>CM029014.1:108529065-111191731 GCA_016801055.1 Panax notoginseng
CTAAGATTTATTTTATCTTATTATTCCTGATTATTTATGTCCATTCCTTATATATATCATTGTCATCATCCTCAGACTTAAATTTGTGTTGGAAAATTATCTTTGGCCCGTAGTGCAAAGATGAACTGTTGATTAGTATGATTATGACCAAGAATTGTGTATTGGTATAATCATGACCGGAATTGTGTATTGGAATAATCTTTACTATTGGTTTTATAGTTGTATATCTTTGGCCCGTAGTGCAAAGATGGACTGTTGATTATTGATTTTACAGTTGTATATCTTTGGTCCGTAGTGCAAAGATGGACTATTGATTATTGGTTTTACATTTGTATATCTTTGGCCCGCAGTACAAAGATGAATTGTTGATTATTGGTTTTACAGTTGTATGTCTTTTGCCCGTAGCGCAAAGATAAACTGTTGATTATTGGTTTTACAGTTGTATATCTTTGGCCCGTAGTACAAAGATGGAGTGTTGATTATTGGTTTTGTAATACCCGAGAATTTCCATGTCTTATGAATATATTAATGGAAAAATATTTATTTGAATATAAATGATTTCGTGTTATGAGGCAAGTTAACTCCATTATATTAAAGTGATTAATGTGGAGTTATAACAAACTCGTTGAAGTGCCATGTGTGGCACCGTGATAGTAGTGACTATATTAATTAACGAAAGAATTGTTAAGGCAAACAATTAATTGATAGTTATTAAAGAATATTGATTAATTGCAAATAATTATGTGATTTCATATAAGGAATACGCTCTTAACCTAGTATGATAGTTAATTCATGTTGTGTAAAAAGATTGTGGAGATGGTTGTTGAAACTGGCTTTAAGCTAAGTTAGTTTAGCACTACCAGGGTACGGCGCAGCTGCGCCCTCCCAGCAGTACAAACTGGCGCAGCTGCGCCAGTGATCAGTTGGAGAAAATTTATTTTCTACTTTAGAAATAAAATGGAACACTTTTGTTATATGTGTGACATTAATAAAACATAGGATAAATGTACATTATGTTAACATGAGGTGCCAAGTAGTATAATGATATCATATGAAGTTGTAATGCATAAATGATTAAATATCTGTGTATTCTAGAAACTGAGAAAGGAATTAAATGTTTAAATAAACATTAATATTAAATAAGGTTATAATGTGGTTATGTGAGTAGTAGAAATAATTTTGAAACTACCCGAACAATAATATCTGATTGCATTATTTTATTGCGTGTATTTAATGTACATAAACTATATGATGTGAGTATATAAATAACCCCAATTTCTCCTAATATATTAACACTTTGACATTAAAACCCATTTTTGGATAACAAAGTAACTAAAAGGGATTGAGCTAAGCTTGTTGCTGAGATTTTGAATTTGTCCCAAATTGAGTGTCACCAAGTACAATGAACAGTAATCTAACTCTATTTTATGTAACTTCCAAGCTGCTAAATCATAGGTGATCATTTGCTAGCTAAGTTGTGACGCCCCCAAATAGGTATACATCACCCATTCTGAGTCGCCAAATACATGCTACATAAATAAATACAACTTCATTACTACAATTGTCGCGCAAAATACGACAACACATAAACTGTGAGTTTAAATACAAATATTGTCTTCTAGACAATATCCACACTCAAATAAGTCCTCATTACAATTATTGAAATACTCTTTTACAAAATAGTGAGGACTGCTAACACAACTGACTGGAAACATCACTCCACACCCCGACTAGCTCCTGCTATATTCTCGCCTCCTGAGAAAAATGGAACAAAAAAGAAAAGGGTGAGCTCAACTAGCCCAGTAAAGAATATTATGACAAAGATAATATACAACAAATTATCATTAGTCTTCAACAGGGAAAAATATGATAAAATAGAATAAACAACAAATTTTAGATTAACAACTGCAGCGGAAACAACAATCCATTAGAAGCGTCAAGTAGAGAATGAATTCTTCTATCTTCTAAGATTTAAAAGTCTATCATCAATATTTTATCCCTGTAACATCAATCAATATGCATCTTTAATCAATATTCATCTTTGCACTACAGGCCAAAGATATTCATTTGTATCACAAGTTGGTTATGTTCATCTAAACACCTGTTCATCTTTGCACTACGGGCCAAAGATATTCATCAGTTAATCATTCATCTTTGCGCTACAGGCCAAAGATATTCAGTAATATCATCATTTAGGACTGAGGATGATGAAAACTATCTTAAAGAAAACGAATCCAGTGAGACAAAATGACAAATATTAGGGATTCGTACTACAGTTTATCTAAGTTAAAAAACGCTCCATAATAAATCATAGTGGAGTAAAATTCAAAAATAAAGATCAAAACATGGATGCAATCAAAGATAGTAACCATAATAGATATCTTGGACAAAGAAGAAAAAAATTTATTTTTCTACAAATAGTATCGTATTTATGAATAGTGCCGTATACATGAATAGTGCCGTATACGTGAATAGTAACCTCGACACAAAAAGGTAAAAATTCCACAATAAAATTCATATCAATATTTCGACATAATGATATTGAAGAAGATAATATCATTTACGAAGAAAATAACATCACTTACCTCAAAATAACAGTATTTCTGATCGGAATATCGGATGTATAGCCGAAGAAAACTTGCACTGAATAGCAACTCTCAAAGTATCTAAATACTTACAAAATACACTCGATAATATATAGAGAGAGAACTTGTTTCTGGTGTGATTTTTAATTCTAACTAAGCACCCTATTTATAGGAAAAAGCTGGAACGCCAAAGGAGACTAAATTAATTAAATAATATATTATATTTTCTTCATTCTACGCATGCTAGCCATTGAAGACCAGCATGTTATCTTGGAAAAAAATTAGCAGCACACATGTTTTAAAAACAAAAGTGGGTCCCACCCATAATTTTAATAAAAATATTTTATTTTCCGAAACTTCAATAATTCATAATAAATAGCTCTTTTATCAGAAAAATTCAAATCTCATGTCCTTTCCATAGGAAATTTAATTCTCTACAACTGTGTAGAAGAAAACTTTTCCAAATTCCAAACAGAAAATATTCAAAATCCACATACGGACGATTTTTAATACCTCCATTCTGACAAAATACTGATAAAATACCTCAATATTAATTCCTTCATTTATATCCACACAAAATAAATATTTCCCTATCCATCCACATAAAATAAATAATATCACAGAATCACAATTATGACAACTAGGTCGTTCCCAGGAAAGAGGGGGCTTTCTGATAAGGATTTCTCCTTACTGGCTCGCAATTAGATGACCAAACCTCTCCTTAGACAGAACTTCCTTAGACATTGCCAATAATGCTATCTAGTAATATTATTTAAATAATATGAATTATTGATCTGATAATGGGAAATACTGTGCAGTGACAATTATTGAAACAATAATAATATAAAATATCAACGTAGCAATTATTGAATCAATAAAATAAAATATTGAACAGTAATTACTGTAACAATTATTGAGTAGTGCCTTCTTACGTAAGGATCAATAATTCAATAATACTGTGCAATACCGTGTGCTACTGTGCAACCACGCATATTACTGTATTTTAACCACCGGGTATTCTAACAGTGTTAACGGTAACTACTACGCCGTTATTTGTAAAAACTCAAACTTGTCATTTTTTTCATCCGACCGTTTTCCGTTATGGGACCCACAAATGGCTGCGCCATCGTACGAATATTCCCCGACAGCAAGAATATTCTACGACCAAACGAATATTCCTCGATAAAAATGAATATTTTATAACCACTTGCTTATTTTGAAAAATTTGCACATTTCACTCATAACCAAAACATTATATCAAATTAACACATTATTATTCAATATAATGAATAGAGAAAATTCGATTTTATTTATAAAAAGTTGGGGTCATACAACCTCCCCTCCTTATGAAATTTCTTCCTCGAAATTGACGTACGTACCTGGTGTTTCGAAAAGGTGAGGGTACCTCGTTTTTATTTCCGATTCCAACTCCCAAGTCATTTCCTCAATAGCATGGTTCCTCTACAAAACCTTAACTTGTGGTATAACCTTGGTGCGTATGACATGTTCTTCCCTATCCAAGATCTTAACAGGTACCTCCTCGTACGTTAAATCTTCGGCTATCTCGTCTGGTTCTAACTCAATTATGTGGTTAGGTTCTTTCACATATTTACGAAGCATAGATATGTGAAAAATATTATGAACGCGAGACATGCTTGGAGGTAATCCGAGTCTATAGGCCACATTTCCTATTCGGTCAAGAATCTCAAATGGACCAACAAATCGTGGATTTTTTTCTTTTCCCGAATCTTGTAACTCCTTTCCATGGAGCAATACGCAACAATACATGATCCCCAATATTAAATTCCACGTCCTTCCGATGAAGATCCGCATAACTCTTTTGTCGATCCTGTGCCGTTTGTATACGTTGTCTAATCGTTTGGATCTTTTCCGTATTCATGCGTACCAATTCTGGTCCCAACAACGTTGCTTCACCTATCTCATTCCAGCATACTAGAGAACAACATTTTCTTCCATACAACACCTCTCGAATGGAGCCATGCCTATACTTGCTTAATAACTGTTGTTGTAGGAGAATTCCACCAATGGTAAATACTTATCCCAACTCCCTTTGAAATCTAGGACACAGAGTCTTAATAGATCTTCAAGAGTTTGAATAGTCTTTTCTGATTGCCCGTCCATTTGAGGGTGGTATGCTGAACTAAATCGTAAATTCGTGCCCATAGCTTTCTGCAAGCTAACCCAAAATCGTGAAGTGAATCTTGGGTCACGATCCGAAACTATGGATACTAGAATGCCATGTAATCTCATAATCTTATTCACGTACATATGAGCAAGACGTTCAAGGGAATAAGTCTCCCGTATTAGCAAGAAATGAGTAGACTTAGTTAATCTATCAACAATAACCCAAATATCATCTTTGCTTTGAGAAACCTTGGGAAGACCCGTAACGAAATCCATAGTAATGTGTTCCCAGTTCCATTTCAGAATCGCAAGTGGTTGCAATGGACCCTTTAGCACTTGATGCTCTGCCTTTACACGTTGACAAGTTAAACACCTTGAGATAAACTCCGCGATCTCTCTCTTCATATTGCTCCACCAAAATATATGTAAAAGATCATGATACATTTTGGTACTCCCAAGATGGATTGCAAATGGTGTGTTGCGTGCCTCCATCATGATTCTATGCTTCAAGTCAGAATTGTTAGGAACGCAAAGTCTGGAGTTGACTCGAAGTATTCCTTCTTCATCGATTCCTGCTTCTGGAATAGCACTTTCTTGTACTTTCTTCTTCATATGCATCAGTCCCAGGTCCGTAGCTTGAGCAGCTTTAACTTTATCGATTAAAGTAGGTTCTACTCGTATATTTGATATCCTCACTTGGGTACTTGGAGCCTTTACCTCTATCTCCATCCTTTCTAAGTCATACAAAATGGGCCTTTGTGTTAACAACATCTCATTCGTACCCGTATATGATCTTCTACTCAATGCGTCAATTACCACGTTTACTTTTTTAGGATGGTATTGGATGGTATGATCGAAATCTTTCAACAGTTCAAGCCAACGTCGTTACCGCATGTTGAGTTCCTTTTGGGTGAAGAAATATTTAAGGCTCTTATGATCCTTATAAATTTCCACTTTCTCCACATACAAGTAGTGTCTCTAGATCTTCAATGCAAAAATGACTACTGCCAACTCCAGATCATGAGTAGGATAATTCCTCTCATACTCTTTGAGTTGTCACGAGGCATAGGCTATGACTTTCCCATGTTGCATGGGAACACATCCTAACCCTTTGCCTGAAGCATCGTTGTAGATAACAAATCTATCCGAGCCAGATGGTATTATCAGAACAGGTGCCGAAATGAGTCTCCTCTTGAGCTCTTGGAAACTCTTCTCGCATTCCTTGCTCCAACCGAATTTTGTATCTTTCTGAGTCAGCTGAGTTAACAGAGTAGCGATTCGAGAAAATCCTTCCACGAATCCGATAATAGCCAGCTAAGCCCAGAAAGCTACGTACTTCGGTCACCGACTTCGGTTGCTCCTAACTTTGTATGGCTTCAATCTTCATCGGGTCAACAGATACTCTATGCTTTGACACCACGTACCCAAGGAATGCTACTTCCTCAAGCCAGAACTCACATTTCTTCATCTTGGCATATAGCTTGTTATCGCGAAGCCTTCGGAGTACTAGCTTCAAATGGTGCTCATGATCTTCACGGCTTTTGGAATAGATGAGGATGTCATCAATAAAAACAACAACGAACTGATCCAAATATTCTTTGAACACACGGTTTATCATATCCATGAAAGTAGCAGGAGCATTAGTCAATCCAAAAGATATGACTAAGAATTCATAATGCCCGTATCGAGTTCTGAAGGCAGTCTTCGGAATATCCTCAGTTTTAATCTTCGGCTGAAGATATCCAGAATGAAGATCGATCTTTGAAAAGAATTGTGCTCCTTGCAACTGGTCAAACAGGTCATCATTGCGAGGTAGCGGATACCTATTCTTGATGGTGGCATGGTTTAATTCCCAGTAGTCAATACAAAGTCGCATACTCTCGTCTTTCTTTTTACGAATAAAACAGGAGCACCCCAAGAAGATGTACTAGGACGAATGAAATCGATGTCCAACAACTCCTGTAGTTGGACCTTTAACTCCTGAAGTTCAATAGTAGCCATTCGATATGGGGTTTTAGAAATGGGATTTGTGCCAGGTTCAATGTCAATAAAGAATTTAACTTCACGTTTTGGGGGTAGATCGGGAATTTCTTCAGAAAATACGTCTGAAAATTAACTAACAATCGAAATATTATTCAAAATCTGACGTGTTTTTGTTCAAGTCTATAACATTGGCTAATAAAGCTTGACATCCATTTTTCAATAAACGAATAGCTTTATGACTTGATATGATAGTGATTGACTTTAGTGACTTGGTCGCTTGAATCCGCATGACAGGTTGGTTAAGAATATGAAAACTAACAACCTTACGAAAATAATCAATTTTGGCATGATGAGTAGTTAACCAATCAATCCCGAAAATCACATCAAAAGTAAGTATCTTTAAAGAGATAAGATCAACAGGTAATGTGATGATGCCAACTTGGATCAAACAAGATTTATAAACAGTGGATGTAATGAAAGTTTCTCCTAACGGAGTCTCCACAGATAAGTCAAAGTCTAATTTCTCCGGAGTCAAGTTTAAACGTTGAGTACAAGCAGGAGAGATAAAAGAAATAGAACCGTATCTAACAAAGTAAAAACTTCGCAAGAGTTTATGATTAGCTTACCCGTGATCACCTCGTTTGGGTTTCTCGTATTTTGGCCAGTCACGGCAAATGCCTTCCCTTGAACCACCGACTTTGTTTTGTCCGTAGTTGCCTTTGGTGCCGCCGTCCCAATTGGACTTAACTTTGCTACCGGACAAAATCGGGCTATATGATCGTCTTTTCCACAATTGAAACACACCTTGGAAGGCTGTAAACTATCTGGACTTATGTGTCCCTCCTCTCCGCATTTGTAGCATCTAATTGGCGGTCGTTCTCCTCCTCTAGAATTTGTTGTTGGTGCTGGTGCTGCTGCTGATGTCTTCCAGTCATTGTTGAATCTCCTCTTTTTGAAATTTTCACTTGGCTCACCTCTCCTATTATCATGGCCACGATTACCACCCGAGTGGTTACCGCTTTTGTCCGTATTTTTCCCTCCGTGCTGGTTATCGTCGCTCCATGACTGCTGTCACCAGTATGACCCTGGTTGTGGTCCCTCGGTTGAACATACTCATTATCTTGCTTTAATAATTGAGCCCTGTTTACAACATCTGAATATAAAATTTTTTTATGAGAGATAAGATATTGCCGAATCTCGGGTTTTCGACCTCTCAGAAACATCCGTGTCATTCGTTCCTCATTCTCTACCAAATGAGGTGCAAACCTGGATAACTATGCGAACTTCGTCTCGTACTGAGACACGTCATGTTATTTTGTTCTAGTCTGATAAACTCTACCTCCTTTATATGGCGAATACTTTCAGGAAAGTACTTATCATTGAACAGTTTTTGAAATCTTTCCCAAGACATGTTGAGTGCGGCTGGCTGGGTACGCTTCACAGATTCCCACCAGTAATCTGCCTCACCGCAGAATATAAAGGTGGCGAATGGAACCTTCTGTTCTTCCATGCATCCAAGACATCGAATATCTTGGTAATTTGCTTGACCCACATTTTCGCCTTAATCGGATCCGGCTTTCCCCAGAATTCTGGTGGTCCCAACTCCTTGAACTGCTTGGCTGTGACAAACCGCGCGTTGCTATCATTTCTACCCGTATTTTGTACATGAGTCTCCCTCGTCTGATTTTGCATGAACTGCAAAAAGCTTCTAAACATCCCATCATTTATCGTTTGTTTGGTAGTGTTATTTACAGGAGGAATATTATCTTGCTGTTGCACGTTCTCTTGATTGGTGACAAAAGGTGTTTCCACAGTCTCATACGCTCCATTGTTAACGTTCTCAGCTGCCATTCTTAAAATTGTCATAAAACAAGGGTTAATTAAACAAATTAACATATCACATAATATCCCTATATTATGACTGACCAACAACTAAGCTTATGTAGGACACACTAGCGAAGGATTTACTCATCTCTCCCCTCCTAGTTCTATTCCTCGTTCTCCACCAGAGACTATATCCCTAAGCTCTGATACCAACTGTGACTCCCCCAAAATAGGTATACATCACCCAGTCTGAGTCGCCAAATACATGGTACAGAAACAAATACAACTTCATTACTAATATTGTCGCGCAAAATACGATAACACATAAATTGTGAGTTTAAATACAAATATTATTTTCTAGACAATATCCACACTCAAATAAGTTCTCATTACAATTATTGAAATACTATTTTACAAAATAGTGAGGACTGCTAACACAACTGACTAAAAATATCACTCCACGCCCCAACTAGTTCCCGCTATATTCTCGCCTCCTGAGAAAAATAGAACAAAAAGGAAAAGGGTGAGCTCAACTAGCCCAGTAAAGAATATTATGACTAAAATAATATACAACAAATTATCATTAGTCTTCAACAGGGAAAAATCTGATAAAATATAATAGACAACAAATTTTAGATCAACAACTGCAGCAGAAATAACAATCCATTAGAAGAGTCAAGTAGAGAATGAATTCTTCTATCTCCTAAGATTTAAAAGTCCATCATCAATATTTTATCCCTGTAACATCAATCAATATGCATCTTGAATCAATATTCATCTTTGCACTATAGGCCAAAGATATTCATTTGTATAACCAGTTGGTCATGTTCATCTAAACACCTGTTCATCTTTGCACACGGGCCAAAGATATTCATCAGTTAATCATTCATCTTTGCACTACAGGCCAAAGATATTCAATAATCATCATTTAGGACCGAGGATGATGAAAAATATCTTAAAGAAAATGAATCCAGTGAGACAAAAGAACAAATATTAGGGATTCGTACTACAGTTTATCCAAGTTCAAAAATTCTCCATAATAAACCATAATGTAGTAAACTTTAAGAATGAAGATCAAAACATGGATACAATCAAAGATAGTAACCATAATAGACATCTTGGACAAAGAAAAGAAAATTTTATTTTTCTGTGAATAGTGTCGTATTCGTGAATAGTGCCGTATACGTGAATAGTGCCGTATACATGAATAGTAACTGTTGATTGATTTCGCAATCAATGAATACGTGCAAGTATACACGGTCAACAAGTAATAAAGTGAAAGTAGAGTATCGTTCCCACGAGGAATTATTTAATAAAAATTACCAAATACTAACTCTTAACCAAATCAATTTTATTTAAACAACCAATAATTGTGATTTCTAGATTTAAGAAAACTAAATTAAACAAAACAAAAAGATTATTCTAAAAGAAAGCAAATAAACAACTAATAATTGATGGAATTCAGATAAATAAGAATTAAGACTCCAATATCCCCAATTATGAATTATAAATCAATTATTCAACTATCCCAATTATTATATCTACTGAATTGTTAACAGGAATTTTCAAATGCCAAAAGCCCTCTCTCGAGTGATCAATTGCCTTCTATTTAACCCAGATTAATTTTGCTATATCTCTATGCAAAATAATTGAATTAAACTCGCTACAAACCCAATTCCTCTTATGTTACATGCGGCAAATAGATATTCTCATTCTATTCACAAACTTAATTATTCTCTGTGCAAATAACTAAGTCACATGTCACCAAGCCCAGTTCTAACCCTAGAATTCCTTTCCCAATTCCTTCTAGAGTAACACGGTAATTATTGATCAGATAATTAATCAATAAGCTCAAAGCAAGATGAACAATTCACTTCAATACAAATAATTAGAATAAATTAAATAATCAATTCAAAACCATAAAAAGTTCAATTGAAATCTTAATAAAAGAGTTAGTTCATAATTAATGGATTAAAACCAAGAATCCACAATTGAATAGACATTAAAAGATAAAAATATGATAAGAGAAGATAATAGAATCTGTTGTCAACAAATCTGATGCTCCCCTCTTGCTCTTGCTCTTGATCTTCAATGATCTCCAAGTTGCTTCAATCTCCAATACTAATAAGAACTAGGGTTAATGTCTAATCTAATGGAGTGTTTAATCTAGTCTACTCTATGTAATCTCCCTTTATTTTATGCCTCCCATCATGTATTTATTGGTTACAAGTCAAATTTTTAGGTTAGGAACAAACCCAATCCAATTTGGAGTCAAAAAGGTGTCAAAATTCGCCCAAAACGCGTCCAAGCCGCACCAACCTCTTCTCCCAGCGCCCCAGTGCTGGGCTCGACGCTCAAACTCTGCCTTATAGAGCCCCGCTCTGGAAATTGCCTTGAAATTAGCGCCCCGGCGCTAGTGCTTTTTGTGGAAATTTTCTGCTCCGATGTCCTTTGGGAAAATGGCCATAACTTCTTCGTTCGAACTCCGATTTCGACGATTCAAGATGTTCCGGAAAGAGGAGAAGTACATCTACAACTTTCATTCTTTAAGTTTTTTGAAATAAGGTCCGTAGAAATACTCAAATTGGCTCTAAAGTGATTGCTGTGTAAATGGTAAGCCGAAAACGCGAATCTAGCCACCCCAAACGTCGATCCAAGTAACTTTTGTCCCAAATTTTTCAAAACAATGTAAAACATGCATGAATGGACACAAATACTTAAAAACTATTCTAAAAGTCTTGAGAATAATAATAAATTAAGCTCGAATGTATCCAATTCATGTGTATAAAACTCACTCATCAGTAACCCGACACAAAAAGGTTGAAATTCTATAATAAAATTCATATCAATATTTTGACATAATGATATTGAAGAAGACAATATCATTTACGAAGAAAATAACATCCCTTAACTCAAAATAACAGTATTTCTAATCAGAATATCGAATGTAAAGCCGAATGAAACTTGTACTGAATAGCAACTCTCAAAGTATCTAAATACTCAGAAAATACGCTCGACAATATATATAGGGAGAAAACTTATTTCTGGTGTGATTTTCAATTCTAACTAAGCACCCTATTTATAGGAAAATACTGAAACACCAAAGGAGACTAAATTAATAAAATAATATATTATATTTTCTTCATTCTATGCATCCTAGCCATCCAAGACCAGCATGCCATCTTGGAAAAAAATTAGCAGCCCACATGTTTTAAAAACAAAAGTGGGTCCCACCCATAATTTGAATAAAAACATTTTATTTCCCAAAACTTCAATAATTCATAATAAATAGTTCTTTTATCAAAAAAATTCAAATCTCATGTCCTTTCCATAGGAAATTTAATTCTCTACAACTTTGTAAAAGAAAACTTTTCCAAATTTTAAACAGAAAATATTCGAAATCCACATACAGACGATTTTTAATACCTCCATTCCGACAAAATACTGATAAAACACCTCAACATTAATTTCTTCATTTATATCCACATAAAATAAATATTTCCCTAACCATCCGTATAAAATAAATATTTTCTTATCATATAAATCAATAATTAATTATTCACAAATAATATCATAGAATTACAATTATGACAACCATGTCGTTTCCAAGAAAGAGGGGCTTTCCGATAAGAATTTCTCCTTACTGGCGCGCAATTAGGTGACCAAACCTCTTCTTAGATAGAACTTCCTTAAACATTGCCAATAATGCTATCTAGTAATATTATTCAAATAATATGAATTATTGATCTGATAATGGGAAATACTGTGCAGTGACAATTATTGAAACAACAATAATATAAAATATCAACGTAACAATTATTGAATCAATAAAATAAAATATTGAATAGTAATTACTGTAACAATTATTGAGTAGTGCCTTCTTACGTAAGGATCAATAATTTAACAATACTGTGCAATACCGTGTGCTACTGTGCAACCACACATATTACTGTATTTTAACCATCGGGTATTCTAACAGTGTTAATGGTAACTACTACTACGCCGCTATTTGTAAAAACTCAAACTTGTCGTTTTCTTCATCCGACCGTTTTCCGTTATGGGGCCCATAAATGGCTGCGTTATCGTACGAATATTCCCCGACAGTAAAAATATTCCATGACCAAACAAATATTCCCCGATAAAAATGAATATTTTATAACCACTTGCTTATTTTGAAAAATTTACACATTTCACCCATAACCAAAGTATTATATCAAATTAACACCTTATTATTCAAAATAATTAATAGAGGAAATTCGATTTTATTTATAAAAAGTTAGGATCTTACAATTGGCTTCCTCCCACTTCTCCTCGAAGTGAATCCTATCCATCAACTCTATCTCTAACTGAGTACGTAGAGCCTCCTTCTCCGTCCTCTCACTCAAAACCCTCTGCTCCATTTCTTCCAGCTTCCCTGCCAGCTCCACATTCCTAGCCACTGATCGGTGAAACAAAGTTCCCATCTGGATTCATGTCTCCTTAGATACTAGTTCTACCCATTCTTTTATCTCTCTTGCTTGTGCTTAACGTTTGAACTTGACTCCAGAGAAATTAGACTTTGACTTATCTGTGGAGACTCTGTTAGGAGAAACTTTCATTACATCCACTGTTTATAAATCTTGTTTGATCCAAGTTGGCACCATCACATTACCTGTTGATCTTATCTCTTTAAAGATATTTACTTTTGATGTGATTTTAGGAATTGATTGGTTAACTACTCATCATGCCAAAATTGATTATTTTCGTAAGGTTGTTAGTTTTCATATTCCTAACCAACCTGTCATACGAATTCAAGCGACCAAGCCACTAAAGTCAATCACTGTCATATCAAGCCATAAAGCCATTCGTTTATTGAAAAATAGATGTCAAGCTTTCTTAGCCCATGTTATGGACTTGAACAAAAACACGTCAGATTTGAATAATATTTTGATTATTAGTGAATTTCCAGACGTATTTCTTAAAGAACTTTCCGGTCTAACCCCAGAACGTGAAGTTGAATTCTTTATTGACCTTGAACCTGGTACAAAGCCCATTTCTAAATCTCCATATCGAATGGCTCCTATTGAACTTTAGGAGTTAAAGGTCTAACTACAGGAGTTGTTGGACATCGGTTTCATACGTTCTAGTACATCTCCTTGGGGTGCTCCTGTTTTATTCGTAAAGAAGAAAGACGGGAGTATGCGACTTTGTATTGACTACCGGGAATTAAACCATGTCACCATCAAGAATAGGTATCCGCTACCTCGCATTGATGACCTGTTTGACCAGTTGCAAGGAGCACAATTCTTTTTAAAGATCGATCTTCGTTCTGGATATCATCAGCTGAAGATTAAAACTAAGGATATTCTGAAGATTGCGTTCAGAACTCGGTACAGGCATTATAAATTCTTAGTCATGTCTTTTGGATTGACTAATGCTCTTGCTGCTTTCATAGATATGATGAACCGTGTGTTCAAGGAATATTTGGATCGGTTCGTTGTTATCTTTATTGATGACATCCTCATCTATTCCAAAAGCCGTGAAGATCATGAGCACCATTTGTAGCTAGTACTCCAAAGGCTTCACGATAACAAGCTATATGCCAATTGAAGAAATGTAAGTTCTGGCTTGAGGAAGTAGCATTCCTTGGGCACCTGGTGTCAGCATGGAGTATCTATTGACCCAGCGAAGATTGAAGCCATACAAAGTTAGGAGCAACCGAAGTCGGTGACCGAAGTACGTAGCTTTTTGGGCTTAGCTGGTTATTATCGGAGATTCGTGGAAGGATTTTCTCGAATCGCTACTCTGTTAACTCAGCTAACTCGAAAAGATAAAAAATTCAGTTGGAGCGAGGAATGCGAGAAGAGTTTCCAAGAGCTCAAGAGGAGACTCATTTCGGCACCTGTTCTGATAATACCATCTGGTTTCGATGGATTTGTTATCTAAAGTGATGCTTTAGGCAAAGGGTTAGGATGTATTCTCATGCAACATGGGAAAGTCATAGCCTATGCCTCGCGACAACTCAAAGAGTATGAGAGGAATTATCCTACTCATGATCTGGAGTTGGCAACAGTCATTTTCGCATTGAAGATCTGGAGACATTACTTGTATGGGGAGAAAGTGGAAATTTATATGGATAATAAGAGCCTTAAATATTTCTTCACCCAAAAGGAACTCAACATGTAGCATCGATGTTGGCTTGAGCTGTTGAAAGATTACGACCATACCATCCAATACCATCCTAGAAAAGCAAACGTGGTAGCTGACGCATTGAGTAGAAGATCATATGCGGGTATGAGTGCGATGTTGTTAACACAAAGGCCCATTTTGTATGACTTGCAAAGGATGGAGATAGAGGTAAAGGCTCCAAGTACCCACGTGAGGATATCTAACATACGAGTAGAACCGACTTTAATCGATAAAGTTAAAGCTGCTCAAGCGACGGACTTGGGGCTGATGCCTATGAAGAAGAAAGTGCAAGAAGGTAATATTCCAAAAGCAGGAATCGGTGAAGAAGTAATACTTCAAGTTAACTCTAGACTTTGCATTCCAAACGATTCTGACTTGAAGCATAGAATCATGATGGAGGCACACAACACACCATTTGCAATCCATCTTGGGAGTACCAAAATGTATCATGATCTTCGATATATATTTTGGTGGAGCAATATGAAGAGAGAGATCGCGGAGTTTGTCTCAAGGTGTTTAACTTGTCAACGTGTAAAGGCGTAGCATTAAGTGCCAAAGGGTCCATTGCAACCACTTAAGATTCTGAAATAGAAGTGGAAACACATTACTATGGATAGATGCGATTTGGGTTATTGTTGATAGATTAACCAAGTCTGATCATTTTTTACCGATACGGGATACTTATTCCCTTGAACGTCTTGCTCATATGTACGTAAATGAGATTATGAGATAGCATGGCATGCCAGCATCCATAGTTTTAGATCGTGACCTAAGATTCACTTCACGATTTTGGGTTAGCTTGTAGAAAGCTATGGGCACGAATTTACGATTCAGTTCGGCATACCATCCTCAAACGGATGGGCAATCAGAAAGGACTATTCAAACTCTTGAAGATCTATTAAGACTATGTGTCCTAAATTTTAAAGGGAGTTGGGATAAGTATTTACCATTGGTGGAATTGTCCTACAATAACAGTTATCAAGCAAGTATAGGCATGGCTCCATTCGAGGCGTTGTATGGAAGAAAATGGTGTTCTCTAGTATACTGGGACGAGGTAGGTGAAGCAACATTTTTGGAACCAGAATTGGTATGCATGACTACGAAAAAGATCCAAACGATTCGACAACGTATACAAATGACACAAGATCGACAAAAGAGTTATGCGGATCTTCATCGGAAGGACGTATAATTTAATATTGGGGATCATGTATTGTTAATATTGGGGATCATGTATTGTGAATAATGGTTCAAAGAATGAAAAGGGTGTTGATTAAAGATAAGTATGATATGCAGATGTTTATTTAATTATTTTCATTTTACAAAAGTAAGTCTGGAAGGACTTGCCGACGCTCTACTTTTTCTAAAATAGTATGAACCACAACTCTATTATTGAACAAATTTTGTTAAAACGTGTACAAGTTGATTTAATTTTCTCTATGAAACCATAAATTCCATTACCATTATTTTATGCAGCTCATTTGATTATTTTGTCAAAGTGTGTGCCCTAATTGTTTTCTCAATTTTTAGTATAAATAGGTTGCTCGGTTGAGCAACTAAACACATACCATCACTATACTAAAAATATAAAATTCTTTTACAACAATATTATGAGTATAATATTGTGAGTATTTCTATTGAGTATAAGGTCACTCCAAGTATAGATAAGGAATGCAAGTATTGTTTAAGTTGATCAATTTCACAGAAAGCAGAATCAAGTCACATGCTAAGGTAAGGGGAATCATTTTTTTTATTGTTAAGGATATCATTTTCTTTCATACTCCATATTATGGTAATATATTATTATTCGTTTCTTCAGCTTATCATTAAATGGTGAAAAGTCTTGAAATGATTAGAGTATCTTTAATAGTTTATGCTTCATCTAATATCTTGACCTGAATCTTTCTATTCAGTTTTAAGTTATTATTTTTGAGTCGAGAACTTTACATTACTTGAACTTTATATTCTATCAAGAATTCTAATCGATTTTCTGGATATCATGTTGGCAATTTGGACTCTGGTTAATTAAGTTAAAAATCAGTAAGATTTATTTTATCTTATTATTCTGATTATTTATGTCCATTCATTATATATATATATCATTGTCATCATCTTCAGACTTGAATTTTTGTTGGAAAGTTATCTTTGGCCCGTAGTGTAAAGATGAACTGTTGATTAGTATGATTATGACTAGAAATTGTGTATTGGTATAATCATGACCGAAATTGTGCATTGATATACTCATGACTATTGATTTTACAGTAGTATATCTTTGGCCCGTAGTGCAAAGATGGACTGTTGATTATTGGTTTTACAGTTGTATATCTTTGGCCCGTAGTGCAAGAATGGATTGTTGATCATTGGTTTTACAGTTGTATATCTTTGGCCCGTAGTGAAATGATGGACTGTTTATTTCTTTTACAGTTGTATATCTTTGGCACGTAGTGCAAAGATGGACTGTTAATTATTGATTTTACAGTGGTATATCTTTGGCCCGTAGTGCAAAGATGGATTGTTGATTATTAGTTTTACAGTTGTATATCTTTGGCCCGTAGTGCAAAGATAGACTGATGATCATTGGTTTTACAGTTGTATGTCTTTTTTAACGCTCCCATATCTATACTCCTATGGTATTCGATATGGTGCTTACTACTAGTTAATTAATATAACGCATTCAAATCTATACGCCCATGGTATCTGATTCTATGCTTATATCTAATTGAGTGACTATACAATTATTAGTAGATACAATTCCCATAGATCCAAGATTCATAGTATCCCGTAACAGATAACAATTCCCTGGAGAACTATTGTTGTGTTTGGATACCTTCACTTGGATGTATGGACTATATCTGCGAATAATATCTATCTATCCAAAATTCAGGTACTAGTAATAACATGAATAGTCCATATTACCAATACCCTCACTCAGATGTATAATCTATATCATGCGAATTACACTATCGTATCGATATTATCTATCTATCTGAAATCTAGAGTACCAACAACAATATGAACATTCCATGTTGTCAATACCCTCAGTTAGATAAATAGTTCCCAAGGATCTCAAGCTAAATTGAAAATTCTAATTACATCTATATATGTAAAGAAAACACGATTGCGGAAATAATAGATGTTATATATATATATATATATATATATATATATATATATATATATATATATATTAAGGTTCGATTACATGATTCTTCATAAAGAATTTCTTATTACAAAGTATTACATGCAGCTAGACAGTAATATAAACTAATCTAAGCAGGGACGCTTCCCTTTATTTACTCTAGATGTGCCAGGGTTACCATCTAATACTACAAAGGGAATGATTTGCAAGAGTGAGCTATGGCATGCTAAATATGTTTTATATTTATAACAATATTTGTGACACCCCCAAATCTGGTACTTCAATTTCCATATGATTTGGTGTTCACTATTCAAAAATCATATATCTATCTACCCATAATAAATGTGAACCGTGCAATAGATAGAAATAAATCCTTACAACATATGAATAATAATTACAATCCCAGGTCATACTAACCTTAAATATCTGTGCGGAAACATAAACAAATAATAAGTCTTAAACAACATCGAGTTTTAATAATAACATTCTTAAATTTTAATAACACGTCTTCATCACTTAATAGCTTTGCCCTTGCCTTTGCTAGAAGAAGGCTCGTCGGTTCTTTCATTCTTAACTGCAATGTTATTATTACGTAAAAGTGAGCACGATTGCCCACAAGTATAAAAATGAAATAACAATATAATAACATGCGAGTGAACTGAAGAATTCTGAAATAAAACTCAACTTTTGAACCAAAAATGATTACCAAAAAATCAAAAGAATTCTGAAGGTCATAAGACCTTGAACTATGTCCTAGGTTATCAAGGATTATACTTGAAACATTTAACAGTTATAAGACTATGGACTTTTCTTCTCGTACTTAGGGGGATCAGCCCTTAGTACCATACTGTGCACAATATCTTAAAGCTAACGCATAAGTAATCCCCTATACAGGGTTGTTCATCTCAGTTTGACATTAGAGTCCGCACCAAATGAAGTTTGGTTTGGATAATTCATCAAGGGTTCAGAAATTTAGAACGCTCATCAACTATGGACTAGTCGAATCATAAAGGGTTTGCTAGTCTAACAAGATTCACAATAACTGATATATAAATCGAATAACAATTCCAAGAGATATATAATAGAATAATTATTGTATAACAACATCATGCTTTGAAAGATTAATATACTATTGATACAACAACATGGGCTTAGTCAAAATAACGAGAACTTGCTCGATGAAAAGATACAACTTATAATTCATATAATGATAATGAGTAGGGTTAGGAAACTTGCCTCGCGTTTAGATTACACGTTAATTAAACACGTTCCTTGAATTTAATCCTACATATCATTCCCAATCACAATACCAGTCAATTATAACTTACTAAACATCACACGATTATTTTTTGTCTAACTCGAATTCAGGACTATACTTAGTTATATTACCATACTTGTTTTCACATAATATTACACTATAAGGACAACGAGCTAAGTATATAATCAACAATTTAATCATCATGTAATTGTCTTCTTGACTTGGTAAAAACTCACTTTAATATCTCATTATATATCTAACAAGTTTTTATATTCATTAGACTGGGTTACTAACACATTTCTATGATGTGACAACCGACATTTTGTAATTTAATTTTAATATTTATTGGATTGAATAAATATTTCTCGATGAATTAATTATTAGATTAAATAATTAATTGATGAATTTGTAGTAGATTAAGTTAATTATATGTGTTATATTTATTAAATTAATGCGGAGAAATTTTGTTATTTGAAGTATGTCATTATGTGAGCTTATTGTATTAAAAAAATATTTAATAAGCCTAATATTATTTTAATTAATTTATTTATTAATTAGACATTTAATAATTTGACATGATTAATAAATAAGAAATTAATTATGTGATTATGTGAATTAATGAGAAATTATTATATTATATTTAATTTAAATTAAATAAATCAATTGAGTTATTTTATAAAAGGAGTGTGACATTATTAAACTATAGGATAAAAGACTTATTAAAATAAATGACTTTGAATCAATTAAGGTTTGCCAAACGTGGCCCTTGTAGTGGTTGGAAGCAGTTACCCATTATTGGGTTAACTGACCATAATGCGCGTCAGTTGATTATTTTTATACGTATTGTCTGTTCTTTCTTCTTATTTTGCTAAGTCTAGAGAATAACCAGAGAGAGTTGTCAGAGAGATTTAAAATATTGAGAAGGAGATTAAGAGTGGGTAATTGAAGAAACATCTGAGTTTCTAATCTACGCTTTACACTCAGGGTAATCTTCTCCTTCCCAAATTCTAAATTTACGTGGTTTAGTTTTCATGAAAATGACTTTCAAAGCTTTTGTAAAGTCTCTATATTTGGGAAAGGTATGATTATGAGTTTGTATATGTGTTAAATGTTACCAAATTGTATTTGACTATATATATATATATATATATATATATATATATTATATATATATATATATATATATATAATAATGTAAACCATAACATCAGTATCATAAAACATGTCGTATATGCTGCTCAAAACTTACAGAGTATGGGTTATGGCCATATGGCCTTATACGTGATTTTAATATGTCAAACATAAATGTTTTTTTAAAAAATTTCCACTCTTATTTGTTTATGCATGTTAATACGAAGAGACCAAACTTTAAATGAACGAATTCGGTGTTACAACGAATCCGTAGTATTAATTTTCATGATTTATGTTCAAAACCTTAAAGAACATCAAGAATAGTGAAATTTACCTATTTTAATTCTTTTTATTATATGTTTTAATGGGTTAAAATCATTCTATAATTGTTGGGTAATGATTATGTATGAATTCTAGCATGTGGGTATGTTAATTCAGTGAAATTAATGATCATGTAGTGTCTATTTCGCTGAATTCTATGTTCTTTGCGAATTGAGAGTCAAAATCTGGAGTTTCGCACCGTTTCTCTAACTCCAGAACTGAAATCTCGCGCCGCAGCGCCACCGCGCCGCAGAGCTAAGTCTCAAGCCGCAGCGCCAAGACCCAGTACAAAAATGGCGCCGCAGCGCCACTTAGCAAAATGTCCAGAAAATGTATTTTTTCAATGTTCAAGTATTGAAATGTGTTAGTAACCTAGTCTAATGAATATAAAAACTTGTTAGATATATAATGAGATATTAAAGTGAGTTTTTACCAAGTCAAGAAGACAATTACATGATGATTAAATTGTTGATTATATACTTAGCTCGTTGTCCGTATAGTGTAATATTATGTGAAAACAAGTATGGTAATATAACTAAGTATAGTCCTGAATTCGAGTTAGACAAAAAATAATCGTGTGATGTTTAGTAAGTTATAATTGACTGGTAATGTGAATGGAAATGATATGTAGGATTAAATTCAAGGAACGTGTTTAATTAACGTGTAATCTAAACGCGAGGCAAGTTTCCTAACCCTACTCATTATCATTATATGAATTATAAGTTGTATCTTTTCATCGAGCAAGTTCTCGTTATTTTGACTAAGCCCATGTTGTTGTATCAATAGTATATTAATCTTTCAAAGCATGATGTTGTTATACAATAATTATTCTATTGTATATCTCTTGGAATTGTTATTCGATTTATATATCAGTTATTGTGAATCTTGTTAGACTAGCGAACCCTTTATGATTCGACTAGTCCATAGTTGATGAGCGTTCTAAATTTCTGAACCCTTGATGAATTATCCAAACCAAACTTCCTTTGGTGCGGACTCTGATGTTAAGCTGAGATGAACAGCCCTGTATAGGGGATTACTTATGCGTTAGCGTTAAGATATTGTGCACAGTATGGTACTAAGGGCTGATCCCCCTAAGTACGAGAAGAAAAGTCCATAGTCTTATAACTGTTAAATGTTTCAAGTATATTCCTTGATAACCTAGGACATAGTTCAAGGTCTTATGACCCTCAGAATTCTTTTGATTTTTGGTAATCATTTTTGGTTCAAAAGTTGAGCTTTATTTTAGAATTCTTCGATTCACTCGCATGTTATTATATTGTTATTTCATTTTTATACTTGTGGGCAATCGTGCTCACTCTTGCGTAATAATAACATTGAAGTTAGGAACGAAAGAACCGACGAGCCTTCTTCTAGCAAAGGAAAGGGCAAAGCTATTAAGTGATGAAGACATGTTATTAAATTTTAAGAATGTTATTGTTAAAACTCGATGTTATTAAAGACTTATTATTTGTTTATGTTTCCGCACAGATATTTAAGGTTAGTATGACCTGGGATTGTAATTATTATTTAGATGTTGTAAGGATTTATTTCTATCTATTGCATGGTTCACATTTATTATGGGTAGATAGATATATGATTTTTGAATAATGAACACCAAATCATGTGGAAATTGAAGTACCGGATTTGGGGGTGTCACAATATATGATTTAAAGAAGTATAACAGTTCAAAACTAAACTAATTGTTGTTACCATTTCTAGAATTTTTATATTTCAACTATTTCTGGACTTTTTATTTCTGTCAATCACAAAGACTTAGAAATTTTGTTTAGATGAGATAGGGGATCAGCCTATTCAACATCCTAGGAGTATGCATTTCATCCTAATCGTGCCCATTTGCACTAAGTGTCAGATTCAATTGACACACATATATCCCTCTTGGGACATACAACTCAGTATAGGATGTCTTACCAAATAATTTGGTTTGACACAACAGTTTATGCTTAATAAACAATATCATATAAATAAATCATTCATTTCTTAGTTGTGCTTAAGCTATAACAATAACTTTACAATAATTGGTAATTCAAGTTTAGGTTTGATATAATATAACGAAAGCAATTCAAGATGTGAATCTTGTTCAATGAATTAAAATAGGGTTTAGTAAACTTGCGAAAGTAATTATGGTTAGGGAACTTGCCTGAGCGAAGATCAATCAAACAACGCTATTCGATTCGTTAATAAACACCTAAAATGTTCATTCATATAAATCTAACACATTAGTATTGATAACAATACTCAAATACATAAACTATTTATATTCGGGTTAAGTTCTATATGGTTTCGGTGTCCAAAGACTTTATCGGGTAATTAATAAGTTAATAACTCGGTTAAACATTATTTATAAGCTTTATTATATTTTTAGATAATTTATATATCTTTTATAATAATTTTCAGAAGCTTATAACATTTTTTAAGTATTTATTTATCCCTTAAATGATTTTTAAATCATTTATTTTTATTTCTAAATAATTAATATTTACTTAGAATATTATAAAAATCTTGTTTGTTATTTTTAAATAATTTATTATGAATTTTAAATCATTAATATTATTTTAAATAATTATTTATTATTTATAAAAAATTATTCTAATTACTTTATTATTAACTTAATTATTAATAATATCCAAATAAATAAAATATTTATTGAATTTATGTAAAAATATTAAAAGTTAATTATTATAACTTAAAATAATTTTTAAAACTATTTTTATATTTATTAATTAATTATTTCTACTTTTTTTAATTTATTTATTAGAAATTATTTTTTGTATGTCGCTAAGGCTCTATAGTGACAAAAAGTGTCGCTATAGGTGTTCTTGAGTTTCTGGAAATCAGTTGGTTATGGCCTAGAGGTCACTTTGACCTCAATCTAATTCTCTATTGTTAATGATTCTGGGTTTGGAAGGGTATGAGTGTTATAGTACCCATGTAGTAGTACAACAACATACTAATTTCATGCTTTAACTTACATATAATAGGAAGTTATAAAGGCTCAAAGTCACTGTCAAAGCTGTTCTTGAGTTTCTGGGTAACCTAGAACAATGGTCATGGCCGGTCAACGATTTTGTGGCTTCTAGATCTTTCAATTCGTGTGATAGATTTGTGTTTTGTTTATTGTAATAGGTAGTATATATATCAAGGTACATTTTTGTAACACCGATTTGGACATGGTATGATTCTAAGGTCTAAATCTATGTTGGTCAAAGTAAAGCCAAATGTTGTTCTTCATGTTCTTCAGTTTTCTAGGTAACCAGAAAACATAGTCATGATCGGTCAACGACTTTTGACCATTAATTCCAGTAATCCTATCAATTGATTAAGCATTTGAGTGTCATAGATATGTAATATATATATGTAAGACCCCAATTTCCATAAATAAAGATTAATTTTTCTTGAAATATCATTTTTAATATTATGATGTGGATTTGTTATAATATTATAGTTGTGGGTAATATTTATAAATTTTGCAAAGCATGCAAGTTGTTATAAAATATTCGATTGGTCGGAGAATATTCGTTTTAACAGGAAATATTCGTACGACGACACAATCATTGGTGGACCCTACAATGAAATTATTGTCAGAGTAAGAAAACGACAAAAAATATCTTTTTATAAAAATAACGGCGAAAGTTGTACCGTTAACTGTTGAAATACCCGGTGATGAAAAGTACAGTAATACGCGTGGTTGCATAGTAGCACATGGTATTGATTATTGATGCTTACGTGAGAAGTCACTCAGTTTTATTCAATTATTGCTGCAGTAATTGCTACATAGTATCTCACGTTATTTGATTCACTTATTGCCAATATTTTATATATTATTAAATCAATAATTGAGATGAAAAGTAATTCATATTATTATGTGCATAATTAACAATGTATAGAAAGTTTTGTCTAGAAAAGGGGTTTGGTCACCTAATTGCGCGCTAGTAGGGAGAAATCTTTATCGGAAAGCCCCCTCTTTCTTGGGAACGATCTGGTTGTTAATATTGCGAGTTATAAAAATGATGAATAAATGTTGTTAAAAATATTGAGGGATTTTTTATGAAGTATTTGTTGTAAATTTTGCTTATTATTTAGACCACACTTACTCATTTTTCAAAATAATCGGAAGGAAGTTATAAAGTATATATATATATATATATATATATATATATATATATATATATATATATATATATATATTTTTGACACGTGTGTGTGTGTGCACCGTGTGTGTAAGAGTGTGTGTAAGTTGAAAATGGGTGGTGGTGGGTGATGTGCTGATGAATGTGTGTGTGTTATGTATATATATATATATATATATATATATATATATATATATATATATATATATATATATATATATATAATAGTGTGGGTGTGTGTTTGAAAAAAATTGGGGTGGGATTGTTAAGCCTTTGCCATAAGGCAAAGGCTATTTATATATATATTTTATAAGTTTTGTTTTATATGAAAAAAATAGAATATATTATATTTTGTTATGCATAGTATTTATGCATAGTGTCTGCATAGTGTTTGCATAGTAAATCAGAAAATAAATTTCAGCCGAACGAAATTCCCGTGACCTTTTTCCTGTGCAGTCCGTGATTTCTAAATTTAAATAGTATCCTTCCATTCTTCTATAAATAGGATGCTTAGTTTAGAATTAAAAAACACACCAGAATCAGAGAATTCTTCTTCTATAATCTTGAGCGTATTTCTTTAGAGTTTAAGAAAGTTTTGAGTGTAGAAAATAGTGCAAGTTTTGCTTCTATACTTCATAAAATTAGTAGAATATCCTTGAAATTTGCGTTTCATAGAAATATTATTCTGAACATCCTTGATAAAATTTAATTTTTCATGCCGGAGTACTATTCACGGGGTACTATTCTCGAAGTACTATTCACGGGATACTATTCACTCAGTTACTATTCACCCAAGGTACTATTCATGATAAAAATTGATTGCTTTTCAGTCTAAATCATTTTTGATACAATATTATTCTTGAATTTTACTCCACAAAGCAGTATCATGTTGACAATTTGGACGTTTTTGAATTATGGGTAAATTAAATTACAAATCTTTAAAAAATTATCCTTTGCTTTCATTTAATTGAATTCTTATATCATTGTCATCATCCTCATGCTTATATTGCTATGAAAGTCATCTTTGGCCCGTAGTGCATAGATGGACTGTTGATCGGTATGATCATGACCAGGGATCATTCGGTATAATCATGACCTATAATGTTACAAATGATGTGTTAAAAGTCATCATTGGCCCGTAGTGCATTGATGGACAGTTGTTGGCATGATCATCACCATTGATGATTACACAAATATCCTTGGCCCGTAGTGCATGGATAATTCGTGGACGTGATACTAATAAATATCATTGGCCAGTAGTGCAGGGATGATTCTATGATGTAGATTGTTTATTAAGCTGAGTCTCAGCGATAAAATTGATGATAATCTTTTTAAATCATAGAAGATAGTAGATATCATGATCTACTTGACTCTCCTATAGTTAAACTTGATGTTTATTATTTTTTATCTGTTTAACACTATTGAAGACTAACGATAATTTATTCTGCATTATCTTAGTCATAATATTTCTTACTGGGCTAGTTGAGCTCACCCGGTTACTTTCATTATTCTCTTCAGGAAATGAGAACGTGGCCTGGACTGGTCGAGGAATGGAGTGACGGTCTGAGATGGTTGTTTTAGTAGTCCTCACTGTTTAGTGTGATAATAAATGTAATGAGGATTGAATTTGAGTTTGGATATTATCTAGAAGACAATATTCTTGTTAAAACTCTCAGCTATATTTTGTCGTATTTTGCACGACAGTTGTATAATTAAGTTTGTATTTAAATTCTGTACCATGTATTTGACGACTCAAGATGGGTGATGTATACCTATTTTGGGGGCGCCACAGTATTTCAGGGTATCAATTCATTATATTTAGACATCATAACAACAATCAGAAAGCGATTAAAAGGTTGGTCAAAGTAGCCAGTTCAACCTATTCTTGAGTTTTCTGGGTAACCCAGAAAACAGAACTTCGTGATCGGTCAACCACTTTTGACCACCTATTTCTTGCAATATATAATTCCAATGAACCTGTTTTCTTTTCCATATTAAAGACCTCATGTAATACTACAACTAACATACAATTAACAGACCTAACTATTAACATACACGGATCTACATGCTTTGACATTCGACTGTTAGACTTGTTTTTCCAGAATTTCCAGTTTGCTTAAAACACTATTTTGATGCATCTAGATGTTATGAAAACATGTTCTATCAACTTAGCATACTTTCTAACATGTTATTACATATATCTAAATAACAAATTAAACATAACATCAAAGATTAAAATTAGGGTTTGCACCTTTCTTACTTGATTTTGATTTCTGGCTACTGATTCTGTTGTTTCTATCACCAAGGCTTGTTTTGGTATGTTTATAAGAGTGTATAGGCTTAGAGAATTCGTGGGTTTGGATAGAGGATGTGTTGCTATTTATAAACTTTAGCAACTTAGGATTTTTGGTCATTTTTACCTACTTGCCTCCATAAGGATCTATTGCTAAGTTACTTGTGCTGCTTGGGGAAGGTTGCCAGACCATGTGCACTCTTGGAACTTGGTTTGGTGACTCCTAACCTACTTGTGAGCTAGTTTGATTAGATTAGTAACTTTATTATGCCCTAATTCTTTTTAATCTTGATTAAGGTTTTTGTTTTTATGATTAGTGTTGCTTAATGATGTTTATTAGTACCTAATTGAAGTTTAGCAATCATGATTAGGTGTTAGGATAACTTAATTAAGGTTTAGTCTAGCTAATTAGGGTTAAGGTTTACAAATTAGGGTTATGGTTTGTAATCTAGGGTTCCTAACTTAGATTTTTCACAAATCCTAACAAGCACGACAAAGAGTTTTTTCGGTGTAAGCACGAAAAAGTAGCTTGTCAAAATATATATACCGAAAAGTCCATTTTTAGAAGAAAATTTTTAAGCAAGACGTGTCAATCACATCAATTTTCGGACAAAATTTTTTTTGACCTAATTTGTTAAACAAAGTATATAGTAACACAAAACACGTTTAGAACGGAGAGATTTTATTAATATAACTGAATTTACATAATCGAATCTTATTAGGGTTTTGGGGTTTCACATCTTTGGTCCGTAGTACAAAGTTGGACTGTTGATTATTAACTTTATAGTTGTATGTCTTTGGCCGTAGTGCATAGATGGACTGTTAATTGGCATGATTATTGGTGTTACAACTGAATATCTTTGACCTAGAGTGCAAAGATTGTTGGGATTTCGGCACAAAAATTGCACAGTGAAATATAAAAATTTACAAAATAATCTCCGAAACCCAAAACAGGATCCATGTGAAATAGAAATTAATTCAGTGGTTAGATATTATACCGATTATAGACAATTCTGAAATGGCTTCGAATATCCAACGCAATCAAACGGAACCGCGTCTCTATGGTATCCACACGAACGTCCTGCGAATCGTCACACGAACTGCAGAAAAAGGAGACGCGGTACTAGCCACCAAGGATATGGATTTTCCAAACTTTTCTCTCTAGTCTTTCTCTAAGAGCGGGTAGGTTTTTTTAGGTTAATGAAAATCCCTAAAATGGTTGATATATATATATATATATATATATATATATATATATATATATATATAATATATATATATATAAGTTAAAAGGAATTAATCAAAAACCTAATCTAAAATAAAATCTGAATTTTATATATATATTATATATATATATATATATATATATATATATATATATATATTATATCTTAATTAAGTCTTACTTAATTAATATATGTGAGACCCCAGATTTTATGAATAAAGATTTAATTTGCTCGAAATAAATTTTTTGAATATTATGGTTTGGATTTGATATAATGTTATAGTTGTGGGTAGTATTTATAAATTTTGCAAAGTATGCAAGTTGTTGTATAATATTCGATTGGTCGAGGAATATTCTTTTTATCGGAGAATATCTGTACGACGGTACAATCATTGGTGGACCCCACAACGAAATTATTGTCGGATTGAGAAAACAACAAAAATACTTTATGAAAATAACGATAGAAGTTTTATCGTTAACTGTTGAAACACTCGGTGTTAAAAGTATAGTAATACGCGTGGTTGCATAGTAGTACACAGTATTGATTATTGATGCTTATGCGAGAAGTCACTCAGTATTGTTCAATCGGATATTCGGGACACTTTTTGTGTCGGAGTACTATTCACGAGTTACTATTCACGAGTTACTATGCACGAGTTACTATTCACGAGTTACTATTCATAAGTTACTATTCATGAGATACTATTGATCACCCGTAAAATATATTTCTTTTCTGTTCAAATTATTTTTGGGTATAATATTATTCTATGAGGAGATGTGCTAATTTTTCAAACCGTTGGTCGAAGATATAATAGTAAATCAATATGGACCGCTGGTGGAAAGTTATAATAGTGAATCAATATGGATCGCTAGTTTAAAGTTTTAATAGTAAATCAGTATGGACCGTTGCTTTAAGTTTTAATAGTAAACCAATATGGACCGTCCGTTTAAAAGTAAATCAATATGGACCGTTCATGAATTAGTTACTATTCTGTCCATTTTTCTATAAATAGAAGCTCATTCCTTTATTATTTCTTACGAATTCACTGATACTTTAGAGAGAGAAAGAAGAAAAGTGTTCTGCTACTTCACTACTCCAATATCCAATTTCTTATAAGGTAAGGGATATTATTTGTTGTACCTGTAAGGGGTATTATTTCTTTTGTATTCATGAAGAGAACTTCTGTTATTCTATTATTTATTATTCTGTTGGAATAACCTGTATACGCGGGCTACCCTATACTTGGTGAAATTCTTCTGTTATTTCATTCTTTATTATTCTGTCAGAATATCCTGGCTGTGCGTTTTACGCCGTACCTGGTTCCATTATTTATTATTCTGTCAGAATATCCTGTCTGTGCGTTTTACGCCGGACCTGGTTCCATTCTTTATTATTCTGATGGAATATCCTGTCTGTGCGTTTTACGCCGGACTTGGTTCCGTTATTTATTATTCTATTGGAATAACCTGCCTGTGCGGTCTATCACATGCATGGTGATTTCTTTTGTTATTCCATTCTTTATTATACTCAGTTGGTTAAAACTTTGACTTCTATACTCCATGAAATTAGTGGAATATCCTTGATATTTGCACTTCATCCAGTATCTTTTCATGGAAATATTCTTCTGAGCATTCTTGAATTTTATTCTATAAAGTAGTATCATGTTGACAATTTAGACGATATTAGTTCCTAGATAAATTAATTCTTAAACTTATTTTATTGAATTCTTATATCATTGTCATCATCCTCATGTTTATATTTTGTTGAAAGTCATCTATGGCCTGTAGTGCATAGATGGACTTGGTATGATTATGACCAGGGATTATTTGGTGTAATCATGACCGTAATGTTACAAATGATATGAAAAAAGTCCTCATTGGCCCATAGTGCATTGATGGACAGTTTTTGGTATGATTATGACTATGGATTCTCTTTGGCCGTAGTTCAAAGATGAATTATTTTATGGCATGATCAGGACCGTTGATGAAGACATGATTATCTTTAGCCGCAGTGCATGGATAATTCGTGATCGTGATACTAAAGAATATCCTTGGCCGTAGTGCAGGGGTGATTCGATGATGCGGATTATTTATTATGCTGAGTCCCTGCGATAAAAGTGATGAAAAACCTTTTAAATCATAGAAGATAGTAGATTTTATTCCCTACTTGACTCTTCTAATGATTGCTTGTTCCACTGCTGTTAAACTTGATAGTTATTATATTTTATCAGTTTAACACTGTTGAAGGCTAACGATAAATTATTCTGCATTATCTTAGTCATAATATTTCTTACTGGGCTAGTTGAGCTCACCCTTTCTTTCACTGTTCTCTTCAGGAAATGAGAACGTAGCTGGGACTAGTCGGGGAACAGAGTGATGATCCTAGATGTATGCATTAGTAGTCCTCACTATTTTGTGAAATAGTGTGATAATAATTGTAACGAGGACTCCTTTTGAGTTTGTATACTCTCTAGTAGACAATATTTGTATTCAAACTCACAGTTTATATTTTGTCGTATTGTACACGACAGTTGTATTATTATGTTGTATTTGAATTCTGTACTATGTATCTGGCGACTCAAGATGGGTATGTATACCAAATTTTGGGGGCATCACAGTTGGTATCAAAGCTTAGGGATATGATCCTTGGATGAGATGTGAGATAAGAACTAGGAGGGGAGAGACGGGGAATTCCTTCGCTAGTATGACCTACCTAAGTTTACTTGTTATTTAATTGGTTGGTCAGAGTATAGAGATAATATGTGATATGTTAATTAACCCTTGTTTTGTGGCAGTATTTGAAAATGGCATCTGAAAATGTTGAGATAAGCAATGGAGCATAGGAGACCGTTGAGTCTCCACAGATCAATAATCAGGACAATATGTAACAGGATGGCGATAATCCTCCTGTAAACAACAACACTGATCAATTAACGAACGACGGTACGTTTAGGGATTTTTTAGAATTCCTGGAACATCAGGCGAAGGCGGCTCCTGTTCACAATGCAGGTAAAAATAATGGCAACCCACGGTTGGTCACCGCTAAGCAGTTTAAGGAGCTGGGACCACCGGAGTTTTTGGAAAAGCCAAACCACTTAAGGTAGAGACATGGTTAAAGCAGATCAGCAAGATATTTGATGTCTTGGGATGCTTAGAGGAGCAAAAGGTTCCCTTTGTCACCTTTATGTTGCGTGAAGAGACAGATTAATGGTGGAAATCTATAAAACGTACCCAGCCAAACGTGCTCAAGATGTCTTGGAAGAAGTTCCAAGAGTTTTTCAATGACAAGTACTTTCTCGAAAGCATTCGTCACATGAAGGAGGTGGAATTTATCAAGTTGGAGCAAAACAACATGATCGTGTCGCAGTACGAAACCAAGTTTGCCGAGTTGTCCCGATTTGCGTCCCATTTGGTTGATAATGAGGAGAGAATGACGCGAATGTTTCTAAGAGGTTTGAAACCTGAGATACGTCAATATCTTATCTCTCATAAACTGTGTTTGTATTTAGATGTTGTTAATAGGGCTCAGTTATTAGAGCGCGATAACGAGTCAACCCAATCAAAAGAGAGCAGCCGACAAAATGATAATACCGGTGATAACAGTCATCAAAGAGGTGACAATAAGCATGGAGGCAATCAACATGCCAGAAATGGTAACCACTTCGGTGGTAATCATGGCCAAAATAATAAGAATAGACATTTCAAGAAGAGAAGGTTCAACAATGACGTGAAGACGTCGGCACCAACACCCGTTTTAAAGGAAGAAGAACGACCACCAGTCGTATGTTTTAAATTCGGACAAGAGGGACACTTCCGTCCAAACTGTATGCAGCAATCCAAAGCGTGTTTTAATTGTAGAAGAGAAGGTCACCTAGTTCGATTTTGTCATATGTTAAAGTCAAGTCCAGCTGGGATAGTGATGCCAAAGGATGTCCCAGACAAGTCAAAGTCAGTAGTTTAAGATAGAGTGTTTTTTTTTTCGTGACGAGGAACCTGAATAAAATTATCACGGGTATGTTAGTCATAAACTCTTTTGAAGTCTATACAGTATTAGATATCGGTTCTAATCACTCTTTTATTTCACCTAGTTGTGTTCAATGTTTGAACTTAGCTCCGGAGAAGTTAGACTTTGATTTATCAGTTGAAATTCTGTTGGGAGAAACCTTCGTTACCTCCACTATTTATAAATCTTTTTTGATTCAAATCAACACTTTCACGTTACCTGTCGATTGTATCTCTTTGAAAATACTTGCCTTTGATGTGATATTAGGAATCGATTAGTTAACTACTCATCATGGTTTTTTTGTAAGGTTGTTAGCTTTCATATTCCTAATCAACCTATTATGCGAATTCAAGCAACCAAACCATTAAAGTCAATTATTGTCATATCAAGCCATAAGTAAAGAGCCCTGAGCCTATATCTGGTGACTTCCTTGTGTGGAATGCACTGAAGCCAGACTTTCTATAGGCGACGTCGTGAATGACGATGGCAAGTTAATAGGTATCAATGTGACGTACTATCCGAGTCTTTGATGAGGGTCACAGCTTTGAATGATATTTCTATTGTTAATAAATTTCCTGACGTATTGTTGAAGACTTCTTAGCCTACCCCTAGAGCGTGCAATCGAATTTTGTATTGACCCCAGTACAAAACCCATTTCTAAAACCCTCAAATATTTTCTTCATCTAAAACGAACGTGTAATGTGCCAAAGACGTTGGCTTGAGCTGTTGAAGATTATGATCGTACCATTCAATATCATCGTGGAAGTGCGAACGTGGTAGCTGACGCGTTGAATAGAAGATCGTATGCGAGTGAGATGTTGTTAACATAAAGACCCATTTCTTATAACTTACAAATAATGAAGATATAGTTAAAGACTCTAGGGACCCACGTGAAGATAACGAATATACGATTAGAATTGACTTTAATCGATAAATTTAAAGCCGCTTAAGCTACATACTCAGAGCTGATGAATGTGAAGAAGAAGGTTCAAGAGGGCGTTATTCTAGAAGCAAGAATAGATGAAGAGAGAAAATCTCAACCCTCAATTTAATTGACCCATTTGAAATACTCGATCAAGTAGGAACTGTGGCTTATAGACTCGTTTTACCGCTAAGTATGTCGCGTGTTCATAACGTTTTTAACGTATCGATGTTATATAAATATGTGGACGACCCGAACCATATTATTAAATTAGAACTAGACGAGATAGAAGAAGATTTAACGTATGAGGAGATACGTGTTAAAATCTTGGATAAGAAGGATCGTATTCAACACTCAAAGGTTATACCTCAAGAGTTAGAATCTGAAATGAAGTCAAAGTATCCTCGTCTCTTCGGCATACCAGGTACATACGTAAATTTCAAGGGCGAAATTTCATAAGGAGGGGAGATTGTGAGACCCCAGATTTTATGAATAAAGATTTAATTTTCTTGAAATAATTTTTTTGAATATTATGGTGTGGATTTGATATAATGCTATAGTTGTGGGTAATATTTATAAATTTTACAAAGTATGCAAGTTGTTGTATATTATTCGATTGGTCGGGGAATATTCTTTTTGTCAGAGAATATCCGTACGACGGTACAATCATTGGTGGACCCCACAATAGAATTATTGTCGGATTGAGAAAATAACAAAAATACTTTATGAAAATAACGGCGGAAGTTTTACCGTTAACTGTTGAAACACTCGGTGTAAAAAGTACATTAATACACGTGGTTGCATAGTAGTACATGATATTGATTATTGATGCATATGTGAGAAGTCACTCAGTATTGTTCAATCGGGTATTCGGGACACTTTTCGTGTCGGAGTACTATTCACGAGTTACTATTCACGGGGTACTATTGATCACCCGTAAAATATATTTCTTTTCGGTCCAAATCATTTTTGGGTACAATATTATTCTATGAGGAGATGTGCTAATTTTTCAGACCGTTGGTTGAAGATATAATAGTAAATCAATATGGACCGCTGGTGAAAAGTTATAATAGTGAATCAATATGGATCGCTAGTTTAAAGTTTTAATAGTAAATCAGTATGGACCGTTGCTTTAAGTTTTAATAGTAAACCAATATGGACCGTCCGTTTAAAAGTAAATCAATCTGGACCGTTCATGAATTAGTTACTATTCAGTTTATTTTCCTATAAATAGAAGCTCATTCCTTCATTATTTCTTACGAATTCATTGAAACTCTAGAGAGAGAAAGAAGAAAAGTGTTATGCTACTTCACTACTCCAATATCCAGTTTCTTATAAGGTAAGGTATATTATTTGTTGTACCCGTAATGGGTATTATTTCTTTTGTATTCATGAAGAGAACTTCTGTTATTCCATTATTTATTATTCTGTTGGAATAACCTGTATACGCGGGCTACCCTATACTTGGTGAAATTCTTCTGTTATTTCATTCTTTATTATTCTGTAAGAATATCTTGTCTGTGCTTTTTACGCCGGACCTGGTTCCATTATTTATTATTCTGTCAGAATATCCTGTCTGTGCGTTTTACGCCGGACCTGGTTCTATTCTTTATTATTCTGTTGGAATATCATGTCTGTGAGTTTTACGCCGGACCTGGTTCCGTTATTTATTATTCTGTTGGAATAACCTGCCTGTGCGGTCTATCACATGCATGGTGATTTCTTTTGTTATTCCATTCTTTATTATACTCAGTTGGTTAAAACTTTGACTTCTATACTCCATGAAATTAGTGGAATATCCTTGATATTTGCGCTTCATCCAGTATATTTTTATGGAAATATTCTTCTGAGTATTCTTGAATTTTACTCTATAAAACAGTATCATGTTGACAATTTGGACGTTATCAGTTCCTAAATAAATTAATTCTTGAACTTGCTTTATTGAATTCTTATATCATTGTTGTAAGACCCCAAATTTTATAAAATAAAAGTATTCAATTTTTCTTATAGTTACTATTCAGTAAATGGTTAAATTGATAAAAGTTAAAGTTAAGGGTGATATATGAATTTTTTAAAAATACGCAAGTGGTTATAAAATATTCATTGTTGTCGGAGAATATTCATTTGGTCGTGAAATATTCTTTCTGTCGGGGAATATTCGTACGACGGCGCAGCCATTTGTAGGCCCCATAACAGAATAACTGTCGGATGAAGAAAACGCCAAATTTGAGTTTTTATAAATAACGGCGTAGTTGTTACCGTTAACACTGTTGGAATACCTGGTGGTTAAAATACAGTAATACGCGTAGTTGCACAGTAGCACACGGTATTGCATAATATTTTTTTAATTATTGATTCTTACGTGAGAAGACACTACTCAATAATTGTTACAGTAATTATTGTTCAATATTTTATTTTATTGATTCAATAATTGCTACGTTGATATTTTATATTATTGTTGTTTCAATAACTGTTGCTGCACAATATTTTCCATTATCAGATTAATAATTTATATTATTTGAATAATATTATTAGATAGCATTATTGACAATATCTAGAAAATTCTCTCTAAGGAGAGGTTTGGTCATCTAATTGCGCGCCAGTAAGAGAGAAATCCTTATTGGAAAGCCCCCTCTTTCCTTGGAACGGCCTGGTTGTCATAATTGTGATTCTGTGATATTATTTATGAATAATTAATTTTTGATTTATATGATAATGAAATATTTATTTTACGTGAATATAAATGTTGGATATATTTTGTGGTTAAAAATGAAGGAGTTAATGTTGAGGTGTTTTATCAGTATTTTTGTCGGAATGGAGGTACTAAAAATCAATCAGGGTTTTTGAGATATATTGCGGGGGATATAATTTTTAATCCGACCGTTAGATCGTTGTGATTTTTGGAAATGTTATACATATATAAGTTGAGTATATGTCCACAAATTTTGAACCGTTAAAAATGAACGTATAATTTGTTATGAATTTTAAGAGGTGACTGATTCGAAATTAGGTTTTGGTGAAAAATTCTAGAATTGAGTAGGCTCCACTTTTGGTTGTTGGGGATGGTGGCTGATTTTTGGTGGGTGGAATAGTAGCAGGTAAAGCCATCAGGTTGCAGGTCAAGTTTGTTTCGGCGTGCTAATATTTTCCTATAAATAGAGGGCTAAGTTAGAATTAAAAATCACACCAGAAACATAAGCTTTATCTCTTTCTCTCTCTATATTATGAAGCATATTTTGTGAGTATGTAGATACTTTGAGAGTTGCTATTTAGTACAAGTTTCCTTCGGCTTTGCATTCCAGTCAGAAATACTGCACTTTTGAGGTAAGGGATAGTAAGGGATTTTAAGGGTTATTATATTTTTCAGTTCGTAATTCTTCTGACCTTCAGAAAATTCTGGAAAAATTTAAAATGATATTTTGATGAGTTTTATTGATTGTGTCCAAAAATAGTGATTTTTAGATGTATAGATTAAGAGTTATGAATTTTATGAGAAAAGACTATTTTAAAAGTAACGGCTTATAACTCCTTGTGGTTAACTCCAAAATTGATGAAATTTTTATTGGAAGTATATCTATACAATATCAGTATACTCTGTGAATTTTGGAATTTTTGGATAAAAGTAAAATTTATGATAAATGTCTAAATATTCGGCGGTTTTGGCCATATGAAAAATAGTAAATGAATTTTAAAAATTTCAGGAAAAATATATATTCAATATAGGACTATATTCTGCAAAATTCCAGAAAAGAAATATTTTTGGGACTGATTTGGTATTTTTCATGAAAATGGTCTAGTTATGAGTAAATGAATTAAATATGTTATGTGAAGTAAGAAAATTAGAAAATATGATTTTATGGCTTGAGAATCATATATGAGTTATATGCGATTTTTTGATGAGGGTTTTTGGTTATTGGTGATGAAATCTTATGAGTTTGGCATTTTAGGATGATTAAATGCATTATTTAGTAAAGTGTAAACAATTAAAATAAATTATTTATAAGCTTAAGAAATATTATTCTTTCAATATCATTATACCGAAATATTGGTATGTATTTTATTGTGAAATTTCTGCCTTTTTGTGTCGGGGTTACTATTCATGAGTTACTATTCACGAGTTACTATTCATGAGTTACTATTCACGAATTACTATTCACGGGTACTATTCACGACAAAATTAGTTTCTTTTTCAAACTAAATTATAGTTGATTTATAAATATTACTCTTGAGATTAAAACTATATTTGGTCATATTATTTTTATTATCATATATAACATTTTTATAACCCTAATGATTTTGAATTTCTCTTTCACTTGAGTGTAAAGATGGGTAGATTATTGGTATGATCATGACTACGGGTTCTCTTTGGCCAGTAGTGCAAAGTTAAATTGTTGATTGGTATGATCATAACCATTGAATTTATAATTGAATATCTTTAGCTTAAGTGCAAATGTGAAATGATCAACATGGTTATAATTATTGTTTATATAAATTCTGAAATGATTATATATTCTTTGAGATATGAATATATTTGGCATGTAGTGCAAAGATGAATTGTTGAGGAATATCTTTGGCCTGTAGTGCAAAGATGAATTGTAGATGAATATCTTTGGCCTGTAGTGCAAAGATGGTCTGTTGATGAATATCTTTGGCCCGTAGTGCAAAGATGACATGTTGTTGAATATCTTTGGCCAGTAGTGCAAAGATGAACAGGTGTTGAGATGAACATGACCAACTAGTGATACAAATGAATATCTTTGGCCGTAGTGCAAAGATGAAGTTATTAGTATGATTATGAACAGGAAATGTGATTTGGTGTAACCATGATCTTTGATGTTTCAGGTAAAGATATGTGATAAAAATTATCTTCGTCCTGGATGAGAAGAGGAATTTAGAACTACAATTATGATTATGAGTTATTCATATGATTGTGGACCAGAATTGTTGATTGATGTTACATGGATAAAATATTATTGGTGGATTTTTAATAAGGAGAAGATAATAGACTTTGTAGTCTATTTGTCTCTTCTAATGGATTGCTCGTTCCGCTGTAACTATGGTTGAAATTTTTATCATCTACCATATGTTCTAAATCTCTGATTTAATTCTGTTGAAGGCTATTGATAACTTATTTATCTTTATTCATGATATTTTTTACTAGGCTAGTTGTGCTCACCCTTCTGTTTCACAATTCCTTTCAGGTAATAAGAGTGTAGCTGGGTCGAGCGGGGGTAACAGGAAAATAGAACGGTGGTCATCATTTAGTAGTTATATTTGGTGAATCATCTAGGGTGAGGCGAACCCAACATTGAAATGGTGTTTTGTCACTATCATACAAGATGTCTAATGACATAAAACCTCGTGTCATCATAAGACAGGGATGTGCTCATCCACTTGCTGAGTATATTTACGAGTACTACCTATATAATCTTGGTATTTGTTTGAAGTATAATTCTCAATTAGAGACAGTAGAGATAATGATATGTCAAGAGAAGACTCCCCATTGGGAAGAATATGATAGTAATCTTCTCGTTTTTCTTTGGAGTCTATTGGGTCAACCAAGGATAATTCTGTGGCCATATGATATCTATCATAACCTAGAAGCATGGCCTCCCATGTACGAAGGTTTCCTTGAGTACTTCCCAAAGATTCTAATTTCTAAAACAGTTTTTGACAATACCTTTATGTAAGGTGTCATTGTGAGGTGCTGTCCACGGTTGGGACATGAGTCACATTTGGTATATATTTGTATCCAAACTCACAGCATATGTGTTGTTGTATTTTGCACGATAATTGTTGTAATAAAGTTATAGTTATTTTCTGTACCATGTAATTGGCGACTCAGAATGGGTTGGATGGAATGGTCCTATTTTGGGGTAATTACATTTTGGTATCAGAGCTTAGGGGAATGGTCTATGGCAGAGATCGGGGAATATAACTAGGAGGCGAGCGATGAGTAAATCCTTCGCTAGTGTATCCTACCTAAGCTTATTTGTTGGTCAGTCATAATATCGGGATATTATGTGATATGTTAATTTGTTAAATGAACCCTTGTTTTGAAGCTGTATTCTAGAATGATATTTGAAATACAGGAGATGAGCAATGGAGAAATTATGATGACAAGGAAGATGGAATTTGAAATGAAAGGAAGGTATTCTCAACTCTTTGAAATACCAGGTACGTAAATTTCGAGGACGAAATTTTATAAGGAGGGGAGATTGTAAGACCCCGAATTTTATGAAATAAAAGTATTCAATTTTTCTTATAGTTACTATTCAGTAAATGGTTAAATTGATAAAAGTTAAAGTTAAGGGTGATATATGATTTTTTTTCAAAAATACGCAAGTGGTTATAAAATATTCATTGTTATCGGAGAATAGTCGTTTGGTCGTGGAATATTCTTTCTGTCGGGGAATATTCGTACGATGGCGCAGCCATTTGTAGGCCCCATAACAGAATAACTGTCGGATGAAGAAAATGACAAATTTGAGTTTTTATAAATAACGGCGTAGTTGTTACCGTTAACACTGTTGAAATACCTGGTGGTTAAAATACAGTAATACGCGTAGTTGCACAGTAGCACACGGTATTGCACAGTATTTTTTTAATTATTAATTCTTACGTGAGAAGACACTACTCAATAATTGTTACAGTAATTACTGTTCAATATTTCATTTATTGATTCAATAATTGTTACGTTGATATTTTATATTATTGTTGTTTCAATAACTGTTGCTGCACAATATTTTCCATTATCAGATCAATAATTCATATTATTTGAATAATATTATTAGATAGCATTACTGGCAATGTCTAAAAAATTCTGTCTAAGGAGAGGTTTGGTCATCTAATTGTGCGCCAGTAAGGAGAAAACCTTATTGAAAAACCCCCTCTTTCCTGGGAACGGCCTGGTTGTCATAATTGTGATTCTGTGATATTATTTGTGAATAATTAATTATTGATTTATATGATAAGAAAATATTTATTTTACGTGAATATAAATGTTGGATATATTTTGTGGTTAAAAATGAAGGAGTTAATGTTGAGGTGTTTTATCAGTATTTTTTCGGAACGGAGGTATTAAAAATCAATCAGGGTTTTGAGATATATTGCGGGGGTTATAATTTTTAATCCGACCGTTGGATCGTTGTGATTTTTGGATATGTTATACATATATAAGTTGAGTATATGTCCACAAATTTGAACCGTTAAAAATGAACGTATAATTTGTTATGAATTTTAAGAGGTGACAGATTCGAAAATTAGGATTTGATGGAAAATTCTAGAATTGAGTGGGCCCCACTTTTGGTTTTTGGGGATGGTGGCTGATTTTTGGTGGGTGGAATAGTAGCATGTAAAGCCATCAGTTGCAGGTCAAGTCTGTTTCGGCGTGCTAACATTTTCCTATAAATAGAGCTAAGTTAGAATTGAAAATCACACCAGAAACATAAGCTTTCTCTCTTTCTCTCTCTATATTATGAAGCATATTTTATGAGTATCTAGATACTTTGAGAGTTGCTATTCAGTACAAGTTTCCTTCGACTTTGCATTCCAGTCAGAAATACTGCACTTTTGAGGTAAGGGATAGTAAGGGATTTTAAGGGTTATTATGTTTTTCAGTTCGTAATTCTTCTGTCCTTCAGAAAATTCTAGAAAAATTTAAAATGATATTTTGATGAGTTTTATTGATTGTGTCCAAAAATAGTGATTTTTAGATGTATAGATTAAGAGTTATGAATTTTATGAGAAAAGACTATTTTAAAAGTAACTGCTTATAACTCCTTGTGGTTAACTCCAAAATTGATGAAATTTTTATTGGAAGTATATCTATATAATATCAGTATACTCAGTGAATTTTGGAATTTTTGGATAAAAGTACAATTTATGATAAATGTCTAAATATTCGGCGGTTTTGGCCATATGAAAAATAGTAAATGAATTTTAAAAATTCCAGGAAAAATATATGTTCAATATAGGATTATATTCTGCAAAATTCCAGAAGAGAAATATTTTTGGGACTGATTTGGTATTTTTCATGAAAATGGTCTAGTTATGAGTAAATGAATTAAATATGTTATGTGAAGTAAAAAAATTAGGAAATATGATTTTATGGCTTGAGAATCATATATGAGTTATATGCAATTTTTTGATGAGGGTTTTTGGTTATTGGTGATGAAATCTTATGAGTTTGGCATTTTAGGATGATTAAATGTATTATTTAGTAAAGTGTAAACAATTAAAATAAATTGTTTATAAGCTTAAGAAATATTATTCTTTCAATATCATTATACCGAAATATTGGTATGTATTTTATTGTGAAATTTTTATCTTTTTGTGCCGGGATTACTATTCACGAGTTACTATTCACGAGTTACTATTCACGACAAAATTGGTTTCTTTTTCAAACCAAATTATAGTTGATTTATAAATATTACTCTTAAGATTAAAACTATATGTGGGTCATATTATTTTTATTATCATATATAACATTTTTATTGCAACAACCCGAGAATTTTGAATATTTTTAAAAAAATTTATTTATTGATTTAAGGTTCAAAATTAGAACCTAGATAGAAAATAAGTGTATGCGTTCGATATTTTTATGATGGAATTTTGAGGATTTCAAAATTTTGTGAAAGATTTAAGTGAATTATTCAGGATTAAGTAATATGTGAATATGTTCTGTGTATATGTGTACTAAGGGTCAAGGGTTGACCAGATAATTGATATCTGTCACAAACCGTAGGTATATTTTAAGAACGTCAACGTTTGGTTAGAAAACTCTAGCGAATTACAAGAAACCCTAAAACCGGTTCTAAAAACCCTAATGTCAGTTTAGGGAATTTGAAACCCTAATTCGGTGTATGAAACCCTAATCTGGGAACTTAAATGATTATTATATTGTTTAAATGCTATTAATTATAATGTTAATTAGGGTAAAGCTTAATTATTTATTAAATCCTAAATTATGGATTGAAACCCTAATTTGTAAATAGGGAAAAACTTAAGTGTTAATTTAATACTTTTAATGTTAATTAGGATATATTAATTCTAATTTTCAAGTTAAGTTATTAGAAAATCCTAATCTATTTAGGTAATCTAATTTTTAAATTAGAAATTTATTTTTCTATTAGAAACCCTAATTAGTGGTTTGTAAACCCTAATCCGTGATTTTGACCTTAATTGCGTAATTAGCGATTTTAATTAGGAAATGTTAATCCTAATTAGCAAGCTTAAGTTATGATTAGAAATTTTAATATAATTAGTAATCCTAATTATAGTTAAAAATATTAATTTTCTATTTTGAAAACTGAAATTCGAAAATATTAGAAATTAAATTGCAAAATTAAGTGTTAAACCCTAAACCTTAAATTTTTCTCAAACCCTAAACCCAAATAGCGTTCACATATATGGTTTTATATTACTCAGATCATGCATATGTTGAGAGATACGAGCGGTCAAATAGCGTTGACCCATCACGACTTCTGGAATCTGGGCAAACCCAAAAACCCAGATGACTCTGACAGTGACTTTCGAGGCCATTAATCTTGCGTCTGACATGTGTTTTGGCCTCGTTTTTGTTTTGTTATTGTAGGTTGACATGAGTACTACATGTTGAAAGCATAAGATCACTCATAGCCGTAACCATAAGTTATAAATTTGTGGTCAAACGTAGTTGATCGAACTGCTTGATGAACAATCTGGAAACCCAGATTTGTTCTTAAGCATATACCTGACAGGTACTTTGACCATGCCAGATCTCCGTTGTGTTTTGATATTATGATGTTATGATGTTATCTACTTGCAGACTAACATATCTGCTACATATATGAATCACTAGATCACATAAAACAAGCCTGTAAAGCAATGATTTAAGGGCTCAAGGTAGGAACCTTGACTGTTCTTAAATTCTGGAAAACCCAGAATTTGAAGAACAGGTCTGACATGAAATTCGAAGGTCTGTATCTCACTGATTTGGTGTTGGATGGCCATGATGTTTGTTAAAGGTTGTAGTATTGCATTAATACTACAACATGAATCGAAAACCGTACCCAGAAAACATTAGGATCATAGCTTAAAATTCGGTCAAACTAAGCCCCTCGGTGTCTGACATGCGTTTCTGGGCTTGATGAAGAACAGCTCAAGAACAGCTATAGCGACGTGTCTGTCGCTATAGGGTCCTTTAGCGACAGTTTATTATTATTATTTTCTGGAAATTAATTAAAAATAGAAAAAATGGCTTTTAATTATTAAAAATACAAAATAAATTTCGAAAAATTATTTTAAATTCTGAACAATAGACCGTCGGGAAGTTAGAATTGTGTCGGTTTCAACTCGGACTTAAATAGTTTGACTTTATACCGAGTCTTATGTGCTGAATAGACTGATATGATTATGTGTTATGTGTTTAGGTTATTCTATGTATATCTATATATATAATAGTACTATATTGTGAGGATATTATTCTAATATTGGAGATCTATATTACTAATATTAGGTCTTCGGATAAGGCGATATAAATTGCGTAGCGGTAATCAACGGTTCAGGCAAGTTTGTTTTACTTAACTCTACTAAAGAGTTGTTTCATTCATATAAGCTTATGGTTAATCATTGCTGGTTACCATGAATTATACTCTGTACATATTGCATGTATAAGTCAGGTATGAAAGGCTGATCACCTTCATTACCCTTCGGTTCAGAAATATTTGTTCAGGTTATATACTTATTCAGTCATAAACTTGTTCCTGCTAGTTCACAATTATATTGTTGAATTATAGCCAGCTTATTATTCAAACTCTTCAATCATGATATATCGTTATATTGTTGTACTTAAACTTGCTGGGCAACTTTCATGCTCACCCTTGCTATATCATGATAAAACATTGCAGATTAAGACGAATGCGTCGGATACAAGGAAAGGTTAAAGACAATTCCAGTTTTAGGACATGTGTGCAGCTAAATTGTATAAGTATTGTATGTTAATAATGCTATATGTTAGAAAGTTATGAAATGTGTATTAAGTTAAGGTTACTCGACCTTGGGGAATAGTGAGTATATGTATTGTATAAACAATTTATGTTTATATCTTCCGCAAATAGTAATAGTTGTATAGAATGATCGAACCAGATCCGAGGTGATTTAGGACCTGGATTCGGGGACCTTACAGTTGGTATCAAAGCTGTTGGTTATGATGTTTGTTAAAGGTTGTAGTATTGCATTAATACTACAACATGAATCAAAAACCGTACCCAGAAAACATTAGGATCATAGCTTAAAATCCGGTCAAACTAAGCCCCTCGGTGTCTGACATGCGTTTCTGGGCTTGATGAAGAACAGCTCAAGAACAGCTATAGCGACGGGTCTGTCGCTATAGGGTCCTTTAGCGACAGTTTATTATTATTATTTTCCAGAAATTAATTAAAAATAGAAAAAAATGGTTTTTAATTATTAAAAATATAAAATAAATTCCAAAAAATTATTTTAAATTCTGAAAAATAGTTTTTAATTATTTTGAGCATATTTCATAAATATTTAATATTTTTGAAATATAAATGGTATTTAATTTATTTAGTTATAATATTAAATAAACTATTTAAAAATAGTTTTAAATCATGAAAAATCATGAAAAATAATATTATGATAAAAAAAAATATTTTAAGTGACTTTTAATATTTTGTGATGAAATTCATTAATAAATTAATATTAATGATAGTTAGTTTATTTAATAAATATATTAAATAAATTATGGAAAAATAGAATTAATGACTTATAAATCATATAAAAATGATTTAAGGGTTAGAAAAATATTTTAAGTTATAAAATATAACTTTTGATATTTTATCATGAAACATATTAATATTTTAATATTAATAGCATTTATTGGATAATAGATTTAAGTATTTAAAAATCATATTTAAATGATTTTAAGGTATTAAAAATACTTTGAAATATTATAAATATATTATAATAGTATGTGATGTATTTCATTAATATTTGTTAATAAATAAATATTAATGATAAAGAAATTATGTGGTATTTAATTCATTTAAATACGAGTTTAATGATTGAAAAATCATGAAAAATGATAATAATTATCTGAAAATTAGTATGAGACTTAGAAAAATATTTTGACTGTTAATAAAATTATCTGAGTTAATCATTAAGTGCTAAGTCAGAGTTTAATTGAACTTAGACTCGATAAAAGTCCGACTAGACCGTCGGGATGTTAGAATTGTGTCGGTTTCAACTTGGACTTAAATAGTTTGACTTGATACCGAGTCTTATGTGCTGAATAGACTGATAGGATTATGTGTTATATGTTTAGGTTATTCTATGTATATCTATATATATAATAGTACTATATTGTGATGATATTATTCTAATATTGGAGATCTATATTACTAATATTAGGTCTTCGGATAAGGCGATATAAATTACGTAGCGGTAATCAACGGTTCAGGCAAGTTTGTTTTACTTAACTCTACTAAAGAGTTGTTTCATTCATATAAGCTTATGATTAATCATTGCTGGTTACCATGAATTGTACTCTGTACATATTGCATGTATAAGTCAGGTATGAAAGGCTGATCACCATCATTACCCTTCGGTTCAGAAATATTTGTTCAGGTTATATACTTGTTCAGTCATAAACTTGTTCCTGCTAGTTCATAATTATATTGTTGAATTATAGCCAACTTATTATTCAAACTCTTCAATCATGATATATCGTTATATTGTTATATCATGATAAAACATTATAGATTAAGGTGAATGCGTCGGATACAAGAAAATGTTAAAGACAGTTCCAGCGTTAGTATATGTGTGCAGCTAAATTGTATAAGTATTGTTTGTTAATAATGCTATATGTTAGAAAGTTATGAAATGTGTATTAAGTTAAGGTTACTCGACCTTGGGGAATAGTGAGTATATGTATTGTATAAACAATTTATGTTTATATATTCCGCAAATAGTAATAGTTGTATAGAATGATCGAACCGGATCCGAGGTGATTTAGGACCTGGATTCGGGACCCTCACATTTATAACCCTAATGATGTTGAATTTCTCTTTCACCTGAGTGTAAAGATGGGTAGATTATTGGTATGATCATGACTATGTGTTCTCTTTGGCCAGTAGTGTAAAGTTGAATTATTGACTGGTATGATCATAACCATTGAATTTATAATTGAATATCTTTGGCCTGTAGTGCAAAGATGAATTGTAGATGAATATCTTTGGCCTGTAGTGCAAAGATGGTCCGTTGATGAATATCTTTGGCCCGTAGTGCAAAGATGACATATTGTTGAATATCTTTGGCCAGTAGTGCAAAGATGAACAGGTGTTGAGATGAACATGACCAACTAGTGATACAAATGAATATCTTTGGCCGTAGTGTAAAGATGAAGTTATTAGTATGATTATGAACAGGAAATGTGATTTGGTGTAACCATGATCTTTGATGTTTCAGGTAAAGATAGGTGATAAAAATTATCTTCGTCTTGGATGAGAAGAGGAATTTAGAACTACAATTATGATTATGAGTTATTCATATGATTGGGGACAAGAATTATTGATTGATGTTACAGGGATAAAATATTGTTGGTGGATTTTTAACAAGGAGAGGATAATAGATTTTGTAGTCTATTTGACTCTTCTAATGGATTGCTCGTTCCGCTGCAACTATGGTTAAAATTTTTATCATCTACCATATGTTCTAAATCTCTGATTTAATTCTGTTGAAGGCTATTGATAACTTATTTATCTTTAGTCATGATATTTTTTACTGGGCTAGTTGTGCTCACCCTTCTGTTTTATAATTCCTTTCAGGTAATAAGAGTGTAGCTGGGTCGAGCGGGGGTAACAGGAAAATAAAACGATGGTCATCATTTAGTAGTTATATTTGGTGAATCATCTAGGGTGAGGCAAACCCAACGTTGGAAGGGTGTTTTGTCACTATAATACAAGATGTCTAATGACATACAACCTCGTGTCATCATAAGACAGGGATGTGCTCATCCACTTGTTGAGTATATTTATGAGCACTACCTATATAATCTTGGTATTTGTTTGAAGTATAATTCTCAATTAGAGACAGTGGAGATAATGATATGTCAAGAGAAGACTCCGCATTGGGAAGAATATGATAGTAATCTTCTCGTTTTTCTTTGGAGTCTATTGGGTCAACCAAGGATAATTCTGTGGCCATATGATATCTATCATAACCTAGAAGCATGGCCTCCCATGTACGAAGGTTTTCTTGAGCACTTCCCAAAGATTCTAATTTCTAAAATAGTTTTGGACTATACCTTTATGTAAGGTGTCGTTGTGAGGTGCTGTCCACGGTTGGGACATGAGTCACATTTAGTATATATTTGTATCCAAACTCACAGCATATGTGTTGTTGTATTTTGCACGACAATTGTTGTAATAAAGTTGTAGTTATTTTCTGTACCATGTAATTGGCGACTCAGAATGGGTTGGATGGAATGGTCCTATTTTGGGGTCGTTACATTTTGGTATCAGAGCTTAGGGATATGGTCTCTGACAGAGATCGGAGAATATAACTAGGAGGCGAGAGATGAGTAAATCCTTCGCTAGTGTGTCCTACCTAAGCTTATTTGTTGGTCAGTCATAATATCGGGATATTATGTGATATGTTAATTTGTTAAATTAACCCTTATTTTGAAGCTGTATTCTAGAATGATATTTGAAATACAAGAGATGAGCAATGGAGAAATTATGATGACAGGGAAGATGGAATTTGAAATGAAAGGAAGGTATTCTCAACTCTTTGAAATACCAGGTACGTAAATTTCGAGGACAAAATTTTATAAGGAGGGGAGATTGTAAGACCCCGAATTTTATGAAATAAAAGTATTCAATTTTTCTTATAGTTACTATTCAGTAAATGGTTAAATTGATAAAAGTTAAAGTTAAGGGTGATATATGATTTTTTTTCAAAAATACGCAAGTGGTTATAAAATATTCATTGTTGTCGGAGAATATTCGTTTGGTCGTGGAATATTCTTTCTGTCGGAGAATATTCGTACGACGGCGCAGCCATTTGTGGGCCCCATAATAGAATAACTGCCGGATGAAAAAATGACAAATTTGAGTTTTTATAAATAACGGCGTAGTTGTTACCGTTAACACTGTTGAAATACCTGATGGTTAAAATACAGTAATACGCGTAGTTGCACAGTAGCACACGGTATTGCACAGTATTTTTTTAATTATTGATTCTTACGTGAGAAGACACTACTCAATAATTGTTATAGTAATTACTGTTCAATATTTTATTTTATTGATTCAATAATTGTTACGTTGATATTTTATATTATTGTTGTTTCAATAACTGTTGCTGCACAGTATTTTCCATTATCAGATCAATAATTCATATTATTTGAATAATATTATTAGATAGCATTATTGACAATGTCTAAAAAGTTCTGTCTAAGGAGAGGTTTGGTCATCTAATTGCGCGCCAGTAAGGAGAAATCCTTATTGGAAAACCCCCTCTTTCCTGGGAACTACTTGGTTGTCATAATTGTGATTCTGTGATATTATTTGTGAATAATTAATTATTGATTTATATGATAAGGAAATATTTATTTTACGTGAATATAAATATTTGATATATTTTGTGGTTAAAAATGAAGGAGTTAATGTTGAGGTGTTTTATCAGTATTTTTGTCGGAATAGAGGTATTAAAAATCAATCAGGATTTTTGAGATATATTGCGGGGGTTATAATTTTTAATCCGACCGTTGGATCGTTGTGATTTTTGGATATGTTATACATATATAAGTTGAGTATATGTCCACAAATTTTGAACCGTTAAAAATGAACGTATAAGTTGTTATAAATTTTAAGAGGTGACTGATTCGAAAATTAGGATTTGGTAGAAAATTCTAGAATTGAGTGGGCCCCACTTTTGGTTTTTGGGGATGGTGGCTGATTTTTGGTGGGTGGAATAGTAGCAGGTAAAGCCATCAGGTTGCAGGTCAAGTCTGTTTCGGCGTGCTAATATTTTCCTATAAATAGAGGGCTAAGTTAGAATTGAAAATCACACCAGAAACATAAGCTTTCTCTCTTTCTCTCTCTCTCTCTATATTATGAAGCATATTTTGTGAGTATTTAGATACTTTGAGAGTTACTATTCAGTGCAAGTTTCCTTCGACTTTGCATTCCAGTCAGAAATACTACACTTTTGAGGTAAGGGATAGTAAGAGATTTTAAGGGTTATTATGTTTTTCAGTTCGTAATTCTTCTGTCCTTCAGAAAATTCTGAAAAAATTTAAAATGATATTTTGATGAGTTTTATTGATTGTATCCAAAAATAGTGATTTTTGGATGTATAGATTAAGAGTTATGAATTTTATGAGAAAAGACTATTTTAAAAGTAACCGCTTATAACTCCTTGTGGTTAACTCCAAAATTGATGAAATTTTTATTGGAAGTATATCTATACAATATCAGTATACTCTGTGAATTTTGGAATTTTTGGATAAAAGTAAAATTTATGATAAATGTCTAAATATTCGGCGATTTTGGCCATATAAAAAATAGTAAATGAATTTTAAAAATTCCAGGAAAAATATATGTTCAATATAGGACTATATTCTGCAAAATTCCAGAAAAGAAATATTTTTAAGACTGATTTGGTATTTTTCATGAAAATGGTCTAGTTATGAGTAAATAAATTAAATATGTTATGTGAAGTAAGAAAATTAGAAAATATGATTTTATGGCTTGAGAATCATATATGAGTTATATGCGATTTTTTGATGAGGGTTTTTGGTTATTGGTGATGAAATCTTATGAGTTTGGCATTTTAGGATGATTAAATGCATTATTTAGTAAAGTGTAAACAATTAAAATAAATTGTTTATAAGCTTAAGAAATATTATTCTTTCAATATCATTATACCGAAATATTGGTATGTATTTTATTGTAAAATTTCTACCTTTTTGTGTCGGGGTTACTATTCACGAGTTACTATTTATGAGTTACTATTCACGAATTACTATTCACGGGTACTATTCACGACAAAATTGGTTTCTCTTTCAAACTAAATTATAGTTGATTTATAAATATTACTCTTGAGATTAAAACTATATGTGGGTCATATTATTTTTATTATCATATATAACATTTTTATAACCCTAATGATGTTGAATTTCTCTTTCACTTGAGTGTAAAGATGGGTAGATTATTGGTATGATCATGACTATGGGTTCTCTTTGGCCAGTAGTGCAAAGTTAAATTGTTGATTGGTGTGATCATAACTATTGAATTTATAATTGAATATCTTTAGCTTAAGTGCAAATGTGAAATGATCAACATGGTTATAATTATTGTTTATATAAATTCTGAAATGATTATATATTCTTTGAGATATGAATATATTTGGCCTGTAGTGCAAAGATGAATTGCTGAGGAATATCTTTGACCTGTAGTGCAAAGATGAATTGTAGATGAATATCTTTGGCCTGTAGTGCAAAGATGGTCTGTTGATGAATATCTTTGGCCCGTAGTGCAAAGATGACATGTTGTTGAATATCTTTGGCCAGTAGTGCAAAGATGAATAGGTGTTGAGATGAACATGACCAACTAGTGATACAAATGAATATCTTTGGCCGTAGTGCAAAGATAAAGTTATTAGTATGATTATGAACAGGAAATGTGATTTGGTGTAACCATGATCTTTGATGTTTCAGGTAAAGATAGGTGATGAAAATTATCTTCGTCCTGGATGAGAAGAGGAATTTAGAACTACAATTATGATTATGAGTTATTCATATGATTGTGGACCAGAATTGTTGATTGATGTTACAGGGATAATACATTGTTGGTGGATTTTTAACATGGAGAAGATAATAGACTTTGTAGTCTATTTGACTCTTCTAATGGATTGCTCGTTCCGCTGCAACTATGGTTGAAATTTTTATAATCTACCATATGTTCTAAATCTCTGATTTAATTCTGTTGAAGGCTATTGATAACTTATTTATCTTTAGTCATGATATTTTTTACTAGGCTAGTTGTGCTCACCCTTCTGTTTCACAATTCCTTTCAGGTAACAAGAGTGTAGCTGGGTCGAGCGGGGGTAACAGGAAAATAGAACGGTGGTCATCATTTAGTAGTTATATTTGGTGAATCATCTAGGGTGAGGCGAACCCAATGTTGGAAGGGTGCTTTGTCACTATCATACAAGATGCCTAATGACATACAACCTCGTGTCATCTTAAGACAAGGATGTGCTCATCCACTTGCTGAGTATATTCACGAGCACTACCTATATAATCTTGGTGTTTGTTTGAAGTATAATTCTCAATTAGAGACAGTGGAGATAATGATATGTCAAGAGAAGACTCCCCATTGGGAAGAATATGATAGTAATCTTCTCGTTTTTCTTTGGGGTCTATTGGGTCAACCAAGGATAATTCTGTGGCCATATGATATCTATCATAACCTAGAAGCATGGCCTCCCATGTACGAAGGTTTCCTTAAGCACTTCCCAAAGATTCTAATTTCTAAAACAATTTTTGACTATACCTTTATGTAAGGTGTCATTGTGAGGTGCTATCTACGGTTGGGACATGAGTCACATTTGGTATATATTTGTATCCAAACTCACAGCATATGTTGTGACACCCCCAAATCCAGGTACTTCGATTCCACGGGATTTGGTGTTCACTGTACAAATATCATCTATCTATCTACCCATAACAATTACAACCATTCAATAAATAGAAATAAAATCTTCCCCTTAAGAGTTACAACATCTGAATAATAATAATACAATCCCAGGTTAAACTAACCTTAAACATCTGTGCGGAATCATAAACAAATAAGTCTTAAACAATAACATCAACTCAAGTCTTAAACAAATACATCATCATATAAAACAACAGGTCTTCATCACTTGCTAACTTTGCCCTTGCCTTTACTAGTGGAAGGTTCATCAGTTCTTTCGTTCTAAACTGCAATGTTATTATTAAGCAAGAGTGAGCACAAATGTCCACAAGTATAATAATAAAATAACAGTATAATAACATGCGAATAAATCAAAGACATCTGAATAAAAGCTCAACTTTTGAATCAAGAATGGATAACAAGAATCAAAAGAATTCTGAGGGTCATAAGATCTTGAACTATGTCCTAGGTTAACAAGAGTTATACTTGAAACTTTTAACAGTCATAAGACTATGGACCTTCTTCTCGTACTTAGGGGGATCAGCCCTTAGTACCATACTGTGCACAATATCTTAATGCTAAAGCGTAAATAATCTCCTATACAGGGTTGTTCATCTCAGTTTGACATTCGAGTCCGCACCAAAGGAAGTTTGGTTTAGATAATTCATCAAGGGTTCTGAAATTTAGAACGCTCATCAACTATGGACTAGTTGAATCAATAAGGTTTCACTAGTCTAATAAGGTTTAACAATAATGATATTCAATTTAAATAATAATCTCAAGAAGTATACAATAGAACAATTTTTGTATAACTAAATCACACTTTGAAAAGATAATCAATCTTTAATAAATCATTTGAACTTGAATAATAGTAACGATAATTTATTCAAGGTAAATAATAAACTTAAACAATAATGACAAGTAGGGTTAAGGAACTTGCTCAAATTTAAGAGTTTAAGTTTAGGAAACTTGCCTCGTGCGTAGATTACACTTTAACTAAGCACGTTCTTTGAATTAAATCCTACATACCATTCATATACACAATACCAGTTAATTATAATTTAACTAATCAACATAAACTCATTCTCGTTGTCTACTTTAATTATCGACGATACTTAGTCAATTTATCTCATTATCACATACTTTGCACTTCATGAATAATAATCTAATTATGTATTCAATAATTTAAATCACATATGATTTGTTATTTACATGTTTAAACAACTATTTTTATCATCACATTATACATCTAACATGTTTACATGTTCATTACATTAATTCACTAACACATTGTTAGGCTTAAACATTTTTTAATATCTCATTTCTGAATTTTCTGGGGAGTGGCGCTGCGGCGCCACATTTGTACTAGCTCTTGGCGCTGCGGCGCCGTGGCGCTACGACCTGACACTTGGCGCTGTGGCGCCATGGCGCTGCGGCTCGAGTCTTGGCGCTGTGGCGCGGTGGCGCTGTGGCGCTGCAGCGCGGGACTTCAGTTCTAGAGTTGGTGCCGCGGCGCGAGGCTCCAGACTTCGATTCCCAGTTCGCGAAGAACACAGAGTTCAGCGAAAAGGACACTAAATAATCCTTAATTTCATTAATTTAATATACCCACATGTTATAATTCATGTATAATCATAATACAACATCTATAAAGTGATTTTAACCCATTAAAACATATAATCACAGAATTAAAACATAAAATTTTCCTCTGTTCTTGATGTTCTTGAAGTTTTTAACATAAATTCCTAAAATTCAACGCCACGGATTCGTTATAAAGCCAAATCCGTTCATTTAAAGTTTGGTCTCTTCGTATTAACCTGCACAATAATATACGAGTGTAAAATCTACGAAAATATTTATGTTTGACATACTAAAATCACGTATAAGGCCATAAGGCCAAAAACCCAAACTCTGTATATTTTTAAAATAGCAAGTCATCAGATTAACGACACTTAGGATATGGAATAATGCAATATATATATAAAACATGTTATGCTACTTGTATGATTACATATATCATATAACAATATAATTTCTCAATTACAGAGACATAACAGAGGTTTTGAAAGCCATATTTCTATGAAAACTAAAAGACGTAAATTATAAATTTGGGAAGGAAGAGATTACCCTGATTGCAGAATATAAAGATAACAACTTCCTCCCTATCTCAATCACAGTGTTTCTCCCACACTTTACTCTAATTTCCTGAACTCTTTCTCTGCTTAATATTAGACTTAGAAGAAAATAATGAAAGAAAAGAAAACGTCGTATATAACAATCAGATAACTGAGCACATCATGGTCAGTTACCCATCATGGGTTAACTGGCCATAGCTTCCTCTAAGGCCGTGTTTGTTTAGTAACTAAATTCAAAACTCTTTGTTTTAATAAAACCTTTTATTATATAATTTGAAAATGTCACACTCTATAAAATAAAACCCACATTTTATTTAATTTACTTTAAATTAAATATATTAATTTCTCATAATTTCACATAGTCACATAATTAAATTTCTCATTAATAAATAATGTCAACTTATTAAATTTCTAATTAATAATTAAATTAATTAAAATATCAATATGCTTATTAAATATTTTTTTAATACAATAAGCTCACATAATCACATACTTTGATAATAAAAATTCTTTACATTAATTTAATAAATATAACACATATAATTAAATTAATCTACCACAATTGCATCAAATGATTATTTAATCTAATAATTAAATCATCGAAAATATTTATTTAATTCAATAAATATTAAAATTAAATTACAAAATTCTCGTTCGTCACATATGTGTTGTTGTATTTTGCACGACAATTATTGTAATAAAGTTGTAGTTATTTTCTGTACCATGTAATTGGCGACTCAGAATGGGTTGGATGGAATGATCCTATTTTGGGGTCGTTACAATTGTCATTATCCTCATGTTTATATTTTGTTGAAAGTCATCTATGACCTGTAGTGCATAGATGGACTTGGTATGATTATGACCAGAGATTATTCGGTGTAATTATGACCGTAATGTTACAAATGATTTGGAAAAAGTCCTCATTGGCCCGAAGTGCATTGATGGACAGTTTTTGGTATGATTATGGCTATGGATTCTCTTTGGCCGTAGTGCAAAGATGAATTGTTTTATGGCATGATCAGGACTGTTGATGAAAACATGATTATCTTTAGCCGTAGTGCATGGATAATTCGTGGTCGTGATACTAAAGAATATCCTTGGTCGTAGTGCAGGGGTGATTTGATGATGTGGATTATTTATTAAGTTGAGTCCCAGCGATAAAAGTGATGAAAAACCTTTTAAATCATAGAAGATAGTAGATTTTATTCTCTACTTGACTCTTCTAATGGATTGCTTGTTCCGCTGCAGTTAAACTTGATAGTTATTATATTTTATCAGTTTAACACTGTCAAAGGCTAACGATAAATTATTCTGCATTATCTTAGTCATAATATTTCTTACTAGGCTGGTTGAGCTCACCCTTTCATTTACTGTTCTCTTTAGGAAATGAGAACGTAGCTGGGACTAGTCGGGGAATAGAGTGATGATCCTAGATGTTTGCATTAGTAGTCCTCACTATTCTGTAAAATAGTGTGATAATAATTATAACGAGGACTCCTTTTGAGTTTGTATACTCTCTAGTAGACAATATTTATATTCAAACTCATAGTTTATATTTTGTCGTATTGTACACGACAATTGTATTATTAAGTTGTATTTGAATTCTGTACTACGTATCTGGCGACTCAAGATGAGTGATGTATACCTAATTTTGGGGGCGTCACAATATACATATATACAAATTATCCCATTAATTTAAATTCGTCATTTAAATACTATCAATCATATTGACATATTTAAATTCTTACAATTTAAATTAATTCCCTTTTAATTACATTCTATGTGTGTGACCCTATATGTAAGACCCCAAATTATTAATAAATAAAATTTAATTTCTTCTATTTATTATTCAAAAATAGTAAGGGTTGATTTGATTAATGTGGTCAGTTATGGGTAAAATGCGCAAATATTTTAAATAAGCAAGTGGTTATAAAATATTCATTATTGTCGGGGAATATTCGCTTGGTCGTGGAATATTCTTACTATCGGAGAATATTCGTACGACGGCGCAGTCTTTTGTGGGCCCCATAACAGAAAGCGATTGGATGAAGAAAATGACAAAAATAAGTTGTTTATAAATAATGGCGTAGTTGTTACCGTTAATACTGTTGAAATACCCGGTGGTTAAAACACAGTAATACGCGTTGTTGCACAGTAGCACACAGTATTGCACCAATTATTAATTCTTACGTAAGAATGCACTACTCAATAATTGTTACAGTAATTACTGTTCAATATTGTATTTTATTAATTTAATAATTGTTGCGTTGATATTTTATATTACTGTTGTTTTAATAATTGTCACTACACAATATTTTCTATTATCGGAACAATAATTCATATTATCTGAATAATATTATTAGATAACATTATTGGCAATGTCTAGAAAGTTTTGTCTAAGGAGAGGTTTGGTCATCTAATTGCGCGCCAGTAAAGAGAGATCCTTATTGGAAAGTCCCTTCTTTCCTAGGAACGGCCTGGTTGCCAGTACTGTGGTTCTGTAATATTATTTGTATATAATTAATTATTAATTTATATGATGAGGAAAATAGTGATTTTATGTTGATATAGATGGAAAAAATTTTTAATGTGACAATTGTTGAAAATTAATATTTTACCTTTTTCTGATAAAATAATTCATTTAAATATATTATTTTAATAATATATTAATGGTGATATTTTTACAATGAATGTGGGATATATGAATAAATGAGGAGGAAGAGTATTTTTATTGGATTAAATGTTTAACACATGTTTTGTGTGTTGATGGACACAATTCTTGACTGAAAATTTATTATAGCCTATAAAATCGTCCGTTTGTGGATTTCGGTCAATTTCTGTTTAGAATTTGGAAAAACTTTCTTCTGTAAAATTGTAGAGAATTGAATTTCCTATAAGAATTTGCGAGATTCAAATTTTCTGATAAAATGACTATTTATTATGAATTATTGAAGTTCTGAAGTTCCAAAATAATTGATTTTTGGAAGTTTTAAATAATTATATTAACAAAAACATTTTTTTTCATTTGTGGGCATGTGTTAATGGCTGAAATCAGCTGGTGTGGTGTGCTAAGGAAATTAAAAAAATTATATTATTATTTTATTAAATTTTCTGCTTTGGTGTTCTAAGCATTTTCCTATAAATAGGGTGCTTAAGTTAGAATTGAAAATCACACCAGAAACACAAGTTTCTCTCAAATTTCTCTCTCTATATCGAGCGTATTCTTGTGAGTATTTGATACTTTGAGTGTTGCTATACGGTGCAAGTTTCCTTCAGCACTATATCTAGTATTCCATCAGAAGTACCGTCTTTCCGAGGTAAGGGATGTTATTTCTTCTTAAATGATATTATTTTCTTCAATATCATTATGCCGAAGTATTGATCTGAATTTTTATCAAATTTGGAACTTTTCATGTCGGGGTTACTATTCATGAGTTACTATTCACGAGTTACTATTCACCGAAAAATGAAATTTTCTTCTTTTCGTCCAAAATATCTATTCTGGATACTAGCTTTGATTGTATCCATGTTTTGATCATTCTTGAATTTTACTCCACTATGATTATTTATGAGGTATTTTTGGACATGGAATAGCTGAAATACGAATCCTTAATATTTATTATTTTGTTTCACTGGATTCGTTTCCTTAAAAATATTTTTCATCATCCTCAGTCTTAAATGATGATATAACTGAATATCTTTGGCCTGTAGTGCAAAGATGAATGATTTCTGATGAATATCTTTGGCCCGTAGTGCAAAGATGAACAGGTGTTGAGGTGAACATGACCAACTGATGAATATCTTTGGCCTGTAGTGCAAAGATGACTATTTGATTCAAGATATTTATTGATTGATGTTACAGGGATAAAATGTTGATGATGGGCTTTAAAATTCATAGATAATCGTAGATTTCATTCTCAACGTAACTTCTCTATGAATTATTATTTTTCGCTGCGAATATTGATTGAAAATTTGTTGTCTATTGTATTCTATTAAATTTTTCCCTGTTGAAGACTAACGATAATTTGTTGTATATTATCTTAGTCATAATATTCTTTACTGGGCTAGTTGAGCTCACCCTTTTCCTTGTTGTTCCATTTTCTTCTAAGGAGGCGAGAATTTAGCAAGTACTAGTCGGGGTATGGAATGAAGGTTCTAGGAAGTTGTTTTAGTAGTCCTCACCATTTTTTTTTGTAAAATATTGTTCCAATAATTGTAATGAGGACTTATTTGAGTGTGGATATTGTCTAGATGACAATATTTGTATTTACACTCACAGTTTTTATGTTGTATTAATAAAGTTGTAGTTGTTTCTGTACCATGTATTTGGCGACTCAGAATGGGTGGTGTATACCTATTTTGGGGGCGTCACAGTTGGTATCAGAGCTTAGGGATATGATCTCTGGCGGAGATCGGGGAATAGAACTAGGAGGTGTGAGACGAGTAAATCCTTCGCTAGTGTGTCCTACCTAAGCTTATTTGTTGGTCGGTTATAATATAGGGGTATTATGTGATTTGTTAATTTGTTAAATTAACCCTTGTTTATGGCAGTATTTGAGAATGTCGATTGAGAATGTTAACAGTGGAGTAAATAAGACCGCGGAGACACCTTTGCTCACCAACGAGGAGAACGTGCAACAGGCTGGCAATATTCCTCCTGTAAACAACACCACTAAGCAGACGATGAACGACGGGATGTTTAGGAGTTTTTTTCAGTTCATGCAAAACCAAACGAGGGAGACTCGTGTACAAAATACGTGTAGAAATGATAGCTACGCGCGGCTTGTCACGGCCAAGCAGTTCAAGGAGTTAGGACCACCAGAATTCTGGGGAAAGCCGGATCCGATTAAGGCAGAGACGTGGGTCAAGCAAATTACCAAGATATTTGATGTCTTGGGATGCACGGAGGAACAGAAGGTTCCATTCGCCACCTTTATGTTCCGTGGCGAGGCAGACTACTGGTGGGAATCTGTGAAGCGTACCCATCCAGCCGCACTCAACATGTCTTGGGAGACATTTCAGAAACTATTCAATGACAAGTACTTTCCTGAAAGTATTCGTCATATGAAGGAGGTAGAGTTTATTAGACTGGAGCAGAATAACATGACGGTGTCCCAATACGAGGCAAAATTTGCAGAGTTGTCCAAGTTTGCACCTCATTTAGTAGAGAATGAGGAACGTATGACCCGGATGTTTCTGAGAGGTTTGAAACCCGGAATACGTCAATATCTCATTTCTCATAAATTTTCTCTCTATTCAGATGTTGTCAACAGGGCTCAATTATTAGAGCTAGATAACGAGTACGGTCAATCGAGGGACCACAACCAGGATCATACCGGTGACATCAGTCATCAGAACAATGATAACCAGCGGAGAAAGAAGAATACGGACAAGAACGGCAACCACTCTGGTGGTAATCGTGGCCATGAATATAGAAGAAGCGAGTCGGGAGGAGATTTTAAAAAGAGGAGATTCAACAATGATAATACGAAGACGTCAGCACCAGCAGCAACTGGTTCCAAGGCAGGAGAACGACCACCGGTCATATGCTATAAGTGCGGAAAAGAAGGACATATCAGCCCAAACTGTCCACAACAGTTCAAGGTATGCTATAACTGTAGAAAGGAAGGACATATCGCTCGAGATTGCACTGTAGCGAAACCAAGTCCAACGGGGGTGGTGACTCAAAAAGTTGTCCCAGAAAAGTCAAAGTCAACGGTTCCTGGAAGAGCATTTTTTGTGACTGGTCAGAATGCGAGGAACCCGAACGAAGTTAGCACGGGTTAGTTAATTATAAATTTTTACGAAGTCTATACCATACTAGATACCGGTGCTACCCATTCATTTATTTCTCCTGCTTGTGCTCAACGTTTAAACTTGATTCCGGAGAAGTTAGACTTTGACCTATCTGTGGAAACTCCGTTAGGAGAAACTTTCGTTACATCCACTGTTTATAAATCTTGTTTGATCCAAGTTGGCACTATCACATTTTCTATTGACCTTATCTCTTTAAAGATACTTGCTTTTGATGTGATTTTAGGAATTGATTGGTTAACTACTCATCATGCCAAAATTGATTGCTTTCGTAAGGTTGTTAGTTTTCATATTCCTAAGCAACCTGTTATTCGAATTCAAGCAACCAAACCATTGAAGTCAAACTCTTTCATATCAAGCCATAAAGTTATTCGTTTATTGAAAAACGGATGTCAAGCTTTCTTAGCTATGTTATGGACTTAAACAAAAATACGTCAGATTTGAATGATATTTCTATTGTTAGTAAATCCTTGACGTATTTCCTGAAGAATTTCTTGGCTTACTCCCAGAGCGTGATATTGAATTTTGTATCATCTTTGAATCCGGTACAAAACCCACTTCTAAAATCTCATATTGAATGGCTCCTATTGAACTTCAGGAGTTAAAAACCCAACTACAGAAGTTGATAACCGAGCCTCTATCTGGTGACTTCCTTTGTGGAATGCATTGAAGCCAGACTTTTCGTAGGGGACACCATATTCGTGCGATAGTAAACTGATAGGTGTCATTGTGACGTGCTATCCAAGATTGGGATATGAGTCACAGTTGAGAGCAACCTAAGTCAGTAATCGAAATACGTAGCTTTTTAAGCTTAGCTGGTTATTATCGAAGATTTTGTGGAAAGATTTTCTCGAATCGCTACCCCGTTAACTCAGTTGACTCGGAAGGATATCAAATTCGTATAGAGCGAGGAATGCGAGAAGAGTTTCCAAGAGCTTAAGAGGAGACTCATTTCGGCACATGTTCTGACAATACCATCTGGTTCGGATGGATTTGTTATCTACAGCGATGCTTCAGGCAAAGGGTTAGGATGTGTTCTCATGCAACGTGAGAAAGTCATAGCCTATGCCTCGCGACAACTTAAAGAATATGAGAGGAATTATCCTACTCATGATCTAGAGTTGGCAGCAGTCGTTTTCGCGCTAAAGATCTGGAGGCACTATCTATATGGGGAGAAAGTGGAGATATATTCAGACCATAAAAGCCTCAAATATTTCTTCACCCAAAAGAAACTCAATATGCGGCAACGACGTTGGCTCGAGCTGTTGAAAGATTATGACCACACTATTCAATACCATCCTGGAAAAGCGAACGTGGTAGCTGACGCGTTGAGTAGAAGATCATATGGAGGAACGAGTGTGATGATGTCAAGTATACGCGTAGAACCAACTTTAATCGATAAAGTTAAAGCCGCTCAAGCTACAGACCTGGAGCTGATGAATATAAAGAAGAAGGTGCAAGAATGTGTTATTCTAGAAGTAAGAGTCGATGAAGAGAAGAAAGCTCAAGCCTTTGATTTATTTGAAATCCTCGATCGAGTAGGAACTGTGGCCTATAGACTCGCCTTAACGCTAAGTATGTCACGTGTTCATAACGTTATTCACGTATCGATGTTACGTAAATATGTGGACGACCCGAACCACGTTATTGAGTTAGAACCGAACGAGATAGCCGAAGACTTAACGTACGAGGAGGTACCTGTCAAGATCCTGGATAGGAAAGAGCATGTCCTATGCACGAAGGTCATACCACAAGTTAAAGTGGAGAAATCATGCTATTGAGGAAATGACCTGGGAGTTGGAAACGAAAATGAAAGCGAGGTATCCTCATCTTTTCGAAACACCAGGTACGTATATCAATTTCGAGGACGAAATTTCATAAGGAGGGGAGGTTGTAAGATCCCAAATTATTAATAAATGAAATTTAATTTCCTCTATTTATTATTCGGAAATAGTAAGGGTTGATTTGATTAATGTGGTCAGTTATGGGTAAAATGCGCAAATATTTTAAATAAGCAAGTGGTTATAAAATATTCATTGTTGTCGGGAAATATTCGCTTGGTCGTGGAATATTCTTACTGTCGGAGAATATTCGTACGACGGCGCAGTCTTTTGTGGGCCCCATAACAGAAAGCGATTGGATGAAGAAAATGACAAAAACAAGTTGTTTATAAATAACGGCGTAGTTGTTACCGTTAATACTGTTGGAATACCCGGTGGTTAAAACACAGTAATACGCGTTGTTGCACAGTAGCACACGGTATTGCACCAATTATTGATTCTTACGTAAGAAGGCACTACTCAATAATTGTTACAGTAATTACTGTTCAATATTGTATTTTATTGATTTAATAATTGCTGCGTTGATATTTTATATTACTGTTGTTTTAATAATTGTCACTACACAGTATTTTCTATTATCGGAACAATAATTCATATTATCTGAATAATATTATTAGATAATATTATTGGCAATGTCTAGAAAGTTCTGTCTAAGGAGAGGTTTGGTCATCTAATTGCGCGCCAGTAAGGAGAGATCCTTATTGGAAAGCCCCCTCTTTCCTAGGAACGGCCTGGTTGCCAGTACTGTGGTTCTGTAATATTATTTGTGTATAATTAATTATTAATTTATATGATGAGGAAAATATTGATTTTATGTGGATATAGATGGAGAAAATTTTTAATGTGATAATTGTTAAAAATTAATATTTTATCTTTTTCTGATAAAATAATTCATTTAAATATATTATTTTAATAATATATTAATGGTGATATTTTTACAATGAATGTGGGATATATGAATAAATGAGGAGGAAGAGTATTTTTGTTGTATTAAATGTTTAACACATGTTTTGTGTGTTGGTGGACACAATTCTTGACTGAAAATTTATTATAGCCTGTAAAATCGTCCGTTTGTGGATTTCGGTCAATTTCTGTTCGGAATTTGGAAAAACGTTCTTCTGTAAAGTTGTAGAGAATTGAATTTCCTATAAAAACTCGCGAGATTCGAATTTTCTGATAAAGGACTATTTATTATGAATTATTGAAGTTCTGAAGTTCCAAAATAATTGATTTTTGGAAGTTTTAAATAATTATATTAACAAAAACGTTTTTTTTCATTTGTGGGCATGTGTTAATGGCTGAAATTAGCTGGTGTGGTGTGTTAAAGAAATTAAAAAAAATTATATTATTATTTTATTAAATTTTCTACTTTGGTGTTCTAAGCATTTTCCTATAAATAGGGTGCTTAGGTTAGAATTGAAAATCACACCAGAAACACAAGTTTCTCTCTATTTCTCTCTCTATATCGAGCGTATTCTTGTGAGTATTTGATACTTTGAGTGTTGCTATACGGTGCAAGTTTCCTTCAGCACTATATCTAGTATTCCATCAGAAGTACCGTCTTTCCGAGGTAAGGGATGTTATTTCTTCTTAAATGATATTATTTTCTTCAATATCATTATGCCGAAGTATTGATCTGAATTTTTATTAAATTTGAAACTTTTCATGTCGGGGTTACTATTCATGAGTTACTATTCACGAGTTACTATTCACGAGTTACTATTCACCAAAAAATGAAATTTTCTTCTTTTCGTCCAAAATATCTATTCTGGATACTAGCTTTGATTGTATCCATGTTTTGATCATTCTTGAATTTTACTCCACTATGATTATTTATGAGGTATTTTTGGACATGGAATAGCTGAAATACGAATCCTTAATATTTATTATTTTGTTTCACTGGATTCGTTTCCTTAAAAATATTTTTCATCATCCTCAGTCTTAAATGATGATATAACTGAATATCTTTGGCCTGTAGTGCAAAGACGAATGATTTCTGATGAATATCTTTGGCCCGTAGTGCAAAGATGAACAGGTGTTGAGGTGAACATGACCAACTGATGAATATCTTTGGTCTATAGTGCAAAGATGACTATTTGATTCAAGATATTTATTGATTGATTTTACAGGGATAAAATGTTGATGATGGGCTTTAAAATTCATAGATAATCGTAGATTTCATTCTCTACGTAACTTCTCTATGAATTATTATTTTCCGCTGCGAATATTGATTGAAAATTTGTTGTCTATTGTATTCTATTAAATTTTTCCCTGTTGAAGACTAACGATAATTTGTTATATATTATCTTAGTCATAATATTCTTTACTGTGCTAGTTGAGCTCACCCTTTTCCTTGTTGTTCCATTTTCTTCTCAGGAGGCGAGAATGTAGCAAGTACTAGTCGGGGTATGGAATGAAAGTTCTAGGAAGTTATTTTAGTAGTCCTCACCATTTTTTTTGTAAAATATTATTCCAATAATTGTAATGAGGACTTATTTGAGTGTGGATATTGTCTAGATGACAATATTTGTACTTACACTCACAGTTTTTATGTTGTATTAATAAAGTTGTAGTTGTTTCTGTACCATGTATTTGGCGACTCAGAATGGGTGGTGTATACCTATTTTGGGGCGTCACACTATAGGTTATTATTACGTTGACAATAATTTTAAAATTATAAACAGTGAGCGGCATCTAGTAATGCATCACTGCTACCCAAGTAATAATAAGATCGATGATTCGATGCAACCTTTTTGTGACCAATGTTTCAATATAATTTAATCCTTTTAACCTTAACATCTAGATTAAACTCGAGTAATGGAATGTGTCATACTTTTCATAATTTAATCTGAGTTTTCTTGATCAATGAGATATGAAACAAATCACTATTTGAGCATGGCCATGCATTTCATAGTCCTACTCAATCAAGAAGCCTATGGATATCACCCCTAATATATAGGAGGGTTAAATTCCATTTAAATCACTCATATTTTTCACACGATTCATGATGTACCCAATAATCACCTTTATTGTCCACCCTATTAAAGGTGAGCTTTCATGATATCAAAGTACATAAATTTCCGTGTATTAATATAGTGATTTCAGGTCGGAGGATCATTACATCATTGTCATTATGAGAATCACTAATGACACTTTGCACAATGCTCCATGCAGAATTCTCATGGTGGGTCTGTCCAGTACATCATTCTCTAACATGTACCTATGAATTAACTCAATATTTCATATATTTATGACCAATGAGATTTGGTCATCAGTCAATCCACATATTAGTCTCAATATATCATTGTTGTCCCATCAACAATGATACTCGACTAGGGACATTTAAGAGCAATGATACTAATTGTAATTATATAATCTCATGTTCAAGTCACATACTTGAAACTATATAATTTGTATCACTATTCTAAGGAATTTTATTATGTTAACATTTATATAGTGCAGTGAATAAAACCATAATAAAATCATTCATTTATTCAATCAAATATAATATCAAAATGTTAAGCAATTATATCAAATAATTGGCCTCTAGGGCATAAACTCTAACAGTCTCCCTGAAGCATCCCCAAATCCGGGAACTTTTTACCACGAATCTGGTATACTAATTCTATATTTATTGCGAAAGATATAAACATAAATTGTTTATACATTAAACTTTTACACATCATTCCCAAGGTCTACAACCTTAACTTAATATATACCTTCAATATCTAAAAAGGTTTACAATGCTATTTTCGTCAGAAAATTTAATAGATCTAATTGCAACATAATTTAATCTTGCACTTTGACTTTGCTTCTGTCTTTATAAAAGTTTTCATCTAAATCTGAAAATTTTATCATGATATAGCAAGGGTAAGCAACAAATTTTCCCAGCAAGTTTTAAATACAATGAAGATATATCATGATTGAAAAGAATGAATAAGCTTTCAAGTTTTCATCAATATAATAATTGTGAAATAACATGAATCAAGTTTCAATAATTGCATGACTGAATCAATAATGTTTGAAGTCAACAATGACCATAAACAATTTAACTGAACCTTATGGTAATGAAGGTGATCAGCCTTTCATACCTTATGAACATATTCAACATGCACTATATGCAAATCAAAAATCAGTATAGATGTGATTAATCAACAACAATTATTCACTAACATGTTTTGAACATACAACTCAAGTTTGAGTTAAGGAAACTTGCCTGTACTGCTGATTACCACTAAGCAATCTAATGTAATCTCTTGTGAAAGACCTATCAATTATAAGATTGATCTTTCAGTTAACATAACATACCTGTTAGCTCATAATAGTATTTCGTTATCCATAAATTATCTAACACTTAATCAAATATTAGATAACTTCTTAACACATCAGTATTATTATTGTCCTTTGATAATTCCTTAATCACTATATCATATACATTATGATTTAACACTTTAATAAGTCAAATACCAAACCAGCAACCTGAATTTCAAATCCAGAAAGCTGGATTCCAAATCCAGTAACCTAGATGGTTAATCCCATAAACACAATTGCAATCCAGGAAACTGGATTCCATATCCAGCAACTAGATTGCAATCCAGCAAGCTAGATCCAACAAATTTTTCAATTCAGTAAACTTCTTTTCAATCCAGCAAGCTGAATTCATCAAATTTTCCACTCCAGCAAGTTGGATTCCATATCCTTTTCATGAAAAACACTAAATCACTTATTATTTTTCTATCCTTTACCCAAACACATAATATAGTTCATTGAATATCAATTTCAACAATTACATTGAAAAAATATCATAAATCTCTTATTTTAATCTTCCGTCGAATATTATTAATTATGTAATAATATTTTACGCTAAGGTTATTAACCATTTAATAACATTACATTCAAATACTACTAATAATATCTTAATCCAATATTATTAGTCATATAACAATAAGTTAAGTCATTAATCACATTAATAAATAATTATTTTTTAATTATTTTCCTTTTATTAATAAACTTGTTGAAGCATTCTAAAATGCCATAAACATCACAACACTTCACACCCAACCCAAACTTCATCAAAAACCTGCATAAGCCATGCTCAAGGGTCTCAAGTCATAAATCGTACTTTTCATATTTTTGGACATCATATATTTAATTAAATCTATTTATCCATCTTTCATGATTTAGATGAAAAATAACAAATGAGTTCCAAAAATATTTTTTTTTTGGGAGTTGACAGAATATAGTTCCATATAGAACATATATTTTTTCCGAAATTTTTAAAATCCATTTACTATATTTAAATAGTCCATAATAGCCAAATATTCTTCAATTTTTCATAAATTGAGATTAACTCAAAAAATTTTAAAATTTTTACAGTATGCTCCTGCTATACACATGTACTTCCAGTAAATATTTTGTAATTTTTGGATTTATACACAGATAGTTATTCGGGTGGCTTCATAAAAATAGTACTTCACCGTAAAATCCATAACTCTCAAACCGTATGGCCAAAAATTCTCAAATTTTTAAACAACCTCTAAAACTTCTGATATTACTACTCCACATTTTTCCAGAATTTTTAAAGAACAGAAAGTGGACGAAATTTCCCCCGTTTTAGACTGCCTCAAAATAGTTTATATTTTTGTTAGAAAATTCGGGACTATTTTGGCTTAATCAGTCACAACACTATGAAAACTCAACATTTTTGAGTGCTACCACTTGGGTTAACTAGTAAACACATATATCTAGCACCCCTCTTTGACGGATCGTAAAAAGGAGTTATAGATTTAAAACAATAGATTTTCAAAGTAAATATAAATTTGGGTTTCAAAACTAGAAAAAATATTTTTCTTTTCCTTTTTGATTCAAACCAAACCAACACCCAAAATGGTTAATTCAATACTTGAATCCATGGAAAACACATAGATCATAGGGGTTTGAACTTCCAAATCAAAACTCCTTTTTTATCAATTTACAAAAAAAGAAAGAGAACAAAGCTTAGGAAGAAAAATAATTTTATACCTTTCATCAAAATCTTCTTTCTTCCTCTTAATGGCTTCCATGGCCACTCTTCTTTCTCCTTTTCTCCCTCTAGCTCCAGCCGTCCCTCTCCTCTCTCTAGTTCCCGTTCTTCTTTCTTCTCCTCTTTCTCTTTCACGTTTTTCTTTTCTTTCCTCTCTCTCTCTTTCCTTATCTTCTTTTTATTCTTATCTCTTCTTATCTCTTACAAAAATCCAATCCAAATCTTATTTTATTTTAATTGGTAAGTTACTTAACAAATGACTAGATAGACCCTCCTTAAGTGGATCAAAAATTGGGCCACTTATTAATTAAATTCTATTGGGCTTGAACTTTTATTATTTTGCTTACTAACAAATTAAATTTGGACTTCCACAAAAATTTGATTGGGCCATCATAAATCTTGTCATATACATATTATATTGGGCTAGATTAAATAATTTAATCACCCTTAAATCATTATATCCACAAGTCACATGCTTAATTAATTAATTGAACTTGTTTAAATAATATAACATCCTTACTCCATTAAATCTAATTCTTTTGGACTCTAAATAAAATATTGGGCTATGATATTATTATAGTCCATTACTTTTAATTCTATTTTATCCTAATTATTTAATTAGGGTTTTTATTCCTCACACTAGAAAATAAATTCCTTACTTATGCCTTTTCTTGTCCAAAAATATTCCCTCATACTTGGATCACATTTTTGGGCTTTTTAAATTATTTTTCTTTGGGCCATAACAAAATATCACATTTCCAATACTCTTAATATTATCATTCCCTAATTATTTAATTAGGATTTTCATTTCTTCCATTAAAACATAAATATTTATTCATGCACATTTATTTCCTTAACCCAATTAGACTTACTATAATTAGGTTATTAAATTAATTAACTGAGATGTATAAATCAAATCTCTAAGAATTAGTATATATTATAAATACTAATATTCTACAATATTATAACCTCTTAGGTTATTTACTTATCACACCTAATATATATATTAGGTTACATAATTAATTCTTAATTCACTTTTATATACAAAATAAATGTATTCACATTATATAATGTATATTTATTTAATCATATACACAATTCACATAATCATAACATATTTCACTTCTCAGACTTATTTTTATTTTTCTCCACAAAAAGTCAATTGTTGACTTTGACCAAAAGTCAACATTTATACATTTTGTGTTTACTGTCCATTCAGACTAACTTGACGTTCCGGATGCAACCGAGCAGTTCGTGCTTCAAAATTCTATCTCTAACTCAAATTTTGGGTTTTAAATTACTCACTCCTTATTGCTAATCGTATTAACTAACGACTTTATGCTTATTCAAATTCTTATTTGTCAGTCAAGGCCAACGCTCAAGCTATGTTAATTACTAACATAGTTTTATCGTGATCCTTATATCGTTAACTTAATTCATCACTTCTCTTGCTAAAATATATATAACACCTTACTAAGTATATATATTTCTATACATATACTCATCTTCGTGTAACCTCATAGCATCTCTTCATGTGAAATCTTATTTTCTTAATAAAATTTTTATATGTACTTATATAACATTTCTTAGACTATTCTGTTCACATCGAATTTATAGGCATCGTAATACCTTATTCTTGATATTCCTTCAAGTACATATTGATTCATTTCTAGTGTTTAGGAATTTTGTAACCCATATTTTCTTTATTCTCATTCGAATAGCAAACCATATAGGTCTTACTTGAAAATTTTAAATAAATCCTTAGATTCTCATCTAGGTTTTATTCTTTAACCTTTATTCTAATCATTCAAGATTTTATGAATTTTCGGGTTGTCACATTCACCCCTTCTTCTAAGAATTTCGTCCCCGAAATTAAAGCATACTAATCTTTGCTTATTCTCTTGATCAAAACTAGGTTTTCAACTTAACCTTTACAATTTCCTCATTTGAGGATTTCTCTTCTATCTTCACATTTTACAATAACTACTCACCAAGAGTTTACATCTTCTAAACATTCATCAAAACTAGGTTGTCATAATAACATTTATTCAATTATCTCAGATTCTACTCGTACGCAACGAGTTCACACTATTTTATATCCATAATCACATACTACCACAACATTACTCTGAAGAGTTTAAAAACTTTTCATATCTGTTCGAGGGATCATAAAACCATGAACTTTGAGGTTTAGGGTATTTCTACTTGCTACCTCTTTCAATTACGAAAGAAAGGTACTCTACCTCTGAAATATTTTATATTTGGTATGTTTACAGTCACAAAGAAGGTAAACTACCGATGCGGGTACTTTAGAGGACCAGTCTGTTGTATCTTAGTAATCAGAACGACTATATGTGTTCTTAGATTGGAGTATTTTATTCAATTAGTATATCCCCATTTTTAGGGTTGTTCACCTCAGACTCATCATAAGATTTAGTACCAAAATATTTTGGTTCGACATAAGCTTTCAAAGGAATACTTTGAATTTCATAAACATTTGTCTAGCTGAATCAAATAGATTAGACGCATATCAATAATTCGAATTTCAATCGAAACATTGCTGGCCAAATTCAGTTGGCAATAATTTATCTTTAAAATTCTTAAAATCATTTTATGACGTCATGATACCGCACTGTATTTACAGTCCGTTTGAGGATTCTGTCATTATGTGACTTTGTCATACTACATCATACTATAGTGGGCTAACGATCTTTAGATCACATCCGACACTAAGTAATTCTGCATTGATAACTCCATCATTTTTATCATCTTTGCATCAGGTTACATGATGCATTAATGATATAAAAATACATTTTGATAATTTAAATCATTTTTGTCTAGCCGAATCAATTAGCATAGACTCTTCTCTAAACAGTTCAAAAACTTTTTGAAAATCATCTTTGGTGTCATCAGGCCACAACAGGTAACGATGTGTTTGTAGTACAAAGCCCACTTCTGCACAGTTGTAACCCTGTGTTACTGATAACAAAAATTCATTTTATTTTGAAAGGCACATCCGTGCGGATTTAGCTTGATGTCAAAAACTTCGAAGTCTAGCATAGCTAGAAGATTTGGAATACCTATGCTTCCACCATCAACTTCACTTTCTCTACTGATCCATTGCTTAATAATTTTATCTATTTCTAGCATCCTCAATTCTCCATTCATAACTTTCCTATACCCAGTTCATCAAACTTACTATACATTATGAGTTCAGTAACTTGCCACAATCATATGAGTTTAAGAACTTATCCTAGACAGACCTTAGGCATCCATTCGCTGAGGGGTTTAAAACATACCATATGATTATGAGTCATGAACTTACCATAAGTATGAGTTTTAAGAACTCGCAACTAATCCTTATATTCTCTACCTTTTCGTTATACACATGAGAAAAGAATCACCTTATCAACATGCATATAATAAATAGCGCGACATCAGGTTCCAATGATTATCAATGTAAGAAACTAAGTGGTTGCCAAACCAAACTCGGCCACTAATCAATATAAGAAGCTAAGCATACAAGTCCCTGCCCATACAAAAAATTGGTCAACCTAACCACTATATCAACCAGGAAGCTCTGTGATTCTAAAACTAAGTACAAATTCCCCGCCCATATAAGGAATCATACAACTCAGCTGCTGACATGAGTCCTCAATTGAAATCACTCATCAATTCTAACTTTCTCTTTTCTTAATACGAATTTTCTTTAATTCGTATCTTAACATTTACCACTCTTTTTTGAGTTTACATTGTACCATTTCATAGTACATTCTCTTTATAGCGTCAGGCTATATAATTCCAATCATTTAACATATAATATGTTATTCAACAATTTAATCTGATCACGTCGTGATCTTATTTTGAAATCATTTCTCCTTATACTTATGATCGTTTTATACTACGATTTTCTTATTCTTCTCTTTAATCATATTATATTATGATTTTATTAACACTTTTCATCTTATAGACATCGTCTATTTATTATCACTTATCATCTTTATTACAGGAGTCAGGTAACTCCGGATTCTTTTCCTTAGAGCTCTTCAGGATTCTTCTTTGAATCTTATTTATCTTTCTTTTTACTTAAATGATGAATTTCTTAAATTCATCTCTTATCCCTTAAACTCGATCTGAGTTTATTCCTTATCATCATCTCCCCGATTATAGCCTAAGGTACTCCTATCTAAGGTTTATAACCTACGGCTCTGATACCAACTGAAGCATCCCCAAATCCGGGTACTTTTTACCACGAATCTGGTATACTAATTCTATAATTATTGCGGAAGATATAAACATAAATTGTTTATACATTAAACTTTTACACATCATTCCCAAGGTCTACAGCCTTAACTTAATACATACCTTCAATATCTAAAAAGGTTTACAATGCTATTTTCGTCAAAAAATTTAATAGATCTAATTGCAACATAATTTAATCTTGCACTTTGACTTTGCTTCTGTCTTTATTTGAGCTTTCATCTAAATCTGAAAATTTTATCATGATATAGCAAGGGTGAGTAACAAATTTGCCCAGCAAGTATTAAATACAATGAAGATATATCATGATTAAAAAGAATGAATAAGCTTTCAAGTTTTCAACAATATAATAATTGTGAAATAACATGAATCAAGTTTCAATAATTGCATGACTGAATCAATAATGTTTGAAGTCAACAATGACCATAAACAATTTAACTGAACCTTATGGTAATGAAGGTGATCAACCTTTCATACCTTATGAACATATTCAACATGCACTATGTGCGAATCAAAAATCAGTATAGATGTGAATAATTAACAACAATTATTCACTAACATGCTTTGAACATACAACTCAAGTTTGAGTTAAGGAAACTTGCCTGTACTGCTGATTACCGCTAAGCAATCTAATGTAATCTCTTACGAAAGACCTATCAATTATAAGGTTGATCTTTCAGTTAACATAACATACCTGTTAGCTCATAATACTATTTCGTTATCCATAAATTATCTAACACTTAATCAAATATTAGATAATTTCTTAACACATCAGTATTATTATTGTCATTTGATAATTCTTTAATCACTATATCATATACATTATGATTTAACACTTTAATAAGTTAAATACCAAACCAGCAACCTAGATTTCAAATCCAGCAAGCTGGATTCCAAATCCAGTAACCTAGATGGTTAATCCCAAAACCCAACTGTAATCCAGCAAACTGGATTCCATATCCAGCAACTAGATTGCAATCCAGCAAGCTAGATCCAACAAATTTTTCAATTCAGTAAACTTATTTTCAATCCAGCAAGCTGAATTCATCAAATTTTCTAATCCAACAAGCTGGATTCCATATCCTTTTCATGAAAAATACTAAATCACATATTATTTTTCTATCCTTTGCCCAAACACATAATATAGTTCATTGAATACCAATTTCAACAATTCCATTGAAAAAATATCATAAATCTCTTATTTTAATCTTCCGTCGAATATTATTAATTATGTAATAATATTTTATGCTAAGGTTATTAACCTTTTAATAACATTACATTCAAATACTACTAATAATATATTAATCCAATATTATTAGCCATATAACAATAAGTTAAGTCATTAATCACATTAATAAACAATTATTTTTAATTGTTTTCCTTTTATTAATAAACTTGTTTAAGCATTCTAAAATGTCATAAATATCACAACACTTCACACCCGACCCAAAACTTCATAAAAAACCTGCATAAGCCATGCTCAAGAGTCTCAAGTCATAAATCGTACTTTTCATATTTTTGGACATCATATATTTAATTAAATCTATTTATCCATTTATCATCATTTAGATGAAAAATACCAAATCAGTTCCAAAAATATTTCTTTTCTGGGATTTGACATAATATAATTCCATATTGAACATATATTTTTCCTGGAATTTTTAAAATCCATTTACTATATTTAAATAGTCCATAATAGCCAAATATTCTCCGATTTTTCATAAATCGAGATTAACTCCAAAAATTCTGAAATGTTTACAGTATGCTCCTGCTATACACATGTACTTCCAGTAAATATTTTGTAATTTTTACACTTATACACAGAGAGTTATTCGGGTGGCTTCATAAAAATAGTCCTTCACCGTAAAATCCATAACTCTCAAACCGTATGGCAAAAAATTCTCAAATTTTTACACAACCTGCAAAACTTCTGATATTACTACTCCAAATTTTTCCAGAATTTTTAAAGCACAGAAAGTGGACAAAATTGCCCCCATTTCAGACTACCCCAAAATAATTTGTATTTTTGTTAGAAAATTCGGGACTATTTTGGCTTACTCAGTCACTACACTATGAAAACTCAACATTTTTGAGTGTTACCACTTGGGTTAACTAGTAAACACATATATCTAGCACCCCTCTTTGACAGATCGTAAAAAGGAGTTATAGATTTAAAACGGTGGATTTTCAAAGTAAATATAAATTTGGGTTTCAAAACTAGAAAAAATATTTTTCTTTTCCTTTTTGATTCAAACCAAATCAACACCCAAAATGGTTAAATCCATACTTGAATCCATGGAAAACACATAGATCATAGGGGTTTGAACTTCCAAATCAAAACCCCTTTTTTTTATCAATTTACAAAAAAAGGAAGAGAACAAAGCTTAGGAAGAAAAATAATTTTATACCTTTCATCAAAATCTTCTTTCTTCTTCTTAATGGCTTCCATGGCCACTCTTCTTTCTCCTTTTCTCCCTCTAGCTCCAACCATCCCTCTCCTTTCTCTCTTTCCCGTTCTTCTTTATTCTCCTCTTTCTCTTTCACGTTTTTCTTTTCTTTCCTCTCTCTCTCTTTCCTTATCTTCTTTTTATTCTTATCTCTTACAAAAATCCAATCCAAATCTTATTTTATTTTAATTGTTAAGTTACTTAACAAATGACTAGATAGCTCCTCCTTAAGTGGATCAAAAATTGGGCCACTTATTAATTAAAGGGTTAATTACATATTATAGTACATTTTTAAAAGTAATTACAAAAATAAAACATCCATAAAATAATTACAAAAGTAATACACTTTTTCATATTTATTTACAATATTAGTGCAATTAAGATTCCTTAATTTAGGGGATTAGTATCAATTAGGACTCCTTAATTTAGGGGCTTAGTATGGATGGGTTTACATGATAAATCTCTCTTATCTCTTCCCGTTAATTATTATTTTCTTATTCAAACACAACAGACCCATTTTTTATCTTTGTTCATGTTTCTCTCTCTTTTTTCTTCGTCATTTTTTTTTCTACTATAAACCAAAGTGGCAGCGATTTGCCTGGCAGAGGCCGCGGTGGTTTACTGTTCTTCTTTGTCTTATTCAACTACAACACCTATACAAGTAGCACCTTCATCAACGAAAATGATGGCTCAGTTCGGCGTAGGTGGCTTGGAAGGGCGACAATTTCATCAGGGAGCAGTTAGGCAGCCAATAATTATGATGCTACGCCCATACACAATCTATAAATATAAAGCAGAATCATGTTATAAATAGTAGTGCTTCCCCTCCAGGGACAAATCAATGGTATGATAACAATGTTCTGGGTGTTGAAAGTTTGAACATAAATGGTAAGTTGGTACACAATCAGAGTTTAGGAAATTTTGGCACATAAAGTTTGAGCTCACATCATGCTTACCCGTAAGCACCAAGTATAAGTATTGGCCCGGAGAGACTGGTAACCAAACATTCATATCAAGGTAACCAATCCACACGTGCAGTTTTTTTATAGTGTAGTTGGTAACCAAACCTTCATACCAAGGTAACCAAACTGTCATACCAAGGTAACCAATCCACACCTCCATACCAAGCTAACCAAACCTTCATTCCAAGGTAACCAAACCTCCGTACCAAGGTAATCAATCCACACCTGCAGATTTTTCATAGTGCAGTTGGTAACCAAACTTTCATCTTAAGGTGACCTTAGTATAAATGTTTGGTTACCTTGGTATAAAAGTTTGGTTATCAAGGTAACCAATCCACACCTCCATACCAAGGTAACCAAACCTCCATACCCAGGTAACCAAACCTCCATGCCAAGGTAACCAATCCACACCTGCAGTTTTTTTATAGTGTAGTTGGTTACCTTAGTATAAAGGTTTGGTTTCCTTGGTATAAAAGTTTGGTTACTTTGGTACGAAAGTTTTGTTATCAACATTACATTACACATCACTCTATTATCTCTCTCTTTCCTATTCAGAAAACAAAATTTGTCTATAAAACTGAAACTGGAGGTGTTCCAGTGCTATTATTAAGTAGCTAGCTAGCTTATTACACGATGACATCAATTATGCCTTTATCTCTGCCCATGTCATGAACTTTAATTGCTCTCTGGTGCCATGACATTACTAATGATCTTCTCCTCTTCACTATCTCGAGAATTTCCTTTTATTACCGGAAGATGGTTGCTCCCACCACCACCGCTAGCCTCCACCTCCACCATCTCTGTAACCACCACCTGAGCCACCTCCGCCACCTCCGTCGACGCCACCGCCACCACCGCTATTGCTACCTCCTCAATAGCCTTCACCGTCGCCTTCGAAGCCACCACTACTACCTCCTCCGAAGCTGCCACCTCTTCCGAAGTTGCATCCGCCACCTCCTCTGAAATACAAAATTTGTGCAGTCTTTCCTATGAAGATTTGAATTTTAATATTTGAATTTGAATTATTATTTTGAATTTAATTTTGTTTTTGTGGTTAGATTACATATATTTGAATTTGAATTATTAATTATGACAGCTATTTCTGGTTAATTTTAGGTTTCCTTATTAATGTGAATTACGTTATTTTTGTAATTATTTTGTGTATGTATTATTTTTATAAATACTTTCTAATTGTTGTAAATTAGTGTTAAGGACCCTTAATTAAATTCTCTTGGGCTTGAACTTTTATTATTTTACTTACTAACAAAATAAATTTGGACTTCCACAAAAATTTGATTGGGCCATTATAAATCTTGTCATATACATATTATATTGGGCTAGATTAAATAATTTAATCACCCTTAAATCATTATATCCACAAGTCACATGCTTAATTAATTAATTGGACTTGTTTAAATAATATAACCTCCTTAGTCCATTAAATCTAATTCTTTTGGACTCTAAATAAATTATTGGGCTATGATATTATTATAGTCCACTACTTTTAATTCTATTTTACCCTAATTGTTTAATTAGGGTTTTTATTTATCACACTAGAAAATAAATTCCTTACTTATGCCTTTTCTTGTCCAAAAATATTCCCTCATACTTGGATCAAATTTTTGGGCTTTTTAAATTATTTTTCTTTGGGCCATAACAAAATATCACATTTCCAATACTCTTAATATTATCATTCCCTAATTATTTAATTAGGGTTTTCATTTCCTCCATTAAAACATAAATTCTTATTCATGCACATTTATTTCCTTAACCCAATTAGACTTACTATAATTAGGTTATTAAATTAATTAACTGAGATGTATAAATTAAATCTCTTAGAATTAGTATATATTATAAATATTAATATTCTACCATATTATAACCTCTTAGGTTATTTACTTATCACACCTAATATATATATATATATATATATATATATATATATATATATATATATATATATATATATATATAGGTTACATAATTAATTATTAATTCACTTTTATATACAAAATAAATGTATTCACATTATATAATGTATATTTATTTAATTATATACATAATTCACATAATCATAACATATTTCACTTGTCAGACTAATTTTTACTTTTCTACATAAAAAGTCAACTGTTGACTTTGACCAAAAGTCAACATTTACACATTTTGTGTTTACTGTCTATTCAGACCAACTTGACGTTCCGGATGCAACCGAGCAGTCCGTGCTTCAAAATTCTATCTCTAACTCAAATTTTGGATTTTAAATTACTCTCTCCTTATTGCTAATCGTATTAACTAACGACTTTATACTTATTCAAATTCTTATTTATCAGTCAAGGCCAACGCTCAAGCTATGTTAATTACTAACATAGTTTTATCTTGATCCTTATATCGTTAACTTAATTCATCACTTCTCTTGCTAAAATATATATAGCACCTTACTAAGTATATATATTTCTATACATATACTCATCTTCGTATAACCTCATAGCATCTCTTAATGTGAAATCTTATTTCCTTAATAAAATTTTCATATGTACTTATATAACATTTCTTAGACTATTCTGTTCACATCGAATTTACAGGCATCGTAATACCTTATTCTTGATATTCTTTCAAGTACATATTGATTCATTTCTAGGGTTTAGGAATTTTGTAACCCATATTTTTTTTATTCTCATTCGAATAGCAAACCATATAGGTTTTACTTGAAAATTTTAAATAAATCCTCAAATTCTCATCTAGGTTTTATTCTTTAACCTTTATTCTAATCATTCAAGATCTTATGAATTTTCGGGTTGTCACACTCCCACTTTCACTAGAGCCAATCACTCATGTATCTAATGCCCATGGAACTAGTGTGACCTTCATGCTTCTACTGCGACAAAGCCTTGGTCAGTGGATCTGTAATATTATCATCTATTGGCACTCTTTCTATACGTACGTCTCCTCTATCAATGATTTCACAGATGAGATGGTATCGCCTAAGTATATGCTTGGATCATTGGTGAGATCTGCGTTCCTTAGCCTGTGCAATGGCTCCATTATTATCACAGTATAGCTCAACCGGATCAATAATGGTTGGAACAAGTCCAGTGACTAACTTTTTAATCCATACAGCCTCCTTGGCCGCACTAGAAGCAGAAATATACTCAGCCTCTGTTGTAGAATCGGCTACTATCTCTTGCTTCGAAATCTTCCAGCTAACAGCACCACTATTAAGGCAAAACACAAAACCTGACTGAGACTTATAGTCATCATTGTCAGTCTGGAAACTAGCATCTGTGTAACCCTTTACTGCCAGTTCGTCTTCACCTCCATATACGAAGAATGAATCCTTAGTCCTTTTCAGGTACTTGAGGATACTCTTGATTGTTGCCCAATGACCTTCACCTGGATTCGACTGGTATCTGCTCGTCATGCTCAAAGCATACGAGACATCCGGACAAGTACATATCATTACATACATGATAGATCTAATTGCCAAAGCATAAGGTATCTTTCTCATATGCTCCTTATCATCTTGTGATTTAGGACATTGGGCCTTAGAGATCTATACACCATGAGTCATGGGTAACTGTCCACTTTTTGCCTCTTGCATGCTGAACTGTTTCAGCACTTTATCAATATATGTACTTTGACATAGGCAGAGCATTTTTCTCGATCTATCTTGATAGATCCTGATACCTAAAATGTAGGTTGCATCATCCAAATCTTTCATGGAGAAATATTTTTCTAACCATATTTTTACAGTCTATAAGGAAGGAATGTCATTCCCAATAATTAATATGTCGTCAACATATAATACCAGGAATACAATGTGACTCCCACTAACCTTCTTATATACACAAGGTTCATCTTTATTTTTATAAAGCCAAACTCTTTGACTGCTTCATCAAATCGAAGATTCCAACTACGAGAGGCTTGCTTCAATCCATAAATGGATCGCTGCAGCTTACATACCTTTACAACATCCTTTGGAGTGACAAAACCCTCAGGTTGTGTCATGTACACATTCTCAAGGAGATTTTTGTTAAGGAAAGCAGTTTTGACATCCATCTGCAAGGTTTTGTAATCATAAAAGGCTGCATTAGCAAGTAAGATACTGATGGATTTAACCATTGCCACTGGAGAGAAGGTTTCATCATAGTCAACACCTTGAACTTGTTTGAAACCTTTAGCTACCAATCGGCCTTTATACGTTTGTACATTACCATCCATGTCAGTTTTCTTTTTGAAAATCCACTTGCACCCGATTGGTTTTACCCCTTTGGGTGGATCAACCAAAGTCCATACTTGGTTAGTATAGATGGAGTCCATCTCAGATTTCATGGCTTCAAGCCATCTCTCAGAATCTGGTCCATTCATAGCTTCTTGGTAGGAAGCAAGCTCATCCTGATCTATGAGCATCACATCGCCGTTTTGAGTCACAAGAAATCCATAATATCTCTCGAGCTCTTGGCGTGTCCTACCAGATCTACGAATGCCTCGTGTAATTTGAGCATGTTCACTTTCCACAATATATTGTGGTTCCTGCTCAAGTTCCAACTCAGGTTCAATGATATTTTGTGGTTCTCGAATTTCTTTAAGTTCTACTTTCCTCCCACTATTTCCTTTAAAGACAAATTCTCTTTCTAGGAAAATACCAGTTCGACCAACAAACACTTTGTTCTCAGAAGGTTTGCAGAAATAATACCCTTTTGTCTCCTTTGGGTATCCCATAAAATTATATTTGTCAGATTTGGGTCCGAGCTTGTCAGAATCCAGACGTTTTACAAACGCCTCGCAACCCTAAATCTTCATGAACGACATACTAGGACATTTCCCAGTCCACATCTCATATGGTGTCTTCTGAACCGTCTTTGTAGGAACAAGGTTAAGTGTGAATACATCACCCCATAAGCTTATTGGAAGATCTGCATGACTCATCATTGATCGTACCATGTCCAACAAGGTGCGATTCCTCCTCTCAGATACACCATTCCATTGTGGTGTTCCAGGTGGAGTGAGCTGTGATATAATACCACACTCCTTTAGAAGGTTATCATAGTCCTGACTTAAGTATTCACCTCCTCGATCATATCAAAAGGCTTTTATACTTTTGCCAAATTGGTTTTGAACTCTATTCATGAATTCCTTAAACTTTTCAATGGATTCAGATTTGTGTCTCATAAGATATGTCGACGTCGGGATTTTTATTTGTCCATTTTCTGTTCTTATCTTTTGGTGTTCTCATGTTAGGTGAGATTTGTTTGAAAAAATAAGTTATGAAAATGTTTGACATGTATATGTCGACGATTGGACTGTAAGAGTTGCTAGTTGGTTTTTTAAATAGTTGTACCAACACAACCGAGAAAAGATTTGCACATTAACCCAGTTATGTGACACTGCTTAACGGGTCTGTGAAACTGAGATTCATTAGGGTCCGGGAACTTGGTTATGCGGAGGGAAGGTGTTAGGCACCCCTCAACATCCGTGTTGCCACGGTGACCTACACTTTTCAATTAAAATGTTATATGAATGTGTGTGTGTATAGATCAATGTGCAATTTTTTGGAAGTAGTGTTATGTCTCGTTTGCACCTATATACAAAGGGTTTGAATTTGTGTAAAAATTCAGTTTTAAACAAGATATAGCATTGATGTTTTGTAAAAAGAGGTTTATCAAACCCTTGTGCTCAATAGTAATTGAGGCCTTTGATACTTCCATTTTATTAGGTGTTCAGCTTGATTGCTTTTATTTTTGAGATGTAAAGCATCTTCGAGAAAAAAATATACATAGCAGTACTGAGTAATTCACAAGCCGTGTACAGCTGAAAATGTCCATCACGGGAACCGAATCTAGATTCAGTAGACTGAATCTGTAAATATATATAAAAGCTGTAAATATATATATACAGACATGATCACCCACCACGAAGCTTCTCCATGGGGGATCGAAAATGTAAATATATAAAAGCGATAAATATATATATATATAGAGGTATGATCAACCACCACGAAGCACCACCTTGGGGGATTAGAAATGTAAATAAAGTAATAAATACGATCAACCGCCACAAAGTAAACTCCAGGCAGGACGAAATGTAAATAAAGCAATAAAAATGATCATCCGCCACGAAGTAAATTTTAGGCAGGACGAAATGTAAATAAAACAATAAAAATGATCAACCGCCACGAAGTAAAGTCCAGGCGGGACGAAATGTAAAGAAAGCTGTAAAAGGCCACGAAGTAAACTCCAGGCCTAATAGAAATGCAAATATATATATATATATATATATATATATATATAGTAAATAAACGCTCTGGACGTGAGTCCAGGCTCATCGAACAAAGTTCGACAGCAGTTTATATATAAACATATATATAAAAACAAATAAACGTTCTGGACATGAGCCCAGGCTTAATCGAGGCATATCTCGATAATGTTAGTCCATATATATAAATATATATAAAAAAAAAGAAATAAAAGCCACGGACCGAAGTTCGGGCATACACACGCAACACGACTCTCAACGTGCATTACTGTATGTGCATAGTAGTGGAGAAAGGCTTTAGAAAGTGTAAGAAGGCTTACAGTGAACTGCCAAAAAAGACTTTAATGACTTTAAAGGGATGAACACTCGGCTTCCGCCAGTAAAAATATAGCAATATATAAGCTCACAGGTGTTTAAAATGAGAAAACACTCAGTTTATAGTGTGTACAGAGCAAATTGGACAAGGCTTCCTCGCCTTTTTTCTATGCAAAATGGCTTCCCCAAGCCCTCTATTTATAGAGAGGGGAGCCGCAGGTGTATCTGCGATAGCCGCAGATGCACCTACGACTGGTTGGGGTGCCATGGGTTCCGCGGGTCCTGCCGTCTCGAAGTACGTGCACGCATACAACGTGTTGTCCGCTCAAACTTTTAAAACTTTAATTTAGGCATCCGATCGAGGTGTATAAGACCTTTTACGGCATGCTGTTATCGAGAGCTACACAATGACATGAGATTAGAGATTGTACGAAGTCAGGAAGATGGGACCATGCCCTTGGTCTTCAAGCTTCAAATTCTATCTGGTGTGTTGTCTTGTGTAGTAGTCACTCGGGATTGGAGCTCTTTGGTTCTTGTAGGACATTGCTGTGTAGAATGTATGTATGAATGTTGAGACAACCCAATGGGATTGGGATGGCAAAATGATGATTCTGCCCCTCACCGAGGTTATCTCCGATTTGAGCTATTTTAGCGGTCGTTTCTCAGGATTATCTCTGAGATTGAACTGCTGTAGGTGTTGACCATCCTCAGTGTTGTCTCTGAGGTGTGCTTTACTTCCCAGGGTTATCTCCAGGCTTGGGGAATGAGTGCCTCAGGACCATTGCCGAGTGTTTGAAGTTGTTTGCATGGGTTTGAAACAAGCATTTATGGGGTTATCTCTGGAACTGCAACTGCATGCCTCAGGGTTGTCTCCGAGGTTGATACTATCTTTCTCGGTGTTGTTTTTGGGACTGAGACTGAGTATCTCGGGGTTATCTCCAAGATCAGACGGTCTTCTCCGGTGTTATTTCTGGTATTTAAACTGCACTCCTCGGGGTTATCTCTGAGGTTGAAACTGAAACTCCTGGTGTTGTTTCTAGGACTGAGCTGGATGTCTCGGGGTTATCTCTGAGATGGTAATAACTGAATATCCCAGGGTTATTTCTAGGATTAAACTGAGCTGTCTTCCAGGGTTATCTCTGAAAGACGCTTCTGCCCTCCTGCAATGTTAGTAACAGGTATGCAAAAAATTTTGAGTGTCAACAGATGCCTCTCTTTATCATATTCATGCAATGTAATGGCATGGATAGGATAAAGAATACTAGACACTTGAAATGTAACAGGATAATCATGATGCAATGTACAACAGCATGATGCAAATGTATATGGTTTGTTGGATTATTCTCCAACATGATGGGATGATTGACGGCTCCCCTTGAATTTTACCGAGAACAGGGTTATTCATGACCACTCTGATAAACCGTTTGGACGCATAATCTAAAGCTACCCTGAACTTCCAGTATGTTGACGTTGGGATTGACACCAAAGCCCTTACTCCGTGGTACAAACTTTCACTGAAAACGTATCTCTCATGTACAAGAGATTCTGTGGGGATGTGTTTTGTCTGTTGAGGATGTGAATAACATATTCCATCATCGGTCCTTCCCGATGAGGATGCTCTGTTGGAGTTACTGCCAACAGTCTGTGTTGTTAGGATTGCCTGACTCTCGCTGAAATGTACATCAGCAGATGAAATCCTTGCTGGGGATAAATGTCAAGGCTGCTTGACTTTTATTGACGTGTGCTTCAACGGATGAAAACATCGGATGGCTTTCGATGCTTTGATGGGTTTAACTGCCATCGGCTGAAGTGACGTCAAGGTTGCTTGACCTTCGTTGACATGTACATGAACCGATGAAGATGCGTGACACCCCCGCCGGGGATCTGTATTTGGATAGATGAACATGCGTGATACCCCCGCTGGGGAATCTGTATTTGGACAGATGAACATGCGTGATACCCCCACCGGGGAATCTGTATTTGGACAGATGAACATGCGTGATACCCCCGTCAGGGAATCTGTATTTGGACAAATGAACATGCGTGATACCCCCGCTAGGGAATCTGTATTTGGACAGATGAACATGCATGATACCCCCGCGGGGGAATCTGTATTTGGAGTTGCGACCCCAAATTGACGGCATCGGACCTTTGTGAGATATTATCGAGTGTGATTTGCAATCGCTGAGATCATCGGTATAGTGTACCTTGTGTTTGGGCGAATACCAATGAATGACATGTAGACCCGTAGCTTGGTCCATGAAAACCTGGATTTCAGGCTAATCTGCTCAATCGCGTAGCATCTCTTTTCCTGATTTGGCCTTTTCAGCTTGTGAGAACTCCTTTACAACTCGAACTGGACCGAGCCGGAGGGGTGGGCCCCACTCAGGGGAGCTGTAGGTTTTGTGGAGGGTATGCTGGAGCGTTGGATACTGGAGAGAAAAGTTTTTCGATTTAGTACCCAGGAGTTGACTCCTACATTGGAGGAGTACGAGCAGTTGACGGCTTTGCCCTTAGACAGACCTTAAACTCATATGGCTGTCAGAGATATGCACCGGCAGTTCATGACCCTCACCGGGTTACATCATAGAGTAGTAGAGGATGAGATTACATCTGACCATGTATTGTCCCAGCATTTCCTGATAGATAGGTTTGACTTATCGAACAGCTACGCATGGCATTCTAGGGATTTTACCACACCAGAGGATCAGTGGCATCTAGCCAGAGTGGATATATTTGTGATGTGTATATTGGCGTATGTGTACATGCACGGTATATGGATGAGTTGGACATTGGTGTTATCATGGCAGTGAGAGCTCTCAGGGAGGGTCATACCATCATCCGATGATTATGGCAGAGACGCTGAAGTCGACCACATTTTACAGAACCTACCCTGCAGAGGTATTTACAGGTAGTTCGGTCATGTTATACGTGTGGTTTATGTCACACTTGAGACCGATTGGTACTTTCTGCCGACACGGGTACTACTTTACCCATGATATAACTATGTCTTACTCCTTTCAGTTATCGGAGTGTATAGATGCTATGTCTTGGTCGCTATTCTTGGCAGGGATCAGAGATCTATTTGGCATCCTGCTATGTTTAGGGCTCAGCTCACCCTATAGCTTTATTACTCACACTCCGAGCATGGATTATCTCCCTTTGGCTGATTTGAGGGGCATGACTACCTACCACCCCCTGGTCGTGATGTCACAGTTTGAACAGTTCCAGAACTTCCATCCTTTTGATGGGGCGTTAGGTCAGTGTTTATGTAACGACCCCAAAATAGGACCATTCCATCCAACCCATTCTGAGTCACCAATTACATGGTATAGAAAATAACTACAACTTTATTACAATAATTGTCGTGCAAAATACAACAACACATATGCTGTGAGTTTGGATACAAATATATACCAAATGTGACTCATGTCCCAACCGTGGACAACACCTCACAATGACACCTTACATAAAGGTATAGTCAAAAACTGTCTTAGAAATTAGAATCTTTGGGAAGTGCTCAAGGAAATCTTCATACATGGGAGGCCATGCATCTAGGTTATGATAGATATCATATGGCCACAGAATTATCCTTGGTTGACCCAATAGACTCCAAAGAAAAACGAGAAGATTACTATCATATTCTTCCCAATGGGGAGTCTTCTCTTGACATATCATTATCTCCACTGTCTCTAATTGAGAATTATACTTCAAACAAACACCAAGATTATATAGGTAGTGCTCGTAAATATACTCAGCAAGTGGATGAGCACATCCCTGTCTTATGATGACACGAGATTGTATATCATTAGATATCTTGTATGATAGTGACAAAACACCCTTCCAACGTTGGGTTCGCCTCACCCTAGATGATTCACCAAATATAACTACTAAATGATGACCACCGTTTTATTCCCTTGTTACCCCCGCTTGACCCAGCTACACTCTTATTACCTGAAAGAAATTGTGAAACAGAAGGGTGAGCACAACTAGCCCAGTAAAGAATATCATGACTAAAGATAAATACTTTATCAATAGCCTTCAACAGAATTAAATTAGAGATTTAGAACATATGGTAGATGATAAAAATTTCAACCATAGTTGCAGCGGAACGAGCAATCCATTAAAAGAGTCAAATAGATCATAAAGTCTATTATCTTCTCCACATTAAAAGTCCACCGATAATGTTTTATCTCTGTAACAGTTCCTTTTCACAATTATATGAATAACTCATAATCATAATTGTAATTCTAAATTCCTCTTCGCATCCAGGAGGAAGATAATTTTCCTCACATGTCTTTACCTGAAACATCAAAGATCATGGTTACACCAAATTACATTTCCTGTTCATAATTATACTAATAACTTCATCTTTGCACTATGGGCCAAAGATATTCGTCACCAGTTCATCTTTGCACTACTGGCCAAAGATATTCAATAACAGGTCATCTTTGCACTACGGCCAAAGATATTCATCACCAGTTCATCTTTGCACTACAGCCCAAAGATATTCAACAACAGTTCATATTTGCACTACAGGCCAAATATATTCATCAACAGTTCATATTTGCACTACAGGCCAAATATATTAATATCTCAAAGAAATATATAATCGTTTCAGAATTATATAAACAATAATTATAACAATGTTGATCAATTCACCTTTACACTTAAGCTAAAGATATTCAGTTATAAATTTAATGGTCATGATCATACCAGTCAACAATTCAACTTTACACTACTGGCCAAAGGAAACCCATAGTCATGATCATACCAAAAATCTACCATCTTTACACTCAAGTCAAAGAAAAATATCATAATTAGAGTTATAAAAATGTTATATATGATAATAAAATCAATATAATCAACATATAGATTAAATCTCAAGAGTAATATTCATAAATCAACTATAATTTGGTCAGAAAAAAAAACTAATTTTGTCGTGAATAGTAACTCGTAAATAGTAACTCATGAATAGTAACTCGTGAATAGTAACTCGTGAATAGTAACTCGACATGAAAAAGGTAGAAATTCCACAATAAAATTCATACCAATATTTCGGTAAAATGATACTAAAAGAATAATATTTCCTAATCTTATAAACAATTTATTTTAATTGTTTACACTTTACTAAATAATGCATTTAATCATCTTAAAATGTCAAACTCATAAGAATTCATTACCAATAACCAAAAACTCACATCAAAAATCTGCATATACCTCATATAGGATTCTCAAGCCATAAAATCTTATTTTCCAATTTTCTTACTTCACATAACATATTTAATTCATTTACTCATAACTAGTCTATTTTCATAAAAAATACCAAATCAGTTTCAAAAATATTTCTTTTCTGGGATTTAACAGAATATAGTCCCATATTGAACATATATTTTTCTCAGAATTTTTAAAACTTATTTACTATTTTTCATATGGCCAAAACCGCCGAATATTTAGAAATTTATCAAAATTGTACTTTTGTCCAAAAATTCTAAAATTTACAGAGTATACTTCTATCATATTCATGTACTCCTAATAAAATTTTCACCAATTTTGGAGTTAACCACAAGGAGTTATAAGCGGTTACTTTTAAAATAGTCTTTTCTCGTAAAATTCATAACTCTTAATCTATACATCCAAAAATCACCATTTTTGGACACAATCAATAAAACTCATCAAAATATCATTTCAAATTTTTCCAGAATTTTTTGAAGGTCATAAGAATTACGAATTGAAAAACATAATAACCCTTAAAATTCCTTACTATCCCTTACCTCAAAAGTGCAGTATTTCTGACTAGAATGCAAAGCCGAAGGAAACTTGCACTGAATAGCAACTCTCAAAGTATATAAATACTCACAAAATATGCTTCATAATATAGAGAGAAAAAGAGAAAAAGCTTATGTTTCTGGTGTGATTTTCAATTCTAACTTAGTCCTCTATTTATAGGAAAATGTTAGCACGCCGAAGCAGACTTAACCTGCAACCTGATGGGTTTACCTACTACTATTCCCACCCACCACATTTGAATAAAAATCTCTGCACATTTCTTCACCAACCAAGAGTGGGGCCCACCAATTCTAGAATTTTCTACCAAAATGATTAACTCCGAAAATTCAACAATTTCTGAACCAGTCATCTCGTAAAATTCATAACAAATCATACGTTCATTTTTAACGATTAAAATTTTGTGGACATATACTCAACTTATATATGTATAACATATCCAAATATTACCACGATCCAACAGTCGGATTAAAAATTATAACCCTCGCAAAATATCTCAAAAATCCTAATTTGATTTTTAGTACCTCCGTTCCGATAAAAATACAGATAAAACACCTCAACATTAACTCCTTCATTTTTAACCACAAAAACATATCCCTCATTTATATCCACATAAAATAAATATTTCCTTATCATATGAATCAATAATTAATTATTCATAACTAATATTACAAAATCACATTTATGACAACTAGGCCGTTCCCAGGAAAGAAGGGGCTTTCCAATAAGAATTTCTCCTTACTGGCGCGCAATTAGGTGACCAAACCTCTCATTAGACAGAACTTTCTAGACATTGTCAATAATGTTATCTAATAATATTATTCAAATAATATGAATTATTGATCTGATAATGGGAAATACTGTACAGTGACAATTATTGAACAACAATAATATAAAATTTTAACGTAGCAATTATTGAATCAATAAAATAAAATATTGAACAGTAATTACTGTAACAATTATTGAGTAGTGCCTTCTTACGTAAGAATCAATAATTTCAAAAATACTGTGCAATACCGTGTGCTACTGTGCAATAACGCGTATTACTGTATTTTAACCACCGGGTATTCCAACAGTGTTAACGGTAACAACTACGCCGTTATTTGTAAAAACTCAAATTTGTCGTTTTCTTCATCCGACAGTTATTCTGTTATGGGGCCCACAAATGGCTGCGCCGTCGTACGAATATTTCCCGACAGAAAGAATATTCTATAACCACTTGTGTATTTTGGAAAAAAATTCATATATCACCCTTAACTTTAACATTTATCAATTTAACCATTTACTGAATAGTAATTATAAGAAAAATTGAATACTTTTATTTCATAAAATTCGGGGTCTTACAGTTTAGCTTCTCGCCATCTATTAGTAGAGGACCGATCCCGGGTGTATGCATGTTGGGATCAGCGTGAGATAGCTGATTTTTCTGTTAGCCATCCGGGCTATTCGCTATAGTATTCTGCGTGGATGGAGATAGAGGCTTCATCGGCTGCAGCAGTATCCACAGTGCCGGGTATTGATTCAGATGGTGGGGAGCCCATGGAGGATATTGATTCCCACACAAAGGAGGATCCATTTACTAGGTTTCCAGCAGCTCTTTTAGATTCTCCCAGTACTAGTACTGTCGTGATCCAGCATTTAACACAGTATTTCGAGTAGAGTCTCCATTTGATGACCTTTGAGAGAGACCAAGCTAGAACCTTGATGTTGACAGCGCTTGATGGGAGAGACATAGCTCTATTAGAGAGAGACAAGGCATTATCTTGTAGAGATACCGTTGTTGTTGAGCGGGATGAGGCCAGATCAGCCAGATATACTGTGATAATTGAGCGAAATAGTGCCATATCTGCCCGGGATATAGCAGTGAAAGATAGTACCACAGTGAGGTCCCTTACTAGTGGCATGATTGCAAAGATGAACACGTACATTGATGAGCACCACGTCACCATGCAGATGGCTATAGATCTGTTAGCTCGTGTGGATACCCTTGTAGAGGAGACTACATCGTTACCTCATTCTTCTGAGAGGGATGCCATGTTAGGCTTGATAGCATGTATATACACTGACTTGTAGATGGGCTTGTATTTTCGTGCACATACTAGCTTAGCCATTTTGTCATGTACAGTTCATATTGTATATATCAAACATCATTATATATAGCAGGGAAATATATTTTTGATCACTTCCCTTTTAGTTATGCCTTGTTGCTTGCTTAATATTTGCCTATTTCTCTAGGGCTTGTGATCTTGATGTATTTTAAATTTCTCCTTAATGGATGGACATTGAGTTATCTCAGGATATTTCAGAATGGATCGTTGATTTGTGTGTATTCCCTACCATCTTTGGTGTCTTGGGACTAGTTTTCTGCATGTAGATGTGGAGAGGAATGTGGCTTTCCTCTCTAAGGTTGACCACAGCATAGATGGTCGCCAATACTCCGTTGTATAGGGGAGCCCAATTAGTTCCATCTCTTATGGATTGGTGTTTCTCTTTGAGGAATCAACCGCAACTCAGATGGTTATCGAGTCTCCCGTTTACATGGGGAGGTCAGGTAGTTCCATCCCTTTGGTCTGAAGCCGATGAAATGTGGTGGATTGAAGGATGATCCCAGTACCGTTGACAAGTGTTTGTGTTTTGGTAGGGGGTAAGACCAAACCATGAATGGTTGCCTACGTACTCCTATTGAAGAGGAGATCAGGTCTGCGTAGTTCGAGTGTGGAGGTTCAACGCTGTATGTGGCAACAAAGGTGTAGAGATGTTTTTGTTGTTTTTGTTTTTGTAATGAGAACGGTGTAGAAATGTTTTTGTTATTTTTGTTTTATTGATATCGGACCATATAAAATATGGTTGCCTACGTACTCACGTGTATCAAGGAGATCAGGTCGGCATAGTTTGCCCTATGTTCAGGATGGTTCGCAGCCAATGAAAAGTTTTATCCTAGGTTTAGGACAAACTGTGGGTATGAAAAGTCTTATCCCTAGTGGGGTAAAACTGTAGGTGTGAAAGGTTTAATCCCTGGTGGGATAACTGGAGTTGAGTAAGGGTTCAAAACCAAGTTGAAAAAAGGATCTGGCGATCCGAAACCAGGCTGCTGGTTAGAAAAGTGTTTGTCCCTAGTGGGGCAGATGAGTGTGAAGAGAAGTTATATGTAGTGAAGGGTTAGAAAACCTGAAATAACTGGGGATCCGATGATCCAAAACCAGGATGTTTGCTTGATGGTGACCTCAGACATAGTACCGTTTAACGGTGTCCGAGTTGATAAGTTGTGGAAATTCATCGCCGTCCATTTCCTGTAATCTGAGAGCACCTCCTGTCAATACCTCCTTGACAATAAACGGGTCTTCCTAGTTAGGGGCGAATTTTCTCTTAGACTGATCTTGGTTGTCAATGATCTTCTTCAAAACCAAGTCATGTTGTTTAAACTGCTGTAGCCATACCTTTCTGTTGCAGGACCTGGCGATCCTTTGTTGATAAAACTGATAGTGGAAGATAGCAGCGGCACGCCTTTCGTCTATTAGAGACAATTGGTGATACCTATCTTGTACCCATTGGTCTTCATTCAGCTGAGCGTCTATCAACACTTTAAGGGCTTCCATTTCCACTTCTATGGGGAGCACTGCTTGTGACGCCCCCAATATAGGTATACATCACCCACCCATCTTGAGTCGTCAAATACATGGTATATAATTCAAATACAAACTTAATTATACAACTGTCGTGTAAAATACGACAAAACATAACTGAGAGTTTTGACAGGAGTATTGTCTTCTAGACAGTATCCAAAATCAAATTCAATCCTCATTACATTTATTATCATACTAAATAGTGAGGACTACTAAAACAACCATCTCGAACCATCACTCCATTCCCCGACTAGTCCCGGCTACGCTATCATTTCCTGAGGAGAACAATGAAAGAAAAAGGGTGAGCTCAACTAGCCCAGTAAAAAATATTATGACTAAGATAATGCAGGATAAATTATCGTTAGCCTTCAACAGTGTTAAACTGATAAAATATAATAAACATCAAGTTTAACTGCAGCGGAATAAACAATCCATTAGAAGAGTCAAGCAGAGCATGATATCTACTATCTTCTATGATTTAAAAAGGTTTTTCATCAACTATACCGTTGAGACTTAGCTTAATAAATAAACCACACCATCGAATGATCCCTGAACCACGGCCAAGGATATTCATGTAATTATCAATGGTCATAATTATACTGAATAATCCCTGGTCATAATCATACCAACAACTATCCATCAATGCACTACAGGCCAATGAGGACTTTTATCACATCATTTGTAACATTATGGGTCATGATTATACCAAATGATCCCTGGTCAAAATCATACTAATCAACAGTCCATCTATACACGCAAGCCAAAGATGACTTTCATCACAATATAAGCATGAGGATGATGTCAATGATATAAGAATTCAATTAAAAGAAATAAAGGACAAATTTTTAAAGATTTATAATTTAATTTATCAAGAATTCAATAACGTTCAAATTGCCAACATGATACTACTTTGTAGAGTAAAATTCAAGAATGATATTATATCAAAAATGATTTGGACCGAAAAGAAATCAATTTTTGTCATGAATTGTACTTCGGGTGAATAGTACCAGGGTGAATAGTATCCTATGAAAAGTACTTTGAGAAAAGTACCCCGTGAATAGTACTTTGTGAATAGTACTCGTGAATAGTACCCATGAATAGTACTTTGTGAATAGTATCCCATGAATAGTACTTTTGTAAATAGTACCATATAAATAAATAGTACTCATGGACAGTACTCCGACATGAAAAACTTAAAATTTAACAAGAATGTGTAGAAAATATTCTTGTGAAACGATAATAGATGAAGCGCAAATTTTAATGATATTCTATTAATTTCACGGAGTATAGAAGCAATACTTTAACAAAATGAGGGTGTAATCAGGAATACGAGACTAAATAATATTACTCACATACTACAGAGTAAGAAAGAAAATATTATTCCTATGAATACTGAACAAAATAATATCCCTTACCTCAGAAGAAGACTAGATACTGGAATAGTGAGGTAGCAGACTTCTCTTCTTCTTTCTCTCTATAGCTTTTCTCTCTATAATTTCTCTTGTGAGTCTTAGTGAATTGGTGAAAATGAAAGAAGAATGAGCTTCTATTTATAGGAAAATATAGTTTCTATAATTACACATTTTGGGGCTCAAAATATTACAATATAATACCTTCATCTTTTCCTTCATTTTTAATTTAGTCCTGTAAGTATCATTAAACTTGCACCACCTCCCCTAATAGTAATGCATGTGAACCAATAGTTCCATTCATGTGAGTAAATAGTTATATGCATGTGAATTAATAGAAATTAATTGCACATTTAACCGATTAATTACCCGATTGGTCAATATAACCTCTAAAAATTAATTATTATCGAAATAAATGTCGATTTCCATTAACACTAATAATCTCAACACAATAAAAATATCAATTTCATCTTTAATCAATATTAACTTATTCATCATTAATATTATAACTCACAATATTTAACAACCAGATCATTCCCAAGAAAGAGGGGGCTTTCCAATAAGGATTTTTCCCTATTGACACGCAATTAGGTGACCAAACCTCTCCTCGACAGAACTTTATAGACATCGTCAATATTACAAATAATAATATGAATAACTTTGTCGTCTCAATTATTGATTTAATAATAATAAATATTATACAGATGATACTGTGACAATAATTGAATCAATAATATGAGAGATATTATGCAGCAATTACTGTAGCAATAATTTAAGTATAACTGAGTGACTTCTCACGTAAGCATCAATAATCAATACCGTGTGCTACTATGCAACCACGTGTATTACTGTAATTTTACTACCGGGTAGTTCAACAGTTTAACTGTAAAACTTTCGCCGTTATTTTTATAAAAAGATATTTCTGTCGTTTTCTAACTACGACAATGCTTACGTTGTGGGGTCCACTAATGATTGTGTCGTCGTACGAATATTTCCTGTTAAAATGAATATTCTCCGACCAATCGAATATTTTAAAACCACTTGCAAAATTTGTAAATATTACTCACAACTATAACATTATATCAAATTCACACCATAATATTCAAAAATATATTTCGAGAAAATTAATCTTTATTCATAAAACTTGGGGTCTTACAACCTCCCCTTCTTTATGAAATTTCATCCTCAAAATTAGGGTACGTACCTGGTATGTCGAAGAGGTGAGGATACCTTGGCTTCATTTCAGATTCTAACTCTCAGGTCATTTCCTCAACATCATGGTTTCTCCATAAAACTTTGACTTGAGGTATAACCTTGGAGCGTAGAATATAATCCTTCTTATCCAAGAATTTAACAGGTACCTCTTCATACGTTAAATCTTTCGCTATCTCGTCCGGTTCTAATTCAATAATGTGGTTCGGGTCTTTCACATATTTACGTAACATAGATATGTGAAAAATGTTATGAACACGAGACATACTTGGCGGTAATGCGAGTCTATAGGCCACAGTTCTAACTCGATCGAGGATTTTAAATGGGCTAATGAATCGAGGATTGAGCTTTCCTCTCTTTTCAAATCTCGTAACTCTTTTCCATAGAGCAACACGTAACAACACATGATCTCCAATATTGAATTCCACGTCCTTTCGATGAAGACCAACATAACTCTTTTATCGATCTTGTGAGGTTTTTATTCGTTGTCGAATCGTTTAAATCTTTTTTGTAGTCATACGTACCAACTCTGCTCCCAACAACGTTACTTCACCCACCTCATCCCAGCATACTGGAGAACGACACTTTCTTCTATACAACACCTCGAATGGAGCCATGTCAATACTTGCTTGATAACTGTTATTGTAGAAAAACTCCACCAATGGTAAGAACTTGTCCCAACTTCCTTTGAAGTCAAGGACATACAGTCTTAATAAATCTTCAAGAGTTTGAATAGTTCTCTCCGACTACCCGTCCGTTTGAGGATGATATGCTGAACTAAATCATAAATCCGTGCCCATATCTTTTTACAAACTAACCCAAAATCGTGAAGTGAATCTTGGGTCTCGATCAGAAACTATGGATACTGGCATACCATGCAATCTAATAATCTCGTTTATGTACATACGAGCAAGATGTTCAAGAGTATAAGTTTCTCGTATCGGTAAGAAATGAGCAGACTTGGTCAATTTATCAACAATGACCCAAATCGCATCTATGCTTTGAGAAACCTTGGGAAGACCAGTAATGAAATCCATGGTAATGTGCTCCCACTTCCATTCTGGAATTTCAAGTGGTTGCAATGGACCTTTTGGTACTTGATGCTCAGCCTTGGCTCGTTGACAAGTTAGATACCTTGAGATAAACTCCACTATCTCTCTCTTCATACTGATCCACCAAAATGTATGTTGAAGATCACGATACATTTTGGTACTCCCAGAATGGATTGTAAACGGTATGTTGTGCGCCTCCATCATGATTTTATATACTTCATGTCAGAATCGTTAGGAACACAAAGTCTGGAGTTGACTCGAAGTATTCCTTTTTCATCGATTCTTGCTTCCGGAATAGCACCTTCTTGCACTTTCTTCTTCATACGCATCAGCTCCAGGTTTGTAGCTTGAGTCGCTTTAACTTTATCGATTAAAGTTGGTTCTACTCGTATATTTGCCATCATCAAATGGGTCCCTGGAGTCTTTAACTCTATCTCCATCCTTTGTAAGTCATACAAAATGGGACTTTGCATTGACAATATCGCACTCGTACCCGCATATGATCTTCTACTCAATGCGTCAGCTACTACGCTCGCTTTTCCAGGATGGTATTGAATGGTATGATTATAATCTTTCAATAGCTCGTGCCAACGTCGTTGCCGCATATTGAGTTCCTTTTGGGTGAAGAAATATTTGAGACTTTTATGATCCGTATAGATCTCCACCTTCTCCCCATACAGGTAATGCCTCCAAATTTTAAGCGCAAAAACGACAGCTGCCAACTCTAAATCATGAGTAGGATAGTTCCTCTCATATTCTTTGAGTTATCGTGATGCATAGGCTATGACTTTCCCATGTTGCATGAGAACACATCCTAACCCTCTGCCTGAAGCATCACTGTAGATGACAAATCCCTCCGAGCCAGATGGTATTGTCAGAACAGGTGTTGAAATGAGTCTCCTCTTGAGTTCTTGAAAACTCTTCTCACATTCCTTGCTCCAACCGAATTTTATATCTTTTCGAGTCAGCTGAGTTAATGGAGTAGCGATTCGAGAAAACCCTTCTACGAATCTCTGGTAATAACCAGCTAAGCCGAGAAAGCTACGTTTTTCAGTCACTGACTTAGGTTTCTCTCAGCTTTGAATTGCTTCAATCTTTGCCTGGTCAACAGATATTCCATGATTTGGTATCACGTGCCCAAGGAATGCTACTTCCTTAAGCCAGAACTCGCATTTCTTCAACTTTGCATAAAGCTTATTTTCACGAAGCTTTTGGAGTATCAGTCTCAAGTGTTGTTCATGATCTTCACGGCTTTTGGAATATATGAGGATGTCATCAATAAAGACGACCATAAAGTGATCCAAATATTCCTTGAATACTTGGTTTATCATATCCATGAAGGCAACAAGAGCATTAGTCAATCCAAAGGACATGACTAGAAATTCATAATGCCCGTACCGAGTTCTGAAAGAAGTCTTTGGAATGTAATCAGTTTTAATCTTTAATTGATGATATCCGGAACGAAGATTGATCTTTGAAAAGAATTTGGCGCCTTGCAACTGATCAAACAGATAGTCAATACGAGGCAACAGGTATCTATTTTTTATGGTGACATGATTTAACTCCCGATAATCAATACAAAGTCGCATACTTCCATCATTCTTCTTCATGAATAGAATAGGAGCACCCCAAGGAGACATACTAGGACGAATGAAACCGATGTCTAATAATTCTTGTAGTTGGGTCTTTAACTTCTAAAGTTCAATAGGAGCCATTCGATATGGGGCTTTGAAAATGAGTTTTGTACCAGATTCAAGGTCGATACAAAATTTAATTTCACGTTCTAGGGGTAGGCCAGAAAGTTTTTCAGGGAATATGTCAGGAAATTTATTAACAATAGAAATATCATTCAAATCTGACGTATTTTTATTTAAATTTGTGACATGGGCTAAGAAAGCTTGACATCCATTTTTCAATAAACGAATAGCTTTATGGCTTGATATGATAGTGATTAACTTGAGTGGTTTGGTTGTTTGAATTCGCATAATTGGTTGGTTAGGAATATGAAAGCTAACAACCTTACGAAAATAATCGATTTTAGCATGATGAGTAGTTAACCAATCAATCCCAAAAATCACATCAAATGCAAGTATTTTAAAAGCGATAAGATCGATAGGTAACGTGCGGTTTCGATTTGAATCAAATAAGACTTATAAACAGTGGATGTAATGAAAGTTTTTCCCAATGGAGTTTCAACAGATAAGTCAAAGTCTAATTTCTCCGGAGTCAAATTTAAACGTTGAGGTTAAGTAGGAGAAATAAAAGAATGGGTAGAACCGGTATCAAATAAGGTATAGACTTCGCTAGAGTTTATGATTATCTTACACGTGATCACCTCGTTCGGATTCCTCAATTTTTGGAAGGTTACGACAAATGCTTTCCCTTGAACTACCAGTTTTATCTTGTCTGGGACGGCCTTTGATGCCTCCATCCTAGCTGGACTTGACTTCGGTGCACGACAAAATTGGGCTAGGTGACCTTCTCTTCCATAATTGTAACATGCTTTGGACTACTGCGTACAGTTTGGACTGATGTGTCCCTCCCCTCCGCATTTATAACATACTACCGGCGGTCGTTCTCCTTCCTTAACAACAGGTGTTGGTGCTGACGTCTTTCCATCATTGTTGAATCTCCTCTTCTTGAAATTTCCACTCCTACTATCTTGGCTATGATTACCACCAAAGTGGTTACCATTTCTGGTATATTAATTGCCTCCATGTTTGTTGTCACCGCTTTGATGACTGCTACCACTAGTATTATCATTTTGCCGGTTGCTCTCTCTTGGTTGAGTTGGCTCGTTATCGCGCTCCAATAACTAAGCCCTATTTACAATATCTGAATACAATCACAGTTTGTGAGAAATTAGGTATTGACATATCTCTGGTTTTAAACTTCTTAGAAACATCCGCTTCATTCTCTCATCATTATCAACCACGTGGGACGTAAACTAGGACAACTCGGCAAACTTAGCTTCGTACTGTGAAACGATCATATTATTTTACTCCAGCTTGATGAACTCTACCTCCTTAATGTGACGAATACTTTGGGAAAAGTACTTGTCATTGAACAGTTCTTGGAACTTCTCCCAAGACATCTTCAGTGGGGCAGGTTGAGTACGCTTTATGGATTCCCATCAGTAATCTGCCTCTCCTCGCAACATGAAGGTGGCAGATGGAACCTTTTGCTCCTCAGAGCATCCCAAGACATCAAATATCTTGGAGATCTGCTTTATCCACATCTCTGCCTTGAGTGGCTTTAGCTCTCCAATAAACTCCGGTGGTCCCAGCTCCTTGAACTGCTTAGCGGTGACTGTCCAAAAGTTGCCAGTGTTTTCACCTGCATTTTGAACAGGAGCCACTCTCGCCTGATGTTGCATGAATTGCATAAAGCCTCTGAACATCCCATCATTCACCATTTGATCGGTATTATTGTTTACCTGAGGATTATTGTCTTCCTATTGCACAATATCCTGGGTATTGATCGTTGGTGACTCAACGGTCTCATGTGCTTCATTGCTGATCTCAACATTTTCAGATGTCATTTTCAAACACTGCCACAAAACAAGGGTTAATTGACATGTCACATATTATCCCTATACTCTGACCGACCAATTAAATACCAAATAAACTTAGGTAGGTCATACTAGCGAAGGAATTCCCCGTCTCTCCCCTCCTAGTTCGTGTCTCACATCTTAGCCAGGGATCATATCCCTAAGCTTTGATACCAACTGTGACGCCCCCTAAATAGGTATACATCACCCATCTTGATTCGCCAAATACATGGTACATAATTCAAATACAAACTTAATTATACAACTGTCGTGTAAAATACGACAAAACATAACTGAGAGTTTTGACAGGAGTATTGTCTTCTAGACAGTATCCAAACTCAAATTCAATCCTCATTTCATTTATTATCATACTAAATAGTGAGGACTACTAAAACAACCATCTCAGACTGTCACTCCATTTTCTGACTAGTCCCGGCTACGCTATCATCTCTTGAAGAGAACAATGAAAATAAAAGGGTGAGCTCAACTAGCCCAGTAAGAAATATTATGACTAAGATAATGCAGGATAAATTATCGTTAGCCTTCAACAGTGTTAAACTGATAAAATATAATAAACATCAAGTTTAACTGCAGCAGAACAAACAATCCATTAGAAGAGTCAAGTAGAGAATGATATCTACTATCTTCTATGATTTAAAAAGGTTTTTCATCAACTATACCGCTGAGACTCAGCTTAATAAATAAACCACATCATCCAATGACCCCTGCACAACGGCCAAGGATATTCATGTAATTATCAATGATCATGATTATACCGAATAATCCTTGGTCATAATCATACCAACAACTATCCATCAATGCACTACAGACCAATGAGAACTTTTACCATATCATTTGTAACATTATAGGTCATGATTATACCGAATGATCCTTGGTCATAATCATACCAATCAATAGTCTATCTATGCATGTAAGCCAAATATGACTTTCATCACAATATAAGCATGAGGATGATGACAATGATATAAGAATTTAATTAAAAGAAACAAAGGATAAATTTTTAAAGATTTATAATTTAATTTATCAAGAATTCAATAACGTTCAAATTACCAACATGATACTGTTTTGTAGAGTAAAATTCAAGAATGATATTATATCAAAAATAATTTGGACCGAAAAGAAATCAATTTTTGTCATGAATAGTACTCTGGGTGAATAGTATCTGGGTGAATAGTACCCCGTGAATAGCACATCAGGAATAGTATCCCGTGAATAGTACTTTGTGAATAATACTCGTGAATAGTACTTTGTGAATAGTACCCGTGAATAGTACTCCCATGAATAGTACTTTTGTGAATAGTACCGTATAAATGAATAGTACTCATGGACAGTACTACGGCATGAAAAACTTAAAATTTAATAAGAATGTGTAGAAAATATCCTTGTGAAACGATAATAGATGAAGCGCAAATTTCAATGATATTCTATTAATTTCACGGAGTATAGAAGCAATACTTTAACAAAATGAGAGTGTAATCAGGAATACGAGGCTAAATAATATTACTCACATACTACAGAGTTTGGAAGAAAATATTATTCCTATGCATACTGAACAAAATAATATCCCTTACCTCAGTAGAAGACTGGATACTAGAATAGTGAGGTAGCAGACTTCTCTTCTTCTTTCTCTCTATAGTTTCTCTCTCTATAATTACTCTTGTGAGTCTTAGTGAATTGGTGAGAATGAAAGAAGAATGAGCTTCTATTTATAGGAAAATATAGTTTCGATAATTGCACGTTTTGGGGCTCAAAATATTACAATATAATACCTTCATCTTTTCCTTCATTTTTAATTTAGTCCTGCAAGTGTTATCAAACTTGCACCACCTCCCCTAATAGTAATGCATGTGAACCAATAGTTCCATTTATGTGAGCAAATAGTTATATGCATGTGAAATAAAAGCAATTAATTGCTCATTTATCCGATTAATTACCCGATTGGTCAATATAACCTCCAAAAATTAATTATTATCGAAATAAATGTCGATTTCCATTAACACTAATAGTCCCAACACAATGAAAATATCAATTTTATCTTTAATTAATACGAACTTATTAATCCTTAATATTATAACTCACAATATTTAACAACCAGATCATTCCTAGGAAAGAGGCTTTCCGATAAGGATTTCTCCCTATTGGCGTGCAATTAGGTGACCAAACCTCTCCTCGATAGAACTTTCTAGACATTTTCAATATTGTAAATAATAATATGAATAACTTTGTCGTCTCAATTATTGATTTAATAATAATAAATATTATGCAGATGATACTGTGACAATAATTGAATCAATAATATGAGAGATATTATACATCAATTACTGTAGCAATAATTGAGTATAACTGAGTGACTTCTCACATAAGCATCAATAATCAATACCGTGTGCTACTATACAACCACGCGTATTACTGTACTTTTACTACCGGGTAGTTCAACAGTTTAACTGTAAAACTTTCGCCGTTATTTTTATAAAAAGATATTTCTGTCGCTTTCTAACTACGACAATACTTTCGTTGTGGAGTCCACTAATGATTGTATCGTCGTACGAATATTCCCTGTTAAAACGAATATTCCCCGACCAATCGAATATTTTAAAACCACACCATAATATTATATCAAATCCACACCATAATATTCAAAAATATATTTCGAGAAAATTAATCTTTATTCATAAAACTTGGGGTCTTACACTGCTTCCATCCCATAGGTTAATGCGTAGGGTGTTACCACAGTGAAAGTGCGCATTGATATTCTGTAGGCTAACAGAGTCTGAGGCAATAAGTCAGGTCATCCTTTGTGGATGGCGGACATCTTTTGCATGATCTTTTTGATATTTTTTTAGCCACCTCAACAACACCATTCATCTTTGGATGATAGATGACGGAGTTGAGATGCTTAATGTGGAATTTACTGCACAACTCCTCCATCATTTTGCTGTTGAGGTTCTTAGCATTATCTAATACAATTACCTCTAGTTGTCCATATCGACAAATGACATTATTTCTGATGAAAGCAATGAGTACTTCTTTGGTAACCCTGGGGAATAAGGCTACTTCTACCCATTTAGTGAAGTAGTCGATCATGGTGAAAATAAACCGATGCCCAATACTGGCTTTGGCCTCGATGGGCCCGATCACGTCCATTCTCCACATTGAGAAGGGCTAGGATGAACTCATATTGTGGAGCTCCCATAGAGGAGTGTGGATAACATTCCCATTAATTTGGCACTGATAACATCTCTTGATGTGATCATCATAGTCAGCTTTGAGAGAGAGCTAGTAATGCCCTGTTTTAAGGATTTTCTTAACAAGTAGGGGGCCGCTCATGTGTGGGCCACATACTCCACCATGGATCTCATCTATGAGCCTCTGAGCTTGGTCCTTGTCCAGACATATGAGGAAACCTAATCCCGCATCTCTTTTATAGAGTGCATCTCCGCTCAGGTAAAATTTCATAGCTAGTCGATGAATCCACCTTCTTTCAATCAGACTCGCCTCAGCGGGTGTAGATCCATCTTGTAAGTACTCCTTGATATGCTGATACCATGGGTGTTAGATGGGAGGTAGCTCATCCTATACTTCTCCAATGTAATTCCCATAGGTTGGAGCCTTTTGTTGGGCAAATGTGATGGTTGGAATGTTTTCCTTGTCAAGTATGTTGATCAAGGAGGCCAAGGTTGCTAGTGCATCCGCAAAATCATTCCTATTCTGAGGAATATTGAGGAAGGATATTTCTTCAAACTCCGAAGCCATCTATAGAACCTGCCGATGGTAAGGCAGCAAGTGTAGAACTTTGGTGTGATAGATTCTAGTAGTTTGTCTGATTACCAACTCAGAATCTCCAAAGACAGTTAACTATCTGATGCCCATTGATTGGGTAAGTTTTAGCCCATGATACAGCCTTCATACTCAGCTGTGTTGTTGGTGTTGGCAAACTGCAATTTGACGGCGACGGGATGCTGCTCCCCCATCACGGATACCAGAACTGCTCCAGCCCTAGAGCCTTCCATGTTTACAGCTCCATCAAAATACATCTTCCATGTTTGGTGTGCATCGTACTGATGGTGCTGCTGAATTGCCATTACCCCTTCATCAGGGAAGTATGTTTCCAAGGGCTTGAAGTCCCTTGAAGGTGCAACGACCAGTTGATCCGAAATTCCTTGACCTTTAATTTACTTTTGCGTCACGTAAACGATGTAAAATTGTTATAGGATCAACTGCCATCTAGACAGTCGGCAGTTCAATATGGGTTTACTGAACACATACTTGAGAGGATCCACACGGGATATGAGATGGGTTGTGTGACCATGGAGGTAATGTTGTGACCTCATGGAAGCCCATGCTAAAGCACGATAAGTCTTCTCAATCAGAGTGTACTTGTGTTCACTACTGCTGAATCTTTTGCTGAGGTAGTAGATAGCTCGCTCTTGGCCTCAATCGTCTTTCTATCCCAGTATGCAGCCCATGTCATTGTCACTTATAGACAGGTACATGAACAGGGGAACATCATCCTTGGGTGGTACCAAAATAAGAGCTTTGACTAGCTGCTCTTTGATTGTAAGGAAGACCTTCTGGCACTCATCAGTCCACTTTATGGAGGAGTTCTTCCTTAACAACTTAAAAATAGGCTCACAGGTTGCTCTGAGTGAGAAATGAACCTGCTAATGAAGTTGAGTCTTCCCAAAAACCCCTGTATTTCCTTCTCTATCTGAGGAATGGGCATTTCCGTGATGGCCTAAATTTTGGTGGGATCCAGCTCAATCCCCTTATGGCTGACTAGGAATCCTAGCAACTTACCTGATTTAACTCCAAAGGCGCACTTTGCTGGATTCAACTTCAAGTTGTACTTACTCATCCTATTGAAGAGCTTTCTAAGATGGTCTAGGTGGTCTTCCTCCTTCTGGGACTTGGCAATGATGTCATCCACATAGATCTCTATCTCTTTATGCATTAAATCATGGAAAAGAGTCATCATGGCTCGCTGGTAGGTAGCTCCAGCGTTGATGAGGCCGAACGACAACTGTCTATTACAAAAGGTTCCCCAAGGAGTGATGAATGCAGTTTTCTCACGATCCTCTTCAGCAACCATGATTTGATGGTACCCCACGAAGTAATCAGCAAAGGAGTACATATCGTATTGAGTAGTGTTGTCAATAAGAACGTGGATAAATGGCACGGGAAAGCTATCTTTAAGGAAATCTTTATTCAGATCCCGGTAATCCATGCAAACTCGAACCATCCCTCCTGATTTAGGCACAGGGACTATGTTGGATAGCCATTCAGGTTATGTGGACACCATGATGATGCCTGCTTGAAATTGTTTTACAATTTCCTCTTTAACCTTTAAACTCCACTCAGGTTTTAATCGCCTGAGCTTCTGCTTAACTGGATTGAATCCCTCTTTGATGGGGAGGCGATGAATGACAATGTCAGTGGACAAACCCACCATATCTTCATAAGACCATGCAAACACATCCTGGTATTAGGTTAATAGTGCAACCATATCATTCCTTTGGTTTGGAGTGAGGTCTGTACCAATCTGTATTAGATTAGGGCTTTCTAAGGTTTCGAGATTGAATGAAGTGGTTTGATCAAGGTTGGGTTTAGGTTTGTCTTCGACCCATTCTTTGATCTCCCGAGGTATCTCAATGTCCTCTTGTACTTCCATTAAATCTGAGTCCAACTTTTCATCAAAGTTACAATCCTTGTGGAGAAAAGGCACCTTATCAGCAAGTATAGGCACATCTAAATTCAGAGTCCTGAAACAAAATATGCTTTCACTTAATATATAAGAAACTGTTAAATCATACAAAGTGTTAGCATGTACTGACAAAATAACTGCTAATATTGTACAGAAAAGTAAACAGTTATTATTATCTACAGGGCAGAAGGAGTTTTTGCCCGTTTTACCGTTGTTGACCAATGAAAGGAGTGCTGCTCCAATTATCAAGGGTGAAGTCCTGATGGACTGTAGTGATGGAGGGGCTGTCATCTTCCACCTTTTCCCGAATGATGCCCATTACGTCTGGGCAATCATCGTCTGGGGTGTATCTGTTTATATGTTCATCATGGATAATGATGCGTACATTTGACATCATCCTGACGATGTCTCGTTTACGTCTCCGTTCCTCTTCTTCCACTTCGGGATTTGGAACCAAGACTTCTTTCCCCTTTACCGGTATCAGTTTAGGAAATAACATGGCCATTACATGGGTAGGCACCTTTACCAGAGACCATACAGGCTCAGGAACTATAGGTGGAGATAATCGCCGTGTGGCTGAAGCTGAAGGAATCTGTTTGTGCTTATGAGGATTCCTGCGACTGGAACTAGCAGTATAGCCTAGTCTAGCTGTCCCTATTTGACTGAGAACTTGAATGGGGCACTTGATGCCCTGATTGTCTTTGCCCAACCCTTGTCCAGGTTGATAACCCAATGACATAATTTCTTGAGTGGCCAACATTATTTCGACAGAAATCTGGGGTATGAGAGGTGGTGCCCTAACAGGGTGGTAGAGAGTGTTACTCACCTGCAGGGCATGAAATTTGACCAGTTCAACTTCTAAATTGAAGTTGATGAGGGGCATGTCACCTTGTTAAGGACATTTCAGCTCAACGTCGATAGTGACTAGGCTATTGTTGATAATGTATTTAAGCTGTTGATGAAGGGTGGAGGGGATGGCCCCGACCATATGAATCCACGGTCTTCCCAAGATCAGGTTGTATCCTGTATCTATTTTGAGCACGTGAAAAGATATGCTGAATGTATGTGGACCTATCTCCACTGGCAGTTCAATCTCTCCAACAGCGTTTCGTTGGGATCCATCGAAGGCTTTAATGATTGTATGGCTTCATCGAATTTTGTTGAGATTAATATTCATCTTCACCAAAGTGGCATAAGGGTAGATATTCAAGGATGATCCTCCATCTATCAAAACTCCTCCCACCATGTATCCGGAAGATAAAACTACTTTGTACAATGGCTTGCAATGACCGGTCCCTTCGAGAGGTATATTATCGTCAGTAAAAGATATCACATTGTTGTTAAAAATGTGATCCGCTAGATGCTGGAATTTCTCAACATCTATTGACTTAGGCAGTTGGGCTTCTTCTAAAATCCTAAGTAATACCTTCATATGATTTTCAGAGGAGAAAACCAAGTCCAGTATAGAAATTTGATGTGGAGCTTCTCTTAAGCTTAAAAACACCTTGGCTTCATTATGGCCCATAGTAAGGATAAATTCTTCCACCTTTTCCATGGGAATCTTCCCCTTTGACTTGATGGTAGGCTTCATCACCCGTTGGGGAAGATATAGTGGATTATTCTTTGACACTGCAGCAGTTATATGAGATGTGAATCCTTCAGCCCCTCCATAATTCCATGGAACTTTCTGTAGGCTGACAATAGGATATTGCGGTCTGCATGGAAAGATAATTGACTCTGGCACACCCACTTGCAAAGGATTGTCAATTCCCTTGAGTTGAATTGGCTGAATTATTTATGAGGGAGTAGCTACATCTGTCTCAGCAGATATGAGTGCTACGACCTCCTTCCACTTTGTAGGAAACGTATCCCCGCTCTCTACTACTATAGCATCATCGTCTACCATTTGCAACACATCGCTGTCAATTAAATTCTGAATAAGGTGGCGGAGTTCACAGCATTCTTCTGTGCTGTGACCGCGAGATTGGGAGTGATACTGGCACACTCCATTAAAATCAAATCATCTTGACCGTGGGCTGATTAGAGGTAGCAGAGCTGTGATTCTTCCTTCATGCATTAGCATCTACAGTATTTCTTCCATCGGTTGACATAGGTATGTAAATTCCATTTTATTGGCAAAATCCTGACGGGCCTTGGCATTTGCTCTTTTTGAAATTTTATCCTTCAGTGTTTCCCTTTCTGGAGTATGTGGTGGAGTGTTCATGACACGAGGAAGGAGACTAGCATGCTCCTGACTAAATAATTGGTGCGTGACTTGATGCTGATGGACCACCAATTTTGCCAATTGGTTAAGTTGCTCACACAGAGCATTTATTTTCTGTTCCATCGTAAACTGGAACTTTGCATAGTCCTGTCGACGTCGGGATTTTTATTTGTCCCTTTTCATTACCTGTTCTTTTGTGTTCTCCTTTTATGTGAGATTTATTTAAAAAACAAGTGGAAAAGGTCCGACATGTGTAATGTCGACGATTGAACTATAAGAGTCGCCAGTTTGGTTTTTAACTGGTTGTACCAACACAACTGAGAAAAGGTTTGCACATTGACCCAGTGATGTGACATTGCTAAACGGGTCTGTGAAACCGAGATTCATTAGGGTCCAGGAACTTGGTTATGCAGAGGGAAGGTGTTAGTCACCCACCGACATCCGTGTTGCCGCGGTGATCGCCACTTTTCAAGAAACTATTATATGAATATGTGTGTGTGTGTGTGTGTGTGGGGGTCAATGTGCTGTTATTTGGAAGTAGTCCTATGCCTCGTTTGCACTTATATACAAAGGGTTTGAATTTATGTAAAAAAATTAGTTTTAAACAAGATATAGTAGTGATGTTTTTAGAAAAGAGGTTTTTCAAACACTTGTGCTCAATAGTAATTGAGGCCTTTGATACTTCCATTTTATTCTGTATTCGGCTTGGTTGATTTTATTTTATAGATGCGAGGCATCTGTAAGAAAATAATGTACAAAAAAGGTGTTGAACTCCTCGTGGGTATGAAAACCATCTGAGGAGATCCAAACATCACAGATAAATTTACAAGCTGCTTACAGCTAAAAAGGTCCATCACGGGAACCGAATCTAGATTCAGTGGACTGAATCTGTGATCACATGATTCCTAGGCTCACATGATGTCGCAATTGATATAAACGCAGTAAGCAGGTATATATATAAAAGCTATAAACATATATATACAGACATGATCACCAACCACGAAGCACCTCCATGGGGGATCAGAAATGTAAATAAAGATGTAAAAGCTATCAACCGTCACGGAGGAAACTCCAGGCGAGACAAAATGTACAGAAAGCTGTAAAAACGGTCAACAACCACGAAGTAAACTCTACGTGGGACGAAATGTGTATATATATATATATATATATATATATATAAAGAAGTAAACGCACCGGATGTAAAATCCAGGCTCATCGAACAGAGTTCGACACGCAGTTCATATATATAAATATATATAGAAAAGTAATTAAACGCTCCAGACGTAAGTCTAGGCTCATCTAATATATATATATATATATATATATATATATACACACGAAAGCAAGTAAACGCTCCAGACCGAAGTCTAGGCTCAATCGAGGCATAACTCGATGATGTTAGTCTATATATAAAATATATATATATGTATATACAAACTGAAATAAAACCACTGACCAAAGTCCGGGCAAACACACGCAATACGACTCTCAACGTGAAGAACAGTGTGTGCAAAGATGAAGAGAAAGGCTTTAAAGCGTGTAAGAAGTATTATAGTGGGCTGCCAAAGAAGACTTCTATATCTTTAAAGTAGATGAACACTGGCTTCTGCTGGTACAAAAGTAGCTATTTATGAGCTCACAAGTGTTTAAAATGAGAAAACACTTAGTTTGGGGTGAGTACAGAGCAAATTGGGCAGGGCTTTTTCGCCATTTTTCTCTTGCAAAATGGTCACCCCAAGCCCTCTATTTATAGAGGGTGGCCTGTGGCTCGGCCGCAGGTGTACCAGAGGCTGCCCGGGGTACCCCGGACTTTGCGGTTCCCGCCGTCTCGAAGTACGTGCACGTAGGCAACGTGATGTCTGCTCGAACTTTTAGAATTGCAATTCGGGCATCTGATTGAGGTATATAGGACCTATTTTGGACCGCCGTTGTCGAGAGTTACGCAATGACATGTGATTAGAGATTGTACGAAGTCATGAAGATGGGACGATGCCCTCCGATCTTCAGCTTCAAATTCTATCTGTTATCCTGCGTAATAGTCACTCGGGATTGGTCTTCCTTGGCTCTTGTGGGACATTGTTGTGTAGAAATGTATGTCTGAAATGTTGAGACAGTGTGATGTGGCGTCAAGTTTGCAAGATGACGACTTTGTCCCTCACCGGGGTTATCTCCGATTTGGGTTGATAAAGCAGATGTTGCTCAGGGTTATCACTGAGATTGGGCTGCTGTAAATGTTAAAGGTCCTCAGTGTCATCTCTGAGGTGTGCCTATCTTGTACTGAGTGCCTTGGTGTGAGCACCGAGGTTGAAGCTGATTGCATTTGAAACAAGCATTTTCGGGGTTATCTCCGGAACTGCCACTGCCTTCCTTGGAGTTATCTCCAAGGTTGGAATCTACTATTCCCAGTGTTGGGACTGAGATGGAACATCTCGGGGTTATCTCTGGGATGAAATCGATCTTCTCCGGCTTGTGTTCTGGTAATTGATCGGCATGCCTCGGGGTTATCTCTGAGGTTGGAATTGTTACTCCCGGTGTGTGTTCTGGGGTTGAGTTGTTACTCCCAGTGGTATCCGGGGTTGAGTTGTTCCTCCCGGTGGTATCCGGAATGGATATGAACCGTCTTCCAGGTTTTCCTCTAGAAAGACGAATCTGCGCTCCTGTGATATCAGTAACAGATAGGCAGAAAATTACGAGTGTCTACAAGTCCCACTTGTCAGCACTATCCTTGCTGGTCTGGGAAGATCCACCATGAAAACTGGAACTCTGTCCACTGCTCCAATTAATCATATTGACCTCTTCTTCTTTGTGTTGAGGAAGAGGGTTGTCTTGCACATGGGGTTGATCGGGTTTGGTAACCACGATCTCACCGCTGTCTATTAAATCTTGGATCTTGTGTTTCAAGGCCCAACAGTCCTGAGTATCATGTTCCGAAGCCCTGACATGATAAGCACACTTCCGACTAGCATTGGAACCTCTCCCATTCGGGTTTGCGGGTGGAAGAAGATGAGTAATTTTCTTCTGAGTGGTCAGAAGATTGAGAATGTTCTTGAGTGAGTCCCCTAAGGGTGTGAACACTCGAGTGCATTTGACTTCTCCACCTTTAGGTAATGGAGGGTTTGAAGACTGTGCTTGAAAGGGAGAATAATTTCTCCTTTGGATAGGCATATTCTGACTGCCTTTCTGACATTGTAGTATCAAGGAAACATCTTCCTCTTTATTTTTATGGACCCTCCGGGGGTTGTTTCCATAATTTCTGGACTGGATGTGCTTAGCAACAGCTTTAAGGGCAGCTAGGTCTTGAATCTTTCCTGACTTTAATCCCATCTCAGCCATCTCCCCGTGTTTAATAATTTCAGAGAATGGTTTGCCAATACCAGCTAAGACTCTTTCATAGAAAGGAGCTTCTTGTATGTCTATAAAGGTTATCACCATCTCTGACTCATTCATAGAGGGAACAACTTGAGCAGCAAGGCGCTTCCACCTTTGGGCATACTCTCTGAAAGATTTCTTGGTTTGTTTCATGACTTTAGTAATTTGGTACCAGTCAGGGGTCATCTGAGACTGGAAGCTGTATTGAGTGAAGAAGGCATGAGCTAGCTCCTCCCAGCTATGGATCTTTGAATTGTCTAATCTGGTATATCACGATCGGGCTTCTTCAGTCAGGCTTTTCTAGAACAGCTGCATTCTTAGCTTCTCGTCCTCGGCATAAGATTCGAGTTCTTCAATGAATACCTTCAAATGTGTGTAAGGGTCTCCTAACCCGTCATACTTTTCAAAGTCAGGAGTCTCGAACTTCTCTGGATAATGCACACCAGGGAATATACAAAGGTCAGTATATGAAACACTCCCATGTGCTTCAATTCCTTTGATAGAACGGATGGTCTCTTCCATCTGAAGGACTTTCTTTCTGATATCACCGGTGTCTAGATCTTCTTTGAGATGGGTGTTATCATGAATTTTGTTGGTTGTACCCAACTGAAGCTCAGGTACTGGAATGGCTTTATTTGGACCTTGAGTTCCTCCTTGTGTAGAGGATTCAATATGTATGGGTATCCTTGTACCCTAAGTAAATTGGTGTAGTTCTTTAAGCAGAATAGCCAAATCTGTGATTTGTTTACCTAATCCGCCGAATTCTTCACGAGAGACTGGATTAAGATTAGTTTGGTCAGATGAAGACGTAATTGGATGTAGGTTCGTGGCCTTTTTAGACTTTGAACGGGTAATAGGTCCGATTGTTTCCCTGCAAAAAACTGACGTAGTTTAGTTTTAGGGAGTGTATAAATGCTTACATGCTATATGATGTATCCATTTTATGATTATTATCCTGCAAAATAGATGTTAGCTATTTGTAATACAGGATAACATGTAAATATGCGTGCACACATATTTCTTCATATTTCCCATTACATGGAGATCAATATGGAATTACAAGTACTTGAAATTACGAGTAATTTGAAATGGGAAAGTATGAAGAGACTTTCCTCCGCGTTTGGTTTATTAGAGGCTGACCTATCTTAGGATACTCTCGCGGCTTTTTGGCATGAAGGTTCCCAAATCATCGTAATTTACTTGACGGGAAGTTAATCCGGTCTTTGAACTGGAGCGAATTTGGGTGGTGCCTTTCCTGAGCCTCATTGGAATTAGTCTTCCTACGAGTCTAGTAATCAAACACCGACAGGATAGCCTCCTGATGGAGGAACCACACAACATACATTCACAAACAACGTGTCTTACCATTTATGAAAATGATGACATGTGCGACGCACTAATATCATAAGCAGAAATAGTGTAAAATATTAAGTACAGTAAGTAATGCATTCATACACAACCATGAAATGTAAATGCAACATCCACACACAAGTATATAACAATTTTGAAAAGTTTGTAATAGTGGCTTAAGTCCTTTTATAGGAAGTCCCCAGCAGAGTCGTCACCTGTCGACGTCGGGATTTTTATTTGTCCCTTTTCTGTTCTTGTCTTTTGGTATTCTCATGTTAGGTGAGATTTGTTTGAAAAAATAAAATTGTGAAAAGGTCCGACATGTATATATTGGCGATCGGCCTGTAAGAGTCACCAATTGGTTTTTTTAATAGTTGTACCAACACAACCGAGAAAATATTTGCACATTAACCCAGTGACGTGACACTACTTAACGGGTCTGTGAAACCGAGATTCGTTAAAGTCTAGGGACTTGGTTATGCGGAGGGAAGGTGTTAGGCACCCCCCGACATCCGTGTTGCCACAATGACTGCCACTTTTCAATTAAACTATTATATGAATGTGTGTGTATGTGGGGATCAATATGTAATTATTTGGAAGTAGTGCTATGCCTCGTTTGCACCTATATACAAAGGGTTTGAATTTGTGTAAAAATTCAATTTTAAACAAGATATAACAGTGAAGTTTTGTAAAAGGAGGTTTTTCAAGCCCTTGTGCTCAATAGTAATTGAGGCCTTTGATACTTCTATTTTATTAGGTGTTCGGCTTGATTGCTTTTATTTTTGAGATGTGAAGTATCTTCGAGAAAATAATATACATAGCAGTACCGAGTAATTTACAAGCCGTGTATAGCTGAAAATGTCCATCACGGGAACCAAATCTTGATTCAGTAGACTGAATCTGTGATCACATGATTCCTAGGCTCACATGATGTAGCAATTTATATGAAATATGTAAGTAGTTATATATATATATAAGCTATAAATATATATATACAGACATAGTCACCCACCACGAAGCACCTCCATGGGGGATCGGAAATGTAAATATATAAAAGCGGTAAATATATATATAGAGACATGATCAACCACCACGAAGCACTTCTATGGGGGATTAAAAATGTAAATAAAGCAATAAATACGATCAACCGCCACGAAGTAAACTCCAGGTGTGACGAAATGTAAATAAAACAATAAAAACGATCATCCGCCACGAAGTAAACTCCAGGTGTGACGAAATGTAAATAAAGCAATAAAAACGATCATCCGCCACGAAGTAAACTCCAGGCGGGACGAAATGTAAATAAAGCAATAAAAAACAATCAACCGCCATGAAGTAAACTTCAGGCGGGACGAAATGTAAAGAAAGCAATAAAAACGATCAACCGCCATGAAGTAAATTCCAGGCGGGACGAAATGTAAAGAAAGTTGTAAAAGGCCACGAAGTAAACTCCAGGCTTGACAGAAATGTAAATATATATATATATATATATATATATATATATATATATATATATATATATATATATAGCGGTAAACGCACAGGATGTATATTGATCCTGGCTCGGTTTATCATTTCAGCAACAAATTGCCGCTTACCGCTTTTATACATATATATATAGCGACAAATTGCTATATATATATATAGCGGTAAACGCACAGGATCCTGGCTCGGTTTACATCCGGAGCGTTTACCGCTTTTATACATATATATATATAGCGACAAATTGCTGAAATGATAAACCGAGCCAGGATCAATATACATCCTGTGCGTTTACCGCTTATATATATATATATATATATATAGTAAATAAACACTCAGGACGTGAGTCCAGGCTCATCGAACAAAGTTCGACAGCAGTTTATATATAAGTATATATATAAAAGCAAATAAATGCTCTAGATGTGAGTCCAGGCTCAATCGAGACATAACTCGATAATGTTAGTCCATATATATAAATATATATAATATATTAATATACAAACGCAACACGACTCTCAACATGCAGAACTGTATGTGCACAGTAGTGGAGAAAGGCTTTAGAAAGTGTAAGAAGGATAAAGTGGACTGCCAAAGAAGACTTCAATGACTTTAAAGGGATGAACACTAGGCTCCCGTCGGTAAAAATATAGCAATATATAAGCTCACAAGTGTTTAAAATGAGAAAACACTCAGTTTATAGTGTGTACAGAGCAAATTGGATAGGGCTTTCTTGCCTTTTCTCTGTGAAAAATGGTTGCCCCAAGCCCTCTATTTATAGAGGGGGGAGCTGTAGGTGTACCTACGACAGCCGCAGATGCACCTATGGCTGCCCGTGGTGCCCCAGGTTCTGTGGGTCCCACCGTCTCGAAGTACGTGCACGTATGCAACGTGGTTTCTGCTCGAACTTTCAAAACTTCAATCTGAGCATTCGATCGAGCTGTATAAGACCTTTTACGGCATGATTTTGTTGAGAGCTACACAATGACATGAGATTAGAGGTTGTACGAAGTCAGGAAGATGGGACCATATCCTTGGTCTTCAAGCTTCAAATTTTATCCGGTGTGCTGTCTTGTGCAGTAGTCACTCGGGATTAGAGGTCTTTGGTTCTTGTAGGATATTACTGTGTAGAATGTATGTATGAATTTTGAGACGACTGAATGGGATTGGGATGACAAAATGATGATTCTGCCCCTCACCAGGGTTATCTCCGGTTTGAGCTGTTTTAGCGGTCATTATTCAGGGTTATCTCTGAGATTGGACTGCTGCAGGTGTTGATCGTCCTCAGGGTTATCTCTGAGATGTGCCTTACTTCCCAGGGTTATCTCTGGGCTTGGGGAATGAGTGCCTTAGGTCCATAGCCGAGTGTTTGAAGCTATTTGTATGGGTTTGAAACAAGCATTTCCGGGGTTATCTCCAGAATTGAAACTACATGCTTCGAGGTTATCTCCGAGGTTGATACTATCTTTTTCGGTGTTGTTTCTGGGACTGAGACTGAGTATCTCGGGGTTATCTCCAAGATGAGACGGTCTTCTCCGGTGTGATTTCTAGTATTTGAACTGCACTCTTCGTGGTTATCTCCGAGGTTAAAACTGAAACTCCCGGTGTTATTTCTGGGACTGAGCTGGATGTTTCGGGGTTATCTCTGAGATGGTAATAACTGAATATCCAAGGGTTGTTTTTGAGATTGAACTGAGCTGTCTTCCAGGGTTATCTCTGAAAGAGGCGTCTGCCCTCCTACAATGTTAGTAATAGGTATGTAGAAAATTTCGAGTGTCTACAAGATACACATATCCATATTTACTGAAGTCGTTAGTAAATGTAATGAAGTAATAAAACCTACCTCTTGCTAACGAACTCATACGTCCACATACATCACTATATATAAGTCCCAATACATCACTAGCCCGTTCACTGTGTCCAGTGAAAGGAGCTTTGGTGATCTTGCCTAATAAACAAGACTCGCATCTCTCATAAGATTCAAAATCAAATGAATCCAAAAACCCATGTTTATGGAGTTTGGATATGCGTTTCTCATTTATATGGCCTAAATGACAGTGCAAGAGATATGTCGGATTTGAATCACTTGATTTAAATCATTTTGTATTTATGTTAAAGATAGGCATTTATAAATTAAGAATATAAAGACCATTAAATAATTGTGCAACACCATAGCATATTTCATTTAAGTAAAACAAACAACGGTTGTTCTTTATTAAAAATGAAAAACATTTCTCGTCCAAACACGAAATAGAAATAATTTTTTGGCTCATAGCAGGCACATAATAACAATCCTTTAATTCTAATACTAGCCCAGTGGGCAAAGATATATAATAAGTTCCTACGACTAGTTTAGCAACTTTTGCTCCATTCCCAACTCGTAGGTTAACTTCTCCTTTCGCCAAAGTCCAACTCCTTCGAAGTTCCTACACATTAACACAAATATGAGAACCACATCCAGTATCCAATACCCATGATGTAGAAGTGGGCAAGTTGACTTCTATAACATATATACCTGAATCAAAAGTCACACTTCCTTTCTTTTTCTTCATTTCTTCCAAATAAGCATGACAATTCCTCTTCTAGTGTCCAAGTTTTCCACATAAGTGACAATCACCTTCTTTAGCCACCCCGCCTTTAGGTTTTAAAGCCTATTTGGTTTTAGAATTGGGTTTGGCACCAGATTTAGATCCTATCTTCTTCTGGCCTATCTAATTTCCCTTAGCATTCTCCTTTTGCACCATCTTAACATTCTCAACAACTCAGTAAGTGGTTTCTCAATTTCATTCATGAGATAATTCATAATAAATTGAGAGTAGCTGTTGTTCAAAGATTGAAAAACAATATTAGTTTGGGCTTTCGGAGTAATTGGAAAACCCAACCTATCAAGGTACTCAATATACCCAATCATTTTCAGCACATGTGGACCAACTGGATCACGTTCACCCATCTTGCAGTGATACAACGCTTTACTTGTATCATACCTTTCCTGTCGAGCATGCCCTTCGAATAATTTCTTGAGATGCTCGATCATCTCATAAGCTTCCATCAACTCATATTGCTTCTGAAGCTTAGTGTTCATAGTTGCTAGCATGAGACAACTCACGTCCAGAGCATCATCTTGATGCTCCTTATAAGCATGATGCTCTACACGTCGTGCAATATTAGCTGGTGCTGCAGGAATGGTCTTTTCAATGACATATAGCTTGCGCTCTTGTTTGAGGACAATCCTCAAGTTCCTATGCTAGTCTAGGAAATTAATTCCACTCAGCTTTTCCTTCTCAAGGACTGATCGTAGTGAAAGACTATTTGTGTTGTTGTTGTTTGCCATTGATATCTACAATTTATAATTGCAAAAATAATAAGTCAAATTGCAGAGTTTTTTGATATTATGTAATTGATAATAGTACATCTAAAATATACCTCCCACTATTTTATTCAAATTAATAGCCCTCACCATTAATTCGGAAAGCATTTTCTATTAAATCTTTCTAGTGAGCCAAGATCCACATTTCATTATGCCTTAAGTTAGCTTTGGCTATTCTCTCAAAACACAATTATTTAGGTAGACAACCCCTTGTCAATTATATCATATATAATTCTTGGATAGTTTGGTAAACAACATTTGTTTCTAGTCCATTTAATGGTACATACCAAACTCTATGCCTCTAAGTCCACAATCCCATTGAGATAACTTAGTTAAGTCAAATTCAATGATTTTAACAGTTTGGATATCACAGTTATCCTATCGTATCTTACCAAGATAAATAGGGTACTTTGCTTTGGCAAACCTACATCCATCGATCAAGGTTTTGATGATTGTTATTCATTAGAAGACATCTAATTTAGACTTAATAATTTAATAAGTGATTTTATTAATTAATTTAGATCTCAATATTATATCATATCGTTTACAAGCATTAAAGTGCAAAATTAAATGTGTCATAGTTATGGTCCAATCCTCTGTGTGACGCCCCCAAAATTAGGTATACATCACCCATCTTGAGTCGTCAGATACATGGTACAGAATACAAATACAACTGTCGTGTACAATACGACAAAACATAACTGTGAGTTTGAATACAATTATTGTCTACTAGAGACTATACAAACTCAAAAGGAGTCCTCATTACAATTATTGTCACACTATTTAATAGAATAGTGAGGAATACTAATACTATCATCTGGTCCATCACTCCGTTCCTCGACTCGTCCCAGCTATATTCTCATTTCCTGAAGAGAACAGTGAAAGAAAGGGTGAGCTCAACTAGCCCAGTAATAAATATTATGACTAAGATAATGCAGAATAAATTATCATTAGCCTTCAACAGTGTTGAACTGATAAAATATAACGAACATCAAGTTTAACTGCAGCGGAACAAGCAATCCATTAAAAGAGTCAAGTAGAAAATAAAATCTACTATCTTCTATGATTTAAATTTTTTTTCAACACTGTTATCGCTGGGACTCAGCTTAATAAAATAATCCACATCATCGAATCACCCCTGCACTATGGCCAAGGATATTCGTGTATTCATTAATGGTCATGATCATGCCAATAATTGTCCATCAATGCACTACGGGCCAATGAGGACTTTTACCACATCATTTGTAACATTACAGTCATGATTATACCGAATAATCCCTTGTCATAATCATATCAAGTCCATCTATGCACTACAGGCCACAGATGACTTTTAACATTTTATAAACATGAGGATGATGACAATGATATAAGAATTCAATAAAACAAGTTCAAGAATTAATTTATCCAAGAATTAACAACGTCCAAATTGTCAACATGATACTGCTTTGTGGAGTAAAATTCAAGAATGCTTAGAAGAATATTTTCATAAAAAGATACTGGATGAAACGCAATTATCAAGGATATTCCACAAATTTCATAGAGTATAGAAGTCAAAACTTAACCAACTGAGTATAATAAAGAATGGAATAACAAAAGAAATCACCATGCATGCGATAGACCGCACAGACAGATTATTCCAACAGAATAATAAATAATGGAACCAGGTCCGGCGTAAAACGCATAGACATGATATTCCAACAGAATAATAATAAAGACGGAAGCAGGTCCGGTGTAAGACACACAGACAGGATGTTCCAACAGAATAATAATAAAGACGGAACCAGGTCCGGTGTAAAACACACAGACAGGATGTTCCAACAGAATTATAATAAAGACGGAACCAAGTCCGGTGTAAAATACACAGACAGGATGTTCTAACAGAATAATAATAAATGGAATAACAACAGTTCTCTTCATGAATAAGAATGAATAACACCCCTTACTATTTTAAAGAAGAACTGAAATAAGGAAGTAGTTAAGTAGCAGAATATTTTTCTTCACTCTCTCTATAGTTTCTCTCTCTAGAGTTCAGTGAATTCGTAAGACATAATGAAGGAATGAGCTGCTATTTATAGAAAAATAGAATGCATAGTAACTAATCCATGAACGGTCCAGATTGATTACTTTAATCTGACGGTCCATAGTTAAAGAAAAATCTTTTAAATAAAATATAATATATTCTATTTATGGAATAACTTTAATAAAGTATTCTATTTTATATAAAAAGATATTTCTGTTTTATTACGTTAATAATACGAATAAAACAAAACTTCATTATCGCTAAATAATTCATATTATTAACTGACAATAATTAAATCAAACTGAGTGACTTCTCACATAAGCATTAATAATCAATACCGTATGCTACTATGCAACCCCACGTATTACTGCACTTTTACTACCGAGTAGTTTAACAGTATCAATGGTAAAACTTCCGTCGTTATTTTTAATAAAATATTTTTTTCGTTTTCTCAATCTGACAATAATTCCGTTGTGGGGTCCACCAATGATTGTGCCGTTGTACGAATATTCCCTGTTAAAACGAATATTTCCCGACCAATCGAATATTATATAACAACTTGCGTACTTTGCAAAATTTATAAATATTACTCACAACTATAACATTATATCAAATTAACTCCATAATATTCAAAAATGATATTTATAGAAAATTCATCTTTATTTATAAAAGTTGGGGTCTTACAACCTCCCATTCTTATGAAATTTCGCCCTCGAAATTAGGGTACGTACTTGGTATGTCGAAGAGGTAAGGATACCTTGACTTCATTTCAGATTCTAACTCCCAAGTCATTTCCTCAACATCGTGATTTCTCCACAAAACTTTGACTTGAGGTATAACTTTGGAGCGTAGAATATGTTCCTTCTTATCTAGGATTTAAACAGGAACTTCTTCATACGTCAAATCCTCCGCTATTTCGTCCGGTTCTAACTCAATAATGTGGTTCGGGTCTTCCACATATTTACGTAACATGGATATGTGAGAAACGTTATGAACACGAGACATACTTGGCGGTAAAGCGAGTCTATAAGCTACAGTTCCTACTCGATCGATGATTAAAAATGGACCGATGAATCGAGGATTGAGCTTTCCTCTCTTTCTAAATCTCGTAACTCCTTTCCATGGAGCAACACGTAAGAACACATGATCTCTTATATAAAATTCCACGTCCTTTCGATGAAGATTAGCATAACTCTTTTGTCGATCTTGTGAGATTTTTATACGTTGTCGGATCGTTTGAATCTTTTCTGTAGTCATACGTACCAACTCCTGTCCCAACAACGTTTCTTCACCCACCTCATCCCAGCATATTGGAGAACGACACTTTCTTCCATACAACGCTTCGAATGGAGCCATGCCAATACTTGCTTGATAGCTGTTGTTGTAGGAAAACTCTACCAATGATAAGAACTTATCCCAACTTCCCTTGAAGTCAAGGACACAGAGTCTTAATAAATCTTCCAGAGTTTGAATAGTCCTCTCTGATTGTCCGTCCGTCTGAGGATGATATGCCGAACTAAATCGTAAATCCGTGCCCATAGCTTTTTGTAAGCTAACCCAAAATCGTGAAGTAAATCTTGGGTATCGGTCAGAAACTATAGATACTGGCATACCATGCAGTCTTACAGTCTCGTTTATGTATATGCGAGCAAGACGTTCAAGTGTATAAGTTTCTCGTATCGGTAAAAAATGGGCAGACTTGGTCAATCTATTAACAATGACCCAAATCGCATCAATACCTTGAGAAACCTTTGGAAGACCGATAACGAAATCCATGGTAATGTGCTCCCACTTCCATTTTAGAATTTCAAGTGGTTGCAATGGACCTTTTGGTACTTGATGCTCCGCCTTGACTCGTTGACAAGTTAGACACCTTGAGATAAAAAACGCTATCTCTCGCTTCATATTGCTCCATCAAAATGTATAACGAAGATCATGATACATTTTGGTACTCTCAATATGGATTGCAAACGGTGTGTTGTGCGCCTCCATCATGATTTCATACTTTAAATTAGGGTCGTTAGGAACACAAAGTCTGGAGTTGACTCGAAGTATTCCTTCTTCATCGATTCTTGCTTCCGGTATAGCACCTTCTTGCACTTTCTTCCTCATACGCATCAGCTCCAGGTCTGTAGCTTGAGCAGCTTTAACTTTATCGATTAAAGTCGGTTCTACTCGTATATTCGCCATCATCACATGGGTCCCTGGAGTCTTTAACTCTATCTCTATCCTTTTCAAGTCACACAAAATGGGCCTTTGTGTTGACAATATCGCACTCATACTTGCATATGATCTTCTACTCAATGCGTCAGCTACCACGTTCGCTTTTCCAGGATGGTATTGAATGGTATGATCATAATCTTTCAACAGTTCAAGCCAACGTCCTTGTCGCATGTTGAGTTCCTTTTGAGTGAAAAAATATTTGAGGCTTTTATGATCCCTAAAGATCTCCACCTTCTCCCCATATAAGTAATGCCTCCAAATTTTAAGTGCAAAGACAACAGCTGCCAACTTTAGATCATGAGTAGGCTATGACTTTTCCATGTTGCATGAGAACGCATCCCAACCCTTTGCTCGAAGCATCACTGTAGATGACAAAACCCTCCGAGCCAGATGGTATTATTAGAATAGGTGCTGAAATGAGTCTCCTCTTGAGTTCTTGAAAACTCTTATCACATTATTCGCTCCAACCGAACTTTGTATCTTTTCGAGTCAGCTGAGTTACTGGAGTAGCAATTTGAGAAAATCCTTCCACGAATCTCTGATAATAACCAGCTAAACCGAGAAAGCTACGTACTTCGGTTACGGATTTAGGTTGCTCCCAGCTTTGAATAGCTTCAATCTTTGCCGGGTCAATAGATATTCCACGACTTGATACTACGTGCCCATGGAATGCTACCTCCTCCAGCCAGAACTCGTATTTCTTCAACTTGGCATAAAGCTTGTATTCACGAAGCTTTTGGAGTACCAGCCTCAAGTGTTGCTCATGATCTTCATTACTTTTGGAATAAATAAGGATGTCATCAATAAAGACGACCACAAAGTGATCCAAATATTCCTTGAATACCCAGTTCATCATATCCATGAAGGCAGCAGGAGCATTAGTCAATCCAAAGGACATGACTAGGAATTCATAATGCCCGTACCGAGTTCTGAAAGCCGTCTTTGGAATATCCTCAGTTCTAACCTTCAGCTGATGATATCCAGAACGAAGATCGATCTTTGAAAAGAATTGTGCTCCTTGCAACTGGTCAAACAGGTCATCAATACGTGGCAATGGGTACCTGTTTTTGATGGTGACATGATTCAACTCCCGATAATCAATATAAAGTCGCATACTTCCATCTTTCTTCTTCACGAATAGAACATGAGCACCCCAAGGAGAAGTACTAGGACGAATAAAGCCAATGTCTAACAATTCCTACAGTTGGATCTTTAACTCCTGAAGTTCGATAGGAGCCATTCGATATGGGGCTTTAGAAATGGGTTTTATACCGGGTTCAAGGTCGATACAAAATTCAATTTCACGGTCTGGGGGTAGGCCAGGAAGTTCTTCAGGGAATACGTCAGGGAATTTATTAACAATAGAAATATCATTCAAAACTGACATATTTTTGTTTAGATCCGTGACATGAGCTAAGAAAGCTTGACATCCATTTTTCAATAAACGAATAGCTTTATGGCTTGAGATGACAACGATTGATTTTAATGGTTTGGTTGCTTAAATTCGCATAATAGGTCGATTAGGAATATAAAAGCTAACAACCTTACGAAAACAATCAGTTTTTGCATGATGAGTAGTTAACCAATCAATCCCTAGAATCACGTCAAATGCAAGTATTTTTAATGAAATCAGATCGACAGGTAATGTGTGGGTACCAACTTGAACCAAACAAGACTTATAAACTGTGGATGTAATGAAGGTTTCTCCCAATAGAGTTTCAACAGATAAGTCAAAGTCTAATTTCTCCGGAGTAAAATTTAATCGATGAGCCCATGTAGGAGAAATAAAAGAATGGGTAGAACCTGTATCAAATAAAGTATAGACTTCGTTAGAGTTTATGATAAGCTTACCCGTGATGACGTCATTCGGGTGCCTTGCTTTCTGGAAGGTCTCAACAAACGCTCTCCCTTGCACTACCGGTTTCGACTTTTCTGGGATGGCCTTTAGTGCCTCCATCCTGGCTGAACTTGTTTTTGGTAAACGACAAAATCGAGCTAAATGACCTTCTCTTCCACAATTATAACATGCTTTAGACGGCATCACGTAGTTTGGACGGATGTGCCCCTCCCCTCCGCATTTGAAACATATGATAGGTGGTCGTTCTTCTTCCTTAACAACGGGTGCTGGTGCTGATGTCTTTCCATCATTATTGAATCTCCTCTTCTTGAAATGACCATTCTTATTCTTTTGACCCTGATTACCACTAAAGTGGTTACCATTTCTGGCCTGTTTATTCCCACCACGCTTGTTGTCACCGCTTCGATGACTGCTCTCACTGGTATTATCATTTTGCCGACTGCTCTCTTTTGGTTGCGTTGACTCGTTATCGCGCTCCACTAACTGAGCCCTATTCACAACATCTGAATACAAACACAGTTTATGAGAAATAAGATGTTGACATATCTCAGGTTTCAAAACTCGCAAAAACATTCGCATCATTCGCTCTTCATTATCTACCAAGTGGGACGCAAACCGGGACAACTCAGCAAATTTTGCCTCATACTGCGACACAGTCATATTATTTTGCTCCAATTTGATGAACTCCACCTCCTTCATGTGTCGAACACTTTCGGGAAAGTATTTATCATTGAACAGCTCTTGAAACTTCTCCCAAGACATCTTCAGTGCGGTAGGTTGAGTACGCTTAATCGATTCCCACCAGTAATCTGCCTCTCCTCACAACATAAAGGCAGCAAAGGGAACCTTTTGCTCCTCGGAGCATCCCAAGACATCAAATATCTTGGTGATCTGCTTTATCCATGTTTCCGCTATAAGTGGTTTTGTCTCTCCCTTAAACTCCGGTGGTCCCAGCTCCTTGAACAGTTTAGCGGTGACCGTTCGAGAGTTTTTAGTGTTTTCACCTACATTTTGAACAGGAGCCGCTCTCGCCTGCTGTTGTATGAACTACATAAAAGCTTCTGAACATTCCATCATTCATCATTTGGTCAGTATTGTTGTTTGCATGAGGATTGTTGCCTTCCTGATGCACATTATCCCGATTATTGATATGTGGTGAATCAACAGTCGCCTGTGCTCCATTGCTATTCTCAACATTCTAGGATGCCATTTTCATATACTGCCATAAAACAAAAGTTAATTGATATGTCATATATTATCCTTATATTCTGACTGACCAATTAAATACCATGCAAATAAACTTAGGTAGGTCATACTAGCGAAGGAATTCCCCGTCTCTCCCCTCCTAGTTCTATTCTCACATCTTAGCCAGGGATCATATCCCTAAGCTCTGATACCAACTGTGACGCCCCCAAAATTAGGCATACATCACCCACCTTGGGTCGTCAGATACATGGTACAGAATACAAATACAACTTACTAATACAACTGTCGTGTACAATACGACAAGACATAACTGTGAGTTTGAATACAATTATTGTCTACTAGAGACTATACAAACTCAAAAGGAGTCCTCATTACAATTATTGTCACACTATTTAATAGAAAAGTGAGGACTACTAATACTATCTTCTGGTCCATCACTCCGTTCCCCGACTCGTCCCAGCTATATTCTCATTTCCTGAAGAGAATAGTGAAAGAAAGGGTGAGCTCAACTAGCCAGTAAGAAATATTATGACTAAGATAATGCAGAATAAATTATCATTAGCCTTCAACATTGTTAAACTGATAAAATATAACGAACATCAAGTTTAACTGCAGCGGGACAAGCAATTCATTAAAAGAGTCAAGTAGAAAATAAAATCTACTATCTTCTATGATTTAAAAGGTTTTTCAACACTGTTATCGATGGGACTCAGCTTAATAAAATAATCCACATCATCGAATCACCCCTGCACTACGGTCAAGGATATCCGTGTATTCATTAATGGTCATGATCATGCCAACAACTGTCCATCAATGTACTACGGGCCAATGATAACTTTTACCACATCATTTGTAACATTACGGTCATGATTATACCGAATAATCCCTGATCATAATCATACCAAGTCCATCTATGCACTACAGGCCACAGATGACTTCCAACATTTTATAAACATGAGGATGATGACAATGATATAAGAATTCAATAAAACAAGTTCAAGAATTAATTTATCTAAGAATTAACAACGTCCAAATTGTCAACATGATACTTCTTTGTGGAGTAAAATTCAAGAATGCTTAGAAGAATATTTTTATGAAAAGATACTGGATGAAACGCAATTATCAAGGATATTCCACAAATTTCATGGAGTATAGAAGTCAAAACTTAACCAACTGAGTATAATAAAGAATGGAATAACAAAAGAAATCACCATGCATGCGATAGACCGCACAGACAGGTTATTCCAATAGAATAATAAAGAATGGAACCAGGTCCGGCGTAAAACGTACAGATAGGATATTCCAACAAAATAATAATAAAGACGGAACCAGGTCCGGTGTAAAACACACAGACATGATGTTCAAACAGAATAATAATAAAGACGGAACCAGGTCCGGTATAAAACACACAGACAGGTTGTTCCAACAGAATAATAATAAATGGAATAACAACAGTTCTCTTCATGAATAAGAAAGAATAACACCCCTTACTGTTTTAAAGAAGAACTGAAATAAGGAAGTAGTGAAATAGCATAATACTTTTCTTCTCTCTCTCTGTATAGTTTCTCTCTATAGTTTCTCTCTCTAGAGTTCAGTGAATTCGTAAGAAATAATGAAGGAATGAGCTGCTATTTATAGAAAAATAGAATGCATTGTAACTAATCCATGAATGGTCCAGATTGATTACTTTAATCTGACGGTCCATATTTAAAGAAAAATCTTTTAAATAAAATATAATATATTCTATTTATAGAATAACTTTAATAAAGTATTCTATTTTATATAAAAAAGATGTTTCTGTTTTATTATGTTAATAATACGAATAAAACAAAACTTCATTATCGCTAAATAATTCATATTATTAACTGACAATAATTGAATCAAACTGAGTGACTTCTCACATAAGCATTAATAATTAATACCGTGTGCTAATATGCAACCACACGTATTACTGTACTTTTACTACCGAGTAGTTCAACAGTATCAATGGTAAAACTTTTGCCGTTATTTTTAATAAAATATTTTTGTCGTTTTCTCAATATGACAATAATTCCGTTGTGGGGTCCACCAATGATTGTGTCATTGTACGAATATTCCCTGTTAAAACGAATATTCCCCGACCAATTGAATATTATATAACAACTTGCGTACTTTGCAAAATTTATAAATATTACCCACAACTATAACATTATATCAAATTAACTCCATAATATTTAAAAATGATATTTATAGAAAATTCATCTTTATTTATAAAAGTTGGGGTCTTACACTCTGTCAGTCTTTTCAAGCCAATGAAAAGATTGAAGGTCAGTGCCAAGTGGTAAAAGATCTTCAAAATAGTAGCTTCCTTGGATCTTCCTCATGCATGTGCCTCCTCTCCATCATCATATTTCCATCATGCTCTTCATCTTGTCATATTCATCTTGTTATTGATTATTACATGACATAAAGAAACCTTAAGTTATATTCGAGGGGATTTAGATGAGAAGAGAATGTTACATCAGAATTTATGGAAAGGCACGACATGCAAGCCATATTTCAAGACCAAAAACCACTAACCTATGGGTCAAACGAGCCATAACTGTGCACCATGCATATCATAATAAGCACATAACAATGTATATATAATTAAAGAAAACTATATATAAAATATTAGGGTCACGACCATCGTGCGCGATGACGGGGGGGTCCATGGGGGAGTCTCCCCCCTGGCGGGTGGTCTCACTGCCCGGTTAGCTAGCGGGGTCAGGGACAGCCCCCCTGGAAATTTTTTTCAAACTACAATCTGTATTGTAGAATTTTTCCATACGAATCTCTGAAACAATTCTAGAATCACATATATAATCCACCAAAATACTAATAACAACAATACACCTAGAACATACCATATATGTCCAGTTTCGATTAATCATATTAAACCGAATCTTCATGCTTCTAATCCAATTAGAACAGAAGTTGTATTGTTATTCCACCTTCTAACATAGGATTAACAGAACATCATAGACATGTATATCTATTATAGATATTCATAATATCATAATATGCATACACATAGAACATCATATATTCAATTTTAGATCGGCAAAATTGCATCATAATATATCATATATATCGAATATAACTAAAATACGTAATCTGAATTAATCGTTTCGCAAGTAGCTTTGATACCACTGTTGGGATTTTGGCACAAAAATTGCATAGTGGAATATAAAAATTTACAAAACAATCTCCGAAAACTAAAACACGATCCATGCGAAACAGAAATTAATTCATTGGTTAGATAATATACCAATTATAGAAAATTCTAAAACGGCTTCGAATCTCCAACGCAATGAAACTGAACTGCGTCTTTACGGTATCCACACGAACGTCCCGTAAATCGTCACACGATCTGCAGTAATGTGATACTTGCCACCAAGGATATGGATTTTTGAAACTTTTCTCTTTAGTCTCTCTCTAAGAGCGGCTAAGGTTTTTTAGGTTAATGATAATCCCTAAAATAGCTAATATATCATATATATAGCAGTCAAAAGGAATTTATCAAAAACCTAATCAAAAATAAAATCTGAATTATATATATATATATATATATATATATATATATATATATATATATATATCTTAATTAAGTCTTACTTAATTAATATACATATATACAAATTATCCTATTAATTTAAATTCGTGATTTAAATACTATCAATCATATTGACATATTTAAATTCTTATAATTTAAATTAATTTTCTTTAAATTACGTTCTAAGTGTGTGACCCTATAGGTTATTATTAAGTTGACAAATAATTTTAAAATCATATTATAAAATTATAAACAGTGAGCGACATTTAGTAATGTATCACTGCTACCCAAGTAATAATAAGATCGATGATTCGATGCAACCTATTTGTGACCAATGTTTCAATGTAATTTAATCCTTTTAACCTAGACATCCTAGATTAAACTCGAGTCATGGAATGTGTCATACTCTTCATAATTTAATCTGAGTTTTCTTGATCAATGAGTAGACCATATGAAACAAATCACTATTTGAGCATGGTCATGCATTTTATAGTCCTACTCAATCAAGAGGCCTATGGATATCACTCCTAATACATAGGAGGGTTAAATTCCATCTAGATCACTCATATTGATCACACGATTCATGATGTACCTAATAATCACCTTTATTGTCCACTCTATTAAAGGTGACCTTTGATGATATCAAAGTACATAAATTTCTGTGCATTAATATAGTGATTTCAGGTCGGAGGATCATTACATCATTGTCACTATGAGAATCACTAATGACATTTTGCATAATGCTCCATGCAGAATTCTCATGGTGGGTCTGTCCAATACATCTTTCTCTAACATATACATATGTATTAACTTAATATCTCATATATTTATGACCAATGAGATTTGGTCATTAGTCAATCGACATACTAGTCTCAATGTATCAATGTTGTCGCATCAACAATGATACTCGACTAGGGACATTTAAGAGCAATGATACTAATTGTAATTATACAATCTCATGTTCAAGTCACATACTTGAAACTATATAATTTGTATAACTATTCTAAGGAATTTTATTTTGTTAACATTTATATAGCGCAGTAAATAAAACCATAATAAAATCATTCATTTATTTAATCAAATATAATATTAAAATTTTAAGCAATTATATCAAATAATTGGCTTCTAGGGCATAAACTATAACAAAGATAACTTTAATGGCATAATTATAAGCATGAACTGTGAATTGGTATAACCATGGTCTTTGGTGTTTCAGGTAAAGACAGGTGGTGAAAGTTCTCTTTGTTTTGGGTACAACGAAGAACTGTTGATTGGTGTTACATGAATAAAATATTGATGATGGAATTTTAATTTGGACAAGATAGTAGGAATTTTGTTCTACTTAACTCTTCTAATGAATTATTAATTCTGCTGCAATTATGGTTGAAAACTTTTATCATCTACCATATGTTCTAAATATCTAATTTATTACTGATCATTGTTATTGATAGTTTAATTAACTTTAGTCATAATATTCTTTACTGGGCTAATTGTGCTCATCCTTTTGCTTCACAATTCCTTTCAGGTAATAACTGTAAGACACCAACCTTTATGAATAAAGTTTAATTTTTCTCTTAATGTTATTTTGAATAATAAGGTGTGAATTTGATATAATGTTGTAGTTTTGGGTAATATTTATAAATTTTGCAAAGTAAGCAAGTTGTCATAAAATATTCGTTTGGTCGGAGAATATTCGTTTTATCAGGGAATATTAGTATGAAGGCACAATCATTGGTGGACCCCACAACAGAATTACTGTTGGAGTTAGAAAATGACAAAAATAACTTTTTATAAAAATAACGGCAAAAGTTTTACAGTTAACTGTTGAAATACTTGGTGATAAAAGTATAGTAATACGCGTGGTTGCATAGTAACACACGGTATTGTACATTATCTTTGATTATAGATGCTTACGTGAGAAGTCACTCCATTTTATTCAATTATTACCACAGTAGTTGATGCATAGTATCTCATATTATTGATTTAATTATTGTTACAATATCATCTGCAAAATATTTTATATTATTAAATCAATAATTGAGACGACAAAGTTATTCATATTATTATTTGCATTATTGACAATGTCTAGAAAGTTCTGTCGAGGAAAGGGGTTTGGTCACCTAATTACGCGCCAATAAGGAGAAGTCCTTATCAGAAAGGCCCTTCTTTCCTGAGAATGATCTGGTTATTAATATTGTGAGTTATAATATTAATAATGAAAAAAAATATTATTAAAAATGTGTTTAGTGAAGCCAAGTGAATTGAGATAAATAGATAAATTTTTTTTTATGAATTATTTGTTTTAAATTTGGTTTATTATATGGACCCCCACTTAACCATTTTTTAAAATCGTCGGTAGAAATTTATCTCAGTTATGTTTTACTACTTATATATATATATATATATATATATATATATATATATATATATATATATATATATATATATATATATATATAATTGAATATATCATATTTTATTATGTTGCATAGTACTTCATAGTATGTGCGTAGTACTGCATAGTGTATGCATAGTGCTGTATAGTGAAAATCATGTGAATTCAAAATCTGCGCCCGTGAAAAATTTGCCCGTAATTCTTACTGTGCACCCGTGATTTTCAATTCAAATAGTACCCTGTCATTCTCTTATAAATAGGATGCTTAGTTTAGAAATGAAAATCACACCAGAATTAGAAAATTCTTCTTTTATAATATTGAGTGTATTACTTTTGAGTTTAAGGAAGCTTTGAGTGTAGAAAACAGTATAAGCTTTCTTCAAGAATATCCCCGTCATACCAGTCAGAAATACTCTCCTTTTAAGGTAAGGGATATTATTTTGTTCAGTATTCGTAAGAAATAATATATTCTTCCATACTCTGTAGTATGTAAGTAATATTATTTCGTTTTATATTCCTAATTCTACACTTATTTTGATAAGTATTGCTTCTATACTCCTTGAAATTAGTAGAATATCCTTGAAATTTGTGCTTCATCGAGTATCTTTTCACGAAAATATTTTTTTGAACATTCTTGTTAAATTTTAATCTTTTCATGCCGAGGTACTATTCACGAAGTACTATTCACTTAAGTACTATTCACCCGGGGTACTATTCATGATAAAAATTGATTTCTTTTCTGTCCAAATTATTTTTACATGAATATTATTCTTGAATTTTACTCCACAAAGCAGTTATCATGTTGACAATTTGGACATTCTTGAACTCTGGGTAAATTAAATTATAAATCTCTAAAATTTATCCTTGTTTTCACTTAATTGAATTCTTATATCATTGTCATCATCATCATGCTTATATTGTGATAAAAGTCATCTTTGGCCCGTAGTGCATAGATGGACTGTTGATTGATATGATTATGACAATGAATTATGTATCGGTATAATCATGACCTATAATGTTACAAATGATGAGGTAAAATTTCTCATTGGCCTGTAGTGCATTGATGGACATTTGTTGGCATGGTCATGACCATTTGTGATAATAACAAATATCCTTGGCCCATAATGCATGGATAATTCGTGAATACGGATTATTTATTGAGTTGTGTTACAACGATAAAATATTGATGATGAACTTTTAAATTATAGAAGATAGTAGATATCATGCTCTACTTGACTCTTCTAATGGATTGCTTGTTCTGCTGTAGTTAAACTTGTTGTCTATTGTATTCTATCAGTTTTACACTATTGAAGGCTAACGAAAATTTATTCTACATTATCTTAGTCATAATATTCTTTAATGGGCTAGTTGATCTCACCCTTTGCTTTCATTGTTCTCTTCAAGAAATGACAACATAGTCGGGACTAGTCGGGGAATGGAGTGACTGTCCGAGATGGTGGCTGTAGTAATCATCACTATTTTATAAAATAGTGTGATAATAATTGTAATGAGGATTCCATTTGCTTTTGGATATTGTCTACGAGACAATATTCGTGTTAAAACTCTCAGCTTATGTTTTGTTGTATTTTACACAACAGTTGTATAATTAAGTTTGTATTTGAATTCTGTACTATGTATTTGGTGACTCAGAATGTGTAGTGTATACCTATTTTGGGGGCGTCACAATAAGAGTGTAGCTGGGACAAGCGGGGATAACAAGGGATTAGAGTGATGGTCTGTGACTGTTGAAACTTTTCAATACATTATAAAATAACATGACAATATATAATTAAATTGAGGACTTAAAATGTGTGTGTCGTATTTTATACGTCATTTAATAGGTAATTTTGGTGAACAACAATAGGGTGAGGTGAACTCGAATTTGGAAGCGTAAAAAATACACCCTATTAGAATGAGGAGGACAGAAATCTTCACATATTTTTTTGAAGACTTGAAATATTTGTTGCTGTATTTTATATGGCATTATAACAATTTGAGTCTGTATATTGTCATATTATATTCAGTATAATTTTGTATTGAAACTCACATCTTATGTGTTGTCGTATTTTGCACGATAGTTAAATAGTTGTAATAGAAAAGTTCACGTCAGTAATGTTGTTTTTGGCGACCCAAAAGGGTTGTGTGGACCTATTTTGGGGGCGTCACATTAAGGATTGAAGGTAACACTATGTGCTACTTGAATGACATGGATTAGATGTAATGCATGAAGATTAAATATTTTAGCTACAATTGTTATTCTTTTAAACCATGTTTAAGGTTTTGAGAAATGTACTTGATAATTTATGATGTGTAATTTCATATTTAATTGTAAAGTTTGAGCTTCCCAATGTATAAGGGATAACTGAGATGTAAGATTTTATATAATAACTCTGATGAAGCGAATCATAAAATAAATTTGATTTAGAGATTTGTAGCTGATAAATGTTATGATTCAGGAAATTAAAGAAAGAAGACAAAGAAGTTTTAATTATTTCTCATTTTTATTAAGTTTAACATCGAATAATGATGTAAAATCAGAAGTTAGATGTATGGTTAACGACCGAAGTCGAGAGTTGGATTGTTTAAATTTTTTTGTCGTTACAGTTGGTATCAGAGTTGTAGGTTATAAATCCTAGGTTAAAGTACCTTAGGCGATAACCTTTTAGAAGAAAGGTGAAGATGATAAAGGATAAACTCACATAGAGTTTGAGCAATACGAAGTGAATTTAGGAAATGTATAGAGAAGAGATTAAAATATATATAAGGAGATTCAAAGAAGAATCTTGAAGTTATATAAAAGATGAGAATCGGGAGTTACCCGACTTCTGTAATAAAAATGTTAAGCGTTAATAAATAGACGATGTCTATAAGATGAATATGATAAAAATAATAATAATAAGCTCAAATAGAGTTTAGTTGATAATGAATGAATTCAGAAAATTCATGTGAAACAAGTTTAAATAATATGAGTCGGTTCAAAGAAGAACATGAAGAGCCGAAGATCAGGGAACACTTAAGTTAAATAGTTATAAGACAATATGGTTAGAGAGGCAAAAAAAGATCGCAAAGATAGGATGATCATAAAATAAGAAAGATTCGTAAGGAGAGATGATGGTAGAATAAGATCACGACGTGATCTGTTTAAGTTATTAAATGACAGATTATCCGTAATGACTGAATAGTTATAGCTTAGCTCTATAAAGAGAATGTACTATGAAATATTATGAGGTAAACTCACGAGGAGTTATAAATGATGAGATACATAAAATTCGTATTAAGCAAAGAGCAAGTTAGGAGCAAGATAGAATTAGTTGGGATTTCAATCGATGATTCATGTGATGGCTGAGTTATACAAACTTTTGTATAGGCAGAGGTTTTGTGCTTGCACTTGGTTTATCACATTGATAATCGTTGAAATATTGGTGTCGCGCTATCAATATACATGTGGCGAGAAGGTGATTCTTTTCTCATATTTTTATTTGATAGTTAGATAATTATAGGGTTAGGTGCGGTTCTTAAAACTTATGCTTATGGTAAGTTCGTGACTCATAATTATATGTACGTTTTTGAACCCCTAAGCGTATTGCCAGTCCCTGATTGGTTCTTGGACTATGTATTGCTAGGATAAGTTCTAAAACTCATATTATTGTTCCTAGACTTCCAAAGTGTGGTAAGTTTGATGAACTATATTGGGTATAGAAAGGTTATACATCAAGAACTAAAAATGTTTGGTATAGTGAGCATTGATGGTGCGGAAGATAGATAGAATGATTAAGTAATGAAGCAATGGAATAAATATTGAAGTTGATGGAGAAAATTAGATATTCTAAATCTTCTAGTTATGCTAGATTTTCAAAATTTATTGACTTCGTGCTAATGTTTGCAGTTTTATTTTCGAAAAAAAATGTATTGGGTCAAAATATTGAACCAATCAGCTTTAAAAAAAAACTTTACTATTTAAATGTCTATGCTAATTGTTTCAGCTAGAAAAAAATGATTTAAAATTTTCAAAATGTATTTTATATAATTATATGCATCATTTGATATGGTGTAGAAATAATAATCGAGGAAGTCATCAATGCAGTTGAACCTAGTGTTGGATGTGATCATAGGATCGTCAAGCCACTATGGTATGATATAGTATGAAAAAGTCAAAAAATGACGGAATTCTCAACGTATTAGTAAGATGGTACGATATCATGACATCATAAAAGGATTTTTTTGGGTTTTCTTTTAAACTATGAAAAAGTATGCCAATTGAGTTGGCTAAATTATTTCAATTGATGTTCGGATTATTGTTAAAAGTCTAAGCTATTCAATTCGGTTAGATGATTATTGACAGATGTTACTGAAATTCAAGTGTTCTTTGAGAAATTTTGCCAAACCAAATTATTTTTGTTCGAATTTAGATGTTGAAAAGTTGAGGTGAACAACCCTATAAAGGAGGCATGTTATCAAAATCAATAGTTCTGAAAGTAACGCATATAGTCATTGCACGACAAAGTGGTAAGATAGACTGATCACCTAGAGTACTTGCAGAGGGTGTTTTCAGACTTTGTGATTGATAAACATTCTGTTAGAACGGTTTACAGTGCGAAGTACCGGGGGGTGAAATACTATTAAACCTAGAGATGAGTTCAAGGTATTGTGACCCCTCAGCATAATTTGGAATCTTTTAAATTCCTGAGTTATTCATATCGCTTCCCAATTATTGAGCAATTTTGAAAGATTTTTATTATTTTGAAGGGTGAATGTGGCAAGCAGTATATTACTTATAAAGAAGTAAGTTGTAGAACGCGACATCTGATGACGAGTAAATTGAGTAAACCATAATAATTCCAAGAATGAAATGAAATGTAAAGGCCCCAAAATTCATACAACTCATTTATTGACTTCGGTCATTAATAACACGTCTAACTTTTGATTTTACATCAGAATTCGATGTTAAGCTTAATAAAATGCGGAATAATTTAAACTTTTCTGTTATCTTACTTTAATTCCCTGAATCAAAACCTTTATCATCTACATGTCTTTGAATCAATCGTATTTTATGATTCATTATATCACTGTCGTTCTATAAAATTTTACATTTCAATCCGATAACATTTACATATCAGATAACTCTAACTTTAGCTTTAAAACTCAACATAAAATATACATCATAAAACATTTAATATATCTCATGACTCTTAATCATGTTATAAAGAAATAACAACTTTAGCTAAAATATTAATCCTCGTGTATTATTTCTGATCCACGTCATTCAAGTAGCGCATAGTGTTACCTTCAATCCTTAACCTGCAAAAATGGTTATTTGCAAGGTTGAGCTCGACATCCCAACAAAATCTAACAATTTTCATGCATCATGTAGCACATAATAACATGCTCAATATATACCTCATAAACATTGGACTAACATAACATACATGCTACAGTTCATATAACAAGTATAAAGATTGAGTTCCTTACTCAATCAGCATGCTTTACTCAATCGACGTAGTCATAAGTTGACTTTAACATTTCATACATTTAACATATATATAACACATCATGCTCTTCACAATAAAGATTTAAAATAGTTAATCACCAAGTTCACATATCAAGTAGGAACTGAAAGACTTGCCTTGATCGTTGTTTACCAATAACAGTTTAATAGCTTACAGTTATTTGCACTTCACGTGCCCTACACAATTATATAACCATACACATCAACTATTAGTCACATAGCAACGCATAATAATTGTAATGTAAACTTTACTCTACCTCCCATAACCCTTCTTACTAATCAATACACAATGTTCAATTTGATTGTGTTAACTTTCGACTTATATCTCACTATATTTCATACACGAAGTTCATTCAAGTGCGTAAGTCTTTCTAGGAATCATTATTGGTTTTATATTAACCCCATTTCATATCTTACAATATTCATTTCATTTGACTTAAAACACTTTTTACGTTCATTAACACTTGTCACGGCGTTTAGACGTTTATTCGTCACATGCCCGATTTGCCTTATTTGTGTATGCTTAGTTTGTTTATACAACTTATCTAATACATCATTTATCAATGTTAAGTATCATAATATTTACTAACATTCATGTTTTATAACTTAGAACAATATCTTTTATTGTCAGAAGCAGTACACTTGCATACGTGCATGCCGGACGCCCTCCGATTGCCTCTAAAAACACAACAGTCCCAAACATGAATATTTTGACCCTTTCTAATGACCTCAAATTGAAACACTTAAAGAACAAAATTTTTAGGTTAATTCGTCCTCGTTCTGGATCAGCTTGAATCGCCTCAATCGGAGTTCGTATGAAAAAGTTATGACCGTTTTACAAAAATAAGTCAAAGCAGTCACACCAGACATACTTTGGGCGGGCCCACGCCACATCCAGCGTGCCCATGCCACTCCCAGCACGTTCGTGCCACTCCCAGTGTGCCCAGACGCGCGCCTGCGCTCCTAGGCAGCGTGCCAGCGCTCGGCCTCGCCCAATTTACAGTTTTTGCCATTACTTTCTCGTTTTAAGTCCGAATTAGTTGGTTTTCGATTCTATGGACTCGTAATTCATAGAAATTTAACATACAAAAATTATAACGATTTATAAAAACATTAACCAACCTAAAATTTGACCCAAAACATATGTTCATACTCTATTTTCATGTTTTAAACACATTTAGTGAATTCGATCGCCACGACTTCGTTACTTAACCGATTAACATGATTTAAACTACGCCGCTTTCGTTTCTTCACATATTAACATAATCCAACCTCAATTTATAGGTTATAACACATATAGGGCATAAAATTTTGTACTTTCTAACGGCAATTTTCATGTATAAACACTGTTATATACTTTTCTTCCTATATATAAACCAATTTACATAGATTTTTATCATCAAATAACACTCAAATGTGATGATTATCAGAGTATAAACCCTACTTGAAATTATACATATCAACCCAACACAACTATCAATTTACAATGGATAATCACTAAGAAAGCAAAATATACAACTTAGAAGCAATTTACCTTGATTTAGCAAAGTGTTAGAAACCCTTCTTGTTCTCTTAGCAATCTCTGCAATTCTCTATTCTCACCAAGCTCTCCCTCTTTCTAAACCGTTTGTGTTTCTTCTTCTCTCACAACTCTCTGCTCTTAGGCCTTAGGAGAGAAATAAGATGCGAAAGAAAAATAACCTGATATGACTTATTTCCCACGTAGTCTATCAGTTAAAAAAAATAAAAGACGTCAGTTACATAAACCAAAGGCCACAAGGCCTTGTTTGGCTACCACCTATTTCCCCAAACTAGATTATTTTTATATTATTTTTATTATATAGTTTCATGTGTCACACCTTTAGTTAATTTAAATAACACATAATAATAGTAATTAATAATAATTATAATCTCGTTATAATTATACTTATAATTAATAAATAATTACATATATCTAATTTAATTAATAAATTAGATTTAAACATTACTTTATTTAATTTATTTATTTCCTTTAATATTAAATAATTCATTTAATTTAATTAATTCATTAAATTAAATCTTCAAAGAATAAAATTTTCCTTTGCTTTAACTTAATTATCATACACACGTCGCTAAATTATTATACCACAATTTTATAAATTATTTATTTTTCTCAATAAATAAATTATTTAAAATATTTATTTAATTCAATAAATATTTAAAATAATTACCAAATTCATTTAATTTCTTCAATAGTTAACTTAACTATTAAACCTCACTTTCCTAATATATGAATATATATTTCTCTTCACACCAGATCACATATTTCCAAATATATAGCACGAATATATATATACTCAAACTCAAAATATCTCATAATAAGAATTTTAATTACTAAATTCCTATTTTAATAACTTATAAAAATTCTGTTTGTCACATCCTTCCCTCCTTACAAGGATTTTGTCCCTAGAATCACAACCCAAACAATTCATTTGTCACATTCTTCCCTCCTTATAAGGATTCTGTCTTCGGAATCACCGAAACACTACCTTACTCAGGTTTTTACCAAATCTCTTTTCAAAATTTATCATCGAATATCTTCAACACATTACCTTAATATAAATTTTATATTTCCTACTACATTCATTTTTTTCTACAAATTGTAGGTTTTATTTCATAACCTTTACTTAGACTAAATTATATTTGAGTATTACATATTCTTTATCCAATTCATTTCCTTTTCTAAGGACCGTTATCATAAACACTCGGGATATTACATTCACCCATTTTTCTAAGAATTTCGTCCTTGAAATTTTATTTATTAATCCTCATTCATTCAATCTATCAAAATAGATTTTACGTTAATACTTTATTCATTCATTGGGTTCTATAACCACTTTCTTTTCACAAAGATCTTTCTACAATTATTAACTTTTCTATTAAAAATTTTACATTATTCTTTGATAACTCATCTCCTTCTCATTTCAAAATTTCTTTTCTCACTTATTCAATATATTCATCATTCAGTGTCACATTCTACGACTTACTTCTTTCTAAGGAATACTCTCCTTTTCACTTCCATCTTGCAGAATAACAAGAATCTTCCACAATTGCTCAATAATTGGGGAGCGATATGAATAACAGGAATTTACAATGTTATCCAATCATGATGAGGGGTCACAAGACCATGAACTCATCTCTAGGTTTAATAGTACTTCACCCCCGATTCTTCACACATTAAACCCTATTAACAGAATATTTATCAATCACAAAGACTGAAAACACCCTTTGTAAGTACTCTAGGTGATCAGCCTATCGTACCACTACGTCGTGCACAACGTATTACATCTTAACATCGTAACGACTATATGCGTTACTTTCAGAACCATTGTCTCTGATAACATGTCCCCTTTTTATAGGGTTGTTCACCTCAGCTTCTTAACATTTGAATCCACACCAAAACAAGTTGGTTTGGCATAACTTCTCAAGAAACGCTTGAATTTCATGAATATTTTTCAATATTTGTCTAGCTGAATCAAATAGCATAGACTTCTACAATAATTCGGACATCAATCAAAATATACATATCCATATATATATATATATATATATATATATCTCATATCTTAAAGAAATCTAAAAAAAATCTTTTTATGACGTTATGATACCGCACCGTATTTACAGTTCGTTTGAGGATTCCGTCATTTGGTGATTTTATCATACTACATCATACCATAGTGGGTTGACGATCCTTTGATCACATCCAATACTAAGTAATACTGCATTGATGACTCCATCGTTTTTATCATTTTTGCACCAGGTTCCATGATGCATTGATGATATAAAAATATATTTTGATATATTTCAAATTATTTTTGTCTAGCCGAAGCAATTAGCGTAGACATACGAATAACGGTATTGTATTTTTAAAACTCATTGGTTCCATCATTTGATCCAATGTTTTTCAAGAAAATAGAAGTGCAAATATCAGCACGAAGTCAATAAATTTCGAAAGTCTAGCATAGCTAGTAGATTTAGAATATCCAAGTATATCCATCAACTTCAATCTTTACTCCATTACTTCACTACTTAACCATTCGATTAATCTTTAACTTCATCAATGCTCTCTATACTATAACCATTTTCTACCCAATATAGTTCATCAAACTTACTACACATTAGAAATTCAGGAACTTTCCATAATAATATGAGTTTAAGAACTTATCCTAGTCAGACCATAGGCATCCATTCGCTGAGGGGTTCAAAACATACCATATTATTATAAGTCACAAACTTACCATATGCATTAGTTTTAAGAACTGCACCTAATCCTAATAATATCTGACTAATCTTAATAGTTTCTAACTATCAAATATACACATAAGAAAAGAATCACCTTTTCACCACATATACATTGATAGCGCGACACCAACATTCCAATGATTATCAATGTGATAAACTGAGCGCAAGCACAAAACCCTCGCCTATACAAAGATTTGTACAACTCAGCCATCACAGGAGTCCTCAATTGAAATTCCACCTAACTCTATCTTGCTTATAACTTGCTCTTTGTTTGATACGAATTCCTCGCATCACATTATCTATAACTCCTCGTGAGTTTATCTCATACTATTTCACAGCACACTATCTTCATAGCATCAAGCTGTAATTATTCAAACATTACAGACCATCCTTCTTTTATAACTTAAACGGATCACGTCGTGATCTTATTCTATAATCATCTCCCTTAAAATTCTTTTCTTAACTCGTGATCGTTTTGCTTTACGATTCTCTTTCTTTCCTTTTCCATCATTTACGACATTATTCGTTATCTTGGCTATTGGAGTTAGGGTAACTCCCATTTCTTATCTTTATATCTCTTCAAGATTCTTCTTTGAATTTTCTTATTTCTATAACAATTCTTCCTTTAAGAATTTATAACTTCATTTACATTGCTCAACATTTCATTCAAGTTCTACATTTTCATCATACGTATCCATTTCTATACTTGGTATACATCGAGTCTCTAATAGTTTCAATATGGTACACTATGTGGTTTCCCACAAACAACCAACAAACTAGGTTCAGAATTGCTAGTTCGTAAATACCTCCGTTCTATGAAGGAATCATTTAGCCAAGATACCATACATCAACTATTAAAGAGTACAATTGTACCATACTTAACTATAACTTTATATTCTTAACTTCTTTATCATTCTCTTCTTATAGACATTGTCTATTTATCATCACCGTACATTCTTATTATTGGAGTTGGGTAACCCCATATTTATATTCCTTATAACTCTGCAAGATTCTTCTTTGAATCCTCTCACGCATGTTTTAATCCCTTCTTTGAAAATTTCTTAAATTACTTCTTATTGTTCAAACTCTATTTGAGCTTATTCTTTCATTATCTTCACCTTCCTTTCTCTAAGGTTATAACCTATGGTACTCCTACCTAAGGTTTATAACCTACAGCTTTGATACCAACTGTAATGACCACAAAATTCATACAACTCATTTATCGACTTCGGTCATTAATAACACGTCTAACTTTTGATTTTACATCATAATTCGATGTTAAGCTTAATAAAATGCGGAATAATTTAAACTTTTCTGTCATCTTACTTTAATTTTCTGAATCAAAACCTTTATCATCTACATGTCTTTGAATCAATCGTATTTTATGATTCATTATATCACTGTCGTTCTATAAAATTTTACATTTCAATTCGATAACCTTTACATATCAGATAACTCTAACTTTAGCTTTAAAACTTAACATAAAACTATACATCATAAAACATTTAATATATCTCATGAATCTTAATCATGTTATAAAGAAATAACAACTTTAGCTAAAATATTAATCTTCGTGTATTATTTCTAATCCACGTCATTCAAGTAGTACATAGTGTTACCTTCAATCCTTAACCTGCAAAAATGGTTATTTACAAGGTTGAGCTCGACAGCCCAGCAAAATCTAACAGTTTTCATGCATCACGTAGCACATAATAACATGCTCAACATATATCTCATAAACACTAGACTAACATAACATACATGCTACAATTTATATAACAAGTATAAAGATTGAGTTCCTTACTCAATCAACATGCTTTACTCAATCGACGTAGTCATAAGTTGACTTTAACATTTCATACATTCAACATATATATAACACATCATGCTCTTCGCAATAAAGATTTAAAATAGTTAATCACCAAGTTCTTATAGCAAGTAGGAACTAAAAGACTTGCCTTGATCGTTGTTTACCAAGAACAGTTTAACAACTTACAGTTATCTGCATTTCACGTGCCCTACACAATTATATAATCATACACATCAACTATTAGTCACATAGCAACGCATAATAATTGTAATGTAAACTTTACTCTACCTCCCATAACCCTTCTTACTAATCAATACACAATGTTCAATTTGATTGTGTTAACTTTCGACTTATATCTCACTATATTTCATACTCGAAGTTCATTCAAGTGCTTAAGTCTTTCTAGGAATCATTATTGGTTTTATATTAACCCCATTTCATATCTTATAATATTCATTTCATTTGACTTAAAATACTTTTTACGTTCATTAACACTTGTCACGGCGTTTCGACGTTTATTCTTTACACACCCGATTTTCCTCTCTTGTGTATGCTTTGTGTGCTTATACAACTTATCTAATACATTATTTATCAATGTTAAGTATCATTATATTTACTAACATTCGTGTTTTATAACTTAGAATAACATCTTTTATTGTCAGAAGCACTACACTTGCATGCGTGCATGCCCGACGTCCTCCGATTGCCTCTAAAAACACAACAGTCCCAAACATGACCATTTGACCCTTTCTAATTACCTCAAATTGAAAAACTTAAAGAACGAAAGTTGTAGATCTATCCTTCCTTGTTTCGAATCATCTTGAATCGCCTCAATCGGAGTTCATATGAAAATGTTATGACCATTTTACCAAAATAGGTCAAAGCAATCACACCTGACATACTTTGGGTGCGCCCGCGCCACATCCAGCGTGACCGCACCACTCCCAGCGCGCCCAGCCACGTGCCCGTGCTCCTGGGAGGCGCGCTTGCGCTTAGCCTCGCCCAGTTTACAGTTTTTGTCATAACTTTCTCGTTTTAAGTCCGAATTAGTTGGTTTTCGATTCTATGGACTCGTAATTCATAGAACTACAACATACTAAACTTATAACGATTTATAAAAACATTAACCAACCTAAAATTTGACCCAAAACACATGTTCATACTTTATTTCTATGTTTTAAACACATTTAGCGAATTCGATCGCCACGACTTCGTTACTTAACCGATTAACATGATTTAAACTATGTCGCTTTCGTTTCTTCACATATTAACATAATCCAACCTCAATTTACAGATTATAACACATATAGGGCATAAAATTTTGTACTTTCTAACGCCAATTTTTATGTATAAACACTATTATATACTTTTCTTACTATAAACCAATTTACATGGATTTTTATCATCAAATAACACTCACATGTGATGATTATCAGAGTATAAACACTACTTGCAATTATATATATCAACCCAACACAACTATCAATTTACAATGGATAATCACTAAGAAAGCAAAACATACAACTTAGAAGCAATTTACCTTGATTTAGCAAAGTGTTAGAAACCCTTCTTGTTCTCTTAGCAATCTCTGCAATTCTCTCTTCTCACCAAGCTCTCCCTCTTTCTAAACCGTTTGTGTTTCTTCTTCTCTCACAACTCTCTGCTCTTAGGCCTTAGGAGAGAAATAAGATGCGAAAGAAAAATAACATGATATGGCTTATTTCCCACGTACTCTATTAGTTTAAAAAAATAAAAGATGCCAGTTACATAAACCAAAGGCCACAAGGCCTTGTTTGGCTACCACCTATTTCCCCAAACTAGATTATTTTTATATTATTTTTATTATATAGTTTTATGTGTCACACCTTTAGTTAATTTAAATAACACATAATAATAGTAATTAATAATAATTATAATCTCATTATAATTATACTTATAATTAATAAATAATTACATATATCTAATTTAATTAATAAATTAGATTTAAACATTACTTTATTTAATTTATTTATTCCATTTAATATTAAACAATTCATTTAATTTAATTAATTCATTAAATTAAATCTTCAAAGAATAAAATTTTCCTTTGCTTTAACTTAATTATCATACATACATAACTAAATTATTATACCACAATTTCATAAATTATTTATTTTTCTCAATAAAAAAATTATTTATTTAATTCAATAAATATTTTAAATAATTACCAAATTCATTTAATTTCTTCTATAGTTAACTTTACTATTAAACCTCACTTTCCTAATATATGAATATATATTTCTCTTCACACCAGATCACATATTTCTAAATATATAGCACGAATATATACATACTCAAACTCAAAACATCTCATAAGAAGAATTTTAATTACTAAATTCCTATTTTAATAACTTATAAAAATTTGGGTTGTCACATGAAATTCCGAAAAGATAAGGGATCAAGTTGTCCAAGAAAAATGTGAAACTCTTAGAAGAAAAGGTATGAAGAATACGATGATTTTAGGGAAAAAATTCTTAGAGAAGAAATATGGTCATAAAACCCAATGAATGAATAAAGATTAATGTAAAATTTATTTTGATAAATCGAATGAACGAAGATTAGTAAGTTAAAATTTCGGGGACGAAATTCTTAGAAGAAGGGGTGAATGTAATATCCCACATTTTTATCATTGAGTATATGATAATGATCCTTAAAAAAAGGTAATAAATGAGATAAAGAATATATAATACTCGAAATATTCTGAGTTCAAATAAAGGCTACGAGGATAAAACCTATAAGAATTTATTGAGGAAGTGGACAGAGAAGATAATATATAAAATTTATATTAAGGTAATGCGGTGAAGTTAAGATTTTGAAGGAGGTTCAATGAAAGCCGAGAAAGGAAGGTTGCGTTGATTCCGAGTACGGAATCCTTATAAGGAGGAAATGATGTGACAACATAAATATTCAGAAATTATTAAATAAGAATTTAATAAATAAAATTCTTATTATGAGATGTATATATTTTGGGTTATGTGGTTTGGTGGGAATAAATTAAATTTATATGAGATTTAATAGTTGATTAAAGAAAGTGAAAAGTACTAGTTATGTAAAGGAATATGGTGGAAAAAGAAATTAACTGAATAAATATTGGTTAATTTAAATTAAGTTAAAAATTATATTATGGAATAATATAACTTGATTATGATGCCTTGTTGGGAATGGAATTATTATGAATTAAATTTCATAAATAATGTGAGTAATTCATTTAATTAAAATAGTGAATTAGTGTAAATATATTTGTTTTGTTAAATGAGAAGGTATTATATTACATATGAATGTAATATGCTAATGTAATACGATTGTGGATTTTTTAAATAATTAAAAATATTTATCGAATGAAATAAGTATTTTAATTGGAATATTTATGGAATAAAATAAATATTTGATGAAATATTCTAATTTAATAGTTAAATTAGAAGATTATGGATTTGTTGAATAAATTATAGTTATGTTGGTTAAGTAAATATTATGTTGAACAAATAAGGATCATGATTTAATTAAATTTGGTGTGACAAGGGTATACCATATAATAAGTGAATGATTAAAATAAATTAAAAGAGGTTAGGATAGTAAGCCAAATAAAGCATTGTGGCTTTTGATTTTTATAACTGCTAAGAATATACGTGTGTATGTAACTTCCAATTACATTAAGGGCTGTCAGTTTATTCCCTCATACGTTCTTTTGTAAAAAGCTGAGAAAAGAAGAGAGTTTAGAAGATAAAATTGAGAGCGTAAAAGGGATTCTCTGTAAAAATTGAGAAGGGTTTGAGAAATAAGAAGGAAAAAGGAAGAAGATTCATATCATTTAGCTAATAAAAAAGCTAAACAATATACTTTTAAAAGTTTTTAGTTTGTGTTTTCTCAAAATAATTCTCTGTTGATGATTTTGTTGAGTGATGGGTTAAGAAATTGGATTATATACGTTCTTAGATATGTATAATTCGTTCTATGTCATCTATAATTGAGTTTTCAGTAATCAAATTCATGTAATTATGTTTTAAAAGAAGAAATTTAGTTTTGTAGTTATATATATGACATGGCTTATTTTGGAGTCAAAATTGTTTGTTAATTCATGGTTAGAATATGAAATTGTTAATGGATGTTGTTATTATGTTGAAATACGAAAACAACAAAAGTTAAATGGATTAATTTGGTGGAATAACGAATTCGTAGTGAACTATTTCGCTAAACATGTTAAAACATAAAAATTTAGTATGAACTTTGAAATTGGGTCATTAGAATAGTTGTTGGTTATTTTTTAAGATGTAAAATTTTCTGGTATGTTGTAGTTCTAAGAGTCGGGAGTCCATAGAGTCAAAAACGTACTGATTTGGACTGGTATAACTCGAGTTATGAAGATTTAAAGGAGAAAGGGTCGAAAATCGTGAAGAACACAAGCTGTAGATTCTAGTTCTGTTAAGGGACGCTGCAGTGCCGATCACTAGGCTATTTCGGGCGCTGCAGTGCTATAACCGGATCAACTGAGAATGGGTCACAGCACCGCAGCGCCAGTCTCTGATTAGGCACAGAGAGGAATGCTTAACAACATGGCTAAAAGAGATGTTAATATTAATAATTCTAATGAATATTATACACTTAATAAGGTATAATGAGAGACTTTAAATACAAGATGATATAGAGACATAAATGAAGAACTTAACCATATGTTAAGTTCCAATTGAAAGAAATACTTTGAAAGTATAAAATGAAATTTAAAGAATGATATAAAAGTTAATTTTTTTAGTTGATTAACCTAATATACATTTAATGCACTGTGAAGGTAAACTTTAATCACTTAACTAAATGTTGAGTGATAATTAAAGAGGAACGCAATGAGAAGGAAAATAAAGTTTAATGTAAGTAGACTGAATGGACAATGAGGAGCCCTAATAGGAATAAGTTAAACATTGTGTGTCCAAAAGGAAGCATTATGGAATGTAGAGTAGAGTTACATAATGATTACTAAGTTTTGTTATGGCTAATAGTTGATGTGCATGATTATATATTGTGTAGGAAGTTTACAAAGACAAAAGCTATAATTGGTAATCTACGAGACATGAAAGTCTTTCAGTTCCTTTGTGTTCTGTGATCTTATAACTTGATGTTGTAAGAAATGTTCTTAAGTATGCTATAGTTTGTGTTATTCTTTATGAGCAATGAAAGTCAATATATAACTAAGTTGATTGGGTTATGTTACCCAATATGTGTGTGATACATGATATGAATTGACATTGTTTAGAGTATCAAAGTTTGTATAGTATGACTACCAGAATGATTATGAGATGTATGTTGAGCATGTTATTATGTGCTACGTAATGCATGCAAATTGTTAGATTTACTGGGCTATCAGACTCAGTCTTATAAATAACCATTTTTGCAAGTTAAGGATTCAAGGTAACACTATGTGCTACTTGAATGACACTGATCAGATTTAATGCATGAAGATTAAATATTTTAGCTACAGTTGTTATTCTTTTAAATCATGTTTAAGGTTTTGAGCAATGTACTTGATAATTTATGATATGTAATTTTATATTTAGTTGTAAAGTTTGAGCTACCTAATGTATATGGGACATTGAGCTGAGATGTAAGATTTTATATAATAATTCTCATGAAACGAATCATAAAATAAATTTGGTTCGGCGAGGTGTAGCTGATAAAGGTTATGATTTAGGGAATTAAAGAAAGAAGATAGAGAAGTTTTAATTATTTCGCATTTTTATTGAGTTTAACATAGAATAATGATGCAAAATTAGAAGTTAGATGTTATTAACGACCAAAGTCGAGAGTTGGATTGTTTAAATTTTGGGGTCGTTAGATCGGAGCTATCCCCCGGCGGCCCAAGTGGTCAAGTTTTTGGTGCGACTTTGATTCTGTGCAGGATTTAACGCGCTTTAATGATTGAGGCGCGTGGAATCTTGACGTTAACATTGGCGCTAGAAGGAATGATTTCCAGTTCTATGCAAATTTCAATCACAAAGGAGTTTAGGGTGAAGTCATGATGAATAATAGGAAGACGGTTTTAGCACGTGACCAGTCAACGGCAGACCCCCTCCTCATCAACCAAGGGGTTCAACCAAAGACAGGTTAGGGCCATTAGTTTTGGAACAATTGGGGTCCAATACCAATTATGTGGCCCCATCGAAGGACAGGGAGAGCGTTCCTAGACAAAGGGTGTTCACAACATCCAGTAAGGAAGCAAGATCCAAAGATCGTGTCGCGGATGCTCCGTCTCTAACACATCCCCAAGATGATGGCCGAGATGAGAAGAGGAACATCTTGGCCAAAAAACACATGAGGCAGATGATGCTATGAAAGCTTTACTCCTTCAGCGAAAGGAGATCGACCAGCAGATGATGTTTTTGATAGGTGGAGAGGATGGTGCTTCCAGCAACAACCGAAGGAGGGAGCGATCACCGGGAAAATAGTCTAGGACAGATCATCCAGATGATTCTCGGCGGAGCTAGAGCAGGCTCCGAAGTCGCTCTCAGGAAAGGAGCAAGTGCCAAAGTCACTCACGAGAGCGTTCGTCAAGGATACAGTTCAGGACCCATCGTTAGAACAGTTCTCAGCAATTTAGGAGTAGACACCAAAGTCAGTCCAGAGAAGCAGCAAGTTCAAAAGGCCGGGGTAGGTCCGAACCTAGAAGGAGGGATGTCTCTCCAGATCAAAGGAGACGGGACAGGCGGGACCCATCCCCTCGAAGGTGTACTGAAACCAAGGTGCTCACCTAGAAAGTTGCAGAGTTGGAAAAAAGATTGACTGAGGGTGATCAGAATAAAGGGGCCTCAGTGAAATCTTCATCACCCTTGAAATCGATCGGGAAAGGGCCGATTTGAATAAAAAGGCCCAACACATAGAGAGTTACAATGGTTTAAGAGATCCGTATGAACACAGCCAAGCTTATAACCTGCTAATGAATTAGTATGACTATTCTAATACTGCTAAATATCAGATGTTTATGACGAATCTAAAGAAGGATGCTCGACAGTGGATGATAACGTTGGCTCCGAACTCAGTTTCGTCATGTAAGGAGTTCTGTGATAAGGTCCATACCAGATTATATAGTAACAAGAGGAGGGGGAAGCCAATAGGGTCCTTAACTTAAGTCAGACAATAATCAAATGAGACCTTGGGCTAGTACGTGAAGAGGTTTCGGGAAGTGATCAGACAAGTGGTAGATTTGAACGATCTTCAGGCCTTCGGTCCATTTTAGAATGGTTTGGACATTGTAAAATCAAAGAAGCTGGTGAAAGACTTAATGTTTATCCATCCACAGAACTTGGCTAGGATAAGGAGAAGAAAAACTACTCCAAAAACGAGAATAATAATAATTCATATAGGAAACAGAAGTACAACAACAACAATAGTGGTTCGGGAGGAGGACGACAGCCTTTCTTAAATTAGAGGGTCAACAAAATCTATACTCCCCTAACCACTGATCGGGCCACTATTCTGGAACAGATAAAGGACAAGTTATACTTTGAACCAGCCAAATATAACACGAAGTCGAACAGAGGAAATCTGAATAAATATTGATTATCATGAGTCGGCGGGGCATTCAATCGAGACATACTGGGGTCTGAAGGATTTGATCGAGAAGAACGTCCAGAGTGGTGTGCTGGTTTAGTACGTGGCAGGGCAGGATACTTTGGGAGCATAACGATGAACAACACCCCAGCATAGAACCCGATCACCCAACCCCAACAATAGGATCAGACTCAAGCAGTACACCATGTGGTGGATGTGATCACGGGTGGGTCGATCGGGGAGGTTATGGGGAAGAAGAGGAGAGGATTGCTAGACGTTGTGCTCTCTATGTCTGATAAGCCTGTTAGACGTGAATGACGATACCAGGGAACGGTGATATCCTTTATTGACAAGGACTTCCCCTTAGAGTTGATCAATCCATATGAAGGGGCATTGGTCATTACTACACATATGGGTTCGATGGATATAAAGAGGAATAATTGGCAACAGTTCATCTGTAGACATTCTGTATATCCACACCTATTCGATGAATGGATTTGGAAGTTAGAAAAATGGAGATCGGGTAGGAGCCACCCCTTTACGGCTTCAGTAACGATCCATTTCAGGTAATAGGGATGATTGAACTACAGTCGTCTTCGGGACAACACCTCAGTAGGTCGAAATTATGTTTAGATTTTTTGTTGTTCATGTGGATTCATCATACAATGCTATTCTGTGGAGGCCAACCTTAATGGGATTACAACCGGTTACCTTAATTCCACATTTTAAAATCAAGTTCCTGACACCGAATGGTGTAGGAGAGGTTGACATGGGCCTTGATTTGGCAAGGAGATGTTACAGGAACACAATAAGCTCTACAAGGTTAGGGGTCAGCAAGCAAAAGCAAACTATGGCAATAGAGATAGAACTATTTACCGAAGGCAGTACGAAACCTCTCGCTATACCTGTCGAAGAGATAGAAGACATTGAGCTAGTACCGGGGAAGAAAAAAAAGACAGTCAAAATCGGTTCGGGGCTACAGGAGCCCTTTTGAACGAGTTTTGTAGAACTACTTTAGAGTTATTCAGATATATTTTAATGGGTTCCTAGCGACATGCCTGGGGTCAAAGAGAAGGTTGATGTGTACAGATTATATGTTAACTTGGCTAAAAATCGGTCCGTTAGAAGAGAAGGATCTTTGCCCGGGAGAGGCAGAAGATCACTGATGATAAGATAACAAAATTATTAGAAATATACTTCATCTTCGAGATCGACTACCCAGAGTGGTTGGCGAATGTAATGCTGGTACAGAAGCAGAAAGACAAATGGCGAGTTTGCATTGATTATATGGATTTGAATAAGGCATGTCCGAAGGACTTTTATCCACTTCCACATATCGATCAGCTCATCGATGCCACTTCGGGGTATGCCTTTCTTAGTTTAATAGATGATTTTTTGGGGTATCATCAGATTTCGATGCATAAGGAAGATATTCTGAAGACAACCTTCATCACTCAACGGGTGATTTATGTTTATAAGAAGATTACAATTGGATTACTGAAAATTGGTACGACTTGTAGGGATTTCGGCACATAAGAGCAGCGAAAATTAAAATTTTAAAGGCAATTTTGAAACCCTAAAACAAGATCCATACGAAAATATATTAATTCAGTGTTTAGATTTTATACCGATTATAGAGAATTCTGTAGTGGCTTCGAATCTCCAACGCAATCCAACGGAACTACGTCTCTATGGTATCCACACGAACGCTCCGCGAATTGTCACACGGTCTACAGTAAAGAGAAAGTCGCGGTACTAGCCACCAAGGATCATGAATTTTGAAACATTTTCTCTCTAGTCTCTCTAAGAGCGGCTAGGGTTTCTTAAGTTAATGATGATCTCCCTAAATTGCTGATATATCATATATATAGCAGTTAAAATGAATTAATCAAAAACCTAATCTAATAAAATCTGAATTTATACATATATATATATATATATATATATATATATATATATATATATATATATCTTAATTAAGTCTTACTTAATTAATATACATATATATACAAATTATCCTTTTAATTTAAATTTGTGATTTAAATACTATCAATCATATTGATATATTTAAATCCTTACAATTTAAATTAATTCCCTTTTTAATTACGTTCTATGTGTGTGACCCTATAGGTTATTATTACGTTAGCAATAATTTTAAAATCATATTATAAATTTATAAACAGTGAGCGGCATCTAGTAATGCATCACTGCTACCCAAGTAATAATAAGATCGATGATTCGATGAAACCTTTTCGTGACCAATGTTTCAATGTAATTTAATCCTTTTAACCTTGCCATCCTATATTAAACTCGAGTCATGGAATGTGTTATACTCTTCATAATTTAATCTGAGTTTTCTTGATCAATGAGTAGACTATATGAAACAAATCACTATTTGAGCATGGCCATGCATTTCATAGTCCTACTCAATCAAGAGGCCTATGGATATCACCCATAATATATAAGAGGGTTAAATTTCATCTAGATCACTCATATTCCTCACACGATTTATGATGTACCCAATAATCACCTTTATTGTCTACCCTATTAAAGGTGACTTTTGATGATATCAAAGTAAAAAAATTGTAATATAGTGATTTCAAGTCAGAGGATCATTACATCACTGTCACTATGAGAATCGCTAATAACACTTTGGATGATGCTCCACGTAGAATTCTCATGGTGGGTCTGTCCAGTACATCGTTCTCTAATATGTACCTATGCATTGACTCAATATCTCATATATTTATTACCAATGAGACTTGGTCATCAATCAATCAACATACTAGTCTCAATGTATCATTGTTGTCCCATTAACAATGATACTTGACTAGGGACATTTAAGAGCACTGATACTAATTGTAATGATATAATCTCATGTTCAAGTCACATACCTGAAGCTATATAATTTGTATCACTATTCTAAGGACTTTTATTATGCTAATATTTATATAACGCAGTAAATAAAACCATAATGAAATGATTCATTTATTCAATCAAATATAATATCAAAATGTTAAGCAGTTATATCAAATAATTGGCCTCTATGGGATAAACTCTAACAATCTCCCACTTTCACTAGAGTCAATCACTTATGTATCTAATACCCATGGAATTAGTGTGACCTTCGTGCTTCTGCTGCGACAAAGCCTTGGTCAGTGGATCTGCAACATTATCATCTGTTGGCACTCTTCCTATATGTACATCTCCTCTATCAATGATTTCAAGGATGAGATGGTACCGCCTAAGTATATGCTTGAATCGTTGGTGAGATCTAGGTTCCTTAGCCTGTGCAATAACTCCATTATTAATACAATATAGCTCAATCGGATCAATAATGGTTAGAACAACACCAAGTTCAATGACAAACTTTTTAATCCATACAACTTCTTCGGCCGCACTAGAAGCAGCAATATACTCAGTCGCTGTTGTAGAATCGGATACTGTCTCTTGCTTCGAACTTTTCCAGCTAATAGCACCACCATTAAGGCAAAATACAAAACCTGACTGAGACTTATAGTCATCATTGTTAGTCTGGAAACTAGCATCTGTGTAACCCTTTACTGTCAGTTCATCTTCACCTCTATATACTAAGAATGAATCCTTAGTCCTTTTTAGGTACTTGAGGATATTCTTGACTGCTGTCCAGTGACCTTCACCTAGATTCGACTGATATTTATTCGTCATGCTCAAAGCATACGAGACATCTGGACGAGTACATATCATTGCATACATGATAGATCCAATTGTCGAAGTATAAGGGATCTTTCTCATACGCTCCTCATCATCTTGTGATTTAGGACATTGGGCCTTAGAGATCTTTACACCATGAGTCACAGGTAAGTGTCCTCTTTTCACCTCTTGCATGCTAAACCATTTCATCACTTTATCAATATATGTACTTTAACTTAGGTCTAGCATTTTTCTTTATCTATCTCGATAGATCCTAATACCTAAAATGTAAGTTGCATCACCCAAATCTTTCATGGAGAAATATTTTCCTAACCATATTTTTATAGCCCGTAAGGAAGGAATGTCATTCCCAATAATTAATATGTCGTCAACATATAATACCAGGAATACAATGTGACTCCCACTAACCTTCTTATATACACAAGGTTCATCTTCATTTTTTATAAAGCTAAACTCTTTGACTACTTCATCAAATCGAAGATTCCAACTCCGAGAAGCTTGCTTCATTCCATAAATGGATCGCTGCAGCTTACATACCTTTCCAACATCATTTAGAGTGATAAAACCCTCAGGTTGTGTCATGTACACATCCTCAAGGAGATTTCCGTTAAGGAAAGCAGTTTTGACATCCATTTGCCAGATTTTGTAATCATAAAAGGCATCAATAGCAAGTAAGATCCTGATAGATTTAACCATTGCCACTAGAGAGAAGGTTTCATCATAGTCAACACCTTAAACTTGTTTAAAACCTTTTGCTACTAGTCAGCCTTTGTAGGTTTGTACATTACCATCCATGTCGATTTTCTTCTTGAAAATCCACTTGCACTCGATTGGTTTTACCCCTTTGGGTGGATCAACCAAAGTCCATACTTGGTTAGTATACATGGAGTCCATCTCAGATTTCATGTCTTCAAGCCATTTCTCAGAATCTGGTCCATTCATAACTTCTTGGTAGGAAGCAGGCTCATCCTGATCTATGAGCATAACATCGCCATTTTGAGTCACAAGATATCCATAATATCTCTCGGGCTCTTGGCGTGTCCTACCAGATCTACGAATGCCTTGTGTAATTTGAGCAGGTTCACTTTCCATAATATCTTATGGTTCCTGCTCACGTTCTAACTCAGGTTCATTGATATTTTGTGGTTCTCGAATTTCTTCATGTTCTACTTTCCTCCCACTGTTTCCTTTAGAGAGAAATTCTCTTTTTAGAAAAATACCAGTTTGAGTAACAAACACTTTATTCTTAGAAGGTTTGTAGAAATAATACCCTTTTGTTTCCTTTGGATATCCCACAAAATTACATTTGTCAGATTTAGGTTCGAGCTTGTCAGAATCCAGACGTTTTACAAACGCCTCACAACCCCAAATCTTCATGAACGACATACTAGGGCATTTCCTAGTCCACATTCCATATGGTGTCTTCTGAACCGTCTTTGTAGGAACAAGGTTAAGTGTGAATGCAGCTGTCTCTAAGGCATGACCCAGAAGCTTATTAAAAGATCTGCATGACTCATAATTGATCGTATCATGTCTAACAAGGTACGATTCCTCCTCTCAGATACACCATTCCATTGTGGTGTTCCAGGTGGAGTGAGCTATGATATAATACCACATTCCTTTAGAAGGTAATCAAAGTCTTGGCTTAAGTATTCACCTCCTCGATCGGATCGAAGGGCTTTTATACTTTTGCCAAATTGGTTTTGAACTTCATTCTTGAATTCCTTGAACTTTTCAAAGGATTTGGATTTTTGTCTCATAAGATACACATATCCATATCTACTGAAGTCGTTAGTAAATGTAATGAAGTAATAAAACCTACCTCTTGCTAACGAACTCATACGTCCATATACATCACTATATCTAAGTCCCAATACATCACTAGCCCGTTCACTGTGTCCAGTGAAAGGAGCTTTAGTGATCTTGCCTAATAAACAAGACTCGCATCTCTCATAAGATTCAAAATCAAATGAATCCAAAAACCCATCTTTATGGAGTTTGGATATGCGTTTCTCATTTATATGGCCTAAACGACAGTGCCAGAGATATGTCGAATTTGAATCATTTGATTTAAATCATTTTGTATTTATGTTATAGATAGGCATTTCTAAATCAAGAATATAAAGATCATTAAACAATTGTGCAACACCATAGCATATTTCATTTAAGTAAAACAAACAATGGTTGTTCTTTATTATAAATGAAAAACCTTTTTTGTCCAAACAAGAAACAAAAATAATATTTTTGCTTATAGCAGGCACATAATAACAATCCTCTAATTCTAATACTAGTCCAGTGGGAAAAGATAAATGATAAGTTCGTACGTTCCCAACTCGTAGGTCAACCTCTCCTTTTTCAAAAGTAATACTCCTTCGAAGTTCCTGCACATTAACACAAATGTGAGAACCACATCCATTATCCAATGCCCATGATGTAGAAGTGGACAAGCTGACTTCTATAACATATATACCTGAATCAGAAGTCACACTTCCTTTCTTTTTCTTCATTTCTTCCAAATAAGAATTGACAATAGCCTTCTTTAGCCACCTCACCTTTAGGTTTTAAAGCCTGTTTGGTTTTAGAATTTGGTTTGGCACCAGATTTAGATCCTATCTTCTTTTTGCCTTTACAATTTCCCTTAGCATTCCCCTTTTGCACTGTCATTATGGGAGCGGGTCCTGCCTTTTTCATGTTGTTCTTGGCAGTTCTTAACATGCTCAACAACTCAGTAAGTGGTTTCTCAGTTTCATTCATGAGATAATTCATAACAAATTGGGAGTAGCTGTTGTTCAAAGATTGCAAAACAAGACTAGTTTAGGCTTCCGGAGTAATCAGAAAACACAACTTATCAAGAGCTCAATATACCCAATAATTTTCAGCACATGTGGACCAACTGGATCACGTTCACCCATCTTACAGTGATACAATGCTTTTCTTGTATCATACCTCTCCTGTCGAGCATGCCCTTCGAACAATTTCTTGAGATGGTCGATCATCTCATAAGCATCCATTAACTCATGTTACTTCTGAAGCTCAGTGTTCATAGTTGCTAGCATGAGACAACTCACGTCCATAGCATCGTCTTGATGCTTCTTATAAGCATCATGCTCTACACATCGTGCAATATCAACTGGTGCTGCAGGAATGGGCTTTTCAATGACATATAGCTGGCGATCTTGTTTGAGGACAATCCTCAAGTTCCTATGCCATTCAAGGAAATTAATCCCACTCAGCTTGTCCTTCTCAAGGACTGATCGTAGTGAAATACTATTTGTGTTGTTGTTTGTCATTGATATCTACAATTTATAAGTGCAAAAATAATAAGTCAAATTACAGAGTTTTTGATATTATGTAATTGATAATAGTACATTCAAAATATACCTCTCACTATTTTATTCAAATTAATAGACCTCACCATTAATTCGGAAAGCATTTTCTATTAAATCTTTTTAGTGAGCCAAGATCCATATTTCATTATGCCTTAATTTAGATTTGGCTAATCTCTCAAAACACAATTATTTAGGTAGACAACCCATTGTCAATTATATCATATATAACTCTTGGATAGTTTGGTAAACAACATTTGTTTCTAGTCCATCTAATGACACCTACCAAACTCCATGCCTCTAAGTACACAATTCTATTGAGATAACTTAGTTAAGTCGGGCCCAATGATTTTAACAGTTTGGATATCACAATTATTCTATCGCATCTGTGACACCCCCAAATCTTGGTGCTCCATTTCCTCAAGATTTGGTGTTCACGTAATCAAAACATTCATTTCTAACTACCCAATTATAATAAAATTGAATAAATAAAACCTGCCCATACAGGATTAAATTTAAATAAATCTCCCAGGTTATCTAACCTTTACAAACATTCATTCATTCATGCGGAATAATTAAAATAACATTCATTACAATCTATAAACAAGACTAAAAATAAACTATTCAATCTATTACAGGTCTTCAGCATTGTTTCATCTTTCCTTTCCCTTTACTGGTGCTAGGTACATCACCAGTTTCAATCTTAGCTGTAAGAAAGTTTACAGGCAAGAGTGAGAAAATAAAGCCCACTTGAAATAATAATAGATAAATCATTTAACTTTACATCATTTGCCAATATTAGGTTTAATAGAACTGAACAATAAATTCTGTTACTTTCTGAAAACTTTAATCAATTACTGAGGGTCTAATGACCACGAATCATGTCCACAGTTATAAGTAATCTTTCAACCTAAACTTTAACAGTCATAAGACTGTAAGGACTTCATATACTTAGGGGGATCAACCCTTCGTACAATGTATTGTGCACAACCATTTCAACGCTAAGCGTAAACCTCTATTAAAAGAGTTGTTCATCTCAGTATTTAGAATACAAGTCCGCACCAAAGTAAGTTTGGTTTGGATAAGCTTTCAAGGAAATTTGGAATTTAACGAACATCAACTAAGGAGTAGTTGAATAAGACCAATAAAACTATACTATAGAATAATAGTGATTGAATCAATCATAGTAAACTAAAGTCATGCATTAGGAATAATCTAATAGCATACAATTTGAATAACTATAGCATACATTGCTTGAACAATACTAAGCCAAGGTTAATTAGAATTGAATACTAAACATGCATAGCAATTTATTTATGCATGCTAAACAACAAGTGTAATACAAGAATAATTTGTTCAACATCAAACCAAAGTTTAGACAGCTTCCATCATTATAAGGTAATCAAATTGAAAACAATAATTAGTTCAATAAGATAAAGGATTAGAAATCTTGCATCGTCATGAGTAACTAAATACAATGACCTACTCAATAATAGACAATCTCGCTCTACGAAAATGTAGAGGTAGCAACTTGCAACAATTGTAATTGAATTTGAAAACAATAATGTACCAAATGAATTTAAACTCGCACAATGAAGTTTTGAGTTAGAGAACTTGCCTTGTTCGTAGGCTAAACCGAATCAATTTGAATCACAATATCCTATATATATATGTCATCGTGACATAGTTAGTCATTAACACATAACTATTACATTCATCGTGTAGGTTCAACAATCACTACTCACGTTCACCAAAGGTCCTACACATATCATATGTATTGACAATACACATTAGTTATACTAACATTAGATTCATATAGCTTACTAACAAAATCGCATCTTTTCATGAACATCACTATTTAGCTTTATTACAACTACTTAAGTGATCATGCCATTGCACTATATACACATTAACAACTTGATACAACATCTTATTACAAGTCTAACATGTTATCATTAGGTTATACTAATACACAAAGGATTGCACTTGCATCTGCGCATTCCGACGCCTTCCGATGGCCTCCAAATACACAACAGTCCTAAAGATAGCCGTTTTGACCCTTCATAACGATTTCAAATTGAAACACTTAAAGAATAAAAGTTATAGGCCTATTCGTCCTCGTTTTGAATCATCTTGAATCGCATCAATCAGAGTTCGTATGAAAAAGTTATACTCATTTTAGTAAACTACGTCCGGTCAGTTTTTTTTTTCAAAATTTTGGCTTGACAGAACACCCCCCCGCCGGGGCGGGGGTTTTTGCACTAGGGGGCCCGCCGGGGCGGGGGTCACTGCTGCGATTATGCGATTTTAGCTCTAGAACACTACGAAAAGCCAAATTAGGCCTCCAAACTCATTTCTAACAACCATACCAAACTACCCAATGAGTAAATAGGTTTACATAAACATAATCTAATACTTTCTAACGCGTTTCTAGTCATCTAAACAACATAAATATCAAATTTACAACACCCGATTTCAATGTTTTTGGCAAAACTCCATTGTTGACAATTTTTAATGAAAATCAACACTGTGATTTTGTTTTTCAATAAAAACAGAAATTTCAAAACATCATAGTTATGATTATACATACTTTATCAATTTCCATAATCAATTTATCAATTGAACAACTACTTAAACCTTAATTTCTATTGTAAACTAAGCCATGTTCATATATATTCATATAAACTCACTGTAATATGGGTTTCTTCACAAATTACATACATACATGAATTAATTGACTATTCCTATATATAACTTATGAAAAACAATTTTTATAACAAATAATTTAACATACAAAACCATATACCACACACAATTTATCCTTCACAAAAATTTTTCAGAGAATTTTTGGAAGATAAGACAACTAAAACTTTTGAAAAATAAAAGGGTTTAGATGATACCTTGTAAGACCCCGAATTTTATGAAATAAAAGTATTCAATTTTTCTTATAATTACTATTCAGTAAATGGTTAAATTGATAAATGTTAAAGTTAAGGGTGATATATGATTTTTTTCAAAATACACAAGTGGTTATAAAATAATCATTGTTGTCGGGGAATATTCGTTTGGTCGTGGAATATTTTTTCTGTCGGGGAATATTCGTACGACGGCGCAGCTATTTGTGGGCCCCATAACGAATAACTGTCGGGTGAAGAAAACGACAAATTTGAGTTTTTACAAATAACGACGTAGTTGTTACTGTTAACACTGTTGGAATACCCGGTGATTAAAATACAGTAATACGCGTTATTGCACAGTAGCACACGGTATTGCACAGTATTTTTAAAATTATTGATTCTTACGTAAGAAGGCACTACTCAATAATTGTTACAGTAATTACTGTTCAATATTTTATTTTATTGATTCAATAATTGCTGCGTTGATATTTTATATTATTGTTGTTTCAATAATTGTTGCTGCACAATATTTTCCTTTATCAGATCAATAATTCATATTATTTGAATAATATTATTAGATAACATTATTGTCAATGTCTAGAAAGTTCTGTCTAAGGAGAGGTTTGGTCATCTAATTGCGCGCCAGTAAGGAGAAATTCTTATTGGAAAGCCCCCTCTTTCCTGGGAACGGCCTGGTTGTCATAAATGTGATTCTGTAATATTATCTGTGAATAATTAATTATTGATTCATATGATAAGGAAATATTTATTTTATGTGGATATAAACGAGGGATATATTTTTGTGGTTAAAAATGAAGGAGTTAATGTTGAGGTTTTTATCAGTATTTTTGTCGGAATGGAGGTATTAAAAATCAGGGTTTTTGAGATATTTTGCGGGGGTTATAATTTTTAATCCGACCGTTGGATCGTGGTAATTTTTGGATATGTTATACATATATAAGTTGAGTATATGTCCACAAATTTTGAACCGTTAAAAATGAACGTATGATTTATTATGAATTTTACGAGATGACTGGTTCAGAAATTGTTGAATTTTCGGAGTTTATCATTTTGGTGGAAAATTCTAGAATTAGTGGGCTCCACCTGTGGTTGGTGAAGAAATGTGCTGAATTATATTTCAAATGTGGTGGGTGGGAATAGTAGCAGGTAAAGCCATCAGGTTGCAGGTCAAACCTACCAAAATTTTCCTATAAATAGAGGGCTAAGTTAGAATTGAAAATCACACCAGAAACATAAGCTTTCTCTCTTTCTCTCTCTATATTATGAAGCATATTTTGTGAGTATTTAGATACTTTGAGAGTTGCTATTCAGTGCAAGTTTTCTTCAGCCTTATACCGATCAGAAGTACTGCTCTTTTGAGGTAAGGGATAGTAAGGGATTGTAAGGGATTGTAAGGGATAGTAAGGGATTGTAAGGGATATTAAAAGATTTTAAGGGTTGTTATGATTTTCAGTTTCGTAATTTTTTTGATCTTCAAAAATTCTGGAAAAATTTGAAATGATATTTTGATGAGTTTTCTTGATTGTGTCCAAAAATGGTGATTTTTGGATGTATAGATTGAGAGTTATGAATTTTATGAGAAAAGATTATTTTAAAAGTAACCGCTTATAATTCCTTGTGGTTAACTCCAAAATTGATGAAATTTTTATTGGGAGTACATGTATATGATAGGAGTATACTCTGTGAATTTTAGAATTTTTAGATAAAAGTACAATTTTTGATAAATGTCTAAATATTCGGCTGTTTTGGCCATATAAAAAATAGTAAATGACTTTTAAAAATTCTGAGAAAAATATATGTTCACTATGGGACTATATTATGCTAAATTCCAGAAAAGAAATATTTTTGGAACTGATTTGGTATTTTTCATAAAAATAGTCTAGTTATGAGTAAATGAATTAAATATGTTTTGTGAAGAAAGAAAATTGGAAAATAGGATTTTATGGCTTGAGAATCCTATATGAGGTATATGCAGATTTTTGATGAGGATTTTTGGTTATTGGTGATGAAATCTTATGAGTTTGGCATTTTAGAATGATTAAATGATTTATTTAGTAAAGTGTAAACAGTTATTGGTGATGAAATCTTATGAGTTTGGCATTTTAGAATGATTAAATGATTTATTTAGTAAAGTGTAAACAATTAAAATAAATTGTTTATAAATTTAAGAAATGTTATTCTTTCAATATCATTATACCAAAATATTGGTATGGATTTTATTGTGGAATTTCTATCTTTTATGTTGGGGTTACTATTCACGAGTTACTATTCATGAGTTACTATTCACGAGTTACTATTCACGAGTTACTATTCATGGGTTACTATTCACGAGTTACTATTCATGATAAAATTGGTTTCTTTTTCTGACCAAATTATAGTTGAGTTATGAATATTACTCTTGAGATTAAATCTATATGTTGATCATATTGTTTTTATTATCATATATAACATTTTTATAACCTTGATGTTGAAATTCTCTTTCACTGGAGTGTAAAGATGGGTAGATTATTGGTATGATCATGACTAGGGTTCTCTTTGGCCTGTAGTGCAAAGTTGAATTGTGACTGGTATGATCATGACCATTGAATTTATAATTGAATATCTTAAGCTTAAGTGCAAAGGTGAATTGATCAACATGGTTATAATTATTGTTTATATAAATTCTAAAATGATTATAATTCTTTGAGATATTAATATATTTGGCATGTAGTGCAAATATGAACTGTTGATGAATATATTTGGCCTGTAGTGCAAATATGAACTGTTGATGAATATCTTTGGCCTGTAGTGCAAAGATGATATGTTGTTGAATATCTTTGGCCTGTAGTGCAAAGATGAACTGTTGTTGAATATCTTTGGCCAGTAGTGCAAAGATAAACTGTTGACGAATATCTTTGGCCCGTAGTGCAAAGATGGATTTGTTAGTATGATTATAAACAGGAATTGTGATTTGGTATAACCATGATCTTTGATGTTTCAGGTAAAGACAGGTGATGAAAATATTCTTCGTCCTGGGTGCGAAGAAAAATTTATAGTCACAATTATGATTATGAGTTATTCATATGATTGTGGAAAGGAACTGTTGAGTGATGTTACATGGATAAAATATTGTTGGTGGATTTTTAATATGGAGAAGATAATAGACTTTATAGTCTATTTGACTCTTCTAATGGATTGCTCGTTCCGCTACAACTATGGTTGAAATTTTTATCATTTACCATATGTTCTAAATCTCTGATTTATTATTGATGAAGGCTATTGATAATTTAATTATCTTTAGTCATGATATTCTTTACTGAGCTAGTTGTGCTCACCCTTTTGCTTCACAATTCCTTTCAGGTAATAAGAGTGTAGCTGGGTCGAGCGGGGGTAACAAGGGAATAGAACGGTGGTCATCATTTAGTAGTTATATTTGGTGAAGAAAATAGGGTGAGGCGAACCCAACGTTGGAAGGGTGTTTTGTCACTATCATACAAGATGTCTAATGACATACAACCTCGTGTCATCATAGGACAGGGTTGTGCTCATCCACTTGCTGAGTATATCTATGGGCACTACCTATATAATCTTGGTGTTTGTTTGAAGTATAATTCTCAATTAGAGACAGTGGAGATAATGATAAGTCAAGAGAAGACTCACCATTGGGAAGAATATGATAGTAATATTCTCGTTTTTCTTTGGGGTCTATTGGGTCAACCAAGGATAATTCTGTGGCCATATGATATCTATCATAACCTAGACGCGTGGCCTCCCATGTACGAAGGTTTCATTGAGCACTTCCCAAATATTCTAATTTCTAGAACAGTTTTTGACTATACCTTTATGTAAGGTACCTTTGTGAAGTGCTGATACATGATGGTGTCCAATGTCACATTTGGTATATATTTGTATCCAAACTCACAGCATATGTGTTGTTGTATTTTGCACGACAATTGTTGTAATAAAGTTGTATTTGTTTTCTGTACCATGTATTTGACGACTCAGAATGGGTTGGATGGAATGGACCTATTTTGGGGTCGTTACATTTGGTATCAGAGCTATAAGTAAAGAGCCCCGAGCCTCTCGCTGGTGACTTCCTGTTGATGGGGGATGCACCGAAGCCAGACTCTCCGTAGGGGACGCCGTTCTGCGGTGGCAAGCTGATAGGTATCAATGTAAGGTGCTGACATAGGTTGGTGTCCAGAGTTACATTTGGTATCAGAGCTTGGGGATATGATCTCTGGCGGAGATCGGGGAATACAACTAGGAGGGGAGAGAAGAGTAAATCCTTCGCTAGTGTGTCCTACCTAAGCTTATTTGTTGGTCAGTCATAATATCGGGATATTATGTGATATGTTAATTTGTTAAATTAACACTTATTTTGAAGCTGTATTCTAGAATGTTATTTGAAATACAGGAGATGAGCAATGGAGAAATTATGATGACAGAGAAGATGGGAATTGAAATGAAAGGAAGGTATTCTCAACTCTTTGAAATACCAGGTACGTAAATTTCGGGGACGAAATTTCATAAGGAGGGGAGATTGTAAGACCCCGAATTTTATCAAATAAAAGTATTCAATTTTTCTTATAATTACTATTCAGTAAATGGTTAAATTGATAAATGTTAAAGTTAAGGGTGATATATGATTTTTTTCAAAATACACAAGTGGTTATAAAATAATCATTGTTGTCGGGGAATATTCGTTTGGTCGTGGAATATTTTTTCTGTCGGGGAATATTCGTACGACGGCGCAGCTATTTGTGGGCCCCATAACGAATAACTGTCGGGTGAAGAAAACGACAAATTTGAGTTTTTACAAATAACGACGTAGTTGTTACTGTTAACACTGTTGGAATACCCGGTGATTAAAATACAGTAATACGCGTTATTGCACAGTAGCACACGGTATTGCACAGTATTTTTAAAATTATTGATTCTTACGTAAGAAGGCACTACTCAATAATTGTTACAGTAATTACTGTTCAATATTTTATTTTATTGATTCAATAATTGCTGCGTTGATATTTTATATTATTGTTGTTTCAATAATTGTTGCTGCACAGTATTTTCCTTTATCAGATCAATAATTCATATTATTTGAATAATATTATTAGATAACATTATTGTCAATGTCTAGAAAGTTCTGTCTAAGGAGAGGTTTGGTCATCTAATTGCGCGCCAGTAAGGAGAAATTCTTATTGGAAAGCCCCCTCTTTCCTGGGAACGGCCTGGTTGTCATAAATGTGATTCTGTAATATTATCTGTGAATAATTAATTATTGATTCATATGATAAGGAAATATTTATTTTATGTGGATATAAACGAGGGATATATTTTTGTGGTTAAAAATGAAGGAGTTAATATTGAGGTTTTTATCAGTATTTTTGTCGGAATGGAGGTATTAAAAATCAGGGTTTTTGAGATATTTTGCGGGGGTTATAATTTTTAATCCGACCGTTGGATCGTGGTAATTTTTGGATATGTTATACATATATAAGTTGAGTATATGTCCACAAATTTTGAACCGTTAAAAATGAACGTATGATTTATTATGAATTTTACGAGATGACTGGTTCAGAAATTGTTGAATTTTTAGAGTTTATCATTTTGGTGGAAAATTCTAGAATTAGTGGGCTCCACTTGTGGTTGGTGAAGAAATGTGCTGAATTATATTTCAAATGTGGTGGGTGGGAATAGTAGCAGGTAAAGCCATCAGGTTGCAGGTCAAACCTACCAAAATTTTCCTATAAATAGAGGGCTAAGTTAGAATTGAAAATCACACCAGAAACATAAGCTTTCTCTCTTTCTCTCTCTATATTATGAAGCATATTTTGTGAGTATTTAGATACTTTGAGAGTTGCTATTCAGTGCAAGTTTTCTTCAGCCTTATACCGATCAGAAGTACTGCTCTTTTGAGGTAAGGGATAGTAAGGGATTGTAAGGGATTGTAAGGGATAGTAAGGGATTGTAAGGGATATTAAGAGATTTTAAGGGTTGTTATGATTTTCAGTTTCGTAATTTTTTTGATCTTCAAAAATTCTAGAAAAATTTGAAATGATATTTTGATGAGTTTTCTTGATTGTGTCCAAAAATGGTGATTTTTGGATGTATAGATTGAGAGTTATGAATTTTATGAGAAAAGATTATTTTAAAAGTAACCGCTTATAATTCCTTGTGGTTAACTCCAAAATTGATGAAATTTTTATTGGGAGTACATGTATATGATAGGAGTATACTCTGTGAATTTTAGAATTTTTAGATAAAAGTACAATTTTTGATAAATGTCTAAATATTCGGCTGTTTTGGCCATATGAAAAATAGTAAATGACTTTTAAAAATTCTGAGAAAAATATATGTTCACTATGGGACTATATTATGCTAAATTCCAGAAAAGAAATATTTTTGGAACTGATTTGGTATTTTTCATAAAAATAGTCTAGTTATGAGTAAATGAATTAAATATGTTTTGTGAAGAAAGAAAATTGGAAAATAGGATTTTATGGCTTGAGAATCCTATATGAGGTATATGCAGATTTTTGATGAGGATTTTTGGTTATTGGTGATGAAATCTTATGAGTTTGGCATTTTATGATTAAATGATTTATTTAGTAAAGTGTATTATTGGTGATGAAATCTTATGAGTTTGGCATTTTAGAATGATTAAATGATTTATTTAGTAAAGTGTAAACAATTAAAATAAATTGTTTATAAATTTAAGAAATGTTATTCTTTCAATATCATTATACCAAAATATTGGTATGGATTTTATTGTGGAATTTCTATCTTTTATGTTGGGGTTACTATTCACGAGTTACTATTCATGAGTTACTATTCACGAGTTACTATTCACGAGTTACTATTCATGGGTTACTATTCACGAGTTACTATTCATGATAAAATTGGTTTCTTTTTCTGACCAAATTATAGTTGAGTTATGAATATTACTCTTGAGATTAAATCTATATGTTGATCATATTGTTTTTATTATCATATATAACATTTTTATAACCTTGATGTTGAAATTCTCTTTCACTGGAGTGTAAAGATGGGTAGATTATTGGTATGATCATGACTAGGGTTCTCTTTGGCCTGTAGTGCAAAGTTGAATTGTGACTGGTATGATCATGACCATTGAATTTATAATTGAATATCTTAAGCTTAAGTGCAAAGGTGAATTGATCAACATGGTTATAATTATTGTTTATATAAATTCTAAAATGATTATAATTCTTTGAGATATTAATATATTTGGCATGTAGTGCAAATATGAACTGTTGATGAATATATTTGGCCTGTAGTGCAAATATGAACTGTTGATGAATATCTTTGGCCTGTAGTGCAAAGATGATATGTTGTTGAATATCTTTAGCCTGTAGTGCAAAGATGAACTGTTGTTGAATATCTTTGGCCAGTAGTGCAAAGATAAACTGTTGACGAATATCTTTGGCCCGTAGTGCAAAGATGGATTTGTTAGTATGATTATAAACAGGAATTGTGATTTGGTATAACCATGATCTTTGATGTTTCAGGTAAAGACAGGTGATGAAAATATTCTTCGTCCTGGGTGCGAAGAAAAATTTATAGTCACAATTATGATTATGAGTTATTCATATGATTGTGGAAAGGAACTGCTGAGTGATGTTACATGGATAAAATATTGTTGGTGGATTTTTAACATGGAGAAGATAATAGACTTTATAGTCTATTTGACTCTTCTAATGGATTGCTCGTTCCGCTACAACTATGGTTGAAATTTTTATCATTTACCATATGTTCTAAATCTCTGATTTATTATTGATGAAGGCTATTGATAATTTAATTATCTTTAGTCATGATATTCTTTACTGAGCTAGTTGTGCTCACCCTTTTGCTTCACAATTCCTTTCAGGTAATAAGAGTGTAGCTGGGTCGAGCGGGGGTAACAAGGGAATAGAACGGTGGTCATCATTTAGTAGTTATATTTGGTGAAGAAAATAGGGTGAGGCGAACCCAACGTTGGAAGGGTGTTTTGTCACTATCATACAAGATGTCTAATGACATACAACCTCGTGTCATCATAGGACAGGGTTGTGCTCATCCACTTGCTGAGTATATCTATGGGCACTACCTATATAATCTTGGTGTTTGTTTGAAGTATAATTCTCAATTAGAGACAGTGGAGATAATGATAAGTCAAGAGAAGACTCACCATTGGGAAGAATATGATAGTAATCTTCTCGTTTTTCTTTGGGGTCTATTGGGTCAACCAAGGATAATTCTGTGGCCATATGATATCTATCATAACCTAGACGCGTGGCCTCCCATGTACGAAGGTTTCCTTGAGCACTTCCCAAATATTCTAATTTCTAGAACAGTTTTTGACTATACCTTTATGTAAGGTACCTTTGTGAAGTGCTGATACATGATGGTGTCCAATGTCACATTTGGTATATATTTGTATCCAAACTCACAGCATATGTGTTGTTGTATTTTGCACGACAATTGTTGTAATAAAGTTGTATTTGTTTTCTGTACCATGTATTTGACGACTCAGAATGGGTTGGATGGAATGGACCTATTTTGGGGTCGTTACATACCTTGTATCCTAAAAGATGATAACTTTGTTTAAGAAGATGATAACAAGACTTCTTTTCCCTCAATTCTTGTTACAATTTCTCTAGAATTATCTCAATTTTTCTCTGTATTCTTCTTCTTCTCCTCTCTTCTTCTTCTTCTGAGTCTTTCTCCTAACTCTATTCTAACTTACGTACTAACAAAAAGATATAACGCATACTAATAATAATATAGGTATTAAGTATATAATATTAATATATGTATAACTGACATCAGTTAACTAATTTTTTTAAAAATCAAAAGCCCTAAGGCTTGTTTGGCTAACATAATAAAAATTACTCATTAACTCTTACACCTTGTTTGGTAAACCTAATTAAAATAAATCAATTAATCCTTATACCTTGATTGGTAAAATACCATTAAATTAAAGACTTAATATGCATTAAAACTTGTTTGGCCAAAACTAAATTAAAGTCCTTTAATTTATTTTAATAACTCCTTTATAGCAAGGTTATTAGTCACACTTTATTTAATTAAATAAATAAAACATTAATCCATTAAATTACTTTAATCACATAAATAATTATAATTTCTTTTACAATTATAACTTCATTTAATCAACTAATATTTTAAACTACAATTTCTCATTTAAAATAATATTATTTATTTAAAATCATTATAAGCTCTCTAGCTTATTAAATTAATAATTATTATAAAATCTCATAACAACTAATTTATTTAGCTCCTTAATTAATTACACAACAAATAATTAATTAAATCACATCAATTCAAATTGCCATATAATTAAATAAATATTTAATATTGCCAATAAATATTTAATATTTACTATTTAATTATTTATCTGATTATTTATTCAACAAATAATTAAATACACCACATCACTCAAATTGAACAATTAATTATTCAATCAATAAACATATCTATTAAATATTTATATAAATCAATAAATATTTATTATAACACTTTAAAATTATAGAATGTTACATCATTCCCTCCTTACAAGGATTCTGTCCTCAGAATCACAATTCAAACAAATCATCCGTTACATTTTTCCCTACTTACAAAGATTCTGTCCCCAGAATCGAAGACACGGATTAAACAAATAACTCAGGGTAATCTTTCATCATTTTCTCTTCGAGTTCCCACGTAGCTTCTTCAGCGTTGTGGTTCATCCATATCACCTTCACAGAAGGTATCACTTTATTCCTGAGCACTTGTTCTTTCCTGTCTACTATCTGGATAGGAACCTCTTCATAAGATAAATCTTTCTCGAACTGCAACGGTTCATACTCGATCACATGCTCGTAGTCGGGTTTATATGGTCGTAACACCGAAATGTGAAAAATATTATGAATGTTTTTCAACTCTGGAGGTAGAGCTACCTCGTAAGCCACTTCTCCCACTCTTCGCAGCACTTCAAATGGTCCAATAAACCTCGGGCTTAGTTTTCCCTTCTTACCGAAACGAATTTTTCCCTTCTAGGGAGAAACTTTTAGGAATACAAAAGTTCCTACGTCAAATGCACGATCTTGTCTGTGTTGATCAGCATACTTTTTCTGTCTGTCTTGAGCTGCTACCAACCTTGTTCTGATGAGTTTGATAACTTCAGCAGTTTGTTGTACCAGTTCTGGTCCTAACAGTTGGCGTTCACCGACTTCATCCCAGCACAGTGGAGTTCTGCACTTTCTGCCGTATAATGCTTCGTAAGGTGGCATGTCGATGCTCGCGTGATAACTGTTGTTGTAAGAAAATTCCACCAATGGTAGTTGATCTTCCCAGCTTCCTTTAAAATCTATGACGCATGCTCTCAGCATATCCTCCAATGTCTGAATCGTTCTTTCGCTTTGGCCATCTGTTTGTGGATGATAAGCCGTACTCATTCGCAATTGAGTCCCCATGCATTCTTGTAGTCTCTTCCAGAAATTTGATGTAAACCGCTGATCTCTATCAGACACTATTGATACTGGCACCCCATGTCTCGAAACAATTTCCTTAATGTACAATCTTGCCAACTGATCAAGACTGAACCTAATCTTTATTGGTAAAAAGTGTGCTGACTTCGTCAGTCTGTCCACTATCACCCAAATCGTATCGCATCCTCTCTGAGTAGTTGGAAGACCCACCACAAAATCCATCGTGATGTGTTCCCACTTCCATTCTGGTATTTCTAACGGTTGAAGTAACCCGCTGGGTCTTTGATGTTTGGCCTTTACTCTCTGACATGTTAAGCACTTCGCTACACATTCTGCGACGTCCCTTTTCATATTTGGCCACCAAAAATTTCGGTGCAAATCTTGATACATTTTCGTGCTCCCTGGATGAATTGAATATTTTGAGCTATGAGCTTCGATCAAAATTTCTTCTTTCAGTTCTGGTGCTGCTGGAACCCAGATCCTTCCCTCAAACCGTAGTAACCCTTCGGTGTCGATCTTGTATTTTACATCACCGCCTTCAATCAAATTCTCTTTGATTTTTGCACACTCTTCGTCTTGTAGTTGGGCACTCTTAACTTTGTCCATTAAAGTTGGACCAGCTTCTATCTGAAATAATTGTTCGTCAGATTCCTTCGGAAATTTGATCTCCAACTCCAGTTTTGTCATTGCTGAAATGAGCTCCTCCTGAGTTGTAATCAGCATCAACTTCTCCCTACCTTTCCTGCTTAAAGCATCAGCTACCACATTCACTTTGCCCGGATGATAAAAGATCTCACAATCGTAATCTTTTATCAGTTCCATCCACCTTCTCTGACGCATGTTCAAATCTTTCTGAGTGAAAATATACTTCAGACTTTTGTGGTCTGTGTAGATCTCACATTTCTCTCCATAAAGATAGTGTCTCCATATCTTCAGAGTAAACACAACTGCAGCCAATTCCAAATCATGAGTCGGATACCCTTTCTCATAATCTTTCAATTGTCTAGATGCATACGCAATAACTTTGCCATTCTGCATAAGAACACAACCCAACCCTTTGTGTGAGGCATCACTATACACCACAAAATTTCCTGTATTGTCTGGTAACGTCAACACAGGTGCTACACTTAGCTTCTTCTTTAAATCTTGAAAACTTTCTTCACATTTCTCCGTCCACACGAATTTTACAGCTTTCCTTGTCAAATTTGTTAACGGAGTGGCTATCTTAGAAAAATCTTGAATAAATCTTCTATAATAACCAGCCAATCCCAAGAAACTCCTCACTTCTGACGGTGTTCTTGGTTGTTCCCAATTGATTACAGCTTCCACTTTCGATGGATCCACTGAAATCCTTTCCTTGTCAATAACATGACCCAAAAATTATACACGATCGAGCCAAAATTCGCATTTAGAGAATTTTGCGTACAACTTTTCCTTTCTTAGTGTCTCCAATGTCAAACGTAAGTGTTCCACGTGTTCTTCTTGAGTTTTGGAATACACTAGAATGTCGTCGATGAATACCACTACAAACTTGTCTAAGAATGGTTTAAACACCCTGTTCATCAAATCCATGAACGCAACAGGTGCATTGGTTAAACCAAAATACATCACCAGAAACTCGTAATGTCCATACCGAGTTCTGAATGCCGTTCGTGGTATATCCTCCTTCCTCACTTTCAACTGGTGATACCCACTTCTCAAATCAATTTTTGAAAAGTATTTAGCACCCTTCAACTGGTTAAACAAGTCATCTATTCTTGGCAACGGGTATTTGTTTTTAATAGTGACTTTATTTAACTCCCTGTAATCAATGCAAAGACGCATTGACCCGTCCTTCTTCTTTACGAATAAAACTGGCGCTCCCCATGACGATACACTTGGTTGAATATATTTCTTGTCTAGCAGTTCTTGCAACTGTACCATCAGTTCCTTCATTTCTACCGGAGCCATTCTGTACGGAGCCTTTGATATCAGTGCTGTTCCCGGCACTAAGTCGATCACGAATTCAATTTCTCTGTCCGGCGAAAGTCCTGGCAAATCTTCTGGAAACACGTCTTCTAATTCTCTCACTACCGGTATTTCTTCTAATTTCACACCTTTCTTCTGAGTATCGACTATGTAAGCTAAATAGCCCACACAACCTTGACTCAACAACTTCTTAGCCTACATAGTTGTCAGACATTTCATTTTGTCTTGGCGACTTGCTACCATAAAATACTACCTTTGACGGAGTCATAAGGTTTACACACTTCTTTTGGCAGTCAATTACTGCTCCATAATTGAACAACCAATCCATTCCCAAAATTACATCAAATTCCCCGAGTCTAATCGGAATCAAATCTACTAATAAGATATTCCCCTTAATGTTCACCCTACAGTTCTTGTAAACGAACCTAACAGAGATTATTTTTTTATTCGCAATTTCTATGTTCGAAGGAAAATTTAGTTCTTCTCTAGGCAATTCTAACCTCTTAGTAAATTCATCAGATATAAACGAGCAAGTAGCACCCGAATCAAATAATACATATGCATCAATATCATTGATTGGGATAATACCTGACACCACATCCTTTGATTGCACAGCATCTTGCACAGTCATGTTGAAGGTTGTGGCTGTAGGTTTGTTTGATGCTGCAGGTCCTGTAATAGCCCACGTACCTCCATTGTTACCTCCTCCATTATTTCTGGTTGTCACTCCCTCCTTCTTCTTAGGACATTCACGAGCAAAGTGATCCTTAGATCCGCACGTGAAGCACACATTCTTCTTTGATTGAGTGCAATTTGGGGCGATGTGACCCTCCTGGACACATTTGTAGCAAACTCGTTTCCCCATCAAACACGCTCCCTTGTGAAACTTCCCACATGTCGCACATGCTTCAAACTTCTTATTCTGCTGGTTACCCTGCTGGTTTCCAGTACCCATACTTCCATTCCACTTTCTCTTCAAGTTGTTGTTGTTGTTGTTGTTGTTGTTGTTGTTGTTGTTTCCACCACTACCACCTCCACTCTTCATCTCATTTTCATTCTTCTTCTTCTTTTTTTCCTGGTTGAATTTTGTTACCGCCTCGCCTCCACCTTCGGCGAGTACTGCTTTCTCCATTACTGCTGCAAATGTCTTCAACTGGAACAGGGAAACCCTACTGTACAGCCAGGGCTTCAGTCCCTGTTCAAACCTCTTCGCCTTGCGTTCGTCTGTGCTAACCTGATATGGCACAAACCTCGCCAATTCGTTGAATTTTGTGGCATACTCGGATACCGACATCGTCCCTTGCTTCAGCTCCAGAAACTGTACTTCCAGCTGACTCTTTGAACTCTCCGAGAAATAGGACTCAAAGAACAACTCCTTAAACCTATCCCAGGTCATCACTCCTGGCCCTTCACGAGTTTTATTGGCCTGCCACCAATAACTAGCTTCTGCTTTCAACATGAAAGTTGCGAAAGCCGTCTTCTGGTCATCCCTTACCCTAGCGACATCGAACACCATCTCTATCTCCATAATCCAGGTTTGAGCTTCAACTGGATTCATGGACCCACAGAATTCAGGTGGTCTAACCGCCTTAAACTCCTTAAACGTTGTACCATGGTTTTGAGGTTGATTCTACAACGCTCCTGTTAATAGTGTCACTAGTTGTTGAACGGGATTCGCATCAACATTGTCGTTAGCTTCTTCGGTGGTTCTCTATCGTGTTGGTTGACGTCTGGGAGGCATTTTCTGTTTAAAATAAAACATCTATTAGACCATTACTCAACTTCTTTAAGTATTTCTAATTAACTTGCCTCTGCAAAAGAAATAACCACATAGCACATAACACTTTGAATAAAATAATAACTTTTATTTATTCATAAACTTTTTGAAAACATAACACAATAGCATCTCTGCTATCTACATCCTTTCCTGAACTACAAAAGTTTCAGGACAACACCATTATTATCATATCCCATGGTTACTTAACACTAGGGATTTACACATTATTTAATACATATTACGTGCATTACAGGCACACTTTCTACGATGATCTATTAAGATACTTCGTAGCCCTATCACGTTCTTCCTCCATGACTCGAAACATCGTTCTTCGATCTAACACAAATGATGGCAGCGTCTCGAACTGAATCGGATATCCCATAACTCGATCTTGAGCTCGATTAATTGCGGTGTCGAATACTTTGACCATTTCTTCCATCTTCATCCTTTTTGCCTGTGAGCTCCTTACTGCTCTTCCAGTTCCTTGATAAGCTTCCTCGTATGCATCTTTAGCTCTTGCCCTCTTAGCCGCTTCTTCTCTCAGCTTGCTCTTCAGTTCAGCAACCATCTCGATCAATTGTTCCTTCTCTCCTTCAGTCTGTGTTAGTTTCTCCTCGGCATTTGTCAGTCGTTCATCACGATCCTGGATCTCGCCGTCTTTTTGTGTAATTGTAGTCTGTTGTTGTGACACTCCCAAATCTGGGTACTTCGATTCCACGGGATTTGGTGTTCACTGTACAAGCATCATCTATCTATCTACCCATAAATAATATTAAACTATACAATAGATAGAAATCATAAATAAATCTCTTCCCTTAAGGGTTACATCAACTGAATCATAAATAAATCCCAGGTTACTCTAACCTTAAAACATCTGTGCGGAATTCTAAACAAATAAGTCTTAAACATAAATACATCATCAATTAAAATATCAAGTCTTTATCACTTGCTAACTTTGCCCTTGCCTTTACTAGTGGAGGGTTCATCGCTTCTTTCATTCTTAACTGCAATGTTATTATTAAGCAAGAGTGAGCACAAATGTCCAAAATGAAATAACAGTATAATAACATGCGAATAATCAAAGACATCTGAATAAAAGCTCAACTTTTGAATCAAGAATAAATAACAAGAATCAAAAGAATTCTGAGGGTCATAAGACCTTGAACTATGTCCTAGGTTATCAAGGATTATACTTGAAACCTTTAACAGTCATAAGACTATGGACCTTCTTCTCGTACTTTGGGGGATCAGCCCTTAGTACCATACTGTGCACAATATCTTAACGCTAAAGCGTAAATAATCCCCTATACAGGGTTGTTCATCACAGTTTGTCATTCGAGTCCGCACCAAAGGAAGTTTGATTTGGATAATTTCATCAAGGGTTCTGAAATTTAGAACGCTCATCAACTATGGACTAGTTGAATCAATAAGGTTCACTAGTCTAATAAGGTTCAACAAATATTGATATTTGATTAGAATAATAATCTCAAAAGTATACAATAGGACAATTATTGTATAACTGAATCATACTTTGGAAAGATAATTAATCTTTAATATCATGCTTGAACTTGAATAATAACAATGATAATTTATTCAAGGTAAATAATAAACTTGAACAATAATGACAAGTAGGGTTAGGGAAACTTGCTCGACATAAAAGTAACGTTTAAGTTTAAATAAACTTGCTCAATAGAATGGAGTTAGGGATAGGATACTTGCTCAATGTAAAAGTAAAGTTGAGAAACTTGCCTCGTGCGTAGATTACACTTTAACTAAGCACGTTCTTTGATTTAAATCCTACATACCATTCACATTTATAATACTAGTTAATTACAACTTAACTAATCAACATAAACCCATTCTCTTTGTCTACTTGATTTATTGACTATACTTAATCACTTTATCACATTTACTGCCACATAAAACCACTTCATGAATAATAATCTAATTATGAAATCAATAATTTAATTCACATGTAATTATGTTATTTACATGCTATACAACTATCTTATCATCACATTATTCTTCTAACATGTTTTCATGTTCATTACAATAATCCACTAACACATTGTTAGACTTAAACATTTTTTAAAAATCTCATTTCTGAGTTTTCTGGGGAGTGGCGCTGCGGCGCCACTATTGGACTAAGGATTCGCGCTGCGGCGCCGTGGCGCTGAGGCCGGGCCCTTGGCGCTGCGGCGCTGTGGCGCCGTGGCTCGAGACATGGCGCTACGGCACGGTAGCGCTGCGGCGCGGGAAATGAACTGGTAGCCGGCGCTGCGGCGCGGCATACCAGACACAGAAATGGCAGTTCGCGAAAATCGCAGAACTTGCCAATTTCTCCCAATTTCTTAAAGTTCTATTCGAAATTAAACATACCCATATGCTATAATTTATATATAATCATTACCCAACATTTATATACTGACAAAACCAATTTTAAACACTTATTAACAGATTTAAAGCCTAACAAAATTACTGACTTTGATGTTCGTGAAGTTTAGAAAACTTTATATGAAAATTCTCCCTACGAATTCGTTATAACACCGAATCCGTTCATTTAAACTCCGATCTCTCCGTATCGACATGCTCAATAATGTAAGGGTGTAAATTTTAGGGATAATATATAATCCATACGTCAATTATCACATATATGGCAATATGGCCATATCACGTACTCTGTTTATTTTGAAAAACATACGTACGACATGTTTTCACAACACTGATGTTATGGTTTGCAACATATACATAATTAAACATGATTTGATACAACATAACACACATATAAACTTATAATCATATCATATTCCAATCTACAAGGATTTACAGAAAACTGTGAAGCCATTTTATGAAAACTAAAAAGACGTAACTTGAAATTGGGTTGGAGAGAATTACCCAGAGTTATAAATAATGGAAGAAATGATCAGATGATCCTTTCTCAACAACCTGTTAATCACACACTCAAATTTCTCTCAGACTTCTAAATTTTCTCTCTGTGCTTTGTCAGACATAGGAAAAAAAATGAAGAAGGAGAAGACGTCGACTAGTTAATAAACTGAGCGTCGAGAGGTTAGTTGGCCCAATCATGGGCAACTGCTAGAAACCACTACTAAGGCCATGTTTGGCTAGCAATTAAGTTCAAAGCTCATTATTTTAATAAAAAAATTTATCATATAGTTTAATTCATGTCACACCCAATTTAAATATCTTATTTAATTTAATATAAATAAAATATGATAATTCCTCATAAATTCACATAGTCACATAATTAAATATCTCATTAATAAATAATATCAATTTATTAAATTTCTAATTAATTATTACATTAATTAAAATAACATAGCTTATTAAATATTTCTTTTAATACAATAAGCTCACATAATCACAACTTTGATCATAAAAATTCTCCACATTAATTTAATAAATGTAACACATATAATTAAATTAATCTACCATAATTGCATCAATTAATTATTAAATCTAATAATTAAATCATCGAAAAATATTTATTTAACTCAATAAATATTTAAAATAATTTACAAAATTCTCGTTCGTCACATCTTTCCCCCCTTAAAAGGATTATGTCCCCAGAATCACGACTCAATAAATTCGACCCATTACAGTTGTTCAGCTACTATCTCCTGCAACTCCTCCACTGTATCTTGTAGTTCCACGTTAAGGTCGTGCACTTCATCATATACACGGCCAGCTATCGAGTTAAGCGGAATCCTTTCCTCCTCATCCTCGTCATCCTCATCCTCCTGCGGTAACTCAATGAGATCCTCCTCGTCTGTCTCCACATCATCATCCTCATCCTCAACTACTGTGACCAACGGGGCTGACTCTCGTGGCAATAGTTGTTCCCAAACTACCTGAACATCGCGAGGTTCCTCCTCTATAGGCATTTGAGGTCCCTTCTCCCTAGCCTGACTGGACTCTCCAACATTACTCATCTGACAATAAAGTTTTAAAGTTTTAATTAATAATCATTACTACTCGACACTCACGAGTACATAAACATAAACACATAAGCACATAAGTGTTTTATTACTTCTTTCTTAAAACTCGATAAGAGTTAACTTCACAATCTTTTCAAAAGGTTACTTCCTAAGGCTTTTCCCCCACCTAAGGTTCATAACCTAAAGCTTTGATATCAACCTGGGACACCCCCAAATCCTGGTACTCCATTTCCTCAAGATTTGGTGTTCACGTAATCAAAACATTCATTTCTAACTATCCAATTATAATAAAATTGAATAAATAAAACCTGCCCATACAGGATTAAATTTAAATAAATCTCCCAGGTTATCTAACCAATACAAACATTCATTCATTCATGCGGAATAATTAAAATAACATTCATTACAATCTTTAAACAAGTCTAAAAATAAACTATTCAATCTATTACGGGTCTTCAACATTGTTTCATCTTTCCTTTCCCTTTACTGGTGCTAGGTACATCACCAGTTTCAATATTAGCTGTAAGAAAGTTTACAGGCAACAGTGAGCAAACAAAGCCCACTTGAAATAATAATAGATAAATCATTTAACTTTACATCATTTACCAATATTAGGTTTAATAGAACTGAACAATAAATTCTATTACTTTCTGAAAACTTTAATCAATTACTGAGGGTCTAATGACCACGAATCATGTCCACAATTATAAGTAATCTTTCAACCTAAACTTTAACAGTCATAAGACTGTAAGGACTTCATATACTTAGGGGGATCAACCCTTCGTACAATGTATTGTGCACAACCATTTCAACGCTTAGCGTAAACCTCTATTAAAAGAGTTGTTCATCTCAGTATTTAGAATACAAGTCCGCACTAAAGTAAGTTTGGTTTGGATAAGCTTTCAAGGAAATTTGGAATTTAACGAACATCAACTAAGGAGTAGTTGAATAAGACCAATAACACTATACTATAGAATAATAGTGATTGAATCAATCATAGTAAACTAAAGTCATGCATTAGGATTAATCTAATAGCATACAATTTGAATAACTATAGCATACATTGCTTGAACAATACTAAGCCAAGGTTAATTAGAATTGAATACTAAACATGCATAGCAATTTATTTATGCATGCTAAACAACAAGTGTAATACAAGAATAATTTTTTCAACATCAAACCAAAGTTTAGACAGCTTGCATCATTATAAGGTAATCAAATTGAAAACAATAATTAGTTCAGTAAGATAAAGGATTAGAAATCTTGCATCGTCATGAGTAACTAAATACAATGACCTACTCAATAATAGACAATCTCGCTCTACGAAAATGTAGAGGTAGCAACTTGCAACAATTGTAATTGAATTTGAAAACAATAATGTACCAAATGAATTTAAACTCGCACAATGAAGTTTTGAGTTACAGAACTTGCCTTGTTCGTAGGCTAAACCGAATCAATTTGAATCACAATATCCTATATACATATGTCATCGTGACATAGTTAGTCATTAACACATAACTAATACATTCATCGTGTAGGTTAAACAATCACTACTCACGTTCACCAAAGGTCCTACACATATCATATGTATTGACAATACACATTAGTTATACTAACATTAGATTCGTATAGCTTACTAACAAAATCACATCTTTTCATGAACATCACTATTTAGCTTTATTACAACTACTTAAGTGATCATGCCATTGCACTATATACACATTAACAACTTGATACAACATCCTATTACATGTCTAACATGTTATCATTAGGTTATACTAATACACAAAGGATTGCACTTGCATCTACGCATTCCGACGTCTTCCGATGGCCTCTAAATACACAACAGTCCTAAAGATAGCCGTTTTGACCCTTCACAACGCTTTCAAATTGAAACACTTAAAGAATAAAAGTTATACGCCTATTCGTCCTCGTTCTGAATCATCTTGAATCGCATCAATCAGAGTTCGTATGAAAAAGTTATACTCATTTTAGTAAACTACGTCCGGTCAGTTTTTTTTTTTTAAAAAAATTTTGGCTTGACAGAACACCCCCCCCCCCCGGGGCGGGGGTTTTTGCACTAGGGGGCCCGCCGGGGCGGGGGTCACTGCTGCGATTATGCGATTTTAGCTCTAGAACACTACGAAAAGCCAAATTAGGCCTCCAAACTCCTTTCTAACAACCATACCAAACTATCCAATGAGTAAATAGGTTTACATAAACATAATCTAATACTTTCTAACGCGTTTCTAGTCATCTAAACAACATAAACATCAAATTTACAACACCCGATTTCAATGTTTTTGGCAAAACTCCATTATTGACAATTTTTAATGAAAATCAACACTGTGATTTTGTTTTTCAATAAAAACAGAAATTTTAAAACATCATAGTTATGATTATACATACTTTATCAATTTCCATAATCAATTTATCAGTTGAACAACTACTTAAACCTTAATTTCTATTGTAAACTAAGCCATGTTCATATATATTCATATAAACTCACTATAATATGGGTTTCTTCACAAATTACATACATACATTAATTAATTGACTATTCCTATATATAACTTATGAAAAACAATTTTTATAACAAATAATTTAACATACAAAACCATATACCACACACAATTTATCCTTCACAAAAATTTTTCAGAGAATTTTTGGAAGAAAAGACAACTAAAACTTTTGAAAAATAAAAGGGTTTAGATGATACCTTGTATCCTAGTTATCCGAGTAAACCGTCGGGATATTAGAATTGTACCGAACTCGACTCAGACTATAAAATTTTAACTTGAGGATAGGTCGTATATGTGTTTTAGATGGATAGGATTATGTGATAATGTGTTTAGGTTATTTTAAATATTGTGATGATATTATTCTCATTTGTATATCGATATTATTTATATATTAGGTTCAGACAAAGCTTATTAAATTGCATAGCGGTAATCAACGGTTCAAGCAAGTTTTTCTTAAACTTTACTAAGAGTTGTTTCATACAGATATGCTTATGGTTAATCACTGCTGATTGCCATTGTAGAATTGTACTCTATACATATTGCATGTATAAGTTAAGTATGAAAGGCTGATCACCTTCATTACCGTTCGGTTCAGATATATTTGTTCATGTTTAATACTTGTTCAGTCAAAAGTTTGTTCGTTCTAAAATTCACAACTACATTGTTGAATTATAGCCATCTTATTATTCAGACTCTTTCAATCATGATATATCCTTAAATAAAATTTAAACTTGATGGGTAACCTTTATGCTCACCCTTGCTATATAATGATAAACATTGCAGATTAAGACGAATGCGTCAGATACAAGGAAAGTCAAAGCCAAGTTCAGCTTGGGACTATTAGTGCAGCTAGATTTGTAACAGAATTATATAATAATAACATTGTATGTTAGATACGATATTGATTTCGGTTTTAAGTAAGGTTCTTGACCTTAGGGATAGTGTGTAATGTTTAATGTATAAACAATTTATGTTTATATCTTCTGCAATAGTTAGAACTAGTGTACCATAATCGTGGTGATTTAGGACCAGGATATTGGGGCGCTACAAGTAACCTAGATCACTGATTCACACCTTATACAACATATTTAAACATTCATATATCAAATCTAACGTAACATATAAGATTAAATTTTCTTGGCTTAGGGTTTACCTTTCTTGAACAAGATCTTGAATCTGACTTCGGATCTGCTATAAGTGTTAGTGGGGCTTGATTAGGGTCTGGTCCAATACTAGAATTCAAAGGTTTGAGTTGAAAGAGAAGTGAGTTGAGTATTAGTTGCACAAATGGCTTAATAAGAGACTTTCCTCTCTCCTTGATCTTATATATAATGCGGTGCAATGGATTTAGCTAAGAGATTGATGCTGATATGTGTAATGTGTAGGCACATGCCTAGCTAGAGTTGGTCACCAACCATTTACTAGGGCTAGATCTACACTTCACCTTATTAAAATATTTAAAAGGGCAATTTGGTCATTTGGTTTTTACTTTTAGTGGTAAAAGAGGGCAATCTATTCTAACACTTAGGGATTGACCCTAAGGTTCCATAAGTCCAATTTCTAGGATTTGGTAATTAGGGCTAAAATGGTAATCTTAGTTTCTAAAAATATGATACTTAGGGTTCCCTAATTAAATTAGGTTTAATAATCACCTAGGGCTTTTAAATTAGGCTTCATACTTTACTAATTACCATTAACCTTGCTAAATTAATAATTAGGGTTTATAACTTAGCATTTAGGGTTCTAATTTAGTAATTAGGGTTTCTAAATATTAATTAGGGTTTTCCTAATTAACATTAAATTTATAATAATTGCCATTAATATTATTACACAATAACTTAACAAATCTTACAATCGTAATTGACTTATGAACTATAGTTTATTAGTAATGCTAGGGATTTGTACTGTTATACTATAATTATTCCACACATTAACATTATACACATATCAGACATATTTATATAACTGAAATATAAATAATATTATATTAATATTCTAATTCCTTATTCAAAATCCAGAATTGGGGTTTTAAATCCATATCTGACATAACCTTCATATATACCGTTATTAATTAAGTTAAAATAATTAACTTAACTAATATAATAAAATACATATCATAATAATCCTTATAATCATATCATGTAATCATATTTTCAAGGAAAATAAATAATAAATATTATTATTATAAAATTAATTTATAATAAGAATATAATCTATAATGATTAAGAATTTATTTATAATTACTCATGTAATAAATAAGTTTTATTTATCACATATATACATATACTTTTCTTTGCATATAATCACACATTTATATAAAAAAAAAAAAATGCAAAAATTTATTATTTAATTATATTAAAAATATTGGGTTATTACATCCACCCTCCCTTATAAGGATTCCGTCCCCGGAATCACCGATTCAAAACTTATAGATACTAGGAAAAATAGCATACACATTAATTTCAAGTAGATCTCGATCAAATTCGATCGAACTGATCTTTTACCATTTAACATAAAACTTGTCTATCTGATCATACGAAAATTTGATTTCTAACAGAACTCAAATTTCTCCTTCAAAATTTCTTTATAAGAAAAAAATAAAATCATATATAAGAAAATAAAATTTATTCGAATAATACCTGAAGTTCCATCCCCGGCTGCTATGGTATCCTGAACCGCCATGTTAAAGACTCTTGCGGTTTATTTTGTTGAAGTTGGTTCCACTATCGCCAGTGTTTCGTTACCTCTCCCCGCATTCACGCTTCCTGTGAAAGCCCCGAATCCGGGTCCCAAATCACCGCGGATCCGGTACAATCAATTCTATAACTATTGCCGAAGATATAAACATAAATTGTTTATACATTAAATTTTTACACATCATTAATTAATACATACCTTTAATATCTAAAAAGGTTTACAATATTATTTTCGTCAGAAAATTTAATAAATCTAACTGCACCATAATTTAATCTTGCACTTTATCTTTGCTTCTGTCTTTACTCTAACTTTCATCTTAATTTGAAAATTTTTATTATGATATAGCAAGAGTGAGCATCAAATTTGCCCAGCAAGTTAAATTTATTTAAGGATATATCATGATTGAAAGAATATGAATAAAAGGGTAGCTACGTTCAACAATATAATTGTGAACTAGCAGGAATCAAATTTCATAACTGAATGATCAAGACGACATGAATAAATGAATATAAATAATTCAACTGGAGCAGATGGTAATGAAGGTGATCAACCTTTTATACCTGATGAACATATGCATCATGCACTAAGTACGAATCAATAATCAGTAAAGATGTGAATAATCAACAATAATTATTCACTAACATACTTTGAGTATATAACTCAAGTTTGAGTTAGGAAACTTGCCTGTATAGTCGATTACCGCTACACAATTTAATTTATTCTCTTTTGTAAGACCTATCATTGATAAGATCGATCTCTTAATTAGCATCACATATCTTACTCATAGAAAATTACCATGAAATCACATAACCAATCATTAGTGAGTACACTATACTATCTTAGACTTAAAACTTACTCGTTCATTTATAAGTTCGTAATATAACTTGACAAACTATTTATGAACTAGTAGACTTAATATATCATTTCAGTTTGTATTTTAGCAAGCTAAAACAAAACTGACTTCACTTCCTGATATTTCAGTTTCCCTTTTTAGTAATATGAAATGTTCATTTCGGGAAGCTGAAATACACTATTCACGAAAATATAAAATCAACTTATTATTTTTTTAATCTTTTGGCCACTCATATATATATATATATATATATATATATATATATATATATATATATATATATATATATATATTCCATGCACAAAAAGTATTTTTCTGGAATTTTTCAACTCCCTTTGATATTTTTCAAAAATCATTTTTAGTTAATTTCTTAAGAAATTAGCTACCTCGTGCTTAACTCCAGAAATTCCCATCTTTTGACACAATCTTATAAGTGTTTACGTGACACTCCAGTTTAAATTTCGTGGCCATCGGAGTTATACAACTCCGGTTATAGCAATTTCTGTCGGGAAAATGCAAAAATTGAAATAGTCGTAACTTGCTCATTTTAAGTCGAAATAAGCTCATTTTTGGACACAACCTACTTTATCCCATATATTTTCATCTCCCAAAAGGCCGGATTTTATATCATTAAATAAGTGGCCGAAACAGCCCTTAAAAATTTTGGACAGCTTGTTTTTGTCATTTTTCTATTTTTGACTCCTTTGCTAAAATTAGTCCACTCGAAAATCTACAACACATTTTCCAATGATTCCAATTGGAGATGTTATAAAACTCATAGATCTAACTCTAGAACTTGACCACACTCAAAAATTCAAAGTATAATGAGAGATATGGTCATTTCCATATCATACTTTGTTTTCTCAAAAATCTATTTTTCAACTCTTTATGTTTTGTATGAAAACTTTCATGATCTCCCATAAAACCAACATAACTCATCATATTAACTCAAAATAACTCATATAATCATGGATCTAATATGATCCATTATCTAATTCACAAATTAGTCAACAAACACAAGATCAAACATAACAAAAGCTAAGAAAAATTTTATTTTCTATCTTTTGAAAAACCTAACTCATAGTTCTTAGTTTAGATTCAACTTTTGATCTACAAAAGAGTTGGATCTAAACATAAAACACTTTTAAACACCAAGATCTAAGGTTTTAAGCCTCAAGATCATAGTTTTACAAATATCAAAACTCAAATCATCACAAAGAGAAATTAAACTATAAAAGTAGGGATTTCTTATACCTTCTCTTGATTCTTTCTCTTCTTCTTCCTAATCTTAGAGTAGAGAACTATGAACTTTAAAAAAATCACTCACTCTCCTAACCCTCTTGTCCGTCCCTCTCTATTCTCTCTCTTGGTCTTGCTTTGATAACTTAAGAACATGAAATGAGATAAAAAAATGTAAGAGAAAGGAAATTTGATGTTAGTAATTTTGTATAGATATATTTAGTGTATCTATAATCATCATCCGATGTCTCACTCTTCCTCTCTCTCATTATCATTATAAGCTTGCTTGCACTCTTGGTTTAACTTGTGGGTTGGATGAAAAAGATAAGAATGAGACCAAGGCTTGACACCTATCAAGTTAGTTCACCTATTAAAGCAAGGTAATGATTACATGCCTCCCCCTTTCTCCTCTCTATGTAAATTTCGGCCATGATGGCCTTATTGGGCCCCTTTTTATTATCTTTTAAGCTCTATTTAGCTTACTTAATGATCCAAAAGGTCCCCTCCCAATTGGGCTAAGAGTTGGGTCAATCAACTAATTATTTAGGCTAGAAATTCTAATTCTTTGGGCTTGCAATTCAACATAGTTTAATACTCTTTAATTTTTATCATATCCTAATCCTTTAGTTAGGGTTTCCATTCCTCTCCTTTGTAATTTAAATCCTTACTCATGTATCTTTAATTTCATAACCCAATTAAACTTGCTATGATTAGGTTATAAAATTAATTAATTGAGATGTATAAAATAAATCTCTTAGCATTAATATATCTTTTTAAATACTATCATTCTCTTAAATTATAACCCATTAGGTTATTTAATTATCATACCTAATATATGTATTAGGTTACATAACCTTATTCTTAATTCACTTACTCACATATTCATACAAAATAATTTAATAAATTGAGACATGGTCCTCAAATCTCTTAGATTAGGTCACTATTATATAATTAAAATACTAGAACCATATACACATAATCTTATGAACTCAAACACTAAACATATACCTCATTATCATACTATCACTTATAGTCTATCAAATCATTCAAGTTCTCCTCCAAAAATTTTGAAATCCTTAAAATTCCTTTATAGAAACGTTAAATCCATACACTTATTTTCAATCTATGTTCTTCTTATAACCTTTAATCCATCACTTTAGGATTTTAATAATTATATAAATTCTTGGGTTGTCACACTTTCTGCATCCATTCGCCTTTTTCGGACAGTCCTTTACTTTATGTTCCGTTGATCCACACAGAAAACACCCATTGTTCGTCCTAGGATTGGGGCAGTTAGGAGAGATATGTCCTTCCCAACCACACTTATAGAACACGAACTTACCACTAAGACACTCACCTGAAAGATTCTTCCCACAATTCTTACACTGCACAGCCTGCTTCCTCACACCTTCCTGTTTGAATTGGACATTTCCAAAATTGTTCCACTTCATTTTTCCATTCCCACTACCACTTGCTTCTACTTTCCCAGCTCGCTCAACCTTACACTTGTTCTTTTTCTCCTTATTGTAGAGGCTCATGGCCTCACGTCCCCCTTCGGCTATGATAGCTTTTTCCAAAAGTGCTGCAAAAGTATTTATATACAATACCGCCACCTTATTGTAGAGCCAGGGTTTTAAGCTCAGCTCAAACCTCTTTGCCTTCCTTGCCTCCGTATCAACTTGATGCAGAGCAAACCTAGCTAATTCATCGAACTTTACGGCATACTCCGCAACTGTCATGTTCTCTTGCTTCAACTCCAAAAACTTCACCTCCATCCTAGCCTGCACTCTGGATGAGAAATAGTTCTCAAAGAACATCGTCTTAAACCTAGCCCATGTTATCACTCCTTCTCCTGCCCTAACTTGATTTGTCTCCCACCAGGAATTCACATCTCCTTTCATTATATAGGTGGCAAAAGCTATTTTTTATCCCTCAGCTACCCTAAAGACTACAAACGCTCTTTTTATTTCCTTAACCCAAGTTTGGAATTCTATCGGGTTAGTGGTACCTCTAAATTCTGGCGGTCCTACAGCCTTAAAATATTTTAAGTTCGCAAATCGATTGTCTAGTTGATTTCCCGCGGCCGACATTCCATTCTGCATGGCTTGAGCTACCATGTTCACGAAATTCTGCATCAAGCCTGGTTGTTGTCCTCTAGCATTGTTGACAGATTCTTCTGCCCTTTGGTTCCGAGTTTGACGTCTTGGCGGCATTACGTGGTTAAATAAAATATAATCTATATTTTATTAACTTACATTCTAAACCTTATCGTATAAGTTTAATGTTTTAAACTTGTTTCATTAACCAAACATAAATTCATATTCATTCAACTATTTTGTAGTACATAACATAACACATACTGCTTTAAACATTCGATATCCCTTTGTGACCACAAGAGTCGGGAATCACTGCTACAAAAGTTGTGTCGACGTCGGGATTTTTATTTGTCTCTTTTCGTTACCTGTTTTTTTGTGTTCTCATATTAGGTGAGATTTGTTTGAAAAAATAAGTGAAAAAGGTCCGACATGTATAATGTCGACGATGGACTGTTAAGAGTCGCCAGTTGATTTTTTATATGGTTGTACCAACACAACCAAGAAAAGGTTTGCACATTGACCCAGTGATGTGTCACTGTTAAGCGGGTATGTGAAACCAAGATTCATTAGGGTCCGGAGACTTGCTTATGCGGAGGGAAGGTGTTAGGCACCCCGCAACATCTGTGTAGCCACGGTGACCGCCACTTTTCAAGAAACTGTTATATAAATGTGTGTGTGTGTGTGGATCAATGTGCAATTATTTGGAAGTAGTGCAAGGCCTCGTTTGCACTTGTATACACATGGTTTGAATCTATGCAAAAATTCAGTTTTAAATAAGATATCGCAGTGATGTTTTGTAAAAGAGGTTTTTCAAACCTTTATGCTCAATAGTAATTGAGACCTTTTACACTTACATTTTATTATTAAATGTTGAGCTTGATTGCTTTTATTTTCGAGATGTGAAGTATCTTTCCAGAAAATAATATACAAAGTAGTGCCGAAATCCTCATGGGTATGAAAACCATCGGAGGACATCCGAACACCGTGAATAAATTTACAAGCTGCTTACAGCTGAAAAAAGGTCCATCACGGGAACCGAATCTAGATTCAGTGGACTGAACCTTTGATCACATGATTCCTAGGCTCACATGATGCCGCAATTGATATAAACGCGGTAAGCAGGTATGTATATAAAAGCTGTAAATATATATATACAGACATGATCAACCACCACGAAACATCTCCATGGGGGATCAGAAATGTAAATAAAGATGTAAAAGCGATCAACCACCACGGAGTAAACTCCAAGCAGGACGAAATGTACAGAAAACTGTAAAAACGGTCAACCGCCACGAAGTAAACTCCATGCGGGATGAAATGTAGATATATATATATATATATATATATATATATATATATATATATATATATTAAAGTAGTAAACGCACCGGATGTAAAATCCAGGCTCATCGAACAGAGTTCGACACACAGTTCATATATATATCATATATATATATATATATATATATATATATATATATATGAAAACAATTAAACACACCAGACGTAAGTCAAGGCTCATCGAACAGAGTTCGACACACAGTTCATATACATATGTATATATGCACGAAAGCAATTAAACGCTCCAAACATAAGTCTAGGCTCAATCGAGACATAACTCGATAATGTTAGTTCATATATGAAAATATATATATATTTGTATAAATATATATATATATATATATATATATATATATATAAACAAAAATGAAACCACGGACCGAAGTCCAAGCCTACACACGCAACACGACTCTCAACGTGAAGAATAATGTGTGAAAAGATGAAGAGAAAGGCTTTAAAGTGTGTAAGAAGGCTTACAGTGGGCTACCAAAGAAGACTTCAATAACTTGAAATGGATGAACATTCAGCTCCCGCCGGTAAAAAGTAGCTATATATGAGCTTTACAAGTGTTTAAAATGAGAAAGCACTCAGTTTGGGGTGTGTACAGAGCAAATTGGACAGGTCTTCCTCGCCTTTTCTTCATTTAAAATGGCCACCCCAAGCCCTCTATTGATAGAGGGGGGAGCCGCAGGTAGACTAGGGCGCAGGTGTACCTGCGGCTGCCCGGGGTGCCCCGGGCTTCACGGGTCCTGTCGTCTCGAAGTACGTGCACGCGTACAACGTGATGTCCGCTCGAACATTTAGAATTACAATTCGGGCATCCGACCCGACTGAGGTATGTAAGACCTATTTCGGACCGCCGTTGTCGAGAGTTATGCAATAACATGGGATTAGAGGTTGTACGAAGTCAGGAAGATGGGACGATGCCCTCCCATCTTCAAGCTTCAAATTCTATCCGTTACCCTACGTAATAGTCATTGGGGTTGAACTTCCTTGGTTCTTGTGGAACATTGCTGTGTAGAAATGTATGTATGAAATATTGAGATGGCGTAATATGGCGTCAAGGTGGCAAGATGACGACTTTGTCCCTCACCGGGGTTATCTCTAGTTTGGGCTGATAAAGTAGACGTTGCTCAGGGTTATCTCTGAGATTGGACTGTTGTAAGTGTTGAAGGTCCTCAGTGTCATCTTTGAGGTGTGCATGTCTTCCTGGTGTTATTACCAGGACTTGTACTGAGTGCCTCGGTGTAAGCGCCGAGGTTGAAGCTGATTGCATGCATTTAAAACAAGCATTTTTGGGGTTATCTCCGAAACTGCAACTGCCTTCCTTGGGGTTATCTCCAAGGTTGGAATCTGCTATTCCCAGTGTTGGGAGTGAGACTGAATATCTCGGGGTTATCTCTGGGATGAACTGGTATTCTTAGGTGAAATTATCGGTATTGAAACTACAAGCCTTAGAGTTATCGTCGAGGTTGAAATGGTTATTCCCGGTGTGTGTTTCGGGGTTAAAATTGAGCTTCCCTTAGTATTCAGAATGGATGTGAGCTATCTTCCAGGGTTATGTCTGAAAGACGAATCTGCCCTCCTGTAATGTCAGTAATAGGTGTGCAGAAAATTTTGAGTGTCTACAGATGCCCCTCTTTATCATATTCATGCAATACAATAGCATGGATAGGATAAAGAATCCTAGACACTTGAAATGCAACAGATAAACATGCTATGTGGAGCAACATGATGCAAGTGTATGATGCATATGGATGATGTATGTGGATTGATTTTCCACATGTTGGGGATAATTGCCACCTCCCCATTGCTTCTACTGGTGATGGTAATGACGGTAAGCTTGGATGTGTGGTCCAAACTTATTAGGATGTTGACATTGGGGCTATCACCAAAGTCCTTAATCCTGAATACAAACTTTACTCCAAAGATGTGCCTCTCGTGTTCAAGAGATCTATGGGGATAAAACTTCGACTGTTTGAGGATGTGTATAACATATTCCATCATTGATCCTCCCCGATGATGTTGATCCTCCCTGGTTTGTATCGCCAGGACATATCAATGTTCTGTTGGATTTACTGCCAACAGTATGTGTTGTCAGGGCTGCCCGACCTTCGTTGACGTGTGAACCAACGGTTGACCACGCGTTGTAACCCCCATCGGGGATCCATTTGATCGTCTGCTGACGTGTATATCAACAGATGAACTCCCTGCTGGGGATGAATGTCAAGGCTGCTTGGCTTTTGTTGATATGTGTATCAATGGTAAATATGTGTTGTAGCCCCTGCCGGGGATCTCTTGGATCATCGTTGATGTGTGTATCAGTAGAACAGACATTATAACCCCTGCCAGGGATACGCGTTGGATTATCGCTGATGTGTGTATCAACGAAACATGCATTGAAACCCCCACCAGGGATACGCATTGGATTATCGCTGATGTGTGTATCAGCAGAACTGGCATTGTAACCCCCGTCGGGGATCTGTTTGTGGTCAGATAACCATGCGTTGTAACCCCCGCCGGGAATCTCTTTGTGGAAAGATTAGGGTGACGACCCTGAATTGACGACATTGGACCTCTGTGCAGTATTGCTGAATGGAATCTGCAACGGCTTGGAACATCGGTATAGTATACCCTGTGTTCAGGAGAATACCAATAAATGATATGAAAGCCACAGTCGGGCCCAGAAAAACCAGGATTTCAGGCTATTCCGCTCAATCGCTTAGCGTTATTATCCCTGATTTGGCCTTTTTAGCTTGTGAGAACTCCTTTGCAACTCGAACTGGACCGAGCCGGAGGGGTGGAACCCACATAGGGGTGCCACAGGTACACTTCATGCAGTCACAGATGAACCTACGGCCAACCATGGATATTAAAATCCTGTAGGTTGCTTTCATAAGTCATTTTCAAGTTGTGTCGCGAAGGAAATCTGAGAGCTCTTCTTCAGATCTGCTGAGTTGGGACGTCTTTCTGCAAATTCTGTCACCGTACAAGTGTTTTACACTGTCCTGGTAACGTATGCATGTACTTTTTTCTAATTTTTGTCCGTTGGAAAATGACTTATCACATGAAATGCATCTAAGCACATAGTAGTGATTATGTGTGCCCAAATGACTAGATAAAATATATTTAACATAGTAAATATTATTATTAAACCATGCAAAACATAATGATGTGAACAAAATTGACTTTTGAAATAGTCAAATTAGCACATTTTTTCTGCTATTTCTTATCCTATTTGAAGACAAATGAGCAGAGGTGAAAAAGCAAAGTAATCCTGGTAATTAGGCTACCCTTATGGATTGATAACTTTAATTTTTTAATGCAAATAGTATGTATATGACTGTGGACAGGTGTGCTACTGAATGGCCACCTAGTCATGCATATGTACATGTGGATAGTCCTATTTATAGAGGAAACTATGGCAAAATTTTCCAAAATGTAGGCATTGAGTAGTCATGCATATTTAACTCTACTGTAGACGTATGTTAAAATAATGCATGCATGTAGTCATTATATGCATTTTGAAAAGTTCCAGGTTAGAAAATACCACACCCCTTCTGAGGTGATTTGGAGACTTGTTGTCCAAATATTATGGATCCGGATCAGCCTAGTAGTTCCCGTAGGACCACTTCTGGCATACGGAGGAGGGCTTTTGAAGTGCCTCGACCCCGTTCCATTAGACAGCCTCGTCGGTTAGTGGAGGCAGTGATATGTCCAGTCCGGGTTGATGTACCAGACGTCGAGGACGAGGAGGAGGATGTTTTAGTTGTGGACCCCACTCCTGCTGCTCATGTTTCCCGTAGGGACCTCCTGAGTATTCAGGTAGCAAACCCAGAGCTTCTGGGTGATCTGAGTAGACATCCCTCGATGTATTTGCATGCCAACGAGGTATAAAGCTTAGATCTTAATCTCCTATTGATGGGGAGTAAAGGATTTTGATGTTGATCTGTATTTTGCAGGTTGACGGCTTTACACAGCCTCGAGAGAACTGGTTTAGCATTCACTCCATGTACCAGGCTCTGCATCCTAACAATAGAGCGATTGTGCATGATTGGGGATTTGGAACATTCTTTTCCATCCTTCCCCGCCATTGTCCCAGGGGTTACCTCAGGGCATTGTCTGAGCGCTGGTTTTACCAGACTCGGTCTCTCCATTTACTGGACTGTGAGGAGATGATGACGCCTATAGATTGGCAGTTTATCACAGGTATGGAGTTTGGAGGGGCGCCAGTGCCTTGCACATCGGATATTACCCCCACTACCGTCAGATCCTTATTAGGAGTCCCGGCGGAGGTGCTCAAGGGCAGGACTGTCTGTACGGGTCCTTTGAGCGTAGATGCTATGAGTTGGCTATTGAGTGAGCCCATACCAGCTGACGTTAGAATCAAGGATTGCATTCTTCGGCGATTATTCCTGATGATCATTAGGGGCTGCTTCATAGCAGATAACTCTTCTACGGTGTCGTTCGCTTTGATCAGCGTCACGCGACATGTGGACTGTATAGGAGAGTATGATTGCGGCTCCTACACCTTTTCCTATTTCCTCAGGGGCATGCGTATGCGCTCACAGGGCTTGACAGAGGCTTGGTTAGGATTTTATCCATTTCTGCTGGTAAGTATTTCTCTTGTCATTTACCATGTAAATGTTAAGAGTGTTAATTGACAGCAGATGTTTGCCTTTGTGTTGGCAATTTTGGGCCTATGAGAGGCTCCTATGTTTACGTCTAGTGAGTGTATTAGGGTTGGATACATACCCACGAGGACGGAGATGGTATCATTCCATACTAGCGGAGGTCCCCGTAGCTGAGGGTTTCACTTATCGCCTATAGTTGGAGTTATTGACAGCGGATGTCATCACATGGATTCCATATTCTGGGGAGCATTTGTCCATTGGATTTGAGGATGGGTACCCGACTGGTGTCGAGTATGTGATTTCCACCTGTAGGGTTCCTCTCTTCACAGATGGAGGATGGGAGATCTATTTAGGATAGCGTGCTATTAGGAGCACCACAGGAGAGATTCGTATACCGATCTTGCGTTCTGCCAGGCGTTATTGGCCTGTGTCACAGTCACCCGTAATTGATATCCCATTGTTGGGTTTTGACGGTTTTGCATTGTCAGAGGGTCCTTACACTCAAGATATATTCTAGCATTGGTGGATCCCTCGCACCGTTGGAGCCCAGACCCGCGCCACTCAGTTCATGGAGGATATGGTTCCAGGATCCGTAATGATGACGGATTGGCTAGCCTGTGTCTTAGATCTGACTCATGTGACACAGATTTACAGCTTGACCTAGCGACTGGACCGGGCACATTTCTTTATCCGGCATTTGGGCAGAGATCTGGTAGAGGCAGATTCGTTTTATCCTTCTAACGCAGGAGTTGGCCCCTCAGATGACCCATTTGGTTTTCCTGACACAGATCCTCCTTTGTATAGGCCTAATATCCCTGTTGATAGAGATCCAGTGACCCAGGAGGAGTTACATCAGGTGGACAGGATTGATGATGTAAATATTGACACCATTATCTTCATCTGTTGTATATTCTCGTAATCTCTTTTGATAGGCCTCTGTAAGCTATTGGGCGGATGTGCCCCATTCTCGCTATATCTTTTGATAGGCCTTTGTTAGTAGTAGGGCGTCTATGCCCCATTTCCCTATATTTTTAGCTGTACAAAGATGATGTATTAGATGATGATATACTTGGGAATGTATATACAGTTTTTCATTCCCTATATCATATTGCCAACTATTATCTGTTATGCATGTATAATGTTATGCATATGTACGTATGTCCAGAGATATTCAGCACTGAACCCTGGATGGTTTTATGATACGGCCCACACAGATGTCTTCTTCGACAGTCAGCCGCATAGATCACACCCCACCATTATTGGTAGCATCCCGTCTGAGACATTGGTATGATAGTATGTCACCCCCAGATAAGGTGATCGTAGATCAGCTATTGCAGCATACCATGACAGCAGGATTTGTGGAGGGTATGCTAGAGCACTGGGTACCGGAGAGGTATGTTTTTTGGTTTGGAACCCAGGAGTTTGACAATGCTGCCACTTGACATACCTTGCATGCATAAGGCCATTAGTGACATGAGCCAGGAGTTTATGCCTCTCACCGGGTTGAGGCGGAGAGTTGTGCAGGATGAGATCACATCTGGCCACGTGATATCCCAACATTTTTTGATTGATAGATTTGCATATGAGGACAGCTATGCTCGATATTCTAGGGATTTCACCATAGCAGACGACCAGTGACATTTGGCCAGAGTGGACGCATTGATGCTGTGTGCATTATCATATGTGTACATGCCACGATACATAGATGAGTTAGACATTGGCGTTATTATGGAAGTGAGAGCTCTCAGAGAAGGTCATACCATTATTCCGATGATCATGGCAAAGACATTGAGGTTAGCCACATTTTGCAGTACTTAACCTACAGGGGTATTCACATGCAGTTCGGTCATGCTGTGCGTGTGGTTTATGTCATACTTGAGATCAATTGGCACATTCAAACAACACGGATATTTTTTCACCCATGAGACAGCTATGTCGTATTCCTTCCAGCCTACGGAGTGTACAGATCCTGCATCTCGGTCCGTTTTCTTAGCTGGGATTGTAGATCTGTTAGCTATCTTGTCATGTTCAGGGCTCAGTTCGCCATTTAGTTTCATTACTCATGATTCGGGCATGGATTATCTCCCTCTGGCTGGTATGAGGGGCATAACTACTTACCACCCACTGGCCGTGATGTCGCAGTTTGACCAGTTCTAAGACCTTCATCCTTTTGATGGGACATTAGGTCAGTTCTTAGCTTCTCACCATGTATCAGTAGAGGACCGATCCCGTGTGTATGCTTGTTGGGATCAGCGTGAGATAGCTGCTTTTTCTGTTAGCCATCCGGGTTATTCTATAGAGTATTCTGTATGGATAAAGACAGAGACTTCATTGGTCGTGGTAGTATCCACAATGCCGAGCATTGCTTCAGATGGTGGAGAGCCCATAGAGGACATTGATTCTCAGACCGAGGAGGAGCCATTTACTGGGTTGCCAGCAGCTCTCTTAGATTCTTCCAGTACTAGCACTGTTGTGATTCAGCATTCAGCCCAGTACTTTAAGCAGAGTCTTCATCTGATGACCTTTAAGAGAGATCAGGCTAGAGCCCTGATGTTGACAGCTCTTGATGGGAGAGACGCAACTCTATTAGAGAGAGACGAGGCATTAGCTCACAGAGATGCTGCTATTGTTGAGCGGGATGCGGCCAGATCAACCAGGGATACAATGATAGTTGAGCAGGACATTGCCATATCTGCCCGGGATGTAGCCGTCACATATAGTACTACAGTGAGGTCCCTTACCACTGGGATGCTTGCCGACATGAGTGCATATATTGATTAGCATTGCGTCACCATGCAGATGGCCTCAGACTTGCTGACTCGTGTGGATATCCTTGTACAGGAGACCACAGTATTGCCTCCTTTTTGGAGAGAGATGCTATGTTAGATCTGCTAGCTCGCCTGCATACCAATCTGTAGAGAGCCTTATATTTTCCTACACAAACTAGCTTAGCCATTTTGTCATGTACATTTTACATTGTGTATATCAAATAGTATTATATATAGCAGGGAAATATATTTTTGATCACTTCCTTTTTAGACATGCTTGAATACTTACTTGATATCTGCCTGCTTCTTCAGGACTTGTGATCTTGATGTATTCTGAATTCCCCCTTGTTGGATGGACATTGAGTTGTCTCTGGATAGCTCACAATAGATCATGGATATGTGTGTATCCCTACCATCTTTGGTGTCTTAGGACTAGTTTATGTATGGAAATATGGAGAGGAGTGTGTCTTTCCTCTCTGAGATTGACCGCACCACAGATGGTCGCCAATACTCCTATTTAGGAGGAGCTTAGTTAATTCTATCTCTTATGGATTGATGTTGCTCTTTAAGGTACAACCGCAGCTTAGATGGTCGCCGAATCTCCTATTTGGGAGGAGTTCAAGTAATTCCATCCCTTTGGTTTGAAGCCAAATGAAATGTGATGGATTAAAGTTTGATCCCAGTACCGTTGACAAGTATTTGTGTTTTAGTAGGGGGTTATACCGAACCATGAATGGCTGCCTACGTACTCCTGTTGAAGAGGAGATCAGGTCTGCATAGTTCGAACCTGATGTAAAAGGTTTAACGCTGTATGTGGCAAAAAGGGTGTAGGAATGTTTTTGTTGTTTTTTTTTGTAAGGAAAATGGTGTAAAAGTGTTTTTGTTTTATTGCGATCGGGCCATATAAAATGGTTGCCTACGTACTCCTGTATATCAGGGAGATCAGGTTGACGTAGTTTGCCCCTTAGGGCGAGTTGAAAAGCGTGATCCCATGTGCAAGGTCAGACTGCGAGGAGGAAAGATTAATTCCATGTACAGGTTAAACTTTGGGGAAAGAAGTTTAATCCTAGGTTGAGGATAAACTGCAAGGGTGAAAAGTTGATCCCATATTTGAGGGGGCAAACTGCAAACGCGAGAGGTTCAATCCCTATTGGGATGACCAAAGTTGCAAGATCACAGTGAAGCCAGGGTGCTGGCTTAAAGAGTATGTTTCCCTGAGGGGCAAAGTGTGGAAAAGAATTGTATGTGGTAAAGGGTTAAAGAACCGAAATGACTGGTGATCTGATTATCCAACACCAGGATGTTTGCTTGATGGTAACTTCAGACATAGTACCGTTTCACGGTGTCCGAGTTGATTAGTTGTGGAAAATCATCGCCGTCCATTTCCTGCAATCTGCGAGCACCTCCTGTCAATACCTCCTTGACAATAAATGGGCATTCCCAGTTAGGAGCGAATTTTCCCTTAGACTGATCTTGATTGTCGATGATTTTCTTCAAAACCAAATCATATTATTTAAACTGTTATAGCCAGAATTTTCTGTTGTAGGATCTGGCGATCCTTTGTTGATATAACTGACCATGGAAGATAGTCGCGGTTCGTGTTTCATCTATCAGAGACAATTGGAGATACATGTCTTGTACCCATTGATTTTCATCCAGCTGAGCGTCTATCAAAACTCTGAGGGATTCCATTTCTACTTCTCTAGGGAGTACTGCTTCCATCCCATATGTTAATGCGTGGGGGGTTACCCCAGTAGAAGTCTGCATTGATGTTCTGTCGGCTAACAGAGTAAGAGACAATAGGTCAGGCCATCCTTTAAGGTTGACAAACATCTTTTGCATGATCTTCTTGATGTTTTTGTTAGCGGCTTCAACAGCACCATTTATCTTTGGACAGTAGATGACGGAGTCAAGGTGTTTGATATGGAATTTAATACATAACTCCTCCATCATTTTGTTGTTGAAGTTATTAGCATTGTCTGAAACAATTACCTCTGGTTGTCCATATCGACAAATAACATTTCTTCTGATGAAAGCAATGATGACTTCGTTGTTAACCCTAGGGAAGGAGGCTGCTTTTACCCACTTGGTGAAATAGTCGATCATGGTGAAGATAAATCGATGTCCATTACTGGCTTTAGGCTCAATGGGCCCGATCATGTCCATTCCCCATATTGAGAAGGGCCAAGGTGAACTCATATTATGGAGCCCCCGTGGAGGGGCGTGAATAGCATTCCAATGAATTTGGCACTGATAACATCTCTTGACGTGGTCACTGCAGTCAGCCTTGAGAGAAAGCCAATAACGTCCTGTTCTAAGGATCTTTTTTACAAGTAAAGGGTCGCTCGTGTATGGGCCACATACTCCACCATGGATCTCATCCATGAGTCTCTGATCTTGATCCTTGTCCAGGCATCTGAGGAGACCTAATCATGCATCTCTTTTATATAGTGCATCTCCGCTCATGTAGAAATTCATAGCTAGTCGGTGAATGCGCCTTTGCTCAGTTAGGCTAGCCTCAGCGGGTGTAGATCCATCTCGCAAGTGTTCCTTGATATGCTGATACCAAGGTTGTTGCATGGGAGGTAGCTCATCAGATATTTTTCCAATATTATTCCCATAGGCTGGTGCCTTTTGCAGGGCTAATGTGACGCTTGGCATGTGTTCCTTGTCAGGTATGTGAATCAAGGAGACCAAAGTTGCTAATGCGTCTGTGAAGTCATTCTTATTACGAGGAATGTGTAGAAAGGAGATCTCTTTGAACTCCAAAGCCATCTGTAAAACTTGCCGATAGTAAGGCAGCAAATGTAGCTCTTTGGTTTGATAGATTTCCGTGGATTGTTTGTTTACCAACTCTGAATCCCCAAAGACAGTTAACCGCCTGATGCCCATTGAACGGGCAAGTTTTAGCCCCATGATACAACCTTCATACTCAGCTGTGTTGTTGGTGTTGACAAACTACAATTTAACGGCTAGGGGATACTGCTCCCCTGTACCGGATACTAGAACTGCTCCAGCTCCAAAACCTTCCATATTAATAGCTCCATCAAAATACATGTTCCATGCTTGACGTGTATCGTACTGATGGTGTTGCTGAATTGTCATTACCCCTTCATCGGGGAAGTATGTTTCCAAGGGTTAGAAATCCCTTGAAGGTGCAACGGCCAGTTGATCTGCGATTCCTTGACCTTTAATGGACTTTTGCATCACGTAAATAATGTCAAATTGTTGCAGAATCAACTGCCATCTGGACAATCGACAATTCAGTATGGGCTTACTGAACACATACTTGAGAGGATCCACGTGGGATATGAGATGGGTTGTGTGCCCATGGAGGTAATGTTGTAACCTCATGGCAGCCAATGCTAAAGCACAACAAGTCTTCTCAATCAGAGTGTACTTGTGTTCACTGTTGCTAAATCAATTGTTGATGTAATAGATAGCTCGTTCTCGGCCTCTATCGTCTTTTTGACCCAACATACAGCCCATGGCATCGTCACATATGGATTTGTACATGAGCAGGGGAACGTCATCCCTAGGTGGTACCAAAACAGGAGCTTTGACTAGCTGATCTTTGATTGTAAGGAAAGCCTTTTGGCACTCATCATTCCACTTCATGAAGGAGTTCTTCCTTAACAGCTTAAAGATAGGCTCACAAGTTGCTGTGAGTTGAGAAATGAACCTACTAATGAAGTTGACTCTTCCCAAAAACCCCCGTATTTCCTTCTCTGTCTGAGGAATGGGCATTTCCTTAATGTCCTGGATTTTGGTTGGATCCAGCTCAATCTGCATTAAGTAGTGGAAAAGAGCCATCATAGCTCTCTAATAGGTAGCTCCGGCATTGATGAGGCCGAATGACAACCGTCTATAGCAAAAGGCTCCCCAAGGCGTGATGAAAGCAATTTTCTCACGATCCTCCTCAGCGACCATGATCTGATGGTACCCCGCAAAGCAATCAGCGAAGGAGTACATCTTATTGAGCAGTATTGTCAATGAGAATGTGGATAAATGGCACGGGAAAGCTATCTTTAAGGCAAGCTTTATTCAGATCCCGATAATCCACACAAACTCGCACCTTTCTTCCAGGTTTAGGCACGGGAACGATGTTAGATATCCATCCAGGATATGTGGATACCATGATAATTCCAGCTTGAAATTGTTTCATAATTTCTTCTTTCACCTTTAAACTCCACTCAGGTTTCAACCGCCTGAGTTTCTACTTGACTGGCTTGAATCCCTCTTTGATGGGAAGGAGATGAAGGACAATGTCAGTGGATAAACCCACCATGTCCTCATAAGACCATTCAAATACATCCTGGAATTGGGTTAGTAGCGTAACCATGTCATTCCTCTGATTTGGGGTAAGGTCTAAACTAATCTGGATTAACTTTCTACGGTTCCGAGATTGAAATAGATAGTTTGATTAAGGTTGGGTTTAGGTTTGTCTTTGACACATTCTTTGATCTTCAGAGGCACCTCAATGTCCTCTTTTATTTCCATCAAGTCGGAGTTCAACTTTTCATCAAAGTTACAATCCTTGTGAAGAAGAGGCATCTTATCAGCAAGTACAGACACATCTAAGTTCAAAGTCCTGAAACAAAATATGCTTTCACTTAATATATATATGAAACCGTTTAATCATACAAAGTGTTAGCATGTACGGACAAAATAACTACTAATACTGTACAGAAAAGTAAGCAGTTATGATATCTATAGGGTAGAAAGTAGTCCTGCCCATTTTACCCTTGTCGACCAATGCAATGAGTGGTGCTCCAATTGGCAAGGGAAAAGTCTTGGGGGATTACAGTGATGGAGGGGCTGTCATTGTCCTCCTTCTCCCGAATGATGACCATTATGTCTGGGCAATCATTGTATGGGGTGTATCTGTTTGTATGTTCATCATGGACAATGATGCGTATGCCGGACATCATTCTGATGATGTCCTACTTGATTCTCAGTTCCTCTTCTTGCACCTTGGGATCTGGAACAAAGACTTCCATTTCCTTTACTGGTATCGATTTAGGAAATAACATATCCATTATGTTGGCTGGCACCTTTTTCAGAGATTGTGCGGACTCTAGATTTACAGGTGGAGATAATAGCCGTGTGGCTGACGTTGAAGGAATCTGCTTATGCCTGTGTGGATTCCCGTACTTGGAACTGGCAGAATAGCCTAGTCTGGTTGTCCCAGCTTGACTGGACACTTGAATCTGGTGCTTGATACCCTGATGATTTTTACCCAGCCCTTGTCCTGACTGGTGTCCGAATGACATCATTTCTTGAGTAGCTGCCATTACTTCTGCAGAAATCTTGGGTACATGAAATGGCATCCCAATAGAACTGTATTGAGTGTTGCTTACTTCCAAAGCATGAAAACTGACCAGCAAAACATCAGAATTAACATTGATGAGTGGAAGGTCCCCATGTTGAGGATATTCCGGTTCAACGTTGACTGTGACTAGGCTATTGTTGATAATGTATTTAAGTTGCTAATGAAGAGTGGAAGGGACTGCCCCAACCATATGAATCCACGGTCTCCCTAGAAGCAAGTTGTATCTTGTATCTATTTTGAGCACGTGAAAAGATACACAAAATGTATGGGGACCAATCTCAATCGGCAGCTCAATCTCTCCGATTAAATTCCGGCAGGATCCATCAAAAGCTTTGATGATTGTATGGGTACTTCGAATTCGCTTGAGATTGACATTCATCTTTAGCAACGTAGTATAAGGACAGATATTCAGAGACGAACCTCCATCTATCAAGACTCCAACTAACATGTATCCGGAGGATAAAACTGCAATGTGTAACGACTTGCAATGACCGGTCCCTTCGGACGGTATTTCATCATCAGTGAAAGAGATCACATTGTTGTTGAAAATTTGATCAACCAGATGTTGAAATTTTTCCACATCCACTGATCTCAGTAAATAGGCTTCTTCCAAAACCTTTAGTAGAATCTTCCGGTGATCCTCGAAAGTTAAAACCAAGTCTAATATAGAAATTTGATGTAAAGCTTCTCTTAAGCTTATAACCACCTTGGCTTCATTATGACCCATAGCACGGAGGAATTTCTTAATCTCCTCCATGGGAATTTTCCCCTTTGATTTGATAGAAGGCTTCATCACCCTTTGGGGAAGATACAATGGATTTTCCTTCGACACTGCAGCAGTTGTATGAGATGTGGATCCTTCAGCTTCTCCATAATTTCAGGAAACTTTCTGTAAGCTGATAATAGGATATTGTGGTCGGAATGGTAGGTTGATTGACTCTGGAGCAGTTACTTTCAAAGGATTGTTAATTCCCTTGAGTTGAATTATGAGTGTTATAACAGTCTTACCAGCCTCAGTGGATATAACTGCTACTAGTCCCTTCCATTTAGTGGGATTGGTATTTTCACTCTCAAATAGCACGGCATCATTGTCTGCCAGTTGTAGGACACCACTATCGATTAGATTCTGAATAAGGTGGCGGAGTGCCCAACATTCTTCCGTGTTGTGATCGCGATAATAGGAGTAATACTGACATACTCCATCAGGATTGAACCGTCCTGAACGGGGATTAATTGGAGGTAGAAGGGATGTGATTCTTCTTTCATTGATTAGCATCTGAAGTATCTCTTCCGTAGGTTGGCCCAGGTATGTAAATTTCCTTCTATTAGCAAAATTTCGATGGGCTTTGGCAGTCGCTCTCTTCGTCACTTTGTCCTACGATGTTTCATATTTTGAAGGTGACGAGGGAGTATTCATAACCATGGTAAGGAGATTAGCATGCTCCTGGCTAATTAATTGGCGTGTGACTTGATACTGATAGGTCACCAGTTCGGTCAATTGCTCAATTTGCTTACACAGAGCTTTAATCTTCCATTCCATTATAAACTGGAACTTTGCATAATCCCATTTGTCAACACCGTCTTTGATGATCTGGGATGATTCACAGTTGAAATTGGAACTCTGTCCATTGCTTCAATTAATCATGTTGACCTCTTCCTCTTTGTGTGGAGGAAGAGGGTTATCTTGCACGTGAGGTTGATCTGGTTTGGTAACCACTATCGCACCATTGTCTATTAAATCTTGGATCTTGTGTTTTAAGGCCCAAAAATCTTGAGAATCATGTCCAGGTGCCCCGGTATGATAAGCACATTTTTGAGCAGCATTGAAACCCCTCCCATTAGGGCTGGCTGGTGGAAGAAGATACGTGATTTTCTTTTGAGTTGTCAGAAGAGTAAGAATGTTCTAGAGTGAATCCCCTAGGGGTGTGAACACTCGAGGGCGTTTGGCTTATCCACCTTTTGGCATTGGAGGGTTTGAAGACTATGCTTGAAAAGGAGTGTAATTTCTCCTCTAGATAGGCATATTCTATTTGCTTTTCTGACCTTGTAGTATCAAGGAAACATCTTCCTCTTTCTTTTTATGGACCCTCCGGGTGTTGTTTTCATAATTTTCGGATTGGATGTGCTCAGCAACAGTTTTGAGAGCGGCTAGGTCTTGAATCTTTCCTGACTTTAATCTCATCTCGACCATTTCTCCTTGTTTGATCATTTCAGAAAATGGTTTACCAATGCTAGCTAAGACTCTTTCATAGAAAGGAGCTTCTTTTATGTCGATAAAGGTCATAACCATCTCTCACTCTGTCATAGAAGGAATCACCTGAGCAGCAAAGCATCTCCACCTTTGAGCATATTCTCTGAAAGACTCATTGGACTATTTCTTGACCTTGGTAATTTGGTACCTGTCAGGAGCCATCTGAGACTGGAAACTATATTATGTGAGGAAGGCATGAGCTAGCTCTTCCCAGCTATGGATCTTTGAGTTATCTAATCTCGTATACCATGAACGGGATTCTCCCGTCAGACTCTTTTGGAATAACTGCATTATGAGCTTCTCGTCCTCTGCATAAGATCCAAGTTCTCCAACGAACACCTTCAAATGGGTGTAAGGGTCTCCTAATCCATCATATTTTTTGAAGTCAGGAGTTTTGAATTTCTCTAGATAATGAACACCAGGGAATATACAAAGATCGGCATAGGAGACACTCCTGTGTGCTCCAATTCCTTTGATAGAACGAAGGGTTTCTTCCAATTAAAGAACTTTCTTTCTGATGTCACCGGTGTCTGGATCTCTTGTGAGATGGGCGGCATCATGACTTTTTCTTGTTGTATCCAACTGCAGTTCAGGTACTGTAATGGCTTTATCAGAACCTTGGGTTCCTCCTTATGCAGAGGATTCAGCATGTATGGGTATCTTCGTACCTGAGCAAATTGATGTAGTTCTTTAAAAAGAACATCCAAATCTATAATTTGTTTACTTAATCCGTCAAATTCTTCGAGAGAAACTGGATTAAACTGGTCAGATGAAGACATAATTGGTTGTAGGCCTGCTGCCTTTTTGGACTTTAACCGGGTAATAGGTCCAAATGCTTCCCTACGACAAAACTTGCATAGTTTAGTTTTAGGGATTGTGTAAATATTTACATGCTACGTGATATGTCCGTTTTAGGATTATGATCCTGCTAAACGGATGTTAGCTGTTTGTAATACAGGATAGCATGTTAATTTAAATATGTACATGCACATATTTCTTCATATTTCTCATTACATGGAGATGAATATGGAATGTAAATTACAAGTAACTGACTTTACAAGTAATTTGAAATGAGAAAGCATAAAGAGACTTTCCTCCGCGTTTGGTTTATCAGAGGCTGACCTATCTTAGGTTTCTCTCGCGGCTTTTTGGCATGAAGGTTCCCAAATCATCGCAATTCAATTAATGGGAAGTTAATCCGGTCTTTCAACTGGAGCGAATTTGGGTGGTGCCTTTATGGAGCCTCGTTGGAATTAGTCTTCCTACGAGTCTAGTAATCAATCACGGACAGGATAGCCTCCTGGTAGAGGAACCACACAGCATACATTCACATACAACGTGTCTCACCGTTTATGAAAATGATGACATGTGCGAAGCACTAATATCACAGATAGATATATTGCAGTGCAGTAAAAAAATGCATTCGTTCACATTCATCATAAATGTAAATGCAACATCCATACACAAGCATATAACATTTTTGAAAAAGCTTGTAATAGCGGCTTAAGTCCTCTTACTGGTGTCCCCAGCAGAGTCGCCACCTGTCGACGTCGGAATTTTTATTTGTCCCTTTTCGTTACCTGTCTTTTTGTGTTCTCATATTAGGTGAGATTTGTTTGAGAAAACAAGTGAAAAAGGTCTGACATGTATAATGTCGACGATGGACTGTTAAGAGTCGCCAGTTGGTTTTTTATATGGTTATACCAACACAACCGAGAAAATGTTGGCACATTGACCCAGTGATGTGACACTGTTAAACGGGTCTGTAAAACCGAGATTCATTAGGGTCTGGGGACTTGCTTATCCGGAGGGAAGGTGTTAGGCACCCCCCCGACATCCGTGTTGCCACAGTGTCCGTCACTTTTGAAGAAACTGTTATATGAAAGTGTGTGTCTGTTTGTGTGGGTCAATGTGTTGTTATTTGGAAGTAGTGTAAGGCCTCATTCGCACCTATATACACAGAGTTTGAATTTATGTAAAAATTCAGTTTAAAACAAGATATCGCAGTGATGTTTTGTAAAAGAGGCTTTTCAAACCCTTATGCTCAATAGTAATTGAGACCTTTTACACTTCCATTTTATTATTAAATGTTCTGCTTGATTACTCTTATTTTCGAGATGCGAAGCATCTTTCCATAAAATAATATACAAAGCAGTGCCGAAATCCTCGTGGGTATGAAAACCATTGGAGGACATCCGAACACCGTGAATAAATTTACAAGCTGCTTACAGCTGAAAAAAGGTCCATCACGGGAATCGAATCTAGATTCAGTGGACTGAACCTGAGATCACTTGATTCCTAGGCTCACATGATGCCACAATTGATATAAACGCAGTAAGCAGGTATTTATATAAAAGCTATAAATATATATATACAGACATGATCAACCACCACAAAGCACCTCCATGGGGGATTAGAAACATAAATAAAGATGTAAAAGCGATCAACCGCCACGGAGGAAACTCTAGGCGGGTCGAAATGTACAGAAAGTTGTAAAAACGGTCAACCGCCACGAAGTAAACTCCAGGCGGGACGAAATATAAATAAATAAATAAATATATATATAAGATTGTAAACACACCGGATATAAAATCCAGGCTCATCGAACAAAGTCCGACAATAGTTCATATATATATATATATATATATATATATATATATATATATATATATATATATATATGCGAAAGCAATTAAACGCACCAGACGTAAGTCTAGGCTCATCGAACAGAGTTCAACACACAGTTCATATATATTAGTATATATATACGAAAGCAATTAAACGCTCCAAACATAAGTCTAGGCTCAATCGAGGCATAACTCGATAATGTTAGTCCATATATATATATATATAAACAGAAATGAAACCACGGACCGAAGTCCGTGCCTACGCACGCAACACGACTCTCAACGTGAAGAATAGTGTGTGCAAAGATGAAGAGAATGGCTTTAAAGTGTGTAAGAAGGCTTACAGTGGGCTGCCAAAGAAGACTTCAATAACTTGAAATGGATGAACACTCGGCTCCCGCAGGTAAAAAGTAGTTATATATGACCTTACAAGTGTTTAAAATGAGAAAGCACTCAGCTTGGGGTTGTACAGAGTAAATTAGACAGGGCTTCCTCGCCTTTTCTTCTTTTAAAATTGCCACACCAAGCCCTCTATTTATAGAGGGGGGAGCCGCTAGTGTACCTGCGGCTAGGCCGTAGGTGTACCTGCAGCTGCCCGAGGTGCCCCAGGCTTCGTGAGTCCCACCATCTCCAAGTACGTGCACGCGTGCAACATGATGTCCGGTCGAACTTTCAGAATTTCAATCCGGGCATCCGACTGAGGTATGTAAGACCTATTTTGGACCGCCGTTGTCGAGAGTTATGCAATGACATGTGATTAGAGGTTGTACAAAGTCAAGAAGATGTGACGGTGCCCTCCAATCTTCAAGCTTCAAATTATATCCATTACCCTACGTAATAGCCACTCGGGATTGAAATTCCTTGGTTCTTGTGGGACATTGCTATGTAGAAATGTATGTATGAAATGTTGAGATGGCGTGATGTGGCGTCAAGGTGGCAAGAATGTGACTTTGCCCCTTACCAAGGTTATCTCCAGTTTGGGCTGATAAAGCAGACGTTGCTCAGGGTTATCTCTGAGATTGAACTGCTACAAGTGTTGAACGTCCTCAGTGTCATCCCTGAGGTGTACCTATCTTCCTGGTGTTATTACTAGGCCTTGTATTGAGTGCCTCGGTGTAAGCGTCAAGATTGAAGTTAATTGCATGCATTTAAGACAAGCATTTCTTGGGTTATCTCTAGAACAGCAACTGCCTTCCTTGGGGTTATCTCCAAGGTTGGAATCTGCTATTCCCAGTGTTGGGACTGAGACTGAATATCTCGGGGTTATCTCCGGGATGAATCGGTCTTCTCCGGTGGAATTTTCGGTATTGAAATTGTAGGCCTCGGGGTTATCGTCGAGGTTGGAACGGTTACTCCCGGTGTCTGTTTCGGGGTTGAAACTGATCTTTCGGTAGTATCTGGAATGGATGTTAGTTGTCTTCCATAGTTATGTCTGAAAGACGAATCTGTCCACCTATAATGTCAGTAACAGGTGTGCAAAAAATTTTGAGTCTCTACAAGCTGGAAATAAACTATTACTCAGACATAGTTATCATAGAACACACATATTTAAACAGTACTTATACTACTTATTCACTACCTTTTCCTGCTCCTGGACAACCTTTCGCTCGATGACCTTCCATCCCATAAATAAAATATGCGCCTAGCTTAAAGTCGGGATAATGATGAGAGATATGTCACTCATGTCCGCAAATGTAACATATCTTTTTCCCTTTCTTGCATACGCCCTCATGTTTCTTGTCACAGTTTGTACACTTTCCTATTTCGTTAGCGTCCTCTTAGTTATTATCGGAATTTCCTATTTCGCGGTCCTTTGTCTTCCTTTTCCCTTTCTTGCTCGAAGCTGCACACGATATGTTGCTTTTGGCTCCCATCTGATCAATTTGTATCTTAAGCTTTTCTTGTTCTTCCATCGTTTTGATTAATGCCTTTCGCAATTGACTATTTAGTAGCTTTTCTATTTCCCATAACTTTTTCAGAGAAGAAACCTTGTTCCTCAGATTCTACACTTTGGTTGAAGCTTGATCAGCTCCAACTTCGATGTCCAAATCACTACCTATTAGTTCCACCATTTCTGGGTCCGGTATTATATTTTCCAAAATGATCACCTCATCAAGGTTACCTTCAACTTGAGCCTCTATTTCAGCTATTGACTTTGATATTGGCTCGATTATGGAGATTAACTCATCCCTTACGATCCGAAGGTATCCTAATCCTTTACCACCTGACATCTACACATAATTTATCTAGATTAGTACATAATATATACACACAACAAGTAATAGTTTTATATAGGTTTTTTTTTTTGTTTTACGATGAATTTAGTCAATTCATCTCCCTTAAAACTCTATATGAGTTATTTGTATTTTCAACATTTTTCTCTGCCCTAAGGTTATAGCCTAAGGTTTATCCCACCTATGGTTTCTAACCTTAAAGCTCTGATACCAACCTGTGACGCCCCCAAATCCAGGTACTTGAAACCCGAATTCAGTGCTTCATAATACCATTTCTTTGAGCGAAATAATAATAATAATGTCATAAATAACAAACTTAATTTACATATTAGAGTTATCTAAATCCCAGGTACGCGACCTTTAAACATTTCATTACATGATAGATAATAAATATCATCAACTTATTTAAGTCTAGCTATTACATAACAAACTTATTCTGCTAGCTTTCCTTTCCCTTTGTTCTTGCTTGAACCTTTAGGTTGATCATACACAGCTGAAAACATTTAAATTAAGCAAGAATGAGCATTTGAGTGCCCAACAAGTAATAGCAATCAATAAATAATAGCTGAAAGGATTAAATGTTTTCTTTGAACGACTCTTCAACAACGAAGCAATAGTTATGAAGTACTAAAGCAACACTAAACAACATAATAAATCTTATTTCAAATTTTAAAACTACGTACTAAATATAAATAGAGAGCAGTCGATAGACTATGAACATAGTTTTCAGTTTTCAAAAAGGACAAACAGAACTTCATCTGTAAACCGTCATAACTTACAGGCACGGGGGGTGATCAGCCCGTTATGCCCTGTATTGATTAATACTACATACCAAAACGATATTTTCGTTCATCATATCCGCCTTAGGCACATAAAAGTTTTTCCATGTTTGGGATGTTCATACTTAGTCGGGAATCCAAACCAACAATTCGGTTGGATATCAATAAGGTTCAATTATATTCAAAGATGTTTTTAAATTTGTGTCTAGTCGAGACAAATAGCTTAGACGACTTTCAATTAAGATATACATATTGGAAATCAATAAGTATGTATAACCATGTTCAATAATTATCCAAGTGAGGACACTTGTATAACTAATCTTAGAAAATTACGAACAGAATAGATATATATGAATCTAATAGTAATACTGTACTGATAAACAATGTACGAATAAAGTTCGAGAACTTGCATGAATACGAATATTTGAGTACATAATCAATAGTAATAGAGTTAATAATCTGACACAATGATAATATAATTCTGAAACTTTCATACTCATGTCCATTGGATAAAGTAAATGCAAGGTTAGAATACTTGCACAATGTAAAGTAGGGTTCAGATGCTTGTACAATATAATTTGAGCACAGTTAGGAAACTTGCTTACGATATCCGTTGAATAAAGTAAAACATGAGTTTAGGATACTTGCCTAGTCTGCTGCTTACACAACTTAGTTCTATCTTTAATTCAACGACCTATCATTTATAAGATTGTTCTATTGATTAGAATAACATATCATAACACATAGTACTATTATTTACAGTCAACAGATAACCTAATCACATTGTCACATAGTTATATCAGTCATTGGATCATAAACAGACATTTATATAGTCAAACTATATAGTTTCGGATCAATTTTGGTAGTATTTCGGTGTACTGACGGCTTTATCGGGTAATTATTGAGTTTAAAACTCTATCATGTAGCTCAATATTATCCTGGATATTTTAAATACCAGTCATATTCTTTTTAAATGACTTATAATAATTTTTAAATAATAATTATAATTTATCTTGATTTTTCAAACTCTAGAATCATTATTAAATGATTTAAATATTAGATAATTCTATTATCATTAATATTAAAATATTAATGCAACCATTGCCAAAATATCAAAGTTATTTATAATAACTCAAAATATTTTTAAAGTATTAATATTACCCTTAAATTATTTTTAAAATATTTAAAATTATTTTTAAATAATTACAATTAATATTAAAATATTAAGATATTGTTCACTAAAATATTAAAGTCATTTATAATGACTTAAATTATTTTTAAACCATTTATACCCTTTTTAAATGATTTTTAAATCAATAAAATCATTTTTAATCTATTTATTTAATATAATTATTAAATAAATCTAATATCATTAATATTAAATAATTAATGAAATTTACTTTAAAATATTGAAAGTTACATTTTATAACTCAAAATATTATTAAAATACCTTATTATCATTTAAAATGATTTTTAATATAATAAAATTATTTTTAATTAATTTATTTAGTGCATTTATTAAATAAATAATATTCAAATAATTACTAATATTTATGAAAAATATGCCAAATTATTAAAAGTTAATTTTTATGACTTAAAATAATTTTTAAAAATGATTTTATAATTTTCGGAATTTATTTACTATTTTTAAATGATTTTTAGAATTTATTTCTATTTTTAATCATTTTCCAGAAATTAGAAAACTAAATTAATAGAAATCGTCATTATAGGCTATAGCGACACTTTCTGTCGTTGTTGGTGTTCTTGAACTCAAGAACACTGACAAGGCAGTGTTCAAGGGGTCATGTTTGACCACCATTAATTCCTTGTCTAATCATGATCTGAGCTAACTAAGACACTGACATTGTAGTATTGTTGTAACACTATAAGATCCAATTATCATCTAAGTCATAACACATCACAGCAATGAGATCTAAGCCATCAAAGGCTGTCAGAGACTGTTCTTCATTTATGGGTTACCCAAAAATGAAGAACCGTTCGAGGGTCTTACTTTGGGCCTCCACTACATGATATGCTAGTAATGTTTTTGTGATCTTAAGCTTCCAGTTTGTAGAAAACATGTTGGTGTACAGATCTATTATATAACATCATCAAAACAACAACACAAACGCTAGATCTAACCTGGTCAAACCATGTCAGAAGTCACGATTTAAGTTTTCTGGGTTACCCAGAAAACTCATTTCGTGAAATTCTTGCTTGGTTTGACCGTCCACTGCAAGAAACCTATTTATTGTTTTGGTGTTCTAAGAGCATGAATAAGTAGTATATATAACAAACTACAAGCTAGTTATAACAATAGAATCAAAACAACAACACACTGATAGATCTAAATGCTTGAAACCGTTGTCAGACCTTTCTAGGCAGTTTTTGGGTTACCCAGAAACGCCCAGTCATGGCCGGTCAACGGCCTTTGACCAACAATAACATGAAATCTGTGCATGATCTAAGTATGATTTCAAGTCCACATCAAAGTCCTTCTAGCATACTACAAGTCTAAAACATCAAGCACACAAAATCATAAACATAGAGAGATCTACAGCCCCTGACATTCGTTCTCAGACCACAGTTTCAAACTTTTTCTAGATTTTGTAAATCATCAAACTCGAGCATATAAATGTTATGGATCCACTATTTAGCAACCCAGATCACTGATTCACACCTTATACAATATATTTAAACATTCATATACCAAATCTAGCATAGCATACAAGATTAAATTTTCTTGGCTTAGGGTTTAACTTTCTTGAACAAGATCTTGAATCTGACTTCGGATCTGCTATAAGTGTTAGTGGGGCTTGATTAGGGACTGGTCCAATACTAGAATTCAGACGTTTGAGTTGAGAGAGAAGTGAGTTGAGTATTGGTTGCACAAATGGCTTAATAAGTGACTTTCCTTTCTCCTTGATCTTATAAATAATGTGGAGCAATGGATTTAGTTAAGAGGTTGCTGCTGATATGTGTAATATGTAGGCACATGGCTAGCTAAAGTTGGTCACCAACCACTTGCTAGGGTTAGATCTACACTCCACCTTATTAAAATATTCAAAAGGCCAATTTGGTCATTTGGTTTTTACTTTTAGTGGCGAAGTGGGCAATCTATTCTAACCCTTAGGGTTTGACCTTAAGGTTCCATAAATCCAATTTATAGGATTTGGTAATTAGGGCTAAAATGGAAATCTTAGTTTCTAAAAATGTGAATTAGGGTTCCCTAATTAAATTTGGTTTACTAATCATCTAGGACTTGTAAATTAGGCTTCATATTTTACTAATTACCATTAACCTTGATAAATTAATAATTAGGGTTTATAACTTAGCAATTAGGGTTCTAATTTAGTAATTAGGATTTCCAAATATTAATTAGGGTTTACCTAATTAACATTAAATTTATAATAATTGCCATTAATATTTTAACACAACAACTTAACAAGTCTTACGGTTGTAATTGACTTATGAACTATAGTTTATCAGTAATGCTAGGGTTTTGTACTGTTTTACTATAACTATTCCACACATTAACATTACACACATATCAGACATGTTTATATAACTGAAATATAAATAATATTATATTAATATTCTCATTCCTTATCCAAAATCCAGAATTAGAGTTTTGAATCCATATCCGACATAACCTTCATATATACAATTATTAATTAAGTTAAAATAATTAACTTAACCAATATAATAAAATAGATATCATAATAATCCTTATAATCATATCATATAATAATATTTTCATGGAAAATAAATAATAAATATTTTTATTACAAATTAATTTATAATAAGAATATAATCTATAATAATTAAAATTTTATTTATAATTACTCACGTAATAAATAAGTTTTATTTATCACATATATACATATACTTTTCTTTGCACATAATCCCACCTTTATATAAAAAAAAATTAAATGCAAAAATTTAATATTTAATTATATTAAAAATATTGGGTTATTACAGCTGACACCCACACTCGTCCCTCAAATCTCAAAATACCGTCTTTATCCACCTTAAACTTTTCTTCCTCAATTTTTGCTGCTCTCTTTCCTATCTTCTCGCATTCTTCATCTTTCTCTTCTAATTCCTTTACCCTATCCAATAATGTTGGATGAGCTTCCATCATAAACAATTTCTCCCTCGACTTTCCTGGTTCCTTCACTTGTATTTCCAAATTCTCCATTTCTCTTATTAACTCCTCCTGAGTTGTTAACTTGAATAATTTATCCCTTCCCTTTCTACTTAAAGCGTCGGCTAATACGTTAGCCTTTCCCGGATGATAAAGAATCTCGCAGTCATAGTCCTTAATTAATTCCAACCACCTGCTTTGTCGCATATTCAACTCCTTCTGTGTGAAGATATATTTCAGACTCTTTTGGTCTTTGTACATCTCAAATTTCTCTCCATACAAATAGTGCCTCCAAATTTTTATTGCAAAAACTACAGTCGCTAACTTCAAGTCATGGATATGGTATCGTTTTTTGTAACCCTTCAACTGTCGTGACGCATACGCAATTACCTTGCCGTGTTGCATTAGTAAACAACCAAGTCCCTTCTGTGATACATCACTATACACCACAAAACCTCTCACATCATTCGACAATGATAATACAGGCGCCTCACTCACTCTCTTCTTCAACTCATGGAAACTTTTCTCACACTTCTCCGTCCAAACAAACTTCACTGTCTTCCTCGTTAGATTGGTCAACGGATTCGCTATCTTGGAAAAATCTTTGATAGTACTCAGCTAACCCTAAGAAACTTCTTACTTCTGTAGGTGTCTTCGGTTGTTCCTAACTACTTACCGCCTTTACTTTGAAAGGATCCACTCAAATTCAATTTTGGTCTATCATGTGTCCTAAAAATTGAACATTCTCCATCCAAAATTTGCACTTTGAAAACTTTGCATACATCTTCTCCCTTCTCAATGCTTCCAAAACCATCTTCAGGTGTTTGGCGTGTTCTTCATTGGTCTTTGAATAAATTAAAATGTCGTCGATAAATACTACTATGAACCTATCTAAGTATGGCTTGAAAACTCGATTCATCACGTCTATAGATGATGCAGGAGCATATGTCAATCCGAATGACATCACTGGAAATTTGAAATGTCTATAGCGGGCTCGAAACGCCATTTTTGGTATGTCATCATTTCTCACTTTCAAATGATGATACCCCATTCGTAAATCTATCTTGGAAAAAATACTTCGCTCCCTTCAATTGATCGAAAAAGTCGTTTATCCTTGGCAACAGACATTAATTCCTAATCTTCACTCAGTTCAATTACCAATAGTTGATACAGAGCCTCATCAATCCATCCTTCTTCTTTACAAACAACACTGGTGCTCCCCAATGAGACGCACTTGGTCGAATATAACCCTTATCTAATAACTCTTGCAATTGTATCATCAATTCCTTCATTTTTACTGATGTCATACGATATGGGGCTTTCAAAATCTCTGCAGTTCCTAGTGCTAAGTCTATTACGAATTCAATTTCTCTATCTAGTGGAAGACCAAACAGATCATCTGGAAAATACGTCTTAAAAATCGCTGACTATATATTTTTCATTTCTACTGTCTTCTTTTATGTATTCACTATATACGCTAGATAACCTATATATCCTTTCTTTAATAATTTATTGGCCTGCATCATCGTAAGGCAATACGATTGCTTAAGCAATGAGCTACCATAAAACACTAGCTTAGACCGATTTGAGGTCTAAAAGGTCACAATTTTCTATTGGCAATCAATTATCGCAGCGTGGCTAGATAACCAATCCATTCCTAATATCACATTAAACTCTCCCAGTCTTGTAGGAATCAAGTTAAGGCTTAAATCGTGACCTCTAATGTTTACGCAATAGTTTCGGTAAACGAATTCTATAGAAATTACCTCCTTATTCGCAATTTCTATGTTCAACAAATTTTCTAAGCATTCTTGGGGTAGGTTTAATCGTCTAGTAAATTCTTCAGACGCAAATGAGCAGATAGCACCTGAATTAAATAATACATAAGCATTTATATTATTGATCGGGATAATACCTGACACCACATCCTTTGAAGGCACCGCATCCTGCATAGTCATGTTAAAGGTTTTGGCAGTTGGTTGGTTGTATTGTGTCGATCTGCCGATCATAAGCTTGTTACTTCCTTTGCTGCTTCCCTTCTTTGGATAGTCCTTGATCTGGTGCTCAGTGGAGCCACAAGCGAAACATCACTTAATTTTCTTTGGTTTTGGGAAGTATACGTATATGTCTGTTAAACGTTAAGTTAGAATAGAAAAAGGAACAGAGAAGGGAAGAGTAAAAACACAAAGAGAAAAGAGAGAGAAGAAAGAAGAAAATTTTGTGATTTTTAGAGGCTAGGAAGGAGGAGATGTTAATTCTTATCTCCTAACTAACCTAAGTAAGTAATTAAAGGTATAATCCTACCTTCTAAAGTTTTAGTTTTATTTTTGTATGAGAAGTTCTTTGTAGAATTTATATTGATGATTAATTGTTGATTATATGGTTTGTGTAAGTTAATTTATATATATAAACTACTTTATATGATTTATATATGATTTAGAGTAGTTTAATCCATGAAATATGTTTAATATGGAGAAAAATCATATTACAGTGATATATGTATGATATGGCTTATTTCAGAATCAAAATTGATACTCAATTTATAATATAAAGTGTAAATTGATTTTTGATTGTGTAAATTTATGAAGAAACGAAAATAATTGGTTTTAAACAAACTGTTTTGGGTTGAAAAATGAATTTACAGTGATTAATTTTGCTAAGAATGTCAAAAAGTGAAGAAAGAGCAAAAGTAATGTACTTTACAGGTTTTAATTTGTTGTTTATGTTGATTATATGGTTAGAAACATTAGTTGTTATTTCTATAAAGTTTATACTACTTGGGTAAGTTAAAAAGGAGCTTTTAGGTATATTTGGCTTTGTTCTATGTTCTTCACAAATTGGAACGACCTGGAACTATGTCGCGGTGCTGCAGCGCCAGCCTAGAGTATAGTTCTAGCGCTGAAGCGTCGGCTCAGTGCAATAGCGCTAGTCTAATGCCCAAGTTGAGTGCTACAGTGCCAGATCAGTGCTGCAGTGCCGGTCCTCAGTACAAACTGGGGCACTGCAGCGCCAGTTAGAAGTTTGGCCCATAAATTTGATTTTTAATATACAACTTTGTAAATGTTAATGTAGCCTAATCTTATGACTATAAAATGTGAGAAATCATGTTATATGATGAAAGAGCAGATTATGGTGTTGTTATAATATCAAATATGTAGATTATCATTAGTAATTATGAGTTATGTGGTAATTGAAAATAGTGTTAATAAAATTAGAAGTGTGGTTAAACCTAAGACTAAGAGTTGTAAATAAAATAGATATTTGGTTATGTAACGTGATCATGTGGTAACTAATTATGTCATGATGACATGTGTATAGGATAATGAGAATCAAGTGGTATTGTTTAGCTTCCATGAAAGGCAAGTTCTCTAACTTTAACTTTATTTGAGCAAGTTTTTGAACCTTAATCTCTATTTTAGCTTATCCTACCTTATTTATTTTATGCAAGTTTGCTATCCTGTCTTATTTAAAAATTACGCAAGTTCTTGAATTCTATTTAGCAAAGTTCTTAATTTTGTTTTCTTATTGGAAAATGTAACCTTAGCTTACCATTTTTTTGTTCAAGCAAGGTTTATTATATCTTTTCAATGCTTTGAAATTTATTCTTAAAGCATGACTTTAATGTATTATATTATTCATTTATAGTTCATAAGTACTCTATAACATGTCGTTGTTGAACCCTCGCATTGTCATTAAACTTTTGATTCAACTAATCCTTAGTTGATGTACGTTGAACTTTAAATTACCCTTAAAGCTTATCCAAACCAAACTTCCTTTGGTGCGGACTCGTATATTAAAACTGAGATGAACAACCTTATTATAGTGGATTATTTGCGCGAAAGCATTTAGATATTTGTGCACAATACATAGTACGAAGAACTGATCACCTTAAGTATGAGAGTCCCTATAGTTTAATGACTGGTAAGGTTCAAGTTGGAAGATACTTAAAACCTAGGACATAGTTCATGGTCTTGTGACCATCAGATTATTTCTAGTATCAGTTCCTTATTATCAATATTAGAAAATGCTATTTAATTCAATTGGGTTTATTCATTGCCAGATATTATGTCCTTTCATGTGAACATTTATTTTGCTCACTCTTGCATATATATAACCATTGCAGCTAATGTTGAGAAGGTTGATGAGCCAACCACTAGTAAAGGGAAAGGCAAGATGAGCAAGTGTTGAAGACTTGTTAAATTTTTAAGACTTATATTTTCAGACCTTATTAAATTGTTGAGACTTATATTGCCAAACTTAGTATTAATTATGTGATGTAATTAATTATTATTATTTCCGCATTTGATGAATGTTTTAAGGTTAGACAACCTGGGATTTTTTGGATTTAATTATGTAACCCTTTAATAGGAAGATTTATTCCTTATTTTTTTATTAAATTTGGGTAGTCAGAGATGAATGTTTGGACAGTGGACACCAAATCCTGTGGGAATAGAGTACCAAGATTTGGGGGTGTCGCAAATGTTATAAGAAATTATGGCTTGGCTAAGTTGAATTCTTACAAAGTACATCATTAACCTAAATTAAGGTGGCTAAATTGAATAATGTTATGGTAAGAAGGCTCTAGTTTACATGATCTTTCAATAAACCTAGTCAAATATTCTTGTTTTGTATATTCGAGCTTTTGGTTGTACCATTATTGATCTGTTTTTTCACTTGGGATATACTCCCTGTTATATATATTGAGAGTGGGAAATTATTCCATATAGAAATTTGCTTTATTCCTCAAAGTTTGTGAGTTTTCCATTTCCACGGTGGTCCAAAATGAATTTGCAGACTGAACTTAGATCCAACAAACTGAGCTGCCAAGATACATTTAACTCCAATATATGCCTAGTTCATTGAACTTTATACAATTGTAAGGTTTTATAAAACGACATGTTTTGTAATGAGATCATGTAAGCCATTATAGTTTCTGTGTGTTTTGATGGCTTTGATTTAGGTCCTTTGAACATGTTAAAATATTTGTTAATCGGGGTTATTGTCTTAGTTAGGTCTTCCTTGTATCCATTGGTGTCTTCAACAAGCTGCATATGTGATAATAGAATGTTATTTTTAAGTTCCTCAATTGTACTGTACCTTATGTCTTCTACTTAATCTATCTTCTCACAACTTGCATTATTTGAAATATACTCCATTATGTTATCTATTTCCTTTAGTGGTATTAATTTATTTTCCATATGTTTTATTGGATTAGAATGAGAACGTTAAAACTTTAAAGTGTTGTTTTGTAAAGGAAATGTTTCTTTATAACTTCTAGTCTTGACATTGTCTTGTGGATCACAAATAAAATCCTTCTTTTATCTTGTAAAGTGGGTTGCAACAATTGACGAAGGGCTAGGAGCTCGATTTAAGTGTGATATTGTCTTACTGATGCTTGGTTTTAATTTTACGTCAATTCTGTGTCAGTACCTTTTAGCATGTATTGTTGTAGTTACTAAAAAGATCTTGCCCAAGTACACATGTTCTTCACTCTTCAATATATAATGTAGTCTACCCATTCTCATTGATTTGGTTTTAATTGAATCTCAACTATATATTTTCTTTTCCAAGTTTTAGTAATATCAAGCATAAGAAAATTTGCAAAATGTGAGAAGCTTCCAAATATATGTATTAATCAAATCATGACGCTTTAGACTTTATAATCAATGTCTTTCGAGATTCAATAGAGGTGAATTTGAGGGTCGTCATTCTAAAGGCGTACTCTCTATCATAATAGATTAAATATATCAAACATAGAGTTTGTTAATCATCAGGCCACAATGGAAACATTAGTAGAGCTTTATGTGCAGTCTTCTTGTTAAATAGTCGATCTTTCCCAAGATAATAGGGGTATGACTTCAATTTGTTAGAATTTGTGCCAATTTAAGTACTCTGTTTTACTTCTATTACTCTAGCCATAGAATCAATCATTTTTAATCGTGTTTAAGTGTAGACACTAGAAATTTTATTTTTCTGTTACTAACTATGTAGGAGGACAACAACGCCTTTTTCACACTCCAGAGATAATCCTGGAGGACTACAACATCATATTCCAACTCTGGAGAGAATCCCGGGAGATCAGTTTCCAACCCCGAATATAACCTCGGGACATAAGTTTCAACCTCGGAGATATCCCCAGGAGATCCAGTTTCTAACCCCGAGAAATCCAGTTTCTAACCCCGGAGATAACCCGGGGGATCGAGTTCAAAGCCCGGAGTCAACCCTGAGAGATCAAGCCAACATCAGAGATAAACCTGAGGACAGTCAGAGTCAATAGCATCAGAATCTCATAGATAACCCTGGGAAACCTCTACTACAACTGCGCCAAAGCCGGAGACAACTCTGGGAGGGGAAAAATGGTCATTTTTCCAACTCAATCTCAACTCATTTCAACTCAAAATGCTGCAAAAGAAGTCCCATAAGAACCATATATTAACTTTCGAGCGCAAACTACGCAAAACAGCTCAACAGACTGCTTGCGGAGACCCAGAAATGCCATTTGGGTCATGGACCCATCTTACCTCACTTAGAAAACGGCAAGCCCTATGTCATTGCGTAGCTCTCAGAAAGAGCTTTCCGGAATGGTATGACACGCTTCCATCGGACTCCCAAATTGAAAGTTTTAAAGGTTCGAGCGGATAACTTGTCGTTCGAGTGCACGTACTTCGAGAGGAACCCACAATGCCCAGGGCAGCCGCGGGTTAACCCGCTGCTACTACGGGTTAACCCGCGGCACTTTTGGTCTATAAATAAACCCCCCATCAGCCATAAAATGTAAGAAAAATGAAAGAAAAGAGATAAAACTATGTCTATTTCAGCCTGCAACCTCTCTTAGAGCGCTCAAAACTAAGTGATTCTTTTTTCTAAACACTTGTAAGCTCGTGTTCTGTAACATACTTAAGTTTAACCAGTTGAAACTAAGTTTTCAAGTCTCAAAAGCTATCTAAAGTCTTCTTGGCAGCCCACTGTAAGATATTTCATAGTTTTAAGCTTTCTACTTGTGACGCCCCCAAATTCGGGTATCTTCCAGCCCGACAGATGGTGCTACACGGTACTCATAACTGTATATTCATTCTATTGAAACAACATCAAAATGTGTGTATCAACGACATTCTTATTACATTAATAATATTACATCCCATTCCCAGGTTCTGAAACCATTACATTCTTTGTTCATCATAATATAATACATATCCTTACTAGTCTATTACAAGATAAACTAATCATTCATCTTTTTGCCTTGCCTTTATCTCTACTGCAACCCTCGGTTCACTAGACCTTAGCTGTAATCATATGATTCAAGCAAGAAGTGAGCATAACTAGCTCAACAAATCTAACAATATATTATATAGATACCACTTCGTGAATCATATGATTATTCTTTAATAATTGAACAATAATTATGAAGTACTATGAAACATTGACTAGTACTTCTCATCTCATAAAATAATTCCGAAGTACATATAGTAGTTTTGGAAATTCTAAGTAGGTCCATAGACCATGAACATTCTCTTTAGCTTTTATTCATGAAAAGGACAACCTGACACTATGTTCGTAAGTCTGACATATCTTACGAGCACTTCTAGGTGATCAGCCTATAGTACTCTATGTTGTTCAACACTCATCCTTTAAACATATTTACGTTTATGTTTTGGCAACCTTGTGTGACCATCGAATAATTGATGTAAACTACATTTGTTTATTCATACTCAGGCTTACCTTGAATCCGTACCAAACAATTGGCGTAGGATAGCGTTATAATTTCTATATTAAAAGACTTATAAAGAAATCAATCAATCTTTCAAGATTAGTCTAGCCGAGTTAAAACTGGCATCGACCCTTTCATAAAACAATTCATGCGTCTCATAACATGAATCACTGAAAACCTAGCTAACACGAAGGTTATACAAGCGATAAGAAAAATTGCCTTCAGCTTCTGCTACAATAAAATTACTTTTCATTTGAGTCTTTGCGGTATCTACAACACATAACCACATAACATACCACATTAGGTTATGAATGAACATGCATGGTTCCTAATGAATCTCACCCTTCTTCTCAATCTAATTGTATATTAGATTTGTTGTTATTGGTTTCGGCTTGTCGTCGTTCTTTACATCATTCTTACCCACTTCTTTCTCTTCTATGTCTTAAGTTGAATTACTTCATTAATACCACTCGTTTCAAGTTAATCATCTTTCTTCACGGCTTACTAATGTTCTTACGTTATTAATCGAAACTCGATCGTCATTGATTAAGTATACTTATTGTATACCATTCACATTCACGTAATATTCAACAATTTTTCGTTGTAACTTTCAACGTTATAGTCATCATCATTATTGAATACTGTTCAACTTTAACAACTCCTTCAATGTTAACCATATTCTTCCTTTCCTTATTGTAGAGGCTCATGGCCTCACTTCCTCATTCGGCTATAATAGCCTTTTCCAATAGCAATCCAAAAGAATTAATTTGCAACACCGCCACCTTCTTTAAGAGCAAGGGTTTTAGGCCCTGCTCAAACTTTCTTGCCTTCATTTGTTAAGTGTTTACTTGGTGTGGAGCGAATCTAGCTAACTCATTAAATTTTGCGGCGTATTCTGAAATAGTCATATTTTTTTGCTTCAACTCTAAAAACCTCACCTCTATCCTAGCATGCATAATAGATGAGAAATAATTCTCAAAGAAAAGTTCCTTGAACCAGGTCCATGTCACCTCTCCTTCTCCATCCCTAGTTTGATTTGCCTCCCACCAGAAATTTGCCTCCCCTTTCATCAAATAGGTAGCAAAAGCTGTCTTTTGCTCCTCCACTACCCTATCAATAACAAAAGCTTTCTCCATATCCTTCACCCAAGTTTGGGCTTCTATAGGGTTAGTTGTCCCTCTTAATTCTGGTAGTCCTACTGCCTTGAAATCTTTAAAGTTCGCCAATTGATTGTTTGTTCGATTTCTTGTTGTTGGTGCTCTAGTCTGCATTGCTTGTGCCAACATATTAGCAAAATTCTACATGGGGTCTACATTACCTCCTCCATCATTAATAGGTTCCTCTACTCTTGGGTTTCAGTTTCGTCTTCTTGGCGGCATTATCTGGTTAAACAAAATCTTAAATTATTCTCTATTGTTTTACATTTTGAAAAGGTTTGCACAAAGACCCAATGGTTGGACATTGTTTAACTGGTCTTGGAAATCGAGATTCAATAGGGTTCAGGGGCTTGGTTAAGCGGAGGGAAGGTGTTAGGCACCCCCCAACTTCCGTGAAAACACGGTTACCACCACTTCTCAATTACCTTTTTATCTGTTTATGTGTGTGTGTGTGTATGTTGGGCCTATATGCATTTATCTAGAAGTAGTGTTATGCCTCGTTTGCACCTATATACAAAGGGTTTGACTTTTGGCACCTGAAAACTCTGTTTTTACCGGTTAAACTTCAGTATGTTACATAACACAAGCTTATAAGTGTTTTAAAAGAAGAATCACTCAGTTTAGAGCACTCTAGCAAGGGTTACAAGCTGAAATGGACATAGTTTTCTCTTATTTCTTCTATTTTTTTCAAATGAGCTACCAAGAGCTCCTATTTAAAGACAAGATGGCCGCAAATCAACCCGCGGCAGCCACAGGTCAACCCTCGGCTGTCCAGGTAGCCCCGAGCTACACTTGGGCAATGCGATGTCCGCTCGAACCTTCATAACTCTCAATCCGGGCATCCGATAAAGGAGTGTTGTACCTTTTCAAAAAAATGTTGTTGTGAGATACACAATGACATGGGATTAGAGGTTTTATGAAGGTGGGAAGATGAGTCAATGACCAGATCTCCAAGTTTTCAATGTCTATCCGTTGTACAGTCTTGTGCAGTTATCACTCGGGATTTGAGCGATAATTCTTATGGGACATCCTTGTACGTAATCTGAGCTAAACTTTGGTGAGGCGACATGGATGTGATGTTGACTTGGCAAAATGATGTTTTTCCCCCACTAGGGTTATCTCTAGCTTTGGCAAAGTTGTAGCTGTAGTTTCTCCGGGTTATCTCCGAGATTAGGCTGATGTTGATTCTGAATGTCCTTAGGGTTATCTCTGAGGTTGGCTTGACGTCTCGGGGTTATCTCCAGGGTTGGAACTGAGTCTCCCGGGGTTGAAACTGACTTTTCTGGGGCTATCTCCGGAACATAGACTGTACCCTTGGGGTTATCTCTGAGGTTGAAACTGGATCTCCCAGGGTTGTCTCTGAGTTTGACACTGACTCTATCAGGCTTATCTTTGAGATTGAAAACTAGATCTCCCAGGGTTGTCTCCGTGGTTTGGAACTGACTTGACTTCCAAGGTTTTCTCTGGAAGACGATTTTGTCCTCCTACATGGTTAGTAACAGGAAAGCAAAATTTTTAGTGTCTACAGATGCCCCTCTTTATCATATTCATGCGATGTAATGGCATAAATAAGACAAAACTACTAGACACTCTAAATATGACAAGATAAATATGATACAAATACAATGCAACATGATGTAATGTTATGCTGAATGTTGTTCGTTGGAATGATTTCCAACGGGATGTGATAACTGTATGCACATGTTGCTTTTGTTGAGGGATGGAGGAGTTTTCAATGATAGCCCTGTTGAATCGCTTTGATTTCTACTCGACCAGTAGTTTATAAAGCTCTCATCACAGGAATCTTCCAATGCAACGCTGGGGTAATTGACAGTTGCTTAAAATGTCCATCAGTGCTATCTGAGCCTAATTTTCTGACAAGTCGTATAGATGTCTTCAAAATCCCTGGAGTGGAGGTTTCTTAATGATTGAGACCATATGATGTTGACATTGGGGTTATCACTATAGTCCTTAATCATGTGTATAGTATTTCCACCAAAAATGTTATTCTCTTTTGCAAGGGACTCTTAAGGATTGCGTTTGGATTGTTGGGGATCTGTATAACAGATTCAATCATTAGTCCTCCTCGATAAGGATGGTTTTCTGTGGTTTGTATCATCAGGTTTCTCTGACGCTTCACTGGAGTTATTGCTAACGGTTTGTAATGTCAAGGATGTCTGACCCTCGTTGAAGTAGCTTTCAATGGCTTGCATCATGGGACCCTTTTCCGATGCTTCGTTGGAATTATTTCCAACGGCTGGTAATGTCAGGACTACATGACCCTCGTTGAAATAGCTTCTAATAGCTTGGGATGTCTGAAATGTCTGCTAGGGATGTATTTCTGACGAGAGATAGTCTTGATGAGTTTGTATGCTTTTGATGGCAATCACAACCCAGGTTGATGGCATCAAATTTTCGCGATGTGTTGACAAGGGCCGCTTTCAGTAGCTTTCATCTTTGGCTTTTTAAACCTTGTATCTGGGTGATTACCAATGATTGATATCCAGACCCACAGTTTGGTCTCCGAAACCAGGATTTCAGGCTTTTCCGATTAATTGCGTAGCATCTTTTTTCTTGATTTGACTTTTCAGCTTCTGGGACATCCTTTGAAACTCAAATTTGATCAAGCTAGAGGGGGTGTAGACCACCAAGGGTAGTCACAGGTACACCCGTAGCTTCTGCGAGTTGACCCATAGCCACCTGTGGGTTATAACTCACCTCTCATCCCTTTCACAAGTCATTTTTAAGTTGAAGCCACACAGAGAATCATAGATTTCTTCTTCAAATCTACTGAGTTCGGGCTGCTTTCTGTAAAATCCATCACCGTACAATCGTTTCGCACTATCCTAATAACGTTTACATGTTTTCTTTTCCAGTTTTGACCATTGGAAAGTGAGATATCATATAAAATACTTCAAAACATATAGTAGTGAATATGCATGCTCATATGACCTGATAAAAATTATACAACGCTATAAATGTTTGTATTTTACCATGATGAACATATTGTTGTGAAAAAATTGACGTTTAAAACAGTTAATTGGCACCCTTTTCTTCTATTTTTTCATCTTATTTGAAGATAAATGAGCAACTGTATTGAAGTAAAGTAATCTTGGTAATTAGGCCACCCTTATGGATATGACTTTGATGTTTTTCCATGCATATAAGATGTTTATGACTTTGAGTTGGTATGCTACTGAATGGCCACCTAGTCATGCCTACGTAGATGTGGATAGTCCTTTTTACAAAGGAGACTCTGGGGAAATTTTTTTCACGAGTCTAGGCATTGAATGATCATGCATTTATAACTCTACTACAGATGTATGTTAAAGTAATGCATGAATGCATATAGCTATAAACTGCATTTAATGAGCTCCAGGTTAGAATTTATCACACCCTTTTCTGATGTGATTTGGAGACTTTTGTCCAGATATATATGGATCCAGAACAACTGTGTAGCTCCCGTAGGACCTCTTCAGGTGTAAGGAGGACAACTTCAAATGTTCATCGGCCTTTCTCAGCCCGATAACCTCGTCGGTTGATATAGTCAGTGAGTCGTCCTATCCAGGTTGAGAGACTAGATGTTGAGGACAAGGAGGAGGACGTACCCATTGCAGATCCTACTCCTTCTTTTTCCATTCCCTGCAGGGAGCTTCCAGCTATAAATGTGACGATTCCAGAGTTTCTAGATGATTTGAGTTGTCACCCCTAGATATATCTTCACACGAATGAGGTAATAGTTGTGTTTAACGTCCTTTTCCCATTTATGGGGGCAAGGGTTCTGATTTTAATTTACACTTTGATATAGGTTCCCGACTTTACACAGCCTATAGAGAACTGGTTTAGCATACATTCTCTATATTAGACTCTCCATCTAGAGTACCGAGAGATTGTTCATGCTTGGGGCTTTGAGGCTTTCTTCTCCATCTTCCCCCGTCGTTGTCCCTAGGGTTATCTCAAGGCTTTATCTGAGCGTTGGTTTCACCAGACCCAGTCTCTCCTTTCGTTGGATTGTGAGATGTGATGACCCCGATGGATTGGCGATTCATCACTGGGATGGAGTTTTTTCGGGCGTAAGTGCCTTTGGTGGCTGACATTTCCCTGACTATTGTCAGATCCTTGTTGGAGTTCCGACCACAGTGCTCAAGGGTTAGACACTCCGTTCTGGACCTTTGAGTGTAGATTCCATGAGTGGGGCTCTACCTGAGCTATTGCCCGATGATCGGAGGTTTAGACATCGCATCCTTCGGCGATTATTTCTTTTCATCCTCGGGGGTTATTTCCTAGCTCATAACTCTTCGACGATGTTATTCGCTTTAGTCAGCGTCACTCGGGAGGTGGACCATTTTGGAGAGTTTGATTGGGGCTCCTACACCCGTACCTACTTCCTTAGGGGGAATGCGCCTACGCTTAGAGGGTGTGACGGAGGCTTGGTTAGGGTTTTACCCATTCCTGCTGGTAAGCATTTTCACTTTTGATTTCCCTTTGTTCAGGTTCCAAGTTTGACTGACCGCGGATATTTAATCTTTGTATTCGCAGTTTAGGGCCTACGAGAGGCTCCCATGTCTTTGTCCCATTAGCACGCTAGGTTTGGGCACCTATCCACGGGTACGCCAATGGCATTTCTCCACTTTGGCGGAGGATCCTCTAGATGAGGATTTCACCCATTCTTGCATACAGTTGGAGTTGTTGACTGCAAAGGTCATTACATGGATTCCTTACTCTGACGACCATTTAACAATTGACTTCGAGGGTGGTTTCCCGACTGGTGTCAAGTATATATTGTCCACCCGTTGGATTCCTCTCCTTACTGACAAAAGTTTGGAGCTCTATTTGGGAGAGCGTCCTATTAGGAGCACTACATGAGAGATACACATTCTGCTCTTTCCTCCTGTTAGGCATCATTAGCCTTTGTCGCAGCCGATCACTAAGATCCCATTGATGGGCGTGGATGGCTTTACTTTGTTAGAGGGACCTTTCACTTAAGAGGATTTTTACCGTTGGTGGTTCCCTTGCACCATTGGAGCTCAACCTGCGCCACACAATTTATGGAGGATATGGTTCCTGGCTCCCTTATGATGACAGATTGAATTGTCTGTGTCCGAGAGCCTACTCATCTGACGCAGATTGATAGTTTGACCCGACAGTTGGACGCGACACATTTTTTTATTCAGAATTTGGGCAGAGATCCATCAGAGTAGGATACTTTTGATCCTTCCAGCTCTACTGCTGACCCTTCAAGTGGCCCATATTCTGATGGTTTTACCAGCACAGATCCTTAGTTGTATCAACCTGGTATCCCTTTTGGCATTGATTCAGTGACTCAGGTGGAGTTACATCAGATGGACAGATTGGATGATGTAAACATCAACACCATTGACTTCTTCTGATGCATTTCTCGCAATATCTTTTGATAGGCCTCTGTTAGATATTGGGCGACTGTGCCCCAGTTCTCGTTATATCTTTTAATAGGTCTCTGTTAGATGTTAGGCGGTTGTGCCCCATTTCTCTGAATTTTTTTTAGTTGTATACAGAGATGATGTATTTTGATTATGATGTATTTAGGAATGTATGTATAATGCTTTCTATTCCCTGCATCATACTGTCATCTATCATTTATTATGCATGCATTATACCATAAATATGCATTTATAGAGATGAGTTTAGTATTGACCCCTGGATGGTCTTATGATACGGCTCAACATATGTCTTCATCCACCGTTAACCATATTGAGCATACCCCACCTATGTTGGTGGCCTCTTCCTTGAGATTGTGGTATAGCAGTTTGTCTTCCCTAGATCGGGTGACAATTGATCAGCTGTTGAGACACTCTATGACCCTCCTGAAATTTCAGGTTCCACCGAGTTTTATAGAGGGCATGCTTGAGCATTGGATACCAGACAGAAAGATGTTCAAATTTGATACCCAAGTGTTGACTCATACATTAGAGGAGTCTAAACATCTTACAGACTTTCCATTGGATCGACCTTGTGCTCGGATGGCTGTCGGTGACATGAGCCGGCAGTTTATGACCTTGACAGGCTTGAGGCGGAGAGTTGCCCTAGAAGAGATTTTCTCGGGGCATGTGGTGTCCATGAGTTTCTTGATTGACAGATTTGGGTCATTGGATAGCTATCTGCGATATTTCGGGGACTTCACCATTTTTCAAGGGTTTTTGGCATATCGCCCGTGTAGACATATTCTTGATGTGCATAGTGGCCTATCTATACATTCCATTATACATGGAACACCTGAATATCAGTTTGATTATTGTAGTTCGTGCTCTACGGGAGGGTCATACCATCTTACCCATGATTTTGGTAGAGACCTTGAGGTCGACTATGTTTTGCCATTCCCATTCAATGGGGCTTTTCAAAGGAAGTGCGGTCCTGTTATATGTGTGGTTTATGGCACACTTGAGACCGATTGGCACTTTCAGATGTCATGGGTATTGTTTTTCCCACGAGATAGCCATGTCATATTCCTTTTAGCTGGCTGAGTGTATAGACGCGGACCCATTTTATATTTTGCCATATTTAGGGTTCAGCTCTCCCTATAGCTTTATCACTCATGCAATTGGCATAGACTATCTTCCCTTGGCCGGTTTGACGGGCCTGACCACATATCATCTACTTGTTATTATGGCACAGTTTGACCAGTTTCAGGATATTCATCCCTTTGATGGGGCAGTGGGTCAGTGATTGTCATCTCGACTTCTATCAGCAAAGGATTTGTCCAAGATTTATGCATGTTGGACTCGTCGTGAGAGGGCTGGCTTTCCGACTAGCCATCCAGGTCGGTCTCCAGAGTATTCTGCATGGCTGGAGGTAGATATTACATCGGCTAGGGTTGTATCCTCTGAGCTGAATATTGATTGTGATGATGGGGAGCCTATGGAGTACCGTGATTCTCCCATTGAGGATGAGTTATTTACTGGTTCATTAATAGCTCTAGTTGATTCCCTTAGTATTTCTACTATCGTGGCTCCACATTCTGCAAAGTATTTAGAGCAGATGGGTTATATTTAATGACGTTTGAGAGAGATCAGGATAGGACCTTGATGTTGAAAGCTCTTTCGGATAGAGATGCCACTTTTGTTGAGAGAGATGCTATTGTAAGAACCGAGAATTTCATGAATAAATATTATTTTGATAAAATAAGAGAATGAATATTTATTTAAATATTTATATTAATGTGTTGTAAAATGAATAATTCAACTAAGTTAAATTGAATTTGTAAGAATGTGGACTGTGATGAAAATTGTGAAAATGCCTTGTGTGACATGAGAATGGAGATTTAGGGAATCAATTTAATTAAGAGATGATTAAAATAAGGAGTGAAGGATTAATTAATATTATATTATTAATCGATGAGCAAAGTAAGTTACATAAATAAAGTATGTATTATTTATTTAATTAATGTGTGTAAGACATGTGATATTATATAGTTCTTACATTAAAAAGAATGTGTAGTGTGACACCTTTTGGTAACTATATTATATATAGAAACTATATAGTAAAATGAAAAGAATTATAAGTTACATAAATAGTTGCTTATGTGACCGTAAGTGTGTGTGGGAACATTAAAGATGTACTATATCAAAGAATTATAAATTATTTCAGTAAGTTAGTCTAATTAGAATAATAAAGTTGTATTGAGATATTAAATTATTAGGGACCATTTAAATTGACTCCATACATGTTTAAGCATTAATTAAACTGGAATAATGTACATGGATTATACGATGTGGATAGATAAATAATCCCTAATTTTTCATTTTGTAGTAGCATTAACATATTAAAATTACATTTTGGGAATTAAAGGAACCAAACTAAGCATTATAAACGCAGTTGCTAGGATTTAAAAGTCTATGTCCCATATTAAGAGTCCCAAACAGTGATGCACAGTAGCCTATATTCCTCATTGTGACACCCCCAAATCCAGGTACTTCATTCCCACAAGATTTGGCGTTCACTTGATAAAAACAATAATTTCTAACTACCCAAGTGTAATAAAGTTTAACAATAAACCTTCCCATTAAAGGATTACATTAATAAGTTCAATAAAATCTCCCAGGTTATCTAACCTTTAAATACAAACATCAAGTGCAGAAAAGTAAATAATTACATCACAATGTTTAAAATTGAGTCTGACAATATAAATGTCAACAGTTTTACAAGCCTTCAGTACGTGTTCATCTTTCCTTTCCTTTTACTGGTGGTAGGTTCATTAACCTTCTCAACTTTAACTGTAATAGTTATATAAGCAAGAGTGAGCAAACAATGCTCACTTGAAATGACAACGAATAAAACATCATAACAACTGCCAAATGAATAGGCTCAATAAAACTGAATAATATGCTCTATCAATAATAATCAGGAACAGAATTTGAAATATATATCTGAGGGTCATAAGACCACTAACTATGTCCAAAGTTACAAGTATTCTTTCAACTTAAACCTAAACAGTCATAAGACTGTAGGGACTTCTCGTACTTAGGGGGATTAGCCCTTCGTACAATATATTGTGCACAAACATCTAAACGCTTACGTTTCAAGGTAATTTAGAGCTTAACGAACATCAACTAATGATTAGTTGAATAAACAGTATACTATGGAATAAGTCATAAATGAATCAACATGTGTATGTTAAGGTCATGCTTTAGAAACGAATTAAAAGCATAAACATAAAATAACATAACATACCTTACTTGAACAATATTAAGCTAAGGCTAGAATTTTATTTAGTAAATGAATTGGGTTATTGAGCATGCATAATCAATAGCAAATTAAACGATAAAACTTGTTCAACATAAGTGTATCAAAATTTAGAAGCTTGCATGCTAAGAAACAAGTTAAAATAGGAAACCTTCTCAAAGTAAGAGTTAGGTTAAATAGCTTTGAACGAATATAATTAAATTGTATAAATAGGATTAGGAATAACGTGCTCAATAGTAAGCAAGGTAGGGTAAAGAAAACATGTATACTAAGAAACAAGTTAAAGATCAGAAAAACTTGCACAATATAAAATTAGAGTTAAAAAACTTGCCTTGCATGTAAGATAAACGTAATAATTCGATTCATAATAACATATACACAGGTCATTACGACATAATTAGTTAATACATATACTCTATATATAATTAAGTTTTTATTTCATGTATGGTTTGGTTTTAATCATATAGTCAAGTCACACTAGTAATGCTATAATATAACTCATTAATTGTTAATAACATTCTCACTCTTGGTCCTACAACACCATAATATAAAAATCACATTTTACCAGTCTTAACATTGAACCTTATCAACAATTATAGACTTTCTGTAATCAAAAGAATTTTTCTGGCCATTCTGCTAACCGGCACTGCGGCGCCCCAGTTTACACTGGGAACGGCGCTGTAACATGGTGTTGGTGTTACGGCGCGAGGCACAAGCCTGTGATAGGCGCTATGACGCAAGAATCGGTGATGCGACGCGAAACTAGGCGCTGCGATGTGAGAATCGGCGCTGCGGCGCCGAAGTGCAGTTCCGGGCAACGCGAGCACAGTCAAAGCCAAATTTGTCCTAGGCTTAGTTTCTAATAACCAATTTAACCCGTAATACTTACATATATTTCACATAATCATTACCCATCATATATATATATATATATATATATATATATATATATATATATATATATATATATATATATATATACTGATTTAGAACAATTAACAACTGTAACGACCCGATATTTTCTATATAAATTAAATCAAAATTTTTGCGTATAATTTTTTTTTTTTTAAGGATGAGGATTTGTACAAGATATTGTGTATATGTATTTATGTGATAAATAAAAATATATTTATTACATGAATATTTACAAATAATTTTATTTTAGAATTATTGACTAATATAAAGTATATTCTTATAATAATTACTTTTATAACAGAAATATTTTTATTAATTATATTTTTTTTAGAATAATTATAATAATTATTTTATTATATGAATTTTAGTACAGATTATTAAGTTAATTATTTTACCTTAATTATTAAGGTTAAATAGGGGAGAATAAATCAGATATGGAATCCAAACCATAATTTTGGATTTTTATCAAGGATTGAGAATAATAATATAATAATATTATATTTAGGGGTGTAAATTGAGCTAAGTAGTTCGGTACTCGACTCGAGATCGGCTAGAAAATATGATCTGAAGCTCAAATTCGAAGTTGATCCGAGTCGAATCTGATCCATACTCGTTTTCTGTTTAATGATATAGGAGTCGAATTCGAGCATACCAGTGTTCGCTCATATTAGGGTTCGGGTATTTCATTTTTTCTCGAATCATACTCGATACCTACTTGATAGATCATATTCAAATATTGATCTGATCCATGCTAGTAAGCTAAATATGTGATATTTATATCAATCTTTATAATTTATAAAGTGTAGTATGAAATTGTGTAAACTTGTACTTGAATAAATCAATTAATTGAATGTCAATATATATTACATTCTTTTTATTGCAATACATAAATAAAAGTGAAAATTTTTATATATAAATATTAGTTAAGTAACTAATTTAATATGTAATGGTTCATTTTTAAGTGAAATGGTTCTTATTCGAAACTCGATTTGAAGGCTCATGAGTAACTTTCTTTGTAAACGAGTCGAGTACTTATGAGCCGAGTAGGTTTGAGTAATGACCCGAGTCGAATCTGGCGCAAAAATATAAATCCCTTATGAAATTCAAGTCGAATCCGAGCTCAATTTTTTCGAGTCAAGCCGAATCTGAGCATGAATATGTTCGCTAAGATTCGAGTCGTTTACACCCCTAATTATATTTTGATTTTTCAGTGCAATAAATATGTACTGTATGTGCGTATTGAGGATAGTTGGTTAATTATGGTTTATATTTTTCAAAACCCTATTATTAATTGGTTAAACCCTAGTTTAAAAGTTAATACGCGTTCAAGACGGTGTAGTAATGGTGTTATTTGATTTATGTTGTGTTATGTAGGATTTTATGTTAATTTTGAAAACCCTAATTCTAAAATTAGTAACCCTAATTAATATTTTGAAAACCCTAATTTTTGAAACGAGAAACCCTAATTTGAAACTCAAATTAGAGTTCGAGATTGTTTGTAATTGTGATAAGGTGATTACTTTACGGGTATTAGAATTATAATTGCTCATCATAAAAACCCCAATTACTAAACTAGAAACTCTAATTTCTTTATTTAGTAACCCTAATTAGTAATTTTAAAACCTAATTACTAATTGCTAAATTAGCAAAGTTAATTATAATTAGTGATATTAAATCCTAATGTTCCTGTATAAAGTAATTAGAAAACTAATTTAATTAAGAAAACCCTAATTACAAATTTTAGAAACTAAAATTTTTAATTTTTTATTATTTTGTGCAAACCCTAAATGCTAGATATCCCAAATGTTTTTTGCTAAACCTTAGGGTTAAACCTTAAGGATCAAACCCTAAGGGTTTACAAGGATGACAAGAATGCCATTAAATTGGAAATATAAATGACCATTATGCCCTTTATATTATTGAAGCTAATTTATATGTTTTGACCTTAGGCTTAGTTGGTGAACCACTTCAACCACCCCATGTGCTAGCAACTCCTGCAAATCAGTCTCTATATCAGCCAAATACATTGTATATTAGTTGTATAAATAGATTTGGAGAGAGAGAAATTCATTTGTTAGCCTAAATTTTGCTCAACACTCAAACTAACACTCTCAAGCCCCACACCTCCGAAAATATCAAGATATATCAGTCACAAACAAAACCCCATGATCACCCTTGGCAAATCATAAGCATAGAATCAAAGATTGAGCAAAGAAGGAATAAACCCTAGCCACGAAATTTGACTTTAATCTTGTGTTGGATGTTATGTTAGAGTGTTAGAATATGTTATTTGTAGTCCATATAGTTGATCTGGGTTGACACATACTAGATCCATAACTCTAATATGCTCAAAATAAAGTTTTTGAAAAATCTGGAAATTTTGTTTTGAGGTGTGACAACCGAATGTCAGGTCTTGTAGATCTCTGACTGTTAAAGATTTTAGTTTTTTTGATGTTTGAACTTGTAGTGTGTCATAGATCTGTGTTCTGGAACTCATAGAAGGACCAGATCAAGCATAGATTGATAGATATTGTTGGTTAAAGGTCGTTGATCGACCATGACCGGACTATTTCTAGGTAACCCAAAAATGGGTTTTCAATGTCTGACAGGATGTTTAAGGCTACGGATCTGTCAGGTTTTTGATATTTTGAGTTTGTTGTTGAAACCAGATTATAGTATTTTAGCTTAACTATTGATCTATGTCTTTATAACCTTTAAATCCTGTATAGAATCCAAGTAATTTGTGGTCAAAGTAAGCCAGACGAAACTGCCGGATGAAGATTCTGGGTAACCCAGAAATCTTCAAAGGCAGTTCCTGACCACTACTTTGACCGGCATGTATCTTCATTATGTGATGTTGTTATGATGATGTTTAGTGATAGATCGGTTGTCCTACATGTTGGCTACACACTGCAGCTTATAGATCACAAAAATATTTCAAGGATATCATGTAATGAAGGCTCAAAGTATGACCCATGAACTGTTCTTCATTTCTGGGTAACCCAGAAATGAAGAACAGTCCTGACAACACTTATGGAGGCTCAGATCTCCTTGGTTATATGTGTTATGAACTTGGTTGTTGTTGGATATTGTAGTCTTGCATTAACTGTACATGATCTGACCAATAACATACCCAGAAACACATTACACAGTTCATAATTCTTGGTCAAACAAGGCACCTCGAAACTGGCATGAAGGTTTCTGGGTTTGCATGAAGAACACGAAGAACACCTATAGCGACGGTTCTGTCGCTATAGGCAGTCTTTAGTGACAGTTTTATAAAATATAATTAAATTAATTTCTAAAAATCATTTAAAAATAGAAATTAATTTCTAAAAATTACAAAAATTATTTTAATTTATAAAAATTAACTATTAATAATTTGAAATATTTTTCATAAATATTAGTATTTATTTAAATATTATTGATAATTAATTTATTTATTAAATGCATTAAATAAATTAATTAAAAATGATTTTATTATATTAAAATCATTTTAAATGATAATAAGTTATTTAAAAATATTTTACGTTATAAAATATAAATTTTAATATTTTAAAGAAAATTTTATTAATTATTTAATATTAATGATATTAGATTTATTTAACAATTAAATTAAATAAATTAATTAAAATGATTTTAATATTATAAAAATCATTTTAAATGAAAATAAATAGTTTAAAAATATTTTAAGTTATAAAATATAATTTTTAATATTTAATGGTAAATTTCATTAATTAATTATTGTTAATGATATTAATGTTATTTAATAATTATATTAAATAATTTAGTTTAAAAATGATTTTAATATTAGAAAAAAAAATCATTTTAAATGAAAATAAAGTGTTTAAAAATATTTAAGTTATAAAATATAACTTTTAATATTTAAAGAATAATTTTATTAATAATCTAATATTAATGATATTAATTTAATATTAAATGATATTAAATTTATTTAATAATTATATTAAATAAATAGTTTAAAAATTATTTTATTAATTTAAAAATCATTTAAAAATGATATAAATGAATTAAAAATATTTTAAGTTATAATTAATGACTTTTAATATTTTGATAAATAGTACATTAATATTTAAATATTAATGATAATTATTTAAAATGATTTTAAATGTTTTAAAAATCATTTAAGGGTAGTATTAATACTTTAAAAATATTCTAAGTTATTATAAATAACTTTAATATTTTGGAAATGATTTCATTAATAGTTTAATATTAATTAAATATTAATGATAGTAGAATTATTTATTATTTAAATCATTTAATAATGATTCCGGTGTTTGAAAATTCATGATAAATTATAATAAATATTTAAAAATTATTTGAAAAGGATATAAATGAATTAAAATATTTTAAGTTATAATTAATGACTTTTAATATTTTGATAAATAGTACGTTAATATTTAAATATTAATGATAATTATTTAAAATGATTTTAAATGTTTTAAAAATTATTTAAGGGTAATATTAATACTTTGAAAATATTCTAAGTTATTATAAATAAATTTAATATTTTAGAAATGATTTCATTAATAGTTTAATATTATTTAAATATTAATGATAATAGAATTGTTTATTATTTAAATCATTTAATAATGATTCCGGTGTTTGAAAATTAATGATAAATTATAATAAATGTTTAAAAATTATTATAAGTTATTTAAATATAATATGACTGATACTTTAAGATATTGAGTTACAAAATAGAGTCTGCGACACGATATTTACCCGTTAAAGTCGTCGGTACACCGACATGTTTTAGAAATTGATCTGGACTTAGATAATTTGATTAGATATATGTTTATTTGTGATTCAATGGTTGTTAAACCTATGTGCCAATGCGATTAGATAATGTGCTGCCTGCAATAAGCAGTGCTATGGGTTATAATATGTTATTCTAATAAGTAAAATGATCTTATTACTGATAGGTGTTATATAAAAGATAAAACTAAGTTGCAAATTGTAAGTAGCGTACCAGGCAAGTATCTTACCTTTGTATTTTCTTTATGCAATGGACATGAGTAAGAATGTTTCTGATTTATATTATTACTGTACAGATTATTAACCCTATATTATATACGCTCATTGATTATCAACATGTTAGTATATGGTAATTCAGATATATATTCTGTTAGTTAATTTCTATAAATGGTTATACAAGTGTCCCACTTGGATAATCATTATATTTAATCACATGTTGATGCACCATTGTTAATTACCAATATATATATATATATATATATATATATATATATATATATATGTGTGTGTGTGTGTGTGTGTGTGTGTGTGTGTGTGTGTGTGTGTGTGTGTGTGTGTTAAATTATAGATTATTGTTGAATAAGATAAAACCTTTGGTTTGGAACCCCGACAAGTATGAATATCCCGTACACGGGAAAACTTTTTATGCACCCAAGGTGGATAGAGTGAACGATACCCTCGTTCTTGCACGTAGTATTGATCAATACATGGTACAATGGGCTGATCACCCCCGTGCCCATAACTTATGATGATTTACAGATGAAGTTCTATTTAACCTATTCAAAAATTGAAAATAATGTTAATAGTATGTCAGCTTAACTCTAATTATAGTCATTACGTAGTTTCAAAATTTTAAAAGAGGGTTGTTATGTTATTATTATCGGTTTAGATTACTTCATAACTATTGATTTGTTGTAGAAGGGTAGTATAAAGAAAACATTTAAATTCTTTCAGCTTATATATATATATATATATATATATATATATATATATATATATATATATATATATATATAATTGCTATTACTTGCTGGGCACTCAAATGCTCATCCTTGCTTAATTTAAATGTTTTCAGCTAAGTGTGAAGAACTAGAAGGCTCATGCAGAAATAAAGGAAAAGAAAAGCTAACCAAATAAGATTTGTGGTATTATATGTAATAGTTTGATATTATTAAGACAATGATATATATATTATCTATCATGTTATGTAAGGAATGTATTAAAGGTTACGTACTTGGGAGCTAGACTCTGATAATCATGTAAATTAAGTTAATCTTTATATTATTGTTATTATTATTACTATTATTTTACTCATAGAAATGGTATCGTGAAGCACCGAGTTCGGGTTTCAAGTACCCGGATTTGGGGGCTTTACAGGTTGGTATCAGAGCTTAGGGTTAAAAATCTTAGGTGGGTTAGACCTTAGGCTATAACCTTAGAATAGAGAGAAACGTTAAAAATATAAATAACTCATATAAAGTTTAAAAAGAGATGAATTGATTAAATTCATCATCAAACAAGATAAAAGATAACTTATATAAAACTATTATTTGTTATGTGTATATACTATATGCTAATCAGGATAATTTATGTGTGTAGATGTCTGGTGGAAAAGGCTTGTTATATGCTTATAGCATGATGAAGGATCAAATCCATACACCCGAGCTGATATCGAAGCTAATAGGTGAAATAGAGGCTCACAATGAAAATAACTCGGACGAGGTGATTATTATAGAAAATGTAGTACCAGATCCGGAGATGGTAGAGCTGACAAATAGTGATTCGGACACTAAAGTTGAAGCTGATCAAGCATTAACGCAGGTGCAGGATCTGAGGAACAAGGTTTCTTCTCTGGAAAGGCTGTGGGAGATAGAGAAGCTGCTAAATAGTCAATTGCGATAGGCGTTAATAGAAATAATGGAAGAATAAGATAAGCTTAAAATCCAAATTGATCAGATGGGAGCCACAAACAACGCATCGTGTGCAACTCCGAGCAAGAAGGGAAAAAGACAGATAGAAAACCAGGACTTAGGAAAATCCAACAAGAAGAAAGGGAAAAGAATATGCTATCTTTGCGGTTATGAAGGACATACTACTCTGTATTGTCCCAACAATAAACCAGGTGCATGTTTTATATATGGGATAGAAGGTCATCAGGCGAAAGGTTGTCCAAGGAAGAAGGCGTAGCGAATATGTAGTATAGGTTTTGTGGTGTAGGTGTGTTTAATGTAATATATAGGATAAGTATGTATGCGTAAGTTATGTTCTCAACTTTTGTAATGATCAAGGTTGTAAATCCTGACTTTTGTAGTCATAAAGGGATAGCTGATGTTTAAAGCAGTATGTGTTATGCTATGTAAAATATTCGTTAAATGAATATTAATCTAAGTTTAAGTAATGAAATGAGTTTAATATATTAAACTTATATGATAAGGTTTAGAATGTAAGTTAAATTTATGATTTTATCTAATCCAATAATGTTGCCAAGACGTCGAACTTGAAATCAAAGGGCAGAAGAATCTGTCAATAACGCTGGGGGACAACAACAAGCAGACTCGATGCAACACTTTGCAAACATAGTAGCACAAGCAATGCAGCAAGGAATGCCAGCCGCAGGGAACTAGCCGGATAATCTCTTAGCGAACTTCAAAGACTTTAAGGTTGTCGGACCGCCAGAATTTAAAGGTACCACTGACCCTGCTGAAGCCCAAACTTGGGTTAAAGAGATTGAAATAGTATTCGTGATAGCTAGGGTAGCTGAGGGGCAAAAGACCATTTTTGCCACCTATATGATGAAGGGTGAGGCAAATTTTTGGTGGGAAGCGAATCAGGCGAGAGTAGGAGAAGGTGTAGTTACATGGGATATGTTTAAAACTTTGTTTTTCAAAAACTATTTTTCATCCAGTATACAGGCTAGGATGGACATGAAATTTTTAGAATTAAAGTAAGAGAATATGACGGTGTCAGAATACGCTGCAAAGTTCAATGAGTTGGCTAGGTTTGCTCCGCATCAAGTTGATACAGAGGCTAGGAAAGCGAGGAGGTTTGGGCTGGGATTAAAACTCTGGCTCTACAACAAGGTGGCAGCGTTGCAGATCCCTATATTTGCAACACTCATGGAGAAGGCGATTATTACTGAGGAGGGAAGTAAGGCCATGAGCCTCTACAACAAGGAGAGGAAGAATAAGGGTAAGGTAGAAGGAGCTGGGAAGGTAGGAATTAATATTGGGAGTAGGAGTGTGAATGGAAAGAGGAAGGTGAATAATTTTAGGAATGTTCAGATCAAGCAGGAAGGAGATAAGAAGCCAGTTGTGCAGTTTAAGACTTGTGGAAAGAACCACTCTGGGAAAATTTGTTTGCTATAAGTGCGGGAAGGAGGGCCATATCTCTCCCAACTGCCCCAATCCAAGAATGAACAGTGGATATTTTCTATGTGGATCTACTAAATAGAAGATGAAGGATTGTCCGAAGAGGAGGATGGAGGCAAGGAGTGTGACTACTGGCAAGGGCAGCGGGACTTTAGCAATCACGGGGCCTACATCATTAAATAAGCCAACAAAATCAACAGCAATGGCCTACAACATGACTGTCCAGGACACGATGGCAGCTGACAATGGGACTCCAGGCATTATTCATACAACTTTTATTTTTATTATGCATGATTTTTTTATATGTAGTAAATTATTTTATAAAAAAATTTTGAGGAAGGAATTTGAGTTATTTTAGAAATCAAATTTTCGTTTAATCAGAAAGACAAGCTTTATGTGACTAGTTAAAGATCAGTTCGATCAAAGTTGATCAAGATCTATTTGAAATGATTATGTATGTTATGTACCCTTGTATGTATAGGTTTTAAAACGGTGATTCCGGGGACGAAATCTTTATAAGGGAGGGTGAATATAACGACCCAATATTTTCTATATAAATTAAATCAGAAATTTTGCGTATAAATTTTTTTTTAAGGATGATGATTTGTACAAGATATTGTGTATATGTACTTATGTGATAAATAAAAATATATTTATTACGTGAATATTTACAAATAATTTTATTTTAGAATTATTGATTATTATAAAATATATTCTTATAATAATTACTTTTATAGCAAAAATGATTTTATTAATTATTTCCATGAAAATATAATCCTATATTATTTAAATAATATAGGGAGTGCTTTTTTTTAGAATAATTATAATAATTATTTTATTATATGAATTTTAGTACAGATTATTAAGTTAATTATTTTACCTTAATTATTAAGGTTAAATAGGGGAGAATAAATCAGATATGAAATCTAAACCCTAATTTTGGATTTTTATCAAGGAATAAGAATAATAATATAATAATATTATATTTTGATTTTTCAGTGCTACAAATATGTACTGTATGTACGTATTGAGGATAGTTGGTCAATTATGGTTTATATTTTTCAAAACCTTATTATTAATTGGTTAAACCCTAGTTCAAAAGTTAATACGCGTTCAAGACGGTGTAGTAATGGTGTTATTTGATTTATGTTATGTTATATAGGATTTTATGTTAATTTTGAAAACCCTAATTCTAAAATCAGTAACCCTAATTAATATTTCGAAAACCCTAATTTCTGAAACGAGAAATCCTAATTTGAAACTCAAATTAGAACTCGAGATTATTTGTAATTGTGATAAGGTGATTACTTTACAGGTATTAGAATTATAATTGTTAATCATGAAAACCCTATTACTAAACTAGAAACTCTAATTTCTATATTTAGTAACCTTAATTAGTAATTTTAAAACCTAATTACTAATTGTGAACCCTAATTGCTAAATTAGCAAAGTTAATTATAATTAGTGATATTAAACCCTAATGTTCCTGTATAAAGTAATTAGAAAAATAATTTAACTAAGAAAACCATAATTACAAATTTTAGAAACTAAAATTTTTATTTTTTATTATTTAGTGCAAACCCTAATTGCTAGATATTACAAATGTTTTGTGTTAAACCTTAGGGTTAAACCCTAAGGGTTTACAAGGATGACAAGAATGCCATTAAATTGGAAATACAAATGACCATTATGCCCTTTGCATTATTGAAGCTAATTTATAGGCTTTGACCTTAGGCTTAGTTGGTGAACCACTTCAATAGTGGTGCACAAATGGCCCGAAGCCTGCAATTCCGCCTTAATCCGGCCTTGGTCCGGCTTGGTCAACACCTGGCCTGGTCAAAGCCTGGGCCAGACAGGCCCGACCCACTAGACTAGGAACAGACCTTGGTTTTAAGGCTAATATCTAGCCTGACCTAGCCTTCAAAATAGTCCGGCCTGGCCCGAGGCCTGGATCGGCCCGAGGTTCAAGCCTGGCCCTTATACAACATGTTTGGCTTGATCCTTGCTATATCTTTTATTGAAAAACACTTCCTGACTTTCAGCAAATACTATATGTGGGACTTGGTTATTTTGAAATAAATGGGGTGAGGATTGTTTTTATAGTGTGAAGTATAATATTTAATTCAAGTTTAACTCAATGTGGGACTAAGATTTTAGACTTCAAATCATTATAAAAGGTCTTGCACTATTGTTGCCTTGTTGGGTTGATCAACAAAAAAATGAATCCTCTGTCATTACAGAAAATGTACACAGCGAATACATGAAGATGTACATATACATTAGTTCACTCTTGCCTGATAAAATGGAGAGGAGCTCACATCTGTTGTACTGTAAAAGGAATCCTTTGTGTTACCATAGTCATCCCACATGACAACCTCCTTTTTCAACAACTTTAGTATACTTAACACAAAGTTGACTAATATACCAAAGAAAAGTTCTTAAAATGAACAATGTGGGACTTTTGCTAAAACTAAGATTTTGAAGCACAACTACCAAAGTGTTGGACAGAGACTTGGAGCGAAGAATTTTTTACCGAAGATTGGGTTTTGAACGTCTTTGTTAGGGGATTAAGGGAAGGAATCAAAAAGTATGTAGAGTGGTGTTCCCCAAATTCCTTGCAAAGAGCAATTGATTTGGCAAAACAACAAGAGTTATGTCATGCAACTAAGGTGTTTAAGGAGTATCTTTGAAGCATGGATACTTGACCATTGTACAGAAGTCCCATTAACAATTTAAAAGTCCCACATAGCCTACTATTCCTCTCTTATCCTTCCTTTGTTTTATAAATAGTAAGGTTAATTTTTCAAAAATCTCACATTGTTTACTATTCTTTTCTTCTCCTACTTATGTTTTATAAATAGAGAAGAGTAAGTTTAATTTCTTAAATCATAGTCTGCAAGTCCACCCTTTTGATTTTGAATGAGTATCACATCAATAAGCGTAATTTTAGAACTTGGAAAAGGTGGAGGAAATGGCAAATAATAAATATATATTTAAAAAGATAAATTGTACTAATGAACACAAGTCTAATTATCCCTATTTTAAAATATAAAAAATTAATATCAAGATCAATGTTAAATTCTATTGTAATTGATGGTTAAGAAAGCTTTAAAAAAATCATTTAAAAGTCCCACATCCAAGTCCCACATCGATACCTCAAGAAAGATATGTTTAACAATAAGCTATAAAAGTGAGGTCTTTTTAGCTCTAATGCATCTTTGTTTCAAAGTCCCATATCATATATTATGTTTTTTTTCTCCTACTTTTGTGATATAAATGGAGAACAATAAGATAAAAATTTCTTTAGCAAAACTTGGAAGTCCAAATTTGGATGTCCGAAGGCCTGGCCTAGGCCTGGGTTGGGCCTGGCCTGATCAGATCTGTAGGCCTTAACAGGCTTCATATTTTGTTGCCAAGCCTGGCCTGGCCCGGCCTTGTAGTCCAATAGTAAAAGCCTGGCCTGGCGTGGTCAACGGGAAAAGCCTGGCAGGCCCAAGCCGAATCAGGCTAGGTCAGCATGTTGTGCATCACTACACTTCAACCACCCCATGTGCTAGCAACTCCAGCAAATCAGTTTCTATATCAGCCAAATACATGGTATATTAGTTGTATAAATAGATTTGGAGAGAGAGAAATTCATTTGTTAGCCTAAATTTTGCTCAACACTCAAACTAACTCTCTCAAGACCCACACCTCCGAAAATATCAAGATATATCAGTCACAAACAAAGCCCCATGATCACCCTTGGCAAATCATAAGCATAGAATCAAAGATTGAGCAAAGAAGGTATAAACCCTAGCCATGAAATATGACTTTAATCTTGTGTTAGATGTTATGCTTGAGTGTTATAATATATTATTTGTAGTCCATATAGTTGATCTGGGTTGACATATACTAGATCCATAACTTTAATATGCTCAAAATCAAGTTTTTGAAATATTTGGAAATTTTGTTTTGAGGTCTGACAACCGAATGTCAGGTCTTGTAGATCTCTGACTGTTAAAGATTTTAGTGTTTTTGATGTTTGAACTTGTAGCGTGTCATGAGATCGGTGTTCTGTAACTCATAGAAGCACCAGATCGAGCATAGATTGATAGATATTGTTGGTCAAAGGTCGTTAACCGACCATGACTGGACCATTTCTGGGTAACCCAAAAATGGGTTTTCAATGTCTGATAGGATGTTTAAGGCTCCGGATCTGTCAGGTTTTTGATGTTTTTGAGTTTGTTGTTGAAACCAGATTATAGTATGTTAGCTTAACTATTGATCTATGTCTTTATAACCTTTAAATCCTGTATAGAATCCAAGTAATTTGTGGTCAAAGTAAGCCAGACGAAACTGCCGGATGAAGATTCTGGATACCCAGAAATCTTCAAAGGCAGTTCCTGACCACTACTTAGACCGGCATGTATCTTCATTATGTGATGTTGTTATGATGATGTTTAGTGATAGATCTGTTGTCCTACATGTTGGCTACACACTGCAGCTTATAGATCACAAAAATATTTCAAGGATAGCATGTAATGAAGGCTCAAAGTATGACCCATGAACTGTTCTTCATTTCTGGGTAACCCAGAAATGAAGAACAGTCCTGACAACACTTTTGGAGGCTCAGATCTCCTTGGTTATATGTGTTATGAACTTGGTTGTTGTTGGATATTGTAGTCTTGCATTAACAGTACACGATCTGACCAATAACATACCAAGAAACACATTACACAGTTCATAATTCTTGGTCAAACAAGGCACCTCGAAACTGACATGAAGGTTTCTGGGTTTGCATGAAGAACACGAAGAACACCTATAGCGAAGGTTCTGTCGCTATAGGCAGTCTTTAGTGACAGTTTTATAAAAATTAATTAAATTAATTTCTAAAAATTATTTAAAAATAGAAATTAATTTTTGAAAATTACAAAAATTATTTTAATTTATAAAAATTAACTTTTAATAATTTGAAATATTTTTCATAAATATTAGTATTTATTTAAATATTTTTGATAATTAATTTATTTATTAAATGTATTAAATAAATTAATTAAAAATGATTTTATTATATTAAAAATCATTTTAAATGATAATAAGTTATTTAAAAATATTTTAAGTTATAAAATATAGCTTTTAATATTTTAAAGTAAATTTCATTAATTATTTAATATTAATGATATTAGATTTATTTAACAATTAAATTAATATAAATAAATTAAAAATGATTTTAATATTATAAAAATCATTTTAAATGAAAATAAATAGTTTAAAAATATTTTAAGTTATAAAATATAACTTTTAATATTTAAAGGTAAATTTTATTAATTAATTATTTTTAATGATATTAAAGTTATTTAATAATTATATTGAATAATTTAGTTTAAAATGATTTTAATATTAGAAAAAAATCATTTTAAATGAAAATAAAGTGTTTAAAAATATTTTAAGTTATAAAATATAACTTTTAATATTTAAAGAATAATTTCATTAATAATATAATATTAATGATAATAATTTAATATTAAATTATATTAATTTTATTTAATAATTATCTTAAATAAATAGTTTAAAAATGATTTTATTAATTTAAAAATCATTTGAAAAGGATATAAATGAATTAAAAATATTTTAAGTTATAATTTATGACTTTTAATATTTTGATAAATAGTACATTAATATTTAAATATTAATGATAATTATCTAAAAATGATTTTAAATGTTTTAAAAATCATTTAAGGGTAATATTAATACTTTAAAAATATTCTAAGTTATTATAAATAACTTTAATATTTTGAAAATGATTTCATTAATAGTTTAATATTAATTAAATATTAATGATAATAGAATTGTTTAATATTTAAATTATTTAATAATGATTCCAGTGTTTGAAATTTCATGATAAATTATATTAAATGTTTAAAAATTATTATAAGTCATTTAAAAATAATATGACTGATACTTGAAGATATTGAGTTATATAATAGAGTCTTAGACACGATAATTACAAGTTAAAGTCGTCAGTACACCGACATGTTTCAGAAATTGATCTAAACTTAGATAATTTGATTAGATATATGTTTATTTGTGATTCAATGGTTGTTAAGCCTATGTGCCAATGTGATTAGGTAATGTGTTGACTGCAATAAGTAGTGCTATGGTTTATAATATGTTATTCTAATAAGTAAAATGATCTTATTACTGATAGGTGTTATATAAAAGATAAAACTAAGTTGCAAATTGTAAGCAGCGTACCATACAAGTATCTTACCTTTGTATTTTCTTTATGCAATGGACATGAGTAAGAATGTTTCTGAATTATATTATTACTGTACAGATTATTAACCTTATATTATATACGCTCATTGATTATCAACATGTTAGTATATGGTAATTCAGATATATATTCTGTTTGTTAATTTCTATAAATGGTTATACAAGGGTCCCCACTTGGATAATCATTGTGTTTAATCACATGTTGATGCACCTTTGTTAATTACCCGTATATATATATATATATATATATATATATATATATATATATATATATATATATATATATATATATATATATATATATATATGTTGAATTAGAGATTATTGTTGAACAAGATAAAACCTTTGGTTTGGAACCCCGACAAGTATGAACATCCCGTACACGGGAAAACTTTTTATGCACCCAAGGTGGACAGAGTGAACGATACCCTCGTTCTTGCACGTAGTATTGATCAATACAGGGTACAACGGGCTGATCACTCCCGTGCCCGTAAGTTATGACGGTTTACAGATGAAGTTCTATTTAACCTATTCGAAAATTAAAAATAATGTTCATAGTATGTCACCTTAACCCTAATTATAGTCATTACGTAGTTTCAAAAATTTGAAAGAGGGTTGTTATGTTATTATTATCGGTTTAGATTACTTCACAACTATTGATTTGTTGTAGAAGGGTAGTATAAAGAAAATATTTAAATTCTTTCAGCTTATATATATAATTGCTATTACTTGCTGGGCACTCAAATGCTCATCTTTTCTTAATTTAAATGTTTTAAGCTAAAATGACTATTTTGCCCCTAGCTTTGAAAATTTATATAATGAAAGTGTTAGTTGATTTTTTCAAAATCAACCAACACTTTGGAAGATAGAAAGAGCTTGAGAGCTTGGAGAAGATGGAGAAGGAAGAGAATGAGCATAAATGATCGAATCGAAAGTGTTCGTGAAATAGAAAAGCTAGCGAAATGCCGGTTTTGTCCAAAGGAAGAAAAATAAAGAAGGAAGGTATTAAAACCTAACTTTTAAGTTAGATTTTCTTTAAGTTTTATATTTTGAAAACATAGCTTAATGAGAATAAGAAGTAAAAGATTTTAGTAATGATTTAATATGGTTGAAATCATGAGAAAAAGAAGAAATAAGAAATAGAAGTTTATTTTATAAATTTCTTAAGGAAGTGTAAGATTCGTAATGAATTTGAGCGATTCAAATGAATCATATGAACGATTCGGTGTAATAAGTAAGAAATGGTGTGTTATAACATCAAATTCTAAGAAAAAGTGAAATCGTAATCAAAATATCGAATAAAATGAAGAACGAACGATGAACGCGAAGAACACGAAAAATGTTATTGATGGACAAATTTTAAACCATCGTAGTATAATTTGTTATTGATGGACAAGTTTAAAAGCATCGCGTATAAGTTAGATACTTATTGTGTAACAACCCGATATTTTCTATATAAATAAATAAGAAATTTTGTGAATAATTTTTTTTTATATATTAAGGATGAGGATTTGTACAAGATTATGTGTATATGTACTTATGTGGTAAGTAAAAATATATTTATTACATAATTATTTACAAATGAATTTATTTTAAAATTATTGATTATTAAAAAGTATTTACTTATAATAATTAATTTATGGTAGAAATATTTTAATAATTATTTTCCATGAAAATATATAATTATATATTATTTAAATAATATATGAACTGATTTTTAGAATTATTATAATAATTAATTTATTATATGAATTTTAGTACAAGTTATTAAGTTAATTATTTTACCTTAATTATTAAGGTTAAATAGGAAGAATAAATCAGATATGGTATCCAAACCCTAATTTTGGATTATTGCCAAGGTATGAGAATAATAATATAATATTAATTATATTTTGATTTTTCAGTGCTATGAATATGTACTGCATGTACGTATTGATGATAATTGGTCAATTATGGTGTTTAATTTCAAAACCCTAGTATTAATTGGTTAAACCCTAATTTTACTTAGGGAAACTCTAAATTGAGAATCAATTGTGAGCTTAAGACTGTTATATAACTATGTTATATGTTTTATGTTGTGTATTAAGTGATTAATTAGGTTAAACCCTAATTATAATCTGGAAACCCTAATTTATAATTTGGGGAAACCTAATAATATCAAGAAAACCCTAAATATATTTTTAATACCCTAATTTTCTATTTAAAAACCCTAATTATAATTATTTAGTTATAATTTAATTTTTATTGAACTCTATATATAATTGTTCAAACCCTAGAAATTATTTAGGAAACCTTAATGTTTAAAATCTAGTGATTAGAATCTAGATTCAAGTGTCATGGACAAGAATACCCTTAAATTATTTTATTAGTTTACTAAAATACCCCTCATTGGATATTTTCTTGAGATAACTTGCAAATCTTTCCATATTTTGAGTTGTTGAACAACCTTACCAACTCCACATGCTCTAAATGACAGCAACTAGCCTCTTTCATCAGCCATTCATGCATTTAACAATTGTATAAATAGATTGGAGAGAGAGAAAATGTATTTGTTAACTTACATTTTGCACCACACTCAAACATTTTCTCTCAAGCCCCAAACCCACGAATTTATCTAGCATATCAGTTCCCAAGACCAGCCCCACGATCAACCATAACAAACAGAAGCCAGAGAATCAGAAATTTTTCTCAAGAAGGTATAAACGAACCCTAGAATTTATGTCCAACGATTCTGTGTTAGATGTTATGTTTGATTGTTAAAATATGTTGTATAAGGTGTCCAAGGATGATCTGGGTTGCTAGATGTTAGATCCATAACATCTAGAGGCTCGGATTTGAAGATTTACAAAATCTGGAAAAATAAAATTTTGTCTTCTGACAGTGAATGTCAGTCCTTATATCTCTGTGATCTGTATAGATTTTGGTGTTTTGAAAGCTTTTAGTTGTAGTCGAGTATGTGTTCTTTAGTCTGAAAGTTGAATCAAGGTCATAGCTTCAACAGATTGCAAGTTATTCGTGGTCAAAGGTCGTTGACCGACCATGACCAGACCAATTCTGGGTAACCCAGAAACTAGTTTGCAGTGTTTGACAACATTTTGTCAAGCTCATATCTGTAATGTTATAGATGTTCTGATGTTGATATTTAGTAGATCTTGTAGCCTGTTAGTTGTACTATAGATCCATGCTTTTAAATCCCTTAAACATCAAATGGATTTAACATAGTGGCCGGTCAAAGTAGGTACATTGTTCACGGATTCGGTTTTCTGGGTAACCCAGAAAACCTATGAACACAGTTTCTGACGAGGTTTGACCGGTCTGGATCTGACGATTTTGTTATGTTTTTGTTGATATTATGTGATAGATCTACTCTCCTACATGTTAGCTACACACTACCGGTTTTAAATCACAAAAATATTACAAGATTAACAAGTTGTGGAAGCCCAAAACGAGCCAATCAAACTGTTCTTCATTTCTGGGTAACCCAAAAAATGAAGAACAGCTCTGACAGCTTGTTCAATGCTTCAGATCTCGTTAGTTATGCATGGTTTGATGATGTTGTTTGTTGGATCGTGTAGTCTTGTACTTGTACTACATTATCTTATCAACAACATGTTCAGAAACACATCACGCACGCTTTTAATCTTGGTCAAACATGGTCCCTCGAAACTGTCTATGGTGTTCTGGGTTTTTGCCAAGAACATGAAGAACACCTATAGCGACGGTTCTGTCGCTATAGGTGGTCTTTAGCGATAGATTATTTAATATTTTTCAGAAATTAATTATTAAATAGAAAAAATTAGTTTTAAATTATTAAAAATACAAAATAAATTATTAAAAATTATTAAAAATTCTGAAAATTAGTTTTTAATTATTTTTAATATATTTCATTAATATTTAATATTTTTGAAATATTAAAAGTATTTAATTTATTTAATTATAATATTAAATAAATTATTTAAAAATGATTTTAATATTAGAAAAATCATTAAAAATTATATTATGATATAAGAAAATATTTTATGTTATTTTTAATGACTTTTAATATTTTATGATAAATTTCATTAATAAATTAATATTAATGGTAATTAATTTATTTACTGAATGAATTAAGTAAATTAATTAAAAATAATTTTATTATATTAAAAAATCATATTAAATGAAAATAAAGTGTTTAAAAATATTTTAAGTTATAAAATATAACTTTTAATATTTAAAGAATAATTTCATTAATAATTTAATATTAATGATTATTAAGTTATTATTATTGATATTAAATTTATTTAATAATTATATTAAATAAATAGTTTAAAAATGGTTTTATTAATTTAAAAATTATTTAAAAAGGATATAAATGAATTAAAAATATTTTAAGTTATGAATAATGACTTTTAATATTTTGATAAATAGAACATTAATACTTTAATATTAATGATAATTATTTAAAAATAATTTTAAATGTTTTAAAAATTATTTAAAGGTAATATTAATACTTTAAAAGTATTTTGAGTTATTATACATAACTTTAATATTTTGGAAATGATTTCATTAATAGTTTAATACTAATTAAATATTAATGATAATAGAGTTGATTAGTATTTAATCATTTAAATATGATTCCGGTGTTTAAAAATTTATGATAAATTATAATAAATATTTTAAAATTTTATTGAGTCATTTAAAAATAAAATGACTGATACGTACTGATGTTAAGTTATAAAATAGAGTCTTAGACTCGATGATTACCCAATAAAGTTGTCGGTAGACCGACATGTTTCAGAAATTGATCTGGACTTAGATATTGTGATTGTATAAGTGATTATTTGTGATTCAATGGTTATTAAACATAGGTGCTAATGTGATTAGGTTATGTGTTGACTGCAATAAGCAGTGTTATGTGTTATAGTATGTTGTTCTAATCGAACGAACTATCTTATTAATGATAGGTCGTGAGATAAGCGATAGATCTTAATTACAAGTTGTAAGCAGCGCTTCAGGCAAGTATCTAACCTTTGCATTTTCTTTATGCAATGGATGTGAGTAAGAATGTTTCTAAACTATATTATTATTGTACAGATTATGAACTTTATATTATATAAGCTCATTAAATATCAACATGTTAGTATACGATAATTCGGATATATATATTCTGTTCGTTAATTTCTAGAAATGGTTAAACAAGTGTCCCAACTTGGATAATCATTGTATTTAATCACATGTTGATATACCTTTGTCAATTACCCATATATAGATATATTGAATTATAGATTATTGTTGAACAAGATAAAACCTTTGATTTAGAACCCAGACATGTATGAACATCCCTACACGGGAAAATTTTTATGCGCTCCGGCGGACAAAGGATGAACGATAATATCGTTCTAGCAATGTAGTATTGATCAATGCAGGGCATAACAGGCTGATCACCCCCGTGCCCGTAAGTTATGACGGTTTACAGATGAATTTTTGTTTAACCTTTTCGAAAATGAAAACAATGTTCATGGCATGTCACCATAACCCCAGATATAGTCATTATGTAGTTTCAAAAATTTGAAAGAGAGTTGTTATGTTATTATTATCGGTTCAGAATACTTCACAACTATTGACTTGTTGTAGAAGAGTAGTACAAAGAAAACATTTAAATCCTTTAAGCTTATATATATATATATATAAATAATTGGTGTTCCTTGCTGGGCACTCAAATGCTCATCCTTGCTTAAATTTAAATGTTTTCAGCTAAGTGCGAACGACCAGAGAACTCTGCTAAGAACAAAGGAAAAGGGAAGGTTGCTGAATGAATGAATTACTATGTTATGTAATAGTTTAATGTTATTAAGATAATTATGATATATATTATCTATCATGGGTTGTAATGAATGTTTAAAGGTTATGTACTTGGGAGCTAGACTCTGATAATTATGTAAATTAAGTTGATCTTTTATGTTATTTTTATTATTATTAGTATTATTCCGCTCATAGAAATGGTATCGTGAAGAACCGAGTTTGGGTTTCAAGTACCTGGATTTGGGGTCCTCACAGGTTGGTATCAGAGCTATAGGGTTAGAAACCTTAGGTGGGCTAGACCATAGGCTATAACCTTAGAATAGAGGGAAACGTTGAAAATATAAATAACTCATATAGAGTTTAAAAAGAGATGAATTGACTAAATTCATCGTCAAACTAAATAAAAGATAACTTGTATAAAACTCTTATTTGTTGTGTGTATATACTATATGCTAATTAGGATAATTTATGTGTGTAGATGTCAGGTGAAAAAGGATTCGATTACCCTTGGATCGTAAAGAAGGAGCCAATATCGAAGCCGATAGCTGACATAGAGGCTCACAATGAAAATAACTCAGAAGATGTGGTTATTGTGGAAAATATAGTACCAGATCCGGAGATGGTGGAGCTAACAGATAGCGATTCAGACACTAAAGTTAGAGCTGATCAAGCATCAACAGAGGTGCAGAATCTGAAGAACAAGGTTTCTTCTCTGGAAAGGCTGTGGGAGATAGAAAGGCTGTTGAATAGTCAGTTGCGTCAAGCGTTAATAGAAATATTGGAAGGACAAGATAAGCTTAAAATCCAAATTGGTTAGATGGGAGCCACAAGCAACACATCGTGTGCAGCTCCGGATAAGAAGGGAAAAAGAAAGATAGAAGACCATGACTTAGGAAAATCCAATAAGAAGAAATGGAAAAGAATATGTTATCTTTGCGGCTATGAAGGACATACCACTCCGTACTGTCCTGACTACAAAAAAGGAGCATGTTATGTCTGTGGTATAGAAGGTCATCAGGCGAGAGAATGTCCAAGGAAAATGTGTAATAAATAGGTAGTATAGGTTCTGTTGTGTAGGAGAGTTTAATATAATACATATGATAAGTATGTTTGTGTAATGTAATATTTCTAACTTTTGTATTAAGTCAAGACTGTAAATCCCGACTTTTGTGGTCATAAAGGGATAGCTGAAGTTCAAAGCATTTTGTGCTATGTAAAATATTCGTTAAATGAATATGAATCTATGTTTGAGAAACGATGAAATAAGTTTAAAATATTAAACTTATGTGATAAGGTTTAGAATGTAAGTTAAATTATGATTTTATTAAATCAGATAATGCCGCCAAGACGTCGAACTCACAACCAAAGGGCAGAAGGATCTGTCAACAACGTCGAGGGACAACCACAACCAGATCCAATGCAGCAATTTGCAAACATGTTAGCTCAAGCTATGCAACAGGGAATACCAGTCGCTGGAAACCAGCCGGGCAACCGCTTAGCCAACTTCAAAGACTTTAAGGCTGTAGGACCACCATAATTCAAAGGTACAACTGACCCTATAGAAGCTCAAACTCGGGTTAAGGAAATTGAAAAAGCGTTTATGGTAGCTAGGGTAGATGAGGGGCAGAAAACTGTTTTTTCCACTTACATGATGAAGGGGGAAGCAAATTTTTGGTGGAAAGCGAATCAGGCTAGGGCAGGAGAAGGTGTAGTCATATGGGATAGATTTAAAACTTTGTTTTTCGAAAATTATTTTTCACCAAGTATGCAGGCGAGGATGGAGGTTAAATTTTTAGAGTTGAAGCAGGAGAATATGACGGTGTCTGAATACGCCGCCAAATTTAATGAGTTAGCTAGGTTTGCTCCACATCAAGTTGATACGGAGGCTAGGAAAGCTAGAAGGTTTGAGCTGGGATTGAAACCCTGGCTCTATAACAAAGTGGCGGTGTTGCAAATTCTTACATTTGCAGCACTCATGGAGAAAGCGATCATAGCTGAGGAGGGAAGTGAGGTCATGAGCCTTTACAATAAGGAGAGGAAGAATAAGGGTAAGATAGAAGGAGCTAGGAAGGTGGAAATTAATAGTGGGAGCAGGAGTGGAGATAGTAAGAGGAAGGTGAGCAGTTTTGCAAGTGTACAAGTGAAACAGGAAGGTGTTAAGAAACAGATAGTGCCATGTAAGACATGTGGGAAGAATCACTCGGGGGAGTGTTTGCAAGGAAAATTTGTTTGCTATAAGTGCGGACAGGAGGGCCATATTTCTCCCAACTGCCCCAATCCTAGGATGAATAGTGGATGTTTTATATGCGGATCGACAGAGCACAGGGTGAAAGATTGTCCAAAGAGGAGGGTGGAGAGAGGAAGTGTGAACATGGGCACTGGCAGTGGAACGTTAGCAATCACGGGACCGACTTCGTCAAGCAAGCCAACAAAATCTACGGCAAGGGTCTACAACATGACAGTTCAAGATACGGCAGCAGTTGGCACTGGAACTCTAGGTATTATTCGTATGTTTTTTTTATTTTCTTATGCATGATTTTCCTATATATAGTAAAATTATTTTATAAAGAAATTTTGAGGAGGAATTTGAGTTATGTTAGAAACCAATTTTTCTGTGTAATCAGAAAGACAAGCTTTGTGTGAATAGTTAAAGATCAGTTCGATCAAAGTTGATCGAGATTTACTTACAATGATTATGCACGCTATGTGACCGTGTATGTATAGGCTTTAAAACGGTGATTCCGGGAACGGAATCTTTATAAGGTAGGGTGAATGTAACAACCCGATATTTTCTATATAAATAAATAAGAAATTTTGTGAATAATTTTTTTTTTATATATATTAAGGATGAGGATTTGTACAAGATTATGTGTATATGTATTTAAGTGGTAAGTAAAAATATATTTATTACATAATTATTTACAAATGAATTTATTTTAAAATTATTGATTATTAAAAAGTATATACTTATAATAATTAATTTATGGTAGAAATATTTTAATAATTATTTTCCATGAAAATATATAATCATATATTATTTAAATAATATATGAACTGATTTTTAGAATAATTATAATAATTAATTTATTATATGAATTTTAGTACATGTTATTAAGTTAATTATTTTACCTTAATTATTAAGGTTAAATAGGAAGAATAAATCAGGCATGGTATCCAAACCCTAATTTTGGATTATTGCCAAGGTATGAGAATAATAATATAATATTAATTATATTTTGATTTTTCAGTGCTATGAATATGTACTGCATGTACGTATTGATGATAATTGGTCAATTATGGTGTTTAATTTCAAAACCCTAGTATTAATTGGTTAAACCCTAATTTTACTTAGGAAAACTCTAAATTGAGAATCAATTGTGAGCTTAAGACTGTTATATAACTATGTTATATGTTTTATGTTGTGTATTAAGTGATTAATTAGGTTAAACCCTAATTATAATCTGGAAACCCTAATTTATAATTTGGGGAAACCTAATAATATCAAGAAAACCCTAAATATATTTTTAATACCCTAATTTTCTATTTAAAAACCCTAATTATAATTATTTAGTTATAATTTAATTTTTATTGAACTCTATATATAATTGTTCAAACCCTAGAAATTATTTAGGAAACCTTAATGTTTAAAATCTAGTGATTAGAATCTAGATTCAAGTGTCATGGACAAGAATACCCTTAAATTATTTTATTAGTTTACTAAAATACCCCTCATTGGATATTTTCTTGAGATAACTTGCAAATCTTTCCATATTTTGAGTTGTTGAACAACCTTACCAACTCCACATGCTCTAAATGACAGCAACTAGCCTCTTTCATCAGCCATTCATGCATTTAACAATTGTATAAATAGATTGGAGAGAGAGAAAATGTATTTGTTAACTTACATTTTGCACCACACTCAAACATTTTCTCTCAAGCCCCAAACCCACGAATTTATCTAGCATATCAGTTCTCAAGACCAGCCCCACGATCAACCATAACAAACAGAAGCCAGAGAATCAGAAATTTTTCTCAAGAAGGTATAAACGAACCCTAGAATTTATGTCCAACGATTCTGTGTTAGATGTTATGTTTGATTGTTAAAATATGTTGTATAAGGTGTCTAAGGATGATCTGGGTTGCTAGATGTTAGATCCATAACATCTAGAGGCTCGGATTTGAAGATTTACAAAATCTGGAAAAATAAAATTTTGTCTTCTGACAGTGAATGTCAGTCCTTATATCTTTGTGATCTGTATAGATTTTGGTTTTTGAAAGCTTTTAGTTGTAGTCGAGTATGTGTTCTTTAGTCTGAAAGTTGAATCAAGGTCATAGCTTCAACAGATTGCAAGTTATTCGTGGCCAAAGGTCGTTGACCGACCATGACCAGACCAATTCTGGGTAACCCAGAAACCAGTTTGCAGTGTCTGACAACATTTTGTCAAGCTCATATCTGTAATGTTATAGATGTTCTGATGTTGATATTTAGTAGATCTTGTAGCCTGTTAGTTGTACTATAGATCCATGCTTTTAAATCCCTTAAACATCAAATGGATTTAACATAGTGGCCGGTCAAAGTAGGTACATTGTTCACGGATTCGGTTTTCTAGGTAACCCAGAAAACCTATGAACATAGTTTCTGATGAGGTTTGACCGGTCTGGATCTGACGATTTTGTTATGTTTTTGTTGATATTATGTGATAGATCTACTCTCCTACATGTTAGCTACACACTACCGGTTTTAAATCACAAAAATATTACAAGATTAACAAGTTGTGGAAGCCCAAAACGAGCCAGTCAAACTGTTCTTCATTTCTGGGTAACCCAGAAAATGAAGAACAACTCTGACAGCTTGTTCAACGCTTCAGATCTCGTTAGTTATGCATGGTTTGATGATGTTGTTTGTTGGATCGTGTAGTCTTGTACTTGTACTACATTATCTTATCAACAACATGTTCAGAAACACATCACACACGCTTTTAATCTTGGTCAAACATGGTCCCTCGAAACTGTCTATGGTGTTCTGGGTTTTTGCCAAGAACATGAAGAACACCTATAGCGACGGTTCTGTCACTATAGGTGGTCTTTAGCGACAGATTATTTAATATTTTTCGAAAATTAATTATTAAATAGAAAAAATTAGTTTTTAATTATTAAAAATACAAAATAAATTATTAAAAATTATTAAAAATTCCGAAAATTAGTTTTTAATTATTTTTAATATATTTCATAAATATTTAATATTTTTGAAATATTAAAAGTATTTAATTTATTTAATTATAATATTAATTAAATTATTTAAAAATAATTTTAATATTAGAAAAGTCATTAAAAATTATATTATGATATAAGAAAATATTTTAAGTTATTTTTAATGACTTTTAATATTTTATGATAAATTTCATTAATAAATTAATATTAATGGTAATTAATTTATTTACTAAATGAATTAAGTAAATTAATTAAAAATGATTTTATTATATTAAAAAATCATATTAAATGAAAATAAAGTGTTTAAAAATATTTTAAGTTATAAAATATAACTTTTAATATTTAAAGAATAATTTCATTAATAATTTAATATTAATGATTATTAAGTTATTATTATTGATATTAAATTTATTTAATAATTATATTAAATAAATAGTTTAAAAATAGTTTTATTAATTTAAAAATTATTTAAAAAGGATATAAATGAATTAAAAATATTTTAAGTTATGAATAATGACTTTTAATATTTTGATAAATAGAACATTAATACTTTAATATTAATGATAATTATTTAAAAATGATTTTAAATGTTTTAAAAATCATTTAAGGGTAATATTAATACTTTAAAAGTATTTTGAGTTATTATACATAACTTTAATATTTTGGAAATGATTTCATTAATAGTTTAATACTAATTAAATATTAATGATAATAGAGTTGATTAGTATTTAATCATTTAAATATGATTCCGGTGTTTAAAAATTTATGATAAATTATAATAAATATTTTAAAATTTTATTGAGTCATTTAAAAATAAAATGACTGATACGTACTGATGTTAAGTTATAAAATAGAGTCTTAGACTCAATGATTACCCAATAAAGTTATCGGTAGACCGACATGTTTCAGAAATTGATCTGGACTTAGATATTTTGATTGTATAAGTGATTATTTGTGATTCAATGGTTATTAAACATAGGTGCTAATGTGATTAGGTTATGTGTTGACTGCAATAAGCAGTGTTATGTGTTATAGTATGTTGTTCTAATCGAACGAATTATCTTATTAATGATAGGTCGTGAGATAAGAGATAGATCTTAATTACAAGTTGTAAGCAGCGCTTCAGGCAAGTATCTAACCTTTGCATTTTCTTTATGCAATGGATGTGAGTAAGAATGTTTCTAAACTATATTATTATTGTACAGATTATGAACTTTATATTATATAAGCTCATTGAATATCAACATGTTAGTATACGATAATTCGGATATATATATTCTGTTCGTTAATTTCTAGAAATGGTTAAACAAGTGTCCCCACTTGGATAATCATTGTATTTAATCACATGTTGATATACCTTTGTCAATTACCCATATACAGATATATTGAATTATAGATTATTGTTGAACAAGATAAAACCTTTGATTTAGAACCCAGACAGGTATGAACATCCCTACACGGGAAAATTTTTATGTGCTCCGGCGGACAAAGGATGAACGATAATATCGTTCTAGCAATGTAGTATTGATCAATGCAGGGCATAACGGGCTGATCACCCCCGTGCCCGTAAGTTATGACGGTTTACAGATGAATTTATGTTTAACCTTTTCGAAAATGAAAACAATGTTCATGGCATGTCACCATAACCCCAGATATAATCATTATGTAGTTTCAAAAATTTGAAAGAGAGTTGTTATGTTATTATTATCGGTTCAGAATACTTCACAACTATTGACTTGTTGTAGAAGAATAGTACAAAGAAAACATTTAAATCCTTTAAGCTTATATATATATATATATATATATATATATATATATATATATATATATAAATAATTGTTGTTCCTTGCTGGGCACTCAAATGCTCATCCTTGCTTAAATTTAAATGTTTTCAGCTAAGTGCGAACGACCAGAGAACTCTGCTAAGAACAAAGGAAAAGGGAAGGTTGCTGAATGAACGAATTACTATGTTATGTAATAGTTTAATGTTATTAAGACAATTATGATATATATTATCTATCATGGGTTGTAATGAATGTTTAAAGGTTACTTACTTGGGAGCTAGACTCTGATAATTATGTAAATTAAGTTGATCTTTTATATTATTGTTATTATTATTAGTATTATTCCGCTCATAGAAATGGTATCGTGAAGAACCGAGTTCGGTTTTCAAGTACCTGGATTTGGGGTCCTCACATATTGCTTGGTTAGGAATGGTAGAAACGTTCGTGAGGAATGGATTAAAACTGAGTTATAACGAAGTTATGGCAAAAAGTTCGTAAAAGACGAACGAGAAGTAAAAAGTGTGTGAATGAACCCGAAGATGTAGGGTTTCATAAGAAAGTAAGAGAACGTAGAAAACGTGAGTCGTGGACTCAAGAACGAATGAGTTTCGAGTTCGGATGACCGAATTACGGACGAACGGACGAAGAACGTTAATAACGTAAAATGAACGAAGGATGAAGATTAAGCCAATTGAATGGCATGTTAACGGATTCAGAATTGATTTTTATCCAAAAGAAGTTGAAGTACGTAAGATAAGGAAGGGAATGGCTTTGGAACGACCTCGTTCTGAGCTATAACGAATAAGTTATGGGATTGAAAAGTACACTTCTTAAACTTGATGCAAGACTTAGAAAATTTTCTATGATTTAGGCTAGGCGCCGCAGCGCCAGCTATGCCTTGGGAGGCGACGCCGCAGCGCCAGGCTGGGATGTTGTGCACTGCTGACTCGCGCTGCAACGTGAGAGGAAAGGAAGAGTTTGGCGTCACAGCACCAAACCAAGGAAGAGGGTAACGTAGGCTTGCGTCGCAGCGCGAGTGTAACGCCCCAGAAAATTGAACCTTTTGTAAATACTTTTATAATGAATAAAATAATATTATTTGTTATTATTATGTGTTAGTAAGATGAATGTCGTTCTATAACCTAGAAACGTCGGAACATCGTAGTATTTTAACTACGTGAAGGAATAAAAGTGTTTGAATTTCCAAGACGAAAATAGAAGCTTTTCGAGAATTTTTTTGAAAAACACTATTCATCATTTTTCGCTCAGGAATTATTTTTGAACTTCCAAGAAATATGTAATGTTAGAATAACTAGGTGAGAGGGATTATGTAATAATAATTCAAGTATGGAAAACATAATATTTCACATGCGGACTTAATTTGAGAACGTTAAGGATTAAAGTCAAATAAAATGGAATTATAGAATCTTGTATGAAGTACAAGTCCAATAGGAAGTAAGGTACAAGCCTAAGATTTATTAAGGTTAAAGTCCAAGTGTTTGTTAATATGAAGCCCAAAGTAAATTAATGCAAGCTCAAAGGAATAAGTTAATTTAAGTGGACCTAAGCCCAATTAATGATCCAATGGGTAAAGCTTAATCCATGGGGCAACCTGGGTGATCTTGGTGCCTAAGTGTTGTGATGACCAAGCATGTTATGTAATGACCAAGTAATTAGTGTGGTTATCAAGTTTACTTAATAGTTAAATAAGTGAATAGTAAGGAGGTTTGTTAAGGAGGTGGGATGACCTAATGTCCATAATATCCCAACCTTAGCCATCCTATGAATAGAGGACTTGTTAGCTCATTAGTTGGTTGCTAAATTTCATCTAACTTCCAATTTAAGTGTTAGAGAGAATAAACACTTTTAAGTCAAACTTCCATTGTTAAATTTTTAAGAAGAAGAAAGCTAGTCATCAAAGGTAAATGATCATATGATCTTATATCTTCCATCTCTACCATTGTAGGGTGATAAGAGAAGTGTAGCTTAATGAACATGTATGCTAAGAATGCATAAGATTTGGATAATCAGTGGACTTAAGCCGTATAAGTCATGAATAAGTAATTTAAACCTAAATAAGTTATGAACTTATGATGGTCATATTTGAACTTGTATCATATTTACATAAATGAAGTTGATATGTTAATAAGATGTAAGAATGTTGATTAAAGGACTTGAATCAATAATAAGTCATAAGAAACGAAATCTTGTAGTTTATAATTTGTTAAGTTATAAACTTATGAAGAATAAGCCATAACTTAATATGAAGATAAGTTGATATAATATACAATTTGAGATGTCTAGTTGATGGATTGAATACATTTGAAGCAATGAACAAATCATAATTAACGAAGTTTTGTCAGAATTCACACGATTGGACGATAATCGTCGAATTCATAAAATTCTCGGAATGAAAGTCGGATTTTGTGTTTTAACTCAGAAACGTTAGTTTTTGATGGAGACAAGTCTTATTTGGCATTATAGAGTTGTGGACTCAAAAATGACCGGATTCCGACTTAGAACGAAGAAACGAGCGTTGAACGTTCACGAACGTTTATCGCTTTCGTTAAAAATGAACCAATAGGTGAATTTTGAGTTAACGAAGTCAAAAAGATAAAATTCTTGCATGAACACATAGAGTATGTGATTTGTGAACTATAGGCTCTTGAACGAACAAATTCAGACTTATAACGAAGAAGTTACGAGCCCGGGAGTTTCGCAAAGTCGAAAAACTGTCCAAGTTTTCTAGTGCACATAGCTGGCGCCGCGGTACCAACCCAAGGCCAAATAGGTGGCACCGTAGCGTCGAGCTTGGCCGAGAAAACCTGTGACCTACTGGAGTTTCACGTCGTAGTGTGGCCGTAACGATGGGGACTCGCGCCGCAGCGCCGAGTCCGGGTCTTTAGCCGCTGGAGTATGGCGTCGTAGCACGGCTGAAGTAAAGCGAGCTGGCGCCGCAGCGCCAGCCTTAGGGTTTAGACAATGAAGAATGTTTATAAGTAGAGCATGATTGATAATGGATTAACAATGAACAAAGGAACTTAATAAAAGATTATTAAGTCATGATTAAACCTCAAGTATGATCACTTAGGGTTAAGGTAAGTCAATTATATTTGAACGTAAGAACAACGTAACGGGAAGTCGGAACCAATAATAACAAATCTAATACGTAATTAGATTGAGAAGAAGGGTAAGATTCTTTAGGAATTATGTATGTTTATTCATGACCTAATGTGTTATGTGATGTTATCATCTACTATAGATACCTTAAAGACTTTAAGTGCTCGTGTTATAACTATAGCAGATGCTAAAGGCAAGTATTATAGCCTTTGTTTCAGTTCAATCTGGACAAGCTTTGTGATTCATGTATTCTTATGCATGAACTAATGTTTGATGAAGTCAATGCCAATTCTTTCGGCTAGACTTATAATATGTTACAATTTATCAAAGTATTGTCAATGTTTTACCAAACTATGTTGGTGTGGTTTTCAAATGAAGACTGAGTATGCTAAATTGTTTTGTCGTCAAACGACAGGCACGTGAGGTTGCCACAACTTAAACGTACATACGTTTAATGAATGTAGTATTGATCAACATAGAGTACTATAGGTTGATCACCTAGACGTTCTCGTAAGCTATGCCAGACTTACAGACTTAGTGTCGGGATGTCCTTTTCAAAGAACTTATGAAATGCTCATGGTCTTGGACCGGAATTGATGTTTTACTGAATATTGTCATTGTAAAACGTTTTGAAGGAAAAGAAGTGCTATTTTGAATTATTGATAGTACTTCGTAACTATTGTTCAGTTATTGAAGATATACGATTCCTATGTTTTAAGCATGCTATTTTACTAGAATTGTTGTACTTGCTGAGCTAGTTTGGCTCACTCTTGCTTGAACCATATGAATGCAGCTAAGATCGAACGGACCGACAAATCCGGCAAGGATAAAGGAAAGGCTAAGGCGAACCCGTAGATTACCTATGTAATAGTATAGATTTATAATAATAATATTTGATATTATGACAAGAACAATGGTAACGGTTATAAAGAACCTGGGGGAATGTTAATATTATTTTGAATATATATAAGACATATTCGTTCTTTTGAGGCATTTTAATTGAATGTTTGTGTGAACTGTAGCACCGTGTAGCACCATCTATCGGGTTAGAAGATACTCAGATTTGGGGGCGTCACATGTTGGTATCAAAGAATTAGGTTATAAAACTTAAGGGGGGATTTAAACCTTAAGTCATAACCTTAAGAAAAGTCAAATAAATAAAAGATGAGAAATTAACCCTATAAAAATGCATTATATATAATACGTGTTTTTATTATTCTACTGACGTGTACTAATCAAACTTATTTGTGTTGTGTAGATGTCAGGAGAAAATGGAATGAATAGAGACGTACAGGTAGTCAGTGAAGGGTTGGTTAATAAGATAGAGATCATACCGAACCCCATAACAGCAGAGCCCGAAGTAGTAGTTGTTGAGTCTGGAGACTCAGAGAATCTATACCTTATGTCCGTGTTCGACGACATGTTGGAGGAAGAGGTAGAGGTAGTGTCCTTCAACCCAGTAGCAATAGCAGCAGAGACGGCTCTGGGGAGTCAATGATGTCATTATTTATGTCAGTATTGAATAGAAACATCCATTAATGTCAGGAGGTGAAGGAGCTAAAAACAGAGCTCCATGCTGTCTTGGAGGATAAGACAGACATGGAGTCGATGTGGGAACAAGAACACAACGAGAGAATTTTAGCTAAGGACAAGGTCCATGAGCTAAAACAGGATGTCTTTGAGCTCAGGGGGGAGCTAAAGACCAAAAAGCAGAAGATAGGGAGAATGTCCTATATTCATAGGAGTTCTCATGCGGATTTCCAGCATCAGGTAGCTGGCTATCCCATAGAAGTAGGGCAGACGCGGCATACTATCAGCCGTGATATTATTCTCGGTCTTGCTAAGGCGGATTTTGATAATGCCTTGAGGCATATGGAATCTATTAGTAGATAGAGTAGTTTAGATATGTAAATATTGTGTATCTAGTAGTGACGTAAAATCTTTTTTTGTATAACAAGGGGTAGTCTTTTGTAAATCCTAATTTTTGGAAAGCAATAGCGGGATAGTAATGTAATCAGCATAGGCTGTGTAATGTAATCGATGTACTATTATACTTATCGACGTCGGAATTTTTATTTGTTCATTTTCTTTACTTATTCTTGGGTGTTCTCATGTTAAGTGAGATTTGTTTGAAAAAACAAGTGAAAAAGGTCCGACATGTATTATGTCGACGATGGACTATTAAGAGTCGCCAGTTGGTTTTTTATGTGGTTGCACCAACACAACCGAGAAAAAGTTTACACATTGACCCAGTGATGTGACACTGCTAAACGGGTCGGTGAAACCGAGATTCATTAGGGTCTGGGGACTTGATTATGAGGAGGGAAGGTGTTAGGCACCCCTCGACATCCGTGTTACCACGGTGATCGCCTCTTTTCAAGAAACTGTTAAATAATTGTGTGTGTGTGTGTGGATCAATGTGCAATTATTTAGAAGTAGTGCGAGGCCTCATTTGCACCTATATACACAGGGTTTGAATTTGTGTAAAAATTCAGTTTTGAACAAGATATGGCAGTGATATTTTATAAAAAAGGTTTATCAAACCCTTGTGCTCAATAGTAATTGAGACCTTTTACACTCCCATTTTATATTAAGTGTTCGGCTTGATTGTTTTTAATTTTTGAGATGTGAAGCATCTTCGAGAAAATAATGTACAAAATAGTGTCGAACTCCTCGCGGGTATGAAAACCATTTGAGGAAATCTGAACACCGTGAATAAATTTACAAGCTGTTTACAGCTAAAATATGTCCATCACGGGAACTGAATATAGATCTAGTAGACTGAATCTGTGATCACATGATTCCTAGGTTCACATGATTCCACAATTGATAATAAAGCAGTAAGCAGGTATATATATATATATATATATATATATATATATATATATATATATATATATATATATATTTAAAAGCTATAAATATATATATACAATCATGATCAACCACCATAAAGCACCTCCATGGGGGATCAGAAATGTAAATAAAGCTATAAAAGCAATCAACAGTCACGAAGTGAACTCCAGGCGGGACGAAAAGTAAAGAAAGTTTTAAAGACGGTCAATTGCCACGAAGTAAACTCCAGGTGGGACTAAATGTGTGTGTGTGTATATATATATATATATATATATATATATATATATATATATATATATATATAGCGGTAAACACACTGGATGTAAAATCCAGGCTCATCGAATAAAGTCCGACAACAGTTGATATATATAAGTATATATATATATATATATATATATATATATATATATATATATATATATATATATGTATATATATATTAAAGCAGTAAACGCTCCGGATGTAAAATCCAGGCTAATCGTACAAAGTTCATATATACGAGTGTGTGTGTGTGTGTGTGTGTGTATATATATATATATATATATATATATATATATATATATATATATATATATATATATGTACAAACTGAAATAAAACCACGGACCGAAGTTCGGGCAAACATACGCAACACGACTCTCAACATGAAGAATGATGTGTGCAAAGATGAAGAGAAAGGCTTTAAAGTGTGTGAGAAGGCTTACAGTGGGCTGCTAAAGAAGACTTCTATATCTTTAAAGGGATGAACACTCGGCTCCCGCCGGTGCAAAAAGTAGCTTTATGTGAGCTCATAAGTGTTTAAAATGAGAAAGCACTCAGTGTAGGGTGAGTACAAAGCAAATTTGACAGGGCTTCCTCGCCTTTTTCTCTTACAAAATGGCCACCCCAAGCCCTCTATTTATAGAGGGGGAGCCGCAGGTGTACCTGTAGCTGCCCAGGGTGCCCCGGGTATTGTGGGTCCTGCCATGTCGAAGTACATACAATTTAACAACGCGTTGTTCGCTCGGACCTTCATAACTTTCAATTCGGGAGTCCGATGGAAGCGTGCCATATCATTCCAGAAAGCTCTTTCCGAGAGCTACATAATGACATAGGATTTGCCCTTTTTTGAATTTGGAAATATGGGTCCATGACCAAAATAGCATTTCTGGGTTTCCATCAGGCAATCATGTGAGCTGTTTTACGTAGTTTACGCTCCGAAGTTAAGATATAGTTATTGTGGGACTTCTTTTGAAGAAATTTGAGTTAAAATGGGTGTATTTGATTTGAAGTGAAGTTCAGTTGGCAAAATAACCATTTTACCCATCTCGGGTTTATCTCTGGTGTTAGCACAGTTGTAGCAGTCGTTTCCAAGGGTTATCTCTGAGGTTGGACTATTGTTGACTCTGAATGTCCTAAGAGTTATCTCTGAGGTTGGTTTGACCTCCTGGGGTTATCTCCAGGCTTTGAACTTAATCCCCAAGGCTATCTCCAGGGTTAAAATTGACTTTTTCCGAGGTTATCTCTGGGGTTGGAAACTGTTTTCTCGGGATTATCTCTGGGTTCGGAAACTGGATCTCTTGTGGCTATCTTCGGGGTTAAAATTGATGTTGTGGCCCTCCAGGGTTATCTCTAGAGTGTGAAAAAGATGCTCTTATCCTCCTTCACAGTTAGTAACAGGAAAACAAAATTTCGAGTGTCTACCGATGCCCTTCTTTATCATGTTCATACAATGCAATGGAATGGACATGATAAAGATTAGTAGACACTTGAAATATGACAAGGTATTTCTAATGATGCAAATCGTAATGTAATGGCTGTTATGATGAATGTTTAAAATATTTTCGCAAATCGCAGTTCACAAATCGCCCATAGCATTTGCACTTCGCATTTCGCAAATCGCACTTCGCATATCGCAAATCGCAATGTAATGAATGTTATGATGAATGTTAAAATGTTTTCGCAGATCGCTTTACTTTTACAGATCATTGCTAATGCATATGTTGGTGTTAACTCCAATGGTTTAGCTTTTTATCGGTGTCGCCGATGCTTGTTTGATGAAGATCAGTTGAGATGTTTTCTACATCTCTATTGGGGATGACGTTCTAAAATCATCGAACCTTCCCGATGTATATGCTGGTAGTTTGCAACAGTGCCTACCCTGCTGATCGCCAAACTTTTTTAGTTCCCACTTGAATGGTGGTATACGAAGCTTTCATCGCTTAACTGTCTTGATGTTGCGCTGAATTGATGCCAATGGTTTTAGAATACCAGATCTTTCGATACCTTCGCTCACCCTTTTTGAGGTGATTTGGAGTTTCCTTTCGTTGTTGGGGGCAGGTGCCCTATTTCCTTGAGCGTGTGATTCGCAACCTGGCTGAACTAATGACTTGAATGTCACTGACATCCCTGGAGGTTGCAACTCGTTCTTTCGCTGCCCAGATTTGAACTTTAATGTAGAGGCCTCAACTTGTGAGGACTTGACGCATGTTGATGGTGTAGTTTTCATTCTTTAGACCTTTCGTCATTGGCCTTCTGCTTTTAAGTTAAGGACTTTCTTAAGAATTTTTCTCTTCTTTTAATGAGAGGCTTTATCTCGCCTTAAGCTCCATTCCATTTCTTTGAATTGGACAATGCCCCAGTCCTTTCGTATGTTGATGCCGAGGGTTTATATGAGAAACTCTCTTTCTTGATGAAGTCGCAATTGAGTAATATACAAATCGCCAGTGAGATGATGTGAGGGAGGCTCTGATGATGATGTACCATGCTGATTGTGCTAACTAGCGCATTTTCCTGATTAGGATGGTTGATAAATTCTCCAGTGTTGAGTTGTCGCTGTTCCTGAGATTGCCCCAGTCTTGTTGTACGAGTTCCAATATCGGGTTATTGCCAATTTTGAAATTGCCCCAGCCTTTCTTGTTGTCTGGGATAGTTGCTTTGAGAGATGAGTTGATAAGACGCTAAGATCGCAAGAGGCTTTTACTTCTGTACCATATGGTTAATAGGTAGTGGATGTGGGCTTTGATGTTTACAGCTCTTTCTGGTAGAGATGTCGCTCTGTTAGAGAGATGATGCTCTAACTCATAGGGATACCGCTGTTGCTGAGTGGGATGACTCTATATCTACCTGAGATATTGCTTGCAGTTGGCTGTAGATTTGTTAGCTCGTGTAGAGACCCTTGGGCAGGAGATCATAGCATTACCTCCTTCTTCCTAGAGGGATGCCATGTTAGATTTGGGGGCCCACTTATCCACCGGTTTGTAGATGGGCTTGTATTTTCCTCCACGGACTAGCTTAGCCATTTTGTCATGTACAGTACACATTGTATATATGAAACAACATTATATATGGTAGGGAAATATATGTTGATTCACTTCCCTTTTAGTTGTGCCTTGTTACTTGCTTGATATTTGCTTGTTTCTCCAGGACTTTGTGATCTGGATGTATTTTAAACTCCTCCTTGATGGATGGATAGTGAGATGTCTCAGGATTTTTAGAATGGATCGTCGATCTGTGTGTATTCCCTACCATCTTTAGTGTCTTGGGAATGATTTCTGTATGTGGCTATAGATAGGAGTGTTTATTTTTGTTTTTTCTGTGGTGAGACCGAACCATATAACATGGCTGCCTACGTACTCCCGTGTATTGGGGAGATCAGGTCGACGTAGTTCGGCCCATGTAACGGCCGGATTACAGGTGAAAAGTTTTAATCCCATGTACGGGATAAATTAAAGGTGTGAAAGGTTTAATCCCTGGTGGGATAAACTGAAAGTGTGAGAGGTTTTAAAAACCTGCGGGGAATGAAGGATCTGATGATCCGAAACCAGGCTGCTGGTTGGCAAGTGTGATTGTCCCTGATGATGCAGATGGATAAAAAGGAAAGATTGTGTGTAGTAAGGGTTAAAGAACCGGAACGACTGGCGATCTGATGATCCAAAACTAGGATGTTTGTTTGATGGTAACCTCAGACATAGTACCGTTTTACGATGTCCGAATTGATGAGTTACGGAAATTCATCGCCGTCTATTTTCTGTAATCTGAGAGTGCCTCCTGTCAATACCTCCTTGACAATAAACGGGCCTTCCCAGTTTGGAGCAAATTTTTCTTTAGACTGAGCTTGGTTGTCAACGATCTTCTTCAAAACCAAGTCGTGTTATTTGAACTACTGTAGTTGGACTTTTCTGTTGTAGGATCTTCTTTACAAGTAGAAGGTCGCTCATGTGTGGGCCACATACTTGATAAGTTGGTTTTATAGATACTTATCCGGTATCTATTACTTGAATTAGTTATTTAAACCTATGTTTTGTAGTTATTTTGGATGCATGGTGTGTGAATTTCATACATATTTTGTTATTTTGTAGGCTTTGACACAACATTAGCACGGAGAAGCAAGGAAACGTAATTTGGACATATTTTGGACTAAAATATGCAAGCAAATGCAATAAGGGAATATTGCAAGGATTTTAATACCAAGTTGGATGCCTGTTCTTGGTATGGAACTTGGAATTTATTCTAGATCTACTTCTGATAAGTAGGTTTTATACCTATTTATCCGGTATCTATTACTTGAATTAGTTGCTTAAACCTATGTTTCGTAGTTACTTTGCATGCATTGTGTGTTCATTTCATACATCTTATATTATTTTGGAGGCTATGACACGACATTGGCATGAAGAAGCAAGGAAAAGCAATTCGGACATCTTTTGGACTAAAATATGCAGTCAAATGTAAGAAGGGAAGATTTCAAGGCTTTTAAGACCAATTTGAATGCATGTTCTTGGTATGGAACTTGGAATTTATTGTAGATCTACTTCTTAGCTTTTCGGAACAACTTGAATCATCCCAATCGGACTTCGGATGCGAGAGTTATGACATTTTTATCAACAAAGATCAAAGCTCAAAGTTGTCCCGCTTGCAATTTACATAACATCTACTTGAAGCTCGATTTCCATCTTGCTCCGAATGGAATCTGTCAATCCTCAAAGAATGAAAGTTGTAGATCTCGTCAATATCTTCGATTGGATAGGTTGCAGGCCCCGTAACTCCTAGCGGATCAAACGTTGTGCCTATTTTACCAAAAGACGTCATAACAAAAAATAGAGTAGCGCGGACTGCGCTACGAATAGCGCGGGGCGCACTAGGCCACCAGAATTTCTGACACTGTAGCGCGGGTCGCGTCCAAAATGGCCTAGGAACAGCGTGGGGCGCCCCGATCGATGAGAAAACAGCTGAATTGGTTGTTATGTTGTCCAAATTGAGCTAGAATAGGATTCTTAATTGCCTAACTTGCTAGGGTATCCATTAAAACTATAAATACATGATGAGAGACATAAAAGAGGGGAGATATAGGCGAGTTTTTGAGGATTCCATTAGATTAGATTAGAGTAGATTAGGAGTAAAACCCTATTTCTTATTAGATTTGGATATTGAAGCAACTTGGAAGCCATTGAAGATCAAGAGGAGGAGCTTGAGGAAGATGGAGATTTGCTGACAACAGATTTATTCTTCACTCTAATCTTATTCTTATCTTTTAATGTGTATTCAAGTGTGGATTCTTAGTTTTAATTCAATGAACTAATTCTTTGTTTGAGATTACAATGGATCTTATTGTGTAGTTTATTTTAATATACTTCGCTATCAATTATTATGTTCTATTATTAGAATTGTCTATTATGATTTGGACTTAATTATTTAATTGATTGGCAATCAATGACCGTGATAATCTATATGAACTCGAGAGATGAAGTATAGGTTTAGATCTAATCATGATAGCATGTGTTTGTGATATCTGCAAAGATGGAATTCATGATTCGTGTTTAGGATAGAGATATGCCTTTACGCCATATGTAATCTTATAGAGAACTAGTGCTTTAAATCTTTTTTAATTTTATTCACATATAGATATAGTGAATTAGTTAATTAAGGTATCTTGCTTAATTCTATCATCTGTAGATTTAAGTGAGTATGGGTATTATGCATCGAGAGGTGGTTTTATCTGCTTTAGTGTTCTTGATTAACAACTCAGGATAGAAAATAATTGATGAGAAATGTGTTAACTTAAATGAAGCAATAAGTGAAGTTGTGATCTTAAATCTCCGTAATCTGATTTTTAATTAGTGGTAATTAGAATATGTGTAATAAAAATATTTAATTTATATAAATTGAAATTCATTGGTTTAAATAAGATTGAGTTGGTTACGGGTTAGTACTTGGTGATTTTTATTAAACAATTCCTCATGGGAACGATACTCTACTTTCACTTTATTACTTGTTGACCACGTATACTTGTGTGTTGTGCGTAATTAGATTTTACCCAACAACTTCTTAGCTTTTTGGAACATCTTGAATCATCCTAGTCGGAGTTCGGATGCTAGAGTTATGGCCTTTTTATCAACGAAGATCAAAGTTAAGAGTTGTCATTCTTGTCATTTACATAACATCTGCTTCATGCCCGATTTCGATCTTGATCCGTATAGAATCTATCAATCCTCAAAGAATGAAAGTTGTAGATCTCGTCGATATCTTCGATTTGATAGGTGGCAAGTCCCGTAACTCCTAGCGGATCAAACGTTAAGCCTATTTTACCAAAGGACGTCGTAGCAGAAAATAGAGTACCGCGGGCCGCACCATAAATGAACTACGAACTGCGCGGGGCGCGCCGAGCCACCAGAATCTCTGCTACAATAGAGCGGGGCATGCCCAAAATGGCCTAGGAATGGCGTGGGGCGCGCTGATCGGCGGGGGGAGAGTTAAATTGGGTTATTTGATGTCCAAATTGAGCTAGAATAGGATTCTTAGTTGCCTAACTTGCTAGGGTGTCTATTAGAACTATAAATACTTGAGTTTAACTTGGATTGGGAGGCGAGTTTTGGAGAATTCCATTAGATTAGATTGGAGTATATTAGGAACAAAACCCTAATTCTTATGAGATTTGGAGATTGAAACAACTTGGAGACCATTGAAGATTAGGAACATGAGCTTTAGGAAGATGGAGATTGGCTGACAACAGATTTATTCTTTACTCTACTCTTATTTTTATCTTTTGATGTGTATTCAAGTGTGGATTCTTAGTTTTAATTCAATGAACTAATTCTTTGTTTGAGATTACAATGGATCTTATTGTGTAGTTTATTTTAATATGCTTCGTTATCAATTGTTATGTTCTATTGTGAGGATTGTCTATTGTCATTTAGACTTAATTACTTAATTGCCTAGCTAACAATTACCGTGATAATCTATATGAACTCGAGAGATGACGTATAGGTTTAGATATGATCATGATGGCATGTGTTTGTGATTTTTGCATAGATGAAATTTATGATTCGTGTTTAGGATAGAGATATGCCTTTATGCCATATGTAATCTTATAGAGAACTTGTGCTTTAAATCCTTTTTAATTGTAATTCACATAGAGATATAGTGAATTAGTTAATTAGGGTGTCTTGCTTAATTCTATCATCTGTGGATTTAAGTGAGTATGGGTATTATGCATCAAAAGGTGGTTTTATCTGCTTTAGTGTTCTTGATTAACAATTCAGGATAGAGAATAATTGATGAGAAGTGTGTTAACTTAAATGAAGCAATAAGTGAAGTTGTGATCTTAAATCTCCGTAATCTTAATTTAACTAGTGGTAATTAGAATTGGTTTACTTATATATTGAAATTCATTCGTTTAAATAAGATTAAGTTTGTTACGGGTTAGTACTCGGTGATTTTTATAAAATAATTCCTCGTGGGAATGATACTCTACTTTCACTTTATTACTTGTTGACCACGTATACTTGCGTGGTGTGCGTAAATTGATTTAACCCAACAATAGTCCACCATGGATCTCATCCATAAGCCTTTGAGCTTGGTCCTTGTCCAAACATCTGAGGAGACCTAATCATGCATCTCCTTTGTAGAGTGCATCTTCGCTCAGGTAGAATTTCATAGTCAATCGATGGATCCGCCTTCTTTCAGTCGAACTCACCTCATCAGCTGTAGATCTATCTTGCGAGTGCTCATTGATATGCTGATATCAAGGGTATTGGATGGGAGGTAGCTCATCCGATACTTCTTCAATGTAATTCCCATAAGCTGGAGCCTTATGTTGGGCAAGTGTGAGGGTTGGCATGTCCTCCTTATCATATATGTTGATCAAGGATGCTAAGGTTGCTAGCGCATCTGCAAAATCATTCCTATTCCGAGGAGTGTGGAGGAAGGATTTTTTCTTCAAACTCCGAAGCCATCTGTAGAACCCGCCGATGATAAGGAAGCAACTATAGAACCTATTGAAGAGCTTTTTCTTTTTCTTTTTTCTTCTTTTTTTATTTTTCTTTTTCTTTTTTCTTCTCTTTTTTCTTTTTTTTATGCATTAGATCGTGGAAAAGAGCCATATAGCTCACTGATAGATAGCTCCGGCATTGATGAGGCCGAATGACAATCGTATGTAACAAAAGGTTCCCCAAGGAGTGATGAATGCAGTTTTCTCACGATCCTTTTCAGCAACCATGATTTGATGGTACCTTGCAATGCTATCCACAAAGGAGTATATGTCATACTGAGTTGTAATGTCAATGAGTATATGGATGAATGGCACGGGAAAGCTATCTTTGAGGCAAGCTTTATTCAAATCCATGTAATCCACACAAACTCGCACCTCCCCTCCCGATTTGGGCACGGGGACTATGTTGGATAATCATTCAGGGTATATTGACACCATGATGATGCCGGCTTGAAATTGTTTCAAAATTTATTCTTTAACTTTTAACCTCCACTCAGGTTTTATTCGCCTGAGCTTCTGCCTGACTGGCTTGAATCCTCTTTTAATGGGAAGGCGATGAATGACAATGTCAGTGGAAAAATAGACCATGTCTTTGTGAGACCATGCAAACACATCTTGGAATAGGGTCAATAGAGTAATCATGTCATTCCTTTGGTTTAGAGTGTGGTCCGTACCAATCTGGATTTATTTGAAGTTTTCTAAGGTTCCGAGGTTTAAAAGAGGTAGGTTGAACAAGGTTTGGCTTGGGTTTGTCTTCGACCCATTCTCTGATCTCCATAGGTATCTCGTAGTCCTCTTGTATTTCCATCAAGTCTGAGTCCAACTTTACATCAAAGTTACAGTCCCTGTGGAGAATAGGCACCTCATCAGCAAGTCTAGGTACATCTAACTTTAGAGTCCTGAACCAAAATGATCTCACTTAATATATGAAAACTGTTCAATCACACAAAGTGTAAACATATAATGACAAAAGTAACTGCTAATACTACACAGAAAAAGTAAGCAGTTATTGCTATCTACAATGCAGAATGAGTTTCTACCCATTTTACCCTTGTCGACCAATGCAAGGAGTGCTACTCCAATTATCAAGGGCAAAGTCCCGGTGGACTGCAGTGATGGAGGGGCTGTCATTATCCTCCTTTTCCCAAATGATGACCATTATGTCTGGGCAATCATCGTCTGGGGTGTATCTGTTTGTGTGTTCATCATGGACAATGATGCGTACGTTGGACATCATTCTGACGATGTCTTGTTTAATTCTTCGTTCCTCTTATTCCATTGCGGGATCTGGAACTAGGATTTCTTTCTCCTTCAATGGTATCGGTTTGGGAAATAATATAGTCATTACATAGGCTTGCACCTTTACCGGAGACCGTACAAGCTCAGGAACTGTAGGTGAGATAATCATCGTGTGGCTGAAGCTAAAGGAAGCTGTCTATGCTTATGATGATTCATGTGACTAAAACTAGCAGTATCTGGACCTTGGGTTCCTCCTTGTGTGGAGGATTCAGCATGTACGGGTATCCTTGTACCCTGAGTAGATTGGTGTAGTTCTTTAAGCAGAACAGCCTAATCTGTGATTTGTTTACTTAATTCGTCGAATTCTTCGCGAAAAACTAGATTAAGATCAGTCTGGTCAGATGAAGACATAATTGGCTGTAGACTCGTGGCCTTTTTGAATTTTGACCGGATTAATGGACCAATTATATCCCTGCAAAAAAGACTTAAGCAGTTTAGTCTTAGTGAATGTAGAAATATTACATAATGTGTCCGTTTAGGAGTATCGTCCTGCGAAACGGATGTCAGTTGACAAGATAGCATGTCAGGTTTTGATATAAAGGGAAGTCATGTACACATATTCCTTCATATTTTCCATTGCATTGAGATTTACATGGAAATGAAATTACAAGTAATTGAATTTACGAGTAATTGAAATGCAAAAGTATGAAGAGACTTTCCTCCGCTTTTGGTTTATTAGAGGCTGACCTATCTTAGGTTACTCTCACGATTTTTCGGCATGAAGGTTCCCAAATCATCGCAATTTACTCAACAGGAAGTTAATCCGGTCTTTCAACTGGAGCGAATCTGGGTGGTGCCTTTCCTGAGCCTCGTTGGAATTAGTCTACCTACGAGTCCAGTAATCAAACACCGACCGGATAGCCTCCTAGTGGAGGAACCACACAACATACATTCACATACAACGTGTCTCACCGTTTATGAAAATGATTACATGTGCGAAGCACTAATATCACAAGCAAATATAGTGTAAAACTTTAAGCGCAGAAAAATCTATGCATCCGTACACATTCATCAGAAATGTAAATGCAACATTCATACACAAGCATATAACAGTTTTGAAAAGATTATAAAAGCGGCTAAAGTCCTCTTACTGGTGTCCCCAGCAAAGTCGCCACCTGTCGACGTCGGGATTTTTATTTGTCCCTTTTCATTACTTATTCTTTGGTGTTCTCATGTTAAGTGATATTTGTTTGAAAAAATAAGTGAAAAATGTCCGTCATGTATCATGTCGACGATGGATTGTTAAGAGTCGCCAGTTGGTTTTTTATATGGTTGTACCAACACAACCGAGAAAAGGTTTGCACATTGACCCAGTGATGTGACACTGCTAAACGGGTCGGTGAAACCGAGATTCATTAGGGTCCGGGGACTTTATTATGTAGAGGGAAGGTGTTAGCCACCCCCCGACATCTGTGTTACCACGGTGACCGCCTCTTTTCAAGAAACTGTTACATGAATATGTTTGTATGTGGATTAATGTGCAATTATTTGAAAGTAGTGTGAGGCCTCGTTCGCACCTATATACACAAGGTTTGAATTTGTGTAAAAATTCAGTTTTGAACAAGATATGGCAGTGATGTTTTATAAAAAATGTTTTTCAAACCATTGTGCTCAATAGTAATTGAGACCTTTTACACTGCCATTTTATAGTAAGTGTTCGGCTTGATATTTTTTAATTTTCAAGATGTGAAGCATCTTCGAGATAATAATGTACAAAATAGTGCCGAACTCCTCGTGGGTATGAAAACCATCTGAGAAAATTCGAACACCGTGAATAAATTTACAAGCTGCTTACAGCTGAAAAATGTCCATCACGGGAACCGAATTTAGATCTAGTAGACTGAATCTGTGATCACATAATTCCAAGGCTCACATGATGCCGCAATTGATAATAAAGCAGTAAGCATGTATATATAAAAGCTGTATATATATATATATATATATATATATATATATATATATATATATATATATATATATATATATATATATATATATATATATATATATATAGACATGATCAACCACCACGAAGCACCTCTATGGGGGATCAAAAATATAAATAAAGATGTAAAAGCAATCAATCGCCACAATGTGAACTCTAGGCGGGACGAAAAGTAAAGAAAGCTATAGAGACGGTCAACCGCCACGAAGTAAACTCTAGGCGGGACTAAACGTAAATATATATATATATATATATATATATATATATATATATATATATATATATATATATATATATATATATCAACTGTTGTCGGACTTTGTTCGATGAGCCTAGATTTTACATCCGGTGCGTTTACCGCTTATATATATATATATATATATATATACAAACTGAAATAAAACTGCGGACCGAAGTTCGGGAAAACACACGCAACACGACTCTCAACGTGAAGAATGGTGTGTGCAAAGATGAAGAGAAAGGCTTTAAAGTGTGTGAGAAGGCTTACTGTGGGCTGCCAAAGAGGACTTCTGTATCTTTAAAGGGATGAACACTCGGCTCCTGCCGGTACAAAAAGTAGCTATATGTGATCTCACAGGTGTTTAAAATGAGAAAGCACTCAGTGTAGGGTGAGTACAGAGCAAATTTGACACGGCTTCCTCGCCTTTTTCTCTTATAAAATGGCCCAAGCCCACTATTTATAGAGGAGGGAGCCACAGGTGTACCTGCGGCTGCCCGGGGTACCCCGGGTAGTGTGGGTCCCGCCGTGTCGAAGTACGTACACTTGGACAACGCGTTGTTCACTCGGACCTTCATAATTTTCAAGCTGGGAGTCCGATGGAAGCGTGCCATACCATTCCAGAAAGCTCTTTTTGAAAGCTACACAATGACATAGGATTTGCCTTTTTTTAAATCCGGGAAGATGGGTCCATGACTGAAATAGCATTTTTGGGTTTCCATCAGGTAATCCTGTGAGCTTTTTTGCGTAGTTTGCGCTCCGAAGTTAAGATATGGTTCTTGTGGGACTTCTTTTGAAGAAATTTGAGTTGAAATAAGTGTATTTGATTTGAAGTGAAGTAGAGTTGGCAAAACGACCATTTTGTCCCTCTCGGGTTTATCTCCGGTGTTCACGCAGTTGTAGCGGTCTTTTCCCAAGGTTATCTCTGAGGTTGGCTTGCTATTGTAACGCCCCAAAATCGGGACTATTTTCCTTCCTTATCTTGTGCGTTAATATTATCATGTTCTAGCTTTAAAATATTATTTAATGTTAAAATAACTAAAAATGCGGAATAAATTTTTTTTTCCTTTCTTTCCATTCATTCCCTGAATCGCAACCTTTATAACTCTTCTTTATACTAGAATCATATCTATTACATGATTTATTTAATCTGAATAGATATGAATATATGTACAATTCATTATTTCAAATATATTCCTAATTCAGAACAAATGATCTTCATCTATTGAATTATTCAAAGATATTTACTTCTCTGTGGTTTACACGTGTAAATACCATCAAATGATTCAACACAATCTCAATTAAATCACTAGTCTTCTTTTCATGCGCTCCAAATCACGATAGATCGCATCATAACTTTAACCTGCAAATTAAGCAAGATTGAGCACGATGGCCCAGCAAGTCTAACAGTCTATCATGCATCACATAACACATAGGTTTCACATTCAGTTCATGCATTTATATTCTTGGTGTTCAAGCATATTACACATGAATTATCACATTTATATCCTGCTGGTAACAACATACATACCGTAGCACACTACACATGTCATGTACATGTCATTCATTGCACATATGTATTTAGTTCTCTGACTCAATTCAATAATTAGTCATAATTTGACATTCATCATTCACAAAACAAATAATGCAGTTCATAGGTATTACATACTTATAAACATAAATCATGCTAACAGTTATCTATAGCAATTATAAGTCCACATAAATAAACTGAGAAACTTGCCTTGAGTGCTGTTTAATGTTATAACTTATTTGCTCGGTGATGATCCTACACAAATTGAGTATATATTCATACACACATTAGTTTCACATATTAAATTCACATACTCAATGTAAACTAATTTATTTACATTAACTATAATCTTTTGTTTTCGTCTTAAAACTATTTCACGTTTCTTTAGAAACTTTCTTTCATTATAACCTTTCTTTCTTTCTTTTTATGCCCAAAAAGGTTCCCTCATGGTTTTAGTATATAAATACTTTACATTTCAAAGCATAAACCATTTATATCTATTTATAGAAATATTTCTTGCCTCTATTTGTAAACTAATATTGCCTCTATTTGTAAACTTGGGACTGTATGGTTTATACATAGCTTTTATAGCGTAAACATAGCTTATCTCATCATTTCAATAACTTTCGTAATTTCCACGCCTTTTTGATAGTTTATGTGCTAAGCCATGCTATCGCCACGTATGCGAATGCTTTACTTTATTAATAACTTAACTTCACATTTTATATCATTGCGTTAGTCCATATACTAACTCATTATATAATTACATACACAGACGTCTCGTATCATTATTAATTCACATAGTGTATCCATAGCTTAATGTTCTCTCGCGAATAAATTGAAATCTCATTTCATATGTATATTAGTTTTATACATATGTCCTTTAATAAATTCTTGATTCCGTTCTCATAATCGTCATTTCGAAAACCCTTTTTGTTTTCAAATTTTACATTCAATATTAACACATTACATTCTAATATATAACTCTCTATATTTCATTACACCAATAGGCTCCACATATGTAAACTTACGTTTACATAATACTTTTATTGCTTCTCTTGTATATTGAACGAATTTACATTTTAAAAGACTTTGACACGACTTTAACATATCATTACGTAACAGGCTTGGTTTATAACCATTCATATCTCATGAATTCTCATACTTTTATACGTACACTATAGTTTAGCTTACATATCAAATGTATATATAATTTATAAATTAAAAATGTTAAATCATTTCACACATTTGTATTATTTCATTTCTATTCCATTTCCACACGCAAAATTATCAAAACCATATAAGCAAAACACGACGACATCTAAACAGCGCCACAGCTGGGCACAACCAGAAGCTTGGCCCAGCGTAGCTCGACGTGCTTGGCCTTGGCTGAGCATCCCCAAGTACTCGATGTCCGTTTTGCGATTTTCTAATTCCTAATTCGCTAACCGATCATGTCCCAATTTGGATATATTGTAGATATCATAGGAGAGTATATTTAGAAAATATCAGCCACTCATTTTAGACATCATAGGCAGTCCAAAACAGAACTTAAAAATGCCCAATCATAAAAATTTTTAACTTTTTCCCAGCTTTATCCTCTCTAGCTAAAACAGTCATAACTAATTCGCTTTAAAACATTTTTGAGAGATTCTTGTGCCCACGCGAAGCTAACTTCCGGGGCTACAACTCTTATTCTTTGACCATTTCTAAATTCAAAACACAGAATTCCAGAAAATTCGTGCAAGGTGACTGCCCCGAGTTGGTTAGACAATTTTGACGCGACTATTTTGAACGGTCATAACTCTTTGCTCCGAAGTCGGAATTAGTCCGTTCTGGAGTCTATGGAAAGCTTATTCAGTGTGCTATAACATACCAAAAGCCCAGAATTTTCTGAACATCCTGCCTAACCCGGAAGTTTCATTTTAGGGGAAGCAGCCCACTAGTTTTTCTTAGTTTTTAACATGTTTTACCAAAACATTCACTATAAATTCGTTTGAGCTCATTTTTACTTCGTTCCAATTGGGTTATTTTCATAACTCATAGGAGTATAACATACTACTACAGAACTTAAATTTCAGACATGAATCAAAACAACAAAAGTTCCAAAACAGTCCAATGTTAGTCCATAAGTGGCCCGACACACTATCTTTCGATTTTTCTCGTTTTGGCTTACAATTGCTTTTCGTTCCAACTTGATTTGCTCAAATCCTTTAATTATCTACATATAGTGTAAATATATGTAACCTTGGCCTCGGCTTTACTTAATTCTTCGTTTTTAACAAAAACAGTCCATAGAGGACTTTTATCGAGCGTGTGGTGTGCGTTGCTTTAAAACGCAGATTTCATAGAGTTTGGTTTATGTTCTAGCCCGATTTTTGCCACCTTATTACTCCGCACAACCAATCCTATACTCCTTGGTTCTATTTCAGATTACCACTAACTAATCACACCATTAAAAATCATATAAACCATTAGTTTACATACTAACCCATACATATATATAAACTTAGCTTACATTTCATGTCTTACATTTCTAGACATAATTCATACTAGATTTTCATATGATTATACAACATATCAGTTCTTATTGTTATCTATACTTAGTTTCCAATATTTATACGGTTTTACACAACCAATTACCCATAAACTGATAAATTTACTAACAAATCAAATAAGGACCAAATTTGATCGAACTTTGCATTATATGATAAAGATATAATCAAGATAGGTTATAATACTTTTTTCTTGCTTGTTCTAACTCTTATATTGCTTCACATCTTGCATAAACCGAGCAAATAAACTGGTCATAAGAGAGAGAGGATTTCGACAACTTTGGTAAGGGAGGCAGGGGAGAGAATTGGGCTGGGCGGATAAGGAGAAAGAGAGAGCAAAAGAATTTGGTTTTTCTTTTATAAATCTCAAGCCTTGATCACCACGAAGGTTTCCTTGCTCCCAAATCATAATACTTAGTCACTACATAAAGAGTTTACTGAATGTTTTTAGCCATGTAACTCCCTTTTTGTGCCAGCTCTTGTTTTTCCTTCTCACAGCCCCAGCTCAAGCTATTATCTTTCTTGTAGACTACCCAAAAATAACAGTTTATTTTTACTTGGTTCCAAGTATGCCCACATATTTATATATTATAACATAATACTTATTACATATGTACAATATATTTTAGACATTACCTGTAAAAATGTATTCTATATCACACTGTAATTTTCATACAAAAGGAAACAATTTATTTAATGTGATAATCTTTACCTTATTAAAATAATTTACTTTTATTAAATTATTTTTAATTTTTTTTATTTATATTACCTTATTTCCCAATAAAATAAGATAATTTAACAAATACGAAAATTTCCTTATATTAAAACAATTTATCTCCATAAATTATTTTAATATCCCTTAAGGTACACCATAAATTTTATACCCCACTACTTGCTTAATTTTCATATTCAATTTTTCTTCTCTCTCTAAACTTAGCCAATTTGCCTAAAAATGAATATAGGTAAATTTTGATTTTGCTTATATAAAGACTAGTTTCAATTTCTTATAAGTTGATCACCCAACTTAAGTCTTCTCTAGTTTTTCCCCTTGTCTTTAAAAGCTTGCAAATCACCCACTGACATATTCTTAGTATATTTTCAGAATATTCTTTATTCTTTAGCATATTCCTTAATATTTTCTTAAGTTTCAAATATTAGGTTTTAAACTCTAAGGTTTTCGTAACTCGCACAATTCTCCCTCTCTTATCTTTAGCTTACTTTTGTTATTTAATTACCCAATCTTAGTAACTTAATTTAATCAAATAAGTTACTACATAAATCTCTTTAATTTATTTTACCCTTTTGGAATCATATAATTTACATAACCCATCTTTGATGTATAATTTATATGAAATATAACATAACATATTTAAATTACATATTTATTTTATAATTGTAAAATAAATATGCTATACATAATTTCTTATGTAAATACAATTATTTACATACCCAAGATATTATAATATAATATCCTTATCTCATTGTCATAAATTCAATTAAGAATTTATTTACTTTCTTAAGATATTAAGATAAATATAATATCTTTTCTTTTTTAAATTAATTTAACTCTAGAATTTATTTTAATATCATTTATTTAAAGTATACAATAATTCTTGTATACTAATTACTTCATTTTCCCTTCTAAAAATTGCTTTCAACAATTTAACGGTAATAAATATAATAATATACTTGCTACATTAAAAACATACATACATTATGTCCAATAATGTAATGCATGATTTCTTCAATAAAAAGGTGGTTATACATTAAGTATATATTTAATATCACCAATTCACCACATTTAAATAATTTAATATTATAGATTATTTTAATTCTACCCATTTCATTTCCTTTAATAAATTGCCCCTACAATTTATTTATATAATACCAATATATTTATTAAGCATAAGCATCACATATTGCATAGTTCATACCCACTTATGCAATATAATATCATACAACATATTATCTAATAAGAATTTTATTTATTTAATTCTTATTTTAATATTATCCAAAAATTTGGGTTATCATAGCTGTTGACTCCGAATGTCCTCAGGGTTATCTCTGAGGTTTGCTTGACCTCCTGGGTTATCTCCAGGCTTTGAACTTGATCCACAAGGCTATCTCCGGGGTTGAAACTGACTTTTCCCGGGGTTATCTCCGGGGATGGAAATTGTTTTTCCCAGGGTTATCTCCGGGTTTGGAAACTAGATCTCCTGTGGCTATCTTCGAGGTTAAAATTGATGTTGTGGTCCTCCATAGTTATCTCTGGAGTGTGAAAAAGACTCTTTTATCCTCCTGCATAATTAGTAATAGGAAAACGAAATTTCGAGTGTCTACAATACTACAATGAATAAATCAATATACGCCTTTTTTGGAACATGTTAAGTAATGAATGTTGAAGTTATTGTTTAATCTTGAATAATAACTAACTAACAGGAAACAAATAAATAACGAAATGTGTTGTTTATTGTAACAGCAAAATGTCGCCAAGAAGAGTACAACTAAACCAAGGCACTAACATAAATCAATCGGAGGGAGGACCGGTTAACCCTATGTAGGAGTTTGTTAATCTTTTAACAGCCACATTTAATAGAACTGGGGCTAACATCCCCGTAAATCCTGGAGTAGTACGAGATACTACGTTTAAGGATTTCAAGGGCGTGGATCCGCCAGAGTTCAAAGGAATTACGGACCCTATTTGTATGACCCCGACTTTTATGAATAAAGATGAATTTTCTATAAATATCATTTTTGAATATTAATGAGTGAATTTGATATAATGTTATAGTTGTGGGTAATATTTATAAATTTTACAAAGTACGCAAGTTGTTATATTATATTCGATTGATCGGGGAATATTCATTTTAACAGGAAATATTTGTATGACGACACAATCAATGGGGTCCCCCATAACGGAATTATTATCGGATTGAGAAAACAACAAAAATATCTTTTTATGAAAATAACGACGGAAGTTTTACCGTTAAATTGTTGAAATAACCGGTGATAAAAGAACAGTAATACGCATGGTTGCATTGTAGCACACGGTATTTGATTATTGATGCTTACGTAAGAAGTCACTCAGTTTTGTTTAATTATTGTTACAGTAATTGTTGCATAGTATCTCACGTTATTTGATTCAATTATTGTAAATATTTTATATATTATTAAATCAACAATTGAGATGATAAGTTATTCATATTATTATTTGCATAATTAACAATGTCTAGAAAATTCTGTCGAGGAGATGTTTAGTCACCTAATTGCGCGCCAATAGGGAGAAATCCTTATTGGAAAGCCCCCTCTTTCCTTGGAACGATCTGGCTGTTAATATTGCGAGTTATAATAATATGAATAAAAGTTGTTAAAAATATTGAGGGGATTTTTATGAAGTATTTGTTATAAATTTTGCTTATTATATGGACCCCCATTTATCCATTTTTCAAAATAATCGGTAGAAAGTTATTTATTATAAATAAGGTGGGGGCCATATGTAGGGCCTACGTGTGGAAGAAATGGATGAAATGAAAATGGGGTGGGGGAGGAAACGTATTTGGGAGGTAATTAGTATTATATATATATATATATATATATATATATATATATATATATATATGTATGTATTATATTGCTATTTTGGTTGAAATCATGCATCCGTAAATGAAATAATGCATCCGTGAATGAAATAACTGTTGTGTCCGTGATTTTTTCTTACACAGTGCCCATTTCATTATCCTATAAATAGAATGCTTAGCTAGAATTGAAAATCACACCAGAATCAGAGAATTCTTCTTCTATAATATTGAGTGTATTTCTTTAGAGTTTAATAAAGTTTTGAGCGTAGAAAACTGTTCAATTTTTCTTCAAGAATATCCCCTGAAGTTACTATTCACGGGGTATGTGACGCCCCCAAAATAGGTATGTATCACACATCTTGAGTCGCCAAATACATGGTACAAAATTCAAATACAACTGTCGTGTAAAATACGACAAAACATAAACTAAGAGTTTTAATACGAGCATTGTCTTCTAGATAGTATTCAAACTCAAATGAAGTCCTCGATATATTTATTATCACACTATTTCATAGAATAGTGAGGACTACTAATTCAAACATCTGGACTGTCACTCCGTTCCCTGACTAGTCCCAACTATATTCTCATTTCCTGAAGAGAACAATGAAAGAAAAGGGTGAGCTCAACTAGCCTAGTAAGAAATATTATGACTAAGATAATGCAGAATAATTTATCGTTAGCCTTCAACAGTATTGAACTGATAAAATATAACAAACATCAAGTTTAATTGCAGCGGAACAAGCAACCCATTAGAAGAGTCAAGTAGAGCATGATATCTACTATCTTCTATGACTTAAAAGGTTTTTTTTATCACTTTTATCGCTGAGACTCAGCTTAATAATCCTCATCATCCCTACACTACGACCAAGGACATTCATTAGTATCACGACCACAAATTATCTATGCACTACGGGCCAAGGATATTCATGTTTTTATCAATGGTCATGATCATGCCAACAACTGTCCATCAATACACTACGGGCCAATGATGACTTTTACCACATCATTTGTAACATTACGATCATGATTATACAGAATAATCCCTGGATATAATCATACCAAGTCCATTTATGCACTACGGCCACAAATGACTTTCAACATATTATAAGCATGAGGATGATGACAATGATATAAGAATTCAATTAAAAGAAAGCAAATTATAAATTTTAAAGATTTATAATTTAATTTATCCAGAATTCAATAATGTCCAAATTGTCGACATGATACTTCTTTGTGGATTAAAATTCAAGAATAATATTGTATCAAAAATGATTTGGACCGAAAAAAAATCAATTTTTATCATGAATAGTACCCCGGGTGAATTGTAACTGAGTGAATAGTACCCCGGTATGAAAAAGTTAAAACTTATCAAGAATGCTCAGAATAATATTTTCATGAAAAGATATTGGATGAAGCACAAATATTAAGGATATTCTACTAAATTTATGGAGTATAGCAGTCAAAACTTAACATAATGAGTATAGAATTTAAAATCTGAAATGAAATAATATTACTTACGTACTACAGAGTATGGAAGAAAATATTATTTTATACGAATACTAAACAAAAATAATATCCCTTACCTTAAAAATAAGAGTATTCCAACTGGTATAGCGGGGATATTCTTGACGAAAACTTTTACTTTTTTCTACGCTCAAAGTTTTCTAATGCTCTAAAGAAATACGCTCCATATTATAGAAAGAAGAATTCTCTGATTCTGGTGTGATTTTCAATTCTAACTAAGCATCCTATTTATAGGAGAATGGAAAGGATAATATTTGAATTTAGAAATCACGCGCGGGCGCACAGTAACCATAACCACGGGTGCAATTCTTCGGCCGAACATTTGAAAATTTTGATTCACTATGCAATAAAATATTCTAATAAAACTAAAACTTTAAATAAAATAAAATATATTCTATTTATAATCGAATAAAACAAAACTTATTATAATATATAATAATCATTTCGTACTCCCCCGTGATAATTCATTACACCAAAAGTCATGGCATATATATATATATATATATATATATATATATATATATATATATATATATATATATATATTACCTATAATACACTCCGTCCTTTTTTTCTTTCTTTTACTTGTGATTCCCAGCCTTTTCAGTTTCCACAAAACACACGTAGGCCCCAAATGTGGCCCCACTCTGATAATATAAAAATATACTGAATAAATTTTCTACCAATTATTTTGAAAAATTGGTAAGTGGGGGGTCCATATAATGAGCAAAATTACAACAAATATTTCATAAAATCCCTTCAATTTATTCATCATTATTATAACTCGCAATATTTAACAACCAGGTCGTTCCCAGGAAAGAGGGGCTTTCCGATAAGGATTTTTCCTTATTGGCGAGCAATTAGGTGACCAATCCTCTCCTTGACAGAACTTCTAGACATTGTCAATATTGCAAATAATAATTTGAATAACTTTGTCGTCTCAATTATTGATTTAATAATATAAAATATTATGCAGATGATACTGTGACAATAATTGAATCAATAATATGAGAGATATGATGCATCAATTGCTGTAGCAATAAATGAGTATAACTGAGTGACTTCTCACGCAAGCATCAATAATCAATACCGTGTGCTACTATGCAACCACGCGTACTACTGTACTTTTAACACCTGTTATTTGAACAGTTTAACGATAAACTTCCACCGTTATTTTTATAAAAAGATATTTCTGTTATTTTCTCATTTCGACAATAATTATGTTGTGGGGTCCACCAATGATTGTGCCGTCATACGAATATTCCCTATTAAAATGAATATTCTCCGATCAATCGAATATTATATAACAACTTGCTTACTTTACAAAATTTATTAATATTACCCACAACTATAATAATATAACAAATTCACACCTTAATATTTAAAAATGATATTTATAGGAAATTCATCTTTATTCATAAAAGTTGGGGTCTTACAACCTCTCCTTCTTATAAAATTTTGCCCTCGAAATTAGGATACATACCTGGTATGACGAAGAGGTGAGGATACCTTGATCTCATTTCAGATTCTAACTCCCTGGTCATTTCCTCAGCATCGTGGTTTCTCCACAAAACTTTGACATGAGGTATAACCTTGGAGCGTAGAATATGTTCCTTCTTATCCAAGAGTTTAACAGGAACCTCTTCATACGTTAAATCTTCCGCTATTTCGTCCGGTTCTATCTCAATAATGTGGTTCGGGTCTTCCACATATTTACGTAACATGGATATGTGAAAAACGTTATGAACATGAGACATACTTGGCGGTAAAGCGAGTCTATAGGCCACAATTTCTACTCGGTCAATAATTTCAAATGGGCCAATGAATCGAGGATTGATCTTTCCACTCTTTCTAAATCTCGTAACTCCCTTCCATGGACCAACACGTAACAACACATGTTCTCCAACATTGAATTCCACGTCCTTCCCATAAAGATCATCATAACTCTTTTGTCGATCTTGTGAGGTTTTTATATGTTGCCGGATCATTTGAATTATCTCCGTAGTTATACATACCAATTCTGGTCCCAACAACATTGCTTCACCTACCTCATCTCAGCATACTGGAGAACGATACTTTCTTCCATACAACACTTCAAATAGAGCCACGTCGATACTTACTTGATAACTGTTGTTGTAGGAAAATTCTACCAATGGTAAGAACTTGTCCCAACTTCCTTTGAAGTCAAGGACACAGAGTCTTAATAGATCTTCGAGAGTTTAAATAGTCCTCTCTGACTGCCCATCCGTCTGAGGGTGATACGCCGAACTAAATTGCTAATCCGTGACCATAGCTTTTTGCAAACTAACCCAAAATCTTGAAGTGAATCTTGGGTCTCGATTAGAAACTATGGATACTGGCATACCATATAATCTTACAATCTCGATTATGTACATACGCGCAAGACGTTTAAGTGTATAAGTTTCTCGTATCGGTAAGAAATGAGAAGACTTGGTCAATCTATCAATAATGACCCAAATCGCATCTATGCCTTGAGAAACCTTGGGAAGACCGATAACAAAATCCATGATAATGTGCTCCCACTTCCATTCTGGAATTTCAAGTGGTTGCAGTGGACCTTTTGACACTTGATGCTCCGCCTTGACACGTTGACAAGTTAAACACGTTGATATAAACTCCGCGATCTCTCTCTTCATATTGCTCCACCAAAATGTATGTCAAAGATCACGATACATTTTGGTACTCCCAAGATGGATTGCAAATGGTGTGTTGTGCGCCTCCATCATGATTTTATACTTTAAATCAGGGTCGTTATGAACACAAAGTCTAGAGTTGGCTCTAAGTATTCCTTCTTCATCGATTCTTACTTCCGGAATAGCTCCTTCTTGCACTTTCTTCTTCTTACGCATCAGCTCTAGGTCTGTAGCTTGAGCAACTTTAACTTTATTGATTAAAGTTGGTTCAACTTGTATATTTGCCATCATCACGTGGGTCCCTGGACTCTTTAACTCTATCTCCATCCTTTGCAAACCATATAAAATGGGCCTTTGCGTTGACAATATAACACTCGTACCCGCATATGATCTTCTACTCAATGCGTCAGCTACCACGTTCGCTTTTCTAGGATTGTATTGGATGGTATGATCATAATCTTTCAACAGTTCAAGCAAACGTCGTTGTCGCAAGTTGAGTTCCTTTTGGGTGTAGAAATATTTGAGGCTTTTATGATCCGTATAGATCTCCACTTTCTCCCCATACAGGCAATGCCTCCAAATTTTAAGTGCAAAGATAACAGATGCCAACTCTAGATCATGAGTAGGATAATTCTTCTCATATTCTTTGAGTTGTCGAGAGGTATAGGCTATGACTTTCTCATGTTGCATGAGAACACTTCCTAACCCTTTGCCCAAAGCATCAATGTAGATGACAAGTCCCTCCAAGCTAGATAGTATTGTCAGAACATGTGCTAAAATGAGTCTCCTATTGAGTTCTTGAAAACTCTTCTCACATTCCTCGCTTCAATCAAATTTTATATCTTTCGGAGTCAGCTGAGTTAATGGAGTAGCGATTCGAGAAAATCCTTCCACGAATCTCTGATAATAACTAGCTAAGCCGAGAAATCTACGTACTTCGGTCACTGGTTTGGGTTGCTCCCAGCTTTGAATTGCTTCAATCTTTGCCGGGTCAAAAGATATTCCATGATTTGATATCACGTGCCCAAGGAATGCTACTTCCTTAAGCCAAAACTCGCATTTCTTTAACTTAGCATAAAACTTGTTTTCACGAAGCTTTTGGAGTATCAGCCTCAAGTGTTGCTCATGGTCTTTAGGCCTTTTTGAATATATGAGAATGTCGTCAATAAAGACAACCACAAAATGATCCAAATATTCCTTGAATACTCGGTTCATCATTGTTGGTCGTTTGACCGATCAATATATGCGTGCAAGTATACACGGTTAACAAGTAATAAAGAGTAAGTAAAGTATCGTTCCCACGTAGAATTAACTAATAAATTCCACCAAGCACTAGTCCATAACCATTTCAGTCTTATTTAAATGAATGATTTAATATTTCTTTTATTTAAACTGTGAAATTAAATAAACCTAACTATTCCTAGAGTGAGCCTTGATAATGAAGATCTGAGATTACAATTTCATCTATTGAATCATTTAAATCAATACACTCCCTGTTAAGCCAAATTACTTGCACTAGATTACTAGTCGAGTACAAGAAAGTAAGGTACATCCATATCTCAATGTACCACACTCATATCACATATAATCCACAATTGATAGAATACACATGAATACCCACATTACCTAAACCACTATATATTTATGTGATTTACAAATAATTAGGGTTTAAGCCCAAATTCTTAAATGACTACAAGCGATGCCTTGGTATATGTATATCCTAAGCACGAATCATATATTCCATCACCATGTAGAATATACAAACACAAGCTATCAAGATCAAATCTAAACCCATACTCCGTCTTTTAAGTTCATATGGGTTATCACAGTAATTGATGGCCAATCAACTAAGCAAATAAGCATGAATCTTAATATACAATCCCATAGCAACCAATAAGGCTAACAATGAAGTATGTCAAAATAAACTAGCCAATAGATTCCATTGCAATCCCAAAATAGAATTTAACTCATAGTTGAATTAGAATCCATGATCCACAATTGAATATACATTGAAAGATACAAATAAAAGTAAAGAGAGTTAGGGATTAAGAATAGCAAATCCGAGTTTCTTCTCTTCTTTCACTTCTAAACTTCCAATGTTCTTCAATTGCTTCAATCCCCAAATCTTAGCTAATCTAGGGTTCTGATCTAATCTAATTGAATAAGGAAATTAAAGAAAAGAAAAGAGCATATGTAATGTTGATTGATCCCCCCCTAAGGGTGGAATCCCCCTTTTACATCATGAAAATATGTCTCTTTTTTAAGCCCTAATTGAACCCCCCCTCCAAGTTACGCTCTAATTTACTGTTTAGTGAAAAAGTCAGGTCTGGTCAATATCAGAAGTGGCGCGGCCACGCTGGGAATGGCCTAGAGGTAGGCGCGCCCGTGCTCAAGTTTCAGATCACACTTTTTTGGTCCAGGGAGTGGCGCGATCACGCCTAAAATACACTAGAAATTCGCGCGCCTGCGCTGCTGGTTTTTTGCTGCAGTATCCTCTTGTAAAACGGCCATACCTTTTGGTTCGGGAGGAGTTACTAGGCCTGCCACCTATCAAATCGAAGCTCTCGACGAGCTCTACAACTTTCATTCTTTGATTATTGAGAAATAATGGACGGATGAAGGAAAAAATTGGGTTGGAAGTGACAGCTCTAAAAATGGTCACCCAAAATAGTGATGTTCAACGTCCGTTGGTACAAAGGTCATAACTCTTACATCCGAACTCCGATTAGAATGATTCAAGATATTCTAGAGAGCTAAGAAGAAGTTCTACAATATAATCCAAGTTCCAAGCCAAGAATATAAAATGAACATGAAGCCCAAACGATGTTCGGATTACTGTTCCTTGCATTTTCATACCAATAGTCGCTCACACCGTTCCCAAGCATAAGATCTACAAAATGAACACAAAATGCATGAAAAGTAACTAGGAAACATGAGTATAAGCAACTAATTCAAGTAATAGATAATGGATAAGTAAGTATAAAATATACTTATCAAATACCCCCAAACTTAAACCGTTGCTTGTCCCCTAGCAACACAACATAATGCAATCTACATGATATGCAAGCTACGCTACTATGACAATGAATCCCCAGATTTCCAGCCATGTTAAGAATTCCAATAAGATATGCCTCAGAGAAATGTCAAGATCCTAGAACAAAGCATCAAACTAAGCTACATGCATAATGACATACAATCAGATAATCCTAACCTGCTATAAAGATGTTGTGTGTGTGTGTGTGTTGTGTTCACAGATAAGCTTAACAAAAGTGAAGATTTCACATGTTATACTGCTTAAGAAAGAAACTGAGGTTCAAATCAAGAATTATGCATATAAATGAAATAACAACAACTCCAACAAATCAATACAAACTAAGGTTCAACAATGGGTTTATTATGCTTTATTTTTACACACGAGGGCGATTTTAGCACTTTCTCGCAGTGTTTATTGATTTCTTTTCTTTTTCCCATGACTGTGCAATGCCTCATTCCATTAGGCTAACAGTGCTACCCCTTAGCGAGCTTTCAACTAACGACTCCCAGACCATAAAAGACCTTAGAGCGCTAGGTGTAAAGACAATCTCCTCAGGTGTACTTGCTCAAGTAACAAAGTCCCCGAAAAAAGACTAGTCACGGTAATTTTTCATATTTTTCTCTTTTTCTTTTTTCTTTTTTTTTATAATAGCAAGCATACCCATGTGTTCCCAAAGCTTGAGTTTCAGTGTTTTCATATTCAGTGCTCACTTCCTACACAATTCTATCATTAAGAATAACATTTTCTTCTTAACAGCCAAACAAGTTAATCTCTTACCAACAAGCAAACACGAACACTTATGTGCTATCCAGTAGCATCTAAACAACAAGCATGGATCAAATCATGTATAACATTATAACTAAACTCAAGCTATCAACCACATTCAAGAATCTATCAAATTTCTATATCATCAATGGCCATATTGGAATTAAACCGACTAAAAACAGGGGAATATGCTATGTAATGCATGTAATGGAACTAAACACATATTAAGTAAACAAGACAAAAGAAAACTAAAAAAAAATTATGCCAAAATTTAACTAGCAAGATAATAAAATACCACTACTATGCAACCTAAACATGCAATAAAACCATATGCAGCTATCTATATGCAACAACTACTAACTACAACCCAATACCCCAAACTTAAAACGAACAATGCCCTTATTGTAATAAAAGTGAAAGAATACTCCCCTAAGTGGCAATGTTATCTCCGTTCGTCTCCTCATGATCCGATGGTATATCAGGCGATAGATAAGTTTGAGATATTCTATAGTTGGAAACTGAGTGTGGGCTTCAAACTGTCCGAATGTTTGAGTAAGAAATTCTACAAATTGAGCAGTAATTGATTTCTATGACTGAGATATGGCACGGTCGCGCTGTGTTTGGCTTGTAGTTGGGCACTGCTGCGCTACCCTGTACCCTGGCAGCTTCAGTATTTTTGAATTTTACTTGATCCTGAGTGCTTATAGAAATTGGATTGAACTTCGTCTCTCATATTGCAATTGATGTGGCCTGATCCTTGAACTTCTAACTTTACTGCCCAATTGGTTACCCCTCGAAAGGATTAACATGAACTATTAGACTTTATTTAATTATAACCAATACTTACTACTGAAAATTTAATTAACTATAATAATAATTAACTAATTAAAGTAAAAAGAATTAAACACAAAGGAAGGAAAATGATAGACTATAGATAATGGAGAATTAAACAAATAGGGAGAGAGATTGGATGGGGTGCCTCCCATCTAGCGCTCGGTTTATAGCCCATTAGCTAGACTTTAATCTTGACCTCTATCCAATTCCTCTATGAAAAGCTAGGAATCCTCCATCCATTAGAACCGCTATGTGCTTTGGTAGGTTCCCCGTCATGAGAGTCTTAAGATTGAAGCCACCTAGCTTATTTCCTGTACATGATGTCTCTAGTTCCATTGCATCGCCAGGTGCTTCTCCCGTTGTATCTGTGAATAGATTTTTGCATTGAGGCATGAAAGATACAACATGATTTTCTTCTTTTATTATCTCTTCCTCAGCCCACCATGGTTTGTAAGAGGCCTCATAATCATAGAAATTATTGCTTTGGGTGTGACTACCAAGTGGACATGGGTGTTCAAAGTTCACTGAATTTTCTAACTTTGTATGAGAAGTTACTTGGGGTATTATACAAGTCAGCTCATGTTCTTCATTTTTCATACCCCCGGTTGTCTCCTCAATGTCCACTCCTTTCAGCTCATTCAGTAGCATGTACACTTCTGGCTCTCCATCAGTTTTATCGTCCATATCATAGCACCAATTGTTTGGAAGGCAATTGTTCAAGGCTTCGAACATTTGATCCATCTGATTCTGAAGATTTTGAATTGACCTCTCTTGCTCAATCATCTTCTCCTCAGTTGATGCTACAAATTTAAACCACAAATCCTCCAATCTTGAATTATCTTGTCCAATTTCGAAATCCATGTATTGAGGACCATTCATCGAGGAGTTAATGAGTTGTTCCATCTGTCTGTTAAGATTTTGGCTTTATAACTCCTGACTCATCATCATCTCTTCATGGTCTGCTATTCTTTTTGACATGAATTCCTTCAACTCTGAATTTTCTTCTTGTCACAATGGAGGTGGATATGAGAAATCTAATGGATGTGTTAGACTTAGGACACAGTATTGGTCTCGATAGTTATAACTCCATTCAAAATTTGAGTGATACCCTCAACCTTGATGATAATTGGGATAAACATAGTTGTTGAAGTAATCACCCCGAAACTTTACTTGTCCAACCCTGATGTTACACTGATAACTCGGATGCTCGCCAGCATAATATTCACATATAGCTGCTATCTCTCGAATATGTTGGGCTGCAAGAACATCCAACCTCTCCGAAAGTGTTACAATTTGTGTTGACAATATAGAAAATACATTGAGTCCTTCAGTTCTCCTGTCCCTTGATTGAGTCATATTTGCATATGGCCATTGATAAACAAAGTCATCCATGGTACCTGAAAAGAGCAAAATATAGGAAGATAATTTAAATAAAATAAAATGTTTAAATTAAGACTAATTTGATTGAAATTAATGTTGACAAAAATTATTAAAATAATTCCCCGACAACGGCGCCAAAAACATGTTGGTCGTTTTACCGATCATTATATGCGTGCAAGTATACACGGTCAACAAGTAATAAAGAGTATGTAAAGTATCGTTCCCACGGAGAATTAACTAATAAATTTTACCAAGCACTAGTCCATAACCATTTCAGTCTTATTTAAACGAATGATTTAATATTTTTTTAAACTGTGAAATTAAATAAACCTAACTATTCCTAGAGTGAGACTAGATAATGAAGATCTGAGATTACAATTTAATCTATTGAATCATTTAAATCAATACACTCCATGTTAAGCCAAATTACTTGCACTAGATTGCTAGTCGAGAACACGAAAGTAAAGTAGAACCATATCTCAATGTACCATACTCACATCACATATAATCCACAATTGATAGAATAAACATGAACACCCACATTACCTAAACCACTATATGTCTATGTGATTTACAAATAATTAGGGTTTAAGCCCAAATTCTCAAATGACTACAAGCGATGCCTTGGTATATGTCTATCCTAAGCACGAATCATATATTCCATCACCATGTAGAATATAAAAACACAAGCTATCAAGATCAAATCTAAACCCATACTCCGTCTTTTAAGTTCATATGGGTTATCACAGTAATTGATGGCCAATCAACTAAGCAAATAACATGAATCTTAATAGACAATCCCATAGCAATCAATAAGGCTAACAACGAAGTATGTCAAAATAAACTAGGTAATAGATTCCATTGCAATCACAAAATAGAATTTAACTCATAGTTGAATTAGAATCCATGATCCACAATTGAATATACATTGAAAGATACAAATAAAAGTAAACAGAGTTAGGGATTAAGAATAGCAAATCTAAGTTTCTTCTCTTCTTTAACTTCTGAACTTCTAATGTTCTTCAATTTCTTCAATCCCCAAATCTTAGCTAATCTAGGGTTCTATCTAATCTAATCGAATAAGGAAATTAAAGAAAAGAAAAGAGCATATGTAATGTCAATTGATCCCCCCAAGGGTGGAATCCCCCTTTTACATCATGAAAATACGTCTCTTTTTTTAAGCCCTAATTGACCCCCCCTCCAAGTTACGCTCTAATTTACTGTTTAGTGAAAAAAGTCAACTTTGGTCAATATCAGAAGTGGCACGGCCGCGCTGGGAATGGCCAAGAGTTAGGCGCTCCCGCGCTCAAGTTTCAGATCGCACTTTTTTGGTCCAGGTTGTAAGACCCCAACTTATTAATAAATGAAATTAAATTTCCTCTATTTATTATTTTGGAATAGAAAGGGTTGATTTGATTAATATGGTTAATTATGGGTAAAATGCGCAAATATTTCAAATAAGCAAGTGGTTATAAAACATTTATTTTTGGTCGGTGAATATTTCGTTTGGTCGTGGAATATTCTTGCTGTCGGGGAATATTCGTACGACGGCGCAACCTTGTGTGGGCCCAATAACGGAAAGCGATTGAATGAAAAAAACGACAAGTATAAGTTATTTATAATTAACGGCGTAGTTGTTACCGTTAATACTGTTGGAATACCTGGTGGTTAAAATACAGTAGCGCACAGTATTGCACCAATTATTGATTCTTACGAAGGAAGGCACTACTCAATAATTGTTACAGTAGTTACTGTTTAATATTTTATTTTATTGATTCAATAATTGCTGCATTTATATTTTATATTATTGTTGTTTCAATAATTGTCACTGCACAGTATTTCCCATCATCAGATCAATAATTCATATTATTTGAATAATATTATTAGATAACATTATTGGCAATGTCTAGAAAGTTTTGTCTAAGAAGAGGTTTGGTCATCTAATTGTGCGCCAGTAAGGGGAAATTCTTATTGGAAAGCCCCCTCTTTCTTGGGAACGGCCTGGTTGTCATAAATGTGATTCTGTAATATTATATGTGAATAATTAATTATTGATTCATATGATAAGGAAATATTTATTTTATGTGGATATAAATGAGGATATATTTTTGTGGTTAAAAATGAAGGAGTTAATGTTGAGATTTTTATCAGTATTTTTGTCGGAATGGAGGTATTAAAAATTAGAATTTTTGAGATATTTTGCGGGGGTTATAATTTTTAATCCGACCGTTGGATCGTGGTAATTTTTGGATATGTTATACATATATAAGTTGAGTATATGTTCACAAATTTTGAACCGTTAAAAATGAACGTATGATTTATTATGAATTTTACGACATGACTGGTTCAGAAATTGTTGAATTTTCGGAGTTTATCATTTTGGTAGAAAATTCAAGAATTGGTGGGCCCCACTCTTGGTTGGTGAAGAAATATACTGAGATTTTTATTCAAATGTGGTAGGCTTGAATAGTAGGAGGTAAAGCCATCAGGTTGTAGGTTAAATCTGCTTCGGTGTGCTAACATTTTCTTATAAATAGAGGGCTAAGTTAGAATTGAAAATCACACTAGAAACAAGTTTTCTCTCTTTCTCTCTCTAGATTATTGAGTGTATTTTGTGAGTATTTAGATACTTTGAGAGTTTCTTTCAATCTTATATCGGTATTCCGACCAGAAGTATTGATATTTTGAGGCAAGGGATATTATTTTCTTCTTAAATGATATTTTCTTCAATATCATTATGCCGAAATATTGATATGAACTTTTTATCAAATTTAGAACATTTTGTGTCGGGGTTACTATTCACGTATACATTACTATTCACGTATACGACACTATTCACGAATACGGCACTATTCATCGAAAAATAAAATTTTCCCTTTTTGTACAAGATATCTATTATGGTTACTATCTTTGATTGTATCCATGTTTTGATCTTTACTTTTGAATTCTGCTTCACAATTGATTATTATGAAATATTATTGATCTTGGATAAACTGTTATACGAATCCCTACTATTTGTCCTTCTGTCTCACTGAATTCATTTTTTTTAAGATATTTTTCATCATCCCCAGTCCTAAATGATGATATTACTGAATATCTTTGGCCTGTAGTGCAAAGATGAATGATTAACTGATGAATATCCTTGGTCGTAGTGCAAAGATGAACAGGTGTTGAGATGAACATGACCGACTGGTGATACAAATGAATATCTTTGGCCTGTAGTGCAAAGATGAATATTTAGTTAAAGATAATTATTAATTGATGTTACAAGGATAAAATATTGATGATGGACTTTTAAATCTTAGAAGATAGTAGAATTCATTCTCTACTTGACTCTTCTAATGGTTCGCTGTTTCCGCTGCAGTTGTTGATCTAAAACTTGTTGTCGATTATATTCTATCAGATTTTTCCCTGTTGAATACTAATGATAATTTGTTGTATATTATCTTAGTCATAATATTCTTTACTGGGCTAGTTGAGCTCACCCTTTTCCTTTTTGTTCCATTTTTCTTCTCAAGAGGTGAGAACATAGCAGGATCTAGTCGGGGTATGGAGTGATAGTTCTAGAAAGATGTTTTAGCAGTCCTCACTATTTCTATAAAATTTTGTTTGAATAATTGTAATGAGGACTTATTTGAGTGTGGATATTGTCTAGAATACAATATTTGTATTTAAACTCACAGTAATTGTGTTGTCGTATTTTGCACGACAATTATTATAATGAAATTATATTTGTTTCTGTACTATGTATTCGACGACTCAGAATGGGTGATGTATACCTATTTTGGGGGCGTCACAGTTGGTATCAGAGCTTAGGGATATGATCCCTGGCTGAGATGTGAGACAAGAACTAGGAGGGGAGAGACAGAGAATTCCTTCGCTAGTATGACCTGACTAAGTTTATTTGGTGTTTATTTCGTCGGTCAGAGTATATGGATAATATATGACATGACTATTAACCCTTGTTTTATGGCAGTATTTAAGAATGGCAGCTGAGAACGTTAATAATGGAGTAAATCAGATCGTGGATACACCTTTGATCACCACCCAGGGGAACGTGCAACAGGAAGGCAATATTCCTCTTGTAAACAACGTTACCGAGCAAACTATGAATGATGGAATGTTTAGGAGCTTTTTGCAATTCAAGCAAAATCAGACGAGGGAGACTCGTGTACAGAATACGGGTGGAAATGATAACAATGCACGGTTTGTCACAGCCAAACAGTTCAAAGAATTGGGACCACCAGAATTTAAGGGAAAGCCGGATCCGATCATGGCAGAAACTTGGGTCAAGCAAATTACTAAGATATTCGATGTCTTGGGATGCACGGAGGAACAGAAGGTTCCATTCGCCACCTTTATGTTTCGCAGTGAGGCAGACTACTGGTGGGAGTCTGTGAAGCGTACCCAGCCTGACGCACTCAACATATCTTGGGAAACATTTCAGAAACTGTTCAATGACAAGTACTTTCCTGAAAGTATTCGTCATATGAAGGAGGTGGAGTTTATCAGACTGGAACAAAACAACATGATGGTGTCCCAGTACGAGGCGAAGTTTGCAGAGTTATTCAGGTTTGCACCTCATTTGGTCGAAAATGAGGAACGAATGACAAGGATGTTTCTAAGAGGTCTAAAACCCGAGATTCGACAATATCTTATCTCTCAAAAATTTTCTTTATATTCAGATGTTGTAAACGTGGCTCAATTATTAGAGCGAGATAATGAGTATGCGCAACCGAGAGACCACAACCATGGTCATACCAGTGATAGCAGTCATCAGAGCGATGATAACCAACGAGGAGGGAAAAATATGAACAAAGGCGGTAACCACTTGGGTGGTCATCATGGCCATGATAATAGGAGAGGTGAGTCAAGTGGAAATTTCAAAAAGAGGAGATTTAACAATAACGGGAAGACATCAGCAGCTGCACCAGCACCAACAACAAATTCTAGGGGAGGAGAACGACCGCCAGTTAGATGTTACAAATGTGGTAAAGAGGGACATATCAGCCCAAACTGTCCACAACAATCCAAGGTATGTTACAACTGTGGAAAGGAAGGCCACATAGCTCGGGATTGTTCTGTAGCAAAACCACGTTTAACGGGGATGGTGACTCCAAGGGCAGTCCCGGATAAGTCAAAATCAGCGGTTCCTGGAAGAGCGTTTGTCGTGACTAGCCAAAACGTGAGGAACCCGAACGAGGTGATCACGGGTAAGCTAATCATAAACTCTTGAGAAGTTTATACCTTATTAGATACCGGTTCTACCCATTCTTTTATCTCTCCTGCTTGTGCTCAACGTTTAAACTTGACTCCGGAGAAATTGGACTTTGACTTATCTGTTGAAACTCCGTTGAGTGAAACCTTCGTTACATCTACAGTTTATAAATCTTGCATGATCCAAGTTGGCACTATCACATTAACTGTTGATCTTATCTCTTTAAAGATACTTGTTTTTGATGTGATTTTAGGAATTGATTGGTTAACCACTCATCATGCTAAAATTGATTATTTTCGTAAGGTTGTTAGTTTTCATATTCCTAACCAACCTGTCATACGAATTCAAACTACTAAACCAATAAAATCAGTCACTGTCATATTAAGCCACAAAGCTATTCGTTTATTGAAAAACGGATGTCAACCTTTCTTAGCCCATGTTATGGATTTGAACAAAGACAAGTCAGATTTGAATAATATTTCTATTGTTAGAGAATTTCCCGATGTATTTTCTGAAGAACTTCCTGGTCTACCCCCAGAATGTGAAGTTGAATTCTTTATTGACCTTGAACCCGGTACAAAGCTCATTTCTAAAACCCCATATCGAATGACTCCTATTGAACTTCAGGAGTTAAAAGTCTAATTACAGTAGTTATTAGACATCGATTTTATTCGTCCTAGTACATCTCCTTGGGGTGCTTCTGTTTTATTCGTAAAGAAGAAAGACGGGAGTATGCGACTTTGTATCAACTATAGGGAATTGAACCATGTCACCATCAAGAATAGGTATCCGCTACCTCGCATTGATGACCTATTTGACCAGTTGCAAGGAGCACAATTCTTTTCAAAGATCGATCTTCGTTCTGAATATCATCAGCTGAAGATTAAAACTGAGGATATTCCAAAGATGCCTTCAGAACTCAGTACGGGCATTATGAATTCTTAGTCATGTCTTTTGGATTGACTAATGCTCCTGCTGCTTTCATGGATATGATGAACCATGTCTTCAAAGAATATTTAGATCAGTTCGTTGTTGTCTTTATTGATGACAACCTCATCTATTCCAAAAGCCGTGAAGATCATGAGCGCCATATGAAGCTGGTACTGCAAAGGCTTCGTGAAAACAAGCTATATGCCAAATTAAAGAAATACGAGTTCTGGCTTGAGGAAGTAGCATTCCTTGGGCACGTGGTGTCAAAACATGGAGTATCTATCGACCCGGCGAAGTTTGAAGCCATACAAAGTTGGGAGCAACCGAAGTCGGTGACCGAAGTACGTAGCTTTCTGGGCTTAGCTGGGTATTATCAGAGATTCGTTGAAGGATTTTCTAGAATCGCTACTCTGTTAACTCAGCTGACTCGGAAGGATACAAAATTCTGTTGGAGCAAGGATTATGAGAAGAGTTTTCAAGAACTCAAGAGGAGACTCCTTTCGGCACCTGTTCTGACAATACCATCTGGTTCGGATGGATATGTTATCTACAGCGATGCTCAGGCAAAGGGTTAGGATGTGTTCTCATGTAACATGGGAAAGTCATAGCGTATGCCTCGCGATAACTCAAAGAATATGAGAGGAATTATCCTACTCATGATTTGGAGTTGGTAGCAGTCATTTTTGCGTTGAAGATTTGGAGACACTACTTGTATGGGGAGAAAGTGGAGATCTATACGGATCATAAAAGCTCAAATATTTCTTCACCCAAAAGGAACTCAACATGCGGCAATGATGTTGGCTTGAGTTGTTGAAAGATTACGATCATACCATCCAATATCATCCAGGAAAAGCAGACGTAGTAGCTGACGCATTGAGTAGAAGATCATACGCGGGTACGAGTGCAATGGTGTTAACACAAAGCCCCATTTTGAATGATTTGCAAAGGATGGAGATGGAGATGAAGGCTCCAAGTACCCACATGATGATATCAAATATACGAGTAGAACTGACTTTAATTGATAAAGTTAAAGCCGCTCAAGCTACGGACATAGAGCTGATACGTATGAAGAAGAAAGTGCAAGAAGGTGTTATTCCAGAAGCAAGAATCGATGAAGAAGAAATACTTTGAGTCAACTCCAGACTTTGTGTTCCTAACGATTTTGACTTGAAGCATAGAATAATGATGGAGGCACACAACACACCATTTGCAATCCATCGTGAGAGTACCAAAATGTATCACGATCTTCGACATACATTTTGGTGGAGCAATATGAAAAGAGAGATCGCGGAGTTTATCTCGAGGTGTTTAACTTGTCAACGTGTAAAGGCGGAGCATCAAATGCCAAAGGGTTCATTTCAACCACTTGAGATCCCGAAATGGAAGTGGGAACACATTACCATGGATTTCGTTACAGGTCTTCCCAAGGTTTCTCAAGGCATAGATGCGATTTGGGTCATTGTTGATAGATTAACCAAGTCTACCTATTTCTTGCCTATACGTGAGACTTATTCCCTTGAACGTCTTGCTAGTATGTACGTGAATGAGATTGTGAGATTGCATGGCATGCCAGTATCCATAGTTTCGGATCGTGACCCAAGATTCACTTCACGGTTTTGGGTTAGCTTGCAGAGAACTATGGGCACAGATTTACGATTTAGTTCAGCATACCATCCTCAAACGGACGGGCAATCAGAGAGGACTATTTAAACCCTTGAAGATCTATTAAGACTCTGTGTTCTAGATTTCATAGGAAGTTTGGATAAGTACTTGCCACTGGTAGAATTCTCCTACAACAACAGTTATCAGGCAAGTATAGGTATGGCTCCATTTGAAGCCTTATATGGACGAAAGTGTCGTTCTCCAGTATGCTGGGACGAGGTGGGTGAAGCAACATAGTTGGGACCAGAATTGGTACGCATAACTACAGAAAAGATCCAAACAATTCGACACCGTATACAAACGGCACATGATCGACAAAAGAGTTATGCGGATCTTCATCGAAAGGATTTAGAATTCAATATTGGGGATCATGTATTATTACGTGTTGCACCAATGAAAGGAGTTACAAGATTTGGGAAGAGAGGAAAGCTCAATCCACGATTTGTCTGTCCATTTGAGATTCTTGACCTAATAGAAAATGTGGCCTATAGACTCGCATTACCTGTAAGCATGTCTAGTGTTAATAATGTTTTTCACATATCTGTGCTTCGTAAATATGTAAAAGACCCGAACCATATAATTGAGTTAGAACCAGATGAGATAGCCGAAGATTTAACGTACGAGGAGGTACCTGTTAAGATCTTGGATAGGAAAGAGCATGTTCTACGCACGAAGGTTATACCACAAGTTAAGGTTTCGTGGAGAAACCATGCTATTGAAGAAATGACCTGGGACTTGAAATCAGAAATAAAAGCGAGTTATCCTCACCTTTTTGAAACACCAGGTACGTACGTCAATTTCGAGGACGAAATTTCATAAGGAGGGAGGTTGTAAGACCCCAACTTATTATTAAATAAAATTAAATTTCCTCTATTTATTATTTTGGAATAGGATTTGATTAATGTGGTTAGTTATGGGTAAAATGCACAAATATTTCAAATAAGCAAGTGGTTATAAAATATTCATTTTTGGTCGGTGAATATTCGTTTGGTCGTGGAATATTATTGCTGTCGGGGAATATTCGTACGACGGCGCAGCCTTGTGTGGGCCCCATAATGAAAAGCGATTGGATGAAGAAAACGACAAGTATAAGTTGTTTATAATTAACGGTGTAGTTGTTACTGTTAATACTGTTGGAATACCTGGTGGTTAAAATACAGTAGCACACGGTATTGCACCAATTATTGATTCTTACGAAGGAAGGCACTACTCAATAATTGTTACAGTAGTTACTGTTCAATATTTTATTTTATTGATTCAATAATTGCTGCATTGATATTTTATATTATTGTTGTCTCAATAATTGTCATTGCACAATATTTCCCATTATCAGATCAATAATTCATATTATTTGAATAATATTATTAGATAACATTATTGACAATGTCTATAAAGTTCTGTCCAAGGAGAGGTTTGGTCATCTAATTGCGCGCCAGTAAGGAGAAATTCTTATTGGAAAGCCCCCTCTTTCCTGGGAACGGCCTAGTTGTCATAAATGTGATTCTGTAATATTATTTGTGAATAATTAATTATTGATTCATATGATAAGAAAATATTTATTTTATGTGGATATAAATGAGGGATATATTTTTGTGGTTAAAAATGAAGGAGTTAATGTTGAGGTTTTTATCAGTATTTTTGTCGGAATGGAGGTATTAAAAATCAAAGTTTTTGAGATATTTTGTGGGGGTTATAATTTTTAATCCGACCGTTGGATCGTGGTAAGTTTTGGATATGTTATACATATATAAGTTGAGTATATGTCCACAAAGTTTATCATTTTGGTGGAAAATTCTAGAATTGGTGGACCCCACTCTTGGTTGGTAAAGAAATGTGTTGAGATTTTTATTCAAATGTGGTAGGCTTGAATAGTAGCAGGTAAAGCCATCAGGTTGCAGGGTAAGTCTGCTTCGGTGTGCTAACATTTTCCTATAAATAGAGGGCTAAGTGAGAATTGAAAATCACACCAGAAACAAGTTTTCTCTCTTTCTCTCTCTAGATTATTGAGTGTATTTTGTGAGTATTTAGATACTTTGAGAGTTTCTATTCATCAGAGCAAGTTCTTTCAGCCATATACCGGAATTCTGACCAGAAGTACTGATATTTTGAGGTAAGGGATATTATTTTCTTCTTAAATGATATTTTCTTCAATATCATTATGCCGAAATATTGATATGAACTTTTTATCAAATTTGGAACTTTTTGTGTCGGAGTTACTATTCACGTATACGTTACTATTCATGTATACGGTACTATTCACGAATACGGCACTATCACTGAAAAATAAAATTTTCCCTTTTTGTCCAAGATATCTATTATGGTTACTATCTTTGATTGTATCAATGTTTTGATCTTTATTTTTGAATTCTGCTTCACAATTGATTATTATGAATTATTATTGATCTTGGATAAACTGTTATACGAATCCCTACTATTTATCCTTCTGTCTCACTGGATTCATTTTCTTTAAGATATTTTTCATCATCCTCAGTCCTAAATGATGATATTACTGAATATCTTTGGCCTGTAGTGCAAAGATGAATGATTAACTGATGAATATCTTTGGCCGTAGTGCAAAGATGAACATGTGTTGAGATGAACATGACCGACTGGTGATACAAATGAATATCTTTGGCCTGTAGTGCAAAGATGAATATTTGGTTAAAGATGATTATTAATTAATGTTACAGGGATAAAATATTGATGATGGACTTTTAAATCTTAGAAGATAGTAGAATTCATTCTCTACTTGAATCTTCTAATGGTTTGCTGTTTCTGCTGCGGTTGGTGATCTAAAACTTGTTGTCGATTATATTCTATCAGATTTTTCCCTGTTGAATACTAATGATAATTTGTTGTATATTATCTTAGTCATAATATTCTTTACTGGGCTAGTTGAGCTCACCTTTTTCCTTTTTGTTCCATTTTTCTTCTCAGGAGGTGAGAACATAGCAGGATCTAGTCGGGGTATGGAGTGATGGTTCTAAAAAGATGTTTTAGTAGTCCTCACTATTTCTGTAAAATAGTGTTTGAATAATTGTAATGAGGACTTATTGGAGTGTAGATATTGTCTAGAATACAATATTTGTATTTAAACTCACAGTAATTGTGTTGTCGTATTTTGCACGACAATTATTATAATGAAGTTGTATTTGTTTATGTACCATGTATTCGGCGACTCAGAATGGGTGATGTATACCTATTTTGGGGGCGTCACACATGTAATGGCGCGGCCGCGCCTAAAATGCACTAAAAATTTGCCCGCCCGCCCGCACTGCTGGTTTTCTACTGAAGTGTCCTCTGGTAAAACGCCTATAACCTTTGATCCGGGAGGAGTTACAGGGCCTATCACCTATCAAATCGAAGCTCTTGAGGAGTTGTACAACTTTCATTCTTTGATAATTGAGAAATAATGGATGGATAAAGGCTGAAATTGGGTTGGAAGTGACAGCTCTGTAATGTCCACCCAAAATAGTGACATTCAACGTCCGTTGGTACAAAGGTCATAACTCTTGCATCCGAACTCCGATTAGAATGATTCAAGATGTTCCGGAGAGCTAAGAAGAAGATCTACAATATAATCCAAGTTCCAAGTCAAGAAATTAAAATGAGCATGAAGCCCAAATGATGTCCGAATTGCTTTTCCTTGTATTTTCATACCGATTGTCGCTCACACCGTTCCCAAGCAGAAGATCTACAAAATGAACACAAAATACATGAAAAGTAACTAAGAAACATGAGTATAAGCAACTAATTCAAGTAATAGATACTAGATAAGAAAGTATAAAACCTACTTAACAATCATGTCCACGAAGGTAGCAGGAGCATTAGTCAATCCAAAAGACTTGACTAGGAATTCATAATGCCCGTACCGAGTTCTGAAAGCAGTCTTTGGAATGTCATCAGTTTTAATCTTTAATTAACGATATCCGTAACGAAAATCGATCTTTGAAAAGAATTTGGCGCCTTGTAACCGGTCAAACAGGTCATCAATACGAGGCAACGGGTACCTATTTTTGATAGTGACATGGTTCAACTCCCGATAATCAATACAAAGTCGTATACTCCCATCTTTCTGCTTTACGAATAGAACAGGAGCACCCCAAGGAGACGTACTAGGACGAATGAAACCGATGTCTAACAATTCCAGCAGTTGGGTCTTTAACTCCTGAAGTTCAATAGGAGTCATTCTATATGGGGCTTTGAAAATGGGTTTTGTACCAGGTTCAAGGTTAATACAAAATTCAATTTCACGCTCTGGGGGTAAGTCAGGAAGTTCTTCAGGGAATACGTTAGGAAATTTATTAACAATAGAAATATCATTCAAAACTGACGTATTTTTGTTTAAATCCATGACATGAGCTAAGAAAGCTTGACATCCATTTTTTAATAAACGAATAGCTTTGTAGCTTGAGATGACAGTGATTGATTTTAATGGTTTGGTTGCTTGAATTCGCATAATAGGTTGGTTAGGAATATGAAAGCTAACAACCTTACGAAAATAAATTTTTTTTTGCATGATGAGTAGTTAACCAATCAATCCCTAGAATTATGTCAAACACAAGTATTTTTAAGAAAATAAGACCGACAGGTAATGTGAGGGTACCGATTTGAACCAAACAAGACTTATAAACAGTGGATGTAATGAAGGTTTCTCCCAGCGGAGTTTCAACGGATAAGTTAAAGTCTAATTTTTCCAGAGTCAAATTTAAACGTTGAGCGCAAGTACGAGAAATAAAAAAATGGGTAGAACCTGTATCAAATAAGGTATATACTTCGCATGAGTTTTTGATTAGCTTACCCGTGATGACCTCATTTGGGTTCCTTACTTTCTGGGAGGTCACAATAAATGCTCTCCCTTAAACTACTGGTTTTGACTTGTCTGGGATGACATTTGGTATCACCATTCCTATAACGAATGAATTGTTTGAGTTGTGATTCAGATGACAGAATCCTTGTAAGGAGGGAATGATGTAACATTCCAGAATTTTAAATTGTAATATTAAATATTTATTGAATTGTATAAGTATTTAATTGATGTGTTTATTGTTGAATAAATAATTTTTCAATTTCATTTGATTTGATTTAGTTAATTATTTGTTAAGTAAATAATTAAGGAGTTAAGAAAATTAAGTGTTATGAGGTAATATTCTTTTAGAGAGTTTATAATGATTAAATAAATTATTATATTTTAATTTGAATTTGTAATTAAAATAATGTGTTAGTTGGTTAAATAAAATTATAGTTATAAAGGAAATTATAATTATGTTATATTGATTTATGTGTTAAAGTAATTTAATAAATTGTTATTAGAATTAATGAAATTGATTACTAAAATTTAATTAAATAGAAGTGTGACAAATAATCTTACTATAAAGGAGTTATTAAAATAAATTAAAAGAGTTTAATTATGTTTTACCAAACAAGGTATAAGGATTAAATGATTTATTTTAATTATGTTAGCCAAACAAGCCTTATGACTTTTGATTTTTAAAAACATAGATAACTGATATCAGTTAGATCCATATTTATATTATATAATTAATATATATTATTACCATACGTTATATGTTAGTACGTAAGATAGAGTTAGGAGAATAAAGACTCAAAAGAAGAAAAAGAAGAGAAGAAGAAAAATTGAGAAAGAAGTTGAGAGAATCCTAGAGAGGTATGAGAAAGGAATCGGGAAAAGAAGTCTTGTTGATCAAATGAAGAAAATTTTCATCTTCTAGCATACAAGGTATCATCTAAACCCTTTTAAAATTTTTAGAGTTTTAGTTATCTTCTCTTTCTAAAATTCTCTATAAAATCTTTGTGAAGGATAAATTATTTGTGGTATATGGTTTTATATGTTAAATTGTTTGTTATAAAACTGTTTTTCATAAGTTATATATGAGAATAGTCAATTAATTCATGTATGTAAGTAATTTGTGAAGAAAACTATATTACGGTGTGTTTATACAAAAATATATGAATATGGCTTAGTTTAAAGTAAAATTCAGGTTTAATTAGTTATTAATATATATATATATATATATATATATATATATATATATATATATATTGACTATTGATTTTTAAAGTATATGAATAAACCTAAAGAAGGTATTTTAAATTATATATTTTGATTGAAAAACACAGTTTCAGTAATGATTTACACTGAAAGTGTCAAAAATGGAGTTTTATCAAAAATAGTGAAATTTGGTGTTGTAAATTCGATGTTTATTTTGTTATATGAGTAAAATCATGTTAGGAGTCTTTAAATTATGTTTAGATGAAGTCTCTGTATGTACTACATGTTAATTATCTTGTTAGAAAGTAACTTGTAGGCCAAATTGGCTTTTGTTCATGCTGTTGCCGAGGCTGGTCGCCGAAGTCTGGGGTTCGGCGCCGCAGCGCGGTCCAACAGTGTAAGTTTCACGTCGCAACGCCAGCGCCACACCGCAGCGCCAGTCGTTGGCATGTGTCTAGCGCAGCAGCGCCAACGCCGCGCCAGCCCATAGTGTAAACTGTGGCACCGCAGCGCGAGTTAGCAGAATGGTCAGACAATGTAATTTATTTACATAAAGTCTGAAAAAGTTGTTATGTGTTATTAGTGGAACTGTTAAGTTATGATTTCAGTATTTCTATACTATAAATGAGCATGTTATTAACGATTAACTAGTTTTAATGTAATTTGATTATGTGATTAAAAAATCAAATCTTACATGATGAATGTACTTAGTTATATACATAATGTGGTAGTGACTAATTATGTCATGATGACATATATATATGGTATTGTGATTCGAGTTGATACGTTTTAGCTTACACTCAAGGCAAGTTCTCTAAATCTATTGTTTCATGTAGCAAATTATTATTTCTAATTCGAATTGCATTACACATGCTTTCTAAACCTTATTTTGATGTTGAGCAAGCTATTCTTGTCTTTAACTTGTTAATTAGCATGTAAGTTTATATAATCTAATATACTAATGTTGAATAGTTTTTATTGTTCAAATTATTATTCGTTATGCATGCTTAATATTCAATTCTAAATAACATTGACTTAGTATTGTTCAAGCAAGGTATGTTATAGTTATTCAATATTTATGCTCTTAGATTATTCCTAAAGCATAATTTGAATATACAAATGTTAATTTAGTTATGATTCATTCCATAGCATAATGTGATTACCCTTTTATTCAACTAATCCTTAGTTGATATTCGTTGAATTCTAAATTACCTTGAAATGTATCCAAACCAAACTTACTTTGGTGCGGACTTGTAATCCAAATACTGAGATGGACAACCCTATTATTAGGGGTTTACGCTTCACGTTGAAATGGTTGTGCACAATACATTGTACGAAGGGCTGATCCCCCTAAGTATGTGGAGTCCTTATAGTCTTATGACAATTAAAGTTGAAGTTGAAATATTACTTATAATTGTGGACATGGTTCGTGGTCATTAGACCTTCGGTTGTATGTTTCAGAATGTTAATAGAACATATTGTTTAGTTCTATTTAGCCTATTACTTGACAGTTGTTATTATTTTATTCATTGTTATTTCAAGTGAGCTTTGTTTGCTCACTCTTGCTTATATAACTATTACAGCTAATGATGAAAAGGTCGATGTACCTAGCACCAGTAAAGGAAAGGGAAAGATGAACAAATAGTGCAGACTTGTAATATGTTAACAACTATTTATCAAACTTTAATTCGATTGATGTAATGAAGTGTTTGTTTAATTTCCGCATTTGAATGATTATACTTAAAGGTTAGACAACCTGGGAGATTTTTATTAATGTAATCCCTTAAGGGGAAGGTTTATTATTCAATTTTTGTTGTGATTGGGTAGTTAGATATGAATGTTTTGATTAAGTGAACACCAAATCTCGAGGTAATGAAGTACCGGGATTTGGGGGTGTCACAAGTTGGTATCAAAGCTTTAGGTTATGAACCTTAGGTGGGGGAAAAAGCCTTAGGAAGTAACCTTTGAAAAGATAGTGATGATAAACTCTTATCAAATTTTTAAGGAAGAAGTAATAAAACACTTATGTGTTTATGTGATTACAACTTATGTACTCGTGAATGTCGAATATTAAAGATTAGTAATTAAAACTTAAGATTTTGTTGTCAGGATGATTAATGTCGGAGAATCCAGTCAGGCTAGGGAGGAAGGACCTCAGATGCCTATAGAGGAGGAGCTTCGCGACATTCAGGTTATTTGGGAACAACTACTGCCACGGGAGTCAGCCCCGTTGGTCACAGTGGTTGAAGATGAGGATGATGACGTGGAAATGGATGAGGAGGATCCCATTGAGCTACCACAGGAGGATGAGGATGACGTGGACAAGGAGGATGAGGATGACGTGGACGAGGAGGAAGAGATTCCATTGAACTCGATAGTCGCTCGTATGTATGATGAAGTCTACGACCGCAATGTGGAACTTCAGGACACCGTCGAGGAGTTGCAGGAGATAGTAGTTGAACAACAAGCTTCAAAGGCACAGAAGGACGACGAGATCCAGGATCGTGATGAACGACTGACTAATGCCGATGAGAAGCTAGTACACACTGAAGGAGAGAAAGGACAACTGATCGAGGTGATCGTAGAACTGAAGAACAAGCTGAAGGAAGAAGCTACTAAGAGGGCAAGAGCTGAAGACGCATACGAGGAAGCTTATCAAAGAACCAGGATATCAGTAAGAGACACATAAGCAAAGAGGATGAAGATGGAGGAGATGGATAAAGTATTCAACGCCGTAATCAATTGAGCTCAAGATCGGGTCATGGGTTATCCGATTCAGTTCGAGACTCTGCCATCGTACGTGTTAGATCGTTGAACAATGTTCCAGGTTATGGAAGAAGAGTGTCAAAAGGCTACGGAGTATCTTAGTAGGACATCGCAGGGAATGTGTGACGAACGAGAATTTTGTAAATTATTTTAAATATTTATTGAATTAAATAAATATTTTTCGACGATTTAATTATTAGATTAAATAATCAATTGATGCAATTATGGTAGAATAATTTAATTATATGTGTTGCATTTATTAAATTAATGTAGAGAATTTTATTATCAATGTACGTGAGCTTATTGAATTAAACGAAATATTTAATTAAGCATTATGTTATTAAATTAATGTAATTATTAATTAGAGATTTAATAAATTGACATTATTTATTAATGAGTAAATTAAAAATATGACTATGTGAATTTATGAGAAATTATTATATTTTATTTATATTAAATTAAATAAGATATTTGATTTATTGTGCAAGTGGGTGTGACATAAATTAAACTATATGATAAAGTTTTATTAAATTAAATGATTTTAAAACCTTTTCCTAACTAACCAAACATGGCCTTAAGGGGAGTTGGTGCAGTTAACCCATGATTGGGCCAACTTACCACTCTGAGCTCAGTTCCTTTATTATATTACAACATCTTCTCTTTTTCTTTCCTCATTTTGCCTAAGTCTAGAAAGCTATCAGAGAGAGTTTAGAGAAAATTGTCAGAGATATTTAGAATTGTGAGTGGGTGAAGGAGATTTTGAGTGAGGAATTCTAATCCTACTAATTATATTCTACAGGGTAATCTTCTCCTTCCCAAATTCTAAATTACGTATTTTAGTTTTCATAAAATGGCTTTCAAAACTTCTGTTAATCACTGTGAATTGAGAATTGGTGTTGCGATAAAGATATGTGTAGTAATTCGAGAAGTATAACATGTTTTACATATATATTGCATGATTCCATATCATTAGTTTCATAATATTACGTAATATATATGTTTTACAACATTACAGAGTTTGGGTTTGGCCTTAAGGCCTTATACGTGAAAATTTATGTATTGATCATATATTATCCCTAAATTTTAGACTTGTATGTTGTTATGCATGTTAATACGAAGAGTTTAAGCCTTAAACGAACGAATTCGGTGTTATAACGAATTCGTAGGGAGAATTTTCACATAAAGTTTTCTAAAACTTCATGAACATCAAAGTCAGTGAATTGTTAGGCTTTAAATCTGTTATTAAGTGTTTAAAATTAGTTTTGTCAGTATATAAATTTTTGGTATTAATTATATATGAATTCCAACATGTGGGTATGTTTAATTTGGAGAATTAATGATTTTGTAGTAATTATTTTCCCTGAATTACGTGTGCTTCGCGAACTGGAAATTCGAGGCTGGAGCGTCGCGCCGCGGCGCGAGCTCCTAGTCTATTTCCCGTGCCACAGCGCCACCGCGCCGCAGCGCCAGGGGGCCGGCCGCAGCGCCATGGCGCCGCAGCGCCGAGAGCCTATATAAACGTGGTGCCGCAGCGCCACTCCCTTGAAAAAGGCAAAAAAATGAGCTTTTAAATTTTCTAAGTCTAACAATGGGTTAGTGTATTAAAATAATGTACATGTAAATATGTTAGAAATATTATATGATGATAAAATATTTGTTTAGCATGTAAATAACATAATTACATGTGAGTTGTATTATTAAATACATAATTAGTTATTTATTCATGAAGAACAAATTAGGTGTCAACGTGATGATTTGACTAAGTTAGTCGATTATTAAAGTAGACAACGAGAATAAGTTATGATGATTAGTTAATAATTAACTGGTATTGAATGTGAATGGTATGTAGGATTTATTTCAAAGAACGTGATTAGTTAAAGTGTAATCTACACGCGCGGCAAGTTTCCTAAACTTAAACTCTTAAATTGAGCAAGTTTCTTAACTCTACTTTTACATTGAGCAATTTACTTGAACTTAAACTATTATTCATGTTCAAGTATTATACTAAAGATTGATTATCTTTCAAAGCATGATTCAATTATACAATAATTGTTCTATTGTATACATTTGAGATTATTATTCAAATCGAATATCATTATTATTGAACCTTTTTAGACTAGTGAATTTTAATGATTCAGCTAGTCCTTAGTTGATGAACGTTCTAAATTTCAGAACCCTTATTGAATTATCCAAACCAAACTTCCTTTGGTGCGGACTCGAATGTCAAACTGAGATGAACAACCCTGAAAAAGGATTCACTTATGCGTTATCGTTAAGATATTGTGCACAGTATGGTACTAAGGGTTGATCCCCCTAAGTACGAGAAGAAGGTCCATAGTCTTATGACTGTTAAAGGTTTCAAGTATAACCCTTGTTAACCTAGGACATAGTTCAAGGTCTTATGACCCTCAGTATTCTTTTGATTCATGTTATTTATTCTTGATTCAAAAGTTGAGCTTTATTCAGATGTCATTGATTATTCGCATGTTATTATACTGTTGTTTCATTTTTTTATACTTGTGGGCATTTGTGCTCACTTTTGCTTAATAATAACATTGCAGTTAAGAATGAAAGAAGCGATGAACCCTCCAATAGTAAGGGCAAGGGCAAAGTTAGCAAATGATGAAGACCTGTTATTTATTAACTGATGTATTTATTTAAGACTTGAGTTATGTTGATGTTAAGACTTATTTGTTTAGAATTCCGCACAAATGTTTTAAAGTTAGAGTAACCTGAAATTTATTTATGATTCAGTTGATGTAACCCTTAAGGGAAAAGATTTTATTATGATTTCTATCTATTGTATGGTTTGATATTATTTATGGGTAGATAGATAGATGATGCTTGTACAGTGAACACCAAATTCCGTGGAATCGAAGTACCCGGATTTGGGGGTGTCACAAGTTGGTATCAGAGCTGTAGGTTATGAACCTTAGGTGGGGGAAACAACCTTAGGTAGTAGCCTTATAGAAGAAGATAGTAATTGAAAACTCTTATCGAGTTCTAAGAAATGAATTTTTGTAATTCATTGAAGATAATAAAATACATTATGTGTTTATGTGTTAAGTATGCGTTAGATAGTATGACTTAGTAACTAAAACTTAAAATTTTGTTGTCAGGATGACGAATGATGGAGAAGCTAGTCAAGCTGAGGAGGGACCCTATTTACCTATAGTACCTACTGAGGAGGGATCTCGTGTACTTGTAGGACCGACTGAGGAGGAGCCCCGAGACAGTCATGTCGTTAGGGAGCAGCTGGTGCAGAGGGTTTCATCTCCATTGATCACCGTTGTTGGTCAGGAACATGAACCTGAGATTGATCCTGAGGAGGATCCTGAGGAGGAGTTTGATGAGGAGGAAGAAGAAGAGGAGCTACCACAGTACACTGTTGATGCTGAGATGTATGACACACTATATGATCGTAACGTGGAGTTACAAGATGAGGTTCAGGAATTGACTGAGCGAGCGCCTGTTCAGCAGTCTACTTTAGAGGAGAAGGATAGAGAGATTGTGACCCTTCATACACGTTTAGGAAACGTGGAGTGGGATCTGGTTCGTGAGAAGGGTCAAACCGAAGATAAGACCGAGGAGATAGAGAAGCTGAAGAAGATAGAGAAGCTGAAGAAGGAACTGAAGGAAACCTCCGGAAGACTGAAAATAGCAGAGGAAGGATAGGTAAGAGAATCACATCGAGCTGATCGTGTAGAAGATGATAGTCGTGCAAAGAAGGCAAAGCTTGAAGACATGTATGCCACACTTAATCATGCGATGGATGAGGTTCAAGAGCGAGTGTTAAGGTACCCCATCCAGTTTGAAGGACTTCCATCGTATATGTTGGATCGCAGGACGATGTCTCTTATCATGAATGAGAAGTGTGGCAAGGCTATTGAGCACCTTGGAAGACAGGAATAGAATCTGTTTATTTATGTGAAAGACTTATATAGTTTTATGTAAATTCCGATGTGTTTATGAACTAAGGAATATGTTAATATTTGAATGTTTTAAATCCTGTGGATTCTTTATTCCAGGATAGATGATGTAAATAGCAGTATGCTATAGTTTAATGTTAAAACTTTTTATTTGAATGAAAAGATATCAAGTTGATTGAGATGATGTGTTAAGTGATATGTTAAATTGTTGAGTAATGTCTTAACTATGTAGAGAAATAAATAAAGTTCTAATAAACGTTTATTTAACAAAAAAATGCCGCCAAGGAGAAGACAACAACGTCAACCGGCTCAGGAAGGGTCAACCAATAATAACAATAATGCCAACGTTAATCCAGTTCAACCGCTAGTTAATTTACTAACTGGAGTCATGAATAACCAACCGCAAGCTCCATCTAGCACAACGTTTAAAGATTTTAAGGTGGTGGGACCGCCAGAGTTCAAAGGTTCCAGAAACCCGATCGAGGGTCAAACGTGGGTGATGGAAATGGAGAAGGTTTTCGACGTTGCTAGGGTTCGAGAAGATCAGAAGACCGTTTTTGCGACATTTATGTTGAAGTCTGAGGCTAGCTACTGGTGGCAGGCAAACAAGATGTGAGGAGGTGAAGGTGTAATTACGTGGGAGAGATTCAAAGAGATGTTTTTCAAAATGTATTTCCCAGGTAGTTCGCAGAATCAGATGGAGGTGCAATTTCTGGAACTGAAACAGGGAAACATGAGCGTGCCTGAATACGCGGCTAAATTCGATGAGTTGGCAAGGTTTGCCCCGTATCAAGTACACACTGACGAGAGGAAAGCCAGACGATTCGAACAAGGACTGAAGCCTTGGGTATACAGCAAGGTATCAATGTTTCAACTTAACACGTTTGCGAGAGTTTTGGAAAAGGCCATTCTCGCGGAAGGAGGAAGTGATGCAGTGACTAAGTACAACCAAGAACATAAAAAGAAAAAGAGTGAGAATGAAGGTAATAACAAGACTGGTGGAAGTAATACTGGGAATAATAATAATCAGAAGAGGAAGTGGACGGATAACTCGACAGCTGAAAGTCAACACGGAGGGCAGAAAAAGAAGATAGAAGCATGTCCGACTTGCGGCAAGGCACATCTAGGAGTTTGTTTGAAGGGAAAAAGAGTGTGCTACAATTGTGGTCAGGAAGGCCACATAGTACCAAATTGTCCAAACCCAAAGAAGGGTGCTTGTTTCAACTGTGGTTCGAAAGATCATTTAGCAAGAGACTGTCCCAAGAAGGGATCGGGAAGATCAGGACAAGGAGGAAACCAGGGAAATAGCAGTGGAAATACCTTAACCATCATCGGACCACCTACAACAAACCGACCAACCGCCAGAACTTTCAATATGACGGTGCAGGATGCAATCCAGTCTCGTGATGTGGTGTCTGGGATCTTTCCGATCAATGAAATTAATGCTTACTTTTTATTTAATTCGGGTGCTACTTGTTCCTTTATATCCGATGACTTTGCTAATAGTTTAGATTTGCTTAAGGATGAATTGGAATATCCCATGATTATAGAAATTGCGAATAGAGAGATAATTCCTGTTAACCATGTGTATAAGAATTGTAGAGTAGATATTAAGGGTAATATCATGAACGTAGATCTTATCCCTATTCGATTGGGGGAATTTGACGTTATATTGGGTATGGATTGGCTATCCAATTATGGGGCTGTAATTGACTGCCAAAAGAAGCGTATTAACCTTATGACTCCGTCAAAGGTTGTGCTTTATGGTAGCAAGTCGCCTAGACAAGCGAGTTGTCTGACGATGTTACAGGCCAGGAAGTTATTAAGACAAGGCTGTGTAGGATATTTAGCTTACATAGTCGACAGTCGAAAAGAGAACCCGAAGGTAGAGGAGATACCGAATGTGAGGGACTTCGTTGATGTATTTCCAGACGATTTGCCAGGACTTCCACCAGATAGAGAAGTAGACTTTGTGATTGATTTGGCGCCCGGAACTGCTCCAATATCGAAGGCACCATACCGAATGGCGCCAGTAGAGATGAAGGAATTAATGGTACAACTACAAGAATTGTTGGACAAAAAGTACATTCAACCGAGCGTATCGCCATGGGGAGCGCCGGTGTTGTTCGTGAAAAAGAAGGACGAATCGATGAGGCTCTGCATTGACTACAGAGAATTAAATAAGGTCACGATTAAGAACAGATATCCATTACCGAGGATCGATGATCTGTTTGATCAATTGAAGGGAGCAAAATACTTTTCCAAGATTGACTTGAGGAGTGGTTATCACCAACTGAAGGTGAGGCCAGAGGGTGTACCGAAGACAGCATTCTGAACGCGATATGGTCATTATGAGTTTTTAGTAATGTCGTTTGGTCTTACGAATGCTCCTGCAGCATTTATGGGACTAATGAATGGTGTATTCAAGCCGTTTTTGGACAAATTCGTGGTGGTATTTATAGACGACATTTTGGTGTGACGAACGAGAATTTTGTAATTTATTTTAAATATTTATTGAATTAAATAAATATTTTTTTTTATAATTTAATTATTAGATTAAATAATCAATTGATGCAATTGTGATAGATTAATTTAATTATATGTGTTACATTTATTAAATTAATAAAGAGAATAATTTTATCAAGGTATGAAATTATGTGAGCTTATTTAATTATATAAATTATTTAATTAAGCATGATGTTATTTAATTAATTTAATTATTAATTAGAGAATTAATAAATTGACATTATTTATTAATGAGATAATTGAATATATGATTATGTGAATTTACGAGTAATTATTATATTTTATTTAAAGTAAATTAAATAAAATATGGGATTTATTTTATAAAGAGGGTGACATTTTTAAACTATATGATAAAAGGTTATTAAAATAATGAGTTTTGAACCTAGTTTCCTAGCCAAATGAGGCCTTAGGAGGAGTTGGGGACAGTTAAACCACGAATGGAATAATTGACCTCAACTCTGCGCTTAAAGGCTCAGATGAGTTTAACTTACGTATTTTTAGAACCAGAGAGTTTGCAGAGAGAGTTGGAGAAATCTTTGAGAGAGATTGTGTATATTGTGATTGAAATAGAGAGAATTGTCATCCTTACTCATCTACGCTTTGGGTAATCTCTTCTTTCTCAAATTCTATTTCTACGTCTTTTTAAAGTTTTCATAATTATGGCTTAAGTCCTCTGTAGAGTTTCTATGGTTGAATAGGGTAACAATTATGAGTATAAATGTAATCATAAGAGTAGCTTAACATGTTTTTTTTATATATATTGCATGATCCCATACCCTAAGTGTAGTAATCTGATGACTTGTTATTTCAAAATAAACAGAGTACGTGATATGGCCATATGGCCATATATGTGATAATTAATGTATTGATTATATATTATCCCTAAATTTTGGACTTGTATGTTGTTATGCATGTTAATACGAAGAGTTTAAGCCTTAAACGAACGAATTCAGTGTTATAACGAATTCGTAGGGAGAATTTTCACATAAAGTTTTCTAAAACTTCATGAACATCAAAGTCAGTGAATTGTTAGGCTTTAAATCTGTTATTAAGTGTTTAAAATTAGTTTTGTCAGTATATAAATATTGGGTATTAATTATATATGAATTCCAACATGTGGGTATGTTTAATTCGGAGAATTAATGATTTTGTAGTAATTATTTTCGCTGAATTCTGTGTTCTTCGCGAACTGGAAAAATAAATAAATAAATAAATAAATAAATAAATAAAAAAATTAAAAAATGAGCTTTTAAATTTTCTAAGTCTAACAATGGGTTAGTGTATTAAAATAATGAACATGTAAATATGTTAGAAATATTATATGATGATAAAATATTTGTTTAGCATGTAAATAACATAATTACATGTGAGTTGTATTATTAAATACATAATTAGTTATTCATTCATAACGAACAAATTAGGTGTCAACGTGATGATTTGACTAAGTTAGTCAATTATTAAAGTAGACAATGAGAATAAGTTATGATGATTAGTTAATAATTAACTGGTATTGAATGTGAATGGTATGTAGGATTTATTTCAAAGAACGTGATTAGTTAAAGTGTAATCTACACGGGAGGCAAGTCTCCTAAACTTAAACTCTTAAATTGAGCAAGTTTCTTAACTCTACTTTTACATTGAGAAATTTACTTAAATTTAAATTATTATTCAAGTTCAAGTATTATATTAAAGATTGATTATCTTTCAAAGCATGATTGAATTATACAATAATTATTCTATTGTATACATTTGAGATTATTATTCAAATCGAATATCATTATTGTTGAACCTTTTTAGACTAGTGAATCTTAATGATTTAGCTAGTCCTTAGTTTATGAACGTTCTAAATTTCAGAACCCTTATTGAATTATCCAAAACAAACTTCCTTTGGTGCGGACTCGAATGTCAAACTGAGATGAACAACCCTGAAAAGGGATTCACTTATGCGTTAGCGTTAAGATATTGTGCACAGTATGGTACTAAGGGCTGATCCCCCTAAGTACGAGAAGAAGGTCCATAGTCTTATGACTGTTAAAGGTTTCAAGTATAATCCTTGATAACCTAGGACATAGTTCAAGGTCTTATGACCCTCAGAATTCTTTTGATTCTTGTTATTCATTCTTGATTCAAAAGTTGAGCTCTTATTCAGACGTCTTTGATTTATTCGCATGTTATTATACTGTTATTTCATTGTTATACTTGTGGGCATTTGTGCTCACTCTTGCTTAATAATAACATTGCAGTTAAGAATGAAAGAAGCGATGAACCCTCCACTAGTAAGGGCAAGGGCAAAGTTAGCAAATGATGAAGACCTGTTATTTATTAACTGATGTATTTGTTTAAGACTTGAGTTATGTTGATGTTAAGACTTATTTGTTTAGAATTCCGCACAGATGTTTTAAGGTTAGAGTAACCTGGGATTTATTTATGATTCAGTTGATGTAACCCTTAAGGGAAGAGATTTTATTATGATTTCTATCTATTGTATAGTTTGATATTATTTATGGGTAGATAGATAGATGATGCTTGTACAGTGAACACCAAATCCCGTGGAATCGAAGTACCCGGATTTGGGGGTGTCACAGGTTGGTATCAGAGCCGTAGGTTATGAACCTTAGGTGGGGGAAACAACCTTAGGTAGTAGCCTTATAGAAGAAGATAGTAATTGAAAACTCTTATCAAGTTCTAAGAAATGAATTTTTGTAATTCATTGAAGATAATAAAATACATTATGTGTTTATGTGTTAAGTGATATGTTAAATTGTTGAGTAATGTCTTAACTATGTAGAGAAATAAATAAAGTTCTAATAAACGTTTATTTAACAGAAAAATGCCACCAAGGAGAAGACAACAACGTCAACCGGCTCAGGAAGGGTCAACCAATAATAACAATAATGCCAATGTTAATCCAGTTCAACAGCTAGTTAATTTACTAACTGGAGTCATGAATAACCAACCGCAAGCTCCACCTAGCACAACGTTTAAAGATTTTAAGGCGGTGGGACCGCCAGAGTTCAAAGGTTCCAGAAACCCGATCGAGGCTCAAAAGTGGGTGATGGAAATGGAGAAGGTTTTCGACGTTGCTAGGGTTCGAGAAGATCAGAAGACCGTTTTTGCGACATTTATGCTGAAGTCTGAGGCTAGCTACTAGTGGCAAGCAAACAAGATGCGAGGAGGTGAAGGTGTAATTACGTGGGAGGGATTCAAAGAGATGTTTTTCGAAATGTATTTCCCAGCTAGTTCGCAGAATCAGATGGAGGTGCAATTTCTGGAATTGAAACAGGGAAACATGAGCGTGCCTGAATACTCGGCTAAATTCGATGAGTTGGCAAGGTTTGCCCAGTATCAAGTACACACTGACGAGAGGAAAGCCAGACGATTCGAACAAGGACTGAAGCCTTGGGTATACAGCAAGGTATCAATGTTTCAACTTAACACGTTTGCGGGAGTTTTGGAAAAGGCCATTCTCGCGGAAGGAGGAAGTGATGCAGTGACTAAGTACAACCAAGAACAGAAAAAGAAAAAGAGTGAAAATAAAGGTAATAACAAGACTGGTGGAAGTAATACTAGGAATAATAATAATCAGAAGAGGAAGTGGACGGATAACTCGACAGCTGGAAGTCAACACGGAGGGCAAAAAAAGAAGATAGAAGCATGTCTGACTTGCGGCAAGGCACATCTAGGAGTTTGTTTGAAGGGAAAGAGAGTGTGCTACAATTGTGGTCAGGAAGGCCACATAGCACCAAATTGTCCAAACCCAAAGAAGGGTGCTTGTTTCAACTGTGGTTCGAAAGATCATTTAGCAAGAGACTGTCCCAAAAAGGGATCGGGAGGATCAGGACAAGGAGGAAACCGGGGAAATAGCAGTGGAAATACCTTAACCATCACCGGACCACCTGCAACAAACAGACCAACCGCCAGGACTTTCAATATGACGGTGCAGGATGCAATCCAGTCTCGTGATGTGATGTCAGGTATCATTCTGATCAATGAAATTAATGCTTACGTTTTATTTGATTCGGGTGCTACTTGTTCCTTTATATCCGATGACTTTGCTAATAGTTTAGATTTCCTTAAGGATGAATTGGAATATCCCATGATTATAGAAATTGCGAATAGAGAGATAATTCCTGTTAAGCATGTGTATAAGAATTGTAGAGTGGATATTAAGGGTAATATCATGAACGTAGATCTTATCCCTATTCGATTGGGGGAATTCGACGTTATATTGGGTATGGATTGGTTATCCAATTACGGGGCTGTAATTGACTGCCAAAAGAAGCGTATTAACCTTATGACTCCGTCAAAGGTTGTGTTTTATGGTAGCAAGTCGCCTAGACAAGCGAGTTGTCTGACGATGTTGCAGGCCAGGAAGTTATTAAGACAAGGCTGTGTAGGATATTTAGCTTACATAGTCGACAGTCGAAAAGAGAACCCGAAGGTAGAGGAGATACCAATTGTGAGGGACTTCGTCGATGTATTTCCAGACGATTTGCCAGGACTTCCTCCAGATAGAGAAGTAGACTTTGTGATTGATTTGGCGCCCGGAACTGCTCCAATATCGAAGGCACCATACCGAATGGCGCCAGTAGAGATGAAGGAATTAATGGTACAACTACAAGAATTGTTGGGCAAAAAGTACATTCAACCGAGCGAATCGCCGTGGGGAGCGCCGGTGTTGTTCGTGAAAAAGAAGGACGGATCGATGAGGCTCTGCATTGACTACAGAGAATTAAATAAGGTCACGATTAAGAACAAATATCCATTACCGAGGATCGATGATCTGTTTGATCAATTGAAGGGAGCAAAATACTTTTCCAAGATTGACTTGAGGAGTGGTTATCACCAACTGAAGGTGAGGCCAGAGGATGTACCAAAGACAGCGTTCCGAACGCGATATGGTCATTATGAGTTTTTATTAATGTCGTTTGGTCTTACGAATGCTCCTGCAGCATTTATGGGACTAATGAATGGTGTATTCAAGCCATTTTTGGACAAATTCGTGGTGGTATTTATAGATGATATTTTGGTATATTCCAAAACCAAAGAGGAACATGAAGAACACTTGAGGTTAACGTTGGAAGTATTGAGAAGGGAGAAGTTGTATGCTAAATTTTCGAAATGCGAATTCTGGATCGAGAGAGTACAATTTCTTGGTCACGTAATCGATAAAGATGGAATTTCGGTAGATCCATCCAAAGTAGAAGCTGTGATTAACTGGGATCAACCGAGAACGCCGTCAGAAGTAAGAAGTTTTCTTGGATTAGCAGGATATTATAGAAGATTCATACAAGATTTTTCTAAGATCGCAACTCCGTTAACGAATTTAACTCGAAAAGCTGTGAAATTTGTTTGGACGGAGAAGTGTGAGGAGAGTTTTCAAGAATTAAAGAAGAGGTTGAGTACAGCGCCTGTGTTATCTCTTCCGGATGATACAGGAAATTTTGTTGTTTTTAGCGATGCGTCACATAAAGGACTTGGCTGTGTGCTGATGCAAAACGACAAAGTCATTGCGTATGCATCACGACAGTTGAAGGATTACGAGAAGGGTTACCCAACCCATGATTTGGAGTTAGCTGCAGTTGTTTTTGCTTTGAAAATTTGGAGGCACTATCTATACGGGGAAAAGTGTGAAATATATACGGACCACAAGAGTCTGAAATATATTTTTACACAGAAAGATTTGAATATGCGTCAAAGAAGATGGTTGGAATTAATCAAGGATTATGACTGTGAGATTTTATACCATCCGGGTAAGGCTAATGTGGTTGCCGACGCCTTAAGTAGAAAGGGTCGTGAGAAATTGATGATGTTGACTGCTCAGCAGGAGCTAATTGCAGATATGGAGAAACTGGAGTTAGAAGTGAAGTATCCTACGGAGATTGATGAGAAGCTATTTCAGATGCAATCTGGTACAACTCTACTAGATAGAGTGAAGGAGGCTCAGCTTCAAGATGATGAATGCAAAAAGGTAACAACGAAGATATCTGAAGGAACCGAACCAAGATTTAAGATGGATAAGGAAGGAATATTGAGATTTGAAAGCAGAATTTGGGTTCCGCCAGTACAAGAAATTAAGGAAGAAATTTTGAGTGAGGCTCATAGTTCAAGATATTCGATTCGCCCTGGTAGTACAAAAATGTACCAAAATCTTCGACAACATTTCTGGTGGCCGAATTTGAAACGTGATGTTGCAGAATGTGTTGCCAAATGCCTGACATGTCAGAAAGTTAAAGCAGAACATCAGAGACCGAGTGGATTGCTACAACCGTTGGAGATCCCAGAATGGAAATGGGAACATATTACGATGGACTTCGTGGTTGGCCTTCCGACGACTCAGAAAGGCTACGACGCAATATGGGTTATCGTTGACCGACTGACGAAATCCGCGCACTTCCTTCCTATCAAAATCAGATTTAACTTAGATCAGTTGGCAAGATTATATGTGAAGGAGATTGTTTCGAGGCACGGAGTGCCGGTATCTATTGTTTCCGATAGGGATCCGCGCTTCACATCAAATTTCTGGAAACGTCTTCAGGAATGCATGGGTACACAACTGCGAATGAGTACAGCTTACCACCCTCAAACAGACGGACAGAGCGAACGAACGATTCAAACACTGGAAGATATGTTACGAGCCTGTGTAATGGACTTCAAAGGAAATTGGGATGATCACCTACCGTTGGTAGAGTTCAGCTACAACAACAGTTACCACGCTAGTATTGGTATGCCGCCTTACGAAGCGTTATACGGCAGAAAGTGCAGAACTCCGCTTTATTGGGATGAAGTTGGTGAAAGACAATTGCTAGGGCCAGAATTGGTATAGCAGACGGCAGAAATAGTCAAAGTGATCCGAGCACGACTGGTAGCAGCTCAAGATCGACAGAAGAAATACGCTGATCCACATCGTAAAACTATCGAGTTTGAATTCGGTAGTTATGTATTCTTGAAGGTCTCTCCCTGGAAGGGAAAGATCAGGTTCGGAAAGAAAGGAAAATTGAGCCCAAGATTTATTGGACCCTTTGAGGTACTGCGAAGAATTGGAGAAGTTGCGTACGAGGTAGCCTTACCTCCAGCACTCGAGAATATTCACAACGTCTTCCATGTTTCTGTGTTACGACCTTACAAACCTGATTACAAGCATGTAATTGAATACGAACCCCTGCATTTTGAGAAAGACTTATCTTATGAAGAAATTCCTGTCCAAATTGTCGACCGAAAAGAACAAGTTCTGAGAAATAAAGTAATACCTTCTGTTAAGGTAATTTGGAGGAACCACAACGCTGAAGAAGCTACGTGGGAACTCGAAGAGAATATGATGAAGAATTACCCTCATTTATTTACTTAATTATGTGTATGCGATTCTGGGGACAAAATCTTTGTAAGGGGGAGAATGTAACGGGTCGAAATTATTGAGTCGTGATTCTGGGGACAGAATCCTTTTAAGGGGGGAAAGATGTGACGAACGAGAATTTTATAAATTATTTTAAATATTTATTGAATTAAATAAATATTTTTTTTATGATTTAATTATTAGATTAAATAATCAATTGATGCAATTGTGATAGATTAATTTAATTATATGTGTTACATTTATTAAATTAATAAAGAGAATAATTTTATCAAGGTATGAAATTATGTGAGCTTATTTAATTAAATAAATTATTTAATTAAGCATGATGTTATTTAATTAATTTAATTATTAATTAGAGAATTAATAAATTGACATTATTTATTAATGAGATAATTGAATATATGATTATGTGAATTTACGAGTAATTATTATATTTTATTTAAAGTAAATTAAATAAAATATGGGATTTATTTTATAAAGAGGGTGACATTTTCAAACTATATGATAAAAGGTTATTAAAATAATGAGTTTTGAACCTAGTTTCCTAGCCAAATGAGGCCTTAGGAGGAGTTGGGGACAGTTAAACCACGAATGGAATAACTGACCTCAACTCTGCGCTTAAAGGCTCAGATGAGTTTAACTTACGTATTTTTAGAACCAGAGAGTTTGCAGAGAGAGTTGGAGAAATCTTTGAGAGAGATTGTGTGTATTGTGATTGAAATAGAGAGAATTGTCATCCTTACTCATCTACGCTTTGGGTAATCTCTTCTTTCTCAAATTCTATTTCTACGTCTTTTTAAAGTTTTCATAATTATGGCTTAAGTCCTCTGTAGAGTTTCTATGGTTGAATAGGGTAACAATTATGAGTATAAATGTAATCATAAGAGTAGCTTAACATGTTTTTTTTATATATATTGCATGATCCCATACCCTAAGTGTAGTAATCTGATGACTTGTTATTTCAAAATAAACAGAGTACGTGATATGGCCATATGGCCATATATGTGATAATTAATGTATTGATTATATATTATCCCTAAATTTTGGACTTCTATGTTGTTATGAATGTTAATACGAAGAGTTTAAGCCTTAAACAAACGAATTCAGTGTTATAACGAATTCGTAGGGAGAATTTTCACATAAAGTTTTTTAAAACTTCATGAACATCAAAGTCAGTGAATTGTTAGGCTTTAAAGCTGTTATTAAGTGTTTAAAATTAGTTTTGTCAGTATATAAATATTGGGTATTAATTATATATGAATTCCAACATGTGGGTATGTTTAATTTGGAGAATTAATGATTTTGTAGTAATTATTTTCGCTGAATTCTGTGTTCTTCGCGAACTGGAAAAATAAAATAAAATAAATAAATAAAAAAAATAAAAAAAAATAAAAAAATGAGCTTTTAAATTTTTTAAGTCTAACAATGGGTTAGTGTATTAAAATAATGAACATGTAAATATGTTAGAAATATTATATGATGATAAAATATTTGTTTAGCATGTAAATAACATAATTACATGTGAGTTGTATTATTAAATACATAATTAGTTATTCATTCATAACGAACAAATTAGGTGTCAACGTGATGATTTGACTAAGTTAGTCAATTATTAAAGTATACAACGAGAATAAGTTATGATGATTAGTTAATAATTAACTGGTATTGAATGTGAATGGTATGTAGGATTTATTTCAAAGAACGTGATTAGTTAAAGTGTAATCTACACGCGAGGCAAGTCTCCTAAACTTAAACTCTTAAATTGAGCAAGTTTCTTAACTCTACTTTTACATTGAGCAATTTACTTAAACTTAAATTATTATTCAAGTTCAAGTATTATATTAAAGATTGATTATCTTTCAAAGCATGATTCAATTATACAATAATTGTTCTATTGTATACATTTGAGATTATTATTCAAATCGAATATCATTATTGTTGAACCTTTTTAGACTAGTGAATCTTAATGATTTAGCTAGTCCTTAGTTGATGAACGTTCTAAATTTCAGAACCCTTATTGAATTATCCAAACCAAACTTCCTTTGGTGCGGACTCGAATGTCAAACTGAGATGAACAACCCTGAAAAAGGATTCACTTATGCGTTAGCGTTAAGATATTGTGCACAGTATGGTACTAAGGGCTGATCCCCCTAAGTACGAGAAGAAGGTCCATAGTCTTATGACTGTTAAAGGTTTCAAGTATAATCCTTGATAACCTAGGACATAGTTCAAGGTCTTATGACCCTCAGAATTCTTTTGATTCTTGTTATTCATTCTTGATTCAAAAGTTGAGCTCTTATTCAGACGTCTTTGATTTCTTCGCATGTTATTATACTGTTATTTCATTGTTATACTTGTGGGCATTTGTGCTCACTCTTGCTTAATAATAACATTGCAGTTAAGAATGAAAGAAGCGATGAACCCTCCACTAGTAAGAGCAAGGGCAAAGTTAGCAAATGATGAAGACCTGTTATTTATTAACTGATGTATTTGTTTAAGACTTGAGTTATGTTGATGTTAAGACTTATTTGTTTAGAATTCCGCACATATGTTTTAAGGTTAGAGTAACCTGAGATTTATTTATGATTCAGTTGATGTAACCCTTAAGGGAAGAGATTTTATTATGATTTCTATCTATTGTATAGTTTGATATTATTTATGGGTAGATAGATAGATGATGCTTGTACAGTGAACACCAAATCCCGTGGAATCGAAGTACCCGGATTTGGAGGTGTCACATTTTGGTATATTCCAAAACCAAAGAGGAACATGAAGAACACTTGAGGTTAACGTTGGAAGTATTGAGAAGGGAGAAGTTGTATGCTAAATTTTTGAAATGCGAATTCTGGATCGAGAGAGTACAATTTCTTGGTCACGTAATCGATAAAGATAGAATTTCGGTAGATCCATCCAAAGTAGAAGCTGTGATTAACTGGGATCAGCCGAGAACGCCGTCAGAAGTAAGAAGTTTTCTTGGATTAGCAGGATATTATAGAAGATTCATACAAGATTTTTCTAAGATCGCAACTCCGTTAACGAATTTAACTCGAAAAGCTGTGAAATTTGTTTGGACGGAGAAGTGTGAGGAGAGTTTTCATGAATTAAAAAAGAGGTTGAGTACAGCGCCTGTGTTATCTCTTCCGGATGATACAGGAAATTTTGTTGTTTTTAGCGATGCGTCGCATAAAGGACTTGGCTGTGTGCTGATGCAAGACGGTAAAGTCATTGCGTATGCATCACGGCAGTTAAAGGATTACGAGAAGGGTTATCCAACCCATGATTTGGAGTTAGCTGCAGTTGTTTTTGCTTTGAAAATTTGGAGGCACTATCTATACGGGGAGAAGTGTGAAATATATACGGACCACAAGAGTCTGAAATATATTTTTACACAGAAAGATTTGAATATTCGTCAAAGAAGATGGTTGGAATTAATCAAGGATTATGACTGTGAGATTTTATACCATCCGGGTAAAGCTAATGTGGTTGCCGACGCCTTAAGTAGAAAGGGTCGTGAGAAATTGATGATGTTGACTGCTCAGCAGGAGCTAATTGCAGATATGGAGAAACTGGAGTTAGAAGTGAAGTATCCTATGGAGATTGGTGAGAAGCTATTTCAGATGCAATCTGGTACAACTCTACTAGATAGAGTGAAGGAGGCTCAGCTTCAGGATGATGAATGCAAAAAGGTAACAACGAAGATATCTGAAGGAACCGAACCAAGATTTAAGATGGATAAGGAAGGAATATTGAGATTTGAAAGTCGAATTTGGGTTCCACCAGTACAAGAAATTAAGGAAGAAATTTTGAGTGAGGCTCATAGTTCAAGATATTCGATTCACCCTGGTAGTACAAAAATGTACCAAGATCTTCGACAACATTTTTGGTGGCCGAATTTGAAACGTGATGTTGCGGAATGTGTTGCCAAATGCCTGACATGTCAGAAAGTTAAAGCAGAACATCAGAGACCGAGTGGATTGTTACAACCGTTGGAGATCCCAGAATGGAAATGGGAACATATTACGATGGACTTCGTGGTTGGCCTTCCGACGACTCAGAAAGGCTACGACGCAATATGGGTTATCCTTGACCGACTGACGAAATCCGCGCACTTCCTTCCTATCAAAATCAGATTTAACTTAGATCAGTTGGCAAGATTATATGTGAAAGAGATTGTTTCGAGGCACGGAGTGCCGGTGTCGATTGTTTTCTATTAGGATCCGCCCTTCACATCAAATTTTTGGAAACGTCTTCGGGAATGCATGGGTACACAACTGCGAATGAGTACAGCTTACCACCCTCAAACAGACGGACAGAGCGAACGAACGATTCAAACACTAGAAGATATGTTACGAGCCTGTGTAATGGACTTCAAAGAAAATTGGGATGATCACCTACCGTTGGTAGAGTTTGGCTACAACAACAGTTACCACGCTAGTATTGGTATGCCGCCTTACGAAGCGTTATACGGCAGAAAGTGCAGAACTCCGCTTTATTGGGATGAAGTTGGTGAAAGACAATTGCTAGGGCCAGAATTGGTATAGCAGACGGCAGAAATAGTCAAAGTGATCCGAGCACGACTGGTTGCAGCTCAAGATCGACAGAAGAAATACGCTGATCCACATCGTAAAACTATCGAGTTTGAATTCGGTAGTTATGTATTCTTGAAGGTCTCTCCCTGGAAGGGAAAGATCAGGTTCGGAAAGAAAGGAAAATTGAGCCCAAGATTTATTGGACCCTTTGAGGTACTGCGAAGAATTGGAGAAGTTGCGTACGAGGTAGCCTTACCTCCAGCACTCGAGAATATTCACAACGTCTTCCATGTTTCTGTGTTACGACCTTACAAACCTGATTACAAGCATGTAATTGAATACGAACCCCTACATTTTGAGAAAGACTTATCTTATGAAGAAATTCCTGTCCAAATTGTCGACCGAAAAGAACAAGTTCTCAGAAATAAAGTTATACTTTCTGTTAAGGTAATTTGGAGGAACCACAACGCTGAAGAAGCTACATGGGAACTCGAAGAGAATATGATGAAGAATTACCCTCATTTATTTACTTAATTATGTGTATGTGATTTTGGGGACAAAATCTTTGTAAGGGGGAGAATGTAACGGGTCGAAATTATTGAGTCGTGATTCTGGGGACAGAATCCTTTTAAGGGGGGAAAGATGTGACGAACGAGAATTTTATAAATTATTTTAAATATTTATTGAATTAAATAAATATTTTTCGACGATTTAATTATTAGATTAAATAATCAATTGATGCAATTGTTGTAGAATAATTTAATTATATGTGTTGCATTTATTAAATTAATGTAGAGAATTTTATTATCAATGTACATGAGCTTATTGAATTAAACGAAATATTTAATTAAGCATTATGTTATTAAATTAATGTAATTATTAATTAGAGATTTAATAAATTGACATTATTTATTAATGAGTAAATTAAAAATATGACTATGTGAATTTATGAGAAATTATTATATTTTATTTATATTAAATTAAATAAGATATTTGATTTATTGTGCAAGTGGGTGTGACATAAATTAAACTATATGATAAAGTTTTATTAAATTAAATGATTTTAAAACCTTTTCCTAACTAACCAAACAGGGCCTTAAGGGGAGTTGGTGCAGTTAACCCATGATTGGGCCAACTGACCACTCTGAGCTCAGTTCCTTTATTATATTACGACATCTTCTCTTTTTCTTTCCTCATTTTGCCTAAGTCTAGAAAGCTATCAGAGAGAGTTTAGAGAAAATTGTCAGAGATATTTAGAATTGTGAGTGGGTGAAGGAGATTTTGAGTGAGGAATTCTAATCCTACTAATTATATTCTACAGGGTAATCTTCTCCTTCCCAAATTCTAAATTACGTATTTTAGTTTTCATAAAATGGCTTTCAAAACTTCAGTTAATCTCTGTGAATTGAGAATTGGTGTTGTGATAAAGATATGTGTAGTAATTCGAGAAGTATAGCATGTTTTACATATATATTGCATGATTCCATATCATTAGTTTCATAATATTACGTAATATATATGTTTTACAAAATTACAGAGTTTGGGTTTGGCCTTAAGGCCTTATACGTGAAAATTTATGTATTGATCATATATTATCCCTAAATTTTAGACTTGTATGTTGTTATGCATGTTAATACGAAGAGTTTAAGCCTTAAACGAACGAATTCGGTGTTATAACGAATTCGTAGGGAGAATTTTCACATAAAGTTTTCTAAAACTTCATGAACATCAAAGTCAGTGAATTGTTAGGCTTTAAATCTGTTATTAAGTGTTTAAAATTAGTTTTGTTAGTATATAAATGTTGGGTATTAATTATATATGAATTCCAACATGTGGTTATGTTTAATTTGGAGAATTAATGATTTTGTAGTAATTATTTTCGCTGAATTCTGTGTGCTTCGCGAACTAGAAATTCAGAGGCTGGAGCGTCGCGTCGCGGATATCAAGGATATTCCACTAATTTCATGGAGTATAGAAGCCAAAGTTTTAACCAACTGAGTAAAATAAAGAATGGAATAACAAAAGAAATCACCATGCATGCAATAGACCGTACAGGCAGGTTATTCCAACATAATAATAAATAATGGAACCATGTCTGGCTTAAAACGTACAGACAGGATATTCTAACAGAATAATAAAGAATGGAACCAGGTTTGGCGTAAAATGCACAGACTGGATATTTCAACAGAATAATAAATAATGGAACCAGGTCCGACATAAAACGCACAGACAAGATATTCCGATAGAATAAGAAATAATGAAATAACGAAAGAATTTCACCAAGTATAGGGTAGCCCGCGTATACAGGTTATTCCAACAGAATAATAAATAATGGAATAACAGAAGTTCTCTTCATGAATACAAAAGAAATAATACCCCTTACGGGTACAACAAAAAATATTCCTTACCTTATAAGAAACTGGATATTGGAGTAGTGAAGTAACAAAACACTTTTTTTCTTTCTCTCTCTAGAGTTTCAGTGAATTCGTAAGAAATAATGAAGGAATGAGCTTCTATTTATAGGAAAATAGACTGAATAGTAACTAATTCATGAACGGTCCAGATTGATTTACTTTTAAACTGACGGTCCATTTTAGTTTACTATTAAAACTTAAAGCAACGGTCTATACTGATTTACTATTAAAACTTTAAACTAGCGATCCATATTGATTCACTATTATAAATTTCCACAAGCGGTCCATATTGATTTACTATTATATCTTTAACCAACGGTCTGAAAAATTAACACATCTCCTCATAGAATAATATTGTACCCAAAAATAATTTGGACTGAAAAGAAATATATTTTACGGGTGATCAATAGTACCCCGTGAATAGTAACTCGTGAATAGTAACTCATGAATAGTAACTCGTGAATAGTACTCCGACACGAAAAGTGTCCCGAATACCCAATTGAACAGTACTGAGTGACTTCTCACATAAGCATCAATAATCAATACCGTGTACTACTATGTAACCACGCGTATTACTGTACTTTTAACACCGGGTGTTTCAACAGTTAACGGTAAAACTTCCGTCGTTATTTTCATAAAGTATTTTTGTCGTTTTCTCAATCCGATAATAATTTCATTGCGGGGTCTACCAATGATTGTACCGTCGTACAGATATTCTCCGATAAAAAGAATATTCACTGACCAATCGAATATTATACAACAACTTGCATACTTTACAAAAATTGTAAATATTACCCACAACTATAACATTATATCAAATCCACACCATAATATTCAAAAAATTATTTCGAGAAAATTAAATATTTATTCATAAAATTTGGGGTCTCACAATCTCCCCTCCTTATGAAATTTTGCCCTCAAAATTTACGTACGTACCTGGTATGCCGAAGAGATGAGGATACCTTGACTTCATTTTAGATTCTAACTCTTGAGGTATAACATTTGAGTGTTGAATACGATCCTTCTTATCCAAGATTTTAACACGTATCTCCTCATACGTTAAATCTTCTTCTATCTCGTCTAGTTCTAATTTAATAATTTGGTTCGGGTCGTCCACATATTTACATAACATCGATACGTTAAAAACGTTATGAACACGCGACATACTTAGCGGTAAAACGAGTCTATAAGCCACAGTTCCTACTTGATCGAGTATTTCAAATGGGTCAATCGAATTGAGGGTTGAGATTTCTTCTTTTCATCGATTTTTGCTTCTAGAATAACGCCCTCTTGAACCTTCTTCTTCACATTCATCAGCTCTGAGTATGTAGCTTGAGCGGCTTTAACTTTATTGATTAAAGTCAATTATAATCGTATATTCGTTATCTTCACGTGGGTCCCTAGAGTCTTTAACTCTATCTTCATCATTTTTAAGTTATATGAAATGGGTCTTTGTGTTAACAACATCTCACTCGTATACGATCTTCTACTCAACGCATCAGCTACCGATGATATTGAATGGTACGATCGTAATCTTCAACAGCTCGAGCCAACGTCTTTGGCACATTACACGTTCATTTTAGGTGAAGAAAATATTTGAGGGTTTTAGAAATGGGTTTTGTACTGGGGTCAATACAAAATTCGATTGCACGCTCTAGGGGTAGGCTAAGAAGTCTTCAACAATACGTCAGGAAATTTATTAACAATAGACATATCATTCAAAGCTGTGACCCTCATCAAAGACTCAGATAATACGTCACATTGATACCTATCAACTTGCAATCGTCATTCACGGCGTCGCCTACAGAAAGTCTGGCTTCGGTGCATTCCACACAAGGAAGTTACCAGATATAGGCTCAGGGCTCTTTACTTATGGCTTGATATGACAATGATTGACTTTAATGGTTTGGTTGCTTGAATTCGTATAATTGGTTAATTAGGAATATGAAAGCTAACAACCTTACAAAAAAAACATGATGAGTAGTTAACCAATCGATTCCTAAAATCACACCAAAGGCAAGTATTTTCAAAGAGATACGATCGACAGGTAACGTGAAACTGTTGATTTGAATCAAACAAGATTTATAAATAGTGGAGGTGATGAAGGTTTCTCCCAATAGAATTTTAACAGATAAATAAAAGTCTAACTTCTCCGGAGTTAAGTTCAAACATTGAACACAACTAGGTGAAATAAAAGAGTGAGTAGAACCGGTATCTAACACGGTATAGACTTCAAACGAGTTTATGACTAACATACCCATGATAATTTTATTCAGGTTCCTCGTCACGAAAAAAAATGCTCTATCTTAAACTACTGACTTTAGCTTGCCTGGGACATCCTTTGGCATCACTATCCCAGCTGGACTTGACTTCACCAAACGACAAAATTGAGTTAGGTGACCTTCTCTTCCGCAATTAAAACACGCTTTGGATTGCTGCATACAGTTTGGACGGATGTGTCCCTCCTGTCTTTATTTGAAACATACGACCGGTGGTCATTCTTCTTCCTTTGAAACGGGTGCTGGTGCCGACGTCTTCACATCATTGTTGAACCTTCTCTTCATGAAATGTCCATTCTTATTATTTTGGCCATGATTACCACTGAAGTGGTTACCATTTCTGGTATGTTGATTCCCTCCATGCTTATTGTCACCTCTTTGATGATTTTTATCACCGGTATTATCATTTTGTCAGCTGCTCTATTTTGGTTGGGTTGACTCGTTATCGCGCTCCAATAACTGAGCCCTATTAACAACATCTGAATACACACACAGTTTGTGAGAGATAAGATATTGACGTATCTCAAGTTTCAAACCTCTTAGAAACATTCACATCATTCTCTCCTCATTATCAACCAAATGGGACGCAAATCGGGACAACTCGGCAAACTTGGCTTTGTATTGCGACACGGTCATGTTGTTTTGCTCCAACTTGATAAATTCCACCTCTTTTATGTGACGAATGCTTTCGGGAAAGTACTTGTCATTGAACAGCTCTTGGAACTTCTCCCAAGACATCTTGAGCGCGTCTGGCTGGGTACGTTTTACATATTCCCACCAGTAATCTACCTCTTCACGCAACATAAAGGTGGCAAAGGAAACCTTTTGCTCCTCTGAGCATCCCTAGACATCAAATATCTTGGTGATCTACTTTAACCATGTCTCTGCATTAAAGTGGTTCTGGATTTTCCAAAAACTCCGGTGGTCCCAGCTCCTTGAACTGCTTAGCGGTAACCAACCGTGGGTTGCAATTATTTTTACTTGCATTATGAACAGGAGCCGCCTTCGCCTGATGTTGCATGAATTCTAAAAAACTCCTAAATGTACCGTCGTTTGTCAATTGATCAGTGTTGTTGTTTACAGGAGGATTATCGCCATCCTGTTGCATATTGTCCTGATTATTGATCTGTGGAGACTCAATGGTCTCCTGTGCTCTATTGTTTATCTCAACATTTTTAGATGCCATTTTCAAATACTGCCACAAAATAAGGGTTAATTAACATATCATATATTATCTATATACTCTGACCGACCAATTAAATAACAAGCAAACTTAGGTAGGTCATATTAGCGAAGGAATTTCCCGTCTGTCCCCTCCTAGTTCTTATCTCACATCTCAGCCAGGGATCATATCCCTAAGCTTTGATACCAACTGTGATGCCCCCAAAATTAGGTATACATCACCCATCTTGAGTCGCCAGATATATAGTACAGAATTTAAATATAACTTAATAATATAACTGTCGTGTACAATACGACAAAATATAAACTGTGAGTTTGAATACAAATATTGTTTACTAGAGAGTATACAAACTCAAAAGGAGTCTTCATTACAATTATTATCACACTATTTCATAAAATAGTGAGGACTACTAATGCAAACATCTAGGATCATCACTCTGTTCCCCGACTAGTCCTAGCTACGTTCCCATTTCCTGAAGAGAAAAGTGAAAGAAAGGGTGAGCTCAACTAGCCCAGTAAGAAATATTATGACTAAGATAATGCAGAATAATTTATCGTTAGCCTTCAACAGTGTTAAACTGATAAAATATAATAACTATCAAGTTTAACTGCAGCGAAACAAGCAATCCATTAGAAGAGTCAAGTAGGGAATAAAATCTACTATCTTCTATGATTTAAAAGGTTTTTCATCACTTTTATCGCTGGGACTCAGCTTAATAAATAATCCACATCATCAAATCTCCCATGCACTACGACCAAGGATATTCTTTAGTATCACGACCACGGATTATCCATGCACTACGACTAAAGATAATCATGTTTTCATCAACGGTCCTGATCATGCCATAAAATAATTCATCTTTGCACTATGGCCAAAGAAAATCCATAGCTATAATCATACCAAAAACTGTCCATCAATGCACTACGGGCCAATGAGGACTTTTTCCACATCATTTGTAACATTACAGTCGTGATTACACCGAATAATCCCTGGTCATAATCATACCAAGTCCATCTATGCACTACAGGCCATAGATGACTTTCAATAAAATATAAACATGGGGATGATGACAACGATATAAGAATTCAATAAAATAAGTTCAATAATTAATTTAGCTAGGAACTGATAACGTCCAAATTATCAATATGATACTACTTTATAGAGTAAAATTCAAGAATGCACAGAAGAATATTTCCATGAAAAGATACTGGATGAAGCGCAAATATCAAGGATATTCCACTAATTTCATGGAGTATAGAAGTCAAAGTTTTAACCAACTGAGTATAATAAAGAATAAAATAACAAAAAAAATCACCATGCATGCGATAGACCGCATATGCAGGTTATTCAAACAGAATAATAAATAACGGAACCAGGTCTGGCGTAAAACGCATAGACATGATATTCCAACAAAATAATAAAGAATGGAACCAGGTCCGGCGTAAAATGCACAGACAGGATATTCCGACAGAATAATAAATAATGGAACCAGGTCCGGCGTAAAACGCACAGACAAGATATTCCGATAGAATAATAAATAATGAAATAACAAAAGAATTTCACCAAGCATAGGGTAGCCTGCGTATACAGGTTATTCCAACAGAATAATAAATAATGGAATAACAGAAGTTTTATTCATGAATACAAAAGAAATAATACCCCTTACGGGTACACCAAATAATATCCCTTACCTTATAAGAAACTGGATATTGGAGTAGTGAAGTAACAAAATACTTTTATTCTTTCTCTCTCTAGAGTTTTAGTGAATTCGTAAGAAATAATGAAGGAATGAGCTTCTATTTATAGGAAAATAGACTGAATAGTAACTAATTCATGAATGGTCCAGATTGATTTACTTTTAAATGGACGATCCATATTGGTTCACTATTAAAACTTAAAGCAACGGTCCATACTTATTTACTATTAAAACTTTTAACTAGTGATCCATATTGATTCACTATTATAACTTTCCACCAACGGTCCATATTGATTTACTATTATATCTTCAACCAACGGTATGAAAAATTAGCACATCTCCTCATAGAATAATATTGTACCCAAAAATAATTTGGACCGAAAAAAAATATATTTTACAGGTGATCAATAGTACGCCGTGAATAGTAACTCGTGAATAGTAAGTCATGAATAGTCTCGTGAATAGTAACTCGTGAATAGTAACTCATGAATAGTAACTCGTGAATAGTACTCCGACACGAAAAGTGTCCCGAATACCCGATTGAATAATACTGAGTGACTTCTCACGTAAGCATCAATAATCAATACCGTGTACTAGTATGCAACCACGCATATTACTGTACTTTTAACACCGGGTGTTTCAATAGTTAACGGTAAAACTTCCGCCGTTATTTTCATAAAGTATTTTTGTCGTTTTCTCAGTCCGACAATAATTTCGTTACGGAGCCCACCAATGATTGTACCGTCGTACGGATATTCTCCGACAAAAAGAATATTCCCTGACCAATCGAATATTATACAACAACTTACATACTTTGCAAAATTTATAAATATTACCCACAACTATAATATTATATCAAATCCACACCATAATATTTAAAAAATTATTTTGAGAAAATTAAATCTTTATTCATAAAATCTGGGGTCTCACAAATGGAAATATTTGTTCTCCGAATGTAACACATAAGGAATTTGAATTGAAGGAGTTTAATTCAATTGTTTTGCATAGGAATATAGCAAGATTAATCTGGATTAAATAGAAGTCAATTGCTCACTTGGAAAAGAACTTTTAGCATTTGAGAATTCTTGTTAACAACTCAGTAGACATAATAATTAGAATAATTGGATAATTGATTTATAGTTCATAATTGGGGATATTGAAGTCTTAATCTTTATTTATTTGAATTAATTTTAGAGTAATCTAGTTTTAATTGATTAATTTAGTTTTCTTAATTAGAAAAATCATAATTTATGGTTGTTTAAATAAAATTGATTTGGTTAAGAGTTAGTACTTGGTAATTTTTATTAAATAATTTCTCGTGGGAACGATACTCTACTTTCACTTTATTACTTGTTGACAGTGTATACTTGCACGTATTCATTGATTGTGAAATCGATCAACAAGTTTTTGGCACCGTTGCCGGGGAATTAATTTAATAATTATTTAACAATATTAATTTCAATCAAATTAGTCTTAGTTTAAACATTTTTATTTTTATTTTTAATTCTCTTCCTATATTTCTCTCTTTTCAGGTACCAAGGATGACTTTGTGTATCAATGGCCATACACGAACATGACTCAACCAAGGGAAACATAGATTGATAGACTCGCGACACTTTAAGAATTGGCAGCACAGGTGTCCGTAATAGCTAAGAAAATGGAAACATAGAGTCCACCATCCACGCAACAAGTAGCTATGGTTTGTGAGTTATGTGCTGGGAGTCATGCTACATATCAATGTGCCATAAATGCTGAATCAGCTCAGTTCGTAGAGAGCTATAGTCGGTCTACCCAACCGTATTCGAACCAAAAAGCGTATAATCAGGGTTTGAGAAATCATTTGGGATTTTTTTGGAGTAACAATCAGGCTCAAGCGCCTAGATAGCAAAACACATTCGAATTTCAAAATCAGACTCCACAACAACCAGAAAGGAAATCAAGTTTGGAAGAAGCCTTGGAAAAATTAATTAGAGCTACTGAAAAAAGGAACGATGAACAAGACAAAATATTGAATCAAGTAGAGCAGAATATGAAAAGCCAAGGTGCGTCGATAAAGAATTTGGAAAATCAATTGGGGCAGATAGCACTTGCATTGAATAACCGCCCACTTGGAACACTCCCTAGTGATACAGAGATAAATTCGGGCAGAGATGAGCATTGCAAGGCTGTGACTCTACGTAGTGGAAAGGATTTGCAAGAGACAGTCAAGGAAAAGGAGATCGACGAAGATTTATCTGTAACATTCAACAAAGATGAGCTGATTTCATTAGTATCCCATGTGCCTCCACCAAAGTTCAAGAATTCGAGCAGTTTTGCAAAACCATGCCCAATTGGCAGTCATGTCGTAGGCAAAGCTCTTTGTGATATAAGAGCTAGTACAACTGTGGAGTCATGGTGGGTTGAAAAGGAGAAGATAGAGGAAGAGCCCATTGTGTTTGGCAGGCTTCCATGCTATAATTTGATCATAAACACAATGGGAAAAGCACCTAGTGGCTTGCCATACTTAATGGGGATCCTATCTAAAAAGATCATGCTAGGTGACTTAAACTCAATGGCCATTACAATTGGGAACCTCCCGAAAGAGACATTGTTACTGATGGATGGAGGGTTCCTCAATTTTCGTAGGGGAATCGGATAGCGAATTGAAGAAGTTAGGCTGAGACTATAAAACAAGCGCTTATTGAGAGGCAACCCAAGTTTAATTTTTATTTTTAGTTTTTATTAGGTTTTATATTAGTAGTTTTGAATTTGCATTTATTTAGAATTTAATAAAATTCTTTCTATGATGGTTTACAGGTTATTCAAGTCAAATTCAAGTGAGGTGCTCAATTTGTTCCATGTGCTTAGCCTATTCTCCAAACTTGGCGGACAAGGAGTAAGATTGATATATTTTAAGGGAAGTCATCTGCTTTAATTTTTTCTATTTTAGCCATTGAGGACAATGTCTATTTTAAGTTTGGGGGCATTTTAGTGTCGTATTGCATATAGTTAGTTATTTGCATTACAATTCGTTTTTTTATGTGTTAGCATTCTGTTTTTTTAGGTTGCATATAATGCATGGTATTTATTTGCATATTCATATAAGTGTTGCATTAGTATGTGTTCATGTAGTATAATTGCATTTTTTTGCATGAATCTGTGTGATCGGTTGGTGTGATTTTAGCTCGGCCTATGATAAGATTGATTTTGCATGTTAACTTGAACAGTGTTGCTAATTGATGATGAGTTCTAATTTTAATCATGACGATAATCTTAGCCTGTCTGAAACTTATGTAACCGGTTAGCACTAAAAGTTTAACTGTTTTAATCTACTTGGTTCAAGGGTTTCGTAATTTGTTTTCTGAGGGAAAATCTTGGTTAAAATTTAAGGAAATTAGTGAACTGGCGGTAAAGGTTGGAATGACGTAAAAGCTTGAGTTTGGGGAAATCTATGGGATATATATATACAAAATGAAAATGAAAAAAAAAATGAAAAAGAAAAAAAGAAATGATGAAAAGAAAAAAAAATAGAAAATCCAGAAAAAAAAGGAAGAGGAAAAAAGAGAGAAGATAATAAACATTGTGTCATGCTTGTCTAGTTTTGTGGCCTTTGTTACTTGAGTAAGTAAGCCCGAGGGGATTGTCTTTACACCTAGCGCCCTAAGGTCTTAATGGCTTGGGAGTCGTTGGTCGAAAGCTCATTAAGGTAACACTGAAAAGCCTAAGGGAATAAGACATTGCACAGCCATGAGAAAAAAAAATGAAAAAAACACGGAAAAGAGCAAATATGCCCTCATGGTTGAATAAAAGTATAAATAAATCCTGTATTTACCCTTAGACTTGATAATTACCTAGTTTTAACTGAAGTTGTCATGTTCACAAAAGTAATTGAATTGGAACTGAAAATTTTCTTCTAAGAAGTTTGATATGTGATTATCTTGAACTGTGTTTAGTTAGAATGGTTAACAAGTACACACACACAACATGGATGATGACATGTTTGGATTGACTAACTGGTTAGAGTTATGGACTTTGATTTGATCGGATAAATTGTTTGAGTATCATTGGTATCTTTGAGGCCTGTTGCTATATATCATATTAATTTATTACTGGGTTCGTAGGTATATTAGGAAGTAGATCATGCACATGCATTCATGTAGTTATTTTACGTTGTTTATTTTTAGTTTTTTTGTGTTTTTGCTTGAGGACAAGCAAATGTTTAAGTTTGAGGGTATTTGATAAGTGAGTTTTATACTAATAATTGAGTGTGTTTGAACTTAATCTTTTGGATGTTTTTAAGTGTTTATGTCTATTCATACATGTTTTATATTATTTTGTAGGATTTGGGACAAAAGTTACTTGGATCGACGTTTGGAGTGGCTAGATGCGCGTTTACGGCTTGCCATTTACACAATAGTCACTTTAGAGCCAATTTTAGTAATTCTCCAGACCTTATTTCGAAAAACATCAAGAATGAAAGTTGTATATCTACGTCTCCACTTTCCGAAACATCTTGAATCATCAAAATCAGAGTTCGAATGAAGAAGTTATGGGCATTTTCCCAAAGGACGTCGGAATAGAAAATGTCAAAAAAGTGGTCAGCGCCGGGGCGCCCATTTCATGCCTATTTGCAGCGCCGGGGTGCTAGAGGGCAGCTTCCCAGCGCCGTGCCCAGCGCTGGGGCACTGGGGAAGTGATTGGTGAGGCTTGGACGCATTTTGGGGCGAATTTTGACACCTTTTTGACTCCAAATTGGATTGGGTTTATTCCTAAGCTAAAAATTGGACTTGTAACCTATAATTACATGATGTAAGGCATAAAATAAAGGGAGATTACATAGATTAGATTAGAGATATACTCCATTAGATTAAACATTAATCCTAGTTCTTATTAGTTTTGGAGATTAAAGCAACTTGGAGATCATTGAAGATCAAGAGCAGGAGCAAGAGGGGAGCATCAGATTTGCTGACAACAGATTCTATTCTATTTTCTTATCATACTTTTATCTTTTAATGTCTATTCAGTTGTGGATTCTTGATTTTAATTCATTAATTATGAACTAACTCTTTTATTAAGATTTCAATTGAACCTTTTATGTCTATAAATTAGTTATTCAATTTATTCTAACTATTTATGTCAAAGTGAATTGTTTATCTTGTCTTGTGCTTATTGTTTAATTATTTAATCAGTAATTACCTTGTTACTCTATAAGGAATTGGAAGAGGAATTCTATGGTTAGAACTGGCCATGATAACATGTGACTTAGTTATTTGCACAGTGAATAATTAGGTTTGTGAATTGAATGAAAATATATGTTCACCGCATGCAACACATAAGGAATTGGAATTGAAGGAATTTAATTCAATTGTTTTGCATATGAATATAACAAGATTAATCTGGATTAAATAGAAGTCAATTGCTCACTTGGAAAAGGACTTTTGGCATTTGAGAATTCCTGTTAACAATTCAGTAGACATAATAATTGGGATAATTGGATAATTGATTTATAGTTCATAATTAGGGATATTGAAGTCTTAATCTTTATTTATTTGAATTAATTTTAGAGTAATCTAATTTTAATTGATTAATTTAGTTTTCTAAATTAGAAAAATCACAATTTATGGTTGTTTAAATAAAATTGATTTGGTTAAAAGTTTGTACTTGGTAATTTTTATTAAATAATTCTTCGTGGGAACGATACTTTTCTTATCACTTTATTACTTGTTGACCGTGTATTCTTGCACGTATATTTTGATTGTAAAATCGATCAACAGGAATCAACATGCCAGAAATGGTAACCACTTCGGTGGTAATCATGGCTAAGATAATAAAAGTGGACATTTCAAGAAGAAGAGATTCAACATTGATAGAAAGACGTCAGCACCATCACCCATTGTTAAGGAAAGAGAACAACCACCTATCATATGCTTCAAATGCCGAGGGGAGGGACACATCAGTCCAAACTATGCGCAGCAGTCCAAAACGTGTTATAATTGTGGAAGAGAAGGTCACCTAGCTAGATTTTGTCGTGTAGGGAAGTCAAGTCCAGTTGGAACGGTGACACCAAATTGCCGTCCTAGACAAGTCAAAACCAGTAGTTCAAGGGAGAGCATTTATTGTGACGTCCCAGAAAGCAAGGAACCTGAACGAGGTCATCACGGGTAAGCTTATCATAAACTCTAGCAAAGTATGTACCATCTTTGATATCGGTTCTACCCATTCTTTTATTTCTCCTACTTGCGCTCAACGTTTAAATTTGACTCTAGAGAAATTAGACTTTGACTTATCTGTTGAAACTCCGTTGAGAGAAACCTTCATTACATCCACTGTTTATAAGTCTTGTTTGGTTCAAATCGGTACCCTCACATTACCTGTCGATCTTATTTCCTTAAAAATACTTCCGTTTGACGTAATTCTAGGGATTGATTGCTTAACTACTCATCATGCAAAAATTGATTGGTTTCATAAGGTTATTAGCTTTCATATTCTTAACCAACCTATTATGCGAATTCAAGAAACCAAACCATTAAAATCAATCACTGTCATCTCAAGCCATAAAGCTATTTATTTATTAAAAAATAGATGTCAAGCTTTCTTAGCTCACGTCACGGATTTAAACAAAAATACATCAGTTTTGAATGATATTTCTATTGTTAATAAATTTCCTGACATATTTCCTGAAGAACTTTCTAGCTTACCCCTAGAGCGTGAAATTAAATTTTCTATTGACCTTAAACCTGGAACAAAACCCATTTCCAAAGCCCCATATCGAATAGCTCCTATTGAACTTCAGGAGTTAAAGACCCAACTGCATGAATTATTAGACATTGATTTTATTCGTCCTAGTACGTCTCCTTGGGGTGCTCCTGTTCTATTCGCAAAGAATAAAGATGGGAGTATGCAACTTTGTATTGATTATTGGGAGTTGAATCATGTCACCATCAAAAATAGGTACCCATTGCCACATATTGATGACTTCTTTGACCAGTTGCAAGGCGCCAAATTCTTTTCAAAGATCGATCTTCATTCCGGATATAATCAGTTAAAGATTAAAACTGATGATATTCCAAAGACGGCTTTCAGAACTCGGTACGGGCATTACGAATTTCTAGTCATATCTTTTGGATTGACTGCTGCCTTTATGGATATGATAAACTGAGTATTCAAGGAATATTTGGATTATTTTGTGGTTGTCTTTATTAATGACATTCTCATATATTCCAAAAGTCGTAAAGATCATGAGCAACATTTGAGGCTGATACTCCAAAAGCTTCGTGAAAATAAACTTTATTTCAAGTTGAGGAAATGCGAGTTCTGGCTTGAGGAATTTACATTTCTTGGGCACGTGATATCAAATCACGGAATATCTGTTGATCCAGCAAAGATTGAAGTAATTAAAAGTTGGGAACAACCTAAGTCAGTGACCGAAGTATGTAGCTTTCTCGGCTTAGCTGGTTATTATCGGAGATTCGTGGAAGGATTTTCTCGAATCGCTACTCCATTAACTCATCTGACTCGGAAAGATACAAAATTCGATTGGAGCGAGGAATGTGAAAAGAGTATTCAAAAACTCAAGAGGAGATTCATTTCAGCACCTGTTCTGACAATACCATCTGGCTCGAAGGGATTTGTCATCTACAGTGATGCTTCGGGCAAAGGATTAGGATGTGTTCTCATGCAACATGGGAAAGTCATAGCCTATGCCTCTCGACAAATCAAAGAATATGAGAGAAATTATCTTACTCATGATCTAGAGTTGGCAGTTATTGTCTTCGCACTTAAAATTTGGAGGCATTACCTGCATGGAAAGAAAGTGGAGATCTATACGGATCATAAAAGCCTCAAATATTTCTTCACTCAAAAAGGAACTCAATATGTGGCAACGACGTTGGCTCGAACTGTTGAAAGATTATGACCATACCATCCAATACAATCCTGGAAAAGCGAACGTGGTAGCTGACGCATTGAGTAATAGATCATATGCGGGTACGAGTGTTATATTGTCAATGCAAAGGCCCATTTTATATGACTTGCAAAGGATGGAGATAGAGTTAAAGACTCCAGCGACCCACGTGATGATGGCAAATATACAAGTTGAACCAACTTTAATCAATAAAGTTAAAGTTGCTCAAGCTACAGACCTGGAGCTGATGCGTAAGAAGAAGAAAGTGCAAGAAGGAGCTATTCCGAAAGTAAGAATCGATGAAGAAGGAATACTTAAAGCTAACTCTAGACTTTGTGTTCCTAATGACCCTGATTTAAAGTATAAAATCATGATGGAGGCGCACAACACACCATTTGCAATCCATCCTGGGAGTACCAAAATGTATCGTGATCTTCGACGTACATTTTGGTGGAGCAATATGAAGAGAGAGATCGCGGAGTTTATTTCAAGGTGGTTAACTTGTCTATGTGTCAAGGTAGAGCATCAAGTGTCAAAAGGTCCATTACAACCACTTAGAATTCTAGAATAAAAGTGGGAGCACATTACCATGGATTTCGTTACTGGTCTTCCTAAGGTTTCTCAAGGCATAGATGTAATTTGGGTCAATATTGATAGATTGACCAAGTCTGCTCATTTCTTACCTATACAAGAAACTTATACACTTGAACGTCTTTCTCATATATACATAAACGAGATTGTAAGACTGTATGGTATGAAAGTATCCATAGTTTCTGATCGAGACCCAAGATTCACTTCACGATTTTGGGTTAGTTTGCAAAAAAGCTATGGGCACAGATTTACGATTTAGTTCGGCGTATCATCCTCAAACGGATGGATAGTCAGAGAGGACTATTCAAACTCTTGAGGATCTATTCAAACTCTGTGTCCTTAACTTCAAAGGATGTTTGGACAAGTTCTTACCATTGGTGGAATTTTCTTACAACAACAGTTATCAAGCAAGTATTGGAATGGCTCCATTTGAGGCGTTGTATAGAAGAAAGTGTCGTTCCCTAGTATGCTGGGACGAGGTGGGTGAAGCAACGTTGTTGGGACCGAAATTGGTACGCATGACTATAGAAAAGATTCAAATGATTCGACAACGTATAAAAACCTCACAAGCTCGTCAAAATAGTTATGCTGATCTTCATCGGAAGGACGTGTAATTCAATGTTGGAGAATATGTGTTGTTACGTGTTGCTCCATGGAAGGGAGTTACGAGATTTGATAAGAGAGGAAATCTCAATCCTCGATTCATTGGTCCATTTTAAATCCTTGACCGATTAGGAACTGTGGCCTATAAACTCGCCTTACCGCCAAGTATGTCTCGTGTTCATAACATTTTTCACATATCCATGTTACGTAAATATGTGGAAGACCCGAACCACATTATTGAGTTAGAACCGGACGAAATAGCGGAAGATTTAATGTATGAAGAGGTTCCTGTTAAAATCTTAGATAAGAAAGAACATATTTTACGCTCTAAGGTTAGACCTCAAGTCAAAGTTTTATGGAAAAACCACGATATTGAGAAAATGACCTGGGAGTTAGAATCTAAAATGAGATCAAGGCATCCTCACCTCTTCGTCATACCAGGTATGTACCCTAATTTTGAGGGCAAAATTTCATAAAAAGGGAGGTTGTAAGACCCCAACTTTTATGAATAAAGATATTCTATAAATATCATTTTTGAATATTAAGGAGTGAATTTGATATAATGTTATAGTTGTGAGTAATATTTATAAATTTTGCAAAGTACGCAAGTTGTTATATTATATTTGATTAGTCGGGGAATATTCGTTTTAACAGGAAATATTCGTACGACGGCACAATCATTGGTGGACCCTGCAACAGAATTATTGTCGGATTGAGAAAATGACAAAAATATCTTTTTATAAAAATAAAAGTGGAAGTTTTACCGTTAAATTGTTAAAATACTCGGTAATAAAAGAACAATAATACGTGTGGTTGCATTGTAGCACACAGTATTGATTATTGATGCTTACGCAAGAAGTCACTCAGTTTTGTTCAATTATTGCTACAGTAATTGTTGCATAGTATCTCACGTTATTTGATTCAATTATTGTCAATATTTTATATATTATTAAATCAATAATTGAGATGACAAGTTATTCATATTATTATTTTCATAATTAACAATGTCTAGAAAGTTCAGTCGAGGAGAGGTTTGGTCACCTAATTGCGCGTCAGTAGGGAGAAATCCTTATTGGAAAGTCCCCACTTTCCTGAAAACGATCTAGTTATAATAATATAAATAAAGGTTGTTAAAAATATTGAGTGAATTTTTATGAAGTATTTGTTATAAATTTTGCTTATTATATGAACTCCCATTTACCCATTTTGAAAAATAATCGGTAGAAAGTTATTCAGTATAAATAAGGTGGGGGCCACATGTGGGGCCCACGTGTGAAAGAAATTGATGAAATGAAAATGGGGTGGAGGGAGGAAACGTATTTGGGAGGTAATTAGTATTATATATATATATATATATATATATGTATTATATTGTTATTTTGGTTGAAATAATACATCCGCGAATGAAATAACTGTTGTGTCCGTGATTTTTTCTTACAGAGTCCCCCTTTCATTATCCTATAAATAGGATGCTTAGTTAGAATTAAAAATCACACCAGAATCAGAGAATTCTTCTTCTATAATATTGAGCGTATTTCTTTAGAGTTTAAGAAAGCTTTGAGTGTAGAAAACAGTTCAAATTTTCTTCAAGAATATCCCTGCCCTACAAGTCAGAATACTCTTCTTTTTAAGGTAAGGAATATTATTTTTGTTCAGTATTCGTATAAAATAATATTTTCTTCTATACTCTGTAGTATGTAAGTAATATTATTTCGATTTAAATTTCGAATTCTATACTTATTTTGTCAAGTTTTGGCTTCTATACTCCATAAAATTAGTAGAATATTCTTGATATTTGCGCTTCATCCAGTATCTTTTCATGTAAATATTATCCTGAGCATTCTTGATAAGTTTTAACTTTTTCATGCTGGAGTACTATTCACAGAGTTACTATTCCTGAAGTTACTATTCATGGAATACTATTCACTCGATTACTATTCACCCGGGGTACTATTCATGACAAAAATTAATTTTTTTCCGATCCAAATAATTTTTGATACAATATTATTCTTGAATTTTACTCCACAAAGCAGTATCATGTTGACAATTTGGACATTATTGAATTCTGGATAAATTAAATTATAAATTTTTAAAAATTTATCATTTACTTTATTTTAATTGAATTCTTATATCATTGTCATCATCCTCATGCTTATATTGTTATGAAAGTCATCTTTGGCCCGTAGTGCATAGATGGACTTGGTATGATTATGACCAGGGATTATTAGGTATAATCATGACCGTAATGTTACAAATAATGTGGTAAAAGTCCTCATTCGCCCGTAGTGCATTAATGGACAGTTGTTGGCATGATCATGACCATTGATGAATACATGAATGTCATTAGCCCATAGTGCATGGATAATTTGTGGTCGTGATACTAAAGAATATCCTTGGCCCGTAGTGCAGGGATGATTCGATGATGTGGATTATTTATTAAGCTGAGTCTCAGCGATAAAATATGATGAAAAACCTTTTAAATCATAGAAGATAGTAGATTTTATACTCTACTTGACTCTTCTAATGGATTGCTTATTCCGTTGCAGTTAAACTTGATGTTTATTGTATTTTATCATTTTAACACTGTTGAAGGCTAACGATAATTTATTCTATATTATCTTAGTCATAATATTTCTAATTGGGCTAGTTGAGCTCACCTTTTGCTTTTATTGTTCTCTTCAGGAAATGAGAATATAGCTGGGACTAGTCGGGAAATAGAGTGATGGTCCAGATGTTTGCATTAGTAGTCCTCACTGTTATGTGAAATAGTGTGAGAATAAATGTATTGAGGAATTATTTTGAGTTTGAATACTGTCTAGAAGACAATATTTGTATTAAAATGCACAGCTAATGCTATATTTTAAGTTTGTATTTTTATTCTGTACAATGTATTTGGCTACTCAGAATGGGTGATGTATACCTATTTTGGGGGTGTCACACTATCGAAACCCAACTGTGGGTGAAGGAAATCGAGAAGGCATTTGTCATTGCAAATGTCGACGAGGGCCAGAAGGTTGCCTTTGCAACCTACATGATGAAGGGAGAGGCCAACTTTTGGTGGGAGGCCAATCAGGCTAAGGCCGGGATCGAGAATCTAACATGGGTAAGGTTCAAAGAGATTTTCTTCGAGAACTACTTACCCACAAGCATGCAAGGAAGGATGGAGATGAGGTTTCTAGATTTGAAACAAGGGGATATGACGGTTCCCCAGTACGCTGCCAAGTTTAATGAATTGGCGAGTTTTGCTCCACACCAAGTGGACACCGAGGTTAGAAAGGCACGATGGTTCGAGCAGGGCTTGAAACCCTAGCTCTATAACCATAGTTTTGTGTTCCAAAGTACTTCGTTTGGGACCATTTTAAAGAAGGCGATAATCGCCGAAGGTGGTAGCAAGGCGTTGAGCCAATACCACAAGGATAAGAAAAATAAGGGGAAAGTGGATGAGGGAATGAAGGTCGAACGAACCAGCGGGAGTGGTGAGGGACAGAAACGAAAAGTATTTAACTCTGCGAATACCGGAGTGAAGCAAGGAGACCCGAAGAGGAGGATGGAGGCCTGCAAGACCTATGGGAAGACTCATTTAGGAGTCTGTCTCAAGGGGAAGGCCGTATGCTACAACTGTGGACAGGATGGGCACATTGTGCCTAACTGTCCAAGTCCGAAGAAGAACCACGTATGCTTTATGTGTGGCTCAACTGACCACATGGCAAAGAACTGCCCGAAGAAGGGGATGGACGGGAACAAGGGTGCCAATGGCGGTAAGTTAGCTATTGATGGTCCAACACAGCTGGGTAGGCTAATGGCCCGTACCTTTAACATGACAGTCCAAGATGCAATGGCAACAGGGGACGTAGTCGCATGTATTATTCAAATTAATGACCTAATTTCTTACGTGCTGTTTGACTCGGGTCCTACTTGTTCGTTTCTATCATGTGATTTTGCTAGACGATTAGGATTACTTCCCGAAAAGTTATCTATACCTTTAAATATTAAGGTACCAAACGAAGAGATAATTCCCGTTGAAGATATTCATAGGAGTTGTTGCATAGACATACGGGGTTGTAAATTATCGGTAGATTTGATACCGATAAAGTTAGGAGAATTTGACGTAACTCTCGGAATGGATTCGTTGATTAACTATCGGGCAATTATAGATTGTCAAATGAAATGTGTGAATATTATAACGTTAAGACGATCTCAGGTAGTATTTTATGGTAATTTTCTTACGATGACACAAACTATGAAATTATTGAGGAAGGGGTGCGTAGGTTATCTGTGTCATGTGGTTGATACCCAGAGAGTGGGAGCGACCATGGAACAAATACCTATAGTGAGTGAATTCATGGATGTATTTCCAAGTAAGTTGCTGGGTATTCCACCGGATAGGGAGACGGAGTTCGTAATAGACATTGTGTCAGGACCGACACCAGTTTTTAGGGCACCGTATCGTATGGCGCCAGTGGAGATAAAGGTGTTGATGGTGCAGTTACAAGAACTGTTGGACAGGAAGTACACTCAACCGAGTGTTTCATCGTGGGGAGCACCGATATTGTTTGTCAAGAAGAAGGACGGATTGTTAAGACTTTGTATCGACTATCGAGAGTTGAACAAGTTAACGATAAAGAATAAATACCCATTACCTAGGATCGATGATCTTTTTGATCAGTTGAAAGGGGCAAAGTATTTTTCTAAAATAGATTTAAGGATGGGGTATCATCAGCTGAAGGTTAGAAATGAGGACGTACCAAAGACGACATTCAGGTCTCGTTATGGTCATTACGAGTTTCTGGTGATGTCATTTGGGTTGACTAATGCACCAGCTGCATTCATAGATATGATGAATAGAGTGTTCAAACAATATTTGGACAAGTTCGTCGTGGTGTTTATCGATGATATTCTAGTCTATTCTAAGACGCCAGAAGATCATGTCGAACACCTAAGAATAGTGTTGGAAACACTAAGGGAGGAGAAGTTATATGCAAAATTCACTAAGTGTGAATTTTGGCTAGAGAGAGTGCAATTTTTAGGTCATGTTATTGACCATGAGGGGATTTTAGTAGATCCAGCGAAGATGGAAGCCGTGATGAATTGGGAACAACCGAAAATGCCGATCGAGGTGCAGAGTTTCCTAGGGTTAGCGAGTTACTATCGGAGATTCATTCAGGATTTTTCGAAGATAGCTACTCTGTTGACTAACTTGACAAGGAAGACGGTGAAATATGCATGGACGGAGAAATACAAGGATAGTTTTTAAGAACTGAAGAAGAGATTAAGTGAAGCGCCTGTTTTGTCATTACCCGATGACACAAGAAATTTTGTAGTTTATAGCGATGCTTCGCATAGAGGACTTGGTTGCGTGCTCATACAGCATGGCAAGGTCATTGCGTATGCATCAAGGTAGTTGAAGGATTATGAGAAAGTTTACCCTACTCATGATCTAGAACTGGCCGCGGTAGTGTTTGCATTAAAGATATGTCGACATTATCTTTATGGGGGAAAATGTGAGATATACACGGATCACAAGAGTCTAAAATATATCTTCACACAGAAGGAGTTGAATTTTAGGCAGAGGAGATGGCTGGGGATGATAAAGGATTACGACTGTGAAATCCTGTATCACCCTAGAAAAGCCATGTAGTTGTCGATGCCTTAAGTTGAAAGGATTGGGAGAAGTTGACTATGTTAACGGCTCAAACTGAGTTAATAACAAAGATGGCAAGGATGGAGTTAGAGGTGAAGTTGCCAACTGAATTGGGACAGAGATTGTTTACGACGAAGATGCAATCTACCATCGTAGAGAGAGTTAAGGAGGTGCAGCTCAAAACTGATGAGTGTGACCAGATGAAGAAGAGGTTAACCAATGGAAAAGATATTAATTACAGTCTTGATAATGAGAGATTATTAAGATTTAAAGGAAGAATTTGGGTTCCGAATGAGACGGAATTAAAGGAGCAAGTATTACAAGAGGCTGAGTAGTTCGAGGTACTCGATTCATCCTGGTAGCACTAAGATGTATCAAGACCTTCGACAGAGTTTTTGGTGGCCGAACATGAAGAGAGAAATACCCGAGTATGTGAGTAGGTGCTTGACTTGTCAGAAAGTTAAGGCCGAACATCAATGACCAAGTGGCTTGTTACAGTCATTGGAGATTCCGGAGTTGAAGTGGGAGCATATCACGATGGACTTTGTGGTGGGACTTCCGACTACTCAGAAGGGGTATGATGTGATTTGGGTAATAGTGGACCGGTTGACAAAGTTGGCTCACTTCTTGCCAATTAGAATTAAGTATTACTTAGACCAGTTAGCAAAACTTTATGTTAAGGAAGTTATTTATAGACATGGAGTACCAGTTTCGATTGTGTCAGATCGTGACCCACGATTTATATTGAATTTTTAAGAAGTCTACAAGAGAAGTTGGGGACGCAGTTGAAGTTGAGTACGACATATCATCCATAAACCAATGGACAGAGTGTGAGGACAATTCAGACGTTAGAAGATATGTTAAGATCTTACGTCATGGATTTCAAGGGTAGATGGGATGATCATCTACCATTAGTAGAGTTTGCGTATAACAACAGTTATCATGCAAGCATAGGTATGCCGCCTTACGAAGCCTTATATGGGAGAAAATGCAGAACACAATTGTATTGGGATGCATGAAGTGGGAGAACGCCGATGCTAGGACCAGAATTGGTGCAGAAAACAGTGGATATAGTGAAGCTAATACGAATATGATTGGTAGAAGCTCAAAACAGACAAAGGAAGTTTCTAAATTTGCATCGAGTAAATAGGGAGTTTGAAGTAGGTTCGTATGTATTTCTAACGGTATCACCGTAGAAAGGAAAGATACGTTTTGGAAAGAAGGAAAAATTAAGTCCCAGGTTTATAGGACCTTTAGAAATATTAGAAAAGGTGGGAGGGGTAGCTTACGTGGTAGCGTTACCTCCAGACCTAGAACGAATACATAACATGTTTCACGTATCTGTATTACATCCCTATAAGCCTGATTACAAACACATAATAGAGTATGAGCCAATTCATATCGAGAAGTACTTAACATATGAGGAGATGCCGATTCAAATCATCGATAGAAAAGAGCAAGTTCTACGGAACAAAGTTATACCATCTGCAAAGGTGTTATGCAAGAACCACGATGCCGAAGAAGTAACGTGGGAACTTGAAGAAAATATGAAGAAGAATTACCCTCATTTGTTTGTATAATTATTTTTTCAACGAGATTCTGGGGACAAAATCCTTATAACGGGGAGAGAGTGTAACGCCCCGGAAAATCGAACCTTTTGTAATGAATAAAATAATATTATTTGTTATTATTATGTGTTAGTAAGATGAATGTCATTCTACAACCTAGAAACGTCAGGACGTCGTAGTATTTTAACTACATGAAGGAATTAAGGTGTTTGAATTTCAAAGACGAAAATAAAAGCTTTCCGAGAAATTTTCTGAAAAACACTATTCATCATTTTTCGCTCGGGAATTATTTTTGAACTTTCGAGAAATACATAATGTTAGAATAACAAGGTGAGAGGGATTATGTAATAATAATTCAAGTATGGAAAACGTAATATTTTGCATGCGGACTTAATTTGAGAATGTTAAGGATTAAAGTTAAATGAAATGGAATTGTGGAATCTTGTATGAAGTACAAGTCCAATAAGAAGTAAGGTACAAGCCTAAGATTTATTAAGGTTAAAGCCCGCGTGTTTGTTAATATGAAGCCCAAAGCAAATTAATGTAAGCCCAAAGGAATAAGTTAATTTAAGTGGACCTAAGCCCAATTAATGATCCAATGGGTAAAGCTTGATCCATGGGGCAACCCATGGGTGATCTTGGTGCCCAAGTGTTGTGATGACCAAGCATGTTATGTAATGACCAAGTAATTAGTGTGGTTAGCAAGTTTACTTAATAGTTAAGTAAGTGAATAGTAAGGAGGCGGGATGACCTAATGTCCATAATACCCCAACCTTAGTCATCCTATAAATAGAGGACTTGTTAGTTCCTTAGTTGGTTGCTAAATTTCATCCAACTTCCAAATTAAGTGTTAGAGAGAATAAGCACTTTTAAGTCAAACTTCAATTGTTAGATATTCAAGAAGAAGAAAGCTAGTCATCAAAGGTAAATGATCTTACGATCTTATATCTTCCATCTCTACCATTGTAGGGTGATAATAGAAGTGTAGCTTAATGAACATGTATGCTAAGAACACATAAGAATTGGATAATCAATAGACTTAAGCCGTATAAGTCATGAATAAGTAATTTGAACCTAAATAATTTATGAACTTATCATGGTCATATTTGAATTTGTATCATATTTACATAAATGAAGTTGATATGTCAATAAGATGTAAGAATGTTGATTAAATGACTTGAATCAATAATAAGTCATAAGAAATAAAATTTTGTAGTTTATAATTTCTTAAGTTATAAACTTATGAATAATAAGCCATAACTTAATATGAAGATAAGTTGATATAGTATACAATTTGAGATGTCTAGTTGATAGATTGAATTCATTTGAAGCAAATGAACAAATCATAATTCACGAAGTTTTGCCGGAATTCACATGATTAGACGATAATCGTCGAATTCGTGAAATTCTCGGAATGGAAGTCGGATTTTGTGTTTGAACTCGAAAACGTGGTTTTCGATGGAGACAAGTCTTATTTGGCATTATAGAGTTGCAGAGTCAAAAATGACTAGATTCTGACTTAGAATGAAGAAACGAGCGTTGAACGTTCACGAACGTTTATCATTTTTGTTAAAACTGAACCAATAGGTGAATTTCTAGTTAACGAAGTCAAAAAGATAAAATTCTTGCATGAACACATAGAGTATATGATTTGTAAACTATAGGCTCTTGAATGAGCCAATTCAGACTTATAACGAAGAAGTTATGAGCCCAGGAGTTTCGCAAAGTTGAAAAACTGTCCAAGTTTTTTGGTGCACAGAGCTGGCGCCACGGCGCCAGCCCAAGGCCAAATAGGTGGTGTCGCAGCACCAAGCTTGGTCGAGAAAAGTTGTGACCTACTGGAGTTTCATGCCGCAGCACGACAATAACGAAGGGGACTCGCGCCGCAGCGTCGAGTCCGGGTCTTTCGCCCCTGGAGTATGGCGCTGCAGGGCGACTGAAGTAAAGGCAGCTGGTGCCGCAGCGCTAGCCTTATGGTTTAGACAATGAAGAATGTTTATAAGTAGAGCATGATTGGTATTGGATTACCAATGAACTAAGGAACTTAATGAAACATTATTAAGTCATGATTAAACCTCAAGTATGATCACTTAGGGTTAAGGTAAGTCAATTGTATGTGAACATAAGAACGACGTAATGGGAAGTCGGAACCAATAATAACAAATCTAGTACGTAATTAGATTGAGAAGAAGGGTAAGATTCTTTAGGAACTATGTATGTTTTTTCATGACCTAATGTGTTATGTGATGTTATCATCTACTGTAGAGACCTTAAAGACTTGAATTGCACATGTTATAACTGTAGCAGATGCTAAAAGCAAGTATTCTAACCCTTATTTCAGTTCAATCTGGACAAGCTTTGTGATTCATGTATTCTTACGTATAAACTAATGTCTGATGAAGTCAAAGCCAATTCTTTCGGCTAGACTTATGATATGTTACAATCTATCAAAGTATTGTCAATGTTTTACCAAACTATGTTGGTGTGGTTTTTAAATGAAGACTGAGTATGCTAAATTGTTTTATCGTCAAACGACAAGCACGTGAGGTTGCCACAACTTAAACGTAGATACCTTTAATGAATGTAGTGTTGATCAACATTGAGTACTATAGGCTGATCACCTAGACGTGCTTGTAAGCTATCCCGGACTTATGGACTTAGTGCCGGGATGTCCTTATCAAAGAACTTATGAATTGCTCATGGTCTTGGACTGGAATTGATGTTTTACTGAATATTGTCATTGTAAAACGTTTTGAAGGAAAAGAAGTGGTATTTTAACTTATCGATAGTACTTCGTAAGTATTGTTCAGTTATTGAAGATATACGATTCCTATGTTTCAAGCATGCTATTTTACTAGAATTGTTGTACTTGCTAAGCTAGTTAGGCTCACTCTTGCTTGAACCATATGAATGCAGCTAAGATCGAACGGACCGACGGATCCGGCAAGGATAAAGGGAAGGCTAAGGTGAACCCGTAGATTACCTATGTAATAGTATAGGTTTGTAATGATAATATTTGATATTATGAGAAAAACAATTGTAACGGTTATAAGGAACCTAGGGGAATGTTAATATTATTTTGAATATATATAAGACATATTCGTTCTTTTGTGGCATTTCAATTGAATGTTTGTGTGAACTGTAGCATCATGTAGCACCATCTGTTGGGTTGGAAAATACCCGGATTTGGGAGCGTCACAGCGTGAGGGAGGAAGGGAACCGGTGCCACAGCGTCGGTGCAGGGCAAGGCCCAGTGATAAGCTTTTAACTGCTCAAATCATGGGGAAAGTGTAACGAAAGCTAATGAACGTGTGAATTAAACTTTAAATGAAGGTTGAATGGAAAAATTAAACAAGATTAAAAGATAAAGAATGTACACGCGGGTTGTGGAACCGATGTCCGGGGACTGTAGTCACGATAAACGAACGTGGGGGATTGTTATGGTTGTGATTCCTAAGACGTTGAGTGACGAGGGTAATGAATAACATTTCAATGTTATGTCGTGGTAATGAGAGATAAGTGTAAAGTGTATAGACGCTGTGAACGCAGTGTTGTTGCGATGAACGATCGGTCTCAGAATGTAACGAACGGTATGCCTTTGACATTAAGAATGAGTAATGAACGTGGGGTTCATATAGTGGATAATGAAAGTATTAAGTAAGATATGAATTATTAATGAAAGCCGTAACGAACGGTAATAAGATTAATGAAAGTCCGAATGCAAGCCGGATAAAGAAGGATTGAATGAAAGTAAGCATTAAACACTTTAGCTGACGTGAGTGTTAAGTGTATGCAAATATTAAACGGGCAAAATCTACACCCTGTGTATGGTTTGATCGTACAGTAATGAAGAATAATGATTAAACCTATAAGCGATAAAGAAATTGAGTAAAGATAATGATCATATAAGTAAGACATTTCTGTATGTCATAAAGCCATAAACTAGTTAAGAAAGTTGGTCGCGTAAACTTAGATTACAATAACGCGAACCATAAGAAGTAAAGTGAAGTAAACCAATGAGCAAGTCAAGTATATGACTACTTGGTGTGTGTGCTTTTCCTTATGTGTTATATAGGGATTGGAATGAGCAGTTCAGCGTAAGCTATAGCTGTGCGTAAGGTAAGTTTCCCAACTTCATTCATATTATATGAATGCTAGTTTCTTAAACTTCTCAGATGTTAAACTTGTGAAGTTTTGTCGATATGCAAATGTGCGATATTTGTACAATGTGGTAGCATGTATGAGGCCTTGTGCCACAATTTGAACACTTCAGTGTTTATTTGAGATGAATTATTATGTGATTGAACTGTTCAATATAAGTATGTTATAATTATATATGAAGCGTTATTGTTAAGTCTGTGCTAATGATTATAGCCAGACAGGATGTGTATGAAAAAAAAGGTAGAAGAATGAAAAAATTTCGAAAGTGTATGTGACTAATGTTTTAAAATGATAGGAATCGAGATTATTCCTATTATTCAAGCTGCTTCGTAACCTTTGTTCGGTTTTTGAAGTCTTAAAAGAATGTTTAAATTCTTGAAGTTGTTTGTTTAATTGCTATGACTTGTTGGGCAATTGAATGCTCACACTTGCTTTAAATGAAAAGCATTTCAGCACACTACGTTAGAAGAACTTAAAGATCCCGTAAAGATCAAGCTGATCGGTATCCAGAAGCAATGCCATTCAATATGTGACTGTGCGTGCAGATTAAGTGAAGACTTGTAATGTAGAATAGTTTAATTAAACTATAGACTAGTTTGATGACCTGCTATGTATCCTTGGTGGCGGATAAAAGTCACTCTTGTAAGATGTAAAGAATAATGTATTATCAGTAGTTGTAATTAAAGAGGTTATAAGGCTTTAGAACCTGGGATTTGAGAATGTATGTTATTATATGATATATCTAATGATGTATGTTTGGAAGAAGATGTACTTGTAATGCACGGAATTCGGGGGTGATGATAGATCGAATTTTGGGGTGTTTACAAGTTGGTATCAAAGTTGATAGGTTATAAATCTTAGGTATGAGTACCTAAGACTATAATCGTAGAGAGAATGATAAGAAGATCACCACGCGATCATAGTAAATTGTAGTAACAGATGAGCTATTAAACGATGGATGATTCATAGCCAATGCTATAAATGAATGGTATTATGAAGTAATACAGGAAAGAAGAACTCAGATTGAGTTATGAAGGATAGTATACGAACTAAAGAAATTTCGTATTAAGTAAAGAGAAATTTAGAAGTTGTAAAATTTCAATTGAGGACTCATGTGATAGCTGAATTGTATGAACCTTTGTTATGGGCAGAGGTTTGTGCTTGGTGTAACAACTGCTTAGCTTATTACAATGATAATCATTGGAATTGGTCGCGTTATCAATATGTATATGACGAGAAGGTTAATCTTTTCTCATGTATATACTTGATAGGTAGAGAATGATAAGTTAGGTGTGGGTTCTTGAAACTCATACTTATGAAAAGTTTGTGACTCATAGTTATATGCTATGTTTCTGAGCCTTAAGTATATGGATAGTCCTTGAGTTGTTCTTGGATTACATATTGCGAAGATATGTTCTTAAACACATATGGTTGTGGAAAGTTCCTAAACACATAAAGTGCGGTATGTTGATGGGCTATACTAATGTATAGGAATGTTTAGACTGAAAGTAAGTATTTTCACTAGACTTAGCATTGAAGGTGTTAGAGAAGATTTAAGTATTGTCGCAAGTAAGACAATGAAGCAAGATGGAGAAATAGGATATTCCAAGTCATCTACCTATGCTAGATTTTGAAGTTTATTGAAATTGTGCTTATATGTACATTTTGAAAAGGAAAGAATTAGTTCATCTTTTGGAACCAATGGATTTTAAAAGAACTATTCTTAGTATGTCTATGCTAATTGCTTCGGCTAGACAGAAATTGATTTGAAATATCAAAATGAATTTTATATCATCAGTGCAATTGATGCAAAGATGGTAAAAGGATGGAGTTATTAACGCAATTAAACCTTGTGTTGGATGTGATCTTAGGATCAACAACCCGTTATGTTATGATGTATAATGACGAAGTCCTCAACGTAATGTGAAAAGTACGGTATCATGACATCATGAAACGTTTTGATGCATTGTAAAAGAATTTAAAGAAGTAGTTGATGTCAATTGATTTGACTAGACGAATGTTTCAAGTTGATGCCCAATTTATTGGTATGGTCTAAGCTAATTTATTTGGCTAAGACGAATGGTATGTCATGTTTAAAAGAAAATCGAGCTTTCTTTGAAGGAGTTGTGCCAAGCAAAATTGTTTGGTGCGGAATCTGATGAATGAGTCTGAGGTGAACATATCTCGAAATGGGGTTATATGATGGGTTGATCACCTACGTACGGAAGATGTAGTTTACTTTCTTTATGATTGTAAACTGGCCGTTAAAGAAGGGTTTACAGCGAAATGTTGTTTAACCTAGTAAGAGTTCATGGTCGATTTGACCCCTCAGCAAAAGTATGTAATGTTTTAAAGGAATCTTTATATTCTTCGTTATTCCTTCTACTTCATGATTCTTAATAGGTTATGGAGGTTAGGAATGATGGAAATATAAGAACTCCTTTGAAGATAAGTTGAGAAGAAGGGTAAGCTAAAATTTTGAGGACAAAATTCTGTGAAGAAGGGGTGAATGTGATGACCCTGGTAAGGGTGTGGTTTTAAGAAATTCCGAGGACGGAATTTTTATAAGGGGGGAAGGATGTGACAACCCTGAAATTTGGATTGTCCATAATTTAAGTTTAAAGAAATAGTTATTAATAAAATTAATTTTTATTAATACTATTCTAGGATATGTGTTTATTAATCATTCGATAACCTAGGATGATTATAAGTCGAGAGGATTCTTACTTCGAGCTAGATTGAACGAGTAAGAATTTTCAAGACGAAAATAAAAAAATTTCGGGAACAAAAATATTTTTGGAGAAAAAGACGAAATAGACACTATTCACCCGATGAAACTTAAGGGTTAGGGTTTGAATAACCTAAGCCTTTTCGAGAGATCGGTATGTCGAAATGACATTCCGTCGAAAGATTTGATGATAGTATATCGTGAAAAGTTAGGTAAGTCGATAAAAGTTTTTCTCAAAAAACGTGCAAAAATCGAACGAAATAATAACGACGAAAAGTATTGTAATGTACTTTTCATTCGTTTAACTACGTTAGGGGAAAACGGTTAACGCCAAAAAATTGTTTTTCAGTTTTTTCGGAGATCCAAAGAATACGTAAAAGTTAATCGGTAAAGGAAAGACAAAATATCCAAAAATATTTGGATTCCGAGAATCGCAGTTTTTAAAACTGTTGGACGAAACCCGAAAGGCGGAACCACGAAACTTCCAAGGGAAGTTTTGTGAATAGTAAGGAGGTGTATTGATGAGGTGGGAATAGTAAATCTAGGGGCAAAATGATTATTTTGCCCCTATCTTTGAAAATCTATATACTGAAAATTGTTAGTTGATTTTTTCAAAATCAACCAACACTTTGGAAGAGAGAGAGAGAGCTTGAGAGGTTGGAGAAGATGGAGAAGGAAGAGAATGAGCATAAATGATCGGATCAAAAGTGTTCGTGAAATAGAAAAGCTAGCAAAACGCCGATTTTGTCTAAAGGAAGAAAAATAAGGAAGGAATGTATTAAAACCTAACTTTTAAGTTAGATTTTCTTTAAGTTTTTTATGTTGAAAACATAGCTTAATGAGAATAAGAATTAAAAGATGTTAGTAATGATTTAATATGGTTAAAATCATGAGAAAAATAAGAAATAAGAATTAGAAGTTTATTTTATAAATTTCTTAAGGAAGTGTAAGATTCGTAATGAATTTGATCGATCCGAATGAATCATACGAACGATTCAGTGGAATAAGTAAGGAATGGTGTGTTATAACATCAAATTCCAAGAAAAAGTGAAATTGTAATCAAAATATCGATTAAAAATGAAGAACGAACGATGAACGCGAAGAACACGAAAAATGTTGTTGATGGACAAATTTAAAACCATCGTAGTATAATTTGTTGCTGATGGACAAGTTTAAAACCATCGGGTATATGTTAGATGATTATTGCTTGGTTAGGAACGGTAGAAACGTTCATGAAGAACGGATTAAAATCGAGCTATAATGAAGTTATGGCGAAAATTTCGTAAAAGATGAATGAGAAGTAGAAAGTGTGTAAATGAACCCGAAGGTGTAGAGTTTCATATGAAAGTAAGAGAACGTAGAAAACGTGAGTCATGGACTAAAGAACGAACAAGTTCAGAGTTTGGATGACCGAATTACGGACGAACGGACGAAGAACGTTAATAATGTAAAATGAATAAAGGATGAAGATTAAGCCAACTGAATGGCATGTTAACGGATTCAGAATTGATTTCTATCCAAGGGAAGTTGAAGTACGTAAGATAAGGAAGAGAATGGCTTTTGAATGACCTCGTTCCGATCTATAACGAATAAGTTATAGGATTGCAAAGTATGCGTCTCAAACTTGACGCAAGACTTAGAAATTTTTCTAGGATTTAGGCTCGGCGCCGCAACGCCAGCTATGCCTTGGAAAGCGTCGCCACAGTGCCAGGTCGGGATGTTGTGCACTGCTAACTCATGCTGCAGCTCGAGAGGAAAGGCAGAGTTTGGCGCCGCAACGCTAGACCAAGGAAGAGGGTGACGTAGGCTTGCGTCGCAGCGTGAGAGGGAGGATGGGAACCGGAGCCGCAGTGCCGGTGTAGGGCAAGGCCCACTGATGAGCTTTTAACTACTCAAATCCTGGGGAAAGTGTAACGAAAGTTAATGAACGTGTAGTTAATTAAATGTAACACTTAAACAAGTGAATTAAACCTTAAATGAAGGTTAAATGGAAAGATTAAAAGATATTAAAAGACAAAGAATGTAAACGCAGGTTACGAAATCGATGTCCGGGGACCGTAGTCGCAATAAATGAACGTGGGGGATTGCTATGGTTGTAATTCCTTAGACGTTGAGTGACGAGGGTAATGAATAACATTTAGATGTTATGTCATGGTAATGAGAGATGAGTGTAAAGAATATAGACGCTGTGAACACAGCGCTGTTGCGATGAACGCTCGGTCTTAGCATGCAACGAACAATATGGCTTCGACATTAAGAATGAGTAATGAACGTGGGGTTCATGTAGTGGATAACAAAAGTATTAAGTAAGATATGAATTATTAATGAAAGCCATAACGAATGGTAATAAGATTAATGTATGACACCCCCAAATCTGGGTACTTCAACTCCCACATGACTTGGTGTTCACTAAACAAACATCCTATGTCTATCTACCCATAATAATGAAAACATAAATAGATAGAAATAAATCATCTCCTTAAGGAGTTACATCATAAAAAATAAATACATAAATCCCAGGTCATACTAACCTTAAATCTTAACTGCAGAAACATAAACAATTAATCATCTTACACAACATTAACATAAGTCTAAAACATAAATACATCATCACATCATACAACAAGTCTTCATCACTTGTTAATTTTGCCCTTGCCTTTGCTAGTAGAAGGCTCGTCGGACGTTTCGTTCTTAACTGCAATGTTATTATTACGCAAGAGTGAGCACGATTGCCCAGAAGTAAAATAATGAAACAATAATATAATAACATGCGAGTGAATCAAAAACTTCTGGAATAAGAAACTCAACTTTTGAATCGAAAATGAATAACAAGAATCAAAAGAACATCTGAGGGTCATAAGACCTTGAACTATGTTGTGACGCCCCCAAAAATAGGCATACATCACCCATCTTGGGTTGTCAGATAAATAGTACAGAATACAAATACAACTTACTAATACAACTGTCGTGTACAATACGACAAAACATAAACTGTGAGTTTGCATACAAATATTATCTTCTAGAGAGTATTCATACTCAAAAGGAGTCCTCATTACATTTATTAACACACCATTACATAGAATAGTGAGGACTACTAACTAATACTATCATTCGGACCATCACTCCTTTCCCCGACTTGCCCCAGCCACGTTCTCATTTCCTGAAGAGAACAGTGAAAGAAAGGGTGAGCTCAACTAGCCTAGTAAGAAATATTATGACTAAGATAATGGAGAATAAATTATCATTAGCCTTCAACAATGTTAAACTGATAAAATATAATAAACATCAAGTTTAACTGTAGAGGAACAAGCAATCCATTAAGAGAGTCAAGTAGAAAATAAACTCTACTATCTTTTATGATTTAAAAGATTTTCCAACACTGTGATCGCTGGGACTCAGTTTAAAATAATCCACATCATCGAATCACCCCTGCACTACGGCCAAGGATATTCGTATATTCATTAATGGTCATGATCATGCCAACAACTGTCCATCAATGCACTACGGGCCAATGAGGACTTTTACCACATCATTTGTAACATTACGGTCATGATTACACCGAATAATCCCTGGTCATAATCATACCAAGTCCATCTATGCACTACAGGCCACAGATGACTTTCAACAGAATATAAACATGAGGATGATGACAATGATATAATAATTCAATAAAACAAGTTAAAGAATTAATTTATCCAAGAATTAACAACGTCCAAATTGTCAACATGATACTACTTTGTGGAGTAAAATTCAAGAATGATTAGGAGAATATTTTCATGAATAGATACTAGATGAAGCGCAAATGTCAAGGATATTCCACAAATTTCATGGAGTATAGAAGTCAAAACTTAACCAACTGAGTATAATAAAGAATGGAATAACAAAAGAAATCACCATGCATGCGATAGACCGCACAGACAGGTTATTCCAACAGATTAATAAATAATGGAACCAGGTCCGGCGTAAACGCACAGACAGGATATTCAGACAGAATAATAAATAATGGAACCAGGTCCGGTGTAAAACACACAGACAGGATGTTCCAACAGAATAATAACAAGACGGAACCAGGTCCGGTGTAAAACACACAGACAGGATGTTCCAACAGAATAATAATAAAAACGGAACCAGGTCCGGTGTAAAACACACAGACAGGATGTTCCAACAGAATAATAATAAAAACGGAACCAGGTCCGGTGTAAAACACACAGACAGGATGTTCCAACTGAATAATAGAAGAATGTCACCAAGTATAGGGTAGACCACGTATACAGGTTATTCCAACAGAATAATAAGAAACGGAATAACAACAGTTCTCTTCATGAATAAGAAAGAATAACACCCCATACCTTAAAAGAACTGGATATTGGAAAAGTGAAGTAGCAGAATACTTTTATTCTCTCTCTCTTATTCTCTCTATACTTTCTCTCTCTATAGCTTGAATGAATTCATGAAAAATAATGAAGCCCTAGGCCTCTATTTATAGAAAAACTAAAGGTGGCTCTTGGTCTTAACGAAGGGTCAAATGACTCTTGGTCTTAACGAATGGTCAAATGACTCTTGGTAATATTGAAGGGACAACTACTATTGACGAAAGTAATTACTATTGACCAAGGTAAATACTATTGACGAAGGTAATTACTATTGACCAAGGTAAATACTATTGACCAAGGTAAATACTATTGACGAAGGTAATTACTATTGACCAAGGTAAATACTATTGACGACGGTAATTACTATTGACGAAGAGACTCTTAGATGATGACATATGGGCCCCCCATAAAAAATAACCAAACTTACCACAACGTCTCAATTATTGATTTAATAATATAACATATTATACAGATGATACTATGACAATAATTTAAGAGATATGATGCAGCAATTATTGTAGCAATAATTAAGTATAGTTGAGTGACTTCTCACGTAAGCATCAATAATCAATACCGTGTGCTACTATGCAACCACGCGTATTACTGTACTTTTACTACCGGGTAGTTCAACAGTTTTAACGGTTTTAACGGTAACACCTCAGCTGTTATTTTTATAGAAAGATAATTTTGTCATTTTCTAACTACAACTATACTTCTGTTGTGGGGTCCACCAATGATTGTGCCGTCGTACGAATATTTTCCGACAAAAAGAATATTCTCCGACCAAACGAATATTTTAAAACAACTTGCTTACTTTGCAAAATTTATAAATATTACCCACAACTACAACATTATATCAAATTAACTCCATAATATTCAAAAATAATATTTATAAAAAATTCATCTTTATTTATAAAAGTTGGGGTCTTACAACCTCCCCTTCTTATGAAATTTCGCCCTCGAAATTAGGGTACATACCTGGTATGTCGAAGAGGTAAGGATACCTTGATTTCATTTCAGATTCTAACTCCCAGGTCATTTCCTCAACATCGTGGTTTCTCCACAAAACTTTGACTTGAGGTATAACCTTGGAGCGTAGAATATGTTCCTTCTTATCCAAGATTGGAACAGGAACTTCTTCATACGTCAAATCCTCCACTATTTCGTCCGGTTCTAACTCAATAATGTGGTTCGGATCTTCCACATATTTGCGTAACATGGATATGTGAAAAACGTTATGAACACGAGACATACATGGCGGTAAAGCGAGTCTATAAGCCACAGTTCCTACTCGACCGAGGATTAAAAATGGACCGATGAATCGAGGATTGAGCTTTCCTCTCTTTCCAAATCTCGTAACTCCTTTCCATAGAGCAACACGTAAGAACACATGATCTCCTACCTCAAATTTCACGTTCTTTCGATGAAGATCAGCATAACTATTTTGTCGATCTTGTGAGGTTTTTATACGTTATCGGATCGTTTGAATCTTTTCTGTAGTCATACGTACCAACTCCGGTCCCAACAACGTTGCTTCACCCATCTCATCCCAGCATACTGGAGAACGACATTTTCTTCCATACAATGCTTCGAATGGAGCCATGCCAATACTTGCTTGATAACTGTTGTTGTAGGAAAACTCCACCAATGGTAAGAACTTGTCCCAACTTCCCTTGAAGTCAAAGACACAGAGTCTTAATAAATCTTCTAGAGTTTGAATAGTCCTCTCTGATTGTCCGTCCGTCTGAGGATGATATACCGAACTAAATCGTAAATCTGTGCCCATAGCTTTTTGTAAACTAACCCAAAATCGTGAAGTGAATCTTGGGTCTCGATCAGAAACTATGGATACTGGCATACCATGCAGTCTTACAATCTCGTTTATGTACATACGAGCAAGACGTTCAAGTGTATAAGTTTCTCGTATCGATAAGAAATGAGCTGACTTGGTCAATCTATCAACAATGACACAAATCGAATCTATACCTTGAGAAACCTTAGGAAGACCGGTAACGAAATCCATGGTAATGTGCTCTCACTTCCATTCTGGAATTTTAAGTGGTTGCAATGGACCTTTTGGTACTTGATGCTCCGCTTTGACTCGTTGACAAGTTAGACACCTTGAGATAAACAACGCTATCTCTATCTTCATATTGCTCCACCAAAATGTATAACGAAGATCATGATACATTTTGGTACTTTCAGGATGGATTGCAAACGGTGTGTTGTGCGCTTCCATCATGATTTCATACTTTAAATTAGGGTTGTTAGGAACACAAAGTCTGGAGTTGACTCGAAGTATTCCTTCTTCATCGATTCTTGCTTCCGGCATAGCACCTTCTTGCACTTTCTTCCTCATACGCATCAGCTCCAGGTCTGTAGCTTGAGCAGTTTTAACCTTATCGATTAAAGTTGGTTCTACTCGTATATTCTACATCATCACATGGGTTCCTGGAGTCTTTAACTCTATCTCCATCATTTGAAAGTCACACAAAATGAGCCTTTGCGTTGTTAATATTGCACTTGTACCCGCATATGATCTTCTACTCAATGCGTCAGCTACCACGTTCGCTTTTCTAGGATGGTATTGAATGGTATGATCATAATCTTTCAACAGTTCAAGCCAACGTTGTTGTCGCATGTTGAGTTCCTTTTGAGTGAAAAAATATTTGAGGCTTTTATGATCCGTAAAGATCTCCACCTTCTCCCCATACAAGTAATGCCTCCAAATTTTAAGTGCAAAGACAACAGCTGCCAACTCTAGATCATGAGTAGGATAATTCCTCTCATATTTCTTGAGTTGTCTTGAAGCATAGGCTATGATTTTTCCATGTTGCATGAGAACGTATCCCAACCCTTTGCTCGAAGCATCACTGTAGATGACAAATCCCTCCCAGCCAGATGGTATTGTTAGAACAGGTGCTAGAATGAGTCTCCTCTTGAGTTCTTGAAAACTCTGCTCACATTCTTCGCTCCAACCGAACTTTGTATCTTTCCGAGTCAGCTGAGTTAATGGAGTAGCGATTTGAAAAAATCCTTCCACGAATCTCCGATAATAACCAGCTAGACCGAGAAAGCTACGTACTTCGGTTACTGATTTAGGTTGCTCCCAGCTTTGAATTGCTTCAATCTTTGCCGGGTCAACAGATATTCCACGACTTGATACTACGTGCCCAAGGAATGCTACCTCTTCCAGCCAGAACTCGTATTTCTTCAACTTGGCATAAAGTTTGTATTCACGAAGCTTTTGGAGTACCAGCCTCAAGTGTTGCTCATGATCTTCGCGGCTTTTGGAATAAATAAGGATGTCATCGATAAAGACGACCACAAAGTGATCCAAATATTCCTTGAATACCCTGTTCATCATATCCATGAAGGCAGCAAGAGCATTAGTCAATCCAAAAGACATAACTGAGAATTCATAATGCCCATACCGAGTTCTGAAGGCAGTCTTTGGAATATCCTCAGTTCTAACCTTCAGCTGATGATATCCAGAACGAAGATCGATCTTTGAAAAGAATTGTGCTCCTTGCAACTGGTCAAACAGGTCATCAATACGTGGTAATGGGTACCTATTTTTGATGGTGACATGATTCAACTCCCGATAATCAATACAAAGTCGCATACTCCCATCTTTCTTCTTCACGAACAGAACAGGAGCACCCCAAGGAGAAGTACTAGGACGAATAAAACCAATGTCTAACAATTCCTGCAGTTGGGTCTTTAACTCCTGAAGTTCAATAGGAGCCATTCGATATAGGGCTTTGGAAATAGGTTTTGTACCGGGTTCAAGGTCGATACAAAATTCAATTTCACACTCTGGGGTAAGCCAGGAAGTTCTTCGGGAAATACGTCAGGAAATTTATTAACAACAGAAATATCATTCAAAGCTGACGTATTTTTGTTTAGATATGTGACATGAGCTAAGAAAGCTTGACATCCGTTTTTCAATAAACGAATAGCTTTGTGGCTTGAGATGACATCGATTGATTTTAATGGTTTGGTTGCTTGAATTCGCATAATAGGTCGATTAGGAATATGAAAGCTAACAACCTTACAAAAACAATCAATTTTAGCATGATGAGTAGTTAACCAATCAATCCCTAGAATCACGTCAAATGTAAGTATTTTTAATAAAATCAGATCGACAGGTAATGTGTGGGTACCAACTTGAACCAAACAAGACTTATAAACCGTGGATGTAATGAAGGTTTCTCCCAATGGAGTTTCAACAGCTAAGTCAAAGTCTAATTTCCCCGGAATCAAATTTAATCGATGAGCGCAAGTAGGAGAAATAAAAGAATGGGTAGAACCGGTATCAAATAAAGTATAGACTTCGTTAGAGTTTATGATAAGCTTACCCGTGATGACCTCATTCGGGTTCCTTGCTTTCTGGGAGTTCACAACAAGCGCTCTCCCTTGCACAATCGGTTTTGACTTTTCTGGGACGGCCTTTGGTGCCTCCATCCTAGCTGAATTTATCTTCGGTAAACGACAAAATCGAGCTAAATGGCCTTCTCTTTCACAATTATAACATGCTTTGGACGGCATCGCGCAGTTTGGACTGATGTGCCCCTCCCCTCCGCATTTGAAGCATATGATAGGTGGTCGTTCTCCTTCCTTAACGACAGGTGCTGGTGCTGACGTCTTTCCATCATTGTTGAATCTCCTCTTCTTGAAATGCCCATTCTTATTGTTTTGGCCCTGATTACCACCGAAGTGGTTACCATTTCTATCCTGTTGATTCCCTCCACGCTTGTTGTCACCGCTTCGATGACTGCTCTCACTGGTATTATCATTTTGCCGGCTGCTCTCTTTTGGTTGCGTTGTCTCGTTATCGCGCTCCACCAACTGAGCCCTATTTACAACATCTGAATACAAACACAGTTTATGAGAAACAAGATGTTGACGTATCTCCGGCTTCAAACCTCTTAAAAACATCCGCGTCATTCTTTCTTCATTATCCACTAGGTGGGACGCAAACCGGGATAACTCCACAAATTTTGCCTCATACTGCGACACGGTCATATTATTCTGCTCTAATTTGATGAACTCCACCTCCTTCATGTGACGAATGCTCTCGGGAAAGTATTTGTCGTTAAACAGCTCTTGGAACTTCTCCCAGTATATCTTCAGTGCGGCAGGTTGAGTACGCTTTATCGATTTCCACCAGTAATATGCCTCTCTTCGCAACATAAAGGCGGCAAAGGGAACCTTTTGCTCCTCGGAGCAACCCAAGACATCAAATATCTTGGTGATCTGCTTTATCCATGTTTCAGCTACAAGTGGTTTGGGTTCTCCCTTAAACTCCGGTGGTCCCAGCTCCTTAAACTGTTTAGCAGTGACCGCCAGAGAGTTTCCAGTATTTTCACCTACGTTGTGGACAGGAGCCACTTTCACCTGTTGTTGCATGAATTGCATAAAGCCTCTGAACATTTGATCATTCATCATTTGGTCAGTGTTGTTGTTTGCATGAGGATTGTCACCTTCCTGATGCACATTATCCTGATTATTGATATGTGGTGAATCAACAGTCGCATGTGCTCCATTGCTATTCTCAACATTCTCAGATGCCATTTTCAGATACTGCCACAAAATAAAAATTAATTGATATGTCATATTTTATCCTTATATTATGACCGACCAATTAAATACCATGCAAATAAACTTAGGTAGGTCATACTAGCGAAGGAATTCCCCGTCTCTCCCCTCCTAGTTCTATTCTAACATCTTAGCCAGGGATCATATCCCTAAGCTTTGATACCAACTGTGACGCCCCCAAAAATAGGTATACATCACCCATCTTGGGTTGTCAGATACATAGTACAGAATACAAATACAACTTACTAATACAACTGTCGTGTACAATACGACAAAACATAAATTATGAGTTTGAATACAAATATTATCTTCTAGAGAGTATTCATACTCAAAAGGAGTCCTCATTACATTTATTAACACACCATTACATAGAATAGTGAGGACTACTAACTAATACTATCATTCGGACCACCACTCCGTTCCCCGACTTGCCCCAGCTACGTTCTCATTTCCTGAAGAGAACAGTGAAAGAAAGGGTGAGCTCAACTAGCCCAGTAAGAAATATTATGACTAAGATAATGCAGAATAAATTATCATTAGCCTTCAACAATGTTAAACTGATAAAATATAATAGACATCAAGTTTAAATGTAGCGGAACAAGAAATCTATTAAGAGAGTTAAGTAGAAAATAAACTCTACTATCTTTTATGATTTAAAAGATTTTCCAACACTGTGATCGCTGGGACTCAGCTTAAAATAATCCACGTCATCGAATCACCCCTGCACTACGGCCAAGGATATTCGTATATTCATTAATGGTCATGATCATGCCAACAACTGTCCATCAATGCACTACGGGCCAATGAGGACTTTTACCACATCATTTGTAACATTACGGTCATGATTACACCGAATAATCCCTGGTCATAATCATACCAAGTCCATCTATGCACTACAGGCCACAGATGACTTTCAACAGAATATAAACATGAGGATAATGACAATGATATAAGAATTCAGTAAAACAAGTTCAAGAATTAATTTATCCAAGAATTAACAACGTCCAAATTGTCAACATAATACTACTTTGTGGAGTAAAATTCAAGAATGATCAGGAGAATATTTTCATGAATAGATACTAGATGAAGCGCAAATGTCAAGGATATTCCACAAATTTCATGGAGTATAGAAGTCAAAACTTAACCGACTGAGTATAATAAAGAATGGAATAACAAAAGAAATCACCATGCATGCGATAGACCGCACAGACAGGTTATTCCAACAGATTAATAAATAATGGAACCAGGTCTGGCGTAAACGCACAGACAGGATATTCCGACAGAATAATAAATAATGGAACCAGGTCCGGTGTAAAACACACAGACAGGATGTTCCAACAGAATAATAACAAGACGGAACCAGGTCCGGTGTAAAACACACAGACAGAATGTTCCAACAGAATAATAATAAAAACGGAACCAGGTCCGGTGTAAAACACACAGACAGGATGTTCCAACAGAATAATAATAAAAACGGAACCAGGTCCGGTGTAAAACACACAGACATGATGTTCCAACAGAATAATAGAAGAATGTCACCAAGTATAGGGTAGACCACGTATACAGGTTATTCCAACAGAATAATAAGAAATGGAATAACAACAGTTCTCTTCATGAATAAAAAAGAATAACACCCCTTACCTTAAAAGAACTGGATATTGAAAAAGTGAATTAGCAGAATACTTTTATTCTCTCTATAGCTTGAATGAATTCGTGAAAAATAATGAAGCCCTAGGTCTCTATTTATAGAAAAACTGAAGGTGGCTCTTGGTCTTAACGAAGGGTCAAATGACTCTTGGTAATATTGAAGGGACAACTACTATTGACGAAAGTAATTACTATTGACCAAGGTAAATACTATTGACGAAGGTAATTACTATTGACCAAGGTAAATACTATTGACCAAGGTAAATACTATTGACGAAGGTAATTACTATTGACCAAGGTAAATACTATTGACGACGGTAATTACTATTGACAAAGAGACTCTTAGATGATGACATATGGGCCCCCCATAAAAAATAACCAAACTTACCACAACATCTCAATTATTGATTTAATAATATAACATATTATACAGATGATACTATGACAATAATTTAAGAGATATGATGCAGCAATTACTGTAGCAATAATTAAGTATAGCTGAGTGACTTCTCACGTAAGCATCAATAATCAATACCGTGTGCTACTATGCAACCACGCGTATTACTGTACTTTTACTACCGGGTAGTTCAACAGTTTTAACGGTTTTAACGGTAACACCTCAGCCGTTATTTTTATAGAAATATAATTTTGTCATTTTCTAACTACGACTATACTTTTGTTGTGGGGTCCACCAATGATTGTGACGTCGTACGAATATTCCCCGACAAAAAGAATATTCTCCGACCAAACGAATATTTTAAAACAACTTGCTTACTTTGTAAAATTTATAAATATTACCCACAAATACAACATTATATCAAATTAACTCCATAATATTCAAAAATGATATTTATAGAAAATTCATCTTTATTTATAAAAGTTGGGGTCTTACATATGTCCTAGGTTATCAAGGGTTATACTTGAAACTTTTAACAGTCATAAGACTATGGACTCGTCTAAGGGAGATCAGCCCTTAGTACTATACTGTGCACAATATCTTAACGCTAACGCATAAGTAATCCCCTTTATAGGGTTGTTCATCTCAGTTTGACATTCGAGTCCGCACCAAAGGAAGTTTGGTTTGGATAATTCAACAAAGGTTCTGAAATTTAGAACGTTCATGAACTATGGACTAGTCAAAACAATAAGGGTTCGTTAGTCTAACAAGGTTCAACAATAACTAATATTTAAATCGGATAACAATCTCAGGAGATATACAATAGAATAATTATTGTATAACAGAATCATACTTTGAAAAGATCAATAATCTTTAATATAACAAATTGAACTTGATTAATAATAAGGAGAATTTGCTCGATGTAAGTTTATAAACTTGAATAATAATAGCAACTAGGATTAGGAAACTTGCCTCGTGCGTAGATTACACGCTAATTATACACGTTCTTCGATTTAATCCTACATATCATTTCCATTCACAATTACAGTTAATTATAATGTAACTAGTCATCATAAGTTCATTCTTTTGTCTAAACTTTGGTTATGACTATACTTAGTCAAATTACCACACTTATTGTCACATAATATTACACTACATGAACAATAAGCTAACTATGCGTTCGATAATTCAATTCACACGTAAATGCGTTATTGACATGTTAAGAATCTATTTTAACATCTCATTATACTTCTAACATATTTTTATGTTCATTAGATTAGGTTACTATCACATTCATGGTCTTGAACACTTTAAAATTTTCATTTCTGGACAATCTAGAGAGTAGTGATGCGGCGCTACCAACACGCCTAATCTCGGCGCGTCCAGCGCTGCGGCCTGGTCAATGGCGCTGTGGCGTGGCTCGCGCTGCGACGCGGTTCTTGTGCCTGCAGCCGGCGCTGCGGCGCGGCGACGTGGCGTACCAGTTACAGAAATTACAATTCGCGAAAAAATGCAGAACAAGCTAATTTCTACTAATTTCTTATTTCATACATGAAATTAAACATACCCAGACATTGTAATACACATATAACTACTACCAACCCTTCTAGCATGATTTTAACAAGTTAGAACACATAATTTACAGAATCAAAATATGTAATTTTACTGTTCTTGATGTTCTTGAAAGTTTTGAACACAAAATATAAAAATTAACACTACCGGTTCGTTGTAACACCAAATTTATCCATTCGAAGTTTGGTCTCTTCATTTTAATATACATAATCTTGTACAAGTATAAATTTATGATATAACATATGATTGACGTATCAAATTTGGTACGTAAGGCCATATGGCCATATTTTTATACTATATATTTTGAAGAAACAATGTACGACATAATTTTTATGAAACCGATGATATGGATATATACAATATACAGTAAAACATGTTATATTAGCATATTACCATAAATAAACACATGATTGCTACCCTTTCTAATTACAGAGATTTTAACAGAAGTTGAAAACCATTTTCTTATAAAACTTAAACAACGTAATTTGAAATTGGTTTAAAGGAATTACCCAGAGTATAAAGTGTAGATTAGAATAGATGATCCTTGATGATCCTTTCTCAGTTACTTGATCAATCACACACTCACAATTTCCCTTAAAATTATCAATTTCTCCCTGAATAGTTTGTCAGACTTAGAAAAACTAAAAGACTTAACGAATAAAAGAAGACGTATATAACATTTTAAAACTGACGCAGTTGTGGTGATTAGTTAACCCATCATGGGTTAACTGCTCACAACCTCCCCTAAGGCCATGTTTGGTCATTCTTAAAAACTCAAACCCAATTATTTTGATAATTACTTATATTATAGTTTAATAATGTCACACCCCTTTATAAAATAAATCCAATATCTTATTTACTTTAATTTAAATAAAATATGATAATTTATTCTTAATTCATATAGTCACATAATTAATTTTTTCATACATTAATTATGTCAAATTATGAATTCTCTAATTAATTATTAAATCAATTAAAATAACATTATGCTTATTAAATATTTCATTTAATTCAATAAACTCGTATAATTACATACTTTGAATAATAAAATTCTCCACATTAATTTAATAAATATAACACATTTAATTAAATTAATCTACCACCATTTCATGAATTAATTATTTAATCCAATAATTAAATCATTGAAAAAATATTTATTTAATTCAATAAATATTAAAATTAAATTATAAAATCTCGTTCGTCACATCTTTTCTCCCTTAAAAGAATTTTGTCCCCAGAATCACAACTTAATCAGTTCGACCTGCTACATTCTCCATCCCCCCCTTACAAAGATTCTATCCCAGAATCGCTTACCCATAATTTAAGAAAATAAATGAGGATAATTCTTTATCATATTCTCTTCGAGTTCCCACGTAGCCTCTTCAGCGTTGTGGTTCCTCCAAATTACTTTAACAGAATGTATTACTTTATTTTTAAGAACTTGTTCTTTACGGTCAACAATCTGAACATGAATTTCTTCATAGGATAAGTCTTTCTCAAAATATAGGGGTTCATATTCAATTACGTGCTTGTAATCGGGTTTATAGGGTCGTAGAACGGAAACATGGAAGACGTTGTGAACATTCTCAAGCGTTGGAGGTAGGGCTACCTCACACGCAACTTCTCCGATTCTTCGCAGTACCTCAAAGGATCCAATGAATCTTGGGCTTAATTTCTGTTTCTTTCCGAACCTGATCTTTCCCTTGCAATGAGAGACCTTCAAAAATACATAACTACACGATTCAAATTCAACATTTTTACTGTGTGGATCGGCGTATTTCTTTTGCCTATCTTGAGCTGCTACCAGTCTTGTTCGGATTACTTTGACTCTTTCTGCTATCTACTGTACCAATTCTGGGCCTAGTAATTATCTTTCGCCAACTTCATCCCAGTATAGCGGAGTTCTGCACTTTCTGCCGTATAACGCTTCATAAGGCGGTATGCCAATACTAGCGTGGTAATTATTGTTGTAGCCGAACTCTACAAGTGGTAGGTGATCATCCCAATTTCCTTTAAAGTTCATTACAGAAGCTCTTAACATATCTTCCAATATCTGAATCATTCTTTCACTCTGCCCATCTGTCTGAGGGTGATATGTCGTACTCATTCACAACTACGTACCCATGCATTCCTGTAGACGTTTCCAAAAGTTTGATGTAAAGCGTGAATCCCTATCAGAAACAATTGACACCGGAACTCCGTGCCTCGAAACAATCTCTTTCATATATATCCTTATTAACTGATCTAAGTTGAATCTGATTTTGATCTGAAAAAAGTGTACGGATTTCATCAATCGGTCAACGATAACCTATACTGCGTCATAGCCTTTTTGAGTTGTCGGAAGGCCCATCACGAAGTCCATCGTAATATGTTCCCATTTTCATTCTGGAATCTATAAAGGTTGTAGCAACCCACTCGGTCTCTGATGTTCTGCTTTCACTTTCTGACATGTCAGACACTTAGCAACACACTCTACAACATCTCGTTTCAAATTTGGCCACCAGAAATGTTATCGAAGATCTTGGTACATCTTGGTACTACCAGGGTGAATCGAATATCGAGAACTATGAGCCTCGCTCAAGATTTCTTCCTTAATTTCTGGTACTGGCGGTACCCAAATTCTGCTCTCAAATCTCAGTATTCCTTCATTATCCATCTTGAATCTCAGTTCGGTTCCTTCGGATATCTTCTTTTTCACCTTTTTACATTCTTCGTCCTAAAGTTGAGCCTCCTTAACTTTATCCAGTAAGGTTGTACCAGATTGCATCTGAAACAGCTTCTCATCAATTTCCATAGGATACTTCACTTCCAACTCCAGTTTCTCCATTTCTGAAATTAGCTCCTTCTGAGTGGTCAATATCAATAATTTCTCCCGACCCTTTCTACTTAAGGAGTCGGAAACCACATTTGCCTTACTCGGATGGTATAATATCTCACAATCATAATCCTTAATTAACTCCAACCACCTTCTTTGGTGCATATTCAAGTTCTTCTGTGTAAAAATATATTTCTGACTCTTATGGTCTGTATATATTTCACACTTCTCCCCATAGAGATAGTGCCTCCAGATTTTCAAAGCAAAAATCACTGTAGCTAACTCCAAGTCGTGGGTCGAATACCCCTTCTTATAATCCTTCAATTATCGTGATGCATACGCAATGACTCTGTCGTTTTGCATAAGCACACAACCAAGTCCTTTATGCGACACATCACTATAAACCATAAAATTTCTTGTATCGTCCGGAAGAGATAACACATGTGTCGTAATCAACCTCTTCTTAAGTTCTTGAAAGCTTTCCTCACACTTCTCCGTCCAAACAAATTTCACAGCTTTTCGAGTCAAATTCATTAAAGGAGTTGCGATCTTGGAAAAGTCTTGAATGAATATTCTGCAATATCCTACTAATCCAAGAAAACTTTATCCTTCCGACGGCGTTCTTGGCTGATCCCAGTTTATACATGCTAATTATACACGTTCTTCGATTTAATCCTGCATATCATTTCCATTCACAATTACAATTAATTATAATGTAACTAGTCATCACAAGTTCATTCGTTTGTCTAAACTTTGGTTATGACTATACTTAGTCAAATTACCACACTTATTGTCACATAATATTACACTACATGAACAACTTAATCAATTCGACATGTTACATAATGAAAGTCCGAATGTAAGCCGGATAAAGAAGGATTGAATGAAAGTAAGTGTTAAACACTTTAGCTGACGTGAGGGTTGAGTGTACGCGAATATTAAACGGGCAGAACTTACACCCTGTGTATGGTTTGACCGTAAAGTAATGAAGAATAATGATTAAACGGGCAGAACCTACACCCTGTGTATGGTGTATTTTCTTTTCCTTATGTGTTATATATGGATTAGAATGAGCAGTTCAGCGTAACCTATAGCTGTGCGTAAGGTAAGTTTCCTAACTTCATTTATATTATATGAATGCTAGTTTCTTAAACTTCTCAGATGTTGAACTTGAGAAGTTTTGTCTATGTGCAAATGTGCGATATTTGTACAAGGTGGTAGTATGTATGAGGCCTTGTGCAACAATTTAAACACTTCAGTGTTTATTTGAGATGAATTATTCTATAATTGAACTGTTCAATATGAGTATGTTCTGTTTATATATGAACCGTTATTGTTAAGTCTGTGCAAATGATTCTAGCCAGACATGATGTGTATGAAAAAAAAGGTAGAAGAATGAAAATATTTCGAAAGTGTATGTGACTAATGTTTTAAAATGATAGGAATCGAGATTATTTTTATTATTCAAGCTGCTTCATAACCTTTGTTCGGTTATTGAAGTCTTAAAAGAATGTTTAAATTCTTGAAGTTGTTTGTTCAACTTCTATGACTTGATGGGCAATTGAATGCTCACACTTGCTTTAAATGAAAAATATTTTAATCGTACGATGTTAGAAGAACTTAAGGATCCCATAAAGATCAAGCTGATCGGTATCAAGAAGAAACGCCACTCAATATGTGACTGTGCGTGCAGATCAAGTGATGACTTGTAATGTAGAATAGTTTAATTAAACTATAGACTAGTTTGATGAACTGTTATGTATCCTTGGTGGCGGATAAAAGTCACTCTTGTAAGATGTAAAGAATAATGTATTATCATTATTTGTAATAAAAGAGGTTATAAGGTTTCAGAAACTGGGATTTGAGAATGTATGTTATTATATGATATATATAATGATGTAAGTTTGGAAAAAGATGTACTCGTGATGCACGGAATACAGGTGTGAAGATAGACCGGATTTTGGGGTGTTATAATATTCATACACTCATGCACTGTAGTCAGTTTTTTTCTTATTTTTGAACGTAATTAGTATACTAAATCCTTGTCTAGATGTAAATTCAAACATCACAATTACATATACACATAACTTACACTTTATATAACAACAATTCATCAAATTGGAATTCACAGAGACTTTGAAATTCATGAACACAAAATTTTAATATATAACATATTAAGGTTATGGGAGTATACATTCTCTTGCTTGAACAATCCCTTGCTAAAACACAGAATTTGTTTTAGAATCACATGGCTTTTCCTCTCAAATTCTCTTTATTCTCTCTTAAACTTTTGTGTAAACCTCCTTCTTCTTTCTCAGTTTCAATATAAGCCAACTCTTTTTTACGTAAAATAAAATATATACAACGCATACTCCCAAACGTCCCAAAACCGACGTTTTACTAATGACAATATTAAATAAACAGTTACCAGAATTTAATATATATTATTAATATTTTATTTATATTATTTATTATAATTACAATTCAAAATTCAAAAGCCATAAGGCTATGTTTGGGCAAAACACTTTAAAAATAAATACTTAATGTCTTTAAGTCTTGTTTGACAAAACCCATTTAAACTAATTTAATTTATCTTACTAAATCATTTATATAATATTTTATTGTCACACTTTTATTATTAAATTAAAATATTATAGTAATTTATTTAATTCCTATCAACTCTCTAATTTAATTATTAAATTAAATTAGAATATTATCTCATAACAATTAATTTTCTTAACTCATAATTTTTTTAACAACTAAATAATTAAATCAAATCACATTAAACAAATATTTATTCAACAATAAACATATCAGTTAAAATATTTATATAATTCAATAAATATTCGGAATTACAATTTAAAATTCTAAATTATTACATCCTTCCCTCCTTACAAGGATTTTGTCCGCAGAATCACAACTCAAACAATTCATTCAAACAAATCATTACTCACATTATTCTCTTCTTACAAGGATTCTGTCCCTAGAATCGAAGACACGGATTAAACAAATAATTCAGGATAATCTTTTATCATTTTATCTTCGAGTTCTCACGTAGCTTCTTCAGCAATGTGGTTCCTCCATATCACCTTCACGGAAGGTATTACTTTATCCCGAGCACTTGTTCTTTCCCGTCAACTATCTGGATAGGAATTTCCTCATAAGGTAGGTTCTTATCGAACTGTAATGGTTTGTACTCGATTACATGCTTGTAATCGGGTTTATACAGTCGTAACACCAAAACATGAAAAACATTGTGAACGTGTTCCAAATCTGGAGGTAGAGCTACCTCGTAAGCCACTTCTCCTACTTTTCGCAGCACCTCGAAAGGTCCAATAAACATCGGGTTTAGCTTTCCCTTTTTACCAAAATGGATTTTTCCCTTCCAAGGAGAAACTTTTAAGAACATGAAATTTCTTACATCGAATTCATGATCTTGTCTGTGTTGATCAGCATACTTCTTCTATCTGTCTTGAGCAGCTACCAATCTTGTCCTGATGAGTTTGACAACCTCAGCAGTTTGCTGTACCCGTTCTGGTCCTAATAGTTTACATTCGCCGACTTCATCCCAGCATAGTGGAGTTCTACACTTTCTGTCGTACAATACTTCTTAAGGCGGCATGTCGATGCTTGCGTGGTAACTGTTGTTGTAGGTGAATTCTGCCAATGGTAAATGTTCATCCCAATTCCCTTTGAAATCCATGATGCATGCTCTTAGCATATCTTCCAACGTCTGGATCGTTCGTTCGCTTTGGCCGTCTGTTTACGGATGGTACGCCATACTCATTCTCAACTGTTTTTCAATGCATTCTTGTAGTCTCTTCCAGAAGTTTGACGTGAATCACGGATCTTTATCTGACACAATTGACATTGGCACTCCATGTCTCGAAATGATCTCTTTAACGTATAACTTTGCCAACTGATCAAGATTGAATCTGATCTTTATTGGCAAAAAGTGTGTTGATTTTGTCAGCCTGTCCACTATCACCCAAATCGTGTCGTATCCTCTCTGAGTAGTTGGAAGACCTACCACAAAATCTATTGTGATATGTTCCCATTTCCATTCCGGTATTTCCAACGGTTGAAGTAATCCGCTTGGTCTCTGATGCTCGGGCTTAACTCTTTGACATGTCAAATATTTCGTGACACATTCTGCAACATCTATTTTCATGTTTGGCTACTAAAAATATCGTCGTAAATCTTGATACATCTTTGTACTTCTTAGATGAATTGAATATCTTTAATTATGAGCTTCTGTCAGGATTTCTTCTTTAATATCTGGTACAACTGGAACCAAAATTCATCCCTCGTATCTTAGAACTTTTTCGGTATCAACCTTGTACTTCACCACATTATCCATAACCATACTTTCCTATATTTTTCTACATTCTTCATCTTATAGTTGAGCATTCTTTACCTTGTCCACCAAAGTTGGGCTAGCTTCTATTTGGAATAGTCGTTCATCGGATTATTTTGGAAATTTTATTTCCAACTCTAGCTTTGTCATTACTGAAATAAGCTCCTACTAGGTGGTTATCAGCATCAACTTTTCCCGACCTTTACTGCTCAAAACATCTGCAACCACATTTGCCTTTCCCAGATGATAAAAGATCTTACAATCATAATCTTTTATTAATTCCATCCATCTCTTTTGATGCATATTCAGGTCCTTCTGGGTGAAAATATACTTCTGACTCTTATGGTCTGTATATATCTCACATTTCTCTCCATAGAAAAGTATCTCCAAATCTTTAGGGCAAATACTACCACATCCAACTCTAAATCATGAGTCGGGTATCCTTTTTTATAGTCCTTCAGTTGTCGTGATGCATATGCAATGATTTGTCGTTCTACATAAGGACACACCCTAATCCTTTATGTGATGCATCACTATACTCCATAAAGTTTCCTGTATTATTTGGTAATGACAACATATGTGCCACACTTAACTTCTTTTTCAAGTCTTGAAAACTCTCTTCACACTTCTTCGTCCAAACAAAATTTTCAGCTTTCCTTGTCAAATTTGTTAACAGAGTGGCAATCTTGAAAAAGTCCTGAATAAACCAACTATAATAGTCGGTCGGTCCCAAGAAACTCCTCACCACAGATGGTGTCCTTGGTTGTTCCCAATTGATTATGGCTTCGACTTTTGATGGATCCACTGAAATCCCATCTTTATCAATCACATGTCCAAGAAATTGTACACGTTCAAGCCAGAATTCACATTTAGAGAATTTCGCGTACGACTTTTCCTTTCTTAGCGTCTCTAACGTCAAGCGTAAATATTCCACGTGCTCTTCTAGAGATTTAGAGTACACCAGAATATCATCAATGAATACCACCATAAACTTATCTAAGAATGGTTTAAACACACTGTTCACCAAATCCATGAATGTTGAAGGGGGCATTTGTTAAACCAAAAGACATCACCAAAAACTGGTAATGTCCATACCGAGTTCTGAATGCCATTTTAGGTACATCCTCCTTTCTTACCTTTAATTGATGATACCCACTTCCCAAATCTGTCTTCGAGAAGTGCTTAGCTCCCTTCAGCTGATCAAATAAGTCATCTATCCTTGGCAATGGATATTTATTCTTAATAGTGACTTTGTTTAATTCCCTAAAATTAATGCAAAGACGCATTGACCTAACCTTCTTCTTCACGAATAACACCGGTGCTCCTAATGGTGATACACTCGGCTGGATGTATTTCTTTTATAATAGCTCTTGTAATTATACCATCAGTTCCTTCATCTCTATCGGAGCCATTCTGTATGGGGCCTTCGATATCGGAGCAGTTCCTGGAGCCAAATCGATAACGAACTCGATCTCTTTGTCAAGCGAAAGCCCTGGAAAATCCTCCGAAAATACATCTACAAATTCCCTAACCACTTGTATCTCTTCCAGTTTCATCCTCTTCCTCTGAGTATCGACTATGTAAGCTAAATATCCCACACAGCCTTGACTCAATAACTTCTTGACCTGCATAATCGTCAGACAACTCACATGTCTAGGCGATCTGTTACCATAGAAAACTACCTTTGACGGAGTCATAAGGTTTACACATTTCTTTTAGCAATCAATTATCACTCCGTAATTGAACAACCAATCCATTCGTAATATAACATCAAACTCTCCAAGTTTAATCGGGATTAAATCTAGCATCATGACATTCCCCTTAATATTTACCCTACAATTATTGTATACGAACCTAATAAGAATTACCTCCCTACTCGTAATTTCTATGTTTAAAGGGAAATTCAATTCTTCGCTAGGCAGTCATAACCTCTTAGCAAATTCATAAGATATAAACGAGCAAGTGTAATGCCCCGAAATCCGGTCTATCTTCACACCCAGATTCCGTGTGTCACGAGCAATTCATCTTCCAAACATACATCATTATATAGTGAAATATAACAATATGCATTCTCAAATCCCAGGTTCTAAAATCTTATAACCTCTATCATTACAAATAATGATAAATACATTATTCATTTTATCTTACAAGAGTGGCTTTTATCCGCCACCAAGGATACATAACAGTTCATTAAACTAATCTACAGTTCAATTAAACTATTCTACATTATAAGTCTTCGCTTGATCTTCATGCACATTCACATACTTAATGGCATTTCTTCTGGATACCGATCAGCTTGATCATTATGGGATCCTTAAGTTCTTTCTACTCGTATGCTAAAAATGTTTTTCATTTAAAGCAAGTGTGAGCATTCAATTGCCCAGCAAGTCATAGTAGTTGAACAAACAACTTCAAGAATTTAAACATTCCTTAAAACATCAATAACCGAACAAAGGTTACAAAGCAGCTTGAATAATAGGAATAATCTTGATTCCTATCATTTTAAAACATTAGTCATACTCACTTTGAAATACTTTCATTCTTCTATCTTTTCCATACCCATGCTGTCTGGCTAGAATCATTAGCACAAACTTAACAATAATGGTTCATGTATAAACAAAATATACTCATATTGAACAGTTCAATCATAGAACAGTTTATCTCAAATAAACACCGAAGTGTTCAAATTATGGCACAAGGCCTCATGCATTCTACCACCTTGTACAAATATCGCACATTCACACATAGACAATACTTCTCAAGTTCAACATTTGAGAAGTTTAAGAAACTAGCATTCATTTTAAATATGAATGAAGTTAGGAAACTTGCCTTGCGCACAACTACAACTTATCATTTATGCTGAACTGCTCATTTCAATTCCTATGTAACACATAAGTAGAAAACATAAACACCAATTAGTCATATACTTGAATTATGTATTGGTTTACTTAACTTTACTTCTTAGGGTTTGCGTTCTTGCAATATAAGTTTACGCAACTAACTTTCGTTACCGGTTTACGGCTTCATAACATTCGGAGATGTCTTACTCATACGTTCATCATCTTTGATGATTTACATTATTATCTTTTTCTTATAACTTCTCTAGGACTCAGCACACATCGCGTCTCTACTAGTAGTCCATATGGTACTCTGAGTGGTTTCCCACAAACAACCAACAAATAAGTTCCCGTCTCATCTACACTGTCATCACATTGAGTTAGATCGGTTGCCAGTTTTGTATATACCTTTGCTCTCTGAAGGAATTGTTTAGCCCAACTCCCATATGTCAACCATCAAAGGTTACAATTATACTACAACCTAAATTCGTCTAACTTATCTGAACTATTAAACTATAATGTTTGTTAAGTTAATTTCTTATTCTTTATGGCTTTTTGACAACTAAATGCCATACCTCAAGATTCATTCTTATCCGACTCACATTCGGCTTTCATTAATCTTATTACCATTCATTACGGCTTTCTTGCTAATTCATATCTTACTTAATACTTTCGTTATCCACTACATGAACCCCGCGTTCATTACTCATTCTTAATGTCGAAGCCATACCGTTCGTTGTATACTAAGACTGATCATTCCTCGCAATAGCGTTGCGTACACATCGTCTATATGCTTTACACTTATCTCTCATTACCACGACATAACATCTAAATGTTATTCATTACCCTCGTTACTCAACGTCTAAGTAATCACAATCATAGCAATCCCCCAAGTTCATTTATCGCGACTACGATCCCCAAACATCGGTTTCGTAACCCACGTTTACATTCTTTATCTTTTAATCTCGTTTAATCTTTCCATTCAACCTTCATTTAAGGTTTAATTCACTTGTTTAAGTGTTACATTTAATTAACTACACGTTCATTAGCTTTCGTTACACTTCCACCATGATTTGAGCAATTAAAAGCTCATCACTAGGCCTTGCCCTGCACCGGCGCTGTGACGCCACTCTCCTTACTATCTCTCGCATCGCGGCACGAGTCTCTAGTAGCTGGCTCTCCGGTCTAGCGCTGCGGCGCCACCTTACAAAGCATGGCTGGCGTTGCGGCGCCAAGCCCTAATCTTTGAAAAATTTTCCAAGTGTTAACTTCATTTTGAGACACTTACTTCCCAATCTCATAACTTCTTTGTTATAACTCGGAACGAGGTCGTTCCTGTAATAACCCAATATTTTCGATATAATTAAATAAGAAATTCTGCGTATAATTTTTTTTAATAAAGGTGGGGGATATATATGCAATGTAAAGTGTATGTATATATGTGATAAATAAAATTTATTTATTACATGAATAATTTCAAATAATTTTATTTTAGAATTATTGATCATTATATTCCAATAACAAATTAATTTGGTAGTAATAATATCTAATTAATTATTTTCCATAAAATTGTGATTATTATATTATTTAAATAATATATGAAATGATTATTAGAATTATTCAATAATGTTATTTATGCAAGATAAATCAGATATAGAATCCAAACCCTAATTCTGGATTTTAACTAAGGAATGAGAATAATAATATTATATTAATTATATTTCAGTACTATAAATATGTATTGTATGTATAGACCGATAATGGCTGGCCAATTATGGTATCACTGTAGAAAATCCTAGCATTGCTGTGATAAACCCTAATATGAAAGTCAAATACGATTTTAAAATTTGTTAAGTCACTTTGTTATGAGATATATGATTTTTATTGTAGGTTTTAACGCTAACTATGGAAAGCCCTAATTAGTAATAAAAACCCAAATTATTGACTCGAAACCCTAATCGTGGAATTAGAAATCCTAATTTACAAATTGTAAACCCTAATTGTCAATTGAGCAATATTAATGCTAATTAATAAATCTTTAATCTATTTTCCAAGATATTTGTGATTAGGAAAGATAATCTAATTAGTGAACCCTAATTTATATTCTAAGAAACTTTAATTTTCATTTTATCCCTAATTGTAAAATTCTAGAAAAGCAAATTGTAGAACCTTATGGTTAAACCCTAAGGGTCAAAACCTAAGGGTTGTGATAAGTTACTAGTTTGCCATTAAATTTGCTTGCATAAGGACCAAACTACCCTTTTAGCATTCTTTAATATGTTACTTGCAAATCTTTCCATACTTGTAGTTGGTGAACCAATCTAACTTACCCATGTGACTTAAAACAACACATATCAGCCATATATTGACAGCTACACCAGCCATACATTGCATCTAACTTAATATATATAGATTAGGAGATATAAAATTCATAAAATTGGTTCATTTGTGTTCAAACACTCAACATACTCTCTCTCTCACCAAACCTCCGAAATTATCTAGCATATCAGTCCCTAGTTCATCCACTAACAAATCAGAAGCCTTAGATTCAAGTTTTGCTCAAGAAAGGTATAAAACCCTAACTAAGAATCTGACCCTTAATGATGTGTTAGATATTATTATTTAGTGTTAAAACATATTGTTTATAGTGTAAATTAATGATCTGGATTGATAGATGTTAGATCCATAACATCTATAGCTCGGATTTGATATTTTACAAATTCCAGAAAATGAAGTCTGACAACCGAATGTCAGACCTCATAGATCTCTTTCTGTTTATAATTTGTGTTTTTTAAATGTTTGTATTAGTAGTCTGTTGTAAGGACTATGATCTGGAACTCGAATTAGGGTCGGATCATGCTTAGATTGCAAGTTATTAGTGGTCAAAGGCCATTAACCGGCCATGACTGGACAATTCTGGGTAACCCAGAAACTGCCCAGAAAGGCCTGACAAGGTTTTCCTAGATCGAGATATGTCAGGTGTTATGTTATTTGTTTGTGTAACGACCGAGAAATTCGGATCTTATTGTAAAATGATTTTTATTAAATTAAATAATAATAAAATCTTATTCTATATGTTATCAAGATGGTTGTCGTTATATAACCTAGTGACGTTGGAATGTCGTAGTATTTGAGCTACATGGATGAATTAAAGTGTTTGAATTTTCAAGACGAAAATAAATGTTTTCCGAATTTTTTTTTGAAAAACACTATTCATCGGTATTGGCTCGGGGTATAGTTTTGGATTTTTGAGAAATACGTAATGATGGAATAATAAGGTGAAATGGATTATGTAATAAAAATCTAGTTATGAAAAAAATAATATTTCGCTTGTGGACTTAATTTATAAACGTTAAGGAAGGCGAAATAGTAATGAATATGTAATAATGGTATGATACTTATGTATTGTACAAAGAAATGGAAATGAGTATAATACGAAGAATTATACGAGGTTGTATGAAGGGTGAATTATCGTATATAAATTCTATATGAATTAGAATACGAAAATAATACATAAACTATATGTATTATGAAATGTTAATGGACTTGGAAAGATTGTTGGGAATTAATATAAGTCCAAGGGAATTAAAGGGAGAGGCCCAATTATTAATTAAGGAATCAACTAGTGGTTTGTTCATACAAAGCCCAATGATTTAATCTAATCTTAGCCCAAACTTAAGTCTAATAAAATGGGTTGACCCATGGGGCAAACTATATGACCAAGACTTAACAGTAATGACCAAGTTAAATGAGTAATGACCAAGCAAAGGATAAGAGAGTGGTTAGCAAGTAATGAATAGTAAGGAGGTGGCTTAAGGAGGTGGGATGTTTTAAAGACCAAACTACCCTAAATTTGCAAGTTCTATAAATAGAGAAGACTTACAAGCATTTGTTGGTTGTTCAAATAATCTAGACTTCTCAACGTGCTTAAGTGTTAGAGACAATAAGCTACAATAAGTCACTTCCATAAGCCAAGAAAAATAAGCAAGCTACTTACCAAGACAACAAAGGGTAAGACTTCTTCTCCAATTATCTTCTATCTCTACCATGATAGGATGACAAGAAAAGTTGGATTAAGAAACATAAATGAGTAAGTAATGAAATTAAGCCAATTAAGTTGGCAATAAGTCATTTAAGCTAACATAAGTTACAACTTATGAGAAAATAATATGAACTTATAAGAAGTTTATTAAAAGAGAATTGATATGAAGGTAAAAGAAGTTATATGATCATATGTATTATGTATACCTAAGTAAAGTTATATGTGAAGCACATGTAAAATATGATGATTAAGAAACTCTAATTGTCATAAGTCATGAATAATCCAATCTTAAGTAGTTTATAATTTGATGAGCTATAAGCTCATGAGGAGTTAAAGTCCAACAATGAAAATAAGTTGTTGTATTATGCATGGGAAGATGTTCACATGATGAATGAAGTTCATTTGTAATGTTAAACAAATCGTAAGAATGAAGATTTGCCCGAAATTGCACGATTGGATGACGATCGTCGAATTCGTAAAATTCTCGGAATGGAAGTCAAATTTTATGTTTGATCACAAAATCATTGCTTTAAAATGGAGTTAATCCATATTTGGCATTTAAGAGTTGCGGACACGAAAATGACCGGATTCCAACTTAGAACAAAGAAACGAGCGTTGAACGTTCACGAACGTTTATCGTTTCGTTAAAAAATGAACCAATAGGTGAATTTTTAGCAAACGGAGTCAAATAGATAAAATTCTTGGATGATCATGTAGATTACGAAATTTGTGTACCGTAGGCTTTTGAACGAGCCAATTCGGACTTATAACGAAGAAGTTATGCGTCCGGGAAGTTCACAAAATTTCAAAACTGAAATTTTTATCTGGTGCACAGAGTTGGCGCTGCGGTGCCAACCCAAGGCAAATAGCCCGCGCCGCAGCGTGGAACTGTGTTCGAGTCTACTGCAAGAGTTCGCTGCGATGTGAATTGTAGTGCAATTCGTGGCGCCGCAGCGCCATATACAGTACAATAAGTTGCTGGAGAGTGGCGCCGCAGCGCGGCCCATACAATAAGGACTCGCGCCCCAACGCCAAGTCCGGGACATGCTAGAATAAGGCTCGCGCCGCAGCACGAGATGTAAGTGTAAAGCTGGCGCCGCAATGCCAGTCTCAGAACAAAGATAGTAATGAAGGTTTCTAGGTACAAAGAAAGGAAATGGAAATAAACACAAACTAAAGGAAGGTAATGTAACATTGTTTAAACTTTGTTAAACCTTAAGGAATGTAATGTAAAGGTTAAGATAACCTAGTCGAATATAAATGCAATGGTAATGTTAAACCGAAATGAATAGTAACTAAATCTAATACATGATTAGATTGAAATAAAGGGTATGATATAGTCATATACATATTTGATTATATGTGACCTAATGTAAAGTCATTATGTGATCATGTATTGTAGAGACTTGAACGACTTGAACATAAAGATAATTTATCATAGCAGACGCTAAAGGCAAGTATTCTAACTCTTGTTTCAGTTCAATCTGAACAAGTTTAAAATTCATGTATTCTCTCGCATGAATTGAGGTATGTTGAGGTTAAAGCCAATCCCCTTTGGCTAGACTTGATAATCTACTCTTGCATTATCAAATGTTGCTATCTTTTGTCAACTACTTGATATGGTTTTCAAAAGAAGACTGAAATGTTAAACAAATGTTTTGTCGGTAAAATGACAGGCACGTGAGGTTGCCAAATGATTAAACGTACATACGTTTAATGGATGTAGTGTTGATCAACATAGAGTACAATAGGTTGATCACCTAGAAGTGCTCGTAAGTAATATCGGGCTTACGGAATTCGTTCCGGGTTGTCCTTTTCAATAAAGAATGAATACTCAAGGTCTTTGACCGGAGTGAATGTTTTAACTAAATATTGTTGTTATTGTAAAATATTTTAAAAGAAAAGATGAAGTGCTACTTTGAATTATCAATAGTACTTCATAACTATTGTTCAGTTATTGAAGATATACGATTTGTATGTGTCAGGCATGTTGTTATTAAATTATTATACTTGCTGAGCTAGCCATGCTCACTCTTGCTTGAACCATATGAATGTAGCTAAGACTGAAAGTCCCGTAGGATCAAAAAGGGATAAAGAAAAAGCTAAGGCAGATTGTTAAGTTGTCTTGTAATAGTATAGGTCTATTATTGTAATGTAACTGATATTATGACAAAGAACCTTTGTAATAGGTATAGAACCTGGGAATTGTAAATATTACTTTAATATATAAAAGTTATATTCGTTCTGTGAGACTTTTCAATTGAATGAATGTATGAATGTTGTAAAGTATTGCACCATCTGTCGGGTTGGAAGATACTCGGATTTGGGGGCGTTACAAGTTGGTATCAAAGCCTAGGTTATAAAACTTAAGGGAGAAAGTAGAACCTTAAATCATAACCTTAAGAAAAGAAGTAAAAGATGGAAAGTAACCTTATCAAAATGCATTATATTATGTTATGTGTTTTTATTATTTACTGACATGTTCTAATCAAACTATATGGTTTTATTGTACATGTCAGGAGAAAATGATATGTATAGAGACATACAGTTAGTGAGCGAGAATTCGGTTAATCGGGAAGAGATACTGCCAAATCCTGTAGCCGTAGAACCAGAAGTGGTGACAATCGAGTCTGGAGACTCAGACGATTTAGACTACATGTATATATTTGATGGCATGATAGAGGAGGAGGTGGACGTGATGTCCTTTGATCAGGTTCCACCTACAGAGGAATTGTCTACGGTAGAATCAATGAAGGCATTGTTTATGTCAGTATTGGATAGAAATATCCATTACTACCAAGAGGTTAAGGAGTTGAAAGAGGAACTCCAAGCTGTCCGGGAGGACAAGGCCAGTATGGAAGGAATGCGGGAAGAGGAGCACGATGATAGAGTCCTAGCTATGGACAAGGTCCGAGATTTGAAAGAAGAAGTCTTTGAGCTCAAGCAGGAGCTAAAGACTAAACAGCGGAAGTTGGAGAGGATGTCCTATATACATAGGAGTTCTCATGTAGATTTCCAGCAGCAGGTAGCTGGATATCAGATAGAAGCAGGACAGACCCGTCATACCATCAGTAGAGATGTTGTTATCGGTTTGGCCAGAGCAGACTTTGAGAATGCCTTACGGCATATGTAATCTAGCAATAGCTAGAGTAGCTTAGATATGTAAATATTACATATCTAGTAGTGACGTAAAACCCTCTTTTGTATAAACAAATGGTAGTTTTGTGTAAAATCCCAATTTTTGGAAAGTAATTGCGGGATGGTAATGTAATCAGCAAGGCTAAGTAATGTAAAATAATGTAGTGTTATACTACAAGTTATGAATCAATATAAGTCTTTTTATGGAATATATTGAGTAATGAACATGAATTATTATTTTCTTATAAATAATAACAAACCAACAAGAATAATATAATAATGATGTGTTGTTTTCTTAACAGCAAAATGCCGCCAAGAAGGAGACAACGAAATCAAGATACAAATGTTAACCAACCGGAGGGTGGTCCAGTTAATCCAATGCAGGAGTTCGTTAATCTTTTAACGACTGCGTTTAATAGAGTGGGGGCTAATATACCTGTGATTCCGGGAGTAGTACGAGCTACTACTTTTAAGGATTTTAAAAGTGTAGGTCCGCCGGAGTTCAAAGAAACTACGGACCCTATAGAAGCCCAGACTTGGGTAAAAAAAATTGAAAAAGCATTTGTAATAGCAAATGTTGAAGAGGGTCAAAAGGTTGCCTTTGCAACCTATTTGATGAAAGGAGAGGCCAACTTCTGGTGGGAGGCAAGCCAGGCTAGGGCCGATATAGGAAATCTAACGTGGGAGAGGTTTAAGGAGATTTTCTTCGAGAACTATTTTCCCACGAGTATGCAAGGGAGAATGAAAATGAGGTTTCTTGAATTGAAACAAGGGGAGATGACAGTTCCCCAGTATGCCGCCAAGTTTAATGAACTGGCACGATTCGCTCCACATCAAGTGGACACTGAAGTGAGAAAGGCTAGGAGATTTGAGCAGGGCTTGAAACCCTGGCTCTATAGCCGAATCTCGGTGTTCCAAAGTACTTCCTTTGGAACCATATTAGAAAAGGCAATAATTGCCGAAGGTCGGAATGAGGCTCTTAGCCAGTACCACAAGGATAAGAAGAGCAAGGGCAACATTGATGGAGGAACCAAGACCGAGGGAGTCAGTGGAAGTGGAAACGGTCAAAAGAGGAAGGGCTTTAACTTTGGGAATACCAGAGTAAAACAAGGGGATTCTAAGAGAATGATGGAGGCCTGTAAAACCTGCGGGAAGACTCACTTAGGAGTCTGTCTCAAAGGAAAGGCAGTATGTTATAATTGTGGACAGGAAGGGCACATTTCGCCTAACTGTCTAAATCTGAAGAAAAATAAAGGATGTTTTGTATGTGGATCAACTGACCACATAGCAAAGAATTGCCCGAAAAGGGGGACATAAGGGAATAAGGGAACTAATAGCGGGAAGTTAGCTATTAGTGGTCCATCTCAGACAGGTAAATCAATGGCTCGCACTTTTAATATGACGGTCCAAGATGTTGTGGCATCAGGGGAGGTAGTTACAGGTATTATTCCAATCAATAACATAAATGCATACGTGCTTTTTGATTCGGGTGCTACTTGTTCGTTTATAGCATGTGATTTTGCTAAACGACTAGAATTATTTCCCGAAAAATTACCTATACCTTTGAACATTAAGGTAGCAAACGAAGAGATAATTCCTATTGAAGATATTCATAGGAGTTGTTGCGTAAATGTACGGGGTTGTAAGTTATCGATAGATTTAATACCGATAAAGTTGGGAGAATTCGACGTAATTCTCGGAATGGATTGGTTAATTAATCATGGAGCAATTATAGATTGCCAAAAGAAATGTGTGAGAATCAAGTCGTTGAAGCAACCTCCTGTAGTATTTTATGGTAGTAAGTTGCCGGGACGTCTGTGTTGCCTTACGATGACACAAACTAGAAAATTGTTAAGGAAAGGTTGTGTGGGTTACCTTTGCCATGTTGTGGATACCCAGAGAGTGGGAGCAACCGTGGAACAAATACCTATAGTAAATGAGTTCATGGATGTATTTCTAAGTGAGTTATCGGGGTTATCGCCGGATAGGGAGATCGAATATGTGATAGACGTTGTGCCAGAAGCGGCACCAGTCTCAAGGGCACCGTATCGTATGACACCTATTGAAATGAAAGAACTAATGGTTCAGCTACAGGAACTATTGGACAGAAAGTACGTTCAACCAAGTGTTTCTCCGTGGGGGGCACCAGTGTTGTTTGTCAAGAAGAAAGACGGATCGTTAAGGCTTTGTATCGACTATCGGGAGTTGAACAAGTTAACGATAAAGAATAAATACCCATTGCCCAGGATCGATGATCTCTTTGATCAATTAAAAGCGGCAAAGTATTTTTCTAAAATAGATTTGTGGGCGAGGTATCATCAGTTTAAAGTTAGGAAGGAAGATGTACCAAAGACGACATTCAAGACTTGTTATGGTCATTACGAGTTTCTGGTGATGTCATTTGGGTTGACAAATGCACCTGCTGCATTTATGGATATGATGAACAGAGTGTTCAAACCATATTTGGACCAGTTCGTCGTTGTGTTTATCAATGATATTCTAGTCTATTCTAAGACGCCAGAAGATCATGCTGAACACTTAAGATTAGTGTTGGAAACACTAAGGAAGGAGAAGCTATATGTGATATTCACCAAATGTTAAATTTGGCTGGAAAAGGTGCAGTTTTTAGGTCATGTCATTGACTAAGAGGGGATTTCAGTAGATCCAGCGAAGGTGGAAGCAGTGATGAATTGGGAACAGCCGAAAACGCCGACTGAGGTGCGGAGTTTCCTAGGGTTAGCAGGGTACAATCAAATATTTATCCAAGATTTTTCGAAGATAGCTACCCCGTTGACTAATTCGACAAGGAAGATGGTGAAATACGTGTGGACGGATAAATGCGAAGACAGTTTTCAAGAACTGAAGAAAAGATTAAGTGAAGTGCCTGTTTTGTCCTTGCCAGATGACACAGGAAATTTTGTAGTGTACAGTGATGCTTCGCATAGAGGACTTGGTTGTGTGCTTATGCAGCATGGAAAAGTCATTGCGTATGCGTCACGGCAGTTGAAGGATTATGAGAAAGTTTACCCTACTTATGATCTGGAACTGGATGCAGTAGTGTTTGCCCTAAAGATATGGAGACATTATCTTTATGGGGAAAAATGTGAGGTATATACGGACCATAAAAGTCTAAAGTATATATTCACTCAGAAGGATTTAAATATGAGACAGAGAAGATGGTTAGAGTTGATAAAGGATTATGATTGTGAAATCTTGTACCACCATGGAAAGGCCAATATAGTTGCCGACGCCTTAAGTAGGAAGGGTCGGGAAAAGTTGTCTATGTTAACAGCTCAAAATGAGTTAATAACAGAGATGGCTAGGATGGAATTAGAGGTAAAGTTGCCAATTGAGGCGGAGCAGAGACTGTTTGTGACGGAGATGCAGTCTACCATTGTAGAAAGAGTCAAGGAAGTACAACTCACGACAGACGAGTGTAATCAAATGAAGAAGCGGTTATCCGAGAAGGAAGATGCTAAGTATAGTCTTGATAATGATGGATTATTAAGATTTGAGGGAAGAATTTGGGTTCAGAATGAGACGAAAATAAAGGAGCAAGTGTTACAAGAAGCTCATAATTCGAGGTACTCGATACATCTTGGTAGCACTAAGATGTATCAAGACCTTCGACAGAGTTTTTTGTGGCCGAACATGAAGAGAGAAATAGCAGAGTATGTGAGTAGGTGCTTGACTTATCAAAAAGTTGAGGCCGAACATCATCGACCTAGTGGCTTAATACAGTCATTGAGATTCTAGAATGGAAGTCGGAGCATATTACGATGGATTTTGTGGTGGGACTTCCGATAAATAATAAAAGATATGATGCGATTTGGGTAATAGTGGACCGGCTGACGAAGTCAGCTCACTTTTTGCCAATTAGGGTCAAGTATAACTTGGACCAATTAGCTAAACTTTATGTTAAAGAAATCATTTCTAGACATGGAGTACCGGTATCGATTGTGTCAGATCGTGATCCACGATTCACATCGAACTTTTGGAGGAGTTTACAAAAGCAGTTGGGAACACAGCTGAAGTTTAGCATAGCTTATCATCCCTAGACTGATGGGTAGAGCGAGAGAACAATTCAGACATTAGAAGACATGTTGAGATCTTGTGTCATGGATTTCAAGGGTAGTTGGGATGCTCACCTACCACTAGTAGAGTTTGCGTATAACAATAGTTATAATGCAAGCATAGGCATGCCGTTGTACGAAGCTTTGTATGGAAGAAAATGCAGAACACCTTTGTGTTGGGATGAGGTGGGAGAATGTCGTATGCTAGGACCAGAATTGGTGCAGCAGACAGCGGAGGTGGTAAAGTTAATTCGGATGTGTCTCGTCACGGCTCAGGATAGACAGAAGAAGTATGCGGACTCACATAGACTAGGTCGAGAGTTTGAGGTGGGTTCGTATGTATTTCTAAAGGTATCTCCATGGAAAGGAAAGATACGCTTTGGAAAGAAAGGAAAGTTAAGTCCAAGGTTTATAGGACCTTCTGAAGTGTTAAAACGGGTGGGAGAGGTAGCTTATATGATAGCATTACCTCCACACCTAGAGTGGATACATAACGTGTTTCACATATCTATGTTACGTCCATATAAGCTGGACTATAAACATGTAATCAAGTATGAGCCGATTCATATCGAGAATGACTTAACGTATGAATAGTCGCCGATGAAAGGAGCAAGTTCTGAGGAACAAGGTAATACCATCAGTGAAGGTATTGTGGAATTACCACGAGGCTGAGGAAGTAACGTGGGAGTTAGAAGAAAAGATGAAGAAAAATTTTCCTCATCTATTTGACTAGAGTAAGACGAGATTCTGGGGACATAATATTTATAAGGGGGGGAGAATGTAACGACCGAAAAATTCGGATCTTATTGTAAAATGATTTTTATTAAATTAAATTATAATAAAAGCTTATTCTATGTGTTATCAAGATGGTTGTCGTTATATAACCTAGTGACGTTGGAATGTCGTATTATCTGAGCTACATGGATGAATTAAAGTGTTTGAATTTTCAAGACGAAAATAAATATTTTTCGAGGAATTTTTCGAAAAATACTATTCATCGGTATTGGCTCGGGGTATAATTTTGGATTTTCGAGAAATACGTAATGATGGAATAATAAGGTGAGATGGATTATGTAATAAAAATCTAGTTATGGAAAAAACGATATTTCGCTTGTGGACTTAATTTATAAACGTTAAGGAAGGCGAAATATTAATGAATATGTAATAATGGTATGATACTTATATATTGTACAAAGAAATGTAAATGAGTATAATATGAAGAATTATACGAGGTTGTATGAATGGTGAATTATCGTATATAAATTCTATATGAATTAGAATACGAAAATAATACATAAACTATATGTATTATGAAATGTAAATGGATTTGGAAATATTGTTGGGAATTAATATAAGTCCAAGGGAATTAAAAGGAGAGGCCCAATTATTAATTAAGGAATCAACTAGTGGTTTGTTCATACAAAGCTCAATGATTTAATCTAATCTTAGCCCAAACTTAAGTCTAATAAAATGGGTTGACCCATTGGGCAAACCATATCAATATGGTTAATATGTGATGACCAAGACTTAAGAGTAATGACTAAGTTAAATGAGTAATGACCAAGTAAAGGATAAGAGAGTGGTTAGCAAGTAATGAATAATAAGGAGGTGGCTTAAGGAGGTGGGATGTTTTAAAGACCAAACTACCCTAACTTTGCATGTTCTATAAATAGAGAAGACTTACAAGCATTTGTTGATTGTTCAAATAATCTAGACTTCTCAAAGTTCTTAAGTGTTAGAGACAATAAGCTACAATAAGTCACTTCCATAAGCCAAGAACAATAAGCAAGCTACTTACCAAGACAACAATGATAGGATGATAAGAAAAGTTGGATTAAGAAACATAAATGATTAAGTAATGAACTTAAACCAATTAAGTTGGCAATAAGTCATTTAAGCTAACATAAGCTATAACTTATGAGAAAATAATATGAACTTATAACAAGTTTATTAAAAGAGAATTGGTATGAAGGTAAAAGAAGTTATATGATCATATGTATTATGTATACCTAAGTAAAGTTATATGTGAAGCACATGTAAAAGATGATGATTAAGAAACTCTAATTGTCATAAGTCATGAATAATCCAATCTTAAGTAGTTTATAATTTGATGAGTTATAAGCTCATGAGGAGTTAAAGTCCAATAATAAAAATAAGTTGTTGTATTATGTATGGGGAGATGTTCACATGATGAATGAAGTTCATTTGTAATGTTGAACAAATCGTAAGAATGAAGATTTGCCGGAAATTGCACGATTGGACGACGATCGTCGAATTCGTAAAATTCTCGGAATGGAAGTCAAATTTTGTATTTGATCACGGAATCATTGCTTTACAATGGAGTTAAGTCATATTTGGCATTTAAGAGTTGGGGACTTGAAAATGACCGAATTCCGACTTAGAACGAAGAAACGAGCGTTGAACGTTCACGAACGTTTATCGTTTCGTTAAAAAATGAACCAATAGGTGAATTTTTAGCAAACAAAGTCAAATAGAAAAAATTTATGGATGATCATGTAGATTATGAAATTTGTGAACCGTAGGCTTTTGAACGAGCCAATTCAGACTTATAACGAAGAAGTTATGCGTCCGGGAAGTTCACAAAATTTCGAAACTGAAAATTTTATTTGGTGCACAGAGTTGGCGCCACGGCGCCATCACAAGGAAAATGGCCCGCTCCGCAGCATGGAACAATGTTTGAGTCTACTGCAAGAGTTCACCGCGGCGCGAACTGAAGTGCAATTCATGGCGCCGCAGCGCCATGTACAATACAATAAGTTGCTGGAGAGTGGCGCCGCAGCGCGGCCCATTAGGTAAGGACTCGCGCCCCAGCGCCAAGTTCGGGGCATGCTAGAATAAGGCTCGCGACGCAGCGCGAGATGTAAGTGTAAAGCTGGCGCTGCAGTGCCAGTCTCAGAACAAAGATAGTAATGAAGGTTTCTAAGTACAAAGAAAGGAAATGGAAATAAACATAAACTAAAGGAAGGTAATGTAACATTGTTTAAACTTTGTTAAACCTTAAGGAATGTAATGTAAAGGTTAAGATAACCTAGTCGAATATAAATGCAATGGTAATGTTAAACCGGAATGAATAGTAACTAAATCTAATACACTATTAGATTGAAATGAAGGGTATGATATAGTCATATACATATTTGATTATATGTGACCTATTGTAAAGTCATTATGTGATCATGTATTGTAGAGACTTGAACGACTTAAACATAAAGATAATTTATCGTAGCAGACGCTAAAGGCAAGTATTCTAACTCTTGTTTCAGTTCAATCTGAACAAGTTTAAAATTCATGTATTCTCTCGCATGAATTGTGGTATGTTGAGGTTAAAGCCAATTTCCTTTGGCTAGACTTGATAATCTATTCTTGCATTATCAAATGTTGCTATCTTTTGTCAACTACTTGATATGGTTTTCAAAAGAAGACTGAAATGTTAAACAAATGTTTTGTCGGTAAAATGACAGGCACGTGAGGTTGCCAAATGATTAAACGTACATATGTTTAATGGATGTAGTGTTGATCAACATAGAGTACAATAGGCTGATAACCTAGAAGTGCTCGTAAGTAATATCGGACTTACGGAATTCGTTCCGGGTTGTCCTTTTCAATAAAGAATGAATACTCAAGGTCTTTGACCGGAGTGAATGTTTTAACTAAATATTGTTCTTATTGTGAAACATTTTGAAAGAAAAGATGAAGTGCTACTTTGAATTGTCAATAGTACTTCATAACTATTGTTCAGTTATTGAAGATATACGATTTGTATGTGTCAGGCATGTTGTTATTAAAATATTATACTTGTTGAGCTAGCCATGCTCACTCTTGCTTGAACCATATGAATGCAGCTAAGACTGAACGTCCCGAAGGATCAAAAAGGGATAAAGGAAAAGCTAAGGAAGATTGTTAAGCTGTCTTGTAATAGTATAGGTCTATTGTTGTAATGTAATTGATATTATGACAAAGAACCTTTGTAATGGGTATAGAACCTGGGAATTGTAAATATTACTTTAATATATAAAAGTTATATTCGTTCTTTGAGACTTTTCAATTGAATGAATGTATGAATGTTGTACAGTATTGCACCATCTTTCGGGTTGGAAGATACCCGGATTTGGGGGCGTTACAGTTTGTGTTGTTATAACTAAGTTATAGTCTGTTATGTGAACTATGGAAACATGCCTTTATATAACTTATATGACAAACAGGACCAAAGTAGTGGGTGGTCAAACTAGCATGAAGGATGACGATTACTGTTTTCTGGGTAACCCATAAAACTTAAGACTGTTATTTCTGACAAGGTTTGGCCAGATGCTAGCTTGTGATTCTGATGCAGTTTGACTGATCTGATGAATGGTCTTTGTACCTCTTCATGTATACTATACGTTTGACCCATTAGTCTACCATAACATCAACTAGAACCCTAAGAATTTTAAGCCTCAAATTGCCTACTCGAAGCTGACTAGGTTTCTGGGTAACCTAGAAAACCAAAAAGCTCTGACAATAACTTTGAAGGGCCAGATCTTCATTATACATGATTATATGACTTAGATAATGCTTGATTCATATAGTATTACATACAAACTAATTGATCAATACTTAAGATTGTCCATAACATGTTTATACTGTGAATTAAAGATGGTCAAAGGGAGCCTCTTGAACACTGATTGTCAGTGTTCTTGAGCCTCAAGAACACCAACCGCAACAAAAACCGTCGTTAAAGCCTTTAGCGACGGATTTAATTTTTTGAGTTTTCTAATTTCCGGAAAATGATTAAAAATAGAAATAAATTTCTAAAAATTCATTAAAAATAGAAAATAATTTCTGAAAATTACAAAAATTATTTTAAAAATTATTTTAAGTTATAAAAAATAACTTTTAATAATTTGATATATTTTTCATAAATATTAGTATTTATTTGAATATTATTGATATTTAAATTATTTAATAAATATGTTAAATAAAATAATTAAAAATGATTTTATTATATTAAAAATCATTTTAAATGATAATAAGGTATTTAATAATATTTTAAGTTATAAAATATAACTTTTAATATTTTAAGATAAATTTTATTAATTATTTAATATTAATGATATTAGATTTATTTAGTAATTATATTAAATTAATTAATTAAAAATAATTTTTATATTATAAAAAAATCATTTTAAATGAAAATAAAGTGTTTAAAGATATTTTAAGTTATAAAATATAACTTTCAATATTTTAAGATAAATTTCATTAATTATTTAATATTAATGATATTAAATTTGTTTAATTAAATAAATAGTTTTAAAATTGTTTTAGTAATTTAAAAATCATTTAAAAAGGATATAAATGGAATAAAAAAATTTTAAGTTATAATAAATGACTTTTAATATTTTGATAAATGGTAATTATTTAAAAATGATTTTAAATTTTTAAAAATATTTTGAATTATTATAAATAACTTTAATATTTTGGCAATGATTTCATTAATAGTTTAATATAAATAAATATTAATGATAATAGAATTATTTAATATTTAAATTATTTAATAAATAATTCCAGTGTTTGAAAAATCATGATTAATTATAATAATTATTTAAAAATTATTATAAGGCTATGAAAATTAATATGACTGATATTAAATTATCTAATCGAGTATTGAATTACAGAATAATGTTTTAAACTCGATAATTACCCGATAAAACCGTTGGTACACCGAAATATCTCAGAAATTGATTTGGACTTATATAGATTGATTGTTTAAGTGTTTGTTTGTGATCCAATGACTATTATACATATGTGACAATGTGATTAGGTTATGTGCTGACTGCAAATAGCAGTACTCTGTGTTATGATATGTATTTCTAATCGATAGAATGATCTTATTAACAATAGGTCTCGATATAAAAGATAAAACTAAGTTGCGTAACTGTAAGCGGCAGACCAGGCAAGTATCTAACCTTTGCATTTACTTTATGCAATGGACATATGTAAGCTAGTTTTAGAACTCTATTGTTATTGTTATTGTTCATGTATCTATACTTTTATCGATATGCCAGTTCTTGAAATCTATCCGATCATTGGTTATCAATACAGTATTATTGTATAATTCAGATATTTATTTTGTTCGTTAATTTCTAAATATTATTATAAAAGTGTCCTCACTTGGATAATTGTTGTACCTGTTGATACATATTTATTAAATTTCGGTATCCATATATTGATTAAAAGATGTCTAAGCTAATTATTCTGGCTAGACGAATATTTGATAGAACTTGATTGGTACGAGAATAGAACTCAATTATTATTGATAGGTCGATGCCAATTATTTTAGATAGATCAAAAAAGCGATTAGATATTGAAATCATAGTATTTCGTTGTTGTGATTCAAATTCTATTTATAAGATTGAGAAGAACAAACTTTTATCTAAAGGGAACCTTTTGGTCGTATATTCGGCCATTGCACGCGTTTAAGTATTTTGCATAATATAGGGTATATTGAAGCTGATCACTTATTATACTTGTTGTGACGCCCCCAAATTCAGGTACTTAAAACTCGAATTCAGTGCTTCACGACACTATTTCTTTGAGCAGAATAATAATAATATTGTCATAAATATCAAACTTAATTTATGTATCAGAGTTGTCTAAATCTTAGGTACGCGACCTTAAAACATTCATTACATGATACTTAATAAATATTATAATCTTATTTAAGTCTAGCTATTACATATGATAACACAACTTATTCTGACAGCTTTCCTTTCTCTTTGTTCCTGGCAGAGCCCTTCGGTTGATCATACTTAACTGAAAACATTTAAATTAAGCAAGGATGAGCAAATGAGTGCCCAACAAGTAATAACAATTATAAATATTAGCTGAAAGAATTAAATATTTTCTCTGTACTACCCTTCTACAATGAATCAATGGTTGTGAAGTAATCTGAACCGATAATAGTAACATAATAACTCTATCAAATTTTTGAAACTACGCACTTACTATAAATAGGGTTAAGGTGACATACTAAGAACATTATTTTCAATTTTTGAATAGGTTTAGTAGAACTTCATCCGCAAACCGTCATAACTTACGGGCACAGGGGTGATTAGCCCATTATAACCTGTATTGATCAATACTACACACCAGAACGATATTCTCGTTCATCATATCCGCCTCAGGCGCACAAAAATTTTCCCATGTTCGGGATGTTCGTACTTAGTCGGGAATCTGAACCAATGCAATTTAATTGGATACAAAAAGGTTTTATCATATTCAACGATATTTTTAAATATGTGTCTAGCTGATCAATTAGCTTGGATGACTTTTACTTAATGTATACATACTAGCAATCAATAGGTATATATATATATATATATATATATATATATATATATATATATATATATATATATATATATATATATATACATGTGGTTAAATACAATGGTTATCCAAGTGGGGACACTTGTATAACCATATATATAGAAATTAACGAACAAAATATATGTCTGAAATACAATATAATAACATGTTGATAATCAATGATCAAATATAATATATATAACAACAGGGTTAATAATCTAGTACAATAATAATATAATTATAAAACTTTCTTACTTCTGTCCATTGCATAAAGAAAATGCAAAGGTAGGATACTTGCTCAATAAAAGTAGACTTAAGAAACTTGCCTTAAGTGTAGATTATCTACGTTAATAAATCAACACTTTCGCATCCTATTTATAACGTATTACAAGCATAAGATGCTCATTAGCTAACACATTACTCATTCAGGTTTGACATGATTCAAATATGCACATATGGTACAAAACCAGCTCACAGGTTTATCACGAAATCAATTATCTAGTTATTTCATAAGCAAATTAAGAATGCTCAAGTTTTAGGTATTTTTACCCATGAACTTTTATTATCTAAGATAACACTATTCTATTACTTAGTCCTCACATATACACATACATTAGTAGATTTTAAACCATTTCTAGAAGTAAAGACATCATACAAGTTAGCTGTCAAAATTCAGATTGTAGAAACTCAGATTCCATACTGGCGCAGATGCGCTATGGCTAGGCCTAGGGTTGGCGCAGCTGCGCAGCCCTCTGGCCAAGCCAAGACTTAGCTGTTACCTTGTGGTTTCTGTTCGGTAAGAACACAACATATATACTACTATGGCAAAGGTCATTTCTTGGTTCTTAAGTTAATCTAGGTTTCCCACTTTTATAACATGGTTCTAAGTTTAACATTTTAACAAGTTAAGGCCATTCAAGGTCATGAAACCACAAAGTCTAACATACATTCCTTCTAAACATACAAGATAGTCATATAACTCATATTAGGCGTGCTTGTGAGTATTCATAACACATATGTGTAACTATTCTACTTATTATTTTGAAAACATGCTTTACTTAGTTCTAACTTGAATTTACACTCTTAACTTAGTAGATATATATGCATGATACATTTCGCAAGTTTAAAAGTACCATCAAACATGCTCATAAAAGTCAGATTCTAACTTCCAAAGTAGTATGTTAACATTATCGTTCAAAGTTCGTATTTTCATTCATAACCTTACTAGTATGTTCTACATGTTGAATACATATGGATCATATATAGGGATATTATAGACATAACATGACATCTTAACCCTTTAGAATCTAGATATTCATGTGATGCAACTATATTTTGAAAATATGTTCAAGTTTGCTTTTAAAACTATTTTAAACTTGAACAATGCAATTTAACACATACAAGACAACTTTAAGGCTCTAATAATTTGAGATCAAGTCATGTTATCATGCTCGCAAGGTCAGAATATAGAGCATGTAGTAGTCATGCAGGTTAGCTCACTCTACTAAGTTAAAAACTTCTTTAATACAAATCCTAAATAATGTGTTCATGAGCAAAGAACTATAAATCATATCAACACAAGTTAACGGGTTATACATGCATTTCTAAATCATACCAACATACTTGCAAAGTTAGTATATAATCATGGCATACATACATATCAAGTTTGTTTCTAAAGTTCTAATTTTCATCTAACTATATGTTTTTGATTATCATATATGCTATCATAGTAAAACATGCTCACATTAGGGTAACTATACTTATATATACACATTACACATATTTTCATGCTATTTTAAGTCATAATAATCGATCACACTTAGCAGAATTTGTAGCCGAAATCAAAAACTGAAAACAGAGACCAGTGCAGCTGCACTGCGCCTCAGTCTTATTACGGCGCAACTGCGCCATGCCTGGTTCGAGCCAAGAACAGTCTGCTTCGGCAGAACTTTAGCCCAAACACAAAAATTATACACAAACTTGATTCTAAACATTAATATATTAGTTTAAACATGCTTGTATGATTATATAACAATTTTATAACCAATACCCAACCTCATTAACATCCAATTCCACCAAATCATGAATTTTGAAATTCAAGAATGGAGTTTAACAGTAACTGAAAATGAAGAACAAGAAGAAGCTTATACCTTGCAATTTGCTTGCTAATTCACTTTCTCCTACTAATATGTATGCAATTACTCACTCTATATATGCTATCAATCTCTTAACTTAGGAACTCTCAGCAATGGATATTAGAAGGAAATGAGTTGTATTTATAAAGAAATAAGAACACAGACAATGCATATATACACCAAATTAAACTCATGGATTAAAGGATTACATAAAAGTTAAGAAGGAGTTGGTATATAGTAGTTGAAATTCATCATAATCTCCACTCCCCCATAATCATCTCCTAGAAAGCTTGGAAGGAAGAAAAGGAAATAGGCCTTAGCCTCTATGTGATTCACGTGGCTGAGAAATGAGCAAATGGGACACTAGTTTTGGGACAAGCAAATTAACACAGCACTATAACAACATTAGACCAAATACTTACACTCAACTCTTATTCTTATGCTATTTTGTATACACATATCAACCATACATTATAACTTAGTGTCACTATGATTAATATTTCAAGGTAGTAGATGTAATATGGAAATGTAACATACATATAGTATATGTATATTTTATCACACCGGTATACTTTATAAAAAATAATAGCCTATAATATGTTCATGGTATATTATTTTAATATATACCCATATACATTTTGTCACATACACCTTCATAATGTATTTATAACCTATAGTTTTAATATGCATAATCACATTGCTTCATACAATTTAATTTCATAGAACTTAATATATAGTCACATAAGAGTCACACTACGCTATATCGTATAGTCGTAATACTGCTCACATGAACATAACCGTTAATCTAATATTATTAAATTAATAACTTATTTATTTATGTCAATTAAATAAATTATTCACTTCCTTAACTAATTAACACCAAAATTAATTACTCTAATCATCATCGGTTAATGTATTTATGGATCTCCATAATCATTAATCATCTATATAATTCGTATTATATTTATAGATATATTGCTAATAATAGTAATAACTTATTATTAATTAATTACCAAGTAATCAATATTCTACCACAATTAATTAATATTAATTAATGGTTTACTTAATATTTCATTCGTCAAATATAACACACTTCATTTCTTGGTTTACCAATGTTACACATATAACAAAATGTTTCCTTTTATTTTTAAAGAAGAAAAAAATTTAATTTTCTCCAATTGTCCACTGGGGCAGCTGCGCCAGTTTGTACTGTTGGGATAGCTGTGACGCCCCCAAATCGGAGTTCTCAACCCCGGGTTTGGTGCTCACTATCTATCATCAACATAAGCATTCTATATACTATTGCGGAATAATAAACATACGTTTTTCATTATAATAAAGTCTTATACAATGCCCTAAGGTCTATTACCTTAACATAAACATACCTTACTTAAGTTACATAAAGTAACACAAAAGGTTTACATAAACATCAAACATAGTATTTCATGATACTTAAACATTTATAATAACTATTCTTGGACCTTTCCCTTGCCCTTGTCCTTCTTACTTGAACTCTCTAGCTTAGCTGAAATAAATGTCATGATATAGCAAGGGTAAGCAACTAATTTGCTTAGCAACTTTAAGTACAAAGAAGATATATCATGATTAGTAAGAAATTCATCGTTCAATGTTCAACAATAGAAATTAATTACGAAAGAACATGAATTAAGTCTTGATAACTGAATATTCGAATAACAGATACTGAGTGGTCATAATGACCATGAACATATGCTAAGGTTGTCAGTATTTAAACTGGTCCTTTTAATAAGTTTTGGTAATCAAGGGGATCAGCCTTTCATACCCGGTGTATTATGCATAAACACTTAATTTACGAGCAATAATTGTTTTTCAATAATGCTTTAATCAAATTGTTCTTTTTCTCAGTCTTGAGTCCTTACCAAATCAATTGGTGAAGAAAAGCTTTTAACAACATATTTGATTTAACAAATTTAAACATATTTGATCTAGCCAATACAATGAGCATAGATCCATATCTTAAACAGTGCATGAATAAAAGAACTTTAACTAATTCACAGTTCAATAATAATAGAACAGGAATTTAATTGCACTGAGTGCGAACATCAATAATAAATATGGATGTGAATAATAAACAATAATTATTCACTAACATTCTTTGAAAAGAATAACTCAAGTTTGAGTTAGAGAACTTGCCTTGACTGCGATCTACTGCTACACAATTTAATTTAATCTCTTTATTGTAAAGACCTATCATTGTTAAGATTGATCTTACAATCAGCATATCATACTTTATATCATAATACAATTACTCTATCAGCAATTTACTTATCCACATAATCAATTACCTGAAAACATTCTTATTATTATCATTCTTTGATAATATATTATTTAGTTTATCATATTTCTTATGATTTAACACTTAATCTTTCCTTTTATTAGCTCTTCTTTATAATCTAGTAAGATGAATACTAACATCATAGTCTAGATTATACAGACATGCAATCCAGCCACCTTGATTGGCTAATCCAGCAAACTGGATTCAACAAACTTCCAATCCAGCAAGACTGGATTCTAAATCCTTCAATCCATCAAACTGGATTCTAAATCTTTCAATCCAGCAAACTGGATTCAACATTTTTTCCAATCCAGCAAGCTGGTTTCCATATATCTTTTACGAAAATACCAAATCAACTTATTATTTTTCTATCCTTTGTCCATACTTATATACATGTATTTCATACACAAAAAGTATTTTTCCGTAATTTTTCAATTTCTTTTACTATTTTTCAAAAATCATTTTTAGTGTGTGGCTTAAGAAATTAGCCCCATCATGCTCAACTCCAGAAATTCCCATCTCTTGGCATAATCTCATACATGTTAACGTGGCCCTCCAGTTTAAATTTCGTGGCCATCGGAGTTATAGAACTGCAGTTATAGTGATTTTCGTCCGAAAAACCTAAATATTGAAATGATCATAACTTAGTCATTTTAAGTCGGAATGAGCTCATTTTTGGACAAGAGCTACTTTATGACGTATATTTTCATTTCCCAAAAGGCCGGAATTTATTTCATATTTTAAGTGGCCGAAATTGCCCTTTCAAAATTTTGGGCAGCCCCCGTTTTGGGATTTTTAGCTTTTACCTATTTTGCTAAATTCAGTCCATACGGAAATCTACAACTCCTTTTTAGGTGATTCCACTTGGGTTTGAAAGATATCTCATCATATTACTCTCCCAAATTTTTCCAAAATTTTTGAATGCCAGAAAAATGACGAAAATACCCCTTGCATTGACTGTCCAAAAATAGTTTATTTTTCTTTCAAAAGACCAAACTGTTTTTTCTAAAACAGTTGCTACCACTTGTGTATTCAATATTTTTGAATGCTACCACTTGAGTTTGGTAGTTAACTTACATATCTAGCACCCCTCTTTAACAGATCACAAAAAGAAGGTGTAGATCAAAAACGGTAGTCGATCAAATGATGTGAAAAAAACTAGAGTTTTCTAACAAAACAAAACTAGTTTTTCTTATATCCTTTTGATTCACTTTCTAACACTAAAATATGTTAGAACCATACTTGAAACCATATAAAACATGTAGATAGAGGGTTTTAGACCTCAGGATCATAAACCTTAGATAACCAAAATCAAACAAAATAAAAAGAATAAGTTAGATTAGTTTTCACCTTGATTTTTGGGCACACTTTCTTTTTCTTCCAAAGTAAGAGATAAACTTTGGGTGCATCAATGGTGAATTTCCTTCCTCTTTCTCTCCTATTCCCCACCGAACTTCTCTCTCTCTCTCCCTCTCTTTTTCTCTTATGTTTTTGCTTAGCTAGTTTAAGAGAAAATAAGATAAAGTAGAATAAAAGTAGAAATAAAAAGAGATTAGCTTTTTGTTGGATAATCCTGTATAGATATAAGATATGTATCTATACACATTTTCCCCACCTTTTTCCTATCTCTCTCCCTCTAATTATTACAAGATAAGTTACTAGTATGGTAGCTCCATAAACAACATGACACCTAGTTAATTAAGTAATTGTCTTTTGGATGATGTGTAGCAAATAATAATTACATCCATCCCCTTTATTCTCTCCTTGCTTGGCCGGCCAAGTGGCCTTATTATCTCCAAGCTTTGCTTTTGCTTTTATGGAAAAATCTAGCATACAAAATGTCTAAAGTACCCTCATCAATTGGGCTACAAGTTGGGCCATAAAAAAAATATTTTGGGCTTTCCAAAAATAACTTATTGGACTTTTAATTAACTAGTTTGACTTACTAAATAATATGAACTTGGGCCTCCACCCTTAAATAACTGTGCTACTAGGATACTTGCCCATTAAATTTAATAGTGGTCTAGCTTAAAAATTAAATTATCTACAAGTCCAATGCTTAAATAATTATTGAGCTTGTTTAAACTACTAGCCATCCTTAGTAATATTAACCCTCTTATCACATGAACTATTACTCATTATTATTGATATTTACACATTCACATCAATCAATAATGTTAATTAACTTACATAATCCAATTAGACTTGTCTTATTCAAGTTTATTGAGTACTTACTTAGGGTTTAACATCCTAAATATTTTTCCTAGATTATTAAAATACTTAAGTTAGTTCACTAACTTATATAACTTATTAGTGAGACTTTCTTTAAATATTATATCATACTAACAACATAATCATGTCATCATCCATAAAATATTATCGATTAGGTAATACTTATTTATAATGTATCACATAAATTCTTGGTTATTACATTCTCCCTTCCTTATAAGAATTCCGTCCTCGGAATTTCATTAAGGTTACTCAAAAAGATTTGGATACTCTTTCCTCATCTTTTCCACGAGTTCCCATGTAGCTTCCTCAGCATTGTGGTTCCTCCAGAGCACTTTAACAGAATGTATAACCTTATTTCTCAATTTCTGCTCTTTTCTATCCAAAATTTCTATAGGAACCTCCTCGTACGATAAGTCTTTCTCGACTTGAATCGGCTCGTATTATATCACATGCTTGTAATCCGGCTTGTACGGACGCAACACTGACACATGAAACACATTGTGAATATGTTCCAGTTCAGGAGGTAGAGCTACCTCATACGCTACTTCCCCTATCTTCTTCAGTATTTCAAACGGTCCAATAAACCTTGGACTCAGTTTACCTTTCTTCCCAAATATTATCTTCCCCTTCCAAGGAGATACCTTCAGAAATACGTAGCTTCCTACTTCGAAATCTCTTTTCTTGCGATAAATATATGCGTACTTCTTTTGTCGATCTTGAGCTGCTACTAGTCGAGCTCTTATCACTTTGATAATCTCCACCGTCTGCTGAACCAATTCTGGCCCCAACAATCTTCTTTCACCTACCTCGTCCCAACATAAGGGCGTTCTGCACTTTCTCCTATGCAGGGCTTCATACGGTGGCATACCAATGCTTGCATGATAACTATTGTTATACGCAAACTCCACCAACGGAAGATGATCTTCCCAGCTTCCCTTAAAATCCATCACACAGGCTCTAAGCATATCCTCTAAGGTTTGGATCGTTCTCTCGCTTTGCCCATCTGTCTGTGGATGATACGCAGTACTCAACCTTAATTATGTCCCCATTCTTTCTTGAAGACTTCTCCAAAAGTTTGAAGTGAAGCGCGGATCTCTATCAGACAAGATTGATACTGACACTCCATGTCTCGAAATAATTTTCTTAATATATAATTTTGCTAGCTGATCCAAATTATACCTAATCTTGATCGGCAAAAAGTGTGCTGACTTTGTAAGACGGTCGATAATTACCCATATAGCATCGTAACCCTTCTGTGTTGCTGGAAGTCCTACCACAAAATCCATCGTGACGTGCTCCCATTTCCATTCTGGAATTTCCAACGGCTGTAATAATCCACTTGGTCGTTGATGCTCTGCCTTGACACTTTGACGAGTTAAACAGCGGCTGACGCATTCTGCAACCTCTCTCTTCATGTTTGGCCACCAATAATGTTGACGCAAATCTTGATACATCTTCGTGCTTCCTGGGTGTATTAAGTATCTCGTATTGTGCGCTTCTTGAAGAATCTCGTCTCGTAACTTTGGTACTGCAGGCACCCAAATTCTTCCTTCAAATCTCAGCAATCCAGTGTCGTCGATCTTATACTTTAGCTCTTCACCTTCAACCAACCGCTTCTTTATGTTACCACATTCTTCATCATTCCCTTGTGATTCTTTCACCTTGTCTAATAAAGTTGGACTTGCTTCCATTTCTATTATGTTATCTGAATTCTTCGGATTTTTCACCTCCAACTCCATTTTCTCCATTTCTCTTACTAACTCTTCCTGGTCTGTTAATACAAACAATTTTTCTTGGCTCTTTCTGCTTAAAGCATCTGCCACCACATTAGCCTTTCCCGGATGATATAGAATATCACAATCATAGTCCTTGATCAATTCCAACCATCTCATATGCCTCATGTTTAATTCCTTTTGTGTAAAGATGTACTTCAGACTCTTGTGATCTGTGTATATCTCACACTTTTCTCCGTAGAGATAATGTCTCTAAATCTTAAGGGCAAATACTACCGCAACCAACTCAAGGTCATGGGTAGGGTATCCCTTCTCATAGTCTTTTAACTGTCGTGACGCGTACGCAATAACTTTACCATTCTGCATTAATACGCAACCTAGTCCCTTGTGTGACGCATCACTATACACTGTAAAACCTCCCGTACTATCTGGTAAAGATAACACAGGTGCTTCACTTAGTCGCTTCTTTAATTCCTGAAAACTTTGTTCACACTTTTCCGTCCATACATACTTAACAGTCTTCCTTGTCAGATTAGTTAATGGCGTCGCTATCTTCGAGAAATCCTGAATAAACCTTCGATAATATCCTGCCAATCCCAAGAAACTTTTGATCTCTGTCGGTGTTTTCGGTTGTCTCCAATTTTTTACCGCTTCTACTTTTGCTGGATCAACATAAATTCCCTCGTTATCGATGACATGCCTCAGAAATTGAACTCTCTTAAACCAGAACTCACACTTTGAAAATTTAGCATATAACTTCTCTTTCCTTAAGGTTTCCAACACAATTCGTAGATGTTCAGCATGCTCCTCTTCAGTCTTCGAATAAACCAAAATGTCATTAATGAACACCACCACAAATTTATCCAAATACGGTTTAAATACTCTGTTCATCAAGTCCATAAAAGTAGCTGATGCGTTTGTCAGTCCAAACAACATCACTAGGAACTCATAATGACCGTAACGAGTTCTAAATGTTGTCTTAGGTACATCTTCTGTTCTCACCTTCAACTGATGATAACCAGTTCTTAGGTCAATCTTCGAAAAACATCTCGCTCCCTTAAGTTGATCAAACAGATCGTCTATTCTTGGTAACGGATATTTGTTCTTGATTGTCACTTATTCAATTCTCTATAATCCATACACAACCTCATCGAGCCATCCTTCTTCTTTACAAACAACACCGGTGCTCCCCACGGAGATACACTAGGTTAGATGTACTTCTTATCCAACAACTCTTGTAGCTGGATCATCAACTCTTTCATTTTTATCGGAGCCATTCGATATGGTGCTTTCGATATCGGCGCTGTCCTCGGTACTAAATCAATTACAAACTCTATTTCCCTGTCTGGAGGAAGTCCAGGAAGTTCTTCTGGAAAGACATCCCCAAACTCATTAACTATAGGTATCTGCCCCATGTCCGAATTCACAACCCATGTATCCACTACATGAGCCAAATAACTTTCACAGCCTTTTCGTAACATTCTTCTGGCCTACATCATCGTCAGACAACTTGTTTGCCTTGGCGACTTACTACAATAAAATACAACCGTAGACTTACTCGGTGTCTTAAGGCGTACACTCTTCTTCTAACAATCTATAACTGCCTCATGGTTAAACAACCAATCCATCCCTAAGATAACATCAAATTCTCCTAAGCGTATCTGGATTAAATTCACGCTTAACTTATGTTCCCTTATATCCACACCACAGTTGTTATGGATAAACTCTACAGGGATCACTTCTTTATTTGCAACTTCTATATTCATTGGGTTCTTTAACTTTTCAAATGGTAAGTTTAATCTTCTAGCAAATTCATCAGACACAAATGAACAGGTAGCTCCCGAATCAAATAATACGTAGGCATTTATATTATTGATCGAAATAATACCTGACACCACCTCCTTTGATGCAACTGCATCTTGCATAGTCATGTTGAACGTTCGGGCTGTCGGTTTGCTCTGCTGCGTTGGCCCTCCAATAGTTAACTTTGTTGAACTGCTCTTGTTTCCACTTCCTCCATCTGTATTCTTCTTCAATGGACAATCCTTGAATCGGTGCCCCGTTCCTCCACAAGAAAAACAACCACCTTTCTTCGGCTTAGGACAATTTGGTGAAATATGTCCTTCTTAGCCACAATTATAATAGACGTTTTTCCCTTTCATACACTCTCCAGAGTGATTCTTCCAACACTTCGAACACGCTGCCTTCTTCTGCTGAGTATTCCCTGGTTGCGCTCCTGATTCATTGCCACTGTTGTTCCACTTATGTTTCTTGCTGTTACTGCCACCACTACTCGAACGTTGATGACCACCTTCAATTTTCTTCTTATTCTTCTCTCGGTTGAATCTGGAAACTGCCTCGCTACTACCTTCTGCAATGATGGCTTTTTCTAACAGTGTTGAGAAGGTAGCAATTTGCAACACTTCAACCTTACTGTGAATCCACGGCTTCAGCCCATTTTCAAACCTACGTGCCTTCCATAGTTCTGTATCCACCTGATGAGGTACAAATCTGGATAGCTCATTAAATTTTGCTGCATATTCGGCAACTGACATATTTTCTTGCTTTAATTCAAGAAACTGCACTTCCATTCTGGCTTGCATGGCCTCCGAGAAATAACTTTCTAAGAATAACTCCTTAAACCTGGTCCATGTCACTACCTCTATTCCGGCTCTAGCTTGGTTCGTCTCCCACCAGTAATTAGCCTCACCTTTCATCAAATAGGTAGCAAAAGCCGTCTTTTGCTCTTCGGCTACCCTTGCAATGATAAAGGCCTTTTCCATCTCTTTCACCCATGTTTGAGCCGCTATAGGGTCCGTAGTTCCTCTAAATTCTGGTGGTCCTATAGCTTTAAAATCTTTAAAAGTTGCCAATCTAGTATTCGATTGCCCCCTTGCTGCAGGTTTACGAGTTCGCATAGCTTGAGCTATCATATCAGCGAAGTTTTGCATTGGGTCATCTTGACTTCTTTCATTGTTCACAGAACGTTCCTCCCCCTGGTTACGATTTTGACGTCTTGGCGGCATTATCTGATTAAACAAAACCTTAATTTATTACATCGAGTTTAATTATATGATATAAATATAACATGTAATTTAAACTCTAACAATCATATTATCATAATGTTGTATTATCGAATTCAACCTGCTAAATTAACTAATTCAGCTTGCTGAATTAACATATTCATCTTACTAAATTCACATATTCAGCTTACTAAATTACACATTCAGCTTGCTGAATTAACATATCCAGCTTGCTGAATAACACATTCAGCTTGCTGAATTAACATATTCGATTTACTGATTTTTTTATTTTTTTATTTTATTTTTATTTTTTTTTTCAAACAGACAACTTCTCATTTTAATTCTTAATACTTTTCTATTTGATCCAACATGTAATTATAATAATGCATTTATATTCATATACCAAATTTTAGAGTCATATATTCACATACTTGGCATATTTTTATAAACGTTAACTATCCCATTTTTAAACATCAAAAGATGGGATCTACCAAAAGACATACTCCCCTATTCACATAAGATGGGGATACATCATATTTACATACTACCTCGCACCTACTGAGGTTTACATCAAACACACAACCCTAATAATCAAAAGGGGTACTACTGCATCTATAAACAATAGAAAGCTATTAAACTATCACTGCGCGTCTGGAGAGGGTGCGCCTGAATGCTCCTGCTCTGGTGGAAAGAGTCCATCCATGAGTCGACATCTAACATCTCGACTTGACTCGCCTATCTCAAAGGATCTCCTCACTCCCACTTGGGGACCAGTATATGCTGCATCTAAAGCCCGTCCCAAGGACTCCATCCTAACTCGTCCAGCCTCTGCCTCAACCTCTAGCTGATCCACTCTTCTCGCTGGTTGGACCAAGGCATCCTCAACTCGGACCCTGTTAGCGATCTCTAAGTCAAACCTCAGGTGTAACGCCTGATGTTCAATACTCAATATCGCAAACTTATTATGCTCTTGTTCTAATATCTCTCTCAGCTCAGCATTCTTGGCAACCATATGAGTAGCCAAGGTCGTCTGCTCTTGCAACTGTATCTTCATCTCAGCAAGCTCGTTCTGAGCTTGATATGCCAGTTCCTTGTATTGAGTTTCAGTAAACTGATAAGTGGCATTCTCCTGCTCTAGCTCTGTCACTCTATTCTCCAGCGCTATTTTATTTTCAAACAAAACCTCCATCACATCCTCATCACGCTTGTCACTAACAGCATGATCCTCTACTGGATCTAACGGCTCTTGCTCGACTGCATGGCTACCTTGTCCTTCCTCAGGCATCCTATAACCAAACAAACACAACATCAGTATCACAATAAAATATATTCATTGATAAAATGAAACAACATTTTATTATGCTCACTGCATACTAGATGAATCTCCACAATCCACCTCTTATCATACTCTATACGAGTTTTCTTCTAAGGTTATAACCTAAGTTTCGCATCCTAAATTTATAACCTACAGCTCTGATACCAATCTGTGACGCCCCCAAATCCGAGTTCTCAACCCCGGGTTTGGTGCTCACTATCCATGATCAACATAAGCATTCTATATACTATTGCGGAATAATAAATATATGTTGTTCATTATAATAAAGTCTTATACAATACCCCAAGGTCTATTACCTTAACATAAACATACCTTACTTAAGTTATATAAAGTAACACAAAAGGTTTATATAAACATCAAACATAGTATTTCATGATACTTAAACATTTATAATAACTATTCTTGGACCTTTCCCTTGCCCTTGTCCTTCTTACTTGAACTCTCTAGCTTAGCTGAAATAAATGTCATGATATAGCAAGGGTAAGCAACTAATTTGCTTAGCAAGTTTAAGTACAAATAAGATATATCATGATTAGTAAGAAATTTATCGTTCAATATTCAACAATAGAAATTAATTACGAAAGAACATGAATTAAGTCTTGATAACTGAATATTCGAATAACAGATACTGAGTGGTCATAATGACCATGAACATATGCTAAGGTTGTCAGTATTTAAACTGGTCCTTTTAATAAGTTTTTGTAATCAAGGGGATCAGCCTTTCATACCCGGTGTATTATGCATAAACACTTAATTTACGAGCAATAATTGTTTTTCAATAATGCTTTAATCAAATTGTTCTTTTTCTCAGTCTTGAGTCCTTACCAAATCAATTGGTGAAGAAAAGCTTTTAACAACATATTTGATTTAACAAATTTAAACATATTTGATCTAGCCGATACAATGAGCATAGATCCATATCTTAAACAGTGCATGAATAAAAGAACTTTAACTAATTCACAGTTCAATAATAATAGAACAGGAATTTAATTGCACTGAGTGCGCGCATCAATAATCAATATGGATGCGAATAATAAACAATAATTATTCACTAACATGCTTTGAAAAGAATAACTCAAGTTTGAGTTAGAGAACTTGCCTTGACTGCGATCTACTGCTACACAATTTAATTTAGTCTCTTTATTGTAAAGACCTATCATTGTTAAGATTGATCTTACAATCAGCATATCATACTTTATATCATAATACAATTACTCTATCAGCAATTTACTTATCCACATAATCAATTACCTGAAAACATTCTTATTATTATCATTCTTTGATAATATATTATTTAGTTTATCATATTTCTTATGATTTAACACTTAATCTTTCCTTTTATTAGCTCTTCTTTATAATCTAGTAAGATGAATACTAACATCATAGTCTAGATTATACAGACATGCAATCCAGCCACCTTGATTGGCTAATCCAGCAAACTGGATTCAACAAACTTCCAATCCAGCAAGACTGGATTCTAAATCCTTCAATCCATCAAACTGGATTCTAAATCTTTCAATCCAGCAAACTGGATTCAACATTTTTTCCAATCCAGCAAGCTGGTTTCCATATATCTTTTACGAAAATACCAAATCAACTTATTATTTTTCTATCCTTTGTCCATACTTATATACATGTATTTCATACACAAAAAGTATTTTTCCGTAATTTTTCAATTTCTTTTACTATTTTTCAAAAATCATTTTTAGTGTGTGGCTTAAGAAATTAGCCCCATCATGCTCAACTCCAGAAATTCCCATCTCTTGGCATAATCTCATACATGTTAACGTGGCCCTCCAGTTTAAATTTCGTGGCCATCGGAGTTATAGAACTGCAGTTATAGTGATTTTCGTCCGAAAAACCTAAATATTGAAATGATCATAACTTAGTCATTTTAAGTCGGAATGAGCTCATTTTTGGACAAGAGCTACTTTATGACGTATATTTTCATTTCCCAAAAGGCCGGAATTTATTTCATATTTTAAGTGGCCGAAATTGCCCTTTCAAAATTTTGGGCAGCCCCCGTTTTGGGATTTTTAGCTTTTACCTATTTTGCTAAATTCAGTCCATACGGAAATCTACAACTCCTTTTTAGGTGATTCCACTTGGGTTTGAAAGATAACTCATCATATTACTCTCCCAAAGTTTCCAGAATTTTTTAATGTCAGAAAAATGACGAAAATACCCCTTGCATTGACTGTCTAAAAATAGTTTATTTTTCTTTCAAAAGACCAAAAACAGTTTCTACCACTTGTGTATTCAATATTTTTGAATGCTACCACTTGAGTTTAGTAGTTAACTTACATATCTAGCACTCCTCTTTGATGGATCACAAAAAGAAGGTGTAGATCAAAAACGGTAGTCGATCAAAGGATGTGAAAAAAACTAGAGTTTTCTAACAAAACAAAACTAGTTTTTCTTATATCCTTTTGATTCACTTTCTAACACTCAAATATGTTAGAACCATACTTGAAACCATATAAAACATGTTGATAGAGGGTTTTAGACCTCAAGATCATAAACCTTAGATAACCAAAATCAAACAAAATAAAAAGAATAAGTTAGATTAGTTTTCACCTTGATTTTTGGGCACAATTTCTTTTTCTTCCAAAGTAAGAGATAAACTTTGGGTGCATCAATGGTGAATTTCCTTCCTCTTTCTCTCCTCTTCCCCACCGAACTTCTCTCTCTCTCTCTCTCTCTCTCTCTCTCTTTTTTTCTCTTATGTTTTTGCTTAGCTAGTTTAAGAGAAAATAAGATAAAGTAGAATAAAAGTAGAAACAAAAAGATATTAGCTTTTTGTTGGATAATCTTATATAGATATAAGATATGTATCTATACACATTTTCCCCACCTTTTTGCTATCTCTCTCCCTCTAATTATTACAAGATAAGTTACTAGTATGGTGGCTCCATAAACAACATGACACCTAGTTAATTAAGTAATTATCTTTTGGATGATGTGTAGCAAATAAAAATTACATCCATCCCCTTTATTCTCTCCTTGCTTGGCCGGCCAAGTGGCCTTCTTATCTCCAAGCTTTGCTTTTGCTTTTATGGAAAAATCTAGCATACAAAATGTCTAAAGTGCCCTCATCAATTGGGCTACAAGTTGGGCCATAAAAAAATGTTTTGGGCTTTCCATAAATAGCCTATTGGACTTTTATTTAACTAGTTTGACTTACTAAATAATATGAACTTAGGTCGCCATCCTTAAATAATTGTGCTACTAGCATACTTGCCCATTAAATTTAATAGTGGTGTAGCTTAACAATTAAATTATCTACAAGTCAAATGCTTAAATAATTATTGAGCTTGTTTAAACTACTAGTCATCCTTAGTAATATTAACCCTATTATCACATGAACTATTACTCATTATTATTGATATTTACACATTCACATCAATCAATAATGTTAATTAACTTACATAACCCAATTAGACTTGTCTTATTCAAGTTTATTGAGTACTTACTTAGGGTTTAACATCCTAAATCTATTTCCTAGATTATTAAAATGCTTAAGTTAGTTCACTAACTTATATAACTTATTAGTGAGACATTCTTTAAATATTATATCATACTAACCACATAATCATGTCATCATCCATAAAATATTATCGAATAGGTAATACTTATTTACAATGTATCACAGAAATTCTTGGTTATTACAATAGCGCAGTTGCGCCGTGCCCTGACAGTGCCAAGACTAGTTTAGCTTAATTCAGTGTCAATTTTCATTGTTAAACTCGTTTTATAAGACATGAATTGATGTCCACAAAAGTGATATTACAAGTCCAAGAGCGTATTGATTACTTATCATAATAATCCTAATAATCATATCATGTATACAGTAATCATATATTCACGAAAAATAACTAATACTCTTATTATTAAAAAACTAACTTATTATAAGAATATTATCTATAACTATTAATAATTCTTAAAAAGAAATTATTACAATTATTCATGTAATAAATAAATTTTATTTATCACATGTGTGTGTGTGTGTGTGTGTGTGTATATATATATATATATATATATATATATATATATATATATATATTACTTTACACATGCCCACATTTTATTACACTTGCAGAGGGGTATGACTTAATCTTTATGGTTATTTGATACACCTGGGTATATCAAAGCAAATTGTTGATAGTTACTTGAGAATTAAGTTCAAGATCCTTAGGGATCACTCAGCATAAACTCTGAAAAATATTCCACTTTGTTATTATGTATAATTAATTCTTGTTATTCAGTTGAATATCAAAAATCGAAAACAAAGTTCATAGTCTATTGACTGTTCTCCATTTATAGTCAATACGTAGGTTCAAAATTTGAGATAGATTTGATATGTTATTATTATTGGTTCAGCTTACTTCACAACTGTTGATTCGTTGTAGAAGTGTTATTCACAGAAAACATTTACTTCTTTCAACTAACGTTTATTGTCTTTTATTACTTGCTGGGCACCCAAATGCTCATTCTTTCTTTAAATGTAAATGTTTTCAGCTAAGTGTGATCAACCTGAAGGTTCAGACAAGGACAAAGGAAAGGAAAAGCTATCAGAATAAACTTTATGGTATCTTATGTATTATTATCATGTAATGTAATGTACTAAAGGTTGGAAACCTGGGGATTTAGACTCTAATTTATGTAAATTAAGTTTGGTATTTATATTATTGTTATTATTATTAGTAATATTCCGCTCATAGAAATGGTATCGTGAAGCACTGAGTTCGGGTTTCAACTACCTGAATTTGGGGGTGTCACAACATGGTATCAGAGTTTTAGGGTTAGAAACCTTAGGTGGGTTAGACCTTAGGCTATAACCTTAGGACAGAGTGAAACATTGAAAATACAAATAACTCATATAGAGTTTAAAAGCAGATAAATTGAATAAATTCATAGTGGAACAAAATAACAGATAAATTATATAAAACTATTATTTGCTATGTGTATATATTATTTGCTAATCAGGATAATTTATGTGTAGAGGTCAAATGGAAAAAGAATTAGGATACCCTCAGATCGTAAAGAAGGAGTCAACCTCCATAACCGAGCCAATATCAAAGCCAATAGCTGAAATAGAGGCTCACTTGGAAAGCAACCCTTATGAGGTGGTTATTGTGGAAATTGTAGTACTGGATCTAGAAACAGTGTATAACTGATAGGAAGAGTATAGTTAGAAAAGATAAGGTTAAGTTCGAGTTCATAAACTCATATGATTGTGTTAAGTTCCTGAACTCATATGATTGTGGTAAGTTTGACAAAATTGGTACAGTTATGTGTGTGAATGGATTATTGAGGATAATGGAAATATATAGATTACTAAGCAATTGATCCTTAGTGAAGGCGTAGGAAATAAGTAGTATTAGTGTTACTTGAATATATATGATTCAATGATGCATATACAATAAGTATGTCTGTGTAATGTAATATTATCAACTTTTTCATAAGTTGTGGCAGCGATTCCCGACTTTTATGTCGCAAAGGGATAGGGGATGATTAAAGCAGTATGTGCTATGCTATATGATGTAAAGTACTATGAATTAGTTTGATGAACATGATTTTATTTAATCAGATAATGTTGCCAAGATAAAAATGAAACCAAAGGGCAGAAGAATCTGTCAATAATGCTGGAGGACAACCAGACCCGATATAAAATTTGGCAAATATGGACGCTCAAGCTATGCAGAATGGAATACCAGCCGTGGGAAATCAGTCAGATAATTGATCGACAAACTTCCAAGACTTACAATGCAATCGAACCGTCAGGATTTTGAGGATCAACTGACCTTGTAGAAGTGGCTGTGATAGCTAGGGTAACGGAGGGGAAAAAGACAGCTTTTGCCACCTATACAATGAAAGGGGAGGCGAATTTTTGGTGGGAGGAAAATCAAGTTAAATCCGGAGAAGGGAGTAGTGGTGGTATGACTGGAAAAAGAGAAGGAGATAGTTTCGTGAATCTTGGAAATAGGCCCGGAGGTGGAAAGAAACAAGTTGTGCAGTGTATAAATTGTGGAAATAATCAATTAGGAGAGTGTTTAAAGGGAAAGTCTGTGTGCTACAAGTGTGGACAGAAGGGGCATATCTCTCCTAACTGCCCCAATTCAAAAATGTACAGTGGGTGTTTTATTTGTGAATCAACGGAGCAGAAGGTAAAAGACTGTCCAAAAGGGAGAAGGGAGGCAGGGAGTGCGAACAAGGGGAAAGCATCGGGACACTGGCGATCACAGGACCAACTTCAACCAATAAACAAAGCAAATCATCTGCCAGAGTCTTCAACATGACAATGCAGGGTACGGTAGCAGCCGGGGATGGAATACCAGGTATTATTCGAATAAATTTTATTTTCTTATACATGATTTTCCTATATATAGTAAAGTATTTTATAGAGAAATTTGGAAGGAGGAATTTGAGTTCTTTTAGAAATCAAAATTCTGTATAATTAGATAGACAAGCTTTAGGCTGAATAATTAAAGATCAGTTCGATCAAATTTGATCGAGATCTACTTGCAATGACTGTGTATGCTATGTACCCTAGTACGTATAGGTTTTGAAATGGAGATTCCGGGGACGGAATCCTTATAAGGGACCCAATATTTTCGATATAATTAAATAAGAAATTTTGCGTATAAATTTTTTTTATAAAGGTGGGGGATATATGTGCTGTGACGCCCCAAAAATAGGTATACATCACCCATCTTGAGTCGCCTAATACATGGTACAAAATTCAAGTGCAACTTAATAATACAATTGTCGTGTAAAATATGACAAAACATAAACTGAGAGTTTTAATAAGAATATTGTCTTCTAGACAATATTCAAACCCAAATGGAGTCCTCAATACATTTATTATCACACTATTTCATAAAATAATGAGGACTACTAATGCAAACATCTAGACTGTCACTCTATTCTCCGACTAGTCCCAGTTATATTCTCATTTCACGAAGAGAACAATGAAAGAAAAGGGTGAGCACAACTAGCCCAGTAAGAAATATTATGACTAAGATAATGCAGAATAATTTATCGTTAGCCTTCAACAGTGTTAAACTGATAAAATATAACAAACATCAAGTTTAACTACAGCAGAACAAGCAATCCATTAGAAGAATAAAATAGAGCATGATATCTGCTATCTTCTATGATTTAAAAGGTTTTCTCATCACTTTTATTGCTGAGACTCATCTTAGTAATCCACATCATCCCTGCACTACGGCCAAGGATATTCATTAGTATCACGACCACAAATTATCCATGCACTACGTGCCAAGGATATTCGTGTTTTCATGAATAGTCATGATCATGCCAACAACTGTCCATCAATGCACTACCAGCCAATGAGGACTTTTATCACATCATTTATAACATTACGGTTATGATTATACCGAATAATCCCTGGTCATAATCATACCAAGTCCATCTATGCACTACGGGCCATAGATGACTTTCAACATAATATAAACATGAGGATGATGACAATGATATAAGAATTCAACTAAAAGAAAGCAAAGAATAAAATTTTAAATATTTTTAATTTAATTTATCCAGAAGTCAATAATGTCCAAATTGTCAACATAATACTTCTTTATGGAGTAAAATTCAAGAATAATATTGTATCAAAAATGATTTGGGCCGAAAAAAAATCAATTTTTGTCATGAATAGTATCTAGGTGAATAGTAACCGAGTGAATAGTATCCTATAAATAGTAACTTCGAGAATAGTAATTCCGTGAATAGTACCCCGACATGAAAAAATTAAAACTTATCAAGAATGCTCAGAATAATATTTTCATGAAAAGATATTGGATGAAGCGCAAATATCAAGGATATTCTACTAATTTCATGGAGTATAGAAGCCAAAACTTTAACAAGATGAGTATAAAATTCGAAATTTGAAACGAAATAATATTACTTACATACTACAGAGTATGGAAGAAAATATTATTTCAAGTGAATATTGAACAAAAATAACATCCCTTAAAGAATGAACATTCTTAAAGAAAACTTTCACTATTTTCTAAACTCAAAGCTTTCTAAAACTCGAAAGAAATACGTTCAATATTATAGAAGAAGAATTCTCTGATTCTGGTGTGATTTTTAATTCTAACTAAGCATCCTATTTATAGGAGAATGGAAGGATACTATTTAGAAACGGACTACATAGTAAATTTTTTATACGAAATCATGGGCGCCGATGAAAAATTAAAAAAAATTCTAATTTTTACTATGCAAACACTATGCAGGCACTATGCAAATACTATGCATAATAAAATATAATATATTCTATTTTTCATAAAAAACAAAACTAATAAAATATATAATTATATATATATGTAACCTTCCCTGCAGGCAACCAAAACCATCCGTGTCAATTTTCATCATTTACCAACATGTGGGCCCCACATGTGGTCCCCACATATGGGCCCACCTTTACTATACTGAATAACTTTCTACCGATTATATTGAAAAATAGGTTAATGGGGGTCCATAAAATAATAAAATTTATATCAAATACTTCATTAAAATCCTTACAATATTTTTAACAATATTTATTCATCATTATTATAACTCGCAATATTAACAACCAGGTCGTTCCCAGGAAAGAGAGTGCTTTCTAATAAGGATTTTTCCATATTGACGCGCAATTAGGTGACCAAATCTCTCCTTGACAGAACTTCTAGATATCGTCAATATTACAAATAATAATATTAATAACTTGTCATCTCAATTATTGATTTAATAATATATAAAATATTGACAATAATTGAATCAAATAACGTGAGATACTATGCAGTAATTACTATAGCAATAATTGAACAAAACCGAGTGACTTCTCACGTAAGCATCAATAATCAATATCGTGTGCTACTATGCACCCACGCGTATTACTGTACTTTTAACGCTGGGTATTTCAACAGTTAACGGTAAAACTTCTGTCATTATTTTCATAAAAAAATGTTTCTGTCGTTTTCTCATTTCGACAATAATTACGTTGTGGGGTCCACCAAAGATTGTGTCGTCGTACGAATATTTCCTGTTAAAACGAATATTCCCCGACCAATCGAATATAATATAACAACTTGCGTACTTTGTAACATTTATAAATATTACCCACAACTATAACATTATAACAAATTCGCACCTTAATATTCAAAAATGATATTTATAGAAAATTCATATTTATTCATAAAAGTTGGGGTCTTACATGTGCAATGTAAAGCGTATGTATATATGTGATAAATAAAATTTATTTATTACATTATTATTTCAAATAATTTTATTTTAGAATTATTGATCATTATATTCCAATAACAAATTAATTTGGTAGTAATAATATCTTATTAATTATTTTCCATGAAAATATTATTATTATATTATTTAAATAATATATGAAATGATTATTAGAATTATTATAATAACTATTGTATTATGTGAATTTATTTAGATTAGTTAAATTAATTATTTTAACTTAATCAATAATGTTATTTATGCAAGATAAATCAAATATGGAATCCAAACTCTAATTCTGGATTTTGACTAAGGAATGAGAATAATAATATTACACTAATTATATTTCAGTACTATAAATATGTACTGTATGTATAGACTGATAATGGTTGGCCAATTATGGTATTACTGTAGAAAACCCTAGCATTGATGTGATAAACCCTAATATGAAAGTCAAATACGATTTTAAAATTTGTTAAGTCACTCGGTTATGAGATATATGATTTGTATTATAGGTTTTAATGCTAATTATGGAAAACCCTAATTATAATTAGAATCCTAATTATTGACTCAAAACCCTAATCGTGGGATTAGAAATCCTAATTTGCCAATTGTAAACCCTAATCGCCAATTGAGCAATCTTAATGCTAATTAATAAATCTTTAATCTATTTTCCAAGATATTTGTTATTAGGAAACCTAATCTAATTATTGAACCCTAATTTCTATTCTTAGAAACTTTAATTTTCATTTTAGCCCTAATTGCAAAATTCTAGAAAAGCAAATTATAGAACCGCAGGGTTAAACCCTAAGGGTCAAATCCTAAGAGTTGTGACAAGTTACTAGTTTACCATTAAATTTGTTAGCATAAGGACCAAACTACCCTTTTAGCATTCTTTAATATGTTGCTTGCAAATCTTTCCATACTTGTACATGGTGAACCACTCTAACTTACCCATGTGACTTAAAACAACACATATCAGCCATATATTGACAGCTACACCAGCCATACATTGCATCTAACTTAATATATGTAGATTAAGAGAGAGAAATTTCATAAAATTGGTTCATTTGTGTTCTAACACTCAACCTACTCTCTCTCTCTTACCAAACCTCCAAAATTATATAGCATATCAGTCCCATATCCAGTCCCTAGTTCATCCAGTAACAAATCAGAAGCCTTAGATTCAAGTTTTGCTCAAGAAAGGTATAAAACCCTAACTAAGAATCTGACCCTTAATGATGTGTTAGATGTTATTATTTAGTGTTAAAACATATTTTTTATAGTGTAAATTGATGATCTGGGTTGATAGATGTTAGATCCATAACATCTATAGGCTCAGATTTGATATTTTACAAAATTTGGAAATCTACAAAATGAAGTCTGACAACCGAATGTCAGACCTCATAGATCTTTTTCTGTTTATAATTTGTGTGTTTTAAATGTTTATATTAGTAGTATGTTGTAAGGACTATAATCTGGAACTCGAATCAGGGTCGGATCATGCTTAGATTGCAAGTGATTAGTGGTCAAAGTGTGATAACCCGAGATTTCGAATAATCAAAAATTTGCGAATAATTTTTTTTTATTAATATTAATATTAATTATCATTTATGTGATAAGTATCGGTGATACGTGTATCGAGAAAGTCAATTTGTGTATTGACTAGTAAAATTAGAGTAGATCTGTGCTTAACAGCTTTAGAAACCCTAACCCTAATTTCTGAAAAGGGATTCGATAGAAAATATAATTAAAATAATTATATTAATTAGTACGTGTTGGTACTGTATAGAGATTTTGATCAATGATTGATTGGATAAGGTTTAAAATTAATAAACCCTAATAAGAGATTAGAAACTCTAATCTCAGGATTAGAAACTCTAACGTACCGTTGGAAACCCTAATCGAAAGTCGGGAAACCCTAATTTTAAATTCGGGAATCCTAAATCCTAAATTAGAAAACCCTAATCCTAATTGGCAAGCGTAATGTATGTATTAAACTTAAATATGATTAGAACCCCCTAATTATATTTTAGTTATATTAATTTCTATTTTACAAACCCTAATTGTAATTTAAAAAAATTATTTTTCTAATTAAAACCCTAATTCATGGGTTGTAAACCCTAATGACCATTTTGACCCTAATTGCTAAATTAAGCAATTTTAATTAGGAATATTAATCATAATTAGCAAGATTGAATTTTATGATTAGGAAATATTAATATATTTATTGAATCCTAATTATGATTTTGGAAAATTAATTTTCTATTTTGAAAATCGAAAATCGATAATTTTGGAAATTAATTGCAAATCTAAAGAATTTAAACCCTAAACCCTAAAGGATTCCAAACCCTAAATCCTAACCCAAATCCTAAACCATAAGGGTTTGTGCATTGGATAAGAATGCCATTAAAAATATTTTTCAAATGACCAAAATGCCATTTTTTATATTTTAGTAAGCTAACTTGTAAAAATTGTAATACCTTTAGTTGGTGAACCACCAATTTGACTTGGTGACACACAAATCCAGCAATGCCAGCCAAAAATCTCAAGATCTAGCAACATAGAAGCAATATATATAGATTTGGGAGAGAGAAAAATCATAAAACTTGCCATTTTTCACTTTTGCTCTCACCAACTCTCTCTCTCTCCTAAACCCACGAAAATTATATGTGAATCAGTCACAATATCAGTCCATAGATCAACCAATAACATATTGGAGAGCTTAGATCAAGAATTGAAAGAAAGAAGGTAAACCTAATTTTTATTTTTGGTCTTGTATGCTTTGAAAAAATTTTGTGTTTAAGTGTTTGTATTTGTGTTAGAAGGTGTTTTTAGTCGATCTATTTTGATTCATGATGGATTCATAACATCAAAATGGGTAAAAAGTGATTTTTCCAAAATCTGTTCTTAAGCTCTAAAGTTGTCTGACAAGCAAATGTCAGTTGGCTTAGATCTTCATGTATTCATGCTTTGTAATGTTTTAATGTTGTAAGTTGTAGCCTGACATGTTGTTCTGGATCTACAAGTGAAATCAAGGTCAGTTAATAGCTAGATTTCAAGTTATTTAAGGTCAAACATCGTTGACCGACGTTGACTGCTCAAAAATTTGGGCAGCCTAGAAATTTAAAACAGCTTCTGACAACTTATTATATGCTCCGGATCTAGTAGTCAGTTTGGTTTTTGATATTGTTGTTTAGTAGATCTTGTAACCTGTAATGTTAACTACAGATCCATGGTTGTAGATCACGTAAAACATTAACAGGATTGATGTAGTAGATGGTCAAATTTGACCATCTGATCACGAGAACACTTTTCTGGAATTTCCAAAAAGTGTATGAACATGATCTCTGACTATGTTTGACCAGTTCGAATCTTGCGTGTGTTATGAAGTTGTACTGGGTTGGTGTTATGGTGTTGTTGTATGACATGAGACCTATAGTTTTGAATGACTGGACCACATAATCGATTACCAGAACATTGTATCAATCGAGCCCAAAAAGGACCCTCGAAGCTGGCCGGGTTTCTAGATTACCCAGAAAACCTAGGTGGCGTCTGATAGGTGGTTTGAGGGTCTAGATCTTCATGCTTTGATATTATTTGACCCAATTATTGATTGGATATTGTAGTGCTACATTCCTACTACACGATCACAGTTAGAGCTAGCCCAGAATCGAATTACACAAAGATTAAAAGCCGGTCAAAGTTGACCACTTGTTAAGCCGGCTGTCAGTGTTCTTGAGCTCAAGAACACCAACATCGACGCTTAGTGTCGCTAAAGGCTTTAGTGACGGTTCCTATTTATTTATTTTCTGAATTTTCGAAAAATGATTAAAAATTAGAAATAAATTCTAAAATTTGCCAAAAATTATTTTAAAAATTATTTTAAATTATGAAAAATAATCTTTGACTAATTGGAATATTTTTCTTTAATATTTATAATTATTTAAATATTAAAAGTATTCAATTTATTTAATTAGTGTATTAAATAAATTAGAGAAAAATGATTTAATATTATGAAAAAATATTTTAAATATGAATAATGAATTTAAAAATATTTTGAGTTATAAAATGTGACTTTTAATATTTTTGGAGCATTTTTATTAATATTTTAATATTAATGATATTAGATTTATTTAATTATTAAATTAAATAAATAAGATAAAAATGATTTTATGGATTTAAAAATTATTTTAAATAAGAATAAAGTGTTAAAAAATATTTGGAATTATAAAATATTATTTTCAATATTTTTGGAGAATTCTCATTAATAAATTAATATTAATGATATTAGATTTATTTAATTATAATATTAAATAAATGAAATAAAAATGATTTTATTGATTTAAAAATTATTTAAAAATGAGAGAAATGTTTTAAAAACATTTTAAGTTATAATTATTGACTTTTAATATTTTGATAATAATTACATTAATATTTAAATATTAATGGTGATGATTTAAAAATGATTTGAATTACTTTAAAAATCATTTAAGTAGAATATTGATGATTTAAAAATATTTCAGGTTATTAACAATAACTTTAATATTTTGACAAGTATATTATTAATATTTTTATATTATTAAATATTAATAATGATAAGATTATTTGATAATTAAATCATTTAAAAATGATTTAAGTGTTTGAAAAAATTATTAAAAATTATAATAATTGTTTATAAATTATTAAAAGCTTCCGAAAAATATTATAAACGATATTTGATTTATCTAAAATAATATTGAAGCTTAGAGACCAAGTTTAATTGACAATCAATGTGTTAATTGTCGGATAGGGTGACCAGAACACCGAAAATGGATCGAGGTCCAACCAGACCAAAATAGTTAGATTGGATAAGTGTTTATATAGGTTATAAACACTAATGTTGCTATGTGGTAATGTGCCTAGGAGAAGTTTGACTGTAGACTATAGTGTTACGTGTTATAAATGATTGTGCTAATTGTGAGACCAATATTATTGGTTATAGGTCTTACAAAAGCGGATAATTTTATTGTGTAGCTGTAATCAACGCGAAAGGCAAATTTCCTAACTCAACCTTGAGTTATATTCATTCAATTATTTTAATGGTTAATTTTTGATAATTATACCATGTCCAGAGAATTTATTGTTGATTATTCGCAGTTAGTGCATGATTAAAATTCAAATTGAATTACTAATTCGGAAAAATATATATTCGTAGAATTACTGTTGTTAGATATTTATATATGTAGAAACTAATATTGACATTACAGATAATTCTTGTTTATTGTCAAATTATATTGAGAAATATCTTTGCTAATTATTCTGGCTTGACGAACATTTGTTAGAATTTGATAAATACGAGAAGAGAAATCAATTGTTATTGATAGATCGATGCCAATTGTTCCGGCTAGATCGATAAGTAGATAAAATTTGAAATCACAGTATTTCATTGTTAAATCAAAATCTTGATTCTAAGACTGAGAAGAACAACCTTTTATATAAAGGGAACATGTTAGGTCGTATATTCGACCATTGCGCGCTGTTAAGTATTATGCATAATATAGGGTACAAGGAGTTGGCCGGCTCTAAGTATTTGCAGAGGGGTATGATTTAATCTTTATGGTTATCTGATACTCCTGCGTATGTATCAAAGTAAATCTTTGGTAGATACCCGAGAAAAATAAGTTCTAGATCTAGTGTGATCGCTCAGCATAAATCTGGAAAATATTCCACTTTGTAATTGCGTAGAATTAATTCTTGATTATTCATTGAATATCGTAGAGAATCTTGAAAGCGTTACACTCTTTCATTATCCGATTATTGTTGCGGAGAATGTTAGAACAATTGATATTGATTTCTATATCTTTATTGTATGTCTTAACTTGCGGGACAAACTTGTTGCTCACCCTTGCTATAAATAAAACTTTTCAGCTAGGGACGAAGTTGCAGAATGTGCTGCTAAGAAGAACAAAGGAAAAGGCATAGTTATAAATTAGTTATGATGAACAATATTATTATGTTGTATTGTATTGTAAACCCTTTTTATATATCTAAAGGGGTATTTTTGTAATGTTAAGGTTAGTGGACCTGGGACTTATCTATTAACAATATATGTTAATGACTTATGTAATCCTATTTATATATGAATGGGTAGTTAATTGGTATTATATTATGTATCGTGACCACCAAACTCGGGGGTCTGGTAACCCGGATTTGGGGGTGTCACAGGTTGGTATCAGAGCTGTAGTGACCAAGGTGTCACCAGTTAGTAGAAGAGTCATAGGTTATAAACCTTAAGTGGGGTGGGAGAAAACCCTAGTAATATAACCATACGCGAGATAGATAAAACTCATTTAGAGTTATAAGTGAGGGATTGCCGGAGTGCCTCAATAGTAAGATATGTGGACACATAGTGTGAGAATTTTGTACTAATCAAGTTATTTCAACTGATTGTAGGATATCTGGAGAAGGTGAAAAGAGTGCGGAGATGCTAGCGGCTGTTGCACCGGTGTTAGAAGCCGAGGTGCCAGCGCAAAGTGAATCAGTGGAGAAGGTGGGAGAAGATAAACTAATGGTTAATCTTGGGAGTGATCATGACGATTATCCCAAGATGTATCTGAGTAGAGATGAGGAGGAAGAGTCTGAGCCAGCTAAGGTGGATTTAAAGAATAAGACCAAAGTTGGAGAACAAGATCAGCTATCTGCAAAAGTCCAGGAACTCCGAAGTAAAGTATTTCTTCTGGAGGAATTGTGGAAGACGGAGCGAACATTACGCGAAATGACTGAAGAAAGGAACGAGCTCAAGGCACAGGTGGACAGAATGAAGGCTGAAGGTGGTGGATCATCTGAAGGAACCAGTAAGAAGGACAAGAAGAAGAGAAAGAGGGAAAAAGACAGCCCTAAATCTAAAAAATTAAGCCCGAAGAAGAAGCAAGCCTGTACCAAGTATGGAAATACTCACGCGGGAGAATGCATGATGTGGAAGAATGTCTGTTTCAACTGCAAGCAGGAAGGACATATTTCTTTGCATTGTCCTAAGCCGAATTTGAGGAAGTGTTTCCAATGTGGGCAGACGGGTCACGGATTCAACAAGTGTCCCAACAAGAAGAAGATTGGTGAAGGGAGTGGTCGGTAGACAACCTAGAAATATGTAATAGTATCTTTTGGGTAGAAGTTTCTGATATTAAGCGTTATAATATCGAGAACGATGTTTAAGCATATGTAAATATATATATATATATATATATATATATATATATATATATATATATATATATATATATATATAAATTCTAATTTTCTATATGAATATAAGATTAAGATTAATTTGTGTGTTCTTAAAACTCATACTTATGGTAAGTTAATGACTCATAATTATATGAAGTGTTTTGAACCCTTCAGCGAATGGAAGTCAAAGGTCTGACTAGGATTAGTTCATACACTCGTATAATTGTGGCAAGTTCCTGAACTCATAAGTGTGGTAAGTTTGACGAACTGGTAATAACTGTGTGTGAATGGAGAATTACAACTTTTTGTGTAAAGTTGTGTTATTAATCCTGTTATGATTTAAAAAGGGATAGTAAATATGTTAAGTACTATAAGTACTATGTGCTATTTGAATAAATACGCAATTATATGAGAATTATGTGTTGAATTCTTATTGTGTTAAGAATTTATGTAAAGAAAGAGAATTAATATAAGATTTTTATTTAAATCAGTTCATGCCGCCTAGACGACAGAATCGAAACCAACGAGAAGAACAGTCGGTAAATAATGAAGGAGGTCAAGCTGACCCGATGCAAAACTTTACAAATATGATAGCCGAAGCTATGGAGAATAGAGCTCCAGCTGCAAGAGGAAGAGCGAGGAATCAGCCAGCAGAAAGATTAGCAAATTTTAAAGACTTTAAAGCAGTGGGACTGCCTGAATTTAAAGGAACCACAGATCCGATTGAAGCCCAAACTTGGGTGAAGGAGATGGAGAAAGCATTCGTCATTGCGCGAGTGGCGGAAGAGCAGAAGACAGCTTTTGTGACATACTTAATGAAGGGAGAAGCTAATTACTGGTGGGAGACAAACCAAGCGAGAGCTGGTACAGAAGTGGTGTTATGGACAAGATTCAAGGAGTTATTCTTCGAGAACTACTTCTCACCAAGTATGCAATCCAGGATGGAAGTTAAATTTCTAGAACATAAGCAGGAGAACATGTCGGTATCTGAATACGCTGCTAAATTCAACGAATTAGCAAGATTTGCACCTCATCAGGTGGACACAGAAGCAAGAAAGGCGCGAAGATTTGAGAACGGACTGAAGCCGGGGATATTCAACAAGGTAGCAGTATTGCAGATCAACACTTTCGCGGCATTGATGGAGAAAGCGTTAATTGCTGAAGGAGGGAGCGAAGCTGCGTCTCGATTTCATCAAGAGAAGAAGAAGAAGACAAATAATGGAGGAAGCATTGGTGGAAATAACCCTAACAAGAGGAAATGGAGTGAGAGTACCCAATCAGGAGGCAAGACAAAAGATAATAGGAAAGGAAGGGAGGCATGTGCGAGTTGTGGGAAGAACCATGCTGGAGTTTGCCTGAAGAAGAAGGGAGTTTGCTATAACTGCGGGCAAGAGGGGCATATGTCACCCAGTTTCCCCTGTCCGAAGAAAATTCAAGGTTGCTTTGAATGCGGATCGACTGATCATTTGGTTCGGAACTGTCCGAAGAACAATGCAGAAAAGGAAAGTGGCAACAACGGACCCAGTGGCGGAACCTTGGCAACTCGAGGACCTGCACAGCTAGGAAGACCAATTGCCCGTACATTCAACATGACGGCGCAGGACACTGTGGCTACTCAGGAGGCGGCAGTAGGTAATGATTTCGTTTAGAAATTTTAATATGCAAGTATTATAAGTCAGATATTTCTGTGAACTGTTTTCTTTTATAGATTCAAGTCACAGGTTAGAATTTGAGACACAAAGTAATATTTGGTTGATAAAAATGAATTGATGATACAACATTAAAAGATTGTAGAGAATAAGAAAGCGGTGATTCCGAGGATGGAATCCTTTTGAGGGGTGAATGTGATAACCCAAGATTTCGAATAATCAAAAATTTGCGAATAAATTTTTTTTATTAATATTAATTATCATTTATGTGATAAGTATCGGTGATACGTGTATCGAGACAGTCAATTTGTGTATTGACTAATAAAATTAGAGTAGAGTTGTGCTTAACAGCTTTAGAAACCTTAACCCTAATTTATAGAAAGGAATTCGATAGAAAATATAATTAAAAAAATTATATTAATGAGTAAGTGTTTGTACTGTATAGAGATTTTGATCAATGATTGATTGGATAAGGTTTGAAATTAATAAACCCTAATAAGAGATTAGAAACTCTAATCTCAAGATTAGAAACTCTAACGTACCGTTGGAAGCCCTAATCGAAAGCCAGAAAACCCTAATTTTAAATTCGGGAATTCTAAATCCTAAATTAGGAAACCCTAATCCTAATTGACAAGCCTAATGTGTGTATTAAACTTAAATATGATTAAAAAACCCTAATTATATTTTAGTTATATTAATTTCTATTTTACAAACCCTAATTGTAATTTAGAAAAATTATTTTTCTAATTAAAACCCTAATTCTAGGGTTGTAAACCCTAATGACCATTTTGACCCTAATTGCTAAATTAAGCAATTTTAATTAAGAATATTAATCCTAATTAGCAAGATTGAATTTTATGATTAGGAAATATTAATATATTTATTGAATCCTAATTATGATTTTGGAAAATTAATTTTCTATTTTGAAAATCGAAAATCGATAATTTTGGAAATTAATTGCAAATCTAAAGGATTTAAACCCTAAAGGATTCTAAACCCTAAACCCTAACCTAAACCCTAAACCCTAAATCCTAAGGGTTTGTGCATTGGACAAGAATGCCATTAAAAATATTTTTCAAATGACCAAAATGCCCTTTTTTATAGTTTAGTAAGCTAACTTGTAAAAATTGTAATACCTTTAGTTGGTGAACCACCAACTTGACTTGGTGACACACAAATCCAGCAATGCCAGCCAAAAATCTCATGATCTAGCAACATAGAAGCAATATATATAGATTTGGGAGAGAGAAAAATCATAAAACTTGCCATTTTTCACTTTTGCTCTCACCAACTCTCTCTCTCTCTCCTAAACCCACGAAAATTATATGTGAATCAGTCACAATATCAGTCCATAGATTAACCAATAACATATTGGAGAGCTTAGATCAAGAATTGAAAGAAAGAAGGTAAACCTAATTTTTATTTTTGATCTTGTATGCTTTGAAAAAATTTTGTGTTTAAGTGTTTGTATTTGTCTTAGAAGGTGTTTTTAGTCGATCTATTTTGATTCATGATGGATCCATAACATCGAAATGGGTAAAAAGTTATTTTTCCAAAATATGTTCTTGAGCTCTAAAGTTGTCAGACAAGCAAATGTCAGTTGGCTTAGATCTTCATGTATTCATGCTTTGTAATGTTTTAATGTTGTAAGTTGTAGCCTGACATGTTGTCTTGGATCTGCAAGTGAAATCAGGGTCAGTTATTATCTAGATTTCAAGTTATTTAAGGTCAAACATCGTTGACCGACGTTGACTGCTCAAAAATCTTGGCAGCCCAGAAATTTAAAACAGCTTCTGACAACTTATTATATGCTCCGAATCTGGTAGTCAGTTTGGTTTTTGGTATTGTTGTTTGGTAGATCTTGTAACCTGTAATGTTAACTACAGATCCATGGTTGTAGATCACGTAAAACATTAACAGGATTGATGTAGTAGATGGTCAAATTTGACCATCTGATCACGAGAACACTTTTCTGGAATTTCCAGAAAGTGTATGAACATGATCTCTGACTATGTTTGACCAGTTCGAATCTTGCGTGTGTTACGAAGTTGTAATGGGTTGGTGTTATGGTGTTGTTGTATGACATGAGACCTATAGTTTTGAACTAGTGGACCACATAATCGATTACCAGAACATTGTATCGATCGAGCCCAAAAAGGACCCTCGAAGCTGGCCGGGTTTCTGGGTTACCCAGAAAACCTCGGTGGCGTCTGACAGCTGGTTTGAGAGTCTAGATCTTCATGCTTTGATATTATTTGACCCAGTTATTGATTGGATATTGTAGTGCTACATTCCTACTGCACGATCACGGTTAGAGCTAGCCCATAATCGAATTACACAAAGATTAAAAGCTGGTAAAAGTTGACCACTTGTTAAGCCGGCTGTCAATGTTCATGAGCTCAAGAACACCAACAGCGACGCTTAGTGTCGCTAAAGGCTTTAGTGACGGTTCCTATTTATTTATTTTCTGAATTTCCGAAAAATGATTAAAAATTTGAAATAAATTCTAAAATTTGCCAAAAATGATTGTAAAAATTATTTTAAATTATGAAAAATAATTTTTGACCAATTGGAATATTTTTCTTTAATGTTTATAATTATTTAAATATTAAAAGTATTTAATTTATTTAATTAGTGTATTAAATAAATTAGAGAAAAATGATTTAATATTATGAGAAATTATTTTAAATATGAATAATGTATTTAAAAATATTTTGAGTTATAAAATGTGACTTTTAATATTTTTGGAGTATTTTCATTAATAATTTAATATTAATGATATTAGATTTATTTAATTATTAAATTAAATAAATAAGATAAAAATGATTTTATGGATTTAAAAATTATTTTAAATAAGAATAAAGTGTTAAAAAATATTTAGAATTATAAAATATTATTTTCAATATTTTTGGAGAATTCTCATTAATAAATTAATATCAATTATATTAGATTTATTTAATTATGATATTAAATAAATGAATTAAAAATGATTTTATTGATTTAAAAATCATTTAAAAATGAGAGAAATGTTTTAAAAATATTTTAAGTTATAATTAATGACTTTTAATATTTTGATAATAATTACATTAATATTTAAATATTAATGGTGATGATTTAAAAATGATTTGAATTACTTTAAAAATTATTTAAGTAGAATATTGGTGATTTAAAAATATTTCAGGTTATTAACAATAACTTTAATATTTTGACAAGTATGTTATTAATATTTTTATATTATTAAATATTAATAATGATAAGATTATTTGATAATTAAATCATTTAAAAATGATTTAAGTGTTTGAAAAAATTATTATAAATTATAATAATTATTTATAAATTATTAAAAGCTTTCAGAAAATATTATAAACGATATTTGATTTATCTAAAATAATATTGAAGCTTAGAGACCAAGTTTAATTGACAATCAATGTGTTAATTGTCGGATAGGGTGACCAAAACACCGAAAATGGACCGAGATCCAACCAGACCGAAATAGTTAGATCGGATAAGTGTTTATATAGGTTATAAACACAAATGTGGCTATGTGGTAATGTGCATAGGAGAAGTTTGACTGTAGAATACTGTGTTACGTGTTATAAATGATTGTGCTAATGGTGAGACCGATATTATTGGTTATAGGTCTTACGAAAGTAGATAAGTTTATTGTGTAGCTGTAATCAACGCGAAAGAAAAGTTTTCTAACTCAACCTTGAGTTATATTCATTCAATTATTTTAATAGTTAATTATTGATAATTATACAATGTCTAGGGAATTTATTGTTGATTATTCGCAGTTAGTGCATTATTAAAATTCAAATTGAATTACTGATTCAAAAAAATATATATTTGTAGAATTACTGTTGTTGGATATTTATATATGTAGAAACTAATATTGACAGTACAGATAATTCCTGTTTATTGTTAAATTATATTGAGAAATGTCTTTACAAATTATTCTGGCTAGACGAACATTTGTTAGAATTTGATAAATACGAGAAGAGAAATCAGTTGTTATTGATAGATCGATACCAATTGTTTCGGCTAGATCGATAAGTAGATAGAATTTGAAATCACAATATTTCGTTGTTAAATCAAAATCTTGATTCTGAGACTGAGAAGAACAACCTTTTATATAAAGGGAATATTTTAGGTCGTATATTCGACCATTGCGCGCTGTTAAGTATTATGCATAATATAGGGTAGAAAGAGTTGGTCGGCTCTAAGTACTTGCAGAGGGGTATGATTTAATCTTTATGGTTATCTGATACTCCTGCGTATATATCAAAGAAAATCTTTGGTAGATACCCGAGAAAAATAAGTTCTAGATCTAGTGTGATCGCTCAGTATAAATCTGGAAAACATTCCACTTTGTAATTGCGTAGAATTAATTCTTGATTATTCATTGAATATCGTAGAGAATCTTGAAAGCGTTACACTCTTTCATTATCCGATTATTGTTGCGGAGAATGTTAGAACAATTGATATTGATTTCTATATCTTTATTATATGTCTTAACTTGCGGGGCAAACTTGTTGCTCACCCTTGCTATAAATAAAACTTTTCAGCTAGGGACGAAGTTACAGAATGTGCTGCTAAGAAGAACTGAGGAAAAGGCATAGTTATAAATTAGTTATAATGAACAATATTATTATGTTGTATTGTATTGTAAACCTTATTTGTATATCTAAAGGGGTATTTCTGTAATGTTAAGGTTAGTGGACCTGAGACTTATGTATTAACAATATATGTTAATGACTTATGTAATCCTATTTATATATGAATGTGTAGTTAATTGGTATTATATTATGTATCGTGAACACCAAACTCGGGGGTCAGGTAACCCGGATTTGGGGGTGTCACACAAAGGCCGTTGACCGGCCATGACTGGACAATTCTGGGTAACCTAGAAACTGCCCATAAAGGCTTGACAAGGTTTTCCTTGATCGAGATCTGTCAGGTGTTATGTTATTTGTTTGTGTTGTTATAACTAAGTTCTAGTCTATTATGTGAACTATGGAAATATACCTTTATATCACTTGTAGACACTCGAATTTTTTTTTTCAAGTTACTAACTATGTAGGAGGGTTAAAACATCTTTTTCACACTCCAGAGGTAACCTTGGAGGACGACAACATCAATTCTAACCCCAGAGATAGCCCCAAGATATCCAGTTTCCAACCCTAGAGGTAACCCTAGGAGAGTCGGTCCCAACCCTGGAGATAACCCCGTGAGACCAATTCAAATGCCCGAAGTAAACCCAGGGAGGTCAAGCCAACCTCAGAGATAAGCCTGAGGACATTCAGAGTCAACAACATGACAACGTCAAAGATAACCTTGAGAAAAGACTGCTACAACTGTGCAAACACCGGAGATAACCCTAGGAGGGGTAAAATGGTTATTTTTCTAACTCAACTTCACTTCAAATCAAATACACTCATTTCAACTCAAATTGCTTCAAAAGAAGTCCCACAAGAACCATATTTTAACTTTGGAGCGCAAACTACGCAAAATAACTCACCGGATTGCTTGACGGAAACCCAAAAATGCTATTTTGGTCATGGACCCATCTTTCCGAAATCAACAAAGGGAAAATCCTATGTCATTGTGTAGCTCTCGAAAAGAGCTTTTCGGAATCGTATGGCACACTTCCATCGGACTCCCGGATTAAAAGTTATGAAGGTCTGAGCGAACAGTGCGTTGTTCGAATGTACATAATTCGACACGTCGGGATCCATATTGCCCTGGGCATACCGCAGGTAGACCTACGGCACCCCCCTCTATATATAGAGGGTTTGGGGTGGCCTTTTTTGCAAGAGAAATAGCGAGAAAACCCTGTCCAATTTTCTTTATGCACACTATAAACTAAGTGCTTCCTTATTTCAAACACTTTTGAGCTTATATTCTGTCATATTTTTACATGCGGGAGCCTAGTGTTCATCCATTTAAAGTTATTGAAGTCTTCTTTGGCAGTCCACTGTAAGCCTTCTTACACACTTTAAAGCCTTTCTCTTCATCTTTGCACACATCATTCTTCACGTTGAGAGTCGTGTTGCGTGTGTAGGCCCGGACCTCGTTTCGTAGTTTCATTTCAGTTTTTGTGTGTGTGTGTGTGTGTGTATATATATATATATATATATATATACTTATATATATTTTTATATATGGACTAACATTATCGAGTTATGCCTCGATTTAGCCTAGACTTACGTCTGGAGCATTTATTTGCTTTCTTATATGTATACTTATATATATGAACTGTGTGTCGAACTATGTTCGATGAGCCTAGACTTACGTCTGGAGCATTTATTTTCTTTCTTATATATACATACTTATATATATGAACTGTGTGTCGAACTATGTTCGATGAACCTAGATTTTACATCCGGAGAGTTTACTGCTTTAATATATATATATATATATATATATATATATATATATATATATATATATATACGTTTTCGTCCCTCTTGGAGCTTACTTCGTGGCGGTTGATTGCTTTTACAACTTTATTTACATTTTTGATCCCCCATGGAGGTGCTTCGTGGTGACTGATCATGTCTCTATATATATATATATATATATATATATATATATATATATATATATATATATATATATATTTACAGCTTATATATATATGTAACTGCTTACTGCTTTCATATCAATTGCGGCATCATGTAAGCCTAGGAATCATGTGATCACATATTCAGTCTATTAAATCTAGATTCGGTTCCCGTGATGGACATTTTCAGCTGTAAGCAGCTTGTAAATTTATTCACGGTGTCTAGATTTCCTCGTATGGTTTTCATGCCCACGAGAAATTCAGCACTGCTTTGTACATTATTTTCTCAAAGATGCTTTGCATCTCGAAAATTAAAATCAATGAAGCCGAACACTTAATAAAAAATGTAAGTGTAAAACTGAATTTTTACACAAATTCAAACCCTGTGTATGTAGGTGCTAACGAGGCCTCGCACTATTTTCATATAAATAAAACATTGACCCATACACACACACACACATTCATATAACAGTTTCTTGAAAAGTGGCGGTTACCGTGGTAACATGGATGTCGGGGGGTGCCTTACACCCTTCCTCCGCATAATCAAGCCCACGGACCCTAATGAATCTCGGTTTCACAAACCCGTTTAGCAGTGTCATATCACTGGGTCAATGTGCAAACCTTTTCTCGGTTGTGTAGGTACAACCATATAAAAAACCAACTGGCGACTCTTACAGTCCAATCGTTGACATATAAATGTCGGTCCTTTTCATAACTTATTTTTTCAAACAAATCTCACCTAACATGAGAACACCAAAGAACAAGAACATGAAGGGACAAATAAAAATCCCGACGTCGACATCACTTATATGACAAACATGACTAAAGTAGTGGGTGGTCAAACTAGTATGAAGGATCACGATTACTGTTTTCTTGGTAACCTATAAAACTTAAGACTGTTATTTCTGACAAGGTTTGACCAGATGCTAGAGGAAAAATAAACATACATTGTTTATTATAATAAAGTCTTCTAGCATTATCCCAAGGTCTATTAACCTTAACTTATACATACCTTAATTAAGTTACTCTTAGTAACACAAAAGGTTTACATTACCAATGTACATAATATAATATAATATATAAACATTTTCATTATTTATTCCTGCACTTTTCCTTTGCCTTTGTCCTTCTTGGACATCTCTGGCATGGCTGAAATAAATGCCATGATATAGTAAGGGTAAGCAACAAATTTGCTTAGTAAGTTTAAATACAAGGAAGATATATCATGATTAGTAAGGAATTTATCGTTCAATGTTCAACAATGGAAATCAATTGTGAAAGAACATGAGTTAAGTTTTGATAACTGAGTATTCGAATAACTGAATAACAAATGCTGAGTGGTCAGCATGACCATGAACATATGCTAAGGTTGTCAGTATTTAAACTGGTCCTTTTAATAAGTTTTGGTAATCAAGGAGATCAGCCTTTCATACCCGGTGTATTATGCATAAACACTTAATATACGAGCAATAATTAGTTTTCAATAATGCTTTAATCAAATTGTTCTTTTTCTCAGTCTAGAGTCCTTACCAAGTCAATTGGTGAAGAACAGCTTTTAACAACATATGTGATTTAACAAATTTATCATACTTGATCTAGCTGATACAAAGAGCATAGATCCATTCTTAAACAGTTCATGAATAAAAGAACTTTAACAAATTCAGAGTTCAATACTAATAGAACAGGAATTTATTTGCACCGAGTGCAAGTATCAATAATCAATATAGATGTGAATAATCAACAATAATTATTCACTAACATGTTTCGAAATTAATAACTCAAGTTTGAGTTAGAGAACTTGCCTCAATCGTGGTCTACTGCTAAGAAATTTACTTTAACTTCTTTAGAGAAAAGACCTATAATTGATCTTTTGATTAGTCATAACATAACTCACTTATAATCTTATCATCTTGCATTAAAGTGTCTAACATTTAAACATATAGTTAAGTATTAGACATTACATTTAAGTCTTAATGTTATTGTTATACTTTGATAGTCTTTTAATCACATCATAACTTATACTTATAAGTTATTCCTTTTATATGTCATCTTAATAAGTTAGATAACATGTCAGTAAACTGAAATATCATTTCAATAAACCAAAATATATTTCAGTATCCCGAAATCATCATTTCAGTAGACCAAAATCAGTTACAGTAAACTGAAATCATTTCAGTAACCCTGAATTCATTTCAGTACGCTGACTTCTACTACGAACATAATATAGTTCATGTGACACCCCCAAAATAGGTATACAACACCCATTCTGAGTCTTCAAATATATGGTACAAAAAGCAAGCTACAACTTCAATAATACAATTGTCATGCAAAATACGACAACACATACTATGAGTTTAAATACAAATATTGTCTCCTAGACAATATCCACACTCAAATAAGTCCTAATTACAATTATTCAAACACTATTTTACAGAAATAGTGAAGACTGCTCAAACATCTTTCTAAAACCATCACTCCATACCCCGACTAGATCCTGCTATGTTCTCACCTCCTGAGAAGAAAAATGGAAAAAAACGAAAAGGGTGAGCTCAACTAGCCCAGTAAAGAATATTATGACTAAGATAATATACAACAAAGTATCATTAGTATTCAACAGGAAAAAATCTGACAGAATATAATCGACAACAAGTTTTAGTTCAACAACTGCAGCGAAAATAGCAAACCATTAGAAGAGTCAAGTGGAGAATGAATTCTACTATCTTCTAAGATTTAAAAGTCCATCATCAATATTTTATCCCTGTAACATCAATTAATAATCATTTTTAACCAAATATTCATCTTTGCACTACAGGCCAAAGATATTCATTTGTATCACCCGCCGGTCATGTTCATCTCAACACCTGTTCATCTTTGCACTACGGGCCAAAGATATTAATCATTCATCTTTGCACAACAGGCCAAAGATATTCAGTAATTTCATCATTTAGGACTGAGGATGATGAAAATATTTTAAAGGAAACGAATCTAGTGAGACAGAAGGACAAATAGTAGGGATTCGTATAACATTTTATCCAAGATCAATAATACTTCATAATAATCAATTGTGAAGCAAAATTCAAAAATAAAGATCAAAACATGGATACAATCAAAGATCGTAACCATAATAGATATCTTGGACAAAAAGGAAAATTTTTATTTTTCGGTGAATAGTGCCGTATTCGTGAATAGTGCGGTATACGTGAATAGTGCCGTATACGTGAATAGTAAGCCCGACACAAAAAGTTCTAAATTTGATAATAAACTCGTATCAATATTTCAGCAAAATGATATTGAAGAAAATAATATCATTTAAGAAGAAAATAATATCCCTTACCTCAAAATATCAGTACTTCTGGTCGGAATACCGGTATAAGGCTGAAAGAAACTTACTCTGATGAATAGAAACTCTCAAAGTATCTAAATACTCACAAAATACACTCAATAATCTAGAGAGAGAAAGAGAGAAAACTTGTTTCTGGTGTGATTTTCAATTCTAACTTAGCCCTCTATTTATAGGAAAATGTTAGCACGCCGAAGCAGACTTAACCTGCAACCTGATGGCTTTACCTGTTACTATTCTTACCCACCACATTTGAATAAAAATCTCAGCACATTTCTTCACCAACCAAGAGTGGGGCCCACCAATTCTAGAATTTTCCACCAAAATGATTAACTCCAAAAATTCAATAATTTCTGAACCAGTAATCTCGTAAAATTCATAATAAATCATACGTTCATTTTTAACGGTTCAAAATTTGTGGACATATACTCAACTTATATATGTATAACATATCCAAAAATTACCACGATCCAACGGTCGGATTAAAAATTATAACCCCCGTAAAATATCTCAAAAACCCTGATTTTTAATACCTCCATTCCTACAAAAATACTGATAAAAACCTCAACATTAACTCCTTCATTTTTAACCACAAAAATATATCCTTCATTTATATCCACATAAAATAAATATTTCCTTATCATATGAATCAATAATTAATTATTCACAAATAATATTATAGAATCACATTTATGACAACTAGGCTGTTCCCAAGAAAGAGGGGGCTTTACAATAAAGATTTCTCCTTAATAGCGCGCAATTAGATGACCAAACCTCTCCTTAGACAGAACTTTCTAGACATTTCTAATAACGTTATCTAATAATATTATACAAATAATATGAATTATTGATCTGATAAAGGAAAATACAGTGCAACAGCAATTATTGAAACAACAATAATATAAAATATCAACGCAGCAATTATTGAATTAATAAAATATTGAACAATAACTACTGTAATAATTATTGAGTAGTGCCTTCTAACGCAAGAATCAATAATTGATACAATACCGTGTGCTACTGTATTTTAACCACCGGGTAATCCAACAGTTTTAACGGTAACAACTACGCCGTTATTTATAAACAACTTATACTTGTCGTTTTTTTCATCCAATCGCTTTCAGTTATGGGGCCCACACAAGGCTGCGCCGTCGTAAGAATATTCCCCGACAGCAAGAATATTCCACGACCAAACGAATATTCCCCGACAAAATGAATTTTTTATAACCACTTGCTTATTTTGCAAAATTTACACATTTCACCCATAACCAAAGTATTATATCAAATTAACCCCTTATTATTCACAATAATATTTAGAGAAAATTTGATTTTATTCATTAATAAGCTGGGGTCTTACAACCTCCCCTCCTTATGAAATTTCGTCCTCGAAATTGACGTACGTACCTGATATTTCGAAAAGGTGAGGATACCTCACTTTCATTTCTCATTTCAACTCCCAAGTCATTTCTTCAATAGCATGGTTTCTCCACAAAACCTTAACTTGTGGTATAACCTTTGTGCGTAGGACATGCTCTTTCCTATCCAAGATCTTAACAGGTACCTCCTCGTATGTTAAATCTTCAGCTATCTCGTCTGGTTCTAACTCAATAATGTGGTTCGGGTCTTTAACATATTTACGAAGCATAGATATGTAAAAAATATTATGAACAAGAGACATACTTGGAGGTAATACGAGTCTATATGCCACATTTCCTATTCGCTCAAGAATCTCAAATGGACCAACAAATCTTGGATTGAGCTTTCCTCTCTTTCCAAATCTTGTAACTCCCTTCCATGGTGCAACACGTAACAATACATGATCCCCAATATTAAATTTCACGTCCTTTCGATGCAGATCCGCATAACTCTTTTGTCGATCATGTGCCGTTTGTATACGTTGTCGACTCGTTTGAATCTTCTCTGTAGTCATGCATACCAACTCTGGTCCCAACAATGTTGCTTCACCCCACCTCTTCCTAGCATACTGGAGAATAATATTTTCTTCCATACAACACCTCGAATGGAGCCACACCTATGCTCGCATGATAACTGTTGTTGTAGGAGAATTCCACCAATGGTAGGTACTTATCCTAACTCCCTTTGAGATCTAGGACACAGAGTCTTAATAGATCTTCAAGAGTTTGAATAGTCCTCTCTGATTGTCCGTCCGTTTGAGGATGGTATGCCGAACTGAATCGTAAATCCATGCCCATAGCTTTCTGCAAGCTAACCCAAAATCGTGAAGTGAATCTTGGGTCACGATCCGAAACTATGGATACTGGCATGCCATGCAATCTCACAATCTCCTTCACATACATACTAGCAAGACGTTCAAGGGAATAAGTCTCACATATAAGTAAGAAATGAGCAGACTTGGTTAATCTATCAACAATAACCCAAATCGCATCTATGCCTTGAGAAACCTTGGGAAGACCTGTAACGAAATCCATAGTAATGTGTTCCCACTTCCATTTCAGGATCTCAAGTGGTTGCAATGGACCCTTTGGCACTTGATGCTCTGCCTTTACACGTTGACAAGTTAAACACCTCGAGATAAACTCCGTGATCTCCCATTTCATATTGCTCCACCAAAATGTATGTCGAAGATCGTGATACATTTTAGTACTCCCATGATGGATTGCAAACGGTGTGTTGTGTGCCTCCATCATTATTCTATGTTTCAAGTCAAAATCGCTAGGAACATAAAGTCTGGAGTTGACTCGAAGTATTCCTTCTTCATCGATTCTTGCTTCTAGAATAGCACCTTCTTGCACTTTCTTCTTCATACGCATCAGCTCTATGTCCGTAGCTTGAGCAGCTTTAACTTTATCGATTAAAGTCGGTTCTACTCGTATATTTGATATCATCATGTGGGTACTTGGAGCCTTCATCTCTATCTCCATCCTTTGCAAGTCATACAAAATGGACCTTTGTGTTAACAACATTGCACTCGTACCCGCATATGATCTTCTACTCAATGCGTCAGCTACTACGTTTGCTTTTCCAGGATGATATTGGATGGTATGATCATAATCTTTCAACAGCTCGAGCCAACGTCTCTGCCGCATGTTGAGTTCCTTTTGGGTGAAGAAATATTTGAGGCTTTTATGATCTGTATAGATCTCCACTTTCTCCCCATACAGGTAGTGTCTCCGGATCTTCAACGCGAAAATGATTGCTGCCAACTCCAAATCATGAGTAGGATAATTCCTCTTATATTCTTTGAGTTGTCGCGAGGCATAGGCTATGACTTTCCCATGTTGCATGAGAACACATCCTAACCCTTTGCCTAAAGCATCGCTGTAGATAACAAATCCATCCGAACCAGATGGTATTGTCAGAACAGGTGCCGAAATGAGTCTCCTTTTGAGCTCTTGGAAACTCTTCTCGCATTCCTCGCTCCAACCGAATTTTATATCCTTCCGAGTCAGCTGAGTTAACGGAGTAGCGATTCTAGAAAATCCTTCCACGAATCTCCGATAATAACCAGCTAAGCCCAGAGAGCTACGTACTTCGGTTACCGACTTCGGTTGCTCCCAAATTTGTATGGCTTTAATCTTCGCCGAGTCGACAGATACTCCATGTTTTGACACCACGTGCCCAAGGAATGCTACTTCCTCAAGCCAGAACTCGCATTTCTTCAGTTTGGCATATAGCTTGTTTTCACGAAGCCTTTGCAATACCAGCTTCAAATGGCGCTCATGATCTTTACGACTTTTCGAATAGATGAGGATGTCATCAATAAAGACAACAACGAACTGATCTAAATATTCTTTGAATACACGGTTCATCATATCCATGAAAACAGCTGGAGCATTAGTCAATCCAAAAGACATTACTAAGAATTCATAATGTCCGTACCGAGTTCTGAAGGCAGTCTTTAGAATATCCTCAGTTTTAATCTTCAGCTGATGATATCCAGAACGAAGATCGATCTTTGAAAAGAATTGTGCTCCTTGCAACTGGTCAAACAGGTCATCAATGCGAGGTAGCGAAAACATATTCTTGATAGTGACATGATTCAATTCTTGATAGTCGATACAAAGTCGCATACTCCCGTCTTTCTTCTTTACTATTAACACAGGAGCACCCCAAGGAGATGTACTAGGACGAATAAAACCGATGTCCAACAACTCATGTAGTTGGACTTTTAACTCCATAAGTTCAATAGGAGCCATTCGATATGGGGTTTTAGAAATGGGCTTTGTACCGGGTTCAAGGTCAATAAAGAATTCAACTTCACGTTCTGGGGGTAGACCAGGAAGTTCTTCAGGAAATACATCGGGAAATTCTCTAACATTAGAAATATTATTCAAATCTGACTTGTCTTTGTTCAAATCCATAACATGGGCTAAGAAAGCTTGACATCTATTTTTCAATAAACGAATAGCTTTGTGGCTTGATATGATAGTGACTAATTTTAGTGGTTTAGTAGTTTGAATTCGTATGACAGGTTGGTTAGGAATATGAAAACTAACAAACTTACGAAAACAATCAATTTTAGCATGATGAGTGGTTAACCAATCAATTCCTAAAATCACATCGAAAGAAAGTATCTTTAAAGAGATAAGATCAACAGGTAATGTGATAGTGCCAACTTGGATCATCCAAGATTTATAAACTGTAGATGTAATGAAGGTTTCACCCAACGGAGTTTCAACAGATAATTTAAAGTCCAATTTCTCCAGAGTCAAGTTTAAACGTTGAGCACAAGCAGGAGAGATAAAAGAATGGGTAGAACCGGTATCTAGTAAAGTATAAACTTCGCAAGAATTCAAGATTAGCTTACTCGTAATCACCTCGTTCGGGTTTCTCGCGTTTTGGCCAGTCATGACAAACGCTCTTCCAAGAACCGCTGATTTTGACTTATCCGGGACAACTTTTGGAGTCACCATCCCCGCTGAACTTGGTTTTGCTACAGAACACTCTTGAGCTATATGACTCTCCTTTCCACAGTTATAACATACCTTGGATTGTTGTGGGCAGTTTGGGCTGATATGTCCCTCTTTTCCACATTTGTAACATACGACCGGTGGTCGTTCTCCTCCCCTAGAAACAGTTGATGTTTGTGCTGATATCTTCACGTTATCATTGTTGTACCTTCTCTTCTTGAAATCTCCTCCCGACTAGCTCCTTTTAATGTCACAACCACGATTACCACCAGAGTGGTTACCGCTTTTGTCCGAATATTTTCCTCCATGCTGGTTTTCATTGCTTCGATGACTGCCGCCACAGGTATGACCCTGGTTGTGGTCCCTCGGTTGCACATACTCATTATCTGGCTCTAATAATTGAGCCATGTTTACAACATCTGAATATAAAGAAAATTTATGAGAGATAAGATATTGCCGAATCTCAGGTTTTAGACCTCTCAGAAACATCCTTGTCATTCGTTCCTCATTTTTGACCAAATGAGGTGCAAACCTGGATAACTCTGCAAACTTTGCCTCGTACCGGGACACCGTCATGTTGTTTTGTTCCAGTCTGATAAACTCCACCTCCTTCATACGACGAATACTTTTAGGAAAGTACTTGTCATTGAACAGTTTTTGAAATGTTTCCCAGGACATGTTGAGTGCGTCAGGCTGGGTACGCTTCACAGACTCCCACCAGTAGTCTGCCTCACCGCGTAACATAAAGGTGGCGAATGGAACCTTCTGTTCCTCCGTGCATCCCAAGACATCGAATATGTTGGTAATTTGCTTGACCCACGTTTTCGCCATGATCGGATTCGGCTTTCCCTTAAATTCTGGTGGTCCTAATTCTTTGAACTGCTTGGCTGTGACAAACCGCGCGTTGTTATCATTTCCACCTGTATTCTGCACACGAGTCTCCCTCGTCTGATTTTGCATGAACTGCAAAAAGCTCCTAAACATTCCATCATTCATCGTTTGCTCGGTAACGTTGTTTACATGAGGAATATTGCCTTCCTGTTGCACGTTCCCCTGGGTGGTGATCAAAGGTGTCTCCACGGTCTGATTTACTCCATTATTAACGTTCTCAGCTGCCATTCTTAAATACTGCCATAAAACAAGGGTTAATAGTCATGTCATATATTATCCCTATACTCTGACCAACCAAATAAACACCAAATAAACTTAGTCAGGTCATACTAGTGAAGGAATTCCCCGTCTCTCCCCTCCTAGTTCTTGTCTCACATCTCAGCCAGGGAGCATATCCCTAAGCTCTGATACCAACTGTGACGCCCCCAAAATAGGTATACAACACCCATTCTGAGTCGCCAAATACATGGTACAAAAAGCAAACTACAACTTCAATAATACAATTGCCATGCAAAATACGACAACACATACTGTGAGTTTAAATACAAATATTGTCATCTAAACAATATCCACACTCAAATAAGTCCTTATTATAATTATTCAAACACTATTTTACAGAAATAGTGAGGACTGCTAAAATATCTTTCTAAAACCATCACTCCATACCCCGACTAGATCCTGCAATTTTTTCACCTCCTGAAAAGAAAAATGAAACAAAAAGAAAAAGGGTAAGCTCAACTAGTCCAATAAAGAATATTATGACTAAGATAATATACAACAAATTATCATTAGTATTCAACAGGGAAAAATCTAACAGAATATAATCGACAACAAGTTTTCGATCAACAACTGCAGCGGAAACAACAAACCATTAGAAGAGTCAAGTAGAGAATGAATTCTACTATCTTCTAAGATTTAAAAGTCCATCATCAATATTTTATCACTGTAACATCAATTAATAATCATTTTTAACCAAATATTCATCTTTGCACTACAGGCCAAAGATATTCATTTGTATCACCAGTCGGTCATGTTCATCTCAACACCTGTTCATCTTTGCACTACGGGTCAAAGATATTAATCATTCATCTTTGCACAACAGGCCAAAGATATTCAGTAATTTCATCATTTAGGACTGAGGATGATGAAAATATTTTAAAGGAAACGAATCTAGTGAGACAGAAGGACAAATAGTAGGGATTCGTATAACAGTTTATCCAAGATCAATAATACTTCATAATAATCAATTGTGAAGCAAAATTCAAAAATAAAGATCAAAACATGGATACAATCAAAGATCGTAACCATAATAGATATCTTGGACAAAAAGGAAAATTTTTATTTTTCGGTGAATAGTGCCGTATTCGTGAATAGTGCGGTATACGTGAATAGTGCCGTATACGTGAATAGTGCGGTATACGTGAATAGTGCCGTATACGTGAATAGTAAGCCCGACACAAAAAGTTCTAAATTTGATAATAAACTCGTATCAATATTTCAGCAAAACGATATTGAAGAAAATAATATCATTTAAGAAGAAAATAATATCCCTTACCTCAAAATATCAGTACTTCTGGTCGGAATACCGGTATAAGGCTGAAAGAAACTTGCTCTGATGAATAGAAACTCTCAAAGTATCTAAATACTCACAAAATACACTCAATAATCTAGAGAGAGAAAGAGAGAAAACTTGTTTCTGGTGTGATTTTCAATTCTAACTTAGCTCTCTATTTATAGGAAAATGTTAGCACGCCGAAGCAGACTTAACCTGCAACCTGATGGCTTTACCTGTTACTATTCCCACCCACCACATTTGAATAAAAATCTCAGCACATTTCTTCACCAACCAAGAGTGGGGCCCACCAATTCTAGAATTTTCCACTAAAATGATTAACTCCGAAAATTTAATAATTTCTGAACCAGTCATCTCGTAAAATTCATAATAAATCATACGTTCATTTTTAACGGTTCAAAATTTATGGACATATACTCAACTTATATATGTATAACATATCCAAAAATTACCACGATCCAACGGTCGGATTAAAAATTATAACCCCCGTAAAATATCTCAAAAACCCTAATTTTTAATACATCCATTCCGACAAAAATACTTATAAAAACCTCAACATTAACTCCTTCATTTTTAACCACAAAAATATATCCTTCATTTATATCCACATAAAATAAATATTTCCTTATCATATGAATCAATAATTAATTATTCACAAATAATATTATAGAATCACATTTATGACAACCAGACCGTTCCCAAGAAAGAGGGGGCTTTCCGATAAGGATTTCTCCTTACTGGCGCGCAATTAGATGACCAAACCTCTACTTAGACAGAACTTTCTAGACATTGCCAATAATGTTATCTAATAATATTATTCAAATAATATGAATTATTGATTTGATAAAGGGAAATACAGTGCAACAACAATTATTGAAACAACAATAATATAAAATATCAACGCAGCAATTATTGAATTAATAAAATATTGAACAATAACTACTGTAATAATTATTGAGTAGTGCCTTCTTACGTTAGAATCAATAATTGGTGCAATACCGTGTGCTACTGTATTTTAGCCACCGGGTATTCCAACAGTTTTAACGGTAACAACTACACCGTTATTTATAAACAACTTATACTTGTCGTTTTCTTCATCCAATCACTTTCCGTTATGGGGCCCACACAAGGCTGCGCTGTCGTACGAATATTCCCCGATAGCAAGAATATTCCACGACCAAACGAATATTCCCCGACAAAATGAATATTTTATAATCACTTGCTTATTTTGCAAAATTTACACATTTCACCCATAACCAAAGTATTATACCAAATTAACCCCTTAATATTCACAATAATATTTAGAGAAAATTTAATTTTTTTCATTAATAAGTTGGGGTCTTACAGTTCATTCCCTAACAAATTCAACGACTACGATTAAAATAAAATAATTTCTCTTATTTTAATCTCCCGTTTAATATTATTAATTAAATAATAATATTTCAAACTAATGTTATTAACTTATAATAACATTTAAGTCTAAAATTACCCATAATATTTTATTCTAATATCATTAGTCATATAAAGATATTTTAAATCATTTATTGAATTAATAAACAATTTATTTAATTACTTTTTCTTTCACTAATTAATTTATTCAAACCTTTTTAAAACACCATACACAAAATCACTCTTCACCATTGACCGAAATCCACATCACAAATTTACCTCAACCATACTTAAGGACCTCAAGTCATGAAATCATATTTTTCACTTTTTTGACATCATATATTTAATTAAATTCATTTAACCATATAACATCATTTATATGAAAAATAGTAAAACAACTCAAAAACCATTTCTTTTCTGGACAGTAGCTACATATAATCCTCTCATGAAAATAAATTTTTCTGGAAATTTTTAAAATTCATTTACTATATTTAAATAGTCCATAATGTCCAAATATTGCCAGATTTTTCATAAATCGAAATTAACTCCACAAATTCTAAAATTTTCAGGGTATGCTTCTGTTATATACATGTACTTCCAGTACAAATTTTTTAATTTTTGGATCAATACACAGAGAGTTATTGGATAAAAGTTTTAAAAGTAGTTCCCGACCGTAAAATGGATAACTCTCAAACCGTATGACCAAAAGTTTTCAAATTTTTACAGGAGCTACCTAACCTCTGATATTACCGCCCCAAATTTTCCTTGAATTTTTAAAGCACATTAAGAGGACAAAACTACCCTCATGGCTGACTGGCCAGAAAGCTTTTTAAAGCTTTTTGTCCATTACATGGACTGTTTTGAACAAGACTCATACCATGACTGTTAAACACGTGATTTTCATGTTCTACCACTTAGGTTGATTAGCTAACACATAAATCAAGCAGCACATTTCAACGGATCAAGAAAAGAAGGTCTAGATTTAACATACCATTTGTTCAAAGGAAGCGAAAGCTAGGGTTTTCTAGATTTCAAGAAACCTAGTTTCAGTTCTCTCCTTTTGAACAACTTTTAAATACTTGAATAAGTTAGATTCATACATGAATCTACATAAAACATATAAATAAAAGGGTTCTAGCTTCCAAATCAAAAAACCCTTTTTCTCCATCAAATCCATAAAAAAAAAAAAGAAATGAAAAGAAAGTCTAGAATTTAATTTTTGTACCTTAATTTCTTTGCTTCCTTCCTTCTATACCCAAAGTAGGTTATGAATCTTTTGTGCATGAGCTTAGGCCCTTTTTATTTCTTCTTCTTCTTCCCAAAAATTCCTCTCTCTTTCTCTTTCTAGTATTTTCTTTTTCTCTCTCTATATTTTTTCTTTAGTAGCTAAAATGAGAGAAAAATGGAAGTTCTAGATTTTTGCTAGCATAATCCAAAGGATTAGATTGTATCTCATCATATCTTACCTACTCCCTCATTATAGCAAAGCTAACTTGCAAGCAACACTTAATGTGTTGTCCAAATAATAAGGTGCCAACTAAAGAAGTGGTTCACCTACTAAGGTTAGCTAATCATTACATTCCACTCCCTTTCCCACTCTTCTCATTTTCGGCCACATGCCCTCTTATTCACCAATTTTGTTGTTATTAGCTAGCTTAATTAATTACTATAATAGCCTTTCCAAGTGGGCTTAACAATTGGGCTTCCAATTAAATGATTAATGGGCTTGCACTTTATTATCATGCTTACTAAAAATTTTGAACTAGGGCTTCCCCATCAAATCAATTGGGCCATTATTATATTAATCTTATACATGACCTCTTGGGCTAATTTAATAAACTAATTGCCCTTAAATTAATTTTATCTACAAGTCTCACACTAAAAATATAATTGGGCTTGTTTAATTATTATTATTTTTTCATTACAATCTCTTGAGCTTATGCTGATTATTATTAATATTCCCATATTATTATTCATTAATAATATTAATTCACTCACATAACCCAATTAGACTTGTCTTATTCAAGTTTATTGAGTATTTAATTAGGGTTTAACACCTTACATCTATTTTCTAGATTATTAAAATACTTAGTTTACTTCACTAACTTATTTAGCTTATTAGTGAGACTTCCTTTAAATATTATAGCATATTATTCACATAATCACTTAATTATCCGTAATATAATACAGATTATTTAATATATTTATTTACAATGTACCGCAAAAATTCTTGGTTATTACATTCTCCCCTCCTTATAAGAATTCTGTCCCTAGAATTTCATTAAGGTTACTCAAAAAGATTCGGATAATTCTTCCTCATCTTTTCTTCAAGCTCCTATGTAGCTTCTTCAGCATTGTGGTTTCTCCATAGGACTTTGACAGAATGTATAATCTTATTTCTAAATTTCTGCTCTTTCCTATCCAAAATTTCTATAGGAACCTCCTCGCACGATAAGTCCTTCTCAACTTGAATCGGCTCGTAGGATATCACGTGCTTGTAATCTGGCTTATACGGACGCAATACTAACACATGAAATGCATTATGAATATGTTCCAGTTCAGGAGATAGAGCTACCTTGTACGCCACTTCCCCTATCTTCTTCAGTATTTCGAACGGTCCAATAAACCTTGGACTCAGTTTACCTTTCTTCCCAAATCTTATCTTACCTTTCAAAGGAGATACCTTCAAAAATGCGTAGCTTCCCCCTTCGAAATCTCTTTTCTTGTGATGAATATATGCGTACTTCTTTTGTCGATCCTTAGCTGCTACCGGTCGAGCTCTTACCATTTTGATGATTTCCACAGTCTGCTGTATCAATTATGGCCCCAACAGTCTTCGTTCACCTACCTAGTCCCAACATAAGGGCGTTCTGCACTTTCTTCCATACAGGGCTTCATACGGCGGTATTCCAATGCTTTCATGATAACTATTGTTATACGCAAACTCCACCATTGGAAGATGATCTTCCCAGCATCCCTTGAAATCCATCACACAGGCTCTGAGCATGTCTTCTAGTGTTTCAATCATTCTCTCACTTTGCCCATCTATATGTGGATGATACGCAATACTCAACCTTAATTCTGTCCCCATTCATTCTTGAAGACTCCTCCAAAAGTTTGATGTGAAGCGCGGATCTCTATCAGACACGATTGATACTGGCACTTCATGTCTAAAAATTATCTCCTTTATATACAACTTGGCTAATTGATCCAAAGTATACCTGATCTTGATCGGCAAAAAGTATGCTGACTTTATAAGACGATCAACAATTACCCATATCGCATCATAACCCTTCTGTGTTGCTGGAAGTCCTACCACAAAATCCATCATGATGTGCTCCCACTTCCATTCCAGAATTTCCAACGGTTGTAATAGTCCACTTGGTCGTTAATGCTCTGTCTTGACTCTTTGACAAGTTAAACAACGGTTGGCGCATTCAGCAACCTCTCTCTTTATGTTTGGCCACCAATAATGTTGACGTAATTCTTGATACATCTTCATGCTTCCTGGTTGTATTGAATATCTCGTATTGTGCGCTTCTTGAAGAATCTCTTCTTTTAACTCTGGTACTGCAGGTACCCAAAATCTTCCTTCAAATCTCAGCAATCCAATGCCATCGATCTTATACTTAAGCTCTTCGCCTTCAGCTAACCGCTTCTTTATGTTACCGTATTCTTCATCATTCCCTTGTAATTCTTTCACCTTGTCTAATAAAGTCGGTCTTGCTTCGATTTCTACTACTTTATTCAAATCCTTCAGATTTTTCACCTCCAACTCCATTTTCTCCATTTCTCTTACTAATTCTTCCTGGTCTGTCAATACAAACAACTTTTCTCTGCTTTTCCTGCTTAAAGCGTCTGCTACTACATTGGCCTTCCCAAGATGATATAGAATATCATAATCATAATACTTGATCAATTCTAACCATATCCTCTACCTCATGTTTAACTCCTTTTGTGTAAAGATATACTTCAGACTTTTGTGGTCTGTGTATATCTCACACTTTTTTTCGTAGAGATAATGTCTCCAAATCTTAAGGGCAACTACTACTGCTACCAATTAAAGGTCATGCGTAGGGTATCCCTTCTCATAGTCCTTTAACTGTCGTGACGCGTATGCAATGACTTTACCATTCTGCATTAACACACAGCCTAGTCCCTTGTGTGACGCATCACTATACACTGTAAAACCCCCTGTACTATCTGGTAAAGATAACACAGGTGCTTCACTTAATCTTTTCTTCAATTCTTGAAAACTCTACTCACACTTCTCTGTCCACACATACTTAACGGTCTTCCTCGTTAACTTGTAAAAATTGTAATACCTTTAGTTGGTGAACAACCAATTTGACTTGGTGACACACAAATCCAGCAATGCCAGCCAAAAATCTCAAGATCTAGCAACATAGAAGCAATATATATAGATTTGGGAGAGAGAAAAATCATAAAACTTGCCATTTTTCACTTTTGCTCTCACCAACTCTCTCTCTCTCCTAAACACACGAAAATTATATGTGAATCAGTCACAATATCAGTCCATAGATCAACCAATAACATATTGGAGAGCTTAGATCAAGAATTGAAAGAAAGAAGGTAAACCTAATTTTTATTTTTGATCTTGTATGCTTTGAAAAAATTTTGTGTTTAAGTGTTTGTATTTGTGTTAGAAGGTGTTTTTAGTCGATCTATTTTGATTCATGATGGATTCATAACATCAAAATGGGTAAAAAGTGATTTTTCCAAAATCTGTTCTTGAGCTCTAAAGTTGTTTGACAAGCAAATATCAGTTGGCTTAGATCTTCATGTATTCATGCTTTGTAATGTTTTAATGTTGTAAGTTGTAGCCTGACATGTTGTTCTGGATCTGCAAGTGAAATCAAGGTCAGTTAATAGCTAGATTTCAAGTTATTTAAGGTCAAACATCGTTGACCGACGTTGACTGCTCAAAAATTTGGGCAGCCTAGAAATTTAAAACAGCTTCTGACAACTTATTATATGGTCCGGATCTGGTAGTCAGTTTGGTTTTTGATATTGTTGTTTAGTAGATCTTGTAACCTGTAATGTTAACTACAGATCCATGGTTGTAGATCACGTAAAACATTAACAGGATTGATGTAGTAGATGGTCAAATTTGACCATCTGATCATGAGAACACTTTTCTGGAATTTCCAAAAAGTGTATGAACATGATCTCTGACTATGTTTGACCAGTTCGAATCTTGCGTGTGTTATGAAGTTGTACTGGGTTGGTGTTATGGTGTTGTTGTATGACATGAGACCTATAGTTTTGAATGACTGGACCACATAATCGATTACCAGAACATTGTATCAATCGAGCCCAAAAAGGACCCTCGAAGCTGGCCGGGTTTCTGGATTACCCAGAAAACCTAGGTGGCGTCTGACAGGTGGTTTGAGGGTCTAGATCTTCATGCTTTGATATTATTTGACCCAATTATTAATTGGATATTGTAGTGCTACATTCCTACTACACGATCACAGTTAGAGCTAGCCTAGAATCGAATTACACAAAGATTAAAAGCCGGTCAAAGTTGACCACTTGTTAAGCCGGCTGTCAGTGTTCTTGAGCTCAAGAACACCAACATCGACGCTTAGTGTCGCTAAAGGCTTTAGTGACGGTTCCTATTTATTTATTTTTTGAATTTCCGAAAAATGATTAAAAATTAGAAATAAATTCTAAAAATTGCCAAAAATAATTTTAATAATTATTTTAAATTATGAAAAATAATCTTTGACCAATTAGAATATTTTTCTTTAATATTTGTAATTATTTAAATATTAAAAGTATTCAATTTATTTAATTAGTGTATTAAATAAATTAGAGAAAAATAATTTAATATTATGAAAAATTATTTTAAATATGAATAATGAATTTAAAAATATTTTGAGTTATAAAATGTGACTTTTAATATTTTTGGAGCATTTTCATTAATATTTTAATATTAATGATATTAGATTTATTTAATTATTAAATTAAATAAATAAGATAAAAATGATTTTATGGATTTAAAAATAATTTTAAATAAGAATAAAGTGTTAGAAAATATTTGGTATTATAAAATATTATTTTCAATATTTTTGGAGAATTCTCATTAATAAATTAATATTAATGATATTAGATTTATTTAATTATAATATTAAATAAATGAAATAAAAATGATTTTATTGATTTAAAAAGAATTTAAAAATGAGAGAAATATTTTAAAAATATTTTAAGTTATGATTAATGACTTTTAATATTTTGATAATAATTACATTAATATTTGAATATTAATGGTGATGATTTAAAAATGATTTGAATTACTTTAAAAATCATTTAAGTAGAATATTGATGATTTATTAATATTTTTATATTATTAAATATTAATAATGATAAGATTATTTGATAATTAAATCATTTAAAAATGATTTAAGTGTTTGTAAAAATTATTATAGATTATAATAATTGTTTATAAATTATTAAAAGCTTCCGGAAAATATTATAAACGATATTTGATTTATCTAAAATAATATTGAAGCTTAGAGACCAAGTTTAATTGACAATCAATGTGTTAATTGTCGGATAGGGTGACCAGAACACCGAAAATGGACCGAGGTCCAACCAGACCAAAATAGTTAGATTGGATAAGTGTTTGTATAGGTTATAAACACTAATATGGCTATGTGGTAATGTGCCTAGGAGAAGTTTGACTGTAGAATACAGTGTTACGTGTTATAAATGATTGTGCTAATTGTGAGACCGATATTATTGGTTATAGGTCTTACAAAAGCGGATAAGTTTATTGTGTAGCTGTAATCAACGCGAAAAGCAAATTTCCTAACTCAACCTTGAGTTATATTCATTCAATTATTTTAATGGTTAATTTTTGATAATTATACCATGTCCAGAGAATTTATTGTTGATTATTCGCAGTTAGTGCATGATTAAAATTCAAATTGAATTACTGATTCGGAAAAATATATATTCGTAGAATTACTGTTGTTAGATATTTATATATGTAGAAACTAATATTGACAGTACATATAATTCCTGTTTATTGTCAAATTATATTGAGAAATATCTTTGCTAATTATTCTGGCTTGACGAACATTTGTTAGAATTTGATAAATACGAGATGAGAAATCAATTGTTATTGATAGATCGATGCCAATTGTTTTGGCTAGATCGATAAGTAGATAGAATTTGAAATCACAGTATTTCGTTGTTAAATCAAAATCTTGATTCTAAGACTGAGAAGAACAACCTTTTATATAAAGGGAACATTTTAGGTCGTATATTCGACCATTGCGCGCTGTTAAGTATTATGCATAATATAGGGTACAAGGAGTTGGCCGGCTCTAAGTATTTGCAGAGGGGTATGATTTAATCTTTATGGTTATCTGATACTCCTGCGTATGTATCAAAATAAATCTTTGGTAGATACCCGAGAAAAATAAGTTCTAGATCTAGTGTGATCGCTCAGCATAAATCTGGAAAACATTCCACTTTGTAATTGCGTAGCATTAATTCTTGATTATTCATTGAATATCGTAGAGAATCTTGAAAGCGTTACACTCTTTCATTATCCGATTATTGTTGCGGAGAATGTTAGAAAAATTGATATTGATTTCTATATCTTTATTGTATGTCTTAACTTGCGGGACAAACTTGTTGCTCACCCTTGCTATAAATAAAACTTTTCAGCTAGGGACGTAGTTGCAGAATGTGCTGCTAAGAAGAACAAAGGAAAAGGTATAGTTATAAATTAGTTATGATGAACAATATTATTATGTTGTATTGTATTGTAAACCCTTTTTATATATCTAAAGGGGTATTTCTGTAATGTTAAGGTTAGTGGACCTGGGACTTATGTATTAACAATATATGTTAATGACTTATGTAATCCTATTTATATATGAATGGGTAGTTAATTGGTATTATATTATGTATCGTGAACACCAAACTCGGGGGTTAGGTAACCCGAATTTGGGGGTGTCACAGGTTGGTATCAGAGCTGTAGTGACCAAGGTGTCACCAGTTAGTAGAAGAGTCATAGGTTATAAACCTTAAGTGGGGTGGGAGAAAACCATAGTAATATAACCATACGCGAGATAGATAAAACTCATTTAGAGTTATAAGTGAGGGATTGTCGGAGTGCCTCAATAGTAAGATATGTGGACACATAGTGTGAGAATTTTGTACTAATCAAGTTATTTCAACTGATTGTAGGATATCTGGAGAAGGTGAAAAGAGTGCGGAGATGCTAGCGGCTGTTGCACCGGTGTTAGAAGCCGAGGTGCCAGCGCAAAGCGAATCAGTGGAGAAGGTGGGAGAAGATGAACCAATGGTTAATCTTGGGAGTGATCATGACGATTATCCCAAGATATATCTGAGTAGAGATGAGGAGGAAGAGTCTGAGCCAGCTAAGATGGATTTAAAGAATAAGACCAAAGTTGGAGAACAAGATCAGCTATCTGCAAAAGTCCAGGAACTCCGAAGTAAAGTATTTCTTCTGGAGGAATTGTGGAAGACGGAGCGAACATTATGCGAAATGACTGAAGAAAGGAACGAGCTCAAGGCACGGGTGGACAGAATGAAGGCTGAAGGTGGTGGATCATCTGAAGGAACCAGTAAGAAGGACAAGAAGAAGAGAAAGAGGGAAAAAGACAGCCCTAAATCTAAAAAATTAAGCCCGAAGAAGAAGCAAGCTTGTACCAAGTGTGGAAATACTCACGTGGGAGAATGCATGATGTGGAAGAATGTCTGTTTCAACTGCAAGCAGGAAGGACATATTTCTTTGCATTGTCCTAAGCCGAATTTGAGGAAGTGTTTCTCATGTGGGCAGACGGGTCACGGATTCAACAAGTGTCCCAACAAGAAGAAGATTGGTGAAGGGAGTGGTCGGTAGACAACCTAGAAATATGTAATAGTATCTTTTGGGTAGAAGTTTCTGATATTAAGCGTTATAATATCGAGAACGATGTTTAAGCATATGTAAATATATATATATATATATATATATATATATATGTAAATATATATATATATATATATATATATATATGTTTGTATGAATGAAATCTTTATTTTCTATATGAATATAAGATTAAGATTAATTTGTGTGTTCTTAAAACTCATACTTATGGTAAGTTAATGACTCATAATTATATGAAGTGTTTTGAACCCTTCAGCGAATGGAAGTCAAAGGTCTGACTAGGATAAGTTCATACACTCGTATAATTGTGGCAAGTTCCTGAACTCATAAGTGTGGTAAGTTTGACGAACTGGTAATAACTGTATGTGAATGGAGAATTACAACTTTTTGTGTAAAGTTGTGTTATTAATCCTGTTATGATTTAAAAAGGGATAGTAAATATGTTAAGTAGTATAAGTACTATGTGCTATTTGAATAAATACGTAATTATATGAGAATTATGTGTTGAATTCTTATTGTGTTAAGAATTTGTGTAAAGAAAGAGAATTAATATAAGATTTTTATTTAAATCAGTTCATGCCGCCTAGACGACAGAATCGAAACCAACGAGAAGAACAGTCGGTAAATAATGAAGGAGGTCAAGCTGACCCGATGCAAAACTTTACAAATATGATAGCCGAAGCTATGGAGAATAGAGCTCCAGCTGCAAGAGGAAGAGCGAGGAATCAGCCAGCAGAAAGATTAGCAAATTTTAAAGACTTTAAAGCAGTGGGACCGCCTGAATTTAAAGGAACCACAGATCCGATTGAAGCCCAAACTTGGGTGAAGGAGATAGAGAAAGCATTCGTCATTACGTAAGTGGCGGAAGAGCAGAAGATAGCTTTTGCGACATACTTAATGAAGGGAGAAGCTAATTACTGGTGGGAGACAAACCAAGCGAGAGCTGGTACAGAAGTGGTGTTATGGACAAGATTCAAGAAGTTTTTCTTCGAGAACTACTTTTCACCAAGTATGCAATCCAGGATGGAAGTTAAATTTCTAGAACTTAAGCAGGAGAACATGTCGGTATCTGAATACGCTGCTAAATTCAACGAATTAGCAAGATTTGCACCTTATCAGGTGGACACAGAAGCAAGAAAGGCGCGAAGATTTGAGAACGGACTGAAGCCGGGGATATTCAACAAGGTAGCAGTATTGCAGATCAACACTTTCGCGGCATTGATGGAGAAAGAGTTAATTACTAAAGGAGGGAGCGAAGCTGCGTCTCGATTTCATCAAGAGAAGAAGAAGAAGACAAATAATGGAGGAAGCAGTGGTGGAAGTAACCCTAACAAGAGGAAATGGAGTGAGAGTACCCAATCAGGAGGCAAGGCAAAAGATAATAGGAAAGGAAGGGAGGCATGTGCGAGTTGTGGGAAGAACCATGCTGGAGTTTGCCTGAAGAAGAAGGGAGTTTGCTATAACTACGGGCAAGAGGGGTATATGTCACCCAGTTTCCCCTGTCCGAAGAAAATTCAAGGTTGCTTTGGATGTGGATCGACTGATCATTTGGTTCGGAACTGTCCGAAGAAGAATGCAGAAAAGGAAAGTGGCAACAACGGACCCAGTGGCGGAACCTTGGCAACTCGAGGACCTGCACAGCTAGGAAGACCAATTGCCCGTACATTCAACATGACGGCATAAGACACTGTGGCTACTCAGGAGGCGGCAGTAGGTAATGATTTCGTTTAGAATTTTTAATATGCGAGTATTATAAGTCAGATATTTCTGTGAACTGTTTTCTTTTATAGATTCAAGTCACAGGTTAGAATTTGAGACACAAAGTAATATTTTGTTGATAAAAATGAATTGATGATACAACTTTAAAAGATTGTAGAGAATAAGAAAGCGGTGATTCCGAGGATGGAATCCTTTTAAGGAGGGGTGAATGTGATAACTCGAGATTTCGAATAATCAAAAATTTGCGAATAAATTTTTTTTATTAATATTAATATTAATTATCATTTATGTGATAAGTATCGGTGATACGTGTATCGAGACAGTTAATTTATGTATTGACTAATAAAATTAGAGTAGAGTTGTGCTTAACAGCTTTAGAAACCCTAACCCTAATTTCTAGAAAGGAATTCGATAGAAAATATAATTAAAACAATTATATTAATGAGTAAGTATTTGTACTGTATAGAGATTTTGATCAATGATTGATTGGATAAGATTTGAAATTAATAAACCCTAATAAGAGATTAGAAACTCTAATCTCATGATTAGAAACTCTAACGTACCGTTGGAAGCCCTAATCGAAAGCCAGAAAACCCTAATTTTAAATTCAGGAATCCTAAACCCTAAATTAGGAAACCCTAATCCTAATTGACAAGCCTAATGTGTGTATTAAACTTAAATATGATTAAAAAACCCTAATTATATTTTAGTTATATTAATTTCTATTTTACAAACCCTAATTGTAATTTAGAAAAATTATTTTTCTAATTAAAACCCTAATTCGTGGGTTGTAAACCCTAATGACCATTTTGACCCTAATTGCTAAATTAAGCAATTTTAATTAAGAATATTAATCCTAATTAGCAAGATTAAACTTTATGATTAGGAAATATTAATATATTTATTGAATCCTAATTATGATTTTGGAAAATTAATTTTCTATTTTGAAAATCGAAAATCGATAATTTTGGAAATTAATTGCAGATCTAAAGGATTTAAACCGTAAAGGATTCCAAACCCTAAACCCTAACCTAAACCCTAAACCCTAAATCCTAAGGGTTTGTGCATTGGACAAGAATGCCATTAAAAATATTTTTCAAATGACCAAAATGCCTTTTTTTATATTTTAGTAAGCTAACTTGTAAAAATTGTAATACCTTTAGTTGGTGAACCACCAATTTGACTTGGTGACACACAAATCCAGCAATGCCAGCCAAAAATCTCATGATCTAGCAACATAGAAGCAATATATATAGATTTGGGAGAGAGAAAAATCATAAAACTTGCCATTTTTCACTTTTACTCTCACCAACTCTCTTTCTCTCTCCTAAACCCACGAAAATTATATGTGAATCAGTCACAATATCAGTCCATAGATCAACTAATAACATATTGGAGAGCTTAGATCAAGAATTGAAAGAAAGAAGGTAAACCTAATTTTTTTTTTTTGATCTTGTATGCTTTGAAAAAATTTTGTGTTTAAGTGTTTGAATTTGTCTTAGAAGGTGTTTTTAGTCGATCTATTTTGATTCATGATGGATCCATAACATCAAAATGGGTAAAAAGTTATTTTTCCAAAATATGTTCTTGAGCTCTAAAGTTGTCTGACAAGCAAATGTCAGTTGGCTTAGATCTTCATGTATTCATGCTTTGTAATGTTTTAATGTTGTAAGTTGTAGCCTGACATGTTGTTCTGGATCTGCAAGTGAAATCAGGGTCAGTTATTAGCTAGATTTCAAGTTATTTAAGGTCAAACATCGTTGACCGACGTTGACTGCTCAAAAATCTTGGCAGCCCAGAAATTTAAAACAGCTTCTGACAACTTATTATATGGTCCGAATCTGGTAGTCAGTTTGGTTTTTGGTATTGTTGTTTGGTAGATCTTGTAACCTGTAATGTTAACTACAGATCCAAGGTTGTAGATCACGTAAAACATTAACAGGATTGATGTAGTAGATGGTCAAATTTGACCATCTGATCACGAGAACACTTTTCTGGAATTTCCAGAAAGTGTATGAACATGATCTCTGACTATGTTTGACCAGTTCGAATCTTGCGTGTGTTACGAAGTTGTACTGGGTTGGTGTTATGGTGTTGTTGTATGGCATGAGACCTATAGTTTTGAAATACTGGACCACATAATCGATTACCAGAACATTGTATCGATCGAGCCCAAAAAGGACCCTCGAAGCTGGCCGGGTTTCTGGGTTACCCAGAAAACCCAGGTGGCATCTGACAGCTGGTTTGAGAGTCTAGATCTTCATGCTTTGATATTATTTGACCCAGTTATTGATTGGATATTGTAGTGCTACATTCCTACTACACGATCACGGTTAGAGCTAGCCCATAATCGAATTACACAAAGATTAAAAGCTGGTAAAAGTTGACCACTTGTTAAGCCGGCTGTCAATGTTCATGAGCTCAAGAACACCAACAGCGACGCTTAGTGCCGCTAAAGGCTTTAGTGACGGTTCCTATTTATTTATTTTCTGAATTTCTGAAAAATGATAAAAAAATTAGAAATAAATTCTAAAATTTGCCAAAAATGATTTTAAAAATTATTTCAAATTATGAAAAATAATTTTTGACCAATTGGAATATTTTTCTTTAATGTTTATAATTATTTAAATATTAAAAGTATTTAATTTATTTAATTAGTGTATTAAATAAATTAGAGAAAAATGATTTAATATTATGAAAAATTATTTTAAATATGAATAATGTATTTAAAAATATTTTGAGTTATAAAATGTGACTTTTAATATTTTTGGAGTATTTTCATTAATAATTTAATATTAATGATATTAGATTTATTTAAATATTAAATTAAATAAATAAGATAAAAATGATTTTTTGGATTTAAAAATTATTTTAAATAAGAATAAAGTGTTAAAAAATATTTAGAATTATAAAATATTATTTTCAATATTTTTAGAGAATTCTCATTAATAAATCAATATTAATGATATTAGATTTATTTAATTATGATATTAAATAAATGAATTAAAAATGATTTTATTGATTTAAAAATCATTTAAAAATGAGGGAAATGTTTTAAAAATATTTTAAGTTATAATTAATGACTTTTAATATTTTGATAATAATTACATTAATATTTAAATATTAATGGTGATGATTTAAAAATGATTTGAATTACTTTAAAAATTATTTAAGTAGAATATTGGTGATTTAAAAATATTTCAGGTTATTAACAATAACTTTAATATTTTGACAAGTATATTATTAATATTTTTATATTATTAAATATTAATAATGATAAGATTATTTGATAATTAAATCATTTAAAAATGATTTAAGTGTTCGAAAAAATTATTATAAATTATAATAATTGTTTATAAATTATTAAAAGCTTCCGGAAAATATTATAAACGATATTTGATTTATCTAAAATAATATTGAAGCTTAGAGACCAAGTTTAATTGACAATCAATGTGTTAATTGTCGGATAGGGTGACCAAAACACCGAAAATGGACCGAGGTCCAACCAGACCAAAATAGTTAGATTGGATAAGTGTTTATATAGGTTATAAACACTAATGTGGCTATGTGGTAATGTGCCTAGGAGAAGTTTGACTGTAGAATACAATGTTACGTGTTATAAATGATTGTGCTAATGGTGAGACCGATATTATTGGTTATAGGTCTTACGAAAGCAGATAAGTTTATTGTGTAGCTGTAATCAACGCGAAAGGAAAGTTTTCTAACTCAACCTTGAGTTATATTCATTCAATTATTTTAATAGTTAATTATTTATAATTATACCATGTCTAGGGAATTTATTGTTGATTATTCGCAGTTAGTGCATTATTAAAATTCAAATTGAATTACTGATTCGGAAAAATATATATTTGTAGAATTACTGTTGTTAGATATTTATATATGTAGAAACTAATATTGACAGTACAGATAATTCCTGTTTATTGTTAAATTATATTGAGAAATGTCTTTGCTAATTATTCTGGCTAGACGAACATTTGTTAGAATTTGATAAATACGAGAAGAGAAATCAATTGTTATTGATAGATCGATACCAATTGTTTCGGCTAGATCGATAAGTAGATAGAATTTGAAATCACAATATTTCGTTGTTAAATCAAAATCTTGATTCTGAGACTGAGAAGAACAACCTTTTATATAAAGGGAATATTTTAGGTCGTATATTCGACCATTGCGCGCTGTTAAGCATTATGCATAATATAGGGTACAAAGAGTTGGTCGGCTCTAAGTACTTGCAGAGGGGTATGATTTAATCTTTATGGTTATCTGATACTCCTGCGTATATATCAAAGAAAATCTTTGGTAGATACCCGAGAAAAATAAGTTCTAGATCTAGTGTAATCGCTCAGTATAAATCTGGAAAACATTCCACTTTGTAATTGCGTAGAATTAATTCTTGATTATTCATTGAATATCGTAGAGAATCTTGAAAGCGTTACACTCTTTCATTATCCGATTATTGTTGCGGAGAATGTTAGAACAATTGATATTGATTTCTATATCTTTATTATATGTCTTAACTTGCGGGGCAAACTTGTTGCTCACCCTTGCTATAAATAAAATTTTTCAGCTAGGGACGAAGTTACAGAATGTGCTGCTTGGAAGAACCGAGGAAAAGGCATAGTTATATATTAGTTATAATGAACAATATTATTATGTTGTATTGTATTGTAAACCCTATTTGTATATCTAAAGGGGTATTTCTGTAATGTTAAGGTTAGTGGACCTGGGATTTATGTATTAACAATATATGTTAATGACTTATGTAATCCTATTTATATAAGAATGGGTAGTTAATTGGTATTATATTATGTATCGTGAACACCAAACTCGGGGGGTCAGGTAACCCGAATTTGGGGGTGTCACACAAAGGCCGTTGACCGGCCATGACTGGACAATTCTGGGTAACCTAGAAACTGCCCATAAAGGCCTGACAAGGTTTTCCTTGATCGAGATCTGTCAGGTGTTATGTTATTTGTTTGTGTTGTTATAACTAAGTTCTAGTCTATTATGTGAACTATGGAAATATACCTTTATATCACTTGTAGACACTCGAATTTTTTTTTTCCTGTTACTAACTATGCAGGAGGGTTAAAACATCTTTTTCACACTCCAGAGGTAGCCTTGGAGGACGACAACATCAATTCTAACCCCAGAGATAGCCCCAACATATCCAGTTTCTAACCCTGGAGGTAACCCTAGGAGAGTCGGTCCCAACCCTGGAGATAACCCCGTGAGATCAATGAAAATGCCCGAAGTAAACCCAGGGAGGTCAAGCCAACCTCAGAGATAAGCCTGAGGACATTCAGAGTCAACAACATGACAACGTCAAAGATAACCTTGAGAAAAGACTGCTACAACTGTGTAAACACTGGAGATAACCCTAGGAGGGGTAAAATGGTTATTTTTCTAACTCAACTTCACTTCAAATCAAATACGCTCATTACAACTCAAATTGCTTCAAAAGAAGTCCCACAAGAACCATATTTTAACTTTGGAGCGCAAACTACGCAAAACAACTCACCGGATTGCTTGACGGAAACCCAAAAATGCTATTTCGGTCATGGACCCATCTTTCCGAAATCAAAAAAGGGAAAATCCTATGTCATTGTGTAGCTCTCGAAAAGAGCTTTTCGGAATTGTATGGCACACTTCCATCGGACTCCCGGATTAAAAGTTATGAAGGTCTGAGCGAACAGTGCGATGTTCGAGTGTACATACTTTGACACGTCGGGATCCATATTGCCCTGGGCATACCGCAAGTAGACCTACGGCACCCCCCTCTATATATAGAGGGCTTGGGGTGGCCTTATTTGCAAGAGAAATAGCGAGAAAACCCTGTCCAATTTTCTTTATGCACACTATAAACTAAGTGCTTTCTTATTTCAAACACTTTTGAGCTTATATTCTGTCATATTTTTACCTGCGGGAGCCTAGTGTTCATCCATTTAAAGTTATTGAAGTCTTCTTTGGCAGTCCACTGTAAGCCTTCTTACACACTTTAAAGCCTTTCTCTACATCTTTGCACACATCATTCTTCACGTTGAGAGTCGTGTTGCGTGTGTAGGCCCGGACCTCGTTTCGTAGTTTCATTTCAGTTTGTGTGTGTGTGTGTGTTTATGTATATATATATATATATATATATATATATACTTATATATATTTTTATATATGGACTAACATTATCGAGTTATGCCTCGATTTAGCCTAGACTTACGTCTGGAGCATTTATTTGCTTTCTTATATGTATACTTATATATATGAACTGTGTATCGAACTCTGTTCGATGAGCCTAGACTTACGTCTGGAGCATTTATTTTCTTTCTTATATATACATACTTATATATATGAACTGTGTGTCGAACTATGTTCGATGAACCTAGATTTTACATCCGGAGAGTTTACTGCTTTAATATATATATATATATATATATATATATATATATATATATATATATATATATATACATTTTCGTCCCTCTTGGAGCTTACTTCGTGGCGGTTGATTGCTTTTACTACTTTATTTACATTTCTGATCCCCCATGGAGGTGCTTCGTGGTGGCTGATCATGTCTATATATATATATATATATATATATATATATATATATATATATATATATATATATATATATATATATTTACAGCTTATATATATGTAACTGCTTACTGCTTTCATATCAATTGCGGCATCATGTGAGCCTAGGAATCATGTGATCACATATTCAGTCTATTAAATCTAGATTCGGTTCCCGTGATGGACATTTTCAGCTGTAAGCAGCTTGTAAATTTATTCACGGTGTCTAGATTTCCTCATATGGTTTTCATGCCCACGAGAAATTCAGCACTGCTTTGTACATTATTTTCTCAAAGATGCTTTGCATCTCGAAAATTAAAATCAATGAAGCCGAACACTTAATAAAAAATGTAAGTGTAAAACTGAATTTTTACACAAATTCAAACCCTGTGTATGTAGGTGCTAACGAGGCCTCGCACTATTTTCATATAAATAAAACATTGACCCATACACACACACATTCATATAACAGTTTCTTGAAAAGTGGCGGTTACCGTGGTAACATGGATGTCGGGGGGGGTGCCTTACACCCTTCCTCCGCATAATCAAGCCCACGGACCCTAATGAATCTCGGTTTCACAAACCCGTTTAGCAGTGTCATATCACTGGGTCAATGTGCAAACCTTTTCTCGGTTGTGTTGGTACAACCATATAAAAAACCAACTGGCGACTCTTACAGTCCAATCGTTGACATATAAATGTCGGTCCTTTTCATAACTTGTTTTTTCAAACAAATCTCACCTAACATGAGAACACCAAAGAACAAGAACATGAAGGGACAAATAGAAATCCCGACGTCGACATCACTTATATGACAAACATGACTAAAGTAGTGGGTGGTCAAACTAGTATGAAGGATCACGATTACTGTTTTCTTGGTAACCCATAAAACTTAAGACTGTTATTTCTGACAAGGTTTGACCAGACGCTAGCTTGTGATTCTGATGTAGTTTGACTGATTTGATGAATGGTATTTATCCTTCTTCATGTATACTATACGTTTGACCCATTATACTACCTTCACATCAACCAGAACCCAGAGAATTTTATACCTCAAATTGCCTACTCGAAGCTGACTGGGTTTCTGGGTAACCTAGAAAACCCAAAAAGCTCTAACAATAACTTTGAAGGGCCAAATCTTCATTATACATGATTATATGATTATACATTATACTTAAGATTGTCCAGAACGTGTTTTGTGATGCCCCCAATTCCGAGTTCTCAAACCCCGGGCTTGGTGTTCACGATCCAACATCATCATAAGCATTCTATAAACTATTGAGGAATAATAAACATACATTGTTCATTATAATAAAGTCTTCTAACATTATCCCAAGGTCTATTAACCTTAACTTATACATACCTTAATTAAGTTACCCTTAGTAACACAAAAGGTTTACATTACCAATGTACATAGTATAATATAATATATAAACATTTTCATTATATATTCCTGCACTTTTCCTTTGCCTTTGTCCTTCTTGGACGTCTCTGGCATGGCTGAAATAAATGTCATGATATAGCAAGGGTAAGCAACAAATTTGCTTAGCAAGTTTAAATACAAGGAAGATATATTATGATTAGTAAGGAATTTATCGTTCAATGTTCAACAATAGAAATTAATTGTGAAAGAACATGAGTTAAGTTTTGATAACTGAGTATTCGAATAACTGAATAACAAATGCTGAGTGGTCAGCATGACCATGAACATATGCTAAGGTTGTCAGTATTTAAACTGGTCCTTTTAATAAGTTTTGGTAATCAAGGGAATCAGCCTTTCATACCCGGTGTATTATGCATAAACACTTAATATACGAGCAATAATTAGTTTTCAATAATGCTTTAATCAAATTGTTCTTTTTCTCAGTCTGGAGTCCTTATCAAGTCAATTGGTGAAGAACAACTTTTAACAACATATTTGATTTAACAAATTTATCATACTTGATCTAGCTGATACAAAGAGCATAGATCCATTCTTAAACAGTTCATGAATAAAAGAACTTTAACAAATTCACAGTTCAATACTAATAGAACAGGAGTTTAATTGCACAGAGTGCGAGTATCAATAATCAATATAGATGTGAATAATCAACAATAATTATTCACTAACATGTTTCGAAATTAATAACTCAAGTTTGAGTTAGAGAACTTGCCTCAATCGTGGTCTACTGCTAAGCAATTTACTTTAACTTCTTTAGAGAAAAGACCTATAATTGATCTTTCGATTAGTCATAACATAACTCACTTATAATCCTATCATCTTACATTAACGTGTCTAACATTTAAACATATAGTTAAGTATTAGACATTACATTTAAGTCTTAATGTTATTGTTAAACTTTGATAGTCTTTTAATCACATCATAACTTGTACTTATAAGTTATTCCTTTTATATGTCATCTTAATAAGTTAGATAACATGTCAGTAAACTGAAATATCATTTCAATAAATCAAAATATATTTCAGCATCCCGAAATCATCATTTCAGTACACCAAAATCAGTTACAGTAAACTGAAATCATTTCAGTACCCTGAATTCTACTACGAACATAATATAGTTCATGTGACGCCCCCAAAATAGGTATACAACACCCATTCTGAGTCTTCAAATACATGGTACAAAAAGCAAGCTACAACTTTAATAATACAATTGTCGTGCAAAATACGACAACACATAATATGAGTTTAAATACAAATATTGTCTTCTAGACAATATCCACACTCAAATAAGTCCTTATTACAATTATTCAAACACTATTTTACAGAAATAGTGAGGACTGCTAAAACATCTTTCTAAAACCATCACTCCATACCCCGACTAGATCCTGCTATGTTCTCACCTCCTGAGAAGAAAAATGAAAAAAAAAGGAAAAGGGTGAGCTCAACTAGCCCAGTAAAGAATATTATGACTAAGATAATATACAACAAAGTATCATTAGTATTCAACAGGAAAAAATCTGACAGAATATAATCGACAACAAGTTTTAGTTCAACAACTGCAGCGAAAATAGCAAACCTTTAGAAGAGTCAAGTGGAGAATGAATTCTACTATCTACTAAGATTTAAAAGTCCATCATCAATATTTTATCCCTGTAACATCAATTAATAATCATTTTTAACCAAATATTCATCTTTGCACTACAGGCCAAAGATATTCATTTGTATCACCTGTCGGTAATGTTCATCTCAACACATGTTCATCTTTGCACTACGGGCCAAAGATATTAATCATTCATCTTTGCACAACAGGCCAAAGATATTCAGTAATATCATCATTTAGGACTGAGGATGATGAAAATATTTTAAAGCAAACGAATCTAGTGAGACAGAAGGACAAATAGTAGGGATTCGTATAACAGTTTATCCAAGATCAATAATACTTCATAATAATCAATTGTGAAGCAAAATTCAAAAATAAAGATCAAAACATGGATACAATCAAAGATCGTAGCCATAATAGATATCTTGGACAAAAAGGAAAATTTTTATTTTTCGGTGAATAGTGCCGTATTCGTGAATAGTGCGGTATACGTGAATAGTGCCGTATACGTGAATAGTAAGCCCGACACAAAAAGTTCTAAATTTGATAATAAACTCGTATCAATATTTCAGCAAAACGATATTGAAGAAAATAATATCATTTAAGAAGAAAATAATATCCCTTACCTCAAAATATCAGTACTTCTGGTCGGAATACCGGTATAAGGCTGAAAGAAACTTGCTCTGATGAATAGAAACTCTCAAAGTATCTAAATACTCACAAAATACACTCAATAATCTAGAGAGAGAAAGAGAGAAAACTTGTTTCTGGTGTGATTTTCAATTCTAACTTAGCCCTCTATTTATAGGAAAATGTTAGCACGCCGAAGCAGACTTAACCTGCAACCTGATGGCTTTACCTGTTACTATTCCCACCCACCACATTTGAATAAAAATCTCAGCACATTTCTTCACCAACCAAGAGTGGGGCCCACCAATTCTAGAATTTTCAACCAAAATGATTAACTCCAAAAATTCAATAATTTCTGAACCAATCATCTTGTAAAATTCATAATAAATCATACGTTCATTTTTAACGGTTCAAAATTTGTGGACATATACTCAACTTATATATGTATAACATATCCAAAAATTACCATGATCCAACGGTCGGATTAAAAATTATAACCCCCGTAAAATATCTCAAAAACCCTGATTTTTAATAACTCAATTCCTACAAAAATACTGATAAAAACCTCAACATTAACTCCTTCATTTTTAACCACAAAAATATATCCTTCATTTATATCCACATAAAATAAATATTTCCTTATCATATGAATCAATAATTAATTATTCACAAATAATATTATAGAATCACATTTATGACAACTAGGTCGTTCCCAAGAAAGAGGGGGCTTTACAATAAGGATTTCTCCTTACTAGCGCGCAATTAGATGACCAAACCTCTCCTTAGACAGAACTTTGTAGACATTTCTAATAATGTTATCTAATAATATTATTCAAATAATATGAATTATTGATCTGATAAAGGAAAATACAGTGCAACAGCAATTATTGAAACAACAATAATATAAAATATCAACGCAGCAATTATTAAATTAATAAAATATTGAACAATAACTACTGTAATAATTATTGAGTAGTGCCTTCTAACGTAAGAATCAATAATTGGTACAATACCGTGTGCTACTGTATTTTAACCACCGGGTAATCCAACAGTTTTAACGGTAACAACTACGCCGTTATTTATAAAAACTTATACTTGTCGTTTTTTTCATCCAATCGCTTTCCGTTATGGGGCCCACACAAGGCTGCGCCGTCGTACGAATATTCCCCGACAGCAAGAATATTCCACGACCAAACGAATATTCCTCGACAAAATGAATTTTTTATAACCACTTGCTTATTTTGCAAAATTTACACATTTCACCCATAACCAAAATATTATATCAAATTAACCCCTTATTATTCACAATAATATTTAGAGAAAATTTGATTTTATTCATTAATAAGCTGGGGTCTTACAACCTCCCCTCCTTATGAAATTTCGTCCTCGAAATTGACGTACGTACCTGATATTTCGAAAAGGTGAGGATACCTCGCTTTCATTTCTGATTTCAACTCCCAAGTCATTTCTTTAATAGCATGGTTTCTCCACAAAACCTTAACTTGTGGTATAACCTTTGTGCGTAGGACATGCTCTTTCCTATCCAAGATCTTAACAGGTACCTCCTCGTATGTTAAATCTTCAGCTATCTCGTCTAGTTCTAACTCAATAATGTGGTTCAGGTCTTTAACATATTTACGAAGTATAGATATGTTAAAAACATTATGAACAAGAGACATGCTTGGAGGTAATACGAGTCTATATGTCACATTTCCTATTCGCTCAAGAATCTCAAATGGACCAACAAATCTTGGACTGAGCTTTCCTCTCTTTCCAAATCTTGTAACTCCCTTCCATGGTGCAACACGTAACAATACATGATCCCCAATATTAAATTTTACGTCCTTCCGATGCAGATCCGCATAACTCTTTTGTCGATCATGTGCCTTTTGTATACGTTGTTGACTCGTTTGAATCTTCTCTGTAGTCATGCATACCAACTCTGGTCCCAACAATGTTGCTTCACCCACCTCGTCCTAGCATACTGGAGAACGACATTTTCTTCCATACAACGCCTCGAATGGAGCCACACCTATGCTCGCCTGATAACTGTTGTTGTAGGAGAATTCCACCAATGGTAGGTACTTATCCTAACTCCCTTTGAGATCTAGGACACAGAGTCTTAATTGATCTTCAAGAGTTTGAATAGTCCTCTCTGATTGTCCGTCCGTTTGAGGATGGTATGCTGAACTGAATCGTAAATCCGTGCCCATAGCTTTCTGCAAGCTAACCCAAAATCGTGAAGTGAATCTTGGGTCACGATCCGAAACTATGGATACTGGCATGCCATGTAATCTCACAATCTCGTTCACATACATACTAGCAAGACGTTCAAGGGAATAAGTCTCACGTATAAGTACGAAATGGGCAGACTTGGTTAATCTATCAACAATAACCCAAATCGCATCTATGCCTTGAGAAACCTTGGGAAGACCTGTAACGAAATCCATGGTAATGTGTTCCCACTTCCATTTCAGGATCTCAAGTGGTTGCAATGGACCCTTTGGCACTTGATGCTCCACCTTTACACGTTGACAAGTTAAACACCTAGAGATAAACTCCGTGATCTCCCTTTTCATATTGCTCCACCAAAATGTATGTCGAAGATCGTGATACATTTTAGTACTCCCATGATGGATTGCAAACGGTGTGTTGTGTGCCTCCATCATTATTCTATGTTTCAAGTCAAAATCGCTAGGAACATAAAGTCTGGAGTTGACTCGAAGTATTCCTTCTTCATCGATTCTTGCTTCTAGAATAGCACCTTCTTGTACTTTCTTCTTCATACGCATCAGCTCTATGTCCGTAGCTTGAGCAGCTTTAACTTTATCGATTAAAGTCGGTTCTACTCGTATATTTGATATCATCATGTGGGTACTTGGAGCCTTCATCTCTATCTCCATCCTTTGCAAGTCATACAAAATGGGCCTTTGTGTTAACAACATTGCACTCGTACCCGCATATGATCTTCTACTCAATGCGTCAGCTACTACGTTTGCTTTTTCAGGATGATATTGGATGGTATGATCGTAATCTTTCAATAGCTCGAGCCAACGTCTCTGCCGCATGTTGAGTTCTTTTTGGGTGAAGAAATATTTGAGGCTTTTATGATCTGTATAGATCTCCACTTTCTCCCCATACAGGTAGTGTCTCCGGATCTTCAACTCGAAAACGATTGCTGCCAACTCCAAATCATGAGTAGGATAATTCCTCTTATATTCTTTGAGTTGTCGCGAGGCATAGGCTATGACTTTCCCATGTTGCATGAGAACACATCCTAACCCTTTACCTAAAGCATCGTTGTAGATAACAAATCCATCCGAACCAGATGGTATTGTTAGAACAGGTGCCGAAATGAGTCTCCTTTTGAGCTCTTGGAAACTCTTCTCGCATTTCTCGCTCCAATCGAATTTTGTATCCTTCCGAGTCAGCTGAGTTAACGGAGTAGCGATTCTAGAAAATCCTTCCACGAATCTCCGATAATAACCAGCTAAGCCCAGAGAGCTACGTACTTCGGTTACCGACTTCGGTTTCTCCCAACTTTGTATGGCTTTAATCTTCGCCGGGTCGACAGATACTCCATGTTTTGACACCACGTGCCCAAGGAATGCTACTTCCTCAAGCCAGAACTCGCATTTCTTTAGTTTGACATATAGCTTGTTTTCACGAAGCCTTTGTAAATACCAGCTTCAAATGGCGCTCATGATCTTTACGACTTTTTGAATAGATGAGGATGTCATCAATAAAGACAACAACGAACTGATCTAAATATTCTTTAAATACACGGTTCATCATATCCATGAAAACAGCTGGAGCATTAGTCAATCCAAAAGACATTACTAAGAATTCATAATGCCCGTACCGAGTTCTGAAGGCAGTCTTTAGAATATCCTCAATTTTAATCTTCAGCTGATGATATCCAGAACGAAGATCGAACTTTGAAAAGAATTGTGCTCCTTGCAACTGGTCAAACAGGTCATCAATGCGAGGTAGCGAAAACCTATTCTTGATAGTGACATGATTCAATTCTCGATAGTCGATACAAAGTCGCATACTCCCGTCTTTCTTCTTTACTATTAACACAGGAGCACCCCAAGGAGATGTACTAGGACGAATAAAACCGATGTCCAACAACTCCTGTAGTTGGACTTTTAACTCCTGAAGTTCAATAGGAGCCATTCGATATGGAGTTTTAAAAATGGGCTTTGTACCGGGTTCAAGGTCAATAAAGAATTCAACTTCACGTTCTGGGGGTAGACCAGGAAGTTCTTCAGGAAATACATCGGGAAATTCTCTAACATTAGAAATATTATTCAAATCTGACTTGTCTTTGTTCAAATCCATAACATGGGCTAAGAAAGCTTGACATCTGTTTTTCAATAAACGAATAGCTTTGTGGCTTGATATGATAGTGACTAATTTTAGTGGTTTAGTAGTTTGAATTCGTATGACAGGTTGGTTAGGAATATGAAAACTAACAAACTTACGAAAACAATCAATTTTAGCATGATGAGTGGTTAACCAATCAATTCCTAAAATCACATCAAAAGAAAGTATCTTTAAAGAGATAAGATCAACAGGTAATGTGATAGTGCCAACTTGGATCATCCAAGATTTATAAACTATAGATGTAACGAAGGTTTCACCCAACGGAGTTTCAACAGATAATTTAAAGTCCAATTTCTCCAAAGTCAAGTTTAAACGTTGAGCACAAGCAGGAGAGATAAAAGAATGGGTAGAACCGGTATCTAGTAAAGTATAAACTTCGCAAGAATTCAAGATTAGCTTACTCGTGATCACCTCGTTCGGGTTTCTCGCGTTTTGGCCAGTCATGACAAACGCTCTTCCAAGAACCGTTGATTTTGACTTATCCGGGACAACTTTTGGAGTCACCATCCCCGCTGAACTTGGTTTTGCTACAGAACACTCTCGAGCTATATGACCCTCCTTTCCACAGTTATAACATACCTTGTATTGTTGTGGGCAGTTTGGGCTGATATGTCCCTCTTTTCCACATTTGTAACATACGACCGGTGGTCGTTCTCCTCCCCTAGAAACAGTTGATGTTTGTGCTGACATCTTCACGTTATCATTGTTGTACCTTCTCTTCTTGAAATCTCCTCCCGACTAGCTCTTTTTAATGTCACAACCACGATTACCACCAGAGTGGTTACCGCTTTTGTTCGAATATTTTCCACCATGCTGGTTTTCATTGCTTCGATGACTGCCGCCACCGGTATGACCCTGGTTGTGGTCCCTCGGTTGCACATACTCATTATCTGGCTCTAATAATTGAGCCCTGTTTACAACATCTGAATATAAAGAAAATTTATGAGAGATAAGATATTGCCGAATCTCAGGTTTTAGACCTCTCAGAAACATCCTTGTCATTCGTTCCTCATTTTTGACCAAATGAGGTGCAAACATGGATAACTCTGCAAACTTCGCCTCGTACCAGGACACCGTCATGTTGTTTTGTTCCAGTCTGATAAACTCCACCTCCTTCATATGACGAATACTTTTAGGAAAGTACTTGTCATTGAACAGTTTTTGAAATGTTTCCCAGGACATGTTGAGTGCGTCAGGCTGGGTACGCTTCATAGACTCCCACCAGTAGTCTGCCTCACCGCGGAACATAAAGGTGGCGAATGGAACCTTCTGTTCCTCCGTGCATCCCAAGACATCGAATATGTTGGTAATTTGCTTGACCCACGTTTCCGCCATGATCGGATTCGGCTTTCCCTTAAATTCTGGTGGTCCCAATTCTTTGAACTGCTTGGCTGTGACAAACCGCGCGTTGTTATCATTTCCACCTGCATTCTGCACATGAGTCTCCCTCGTCTGATTTTGCATGAACTGCAAAAAGCTCCTAAACATTCCATCATTCATCGTTTGCTCAGTAACGTTGTTTATAGGAGGAATATTGCCTTCCTGTTGCACGTTCCCCTGGGTGGTGATCAAAGGTGTCTCCACGGTCTGATTTACTCCATTATTAACGTTCTCAGCTGCCATTCTTAAATACTGCCATAAAACAAGGGTTAATAGTCATGTCATATATTATCCCTATACTCTGACCAACCAAATAAACACCAAATAAACTTAGTCAGGTCATACTAGTGAAGGAATTCCCTGTCTCTTCCCTCCTAGTTCTTGTCTCACATCTCAGCCAGGGATCATATCCCTAAGCTCTGATACCAACTGTGACGCCCCCAAAATAGGTATACAACACCCATTCTGAGTCGCCAAATACATGGTACAAAAAGCAAACTACAACTTCAATAATACAATTGTCATGCAAAATACGACAACACATACTGTGAGTTTAAATACAAATATTGTCTTCTAAACAATATCCACACTCAAATAAGTCCTTATTATAATTATTCAAACACTATTTTACAGAAATAGTGAGGACTGCTAAAACATCTTTCTAAAACCATCACTCCATACCCCGACTAGATCCTGCAATGTTCTCACCTCCTGAAAAGTAAAATGGAACAAAAAGAAAAAGGGTAAGCTCAACTAGTCCAATAAAAAATATTATGACTAAGATAATATACAACAAATTATCATTAGTATTCAACATGGAAAAATTTGACAGAATATAATCGACAACAAGTTTTAGATCAACAACTGCAGCGGAAACAACAAACCATTAGAAGAGTCAAGTAGAGAATGAATTCTACTATCTTCTAAGATTTAAAAGTCCATTATCAATATTTTATCACTGTAACATCAATTAATAATCATTTTAACCAAATATTCGTCTTTGCACTACAGGCCAAAGATATTCATTTGTATCACCAGTCGGTCATGTTCATCTCAACACCTGTTCATCTTTGCACTACGGGCCAAAGATATTAATCATTCATCTTTGCACAACAGGCCAAAGATATTCAGTAATATCATCATTTAGGACTGAGGATGATGAAAATATTTTAAAGGAAACGAATCTAGTGAGACAGAAGGACAAATAGTAGGGATTCGTATAACAGTTTATCCAAGATCAATAATACTTCATAATAATCAATTGTGAAGCAGAATTCAAAAATAAAGATCAAAACATGGATACAATCAAAGATCGTAAGCATCATAGATATCTTGGACAAAAAGGAAATTTGTTATTTTTCGGTGAATAGTGCCGTATTCGTGAATAGTGCTGTATATGTGAATAGTGCCGTATACGTGAATAGTAAGCGCGACACAAAAAGTTCCAAATTTGATAAAAAAAACTCGTATCAATATTTCAGCATAATGATATTGAAGAAAATAATATCATTTAAGAAGAAAATAATATCCCTTACCTCAAAATATCAGTACTTCTGGTCGGAATACCGGTATAAGGCTGAAAGAAACTTGCTCTGATGAATAGAAACTCTCAAAGTATCTAAATGCTCACAAAATATACTCAATAATCTAGAGAGAGAAAGAGAGAAAACTTGTTTCTGGTGTGATTTTCAATTCTAATTTAGCCCTCTATTTATAGGAAAATGTTAGCACGTCGAAGTAGACTTAACCTGCAACCTGATGACTTTACCTGCTACTATTCCCACCCACCACATTTGGATAAAAATCTCAGCACATTTCCTTACTAACCAAGAGTGGGGCCCACCAATTCTAGAATTTTCCACTAAAATGATTAACTCCGAAAATTTAATAATTTCTGAACCAGTCATCTCGTAAAATTCATAATAAATCATACGTTCATTTTTAACGGTTCAAAATTTGTGGACATATACTCAACTTATATATGTATAACATATCCAAAAATTACCACGATCCAACGGTCGGATTAAAAATTATAACCCCCGTAAAATATCTCAAAAACCCTGATTTTTAATACCTCCATTCCGACAAAAATACTGATAAAAACCTCAACATTATCTCCTTCATTTTTAACCGCAAAAATATATCCCTCATTTATATCCACATAAAATAAATATTTCCTTATCATATGAATCAATAACTAATTATTCACAAATAATATTATAGAATCACATTTATGACAACCAGGCCGTTCCCAAGAAAGAGGGGGCTTTCCAATAAAGATTTCTCCTTACTGGCGCGCAATTAGGTGACCAAACCTCTCCTTAGACAGAACTTTCTAGACATTGCCAATAATGTTATCTAATAATATTATTCAAATAATATGAATTATTGATCTGATAAAGGGAAATACAGTGCAACAACAATTATTGAAACAACAATAATATAAAATATCAACGCAGCAATTATTGAATTAATAAAATATTGAACAATAACTACTGTAATAATTATTGAGTAGTGCCTTCTTACGTTAGAATCAATAATTGGTGCAATACCGTGTGCTACTGTATTTTAACCACCGGGTATTCCAACAGTTTTAACGGTAACAACTACACCGTCATTTATAAACAACTTATACTTGTCTTTTTCTTCATCCAATCGCTTTCCGTTATGGGCCCACACAAGGCTGCGCCGTTGTACGAATATTCCCCGACAGCAAGAATATTCCACGACCAAACGAATATTCCCCGACAAAATGAATATTTTATAACCACTTGTTTATTTTGCAAAATTTGCACATTTCACCCATAACCAAAGTATTATATCAAATTAACCCCTTATTATTCACAATAATATTTAGAAAAAATTTGATTTTATTCATTAATAAGTTGGGGTCTTACAGTTCATTCCCTAACAAATTCAACGACTACGATTAAAATAAAATAATTTCTCTTATTTTAATCTCCCGTTTAATATTATTAATTAAATAATAATATTTCAAACTAATGTTATTAACTTATAATAACATTTAAGTCTAAAATTACCCATAATATTTTAATCTAATATCATTAGTCATATAAAGATATTTTAAATCATTTATTGAATTAATAAACAATTTATTTAATTACTTTTTCTTTCACTAATTAATTTATTCAAACCTTTTTAAAACACCATACACAAAATCACTCTTCACCATTGACCGAAATCCACATCACAAATTTACCTCAACCATACTTAAGGACCTCAAGTCATGAAATCATATTTTTCACATTTTTGACATCATATATTTAATTAAATTCAGTTAACCATATAACATCATTTATATGAAAAATAGTAAAACAACTCAAAAACCATTTCTTTTCTGGACAGTAGCTACATATAATCCTCTCATGAAAATAAATTTTTTTGGAAATTTTTAAAATTCATTTACTATATTTAAATAGTCCATAATGTCCAAATATTGCCAGATTTTTCATAAATCGAAATTAACTCCACAAATTCTAAAATTTTCAGGGTATGCTTCTGTTATATGCATGTACTTCCAAAAACAATTTTTTTAATTTTTGGATCAATACACAGAGAGTTATTCGATAAAAGTTTTAAAAGTAGTTCCCGACCGTAAAATGGATAACTCTCAAACCGTATGACCAAAAATTTTCAAATTTTTACAGGAGCTACCTAACCTCTGATATTACCGCCCCAAATTTTCCTTGAATTTTTAAAGCACATTAAGAGGACAAAACTACCCTCATGGCTGACTGGCCAGAAAGCTTTTTAAAGCTTTTTGTCCGTTACGTGGACTGTTTTGAACAAAACTCATACCACGACTGTTAAACACGTGATTTTCATGTTCTACCACTTAGGTTAATTAGCTAACACATAAATCTAGCAGCACATTTCAACGGATCAAGAAAAGAAGGTCTAGATTTAACATACCATTTGTTCAAAGGAAGCGAAAGCTAGGGTTTTCTAGATTTCAAGAAACCTAGTTTCAGTTCTCTCCTTTTGAACAACTTTTAAATACTTGAATAAGTTAGATTCATACATGAATCTACATAAAACATATAAATAAAAGGGTTCTAGCTTCCAAATCACAAAACCCTTTTTCTCCATCAAATCCATAAAAAAAAAGAAAAGAAAAGAAAGTCTAGAATTTAATTTTTGTACCTTGATTTCTTAGCTTCCTTCCTTCTATACCCGAAGTAGGTTATGAATCTTTTGTGCATGAGCTTAGGCCCTTTTTATTTCTTCTTCTTCTTCCCAAAAATTCCTCTCTCTCTCTTTCTAGTATTTTCTTTTTCTCTCTCTATATTTTTTCTTTAGTAGCTAAAATGACAGAAAAATGGAAGTTCTAGATTTTTGCTAGCATAATCCAAAGGATTAGATTGTATCTCATCATATCTTACCTACTCCCTCATCATAGCAAAGCTAACTTGCAAGCAACACTTAATGTGTTGTCCAAATAATAAGGTGCCAACTAAAGAAGTGGTTCACCTACTAAGGTTAGCTAATCATTACATTCCACTCCCTTTCCCACTCTTCTCATTTTTGGCCACATGCCCTCTTATTCACCAATTTTGTTGTTATTAGCTAGCTTAATTAATTACTATAATAGCCTTTCCAAGTGGGCTTAACAATTGGGCTTCCAATTAAATGATTAATGGGCTTGCACTTTATTATCATGCTTACTAAAAATTTTAAACTAGGGCTTCCCCATCAAATCAATTGGGCCATTATTATATTAATCTTATACATGACCTCTTGGGCTAATTTAATAAACTAATTGCCCTTAAATTAATTTTATCTACAAGTCTCACACTAAAAATATAATTGGGCTTGTTTAATTATTATTTTTTTTTCATTACAATCTCTTGAGCTTATGCTGATTATTATTAATATTCCCATATTATTATTCATTAATAATATTAATTCACTCACATAACCCAATTAGACTTGTCTTATTCAAGTTTATTGAGTATTTAATTAGGGTTTAACACCTTACATCTATTTTCTAGATTATTAAAATACTTAGTTTACTTCACTAACTTATTTAGCTTATTAGTGAGACTTCCTTTAAATATTATAGCATATTATTCACATAATCACTTAATTATCCGTAATATAATACAGATTATTTAATATATTTATTTACAATGTACCGCAAAAATTCTTGGTTATTACATTCTCCCCTCCTTATAAGAATTTTGTCCCTAGAATTTCATTAAGGTTACTCAAAAAGATTCGGATAATTCTTCCTCATCTTTTCTTCAAGCTCCTATGTAGCTTCTTCAGCATTGTGGTTTCTCCATAGGACTTTGATAGAATGTATAATCTTATTTCTAAATTTTTGCTCTTTCCTATCCAAAATTTCTATAGGAACCTCCTCGCATGATAAGTCCTTCTCAACTTGAATCGGCTCGTAGGATATCACGTGCTTGTAATCTGGCTTGTACGGACGCAATACTAACACATGAAATGCATTATGAATATGTTCCAGTTCAGGAGATAGAGCTACCTTGTACGCCACTTCCCCTATCTTCTTCAGTATTTCGAACGGTCCAATAAACCTTGGACTCAGTTTACATTTCTTCCTAAATCTTATCTTACCTTTCCAAGGAGATACCTTCAAAAATGCGTAGCTTCCCCCTTCGAAATCTCTTTTCTTGCGATGAATATATGCGTACTTCTTTTGTCGATCCTTAGCTGCTACCGGTCGAGCTCTTACCACTTTGATGATTTCCACAGTCTGCTGTATCAATTATGGCCCCAACAGTCTTCGTTCACCTACCTAGTCCCAACATAAGGGCGTTCTGCACTTTCTTCCATACAGGGCTTCATACGGCGGTATTCCAATGCTTTCATGATAACTATTGTTATACGCAAACTCCACCATTGGAAGATGATCTTCCCAGCATCCCTTGAAATCCATCACACAGGCTCTGAGCATGTCTTCTAGTGTTTCAATCATTCTCTCACTTTGCCCATCTATATGTGGATGATACGCAATACTCAACCTTAATTCTGTCCCCATTCATTCTTGAAGACTCCTCCAAAAGTTTGATGTGAAGCGCGGATCTCTATCAGACACGATTGATACTGGCACTTCATGTCTAAAAATTATCTCCTTTATATACAACTTGGCTAATTGATCCAAAGTATAACTGATCTTGATCGGCAAAAAGTATGCTGACTTTATAAGACGATCAACAATTACCCATATCGCATCATAACCCTTCTGTGTTGCTGGAAGTCCTACCACAAAATCCATCATGATGTGCTCCCACTTCCATTCCAGAATTTCCAACGGTTGTAATAGTCCACTTGGTCGTTAATGCTCTGTCTTGACTCTTTAACAAGTTAAACAACGGCTGGCGCATTTAGCAACCTCTCTCTTCATGTTTGGCCACCAATAATGTTGACGCAATTCTTGATACATCTTCGTGCTTCCTGGTTGTATTGAATATCTCGTATTGTGCGCTTCTTGAAGAATCTCTTCTTGTAACTCTGGTACTGCTGGTACCCAAAATCTTCCTTCAAATCTCAGCAATCCAATGCCATTGATCTTATACTTAAGCTCTTCGCCTTCAGCTAACCGCTTCTTTATGTTACCGTATTCTTCATCATTCCCTTGTAATTCTTTCACCTTGTCTAATAAAATCGGTCTTGCTTCCATTTCTATTACTTTATTCAAATCCTTCAGATTTTTCACCTCCAACTCCATTTTCTCCATTTCTCTTACTAATTCTTCCTGGTCTGTCAATACAAACAACTTTTCTCTGCTTTTCCTGCTTAAAGCGTCTGCTACTACATTGGCCTTCCCAAGATGATATAGAATATCATAATCATAATCCTTGATCAATTCTAACCATATCCTCTACCTCATGTTTAAATCCTTTTGTGTAAAGATATACTTCAGACTTTTGTGGTCTGTGTATATCTCACACTTTTTTCCGTAGAGATAATGTCTCCAAATCTTAAGGGCAACTACTACTGCTGCCAATTCAAGGTCATGGGTAGGGTATCCCTTCTCATAGTCCTTTAACTGTCGTGACGCGTACGCAATGACTTTACCATTCTGCATTAACACGCAACCTAGTCCCTTGTGTGACGCATCACTATACACTGTAAAACCCCCTATACTATCTGGTAAAGATAACACAGGTGCTTCACTTAATCTTTTCTTCAATTCTTGAAAACTCTACTCACACTTCTCTGTCCACACATACTTAACGGTCTTCCTCGTCAGATTAGTTAATTGCGTCGCTATCTTTGAGAAATCCCGAATAAACCTTCAGTAATATCTTGCCAATCCCAAGAAACTTCTGATCTCTATCGGTGTCTTCGGTTGTCCCCAATTTTTCACCGCTTCTACTTTCGCTGAATCAACAGAAATTCCCTCGTTGTCGATGACATGTCCCAGAAATTGAACTATCTTCATCCAGAACTCACACTTTGAAAATTTAGCATATAAATTCTCTTCTCCTAAGGTTTCCAATACAATTCACAGATGTTCGACATACTCCTCTTCAGTCTTTGAATACACCAAAATGTTGTCAATGAACACCACCACAAATTTATCCAAATACGGTTTAAATACTCTATTCATCAAGTCCATAAAAGCAGATTATGCATTCGTCAGTCCAAACGATATCACCAAGAACTCATAATGACCGTAACGAGTTCTAAATGCTGTTTTTGGTACATCTTCTGTTCTAACCTTCAACTGATGATAACCAGTTCTCAGGTCAATCTTTGAAAAACATCTCGCTCCTTTATGTTGATCAAACAGATAGTCTATTCTTGGTAACGGATACTTGTTCTTGATTGTCACCTTATTCAGTTCTCTATAATCCATACATAATCTCATCGAACCATCTTTCTTCTTTACAAACAACATTGGTGCTCCCCACAGAGATACACTAGGTTGAATGTACTTCTTATCCAACAACTCCTGTAGCTGGATCATTAACTCTTTCATTTCTATCGAAGCCATTCGATACGGTGCTTTCGATATCGGCGATGTCCCTTATACTAAATCAATCACAACTCTATTTCTCTGTCTAGAGGAAGTCCCAGAAGTTCTTCTGGAAAGACATCCCCAAACTCCTTAACTATAGGTATCTGTCCTATATCTGAATTCACCATCCGTGTATCCACTACATGAGCCAAATAACCTTCACACCCTTTTCATAACATCCTCTTGGCCTGTATCATCGTCAGACAATTTGTTTGCCTTGGCGACTTGCTACTATAAAATACAACCTTAGACTTATCTGGTGTCTTAAGTCGTATGCTCTTTTTCTGACAATCTATATCTGCCTCATGGTTAAACAATCAATCCATCCCTAAGATAACATCAAATTCTCCTAAGCGTATCGGAATCAAATTTACACTTAACTTATGTCCCCTTATCTCCACACCACAATTGTTATGGATAAACTCTACAGGGATCACTTCTTTGTTTGCAACTTCTATATTCATTGGGTTCTTTAACTTTTCCTATGGTAAGTTTAATCCTCTAGCAAATTCATTAGACACAAATGAACAGGTAGCTCCTGAGTCAAATAATACGTAGGCATTTATATTATTGATCGGAATAATACTTGACACCACCTCCTTTGTTGCAACTGCATCTTGCACAGTTATGTTGAACGTTCGGGCTGTCGGCATGCTCTGCTGAACTGGTCCTCCAATGGTTAACTTTGTAGCACTGCTCTTGTTTCCACTTCCTCCATCTGTATTCTTCTTCAATGGACTCCTTGAATCAATGCCCCGTTCCTCCACAAGAAAAATAACCACCTTTCTTCGGCTTAGGACAATTTGGTGGAATATGTCCTTCCTAACAACAATTATTACATACGTTTTTCCCTTTCATACACTCTCCTAAGTGATTTTTTCCACACTTTGACCATGCTGGCTTCTTCTGCTGAGTATTCCCTTGTTGCGTTCCTAATTCATTTCCACTGTTGTTCCACTTGCGTTTCTTGCAATTACTGCCACCACTACTGGTACCCTGATTTCCACCTTCCATCTTCTTCTTATTCTTTTCCTTATTGTACTTTGACACCGCTTCACTACCACCTTCTGCAATGATAGCTTTTTCCAACAACGTTGAAAACGTATTAATTTGCAAAACTGCCACCTTATTGTATATCCAAGGCTTCAATCCATTCTCAAATCTGCGCGCCTTTCTTGCCTTGGTGTCCACCTGATGTGGTGCAAATCTTGCTAGCTCGTTGAATTTGGTTGCGTATTCTGAAACTGTCATGTTCTCTTGCTTCAATTCAAGAAATTTCACTTCCATTCTGGCTTGCATGCTCGACGAGAAATAATTCTCAAAGAACAACTCCTTAAACCATGTTCAAGTTATCACTACTATTCCGGCTCTAGCCGGGTTTGATTCCCACCAATAATTAGCTTCACCTTTCATTAAATAGGTAGCAAAAGCTTTCTTTTGCCCCTTTGCTACTCTAGCAATCACAAAAGCTTTCTCCATCTCCTTTACCCAGGTCTGAACTTCAATAGGGTATGTGGTTCCCTTAAATTCTGGTGGTCTGACTGCTTTAAAGTCTTTAAAATTCGCTAACCTAACATTTGGCCTACCTCTAGCTGCTGGTGCTCGATTTTCCATTGCCTGAGCTAACATATCAACAAAGTTTTGCATTGGGTCTACCTGACCTTCTTCATTATTTACAGATCTTTCCACCCTCTGGTTGCAATTTTGACGTCTCGACTACATTATCTGATTTAACAAAACCTTAATTACATCGAGTTTTAATTATATGATATATCTTCTAAGTGTTTAAAATATAACATGTAATTAAAACTCTAACAATCAAATTATCTTCATATTCAACTTACTAAACTATCCATTTTAGTTTACTGAAATATTCTTTTCAGCTTGCCGAAATGACCTTTTCAGTTTAATACAACTTTCAATTATCACAAAGATAACTTACTATCTTCATTCTCAAGATTTATCTACTTAATCAAACATTTAATCATAATATCGTATTTATATTCATATACCAAATTTTTAGTGTCGTACAAATGCCTGACATATTTTTATAAATGCTAACTATCCCATTCTTAACATCCAGAGATGGGATCTATCAAAAGACATACTCCCTTACACACCTAATATGGGGATACATCATATTTGCATACTACCTCGCATAGTCTGAGGTTTACATCAAGCATAAAACCCTAATAAACTAAAGGGGTTCTACTGCATCTATATACAATAGAAAGTTATTAAGCTATCACTATGCGTCTGGAGAGGGTGTGCCTGCATGCTCTTGCTCTGATGGAATGAGTCCATCCATAAGTCGACGTCTAACAGATCGACTCGACTCGCCAACCTCAAAGGATCTCCTTACTCCTACTTGGGGACTAGTATATGCTGCATCTAAAGCCCGTGCCAAGGACTCCATCCTAACCCGTCCAGCCTCTGCCTCAACCTCTAACTGATCCACTCTTCTTGCTGCTCTTACCCAGGCATCCTCAACTCGGATCCTGTCAGCGATCTCTAAGTTAAACCTCAGGTGAACGCCTGATGTTCAATACTCAATATCGCAAACTTATTCTGCTCTTGTTCTAGTATCTCCCTCAGCTCAGCATTCTTGGCAACCATATATGTAGCCAAGGTCATCTGCTCCTGCATCTGTATCTTCATCTCAGCAAGCTCGTTTTGAGCTTGATATGCCAACTCCTTGTATTGAGTTTCAGTAAACTGAAGAGTGGCATTCTCCTGCTCTAACTCTGTCACTTTATTCTCCAGTGCCATGTTATTTTCGAACAAAACCTCCATCACATCCTCGTCACGCTCGTCACTATCAGCATGACCCTCTACCGGATCTATCGGCTCTTGCTTAACTATATGGCTACCTTTCCTTCCTCTGGCATCCAATAACCAAACAAACACAACATCAGTATCACAATAAATTATATTCATTAATAAAATGAAATAATATTTTATTATGTACAATCTATACTAGATGAATCTCTACAATCCACCTTTTAGCATACTCTATACGAGTTTTCTTCTAAGGTTATAACCTAGGTTTTGCATCCAAAAGTTTATAACCTACGGCTTTGATACCAATCTGTGATGCCCCCAAATCTGAGTTCTCAAACCCCGAGCTTGGTGTTCACAATCCAATATCATCATAAGCATTCTATAAACTATTGTGGAATAATAAACGTACATTATTCATTATAATAAAGTCTTCTAATATTATCCCAAGGTCTATTAACCTTAACTTATACATACCTTAATTAAGTTACCCTTAGTAACACAAAATGTTTACATTACCAATGTACATAATATAATATAATATAATATATAAACATTTTCATTATCTATTCCTGCACTTTTCCTTTGCCTTTGTCCTTCTTGGACGTCTCTTGCATGGCTGAAATAAATGTCATGATATAGCAAGGGTAAGCAACAACTTTGCTTAGCAAGTTTAAATACAAGGAAGATATATCATGATTAGTAAGGAATTTATCGTTCAATGTTCAACAATAGAAATCAATTGTGAAAGAACATGAATTAAGTTTTGATAACTGAGTATTCGAATAACTGAATAACAAATGCTGAGTTGTCATCATGACCATGAACAATATGCTAAGGTTGTCAGTATTTAAACTTGTCCTTTTAATAAGTTTTGTTAATCAAGGGATCAGCCTTTCATACCCGGTGTATTATGCAGAAACACTTAATATACGAGCAATAATTATTTTTCAATAATGCTTTAATCAAATTGTTCTTTTTTCTCAGTCTGGAGTCCTTACCAAGTCAATTGGTGAAGAACAGCTTTTAACCACATATTTGATTTAACAAATTTATCATACTTGATCTAGCTGATACAAAGAGCATAGATCCATTCTTAAACAGTTCATGAATAAAAGAACTTTAACAAATTCACAGTTCAATACTAATAGAACAGGAATTTAATTGCACCGAGTGCGAGTATCAATAATCAATATAGTTGTTAGTAATCAACAATAATTATTCACTAACATGTTTCGAAATTAATAACTCAAGTTTGAGTTAGAGAACTTGCCTCAATCGTGGTCTACTGCTAAGCAATTTACTTTTACTTCTTTAGAGAAAAGACCTATAATTGATCTTTCGATTAGTCATAACATAACTCACTTATAATCCTATCATCTTATATTAAAGTGTCTAGCATTTAAACATATAGTTAAGCATTAGACATTACATTTAAGTCTAAATGTTATTGTTATACTTTAATAGTCTTTTAATCACATCATAACTTATACTTATAAGTTATTCCTTTTATATGTCATCTTAATAAGTTAGATAACATGTCAGTAAACTGAAATATCATTTCAGTAAACCAAAATATATTTTAGTATCCCGAAATCATCATTTCAGTAGACCAAAATAAGTTACAGTAAACTGAAATCATTTCAGTACCCTGACTTCTTAATTCAATCTACTACGAACATAATATAGTTCATTTCGTAACAAATTCAACGACTCGATTAAAGTAAAGTAATTTCTCTAATTTTAATCTCCCGTTTAATATTATTAATTAAATAATAATATTTCAAACAAATATCATTAGTCATATAAACATATTTTAAATCATTTATTGAATTAATAAACATTTTATTTAATTACTTTTTCTTTTACTAATTAATTCATTTAAACTTTTTTAAAACACCATACACAAAATCACTCTTCACCATTGACCGAAATCCACATCACAAATTTACCTCAACCATACTTAAGGACCTCAAGCCATGAAATCATATTTTTCACATTTTTGACAACATATATTTAATTAAATTCATTTAACCATATAACAATATTTATATGAAAAATAGCAAAACAACTCAAAAACCATTTCTTTTCTGGAGACTAGCTACATATAATTCTCTCATAAAAATAAATTTTTCTGGAAATTTTTAAAATTCATTTACTATATTTAAATAGTCCATAATGTCCAAATATTACCAGATTTTTCATAAATCGAAATTAACTCCAAAAATTCTGAAATTTTCATGGTATACTCCTGTTATATACATGTACTTCCAGTACAAATTTCATAATTTTTGGATCAATACACATAGAGTTATTCGATAAAAGTTTTAAAAGTATTATCTGACCGTAAAATGTATAACTCTCAAACCGTATGGCCAAAAATTCTCAAATTTTTACAGGAGCTACCTAACCTCTGATATTACCTCCCCAAATTTTCCTTGAATTTTTAAAGCAAATTAAGAGGACAAAACTGCCTTCATGGCAGACTGGCCAGAAAGCTTTTTAAAGCTTTTTATCCACTACATGGACTGTTTTGAACAAAACTCATACCACAATTGTTAAACACGTGATTTTCATGTTCTACCACTTAGGTTAATTAGCTAACACATATATCTAGCACCACTCTTCAACGGATCATGAAAAGAAGGTCTAGATTTAACATACCATTTGCTCAAAGGAAGCGAAAGCTAGGGTTTTCTAGATTTCTAGAAACCTAGTTTCAGTTCTCTCCTTTTGAACCACTTTTAAATACTTGAATAAGTTAGATTCATACATGAATCTATATAAAACACATAAATAAAAGGGTTCTAGCTTCTAAATCACAAAACTCTTTTTCTCCATCAAATCCATAAAAAAAAAGAATAGAAAATAAAAGAAAGTCTAGAATTTAATTTTTGTACCTTGATTTCTTAGCTTCCTTCCTTCTATACCCAAATTAGGTTTTGAATCTTTTGTGCATGAGCTTAGGACCTTTTTGTTTCTTCTTCTTCTTCCCACAAGTTCCTCTCTCTCTCTTTCTAGTATTTTCTTTTTCTCTCTCTATATTTTTTCTTTAGTAGCTAAAATGAGAGAAAAATGGAAGTTCTAGATTTTTGCTAGCATAATCCAAAGGATTAGATTGTATCTCATCATATCTTACCTACTCCCTCATCATAGCAAAGCTAACTTACAAGCAACACTTAATGTGTTGTCCAAATAATAATGTGCCAACTAAAGAAGTGGTTCACCTACTGAAGTTAGCTAATCATTACATTCCATTCCCTTTCCTACTCTTCTCATTTTGGGCCACATGTCATCTTATTCACCAATTTTGTTGTTATTAGCTAGCTTAATTAATTACTATAATAACCTTTTCAAGTGGGCTTAACAATTGGGCTTGCAATTAAATGATTAATGGGCTTGCACTTTATTATCATGCTTACTAAAAAAATTTAACTTGGGCTTCCCCATTAAATCAATTGGGCAATTATTATATTAATCTTATACATGACCTCTTGGGCTAATTTAATAAACTAATTGCCCTTAAATTAATTTTATCTACAAGTCACACACTAAAAATATAACTGGGCTTGTTTAATTATTATTTTTCTTTCATTACAAACTCTTGAGCTTATGCTCAATATTATTAATATTCTCATATTATTATTCATTAATAATATTAATATTAATATTTATTGAGTATTTAATTAGGGTTTAACACCTTACATCTATTTTTTAGATTATTAAAATACTTAGGTTAGTTCACTAACTTATTTAACTTATTAGTGAGACTTCCTTTAAATATTATAGCATATCATTCACATAATCCCTTAATCATCTACAATATATTACAGATTATTTAATATATTTATTTACAATGTACCACAGAAATTATTGGTTATTACATGTTTAGACTGTGAATTAAAGATGGTTAAAGGGAGCCTCTTGAACACTGATTATCAGTGTTCTTGAGCCTCAAGAATACCAACCGTGATAGAAACCGTCGCTAAAGCCTTTAGCGATGGATTTAATTATTTTAATTTTTTTAATTTCTGAAAAATGATTAAAAATAGAAATAAATTTCTAAAAAATCATTAAAAATAGAAAATAATTTTTGAAAATTACAAAAATTATTTTAAAAATTATTTTATGTTATAAAAATTAACTATTAATAATTTGACATATTTTTCATAAATATTAGTATTTATTTGAATATTATTGATATTTAAAATATTTAATAAATGCATTAAATAAATTAATTAAATATAATTTTATTATATTAAAAATTATTTTAAATGATAATAAGGTATTTAATAATATTTTAAGTTATAAAATATAACTTTTAATATTTTAGGATAAATTTCATTAATTATTTAATATTAATGATACTAGATTTATTTAGTAATTATATTAAATAAATTAATTAAAAATGATTTTTATATTATAAAAAAATATTTTAAATGAAAATAAAGTGTTTAAAGATATTTTAAGTTATAAAACATAACTTTCAATATTTTAAGATAAATTTCATTAATTATTTAATATTAATGATATTAAATTTATTTAGTTAAAAAAATAGTTTAAAATGGTTTTATTAATTTAAAATAAATTAAAAAAGGATATAAATGGTTTAAACATATTTTTAAGTTATAATAAATGACTTTTAATATTTTGATAAATAGTACATTAGTATTTAAATATTAATGGTAATTAATTAAAAATGATTGTAAATATTTTAAAAATCATTTAAGGGTAATAAAAATGTTTTAAAAATATTTTGAGTTATTATAAATAGCTTTAATATTTTGGTAATGGTTTCATTAATAGTTTAATATTAATTAAATATTAATAATAATTGAATTATTTAATATTTAAATCATTTAATAAATGATTCCAGTGTTTAAAAAATTATGATTAATTATAATAATTATTTAAAAATTATTATAAGGTTGTGAAAAATTATATGACTGATATTAAATTATCTAATCAAATATTGAATTACATGATAGAGTTTTAAACTAGATAATTACCCGATAAAATCGTCGGTATACCAAAATGTTTCAGAAATTAATTTGGACTTAGATAGATTGACTGTTAAAGTGTTTGTTTGTGATCTAATGACTGTTATACATATGTGACAATGTGATTATGTTATGTTTTGACTGCAAATAGCAGTACTATGTGTTATGATGTGTATTTCTAATCGATAGAATAATCTTATTAATGATATGTCTCGATATAAAAGATAAAACTAAGTTGCGTAACTGTAACCGGCAAACCAGACAAGTATCTAACCTTTGTATTTACTTTATGCAATGGACATGCGTAAACCAGTTTCAGAACTCTATTATTATTGTTATTATTCATGTATTTATACTTTTGTCGATATGCCAGTTCTTGAAATCTATACGATTATTGGTTATCAATATAGTATTATTGTATAATTCAGATATTTATTTTGTTCGTTAATTTCTAAATATTGTTATACAAGTGTCCTCACTTGGATAATTGTTGTACATGTTGATACATACTTATTAAATTCCGGTGCGTATACATTGATTAAAAGTTGTCTAAGCTATTTGACTCGGCTAGACATAGATTTAAAGACAGCGTTAAGATATGTCTTAGCTAATTATTCTGGCTGGACGAATATTTGATAGAATTTGATAGGCTCGATAATAGAACTCAATTATTATTGATAGGTCGATGCTAATTGTTTCGGAAAGATCGAAAAAGCGATTAGATATTGAAATCATAGTATTTCATTATTGTGATTCAAATTCTGTTTCTAAGACTGAGAAGAACAACCTTTTATCTAAAGGGAACCTTTTGGTCGTATATTCGGCCATTGCGCGCGTTTAAATATTATGCATAATATATGGTATAATGAAGTTGATCACTTGTTATACTTGAAGAGGGGTATGACTTAATATTTATGGTTATCTGATACACCTGGGTATATCAAAGAAAATCTTTGTTATTAATCCTTAGGGATCAATCAGCATAAACTCTGAAAAATATTCTACTTTGTTATTACGTATAATTAATTCTTGTTATTCAGTTAAATATCGAAAATCGAAAACAAAGTTCATAGTCTGTTGACAGCTCTCCATTTATAGTCAGTACGTATGTTCAAAATTTGAGATAGATTTGATATGTTGTTATTATTGGTTCAGCTTACTTCACAACTGTTGATTCGTTGTAGAAGTGTTATTCACAGAAAACATTTACTTCTTTCGGGTAACATTTATTGTCTTTTATTACTTGCTGGCCACCCAAATGCTCATTCTTGCTTTATATGTAAATATTTTCAGCTAAGTGTGATCAACCTGAAGGTTTAGACAAGGACAAAGGAAAGGGAAAGCTAGCAGAATAAACTTTATGGTATCTTATGTAATAGTTAAACTTTATTAAGATAAGGATGATATATATTATTATCATGTAATGTAATGTACTCAAGGTTGAAAACCTGGGGATTTAGACTCTGATTTATGTAAATTAAGTTTGGTATTTATATTATTATTATTATTATTATTATTATTATTATTATTATTGTTCCGCTCATAGAAATGGTATCGTGAAGCACTGAGTTCGGGTTTTAAGTACCTGAATTTGGGGGCGTCACAGTTCCAAAGCCATTCTCCTCCTTATCTTACGTACTTCAATCCCCCTCGGACAGAACTTCGTTCTAAATCCGTTAACATGCCAATCGATTGGCTTAATCTTTGTCCTTCGTTCATTTTTACAGCATTAACGTTCTTCGTTCGTTCATCCGTGATTCGGTCATCCAAACTCGGATCTCGTTCGTTCTTGAGTCTACGACTCACATTTTTTATGTTGTCTTACTTTCTTATGAAACCCTACACCTTTGGGTTCATTTACACACTTTTTAATTATCATTCGTCTTTTATGAAATTTTTGTCATAACTTCGTTATAGGTATGTTTAATTCCTTCTTCATGAACGTTTCTACCGTTCCTAACCACGCAATACACATCTAACTTATACGCGATGGTTTTAAACTTGTCTATCAAAAATAAATTATACTACGATGGTTTTAAATTTGTCCATCAACAATGTTCTTCGAGTTCTTCACGTGTTCTTCGTGTTCTTCGGTCGTTCTTCATTTTTAATCGATATTTTGATTACGATTTCACTTTTTCTTGGAATTCGATGTTATAAAACACCATTCCTTACTTATTTCATTGAATCGTTCATATGATTCATTCAGATTGTTTAAATTCATTACAAATCTTATACTTCCTTAAGAAATTTATTTACTAAACTTCTAAATCTTATTTCTTCTTTTCTCAATGATTTCAATCATATGAAATCATTCCTAACGTCACTTACTTCTTATTCTCATTAAGCTATGTATTCAACATATAAAACTTAAAGAAAATCTAACTTAAAACTTAGGTTTTAATACCTTCCTTCCTTATTTTTCTTCCATTAGACAAAACCGGCGATTCTATTTCACGAACACTTTCGATTCGATCATTCATGCTCATTCTCTTCCTTCTCCATCTTCTCCAAGCTCTAAAAAAAATCAACTAACACTTTCATTATATAGATTTTAAAATCTAGGGCAAAATAGTCATTTTGCCCTTAGATTTACTATTCCCACCTCCTCAATACACCTCCATACTATTCACGAAACTTCTCATGGAAGTTTTGTGGTTCCGTCTTTCGGGTTTCAACCGACAGTTTTAGAAAATGCGATTCTCGGAATCCAAATATTTTTAGATATTTCGTCTTTCCTTTACCGATTAACTTTTACGTATTCTTCGGATCTTCGAAAAACTGAAAAACATTTTTTAGTGTCAAGCATTTTCCTTCACGTTTTACCCTAACGTAATTAAACAAATGAAAAGTACGTAATAATACTTTTCGTCATTTTTATTTTGTCTGATTCACGTTTTTTGAGAAAAACTTTTATCGGCTTACTTACCTTTTCACGATATACTATCGTCAAATCTTTCGACGGAATCTCATTTCGACATACCGAACTATCGAAAAGACTTAGGTTATTTAAACCCAAGCCCTTAGGGTTTCGTCGGGTGAATAGTGCATATTTTGTCTTTTTCCCCAAAATATTTTTGTTCCCGAAATTTTTTTATTTTTGTCTTGAAAATTCTTACTCGTTCAATCTAGCTCGTAAATAGAATCCTCCCAACTTATAATCATCCTAGGTTATAGAACGATTAATAAACACACAGAACATAAAAGTATTAATAAAAATTCATTTTATTAATAACTAATTCTTTAAACTTAAATTTTGGACTATCCGATTTTTTGGGTTGTCAAAGCAAGTAGCACCCGAATCAAATAATACATAAGCATCTATATCATTGATTGGGATAATACTTGACACCTCATCCTTTGATTGAACATCATCCTGTATATTCATGTTGAAGGTTTTGGTTGTGGGCATGTTTGATGATGTTGGTCCAGTAATGGTAAATGTACCTCCACTGCTACCTCCCTTGCTTCATGTTGTCTATCCAGATTTCTTCTTAGGGCACTCGCGTACAAAATGATCCTTTGACCCGCATGTGTAGCAAACATTCTTCTTTGGTTAATGTCAATTTAGGGCAATGTGACCCTTCTGGCCACAGTTGAAGCATACTCTCTTAGCCCTTAAGCACATGCCAGTGTGATTCTTTTGGCATGTAGCACATGCTTCAAACTTCTTTTTCTGTTGGCTATCTTGTTGGCTTCCAGTACCAACACTCACATTCCACTTCCTCTTCAAGTTATTACTACCATTTCCACCACCACTACCACCATTCTTACCTTCACCCTCATTCTTCTTCTTTCTTTGTTCCTAATTGTATTTTGTTACAGTATCTCCTCCACCCTCAGCGAGAATTGTTTTTTCAAGCACCGCTACAAACATTTTTAAGTAAAATAAGGAGACTCTGATATACAACCAGGGCTTCAGTCCCTGTTCAAACCTCCTCGCCTTGCGTTCATCCGTGTTCACTTGATATGGCGTAAACCTCACCAACTCATTAAACCTTGCTGCATACTCTGACACTACCATTCTGCCCTGCTTTAGCTCTAAATATTGCACTTCCAACAGATTCTTTGAACTCTATGGGAAATATGTCTCGAAAAATATTTTCTTAAACCTTTCCCAAGTCATCACTTTCTGACCTCCTCTAGTTTTATTGGCTTGCCACCAATAACTGACCTCTGCTTTCAACATGAATGTTGCAAAAGCAATCTTCTGGTTCTCACTAACCCTAGCAACATCAAATGCCTTCTCTATTTCCATGATCCAGGTCTATACGTGAACCAGATTCATGGTTCCACGAAATTCTGGTGGTCCAACCGCCTTGAAATCCTTAGTTATAACTTGATTATGAAGTTGATTTTGCAGTACTCTTGTTCGAAGTGTCACCAACTGCTGAACTGGGTTAGCTTCATCGTTGTTATTGTTGGTCGATCCCTCAGGGGTTTGTTGTCATGGTTGTCGTCTTCTCGGAGGCATTTTTTGATTAGAACACACTTATTAGATTATTACTCAATTTCTTTTAAGTATTTTCTACTTAACTTGCACACTATAAAAGATCATCACATATAATATAAATACCAAACTAATTTACATATATCAGAGTCTAATCCTAGGTACGCGACCTTTAAACATTCATGACATGATAATTTATTGATATCATTGTCTTAATAAAGTCTAACTATTACATAAAATACCATAAATATTATTCTGTTTGCTTTCCTTTTCCTTTATTTCTACATGAATGTGATGCCCCCAAATTCGGGTATCTTCCAACCTGACAGATGGTGCTACACGGTGCTATAGTTAACACAAACATTCAATTGAAATGCCTCAAAAGAACGAGTATGTCATATATATTTTCAAAATAATATTTACATTCCCCCAGGTTCTTTATACCCGTTACATTTGTCCTTGTCATAATATAATATATTATCATTAGAAACCTATACTATTACATAAGTAATCTACGGGTTCGCCTTAGCCTTCCCTTTATCCTTGTTGGATCCGTCGGTCCGTTCGATCTTAGCTTCTTTCATATGGTTCAAGCAAGAGTAAGCTTATCTAGCTCAGCAAGTACAACAATTCTAATAAAACAGCATGCTTGAAACATAGGAATCATATATCTTCAATAACTGAACAATAGTTACAAAGTACTATCGATAATTCAAAATAGCACTTCTTTTCATTCAAAACATTTTATAACAACAATATTCAGTCAAACACCAATTTCGGTCCAAGACCATGAGCATTTCATAAGTTCTTTGAAAAGGACATCCCGGCACGAAGTCCGTAAGTCCGGCATAGCTTACGAGCACGTCTAGGTGATCAGCCTATAGTACTCTATGTTGATCAACACTACATTCATTAAATGTGTGTACGATTAAGTTGTGGCAACCTCACGTGCCTATCGTTTAACGACAAAATAATTTAGCATACTCAATCTTCATTTGAAAACCACAGCAACATAGTTTGGTAAAACATTAACAATACTTTTATAGATTATAAGAAATCCAATATATCGTAAGCCTAGCCAAAAGAATTGGCGTTGACTTCATCAGACATTAACTCATGCATAAGAATACATGAATCACAAAGCTTACCCAGATTGAACTGAAACAAGGGTTAGAATACTTGCCTTTAGCGTCTACTACCGTTATAACATGTGCACTTATAGTCCTTAAGTCTCTACAATAGATGATAACATCACATAACACATTAGGTCATGAATAACATACATGGTTTCTAAAGAATTTTACCCTTCTTCTCAATCTAATTGCGACTTAGATTTGTTATTATTGGTTCCGACTTTCCGTTATGTCATTCTTACATTAATATGCAATTGAGTTACTTCAGCCCTAAGTGATCATACTTAAGGTTTAAACATGTCTTAACAATGTTATAATTAAGCTTTTGTTCATGCTCTCCTTACAACCATTCTTCAATGTCAAAATCCTAAGGCTTGCGCTGCGGCGCCAGCTTTACTACTCTGACCCACGCTGCGGCGTGACTCGTCAGTAGATTTTTCCCGGTTCCGGCGCTGCGGCGCCAACATCAGAACAATGGGCCGCAATGCGGTGCCACACTTCAGTAGGTCACAACATCCTCTCAGCTATGCTCAGCGCAGCGCTACCACCAATTTGGCATTGGGCTGGCGCCGCAGCGCCAGCTCTGTGCACCAGAAATTTTTTACAGATTTTTATTTTTGTGAAACTCCCGGGCTCGTAACTTCTTCGTTATAAGTCTAAATTGGCTCGTTCAAGAGCCTACGGTTCACAAATTACATACTCTACATATTCATGCAAGAATTTTATTTATTTGACTTCGTTAACTAAAAATTTACCTATTAGTCCATTTTTAACGAAAACGATAAACGTTCGTGAACATTCAACGCTCGTTGCTTCGTTCTAAGTCAGAATTTGGTCATTTTCAAGTCTGCAACTCTATAATGCCAAATAAGACTTGACTCCATAGCCAACTAACATTTCTGAGTTCAAACATAAAATTCGACTTCCATTTTGAGAATTTCACGAATTCGACGATTATCGTCCAATCGTGTGAATTTCGGCAAAACTTTGTTACTAGTGATTTGTTCATCATTCCAAATGGATTCAATTCATTAACTAGACATCTCAACCTACATATTACAACAACTTATTTTCATATTAAGTTATGGTTTATTCTTCATAAGTTTAGAACTTAAAAAATTATACATTACATGATTTTATTTCATATGACTTATAATTGGTTTAAGTTTTTTAACCAACATTCTTACCTTTTATCAATCATACTAACTTCATATGGCAAGTTCATCATTGTACATCATAAGTTCATAACTTATTTAGGTTTAACTTACTTATTAATGACTTATTCGACTTAAGTCCATTGCTTATTCACTTCTTATGATTGCTTAGCATACATGACCATCACTTCTCTATCAAGCTATTATGGTAGAGATAGAATACTAATGGCATAGGATCATTTACATTTGATAACTAGCTTCCTCTTTCTTAAAAATCTAATAATGGATGTGTGACTTATTTGTGCTTATTCTCTCTACCAATTAAGTTGCTTTATAAGGAAAGTTGTTGGATAATTTGAACAAGCAAATAATGAAAAAGCTTCTCCTCTATTTATAGGCTTGCTAAGTTAGGGTATATTGGTTATTAGGACATCCCAGCTCCTTAACAAATCTCCTTACTATTCACTTACTTAATACTTATGTTTATTTTATAACCACAACATTTGCTTGGTCATTAACTTGTTTCTTGGTCACCACAACAATTTTCTAATGCTTGGGCACCAAGATCACCCATGGGTAGCCCCATGAATCAAGCTAGCCCATTGGATCATTACATTGGGCTTAGATTTAATTACTTAGATTATTCTTGCTGCTTGCGTTAATTTGGTTTGGGCTTCACATTAATAAAAACTTGGGCTTCACATTAATAAACACTTGGGCTTGCCTATTAAATCTTATTGGACTTGTACTTCCTACAAGATCAACCATTCCATTTCATTAGACTTAATCCTTAACGTTCTTAATTTTAAGTCCGCATGCAAAATATTACGTTTTCCATACTTGAATTATTATTACATAATCCATCTCACCTTGATATTATAACGTTACGTATTTCTTGAAAATTCAAAAATAATTCTTGAGCGGAAATTGATGAATAGTGTTTTTTAGAAAATTTCTCGAAATGCTTTTATTTTCGTCTTGGAAATTCAAACACTTTAATTCCTTCACGTAGTTAAAATATTACGATGTTCCGATATTTCTAGGTTATAGAACGAAGTTCATCTTACTAACACATGATAGTAACATATAATATTATTGTATTCATTATAAAAGTATTTACAAAAGGTTCGATTTTCCGGGGTATTACACTCTCTCCCCCTTTTAAGGATTCTGTCCCCATAATCTCGCTAAAAAAAATTACACGAACAATTGAGGGTAATTCTTTTTCTTCTTTTCTTTAAGTTCCCACGTTGCTTCTTCGGCATCGTGGTTCTTCCATAACACCTGTACAGACAGTATAACGTTGTTCTGTAGAACTTGTTCTTTTCTATCGATGATATGGATTGACATTTCTTCATATGTTACGTCCTTCTCAATATGAATCAGCTAATACTCTATTGTGTGTTTGTGATCAAGCTTATAGGGACGTAATACAGATACGTGAAACACGTTATGTATTCGTTCTAGGTTTGGAGGTAATGCTACCACGTAAGCTACCCCTCCCACTTTTTTTAATATCTCAAAAGGTCCTATAAACGTGGGACTTAACTTTCCCTTCTTTTCAAAGCGTATCTTTCCTTTCTAGGGATATACCTTTAGAAATACATACGAGCCTACTTCGAACTCCCTATTTACTCGATGCAAATCTGTAAACTTCCTTTGTCTGTCTTGAGCTGCTACCAATCGCATTCGTAATAGCTTCACTATATCCGCTGTTTGCTGCACCAATTCTGGTCCTAGCATTCGGCATTCTCCCACTTCATCCCAATACAATGGAGTCCTACATTTTCTTCCATATAAGGCTTCGTAAGGCGGCATACCTATGCTTGCATGATAACTGTTGTTATACGCAAACTCTACTAATGGTAGATGATCATCCCAACTACCCTTGAAATCCATGACGCAAGATCTTAACATATCTTCTAACGTCTGAATTTTCCTTTCGCTTTGTCCATCGGTTTGTGTATGATATGTCGTACTCAACTTTAATTGTGTCCCAAAATATTCTTGTAGACTCCTCCAAAAGTTCGACATGAATCGTGGGTCACGATCTGACACAATCGAAACTGGTACTCCATGTCCGGAAAAAATTTTCTTAACATAAAGTTTAGCTAACTGGTCTAAGTTATACTTAATTCTAATTGACAAAACGTGAGCCGACTTCGTCAACCGGTCCACTATTACCCAAATCGCATTATACCCCTTATGAGTAGTCGGAAGTCCCACCACAAAGTCCATCGTGATATGCTCCCACTTCCACTCTGGAATTTTCAATGACTGTAACAAGCCACTTGGTCGTTGATGTTCGGCCTTAACTTTCTGACAAGTCAAGCACCAACTCACATACTCGGCTATTTATCTCTTCATGTTCGGCCACCAAAAACTCTGTCGAAGGTCTTGATACATCTTAGTGCTACCAAGATGAATCGAGTACCTCGAACTATGAGCTTTTTGTAAAACTTTCTCCTTTAATTCCGTCTCATATGGAACCGAAATTATTCCTTCAAATCTTAATAATCCCTCATTATCAAAACTATATTTTAAATCTTTTTCATTGGTCAACCGCTTCTTCATTTTGTCACACTCATCAGTTTTGAGCTGCACCTCCTTAACTCTCTCTACTATGGTAGATTACATCTCCGTCGCAAACAGTTTCTGTCCCGATTCACTTGGCAATTTCATCTCTAACTCCATCCTAGCCATCTCTGTTATTAACTTAGTTTGAGCTGTTAACATAGAGAACTTTTGCCAACCCTTCCTACTTAAAGCATCGACAACTACATTGGCTTTTCCAAGGTGATACAAGATTTCACAGTCATAATCTTTTATCAACTCCAGCCATCTCCTCTGTCTCATATTCAACTCCTTTTGTGTGAATATATATTTTAGACTCTTGTGGTTCGTATATATCTCACATTTTTTCCCTTAAAGATAATGTCACCATATCTTTAAGGCAAACACTACCGCGACCAGTTCCAGATCATGAGTAGGGTAAACTTTCTCATAGTCCTTCAACTTCCATGATGCATACGCAATGACCTTGTCATGCTGCATAAGTACGCATCCAAGTCCTCTATGCGAAGCATCGCTATAAACTACGAAATTTCCTATGTCATCGGGTAATGACAAAACAGGTGCTTCACTTAACCTCTTCTTCAATTCTTGAAAACTGTCCTCACATTTCTCAGTCTTCCTTGTCAAGTTAGTCAACGGAGTAGCTATCTTCGAAAAATCTTGAATGAATCTCCGATAGTAACCCGCTAACCCTAGGAAACTCCGTACCTCAGTCGGCGTTTTCAGTTGTTCCCAATTCATTACGGCTTTCACCTTCGTTGGATCTACTGAAATCCCTTCATGGTCAATGACATAACCTAAAAACTGTACTCTCTCTAACCAAAATTCACACTTAGTGAACTTAGCATACAATTTCTCCTCCCTTAGTGTTTCTAACAATATTCTTAGGTGTTCAGCATGATCTTTTGGCATCTTAGAATAGACTAGAATATCATCGATAAACAACACGACGAACTTGTCCAAATATTGTTTGAACACTCTGTTCATCATATCCATAAATGCAGCTGGTGCATTAGTTAACCCAAATGACATCACCAGAAACTCGTAAGGACCATAACGAGTTCTAAATAATGTCTTTGGTACGTCTTCATTCCTAACCTTCAGCTGATGATACCCTGTCCTTAAATTTATTTTAGAAAAATGCTTTGCCTCTTTCAATTGATCTAAAAGATCATCGATCCTAGACAATAGGTACTTATTCTTTATCGTTAACTTGTTTAACTCTCGGTAGTCAATAGAAAGTCTTAACGATCCGTCCTTCTTCTTAACAAACAGTGTCGGTGCTCCCCATGGTAAAACACTCGGTTGAATGTACTTCCTGTCCAACAGTTTTGGAAACTGCACCATCAACTCCTTCATCTCCATTGGCGCCATACGATACGGTGCCTTGGAAACTGGTGTCGCTCCTGGCACAATGTCTATTATGAATTTGGTCTCCCTATCTGGCGGAAGACCCAACAACTCACTTGGAAATACATCCATGAATTTACTCACTATAGGCATTTGTTCCATGGTTGCTCCCACTCTCTCGGTATCAACAACATGGCACAGATAACCTACACACCCCTTCCTTAATAGTTTCCTAGTTTGTGTCATGGTAAGACAACACGAACATCTCAGAAATTTATTACCATAAAATATTATATTAGGTTGTCTTAACGTTTTAATATTTATGCTTTTCTTTTGACAATCTATAATTGCCCCATGGTTAACCAACCAATCCATTCCCAAAATTATGTCGAATTCTCCTAACTTTATCGGTATCAAATCTACCGATAATTTATAACCCCGTATATCTACGCAACAACTCCTATGAACATCTTCAACAGGAATTATTTCTTCGTTTGCTACCTAAATATTTAAAGGTATAGGCAACTTTTTGGGAAGTAATCCTAATCGTCTAGCAAAATCACATGCGATAAACGAACAAGTAGCACCCGAGTTAAACAACATGTAAGCATTTAGGTCATTGATCGGAATAATACCTGTGACTACGTCCCTTGATGCCATCACATCTTGGACTGGCATGTTAAAGGTACGGGCCATCGGCCTACCTGGCTGCGTTGGACCCTTAATAGTTAACTTACCATTATTGGTGCCCTTATTCCCATCCGTCCCTTTCTTCGGGCAGTTCTTTGCCATGTGGTTAGTTGACCCACACACAAAGCATCCATGGTTCTTCTTCGGACTTGGACAGTTAGGCGCAATGTGCCCCTCCTGTCCACAGTTATAGCATACAGCCTTCCCCTTGAGACAGACTCCTAAGTGAGTCTTCCCACAGGTCTTGCAGGCCTCCATCATCCTCTTCAGGTATCCTTGCTTCACTCCGGTATTCCCAGAGTTAACCATCTTCCATTTATACCCTTCGCCACTCCCGCTGGCTCCTTCAACCTTCACTCCCCATCCACTTTCCCCTTATTCTTCTTGTCTTTATGGTACTGGCTCAACGCCTCGCTACCATCTTCGGCGATTATCGCCTTTTCTAAAATGGTCCCAAATGAAGTACTTTGGAACACATAAATATGGTTATAGAGCTAGGGTTTCAAGCCCTGCTCGAACCATCGCACCTTCCTAACATTGGTGTCCTCTTGGTGTTGAGCAAACCTCGCCAGTTCATTAAACTTGGCGGCATGTTGGGGAACCGTCATGTCCCCTTGTTTCAAGTTCAGAAACTGCATCTCCATCCTCACCTGCATACTTGTGGGAAAATAGTTCTCGAAGAATATCTCCTTGAACCTCACCTACGTTAGATTCTCAATCCCGACCCTAGCCTAGTTGGCCTCCCAACAAAAGTTATCATCTCCCTTCATCATGTAGGTTGCAAAGGCAACCTTCTGGGCCTCGTCGACATTTGCTATCACAAATGCCTTCTCGATTTCTTTTACCCACGTTTGGGCTTGGATAGGGTCCATAGTTCCTTTGAACTCCAGCGGACCCACACTCTTGAAATCCTTAAACATAGTAGCTCGTACTACTCCAGGATTTACGGGGATATTAGCCCCAGTTCTATTAAATGCGACAGTTAAAAGATTAACAAACTCCTGTATGGGGTTAACCGGACCTCCCTCCGGTTGATTTACGTTAGCGCCTTGATTACGTAGTATTCTTCTTGGCGGCATTTTGATGTTACAATAAACAACACATTTCGTTATTATTTATTTCCTATTAGTTAGTTATTATTCACAATTTAAACAATAACTTAAACATTCATTACTCAATATGTTTCGAAAAAGGCTTATATTTATTCATTGTAGTATAATACTACATCGGTTACATTACATAGCCTAAGCTGATTACATTACTTTCTCGCAATTGCTTTCCAAATATTGGGATTTACAGACTACACTTTGTTATACAAAAGAGGATTTTACGTCACTACTAGATACAAAATATTTACATATCTAAACTATTCTAGCCAATACTAGATCACATCTTCCTTAAGGCATTATTAAAATCCGCCTTGGCAAGACCGGCAATAATATCACGGCTGATAGTATGTCGCGTCTGCCCTTCCTCTATGGGATAACCAACCACCTACTGCTGGAAGTCCGCATTAGAACTCCTATGAATATAGGACATTCTCTCTATCTTCTATTTTTTGGTCTTTAGCTCCCCCTGAGCTCAAAGACATCCTGTTTCAGCTCATGGACCTTGTCCTTGGCCAAAACTCTCTCATCGTGCTCCTGCTCCCACATGAACTCTACGTCGGTCTTACCCTCTAAGACTGCCTGGAGCTCTGCTTTTAGCTCCATAACCTCCTGACAGTAATGGATGTTTCTATCCAACACTGACATAAAAGGTGACATCATTTACTCCCCCGTAGCCATATCTACTACTATTGCTACTTGGTTAAAGGACACTACCTCCACCTCCTCCTCTAACATGCCGTCAAACACGGACATAAGGTCTAAGGTCTCTGAGTCTTCAGACTCAACCACTACAACTTCGAACTCTGCCGCTATGAGGTTGGGTACAATCTCTATCTGATTAACCGATCCTTCACTGACTACTTGTACATCTCTAGACATTCCATTTTCTCTTGACATCTACACAACAAAAATAAGTTTGATTAGTACATGTCAGTAGAATAATAAAACACATAACATATATAATGCATTTTTATAAGGTTACTTTCCATCTTTTATTTCTTTGACTTTTCTTAAGGTTATGACTTACGGTTTAAATCCCCCTTTAAGTTTTATAAACTAATGCTTTGAAACTAACCTGTGACATCCCCAAATCTGGGTATCTTCCAACCTGACAGATGGTGCTACACGGTGCTATAGTTCACACAAACATTCAATTGAAATGCCTCAAAAGAACGAATATGTCTTATATATTTTCAAAATAATATTTACATTCCCGCAAGTTCTTTATAACCATTATATTTGTCCTTATCATAATATCAAATATTATCATTACAAACCTATACTATTACATAAGTAATCTACGGGTTCGCCTTAGCCTTCCCTTTATCCTTGTCGGATCCGTCGGTCCGTTCGATCTTAGCTGCATTCATATGGTTCAAGAAAGAGTGAGCCTATCTAGCACATCAAGTACAACAATTCTAATAAAACAACATGCTTGAAACATAGAAATCGTATATCTTCAATAACTGAACAATAGTTACGAAGTACTATCGATAATTCAAAATAGCACTTCTTTTCATTCAAAACATTTTACAACAACAATATTCAGTTAAACATCAATTCCGGTCCAAGACCATGAGCATTTTATAAGTTCTTTGAAAAGGACATCCCAGCACGAAGTCCGTAAGTCCGGCATAGCTTACGAGCACGTCTAGGTGATCAGCCTATAGTACTATATATTGATCAACACTACATTCATTAAACGTGTGTACGTTTAAGTTGTGGCAACCCCACGTGCCTGTCGTTTTACGACAAAATAATTTAGCATACCTAGTCTTCATTTGAAAACCACACCAACATAGTTTGGTAAAACATTGACAATACTTTGATAGATTATAAGAAATCCAACATATCGTAAGTCTAGCCAAAAAATTGGCATTGACTTCATCAGACATTAACTCATTCGTAAGAATACATAAATCACAAAGCTTGCCCAAATTGAACTGAAACAAGGGTTAGAATACTTGCGTTTAGCGTCTGCTACAGTTACATAACACATGCACTTTATGTCCTTAAGTCTCTACAGTAGATGATAACATCACATAACACATTATGCAATGATTAACATACATGGTTTCTAAAGAATCTTACCCTTCTTCTCAATCCAATTACGTCTTAGATTTGTTATTATTGGTTCTGGCTCTCCGTTATGTCATTCTTACATTCATATGCAATTGAGTTGCTTCAGCCCTAAGTGATCATACTTAAGGTTTAAACATGTCTTAACAATGTTATAATTAAGCTTTTGTTCATGCTCTTCTTACAACCATTCTTGAATGTCAAAATTCGAAGGCTGGCACTGTGGCGCCAGCTTTACTACTCTGACCCACGTCGCGGCACGACTTGTCAGTAGATTTTCCCCGGTTCCGGCGCTGCGACGCCAACTTCTGCACAATGGGTCGCATTGCAGTGCCACACTTCAGTAGGTCTCAGCATCCTCTCGGCCATGCTCGGCACTGCAGCACCAACTATTTGGCCTTGGGCTGGCGCCGCGACGCCAGCTTTGTGCACCAGAAAATTTTTACAAATTTTTATTTTTGTGAAACTCCGGGGCTCATAACTTCTTCGTTATATGTCTTAATTGGCTTGTTCAAGAGCCTACGGTTCAAAAATTATATACTCTACATGTTCATGCAAAATTTTTATTTATTTGAATTCGTTAACTAAAAATTAACCTATTAGTCCATTTTTAACGAAAACGATAAACGTTCGTGAACGTTCAACGCTCGTTTCTTCGTTCTAAGTTAGAATCTGATCATTTTCGAGTCCGCAACTCTATAATGCCAAATAAGACTTGACTCCATAGCCAACTAATATTTTTGAGTTCAAACATAAAATTCGACTTCCATTCCGAGAATTTCACGAATTCGACGATTATCGTCCAATCGTGTCAATTCAGGTAAAACTTTGTTACGAGTGATTTGTTCATCATTCTAAATGGATTCAATTCCTTAACTAGATATCTCAACCTACATATTATAGCAACTTATTTTCATATTAAGTTATGGCTTATTCTTCATAAGTTTATAACTTAACAAATTATACATTACATGATTTCATTTCATATGACTTATAATTGGTTTAAGTTTTTTAACCAACATTCTTACCTTTTATCAATCATACTAACTTCATATGGCAAGTTCATCATAGTACATCATAAGTTCATAACTTATTTAGGTTTAACTTACTTATTAATGACTTATTCGACTTAAGCCCATTGCTTATTCACTTCTTATGATTGCTTAGCATACATGACCATCACTTCTCTATCAAGCGATTATGGTAGAGATAGAAGACTAATGGCATAGGATCATTTACATTTGATGACTAGCTTCCTCCTTCTTAAAAATATAATAATGGAAGTGTGACTTATTTGTGCTTGTTCTCTCTACCAATGAAGTTGCTTTATAAGGAAAGTTGTTGGATAATTTGAACAAGAAAATAATGAATAAGCTTCTCCTCTATTTATAAGCTTGCTAAGTTAGGGTATATTGGTTATTAGGACATCCCAGCTCCTTAACAAATCTCCTTACTATTCACTTACTTAATCCCTAAGTTTATTTCATAACCACAACATTTGCTTGGTCATTACACTTGTTTCTTGGTCACCACAACAATTTTCTAATGCTTGGGCACCAAGATCACCCATGGGTAGCCCCATGAATCAAGCTAGCCCATTGGATCATTACATTGGGCTTAGATTTAATTACTTAGATTATTCTTGTGGCTTGCATTAATTTGGTTTGGGCTTCACATTAATAAACACTTGGGCTTCACATTAATAAACACTTGGGCTTGCCTATTAAATCTTATTGGACTTGTACTTCCTACAAGATCAACCATTCCATTTCATTAGACTTAATCCTTAACGTTCTTAATTTTAAGTCCGCATGCAAAATATTACGTTTTCCATACTTGAATTATTATTACATAATCTATCTCTCCTTGATATTATAACGTTACGTATTTCTCGAAAATTCAAAAATAATTCTTGAGCGGAAATTGATGAGTAGTGTTTTTTAGAAAATTTCTCGAAAAGCTTTTATTTTCGTCTTGGAAATTCAAACACTTTAATTCCTTCACGTAGTTAAAATACTACGATGTTCCGATATTTCTAGGTTATAGAACGACGTTCATCTTACTAACACATGATAGTAACAAATAATATTATTGTATTCATTATAAAAGCATTTACAAAAGGTTCGATTTTCCGGGGCATTACACTCTCTCCCCCTTTTAAGGATTCTGTCCCCATAATCTCGCTAAAAAAATTACACGAACAATTGAGGGTAATTCTTTTTCTTCTTTTCTTTAAGTTCCCACGTTGCTTCTTCGGCATCGTGGTTCTTCGATAACACCATTACAGACAGTATAACTTTGTTTTGTAGAACTTGTTCTTTTTTATCGATGATTTGGATTGGCATTTCTTCATATGTTACGTCATTCTCAATATGAATCGGCTAATGCTCTATTACGTGTTTGTGATCAAGCTTATAGGGACGTAATACAGATACGTGAAACACGTTATGTATTCGTTCTAGGTCTGGAGGTAATGCTACCCCGTAAGCTACCCCTCTCACTTTTTTTAATATCTCAAAAGGTCCTATAAACCTCGGACTTAACTTTCCCTTCTTTCCAAAGCGTATCTTTCCTTTCTAGGGATATACCTTTAGAAATACATACGAGCCTACTTCGAACTCCCTATTTACTCGATGCAGATCTGTAAACTTCCTTTGTCTGTCTTGAGCTGCTACCAATCGCATTAGTAATAGCTTCACTATATCCGCTGTTTGCTGCACCAATTCTGGTCCTAGCATTCGGCGTTCTCCCACTTCATCCTAATACAATGGAGTCCTACATTTTCTTCCATATAAGGCTTCGTAAGGCGGCATACCTATGCTTGCATGATAACTGGTTTTACACGCAAACTCTACTAATGGTAGATGATCATCCCAACTACCCTTAAAATCCATGACGCAAGATCTTAACATATCTTCTAACGTCTGAATTTTCCTTTCGCTCTGTCCATCGGTTTATGGATGATATGTCGTACTCAACTTTAATTGTGTCCCAAACTAATCTTGTAGACTCCTCTAAAAGTTCGATATGAATCGTGGGTCACGATCTGACACAATCGAAACTGGTACTCCATGTCTGGAAAAAATTCCCTTAACATAAAGTTTAGCTAACTAGTCTAAGTTATACTTAATTTTAATTGGCAAAACGTGAGCCGACTTCGTCAACCGGTCCACTATTACCCAAATCGCGTTATACCCCTTCTGAGTAGTCGGAAGTCCCACCACAAAGTCCATCGTGATATGCTCCCACCTCCACTCTAGAATTTCCAATGACTGTAACAAGCCACTTGGTTGTTGATGTTCGACCTTAACTTTCTGACAAGTCAAGCACCAACTCACATACTCGGCTATTTATCTCTTCATGTTCGGCCACCAAAAACTCTGTCGAAGGTCTTGATACATCTTAGTGCTACCAAGATGAATCGATTACCTCGAACTATGAGCTTCTTGTAAAACTTGCTCCTTTAATTCTGTCTCATATGGAACCCAAATTCTTCCTTCAAATCTTAATAATCCCTCATTATCAAAACTATATTTTAAATCTTTTTCATTGGTCAACTTCTTCTTCATTTTGTCACACTCATCAGTTTTGAGCTGCACCTCCTTAACTCTCTCTACTATGGTAGATTGCATCTCCGTCGCAAACAGTTTCTGTCCCGATTCACTTGGTAATTTCATCTCTAACTCCATCCTAGTCATCTTTGTTATTAACTAAGTTTGAGCTGTTAACATAGAGAACTTTTCCCAACCCTTCCTACTTAAGGCATCGACAACTACATTGGCTTTTCCAGGGTGATATAGGATTTCACAGTCGTAATCTTTTATCAACTCCAGCCATCTCCTCTGTCTCATATTCAACTCCTTTTGTGTGAATATATATTTTAGACTCTTGTGGTCCGTATATATCTCACATTTTGTCCCTTAAAGATAATGTCACCATATCTTTAAGGCAAACACTACCGCGCCCAGTTCCAGATCATGAGTAGGGTAAACTTTCTCATAGTCCTTCAACTTCCATGATGCATACGCAATGACCTTGCCATGCTGCATAAGCATGCATCCAAGTCCTCTATGCGAAGCATCGCTATAAACTACGAAATTTCCTATGTCATCGGGTAATGACAAAACAGGTGTTTCACTTAACCTCTTCTTCAATTCTTGAAAATTGTCCTCACATTTCTCACTCTTCCTTGTCAAGTTAGTCAACGGAGTAGCTATCTTCGAAAAATCTTGAATGAATCTCCGATAGTAACCCGCTAACCCTAGGAAACTCCGTACCTCAGTCGGCGTTTTCAGTTGTTCCCAATTCATTACGGTTTTCACCTTTGTTGGATCTACTGAAATCCCTTCATGGTCAATGACATAACCTAAAAACTGTACCCTATCTAACCAAAATTCACACTTAGTGAACTTAGCATACAACTTCTCCTCCCTTAGTGTTTCCAACAAAATTCTTAGGTGTTCCGCATGATCTTTTAGCATCTTAGAATAGACTAGAATATCATCGATAAACACCACGACAAACTTGTCCAAATATTGTTTGAACACTCTGTTCATCATATCCATAAATGCACCTAGTGCATTAGTTAACCCAAATAACATCACCAGAAACTCGTAAGGACCATAACGAGTTCTAAATATTGTCTTTGGTACGTCTTCATTCCTAACCTTCAGCTGATGATACCCTGTCCTTAAATTTATTTTAGAAAAATGCTTTGCCTCTTTCAATTGATCAAAAATATCATCGATCCTAGGCAATGGGTACTTATTCTTTATCGTTAACTTGTTTAACTCTCGGTAGTCAATAGAAAGTCTTAACGATCCGTCCTACTTCTTGACAAACAGTACCGGTGCTCCCCATGGTGAAACACTCGGTTGAATGTACTTCCTGTCCAATAGTTCTGGCAACTGCACCATACGATACGGTGCCTTTGAAACTGGTGTCGCTCCTGGCACAATGTCTATTATGAATTCGGTCTCCCTATCTGGCGGAAGACCCGACAACTCACTTGGAAATACATCCATGAATTTACTCACTATAGGTATTTGTTCCATGGTTGATCCCACTCTCTGGGTATCAACAACATGGCACAGATAGCCTACACACCCCTTCCTTAATAGTTTCCTAGTTTGTGTCATGGTAAGACAACACGAACATCTCGACAATCTATTACCATAAAATATTACATTAGGTTGTCTTAACGTTTTAATATTTACGCTTTTCTTTTGACAATCTATAATTGCCCCATGGTTAACCAACCAATCCATTCCCAAAATTATGTCGAATTCTCCTAACTTTATCGGTATCAAATCTACCGATAATTTATAACCCCGTATATCTACGCAACAACTCCTATGACCATCTTCAACAGGAATTATTTTTTCGTTTGCTACCTTAATATTTAAAGGTATAGGCAACTTTTTGGAAAGTAATCCTAATCGTCTAGCAAAATCACATGCGATAAATGAACAAGTAGCACCCGAGTTAAACAACATGTAAGCATTTAGGTCATTGATCGAAATAATTCATGTGACAACGTCCCCTGATGCCATCGCATCTTGGACTGGCATGTTAAAGGTATGGGCCATCGGCCTACCTGGCTGCGCTGGACCCCTAATAGTTAACTTACCATTATTGGCGCCCTTATTCCCGTCCGTCCCTTTCTTCGGGCAGTTCTTTGCCATGTGGTTAGTTGACCCACACACAAAGCATCCATGGTTCTTCTTCGGACTTGGACAGTTAGGCGCAATGTGCCCCTCCTGTCCACAGCTATAGCATACGGCCTTCCCCTTGAGACAGACTCCTAAGTGAGTCTTCCCACAGGTCTTGCAGGCCTCCATCATCCTCTTCAGGTATCCTTGCTTCACTCTGGTATTCCCAGAGTTAACCATCTTCCATTTATACCCTTCGCCACTCCCGCTAGCTCCTTCAACCTTTACTCCCCCATCCACTTTCCCCTTATTCTTCTTGTCTTTGTTGTACTGGCTCAACGCCTCGCTATCACCTTCGGCGATTATTGCCTTTTCTAAAATGGTCCCAAATGAAGTACTTTGGAACACAAAAATACGATTATAGAGCCAGGGTTTCAAGCCCTGCTCGAACCATCGCACCTTCCTAACCTTGGTGTCCTCTTGGTATGGAGCAAACCTCGCCAGTTCATTAAACTTGGCGGCATATTGGGGAACCGTCATGTCCCCTTGTTTCAAGTCCAGAAACTGCATCTCCATCCTCCCCTGCATACTTGTGGGAAAATAGTTCTCGAAGAATATCTCCTTGAACGTCACCCACGTTAGATTCTCAATCCCGGCCCTAGCCTAGTTGTCCTCCCACCAAAAGTTGGCATCTCCCTTCATCATGTAGGTTGCAAAGGCAACCTTCTGCGCCTCATCGACATTTGCTATCACAAATGCCTTCTCGATTTCTTTTACCCACGTTTGGGCTTGGATAGGGTCCATAGTTCCTTTAAACTCTAGCGGACCCACACTCATGAAACCCTTAAACATAGTAGCTCATACTACTCCAAGATTTACGGGGATATTAGCCCCAGTTCTATTAAATGCGGCTGTTAAAAGATTAACAAACTCCTGCATGGGGTTAACCGGACCTCCATCCGGTTGATTTACGTTAGCGCCTTGATTACGTGGTATTCTTCTTGGTGGCATTTTGCTGTTACAATAAACAACAAATTTCGTTATTATTTATTTCCTAATAGTTGGTTATTATTCACAATTTAAACAATAACTTAAACATTCATTACTCAATATGTTTCGAAAAAGGCTTATATTGATTCATTGTAGTATAATACTACATCGGTTACATTACATAGACTAAGCTGATTACATTACTTTATCGCAATTGCTTTCCAAAAATTGGAATTTTACAGACTACACTTTGTTATACAAAAGAGGATTTTACGTCACTACTAGATAAAAAATATTTACATATCTAAACTATTCTAGCCAATACTAGATCACATCTGCCTTAAGGCATTATTAAAATCCGCCTTGGCAAGACCGACAATAATATCATGGCTGATAGTATGTCGCGTCTGCCCTACCTCTATGGGATAACCAACCACCTACTGCTGGAAGTCCGCATGAGAACTCCTATAAATATAGGACATTCTCTCTATCTTCTATTTTTTGGTCTTTAGCTCCCCAGAGCTCAAAGACCTCCTGTTTCAGCTCATGGACCTTGTCCTTGGCCAAAACTCTCTCATCGTGCTCCTACTCCCACATGAACTCTACATCGGTCTTACCCTCTAAGACTGCCTGGAGCTCTGCTTTTAGCTCCATAACCTCCTGACAGTAATGGATGTTTCTATCCAACACTGACATAAAAGGTGACATCATTTACTCCCCCGTAGCCATATCTACTACTATTGCTACTTGGTTAAAGGACACTACCTCCACCTCCTCCTCTAACATGTCGTCAAACACGGACATAAGGTCTAAGGTCTCTGAGTCTTCAGACTCAACCACTACAACTTCGAGCTCTGCCGCTATGGGGTTCGGTAAAATCTATATCTGATTAACCTATCCTTCACTGACTACATGTACGTCTCTCGACATTCCATTTTCTCTTGACATCTACACAACACAAATAAGTTTGATTAGTACATGTCAGTAGAATAATAAAACACATAACATATATAATGCATTTTTATAAGGTTACTTTCCATCTTTTAGTTCTTTGACTTTTCTTAAGGTTATGACTTACGGTTTAAATCCCCCTTTAAGTTTTATAAACTAATGCTTTGAAACTAACCTGTGACATCCCCAAATCTGGGTATCTTCCAACCCGACAGATGGTGCTGCACTATGCTATAGTTCACACAAACATTCAATTGAAATGCCTCAAAAGAACGAATATGTCTTATATATTTTCAAAATAATATTTACATTCCCCCAAGTTCTTTATTACCGTTATATTTTTCCTTATCATAATATCAAATATTATCATTACAAACCTATACTATTACATAAGTAATCTACGGGTTCACCTTAGCCTTCCCTTTATCCTTGTCGGATCCGTCGGTCCGTTCGATCTTAGCTGCATTCATATGGTTCAAGCAAGAGTGAGCCTATCTAGCACATCAAGTACAATAATTCTAATAAAACAACATGCTTGAAACATAGAAATCGTATATCTTCAATAACTGAACAATAGTTACGAAGTACTATCGATAATTCAAAATAGCACTTCTTTTCATGCAAAACATTTTACAACAACAATATTTAGTTAAACATCAATTCCGGTCCAAGACCATGAGCATTTTATAAGTTCTTTAAAAAGGACATCCCGGCACGAAGTTCGTAAGTCTGGTATAGCTTACGAGCACGTCTAGGTGATCAGCCTATAGTACTATATACTGATCAACACTACATTCATTAAATGTGTGTACGTTTAAGTTGTGGCAACCTCACGTGCCTGTCGTTTGACGACAAAATAATTTAGCATACTCAATTTTCATTCGAAAACCACAGCAACATAGTTTGGTAAAACATTGACAATACTTTGATAGATTATAAGAAATCCAACATATCGTAAGTCTAGCCGAAAGAATTGGCATTGACTTCATCAGACATTAACTCATGCGTAAGAATACATAAATCACAAAGCTTGCCCAGATTGAACTGAAACAAGGGTTAGAATACTTGCCTTTAGCGTCTGCTACAGTTACATAACACGTGCACTTTAAGTCCTTAAGTCTCTGCAGTAGATGATAACATCACATAACACATTATGTCATGATTAACATACATGGTTTCTAAAGAATGTTACCCTTCTTCTCAATCTAATTACGTCTTAGATTTGTTATTATTGGTTCTGGCTTTCCGTTAAGTCATTCTTACATTCATATGCAATTGAGTTGCTTCAGCCCTAAGTGATCATACTTAAGGTTTAAACATGGCTTAACAATGTTATAATTAAGCTTTTGTTCATGCTCTTCTTACAACCATTCTTGAATGTCAAAATTCGAAGGCTGGCGCTGTGGCGCCAGCTTTACTACTCTGACCCACGCCGCGGCACAACTCGTCAGTATATTTTCCCCAGTTTCGGCGCTGCGATGCCAACTTCTTCACAATGGGCCGCATTGCAGTGCCACACTTCAGTAGGTCTCAACATCCTCTCGGCCATGCTCGGCACTGCGGCACCAACTATTTGGCCTTGGGCTGGCGCCGCGGCGCCATCTTTGTGCACCAGAAAATTTTTACAAATTTTTATTTTTGTGAAACCTAGGGGCTCATAACTTCTTCGTTATAAGTCTGAATTGGCTTGTTCAAGAGCCTACGGTTCAAAAATTACATACTCTACATGTTCATGCAAGAATTTTATTTATTTGACTTCGTTAACTAAAAATTCACCTATTAGTCCATTTTTAACGAAAACGATTAACGTTCGTGAACGTTCAATGCTCGTTTCTTCGTTCTAAGTTAGAATCCGGTCATTTTTGAGTCCGCAACTCTATAATGCCAAATAAAACTTGACTCCATAGCCAACTAATATTTTTGAGTTCAAACATAAAATTCGACTTCCATTCCGAGAATTTCACGAATTCGACGATTATCGTCCAATCGTGTGAATTCAGGTAAAACTTTGTTACTAGTGATTTGTTCATCATTCCAAATGGATTCAATTCATTAACTAGACATCTCAACCTACATATTATAACAACTTATTTTCATATTAAGTTATGGCTTATTCTTCATAAGTTTATAACTTAACAAATTATACTTTACATGATTTCATTTCATATGACTTATAATTGGTTTAAGTTCTTTAACCAACATTCTTACCTTTTATCAATCATACTAACTTCATATGACAAGTTCATCATTGTACATCATAAGTTCATAACTTATTTACGTTTAACTTACTTATTCATGACTTATTCGACTTAAGTCCATTGCTTATTCACTTCTTATGATTGCTTAGCATACATGACTATCACTTCTCTATCAAGCTATTATGGTAGAGATAGAAGACTAATGGCATAGAATCATTTACCTTTGATGACTAGCTTCCTCCTTGAAAATCTAATAATGGAAATATGACTTATTTGTGCTTATTCTCTCTACCAATTAAATTGCTTTATAAGGAAAGTTGTTGGATAATTTGAACAAGCAAATAATGAATAAGCTTTTCCTCTATTTATAGGCTTGCTAAGTTAGGGTATATTGGTCATTAGGACATCCCACCTCCTTAACAAACCTCCTTACTATTCACTTACTTAATCCCTAAGTTTACTTGCTAACCACAATATTTGCTTGGTCATTACATTTGTTTCTTGATCACCACAACAATTATCTAAAGCTTGGGCACCAAGATCACCCATGGGATGCCCCATGAATCAAGCTAGCTCGTTGGATCATTACTTTGGGCTTAGATTTAATTACTTAGATTATTCTTGTGGCTTGCATTAATTTTGTTTGGGCTTAACATTAATAAACACTTGGGATTCACATTAAGAAACACTTGGGCTTGCCTCTTAACTCTTATTGGACTTGTACTTCCTACAAGATCCACCATTCCATTTCATTAGACTTAATCCTTAACGTTCTTAATTTTAAGTTCGCATGCAAAATATTACATTTTCCATACTTGAATTATTATAACATAATCCATCTCACCTTGATATTATAACGTTACGTATTTCTTGAAAATTTAAAAATAATTTCCGAGCAAAAATCGATGAATAGTATTTTTCGGAAAATTTCTCGAAAAGCTTTTATTTTTGTCTTGGAAATTCAAACACTTTAATTCCTTCACATAGTTAAAATACTACGATGTTCTGATGTTTCTAGTTTATAGAACGACGTTCATCTTACTAACACATGATAATAAGAAATAATATTATTTTATTCATTATAAAAGTATTTACAAAAGGTTTGATTTTCTGGGGCGTTACAATGAACCTTCAGGTTGATCACGATTGGCTGAAAACATTTAAATTAAACAAGAATGAGCATTTGGGTGCCCAACAAGTAATAGCAACAATAAATATTAGCTAAAAGGATAAATATTTTTTTCGAATGACACTTCTACAACGGATCAACAGTTGTGAAGTAAGCTGAACGAATAATAACATATCAATTCTATATCAAAATTTTGAAACTACGTACTGACTATAACTAGAGATTAGTCGACAGACTATGAACATTGTTTTCTATTTTTAAAAAGGTTAAACAGAACTTCATCTGTAAACCTTCATAACTTACAGGCACGGGGGATGATCAACCCGTTATGTCTTGTATTGATCAATACTACATGTAAGAGCGATATCATCGTTCATCTTATCCGCCTTTGGCGCACAAAAGTTTTCCCATGTACGTTATGTTTATACTTAGTCGGGAATCCTAACCAAAACAATTTAATTGGATAATAATAAATTTTTATCTTGTTCAACAATATTGTTAAGTTTGTGTCTAGCCGGATCAAATAGCTTATACGACTTTTAAGTCAACGTATACATACTGAAAATCAATAAGTATGTATCAACATGTGATTAAATACAATGATTATCCAAGTGAGGACACTTGTATAATCATATTTAAAAATTAACGAATAGAATAAATATCTGGATTGTACAATAGTATTGTATTGATAAACAATAATCGGATAATTCATGAACTTGTACGAATACAAAAGATTGGATACATAATAATTAATAATAGAGTTAATAATTAGGCACAATAATAATATAATTCTGAAATTTTCTTACTCATGTCCATTGCATAAAGTAAATGCAAGGATTAGGATACTTGCCTGAGCTACTGCTTACAATAACGCAACTTAGTTTTACCTTTTATAACGAAACCTATCATTAATAAGATAATTCGTTCGATTAGAATAACATACTATAACACATAGTACTACTATTTGTACTCAGCACATAACCTAATCACATTGTCACATATGTTTAGCAGTCACTGGATCACAAACAAACACGTATCTAGTCCAATTATCTAAGTCTGGATCAATTTCTGAAACATGTCGGTGTACCGACTGCTTTATCGGATAAATATTGAGTCTAAAATTCTATTCTGTAGTTCAATATTACTTTAGATATTTTAAATATCTGTCGTATTATTTTTCATAGACTTATAATAATTTTTAAATAATTATTATAATTTATCATGATTTTTCAAACACTGGAATCATTATTAAATGATTTAAATATTAAATAATTCTATTATCTTTAATATTTAAATAATATTAAATTATTAATGAAACCGTTACCAAAATATTAAAGTTATTTATAATAACTCAAAATATTTTTAAAGTATTAATAATACCCTTAAATGATTTTTGATAATAATTAAAATCATTTTTAAATAATTACCATTAATATTTAAGTATTAATGTATTATTTATCAAAATATTAAAAGTCCTTAATTATAACTTAAAATATTTTTAAAACATTTATATCCTTTTTAAATGATTTTTAATTCAATAAAACCATTTCTAAACTATTTATTTAATATAATTATTAAATAAATTAGTATCAAATTATTAATGAAATTTACCTTGAAATATTAAAATTTATATTTTATAACTTAAAATATTTTTAAACTCTTTATTTTCATTTAAAATGATTTTTATAATATCAAAAATTATTTTTAAATAATTTATTTAATATAATTGTTAAATAAATCTAATATCATTAATACTAAATAATTAATGAAATTTTTCTTAAAATATTAAAAGTTATATTTTATAACTTAAAATATTATTAAATACCTTTTTATCATTTAAAATGATTTTTAATATAATAAAATTATTTTTAATTAATTTATTTAATGCATTTATTAAATAAAATAAATATCAATAATATCCAAATAAATATTAATATTTATGAAAAATATGCAAATTATTAAAAGTTAATTTTTATAACTTCAAATTAATTTCTATTTTTAAATAATTTTTTGGAAAATAAATTAAATAAAATTATGAAATCTGTCGCGATAGCCTTTAGCGACAGAAACTGTCGCCTTAGGTGTTCTTGAGAAACCAAGAACATTCAAAATCAGTTTCGAGCTAGCTAGTTTGACAATAAATAATTTATTGTATGTAATATTTCTGGGCTATCTATTGATCAAATATTGTAGTAGTAATGTAATACTTGTAACAACCCGATAGTTTATGTATAATTAAATAAGAAATTTTTCGTATAAATTTTTTTATTATTATTTTAAAGATGAGGATTTGTAAAAGATAAGGTGTATATGTATTTATGTGATAAATAAAAATATATTTATTACACGAATATTTATAAATAATTTTATTTTAGAATTATTGTATATTATAAATTATATTCTTATAATAATTAATTTTAAAGTACAAATGTTTTTATTAATTATTTTTCATGAAAATATAATTATATATTATTTAAATAATATATGAAATGATTTTTAGAATTATTATAATAATTATTTATTTTATTATATGAATTTATGTAAAATTAATTAAGTTAATTATTTTAACTTAATTAATAAGGTTATATATGGTAAATAAATCAGATATGGAATCCAAACCCTAAATTTGGAATTTGAGCAAGAAATGGGAATAATAATATAATATTAATTATATTTTAATTTTTCAGTGCTATAAATATGTACTGTATGTACGTATTGATGATGGTTGGTTAATTATGGTGTATAACTTTAAAACCCTAATATTAATTGGTTAAACCCTAGTTTTACTATGGAAAACCCTAATTTGAAAATCAATAGTGAGTTTAAGACTGTTATATAACTGTGTATATGATTTATGCTGTGTATTATATAATGATTTGATTAATTAGGTAAACCCTAATTAAAATCTAGAAACCCTAAATAAACTTTAGAAAATCCTAATTTCAGAAATGAGAAAACCCTAATTTAAAACTCAAATTAGAGTTTGAGATTGGTTGTAATTGTGTTAATGTAATTAATTAACAAGTATTAGAATTATAATTGTTAATTAGGAGAACCTTAATAAATTTTAAAAACCCTAACTAACTAGAAACCCTAATTCTTAAATTAGTAGCCCTAATTTGCTAATTGGTAACTCTAATTTGTTAATTGTAAGCTAAATACTAATTAGTGGACACTAAAACACTAATGTTCATGTATAGTGTAATTAGAAAATTAATCATAATTAGAAAACCCTAAATTCAAATTTTTAGAAACTAAAATTTATTTAATTTTATTTTTGTGCAAACCCTAAATTGGAAATCTTACAATTGACTTGTGCTAAACCTTAGGGTTAAACCCTAAGGGTTTGCAAGATTGCAAAATGGCCATTAAATTTCCAAGCCAATGACCATTATACCCCTTGCATTATTGAGGCAAATATGTAGGTTTTGACATTAGGTTTAGTTGGTGAACCACTTCAACCACCCAATGTGACTTAAAATGTCAGCAAACCAAGCTAGATCAGCCAATACATGCATCATGCACTTGTATAAATAGATTTGGAGAGAGAGAAATTCATTTGCTAGCTCAATTTTTCCAAACACTTCAACCAATCCTCTCTCTCTCTAAAACCCACGATTTTCTCTTCATTTATCAGTCACAAAACCAGCCCCACGAAATCCATTAACCAAATCAGTAGCCCAGAATTAGAAATCGATCATACAGGGTAGAAAACCCTATTTCAAATCTGACCTTTAATGATATGTTAAATGTTAGATTTTTGTGTTAAAACATGTTATATGTAGTCTATATTGATGATCTGGGTTGGTATCTTAAAGATCCATAACATCTAAGTGAACGCATTTGAAAATTTTAAAAATCTGGAAAATTTTGATTTTGGGTCTGACATTCAAATGTCAGTCCTCATAGATCTTTGGTTGTTAGGAGTTTTTGTTGTTTTAATGTTTGATCGTGTAGTATGCCATGAGATCTTTATTCTAGAACTTGAATCAAAGTCATAACATGTCCCGGTTGTAAGTTATTCAAGGTCAAAGTGCGTTGACCGGCCATGCCCGTCTGTTTCTGGGTTACCCAGAAAGTTTCCAGGTCAGTCTGACAGTAGGTTCATGGCCTGGGATCTTGCAGGTGTTAGCTTATTTGTTGTTCTTGTTGCATCTACAATGTAGTCTGGTATATGAACTCCATGTTTATGCATTTATATCACCTATACATCAAACTGGATAAAGTAGTAACTGGTCAAAGTAGCAAAGTAGTTCATGTTTACGGTTTTTTTGGGAAACCCAGAAAATCTATGAACACAGGTTCTGGCAATATTTGACCAGCGTGTATCTAGAGATTTTGTTGTTAATTTATGTGTTTTAAGTGTTAGATCTCTTTATTTACATTTGTACTACAAGCTGGAACCGGTAAAGCAGCATAACATCAACTCGAAATCGATTAAACCAAGGCACAAAGTAGCTATCAAGCACTGCCTGGGTTTCTGGGTAACCTAGAAAACCCAAGGACCTGACAACCACTTTGGACCTCCTGATCTTTCGATTGATGCATGTTTTGATCTTGGTTGTTCTTGGATCATGTAGTCTGACACGATTACTACACGATCTGCTCAACATCTAGCCCAGAAACACATTACACTGTGCACGTTTCTTGGTCAAACATGGCATCTCGTATACTGCCTATGAATGTTCTTGAGCCTCAATAACACCTAAGGCGACGGTTTCTGTCGCCAAAGGGCTTTAGCGACAAACTTAATTAAAATTAATTCAATTAATTTCTGAAAATTATTTAAAAATAGTATTTAATTTCCAAAAAATACAAAAATAATTTTAAAAATTATTTTAAGTTATAAAAATTAACTTTTAATAATTTAAAATATTTTTCATAAATATTAGTATTTATTTACATATTATTGATAATTAAATTATTTATTACATGCATTAAATAAATTAATTAAAAATGATTTTATTATATTAAAAATCATTTTAAATGATAATAAGATATTTAAAAATATTTTAAGTTATAAAATATAACTTTTAATATTTTAAAGCAAATTTCATTAATTATTTACTATTAATGATATTAAAGTTATTTAATAATTATATTAAATAAGTTAGTTTAAAAATGATTTTAATATTATAAAAATTATTTTAAATGAAAATAAAGTGTTTAAAGATATTTTAAGTTATAAAACATAACTTTTAATATTTAAAGGATAATTTCATTAATAATTTAATATTAATGATTATTAACTTATTATTAAAGATTTTAAATTTATTTAATAATTATATTAAATAAATAGTTTAAAAATGGTTTTATTAATTTAAAAATCATTTAAAAAGGATATAAATAAATTAAAAATATTTTAAGTAATGATTAAAGACTTTTAATATTTTGATAAATACTATATTAATATTTAAATATTAATGGTAATTATTTAAAAAAGATTTTAATGGTTTTAAAAATCATTTAAGGGTAATATTAATACTTTAAAAACATTTTGAGTTATTATAAATAACTTTAATATTTTGGCAATGGTTTCATTAATAGTTTAATATTAATGATAATAGAATTGTTTAATATTTAAATCATTTAATAATGATTCCGATGTTTAAAAATTCATGATAAATTATAATAAATGTTTAAAAATTATTATAAGTCATTTAAAAATAATATATCTGATACTAAGTTACAGGACAGAGTCTTAGACTCGATAATTACCCAATAAAGCCGTCGATACACCGACATATTTCAGAAATTGATCTGAATTTAGATAATTTGATTAGATATGTGTTTATTTATGATTCAATGGTTGTTAAACATATATGACAATGTGATTAGGTTATGTGCTGACTGCAATAGGCGGTGTTATATGTTGAGATATGTTATTGTAATCAGTAAAATAATCTTATTACTGATATGTGGTTATTTAAAAGATAAAACTAAGTTACGAATTATAAGCAGCGCATCAGGCAAGTATCTTACCTTTGCATTTTCTTTATGCAATGGACATGAGTAAGAATGTTTCAAAATTATATTATTACTGTACATATTATTAACCCTATTGTTATATACGCTCATTGATTATCAACATGTTAGTATATGGTAATTCAGATATAAATTATGTTCGTAATTTCTATAAATGGTTATACAAGTGTCCCCACTTGGATAATCATTGTATTTAATCACATGTTGATGCACCTTTGTTAATTACCCATATATATACATGTTGAATTATAGATTATTGTTGAACAATATAAAACCTTTGGTTTAGAACCCCGATAAGTATGAACATCCCGTATATGGGAAAACTTTTTATGCACCCAAGGTGGACAGAGCGAATGATACCCTCGTTCTTGAATGTAGTATTGATCAATACAGGGTACAACAGGCTGATCACCCCCGTGCTCGTAAGTTATGACGGTTTATAGATGAAGTTCTGTTTAACCTTTTCGAAAATGAAAACAATGTTCATAGTATGTCGCCTTAACCCTACTTATAGTCATTATGTAGTTTCAAAAATTTGAAAGAGGGTTGTTATGTTATTATTATCGGTTTAGATTACTTCACAACTATCGATTTATTGTAGAAAGGTAGTATAAAGAAAATATTTAAATTCTTTAAGCTTATATATATAATTGGTATTACTTATTGGGTACTCAAATGCTCATTCTTGCTTAATTTAAATGTTATCAGCTAACTGTGAAGAACCAGAAGGCTCATGCAGAAATAAAGAAAAAGGAAAGCTAACCAAATAAGATTTGTGGTAGTTTATATAATAGTTTGATATTGTTAAAACAATGATATATATTTTCTATCATGTTATATAAGAAACGTATTAAAGGTTACGTACTTGGGAGCTACACTCTAATAATTATGTAAATTAAGTTTAATATTTATATTATTGTTATTATTATTAGTATTATTCCGCTTATAGAAATGGTATCGTGAAGCACCGAGTTCGGGTTTCAAGTATCCGGATTTGGGGGCTTTACATATTTGTATCATAGCTTAGGATTAGAAATCTTAGGTGGGCTGGACCTTAGGCTATAACCTTAGAATAGAGGGAAACATTAAAAATATAAATAACTCATTTAGAGTTTAAAAATAGATGAATTGAATAAATTTATCGTCAAACAAAATAAAAGATAACTTATATAAAACTCTTATTTGCTGTGTATATATCCTATATGCTAATCATGATAATTTATATGTGTAGATGTGTAGTGAAAAAGGCTTGTTATATGCTTATAGCATGAAGAAGGATCAAATCCATACACCCGAGCTGATATCGAATCATATAGGTGAAATAGATGCTCACAATGAAAACAACTAGGACGAGGTGATTATTATAGAAAATGTAGTACCAAATTCGAAGATGGTGGAGCTGACAGATAGTGATTCGGAGACTAAAGTTGAAGCTGATCAAGCATCAACGGAGGTGCAGGATCTGGCGAACAAGGTTTCTTCTCTGGAAAGGCTATTGGAGATAGAAAAGCTACTAAATAGTCAATTACGACAGGAGTTAATAGAAATAATGGAAGAACAAGATAAGCTTAAAATCTAAATTGATTATACGGGAGCCACAAGCAACACATCGTGTGCAGCTCCGAGCAAGAAGGGAGAAAGAAAGATAGAAGACCAGGACTTAGGAAAATTCGACAAGAAGAAAGGGAAAAGATTATGTTATCTTTGCGGTTATGAAGGACATACTACTCTGTATTGTCCCGACTATAAACTAGGTGCATGTTTTGTCTGTGGAATAGAAGGTTATCAGGCGAAAGGTTGTCCAAGGAAAAAGGCGTAGTGAATAGGTAGTATAGGTTCTATTGCGTAGGCGTGATTAATGTAATATGTGTGCTTAGTATGTTTGTGTAAGGTTATATTCTAAAACATTTATAATGATCTAGTTTGTAAATCTTGACTTTTGTGGTCACAAAGGGATAGCTGAGGTTTAAAGTTGTATGTGCTATGCTACGTAAAATATTCGTTAAATGAATATGAACCTATGTTTGAGTAATGAAACAAGTTTAATATATTAAACTTATATGATAAGGTTTATAATGTAAGTTAAATTTATGATTTTATCTAATCAGATAATGCCGCCAAGACGTCGAACTCGAAATCAAAAGGTAGAAGAATCTGTCAATAACGTTAAGGGACAACAACAAGCAGACCCGATGCAGAACTTCGCGAACATGGTAGCACAAGCTATGCAACAGGGAATACCAGCCACAGGGAACCAGCCGGACAACCGCTTAGCTAACTTTAAAGACTTTAAGGCTGTAGTTCCGCTAGAATTCAAAGGTACAACTGACCCTATTGAAGCCCAAACTTGGGTCAAAGAGATTGAAAGAGCATTCGTGATAGCTAGGGTAACTGAAGGGCAGAAGACCACTTTTGCCACCTACATGATGAAGGGTGAGGTAAATTTTTGGTGGGAAGCGAATTAGGCGAGGGGCATGAGCAGATGTAGTTAATTGGGATAGGTTAAAAACATTATTTTTTGAAAACTATTTTTCATCTAGTATGCAGGCTAGGATGGAGATAAAATTTTTAGAATTGAAGCAGCGGAATATGACGGTGTCAGAATACGCCACCAAATTTAATGAGTTAGCTAGGTTTGTCCTGCATCAAGTTGATACGGAGGCTAGGAAAGAGAGAAGGTTTGAGCTGGGATTAAAACCCTGGCTCTACAACAAGGTGACAGTGTTACAGATCCCTACATTTGCAGCACTTATGGAGAAGGCGATTATTGCTGAGCAGTGGAGTGAGGCTGTGAGCCTCTACAACAAGGAGATGAAGAATAAGGGTAAGACCGAAGGAGCTGAGAAGGTAGGAATTAATAGTGGGAGCAGGAGTGGAGATGGAAAGAGGAAGGTGAATAACTTTGGGAATGTTCAGATCAAGCAGGAAGGAGTTAAGAAGCCAACTGTATAGTGTAAGACTTGTGGAAAGAACCACTCTGGGAAATGTTTGAAGGGGAAGTTTGTTTACTATAAGTGCGGGCATGAGGGTCATATCTCTCCCAACTGCCCCAATCCTAGGATGAACAGTGGATGTTTTCTGTGCGGATCGACTGAGCACAAGGTAAAAGATTGTCCAAAGAGGAGGGCGGAGGCAGGTAGTGTGAATACTGGGACTGGTTGCGGGATTTTGGCAATTACGGGACTTACATAATCTAGTAAGCCAACAAATTCAATAGCAAGGGTCTACAACATGACGGTCCAGGTTTCGATGGCAGTTGGTGGTGTAATTCCAGGTATTATTCGTATAACTTTTATTTTACATAATTTTCCTATATATAGTAAATTATTTTATAAAGGAATTTTGAGGGAGGAATTTGAGTTCTTTTAGAAATCAAATTTTTCCATTTGATCAGATAAACAAGCTTTATCTGAATAATTAAAGATCAGTTTGAACAAAGTTGGTCGAGATCTACTTGTGAAGATTGTGTGTGCTATGTACCCTAGTATGTATGAGTTTTAAAACGGTGATTCCGAGGATAAAATCTTTATAAGGGAGGGTGAATGTAACAACCCGATATTTTTTATATAATTAAATAAGAAATTTTTCGTATAATTTTGTTTTATTTTATTTTAACGATGAGGATTTGTACAAGATAAGGTGTATATGTATTTATGTGATAAATAAAAATATATTTATTACATGAATATTTACAAATAATTTTATTTTAAAATTATTGATTATTATAAATTATATTCTTATAATAATTAATTTTAAAGTAGAAATGTTTTTATTAATTATTTTCCATGAAAATATAATTATATATTATTTAAATAATATATGAAATGATTTTTAGAATTATTATAATAATTATTTATCATATTCTATAAATTTATGTAAGATTAATTAATTTAATTATTATAACTTAATTAATAAGGTTATATATGGTAAATAAATCAGATATGGAATCCAAACCTTAATTTTGGAATTTGAGCAAAGAATGAGAATAATAATATAATATTAATTATATTTTAATTTTTTCGTGTTATAAATATGTACTGTATGTACGTATTGATGATGGTTGGTCAATAATGGTGTATAACTTCAAAACCCTAATATTAATTGGTTAAGCCCTAGTTTTATTGTGGAAACCCCTAATTTGAAAATCAATAGTGAGTTTAAGACTGTTACATAACTGTGTATATGATTTATGCTGTGTATTATATAATGATTTGATTAATTAGATAAACCCTAATTAAAATCTAGAAACCCTAATTAATCTGTAGAAAGCCCTAATTATAAAACCCTAATTTCGGAAATGAGAAAATCCTAATTTGAAACTCAAATTAGAGTTCGAGATTGGTTGTAATTGTGTTAATGTAATTAATTAACAAGTATTAGAATTATAATTGTTAATTAGGAGAACCTTAATAAATTTTTGAAAACCCTAATCAACTAGATACCCTAATTCTTAAGTTAGTAGCCCTAATTTGCTAATTTGGTAACCCTAATCTGTTAATTGTAAGCTAAATTCTAATTAGTGAACACTAAAACACTAATGTTCATGTATAGTGTAATTAAAAAATTAATCATAATTAGGAAACCCTAATTTCAAAATTTTAGAAACTAAAATTTTTTTAATTTTTTTTTGTGCAAACCCTAAATTAGAAATCTTATAATTAATTTGTGCTAAACCTTAGGGTTAAACCCTAAGGGTTTGTAAGATTACAAAATGGCCACTAAATTTCCAAGCCAAATGACCATTATACCCCTTACATTATTGAGGCTAATATGTAGGTTTTGACATTAGTTTTAGTTGGTGAACCACTTCAACCATCCCATGTGACTTAAAATGCCAGCAAACTAAGCTAGATCAGCCAATACATGCATCATACATTTGTATAAATAGATTTGGAGAGAGAGAAATTCATTTGCTAGCTCAATTTTTCCAAACACTTCAACCAATCCTCACTCTCTCTAAAACCCACGATTTTCTCTTCATTTATCAGTCACAAAACCAGCCCCACGAAATCCACTAACCAAATCAGTAGCCCAGAATCAGAAATCGATCATAGAAGGTATAAAACCCTATTTCAAATCTGACCTTTAATGATATGTTAAATGTTAGATTTTTGTGTTAAAACATGTTATATGTAGTCTATATTGATGATCTGGGTTGGTATCTTGAAGATCCATAACATCTAAGTGAACGAATTTGAAGATTTTAAAAATCTGGAAAATTTTGATTTTAGGTCTGATAGTCAAATGTCAATCCTTGTAGATCTTTGGTTGTTAGGAGTTTTTGTTGTTTTAATGTTTGATCGTGTAGTATGCCATGAGATCTTTATTCTAAACTTGAATCAAAGTCATAACATGAGCCGATTGTAAGTTATTCAAGGTCAAAATGCGAAGACCGGCCATGACCGTCTGTTTCTAGGTTACCCAGAAAGTTTCCAGGTCGGTCTGACAGTAGGTTCATGGCCTTGGATCTTGCAGGTGTTAGCTTATTTGTTGTTCTTGTTGCATCTACATTGTAGTCTGGTATATGAACTCCATGTTTATGCCTTTATATCACCTATACATCAAACTGGATGAAAGTAGTAACCGGTCAAAGTAGTTAAGTAGTTCATGTTTACAGTTTTTTGGGAAACCCAGAAAATCTATGAACACGGGCTCTGACAAGATTTGACCAGCGTGTATCTAGAGATTTTGTTGTTAATTTATGTGTTTTAAGTGTTAGATCTCTTCATTTACATTTGTACTACAAGCTGGAACCGTTAAAGCATCATAACATCAACTACAAATCGATTAAACCAAGGCACAAAGTAGCTATCAAGCACTGCCTGGGTTTCTGGGAAACCCGGAAAACACAAGAAGGGCGTGACAACCACTTTGGACCTCCTGATCTTTCGATTGATGCATGTTTTGATCTTGGTTGTTCTTGGATCATGTAGTCTGACACGATTACTACACGATCTGCTCAACATCTAGCCCATAAACACATTACACCGTGCACGATTCTTGGTCAAACATGACATCTCGTATACTGCCTATGAATGTTCTTGAGCCTCAAGAACACCTAAGGCGACGGTTTCTGTCGCCAAAGGGCTTTAGCGACAGACTTAATTAAAATTAATTAAATTAATTTTTGAAAAATACAAAAATAATTTTAAATTTTTTTTTAAGTTATAAAAATTAAATTTTAATAATTTGAAATATTTTTCATAAATATTAGTATTTATTTAAATATTATTGATAATTAATTTATTTATTAAATATATTAAATAAATAAATTAAAAATGTTTTTATTATATTAAAAATCATATTAAATGATAACAAGATATTTAAAAATATTTTAAGTTATAAAGTATAACTTTTAATATTTTAAAGCAAATTTCATTAATTATTTACTATTAATGATATTAAAGTTATTTAATAATTATATTAAATAATTTAGTTTTAAAATAATTTTAATATTATAAAATTCATTTTAAATAAAAATAAAGTGTTTAAAGATATTTTAAGTTATAAAACATAACTTTTAATATTTAAAGGATAACTTCATTAATAATTTAATATTAATGATTATTAACTTATTATTAAAGATATTAAATTTATTTAATAATTATATTAAATAAATAGTTTAAAAATGGTTTTATTAATTTAAAAATCATTTAAAAAGGATATAAATGAATTAAAAATATTTTAAGCAATGATTAAAGACTTTTAATATTTTGATAAATACTATATTAATATTTAAATATTAATGGCAATTATTTAAAAATGATTTTAATAATTTTAAAAATTATTTAAAGGTAATACTAATACTTTAAAAGCATTTTGAGTTATTATAAATAACTTTAATATTTTGGCAATGATTTCATTAATAGTTTAATATTAATTAAATATTAATGATAATAAAATTGTTTAATATTTAAATCATTTAATAATGATTCCGATGTTTGAAAATTCATGATAAATTATAATAAATGTTTAAAAATTATTATAAGTCATTTAAAAATAATATGACTGATACTAAGTTACATGACAGAGTCTTAGACTCAATAATTACCCAATAAAGCCATCGGTACACCGACATGTTTCAGAAATTGATCTAGATTTAGATAATTTGATTAGATATGTGTTAATTTGTGATTCAATGGTTGTTAAACATATGTGACAATGTGCATAGGTTATGTGCTGACTGTAATAAGCAGTGTTATGTGTTGAGATATGTTATTATAATCAGTAAAATAATCTTATTACTGATAGGTGGTTATTTAAAAGATAAAACTAAGTTGCAAATTGTAAGCAGCGCATCAGGCAAGTATCTTACCTTTGCATTTTCTTTATGCAATGGACATAAGTAAGAATATTTCAGAATTATATTATTACTGTACAGATTATTAACCCTATTGTTATATACGCTCATTGATTATCAACATGTTAGCATATGGTAATTCAGATATAAATTCTGTTCGTAATTTCTATAAATGGTTATACAAGTGTCCCAACTTGGATAATCATTGTATTTAATCACATGTTGATGCACCTTTGTTAATTACCCGTATATATATATATATATATATATATATATATATATATATATATATATATATATATATATATATAAATATGAATTATAGATTATTGTTGAACAAGATAAAACCTTTGATTTGGAACTCCGACAAGTATGAACATCCCGTACACGGGAAAACTTTTTATGCACCCAAGGATGACAGAGCGAACGATACCCTCGTTCTTGCATGTAGTATTGATCAATATAGGGTACAACGGGCTTATCACCCTCGTACCCGTAAGTTATGACGATTTACAAATGAAGTTCTGTTTTAACCTTTTCGGAAATGAAAACAATGTTCATAGTATGTCACCTTAACACTATTTATAGTCATTATGTAGTTTCAAAAATTTGAAAGAGGGTTGTTATGTTATTATTATCAGTTCAGATTACTTCACAACTATCGATTTGTTGTAGAAGGGTTGTATAAAGAAAACATTTAAATTCTTTACATTTATATATATAATTGCTATTACTTGCTGGGCAGTCAAATGTTCATTCTTGCTTAATTAAATGTTTTCAGCTAAGTGTGAAGAACAAGAAGGCTCATGCAGAAATAAAGAAAAAGGAAAGCTAACCAAATAAGATTTGTGATAGTTTATATAATAGTTTGATATTGTTAAGACAATTATATATATATTATCTATCATGTTATGTAAGAAATGTATTAAAGGTTACGTACTTGGGAGCTAGACTATGATAATTATGTAAATTAAGTTTAATATTTATATTATTGTTATTATTATTATTATTATTATTATTCCGTTCATAGAAATGGTATCGTAAAGCACCGAGTTCGAGTTTCAAGTACCCGGATTTGGGGGCTTTATTATACTACAAGTTCATAAAAATTTCTGGTTCATAACATAACATAGTTGCAAGATCAGAGCTGTTCTTCATTTTTTGGGTTACCCAAAAATGGAGAACAATTCGACTATGCATATTTGGGCTTCTACAACTTGCAATCCATGTGATGATTTTGTGATATAAATGTTGTAGTGTGTAGCCAACATGTCAAGGTTTAGATCTATCACAAAAAATCACCATAACAATATCGCTGCAACTAGATCTATGCCAGTCAAAGTCCGTCAGTGTTCATGTTCATTAGTTTTCTAGGTTACCTAGAAAACTGAGTTCATGAATGTCTAACCTCCTTTGACCACCCACTAAATCAAGTATATATGATATCTAGAGATTCTAAAAGCATGGATCTAAAGTTAAACTAACATACTACAACATGGTTACAACAAATAACTCATAACGCACAACATCTACAAGATCAGAGGCTACAAAATCATTGTCAGTTCTGGGCAAGATCTGGGTTACCCAGATTTTGTCCAGTCATGGTCGGTCGACGGGGTTTGACAACCCATAACTTTAAATCTTTTTATGCTCTGACCTTGATTCAAGTTCTAGAATAGCGATCTCATAGCATACTACAAGATCAAACCTTTAAACAACCAAAAACATCAACAAACTGAGATTTAAGAGATCTGACATTTGGTTGTCAGACAACACATAAAAATTTCAAATTTGAGCTTATAGATGTTATGGATCTAACATCTACCAACCCAGATCATTAGTAAATATTATATATATACAACATATTTTAACACTCAAACATAACTTTTAACATAGCTAGCAAGATCAGATTATAAATTAGGTTTTATACCTTTACTTGAATAACTTTTGATTCTAGTCTCCTGATATGATCTAGGGGTAATAGGGGATTGATTTGGGACTGAATTTCTTATAATTTTTGTCGTTGAGGAGAGAGATAGAGAGGTTTGGTTGAGAGCAATTGTACAAATGAGGCTTGACTGAGACTTTTTCTCTCTCTTGATCTATTTATATTTTGAATGCAATGCATGAATCTGATCATGTTGCTGTCAATAATAGATTTTGGCACATGGGATATCTAGTTTGGTCACCCACTCCATATTTTATCAGGATTTGCAAGCAACCTATTAAAGAATTGAAAAAGGGCATAATTATCTTTTGGCTAGCAATTTTAATGGCATGTTGGTAAGTTAGCAAACCCTTAGGGTTTAACCCTTATGGTTTAACCCTAAGGTTCAACAAATTTAAATTTCTCTAGGATTTATTTAGGGTTAAAAAAATTAAAAAATTAGTTTCTAAAGATAAAAATTAGGGTTTGCTAATTAAATAGATTTTCTAATTACATTAGACTTGAAATTAAGTTTAATAATTCACTAATTAGCAATTAGCTTTCCCCTTTAGCAATTAGGATTTTCAATTTGAAAATTAGGGTTCTCAAAAATTAGGGTTTCCCTAATTAAGGCTAATATTTATAACTCCGGTTGTTAATCACATTATCACGATTACATAACAATCTTGTACTCTAATTTGAGTTTCAAACTAGGGTGTAGAACAGTAATATAAGATTTTTCTACTGTCACACAATAATTGACAAATTATAAGTCTACACACATACAGTACACATTTATATCTCTGAAATATAATTAATATGATATCATTATTCTCATTTATATATTAAATCTAAAATTAGGGTTTGGATTCCATATCTGATTTACCTTGCATATATAGCATTATTAATTAAGTTAAAATAATTAAATTAATTATCTGAACTAAAATTCATATAATAAAATAATTATTCTAATAATCATTCAATATATTATAAAATATTATAATAATCATATTTTCATGGAAAATAAATAATAAAAACATTTCTACTATAAAAGTAATTATTATAAGAATATACTTTATTCATGATTATTTGTAATTATTCATGTAATAAATATATTTTTATTTATCACATAATTACATACGCTTTATCTTATATCTATTCCCACCTTTAAAATAATAATTTTATATGCAAAATTTATTATTTATTTATATAAAAAATATCGGGTTATTACAGCAGCGTCTCGAACTGAATCAGATAATACATAACTCAATCTTGAGCTCAATTAATCATGGTGTTGAATACGTTATTCATCTCTACCATCTTGATCTTCTTTGTTTGGGCTTCCCCCTCTACTACTCCCGCACGCTGAGCGGCTTTCTCAAACGCGTCTTCAACTCTTGCTCTCTTGCCGGATTCTTCTTTTAGTTTGTTCTTCAGCTCCGCCATCTCCTCTCTCATTTGCTCATTTTCTCCTTCAGTGTGAATCAGCTTCAATTAAAAATTACTCAAGCGTCCATCAAGGTCTCATCGTCCTTTTGTGCCATTGAGGTTTGCTGTTCAATTACTATCTCTTCCAATTCCTCGACTCTATCCTGAAATTCCACATTGCGGTCGTATATGTGACAATCGACATTTTGTAATTAAATTTTAATATTTATTGGATTGAATAAATATTTTTTCGATGAATTAATTATTAGATTAAATAATTAATTGATGAAGTTGTGTTAGATTAATTTAATGTGGAGAATTATTATTATTCGAAATATATAATTATGTGAGCTTATTGAATTAAAAAGGAATATATATTGAGCCTAATGTTATTTTAATTACTTTAATAATTAATTAGAGGTTTAATAATTTGACATTATTAATGAATGAGAATTTAATTATTTGACTATGTGAATTAATGAGAAATTATTATATTTTATTTAAATTAAAGTAAATAAGATATTTGATTATTTTGTAATTGGGTGTGACATGGAATAAACTATAGGATAAAAGAGTTATTAAATTAAATGGTTTGGAATCTTTTATTGTCAGCCAAACGAGGCCCTAAGAGGAGTTGGTGGCTGTTAACCATTTCTGGGTAACTGACCACCACTCAATGCGTCAGTTCTTTATTATATACGCCTTCCTTTTTGTTTTATTATTTGCTAAGTCTGGAAAAGCAAAACAGAGAAGGAAAGAGAGAGTTTGTGGAATTGTCAGAGAGAATTGAGAAATTATTGAGGAATTTGGGAGTTGAGTAATCGAATTAGCATCCAAAAAGGGTTTATCCATTAATCTGCACTCTATACTCTGGGTACTTCCTTTAAACCCAATTTTTTATTACGTCGTATAAGTTTCTTAGAAAATGGCTTTCAAAATTTTGTAAAGTCTTTGTAAATGGGAAATTGTGTTGTTATATGGATATATGTAATAATATGATTAGCATAACATGTTTTATTATATGTTATATAGGTTTCCATATCATCGATTCATAATTTTATAACGTATATTATTTACAGAGTATAGAATATGGCCATATGGCCCTTATACATAAAATTAACATGTCAAACATAAATTGTTTTGCAAAATTCACACTAGTATATAATTATGCATGTTAAAACGAAGGAAACGAAACTTGAATGGATGGAATTGGTGTTATAACGAATTCGTGGTGTTGAATTTTATGATTTATGTTCAAAACCTTCAAGAACATCAAGAACAGTGAAAATTTCATGTTTTAATTCTATAATTATATGTTTTAATGGGTTAAAATCATTCTAAAAATGTCGGGTAATGGTTATGTATGAATTCTAGAATATGGGTATGTTAAATTAGTGAAATTAATGATCATGTAGGGTTTATTTCGCTGAACTCTGTGTTCTTCGCGAATAGAGAATCGAAATCTGGAGTTTCGCACCGCGGCGCCAACTCCAGAACTGAAGTCTCGTGCCGCAGCGCCACCGCACCGCAGCGCCAAGTATCCGGCTGCAGCACCACGGCGCCGCAGAGCGAAGACCAAGTATAACTATGGCACCGCAGCGCCACTTAGCAGAATGTCCAGAAATGCAAATTTTAAGTGTTCGAGTATAGAAATGTAATAGTAACTCAACCTAATAAATATAAAATTAGGTTAAACATATAATGAGATGTTAAAGTAGATTCTTAACACGTCCATAACATAATTAGGTGTGAATTGAATGATTGAATGCATAGTTGGCTTAATGTCCGTGAGATGTAAATTATGTGACAATGAATGTAGTAATTTGATCAAGTATGGTAATAATCAAAGTTAGACAAAGAGAATGAACTTGTGATGACTAGTACGTTATAATTGATTGGTATTATGAATGTAAATGATATGTAGGATTTAAATCAAGGAACATGTTTAATTAACGTGTAATCTACGCACGAGACATGTTTTCTAACCCTACTTGTTATCATTATTCAAGTTTGTAAATTACTTCAAGCAATTCTTGTTATTATTAAATCAAGTTTGATTTGTTATATTAAAAATTAATTATCTTTTCAAAGTATGAATCTGTTATACAATACTTGTTCTATTGTATACCTCTTGAGATTGTTATTCAATTTAAATACCATTTACTGTTAAATCTTGTTAGACTAGCGAACCCTTAATGATTCGAATAGTCCATAGTTGATGAGCGTTCTAAATTTCAGAACCCTTGAAGAATTATCCTAACTAAACTTTCTTTGGTGCGGACTCAAATGTCCAACTAAGATGAATAACCCTGTATAGGGGATTACTTATGCGTTAGCGTTAAGATATTGTGCACAGTATGGTACTAAGGGCTGATCCCCCTAAGTACGAGAAGAAGAGTCCATAGTCTTATGACTATTAAAGGTTTCAAGTATAACCTTTGATAACCTAGGACATAGTTCAAGGTCTTATGACCCTCAGATTTCTTTTGATTCTTGTTATTCATTCTTGATTCAAAAGTTGAGCATTATTTCAGAAGTCTTTGATTCACTCACATGTTATTATATTGTTACTTTCATTATTATACTTGTGGGCAATTGTGCTCACTCTTGCGAATAATAACATTCCAGTTAAGAACGAAAGAATAGACGAACCTTCTACTAGCAAAGGCAAGGGCAAGATTAACAAGTGATGAAGACTTGTTGTTTATGTGATATTGAATTTATGTGTTAAGACTTATGTTAATGTTGTTTAAGACTTATTATTTGTTTATGTTTTCGTACAGATGTTTAAGGTTAGTATGACATGGGATTGTATTTATTATTCAGATGTTGTAACCCCATAAGGGGAGGATTTATTTATATCTATTGCATGATTTGCATTTATTATGGGTAGATAGATATATGATGTTTGTATAGTGAACACCAAATCATATGGAAATGGAAGTACCCGAATTTTGGGGGTGTCACAGGTTGGTATCAAAGCTGTTGGTTATGAACCTTAGGTGGGGAAACAACCTTAGGTAGTAGCCTTATAGGAAGAACATAGTGATGGAAAACTCTTATCGAGTTCTAAGAAATGAATTTCTTAATTCATTAAAGATAATAAACGACTTTATGTGCTTATGTGTATAAGTATGTGCTCACTAGTATGACTTAGTAACTAAACTTAAAACTATGTTGTCAGGATGTCATATGTTGGAGGAGCTAGTCGAGCTGGGGAGGAGGAACCCCGAGTGCCTACTGAGGAGGAGCCCCGAGACATTCATGTTGTCAGGGAGCAGTTGATTCAGAGAGAGCCATCTCCATTGACCACTATTGTTGGTAAGGAGCATGAGTCTAAGACTGATCCAGAGGAGGAAGAGGAAGAGGAAGAGGAAGAAGAGGAGTTCCCACCGAACTCCATTGATGCTGAGATGTACGACGCGTTATATGACCGTAACGTAGAATTACGAGACACTATTCAGGATTTGACTGAGCGGGCGATTATTCAGCAGATTACTCTCGAGTAGAAGGAGAGGGAGGTTGAGACTCTTTACACACGACTGGGAAATGTAGAATGGGATTTGGTCCACGAGAAGGGTCAAACCGAGGAGAAGACCGAAGAAATAGAGAAGTTAAAGAAGGAATTGAAGGAAAGCTCATAGAGGCTGATCATAGCAGAGGAGGGATAGGTAAGAGAATCACGTCGTGCTAATCTTGCAGAGAGGGATTGTCATGTAAAGAAGGCTAAGGTTGGAGAGACACACTCTACACTTAATAATGCAATGGATGAGGCCCAGGATCGAGTTTTGAGGTACGCAATCCAGTTTGAAGGTCTACCATCGTACATGCTGGATCGCAGAACGATGTCTCGCATCATAGAAGAGGAACGTAGCAAGGCTATTCGTCGCCTTAACAGGCAATGATAGTATTTGTTAAATTATGTGAAATACTTATCTAGTTTTTAGATGTAAATTCAGACGTGTTTATGAACGAATGAATATTTTAATGGTTTAAATCCTGTAGATTCTATATCTCGGGATAGTTGATGTAAATAGCAGCGATGCTATCGTTTGATGTTAAAACTTTTGATTTGAATAAATATATCAAGTTGTTTGAGATAATGTGTGAAGTGATTATGTTAAATTGTTAAGTTAAGCCTTAACTATTTAGAGAATTTAATAAAGATCTAATAAGCGTATATTCTTAACAGAAATATGCTGCCGAGAAGAAGACAAAACTGTCAACCAGCTCAGGAAGAGTCAACGAATAATAACAATAACACAAATGCTAATCCCGTCCAACAATTAGTGAACTTACTAGCTGGAGCAATGAATAATCAACCTGAAGCTGCACCGAATACTTTGTTTAAGGATTTCAAGGCGGTGGGACCGCCAGAGTTTAAAGGCTCCATGAACCCGATCGAAGCTCAGACTTGGGTTATGGAGATGGAGAAGGTTTTTGAGGTAGCAAGAGTCAGAGAGGACCAGAAGACCGCTTTTGCAACGTTTATGATGAAATCTGAAGCCAGTTTTTGGTGGCAATCAAACAAGGTCCGTGGAGGAGAAGGTATGGTAACCTGGGAGAGGTTCAACGAGATGTTTTTTGAGATGTATTACCCGACTACCTCGCAGAACCAATTGGAGGTTCAGTTTCTGGAAGTGAAGCAAGGGAATATGTTTGTATCAGATTATGCGGCTAGATTCAATGAATTGGCAAGGTTCTCCACGTATCAAGTGCACACGGACGAGAGAAAAGCAAGAAGGTTCGAACAAGGACTGAAGCCGTGGTTGTATAGTAAGGTGTCGACGTTTTAGTTGAAGATATTTACCGAGGTACTAGAGAAAGCCATACTTGCCGAAGGTGGAAGCGATGCGGTAACCAAATACAATTAGGATCAGAAGAAGAAGAAGGATGAAAGTGAAGGAAATAACAAGGCTAGTGGAAGTAGCACATGGGGTGGTAATATTAATCAGAAAAAAAGGTGGAATGACAACTCATCAACTGAAAACCAACAAGGAGGTCAGAAAAAAAGGATTGAAGCATGTCCGACCTGTGGGAAAGCTCATTTTGGAGTGTGTATGAAGGGTAAACATGTGTGCTACAATTGTGGTCAGGAAGGCCACATAACACCTAGCTGTCCTAACCCAAAGAAGGGTGCCTGCTTCACTTGTGGTTCAAAGGATCATTTGGCAAGAGATTGTCCTAAGAAAGGATCTGGAGGGGCAGGATCAGGAGGAAACCGGTAAAATAGCAGTGGAAGTGCTCTGACCATCACAGGACCAACCGCAACCAATCGACCAACCGCCAGGACTTTCAATATGACGGTGCAAGATGCAGTGCAATCGCGTGATGTGGTGTCAGGTATCATTCCGATCAATAGAGTTAATGCTTATGTATTATTTGATTCGGGTGCTACTTGTTCATTTATATCTGACGACTTTGCAAAGAATTTAGAATTGCCTAAGGATGAGTTAGAATACCCCATGAACATAGAAATCGCGAATAGAGAAATAATCCCTATTAAGTACGTGCATAAGAACTGTAGAGTGGATATTAAGGGTAATATCATGAACGTAGATCTTATCCCTATTCGACTTGGGGAATTTGACGTTATCTTAGGAATGGACTGGTTATTCAATTACGGGGCAGTAATTGATTGCCAAAAGAAGCGTATTAACCTTATGACTCCGTCAAAGGTTGTGTTTTATGGTAACAAGTCGCCTAGACAAGAGAGTTGTCTGACGATGATGCAGGCCAGGAAGTTGTTACGATAAGGATGTGTAGGATATTTAGCTTACATAGTTGACAGTCGTAAAGAGAGTCCGAAAGTAGAAGAAATACCTATAGTGAGGGACTTCACCGACGTATTCTCTGACGATTTGCCAGGACTTTCGCCAGATAGAGAGGTCAAATTTGTGATCAATTTGGCGCCAGGAACCACTCCAATATCGAAGGCACCATACCGAATGGCGCCGGTAGAAATGAAAGAATTGATGGTACAACTACAAGAATTACTAGACAAGAAGTACATTCAACTGAGTGTATCACCGTGGGGAGCGCCGGTGTTGTTTCTAAAGAAGAAAGATGGTACAATGCGACTTTGCATCGATTATAGAGAACTGAATAAGGTCACGATTAAGAGTAGATATCCATTACCGAGGATCACTGATCTGTTTGATCAATTAAAGGGAGCAAAATATTTTTCCAAGATAGATTTGAGGAGTGGTTATCATCAATTGAAGGTGAGACCAGAGGATGTACCGAAGACATCATTCAGAACACGATATGGTGACGAATTTTTAGTAATGTCGTTTGGTTTAACGAATGGTCCTGCAGCATTTATGGGACCAATGAATGGTGTGTTCAATCCGTTTTTGGACAAGTTCGTAGTAGTATTTATAGATGATATTTTGGTATATTCAAAAACCAAGGAAGAACATGAAGAGCATTTGAGATTAACGTTGGAAGTTTTGAGAAGTTGTATGCCAAGTTTTTGAAATATGAATTCTGGATCGAGCGGGTACAATTTCTTGGACATGTGATCGATAGGGACAGAATTTTGGTGGATCCCTCCAAGGTTGAAGCTGTGATTAATTGGGATCAGCAGAAGACGCTGTCGAAAGTAAGAAGTTTTCTTGGATTGGCAGGTTATTACAGAAGGTTCATTCTGGACTTTTCTAAGATCGCAACTCCGTTAACAAATTTGACTCGAAAAGCTGTGAAATTTGTTTGGACGGAGAAGTGTGAGGAAAGCTTTCAAGAATTGAAGAAGAGGTTGAGTTTAGCACCTGTGTTGTCTCTTCCGGACGATACAGGAAATTTTGTGGTTTATAGTGATGCGTCGCATAAAGGACTTGGCTGTGTGCTTATACAGAATGATAGAGTCATTGCGTATGCCTCACGATAATTGAAAGATTATGAGAAGGGGTATCCGACCCACGACTTGGAGTTAGCTGCAGTGGTTTTCACTTTAAAAATCTGGAGGCACTATCTCTACGGGGAGAAGTGTGAAATATATACAGACCATAAGAGTCTGAAATATATTTTTACATAGAAAGAATTGAATATACGCCAAAGAAGGTGGTTGGAATTAATTAAGGACTACGATTGTGAGATTTTATACCATCCGGGTAAGGCAAACGTGGTTGCCGACGCTTTAAGTAGAAAAGGTCGGGAGAAATTGATGATGTTGACCGCTCAGAAGGAATTGATTTCAGCAATGGAGAAGTTAGAGTTAGAAGTGAAGTATCCTATGGAAATTGATGAGAAACTGTTTCAGTTGCAATCTGGTACAACCCTACTGTATAAAGTTAAGGAGGCTCAACTTCAGGACAATGAATGCAAAAAGGTGATAATAAAGATATCTGAAGGAATTGAACCAAGATTTAAGATGGATAAAGAAGGAATACTGAGATTTGAGAACAGAATTTGGGTACCGCCAGTACCAGAGATTAAGGAAGACATTTTGAGCGAGGCTCATAGCTCACGATATTCGATTCACCCTGGTAGTACCAAGATGTACCAAGATCTTCGACAACATTTTTGGTGGCCTAATCTGAAACGAGATGTTCCAGAGTATGTTGCCAAATGTCTAACCTGTCAGAAAGTGAAAGTAGAACATCAGAGACCGAGTGGGTTGCTACAACCGCTAGATATCCCAGAATGGAAATGAGAACATATTACAATGGACTTCGTGGTTGGCCTTCTGACGACTCAGAAAGGCTACGACGCAGTATGGATTATCGTTGACCGACTGATGAAATCCGCACATTTCCTTCCGATCAAAATCAGATTCAACTTAGATCAGTTAGCAAGGTTATATGTGAAAGAGATTGTTTCGCGACACGGAGTTCCGATGTCAATTATTTCCGATAGGGATCCACGCTTTACATCGAACTTCTGGAAACGTCTACAAGAATGCATGGGTACGCAATTGCGAATAAGTACAGCATACCACCCTCAAACAGATGGATAGAGTGAAAGAACGATTCAGACATTAGAAGATATGCTAAGAGCCTGTGTGATGGACTTTAAAGGAAATTGGGAAGATCACCTACCACTCGTAGAGTTCGGCTATAGCAACAGTTACCACACTAGTATTGGCATGCGGCCTTACGAGGCGTTATACGGCAGAAAGTGCAAAACTCCGCTATACTGGGATGAAGTGGGTGAAAGACAATTGTTAGGCCCAAAATTGGTACAGCAGACAGCAGAAATAGTCAAAGTGATCCGAACAAGACTGGGAGCAGCTCAAGATAGACAGAAGAAATACACCGATCCACACCGTAAGAATGTTAAGTTTGAACCGGGTAGTTATGTGTTCTTATAGGTCTCTCCCTGGAAAGGAAATATCAGGTTCGAAAAGAAAGAGAAATTAAGCCCAAGATTCCCTTTGAAGTTCTGAGAAGGATTGGAGAAGTTGCGTACGAGGTAGACTTACCTCCAGTACTCGAGAATGTCCACAACGTCTTCCATGTTTCTATTTTACGACCCTACAAACCCGATTACAAGCACGTAATTGAATACGAACCACTACATTTTGAAAAAGACTTATCTTACGAAGAAATTCATGTTCAAATTGTCGACCGAAAAGAGCTAGTTCTCAAAAATAAAGTAATACCTTCTGTTAAGGTAATTTGGAGGAACCACAATGCTGAAGAAGCTACGTGGGAACTTGAAGAAAATATGATGAAGAATTATCCTCATTTATTTACTAAAATTATGTGTAAGCGATTCTGAGGACAAAATCTTTGTAGGGGGGGGGGAGAATGTAACGGGGTAGAAATTATTGAGTCGTAATTCTGGGGACAGAATCCTTTTAAGCGGAGAAAGATGTGACAACCGACATTTTTTAATTTAATTTTAATATTTATTGGATTGAATAAATATTTTTTCGATGAATTAATTATTAGATTAAATAATTAATTGATGATGTTGTGTTAGATTAATTTAATTATATGTGTCATATTTATTAATTAATATGGAGAATTATTATTATTTGAAGTATGTAATTATGTGAGCTTATTGAATTAAAAAGGAATATTTTTTGAGCCTAACGTTATTTTAATTAATTTAATAATTAATTAGAGATTTAATAATTTGACATTATTAATGAATGAGAATTTAATTATTTGACTATGTGAATTAATGAGAAATTATTATATTTTATTTAAATTAAAGTAAATAAGATATTTGATTATTTTGTAATTGGGTGTGACATAAAATAAACTATAGGATAAAAGAGCTATTAAATTAAATGGGTTGGAATCTTTTATTGTCAGCCAAACGAGGCCCTAAGAGGAGTTGGTGGCAGTTAACCATTTCTGGGTAACTGACCACCACTCAGCGCGTCAGTTCTTTATTATATACGCCTTCCTTTTTGTTCTATTATTTGCTAAGTCTGGAAAAGAAAAACAGAGAAGGAAAGAGAGAGTTTGTGGAATTGTTAAAGAGAATTGAGAAATTATTGAGGAATTTGGGAGTTGAGTAATCGAATTAGCATCCAAAAAGGGTTTCTCCATTAATCTGCACTCTATACTCTGGGTAATTCCTTTAAACCCAATTTTTTATTACGTCGTATAAGTTTCTTAGAAAATGGCTTTCAAAATTCTGTAAAGTCTCTGTAAATGGGAAATTGTGATGTTATATGGATATATGTAATAATATGATTAGCATAACATGTTTTATTATATGTTATATAGGTTTCCATAGCATCAATTCATAATTTTATAACGTATATTATTTACGGAGTATAGAATATGGCCATATGGCCCTTATACGTAAAATTAATATGTAAAACATAAATTGTTCTGCAAAATTCACACTGGTATATAATTATGCATGTTAAAACGACGGAAACAAAACTTGAATGGATGGAATTGGTGTTATAACGAATTCGTGGCGTTAAATTTTATGATTTATGTTCAAAACCTTCAAGAACTTCAGGAACAGTGAAAATTTCAGGTTTTAATTCTGTAATTATATGTTTTAATGGGTTAAAATCATTCTAAAAATGTTAGGTAATGGTTATGTATGAATTCTAGCATGTGGGTATGTTAAATTAGTGAAATTAATGATCATGTAGGGTTTATTTCGCTGAACTCTGTGTTCTTCGGGAACAGAGAATCAAAATCTAGAGTTTCGCACCGCAGTGCCAACTCCAGAACTGAAGTCCCGCGCCGCAGCGCCACTGCACCGCAGCGCCAAGTATCCGGCTGCAGCACCACGGCGCCTCAACGCGAAGACCAAGTATAACTGTGGCGCTGCAACGCCACTTAGCAGAATGTCCAGAAATACAAATTTTAAGTGTTCGAGTATAGAAATGTAATAGTAACTCAACCTAATGAATATAAAATTAGGTTAAACATATAATGAGATGTTAAAGTAGATTCTTAACACGTCCATAACACAATTACGTGTGAATTGAATGATTAAATACATAGTTGGCTTAATGTTCGTGAGATGTAAATTATCTGACAATGAATGTAGTAATTTGACTAAGTATGGTCATAATCAAAGTTAGACAAAGAGAATGAACTTGTTATGACTAGTATGTTAAAATTGACTGGTACTATGAATGTAAATGATATGTAGGATTTAAATCAAGGAACGTGTTTAAGTAACGTGTAATCTACGCACGAGGCAAATTTCCTAACCCTACTCGTTATCATTATTCAAGTTTGTAAATTACTTCAAGCAATTCTCGTTATTATTAAATCAAGTTTGATTTGTTATATTAAAGATTAATTATCTTTTTAAAGTATGAATCTGTTATACAATACTTGTTCTATTGTATACCTCTTGAGATTGTTATTCAATTTAAATATCATTTACTGTTAAATCTTGTTAGACTAGCGAACTCTTAATGATTCGACTAGTCCATAGTTGAGGAGCGTTCTAAATTTTAGAACCCTTGATGAATTATCCAAACCAAACTTCCTTTGGTACAGACTCAAATGTCAAACTGAGATGAACAACCCTGTATAGGGGATTACTTATGCGTTAGCGTTAAGATATTGTGCACAGTATGGTACTAAGGGCTGATCCCCCTAAGTACGAGAAGAAGAGTCCATAGTCTTATTACTGTTAAAGGTTTCAAGTATAACCCTTGATAACCTCAGACATAGTTCAAGGTCTTAAGACCCTCAGATTTCTTTTGATTTTTGTTATTCATTCTTAATTCAAAAGTTGAGCTTTATTTCAGAAGTCTTTGATTCACTCGCATGATATTATATTGTTACATTCATTGTTATACTTGTGGGCAATTGTGCTCACTCTTGCGAATAATTACATTACAGTTAAGAATGAAAGAACAGACGAACCTTCTACTAGCAAAGGCAAGGGCAAGATTAACAAGTGATGAAGACTTGTTGTTTATGTGATGTTGAATTTATGTTTTAAGACTTATGTTAATATTGTTTAAGACTTATTATTTGTTTATGTTTCTGCACAGATGTTTAAGGTTAGTATGACCTGGGATTGTATTTATTATTCAGATGTTGTAACCCCATAAGGGGAGGATTTATTTCTATCTATTGCATGGTTTGCATTTATTATGGGTAGATAGATATATGATGTTTGTATAGTGAACACCAAATCATGTGGGAATGGAAGTACCCAGATTTGGGGGTGTCACAGTATACCTCGTCGTACATACGGGCTAAAGTCGAGTTTGGTGGAAACTCTTCTTCCTCATCATCCTCATCCTTATCCTACTATGGCAGCTCAACGGGATCCTCCTCATCCGTCTCTACCTCATCATCCTCATCAGGTAAACCCTCCTGCTCAACCACTATAACCAACGGAGATGACTCCCGTGGCAGTAGTTGTTCCTAAACCACTTGAATGTCACGAGGCTCTTCCTCTCTAGGCATCTGGGGTCCTTCTTCTCTAGCCTGACTGGATCCTCCTACATTAGCCATCCTGATAACAAAAGTTTAAGTTTTAATTCCCACACCTAAGGTTCATAACCTAAAGTTTTTATACCCACTTGTGACATCCCCAAATCCGAGTACTTCATTCCCACAAGACTTGGTGTTCACTTGATAAAAACTGTGATAACCCGGGATTTCGAATAATGCAAATTTTTTGAATTTTTTTTTTCATTTTATTATTTAATATTGATATTGACTATTAATATTGTGCAGTGTATCTATGATACGAGTTTTGAGAAGTAGTCAATCTGTGTATAAACTAAGAAAATAAGAGTAGAGTTGTGCTTAACAGATCTAGAAATCCTAACCCCAAGTCCGGATAGGGATTCGATAGAAAATACAATTAAAATAATTATATTGACGAGTACGTGTTTGTACTGTATATAATTAATGATCAATGATTGATCAGATATGGTATAAACTGAGTAAACCCTAATAAGGGATTAGAAATCCTAATCTCAGGATTAGAAACCCTAGCTCTCTGTTAGGAACTCTAATCAAATTCCAGGAAACCCTAATTTTAAATTCGGGAATCCTAAACCCTAATTAGGAAACCCTAATCCTATTTAGTAAACTCTAATGTGATTAAAAACCTTTAATATAATTAGGAAACCCTAATTATATTTTAGAAATGTTAATTTTCTATTTTGAAACCCTAATTCTGGGGACAGAATCCTTTTAAGCGGGGAAAGATGTGACAACCGACATTTTTTAATTTAATTTTAATATTTATTGGATTGAATAAATATTTTTTCGATGAATTAATTATTAGATTAAATAATTAATTGATGAAGTTGTGTTAGATTAATTTAATTATATGTGTCATATTTATTAAATTAATGTGGAGAATTATTATTATTTTAAGTATGTAATTATGTGAGCTTATTGAATTAAAACGGAATATTTTTTGAGCCTAACGTTATTTTAATTAATTTAATAATTTGACATTATTAATGAATGAGAATTTAATTATTTGACTATGTGAATTAATGAGAAATTATTATATTTTATTTAAATTAAAGTAAATAAGATATTTGATTATTTTGTAATTGGGTGTGACATAAAATAAACTATAGGATAAAAGAGCTATTAAATTAAATGGGTTGGAATCTTTTATTGTCAGCCAAATGAGGCCCTAAGAGGAGTTGGTGGCAGTTAACCATTTCTGGGTAACTGACCACCACTCAACGCGTCAGTTCTTTATTATATACGCCTTCCCTTTTGTTTTATTATTTGCTAAGTCTGAAAAAGCAAAACAGAGAAGGAAAGAGAGAGTTTGTGGAATTGTTAGAGAGAATTGAGAAATTATTGAGGAATTTGGGAGTTGAGTAATCGAATTAGCATCCAAAAAGGGTTTCTCCATTAATCTGCACTCTATACTCTGGGTAATTCCTTTAAACCCAATTTTTTATTACGTCGTATAAGTTTCTTAGAAAATGGCTTTCAAAATTCTGTAAAGTCTCTGTAAATGGGAAATTGTGTTGTTATATGGATATATGTAATAATATGATTAGCATAACATGTTTTATTATATGTTATATAGGTTTCCATATCATCAATTCATAATTTTATAACGTATGTTATTTACAGAGTATAGAATATGGCCATATGGCCCTTATAGGTAAAATTAATATGTAAAACATAAATTGTTCTGCAAAATTCACACTGGTATATAATTATGCATGTTAAAACGACGGAAACAAAACTTGAATGGATGGAATTGGTGTTATAACGAATTCGTGGCGTTGAATTTTATGATTTATGTTCAAAACCTTCAAGAACTTCAAGAATAGTGAAAATTTTAGGTTTTAATTCTGTAATTATATGTTTTAATGGGTTAAAATCATTCTAAAAATGTTAGGTAATGGTTATGTATGAATTCTAGCATGTGGGTATGTTAAATTAGTGAAATTAATGATCACGTAAGGTTTATTTCGCTAAACTCTGTGTTCTTCGGGAACAGAGAATCAAAATCTAGAGTTTCGCACCGCAGCGCCAACTCCAGAACTGAAGTCCCACACTGCAGTGCCACCGCACCGCAGCGCCAAGTATCCGGCTGCAGCACCACGGCGCCGCAATGCTAAGACTAAGTATAACTGTGGCGCCGCAACGCCACTTAGCAAAATGTCCAGAAATGCAAATTTTAAGTGTTCGAGTATAGAAATGTAATAGTAACTCAACCTAATGAATATAAAATTAGGTTAAACATATACTGAGATGTTAAAGTAGATTCTTAACACGTGCATAACACAATTACGTGTGAATTGAATGATTAAATACATAGTTGGCTTAATGTTCGTGAGATGTAAATTATCTGACAATGAATGTAATAATTTGACTAAGTATGGTCATAATCAAAGTTAGACAAAGAGAATGAACTTGTTATGACTAGTATGTTAAAATTGACTGGTATTATGAATGTAAATTATATGTAGGATTTAAATCAAGGAACGTGTTTAAGTAACGTGTAATCTACGCACGAGGCAAATTTTCTAACCCTACTTGTTATCATTATTCAAGTTTGTAAATTACTTCAAGCAATTCTCGTTATTATTAAATCAAGTTTGATTTGTTATATTAAAGATTAATTATCTTTTTAAAGTATGAATCTGTTATACAATACTTGTTCTATTGTATACCTCTTGAGATTGTTATTCAATTTAAATATCATTTACTGTTAAATCTTGTTAGACTAGCGAACTCTTAATGATTCGACTAGTCCATAGTTGACGAGCGTTCTAAATTTTAGAACCCTTGATGAATTATCCAAACCAAACTTCCTTTGGTACAGACTCAAATGTCAAACTGAGATGAACAACCCTGTATAGGGGATTACTTATGCGTTAGCGTTAAGATATTGTGCACAATATGGTACTAAGGGCTGATCCCCCTAAGTACGAGAAGAAGAGTCCATAGTCTTATGACTGTTAAAGGTTTCAAGTATAACCCTTGATAACCTAAGACATAGTTCAAGGTCTTATGACCCTCAGATTTCAGAAGTCTTTGATTCACTCGCATATTATTATATTGTTACATTCATTATTATACTTGTGGGCAATTGTGCTCACTCTTGCGAATAATTACATTACAGTTAAGAATGAAAGAACAGACGAACCTTTTACTAGCAAAGGCAAGGGCAGGATTAACAAGTGATGAAGACTTGTTGTTTATGTGATGTTGAATTTATGTGTTAAGACTTATGTTAATATTGTTTAAGACTTATTATTTGTTTATGTTTCTGCACAGATGTTTAAGGTTAGTATGACCTGAGATTGTATTTATTATTCAGATGTTGTAACCCCATAAGGGGAGGATTTATTTCTATCTATTGCATGGTTTGCATTTATTATGGGTAGATAGATATATGATGTTTGTATAGTGAACACATAAACATCAACTATTAGTCACATAACAACACATAGCAATTGTAATGTAAACTCTACTCCACATCTCATAATCTTTCCTATTAATAAATACACAATGGTCAATTAGATTGTGTTAACTTTTCGACTTATGACTCACTATATTTCTTCTTAGTCAAACTCAAAGTTCAAGTGCTTAAGTCTTGCTAGGACTACTTATTGGTTTTATATTAAACCCATTCCATACCTTATAATATCCATTTCAATGGAATTGAAACACTTTTTAAGTTCATTAACACTTGGCACGGCGTTTCGACGTTCAATCGTCACACGCCCGATTTGCCTTTCTTGTGTATGCTCACTATGCTTCTATAACTTATCTAATACATTATTTATTAATGTTAAGCATCATTACATTTACTAAAATTCATGTTTTATAACTTAGGACATCATCTTTTATGGTCTAGAGTACTACACATGCATATGTGCATGTCCGACACCCGTCTGGAGCACTACACATGCATATGTGCATATCTTTTAGGTATACTCGTCCTCGTTCTGGATCATCTTGAATCACCTCAATCGGAGTTCGTATGAGGAAGTTATGACCATTTTACTACAGGAGGTCAAAACTGTCCAAGTCAGACTTCTGTCCCCGCGCTGGGGCGCGAGGACTAAGCCAAAAAGTGGTGTTGGGGCGCGAGATTGGCGCTGGGGCACGAATTTCAGCGCTGGGGCGCCAACTTCTGGCGCTGGGGCGCGAATTTTGGCGCCGGGGCGCGATTTTTGGTGCTGGGGCTCAAATTTTGGCGCTGGGGCGCCGAAACTTGCAGAACCCAACCACGAAGAACAAAACAACACTACTATCTTTATTTTTAACAGCAATTAACCCCAATTAACATGTATAACTTATATAAATTACACATATACACACTACCCAACATGCATATACTAGTTTAAATTACTAAATAATAATCACAGAAAACTAAATTCCTTGAAAATCATATTTTAAAACAAAACTCCATGTTTGACATTTGTTAAACACAGTGAACACTATAATCTCTAATAACCACAAATTTGATTACTTTTAAACTACAATTCTCTGTAGTTCATATCCAATTAACATAATCACACTTCAATTTCATAACTTCACAATTAACATATACTAATTTTGATATTTCTACAAACCACTTTCACACGTGAATGTTTACTGTAAAAACTAATTTCTCTTTCTCTATGAACGCTAGCATACTTCTGATATATACATACATGTGCTAATATAACAATTATAGTTACAAATACACTTAATATCATACAAAGCTATATATATATATATATATATATATATATATATATATATATATATATATCCACAATTCATCTTTTACAATTATTTTACAGAGAACTTTTTAGAATAAGAAAACTAAACTTTAAAATAAAATAAGAGGATTAATATCCTACCTTTGATTTAAGAAGATAATGGTTATCCTTTTGATTATCAAGCCTCTTTTCCCAATTCCTTTCTTAAAAACCTGTTAGAAATCACTCACTTTCTCTCTAGAGTGTTCTCAAATTTTCTCTGTATTCTTCTTCTTCTCTCCCTTTTCTTCAACTGAGTCTTTCTTTTCTCTTCTAACTTACGTAGAATAGTATAACGTATATAGTAATAATATATATTAATGATATAATATAAATATAGATATAACTTATATCAGTTATGTAAGTTTTTGAAAATCAAAAGCCATAAGGCTTGTTTGGCTAACCACTAAAAAAATAATCAATTAATCCTTATGTCTTGTTTGGTAAAACACAATTAGATTAAAGACTTAATAGGCATTAGGCTTTGTTTGGCAAAACTAAATTAAACACTTTTAATTTATTTTAATAACTCCTTTATAACAAGGTTATTTGTCACACTTCTATTAAAATAAATAAATAATTTAATCAATTCAAATACTACTCTATTAAATTATTTTAACACATAAATCATTAACATGTAATTATAATTTTCTTTATAATTATAATTTTATTCAACCAACTAACACTTTATTTTAATTACAAATTCTAATTATATGTATTATAATTCAATTAATCATTATTAGCTCTCTAACTTAATTATTAAATTAAATTAGTATATAATCTCATAACAATTAATTTTCTTAGCTCCTTAATTATTTATTTAATCATTATAAATTCTCCAACTTAATTATTAAATTAAATTAGATTACTATTTCAAAATAATTACTTTCCTTAACTCATTAATTATTTTTTAAACAAATAAATAATCAAATCACATCAAATCAAATACTTATTCAACAATAAACACATCCATTAAATATTTATATAATTCAATAAATATTTAAATATTATAATAAAAATCTGGATTGTTACATTTCTAATCACATTAGAGTTTACTAAATAGGATTAGGGTTTCCTAATTAGGGTTTAGGATTCCCGAATTTAAAATTAGGGTTTCCTGGCATTTGATTAGAGTTCCTAACAGAGAGTTAGGGTTTCTAATCCTGAGATTAGGATTTCTAATCCCTTATTAGGGTTTACTCGGTTTGTACCATATCCGATCAATCATTGATCATTAATTATATACAGTACAAACACGTACTCGTCAATACAATTATTTTAATTGTATTTTCTATGGAATCCCTATCCGGACTTGGGTTAGAGTTTCTAGATCTGTTAAGCACAACTCTACTCTTATTTTCTTAGTTTATACATAAATTGACTACTTCTCAAAACTCGTATCATAGATACACCGCACAATATTAATAGTCAATATCAATATTAAATAATAAAATGAAAAAAAAATATTCAAAAAATTCGCATTATTCGAAATCCCGGGTTATCACAGTTTTTATCAAGTGAACACCAAGTCTTGTGGGAATGAAGTACTCGGATTTGGGGATGTCATAAGTTGGTATAAAAACTTTAGGTTATGAACCTTAGGTGTGGGAATTAAAACTTAAACTTTTGTTATCAGGAAGGCTAATGTAGGAGGATCTAGTCAGGCTAGAGAAGAAGGACCCCAGATGCCTAGAGAGGAAGAGCCTCGTGACATTCAAGTGGTTTAGGAACAACTACTGCCACGGGAGTCATCTCCGTTGGCTACAGTGGTTGAGCAGGAGGGTTTACCTGATGAGGATGATGAGGTAGAGACGGATGAGGAGGATCCCGTTCAGCCGCCATAGTAGGATAAGGATGAGGATGATGAGGAAGAAGAGTTTCCACCAAACTCGATTTTAGCCCGTATGTACGACGAGGTATACTGTGACACCCCCAAATCTGGGTACTTCCATTCCCACATGATTTGGTGTTCACTATACAAACATCATATATCTATCTACCCATAATAAATGCAAACCATGCAATAGATAGAAATAAATCCTCCCCTTATGGGGTTACAACATCTGAATAATAAATACAATCTCAGGTCATACTAACCTTAAACATCTGTGCAGAAACATAAACAAATAATAAGTCTTAAACAATATTAACATAAGTCTTAACACATAAATTCAACATCACATAAACAACAAGTCTTCATCACTTGTTAATCTTGCCCTTGCCTTTGCTAGTAAAAGGTTCGTCTGTTCTTTCATTCTTAACTGTAATGTAATTATTCGCAAGAGTGAGCATAATTGCCCACAAGTATAATAATGAATGTAACAATATAATAATATGCGAGTGAATCAAAGACTTCTGAAATCTGAGGGTCATAAGACCTTGAACTATGTCTTAGGTTATCAAGGGTTATACTTGAAACCTTTAACAGTCATAAGACTATGGACTCTTCTTCTCGTACTTAGGGGGATCAGCCCTTAGTACCATATTGTGCACAATATCTTAACGCTAACGCATAAGTAATCCCCTATACAGGGTTGTTCATCTCAGTTTGACATTTGAGTCTGTACCAAAGGAAGTTTGGTTTGGATAATTCATCAAGGGTTCTAAAATTTAGAACGCTCGTCAACTATGGACTAGTCGAATCATTAAGAGTTCGCTAGTCTAACAAGATTTAACAGTAAATGATATTTAAATTGAATAACAATCTCAAGAGGTATACAATAGAACAAGTATTGTATAACAGATTCATACTTTAAAAAGATAATTAATCTTTAATATAACAAATCAAACTTGATTTAATAATAACGAGAATTGCTTGAAGTAATTTACAAACTTGAATAATGATAACAAGTAGGGTTAGAAAATTTGCCTCGTGCGTAGATTACACGTTACTTAAACACGTTCCTTGATTTAAATCCTACATATAATTTACATTCATAGTACCAGTCAATTTTAACATACTAGTCATAACAAGTTCATTCTCTTTGTCTAACTTTGATTATGACCATACTTAGTCAAATTATTACATTCATTGTCAGATAATTTACATCTCACGAACATTAAGCCAACTATGTATTTAATCATTCAATTCACACGTAATTGTGTTATGCACGTGTTAAGAATCTACTTTAACATCTCAGTATATGTTTAACCTAATTTTATATTCATTAGGTTGAGTTACTATTACATTTCTATACTCGAACACTTAAAATTTGCATTTCTGGACATTCTGCTAAGTGGCGTTGCGGCGCCACAGTTATACTTGGTCTTCGCGTTGCGGCGCCGTGGTGCTGCAGCCGAATACTTGGTGCTGCGGTGCGGTGGCGCTGCGGCGCGGGACTTCAGTTCTGGAGTTGGCGCTGCGGTGCGAAACTCTAGATTTTGATTCTCTGTTCCCGAAGAACACAGAGTTCAGCGAAATAAACCCTACATGATCATTAATTTCACTAATTTAACATACCCACATGCTAGAATTCATACATAACCATTACCTAACATTTTTAGAATGATTTTAACCCATTAAAACATATAATTACAGAATTAAAACCTGAAATTTTCACTGTTCTTTAAGTTCTTGAAGGTTTTGAACATAAATCATAAAATTCAACGCCACGAATTCGTTATAACACCAATTCCATCCATTCAAGTTTTGTTTCCGTCGTTTTAACATGCATAATTATATACCAGTGTGAATTTTGCAGAACAATTTATGTTTTACATATTAATTTTACGTATAAGGGCCATATGGCCATATTCTATACTCTGTAAATAACATACGTTATAAAATTATGAATTGATGATATGTAAACCTATATAACATATAATAAAACATGTTATGCTAATCATATTATTACATATATCCATATAACAACACAATTTCCCATTTATAGAGACTTTACAGAATTTTGAAAGCCATTTTCTAAGAAACTTATACGACATAATAAAAAATTGGGTTTAAAGGAATTACCCAGAGTATAGAGTGCAGATTAATGGAGAAACCCTTTTTGGATGCTAATTCGATTACTCAACTCCCAAATTCCTCAATAATTTCTCAACTCTCTCTAACAATTCCACAAACTCTCTCTTTCCTTCTCTGTTTTGCTTTTCCAGACTTAGCAAATAATAAAACAAAAAGGAAGGCGTATATATAAAGAACTGACGCGTTGAGTGGTGGTCAGTTACCCAGAAATGGTTAACTGCCACCAACTCCTCTTAGGGCCTCGTTTGGCTGACAATAAAAGATTCCAACCCATTTAATTTAATAGCTCTTTTATCCTATAGTTTATTTTATGTCACACCCAATTATAAAATAATCAAATATCTTATTTACTTTAATTTAAATAAAATATAATAATTTCTCATTAATTCACATAGTCAAATAATTAAATTCTCATTCATTAATAATGTCAAATTATTAAATCTCTAATTAATTATTAAATTAATTAAAATAACGTTAGGCTCAAAAAATATTCCTTTTTAATTCAATAAGCTCATATAATTACATACTTCAAATAATAATAATTCTTCACATTAATTTAATAAATATGACACATATAATTAAATTAATCTAACACAACTTCATCAATTAATTATTTAATCTAATAATTAATTCATCGAAAAAATATTTATTCAATCCAATAAATATTAAAATTAAATTAAAAAATGTCGATTGTCACATCTTTTCCCGCTTAAAAGGATTCTGTCCCCAGAATTAGGGTTTTAAAATAGAAAATTAACATTTCTAAAATATAATTAGGGTTTCCTAATTATATTAAAGGTTTCTTGTAACGACCCCAAAAACCATACAAATTAAATCTCAACTTTGGTCGTTAACCATACATTAAGTCTCTAATTTTACATCATTATTCGATATTAAACTTAATAAAATTGCGGAATATTTAAAACGTTTATACACTTCCTTCTTTCATGCCCTGAATCGCAACCTTTACATTACATCTTTTTGATTCAATCTTATATCATGAATCGTTACAAGAAAATGACTATACAAAGTCTTACATCATAACTAAATATCCATATACATTGGATAGCTCAACTTACAATTTAACAACATATTACGTTCAAAATATGAAATACATTTCTCATAAAACATAAGTAATCTTCGTGAATATAGATCTCTATAACTCACATAGCACGTAACTTTACCTTAAAATCTTGACCTGCAAAAGTGGTTATTTGCAAGAGTGAGCTCGACAGCCCAGCAAAGTCTAACAGTTTTGATGCATCACATAACACATAATAACATGCTCGATATACATCTCATTAAAGTAACATGGCATACATGCTTTTAATTCACATAGCAAATATAAAGATTGAGTTCCTTACTCAATCATCATTACGTAGCCAAAACAATGTAGTCATATATTGACTTTAACATTTCATGATTCAACATGCTTAACATATCATGAAATTTAAAACAGTTCATCAAGTCCACGTAGAAAATAGGAACCGAAAGACTTTCCTTGATCGTTGTTTACCAATAATAGCTTAACAGCTTACAGTTATCTGCACTTCACGTGTCCTACACAATTATATAATCATACACATCAACTATTAGTCACATAACAACACATAGCAATTGTAATGTAAACTCTACTCCACATCTCATAATCTTTCCTATTAATAAATACACAATGGTCAATTAGATTGTGTTAACTTTTCGACTTATGACTCACTATATTTCTTCTTAGTCAAACTCGAAGTTCAAGTGCTTAAGTCCTGCTAGGACTACTTATTGGTTTTATATTAAACCCATTCCATATCTTATAATATCCATTTCAATGGAATTGAAACACTTTTTAAGTTCATTAACACTTGGCACGACATTTCGACGTTCAATCGTCACACGCCCGATTTGCCTTTCTTGTGTATGCTTACTATACTTCTATAACTTATCTAATACATTATTTATTAATGTTAAGCATCATTATATTTACTAAGATTCATGTTTTATAACTTAGGACATCATCTTTTATGGTCTGGAGCACTACACATGCATATGTGCATGTCCGACACCCTCCGATTGCCTCCGAAAACACAATAGTCCTAAAGATGACCATTTTTACCTATCCTAATAACCTCAAATTGAAAAACTTAAAGAACGAAAGTTGTAGGTCTGCTCGTCCTCGTTCCGGATCATCTTGAATTACCTCAATCGGAGTTCGTATGAGGAAGTTATGGCCATTTTACTACAGGAGGTCAAAACTGTCCAAGTCAGACTTCTGTCCCCACGCTGGGGCGCGAGGACTAAGCTAAAAAGTGGCGCTGGGGAGCGAGATTGTAGCTGGGGCGCGAATTTCAACGCTGGGGCGCCAACTTCTGGCGCTAGGGCGCGAATTTTGGCGCCGGGGCACGATTTTTGGCACTGGGGCTCAAATTTTGGCGCTGGGGCGCCGAATCTTGCAGAACCCAACCACGAAGAACAAAACAACGCTACTGTCTTTATTTTTAACATCAATTAACCCCAATTAACATGTATAACTTATATAAATTATACATATACACACTACCCAACATGCATATACTAGTTTAAATTACTAAATAATAATCACAGAAAACTAAATTCCTTGAAAATCATATTTTAAAACAAAACTCCATGTTTGACATTTGTTAAACACAGTGAACACTATAATCTATAATAACCACAAATTTGATTACTTTTAAACTACAATTCTCTGTAGTTCATATCCAATTAACATAATCACACTTCAATTTCATAAATCACAATTAACATATACTAATTTTGATATTTCTATAAACCACTTTCACACGTGAATGTTTACTGTAAAAATTAATTTCTTTTTCTCTATGAACGCTGGCATACTTCTCATATATACATATATGTGCTAATATAACAATTATAGTTACAAATACACTTAATATCATACAAAGCTATATATATATATATATATATATATATATATATATATATATATTACAATTATTTTACAGAGAACTTTTTGGAATAAGAAAACTAAATTTTAAAATAAAATAAGAGGATTAATATCCTACCTTTGATTTAAGAAGATAATGGTTATCCTTTTGATTATCAAGCCTCTTTTTCCCAATTCCTTTCTTAAAAACCTGTTAGAAATCACTCACTTTCTCTCTAGAGTTTTCTCAAATTTTCTCTGTATTCTTCTTCTTCTCTCCCTTTTCTTCAACTGAGTCTTTCTTTTCTCTTCTAACTTACGTAGAATAGTATAACGTATATAGTAATAATATATATTAATGATATAATATAAATATATATATAACTTATATCAGTTATGTAAGTTTTTGAAAATCAAAAGCCATAAGGCTTGTTTGGCTAACCACTAAAAAAATAATCAATTAATCCTTATATCTTGTTTGGTAAAACACAATTAGATTAAAGACTTAATAGGCATTAGGCTTTGTTTGGCAAAACTAAATTAAACACTTTTAATTTATTTTAATAACTCCTTTATAACAAGGTTATTTGTCACACTTCTATTAAAATAAATAAACAATTTAATCAATTCAAATACTACTCTATTAAATTACTTTAACACATAAATCATTAACATATAATTATAATTTCCGTTATAATTATAATTTTATTCAACCAACTAACACTTTATTTTAATTACAAATTCTAATTATAAGTATTATAATTCATTTAATCATTATTAGCTCTCTAACTTAATTATTAAATTAAATTAGTATATAATCTCATAACAATTAATTTTCTTAGCTCCTTAATTATTTATTTAATCATTATAAATTCTCTAACTTAATTATTAAATTAAATTAGATTACTATTTCAAAATAATTACTTTCCTTAACTCATTAATTATTTTTTAAACAAATAAATAATCAAATCACATCAAATCAAATACTTATTCAACAATAAACACATCCATTAAATATTTATATAATTCAATAAATATTTAAATATTATAATAAAAATCTGGATTGTTACATCATTTCCTCCTTACAAGGATTCTGTCCTCAGAATCACAACTCAAGTCACTCATTCGTTACACAGACGCTAAAGGCAAGTACTCTAACCCTTATTCCAGTTTAATCCAAACAAGCTTTGTGATTCATGTATTCTTCGAATGAGTTAATATCGAATGAAGTCAACGCCAATTCTTTCGGCTAGACTTATAACATGTTGGATTTCTTACAATCTACCAAAGTATTGACAATGATTTACCAACTAATATTGGTGTGGTTTTCAAAAGGAGACTGAGTATGCTAAATTGTTTTGTCGTCAAACGACAGGCACGTGAGGTTGCCACAACTTAAATGTATACACGATTAATGAATGTAGTGTTGATCAACATAGAGTACTATAGGCTGATCACCTAGACGTGCTCATAAGCTATGCCGGACTTACGGACTTAGTGCCGGGATCTCCTTTTCAAAGTACTTATGAAATGCTCATGGTCTTGGACCGGACTAAATGTTTTACTAAATATTGTTATTGTAAAATGTTTTGAATGAAAAGAAGTGCTATTTTGTATTATCGATAGTACTTCATAACTATTGTTCAGTTATCGAAGATATAAGATTCCTATGTTTCAAGCATGCTAGCTTTATTAGAATTGTTGTACTTGCTGAGCTAGTTAGGCTCACTCTTTCTTGAACCATATGAATGCAGCTAAAATCGAACGGACCGATGGATCTGGCAAGGATAAATGGAAGGCTAAGGCGAACCCGTAGATTACTTATGTAATAGTATAGGTTTGTAATGATAATATTTGATATTATGACAAGGACAAATGTAACGGTTATAAAGAACCTGAGGGAATGTTAATATTATTTTGAATATATATAAGACATATTCGTTCTTTTGAGGCATTTCAATTGAATGTTTGTGTGAACGGTAGCACCGTGTAGTACCATCTATCGGGTTAAAAGGTACCCGGATTTGGGGGCATCACAGTTTGGTATCAAAATCCTTTAGTTATAACACTTAAGGGGGGATTTAAACCTTAAGTCATAACCTTAAGAAAAGTCAAAGAAATAAAAGATGGAAATTAACCTTATAAAAATGCATTATATATGTTATGTGGTTTTATTATTCTACTGACGTTTACTAATCAAACTTATTGTATTGTTGTAGATGTCAGGAGAAAATAGAGATGTTCTGGTAGTCAGCGAAAGCTTGGTTAATCAGGTAGAGATTATACCGAAACCCATAGCAGCAGAGCCAGAAGTAGTGGTGGTTGAGTCTGGAGACTCAGAGAGCCTAGACTATATGTCCGTGTTTGACAGCATGTTGGAGGAAGAGGTGGAGGCAGTATCCTTTAACCCAGTAGAAATTGCAGCAGAGATGGCTCTGTGGGACTCAATGATGTCACTTTTTTTGTTAGTGTTGGATAGAAACATCCATTAATGTCAGAAGGTTAAGGAGCTGAAAGCAGAGCTTCAGGCTGTCATAGAAGATAAGATAGACGTGGTGTCCATGTGGGAGCAGGAGCACGATGAGAGGGTTTTAGCCAAGGACAAGGTCCATGAGCTGAAACAGGAGGTCTTTGAGCTTAGTGGTGAGCTAAAGACCAAGAAACAGAACATAGAGAGAATGTCCTATATCTATAGGAGTTCTCATGCGGACTTCCAGCTGCAAGTAGCTGGTTATCCAGTAGAAACAGGGCAGACGCGGCATACTATCAGCCATGATTTTATTATCGGTCTTGCTAAAGCAGATTTTGAGAATGCCTTAAGGCAGATGTAATCCATTATTAGATAGAGTAGATTAGATATGTAAATATTGTGTATCTAGTAGTGATGTAAAACCCTCTTTTGCATAACAAAGGGTAGTCTTTTGTAAATCCCAATTTTTAAAAAGCAATTGTGGGAAAGTAATGTAATTACTTTAGGCTGTGTAATGTAACAGATGTAGTATTATACTACCATGAATCAATATAAGCCTTTTTCGTAACATGTTGAGTAATGAATGTTTAAGTTATTGTTTAAAATTGAATAATAACTAACTAACTAACAGGGATTAAATAGTAATGAAATGTGTTGTTTGTTGTAACAGCAAAATGCCGCCAAGAAGAGTACCACGTAATCAAGTAGCAAACGTAAATCAACCAAAGGGGGGTCCGGTTAACCCCATACAGGAGTTTGTAAAGTTGTTAACAGCCGTTTTTAATAGAACTGGGGCTAACATTCTCGTAAATCCTGGTGTAGTATGAGCTACTACGTTTAAGGATTTCAAAAGCGTGGGTCCGCCAGAGTTCAAATGAACTACGGACCCTATTGAAGCCCAAACATGGGTAAAGAAAATCGAGAAGGCATTTGTCATAGCAAGTGTCAACGAGGCCCAGAAGGTTGCCTTTGCAACCTACATGATGAAGGGAGAGGCCAACTTTTAGTGGGAGGCCAATCAGGCTATGGTCGGGATAGAAGTTCTAACGTGGGTGAGGTTCAAGGAGATTTTCTTTAAGAACTACTTTTCCACGAGCATGCAGGGAAGGACGGAGATGCGGTTTCTGGAATTTAAATAAGGGGACATGACGGTTCCCCAATACACCGCCAAGTTTAATGAATTGGCGAGGTTTTCTCCACACCAAGTGGACACCGAGGTTAGGAAGGCGCGACGATTCGAGCATGGCTTGAAAGCCTGACTTTATAATCGTATATCTGTGTTCCAAAGTACTTCCTTTGGAACCATATTAGAGAAAGCGATAATCGCCGAAGGTGGTAGCGAGGTGTTGAGCCAGTACCACGAGGACAAGAAAAATAAGGGGTAAATGGATGGGGGAGTGAAGATTGAAGGTGCCAGCGGAGTGGCGAAGGGTATAAGCAGAAGGTGGTTAGCTCTGGGAATACCGGAGTGAAATAAGGAGACCCGAAGAGGAGGATGGATGCCTGTAAAACTTGTGGGAAGACTCACTTAGGAGTCTGTGTCAAAGGTAAGGTAGTGTGATACAATTGTGGATAGGAGGGGCACATTGCGCCTAACTGTCCTAGTCCGAAGAAGAATCACGAATGCTTTATGTGTGGGTTAACTGACCACATAGTAAAGAACTGCCCAAAGAAGGGGACAGACGAGAATAAGGGCACCAATAGTGGTAAGTTAACTATTGGAGGTCAAGTGTAGCCGGGTAGGCCGATGGCCCGTACCTTTAACATGATAGTCCAAGACGCGATGGCCTCAGGGGACATAGTCGCAGGTGTTATTTCGATCAATGACCTAAATGCATATGTGTTGTTTGACTCGGGTGCTACTTGTTCGTTTATCGCATGTGATTTTACTAGACGATTAGGATTACATCGCAAAAAGTTGCCTATATCTTTAAATATGAAGGTAGCAAACGAAGAGGTAATTCCTGTTGAAGATATTCATAGGAGTTGTTACGTAGACATAAGGGGTTGTAAATTATCGGTAGATTTGATACCGATAAAGTTAGGAGAATTTGATGTAATTCTCGGAATGGATTGGTTAGTTAACCATGGAGCAATTATAGATTGTCAAAAGAAATGCGCAAATATTAAAACATTAAGATAACCTTAGGTAATATTTTACGGTAATAAATCACCGAGACGTTCGTGTTGTCTTACCATGACACAAACTAGGAAACTTTTGAGGAAGGGGTGTGTAGGTTATCTGTGCCATGTAGTTGATACCCAGAGAGTGGGAGCGACCATGGAACAAATACCTATAGTGAGTGAATTCATGGATATATTTCCAAGTGACCTACCGGGTCTTCCGTCGGATAGGGAGACCGAGTTCGTAATAGACATTGTGCTAGGAGCGGCACCAGTTTCCAGGGCACCGTATCATATTGTGCCAGTTGAGATGAAGGAGTTGATGGTGTAGTTGCAAGAACTATTGGACAGGAAGTATATACAACCGAGTGTTTCGCCGTGGGGAGCACCAGTATTGTTTGTCAAGAAGAAGGATGGATCGTTAAGACTTTGTATCAAATACATGGAGTTAAACAAGTTAACGATAAAAAATAAGTACCCATTGCCCAGGATCGATGATCTTTTTGATAGGTTGAAAGGGGTAAAGTATTTTTCTATAATAGATTTAAGGACGGGGTATCATCAGCTAAATGTTAGGAATGAAGACGTACCAAAGACGACATTCTGGACTCGTTATGGTTATTACGAGTTCCTGGTCATGTCATTTAGGTTAACTAATGCACCAGCTGTATTTATGGATATGATTAACAGGGTGCTCAAATAATATTTGGACAAGTTCATCATGGTGTTTATCGATGATATTCTAGTCTATTCTAAGACGCCAGAAGATTATGCTGAACACCAAAGAATAGTGTTGGAGACACTAAGGAAGGAGCAGTTATATGCGAAGTTCACTAAGTGTGAATTTTTTTTAGAGAAAGTACAATTTTTAGTTCATGTCATTGACCATGAGGGGATTTAAGTAGATCCAGCAAAGCTGGAAGCCGTGATGAATTAAGAACAACCGAAAATACCGACGGAGTTACGGAGTTTTCTAGGGTTAGCGAGTTACTATCGGAGATTCATTCAAGATTTTTCAAAGATAGCTACTATGTTGACTAACTTGACAAGAAAGACGGTGAAATACGCGTGGATGGAGAAATGCGAGGACATTTTTCAAGAACTGAAGAAAAGGTTAAGTGAAGCGCTTATTTTGTCATTACTTGATGACACATGAAATTTCGTAATTTATAGCGATGGTTCGCATAGAGGACTTAGATGTGTGCTTATGCATCATGGTAAGGTCATTGCGTATGCATCACGGTAGTTAAAGGATTATGAGAGAGTTTACCCTACTCATGATTTGGAACTTGCCGCGGTAATGTTTGCCTTAAAGATATGGTGACATTATCTTTACGGGGGAAAATGTGAGATATACACGGACCACAAGAGTCTAAAATATATCTTTACACAGAAGGAGTTGAATATAAGGCGGAGGAGATGGCTGGAGTTGATAAAGGATTATGACTGTGAAATCCTGTATCACCCTGGAAAAGCCAATGTCGTGGCCGACGCCTTAAGTAGAAAGGGTCAAAAAAAGTTGTCTATGTTAACAACTCAAACTAAGTTAATAATAGATATGGCTAGGATGGAGATAGAGGTAAAGTTGCCAAGCGAATCGGGACAGAGACTGTTTCTGACGGAGATGCAATCTACCATCATAGAGAGAGTCAAGGAGGTGCAGCTCAAAACTGATGATTGTGACCAGATGAAGAAGAGGTTGACCAATGGAAAAGATTCAAAATACAGTCTTGATAATGTGGGATTATTAAGATTTAAGGGAAGAATTTGGGTTCCAAATGAGACAGAATTAAAGGAGCATCTTTTACAAGAAGCTCACAGTTCGAGGTACTCAATTCATCCTGGTAGCACTAAGATGTATCAAGACCTTCGACAAAGTTTTTGGTGGCCGAACATGAAGAGAGAGATAGCCGAGTATGTGAGTAGGTGCTTGACTTGTTAAAAAGTTAAGGCCGAACATCAACGACCAAGTGGCTTGTTAAAGTCATTGGAGATTCTAGAGTGGAAGTGGGAGCATATCACGATGGACTTTGTGGTGGGACTTCCGACTACTCAGAAGGGGCATGATGCGATTTGGGTAATCATGGACCGGTTGACGAAGTCAGCTCACTTTTTGCCAATTCGGGTTAAATATAACTTACACCAATTAGCTAAACATTATGTTAAGGAAATTATTTCCAAACATGGTGTACCAGTTTTGATTGTGTCAGATCGTGACCTATGATTCACGTCGAAGTTTTGGAGGAGTCTGTAACAGCAGTTGGGGACGCAGCTAAATTCGAGTACATTATATCATGCACAAACAGACGAAAAAAGCGAGAGGACAATTCAGACATTAGAAGATATGTTAAGATCTTGCGTCATGGATTTCAAGGGTAGTTGGGATGATCATCTACCATTAGTAGAGTTTGCGTATAACAACAGTTATCATGCAAGCATAGGTATGCCGCCCTACGAAGCCTTGTATGGGAGAAAATACAGAACACCATTGTATTGGGATGAAGTGAAAGAACGCCGAATGCTAGCACCAGAATTGGTGTAGCAAGCAGCGAATATAGTGAAGCTAATACGAATGTGATTGGTAGAAGCTCAAGACAGACATAGAAAGTTTACAAATTTGCATCGATTAAATGGAGTTTAAAGTAGGCTCATATGTATTTCTAAAGGTATCTCCATGGAAAGAAAAAATACGCTTTGGAAAGACGGGTAAGTTAAGTCCAAGGTTTATTAAACCTTTTGAGATATTAGAAAAGGTTGGAGGGGTAGCTTACATGGTAGCATTACCACCAGGCCTAAAACGAATACATCGGTATTACGTCCGTGACACCCCCAAATCTGGGTTACTTGACCCCCGATTTTGGTGTTCACGATCCACAATATAATAACATCTAACTACCCATTTAAATATAAATAGGAATATATAACTCATTAACATATGTTGTTAATACGTAAGTCCCAGGTCCACTAACCTTAAAATTAAAGAAATACCCCTTAGATTTACAAAAAGGGTTTACAATACAATACAACATAATAATAATATTGTTCATCATAACTAATTTATCACTATGCCTTTTCCTTTGTTCTTCTTCGCAACACCTTCTGCAACTTCGTCCCTAGCTGAAAAGTTATATTTAGCAAGGGTGAGCAACAAGTTTGCCCCACAAATTAAGACATACGATAAAGATATAGGAATCAATATCAAGCCTTCTCCCATTCTATGCAACAATAATTCAATAATGAAATAATACAACGCTTTCAAGGTTTTCTACGATATTCAAATGAATAATCAAGAATTAGATTCTATGAAATAGCAAAGTGAAATGTTTTCCTGATTTATGCTGAGCGATCCATTGGATCTTGAACTTCTCTTCTCGAGTAACCATCAAAGATTTGACTTTGATATACCCATGTGCATTAGATAACCATAAAGATTAAATTATACCCCTCTGTAAGTATATAAAGTGATCAGCTTTAGTATACCCTATATTATGCATAATACTTAATCGCGCGCAAAGGCCGAATATACGACCAATAAAATATTCCTTTAAAATAAACGGTTGTTCTTCTCAGTCTCAAAATCAAGATTTTGATTTAACAACGAAATACTGTGATTTCAATTTCTAATTACTTCTCGATCTAACCGCAATAATTGGCATCGATCTGTCAATAATAATTGAATTCGCTTCTCAAACCTATCAAGTTCTAACAAATGTTTGTGTAGCCAGAATAATTGGCTAAGACATTTCTCAACATAATTCGACAATAAACATAAATTATCTGTACTGTCAATATTAGCTTCTACGGATATGAATATCCATAAACAGTTATTCTACAAATGTATATTTTTCGAATCAGTAATTCAATTTAAATTATTAAACATGCACTAACTACGAATAATCAACAATAAATTCTTGGACGTGGTATAATTAACAATAATTAACCAGTATAATATTTAAACAATATTAACTCAAGGTTGAGTTAGGAAACTTGTCTTTTCCACTGATTACAGCTACACAATAAACTTATCTGGTTTCGAAAGACCTATAACCAATAATATTGGTATCACAATTAGCACAATATTTCATAACACACAACACTGTAATTCACAGTCAGTCTTCTCCTAGACACATTACCAAATAGTCACATCAGTGTTTATAACCTATATAAACACTTATCAAGTTTAACTATTTCGGTCTGGTTGTACTTCGGCCTCATCTCGGTGTTTTGGACACCTTACCCAACAATTAACATATTTATTGTCAATTAAACTAGATTTCTAAGCTTCAATATTAATTTAGATAAGTCAAATATCATTAATAATATTTTTCTAAAGCTTTTAATAATTTATAAACAATTAATATAATTTATAATAATTTTTCAAATACTTAAATCATTTTTAAATGATTTAATTATCGAATAATCTTATCATCATTAATATTTAATAATATAAAATATTAATAACATATTTGTCAAAATATTAGAGTTATTATTAATCACTTAAAATATTTTTAAATTATTAATATTCTACTTAAATGATTTTTAAAATAGTTAAAATCATTATTAAATCATCACCATTAATATTTAAATACTAACAAAATTATTATCAAAATATTAAAAGTCATTAATTATAACTTACAATATTTTTAAAACATTTTTCTCATTTTTAAATAATTTTTAAATTAATAAAATTATTTTTAATTCATTTATTTAATATAATAATTAAATAAATCTAGTATCATTAATATTAATTTATTAATGAATTCTCCAAAAATATTGAAAATAATATTTTATAATTCCAAATATTTTCTAACACTTTATTCTTATTTAAAATAATTTTTAAATCAATAAAACCATTTTTATCTTATTTATTTAATATAATAATTAAATAAATCTAATATCATTAATATTAAATTATTAATGAAAATTCTCCAAAATTATTAAAAGTTAGATTTTATAACTCAAAATATTTTTAAATACATTATTCTTATTTAAAATATTTTTTCATAATATTAAATCATTTTCTCTAATTTATTTAATATAATAATTAAATAAATTAAATATCATTTTTATTCAAATAATTATAAATATTAATGAAAAATGTCCCAAATAATTAAAAGTTATTTTTCAGAATTTAAAATGATTTTTAAAACCATTTTTAGTAATTTTTTGTAATTTATTTCTATTTTTAAATAATTTCCGGAATATTCATAAAATAAAATAACTAAAACCGTCGCTAAAGCCTATAGCGACACTTGTTTGTCGTCTTAGGTGTTCTTGAGCTCAAGAACACTGTCAGATCCGAGTTCAAGGATCATGGTTTGACCGTGTGAAATTTTCAATCCAAAATATTTCTGGGCAATTTCTAACCATGATCTTGTAGTGTTTATGTAACACTACAAGAATCAACCATTAACAACGTTATAACATAACTCAGATGCACGATCCAAGCCTTATAAGTCACTGTCAGAACATTTCTAGGTTTTCCAGAAACCCAGATAGTTCGACTGGCTATCTTGAAGCTCAATTATTTACTTGTTCTGGTCATTGTATTAATGTTATTAAGGTTTTATTTCGTAGCCCATATGTAAAGGAACATATATCAATCAACGAATTAGTCAGAGTATAACACAATAACCAAATTCGATCTAGTCAAAACATGTCAGAAAGTTCATCCTAGCAATTTCTGGAATTTCCAGAAAATCATATTCGTGACCGAATGGCCTGGTTTGACCGCTCATAAAATCCCACATGTTTGTTATTTAAGAGATCTAAAGGTATAGATCTCAAGTACACATATCAGACTACACATTGGTTATCATAATATTAACATAACACCTACATAATGACAGATCAAGGCAATACAAAAACTTGTCAGACCCAGTTTTACACATTTTGGGTTACCCAGATTTCAGCCGATCAAGCTCGGTCGACGGTGTTTGACCATGAATAAAATGAAATATGGACATCATATACCTGTTATTTCAATTGCAGAACAAAGACCTCCTACCAGACTACTGATCCAAAACATCAAACAACAAAAAACATAAATACACAAAGATCTACAGCCACTGACATTAGCTTGTTAGACGACTTTGACTGTTCTTGAGCAGTTTTTTAAAACTTCATTTTAAAGCCTTTTAATGCTATGTATCTATGTTATATCAACATAGATCATCATAAAACATCATCTAGCAAAGATCTAAACACATAAACACAAAATTTTACAAAGCATACAAGATCAAAATGAAACTTAGGGTTTATACCTTCTTGTTCCAAATCTTGATCTATGCTCTCCAATCTGTTTTTGGGTGTTCTAGTAACTGATTATATGATTGAGGGACTTGATAAATTCAGAGGTCTTGAGTGAGAGAGAGTTGGTGAGAGCTTATGTGAAAAAATGACAACTTCTGTGAATTTTTCTCTCTCATAACTTATATATATATTGCTTGATATGTTGTTAGACCTGCAAAATTCTGCTGGTGGCTGAGATTATACACTCACCAAGTCAATGTAGTGATTCACCAAATAAAGGTGTTGTTGAATTTTGCAAGTTACCATTTAAATAAATGAAAAAAAAGCTTTTTAGTCATTTGTATTTTATTTTTAATGGCATACTTGGAATTTACCAAACCCTTAGGGTTCTAACCCTTAAGGTTTAACCCTAAGGTTCTAACCCTTGGGTTTTAAATTATTAACTTTCTAGGATTTTCTAATTAGGGTTTTTAAATTAGAAAATTAAAAGTTTAAAACTAAAATTAGGGTTTCCTAATTAAATTAGGGTTTCCTAATAATATTAGTGTTCAATAAACATATTATGCTCGCCAATTAGGATTAGGATTTCCTAATTAGGGTTTAGGATTCCCGAATTAAAAAATAGTGTTTCCCAGCTTTCGATTAGGGTTTCTAACGGTACGTTAGGTTTTCTAATCCTGAGATTAGGGTTTCTAATCTCTTATTGAGGTTTATAAATTTTAAACCTTATCCGATCAATCATTGATCAAAATTCTAAATAGTACAAACACGTACTCATTAATATACTTATTTTAATTATATTTTCTGTCAAATCCCTATCCAGACTGAGGGTTAGGGTTTTTAATCTTGTTAAGCACAACTCTAATCTAAATTTATTGGTCAATACACAAATTGACCTTCTCGAGACTCGTATCACAGAAACTTGTCACAAAATTAATAATTAATATTAATATTAAATAAAAAAAATTTATTCATAAAATTTTGATTATTCAAAATCCTGGGTTATCACAACGTCCTTATAAACCAGATTATAAGTACGTAATAGATTATGAGCCAATTTATATCGAGAAGGATTTAACATATGAGAAGATGCCGATTCAAATCATCGATAGAAAAGAACAAGTTTTGCGGAACAAAGTTATACCTTCAGTGAAGGCGTTATGGAAGAACCACGGTGTCGAAGAAGCAATGTGGGAATTGGAAGAAAAGATGAAAAAGAATTACCCTCATCTGTTTATGTAATTTTTTATTTAGCGAGATTCTGGGGACAGAATCCTTATAAGTAGGAGAGAATGTAACGCCCCAGAAAATTAAATCTTTTGTAAATACAATTATAATGAATAAAATAATATTATTTGTTATTATTATGTGTTAGTAAGATGAATGTCGTTCTATAACCTAGAAACGTCGGAACGTCATAGTATTTTAACTAAGTGAAGGATTTAAAGTGTTTGAATTTCCAAGACGAAAATAAAAGCTTTCCGAGAAATTTTTCGAAAAACACAATTTATCGTTTTCCACTCAAGAATTATTTTTGAACTTTTGAGAAATACGTAACGTTATAATATCGAGGTGAGATAGATTATGTAATAATAATACAAGTATGGGAAATGAAATATTTCGCATGCGAACTTAATTTAAAAACGTTAAGGATTAAAGACAAAATGAAATGGAATTGTGGATATTATATGAAGTACAAGTCCAATATGAATAAAGGTGTAAAACCATGTGGGATTAATGTTAAGGCCAAGTAATTGTTAATATTAAGCCCATAGCAATTCAAAGCAAGCCCAAAAGATTAAGCTAATCAAATTAAACCTAAGCCCAAGGTAATGATATAATGGATTAGGTTGACCCATGGAGCAACCCATGATGATGTGGTTAATCATGGTGACCAATATTTTAATGTGGAGGCCAAGTAATAAGTGTAGGGAGCAAGTATACTTAGGGATTAAGGAATGAATATTAAGGAGGTTGTTAAGGAGGTGGGAGGTCTTAATGACCATTATACCCTAGCTTAGAGACTTCTATAAATAGCAAGCTCGCATTTCATTTTTGCTTGTTCAAATAATCTAACAACTTCCACTACAAAGTAACTTAAGTGTTAGAGTGAATAAGCACTTATAAGTCCAACCTTCCATTATTAGATTGTCAAGAAGGAGAAGATAGTCATCAAAGGTAATTGATCTCATGATATTATATCTTTCATCTCTATCATTGTAGGGTGATAAGATAAGTGTAACCTAATGAACATATATGCTAAGAACACTTAATAAATGGATGATTAATGGACTTAAGTCGTATAAGTCATGAATAAGTAATCAAAACCTAAATAAGTTATGAACATATGAGGAACAATACTGAATTTGTCATATGTTTACCTTAAGAAGTAAGTATGATTGATAAGATGCAACAATGTTGGATAAAGGACTTAATTCGATAATAAGTCATAAAGAAATAAAAGTTTGTAATGTATAAATTGTTAGATGATGAACTTATGAGGAATAAGTCATAACCTAATATCAAGATAAATTGTTGTAATATGTAGGTTGAAATGTCAAGTTAATGAATTGAATCCATTTAGAATGATGATCAAATAATTAGTAATGAAGTTTTGCCAGAATTCACACGATTGGACGATAATCGTCGAATTCATGAAATTCTCAGAATGGAAGTCGTATTTTGTGTTTGAACTCAGAAACATTGGTTCTCGATGGAGACAAGTCGTATTTGGCATTATAGAGTTGTGGACTCGAAAATGACCGGATTCCGACTTAGAACGAAGAAACGAGCGTTGAACGTTCACGAACGTTTATCGTTTTCGTTAAAAATGGACTAATAGGTGAATTTTTGGTTAACGTAGTCAAATAGATAAAATTCATGCATGAACACGTAGAGTATGTGATTTGCGAACCGTAGGCTCTTGAACGAGCGAATTCGGACTTATAACGAAGAAGTTACGAGCCCGAGAGTTTCACAAAATTAAAAGTCTATAAAAATTTTCTGGTGCATAGAGCTGGCGCCGCTGGCGCCGCGGCGCCAGCCCAAGGCATAAAACCCGCGCCGCAGCGCAAGGCCGAGGCATGAGGTACAGTTAGTTCGTGCTGCAGCGCGACACAGTGAAGGGAAAGTGGTGCCGCAGCTCCGAAGCCGGGACTTGAGCACTACAAACCCGCGCTGCAGCGCGAGTTCAAGAAGGAAGTCTGGCGCCGCAGCGCCAAACTTAGGGTTTAGACAGTAAAGAATGGTTACAAGTAGAACATGCATGGTAATTGATTAACAATGAACTAAGGAACTTAATGTAACATTGTGAAGACATGTTTAAACCTTAAATATGATCACTTAGGGTTGAAGTAACTCATTTGCATATGAATGTAAGAACGACATAACGGAAAGCCGGAACCAATAATAACAAATCTAATACGTAATTAGATTGAGAAGAAGGGTAAGATTCTTTAGGAACCAGGTATGTTTATTCATGACCTAATGTGCTATGTGATGTTATCATCTACTGTAGAAACCTTAAAGACTTAAAGTGCACGTGTTATATCTGTAAGCAGACGCTAAATGCAAGTACTCTAACCCTTGTTCAAGTTTAATCCGGACAAGCTTTTTGATTCATGTATTCTTTGCATGAGTTAATATAAAATGAAGTCAACGCCAATTCTTTCGGCTAGACTTAGAACATATTTGATTTCGTACAATCTACCAAAGTATTAACAATGATTTACCAACTAATATTGGTGTGGTTTTCAAAAGGAGACTGAATATGCCAAAAAAAATTATCGTCAAACGACAGGCACGTGAGGTTGCCACAACTTAAACGTATACACGTTTAATGAATGTAGTGTTGATCAACATAGAGTACTATAAGTTGATCACCTAGACGTGCTCATAAGCTATACCGGACTTACGGACTTAGTGCCGGGATGTCCTTTGAAAAGTACTTATGAAATGCTCATGGTCTTGGACCGGACTAAATGTTTTACTACATATTGTTATTGTAAAACGTTTTGAATGAAAAGAAGTTCTATTTTGAATTATCGATAGTACATCACAACTATTGCTCAGTTATCGAAGATATAAGATTCCTATGTTTCAAGCATGCTAGTTTTATTAGAATTGTTGTACTTGCTGAGCTAGTTAGGCTCACTTTTTCTTGAACCATATGAATGCAGCTAAAACCGAACGGACCGATGGATCCCGCAAGGATAAAGGGAAGGCTAAGGCGAACCCATATATTACTTATGTAATAGTATAGGTTTGTAATGATAATATTTGATATTATGACAAGGACAAATGTAACAATTATAAAGAAACTGGGGGAATGTTAATATTATTTTGAATATATATAAGACATATTCGTTCTTTTGAGGCATTTCAATTGAATGTTTGTGTGAACTATAGCACCGTTAGCACCATCTGTCGGGTTGGAAGATACCCGGATTTGGGGGCGTCACAACTCGACACTAACTTGCAGTTTCTGGAATTTCCAAAAATTGGATGAACATCATTTCTGACAGCCTTTGACCAAACTAAATCTGGATATTGTGATGTTGTTGGACTGATCTGTTGTTACATATATGTTCTATGACGTGAGAACAACATGTTTGAAGCCTTAGAACACTTAAGCAATGACCAGAACTTAAAGGAAATAGAGCTAGAAAGTAGGCACTCGAACTGCCTGGGTTTCTTGGTTACCCAGAAAACCCAGAAACGTTCTGACAGTGAGTTTAAGGGCTCAGATCTTACATCTGAGTTGTTGCATGACCAAGTTAGTGATTGATAATTGTAGTACTCCATGGATACTACAATATCGATGCACAAGGTAGCCCAGAAACACAATGGATTGAAAATTATGAACGGTCAAAGCAAGACCCTTGCTAAGCCGGCTGTTAGTATTCTTTAGCCCAAGAACACCTACAGCGACAGAAAGCGTCAATATAGGCTATATCGACGGTTTATTTAATTTTATTTTCTTAATTTTTGAAAAATGATTAAAAATAGAAAATAAATTCTAAAAATTACAAAAATGGTTTTAAAAATTATTTCAAATTATGAAAATTAACTTTTGATAATTTAGGATATTTTTCATTAATATTTATAATTATTTAAATATAATGATATTTAATTTATTTAATTAGTGTATTAAATAAATTAGAGAAAAATGATTTTAATAATATAAAAATCATTTTTAAATAAGAATAAAGTGTTTAAAAATATTTTGAATTATAAAAAGTAATTTTCAATATTTTTGGAGATTTATCATTAATAAATTATTATTAATGATATTAGATTTATTTAATTAGTATATTAAATAAATGATGGAAAACTGATTTTATTGATTTAAAAATTATTTAAAAATGAGAAAAGTGATATAAAAATAATTTAAGTTATAATTAATGACTTTTAATATTTTGATGATAAATTCATTCATATTTAAATATTAATGGTGATGATTTAAAAATAATTTTAAAATTCATTTAAGTAGAATATTGGTGATTTAAAAATATTTTAAGTTATTATTAATAACTTTAATATTTTGACAAGTATGTCATTAATATTTTAATATTATTAAATATTAATGATGATGAAATTAAATAATATTTAAACCATTTAAAAATAATTTCGATGTTTGAAAAATTATTATAAATTATAATAATTGTTAAAAATTTATTAGAAGCTTCCGAAAAATATTATAAATGATATATGACTTATTTAAAATAATATTAAAGCTTAAAGACTGATTTTAATTGACAATAAAGGTGTTTAATTATCGGATAAGGTAACTAGGACACCGAGAATAGACTTAAGTCCAACTAGACTGAAGTAGTTAGATTTGATAAGTGTTTTTTATAGATTATAAACACTGACGTGACTATGTGATAATGTGCCTAGGAGAAAGACTGACTGTAAATTAAAGTTATACGTGTTGTGATTTATTGTTCTAATTGTAAAACTGATATTGTGATTATAGGTTTTGTGAACGCAGATAAGTATATTGTGTAGCAGTAATCAACGCAGAAGGCAAGTTTCCTTAACTCAACCTTGAGTTATATCTGTTCAATTATTATAGTGGTTAATTATTGTTGATAAGACCACGTCTGAGAATTATTATTGATTATTCATAGTTAGTGCATGTTTATTAATACAAATTGAATTAGTGATTCTGAGAATATACTGGGAGAATATCTGTTGTTGGATACTTACATCCGTAGAAGCTATTTTTTGATAGTATAGATAATTCATGTCTATTATCAAATTGTGTTGAGAAATGTCTTAGCTAATTATTCGGGCTAGACGAACATTTGTTATAACTTGATAGGTTCGAGAAGAGAATTCAATTATTATTGACAGATCGATGCCAATAATTTCGGCTAGATCGAGAAAGTGATTAGATATTGAAATCATTATATTTCATTGTTATAAATCAAACTATGATTATAAGACTGAGAAGAATAACCTTTTATACAAAGGGAGCATTTTTGGTCGTATACTCAGCCTTTACGCGCGTGTAAGTATTATGCATAATATAGGGTACAAGGAGTTGGCCGCTCTAAGTATTTACAGAGGGGTATAATTTAATCTATATGGTTATCTAGTACACCTGGGAATATCAAAGTCAAATATTTGATAGTTACTCGAGAAGAGAAGTTCAAGATCAAATGGATCACTCAGCATAAATTTGGAAAACATTCCACTTTGTTATTGCGTAAAATTGATTCTTGATTATTCATTAGAATATTGTAAAAACTTTGAAAGCGTTGTACTATTTCATTATCATATTATTGTGTTGCATAGAATGCGAGAAGATTAACAAATTATTCAACTATTTCAAAGTTCACCAAACTTTGGTGTTATTCTATCAAATTAGATAGTCTGTTATTATTGATTCTTATGCATTCAATGTATGTCTTAACTTGTAGGGCAAATTTGTTGCTCACCCTTGCTAAATAGAATATTTTAGCTAGGAACGAAGATGCCAGCGGGGTTAAGAAGAACAAAGGCAAAGACATAGTGCTGGAGTAGTTTTATGATGAGCATATTTATTATATTGTTTTGTAAACCCTTTTTGTATAACTAAAGGGTAAGTTTGTAATGTAAGGGTTAGATGACCTAGGATGATGTTGTTAACTTATTAATTAATGTTATGTAAGTTTATATTTATCAATGAATGGATAGTTAGATGTTATTGTATTGTGGATCATGAGCACCAAACTCGGGGGTCAGGTAACCTGGATTTAGGGGCGTCACAGGTTGGTATCAAAGCTGTAGGCTATAAACCTTAAGAGGGGGGGAAACCCTAGGATTATAACCATAAGCGAAACCTAGAATACTCATTTAGAGTACTAAGTGAGGGATTGCCAAAGTGTATCGATAGTGAGATATGTGGACACATAGTGTGAGAATTTTGTACTAATGAAGTACTAATCAAGTTGTTTAAACTAATTGTAGGATGTCAGGAGAAGATGAAATGAGTGCGAAGATGCTAGCGGTTGTTGCACCAGTGCCAGTAGCTGAGGTGCCATCGCAAAGCGAGTCAGTTGAAGAGGTGGGAAAAGATGAACCTATGATCAATTTGGGGAGTGATCATAATGATTATCTCGAGATGTATTTGAGTGGTGATGAGGAGGCAGAGTCCGAAGAAGCTAAGGTGGAGAAAGGGAATAAGACTAAAGTTGGAGAAAAAAATTAAGTAGCTACGGAAGTAAAAGAACTCCATAGTAAAGTATTTCTATTGGAGGAGTTGTGGAAGACGGAGCGAGCGTTACGCGAAATGACTGAAGAACGGAATGAGTTAAAGGCGCAGGTCGAAAGGATGAAGACTAAAGGTGGTGAATCATCTGAAGGAATAATCAAGCAGAAGAAAAACAAGAATAAGAGATAGAGGGACACCGACAACGATAATTCTTTAAATTCAAACCCGAAGAAGAAGCAAGTCTGTAGCAAGTGTGGAAAGACTCACGTGAGAGATTGCATGATGTGGAAGAACGCGTGCTTCAATTGTAAACAGGAAGGACATATTTCCCTACATTGTCCTAAGCAAAATATGAAGAAGTGTTTTTCATGAGGGAGAACAGGTCACGGATTCAATAAGTGTCCCAACAAGAAGAAGACTGGTGAAGGAAGTGGACGGTAGATAATTTAGATATAAGCGGTGGTATCTTTTGGTAGTGGATTATGATATTAACGGTTGTAATATTGAGAACGACGTGTGAACATATGCAAATTTAAATATGTTTGTATAAATGAAATCTTTATTTTCTATATGAATATAAGATTAAGATTAATTATTATGTTTTTATAACTCATACTTATGGTAAGTTCATGACTCATAATTATATGAAATATTTTTGAACCCCTCAGCGAATGGACGCCAATGGTCTGACTAGGATAAGTTCATACACTCATATAATTGTGGCAAGTTCCTGAACTCATAAGTGTTGTAAGACCTCAACTTATTATAAATAAAATTGAATTTCTTCTATTCATTATTTTGAAATAATAAGGTGTTAATTTGATATAATACTTTGATTATGGTGAAATGTGCAAATTTTACAAAATAAGCAAGTGGTTATAAAATATTAATTATTTTTGGGGAATATTCGTTTAGACGTAAAATATTTTTGTTGTCGGGAAATATTCGTACGACGGCGCAGCTATCTGTGGGCCCCAAAACGAAAAACGGTCAGATGAAGAAAATGACAAGTTGAGTTTTTATAAATAACGACGTAGTTGTTACCGTTAACACTGTTGGAATACCTGATGGTTAAAATACAGTAATACGCGTGGTTGCACAGTAGCACACAATATTGCACAGTATTTTTGAATTATTGATTCTTACGTAAGAAGGCACTACTCAATAATTATTATAGTAATTACTGTTCAATATTTTATTTTATTGATTCAATAATTGTTGCATTGATATTTTATATTATTGTTGTTTTAATAATTATCATTGCACAGTATCTCCATTATCAGATCAATAATTCATATTATTTGAATAATATTGTTAGATAACATTATTGGCAATGTCTAAGAAAGTTCTATCTATGAAAGGGGTTTGGTTACCTAATTGCGCGCTAATAAGTAGAAATCCTTATCGAAAAGCCCCCTCTTTCCTGGGAACGACCAACCCTGGTTGTCATAATTATGATTCTGTAATATTATTTGTAAATAATTAATTATTGATTTATATGATAAGGAAATATTTATTTTATGTGGATATAAATGATGGATTTATTTATTTTATATGGTTATAAATGAAGAAATTAAAGCTGAAGTGTTTTATTAGTATTTTGTCGGAATGAAGGTATTAAAAATCATCCGTATGTGCATTTCGGACATTTTTTGTTTGGAATTTAGAAAAACTTAAAGCTACAAAGTTGTAGAGAATTTAATTTCCTATGGAATGGACATAAAATTCGAATTTTTCTAATAAAAGGGCTATTTATTATGAATTATTGAAGTTTAAGAAATTAAATATTTTTATTAAAATTATGGGTGGGACCCACTTTTGTTTTTTTGAAAACATGTGGGCTACAAATTTTTTTTTCCAAGATGGCATGCTCTGATTCAAAAGGTGTGGGCGTGGAAGGAAGAAAAAAAGTATATTATTTTATTAATTTAGTCTCCTTCGGCGTTCTAGCATTTTCATATAAATAGGGTGCTTAGTAAGAATTGAAAATCACACCAGAAACAAGTTTTCTCTCTATGTATATTATCGAGCGTATTTTGTGAGTATTTAGATACTTTAAATGTTGCTATTCAGTGCAATTTTTTTTCGGCTTTACATCCGATATTCCAGTCAGAAATACTGTTCTTTTGAGGTAAGGGATGTTATTTTCTTCGTAAATGATATTATTTCCTTCAATATCATTATGCCGAAATATTGATATGAATTTTATTATGGAATTTCTACCTTTTTGTGTCGGGGTAACTATTCACGTATACGACACTATTCACGATTTCACCGAAAAATAAAATTTTCTCCTTTTTGTCCAAGATGTCTATTGTGGTTACTACCTTTGATTGTATCTATGTTTTGATCTTTATTTTTGAATTGTGCTTTACAATTGGTTATTATGGAGTATTATTGAACTTGGATACACTGTAATATGAATCCCTAATATTTGTCCTTTTATCTCACTGGATTCGTTTTCTTTTAGATATTTTTCATCATCCTCAGTCCTAAATGATGATATTACTGAATATATTTGGCCTGTAGTGCAAAGATGAATGATTAACTGATGAATATCTTTGGCCCGTAGTGCAAAGATGAATAGTTGTTGAGATAAACATGACCAACTGGTGATACAAATGAATATCTTTAGCTTGTAGTGCAAAGATGAATATTTGATTCAAGATGTCTATTGATTGATATTACAGGGATAAAAGACTTTTAAATCTTAGAAGATAGTAGAATTCATTCTCTACTTGACTCTTCTAATAGACTGTCGTTTTCGCTGTAGTTGTTGATTTAAAATTTGTTGTCTAATATATTCTATCAGATTTTTTCCTATTGAGGACTAATGATAATTTGTTGTATATTATCTTAGTCATAATATTCTTTGTTGGGCTAGTTGAGCTCACCCTTTTTCTTTTTGTTCCATTTTTCTTTTGAGGAGGTGAGAATTTAGCAGGAACTAGTCGGGGTATGGAGTGATGATTCTAGAAAGTTGTTTTAGCAGTCCTCACTATTTTTGTAAAATAGTGTATCAATAATTGTAATGAGGACTCCTTTTGAGTTTGAATACTGTATATTAGATAATATTTGTATTTAAACTCACAGTATATATGTTGTCATATTTTGCACGATAATTGTATTAATGAAGTTGTATTTGTTTCTATACCATGTATTTGGAGACTCAGAATGGGTGATGTATACCTATTTTGGTGGCGTCACAGTTGGTATCACAGCTTAGGGATATGGTCTCTGGTAGAGATCGGGAAATAGAACTAGGAGGGGAGAGACGAGTAATCCTTCGCTAGTATGTTATACATAAGATTATTTGGTTGGTCAGTCGGAGCATATGGTTAATATGTGACATGTTAATTTGTTAATTAACCCTTGTTTTGTGGCAGTATTTGAGAATGACAGCCAGAAATATTAACAATGGAGTGAATGAGACCGGAGAGACACCTTTAATCACCACCTAAGGGAACGTGCAACAGGAAGGCAATATTCCTCCTGTAAATAACACTACCAAACAAATGATGAATGATGGGATGTTTAGAAGCTTTTTACAGTTCATGCAAAATCAGACGAGGGAGTCTCGTGTACAAAATACGGGTGGAAATAATAGCAATGCGTTGCTTGTCACAGCCAGGCAGTTCAAAGAGTTGGGTCCACCAGAATTTGTGGGAAAGTTGGATCCGATTAAGGCGGAAACGTGGGTCAAACAAATTACCAAGATATTTGATGTCTTGGGATGCACGGAGGAATAGAAGGTTCCATTCGCCACCTTTATGTTCCGCGGTGAGGCAGATTACTGGTGGAAATCTATGAAGCGTACCCAGCCTGCCGCACTCAACATGTCTTGGGAAACATTTCAGAAACTATTCAATGATAAGTACTTTCTTGAAAGTATTTGTCACATGAAAGAGGTAGAGTTTATCAGACTGGAACAAAACAACATGACTATGTCCCAGTACGAGGTGAAGTTCGCAGAGTTATCCAGGTTTGTACCTCATTTGGTAGAGAATGAGGAACGAATGACGCGGATGTTTCTGAGAGCTCTAAACCCCGAGATTCGGAAAATATCTTATCTCTCGTAAATTTTCTTTATATTCAGATGTTGTAAACAGGGCTCAATTATTAGAGCGATATAATGAGTATGTTTAACCGAGGGACCATAACCAGGGTCATATCGGTGGCAGCAGTCATCGGAGCAATGACAAACAGTGGAGAGGAAAATATTCGGACAAAAGCGGTAACCACTCTGGTGGTAATCGTGGCCATGATGGTAGAAGAAGCGAGTCAGGGGGAGATTTCAAGAAGAGAAGGTACAACAAGGACAATGTGAAGACGTCAGCACAAACATCAACTGTTTTTAGGGGAGGAGATCGAGCACCGGTCGTTTGTTATAAATGTGGGAAAGAGGGACACATCAGCCTAAACTTCCCACAACAATCCAAGCTGTGTTACAACTATGGATATGAAGGTTATATAGCTAGAGATTGTCATGTAGAGAAATAAAGTTCAACAGGGATGGTGACTCCAAAGGTTGTCCCGGACAAGTCAAAGTCGGTGGTTCCTGGAAGAGCGTTTGTCGTGACTGCCCAAAACGCGAGGAACTTTAAAGATGTGATCATGTGTAAGCTAATCATAAACTCTTACAAAGTTTATACCTTATTAGATACCGGTTCTACCCATTATTTTATCTCTCCTGCCTGTGCTCAACGTTTGAACTTGATTCCGGAGAAATTAGACTTTGACTTATCTGTTGAGACTCCGTTAGGAGAAACTGTCATTACATCTACTATTTATAAATCTTGCTTGATCCAAGTTGGTACCATCACATTACCTGTCGATCTTATTTTGTTGAAAATACTTGCATTTGATGTGATTTTAGGGATTGATTGGTTAACCACTCATTATGTTAAAATTGATTGTTTTCGTAAGGTTGTTAGTTTTCATATTCCTAACCAACCTGTTATGTGAATTCAAGCAACCAAACCTCTAAAGTCAATCACTGTTATATCAAGCCATAAAGCTATTCGTTTATTGAAAAATGGATGTCAAGCTTTCTTCGCCCATGTCACAGACTTGAACAAAAACATGTCAGATTTGAATAATATTTTTGATGTTAGTGAATTTCCTGACGTATTTCTTGAAGAACTTCCCAGTCTACCCCCAGAACGTGAAGTTGAATTCTTTATTGACCTTGAACCTGGTACAAAACCCATTTTTAAAATCCCATATCGAATGGCTCCTATAAAACTTCATGAGTTAAAGGTCCAACTTCAGGAGTTGTTGGACATCGGTTTTATTCGTCCTAGTACATCTCTTTGGGGTGCTCATGTGTTATTCGTAAATAAGAAAGATGGGAGTATGTGACTTTGTATTGACTATCGGGAGTTAAACCATGTCACCATCAAGAATAGGTATTCGCTACCTCGCATTGATGACCTATTCGACCAGTTGCAAGGATCACAATTCTTTTCAAAGATCGATCTTCGTTCTGGATATCATCAGCTAAAGATTAAAATTGAGGATATTCCGAAGACTGCCTTCAGAACTCGGTACGGGCATTATGAATTCATAGTCATGTCTTTTGGATTTACTAATGCTCCTGTTGCTTTCATGGATATGATGAACCGTATGTTCAAAGAATATTTGGATCAGTTCGTTGTCGTCTATATTGATGACATCCTCATCTATTCCAAAAATCATGAAGATCATGAGCACCATTTGAAGCTGTTACTTGAAAGGCTTTGTGAAAACAAGTTATATGCCAAGCTGAAGAAATGCTAGTTCTGGCTTGAGGAAGTAGTATTCCTTGGGCACGTGGTGTCAAAACATGGAGTATCTGTCGACCCAACGAAAATTGAAGCAATACAAAGTTGGGAGCAACGGAAGTCGTTGACCGAAGTACGTAGCTTTTTGGGCTTAGCTGGTTATTATCGGAGATTCGTGAAAGGATTTTCTAGAATCGCTGCTCTGTTAACTCAACTGACTCGAAAGGATACAAAATTCGTATAGAACGAGAAATGAGAGAAGAGTTTCCAAGAACTCAAGAGGAGACTCATTTCAGCACCTGTTCTGACAATACCATCTGGTTCTGATGGATTTGTTATCTATAGCGATGCCTCAGGCAAAGGGTTAGGATGTGTTCTCATGCAACATGGGAAAGTCATAGCCTATGCCTCGCGATAACTCAAAAAATATGAGAGGAATTATCCTACTCATGATCTGGAGTTGGCAGTAGTCGTTTTCGCATTAAAGATTTGGAGACACTACCTGTATGGGGAGAAAGTGGAGATCTTTACAGATCATAAAAGCCTCAAATATTTCTTCACCCCGAAGGAACTCAACATGCGGCAATGACGTTGGCTCGAGTTGTTGAAAGATTATGACCATACCATCCAATATCATCTTGGAAAAGCAAACGTGGTAGCTGACGCATTGAGTAGAAGATCATATGCGGGTACGAGTGTAATGTTGTTAACACAAAGGCCCATTTTGTATGACTTGCAAAGGATGGAGATAGAGGTAAAGGCTCCAAGTACACACGTGATGATATCAAACATACGAGTAGAACCGACTTTAATCGATAAAGTTAAAGATGCTCAAGCTACGAACCTGGAGCTGATGCGTATAAAGAAGAAAGTGCAAGAAGGTGTTATTCTAGAAGCAAGAATCGACGAAGAAGGAATACTTCGAGTCAACTCTAGACTTTATGTTCCTAATAATTCTGACTTGAAGCATAGAATCATGATGGAGGCACACAATACACCGTTTGCAATCCATCTTGGGAGTACCAAAATTTATTATGATTTTTGGCATACATTTTGGTGGAGCAATACGAAGAGAGAGGTTGCGAAGTTTATCTCGAGATTTTTAACTTGTCAACGTGTAAAGGTGGAGCATCAAGTGACAAAGGGTCCATTGCAACCACTTGAGATTCCAAAATGGAAGTGGAAACATATTACTATAGATTTCGTTATGGGTCTTCCCAAGTTTTCTCAAGGCATAGATGTGATTTGGGTTATTGTTGATAGATTAACCAAGTCTGCTCATTTCTTGCCTATACGGGAGACTTATTCACTTGAACGTCTTGCCCATATGTATGTGAATGACATTGTGAGATTGCATGGCATGCTAGTATCCATAGTTTCGGATCATTACCCAAGATTCACTTCACGATTTTGGGTTAGTTTACAGAAAGCAATGGGCACAGATTACGATTCAGTTCGGCATACCATCCTCAAATGGAAGGGCAATCAGAGAGGGCTATTCAAACTCTTGAAGATCTAATAAGACTTTGCGTCCTAGATATCAAAGGGAGTTGGGATAAGTACCTACTATTGGTGTAATTCTCCTACAATAACAGTCATCAAGCAAGTATAGATGTGTCTCCATTCGAGGCATTGTATGGACGAAAGTATCGCTCTCCAGTATGCTGGGATGAGGTGGGAGAAGCAACGTTGTTAGGTCGGTACGAATGACAACAGAGAAGATCCAAATAATCCAACAACGTATACAAACGGCACAGGATCGACAAAAGAGTTATGCAGATCTTCATCGAAAGAACATAGAATTTAATATTGTGGATCATGTATTGTTACGTATTGCTCGATGGAAGGGATTTACAAGATTTGGGAAGAGAGGAAAGCTCAATCCATGATTTGTTGGTCCATTTGAGATTCTTGATCGAATAGGAAATGTGGCCTATAGACTCGCATTACCTCCAAGAATATCTCGTATTCATAATGTTTTTCACATATCTATGCTTCGTAAATATGTGAAAGAATTGAACCACATTATTGAGTTAGAACCAGACGACATAGCCAAAGATTTAACGTACGAGGAGGTACCTGTTAAGATCTTGGATAGGAAAGAGCATGTCCTACGCACCAAGGTTATACCACAAGTAAAGGTTTTGTGGAGGAATCATGCTATTGAAGAAATGACTTGGGAGTTGGAATCAGAAATTAAATCGAGGTATCCTCACCTTTTCGAAATACCAGGTACGTACGTCAATTTTGAGGACGAAATTTCACAAGAAGGGGAGGTTGTAAGACCCCAACTTATTATAAAAAAATTTAAATTTCCTCTACTCATTATTTTAAAATAATAAGGTGTTAATTTGATATAATACTTTGATTATGGTGAATGTGTAAATTTTGCAAAATAAGCAAGTGATTATAAAATATTCATTATTTTCGGGGAATATTCGTTTGGTCGTGAAATATTCTTGTTATCGAAGAATATTCGTACGACGGCGAAGCCATCTGTGGGCCCCATAACGAAAAATGGCCGGATGAAGAAAATGACAAGTTGAGTTTTTATAAATAACAGCGGTGTTGTTACCGTTAACACTGTTGGAATACCCGGTGGTTAAAATACAGTAATACGCGTGGTTGCACAGTAGCACACGGTATTACACAGTATTTTTGAATTATTGATTCTTACGTAAGAAGGCACTCCTCAATAATTGTTACAGTAATTACTGTTCAAAATTTTATTTTATTGATTCAATAATTGCTGCGTTGATATTTTATATTATTGTTGTTTTAATAATTGTCATTGGACAGTATCTCCATTATCAGATCAATAATTCATATTATTTGAATAATATTGTTAGATAGCATTATTGGCAATGCCTAAGAAAGTTCTGTCTAGGAAATGGGTTTGGTCACCTAAATGCGCGCCAATAAAGAGAAATCTTTATCGGAAAGTCCCCTCTTTCCTGGGAACGACCTGGTTGTCATAATTGTGGTTCTATAATAGTATTTGTGAATAATTAATTATTGATTTATATGATAAGAAAATATTTATTTTATGTGGATATAAATGATGGATTTATTTATTTTATGTGGTTATAAATGAAGATATTAAAGCTGAAGTATTTTATCAGTATTTTGTCGGAATGAAAGTATTAAAAATCATTCGTATGTAGATTTCGGACATGCTTCATTTGAAATTTGGAAAAACTTAAAGCTACAAAGTTGTAGAGAATTTAATTTTCTATGGAATGGACATAAAATTCGTATTTTTCTGATAAAAGGGCTATTTATTATGTTATATTGAAGTTTCAAAAATTAAATGTTTTTATTAAAATAATGGGTGGGACCCACTTTTATTTTTTTGAAAACATGTGGGCTGCAAATTTTTTTCCCAAGATGGCATGCTCTGATTCAAAAGGTGTGGACGTGGAAGGAAGGAAAAAAATATATTATTTTATTAATTTAGTCTACTTTGGCGTTCTAACATTTTCCTATAAATAGGGTGCTTAGTTAGAATTGAAAATCACACCAGAAACAAGTTTTCTCTCTCTATATATTATCGAGCGTATTTTGTGAGTATTTAGATACTTTGAGAGTAGCTATTCAGTGCAAGTTTTCTTCGGCTTTACATCCGATATTCAAGTCAGAAATACTATTTTTTTGAGGTAAGGGATTTTATTTTCTTCCTAAATGATATTATTTCCTTCAATATCATTATGCCGGAATATTAATATGAATTTTATTGTGGAATTTCTACCTTTTTGTGTCGGAGTTACTATTCACGTATACGACACTATTGACATATACGGCACTATTCACGAATACGACACTATTCACCAAAAAATGAAATTTTCTCCTTTTTGTCCAATATATCTATTATGGTTACTATCTTTGATTGTATCTATGTTTCGATCTTTATTTTTGAATTTTGCTTCACAATTGGTTATTATGGATTATTATTGAATTTGGATAAACTGTAATACGAATCCCTAATACTTGTCCTTTTGTCTCACTATATTCGTTTTCTTTAATATATTTTTCATCATTCTCAGTCCTAAATGATGATATTACTGAATATCTTTGGCCTGTAGTTCAAAGATGAATATTTGATTTAATATGTATATTGATTGATGTTACAAGGATAAAATATTGATGATGAACTTTTAAATCTTAGAAGATAGTAGAATTCATTCTCTACTTGACTCTTCTAATGGATTGATGTTTCTGCTGTAGTTGTTGATCTAAAACTTTTTGTCTATTATATTCTATCAGATTTTTCCCTGTTGAGGACTAATAATAATTTGTTGTATATTATCTTAGTCACAATATTCTTTACCGGGCTAGTTGAGCTCACCCTTTTCCTTTTTGCTCCATTTTTCTTCTCAAGAGGTGAGAATTTAGCAGGAACTAGCCGGGGTATGGAGTGATGATTCTAGAAAGTTATTTTAGCAGTCTTCACTATTTTTGTAAAATAGTGTATCAATAATTGTAATGAAGACTCCTTTTGAGTTTGAATACTGTCTATTAGACAATATTTGTATTTAAACTCAGAGTATATGTGTTGTCATATTTTGCACGACAATTGTATTAATGAAGTTTTATTTGTTTCTATACCATGTATTTGGCGAATCAGAATGGGTGATGTATACCTATTTTGGGGGCGTCACAAGTGTGGTAAGTTTGATGAACTGAGAATAGTTATGTGAAAATGGAAAATTGTAACTTTTTGTGTAAAGTTGGGGAATTGTAACTTTTGTGTAAAGTTGTGTTGTTAATCTTGATATTATTTAAAAAGGGATAGTAATATGTGTTAAGTACAAAATGTACTATGTGCTATTTGAATAAATATGCGATTATATGAGAAATATGTGTTGAATTCTTGTTGTGTTAAGAATTTGTGTAGAGAAAGATAATTAATGTAAGATTTTTATTTAAATCAGATCCTGTCGCCTAGACGACATAATCGAAATCAAAGAGAAGAGTAGTCAGTGAATAATGAAGGAGGTCAAGTGGACTCGATGCAGAATTTCGTAGATATGTTAGCCCAAGCTATAAGAAATAGAGCTCCAGCAGTAAGAGGAAGAGTGAGAGAACATCCGGTTGATAGATTGGCAAATTTCAAAGACTTTAAAGCAGTAGGACAGCCAGAATTCAAGGGAACCACGGATCCGATTGAAGCCCAAACTTGGGTGAAAGAAATGGAGAAAGCATTCATTATTACGAGGGTGACAGAAGAGCAAAAGACAGCTTTTGCAACATATTTGATGAAGGAAGAAGCCAATTACTGGTGGGAGACAAATCAGGCGAGAGCTAGTACAGATGTGGTGACTTGGAGAAGATTCAAGGAGTTGTTCTTTGAGAACTACTTTTCATCGAGTATGCAAGCTCAGATGGAAGTTAAGTTTTGGAACTAAAGTAGGAGAACATGTCGGTGTCTGAATATGCTGCTAAATTCAACGAATTAGCAAGATTTGCACCTCATCAGGTGGATACGGAATTACGGAAGGCGAGAAGATTTGAGAATGGATTAAAGCCGGGTATATACAATAAAGTAGCCGTATTGCAGATTAATACGTTCGCGACTTTTTTGGAGAAAGCGTTAATTGCTGAAGGAGGGAACGAAGCTGCATCTCGATTCCATCAAGAGAAGAAGAAGAAGACTACTAAAGGAGGTAGCAGTGGTGGTAGTAATCCAAACAAGAGAAAGTGTAGCGAGAATACCCAATCGGGTAATAAGACAGAAGGAAATAAGAAAGGGAGGGAGCCATGTGCAACTTGTGGGAAGAATCATTCTGGAGTTTGTCTGAAGAAAAAGGGAGTTTGATATAACTGCGGTCAAGAGGGACACATGTCGCCCAATTGTCCCAATCCGAAGAAGATACAAGGTTGTTCTGCGTGTGGATCGACTGAACATCTGGTTCGGAACTGTCCGAAGAGAAATGTGGAGAAGGAAAGTGTCAACAAGGGACCCGGTAGCGGAACCTTGGCGATTCGAGAACATACACAGCCAGGAAGACCAATAGCCCGTACATTCAACATGACGGCGCAAGATGCAGTAGCTGCTCAGGAGGTGGCATCATGTAACGATTTCGTTTAGAAATTTTATTACGGGAGTATTGTGAGTTAGATAATTATTGTAAATTGTTTTCTTTTATAGATCCAAGTCAGAGGTTATAATTTGAGACACAAATTAATATTGTGTTGATAAGCATGAATTGATTATACAACTTTAAAAGATTGTAGAGAATGAGAAAGCGGTGATTCCGAGGATGGAATCCTTATAAGGAGGGGAGAATGTGATAGCCCGAGATTTCGAGTAATCCAAAATTTTCAATTTTTTTTATTATTTAATATTGATATTAACTATTAATATTGTGTGGTGTATCTGTGATACAAGTTTTGAGAAGTAGTCAGTTTTTGTATTGACTGAGAAAATAAGAGTATAATTGTGCTTAACAGATCTAGAAACCCTAATCTTAAGTCCGGATAGGGATTCGATAGAAAATACATTTAAAATAATTATATTGATGAGTACGTATTTGTACTGTATAGAGTTAATGATCAATGATTGATCGGATATGGTATAAACCGAGTAAACCCTAATAAGGGATTAGAAATCATAATCTCAGGATTAAAAACCCTAACGCTCAGTTAAGAACCCTAATCGAATGCCGAGAAATCCTAATTTTAAATTCAGGAATCCTAAACACTAATTAGGAAACCCTAACCCTAATTAGTAAACTCTAATGTGATTAGAAACCTTTAATATAATTAGGAAACACTAATTATATTTTAGAAAGCTTAATTTTCTATTTTAAAACCCTAATTAGAAAAATCCTAGAAATTAATTGTGTAAAACCTAAGGGTTAGAACCTTAGGGTTAAACTCTAAGGGTTTGGACAATTGTCTATATTGCCATTAAAATTTAGTACTCGATGACCAAAATATCCTTTTGCATTTCTTTATTTGGTAACTTGTAAAAATTGCCAACAACTTTAGTTGTTCACCTACTTTGACTTTCTAAGGGGCTAAACTCTAAACAAATCAGCAGCAACCTCAATAAAATACATTGCATCTAAATATTATATATAGATTAAAGAGAGCGAAAGTCACCAAAAGTTACCCATTTGTGTTTTAACTCTCAAACAACTCTCTCTCTCTCTAATCATCCGAATTACACAAGTATATCAGTCCTTAGAATACCCCCTAGATCAGCAAGAACAGTTTTGGAGAGCTAAGATCAAGGATTAGACAAGAGAGATATAAACCCTAACTCACCTTTGATCTTGTATGCTAAGAAAAAATTTGTGTTTATGTGTTTAGATTTATGCTAAAGGATGTTTTATGATGAGCTATGATGATCTATAAAAGATCCATAGCATCAAAGTCGGTAAAAATTGAAGTTTTTAAAAACTGTTCTTGAACCTAAAAATGGTCTGACAAGCTAATGTGAGGAGCCATAAATCTTTCCCTATTTTTGGTTTTTGTTGTTTTATGTTTTAGATATGTAGTCTGACATGAGCTTTTTTATCTAGAAGTGGAATCTCTGTCATTCCATGTCCAGATTGTAAGTTATAAACGCCCGTTGACCGAGCTTGACCGGGTGATTTCTAGGTAACCCAGAAATCCTAAACCAGCGTCTGACAAGCTTTTGTGATGCCTTGATGTGTTAGGTTTGATGGGTATTGTTGATGTTGTTGTAACCATATTGTAGTGTGTTGTCTGGACTATAGATCCATGCTTTAAGATCCCTTATATCACAAATAGGATTGAAGTAGTGGGTGGTCAAACTAGGCCACTCGACCCTGACTTGCAGTTTCTAGAATTTCCAGAACCGGATGAACACCATTTCTGACAGCTTTTGACCAAACTAAATCTGGATATTGTGATGTTGTTGGACTGATATGTTGTTACATATATGTTCTATGACATGAGAACAACAGGTTTGAAGCCTTAGAACACTTAAGTAATGACTAAAACTTAAAGGAAATCGAGCCAGAAAGTAGGCACTCGAACTGCCTGGGTTTCTTGGTTACCCAAAAAACTCAGAAATGTTCTGACAGTGAGTTTGAGGGCTCGGATCTTGCATCTGAGTTGTTATATGACCAAGTTAGTGATTGATAATTGTAGTACTCCATGGATACTACAAGATCGATGCACAAGGTAGCCCAGAAACACAACGGATTGAAAATTATGAACGGTCAAAGTAAGACCCTTACTAAGCCGGCTGTCAGTATTCTTGAGCCCAAGAACACCTACAGCGATAAAAAACGTCGCAATAGGCTATAGCGACAGTTTATTTAATTTTATTTTATGAATTTCTGAAAAATAATTAAAAATAGAAAATAAATTCTAAAAATTACAAAAATGGTTTTAAAAATTATTTTAAATTATGAAAATTAACTTTTAATAATTCGGAATATTTTCATTAATATTTATAATTATTTGAATATTAATGATATTTAATTTATTTAATTAGTGTATTAAATAAATTAGAAAAAAATGATTTTATTATTATAAAAATCATTTTTAAATAAGAATAAAGTGTTTAAAAATATTTTGAATTATAAAATATAATTTTCAATATTTTTAGAGAATTCTTATTAATAAATTAATATTAATGATATTAGATTTATTTAATTAGTATATTAAATAAATGATGGAAAAATGATTTTATTGATTCAAAAATCATTTAAAAATGAGAAAAGTGATATAAATTTTTTTAAAGTTATAATTGATGACTTTTAATATTTTTATGATAAATTCATTAATATTTAAATTTTAATGGTGATGATTTAAAAATTCATTTAAGTAGAATATTGGTGATTTAAAAATATTTTAAGTTATTATTAATAACTTTATTATTTTGACAAGTATGTCATTAATATTTTAATATTATTAAATATTAATGATGATGAAATTAAATAGTATTTAAATTATTTAAAAATGATTTCGATATTTGAAAAATTATTATAAATTATAATAATTGTTAAAAAAATTATTAAAAGCTTCCGAAAAATATTATAAATGATATATAGCTTATCTAAAATAATATTGAAGCTTTGAGGTCGAGTTTAATTGAAAATAAAGGTGATTAATTGTCGGATAGGATGACCAAGACACCGAGAATTGACTGAAGTCCAACCAGATTGAACTAGTTAGACTTGATAAGTGTTTATATATGTTATAAACACTGACGTGACTATGTGGTAATATGCCTAGGAGAAAGACTGACTGTAAATTACAGTTATACGTGTTGTGATTTATTGTTCTAATTATAAAAATGATATTGTGATTATAGGTTTTGTGAACGTAGATAAGTATATTGTGTAACAGTAATCATCGCGGAAGGCAAGTTTCCTTAACTTAACCTTGAGTTATATCTGTTCAATTATTATTGTGGCTAATTATTATTGATTAAACCACTTCTAAAACTTATTGTTGATTATTCGTAGTTAGTGCATGTTTATTAATTCAAATTGAATTAGTGATTCTGAGAATATACTTGGAGAATATCTGTTGTTGGATACTTACATCCGTAGAAGCTATTTTTGAGAGTACAGATAATTCATGTCTATTATCAAATTGTGTTGAGAAATTCTTAACTAATTATTCGGGCTAGACGAATATTTGGTAGAACTTGATAGGTTCGAGAAGAGAATTCATTTATTATTGACAATTGATGCCAATTATTTCGGCTAGATCGAGAAAGTGATTAGATATTAAAATAATTATATTTCATTGTTATAAATCAAACTATGATTATAAGACTAAAAAGAACAACCTTTTATACAAAGGGAACATTTTTGGTTGTACACTCGGCCTTTGTGCGCGTGTAAGTATTATGCATAATATAGGGTACAAGGAGTTGGCCACTCTAAGTACTTGCAAAGGGGTATAATTTAATCTATATGGTTATCTGATACGCCAGGGTATATCAAAGTAAAATATTTGATAGTTACTCGAAAAGAGAAGTTCAAGATCTAATGGATCTTTCAACATAAATCTGGACAACATTCCACTTTGTTATTGTGTAGAATTGATTCTTGATTATTCATTAGAATATTGTAGAAACTTTGAAAGCGTTGTACTCTTTCATTATCAGATTATTATGTCGCATAGAATGCGAGAAGATTAACAAATTGTTCAGCTGTTTCAAAGTTCACCAAACTTTGGTGTTATTCTATCAAATTAGATAGTCTGTTATTATTGATTCTTATATATTCATTGTATGTCTTAACTTGCGAGGCAAATTTGTTGCTCATCCTTGCTAAATAAAATATTTCAGCTTGGAACGAAGAGGCCAACAGGGTTAAGAAGAACAAAGGCAAAGGCATAGTGCTGGAGTAGTTTTATGATGAGCATATTTATTATGTTGTTTTGTAAACCCTTTGTGTATAACTATAGGGTAAGTTTGTAATGTTAAGGTTACATGACCTAGGATACTATTTTTAACTTATTAATTAATGTTATGTAAGTTTATATTCATAAATGAATGGGTAGTTAAATTTTATTATATTGTTGATCGTGAGTACCAAACTCGGGGGTCAGGTAACTCGGATTTGGGGGCGTCACAAAAACATTCATTTGTAACTACCCAAGTGTAATAAAGTTTAACAATAAACCTTCCCATTAAAGGATTACATTAATAAGTTCAATAAAATTTCCCAGGTTATCTAACCTTTAAATATAAACATCAAGTACGGAAAAGTAAATAATTACATCACAATGTTTAAAATAGAGTTTGACAATATAAACGTCAACAGTTTTACAAGCCTTCAATACTTGTTCATCTTTCCTTTCCCTTTATTGGCGGTAGGTTCATCAACCTTTTCAACTTTAGCTGTAATAGCTATATAAGCAATAGTGAGCAAACAATGCTCACTTGAAATGATAATGAATAAAACATCATAACAATTGCCTAATGAATAGGCTCAATAGAACTGAATAATATGCTCTATCAATGATAATTAGGAACAGAATTTGAAATATATATCTGAGGGTCACAAGACCACGAACTATGTCCAAAGTTATAAGTATTCTTTCAACTTAAACCTAAACAGTCATAAGACTGTAGGGACTTCTCGTACTTAGGGGGATCATCCCTTTGTACAATGTATTGTGCACAAACATCTAAAAGCTTACGCGTAAGTAATCCCCTATAATAGGGTTGTTCATCTCAGCATTTAGAATACAAGTTTGCACCAAAGTAAGTTTGGTTTGGATACGTTTTAAGGTAATTTAGAGTTTAACAAACATCAACTAAGGATTAGTTGAATAAACAGTATACCATCGAATTAGTCATAATTGAATCAACATGTGTATGTTAAGGTCATGCTTTAGAAAAGAATTAAAAGCATAAGCATAAAATAACATAACATACCTTGCTTGAACAATATTAAGCTAATGCTAGAATTTTATTTAGTAAAGGAATTGAGTTATTGAGCATGCATAATCAATAGAAAATTGCCTTGCGTGTAAGCTAAACCGTAATAATTCGATTCATAATATCCTATACACATGTCATTACGACATAATTAGTTAATATATATACTCTGTATACAATTAAGTATCTATTTCATGTATGGTTTAGTTTTAATCATATAGTCAAGTCACACTAGTAATATGATAATATAACTCATTAATTGTTAAAAACATTCTCACTCTTGGTCCTATAAAATCATAATATAAAAATCACATTTTACCAGTCCTAACATTGCACCTTATCAACAATTACAGACTTTGTGTAATCAAAACAATTTTTATGGCCATTCTGCTAACCAGCGCTGCGGCGCCCCAGTTTACATTGGGAACGACGCTGCGGTGCGGTGTTAGCGCTGCGGCGCAAGGCACATGCCTGTGATAGGCGCTGTGCGCGAGACTTGGCGCTACAGCGCGAGAATCGGCGCTGTGGCGCCGAAGTGCAGTTCCGGGCAACGCGAGCACATGCAAAGCCAAATTTGTCCTAGGCATAGTTTCTAGCAACCAATTTAACCCGTAATGTGACGCCCCCAAAATTAGGTATACATCACCCATCTTGGGTCGTCAGATACATAGTACAGAATACAAATACAACTTAATAATACAACTGTCGTGTACAATACGACAAAACATAAACTGTGAGTTTGAATACAAATATTATCTTCTAGAGAGTATTCATACTCAAAAGGAGTTCTCATTACATTTATTAACACACCATTACATAGAATAGTGAGGACTACTAACTAATACTATTCTTCGGACCATCACTCCGTTCCCCGACTTGCCCCAACTACGTTCTCATTCCCTGAAGAGAACAGTGAAAGAAAGGGTGAGCTCAACTAGCCCAGTAAGAAATATTATGACTAAGATAATGCAGAATAAATTATCATTAGCCTTCAACAATGTTAAACTGATAAAATATAATAGACATCAAGTTTAACTGTAACGGAACAAGCAATCCATTAAAAGAGTCAAGTAGAAAATAAACTCTACTATCTTTTATGATTTAAAAAGTTTTTCAACACTGTGATCGCTGGGACTCAGCTTAATAAAATAATCCACATCATCGAATCACCCCTGCACTACGGCCAAGGATATTCGTATATTCATTAATGGTCATGATCATGCCAACAACTGTCCATCAATGCACTACGGGCCAATGAGGACTTTTACCACATCATTTGTAACATTACGGTCATGATTATACCGAATAATCCCTGGTCATAATCATACCAAGTCCATCCATGCACTACATGCCACAGATGACTTTCAACATTTTATAAACATGAGGATGATGACAATGATATAAGAATTCAATAAAACAAGTTCAAGAATTAATTTATCCAGGAATTAACAACGTCCAAATTGTCAACATGATACTGCATTGTGGAGTAAAATTCAAGAATGCTTAGAAGAATATTTTCTTGAAAAGATACTGGATGAAATGCAACTATCAAGGATATTCCACAACTTTCATGGAGTATAGAAGTCAAAACTTAACCAACTGAGTACAATAAAGAATGGAATAACAAAAGAAATCACCATGCATGCGATAGACCGCACAGACAGGTTATTCCAATAGAACAATAAATAATGGAACCAGGTCCGGCGTAAACGCACAGACAGGATATTCCGACAGAATAATAAATAATGGAACCAGGTCCGGTGTAAAACACACAGACAGGATATTCCAACAGAATAATAATAAAACGGAACCAGGTCCGGTGTAAAACACACAGACAGGATGTTCCAACAGAATAATAAACGGAACCAGGTCCGGTGTAAAACACACAGACAGGATGTTCCAACAGAATAATAGAAGAATGTCACTAAGTATAGGGTAGACCGCGTATACTGGTTATTCCAACTGTGACAACCCCAAAATAGGTCCATTCCATCCAACCCATTTTGAGTCGCCAAATACATGGTACAGAAAATAACTACAACTTTATTACAACAATTGTCGTGCAAAATACAACAACACATATGCTGTTAGTTTGGATACAAATATATACCAAATGTGACTCATGTTCCAACCGTGGACATCACCTCACAATGACACCTTACATAAAGGTATAGTCAAAAACTGTTTTGGAAATTAGAATCTTTGGGAAGTGCTTAAGAAAACCTTCGTACATGGGAGGCCATGCTTCTAGGTTGTGATAGATATCACATGGCCACAAAATTATCCTTGGTTTACCCAATAGACCCCCAAAAAAACGAGAAGATTACTATCATATTCTTCCCAATGGTGAGTCTTCTCTTGACTTATCATTATCTCCACTGTCTCTAATTGAGAATTATACTTCAAACAAACACCAAGATTATATAGGTAGTGCCCATAGATATACTCAGCAAGTGGATGAGCACAACCATGTCTTATGATGACACGAGGTTGTATGTCATTAGACATCTTGTATGACAGTGGCAAAACACCCTTCCAACGTTAGGTTCGCCTCACCCTATTGGATTCACCAAATATAACTACTAAATGAACTTTTCTATACTGCTTCGGGAGAACATCCACAGCTAGAGACCACCGTTCTATTTCCCCGTTACCCTCGCTCGACCCAGCTACACTCTTATTACCTGAAAGGAATTGTGAAGCAAAAGGGTGAGCACAACTAGCTCAGTAAAGAATATCATGACTAAAGATAATTAAATTATCAATAGCCTTCATCAATAATAAATCAGAGATTTAGAACATATGGTAAATGATAAAAATTTCAACCATAGTTGCAGCGGAACGAGCAATCCATTAGAAGAGTCAAATAGACTATAAAGTCTATTATTTTCTCCATGTTAAAAATCCACCAACAATGTTTTATCCCTGTAACATCAATCAACAATTCTGGTCCACAATCATATGAATAACTCATAATCATAACTGTAGTTCTAAATTCCTCTTCTCATCTAGGACGAAGATAATTTTCATCACCTGAAACATCAAACATCATGGTTATACCAAATCACAGTTCCTGTTCATAATCATACTAATAACTTCATCTTTGCACTACGAGCCAAAGATATTCATCAACAAGTCATCTTTGCACTACAGGCCAAAGATATTCATCAACAGTTCATCTTTGCATTACTGGCCAAAGATATTCATCTACAATTCATCTTTGCACTACAGGCCAAAGATATTCCTCAACAATTAATATTTGCACTACAGGCCAAATATATTCATATCTCAAAGAAATATATAATCATTTCAGAATTTATATACACCATAATTATAACCATGTTAATCAATTCATCTTTACACTTAAGCTAAAGATATTCAATTGTAAATTCAATGGTCATGATCATACCAGTCACAATTCAACTTTGCACTACAGGCCAAAGAGAACCCTAGTCATGATCATACCAATAATCTACCCATCTTTACACTCCAGTGAAAGAGAAATTCAACATCAGGGTTATAAAAATGTTATATATGATAATAAAATCAATATAATCAACATATAGATTTAATCTCAAGAGTAATATTCATAAATCAACTATAATTTGGTTAGTAAAAGAAACCAATTTTGTCGTGAATAGTAACTCGTGAATAGTAACTCATGAATAGTAACTCGTGAATAGTAACTCGTGAATAGTAACACCGACTCAAAAAGGTAGAAATTCCACAATAAAATTCATACCAATACTTCGGTATAATGATATTGAAAAAATAACATTTCTTAAGCTTATAAATAATTTATTTAAATTGTTTACACTTTACTAATTAATGCATTTAATCATCATAAAATGTCAACTCTTAAGATTTCATCATCAATAGCCAAAACTCTCATCAAAAATCTGCATATACCTCATATAGGATTCTCAAGCCATAAAATCCTATTTTCCAATTTTCTTACTTCACATAACATATTTAATTCATTTTCTCATAACTAGACTATTTTCATGAAAAATACCAAATCCGTTCCAAAAATATTTCTTTTCTGAAATTTAGCATAATATAGTCCCATAGTGAACATATATTTTTCTCAGAATTTTTAAAAGTCATTTACTATTTTTCATATGACCAAAATAGCCGAATATTTAGACATTTATCAAAAATTATACTTTTGTCTAAAAATTTTGAAATTTACAGAGTATACTTCTATCATATACATGTACTCCCAATAAAAATTTCATCAATTTTGGAGTTAATCACAAGGAATTATAAGCTGTTACTTCTAAAATAGTCTTTTCTCATAAAATTCATAACTCTCAATCTATACATCCAAAAATCACCATTTTTGGACACAATCAAGAAAACTCATCAAAATATCATTTCAAATTTTTCCAAAATTTTTGAAGATCAGAAAAATTACGAAACTGAAAATCATAACAACCCTTAAAATCCCTTAATATCCCTTACCTCAAAATATCAGTACTTCTGGTCGGAATACCGGTATAAGGCTGAAAGAAACTTGCTCTGATGAATAGAAACTCTCAAAGTATCTAAATACTCACAAAATACACTCAATAATCTAGAGAGAGAAAGAGAGAAAACTTGTTTCTGGTGTGATTTTCAATTCTAACTTAGCCCTCTATTTATAGGAAAATTTTGGTAGGTTTGACCTGCAACCTGATGGCTTTACCTGCTACTATTCCCACCCACCACATTTGAAATATAATTCAGCACATTTCTTCACCAACCACAAGTGGGGCCCACCAATTCTAGAATTTTCCATCAAAATGATAAACTCCGAAAATTCAACAATTTCTGAACCAGTCATCTTGTAAAATTCATAATAAATCATACGTTCATTTTTAACGGTTCAAAATTTGTGGACATATACTCAACTTATATATGTATAACATATCCAAAAATTACCACGATCCAACGGTCGGATTAAAAATTATAACCCCCGCAAACTATCTCAAAAACCCTGATTTTTAATACCTCCATTCCGACAAAAATACTGACAAAAACCTCAAGATTAACTCCTTCATTTTTAACCACAAAAATATATCCCTCATTTATATCCACATAAAATAAATATTTCCTTATCATATGAATCAATAATTAATTATTCACAAATAATACTACAGAATCACATTTATGACAACCAGGCCGTTCCCAGGAAAGAGGGGGCTTTCCAATAAGGATTTCTCCTTACTGGCGCGCAATTAGATGACCAAACCTCTCCTTAGGCAGAACTTTCTAGACATTGCCAATAATGTTATCTAATAATATTATTCAAATAATATGAATTATTGATCTGATAAAGGAAAATACTGTGCATCAACAATTATTGAACAACAATAATATAAAATTTCAACGTAGCAATTATTGAATCAATAAAATAAAATATTGAACAGTAATTACTGTAACAATTATTGAGTAGTGCCATCTTACGTAAGAATCAATAATTTTAAAAATACTGTGTAATACCGTGTGCTACTGTGCAATAACGCGTATTACTGTATTTTAACCACCGGGTATTCCAACAGTGTTAACGGTAACAACTACGCCGTTATTTGTAAAAACTCAAATTTGTCATTTTCTTCACCCGACAGTTATTCGTTATGGGGCCCACAAATAGCTGCGCCGTCGTACGAATATTCTCCGACAAAAAGAATATTCCACGACCAAACGAATATTCCCCGACAACAATGATTATTTTATAACCACTTGCTTATTTTGAAAAAAAAAATTCATATTTCACCCATAACTTTAAACTTTTATCAATTTAACCATTTACTGAATAGTAATTATAAGAAAAATTGAATACTTTTATTTCATAAAATTCGGGGTCTTACAATCTCCCCTCCTTATGAAATTTCGTCCCCGAAATTTACGTACCTGGTATTTCAAAGAATTGAGAATACCTTCCTTTCATTTCAGATTCCATCTTTCCTGTCATCATGATTTCTCCATTGCTCATCTCCTGTATTTCAGATATCATTCTAGAATACAGCTTTAAAATAAGGGTTAATTGAACAAATTAACATATCACATAATATCCCAATATTATGACTGACCAACAAATAAGCTTAGGCAGGACACACTAGCGAAGGATTTACTCATCTCTCCCCTCCTAGTTATATTCCCCGATCTCCGCCAAAGATCATATCCCTAAGCTCTGATACCACCTGTGACAACCCCAAAATAGGTCCATTCCATCCAACCCATTTTGAGTCGCCAAATACATGGTACAGAAAATAACTACAACTTTATTACAACAATTGTCGTGCAAAATACAACAACACATATGCTGTGAGTTTGGATACAAATATATACCAAATGTAACTCATGTTCCAACCGTGGACATCACCTCACAATGACACCTTACATAAAGGTATAGTCAAAAACTGTTTTGGAAATTAGAATCTTTGGGAAGTGCTTAAGAAAACCTTCGTACATGGGAGGCCATGCTTCTAGGTTGTGATAGATATCATATGGCCACAGAATTATCCTTGGTTTACCCAATAGACCCCAAAGAAAAACGAGAAGATTACTATCATATTCTTCCCAATGGTGAGTCTTCTCTTGACTTATCATTATCTCCACTGTCTCTAATTGAGAATTATACTTCAAACAAACACCAAGATTATATAGGTAGTGCCCATAGATATACTCAGCAAGTGGATGAGCACAACCCTGTCTTATGATGACACGAGGTTGTATGTCATTAGACATCTCGTATGACAGTGGCAAAACACCCTTCCAACGTTAGGTTCGCCTCACCCTATTGGATTCACCAAATATAACTACTAAATGAACTTTTCTATACTGCTTCGGGAGAACATCCACAGCTAGAGACCACCGTTCTATTTCCCCGTTACCCTCGCTCGACCCAGCTACACTCTTATTACCTGAAAGGAATTGTGAAGCAAAAGGGTGAGCACAACTAGCTCAGTAAAGAATATCATGACTAAAGATAATTAAATTATCAATAGCCTTCATCAATAATAAATCAGAGATTTAGAACATATGGTAAATGATAAAAATTTCAACCATAGTTGCAGCGGAACGAGCAATCCATTAGAAGAGTCAAATAGACTATAAAGTCTATTATTTTCTCCATGTTAAAAATCCACCAACAATGTTTTATCCCTGTAACATCAATCAACAATTCTGGTCCACAATCATATGAATAACTCATAATCATAACTGTAGTTCTAAATTCCTCTTCTCATCTAGGACGAAGATAATTTTCATCACCTGAAACATCAAACATCATGGTTATACCAAATCACAGTTCCTGTTCATAATCATACTAATAACTTCATCTTTGCACTACGAGCCAAAGATATTCATCAACAAGTCATCTTTGCACTACAGGCCAAAGATATTCATCAACAGTTCATCTTTGCATTACTGGCCAAAGATATTCATCTACAATTCATCTTTGCACTACAGGCCAAAGATATTCCTCAACAATTAATATTTGCACTACAGGCCAAATATATTCATATCTCAAAGAAATATATAATCATTTCAGAATTTATATACACCATAATTATAACCATGTTAATCAATTCATCTTTACACTTAAGCTAAAGATATTCAATTGTAAATTCAATGGTCATGATCATACCAGTCACAATTCAACTTTGCACTACAGGCCAAAGAGAACCCTAGTCATGATCATACCAATAATCTACCCATCTTTACACTCCAGTGAAAGAGAAATTCAACATCAGGGTTATAAAAATGTTATATATCATAATAAAATCAATATAATCAACATATAGATTTAATCTCAAGAGTAATATTCATAAATCAACTATAATTTGGTTAGTAAAAGAAACCAATTTTGTCGTGAATAGTAACTCGTGAATAGTAACTCGTGAATAGTAACACCGACTCAAAAAGGTAGAAATTCCACAATAAAATTCATACCAATACTTCGGTATAATGATATTGAAAGAATAACATTTCTTAAGCTTATAAACAATTTATTTAAATTGTTTACACTTTACTAATTAATGCATTTAATCATCATAAAATGTCAACTCTTAAGATTTCATCATCAATAGCCAAAACCCTCATCAAAAATCTGCATATACCTCATATAGGATTCTCAAGCCATAAAATTCTATTTTCCAATTTTCTTACTTCACATAACATATTTAATTCATTTTCTCATAACTAGACTATTTTCATGAAAAATACCAAATCCGTTCCAAAAATATTTCTTTTCTGAAATTTAGCATAATATAGTCCCATAGTGAATATATATTTTTCTCAGAATTTTTAAAAGTCATTTACTATTTTTCATATGACCAAAATAGCCGAATATTTAGACATTTATCAAAAATTATACTTTTGTCTAAAAATTTTGAAATTTACAGAGTATACTTCTATCATATACATGTACTCCCAATAAAAATTTCATCAATTTTGGAGTTAATCACAAGGAATTATAAGCTGTTACTTCTAAAATAGTCTTTTCTCATAAAATTCATAACTCTCAATCTATACATCCAAAAATCACCATTTTTGGACACAATCAAGAAAACTCATCAAAATATCATTTCAAATTTTTCCAAAATTTTTGAAGATCAGAAAAATTACGAAACTGAAAATCATAACAACCCTTAAAATCCCTTAATATCCCTTACCTCAAAATATCAGTACTTCTGGTCGGAATACCGGTATAAGGCTGAAAGAAACTTGCTCTGATGAATAGAAACTCTCAAAGTATCTAAATACTCACAAAATACACTCAATAATCTAGAGAGAGAAAGAGAGAAAACTTGTTTCTGGTGTGATTTTCAATTCTAACTTAGCCCTCTATTTATAGGAAAATTTTGGTAGGTTTGACCTGCAACCTGATGGCTTTACCTGCTACTATTCCCACCCACCACATTTGAAATATAATTCAGCACATTTCTTCACCAACCACAAGTGGGGCCCACCAATTCTAGAATTTTCCATCAAAATGATAAACTCCGAAAATTCAACAATTTCTGAACCAGTCATCTTGTAAAATTCATAATAAATCATACGTTCATTTTTAACGGTTCAAAATTTGTGGACATATACTCAACTTATATATGTATAACATATCCAAAAATTACCACGATCCAACGGTCGGATTAAAAATTATAACCCCCACAAACTATCTCAAAAACCCTGATTTTTAATACCTCCATTCCGACAAAAATACTGACAAAAACCTCAAGATTAACTCCTTCATTTTTAACCACAAAAATATATCCCTCATTTATATCCACATAAAATAAATATTTCCTTATCATATGAATCAATAATTAATTATTCACAAATAATACTACAGAATCACATTTATGACAACCAGGCCGTTCCCAGGAAAGATGGGGCTTTCCAATAAGGATTTCTCCTTACTGGCGCACAATTAGATGACCAAACCTCTCCTTAGGCAGAACTTTCTAGACATTGCCAATAATGTTATCTAATAATATTATTCAAATAATATGAATTATTGATCTGATAAAGGAAAATACTGTGCATCAACAATTATTGAACAACAATAATATAAAATTTCAACGTAGCAATTATTGAATCAATAAAATAAAATATTGAACAGTAATTACTGTAACAATTATTGAGTAGTGTCATCTTACGTAAGAATCAATAATTTTAAAAATACTGTGTAATACCGTGTGCTACTGTGCAATAACGCGTATTACTGTATTTTAACCACCGGGTATTCCAACAGTGTTAACGGTAACAACTACGCCGTTATTTGTAAAAACTCAAATTTGTCATTTTCTTCACCCGACAGTTATTCGTTATGGGGCCCACAAATAGCTGCGCCGTCGTACAAATATTCTCCGACAAAAAGAATATTCCACGACCAAACGAATATTCCCCGACAACAATGATTATTTTATAACCACTTGCTTATTTTGAAAAAAAAATTTCATATTTCACCCATAACTTTAAACTTTTATCAATTTAACCATTTACTGAATAGTAATTATAAGAAAAATTGAATACTTTTATTTCATAAAATTCGGGGTCTTACACCAACAGAATAATAACGAATGGAATAACAGAAGTTCTCTTCATGAATATAAAAGAAATAATATTCCCTACCTTAAAAGAACTGGATATTGGAAAAGTGATGTAGCAGAATACTTTTATTCTCTCTCTCTTATTCTCTCTATACTTTCTCTCTCTATAGCTTGAATGAATTCGTGAAAAATAATGAAGCCCTAGGCCTCTATTTATAGAAAAACCGAGGGTGGCTCTTGGTCTTAACGAAGGGTCAAATGACTCTTGGTCTTAACGAATGGTCAAATGACTCTTGGTAATATTGAAGGGACAACTACTATTGACGAAAGTAATTACTATTGACCAAGGTAAATACTATTGACGAAGGTAATTACTATTGACCAAGGTAAATACTATTGACGAAGGTAATTACTATTGACCAAGGTAAATACTATTGACGACGGTAATTACTATTGACGACGGTAATTACTATTGACGAAGGTAAATACTATTGGTAATTACTATTGACCAAGGTAAATACTATTGACGACGGTAATTACTATTGACGACGGTAATTACTATTGACGAAGAGACTCTTAGATGATGACATATGGCCCCCCATAAAATAACCAAACTTACCACAACGTCTCAATTATTGATTTAATAATATAACATATTATACAGATGATACTATGACAATAATTTAAGAGATATGATGCAGCAATTACTGTAGCAATAATTGAGTATAGCTGAGTGACTTCTCACGTAAGCATCAATAATCAATACCGTGTGCTACTATGCAACCACGCGTATTACTGTACTTTTACTACCGAGTAGTTCAACCGTTTTAACGGTTTTAACGGTAACACCTCAGTCGTTATTTTTATAGAAAGATAATTCTGTCGTTTTCTCAATCTGACAATAATTCCGTTGTGGGGTCCACCAATGATTGTGCCGTCGTACGAATATTCCTCGACAAAAAGAATATTCTCCGACCAAAAGAATATTTTATAACAACTTGCTTACTTTGCAAAATTTATAAATATTACCCACAACTATAACATTATATCAAATTAACTCCATAATATTCAAAAATGATATTTATAGAAAATTCATCTTTATTTATAAAAATTGGGGTCTTACAACCTCCCCTTCTTATGAAATTTCGCCCTCGAAATTAGGGTACGTACCTGGTATGTCGAAGAGATAAGGATACCTTGATTTCATTTCAGATTCTAACTCCCAAGTCATTTCCTCAACATCGTGGTTTCTCCACAAAACTTTGACTTGAGGTATAACCTTGGAGCGTAGAATATGTTCCTTCTTATCCAAGATTTAAACAGGAACTTCTTCATACGTCAAATCTTCCGCTATTTCGTCTGGTTCTAACTCAATAATGTGGTTCGGGTCTTCCACATATTTGCGTAACATGGATATGTGAAAAACGTTACGAACACGAGACATACTTGGCGGTAAAGCGAGTCTATAAGCCACAGTTCCTACTCGATCAAGGATTAAAAATGGACCGATGAATCGAGGATTGAGCTTTCCTCTCTTTCCAAATCTCGTAACTCCTTTCCATGGAGCAATACATAAGAACATATGATCTCCTTCATCAAATTCCACGTCCTTCCGATGAAGATCAGCATAACTCTTTTGTCGATCTTGTGAGGTTTTTATACGTTGTCGGATCGTTTGAATCTTTTCTGTAGTCATACGTACCAACTTCGGTCCCAACAACGTTGCTTCACCCACCTCATCCCAGCATACTGGAGAACGACATTTTCTTCCATACAATGCTTCGAATGGAGCCATGCCAATACTTGCTTGATAACTGTTGTTGTAGGAAAACTCCACCAATGGTAAGAACTTGTCCCAACTTCCTTTGAAGTCAAAGACACAGAGTCTTAATAGATCTTCAAGAGTTTGAATAGTCCTCTCTGATTGTCCGTCCGTCTGAGGATGATATGCTGAACTAAATCGTAACTCCGTGCCCATAGCTTTTTGTAAACTAACCCAAAATTGTGAAGTGAATCTTGGGTCTCGGTCAGAAACTATGGATACTGGCATACCATGCAGTCTTACAATCTCGTTTATGTACATACGAGCAAGACGTTCAAGTGTATAAGTTTCTCGTATCGGTAAGAAATGAGCAGACTTGGTCAATCTATCAACAATGACCCAAATCGCATCAATACCTTGAGAAACCCTAGGAAGACCGGTAACGAAATCCATGGTAATGTGCTCCCACTTCCATTCTGGAATTTCAAGTGGTTGCAATGGACCTTTTGGTACTTGATGCTCCGCTTTGACTCGTTGACAAGTTAGACACCTTGAGATAAACAACGCTATCTCTCTCTTCATATTGCTCCACCAAAATGTATGACGAAGATCATGATACATTTTGGTACTTCCAGGATGGATTGCAAACGGTGTGTTGTGCGCCTCCATCATGATTTCATACTTTAAATCAGGGTTGTTAGGAACACAAAGTCTGGAGTTGACTCGAAGTATTCCTTCTTCATCGATTCTTGCTTCCGGTATAGCACCTTCTTGCACTTTCTTCTTCATACGCATCAGCTCCAGGTCTGTAGCTTGAGCAGCTTTAACTTTATCGATTAAAGTCGGTTCTACTCGTATATTCGCCATCATCACATGGGTCCCTAGAGTCTTTAACTCTATCTCCATCCTTTGCAAATCACACAAAATGGGCCTTTGTATTGACAATATCGCACTTGTACCCGCATATGATCTTCTACTCAATGCATCAGCTACCACGTTCGCTTTTCCAGGATGGTATTGAATGGTATGATCATAATCTTTCAACAGTTCAAGCCAACGTCGTTGTCGCATGTTGAGTTCCTTTTGAGTGAAGAAATATTTGAGGCTTTTATGATCCGTAAAGATCTCCACCTTCTCCCCATACAAGTAATGCCTCCAAATTTTAAGTGCAAAGACAACAGCTGCCAACTCTAGATCATGAGTAGGATAATTCCTCTCATATTCCTTGAGTTGTCTTGATGCATAGGCTATGACTTTTCCATGTTGCATGAGAACGCATCCCAACCCTTTGCTCGAAGCATCACTGTAGATGACAAATCCCTCCGAGCCAGATGGTATTGTTAGAACAGGTGCTGAAATGAGTCTCCTCTTGAGTTCTTGAAAACTCTGCTCACATTCTTCGCTCCAACTGAACTTTGTATCTTTTCGAGTCAGCTGAGTTAACGGAGTAGCGATTCGAGAAAATCCTTCCACGAATCTCCGATAATAACCAGCTAAACCAAGAAAGCTACGTACTTCGGTCACTGATTTAGGTTGCTCCCAGCTTTGAATAGCTTCAATCTTTGCCGGGTCAACCGATATGCCACGACTTGATACTACGTGCCCAAGGAATGCTACCTCCTCCAGCCAGAACTCGCATTTCTTCAACTTGGCATAAAGTTTGTATTCACGAAGCTTTTGGAGTACCAGCCTCAAGTGTTGCTCATGATCTTCATGGCTTTTGGAATAAACAAGGATGTCATCGATAAAGACGACCACAAAGTGATCCAAATATTCCTTGAATACCCGGTTCATCATATCCATGAAGGCAGCAGGAGCATTAGTCAATCCAAAAGACATAACTAAGAATTCATAATGCCCATACCGAGTTCTGAAGGCAGTCTTTGGAATATCCTCAGTTCTAACCTTCAGCTGATGATATCCAGAACGAAGATCGATCTTTGAAAAGAATTGTGCTCCTTGCAACTGGTCAAACAGGTCATCAATACGTGGCAATGGATACCTATTTTTGATGGTGACATGATTCAACTCCCGATAATCAATACAAAGTCGCATACTCCCATCTTTCTTCTTCACGAACAGAACAAGAGCACCCCAAGGAGAAGTACTAGGACGAATAAAACCAATGTCTAACAATTCCTGCAGTTGAGTCTTTAACTCCTGAAGTTCAATAGGAGCCATTCGATATGGGGCTTTGGAAATGGGTTTTGTACCGGGTTCAAGATCGATACAAAATTCAATTTCACGCTCTGGGGGTAGGCCAGGAAGTTCTTCAGGGAATACGTCAGGGAATTTATTAACAATAGAAATATCATTCAAAACTGACGTATTTTTGTTTAGATCTGTGACATGAGCTAAGAAAGCTTGACATCCGTTTTTCAATAAACGAATAGTTTTATGGCTTGAGATGACAGCGATTGATTTTAATGGTTTGGTTGCTTGAATTCGCATAATAGGTCGATTAGGAATATGAAAACTAACAACCTTACGAAAATAATCAATTTTTGCATAATGAGTAGTTAACCAATCAATCCCTAGAATCACATCAAATGCAAGTATTTTTAATGAAATCAGATCGATAGGTAATGTGTGGGTACCAACTTGAACCAAACAAGACTTATAAACAGTGGAGGTAATGAAGGTTTCTCCCAACGGAGTTTCCACAGATAAGTCAAAGTCTAATTTCTCCGGAATCAAATTTAATCGATGAGCGCAAGTAGGAGAAATAAAAGAATGGGTTGAACCGGTATCAAATAAAGTATAAACTTCTTTAGAGTTTATAATAAGCTTACCCGTGATGACCTCATTCGGGTTCCTTGCTCTCTGGGAGTTCACAACAAACGCTCTCCCTTGCACAACCGGTTTTGACTTTTCTGGGACGGCTTTTGGTGCCTCCATCCTAGCTGAATTTGTCTTCGGTAAACGACAAAATCGGGCTAAATGACCTTCTCTTCCACAATTATAACATGCTTTGGACGGCATCGCGCAGTTTGGACTGATGTGCCCCTCCCCTCCGCATTTGAAACATATGATAGGTGGTCGTTCTCCTTCCTTAACGACAGGTGCTGGTGCTGACGTCTTTCCATCATTGTTGAATCTCCTCTTCTTGAAATGTCCATTCTTATTGTTTTGGCCCTGATTACCACCGAAGTGGTTACCATTTCTGACCTGTTGATTCCCTCCACGCTTGTTGTCACCGCTTCGATGACTGCTCTCACTGGTATTATCATTTTGCCGGCTGCTCTCTTTTGGTTACGTTGTCTCGTTATCGCACTCCACCAACTGAGCCCTATTTACAACATCTAAATACAAACATAGTTTTATGAGAAACAAGATGTTGACGTATCTCCGGCTTCAAACCTCTTAAAAACATCCGCGTCATTCTTTCTTCATTATCCACCAGGTGGGACGCAAACCGGGATAACTCCGCAAATTTTGCCTCGTACTGCGACACGGTCATATTATTCTGCTCCAATTTGATGAACTCCACCTCCTTCATGTGACGAATACTCTCGGGAAACTATTTGTCGTTAAACAGCTCTTGGAACTTCTCCCAGGACATCTTCAGTGCGGCAGGTTGAGTACGCTTTATCGATTCCCACCAGTAATCTGCCTCTCCTCGCAACATAAAGGCGGCAAAGGGAACCTTTTGCTCCTCGGAGCAACCCAAGACATCAAATATCTTGGTGATCTGCTTTATCCATGTTTCAGCTACAAGTGGTTTGGGTTCTCCCTTAAACTCCGGTGGTCCCAGCTCCTTAAACTGTTTAGCGGTGACCGCCAGAGAGTTTCCAGTATTTCCACCTACGTTGTGGACAGGAGCCGCTTTCACCTGTTGTTGCATGAATTGCATAAAGCCTCTGAACATTTGATCATTCATCATTTGGTCAGTGTTGTTGTTTGCATGAGGATTGACACCTTCCTGATGCACATTATCCTGATTATTGATATGTGGTGAATCAACAGTCGTCTGTGCTCCATTGCTATTCTCAACGTTCTCAGATGCCATTTTCAGATACTGCCAATTAATTGATATGTCATATATTATCCTTATATTATGACCGACCAATTAAATACCATGCAAATAAACTTAGGTATATCATACTAGCGAAGGATTTCCCCGTCTCTCCCCTCCTAGTTCTATTCTCACATCTTAGCCAGGGATCATATCCCTAAGCTCTGATACCAACTGTGACGCCCCCAAAATTAGGTATACATCACCCATCTTGGGTCGTCAGATACATAGTACAGAATACAAATACAACTTAATAATACAACTGTCGTGTACAATACGACAAAACATAAACTGTGAGTTTGAATACAAATATTATCTTCTAGAGAGTATTCATACTCAAAAGGAGTCCTCATTACATTTATTAACACACCATTACATAGAATAGTGAGGACTACTAACTAATACTATTCTTCGGACCATCACTCCGTTCCCCGACTTGCCCCAGCTACGTTCTCATTTCCTGAAGAGAACAGTGAAAGAAAGGGTGAGCTCAACTAGCCCAGTAAGAAATATTATGACTAAGATAATGCAGAATAAATTATCATTAGCCTTCTACAATGTTAAACTGATAAAATATAATAGACATCAAGTTTAACTGTAACGGAACAAGCAATCCATTAAAAGAGTCTAGTAGAAAATAAACTCTACTATCTTTTATGATTTAAAAAGTTTTTCAACACTGTGATCGCTGGGACTCAGCTTAATAAAATAATCCACATCATCGAATCACCCCTGCACTACGGCCAAGGATATTCGTATATTCATTAATGGTCATGATCATGCCAACAACTGTCCATCAATGCACTACGGGCCAATGAGGACTTTTACCACATCATTTGTAACATTACGGTCATGATTATACCGAATAATCCCTGGTCATAATCATACCAAGTCCATCTATGCACTACATGCCACAGATGACTTTCAACATTTTATAAATATGAGGATGATGACAATGATATAAGAATTCAATAAAACAAGTTCAAGAATTAATTTATCCAGGAATTAACAACGTCCAAATTGTCAACATGATACTGCATTGTGGAGTAAAATTCAAGAATGCTTAGAAGAATATTTTCTTGAAAAGATACTGGATGAAACGCAACTATCAAGGATATTCCACAACTTTCATGGAGTATAGAAGTCAAAACTTAACCAACTGAGTACAATAAAGAATGGAATAACAAAAGAAATCACCATGCATGCGATAGACCGCACAGACAGGTTATTCCAATAGAATAATAAATAATGGAACCAGGTCTGGCGTAAACGCACAGACAGGATATTCCGACAGAATAATAAATAATGGAACCAGGTCCGGTGTAAAACACACAGACAGGATATTCCAACAGAATAATAATAAAACGGAACCAGGTCCGGTGTAAAACACACAGACATGATGTTCCAACAGAATAATAGAAGAATGTCACCAAGTATAGGGTAGACCGCGTATACTGGTTATTCCAACAGAATAATAACGAATGGAATAACAGAAGTTCTCTTCATGAATATAAAAGAAATAATATTCCCTACCTTAAAAGAACTGGATATTGGAAAAGTGATGTAGCAGAATACTTTTATTCTCTCTCTCTTATTCTCTCTATACTTTCTCTCTCTATAGCTTGAATGAATTCGTGAAAAATAATGAAGCCTTAGGCCTCTATTTATAGAAAAACCGAGGGTGGCTCTTGGTCTTAACGAAGGGTCAAATGACTCTTGGTCTTAACGAATGGTCAAATGACTCTTGGTAATATTGAAGGGACAACTACTATTGACGAAAGTAATTACTATTGACCAAGGTAAATACTATTGACGAAGGTAATTACTATTGACCAAGGTAAATACTATTGACGAAGGTAATTACTATTGACCAAGGTAAATACTATTGACGACGGTAATTACTATTGACGACGGTAATTACTATTGACGAAGGTAAATACTATTGACGAAGGTAATTACTATTGACCAAGGTAAATACTATTGACGACGGTAATTACTATTGACGACGGTAATTACTATTGACGAAGAGACTCTTAGATGATGACATATGGCCCCCCATAAAATAACCAAACTTACCACAACGTCTCAATTATTGATTTAATAATATAACATATTATACATATGATACTATGACAATAATTTAAGAGATATGATGCAGCAATTACTGTAGCAATAATTGAGTATAGCTGAGTGACTTCTCACGTAAGCATCAATAATCAATACCGTGTGCTACTATGCAACCACGCGTATTACTGTACTTTTACTACCGAGTAGTTCAACAGTTTTAACGGTTTTAACGGTAACACCTCAGCCGTTATTTTTATAGAAAGATAATTCTGTCGTTTTCTCAATCCGACAATAATTCCGTTGTGGGGTCCACCAATGATTGTGCCGTCGTACGAATATTCCTCGACAGAAAGAATATTCTCCGACCAAACGAATATTTTATAACAACTTACTTACTTTGCAAAATTTATAAATATTACCCACAACTATAACATTATATCAAATTAACTCCATAATATTCAAAAATGATATTTATAGAAAATTCATCTTTATTTATAAAAATTGGGGTCTTACACGTAATACTTACATAGATTTCACATAATCATTACCCATCATATATATATATATATATATATGATGGGCAATGAGTATATATATATATATATATATATATATATATATATATATATATATATATATATATATATATATATATATATATATATATATACTGACTTAGAACAATTAACAACAACTACGATCAAATTAGGTATTTCAAATTCCCATATTTTTGCCAAAACTCCATTTTTAACATACTTGACAAAATTTACACTGTGATCACCATTGTATACCAAATTAACTCATTCAAGCTACGTTCTCTTCATTACTTACTGAATTAATACATTCAAGACTCAATTTACAGACTAGTTTATAAACCAAGTATTAATTTTAAACTTTAACAAGCCATAATCACACACATGCATTGTAATCAGTTTTTTCTTATTTTTGAACGTAATTAGTATACTAAATCCTTTTTTAGATGCTAATTCTAACATCACAATTACATATAGACACAATTTACACTTTATATAACAACAATTCATCAAATTGGAATTCACGGAGACTTTGAAATTTATGAACACAAAATTTTCATATATAACATATTAAGGTTATGGGAATATACCTTCTCTTGCTTGAACAATCCCTTGCTAAAACATAGAATTTGTTTTAGAATCACAAAGCTTTTCCTCTCAAATTCTCTCTATTCTCTCTCAAACTTTTTCGTAAACCTCTTTATTCTTTCTCAGTTTCAATATAAGCCAACTCCTTTTTACGTAAAATAAATTACATACAACACATACTCCCAAACGTCCCAAAATCGATGTTTTACTAATGACAATATTAAATTATTAGTTATCAGAATTTATTATATATTATTTATTTTATTTATATTATTTATTATAATTGCAATTCAAAATCCAAAAGCTATAAGGCTATGTTTGGGCAAAACACTTTAAAAATAAAGACTTAATGTTTTTAATTCTTGTTTGGCAAAACCCATTTAAACTAATTTAATTTATCTTACTAAATCATTTATATAATAGTCTATTGTCACCATTTTATTATTAAATTAAAATATTATAGTAATTCATTTAATCCCTATCAACTCTCTAGTTTAATTATTAAATTAAATTAGAATATTATCTCATAACAATTAATTTTCTTAACTCATAATTTTTTTTAACAATTAAATAATCAAATCAAATCACATTAAACAAATATTTATTCAACAACAAACACATCAATTAAAATATTTATATAATTCAATAAATATTTGAAATTACAATTTAAAATTCCAGATTGTTACACTCATTGCGTGAACTCCAGCAGCTAAAATTTGTAGTGATGATGGTTATGAAAATGGTGGTTGGCCAACTCCTCTATAACCCTTGCATCCTTCTAATTTCTAGTAAATCAAACCATGGAACAAAGCCATGAACTGGGCAACCCTTTTCTCTATAAATGGCAGCCAAACTTTCCAATTCTCAATTGCTAAAGAAATTGTATGATAAGTGTAGGAAGAGAGTGAGTGTGGCTGAGCATTGAGAAAGTGTAATTAGTACTTTGAGGAATCAAGTTAAGCTTCAAGAGAGGTATAAATTTTATTTTTTCCTTAGTTTAAGTTTTGTCAAATTCTTGCAATTCTCATGAAATCTCTATTAAGTAGTACGACTTAGCATATCTCTGTGTTGTTTGAGTTGGTATGTATGCTTTGAAGTACTGCAACTGGTCTGGGTATAGATTTAGCAATACGTGTGCTAAGGCTATGCAGAAGCAGAGCCATTTAATTTTGCATCTGAATGAAGTGGCACGACCGTGTCACTTCTATAGCCTAATACCGCGCGGCCGCGCAGGGTGATTTTCTCAGATACTACTATAGTGATTCATTGCTATGCTAAACATGTTAGGATGGTTTGAACATGCCTATAGATGAGCCTAACATATTAAATAATGTTGCTTAATATATAGTAAGACTTGGTAACTTGGTTTCGTGTGCATATTCAAAGAAGTACAAGAGTTTGAAATTAGTTTTGATAAACCTTTTTACAAAACATGTTCTGACCTTGGTTGTGAGTGTATCAAATTCTGATATACATTAAAATATGACCAATATGTTAGTTTACCTTATTGGTGAGAGTATGTTGTAGTCAAGCATGAATTAAATGGAAAAATGCAAGTAAAAGACCATGATCGCTATGTGTAAATGAACTATATGTACACCAAGTTTTGAACTCAAAAACATGCTATTATAAATTGGTTTCATATATCTATGAACATGAAAGCGTGATTTAGACGATGTGGACTTATCTTGCATACCTAAATGATTTTTACTAATGAAGACTTAAAGTTTTGAAAATGAACTTGATAAACTATATATATATATATATATATATATATATATATATATATATATACTTTGAGTTGAGAACTTGTGAGTATGCTCATGATGTCTAACATGTATATATGAGAGTATGATGTATGGTAGGTAAAGTGACTTTGCATGATTGGTAGCTTAATATGATGTTTTCAAAGGAAACCTTGAAGATTATTTGTCAATAACTACATTACAAGTATTCTAGGATCTAATATAATAGTTAAGTGTGTCTTGCATTTAGAAATGACTGACAAGCATGCTAGCTAGTTATATGTATTGTTAAATAGTTGAGCATGGAATTCAATAAGTCGAGGTGATGATTTCATACTTGAAATACATGATGTAACTAATATAAGCATGTATAGTTGTGACCTATTGACTACGTAGCATATGCTTAATGGCAAAATGTAAGAGAATTGGTGAATTGAACCCTTAAAGTCTAGATTTTGTGAGACTTGGTAAATAATGTAATAAACAAATTATAAAGGAGACCAAACCTATTCATAATTATCACGTCATGTATGATCATGCAAGTGTTATCCTAATTATGATTGGATTTGGAAGTCAGGCCTAGCTACAATGTTACAGTTTTGGTTTGCACCAGGAGCAGCGCAACCGCGCCACTCCTCAGTACAAACAAAGCGCGGCCGCGCCAGCTTGCTATAAGGTCTATTTTTTGTAAATGGTCTGAAGGTGTTGCATGCTTGTATTGTTACTCTAACATGTATTATATGACCAGTACATAATCTAATGTGTTAAGAAGCATGCTAGGTTATAGAATTGAATGTTTAATGATGTGATTATAAACTTTCAAATGATAAGTCCAAAAGGTATTTGTAAATTATAATGTAATGATTAGAGACTTTGATTATTTGGCTTCATGGTAAATTATAAACTGATTTTTGTGCTATAAGTACGCAAGGTGTGTGACAAAGTATGCGAAGAGTATACAACTAAGTTAGATGTTTATGTATGAGTTTAAACTTACATATCATGTATGAGCATATGTAACTAATAAATATCCTATACGTGTAAATATATTATGTTAGGATTCGAAAGAGGGTATTAAGCTTTACTTTGGTAAACTACGCTTGAAGTAAGTTTCCTAACTTACACATCTTTGGATTTTGTGCAAGTTCTCGAATTACAATTGATTCGTATATTGAATGCAAGTATTCGAACCTTACTCTTTATTGAGCATTATTTGGACTTGTGCAATTATTGATCGTACAAGTAGAACTTTGAAAGTATAATACTTCGTAATCTAGAAATGAAAATTGTTTACAAACCTTGATTTCGAACGATAATTGTTCTTATATATTGTGAAAGAAAATTGTCTAAGCCATTGCTTCGGCGAGACTATTGATATTGATCGAAAGCTATCCAAACAAAATTTACTTGGTGCGGACTCATATAACTGAGATGAACAAGCATCTTGGTAGGGGAATTATATATTTTTGGGAAACCGACGTGCACACTTGAGAAAGATTAAACGCAATCCATTTACATAGGGTACTTTAGGCTGATCACCTGTTGTACTTGTTTTATAGAATTGTCAGTATTATCATTGTTAATTCTAGGAGAAGTTCATAGTCCTTAGTGACTACTTGGTATTCATTACTTTGAAATCTTGAATTGATAAATATTTGAATATTATTGATATTTCTGTACATAACGACTACTGTTGATAGTCATCATTGATACTTCTTGCCATCTTGAACTATCATTATTTATACACCCTTGAGAAATTTGAAACTATATTGAATACCCTTTGCTATATTACTTACATGGCAAAATTGTTGCTCATCCTTGCTTTCCCTAAAAGCATTTCAGTTAAGGCAGAACGTGGTGAACCCTCTGGTAAGGACAAGGGTAAAGAGACGGCTTTGGAGTAGTTATGCCATAATCCTAGAATGTATTATTATCTGGTTATAGAAGAACTTATTTATGATAAGCTATGCTTGGTTTAAGTTGTATTGGATTATGTATTAGTTATGTCTAAACGGTGTTTAATTACGTGTAAGGTATTGTAAGAGATATTTAAGTTACGAACCCTTAGGACGAGAATAATTATATTTGAATGATGTAATTTATTCTATTATTCCGCTATAACGATTTTAGTATGTTATTAGAGTTAGTATGTGACAACCAAATTTGAGTCAAGTTAGGTCTAAATTTGGGGGCGTCACAGGTTGGTATCAGAGTTGTAGTTAAAAACCTTAGGAACGAGAGTCTTTAGAGTATAACTTAGGATAACTTAGAAGATAGAGAGGGATAAAACTTACATAGAGTTTTCATAGAGAGAGACATAGTGTGTTATGGAATATAATTTCATTATATACAATGAACTTATGTTATTTAACAGTTTAATGGAGTTGTTGTTTGTCTTGTCTTATGTTGGTGATTGTAGGATGACTGATATGGGAGAACCTAGCCGAGTAGTAGAGGAGGAGCCGCGTGATATCCACGTAGTATATGAGGCACCATTGATAGCGGAGCCTATATCGGTAGTGTCCCCTATTGACGAGGATGATGAGGAGGAGGAGATGGAGCCTTTATCGTAGGAGTCTGATCCAGAGGAGAAGCCTGAGCCCATGGAGGACTCCGACGAGGCTACTTTCGAGGATCGGATGTTGGGGGAGTATGAGGAACAACTTTTGGAGTTAGGATGTAAAGTGGAGGATTTAGAGGCTGAGGCTATGGAGAGGGAGTCTGAGTTCCAGAAATGGAGGGACGAGGACCGTTAGAGGAAATTTGTGATGCAGGAAATGGAGGTGGGGATTGCTCACCGTAAGGAGACAGGAATCTAGATGGGGACTCTAATTCACCAATCAATTGATAGGAATGTAGAGCTGGCAGGAAAGTTGGAAGAAATTGAACAAAGAGAGTTGAGTGAGAGGATTGAGAAGGAAGCACTCCGTACTCAGCTAGAGATGGAAGTGATGGTTAAGATCCAATTCGAGGAGAAGTGGGAAGAAACTAATGATCGGGCTAATGATCTAAAGGATGAGGTGCGGTGCAAGAGAAGGAAGATGAACAAGATGGGCTATGCTCTACGCACGACCATGGAGACATTGATTGATGGGGATAAATCACTACCCTACTTAACAAGGACAGACCTGGTATACCATAAGCCGAGATATGGTGGTGCACATTACTCAAAAGGAATACAAGAGCACCGTGGAGTGTGGGATGTTAGATTAAGTCTGGAGAAAGAAGCTTAGTAGTTGTATTATATTTATTTATGTGCTGGTTAATCTGTTGTTGAAATCTCAGTCTTTTGTGTAAGATGTGAGATAATAGTAAACACCAACTTTTGAAAAATGTTAGAGGGGTAGTAAGCTAGTGTTGTCCCCGTCTTTTGTGATAATAGGGGATACGTGTTATCATTTATAGCAGTTTGCTAGGGAGAATCATGTAATTGTAACGATCTGGCATACAAATATAAATGATCTTATTTCAGAGACGTGTTATAAAATTTTATTTCTTTTATTTGAGAAATGTCTAAGTAATATAATTAGATAATAAAATGAAAACTTTATGATGCAGAAACATGCCACCCAGACGTAGAATAATCGCTCCGGAAGAGTCGGTTAATGATTAGAAAGGACCAGTAGATCTGATACAAAGGTTTGTAGATTTGTTAGGAGAAGCTCTTAGTGGAATAAATGAACCGGTACCACCTGTTCCCCACACAATTCCAGTCACAAACTTTAAGGATATTAGGAGTGTAGGACCTCCAAAATTCGTAGGAACTACCGACCCTATCGTGGCTCAAACATGGATCAAAGAGATGGAGAAGGCGTTCACCATCACTTGTGTGGGTGAAGACCAGAAGATGGCTTTTGTAACCTACATGATGAGAGGCAAAGCAGACTACTGGTGGGAGGAGAATCAGCAGAGAGCGGGAGAAGGGATAGTCACTTGGGAGAGGTTTAAGACTCTATTCTTTGAGAATTATTTCTCGTAGAGCATGAAGAATAAGACGTAGGTAAAGTTTTTAGAACTTAAGTAAAGAGATATGACGGTGGCGCAATACGCGGCTAAGTTTAACGAACTAGCCCGGCTTGCTGAACACCAGGTGGTAGATGAAGAGTGGAAAGCTAGGCGTTTCGATCAAGGATTGAAGCCTTGGTTGTTTAACAAGGTGTTAGTTCTTCAGATCGATTCTTTTATGACATTACTGGAAAAAGCTATTATTGTAGAGCGAGGAAGTGAAGCTTTAAGTCTATATAACAAAGAGAAGAAGGGTAAGAGCACAGGAGGACATGGTCGGGGAATAAACAGTAGTGGAGGTAGCAATTTAGGAAAGAGGAAGTGGGAGAACAACAACAACAAGAATCTCAACAATCAAGTGGGGAAGTTTCGTGGAGAGTTTAAGAAGAAGATGGAAGGATGTCTGAGGTGTAGGAGATATCACTAGGGCGAGTGTTGGAAAGGGTGCATTGTATGTTACAACTATGGCCGAGAGGGGCATATTTTACAAAATTGTAGGAAGCCGAAGAAGATCAAAGGGTGTTTCACTTGTGGTTTGGTGGACCATCTAATCAAGGACTGCCCGAAGAAAGGAATTAGCGGAGGAAGCGGCCAACAAGGTGGAGTGGAAAATTGATGATTGGCGGACCAACGCCATCCAACCGTCCAACTGCCAGAACATTTAATATGACCATCTAGGATGTGGCAGCTGCGAAGAACGTTGTGTCAGGTATCATCTCGATCAATAATATGAATGCCTATGCATTATTTGATTCGGGTGCCACCTGTTCTTTTGTGTCTGAGGAATTTGCTAGTCTACTTAATTTACCTCGAGAACGATTAGGAGATCCTTTAAACATAGAAGTTGCGAATAAGGAAGTAATCCCTGTAGAGTATATTTACCAAGATTATCGCGTAAACATTAGAAATCATGAACTAAGCATAGACTTGGTCCCGATAAGATTGGGAGAGTTTGACGTAATATTGGGAATGGATTGGTTGTATAACCATGATGTGATAATTGACTGTCAAAATAAAAGTGTGAACCTCCAAACTCCGAATAAGTCTAAGGTGGTGCTTTATGGTAGCTCATCGCTTATGCAATCACGTTGCCCTATGATTATGCATGCCAAGAAATTGTTAAGGAAACGATGTGTGGGTTACTTAGCATACATTGTTAACACTCGGAAGAAGGGAGGAGAAATTGAGGATATACTCGTAGTGAGAGAATTTCAAGATGTATTTTCGGACGATCTGCTTAGTCTTCCGCCAGACAGAGAAATTGAATTCATAATAGACTTAGCACTAGGAAGGACACCGATTTCAAAAGCTCTATACCGTATGGTGCCAGTAGAAATGAAAGAATTGATTCTACAATTGCAAGAGTTACTAGATAAAGGTTACATAGGACCAAGTGTGTCTCGTTGGGGAGCACCCGTGTTGTTTGTAAAGAAGAAGGATGGATTGATGAGGCTCTATATCAATTATCGAGAATTGAATAGAGTGACGATTAAGAATAGATATCTGTTACCAAGAATAAACGACCTTTTTGAACAACTGAAGAGAGCCAAGTGTTTGTCAAAGATAGATTTGCAAACGGGTTATCACCAGTTGAAGGTGCGGGAAGAAGATATATCAAAGACTACATTTCGAACACGTTACAGACATTTTGAATTTTTGGTAATGTCATTCGGGTTAACGAATGATCCGACAGTGTTTATAAACTTGATGAACCGAGTCTTCAAGCCATTCTTAGATAAATTTGTAGTAGTTTTCATCGGCGATATTTTAATCTACTAAAAGACGAAAGAAGGACACGCCGAACATATGAAGATGGTTTTGGAAGCACTAAGAAAAGAAATGTTGTATGCGAAATTTTTGAAGTGTGAATTTTGGATGAAGAAAGTTCAATTCTTAGGGCACGTTGTGGATAAGGATGGAATTTCAGATCCTGCAAAAGTAGAAGCAGTGAGTGATTTGGAGCAATCGAAGATGCCAACTGAGGTAAGAAGTTTCTTAGAGTTAGCTAGGTACTATCGAAGATTTATCCAGATTTTTTCTAAGATAGCAACCCCGTTGACAAATTTAACACGGAAGACGGTGAAGTTCGTATGGACGGACAAGTGTGAGGAGAGTTTTTAGGAGCTGAAAAGAGATTGAGTGGGGAACCTTTATTATCACTACCAGATGATACGAGATGATTTGTGGTGTATAATGATACGTCGTATAGAGGACTAGGCTGTGTGCTAATGCAACATGGCAAAGTTATTGCGTATGCTTCACGTCAATTAAAGGATTACAAAAATTGATACCCTACTCATGACTTAGAGTTAGCGGCAATAGTTTTTGCATTAAAGATTTGGAGACACTATTTTTACGGAGAAAAATGTGAGATATACACGGACCACATGAGTCTAAAATATATCTTCACATAGAAGGAGTTGAACATTCGTCAAAGAAGGTGGTTAGAATTAATCAAGGATTATGACTGCGATATTCTTTATCATCCGAGAAAGGCGAATGTAGTAGCTGACGCGCTATGTAGGAAAGGAAGGGAAAAGTTATTTCAATTGACCGCTTAGGAGGAGTTAGTAAAGGATATGGAAAATTTGGAGATAGAAGTGAATAGACCAAAAAGGTCTGAAGAGTGATTGTTTGCAGTAGAGGTTCGTCCAACCTTATTGGATAGAGTAAAGGAATCGCAAGAAAAGGATGAAGAGTGCAAGAAAATCAAGAAAAAGATCACAGAAAATGAGGAAGAGAGATTCAAAATAGATAAAGATGGTATTTTGATATTCGAAGGGAAAGTGTGGGTGCTAACAATAATCTAGTTGAGGGAAGAAATTTTACACAAGGCACATAATATGACGTATTTCGTTCATCCAGGAGGCATAAAGATGTACCGAGTTTTGAAGCAACATTTTTGGTGGCCAAATTTGAAACGAGAAATCACGGAGTGCATTAGTTGATGTCTTACGTGTTAACGGTTCAAAGCACAACACCAAAGGCCGAGTGGTCTACTCCAACCGTTGGATATATCAAAATAGAAATGGGAGCACATTACTATGGATTTCGTGGTGGGACTTCCAGTCACACATAAAGGTTTTGATGCCATTTGGGATATCGTAGATCGATTAACGAAGACGGCTCATTTTCTACCGATCAAAATCTAATATAGTTTGAACCAGTTAGTGAATCTGTACGTAAAGGAAATTGTTTCACGACATGGAGTGCCGGTATTGATTATCTCTAACCAAGATCCGCGCTTCACATCAAAATTCTGGAAAATCTTGCAAGAAAGGATGGGAACGTAATTGAGGTTAAGTACCGCTTATCATTCGCAAACAGATGGGCAAAGTGAGCGAACGATACAAAAACTAGAAGACATGCTTAGAACTTGTGTGATTGACTTTAAGGGAAGTTGGGACGATCACCTACCTTTAGTAGAATTTGCTTATAATAATAGTTACCATGCAAGTATAGGCATGCCACCGTACGAAGCTCTTAACGTGAGGAAGGGTAGAACACTGTTGCGTTGGGATGAAGTTGGAGAACGAAAGTTGCTAGGGCCAGAATTAGTTCAACAAACAGCATATGTGGTGACATTGATAAGAACTCGACTAGTAACTGCACAAGATCGCCAGAAGAAGTATGCAGACTTTCATCATCAGGACCGCGACTTTGAAGTCGAAAGTCACGTTTTCTTAAAAGTATCTCCCTGGAAAGGAAAAATATGAGTCATGGTTCAGCATGCATCTCCAGTAGATTTAAATATGCGTCCACATTAAATGCCTATATTAGACAAAAATTTCATCCATGATATCATTTGCTATTATAAGTAGTTGGCATCAATCCATTATAACATCAGGCAGAGTCTGATGAATTAAGTCATTGAATATTACTTCAGTGAAGGTATCAAAATATCTGGTATTCTAAACCATTGGCATCAATTAAGTGTAACATCAAGACAATTCAGCGATTAAAACTTTGTATACCACCGTTCGAGTTGGAATTGAAATAGTTTGGTGATGTCAACGTATGTAACTACCAGCAGGGTAGGATCCATTGTTAAACTATCAGTAGGGAAAGAACCATTGTAAACTACGAGCGTATACATCGAGAATGTTCAGGAATTTTAGAACGTCATCCCCAGCAGAGATGTAGAAAACATCTCAATTTATCTTCATTAAACAAGCATCAGCAACACCGATAAAAAGCCAAACCGTTGGAGTCAACACCAGCACAGGCATCAGCAGCAACCGGTAATGGTAAAGCATTTTATGATGTGCGAAGTATGATTTGCAATTTGAGAAATGCAATGTACGAGTTGCAAAGTGCGATTGGCCAAAAGTTAAGTGAGAAGTGTGAAATACGATGTGGATTTATGAACTACAATTTGCGAAAGCATTTTAACATTCATCATAATATTCATTACATTGCGATGTGCATCATTAACTGTACCTTGTCATATTTCAAGTGTCTTGTAATCTTTATCATGTTCATTCCATTGCATTATATGAACATGATAAAGAGGGACATCTGTAAATACTCAAATTTTTGTTTACCTATTACTAACTATGCAGGAGGACAAAAGCATCTTTTTCACACTGTAGAGAAAGCTCTTGAGGACAACAACATCAGTTTTCAACCCGGGAGATAACCCCAGGAGATCAGTTCCCATCCTCGAAGATAACTACGGGACATAAGTTTCAACTCCGGAGAAAACCTTGGGAAATCCTGTTTCTAACCCCGGAGATAACCCCGGGAAATCTAGTTTTTAACCCCAGGGGATCCAGTTCAAAGCCCAGAGTCAACCCCAAGAGGTCAGGCCAACCTCAGAGATAACCCTGAGGACAGTCAGAGTCAATAGCATGCCAATCTCAGAGATAACCCTGTGAAAAGACTGCTACACTTGCACCTAAGCCGAAGACAACCCTGGGAGGGGAAAAAAAGTCATTTTGCCAATTCAACCTCAACTCAAACCAAATCAACTCATTTCAACTAAAAATTCTTTAAAAGAAGTCCCACAAGAACCATATCTTAACTTCAGAATGTAAACTACGCAAGATAACTCAACGAACTACCTGTAGAGACCCATAAATGCCATTTCGATCATGGACCCATATTCCCGGACTTAGAAAAAGGCAAGTCCTATGTTATTGCATAGCTCTTGCAAAGAGATTTTTAGAATGGTATGGCACGCTTCCATCAGACTCTCGAATTGAAAGTTATAAAGGTTTGAGCGGACAACTTATTGTCTGTGTGCACGTACATCGAGATAGAGGGACCCACAATGCAAGGGGCAGCTTAGGCAGCCGCGGGTTAACCCACTGTACTTTTGGTCTATGAATAGACCCCCCACTAGTCATAAAATGTAAGAAAAAAGGAAGAAATGAGAGAAAACTCTATCCATTATCATGTAACCGCATCTAGTGTGCTCCAAATTGATTGATTCTTTTTTCTAAACACTTGTAAGTTCGTGCTCTGTAATATACTGAAGTTTAACTGGCGGAAACCAAGTTTTCAGGCCTCAAAAGCTATATAAAGTCTTCTTGACAGCCCATTGTAAGGTATTTAAGATTTTTAAGCTTTTTACTACTTAGATATATATATATATATATATATATATATATATATATATATATATATATTAACATTGAGAGTTTCTTCGAGTGGGTCTGCCCAGACCATTGATCTGTGACTTTTTCTTTCTTATATATATATACGTTGTAGACACTCGAAATTTTCTGCATACCTGTTACTAATATTGCATGAGGGCAGAATCGAAGACACCTCAGTTCAATCTCGGAGACAACCCTAGGATATTCAGTATTACCTTCTCGGAGATAACCCCGAGATATTCAGCTCAGTCTCGAAAATACCACCAGAAGTTTCACCCTCAGTCCCGGAAACAACACCGGGAGTTTCAGTTTCAAACCACGGAGATAACCCCGAGGAATGCCGTTCAAATACCAAAAATCACACCGGAGTAGGCCATTTCATCTCGAAGATAACCTTGAGATACTCAGTCTCAGCCCCGGAAACAACATCGAGAAAGACAGTGTCCACCTCGGAGATAACCCCGAGGCATCCAGTTGCAGTTCTAGAGATAACCCCGGAAATGCTTGTTTCAAACCCATGCAATCAGCTTCAAACACTTGGCAAAAGCCTCGAGGCACTCATTCCCCAAGCCCAGAGATAATACTGGGAAGTAGGGCATACCTCAGAAATAACACTGAGGACAGTAAACACCTGTAGCAGTACAATCTCAGAGATAACCCTGAGCAAGGACCGCTAAATCAGCAAAAACCGGAGATAACCCCGGTGAAGGGCAAAATCATCATTTTACCATCCCAAACCGACATCACGTCGTCTCAACAACAACATAAATACATTCTACACAGCAATGTCCTATAAGAACCAAAGAGCGCCAATCCCGAGTGACTACTGCACAAGACAGCACACCTGATAGAATTTGAAGCTTGAAGACCTAGGGCATGGTCCTATCTTCCTGACTTCGTACAACCTCTAATCTCATGTCATTGTGTAGCTCTCGACAATAACATGTCGTAAAAGGTCTTATACACCTCGATCTGATGCCCGGATTGAAGTCCTGAAAGTTCGAACGGACAACACGTTGCATGCGTGCACGTACTTCGAGATGCAGGTACACCTGCAGCTCCCCCTCTATAAATAGAGGGCTTGGGGCAACCATTTTTGAAAGAGAAAAGGCGAGGAAGCCCTATCCAATTTTCTCTATATACACTATAAACTGAGTGCTTTGTCATTTTAAACACTTGTGAGCATATATATTGCTATATTTTTACCGGCGGGAGCTGAGTGTTCATCCATTTAAAGTTATTGAAGTCTTCTTTGGCAGTCCACTGTAAGTCTGCTTACACACCTTAAAGACTTTCTCTTCATCTTTGCACACACCGTTCTTCATGTTGAGAGTCGTGTTGCATGTGTATGCCCGAACTTCGGTATGTGGCTTTTAATTGTTTTTGTTTATATATATATATATATATATATATATATATATATATATATATATATATATATGCACTAACATTATTGAGTTATGCCTCGATTGAGCCTCGACTCACGTCCGGAGCGTTTATTTACTTTTATATATATACTTATATATATGAACTGTTGTCGAACTCTGTTCGATGAGCCTGGATTTTACATCTGGAGTGTTTATTTGCTTATATATATATATATATATATATATATATATATATATATATATATATATATATATATACACACACACACACACACACAATATTCTTATATATATGAACTGTTGTCGAACTCTATTCGATGAGCCTATATTTTACATCCGGTGCGTTTATCGCTTATATATATACATATACATATATATATATATATATATATATATATATATATATATATATATATATATATATTTACATTCTGTCCCGCTAGGAATTTACTTCGTGGCAGTTAATCGTTTTTACTACTTTCTCTACATTTCGTCCCGCCTAGAGTTTACTTCGTGGTGGTTGTGTTAGAGTTTATACCCTAGAGGCCAATTATTTGATATAAATGCTTAACATTTGATATTATTGTTGATTGAATAAATAAATGATTTTATTATGGTTTTATTTACTGCGTAATATAATTGTTAACATAATAAAATTCCTTAGAATAGTGATACAAATTATATAGTTTCAAGTATGTGACTTGAATATGAGATTATATAATTACAATTAGTATCATTGTTCTTAAATGTCCCTAGTCGAGTATCATTATTGATGGGACAACAATGATCCATTGAGACTAGTATGTGGATTGACTGATGACCAAATCTCATTGGTCATAAATATATGAGATATTAAGTCAATGCATAGGTACATGTTAGAGAATGATGTACTGGACAGACCCACCATGAGAATTCTATATGGAGGATTATGCGAAGTGTCATTAGCAATTCTCATAGTGACAATGATGTAATGGTCCTCCGACCTGAAACCGCTATATTACAACACGAGAATTTATGTACTTTGATATCATCAAATGTCACCTTTAATAGGGTGGACTATAAAGGTGATTATTGGGTTCATTGTGAATCGTGTGAGAAATATGAGTTATCTTGATGGAATTTAACCATCCTATATTTTATAGGTGATATCCATAGGCCTCTTGATTGAGTAGGACTATGAAATGCACGGCCATGCTCAAGTAGTGATTTGTTTCATATAGTCTACTCATTGATCAAGAAAACTCAGATTAAATTATGAAGAGTATGACACATTCCATGACTCGAGTTTAATCTAGGATATTAAGGTTAAAAGGATTAAATTACATTGAAACATTGGTCACGAAAAGGTTGCGTTGAATCATCGATCTTATTATTACTTGGGTAGCAGTGATGCATTACTAGATGCCGCTCACCGTTTATAACTTTATAATATGATTTTAAAGTTATTGCCAACGTAATAATAACCTATAGGGTCACACACAAAGAACGTAATTAAAAGAAAATTAATTTAAATTATAAAGATTTAAATATGTCAATATGATTGATATAATTTTAAATTACGAATTTAAATTAATAGGATAATTAATATATAGGTATATTAATTAAGTAAGACTTAATTAAGATATATATAAATTCGTATTTTAATAACATTAAGTTTTGATTAATTCCTCCTAACTGCTATATATATGATATATATCAGTCACTTTAGGTTTTACGTCAAAACAAAAAAAAACCCTAGCCGCTCTTAGAGAGAGACTAGAGAAAACAGTTCAGAAAATCCTCATCCTTGGTGGCTAGTACCACGTTTCCTTCTTCTGCAAATCGTAGGACGATTCGTGTGGAGCGTTCGTATGGATACCGTAGAGACGCAGTCCGTTTGAATTGCGTTGGAGATTCGACCTCATCGATTCTAGCTTTTACAATCGGTATAATTTCTTACCACTGAATTAATTATTTTTCGCATGGATCCTGTTTTAGGGTTTCGAAATTGCTTTAAATTTTAATTTCCGCTGTGCGTTTCTGTATCGAAACCCCAACAGGTTGATCGTCTTTACAGCTTTATTTACATTTCTGATCCCCCATGGAGGTGCTTCGTGGTGGTTGATCTTATTTTTATAGCATTATTTACATTTCTGATCCCCCATAGAGGTGCTTCATGGTGGTTGATCTTGTTTTTATAGCTTTATTTATATTTCTGATCCTCCATGGAGGTGTTTCGTAGTGGTTGATCATGTCTCTCTCTCTCTCTCTCTCTCTATATATATATATATATATATATATATATATATCGCTTTTATATTTTTACATTTCTGATCCCCCATGGAGATGTTTCGTGGTGGTTGATCATGTCTATATATATATATATATATATATATATATTTTCAGCTTTTATATATAACTACTTACAGCTTTCATATAAACTGCGACATCATGTGAGCCTAGGAATCACGTGATCACAGATTCAGTTTACTGAATCTAGATTCGGTTCTCGTGATGGACATTTTCAGCTGTAAGCAACTTGTAAATTTATTCACGGTGTTTGGATTTCCTTAGATGGCTCCTATGCCCATGAGGAATTCGGCACTACTTTGTACATTATTTCCTCAAAAATAAATGCAATCCAGCCGAACATTTAATAAAATGGAAGTATCAAAAGGTCTCAATTACTATTGAGTATAAGGGTTTGAAAAACCTCTTTTACAAAACAGCACTACTATATCTTGTTTAAAACTGAATTTTTACATAAATTCAAACATTGTGTATATAGGTGCAATCGAGGCCTTGCACTACTTCCAAATAACAACACATTGACCCCCAGACACACACACAATCATATAATAGTTTCCTGAAAAGTGGCGGTCACTACGGCAACACGAATGTCGGGGGGTGCCTTACACCTTCCCTCCTCGTAATCAAGTCCCCGAACCCTAATAAATCTCGGTTTCACAGACCCGCTTAACAGCGTCACATCATCGACATATAAATGTCGGACATTTTCACAACTTGTTTTTTCAAACAAATCCCACCTAACATGAGAACACCAAAGAACAAGAACAGAAAAGGGAAAAATAAAAATCCTGACGTCAACAGGTGGCGACTCAGCTGGGGACACCAGTAAGAGGACTTAAGCCGCTATTACAAGCTTTTCAAAACAGTTATATGCTTGTGTGTGGATGTTGCATTTACATTTGATGGATGTGTATGAATGCATTTACTTACTGTTTTACACTATATCTGTTTGTGATAATAGTGCTTCACACATGTCATCATTTTCAAAACCGGTGAGACACGTTATATGTGAATGTATGTTGTGTGGTTCCTCCATCAGGAGGCTATCCTGTCGGTGTTTGATTACTGGACTCGTAGGAAGACTAATTCCAACGAGGCTCAGGAAAGGCACCACCCAAATTCACTCAAGTTGAAAGACCGGATTAACTTCCCGTCGAATAAATTGCGATGATTTGGGAACCTTCATGCCAAAAAGCCACGAGAGTAGCCTAAGATAGGTCAACCTCTGATAAACCAAACACGGAGGAAAGTCTCTTTATGCTTTCTCATTTCAAATTACTCGTAAAGTCAATTACTTGTAATTTCATTCCATACTCATCTCCATGTAATGATAAATATGAAGAAATATGTGTACACGCATATTTACATGCTATCCTGTGTTACAAACAGCTAACATCCATTTTGCAGGATAAAATTCCTAAAACGGATACATCACATAGCATGTAAACATTTATATATTCTCTAAAAACTAAACTACGTCAATTTTTTGCAGGGAAACAATCGAACCTATTACATGTTCAATGTCCAAAAAGGCAACGAGCCTACAACCAATTATGTCTTCATCTGACCAGGCTAATCTTAATCAAGTCCCTCGTGAAGAATTTGATGGATTAAGTAAACAAATCATAGATTTGGCTATTCTGCTTAAAGAACTACACCAATCTACTCAGGGTAAAAGGATACCCGTACATGCTGAATCCTCTACACAAGGAGGAACCCAAGGTCCGGAAAAAGCCATTCCAGTACATGAGCTTCTGTTGGATCCAACCAACAAAATTCATGATACCACCCATCTCAAAGAAGATCTAGACGCCGGTGATATCAGAAAGAAAGTCCTTCGGATGGAAGAGACCATCCGTTCTATCAAAGGAATTGGAACACATGGGAGTGTTTCATATGATGACCTTTGTATATTCCCTGGTGTGCATTATCCAGAGAAGTTCAAAACTCTTGAGTTTGAAAAGTATGACGGGTTAGGAGATCCTTACACACATTTGAAGGTATTCATTGGAGAACTCAGATCTTATGCCGAGGATGAGAAGCTCAGAATGCAGCTGTTCCAGAAAAGTCTAACTAGAGAAGCCTGATCGTGGTATACCAGATTAGACAATTCAAAGATCTATAGTTGGGAGGAGCTAGCTCATTCCTTCCTCACTCAATACAGCTTCCAGTCTCAGATGGCCCCTAACCGGTACCAAATTAATAAAGTCAGGAAACAAACTAATGAATCTTTTAGAGAATATGCTCAAAGGTGGAGGCGCCTTGCTGCTCAAGTTGTTCCCTCTATGAATGAGTCAGAGATGGTGATGACCTTCATAAACATACTTCTGTGATAGAGTATTAGCTGGTATTGGAAAACCATTCTCTGAAATGATTAAACATGGGGAGATGGCTGAGATGGGAATGAAGTCAGTAAAGATTCAAGACCTAACTGCCCTTAAAGCTACTGTTGAGCATATCTAGTCCGGAAATTATGGAAACAACCCCCGGAGGGTCCATAAAAAGAAAGAGGATGATGTTTCCTTGATACTACAAGGTCAAAAAGGTAATCAGAATATGCCTATCCAAAGGAAATATTACACTCCCTTTCAAGCACAGTCTTCAAACCCTTCATTGCCTAAGGGTGGGAAAGTCAAACGCCCTCGAGTGTTCACACCCTTAGGGGACTCACTCAAGAACATTCTCAATCTTCTGACCACTCGAAAAAAAATTACGCATCTTGTTCCACCAGCCAACCTGAATGATAGAGGTTTTAATGCTACTCATAAGTATGCTTATCATATCGGGGCTCCGGGACCTGATACTCAAAATTACTGGGCCTTAAAACACAAGATCCAGGACTTATTAGACAGCGGTGAGATCATGGTCACCAAATCCGATCAACCCCATGTGCAAGACAACCCTCTTCCTCAACACAAAGAAGAGGACATCAATATTATTAATTGGAGCAGTGGATAGAGTTCCAATTTTATGGGTAGATCTTCCCAGAGCAGCAAGGTTGATGCTGGCAAGTGGGACTATGCAAAGTTCCAGTTTACAATGGAACGGAAAATTAACGCTCTGCGTGAGCAACTTAGCCAATTGGCAGAACTGGTGGTCCATCAGCACTAAGTCACACGCTAATTATTTAGTCTAGAGCATACCAGTCTCCTTCCTCTTGTTACCAACACTCCACTGCGTACTCCAAAAAATGAAGCAATGGAAGATAAAATTGCCAAAAGGGAAAATGCTAAAGTCCGTCGGGATTTTGCCAACAAAAGGGAATTTACATACCTAGGACAACCAATGAAAGAAATAATGTAAATGTTGATACATGAAGGAAGAATAACAACTCTACTACATCCAGTCAGCCCGCGTTCAAGACGATTTGATTTCAATGAAGTATGCCAGTATCACTCCCAATCTTGCAGTCATAGAACAGAAGAATGATGGACACTCTGCCACCTTATTTAGAATTTAATTGACAGTGGTGTCCTGCAGATGGCAGACGATGATGTTGTGGTATTAGAGAGTGGGGACGCATTTCCTACAAAGTGGAAGGAAGTCGTAGCAGTCATATATTTTGAGGCAGATACAGCTACACCCTCACCTACAATCCAACCCATTCAGCTCAAAGGTATTGACAATCCTTTGAAAGTGGCTACGTCAGAGCCAATTATCCTGTTATACAGACCACAATATCCTGTTGTTAGCCTATAAAAAGTTCCACAGAATTATGGAGGGGCTGAAGGATCCACATCTCATATGACTGCTGCAGTGTCAAAGGATAATCTATTGTATCTTCCCCAACAGGTGATATAGCCTACCATCAAGTCAAACGGGAAGATTCCCATGAAAAAGGTGGAAGAAATTCTCCGTACTATGGGCCATAATGAAGCCAAGGTGGTTTTAAGCTTAAAAGAAGCTCCACATCAAATTTCCATACTGGACTTGGTCTTCTCGTTTGAAGATCACATGAAGGTATTACTCAGGGATTTGGAAGAAGCTCAATTGCCTAAGTCAATAGATGTTGAGAAATTCCAGCATCTGGTGGATCACATTTTTAATAATAATGTGATATCTTTTACTGATGACGATATACCTCCCGAAGGCACCGGTCATTGCAAGCAATTTCACATCGCGGTTTTGTCCTCTTGATATATAGTGGGAGGAGTCTTGATAGATGGAGGGTCATCTCTGAATATATGTCCTTACGCTACTCTGGTGAAGATGAACATCAGTCTCAATCAGATCCGAAGCAGCCATACGATTATTAAGGCTTTCGACGGATCCCGACGAAACTATGTCGGAGAGATTGAACTTCCAGTGGAGATTGGTCCACATACATTCTGCATATCTTTCCATGTGCTCAAGATAGATATAGGATACAACCTGATCTTGGAAAGACCGTGTATTCATATGGTCGGGGCAGTCCCCTTCAACTTTCATCATCAACTTAAATACATTATCAACAATCGCCTAGTCACTATCGATGCTGAGCCAGAATGTCCTGCACAAGGTGACATACCACTCATCAGCTTCAATTCAGAAGTTAAGCCATTCAGTTTTCATGCCCTAGAGGTGAGAAACACTCACTACCATCTTGTTGGGGCGCCACCTCTCATACCCCAGATTTCTGCTGAAGTAATATCGGCCACGCAAGAAATGATGTCATTGGGTTATCAACCTGAACAAGGGTTGGGCAAAGACAATCAAAGCATCAAGCGCCCCATTCAATGGCCCAGTCAAACAAGGACAGTCGAACTAGGCTATACTGCTAGTTCCAGTCACAGGAATCCTCACAAACACAATCAGATTCCTTCATCTTTAGCCACACGGTGATTATCTTAACCTACAGTTCCTGTGCCTGAACAGTCTGCGGTAAAGTTGTCTGCCCATGTAATGGCCATATTATTTCCTAATCTAATACCGGTGGAGGGGAAAGAAGTATTGGTTCTAAATCCCGAAGTGGTAGCAGAGGAACGAAGAAGTAAACAAGACATTGCCCGGATGATGTCAAACATACGCATCATTGTCAATGATGAAAATACAAACAGATACACCCAGACGATGATTGCCTAGACGTAATGGTCATCATTCGGGAGAAGAAGGACGATGACAATCCCTCCATTATTGTAGTCCATAAGGACTGCACCCTTGATAATTGGAGCAACACTCTTTTTATTGGTCGACAAGGGTAAAACGGGTAGAAACTCCTTCTGCCTTGTAGATAATCATAACTGCTTACTTTTCTGCAGAGTATTAGAAGTTGTTTTGTCAGTACATGCTAACACTTTGTATGATTAAACAATTTTAGATATATTAAGTGAAATCATATTTTGTTTCAGGATTCTGAATTTAGATGTGCATATACTTGCTGATAAGGTACCTTTTCTCTACAAGGATTGTAACTTTGATGAAAAGTTGGACTCAGCCTTGATGGAAATACAAGAAGACATTGAGATACCTCGAGAGATCAAAGAATGGGTCGAAGAAAAACCTAAACCCAACCTTGATCAAACCACTTTCTTCAATCTCGGAACCTTAGAAAGCCTTATGCTAATCCAGATTGGTTCAGACCTCACTCCAAACCAGAGGAATGACATGGTTACACTATTAACCCAATTCCAGGATGTGTTTGCATGGTCTCAAAAAAGACATAGTGGGTTTGTCCACTGACATTGTCATTCATTGCCTCCCCGTCAAAGAGGGATTCAAGCCAGTTAGGCAGAAGCTTAGGCGATTAAAACCTGAGTGGAGTTTAAAGGTTAAAGAAGAAATTGTGAAACAATTTCAAGCAGGCATCATCATGGTGTCCACATACCCTGAATGGCTATCAAACATAGTCCTCGTACCTAAACCAGGAGGAAAGGTGCGAGTTTGCGTGGATTACCAGGAACTGAATAAAGCTTAGCTTAAAGATAGCTTTCCCGTGCCATTTATCCACATTCTCAGTGACAATACTGCGCAATACGACATATGCTCCTTTACTGTTTGCTTTACGGGGTACCATCAAATCATGGTTGCTGAAGAGGATCGTGAGAAAACTACCTTCATCACTCCTTGGGGAACCTTTTGATATAGACGGTTGTCATTCGGCCTCATCAATGCCGAAGCTACCTTCCAGTGAGCCATGATGGCTCTTTTCCATGTTTTAATGCACAAGGAGATAGAGATCTATGTGGATGACATCATCATCAAATCCCAGAATGAGGAAGACCACCTAGACCATCCCAGTAAGCTCTTCAACAGGTTGCGTAAGTACAACTTGAAGTTGAATCCAGCCAAGTGCCCTTTGGCGTTAAATCAGGCAAGTTGATAAGATTCCTAATCAGCCACGAGGGGATGGAGCTGGATCCCACCAAAATCCAGGCCATTACGAAAATGCCCATTCCTCTGACAGAGGAGAAAATACGGAGATTTTTGGGAAGAATCAACTTCATTAGCAGGTTCATTTCTCAACTCACAGCAACTTGTGAGCCTATCTTCAAGTTGTTAAGGAAGAACTCCTCCATGAAATGGAATGATGAATGCCAAAAGGCCTTCCTTACAATCGAAGAACAGCTAGCCAAAGCTCCTATTTTGGTACCACCTAGGGATGATGTTTCCCTGTTCATGTACATGTCCATAAGTGACAATGCCATGGGCTGCATGCCGGGACAGAAAGACGATAGAGGCCAAGAGCGAGCTATCTTCTACCTCAGCAAAAGATTCAGCAGCAGTGAACACAAGTGCACTCTGATTTAGAAGACTTGTTGTGCTTTAGCATGGGCTTCCATGAGGTTACAGCATTACCTCTATGGTCACACAACCCATCTCATTTCCCGCGTGGATCCTCTCAAGTATGTGTTCAATAAACCCATGTTGAACTGCCGACTGTCCAGATGGTAGTTGATCCTACAACAATTTGACATCGTTTATGTGACGTAGAAGTCCATTAAGGATCAAGGAATTGCGGATCAACTAGTCGCCACACCTTCAGGGTACTTCAAACCCTTGGAAACATACTTCCCCGATGAAGGGGTAATGGCAATTCAGCAACACAATCAGTACAATGCACGCCAAACATGGAAGATGTATTTTGATGGAGCTATAAACATTGAAGGTTCTGGGGCTGGAGCAGTTCTAGTATCTGTTACGGGGAAGCATTATCTCGTCGTCGTCAAATTGCAGTTTGCAAACACAAACAACATAGCTGAGTATGAAGGCTGTATCATGGGGCTAAAACTTGCCCAATCAATGAGCATCAGACTGTTAACTATCTTTGGAGATTCCGAGTTGGTAATCAGACAAACCACAAAAATCTATCACACCAAAGGTCTACATTTACTGCCTTACCATCGGCATATTTTACAGATGACTTCGGAGTTTGAAGAGATATCCTTCCTCCACATTCCTCGGAATAGGAATGATTTTGAGGATGCACTAGCAACCTTGGCATCCTTTATCAACATACATGACAAGGAAGACATGACAATCCTTACGTTTGCCCAACAAAAGGCTCCAACCTATCGGAATTACATTGGAAAAGTATCGGATGAGCTACCTCTCATCTAGCACCCTTGGTATCAACATATCAAGGAGTACTTACAAGATGGATCTACACCCGCTGAGGCGAGCCTGACTGAAATAAGGCGAATTCATCGACTAGCTATGAAATTCTAACTAAGCGGAGATGCACTCTATAAAAGAGATACATGATTAAGTCTCCTCAATTGTCTGAACAAGGACCAAGCTTAGAGGCTCATGGATGAGGTCCATGGTGGAGTATGTGGCCCACACATGAGCGGCCCTCTACTTGTAAAGAAAATCCTCAGAACAGGGTATTACTAACTCTCTCTTAAATTTGACTGTGATGATCACGTCAAGAGATGTTATCAATGCCAAATTCATGGGAATGTTATCCACGTCCCTCCAAGGGAGGTCCACAATATGAGTTCACCCTGACCCTTCTCAATGTGGGTAATTGACGTGATCTGGCCCATCTAGCCCAAAGCCAATAATGGGCATCGATTTATATTCACCATGATCGACTACTTCACCAAATGGGTAGAAGCAGCCTCCTTCCCCAGGGTTTCCAAAGAAGTCATCATTGCTTTCATTAAAAACAATGTCATTTGTCGATATGGACAACCAGAGGTAATTGTGTTAGACAATGCTAAGAACCTCAACAACAAAATGATGGAGATGTTGCGTAGTAAATTCCACATCAAACATCTCAACTCTGTCATCTACCATCCAAAGATGAATGGTGATGTTGAAGCGGCTAACAAAAACATCATGAAGATCATGCAAAAGATGTCCGCCAACCACAAAGGATGGCGTGACTTATTGCCTCTTACTCTATTAGCCTACAGAACATCAATGCGCACTTCCATTGGGGAAACACCCTATGCATTAACCTATGGGATGGAAGCAGTGCTCCCCATAGAAGTGGAAATGGAATCCCTTAGAGTGTTGATAGATGCTCAGCTGGATGAAGACCAATGGGTACAAGATAGATAACACCAATTTTCTCTAATAGACGAAAGGCGTTCCACTACTATCTTCCACGGTCAGTTATATCAACAAAGGATCGCCAGGTCCTACAACTGAAAAGTCCGGCTACGGCTGTTTAAACAACATGACTTGGTTTTAAAGAAGATCATTGACAACCAAGATCAGTCAAAGGGAAAATTCACCCCTAACTGGGAAGGCCCATTTATTGTCAAAGAGGTATTGACAGGAGGTGCTCTCAGATTACAGGAAATGGATGGCGATGAATTTCCATGGCTTATCAACTCGGACACCGTGAAACGGTACTATGTCTGAGGACACCATCAAGCAAACATCCTGGTTTTGGATCATCAGATCCCTAGTCATTTAAAGTTTTTTAACCCTTCACTACATACCACTTCTCATCACACTCATCTTCCCCATTAGGGACAAACACATTTTATAACCAGCAGCCTGGTTTCAGATCGCATGATCCTTTTCTCTCCATTTGGTTTTGAACCCTTACTCAACTTCGATTATCCCACCAGGGATTGAACCTTTCACACCTGTAGTTTTACCCCACTAGGGATAAGACTTTTCACACCTGTAATTTTACCTCATTAGGGATAATACTTTTCACACCTGCAGTTTTACCTCGCTAGGGATAAGGTTTTTCACACCTGTAGTTTATCCTTTACACGGGATCAAATTGGCTGCAAATTGTCCTGAACATGGGGTGAACTACGCCGACCTCATCTCCTTGATACACGGGAGTACATAGGCAACCATTTTATATGGCCCGGTCGCAATAAAATAAAAGCAACAAAAACATTTCTACACCCTTCTCATTACAAAAACAAAAACAAGAAAAATATTCCTACACCCTTTTTGCTACATACAGCGTTGAAACTCTTACACTAGGTTCGAACTATGCAAACCTAATCTCCTCTTCAATAGGAGTACATATGCAGCCATTCATGGTTCGGTCTAACCCCCTACCAAAACATAAACACTTGTCAACGGTACTACGATCATCCTTCAACCCACCATATTTCATTGGCTTCAGACCAAAGGAATGGAATTACCGAACCACCCCATTTAAACGGGAGACTCGGTGACAATCTAAGCCGCGGTTGATTCCTCAAAGAGAAACACCAATCCATAAGAGATGGAACTAACTGGGCTCCTCTTGAATAGGAGTAGTGGCGACCATCTGTGGTGCGGTCAACCTCAGAGAGGAAAGCCACATTCCTCTCCATATTTACATACAGAAACTAGTCCCAAGACACCAAAGATGGTAGGGAATACACACAGCTCAATGATCCATTCTGAAATATCCTAAGACAACTGAATGTCCATCCATCAATGAGGAATTTAGAAGACATCAAGATCACAAGCCCTGAAGAAACAGGCAATTATCAAGTGAGCAACAAGGCATAACTAAAACGGAAGTGATCAAAAATATATTTCCCTGCTATATATAAAGTTGTTTGTTGTATACAATATGAACTTTACATGACAAAATGGTTAAGCTAGTCTGTGCAGGAAAATACAAGCCCGTCTACAAATTAATGTATATGCAAGCTATCAAGCTTAACATGGAATCCCTCTCAGAAGAAGGAGGTAACGTTGTGGTCTCCTGTACAAGGTTATCCGTACGAGCTAACAGATCTACGGCCATCTGCATGGTTATGCGGTGCTCATCAATGTACGTGTTCATCTCTACAATCATACCACACGTAAGGGACCTCACAGTGGTACTATCTGTAACGGCTACGTCCTGGGCAGATATGGCACTATCCCTCTCACCTATCACTATATCTTTGGTTGATCTGGCTTCATCCCGCTCAACAACAGCGGTATCTCTACGAGTTAATGCCTCGTCTCTCTCTAATAGAGTTGCGTCTGTCCCATCAAGAGCTGTCAACATCAAGGCTCTAGCCTGATCTCTTTGGAAGGTCAAAAAATGGAGACTTTACTTGAAGTACTATGCTGAATGATGGATCATAACAGTGCTAGTACTAGGAGAATCTAAGGGAGCTACTGGCAACCCAATAAATTGCTCCTCCTTGGTGTGGGAATCAATGTCCTCCATGGGCTCTCCACCATCTGAATCAATTCCTGACACTGTGGATGCTATCGCACCGGATGAAGTCTCTATCTCCATCCACACAGAAGGCGAACAGCTTTGATGGCTAACAGAAAAATCAGTTATCTCACATTGATCCCAATATACATACACCCGGGATCGATCCTCTGCTGATAAATGACGGGAAGCTAAACGCTAACCTAACGCTCCATCAAAAGGATGGAAGTCCTGAAACTGGTCGAACTGTGACATCACGACCTATGGGTGGTAGGTAGTCATGCCCCTCAAACTAGCCAGAGGGAGATAATCCATGCCTGGAGCATGAGTAATAAAGCTATAGGGTGAGCTGAACCCTGTACACGACATGATGCCAAACGGATCTCCGATCCCTGCCAAAAATACCGACCAAGGCATAGCGTCTATACACTCCGATGGCTGAAAGGAGTAAGACATAGCTATATTATGGGTAAAGCAGTACACGTGTTAGTGGAAAGTACCAATCGGTCTCAAGTGTGACATAAACCACACGTACAACATGACCGAACTGCTTGTAAATGACTCTGCAGGGTAGGTGCTACAAAATGTGGCCGACCTCAACGTCTTCACCACAATCATCAGAATGATGATATAACCCTCCCTAAGAGCTCTCACTGCCATAATAACACTGATGTCCAGCTCATCCATATACCTTGACATGTATACATATGCCACTATACACGTCACAAATACATCCATTCTGGCTAAATGCCACTGATCCTCTGGTGTGGTAAAATCCCCAGAATGTCGTGCATAGTTGTCCAATGAGCCAAATCTATCTATTAAGAAACGCTGCACCCGATTAGGGTCATGAAACGCCGTAACCCGATTAGGGTCATGAACTGCCGGCACATATCTCCGACAGCCATATGAGCACAAAGTCTGTCTAAGAGCAGGGCCGTCAACCGCTCGTACTCCTCCAATGTAGGAGTTAACTCCTGGGTACCAAACTGAAAAACCTGTCTCTCTGGTATCTAATGCTCCAGCATACCCTCTACAAAGCCTGTGGGAACTTGAAACATCAAGAGGGTCATAGAATGTTGTAATTACTGATCTACAGTCACCCTATCTATAGGTGACATATTACAATACCACGACCTCAGACGGGAGGCTGTCAACACTGGTAGGGTGTGATCTATGTGGCTGACTGTCGAAGAAGACATCTATGTAGGCCGTATCATAAGACCATCCATGGGTCAATGCTGAATATCTCTAGACATACATACATATGCATAACATGATACATACATGACAGATAATAGATGGCAATATGATGTAGAGAATGAAAAAAAGTATATACATTCCTAAGTATATCATCATCTACATACATCATCTCTGTACAGCTAAAAATACATTGAAATGGGGCACAAACGCCCTACTACTAACAGAGGCCTATCAAAAGATATAGCGAGAATGGGGTACAGCCACCCAATATCTAACAGAGGCCTATCAAAAGAGATAACAAGAATACACATCAGAAGAAGACAATGGTGTCAATATCTACATCATCAATCCTGTCCACCTGATGTAACTCCTCCTGAGTCACTGGATCTCTATCAATAGGGATGTCAGGCCTATACAAGGGAGGATCTGCACCGACAAAGCCATATGGGTCACTTGAGGGGCCAGCGCCTGAGCTGGAAGGATCAAAAATATCTGCCTCTGAAGGATCTCTACCCCAGTGCCGGATGAAGAAATGTGCCCGATCCAACTGTCGAGTTAAACGATCAATCTGTGTCAAATGAGTCGAATCTCGGACACAGGTCAACCAATCCGTCATCATCACGGATCCAAGAACCATATCCCCAATAAACTGCGTGGCGTGGGTCTGGGCTCTAATGGTACGAGGGGACCACCAGCGATGGAATGTATCCTGAGTACATGAACCCTCTGACAAAGCATATCAGTCCATACCCATCAATAGGATGTCATCGACGGGTGACTACAACACATGCCAATAACGGCTGGCAGGAGGCAAGATCGGTACATGAATCTCTCTTGTGGTGCTCCTAATAGCACACTCTCCTAAATAGAGCTCCCATCCTCCATCTGTGAAGAGAGGAATCCTACGGGTGGATATCACGTGCTCTACACCAGTCGAGAATCCATCCTCAAACCCAATAGTCAAATGTTCCCCAGAATAGGGAACCCAAGTGATGACATCAACTGTCAATAACTCTAACTATAGTCGACAATTGGTGAAACCCTCTACTACATGAACCTCTACCAAAATAGAGTGATGCCATCGTCGTCCTCGTGGATAGGTATCTAAACCTAACACACTCACATGACACAAACATGGAAGCCTCTCATAGGCCTAAAACTGCCAACACAAAGGTAAAACATCTTCTGTCAGTGACCACTCTTAAACATGTACATAGGAGATCAAAAGAGAAATACACACCAGTAGAAATGGTTAAAATCCTAGCCAAGCCTCGGTCAAGCTCTGGGAACACATGCGCATTCCCTTGAGGAAGTAGGCGAAGGTGTAGGAACCCCAATCATACTCTCCAATACGGTCCACCTCCCGCGTGGCGTTAATCAAAGCGAATGACACAATAGAAGGGTTATCTGCTATGAAATAACCCTTGATGATAACTAGGAACAATTGCTGAAGAATGCGATCACTGACTCTCACATCATTAGGCATGGGCTCACTCAACAGCCCACTCATAGCATCTACGCTCAAAGGACCCGTACGGACGGTCTTGCCCTTGAGCGCCTAAGTCGGTACTCCTAGCAAGGATCTAACGGTAGTCGGGGTAATATTCGACGTACATGGCACTGGCACCCCTCCAAACATCATACTAGTGATAAATCGCCAATCCATCGGCGTCATCATCACCTCATAGTCCAAGAAATGGTGAAACTGAGTATGGTAAAACCAGCACTCAGACAATGCCTTGAGGTAACCCCAGGGACAACGGCAGGGTAGAATGGAAAAGAAAGCTCCAAAGCTCCAATCATGCACTATACCTCGGTAATCTGGATGCAGAGCCTGGTATAGGGAGTGTATGTTGAACCAGTTCTCTCGAGGCTTTGTAAAGTCGGGAACCTTCATCACATGCAAATTAATGTCAAAATCCTTGCTCCTCCTCAATAGGAAAAAGGAAGATCAAATCTAGCTTTTACCTCATTTGCATGCAAGTAAACTGAGGGGTGGTGACTCAAATCACCTAGAAGATCTAGAATAGCCACCTTAATGTCTGGGAAATCCCTACAGGGAATACGAGCAGAAGAAGTTGGAGCCGTTACCGGTACATCCTCCTCCTCGTCCTCGACATCCGGCACATCAACCCGGAGAGGGCGTATCACCGCCTCCGCCAGAAGACGAGGCTGTCTAACTAAACGGGGTCGAGGCACTTCGAAAGCCCTCCTCCGCACACCTGAAGTGGTCCTGTGGGAACTACTTGGCTGATCTGAATCCATAATATCAGGACAACAAGTCTCCAAATTACTTTAGAAAGGGTGTGGTATTTTCTAACCTAGAGCTTTTCTAAATGCATTTTATGACTACATGCATGCATGCATTTTTTTAATATATGTCTACAGTAGAGTTAAAAATACATAACTACCCAATGCCTACGTTTTAGAAAATTTTTCCATAGTTTCCTATATAAATAGGACTATCCACATGCATATAGGCATGACTAAGTGGCCATTCAGTAGCACACCTGCCCACAGTCATATACATACTATATGAATTAAAAAGTCAATGTCATCAATCCATAAGGGTAGCCTAATTACTACGATTACTTTGCATTACCACCTTTGCTCATTTGTCCTCAAATAGGATAAGAAATAATAGAAAAAAAGGTGTCAATTTGACTATTTCAAAAGTCGAATTTTTTAATATCATTATATTCAGCATGGTTTAATACTAATATTTACTATGTTGAATATTTTTTATCAAGACCTATGAGCATGCATATTCACTACTATGTGTTTAGATGCATTTCATTTTAAAAGTCATTTTTCAACGAATAAAAACTGGAAAAGAAGATAGGCATACGTTACAAGGACAGTGTAGAACACTTATACGGTGACAGAATTTGCAGAAATGCACCCGAACTCAGCAGATCTGAAGAAGAGCTCTCGGATTTCCTTCGCGGCGCAACTTGAAAATGACTTATGAAAGCAACCTGCAGGCTTAATGTAACCACGGCTGGCCGCAGGTCCACCTGCGGCTACAGCAGGTGTACCTACGGCTCCCCTACATGGGTCCCACCCCTACAGCTCGGTCCAGTTCGAGTTGCAAATGAGTTCTCACAAGCTGAAAAGGTCAAATTAGGGATAAAAATGCTACGCGATTGAGCAGAATAACCTAAAATCCTGGTTTTCCTGGGCCAAACTGTGGCATTCATATCATTCATTGGTATTCACCCAAATACAGGGTATACTATACTGATGATCTCAGCAGTTGTGAATCACATTCGGCAATACCTCACAAAAGTCCAATGCCGTCAGTTTGGGGTCATAATTCCAAAGTACACATCCCCGGCGGAGGGAATCACGCATTCCAAAGTACACATCCCCCGGCGGGGGCATCACGCATTCTAAAGTAGTTTCCCCGACAGGGGCATCACGTGTTTCCATATGTCAAAGTACATATCCCCGGTGGGGGTATCACGCATTTTCATTTGTCAAAATAAAAAGTTCCCAGCGTGGGTATCACCCGTTTCAGCCGTTGATGCACATGTCAACGAAGGTCAAGCAACCTTGACATCACTTCAGCCGATGGCAGTTAAACCCATCGAAGCATCGAAAGCCATTCGATGATTTCATCCGTTGACGCACCTGTCAACGAAGGTCAAGCAACCTTGACATCACTTTAGCCGATGGCAATTAAACCCATCAAAAAGTTAGAAGCCATCCGAAGATTTCAGCAGTTGATGCACATGTCAACAAAGGTCAAGCAACCTTGACATTATTTCAGCCAATGGCAGTTAAACCCATCGAAGCATCGGAAGCCATCCGATGATTTCATCAGTTGATGCACATGTCAACAAATGTCAAGCAGACTTGACATTTATCCCCAGCAGGGATTTCATCCGTTGATATACATGTCAGTGAGGGTCAGGCAACCTTGACAGCACAACTGTTGGCAGTAACTCTAACAGAGCATCCTCATCGGGGAGGACCGATGATGGAATATGTTATACATATCCTCAATAGATCAAATGCATCCCCACAGAGTCTCTTGTACATGAGAGATACGTATGCTCCCGGTAGAAGTCAAGGGGAGCTGGCAATCATCCCACCATGCTAGAGAACAATCCAACAAACCACATACATTTGCATCATGTTGTTGTACATTGCATCATGATTATCTTGTTGCATTTCAAGTGTCTAATATTCTTTATCATATCCATGCCATTGTATTACATGAATATGATAAAGAGGGGCACCTGTAGACACTCGAAATTTTCTGCATACCTATTACTAACATTGCAGGAGGACAGAATCGTCTTTCAGAGATAACCCTGGAAGACAGCTTAGTTCAATCTCAGAGATAACCCTAGGATATTCGGTATTACCATCTCAGAGATAAGCCCGAGATATCCAGCTCAATCCCAAAAATACCACCGAAAGTTTCAACCTCAGTCCCGAAAACAACACCAGGATTTTCAGTTTTAAACCTCAGAGATAACCCTGAGGAACGCCGTTTCATCTCGGAGATAACCATGAGATACTCAGTCTCTACCCTGGAAACAACACCAGAAAAGACAGTGTCAACCTCGAAGATAGCCTCGAGGCATACAGTTGCAGTTCCTGAGATAATCCCGAAAATGCTTGCTTTAAACCCATGCAATCCGCTTAAAACACACGGCAAAAGCCCTGAGGCACTCATTCCCCAAGCCCAGAGATAACCCTGGGAAGTAAGGCACACCTCAGACATAACACTGAGGATGGTCAGCACCTGCAGCAGTCTAATCTCAGAGATAACCCTGAGCAACGACCGCTAAATCAGCTCAAACCGGAGATAACCCGAGTGAAGGGCAGAATCATCATTTTGCCATCCCAAATCCACATCGCACCATCTAAACAACAACATACATACATTCTACATAGTAATGTCCTACAAGAACCAAAGAGCGCCAATTTTGAGTGACTACTGCACAAGACAGCACACCGTATAGAATTTGAAGGTTGAAGACCTAGGGCATGGTCCCATCTTCCTGACTTCATACAACCTCTAATCCCATGTCATTGTGTAGCTCTCGAAAATAGCATGCCGTAAACGGTCTTATGCATGTCGATTGGATGCTCGGATTGAAGTTCTAAAAGTTAAAGCGGGCAACACGTAGCATGCGTGCACATACTTCGAGACGGCAGGACCCGCCTGGGGCACCCCAGGCAGCCGCAGGTGCATCTGCGGCTGCCGTAGGTACACCTTCGGCTCCCCCCTCTATAAATAGAGGGCTTGGGGCAACCATTTTTGAAAGCGAAAAGGTGAGAAAGCCCTTTCCAATTTGCTCTGTATACACTATAAACTGAGTACTTTCTCATTTTAAACACTTGTGAGCTTATATATTGCTATATTTTTTTCGATGGGAGCCGAGTGTTCATCCCTTTAAAGTCATTGAAGACTTCTTTGGTAGTCCACTATAAGCCTTCTTATACACCTTAAAGCCTTTCTTTTCATCTTTGCACACACCATTATTCACGTTGAGAGTCGTGTTGCGCGTGTATGCCCGGACTTCGGTCCGTGGCTTTTATTTCTTTTTGTATATATATATATATATATATATATATATATATAAGCAAATAAACGGTCCGGACATGAGTCCATGTGGCGCTTCCAAATCCGGGTCTCTTCCAACCCGACAGATGGTGCTACACGCTACTACCATTCATTCATTCATTTCATTGAACAGTCTCAAAAGGACTAATATATATCTTATACATTCAAAATAATACTACATTCCCCAGGTTATTTATAACCCATTCGTTTGTTCTTATCATAATATCAAATATATTACAATCATTCATCTATACTATTACATAAGAACTCTAAGGGTTCGTCTTCGCTTTGCCCTTGTCTTTACCCGAGCCTTCGGTCCGCTCGATCTTAGCTGTGTTCATATGGTTCAAGCAAGAGTGAGCATGACTAGCTCAACAATTACTACAATTCTAATAAACAACATACTTGAAACATAGAACTCATATACCTTCAATAACTGAACAATAGTTACGAAGTACTATCGATAATTCAAAATTGCATTTCTTTTCATTCAAAAACGTTTTCCAACAACAATATTCAGTAGAATATCAACTAAGGCTCGAGACCATAAGCAGCACATAATTTCTTTTGAAAAGGACAACCCGGCACTAAGTCCATAAGTTTGACATAGCTTACGAGCACTTCTGGGTGATCAACCCATAGTACTCTATGTTGATCAACACTACATCCATTAAACGTGTATACGTTTAAGTTGTGGCAACCTCACGTGCCTGTCGTTAAACGACAAAAACATTTTTAGCATACTTGGTCTTCGATTGAAAACCATACCAATATAACTCGGTAAACATTAATCATACTTGACAAAATCATAATATAAGTCTTGCCGAAAGAATTGGCTTTAGACTTCATCATTCAAGACTTCATGCGAAAGAATACATGAATTACAAAGCTTATCCAGAATGAACTTGAACAAGGGTTTAGAATACTTGCCTTCAGCATTTGCTTACTGATTATCACACGTACACTTTAAGTCTCTAAGTCTCTACAATACATGATCATATAACATACCACATTGGGTTTTATATAATCAAGTAAGTATACTATTATATCTTACCTTCATCTCAATCTAAATTCTGACTTAGAGCTGTTATTATGGTGTCCGACTTTTCATTACGTCATTCACATTACGTTCACGTTCAATTGAATATTAACTCTAATCATCATACATTACATGTCTAACAATGTCTTAACAATATCATATCAACACCTTACTTCATTACCTATGAGTTTTCTTTCATTATATACTTGCAAACATTCTTCCCTAGCAATTTCTTATGGCTGGCGCCACCCATAGCTCTCATTCTCGAGCCGCAGCGAGAGTTTGCAGTAGGCAACGACACTGTGCCAGCGCTGCAGCGCCACTCTTTTGGCCTTGGGTTAGCGCCGCGGCACCAACTCTGTGCCTCAGACAGTTTGCAAAGTTTAAAAATTTTACGAAATTCCCGGACTCATAACTTCTTCGTTATAAGTCTGAATTGGTCCGTTCAAAAGCCTACGATTCACAAATTATATCCTCTATGCATTCATGCAAGAATTTTATCTATTTGACTTCGTTTGCTAAAATTTAACCTATTAGTCCATTTTCAACGAAAACGATAAACGTTCGTGAACGTTCAACGCTCGTTTCTTTGTTCTAAGTCGGAATCCGGTCATTTTCGAGTCTGCAACTCTATAATGCCAAATATGACCTGTCTCCATCAAAAACCAATGTTTTCGACTTCAAACACAAAATACGACTTCCATTTCGAGAATTTCACGAATTCGACGATAATCGTCCAATCGTGTGAATTCCGACAAAGCTTCATTACTAAACGTTCTAAATGGATTTTAGCCAACACATGAACTTTTCAAATTACTTATTACACCAACTTATTATCAAAATAGATTTTGACTTATTCAACTTATTAACTACAAATTCTCATACTTATGACTTACCTAGAATTTAAGTCCATCAATCAATGTTCTCATACTATATTGAACATGCTAACATCATATGACACATATATGACAAGTTCTTCATGATTCCATCAACTTATTAAAGTTCAAGTTGCTTATTCAACTTATTCGGCTTAAGTTCATTCATTAATGACTTATGACATGTTCTTAGCAAACCATCCCCCTTCTCTATCAATCCTATCATAGAAGAGATGAAGATAAAGGGTATGAGTCCTACCCTTGAAGACTATTACTTCACTTCACTTTGGAAAATCTAGCAAAGGTTGAAGTGGCTTATAAGTGCTTATGTGGCTTATTCTCTCTACCAAATAAGTTGTTTATCTTGAGAGAAGTTGGATGAAATTTGAACAACCAACAAATGAAATGAAGCTTGGTATTTATAGGCAACATAAAGTGAGGGTATTATAGACATTAAGCCATCTCACCTCCTTTAATCCACCTCCTTAATAACCTCCTCACTTTCCACCTCCTTACTATTCCTTTATTATCTAGCACAACACTTTCTCATCACACAATTTGTTTGCCCATCAAGTCTACCCACTTTACGCTTGGATTGCTCCATGAATCATGGCTAATTTATTGGGCTTTGTTAATTAATCTAGCTAATTTCTTATTGGGCTTATACTACAAATAGATTGGACTCATGATTAACAAACACATGGGCTTGCATATCACTTCCCATTGGACTTCTATCATTATGCTAATAATCCTACAAGTCCATTACATTTAATTAGACAACTAAACCTACGTACCTCACGTATAATTCTCGTATGCTAGCTCATATATTAATTCATAATATACGTTATTTCATTCTCCATTCTTAGTAGTATAATACGTCGTATTATACTTATATTCATTACCTCGTACAATGCATACGCATCATACAAACACAACTTCTTATCCTTAACGCTTAATAAACCTAACATTCCCAAAATAAGTCCGCAGGCGAAAAACTGCGTTTTTCATAATTGAAATATTACTAGATATTCCATCTCACCTCGATATTCTATCATTACATATTTTTCGGAAGTTCAAAAATAGTTCTTGAGCAGAAATGCGTGAATAATGTTTTTTAGAAAATTTCTCAGAAAGCTTTTATTTTCGTCTTAGAAATTGAAACGCTTTAATTCTACCACGTAGCCAAAATCCTACGACATTCTGATTTGTGCAGGTCATAGAACGACCTTCAATTAGCTTGCTCACATAAATAATCAATTAAATTCATTTAATCCTTATAATTAAATAAAATTTTAATTCTTCTAAAAATTCAATTTTCTCGGGCGTTACAGTCCAGGCTCAATCGAGGCATAACTATTTATATATATATATATATATATATATATATATATATATATATATATATATATATATATTATACTTATACTTATATATATGAACTGTTGTCGAACTCTGTTCGATGAGCCTGGATTTTACATCCGGTGCGTTTACCGCTCTTATATATATTGTTCGATGAGCCTGAATTTTACATCTGGTGCGTTTACCGCTTTTATATATATATATATATATATATATATATATATATATATATATATATATATATTTCGTCCCGCCTGAAGTTTACTTCGTGGTGATTGATCGTTTTTACTGCTTTCTTTATATTTCATCCCGCCTGGAGTTTACTTCGTGGCGGTTGATCGTCTTTATAGTTTTATTTATATTTCTGATCCCCCATGGAGGTGCTTCGTGGTGGTTGATCTTGTTTTTACAACTTTATTTACATTTCTGATCTCTCATGGAGGTTCTTCGTGGTGGTTGATCATGTCTCTCTCTCTCTCTCTCTCTCTCTCTCTATATATATATATATATATATCGATTTTATATATTTACATTTTTGATCCCCCATGGAGGTGCTTCGTGGTGGTTGATCATGTCTGTATATATATATTTACAGCTTTTATATATATAATTGCTTACAGCTTTCATATAAACTGCGGCCTGGGAATCTTGTGATCACAAATTCAGTTTACTGAATCTTGATTCGGTTCCCGTGATGGGCATTTTCAGATGTAAGTAGCTTGTAAATTTATTCACGGTGTTTGAATTTTCATAGATGGCTCTCATGCCCATGAGGAATTCGGCAATGCTTTATACATTATTTTCTCGAAGATGCTTCGCATCTCAAAAATAAAAGCAATCCAGCTGAACATTTAATAAAATGGAAGTATCAAAAGGTCTTAATTACTATTGGGCATAAGGGTTTGAAAAACCTCTTTTACAAAACATCACTGCTATATCTTGTTTTAAACTGAATTTTTATATAAATTTAAACCCTGTGTATATAGGTGAGAAGGAGGCGTCGCACTACTTCCAAATACCAGTACATTGACCCATACACACATATTCATATAACAGTTTCTTGGAAAGTGGCGGTCACCGTGGCAACACGGATGTCGGGGGATGCCTAACACCTTCTCTCCGTATAACCAAGTCCCTGGATCCTATTGAATCTCGATTTCACATACCCGTTTAGCAGTGTCACATCACTGGGTCAATGTGCAAACCTTTTCTTGGTTGTGTTGGTACAATCATTTAAAAAGCCAACTGGCAACTCTTACAGTCAAATCGTCGACGTATAAATGTCGGACCTTTTCACAACTTATTTTTTCAAACAAATCTCACCTAACATGAGAACACCAAAGAACAAGAACATAAAAGGGACAAATAAAAATCCCGACGTCGACATACACACACACACACACACACACACACATATATATATATATATATATATATATATATATATATATATTTGTCCGGCCAAAAGTTTATTTCGTGGCCATTTACTACTTTTATATAAATATATATATTTATATTTCAAAGTCCTGCCTGGAGTTTACTTTGTGGCAGTTGATCGTCTATATATATATATATATATATATATATATATATATATATATATATATATATATATATATATGCTTTAAATGCTTTCATAATGTAGATATTTAATCTTTCAGCCTGCGGGCTAGATTTGCCTAAATATGGCAATTTTTAACTTTGACCGGTTTAAAAGTTGCTAAACTGGAACCGTTGGAGCTAGAATGATTTAGATTTACTCAAATCTAGTTCTTTTAATTTTTAGCATTTGTACGTATTGCTTTTTCATGTGAGCCTAGGAATCATGTGATCGAAGATTCAGTTTCTGAATCTATATTTGGTTCCCACGATGGATATTTTTGGTTGCAGCCAGCTTGTAAATTATCTATGGTGTCCGGATATCCTTAGACGACTCTCATGCCCATAAGGAGTTTGACGATCCTATGTATCTTATTTTCTCGAAGATGCTTCGCATGTCGAAAATAAAAGCAATCAAGCCGAATATAGAATAAAATTGAAGTATAAAAGGCCTCAATTACAATTGAGCATAAGGGTTTGAAAACCTATTTTCCAAAACTTCACTGTTATATCTTGTTAAAATTGAACATTTATACAAAAGTCAAAGCCTTTGTATATAGGTGCAAACAAGGCATAACACTACTTCCAGATAATTGCACATAGGCTCAACTCACACACACACACACACATACAAAGATAAAAGTTAGTTGAAAAGTGGCGGTAAACATGTTATCACAGAAGTTGGGGGTTGCCTAACACCTTCCCTCCGCTTAATCAAACCCTTGAACCCTAATGAATCTCAGTTTCCAAGACCAGTTAAACAGTGTCAAACCATTGGGTGTTTGTGCAAACCTTTTATCGATTGAGTTGGTGCAACCATTTAAAATTACCAATCGTCGACATATACATGTTGGACATTTTCAAACTTATTTTTTCAAACAAAACTCACCTAAAATGAGAACAGCAGAAGACAAGTACAGAAAGGGACAAATAAAAATCTCGACGTAGACATTAAGCATATAGTATGCTATGTTGTGACTTGAAATCTAAATTATAGTATGTTTCTTCTTGTAACATAAGCAAATTTTTATATCATTTTGAAGTATGCTCTTATTTAAACTTCATTAATATTTAGACAACTTGAGGGTAGGAAAACTTGTTGGAATCTGTTCATGATCTTGAGAAATAAATATACACGGTTGTTGATGGATTTCCTTTTGCACGACTACTTAACTGCTACCATCCTAATTTATGAAATGCTACCATGAATGGTAATTTGCTACTTCTTTTACTATTTCTTGGTCCTTGAATGACTAATATTTCTGGATCAGCAAGATATTTTGGATTTCAGTTAGCAATGATGCTTGAAAAATGTGCAACAACACCACCTCTTATCTGAATTTAACTTCTTTGGTGGTAATTTTGTTCATGTTCTTGCCTTATTGTTGGTTGGGTGACAATCATTATGATTGAAAAGCCTATAATTAAGGTTTAGTTTCTTAATAAATCTATTTTTGTGGCAATCTCTTTAAAAGTCTGATTTTATTTTATCAAATGGTTGCTCCAAGTTCTTCATTCCTCATTTCCTGAGAATAATTATAGCATATAAAAAATATACTTGAAGGATAGAAAATTGTTGGGAATTTCAAACCATTTTATTTACCCTTGGATTAATTCTGGATGGGATTCTATTTCATCAATCCCATATTCCCATTACTTTCAGGTCAATTGTTTTGAAATTCTAAATTTCTTCTTCTTCTTCTTCTTCTTAAATTTTTTTAGTTGGATGCAATTTGGGTTATGTTAGGCTAGGCTTTAACACTAATATAAATCATTTCTGCATTTTAATTATGAGACTTCATTTCTGCATCCTAAAAGAAGAACACTTAATAGTTCTATTCTTTTTCTTCAATTATGCAATCCAAATATATGTAGGTAGACTGCTCAAGCTAGAATTTGTGATTATTGTTTTTAGATAAAACTACCATGATTATTTGATGTCTAATGTTTTTGTTGTTTCTTCTTTTTATTCTAGGAATTCTAATATTCTTCTATTCTTTATGAATGTGTGTTGTAGCGGTGGTAGAGATCTTAGTGGGAACAAAAGGACCAACAAGGAAGAATCATTTAATTAAACTTTTAAGGAATACAATGAGGCTTTATGATTTAGCTACAAAAAGGGTTACCATGTTCGAGTAGTTAGGTAAATATACTTTTGCAGGATATCTGAACTTATTTGCTTACTTCTCGAATGATTGAATTATTTATTTCTTATTTCTATGAAAATGAATCAAAACCATGCCCACTGAGATTAATTAAAACCAGTTCAAACTTCTCTTAGTATACAAAAAAAATGCCATTCATAAGTGAATTTTGGCTCTAGTTTGAAAAAGAAGAATTTAGCTAATGATCATTAGAAAATACTCATGATCTTTCAGCATGTACTTGTAATGACCCCAAAATTCATACAATTTAATTATCGACTTCGGTCGTTAACAATACATTTAACCTTTAATTTTACATCATTAAACGATAATACAACCATTGAAATTTGTGGAATAATTAAAATTTTTTATTACAAACTATTCTCGTTCCCAAAACATTCAACCTTTACATCTAACTGTCTCAGAATCATTTTAATACTACAAGAGTTTACATCGCAAAACGATATTACAATTCAACATTAATACATTATTCGAAACCTTAAACATGGTTCAAATATTAATAACTCAGCCAAAGTATATAAATTTCCAAGTATCACATATGATTCATATCTTTCAAGTAGCACATAACTTTACCTTAAATTTTTAACCTGTAAAAGTGGTTATTTGCAAGTTTGAGCTCGACAACCCAGCAAAATCTAACAGTTTTCATGCACCACATAGCACATAAAAACATGCTCGATATACATCTCATAAACAGTGGACTAACATAACATACATATTGTAGTTCATATAACAAGTATAAAGATTAAGTTCCTTACTCAATCAACATTTATTACTCATTCAACGTATTCATAAATTGACATTAACATTTCATACTTTCAACATTAATAGAACATACCATGCTATTTGCAATAAAGATTTCAAATAGTTCATCGTCAAATTCACATAGCAAATAAGAACTGAAAGACTTGCCTTGATCGTTGTTTACCAATAACAGTTTAACAGTTTACAGTTATCTGCATTTCATGTGCCCTACACAATTATATAATCATACACATCAACTATTTGTCACATAGCAACACATAGTAGTTGTAATGTAAACTTTACTCTATATCTCATAAGTCTGATGACATCCAACTTTTGATATGCTATAAACATCGTATTAACCTAGTTTTAAAAATTATTGGACACCCATTTCGGATAAGATAGACAGCCCAAAACAGTGTTCAAAAAGTGGCGTTCAAAACTGTTTTTCATTCTTTCCCAACTTTACCCTCTCTCGCTAAAATAGTCATAACGTTTCCGTTTCAAAACATTTTTGAGCGATTCTTAAGCCCACGCGAAGCTCACTTCCGAGACTACAACTTTTATTCTTTGACCTTTTCCAAATTTTAAACACAGAATTCCATAAAATTAGTTCAAGGTGACTGCCCCGAGTTGGTTAGACAGTTTTGACGCGACTACTTTGAGTGGTCATAACTCTTTGCTCTGAAGTCGAAATTAGTCCATTTCGGAGTCTATGGAAAGATTATTTAGTGAAATATAACATATCAAAAGCTCAGAATTTTCTAAACAATCTAGCTAACCCCGAATTTTCATTTTTGGATCAGCAGTCCACTAGTTTTTCGGACTTCTCGTTTTGACATCCAAAACTCGTCTCGACTCGTTCCAACCTAACTTTCTTTACAAATAAGTCTTATTTAACATAATTAGACTCGTCTAAGGTCTCGACTCCATAACTCAAATTATAACCATTAGAACTCATCTACCTAATCAATTCCAAGCCAAAATAAACATAGTAAACTAACTAGTTTACTAACAAAACTAACTCAACTTCCAAAATACAAACTTTATCTAACAAACTAAATACAATATTTAAAAATAATAACATTACCAAAAATTAAATAAGAAATATACCCGAAAATACGAGTTCCACAAACTGAATACACACTTCCACGCCAAAATTTAACTAAGGAGGTCTTTATAAAAAGTTCTTCCACAACAAAGCCTTTCTCAAAATTGGAGGCCTTATTGTTGGTGAATAAAACAAATGGTCAAGCCCTTCTATTTATAGGTTTAGTAAAGGGGTAAAGTTGTCAATTTAGCTTATGTGGGACTTGGTTTATACTAATTCTAATTTGTTTATACTAATTTTTCATATTTTTAAAATGCTAAGTATCATTCATCACGAATTCGTTTCTTAACAAATTCGATCCGTTCAAGTTGCGTTATTTTCGTTTTATAGAGGAGAACAACAATCATCCATCAATTTAAAGTTTTCATCACGAATTCATCATCAACTTTAGTCCCAAAGTATACCAAAACACACATTACAATCAAAACCCAAATTTCTCTTCTTTAGTATAAATACATGAATTGATTTCTGAATATTTATTTCTAGATGACCATTATCAAATTATAAATATCTAATAATATATATAACATCGTAACCCACAAATTCATTAACCAAAACCCCAATTTTAAAAGAAACTCAAGAAAACATAAACTACAAATATAAACTAGATTATGTACCTTTAATTCCTTAAGAACTAAAATTAACCTTATCAGTAAAATTATAATTCTTATTCAACCATTATAATCATAACATTATTTAACAAATTCTCACTCCTCTAATTTAATTATTTAATTAAATTAGAATATCACCATTATACTCGCGTAATAAAATACGTATAAATCCCATCTATTTTATCACACTTACAGAAACTATCCCATAACAATTTTCATCAAATATTTATTTAATACCATAAATATTCATTTTATTCCATAAAGTTTCCAACAAAAATATTTAATGTACTTAATAAATATTTTACTTGCATTGTACTATCATTTATATTTTCATGCAATATATTACATTCTCACTTTATTAAATCACTTATACTTGTATTCATTCACTATTTTAATTAAGTGAATTATTCACACTTTTATGAAACTTAACTCATAATAATTTCCATTGCCCACAAGACATAACAATTAAAATTATATTATCTCATAACATAATTTCAACTTAATTAAACTAACTAATATTATTTAATTTTTTTAATAGTTTAATTAACTATTAAATCTCACATTCTCCAACATATGAATATATAATTCTCTTCATACCAAATTATATAATTCAAAATATATACACCTCATAATAAGAATTTTAATTATTAAATTCTTATTTTAATAACTTATGAAAACTCGGGTTGTCACAGTACTCATCGAAATATTCTATTCTTAATGTGAAATAATCATCAAATGGCACCTACTATCAGCTCAATTCAATAGAGGATGACTAGTTGGGGTAGGCTACAATGACTATGACAAAACTAATGCTTATCTCAGTATAGCTGACACCTTTTACGTATTTACCTATTGAACTTTTAAAAATTCAATTACCCAATTAAAGTTATTAAAATTTTTAAATTTTCTCATCCTGTTTAAATTTAGGAAGTTTATTTTTTTCTTATATGGCTTTGTAAAAGATGAAAGGAAATAAAAACTTAAAATAGATGAAAAAAAGACAGAAATTACATGTTTGTTGGAGGCAACTGTTAAGACCTGAATCTCTAAACTCAATAGAATCTCGAATTGGATTAATGTAACAACTAAGGATACGGTTAAGTGGTATGAAATGTATCTAAACAAATTGTTCTCTTTCAAGTTAGGGTTGATTTAGCAACTTCCTCGAATATTTTATATTCCTATTAGTTTGTCCTTGAATAGGGCACTCAGCACATGTTGTCCATGTTTAATCATTAAAACGCTAATAGAGTTGAGTGATTAGTCTCCATTAAAGGGTTGTGTATTTACTGCTGAAACTAATTATTGGTAAAAGGGAGACTTCAAATGAGCCTATAATGAATCATTTCTGCCTATATACATGTGCAATTATATTTATTCTTTATAGTTTTGTACAGACATCAATAACTAATTTCATGTTGATTGCTTAAAATAAGCCTTGATTGTTAAATTATAATAAAAAACTATATTATTAAATGCTTAAACTGAAAACATAGAGTGTTGCAGCGCCGTTGGCTGGTGCAGCAACTAGTGCTCCAACATCTTGTACTGTCGTCGTTTCAAAACTGGTGAAAACCATAACAACCATAATTGAGATTATGAAAGCAACATCAAACTTGGAGCCTTCCACTAATAGTATGCTTATTTGTTTGACTTTAATAACTAAAATACTCTGCCTTGCAACCTTTCCCTTTTTAATGTCCAAGAACCAACACGTGATAGATTTGAGCTTCGTGCCCACAAACGTATGATTAACCTCTTTAGCTCTCCTGATGTTGTTGAGCAGATTTCTTCCATTAACATTGAACCTGGAGTTGAGGCCGAGGTTACCATTGTTGATTCATAAATATGCATTGTATTTCTTTGATTAGGTAGTGTGAACCTTGTGTTTGTAATAGGCTTCACGTAGTAAGAGTTTTATTATTACAATTTTGATGTTGAAAAGTTGTTTGAATTCAAGAAAGGGATTGCTTTGTTGGTATTTTCATTATCGAGATTGTCAAATGCAGTGGACCTAACATGATGTACAATTCATTCCTACTAGTTTGTTGTTATTCTTTTAGTTTTTTTATGTTACCTGTTAAATATTGTAAGTACTATGGTCCTTGGGAGATCAAGATATAATAATAAATTATGTACTTATCGTGACCTGAGCATTATCTATTTATATATGGAGTATTAGTTTTAATTATTGGCTCTTTATGCATTAGTTTATAAATTACTTTGAAACAAGTATGACATTTATATTAACTTGAAATATTAAATTTAATATTTATTATCACAATTAATAAAAATAATAGCAATAATAATAAATATGAAATCACTGATTTGAAAATTAATAATAATATGCAATAAATTTTGATTATTTATCAATAAATTTTTTATTTACAAATTTATAATGTGTAAAGGATTTTACTTGAGAAATACACATTAATAAAGAATTATTTCCCTCACTAAAATCTTTTCTATTTAGTTAGTTAGTCATCAATGAAGGATTTTTTCTCTCTCACTAAATTGAAGAAATATTCTTAATTTATAATTAGTGAAGGAAAATATTCTCTCATTAAATAAATTTGTTTTTCACAATATATTATTTGTGAGGGAATAAAGTTATTCACTAATTTCAAATTGTCCTTCTTAAAATACTATTCATGAAGGAAACTAATCTTTCACTAAATAACAATATTCCATCACCAATTATAATTTTTGAATAAAAAAGTTATTCACAGTATATACTTCACAAAAAATATTTAGTTACTACTTAGCGAAGGATACCCTATTGTGAGGAGGTCATATCCGAGCAATCGTGTGAAAGAAATATTTCTTCATAATAAATCTCTTACGAGTGATATATTATGTCTTGTGAAGCATTTGTCCTTCACTAGAGGCCTTTTTTGGTATAGTGAACTTTGCTTTGTAAATTGGTGAAGAACTAATGAATTTAATTCTTTATTTATAGGAAAACATAGTTTTGATAATTGCACGTTAGGGGTTCGGCTTATTACAATTTGCACCCGACTTATTACATTTTGGTACCTAGGTTAATTACATTGTAGTACCTCATTAATTGCACCTTAGTCCCTCAAAATATCATACACATGGCGACATCGTCATGACATCATCTTTGTATTTCTTTAAGGCTGATGTCATACTTACATCATCTATGTTTCTTTAAGGATGATGTCTTGCTTACATCGCGGTTGCATCATCTCTTCTCTTATTGGTCGATTTAAGTTCAGATGGATTGGTTTTATTTAGTAATTTCACAAATAAATCTAAGAGTAATTTAGTCATTTCAAATGTTTTAAGGGTATTTTAGTCATTTCACAAATAATTTTAAGGGTACTTTAGTCATTTCACATGCTTCCCATAAATTTTAACCCTTAGGGTTTGCTGATCATCATTAGGGTTTGCTGATCACCATTAGGGTTTGTAAATTAGGGTTTAAGATTTCTAAATCTGGAATTAGGGTTTCTAACTTAATAATTTGGGTTTAATTGAACATTAAGTTTACAACCAATAACACTTATCCTTAATCACATAAATACAATTGCATATCATTCTTAAATACAATTTAAATTAATTAATGTATTAATATTCCAATCCATATTTGAAATTCAAATTAGGGTTTTGAACACTATCCATCTTAACTTTCCTTCTTAGTCAACTTATAATAATTAAAAGTGACTAACCTGTTTAATTCATATTGCATAGATTCAAAATATTACTGTTAACAATTACAATAATAATTAATAAAAAAAATCATTCGTAAAAATATAGTCGTTAAAAATTCTCAGTCCTTACATTCTCCCTCCTTATAAGGATTCTGTCTCCAGAATCACTACTACCTTACGTTCAATTTTGTGTTTATCCTCAGAGTTTTATTTATTAAAATTTGTATTGAATTACTACATTTTCCCCTCCTTATAACATTCTGTCTTATGAGTTTGGAACTGTTGCGCGTCTTGATCTATTGCTTACGTTCTGCTTGCACCAGTTATGGTAGTTCCCAACGGAACTCAAATTCCTCCTTCAAATCTATTTATTAACGAGTTATTATTATATTATGTATCTTTTCCTGAAATTGTCTTTCGTATGTCTATACTCAAGGGTTCCTAACGTTTACTAGGGTAAACGTATTTATCTTAACAAACTCATGGTAAAGAAAATAGGTTATATCCGAATCAAGCATATATATTGGTATAATTGTTCAAAATCACACCTAGAACTCCATCTCTAGTTGCTACTGTATCTTGAAATATCATATTCACTACAAGAAAAAGGGCTATCTACGACTAATAATATCAGTGATCGCACTATCTGGTCACTTATAATAGTAATAGCGACCGCTATCTGCGACCGCAAAGGATTCTAGTCGCTAGTATATATCAGCGACCGCATTCGGTCGCTGAGAACAATTTCCCTCCCAAAATTTGGTGCAAAACTTTGGCGCGGCAACAAATCTGTATCAGCGACCGCTTGCGGCCACTGATATGTCCACATCATTAAAAATTAGCGACCGCATGAGGTCGCTGATGGTGGTCCTAGATTCTCATAAACTTAATCAGGTTCAGTAGTTCGCTCAATATCTGTAGAAGAAAAAAAAAGAGGGAGAACAGATGAAAGGGAGAAGAGGAAGTAGGGGGAGAAGAAAAGAGGGGGGGTGCCGCCTTCACCACGAGCTATTGTGCCATTTTTTCTACTTCCTCATTACATGTCTGAGTTGCACCATTACAACCTCAAATGAAAGGTAAAAAAGTTCCGAATCTTAAGTTTTGTAATGTCCCCTTTATTTATCTTGTTCAATTTAGGGTTTGTCCTTTAGGGTTTTGTTCAACTATTGATTTTGTAATTGTTTATTGATTTTGATTTGGTTTTGTGAATGGAGATTTGGGTTTTTGTTAATTTATTGATTAATATGGAATTAATCAATTAGGGAATACTGTATTTGTAAATGTTTGATGTTTTAATAGTTGAGTTATCTGCAAATTGTCCTAAAGTAGAAAACACACTGTTTAGTATGTTACTACAATAGCTGATTATGTGTCTGGTGTTTGGGCTAAACAAGCAATTTGCTAAAATGACACTGATTAGTGCTTAATGGTATACTAGTATAAGTGTTTTGGTAACTAAAATTTTCAAAAGCAGCATTCTTCTTTTTTGAGCTTTTCTTTAAATTCATATTTTAAAACTTTATTTGTTGTCTTTCCTTGATTGTCATAAAAAAAGTAGCCACATTCATTTTTGCATATACTCTTATTGGATTTCTCATTCCATTTTCTTACTTATCTAATTTTTGGAACATATTAGTACAACTATGATGTGCACTCATGGTTTTTTTGGGTCATTGATTTTAGTTCTAACATTTAGAATTATAACTACATCCTTAATTCATACACAGTCCATTACTTTTTTTGAGCTAAAAACTTTATCCCGTTCATTCCATTTAAAGAGTGATTACAGTTGAACCGTAAGAATTAAATTCAGCCCATTGAGCCATTATTATAAGGTAAGTTCTAATTTTGATTTTAGTATTAACAATTGAAAGATTTATATTAAATTGTTATAATTGAGTTGTGAAAAGTGAGTTGTGAATTAGAAGGATCTTAGTTGTTGTTGTGCGAAGTAATAAGGAAGGTGAATATGGTTTAAAGAATGTACAAATGTTAGTGAAACATGTCCATATAAATAATGCCCATATCATGTTTGATAAATTGCTCCTTAGAGAGTTTTAAGCTCAAAAAGAGCAATTTAGGTGAGGTAATGAATAAGAACTCTTATACTTATTTTATGGAGTAATTCAAGTGAATTGGGTAAGATTAATTGAGTCTGAAAACTGTTTTAAAGTAAATTGGGTAATGAACATGAACTCTTTATACTTGTTTTATGAAGTAAGCCTAATAAGTTTAGTGTCCACACATTTTTGGTATGGAATGTGTGGGAGAGAAATATAGACAATTGTGTGGGTAAGAGAGTATTAGGAAATAGTTTCAAGGCCTTGGACTATTTATGACGGATTATATAATCTCATTAGTCCTCTATAATTTAAGCTATCAAATGACTTTATAGCTAGGGCTAATAGTCCTACATTAAGGGACTAGTCGTATGCTTTTTTCTGCAATATTGATATACGCAGCGTTATAGGTTCTAGAACACATTGCAAAGTCCATTGGTTGTTCTTCAAACTTTACCATCAATATATTTTCATCACCTAATGTCCTTGTTTTAAGCAAGTATTAAGAAGAATTTAAAACTAAGAATATGATATCCAGGATATCACAACATTAACAAAGTACACATGACCATGTTTTAGTAATCTAGTTGGCCACTTATACAAGTAAAATTATAAAACTTCCCTACATACCTATGTCCAGAAACTCTTAATTATAAAATTTGTAAATAATTATGTCAAAACTCACAAACACAAATACAAGCACCATAACTTCAATCACACGAAATTAATGTGGACATAAATAATGATATGTTTCTAAAATGTCCAGCATTATCTAAATCTTCTTATATAAGTTAAATGGCCATATATGCATTCGTATTCACTTAGAAGATATGATTATGAATACGAAAGATGAAAATGAGAAAGATTTTCTCTGTAAGGATTCCGCTGTAGCACCTGCTAATGATGTAGTAGAAGAAATACTACCATCAATGTTAAACATCGTTTTTCTTAGATCTCTTACAAGTTAAGAAAGTAAGTGATCAAGAGTGTAAGAAACATTCATTCACAGTTGTGTTACTTCCTTGGTGTTTAATATATGTGATGGCATGTATCCTTGTTCAATTCACGAATAATCATATATGATGCACACTCATGTTATATATGTACATATACATCTATACGTATGTATAAGTATTATAAGTGGCATTGAGCTGAATTGTAAATATCTAACAAGGGAATATAATAGTTCATGTCAACATAGGTACCGTGGTATCATGGACCTCTATTCAGACCGTAGTTGGATGAGACGACGAAAGTCAAGTGCCAAGATAGGTGCTACAGCATAATTTAGAGCTGGTTACCAAGTATTTGAGGTGTAAGAATGTAAATTATATGGACAATGACATAGTTAATCAAATAATATTGTTTAGTAATGTTGGATTATGGTAATATAACAGTTTTAATATTATTATTATTGTTTTATTTGCAAAAGCAGTATAGATGGGACGACGCACAGGCATCAGTTATTCAGACACTGTTCTGGCAGAAGTGCGCCGTCCGAACTAAAGATAATCTGAACAAGGAACGATAGAAAGCCTTGCACAATGCTGAGATTGACCATCCAGGACAAGGTGAGCAGTATATGCATGAGCATAGCCCCTGGTGGTGCGCACAGCCCACATGGGTGCAGATATGTGACCAGTGGAGAGTTGAGGGTTGGGTCAAGAGACGCACGTCTGCCGCCTCAAACAGATCCTCAAGTGTATATGAAGGTGAAAAGGCAAAATGCACGTACAAGGGCGACAGTATATCACAGCTACAGCATATTGCTGCCAAGGTACATATGTATAGCAAGCTTGTTGGCTTAGTTATTTGTTTTTATGTTTACAGTCATGTTTTGTAGCTAAAATATCATATGTTTACATAATAATACGAGAACATAAACTGTAGGAGTCGCAGTCTCAAGGTCAACCTATCAATTGGTTGGATGTGTATGTGGCCACCCGTGATGGTCTGCCTGATGCTGTTCAGATAGCGGTAATAAGTTAACCTTATACTAATATGTTGTTTATAAATTGTGGCGACATTTTTTAGCATTTTTTTTTATTTATTTTTAACTATTTAATTGTTGACCTTCTGGCATGACACTTATAAGGGCTTAATGAATGAGTGATATCCTGAAGGCACCTCACGTCCGTCGATTGATCGAGAATTGTGGGAGAGGGCGTCAATCGTGAAGAAAAACAATGTTAAAGACCAAAGACAAAAACGACGCCCGACCATCAGTGGCACAGGCAGCTCTGCTACCCGATCTACACAGTGATCAGGTTATCCAGCCTATCATACTCCTACTGACTGTGAGAGCGATCTGTCAGTATCGTGATCTTCTTCGTACACTAGGTGGGCATCTGCAGTGTCTGAGTCCTGATGAGTTGGCAGATGCAGTGGCGACAGCAGCAGCATCACAGCGTCAGGATGGCGACCAGGTATATATCGATATTATTACTGTCACTGTCTTACTTATATGTTTCACTATATTGTCTATTGTTTAGCTTTCCCAAAGTCATAACAGTATCAACACATGTAATATATATGTTTTATTCTTTTGTTAATTACAGGGTACTAATTTGGATGATCCATGAAGAGCTAGACTTATTTTTTTGATTTTTAAAGCCTTGCTATACTTGTTTTTAGATTTTTAAAGCCTTGTACTCTTTTAGATTCATTCTTTGGACAATTATATTGGTTTACGATTCTATTATATGGATGTTTACGATTGTATTGTGTTGTGTTGGTTTACGATTCTATTATATGGATGGATGTTTATCATATAGTAGTTATCATGGTTGAATGTTTATCATATAGTAGTTATCATGGATGGATGCTTATATATACTGCTACGTGTTGGGATAGAAAGCAGGTTATTTTTGGAAAATCAATAAAACAAGAAAAATATTTATAAAAAAAACACATTAGCGACTGCATGCGGTCGCTAATACAGTAACAACGACCACGTTACCTTCTTGGAACCTAGCGACCGATGCGGTCGCTATTACCGGTCGCTGACACGTACGCCACGTCACACCTGACATATGAATCAGCATGAGTTAGAATAGTAATGGATGCGGTCGCTGATTGCAGTTGCTAATAAGTCGGTCGCTAATATTGGTCGCTGATGTCCATCCAGCAACCATATTATCTGCGACTAATATCAGCGACGACAGGCAGTCGCTAATACTCATGTGTGACCATAGGCGGTCGCAGATAGGCGGTCGCTGATAAGCCTTTTTGTTGTAGTGATTGAAGGTCCTTGCGGTTGGTTTATTTGGTGGAGTTGGACCAGTTATCATAAGTCTTCCGCCGCTATTCCCTGCATTAGTATTTCCCCCATCGGCTCTCCTTTTCGGGCAATCCCTCACGATATAATCCATTGATCCACGAATAAAACACCAACTATTCTTCCTTGGAATGGGGCAGTTGGGAGAGATGTGTCCCTCCTGCACGCATTTAAAACACACAAACTTCCCTTTCAATCATTCTCCTAAATGATTTTTCCCAGAAGTTCCACACTGTTCACCTTGCTTCTTCATACCTCCTCGCCCATTTTTGATATTTCCAAAATTATTCCATTTTCTTTTCCCACTTTCACTGCTTCCTTCAACTTTAACAACTCCTTCAATATTAACCTTATTCTTCATTTGCTTATTGTAGAGGCTCATAGCCTCACTTCATCATTCGGCTATAATAGCCTTTTCCAATAGCAATCCAAAAGACTTACTATGCAATACCTCCACCTTATTGTATATGTAGGGTTTTAGGCACTGCTCAAACCTTTTTGCCTTCATTTGTTGAGTGTTTACTTAGTGTGGAGCAAATCTAACTAACTCATTAAATTTTGCGGCGTATTCCAAAACAGTCATATTTGTTTACTTCAACTCTAAAAACCTCACCTCTATCCTAGCCTACATACTAGACGAGAAGTAATTCTCAAAGAAAAATTCCTTGAACCTGGTCCATGTCACCTCTCCTTCTCCATCCCTAGTTTGATTTGCCTCCAACCAGAAATTCGCCTCCCCTTTCATCATATATGTAGCAAAAGCTGTCTTTTGCTCCTCCGCTACCCTAGCAATAACAAAAGCCTTATCCATCTCCTTCACCCAAGTTTGGGCTTCTATATGGTTAGTTGTCCCTCTAAATTCTGGCGGTCCTACTGCCTTGAAATCTTTAAAGTTTGCCAATTGATTGTTTGTTCGATTTCTTATTGCTGGTGCTCTAGTCTACATTGCTTGTGCCAACATATTACCAAAAATTTTCATGGGATCCACATTACCTCCTCCATCATTAACAGGTTCTTCTACTCTTGGGTTTTAGTTTCGTCTTCTTGGCGGCATTATCTGGTTAAACAAAACCTTAAATTATTCTTTATTGTTTTACATTCTATGCCTTATCGTATAAGTGTTAACATTGTAATGCGTAATTTCAAACTCAAACAATTTAACAGTTACTAAGTTAACATTTCGATTATACTAAGTTATCCGATTATCTGATAGACACTTTGTCGACGTCGGGAATTATTTGTGTCCCTTTTAATGCTTTTCTTTTGGTGTTCTTGTGAGAAACCAAAAATTTTACAACTAATTTTTTTTATTATTTATTTAATATTGATTACCAATATTGTGCTAAGTATCAGTGATACAAGTTTAAAGAAGTGGTCAATTTGTGTATTGACTAAGAAATATGAGTAGATTTGTGCTTAGCAGAGAATAGAAACCCTAAACCTAGATACTGATAGGGATTCAATAAAAAATATACAGTTATAATAAATGTAACTGTGAGTATTTGTTTGTATGACATAAAATAAAGGATTAATGATTGATCACATAGGGTACAAACTTAGCTAACCCTAATGAGGGATAATAATCCCTAATATGTGGTTGATAAACCCTGACATCCAGTTAGAAACCCTAATCAAATGTTGGAAAATCCTAATTTTCAATTTAGAAAACCTAAATCTTGATAAACAAATTGTAACTCTAATTAGGGTTATCAATAAGAAGTTGTGATACTTAATATTATAATAGGTATGTGGACGTAGGATAAATTATAAAATTCTATCAGAGAATTTTAATAAGGATTAGGAAACCCTAACCCAGATTATCAAACCCTAATTAGTAAACCCTGATTTTAATTTTGAAACCCTAAAATGTAATTAGGGAACCCTAATACTTGTTGTCAAAACTTAAGGAGTAAAAATATTAGGAAAGTATGTGAAATGACTAAAATAACCCTAAGGATAATATGGAAATTACTAAAATACCCTTAGTAGGGGTAAAAAGACCAAAATACCCTCGAGCTTATCTTTTAACAAAAGATAAACACAAATCTTGGTGACTCATGACCAAGATTTTCCATGTGTCTAAATCCATAACATAAATGACTAAATTACCCTCAAATTTGAATGGAAAAATACAAAAGTACCCTTAGTGGGTGCGAAATGACGAAAATACCCTTTTACTTACTTTTTAAGTAAAAGATTTGCCAAATCTTTGGTGACTCATCACTTGGTTATTCATATGTGCAAGTAATCCAAGGCTAGCAAGCAAACTAATGGGTAGATATATTCCTCGCATTATTACACTAAACAAAAATCAAATTCTTCACTTTTCTCTCTCATTTTCTCCCTCACTTTCCAAGTTGCTAAGAAAAGAAAATCAAAACAAAACAATAGAGAGAGAAAGGGGGCTACAGATTTCGGTAGTTATAGGGAATCTAGGAGGGGTCTTGGATCTTCATACAACTTAAACTCATAAGCTACTTCGAAGGATCAAGAAGGCTTGCAAGAAGAAAAAGGTAAGAAATTGAAAATTTTCACTTTTTGTGCTTTCTTTTGTTAGATCTTTATGAACTAAGCAACTTTTGATTTGGATCTTTAAAAACTTATGATTTACATGAGTATTGGTATTTTATACGTGTATCAAAGTATTTTTGAAAACAAAAGTTAGATCTAAAGTGAGAAAATCAAGCTTTGTACCAAAAGGTTTAAGAAACAGATTTCCTTTGTATGCTATATAGATTTTTATGTTAGATTCGTTGGGTTCCTATGGTAAATGGTATAAAACATATTAGCATGCTATATACATGAGTTAAGGGAAAAACCCCTTAGGAATCACTCAAATATGTTAAGAAATGAACAAGTTATGAATTAAATCCCAAACTACCCTAACTGTTGAACACAATTTACTGATCAGTCACTTCTGTCCATTTTTCTGGGACCAAAACAGAATGAAAATGGATTTTCAATACATGGAAACTGTATTTCGGGAAAATACGAATCCAACAATACCTATTGGACCTAAATCGAATTTGTATATTTCATTTTATAAGTGTTTCCGTTAAGGACCCCAAATATGAAAAATGAACCAACTAAAAACAAAAAAACCTTGCTGACCAGTCACTTTGGGCCTGATTTTCGGGACATAGATAGATTGGAATTTTGTGTTTTATAAATGAAAACTATAGTTCAAAAAGATACGGATCCAACGAGTCCGATTGGTTCTCAATCAAAGTTGTGGATCTCATAATACAAGCGTTTCTATAAAAGACTCCAAAACTAAAAATATTTACAAGGCATGTAATGGTCAGTCGGTAGTGGCCTGTTTTCAGGGTTTTATACTGGGCCAAATGGACTGTTTCTTGAGCCTAAAACGTAACCCGGGAAGTCACGGTTCTAACGATACTAAGTGGGCCCAAATCGGACTTGTAGATTTTCGTCTACAAATGTTTCAGTGGAGGACCCCAACTTTAGACGAAAATTATGGAATAAATAGAAAATAAATAGTAGAAATTCATAATAAAGTTTTTTTTATATAAAAAAATATTATTTTAAGTTATAATAAATAACTTTTAATATTTAGATATGAAAAACATTAATATTTTAATGTTAATGGTAATTATTTAAAAATAATTTTAATACTTTAAAAATCATTTGAAATTATATTAAAGTGTTGGAAAATATTTTAAGTTATTCTTTAATGACTTTTAATATTTTGTGATGAATTTCATTAATAAATTAATATTAATGAAAATTTTAATAAATGTATTAAATAAATTATGAAAAATTTGTTTTAATTATTTAAAACTCATAAAATGATTTAAGGGTTATAAAAATATTTTAAGTTATAAAATATAACTTTTAATATTTTGTCATGAAATACATTAATATTTAATGGCAGTTAATTGATAATGGATTTAAACGTTTAAAAATTATTTAAATATGATTTTAGGGTATTAAAAATACTTTGAGATATTATAATTAAATATTAATGATGAAGGAATTATGTGGTATTTAAATCATAAAAATATGATATTAATGATTGAAAAATCATGATAAATAGTAATAATTATTTAAAAATTATTATGAGCTATGAAAAAATATTTTGACTAAATAATAAACTATCTAAGATAATTGTGAACCAGTTTAAGTAGAGTCTTCAGAAAAATAGGCTCTAGAATTATTTGATTATGACGTCGGGATGTCAGAGTTTTACTGGACTCAACTCGGACTAAACTAGTTTGACTTGATATTGAGTCTTAGGTTGTTTGTGATCTGATAGGGATATGGGATAATGAGATTAGGTTATTTTATAACAATAATTCACAGTGATATATTGTGATGATAATATTCTTACTTGAAGATCAATATTGTTAATATTAGGTCTTTAGATGAAGATAAAATAGACTGTGTAGTAGTAGTCAACGATACAGGCAAGTTTTTCCGCACTTTGTGCAAACCTCATATTTCAAATGCCAGCTTCATTTAAATTATTTTATTAAATGAAAATTTTATATTTATTAGTTATGATTTGGTGATATACAGTGCATATGGTTTATGTTATTCAAAGGTTATGATTTCTTGTTCAAACATAACCAAGTCATATGAGTTATTATTATAGAAAAAATGTGTTTGATTTGATACCAAAGCATAGTTCGTGAGAAACCAATTTTGTTTGGTACCGATATATATACTGACACTATTAGAACCGGTAATTAGGGACTGTCGGTGGGCAATTATGGTTGTCCTTGGTACTGACACAATTAGAATCGGTAGTCATGGACTGTTGGTGGACAATTATGGTTGTCCTTAGCAGTAGTAAGTTGTCTACGACATTTATAGGAATGATCGAATAATATTTAGAGGATGATATGCATACTCCTAGTTTTGTTTGGTTGAGCGAATTAACCCGGGTTGCTAAGTCTATATGACTGACAGTAACTCGAAATGGGCAGGGTTTGGCTGACTAACCTCAGTATATATGTGTGGCACTACTCTGAACTTTATGTTCATTCAATCCAGATTTAGTGTGTGTGGAACAACTCTGAACTTTATGATCATTTAAAATTTGGTATATGTATAACTTCGTTTATTGTTCAAAACTTGTTAAGCTTTCTATAGCTCATCCCTGCAAATATTTTCTTCATTTACAGATAGAAAGAATATATTCCGGCGGTACCGGTATTTGCAGATAGAAGGGCTTAAGACATGGTTATCCATTTGAAAACTATAATGTAATATTTGACAGCATTCCTAATCAATGTAATGGTCTATTAATTGTGTAAGGTAATTGTTAGTTCTAGTGTTTAGTTTTTATTCTAATGAAATTAGAAAAGGGTATAGTATCTATATGAACTATACATCTGAATGATAATGTTAACAGACATTGGGCTTGTCTGATGCACTGAGGTACCACTTCTCAGTTCCAAGAACCCTACCATTAATACTATGGAGGTCAGATAAATATGAATTACTGATATGGAAGAAATATCTGTAAGATACTAAATCTGTACATTCAAGTGAGGGTACTCAGTTACGATAATTGTTTTGACGAGAACTACTATTTGCTATGAGTACTGTGAATCTTGGATTTATATAAATTATTATCTTATAAAATATTTACGTAAGCACCAAATCGACTACAATAAATGTAGAGAATTTGGGAGCGTCACAATTTGGTATCAAAGTATTAGGTTATAGAGCTAGGGTAGGAATACCTTAGGGTATGACCTGAGAGATTGTAGTGAGGGTAGTAAGGAGATAAACTTAGAGATAGCGAATGAGTTTAGATACTCATTGTAGAGAAATATTCTGGAGATGTTAGGAATGTCTAGAATAGACAAAGAGAAGTTGTAAGAATCAGTAGATTATGGAGAAATATTTTTTTTATAATATAAAGAGATAATTGAGGTTGTAAGAAATGAGATGGTGATGGATCAAGAAAGTGACCTTAAAGTGTGACCTTTGAAGTTGGATATGGCAAGGAGTTTAGAGACTATGGTATAGACAGTAAGAGATTTAGTATCAGGGAGAGAGCAGTTATAAAGAGATAAACTAAAGATAATCTTGTAGGAGATGAATTAAGGAAATTCATCAGCCAAAGTTGGAGGAATAGATTGTTTATATAAGTTAATGATATTGAATTGATATTTTGGTAAGTGAAGGAGTTAAGTGTATTCATATACTGAGTGAAAAGCTGATTATTTTACTTGAGATAGTACTTGAACCATAATAGGTCGTAGTGATGGGGAATGATTTGAAGGATATGATAGAAGAAGTATCAACGGAAGTAGTTTACAACTAAATAGTTGAAGTTATGAAAGGCAAATCTATAGGGGATTTAGAGAGTGCCCATAAAGAGTACCAAAGTTAGAGTTAAGGGAGATTGAAGTTTTATACGACTCATATAGAGTCAGAAAGAGTGACAACCGAAGAACAAGTAAAAGAAGTTGGAGTAACATTAAGAAGAGAAGAAATTGTATAAATTTTAAGTAGACGCTGGGGAAATTATGGATATCCGCAAGAGGGCTGATTGATAAATTCAAAGTTAATTAGGAGAAAAGGAAATGAAGAGCATAAGAGGTTAAGGAAAATATATGGTAGTGGAGGAACAATAATTGTAATCGTATGGTGTTTCTAGTGAAGAAAGACGTTTGGGAAAACAGATAGTAGTAGAGGAGCTATAGTTGGTAATAGTATGGTGTTCCTAGTATAATAATTCGTTAGGGAGAACTAGTGGAAAGATTAGATATAAATCATTAGTCGGTCAATCATTTTCTTGAAGTATATAGACTATATATAGATATAATTAAATATATACATCTTGTTTGCTAAATTAATTGATCATTATGCTTATATTTAGTTATTTGCCATTTTTTTAGATAAATGGCATCACAAGGGAAATCACCAGCAGAGATTGACGGGAACCAGTTAGAGACAAATCCAACTCAACAGTTGGTAAACGTGTTACTAGACGCTTCACAATGGAGGTCAGGGAATCCACCAGAAGTTGAACCCAATATTTTAATGATTACCTTAGACTTTAAATTAGCAGGACCATCAGAATTGAAGGGGACCGATGAATCAGGAAATGAAGCAATAAGACAGTGTCAACAGCAAAGAGATCATAAAACGAAAAGGGATGTCACTTCTCTAAAAAACTTTGGTATGGAGGGAAAAAGTAGCACTGCTCAAAGGAGTGGAGGGTGTCGTATTTGTGGGAAGAAGCATAAAGGGGTATGTATCTTTATAGGGACTCATTGTTTTACTTGTGGAAACATTGGGCATTTTTCAACTAGTTGCCCACAACAGAAGTATAATAGGAAAAATAAGAAGTGTTTCAATTACGGGGTGGAGGGACACATTGCAAACTTTTGTCCAAAACCCAGCAAACATAACCTAAGCATGAACCAAAGCCTCAAATTCAAACCAGCAGGTGAAGGGAGCGGAAACGTTCAAGATGAAAGTTAGGTTTTAAAATATTTGTAATAGTAAGAATGTGTGGATAGTATTTTGAAAAGTATATGTGAGTACATATATATGTATGGTAGAAGTTACAACTTTTGTATAAATTTGATGAAGAAAATAGATATTGTCCTTTGGCCTATGATTAAGGGATATGTGCATTATATAGTAATAGTAGTCAGAGGATTGAAATGTAATATGTAAAACTTGTTAATATATAATAAATATATTCTAAGTTGGGAAGGTGTTTGCATAATGTAAAAATTTGTTGCAGAAAAAGGGAATAATTATGCATCAAATATGATGAATTATGGTAGAACATGAGTTAATGACTAGTCTATAAAGTATTTTGAAAGATACTATAAGAAATTTGAATAAAATTTTATTTCTTAATAATAAAAGATGATGTTTGGAGATCATATCTTTTGGCTAAGAAAAATTTGTATAGGGTAAACAAATTGCTAGGAAAGGAAGTTAAAGTGATTGAGGTTACCGTATATCTAAAGAAAGAGATTATTGGGGGTTAGATAATCGTTGTAGAAGTAATTGGTTGACTGAAACAATGATAAGAAGTGAAGAAATGTGGAGATAAATGTGAAGAAGTTATTTACAGATATCATTGTTATTAGATATTCAAGCAGAGAAATGAATTAGATATACCGGGAGATAGTTTAATGAAGAGGTATAATTGATTACCATAGGTAAAGATAGTATCTGGATTTGAGACATATGAAGGAGGAAACTTTTAACAATGATATTAAAAGATAAATGAAACAATGACGTACTGATAAAAGATTTTAATAAATTTAAGATTGAAATAGGAGTTTTCAATTAACTCTATTCAGAACCGTTAGTTATATGAAAAGGTCACGAGATGGGATGATAAGATATAAAGAAAGAATTTGAAACAAATTAATAAGAGGGAAGGCACCAAAGCCAGATTTTATGTAGGGATGCCGAGTTGTTCGATTGCAAACTGATAGGTACTATTGTGAGATGTTGTGGTTGAACCATGGAGGTCGTAGTTTGGTAAATTACTATGGTTAAAATACCAAGGGTATAAAATATAAGACAATAAGTCAAAGAGTGCTATAGTTAAACAGGGACGAAATTAGAATTAATGTTGGAGGAGAAATTTGAGTTCAAGTAAGTTAAGATAAGGATAAATAGTGATTAGGTTTTTAACTTGAAAAATAGTCGAGGTACATGACAAATAAGGACACAGAGAAATAAATGTTCTATGTGTTAAATGTTTTATGTGTTTAACGATTAAATTTAAATACAATGGCGAAGTCTATTAATTTAGTTTATATAAACTTTTGAATAAAGAATGGACCAGGATTCGTAATATATAATCTTATAAGGAGGGGAGAATATATTCATTCACGATTTTTATGATTCTTAATTTTGCGTTAAAGGTGTGGATATGGAACTATGTTTCCTAAGGAAACTATGAGCCATGATAAGTTAAATAAAACTTACGCTCAGCCCAGAAATTGTTTTTATTCCTAAAAGGAATTAATAATGGGATAAAGGTCAATGGACCTAAATTATGTATACGGTGATGATGATTCCGTGGATGAAATCCTTATAAGGCGGCGAGAAAATGAGAAAACAAAAATTTTACGAATAATTTTTATTATTATTATTTATTTAATATTGATATTGATTACCAATATTGTGCTAAGTATCAGTGATACAAGTTTAGAGAAGTGGTCAATTTGTGTATTGACTATGAAATATGAGTAGATTTGTGGTTAGCAGAAAATAGAAACCTTAACCCTAGATACGGATAGAGATTCAATAGAAAATATAGTTATAATAAATGTAACTGTGAGTATGTGTTTGTATGACATAAAATAAATGATTAATGATTGATCAGATAAGGTACAAACTTAGCTAACAATAATGAGGGATAAGAAGCCCTAATCTGTGATTGATAAACCCTAACATACAGTTAGAAACCCTAATCAGATGCTAGAAAATCCTAATTTTCAATTCAGAAAACCTAAACCCTGATAAAAAAATCCTAACTCTAATTAGGTATATCAATAAGAAGTTGTGATACTTAATATTATAATAGGTATGTGGACGTAGGATAAATTATAAAATTCTATCAAATAATTTGAATAAGGATTAGGAAACCCTAACCCATATTATCAAACCCTAATTGGTAAACCCTGATTTTAATTTTAAAATCCTAAAATCTAGTTAGGGAACCCTGATACTTGTTGTCAAAACTTAAGGAGTAAAAATATTAGGAAAGTCTGTGAAATGGCTAAAATAACCCTATGGATAATATGGAAGTTACTAAAATACCCTTAGTAGGGGTAAAAAGACCAAAATACCCTCGAGCTTATCTTTTAACAAAAGATAAATACAAATCTTGGTGACTCATCACCAAGATTTTCCATTTGTCTAAATCCAAAACCTAAATGACTAAATTACCCTCAAATTTGAATGGAAAATTACAAAAGTACCCTTAGTGGGTGTAAAATGATGAAAATACCCTTTTACTTACTTTTTAAGTAAAAGATTTGCCAAATCTTTGGTGACTCATCACTTGGTTATTCACATGTGCAAGTAATCCAAGGCTAGCAAGTAAACTAATGGGTAGATACATTCCTTGCATTATTACACTAAACAAAAATCAAATTCTTCACTTTTGTCTCTCATTTTCTCTCTCATTTTCTCTCTCACTTTCCAAGTTGCTAAGAAAAGAAAAACAAAACAAAATAATAGAGAAAGAAATGGGGATACAGATTTCGGTAGTTATAGGGAATTTAGGGTCTTGGATCTTCATACAACTTAAACTCATAAGCTACTTTGAAGGATCAAGAAGGCTTGCAAGAAGAAAAAGGTAAGAAATTAAAAATATTTAATTTTTGTGCTCTCTTTTGTTAGATCTTTATGAACCAAGCAACTTTTGTTTTGGATATTTAAAAACTCATGATTTACATGAGTATTGGTATTTTATATGTGTATCAAAGTATTTTTGAAAACAAAAGTTAGATCCAAAGTGAGAAAATCAAGTTTTGTACCAAAAGGTTTAAGAAAAAGCTTTCCTTTGTATGCTATATATATTTTTATGTTAGATTATTTGGGTTCCTTTGGTAAATGGTTTAAAACATAATAGCATTCTAGATACATGAGTTAAGGGCAAAACCTCTTTGGAATCACTCAAATATGTTAACGAATGAACAAGTTATGAATTAAATCCCAAACTACCATAACTGTTGAACACAAGCTACTGATCAATCACTTCTGTTCATTTTCCTGGGACCAAAATAGAATGAAAATGGATATTTGATACATGGAAACTATAGTTTGGGAAAGTACGAATCCAACGATACCTATTGGACCTAAATCTGATTTGTAGATTTCGTTTTATAAGTGTGTCCGTTAAGGACCCCAAATCTGAAAAATGAACCAACTGAAAACAAAAAAACCATTATGACCAGTCACTTTGGGCCTGATTTCTGGGACATAGACAGATTGGAATTTGGAATTTTATAAATGAAAACTGTAGTTAAAGAAGATATAGATCCAACGAGTCTGATTGGTTCTCAATCGGAGTTGAGGATCTCATAATACAAGCGTTTCTATAAAAGACTCCAAAACTAAAAATATTTACAAGGCATGTAATGGTCAGTCGGTAGTGGCCTATTTTTAGGGTGCTATACTGGGCCAAATGGACTGTTTCTCCAGCCTAAAACGTAGCTCGGGAAGTCACGATTCTAACGATACAAAGTGGGCCCAAATCGGACTTCTTGATTTTCGTCTACAAATGTTTTCGTGGAGGACCCCAACTTTTTATGAAAATTATGGAATAAATAGAAAATAAATATCAGAAATTCATAATAAATTTTTTTTATATATAAAAAAATATTATTTTAAGTTATAATAAATAACTTTTAATATTTTGATATGAGTAACATTAATATTTTTATATTAATGATAATTATTTAAAAATAATTTTAATACTTTAAAAATCATTTGAAATTATAATAAAGTGTTAGAAAATATTTTAAGTTATTCTTTAATGACTTTTAATATTTTGTGATGAATTTCATTAATAAATTAATATTAATGATAATTTTAATAAATGTATTAAATAAATTGTGGAAAATTAGTTTTAATTATTTAAAAATCATATAAAAATGATTTAAGGGTTATAAAAATATTCTAAGTTATAAAATATAACTTTTAATATTTTATGATGAAATACGTTAATATTTAATGGCAGTTAATTGATAATGGGTTTAAATGTTTAAAAATTATTTAAATATGATTTTAGGGTATTAAAAATAATTTGAGATATTATAATTAAATATTAATGATAAAGGAATTATGTGGTATTTAAATTATATAAATATGATATTAATGATTGAAAAATCATGATAAATAGTAATAATTATTCAAAAATTATTATGAGCTATAGAAAGATATTTTGACTAAATAATAAATTATCTAAGATAATTGTGAACCAGTTTAAGTAGACTCTTAAGAAAAATAGGCTCTAGAATTATCCGATTAGGACGTCGGGATGCCCTAGTTGTACCGGACTCAACTCAGACTGAACTAGTTTGACTTGATACCGAGTCTTCGGTTGTTTGTGAACTGATAGGGATATGGGATAATGAGATTAGGTTATTTTTTAACAGCAGTTCATAGTGATATATTGTGATGATATTATTCTGACTTGAAGATCAATATTGTTAATATAAGGTCTTCAGATGAAGATAAAATAGACTGTGTAGCAGTAGTCAACGATACAGACAAGTTTTTCCGCACTTTGTGCAACTTTATATTTCAAATGCAAGTTTTTCTGCACTTTGTGCAAACCTCATATTTCAAATGCCAGCTTCATATAAATTATTTTATTAAATGAAAATTTTATATTTATTAGTTTTGATCTGGTGATATGCAGTGTATATGGTTTATGTTATTCAAAGGTTATGATTTCTTGTTCAAACATAACCAAGTCATATGAGTTCTTATTATGGAAAAAATGCGTTTGATTTGGTATCAAAGCATAGTTTGTGAGAAACCAATTTTGTTTGGTACCGATATATATACTGACACTATTAGAACCGACAATCAGGGACTGTCGGTGGGCAATTATGGTTGTCCTTGGTACTAACACTATTAGAACCAGTAGTCATGGACTGTTGGTTGGCAATTATTGTTGTCCTTGGCAGTAGTAAGCAGTCTCCGAAATTTATAGTAATGATCGGATAATATTTAGAGGATGATATGTATACTCCTAGTTTTGTTTGCTTGAGCGGATTAACCCGGGTTGCTAAGTCTATATGACTGACAGTAACTCGAAATGGGCAGGGTTTGGCTGACAAACCTCAGTATATATGTGTGGCACTACTCTGAACTTTATGTTCATTTAATCCAGAATTAGTGTGTGTGGAACAACTCTAAACTTTATGATCATTTAAAATTTGGTATATGTATAACTTCGTTTATTGTTCAAAACTTGTTGAACTTTCCGTAGCTCATCCCTGCAAATATTTTCTTCATTTGTAGATAAAAAGAATATATTCTGGCGGTACCGGTATTTGTGGATAGAAGGGCTTAAGACATGGTTATCCATTTGAAAACTATAATATAATATTTGACAGAATTTTGAATTAATGTAATGGTCTATTAATTGTGTAAGGTAATTGTTAGTTCCAGTGTTTAGTTTTTATTCTAATGAAATTAGAAAAGAGTACAGTATCTATATGAACTATACATCTGAATGATAGTGTTAACAGACATTGGGCTTCTCTGATGCACTGAGGTAGCGCTTCTCAGTTCCAAGAACCCTACCATTATTACTATGGAGGTCAGATATATAGGAATTATTGATATGGAAGAAATATTTGTAAGATACTAAATCTGTACATTCATGTAAGGGTACTCAGTTGCGATAATTGTTCTGACGAGAACTACTATTTGCTATGAGTACTGTGAATCTTGGATTTATAGGAATTATTATCTTATAGAATATTTACGTGAGCACCAAATCGACTACAGTAAATGTAGAGAATTTGGGGGCGTCACAGTTCTCATTTTGTGTGAGTTTTATCTGAAAAGATAAGTTTGAAAAGGTCTGACATGTAAATGTCGACGATTTGACTTAGACTCGCCAGTTGGTAGATTTGAAATGGTTGCACCAACTCAACCAATTTTAAAAAGGTTTGCACAAAGACCCAATGGTTGGACATTATTTAACTGGTCTTGGAAATCAAGATTTAATAGGGTTCAGGGGCTTGGTTAAGTGGAGGGAAGGTGTTAGGCACCCCTCGACTTCCGTGAAAACACGGTTACCACCACTTTTCAATTAACTTTTTATCTATTTGTGTGTGTGTGTGTGTGTGTGTATGTTGGGCGTATGTGAGTTTATCTAGAAGTAGTGTTATGCCTTGTTTGCACCTATATACAAAGGGTTTTACTTTTGACGCATGAAAACTTGGTTTCTACCAGTTAAACTTCAGTATGATACATAACACAAGCTTATAAGTGTTTTGAAAGAAGAATCACTCAGTTTAGAGCGCTCTAGCAAGGGTTACAGACTAAAATGGACAGTGTTTTCTCTCGTTGCTTCTTCTTCTTTTTTTTAAATGAGCTGCCAAGACCTCATATTTAAAGACTAGATGGTCGCGGGCCAACCCATGGCAGCAACAGGTCAACCCGTGGAAATCGCAGGTCAACCCACGGCAGCCGCGGGTCTACATGCGGCTGCCCGTGTAACATCCCCAAATTTGGGTACTTTTTACCTAAGATCTGGTACATCATTTCTATAACTATTGCGGAATATATAAACATAAATTGTTTATACATTAAACTTTTACACATCATTCCCAAGGTCTACAACCTAAACTTAATTCATACCTTCAATATCTTAAATGTTTACAATACTATTTTCGTCAGAAAATTTAATAAATCTAACTGCACCATAATTTAATCTTTCACTTTGCCTTCGCTTCTGTCTTTACTTGAGCTTTCCTCTTAAATCTGAAATTTTTTATCATGGTATAGCAAGGGTGAGCAACAAATTTACCCAACAAGTTTAAATTTAATTGAGGATATATCATGATTGAAATATTTGAACAAAAAGCTGGCTACGTTCAACAATATACTAATTGAGAACTAGCAGGAATCAAATTTCATAACTGAACGATCAGGACGACAAGAATTATTGTCAATAATGAATATGAATAATTCAACCAAAGCATATGATAATGAAGGTGATCAGCCTTTCATACCTAATGAACATATGCAACATACACTAAGTGCGAATCAATAATCAGTATAGATGTGAATAACCAACAATAATTATTCACTAACATGCTTTGAACATACAATTCAAGGTTGAGTTAGGAAATTTACCTATATAGCTGATTACCGCTAAGCAATCTAATTTAATCTCTCATGAAAGACCTATCAATTATAAGATTGATCTTTCAATTAGCATAACATACATGTTAACTCATAATACTATTTCTTTATCTATAAATTATCTAACACTTAATCACAAAAATAAAATATTAGATAATAGCTTAACACATCAGTATTATTATCATTCTTTGATAATTCTTGAATCACTATATCATATATATTATGATTTAACACACTAATCTTATACATTATAAGTTCTTCTTTAACTCTAATAAGTCAAATATCAAACCAGCAACCTGGATTCCAAATCTAGCAACCTGGATTCCAAATCCAACATCTAGATGGTCAATCTTGCAAACCAAACTGCAATCCAGCAAACTGAATTCCAAATCCAGCAACTAGATTGCAATCCAGCAAGTTGGATTCAACATATATTCAATTCAGTAAACTTCTTTTCAATCTAGCAAGCAGGATTCATCAGATTTTTCAATCCAGCAAGTTGGATTCCATATCATTTTCATGAAAACATCAAATTAGCTTATTATTTTTCTATCCTTTGTCCAAATACATATACATATATTTTATACACAAAAAGTATGTTTCCATAATTTTCCAACTTTGTTTAGTAATTTTCAAAAATTATTTTTAGTGTGTAGTTTAAGAATTTAGCCCCATCATACTCAACTCCAAAAATTTCCATCTCTTAGCACAATCTTATACGTGCTAATGTGAGCCTCCAGTTTAAATTTGGTGGTCATCGGAGTTATAGAACTCCGGTTATAGTCATTTTCGTCAAAAAATCGTAAAAATTAAAATGGACATAACTTGGTCATTTTAAATCGGAATGAGCTCATTTTTGGACAGGAGATACTTAATACCAAATATTTTCATGTCCCAAAAGGCCGGAATTTTTCTCATAAATTAAGTAGCCGAAACCGGCCATACAAAATTTAGGGCAGTAGCTTTTTCCCCTTTTTCACTTTTTCGTGCTTTGTTAAAAATAATCCATAAGGAAATCTACAACTCCTTTTTCAGTGATTCCACTTGAAGATGTTAGAAAACTTATCATAGTATCCTCTCAAATGTTTCTAGAATTTTTGAATGTCTGAAAAATAACTAAACTACCCCTACCCTTGACTGTCCAAAACAATTTGTTTTTCCATAAAAGACACGAAATTGTTTTTTTCTAAATCAGTCACTACGGACTGTGTAGTCAATAGTTTTGAGTGCTACCACTTGGGTTTAGTATTTAAGTTACATATTTAGCACCCCTCTTTGACGGATCACAAAAAGGTGTAGATAAAAAAAATGGTAGTCGATCAAAATAAGTGAAAAAAACTAGAGTTTTCTAACAAAACAAAACTAGTTTCTCTTATATCCTTTTGATTCAATTTCTTACACTCAAATATGTTATAACCATATATGAAATCGTATAAAACATGTAGATAGAGGATTTTAAACCTCAAGATCATAAACTTTAAATCACCAAAATTAACCAAAATAAAAAGGAATAAGCTAGTTTAATTCTTTTCACCTTGATTTTTGGGAACACTTTCTTTCCTTTCTAAAGTATTAGATGAACTTATGGAGCATCAATGGTGGATCTCCTTCTTCCTTGTCTCTTCTTCCCACCGAATTTCTATCTCTCTCTATTTTTCTTATGTTGATAAAAATTAAATAGAATAGATATTAGCTTAGAGATTTTTCTTCTTCTTTTAATTGTAGAAAAATGTATAGATATATTGTATATATCTATCTATTATTACCCCACTCTCGCTTTCTCTCTCTCCTTAATCATTACATAGATATATGGGAGATTATTAAGTAATGTGGCTTCATAAAGAAATTGACACATGGCTAAGTTGTGAAATATCTTTACTAATTGTCTCTTAAATGATTACATGTCATCCTCTCTTTTCTCCTCTTCCATAGCCGGCCAAGTGGCCTCTCTTTCCCCCATATTTTAGTTTCCTTGTGGCCATTTCCTCTACCACTCATTTACTAGCCATGTGGCCTACTTATTCTCCCACCATTTGGTTTAATTTCTTCGTCCAAAAATGTCCCTTCTTTGCCTTTCCTTGTCCAAAAATGTCCCCCCATACTTGTATCAAATTTTGGACTTTTTAAATTTATTGATTAGGCCAACACTTGGGCCACCATATTTAATATCTTTGGACTTTTATTTTAAATTATTTGGGTCATAACAAAATATCATATTTCCATACTTTTAATATTATCATTCCCTAATTATTTAATAAGGGTTTTTATTTATCCAATTATAATTTAAATCCTTGCTCATGTACACTTAATTTCTTAACCCAATTAGACTTGTTATAATTAAGTTATAAAATTAATTAATTGAGATGTATAAAATAAATCTCTTAGAATTAGCATATATTATAAATATCACAATTCTCTCATCCCATAACCCTTAAGTTATTCAATTCTTCATTCCTAATATATAATTAGGATCACACTAGTTTCTTTTATTTGTTTACATAATAAACAAATATAAACCATCACATAATATTCATATTCACTTACTCACCTAATAATTAAATAAATTATGACATGCTCCACAATTCTCTTAGAGTAGGACACTAGTATATATTTAAATACTAGGACCACTAAATAAAAATAACCATTTAGGTCATTTAATTCTCATACCATAATTAAATAACTTATTCAAGTTGTACAATTTATATTGTATAATTAAATTTAATTTTCTCCTCCTCTCCATAAATTATTTTCAAACAATTTATTTATATATATAATTTAATATATTCAATCATTTATTCAATTATGAATTTAATTTACTACATAGTTGATACCAATATACATATTTGCATATTGGATCTCATCTCATATTTTTACTTTACATGTAAGACCCCAACTTTTATGAATAAAGATTAATTTTCTATAAATATCATTTTTGAATATTAAGGTGTGAATTTGTTATAATATTATAGTTGTGGGTAATATTTATAAATTTTCCAAAGTACGCAAGTTGTTATATTATATTCGATTAGTCGAGGAATATTCATTTTAACAGGGAATATTCGTACGACAGCACAATCATTGGTGGACCCCATAACGTAATTATTGTCGGAATGAGAAAACGACAGAAATATCTTTTTATGAAAATAAAGGCGGAAGTTTTACCCTTAACTGTTGAAATAACCGGCGTTAAAAGTACAGTAATACGCGTGGTTGCATAGTAACACACAGTATTGATTATTGATGCTTACGTGAGAAGTCACTCGATTTTGTTCAATTATTATTGCATAGTATCTCACGTTATTTTATTCAATTATTGTCAATATTTTATGTATTAGTAAATCAATAATTGAGATGACAAGTTATTAATATTATTATTTGTAATATTGACGATATCTAGAAGTTCTGTCAAGGAGACGTTTGGTCACCTGATTGCGCGCCAATATGGAGAAATCCTTATTGGAAAGCCTCCTCTTTCATGGGAACGACCTGATTGTTAATATTGCGAGTTATAATATTGATGAATAAATATTGTTAAAAATATTGAAAGGATTTTTATGAAGTATTTGATGTAAATTTTGTTATTTTATGGACCTCCATTTACCTATTTTTTTAAAATAATCGGTAGAAAGTTATTCGGTATAATAAAGGTGGGGCCCACATGTGGGGCCCACATGTTGGTAAATGATAAAAATTATCACGGATGGTTTTGGTTACCTGCAGGGAAGGTTATATATATATATATATATATATATATATATATATATATATATATATATATATATATATATATATATATATATAATTGTATATTTTATTAGTTTTATTTTTTATGAAAAATATAATATTTTATATTTTATTATGCATAGTTTTTGCATAGTGTTTGCATAGTAAAAATCAAAAAAAATTCTGATTTTCGGTCAGCGCCCGTGATTTCGTATAAAAAATTTACTGTGCAATCTGTTTCTAAATAGTATCCTTCCATTCTCCTATAAATAGGATGCTTAGTTAGAATTAAAAATCACATCAGAATCATAGAATTCTTATTCTATAATATTGAGCGTATTTTTTCGAGTTTTAGAAAGCTTTGAGTTTATAAAATAGTGAAAGTTTTCTTCAAGAATATCCGTACTATACCAATTGGAATACTCTTCTTTTCAAGGTAAGGGATGTTATTTTTGTTCAATATTCACTTGAAATAATATTTTCTTCCATACTTTGTAGTATGTACGTAATAATATTTTGTTTCAGATTTCGAATTTTATACTCATTTTGTTAAAGTTTTGGCTTCTATACTCCATGAAATTAGTAGAATATCCTTGATATTTGCGCTTCATCCAGTATCTTTTGATAGAAATATTATTCTGAGCATTCTTAATAAGTTTTAACTTTTTTCATGTCGGGGTACTATTCACGGGATTACTATTCACGGGGTACTATTCACTCAATTACTATTCACCGGGGGTACTATTCATGACAAAAATTAATTTCTTTTCGGTCCAAATCATTTTTGATAAAATATTATTCTTGAATTTTACTCCACAAAGCAGTATCATGTTGACAATTTGGATATTATTGAATTCTAGATAAATTAAATTATAAATCTTTAAAATTTTATCCTTTGCTTTCTTTTAGTTGAATTCTTATATCATTGTCATCATCCTCATGCTTATATTATGTTGAAAGTCATATGTGGCCCGTAGTGCATAGATGGACTTGGTATGATTATGACCAGGGATTATTCGGTATAATCATGGCCGTAACTTTATAAATGATGTGGTAAAAGTCCTTACTGGCCCGTAGTGCATTGATGGACAGTTGTTGGCATGATCATGACCATTGATGAAAACACGAATATCCTTGGCCCGTAGTGCATGGATAATTTGTGGTCGTGATACTAATGAATATCCTTGGCCGTAGTGCAGGGATGATGTAGATTATTAAGTTGAGTCTCAGCGATAAAAGTGATGAAAAAAACTTTTAAATCATAGAAGATAGTAGATATCATGTTTTACTTTACTCTTCTAATGGATTGCTTGTTCCGATGTAGTAAAACTTGATGTTTGTTATATTTTATCAGTTTAACACTATTGAAGGCTAACGATAAATTATTCTGCATTGTCTTAGTCATAATATTTCTTACTGGACTAGTTGAGCTCACCCTTTTCTTTCATTGTTCTCTTCAGGAAATGAGAATATAGCTGGGACTAGTCGGGGAACGGAGTGACAGTCCAAATGTTTGCATTAGTAGTCCTCAATATTCTATAAAATAGTGTGATAATAAATGTATTGAGGTCTCCATTTGAGTTTGAATACTGTCTAGAAGACAATAGTAGTATTAAAACTCTCAGTTTATGTTTTGTCGTATTTTACACGACAGTTGTATTATTAAGTTGTATTTAAATTTTGTACCATGTATTTGGTGACTCAAGATGGGTGATGTATACCTATTTTGGGGGCGTCACAGTTGGTATCAAAACATAGGGATGTGATCCCTGGCTTAGATGTGAGATAAGAACTAGGATGGGAGAGACGGAAAATTCCTTCGCTAGTATGACCTACCTAAGTTTATTTGGTATTTAATTGGTCGGTAATACGTGACATGTCAATTAACCCTTGTTTTATGGCAGTATTTGAAAAATGACATATGAGAATGTTGAGGATAGCAATGGAGCATAGGAGACCGTTGAGTCACCACAGATCAATAACTAGGAAAATGTGCATTAAGAAAGCAACAATCCTCATGCAAAAAATAACACCGACCAAATGATGAATGACGGAATGTTTAGGGGCTCTCTGCAATTCATTCAAAATCAGGCGAGAGAAACTCATGTCCAAAATGCAGGTGGAAACACTGGCAACTCTCAGACGGTCACCGCTAAGCAGTTTAAGGAGCTGGGACCACCGGAGTTTATTGGAGAGCCAAAACCACTTAAGGCGGAGGCGTGGATAAAGAAGATCACCAATATATTTGATGTCTTGGGATGCTCCGAGGAGCAAAAGGTTCCCTTTGCCACCTTCATGTTGCTAGCAGAGGCATATTACGGGTGGGAATTTGTAAAGCGTACTCAACCTACCGCACTGAAAATAACTTGGGAGAAGTTCCAAGAACTGTTCAACGACAAGTACTTTCTCGAAAGTATTCGTCACATGAAAGAGGTAGATTTCATTAAACTAAAGCAAAACAACATGACCGGGTCGCAGTACGAAGCCAAGTTTGCCGAGTTATCCAAGTTTGCGTCCCACTTAATTGATAACAAGGAGAGAATGACATGGATGTTTCTACGAGATTTGAAACCTGAGATACGTCAATACCTTATCTATCACAAACTATGTTTGTATTCAGATGTTGTAAATAGAGCTCAATTATTGGAGCGCGATAACGAGTCAACCCAACCAAGAGAATGCAACCGGCAAAATGATAATACCAGTGGTAGCAGTCCTCGAAGCGGTGACAACAAACGTGGAGGGAATCAACATGCCAGAAATGGTAACCACTTCGCTGGTAACCATGGCCAATCCAATAAAAGTGGACATTTCAAGAAGAGGAGATTCAACAATGATGAAAAGACATCAGCACCAGCACCCGTTGTTAGGGAAGGAGAACGACCACCTACCATATGTTTCAAATGCGGAGGGGAGGGACACATCAGTCCAAATTATGTGCAGCAGTTCAAAACATGTTACAATTGTGGAAGAGAAGGTCACCTAGCTAGAATTTGTCGTATAGGGAAGCCAAGTTTAGTCGGAACGGTGACACAAAATGTCGTCCCAGACAAGTCAAAACCAGTAGTTCAAGGGATAGCGTTTGTTGTGACCTCCCAAAAAGAAAGGAACCCGAACGAGGTCATCACAGGTAAGCTAATCATAAACTCTAGCGAAGTCTATACCTTATTTGATGCCGGTTCTACCCATTCTTTTATTTCTCCTACGTGCGCTCAATGTTTAAATTTGACTCCGGAGAAATTAGGCTTTAACTTAAACTCCGTTGGGAGAAACCTTTATTACATGCACTTTTATAATTCTTATTTGGTTCAAATCGGTACCCTCACATTACCTTTCGACTTTATCTCTTTGAAAATACTTGCATTTGATGTGATTTTAGGGATTGATTGGTTAACTACTCATCATATAAAAATTGATTATTTTCGTAAGGTTGTTAGCTTTCATATTCCAAACCAACCTATTATGCGAATTCTAGCAACCAAACCACTAAAGTCAATCATTGTCATATCAAGCCATAAAGCTATTGATTTATTAAAAAATTGATGTCAAGCTTTCTTAGCCCATGTCACAGATTTAAACAAAAATACGTCAGATTTTAATGATATTTCTATTGTTATTAAATTTCCTGACGTATTCCCTGAAGAACTTCCTGGCCTACCCCCGGAGCGTAAAATTGAATTTTATATCGACCTTGAACCCGGTACAAAACCCATTTCCAAAGCCCCATATCGAATGGCTCCTATTGAACTTCAGGAGTTAAAAACCCAACTGCAAGAGTTGTTAGACATCGATTTCATTCGTTCTAGTACGTCTCCTTGGGGTGCTCTTGTTCTATTCGTAAAGAAGAAAGATGGGAGTATTCGGCTTTGTATTGATTATTGGTAGTTAAATCATGTCACCATAAAAAATAGGTACCTGTTACCTCGTATTGATGACCTGTTTGACCAGTTGCAAGGAGCCAAATTCTTTTCAAAGATCCATCTTCGCTCTAGATATCATCAGTTAAAGATTAAAACCGATGACATTCCAAAGACGACTTTTAGAACTCGGTATGGGCATTATGAATTCCTATTCAAGTCTTTTGGATTGACTAATGCTCTTGCTGCCTTCATGGACATGATGAACCGAGTATTCAAGGAATATTTGGATCATGTTATGGTTGTCTTTATTGATGACATTCTCATATATTCCAAAAGTCGTGAAGATCATGAGTAACACTTGAGATAGATACTCCAAAAGCTTCGTGAAAATAAGCTTTATGCTAAGTTGAAGAAATGTGAGTTTTGGCTTGAGGTTGTAGCATTCCTTGGGCACGTGATATCAAATCATGGAATATCTATTAACCCGGCAAAGATTGAAGTAATTCAAAGCTGGGAGCAACCCAAATCAGTGACCGAAGTACGTAGCTTTCTCGACTTAGCTGGTTATTATCGGAGATTCGTGGAAGAATTTTCTCGAATCGCTACTCCATTAACTCAACTGACTCGGAAAGATACAAAGTTCGGTTGGAGCGAGGAATGTGAGAAGAGTTTTCAAGAACTTAAGAGGAGACTCATTTCAGCACCTGTTTTGACAATACCATTTGGCTCGGAGGGATTTGTCATCTACAGTGATGCTTCAGGCAAAGGGTTAGGATGTATTCTCATGCAACATGGGAAAGTCATAGCCTATGCCTCTCGACAACTCAAAGAATATGAGAGAAATTATCCTACCCATGATCAAGAGTTAGCAGCTATTGTCTTCGCACTTAAAATTTTGAGGCATTACCTGTATGGGGAGAAAGTGGAGATCTATACGGATCATAAAAGCCTCAAATATTTCTTCACCCAAAAGGAACTAAACATGCGACAACGATGTTAGCTTGAACTGTTGAAAAATTATGATCATACCATCCAATACCATCTTGGAAAAGCGAACATGGTAGCTAACACATTGAGTAGAAGATTATATGCAGGTACGAGTGCTATATTGTCAACGCAAAGACCCATTTTATAATACTTTCAAAGGATGAAGATAGAGTTAAAGACTCCAAGGACCCACGTGATGATGGTAAATATACGAGTTGAACCGACTTTAATCGATAAAGTTAAAGTTGCTTAAGCTATAGACTTGGAGCTGATGCGTATGAAGAAGAAAGTGCAAGAAGGTGTTATCCCGGAAGTAAGAATCGATGAAGAAGGAATACTTAGAGTCAACTCTAGACGTTGTGTTCCTAACGACCCTAATTTAAAGTATAAAATCATGATGGAGGCGCACAACACACCGTTCACAATCCATCCTGGGAGTACCAAAATGTATCGTGATCTTCGACATACATTTTGGTGGCGCAATATGAAGAGAGAGACAGCGGAGTTTATTTTAAGGTGTTTAACTTGTCAACGAGTCAAGGTGGAGCATCAAGTGCTAAAAGGTCCGTTGCAACCACTTGAAATTCTAGAATGGAAGTGGGAACACATTACCATGGATTTTGTTATTGGTCTTCACAAGGTTTCTCAAGGTATAGATGCAATTTGGGTCATTGTTGATAGATTAACCAAGTCTGCTCATTTTTTACCTATACGAGAAACTTATACACTTGAATGTCTTGCTCGTATATACATAAATGAGATTGTAAGACTGCATGGTATGCCAATATCAATAGTTTCTGGTTGAGACCCAAGATTCACTTTAAGATTTTAGGTTAGTTTGCAAAAAGCTATGGGCACGGATTTATAATTTAGTTCAGCTTATCATCCTCAAATGGACGGGCAGTCAGAGAGGACTATTCAAACTCTTGAAGATCTATTAAGACTCTATGTTCTTGACTTCAAGGGAAGTTGGGCAAGTTCTTACCATTGGTGGAGTTTTCTTACAACAACAGTTATCAAGCAAGTATTGGCATGGCTCCATTTGAGGCGTTGTATGGAAGAAAATGTCATTCTCCAGTATGTTGGGATGAGGTGGGTGAAGCAACGTTGTTGGGACCATAGTTGGTAAGTATGACTATGGAAAACATTCAAACGATCCGATAACGTATAAAAACCTAACAAGATCGACAAAAGAGTTATGTTGATCTTCATCGAAAGGACGTGGAATTCAATATTGGAGATCATGTGTTGTTACGTGTTGCTCAATGGAAAGGAGTTACGAGATTTGAAAAGAGACGAAAGCTCAATCCTCGATTCATTGGCCCATTTTTAATCCTCGACCAAGTAGGAACAGTGGCCTATAGACTCGTCTTACCGCTAAGTATGTCTCGTGTTCATAATGTTTTTCACATATCTATGTTACGTAAATATGTGGAAGACCCGAACCACATTATTGAGTTAGAATCGGACGAAATAGCGAAAGATTTAATGTATAAAAAGTTACCTGTTAAAATCTTGGATAAGAAAGAACATATTTTATGCTCCAAGGTTATACCTCAAGTTAAAGTTTTGTAGAGAAACCAGGATGTTGAGAAAATGACCTTAGAGTTAGAATCTGAAATGAAATTAAGGAATCCTCACCTCTTCGTCATACCAGGTATGTACCATAATTTCGAGGGCAAAATTTCATAAAAAGGGGAGGTTGTAAGACCCTAACTTTTATGAATAAAGATGAATTTTCTATAAATATTATTTTTGAATATTAAGGTATGAATTTGTTATAATATTATAGTTGTGGGTAATATTTATAAATTTTCCAAAGTACGTAAGGTGTTATATTATATTCGATTGGTCGGGAAATATTCGTTTTAACAAGGAATAATCGTACGACGGCACAATCATTGGTGGATCCCATAACGTAATTATTGTCGGAATGAGAAAACGACAGAAATATCTTTTTATGAAAATAAAGGCGGAAGTTTTACCGTTAACTGTTGAAATATCCGGCGTTAAAAGTACAGTAATACGTGTGGTTGCATAGTAGCACATAGTATTGATTATTGATGCTTACGTGAGAAGTCACTCGGTTTTGTTCAATTATTGCTGCATTGTATCTCACGTTATTTTATTCAATTATTGTCAATATTTTATATATTAGTAAATCAATAATTGAGATGACAAGTTATTAATATTATTATTTGTAATATTGACGATATCTAGAAGTTCTATCAAGGAGAGATTTGGTCACCTAATTACGCGCCAATATGGAGAAATCCTTATTGTAAAGGCCCCTCTTTCCTGGGAACGACTTGGTTGTTAATATTGCGAGTTATAATAATGACGAATAAATGTTGTTAAAAATATTGAAAGGATTTTTATGAAGTATTTGATGTAAATTTTGTTATTTTATGGACCCCCATTTACCTATTTTTCAAAATAATAAGTAGAAAGTTATTCGGTGTAATAAAGGTGGGGCCCACATGTTGGTAAATGATGAAAATTGTCATGGATGGTTTTGGTTGCCTATAGGGAAGGTTACATATATATAATTTTATATTTTATTAGTTTTATTTTTTACGAAAAATAGAATATATTATATTTTATTATGCATAATGTTTGCATAGTGCCTGCATAGTGTTTGCATAGTAAAAATCAAAAAAATTTCTAATTTTCAGTCGGCGCCCGTGATTTCTTATAAAAAATTTACTGTGCAGTCCGTTTCTGAATAGTATCATTCTATTCTCCTATAAATAGGATGCTTAGTTAGAATTGAAAATCACACCAGAATCAGAGAATTCTTCTTCTATAATATTAAGCATATTTCTTTCGAGTTTTAGAAAGTTTTGAATTTAGAAAATAGTGAAAGTTTTCTTCAAGAATATCTCTGCTATACCAGTTGGAATACTCTTCTTTTCAAGGTAAGGGATGTTATTTTTGTTCAATGTTCGCTTGAAATAATATTTTCTTCCATACTCTGTAGTATGTAAGTAATATTATTTCGTTTCAGATTTCAAATTCTATACTCATGTTGTTAAAGTTTTGACTTCTATACTCCATGAAATTATTAGAATATCCTTGATATCTACGATTCATCCAGTATCTTTTCATGGAAATATTATTCTGAGTATTCTTGATAAGTTTTAACTTTTTTATGCAGGGATACTATTTATGGGGTTACTATTCTCGAAGTTACTATTCATGGGATACTATTCACTCAGTTACTATTCATCCGGGGTACTATTCATGACAAAAATTGATTTCTTTTTGGTCCATATCATTTTACTCGACAAAGCAGTATCATGTTGACAATTTGTACATTATTAAATTTTTGAATAAATTAAATTATAAATCTTTAAAAATTTATCTTTTACTTTCTTTTAGTTGAATTCTTATATCATTATCATCATCCTCATGCTTACATTATGTTGAAAGTCATATGTGGCCCGTAGTGCATAGATGGATTTGGTATGATTATGACCAGGGATTATTCGGTATAATCATGACCGTAATATTATAAATAATGTGGTAAAAGTCCTCATTGGCCCGTAGTGCATTGATGGACAGTTGTTGGCATGATCATGACCATTGATGAAAACACGAATATCCTTGGCCCGTAGTGCATGGATAATTTGTGGTCGTGATACTAATGAATATTCTTGGCCGTAGTGCAGGGATGATGTGGATTATTAAGCTGAGTCTCAGCGATAAAAGTGATGAAAAACCCTTTTAAATCATAAAAGATAGTAGATATTATGTTTTACTTGACTCTTCTAATGGATTGCTTGTTACGCTGTAATTAAACTTGATGTTTGTTTTATTTTATCAGTTTAACACTGTTGAAGGCTAACGATAAATTATTTTGCATTATCTTAGTCATAATATTTCTTACTGGGCTAGTTGAGCTCACCCTTTTCTTTCATTGTTCTCTTTAGGAAATGAGAATATAGCTGGGACTAGCCGGGAACGGAGTGACAGTCCAGATGTTTGCATTAGTAGTCCTCACTATTATATGAAATAGTGTGATAATAAATGTATTGAGGACTCCATTTGAGTTAGAATATTGTCTAGAAGATAATATTCGTATCAAAACTCTTAGTTTATGTTTTGTCGTATTTTGCACGACAGTTGTATTATTAAGTTGTATTTGAATTTTGTACCATGTATTTGGCGACTCAAGATGGGTGATGTATACCTATTTTGGGGACGTCACATTACATCCTTTGGTGTAATATTAAATATTATACCATTATCCATATAACATAATACCATATATCCAATTATTTTCTTTACATTCCATAAATTGTCTTCACAATTTATTTAACTGAAGTAAATATATTAATATATTCACCACATACACATATTCTTAGGAACTTATACACTAAACATATACCTCATTATCAGATTATCACTTATAGTCTATCAAATCATTCATGTTCTTCTCCAAAAAATTTGAAATCGTTAAAATTCCTTCACAAAAACGTCAAATCCATACACTTATTTTCTGTCTAGGTTCATCTTATAACCCTTAATCCATCATTTTAGGATTTTAATAATTATATAAATTTTCGGGTTGCCACATTCACCCCTTCTTCTAAGAATTTCGTCCCCGAAATTAAAGCATACTAGTCTCTGCTTATTCTCTTGATCAACACTAGGTTTTTTAACTTAACCTTTACAATTTTCCTCCTTTGAGGATTTCTCATCTATTATCACATTTCACCATAACTACTCATTAGGAGTTTACATCTTCTAAACATTCACCAAAACTAGGTTGTCATAATGACCTTTATTCAATCATATCAGATTCTACTCGTACGCAACGAGTTCACAATATTTCATACCCATCATCACAAAATACCACAACATTACTCTAAATAGTTTAAAAAAAATTTAATATCTGTCTAAGGGATCATAAAAATCATGAACTTTGAGGTTTAGAGTATTTCTACCTGCTACATCTTTCAATTACGAAAGAAAGGTACTCTACCTCTGAAATATTTTATATTTGGAATGGTTACAATCACAAAGAAGGTAAACTACCGATGCGGGTACTTTAGATGGTCTGTTGTACCTTAGTAATCGGAATGACTATATGCGTTCTTAGATTAGAGTATTTTATCCAATTAGTATATCCCCATTTTTCAGGGTAGTTCACCTCAGACTTATCATAAGATTTCGCACCAAAACAATTTGGTTCGGCATAAGCTTTCAAAGAATACTTTGAATTTCATAAACATTTATCTCGCTATATCAAATAGCTTAGACTCATACCAATAATTCAAATTTCAATCGAAACAGGTGTCTGGCCAAATTCAATTGGCAATAAATTATCTTTAAAATTCTTAAAATCATTTTGACGTCATCATACCGCACTGTATTTATAGTCCGTTTGAGGATTCCGTCATTTTATGACTTTGTCATACTAGATCATACTATAGTAGGCTGACGATCTTTAGATCACATCCCACACTAAGTAATTCTGCATTGATAACTCCATCATTTTTATCATCTCTGCACCAGGTTACATGATGCACTAATTATAAAAAAAATACATTTTGATAATTCAAATCATTTTCATCTAGCCAAATCAATTAGCATAGACACTTCTTTAAACAGTTCAAAACCATTGAAAATCACCTTTGGTGTCATCATGCCACAGCAGGTAACGATGTGTTAGTGGCTCGAAGTCCACACCTACACACTTGTCACCATGTGTTGAGGATAACAAAAATTTATTTTTAAAGGCACATCAGTGCAAATTTAGCTTGATGTCAAAAACTTCGAAGTCTAGCATAGCTAGAAAATTTGGAATACATGTACTTCCATCATCAACTTCACTTTCTCTAATGATCCATTGTTTAATAAATCTCTCTATTCCTATAATCCTTAATGCTCCATTCACAATATAACTATGCCTAGTTCGTCAAACTTACCACACATTATGAGTTTAGGAACTTTCCACAATCATATGAGTTTCGGAACTTATCCTAGTCATACCATAGGCGTTCATTTGCTGAGGGGTTCAAAATCATGTATATGATTATGAGTCATGAACTTACCACAAGTATGAGTTTTAAGAACTCACAACTAACCTTATATTCTCTACCTATTCATTTATACACATGAGAAAAGAATCACCTTATCAACATGCATATGGTAAATAGGGCGACATCAGGTTTCAATGATTATCAATGTAAGAAACTAAGTGGTTGTCAAACCAAACTCGTCCACTAATCAATATAGGAAGCTAAGCAGACAATTCCCCGCCCATGCAAAGAATTGGCCAACCTAACCACTATATCGACCAGGAAGCTAAGTGATTCTAAAAGCAAGTACAAATTCTCCGCCCATACAAGGAATCATACAACTCAGCTGCTGACCTGAGTCCTCAATTGAAAACCTACACAATTCTAACTTTCTCTTTTCTTAATACGAATTTTTATTAATCTGTATCTTAACATTTACCACTCTTTTCTGAGTGTACAATGTACCATTTCATAGTACCTTCTCTTTATAGCGTCAAGCTATATCATTCCAATCACTTAACATATCATATGTTATTCAACAATTTAAGTTGATCACGTCGTGATCTTATTTGGTAATCATTTCTCCTTATACTCACGATCGTGTTATACTACGATTTTCTTATTCTTCTCTTTAATCATATTATATTATGATTTTATTTACACTTTTCATCTTATAGATATCGTCTATTTATTATCACTTTTTATCTTTATTACTGGAGTCAGGTAACTCCGGATTCTTATCCTTATATCTCTTCAAGATTCTTTTTTGAATCTTCTTTTATCTTTCTCTTTACTTTAATGATGAATTTCCTAAATTTATCCCTTACCACTTAAACTCTATTCGAGTTTATTACTTATTATCATCTCCGCGGTTATATCCTACGGTACCCCTACCTAAGGTTTATAACCTACGGCTTTGATACCAATTATAACATCCCCAAATCTGGGTACATTTTACCTAAGATCTAGTACATCATTTTTATAACTATTGCGGAAGATATACACATAAATTGTTTATACATTAAACTTTTACACATCATTCCCAAGGTCTACAACCTTAACTTAATACATACATTCAATATCTTAAATGTTTACAATACTATTTTCGTCAGAAAATTTAATAAATCTAACTTCACCATAATTTAATCTTGCACTTTGCCTTTGCTTCTATCTTTACTTGAGCTTTCCTCTTAAATTTGAATTTTTTTATCATGATATAGCAAGGGTGAGCAACAAATTTGCCCAGCAAGTTTAAATTTAATTGAGGATATATCATGATTGAAAGATTTGAACAAAAAGATGGCTACGTTCAACAATATACTAACTGAGAACTAATAGGAATCAAATTTCATAACTAAACGATCAGGACGACAAGAATTATTGTCAATAATGAATATAAATAATTCAACTGGAGCAGATGGTAAAGAAGGTGATTAGCCTTTCAAACCTGATGAACATATGCAACATGCACTAAGTGCGAATCAATAATCAGTACAGATGTGAATAACCAACAATAATTATTCACTAACATGCTTTGAACATACAACTCAAGGTTGAGTTAGGAAATTTGCCTGTATAGCTGATTACCGCTAAGTAATCTAATTTAATCTCTCATGAAATACCAATCAATTATAAGATTGATCTTTCAATTAGCATAACAGACCTGTTAGCTCATAATACTATTTCTTTATCTATAAATTATCTAACACTTAATCACAAAAATCAAATATTAGATAACAGCTTTACACATTAGTATTATTATCATCCTTAGATAATTCTTAAATCACTATATCATATACATTATGATTTAAAACTCTAATCTTATATATTATAAGTTCTTCTTTAACTCTAATAAGTAAAATACCAAACCAGCAACCTGGATTCCAAATCCAGCAAACTGGATTCCAAATCCAGCATCTAGATGGTCAATCCTGCAAACCAAACTATAATTCCGCAAACTGGATTCCAAATCCAGCAACTAGATTCCAATCCAACAAGCTGGATTCAACATATATTCAATTCAGTAAACTTCTTTTCAATCAAGCAAGCTGGATTCATCAGATTTTTCAATCCAGCAAGCTAGTTTCCATATCCTTTTCACGAAAATACAAAATCAGCTTACTATTTTTCTATCCTCTGTCCAAATACATATACATATATTTCATACACAAAAAGTATTTTTCCATAATTTTCCAACTTTCTTTAGTATTTTTCAAAAATTATTTTTAGTGTGTAGCTTAAGAATTTAGCCCCATCATTCTCAACTCCAGAAATTCCCATATCTTGGCACAATCTTTTACGTGTTAACATGACCCTCCAGTTTAAATTTTGTGGCCATCGGAGTTATAGAACTCCGGTTATAGCCATTTTCGTCAAAAAATCACAAAAATTGAAATGATCATAACTTGGCCATTTTAATTCGGAATGAGCTCTTTTTGGACAGGAGGTACTTAATACCATATATTTTCATGTCCCAAAAGGCTGGAATTTGTCTCACAAACTAAGTTTCCGAAACAGCCCTTGCAAAAGTTTGGGCAGTAGCTTTTTCCCCTTTTTCACTTTTTTGGTCCTTTGTTAAAAATAATCCATACGAAAATTTATAACTCTTTTTTCAGTGATTCTACTTGGAGATGTTAGAAAACTTATCATAGTATCCTCCTAAATGTTTTCAGAATTTTTGAATGTCAGAAAAATGACTAAAATAAGGTGTAGATAAAGAAACGGTAGTCGATCAAAATAAGTGAAAAACTAGAGTTTTCTAACAAAACAAAACTAGTTTCTTTTATATCCTTTTGATTCACTTTCTAACACTCAAATATGTTATAACCATAAATGAATCCATATAAAACATGTAGATAGAGGGTTTTAAACCTCAAGATCATAAACTTTAAATCACCAAAATCAACCAAAATAAAAAAGAATAAGCTAGTTTAATTCTTTTCACCTTGATTTTTGGAAACACTTTCTTTTCTTTCCAAAGTATGAGATGAACTTATGGAGCATCAATGGTGGATCTCCTTCTTCCTTCTCTCTTCTTTCCACCGAATTTCTATCTCTCTTTCTCTCTCTCTTTCTTATGTTGGTAAAAATGAAATGGAAGAGATATTAGCTTATAGATTTTTTTTCTTTTGATTGTAGTAAAAATGTATAGATATATTGTATAAATCTATCTATTACTACCCCACTCTAACTTTCTCTCTCTCTTTAATCATTACATAGATATATGGGAGATTATTAAGTAATGTGGCTTCATAAATAAATTGACACATGGCTATTTTGTGAAATATCTTTACAAATTGTGGCTTAAATGATTACATGCCAACCTCTCTTTTCTCCTCTTCCATAGCCGGCCAAGTGGCCTCTCTTTCCCCCACATTTTAGTTTCCTTGTTGCCATTTTCTCTACCACTCGTTAGCTAGCCATGTGGCCTACTTATTCTCCCACCATTTGGTTTAATTTCTTTATTCAAAAATGTCCCTCCTTTTCCTTTCCTTGTCCAAAAATGTCCCCCATGCTTGGATCAAATTTTGGGCTTTTTAAATTTATTGATTGGGCCTCTAAATAATTTGATGGGGCCAACACTTGAGCCACCATATTTAATCTCTTTGGACTTTTAATTTAATTTTTTTGGGCCATAACAAAATATCATATTTCCATACTTTTAATATTATCATTCCCTAATTATTTAATTAGGATATTCATTTACCCAATTATAATTTAAATCCTTGCTCATGTACACTTCTTAACCCAATTAGACTTGCTATAATTATGTTATAAAGTTAATTAATTGAGATGTATAAAATAAATCTCTTTGAATTAGTATATATTCTAAATACCACAATTCTCTTATCCCATAACTGTGAAAGCCCCGAACCCGGGTCCCAAATCACCGCGGATCCGGTACAATCAATCTATCACTATTACAATCATTCTATAACTATTGCGGAATATATAAACATAATTTGTTTATATAATAAACTTTACACACTATTTTCCCAAGGTCGAGTAACCTTAACATACACAATTCATAACTTATTTGACTTACAACATTATTAACATACTATACTATTATATTTCTAGTTGCACAAATTATCCCAAGCTGGACTTGGCCTTGTCCTTTCCTGCATCTAACGTATTCATCTTAATCTGCAATGGTAATCATGATATTGCAAGGGTGAGCAATAGGTTTGCCCAGCACGTTTAAGTTTAATAAATTAAAGATATATCATAATAGAAAGATTCAAACAATAAGCTGGCTAAAGTTCTACAATATAATTGCGAACTAGCATGAACAAATTTTACATAATTGAACGAACATTGAACATGAACATATATATATTTGGACCAATGATAATGAAGGTGATCAGCCTTCCATACCTGAAGAATACATGTAGTATGCACAGAGTGCGATTTAATAATCCTTAGACATGGCAATCAGAAACGATTAACCACAAGTATATATTAATAAACAACTCGAGGTCGAGTTAAAGAAAAACTTGTCTGTTCTGCTGATTATCATTACACATTTTAATAAGCTTTATTTGAACCTAATATATACTTAATATCGATATACACATTAGAATAATATCATTACAGTATTTAAAATAACTTAAACACATTATCACATAACCCTATCAGTCTATAACATACATAGGACTATCCTCAAGTCAAACTTTTACATTCTGCGTCGAGTTTGGTACAATTCTGACATCCCGACGACCTAGTCGGATAAATATCGAGTTTAAGTTCCACTAAACTCTGCCTAAACACTTAACAATTATCTTAGATAATTATATTATCAATCAAAATTTTTTTCATAAGCTCGTAATAATTTTTAAATAATTATTATCATTTAAAATAATTTTTCAATCATTAATGTCGTATTTATAAGAATTAAATACCACATAAATCCTTTATCATTAATATTTATTTAATACTAAATATTAATGAAAATCATAACATAATATTATAATATATTTATAATATATCAAAGTATTTTTAATACCTTAAAATCATATTTATATGATTTTTAAACAATTAAATCCATTATCTGATAATTACTTTTAATATTAAAATATTAATATTTTCATGACAAAATATCAAAAGTTATATTTTATAACTTCAAATATTTTTATAACACTTAAATTATTTTTATATGATTTATTAATTATTAATTCTATTTTTCTATAATTTATTTAATATATTTATTAAATAAATTAATTATCATTAATATTAATTAATTAATGAATTTCATCACAAAATATTAAAAGTCATTAAAAATAACTTAAAATATTTTCTTATACCATAATATAATTTTTCATGATTTTTCATGTATTAAAATCATTTTTAAATAATTTATTTAATATTATAATTAAATAAATTAAATACCATTATTATTCAAAAAATATTAAATATTTATGAAATATATTCAAAATAATTAAAAACTAATTTTCGGACTTTAAAATAATTTTTAGGAATTTATTTTGTATTTTTAATAATTAAAAACCATTTATTTCAATTTATTTAGTAAAATAATTTATTTTCCGAAATTAAATGTCACTAAAGGGCCCTAGAGCGACAGAACCGTCGCTATAGGTGATCTTAGGCTGTTTTTGTGTTCTTCATGTCAGTTAGCAAGGTGGGTAGTTTGACCGCCACTAATTCTTCGATCGTTAAGTTTCTGAGTTCGAAATTGGGTTGGGGTTATAGTATTGATATATCACTACAACCTACAGCAACTTTCATGCCCATAACATGACACGACAGAGATACAAAGACCTCCAAAAATCATGTCAGGCATGTTCTTCATTTTCTGGGTTACCTAGAAATGAAGCACCTACTTTGAAGCTTTGAATCTTATCTTTCTGTGCTCGGTTTGTTTGATATAGTGGCTCATACATGTAGTATAGATGCCAGAGTACAATTGTATATCACCAGATCATAACAACAACATCACATAAGACAGATAAAGGCTGGTCAAAGTGCATGCCAATAACTGCTTTTGAAGATTTCTGGGTTTCCCATAATCTTCATCCGGCATGATGGTCAACCCAAGTTTGACCGGCTACAACTTCGTTTCTGTTATGGATATGGGTGATATAAAGGCTGGAAAGTGTAGTCCTTATGTCAGAATACAATATCAAATCACTAACACGGACTAAAACACAAACAATAGCAAGATCCGAGTCTCGAAAAATGTTGTCATGAGGTTCCTAGGAATCTAGGTTGCCCAGAATTCAATTCCCGTGATCAGTCAACGTGGTTTGACTGATCATATTTTACGATCTAGACAAGATTTGACACTGTTTCCAGTTCCAGATTACAGTATACATGGCATAAAACAGATCCCTAACATAAAACACAACAAACAACTAACAGATGAAGATCTATGGGCCCTGACATATAGCTGTCACACTAATTTTTTTTCAACTTTTCCAGATTTGTGAAATCTTTAGATTCGTGCATCTAAATGTTATGGATCCATGATCCAACAACCCAGATCATTAAAAGACACCTTATAACACATATCTAACCAATCATTAACAAGATCTAACATCAGATCATAAAATTTTAAGATTTAGGGATTTTATACCTTATTCATACTTGATCTTGATTCTAATCATCATGATCTATTCTTGAGATGCTATTGATCATTCTAAGGACTGAATCACTAATTGATTTCGGATGTTTACAGAGAGAGAGAGAGAGAGTTGCTTGAGAGCTTGATAGCAAAGGAGCAAAATTTTTGAACTTTCTCTCTCTTCAATTATTTAAAAACTTGGAAGCAATTGTGACAACCCGATGTTTTCTATATAAATAAATCTAAAATTTTGCATATAATTTTTTTTATTATTTTTAAAGATGAGGATTTGTACAAGATATTGTGTATATATATTTCTGTGATAAATAAAAATATATTTATTACACAAATAATTAAAAATAATTTTATTTCAAAATTATTGATTATTATAAATTATATTCTTATAATAATTAATTTATTGGTAGAAATGTTTTTATTATTATTTTCCATGAAAATATAATTACATATTATTTAAATAATATATGAAATTATATTTAAAATAATTATAATAATTATTCTATTATATGAATTTTGGTACATATTATTAAGTTAATTATTTTACCTTAATTATTAAGGTTAAATCGGGAAGAATAAATCAGATATGGAATCCAAACCCTAATTTTGGGATTTTATCAAGGAATGAGAATAATAATATAATATTAATTGTATTTTCATTTTTCAATGCAATAAATATGTACTGTATGTACGTACTGAGGATGGTTGGTCAATTATGGTGTTTAATGTCAAAACCCTAGTTTTACTGTGGAAAACCCTAATATGAAAATCAATTGTGAGTTTAAGACTGTTATATAACTGTGTTATATGATTTATGTTATGTATTAAATAATTAATTAGGTAAACCCTAATTCAAAAAATTTAGAAACCCTAAATAATTTTTAGAAAACCCTTAGTTAATAAAAACCCTAATTTTAATTGTTAAACCCTAATTTGAAACTCAAATTAGTGTTCAAGATTGATTGGTAATTGTGTTAATGTGATTAATTAACAAGTATTAGAATTACAATTGCTTATTATGGAGACCCTAAATTTTTAAACCCTAATTACTAAACTAGAACCCTAATTTGGTAATTAGAAACCCTAATTTACTAATTTGGTAACCCTAATTTGTTAATTGTAAGCTAAATGCTAATTAGTGAACACTAAAACAATAATGTTCATGTATAATGTAATTAGAACACCAATTTAATTAAGGAAACCCTAATTTCAAATTTTTAGAAACTAAAATTCTATTTATTTATTTATTTTTGCTTAATTAGAAATCCTACAAAATTTATTATGCAAGACCTTAGGGTTAAACCCTAAGGGTCAAACCCTAAGGGTTTGGGACGAGATTACGCAAATGCCATTAAAATTGTATGACAAATGACTATTATGCCCTTATTGCATTATTGAGGTTTACTTATAGAACTTAGTCTAGTTGGAGTGGTTGGCCAAACCTAGGGTAGCCATGTGACTATAATTGAAAATCTCAGCCTTTTAGCTAGCCAAATTCATTATATTCAAGTAGTATAAATGGATCAAAGAGAGAAAAATTCATTTGTTACCTCATTTGGCACAAGTACACAACCTAGACTCTCTCTCTCTCTCTTAAACCACCGAAATCATAAGACAAATCAGTCCTATATTCAAGCCCCACTAACATGTACAACAAATCAGTAGCCTAAGATCAAGATTGATCAAAGTAAATGTATAAACCCTACTTGAAATCTGTCCACTGATCCCATGTTAGATGTTATTTTTTTGTGTTAAATATGTTGTATGTAGTGTATAATGATGATCTAGGTTGCTAGATGCTAGATCCATAACATCTAGAGGCTCAGATTTGAAGATTTACAAAATCTGGAATTTTTTTTTTATGTCTGACAACCAAATGTCAAGCCTTGTAGATATCTGTCTGTGTTTAGTTTTTGTGTTCTAAGTGTTTAATCTTGTAGTATGTCATGAGATCTATACTCTGGAAGTTGAATCGAGGTCATAGCCTGAACAGATTGCAAGGTATCCTTGCTCAAAGGTCGTTTACCGACCATGACCAGACCATTTTTAGGTAACCCATAAATGGGTTTTCAGTGTCTGACAAGTTCTTTAAGGCTCTAGATCTGTCAGGTTTTTGGTGTTTTAAGTTCTTAGTTGAAATCATGTTGTAGTATGTTATGTACACTTTCGATATATGCTTATAGTACATCTAGATATCAAATACACTGGATTTAGTGACCGGTCAAACTAGCAGGGTCAAGCACAAAAATGGTTTTCTGGGTAACCCAGAAAACCTAAAAGCCCAGTTTCTGACATGCATTGACCGGTCCAGATCTATTGATTCTGTTGACGTTTTGTTGATATTTGGTGTTAGATCTCTTCATTTACATACGGACTACACACTGCAGCTTTTAGATCACTAAAACATCAACCGAAATACAAGTTGTGGAAGCCCAAAATGGACAGGTCGAATTGTTCTTCATTTCTGGGTAACCCAGAAAATAAAGAACAGTTCTGACATCTACTTTGAAGGCTTAGATCTCGCTTGTGTTGTGCTTGTTGATTATGTTTGTTCTTTGATCTTGTAATATTACATTAGTACTACAACCTCTAACCCTTATCTTTCCCAGAAATTTCAAGATATGTCATTAAATGTTGGTCAAAGTTGCTCACTCGAAACTGTGTATGAGGATCTGAGTTTGTATGAAGAACATGAAGAACACCTATAGCGACAGTTCTGTCACTATAGGTGGTCTTTAGCGACAGTTTCAATATAAAAACTATATTTTTATTAAATAATTATAAAAAATTAGTTTTTAATTATTAAAAATACAAAATAAATTATTAAAATTTATTTTAAAATCTAAAAATTAGTTTTTAATTATTTTTAATGTATTTCATAAATATTTAATATTTTTGAAATATTAAAAGTATTTAATTTATTTAATTATTATATTAAATAAATTATTTAAAAATGATTTTAATACATGAAAAATTATTTTAAAATATATTATGATATAAGAAAATATTTTAAGTTTTTTTTAATAACTTTTAATATTATGTGATAAATTTCATTAATAAATTAATATTAATGATAATTATTTTATTTAATAAATACATTAAATAAATTATGGAAAAATAGAATTAATGATTTAAAAATAGTATAAAAATTATTTAAGTGTTATAAAAAAATATTTAATATTTAAAGGTAGATTTTATTAATAATTTATATTAATGATTATTAACTTATTATTAATAATATTAAATTTATTTAATAATTATATAAATAAATAGTTTTATTAATTTAAAAATCATTTAAAAAGAATATAAATGAATTAAAAAAAGTATTAAGTTATACTTAATGACTTTTAATATTTTGATAAATAGTACATTAATAATAAAATATTAATAGAAATTATTTAAAAATGGTTTTAAATGTTTTAAAAATCATTTAAGGGTAATATAAATGTTTTAAAAATATTTTGAGTTATTATAAATAACTTTAATATTTTGACAATAGTTTCATTAATAGTTTAATATTAATTAAATATTAATGATAATAGAATTTTTTAATATTTAAATTATTTAATAATGATTCCGATATTTGAAAATTCATGATAAATTATAATAAATATTTAAAAATTATTATAAGGTCATGAAAAATAATATAACTGATATATAAGTTATCTAAATAGATATTGAACTGCTATATAGAGTCTTAGACTCGATAAATACCTGGTAAAGTTGTCGGTACACTGACATATTTCAGAAGTTGATCTGGACTTAGATAGATTGACTTGATAAATGTTATTTATGATTCAATGGTTGTTAAACTTACATGACAATGTGATTAGGTTATGTGTTGACTGCAAATTGCAGTACAATATGACATGATATGTTATTCTAATCGAACGAATGATCTATTTAATGATAGGGCTTGGTATAAAAGATAAATCTAAGTTGTGTAAGCAGCAGACAAGGCAAGTATCTAACCCTTTGCATTTACTTTATGCAACGGACATGCGTAAGATAATATCTGAACTATTTATTTCAATCGTTTAAATATTTCAACCTTTGTATACACTTATGCAATGATTCTGTATAAGTAAGTTATTAAATTATAATTGTTATACAAGTTCCTTTTATTCTGTTATTGTAAACCAATATATATATTCTGTTTGTTAATTTTTAAATATGGTTATACAAGTGTCCTCACTTGAATAATCATTATATTTTGTCACATGTTGATACATACATATCGGTGTCCAGTATGTACACGTTGAATTAAAAGCTGTCTACGCTATTTGATCTGGCTAGACACAAACTTAAAAGTGTTGTTGAATAAGATAAAAACTTTATTATTGTCCAACCGAATTGTTTTAGTTTGGATTCTAGACTGGTATGAACATCCCAAATATGGGAAACTTTTATGTGCCTAAGGCGGATATGCTGGACAAAAATATCGTCATTGAATGTAGTATTGATCAATACAGGGCATAACGGGTTGATCACCCCCGTGCACATAAGTTATGACGGTTTACAAATGAAGTTCTGTTTAACCTTTTCAAAAATAGAAAACATTGTTCATAGTCTGTCAACTGATCCTCAATTATAGTCAGTACGTAGTTTCAAAAATTTGAAATCAAAATAATATGTTGTTTATTATTGGTTCAGCTTACTTCACAACTGTTGATTCGTTGTAGAAGTATCGTTCAAAGAAAACATTTAATTCGTTTAGCTAACAATTTTTTTTGTTGCTATTACTTGCTGAGCACTCAAATGCTCATCATTGCTTAATTTAAATGTTTTCAGCTAAGTGTGAACAACTTGAAGGCTCTGCCAAGAACAAAGGGAAATGGAAGGTCGCTGAATAAATGATAATGCTATCTTTTGTAATAACTAGACTTTATAAGGATAAGAAAGATATATATTAATTATCATGTAATGTAGCGAATGTTTAAAGGTTTCGTACTTGGAATTGAAAACTCTGATAATATGTAAATTATATTTGATAATCTATATTATTGTTATTATTATTAGTAATATTCCGCTCATAAAAATGGTATCGTGAAGCACCGAGTTCGGATTTCAAGTACCTGAATTTGGGGGGGGGGGCGTCACAGGATGGTATCTAAGCTATAGGGTTAGAAACCTTAGGTGGGATAGACTTAGGCTATAACCTTAGAACAGAGGGAAACGTTGAAAATATAAATAACTCATATAGAGTTTAAAAAGAGATGAATCGGATAAATTCATCATCAAATAAAATAAAAAAATAATAATAACCTATAAAAAACTATTGTTTGTTATGTGTATATATTATATGCTAATCAGGATAATTTATGTGTGTAGATGTCAGGTGAAAAGGATTAGGATACCCTCAGATCGTAAAGAATAAGCCAATGTCAAAGCCAATAGCTGAGATAGAGGCTCAAAGTGAAGGCAACCTCGATGAGGTGGTTATTATGGAAAACGTAATACCAGATCTAGAAATAGTGGAACTGGTAGATAGTGATTCAGACACTGAAGTTGGAGCTGATCAAGCATCAACCGAAGTACAGAACCTACTAGACCAGGTTTCCTCTTTGGAAAAGCTGTGGGCAATAGAAAAACTTTTAAATAGCTAACTGCGAAAAGCATTAATAAAAGTAATGGAAGAATAAGATAAGCTTAAAATCCAAATTGACCAAATTGGAGCTAAAACCAACAAAGCATGCGCAGCTCCGAGCAAAAAGGGGAAAAGAAAGATGAAGGACCGTGATATAGGAAATCCTGATAACAACCAAGGAAAAATTAATCGAATAGAAAGGTGTGCAAATTGTGACAAGAAACATAAAGGTGTATACAGGAAAGGAGAAAATATTTGCTACAATTGCGGACATGAGGGAAATTTCTTTCCTCATTGTCCCAATCCAAAGCAATGTGTCTGTTTTATTTGTGGGATAGAAGATCATCAGGCAAAAAGCTGTCCAAGATCAAGAAAAAGGCGTAGTGAATAGTTAGTATAGGTTATGTGGTGTAGGTGTGTTGAATGTAATATTTGTAATATGTATATTTGTGTAATGTAATATTCTCAACTTTTGTATAAGTTAAGGTTGTAAATCCCGACTTTTGTGGTCACAAATGGATAGCAATACGGGCTATGTTATGTAAATTACTACGACTTAATGAAAATGAACTTATGTTTGAGTAATTAAACAAGTTAAGGTTTAAAATGTAAGTTAAATTATGTTTTATTTAATCAGATAATGCCACCAAGACGTCAAACTAGAAATCAAAGGGAAGAAGAATCTATCAACAACGTTGGGGGACAACAACCAGATCCAGTGCATCAATTTGCAAACATGGTAGCTTGGGCAATGCAATAAGGAATTCCAGCCGCAGGGAACCAGCCAGACAACCGCTTGGCAAACTTCAAAGACTTAAAGGCTGTGGGACTATCAGAATTCAAAGGTACAACTGACCCTGTTGAAGCCCAAACTTGGTTTAAGGAAATCGAAAAGGCGTTAATTATAGCTAGGGTAGCTGAGGGGCAAAAGACCACTTTTGCCACCTACATGATGAAGGGCGAGGCAAATTTTTGGTGGGAAGCGAATCAGGCGAGGGCAGGAGCATGTATAGTTGCTTGGGAAGGGTTTAAAACTTTATTTTTCAAAAACTATTTTTCTTCTGGTATGCAGGCTAGGATGGAGGTTAAATTTTCAGAATTGAAGCAGGAGAATATGACGGTGTCAGAATACGTCGCAAAATTCAATGAATTGGCTAGGTTTACTCCGCATCAAGTCGATACGGAGGCTAGGAAAGCTAGAAGGTTTGAGTTGGGATTAAAACCCTGGCTCTACAACAAGGTGGCGGTGTTGCAAATCCCTACATTTGTAGCACTCATAGAGAAAGCTATTATTGATGAGGAGGGGATTGAGGGCATAACCCTCTACAACAAGGAAAGAAGGAACAAGGGTAAGGTTGAGGGAGCTGGGAAGATAAGAACAAACAGTGGGAATAGGAATGAAAAGAGGAAGGAAAACAACTTTTGGGGTATGCAGGTGAAGCAAGAAGGTACAAAGAAGAAGTAGGTGGTGCAATGTGGGAATTATGGAAAGAACCATTTGGGGGAATGTCTGAAAGGTAAATTTGCATGTTTTAAGTGCGAGCATGAGGGTCATATATGTCCCAACTGCCCCAATCCTAGAATTATTAGTAGGTGTTTTCTGTGCAGATCAAAGGAGCATAAGGTGAAGGACTGTCCGAAAAGGAGGACGGAAGTAGAAAGCGTGAACATTGGGAAAAGCGGTAGAACTTTGGCAATCACAGGACCAACATCATCTAGCAAGCCGACAAAATCTACTGCAAGGGTCTTCAACATGACAGTCCAGAATACGGTGACAGCTGGCAATGGAACTCCACGTATTATTCGTATAATTTTTATTTTATTATACATGATTTTCATAGATATTATAAATTATCTTATAAAGAAAATTTTGAAGGAGGAATTTGAGTTCTTTTAGAAATCAAATTTTCGTTAATCAGAAAGACAAGCTTTATGTTAATAGTTAAAGATCAGTTCGATCAAATTATGATCGAGATCTACTTGTAAGGATTGTATATGCTATGTACCCTGGTATGTATAGGTTTTTAAAAAGGTGATTTCGGGGACGGAATCTTTTATAAGAGAGGGTGAATGTGACGACCCGATATTTTCTATATAAAAAAATCTGAAATTTTGCATATAAATTTTTTATTCATTTTTAAAGATGAGGATTTGTACAAGATATTGTGTAATAGTATTTTTGCAATAAATAAAAATACATTTATTACATGAATAATTAAAAATAATTTTATTTCAGAATTATTGATTATTATAAATCATATTCTTACAATAATTAATTTATTGGTAGAAATGTTTTTATCATTATTTTCTATGAAAATATAATTATATATTATTTAAATAATATATGAAATGATTTTTAAAATAATTATAATAATTATTCTATTATATGAATTTTAGTACAGATTATTAAGTTAATTATTTTACCTTAATTATTATGGTTAAATCGGGAAGAATAAATCAGATATGGAATCCAAACCCTAATTTTAGGATTTTATCAAGGAATGAGAATAATAATATAATATTAATTATATTTTGATTTTTCAGTGCTATAAATATGTACTGTATGTACGTACTTAGTATGGTTGGTTAATTATGGTGTTTAATGTCAAAATCCTAGTTTTAGTATGGGAAACCCTAATTTGAAAATCAATTGTGAGTTTAAGACTGTTATATAACTGTGTTATATGATTTATGTTGTGTATTAAATGATTAATTAGGTAAACCCTAATTAAAAAAATTTAAAAACCCTAAATAATTTTTAGAAATCCTAAGTTATTAAAAACCCTAATTTTAATTGCTAAACCCTAATTTGAAACTCAAATTAGAGTTCAAGATTGATTGGTAATTGTGTTAATGTGATTAATTAACAAGTTTTAGAATTACAATTGCTTATTATGGACACCCTAAATTTTTATACCCTAATTACTAAACTAGAACCCTAATTTGGTAATTAAAAACCCTAATTTGCTAATTTGGTAACCCTAATTTGTTAATTGTAAGCTAAATGCTAATTAGTGGACACTAAAACACCAATGTTCATGTATAGTGTAATTAGAAAACCAATTTAATTAAGAAAACCCTAATTTCAAATTGTTAGAAACTAAAATTCTATTTATTTATTTATTTTTGCTTAATTAGAAGTCCTACAAAATTTATTGTACAAGACCTTAGGGTTAATCCCTAAGGGTCAAACACTAAGGGTTTCGGACGAGATTACACAAATGTCATTAAAATTGTATGACAAATGACTATTATGCCCTTATTGCATTATTGAGGTTTACTTATAGAACTTGGTCTAGTTGGAGTGGTTGGCCAATCCTAGGGTAGCCATGTGACTGGAATTGAAAATATCAGCCTTTTAGCTAGCCAAATTCATTGTATTCAAGTAGTATAAATGGATCAAAGAGAGAGAAAAATTCATTTGTTACCTCATTTGGCACAAGTACACAACCTATACTCTCTCTCTCTCTCTCTTAAACCAACGAAATCATAAGATAAATCAGTCCCATATTCAAGCCCCACTAACATCTACAACAAATCAGTAGCCTAAGATCAAGATTGATCAAAGTAAAGGTATAAACCCTACTTAAAAATATGTACACTGATCCCATGTTAGATGTTGTTCTTTTTTGTGTTAAATATGTTGTATGTAGTGTATAATGATGATCTGGTTTGCTAGAAGTTAGATTCATAACATCTAGAGGCTTGAATTTAAAGATTTACAAAATCTGGAAATTTCATTTTTTGATGTCCGACAACCAAATGTCAGGAATTGTAGATCTCTGTCTATGTTTAGTTTTTGTGTTCTAAGTGTTTAATCTTGTAGTATGTAATGAGTTCTATACTCTGGAAGTTGAATCAAGGTCATAGCCTGAACAGATTGCAAGGTATTCTTGGTCAAAGGTCGTTGACCGACCATGACCAGACCATTTCTGGGTAACCCAGAAATGGGTTTTCAGTGTCTGACAAGTTCTTTAAGGCTCTAGATCTGTCAGGTTTTTGGTGTTTTAAGTTCTTAGTTGAAATCATGTTGCAGTATGTTATGTACACTTTCGATATATGCTTATAGTACATCTAGATATCAAATACACTGGATTTAGTGACCGGTCAAACTAGCAGGGTCAAGCACAAAAATGGTTTTCTGGGTAACCCAGAAAACCTAAGAGCCCAGTTTCTGACATGCATTGACCGGTCCAGATCTATTGATTCTGTTGACGTTTTGTTGCTATTTGGTGTTAGATCTCTTTATTTACATACGGACTATACACTGCAGCTTTTAGATCACTAAAACATCAACCAAAATACAAGTTGTGGAATCATAAAATGGACAGGTCGAACTGTTCTTCATTTATGGCTAACCCAGAAAATGAAGAACAGTTCTGACATCTACTATGAAGGCTTAGATATCGTTTGTGTTGTGCTTGTTGATTATGTTTGTTCTTTGATCTTGTAATATTACATTAGTACTACAACCTCTTACCCTTATCTTTCCCAGAAATATCATGATCTGTCATTAAAAGTTGGTCAAAGTTGTTCACTCGAAACTGTGTATGAGGATCTGGGTTTGTATGAAAAACATGAAGAAAACCTATTGCGACAGTTCTGTCACTATTGGTGGTCTTTAGCGACAATTTCAAAATAAAAACTATATTTTTATTATTAAATAATTATAAAAAATTAGTTTTTAATTATTTTTAAAAATATAAAATAAATTATTAAAAATTATTTTAAAATCTAAAAATTAGTTTTTAATTATTTTTAATATATTTCATAAATAATTTAAAATTTTTGAAATATTAAAAGTATTTAATTTATTTAATTATTTAAAAATAGTAAATAAATTTATTTTTAAAAATGATTTTAATAATTCATATTAAAAAACTTATTTTAATAATATTAAATATATTTATGATATAAGAAAATATTTTAAGTTTTTTTAATAACTTTTAATATTATGTAATGAATTTCATTAATAAATTTAATATTAAATGATAATTATTTTATTTTATTAAATATATTAAATAAGTTTAATGGTTTAATAAATCATTTAATTGAATGATTTGAAAAATATTATAAAAAAATATTTAATAAGTATATAGGTAAAATGGATATTGATATTTAGACTATTAAAGGTAGATGACATATTTCAGTAATAATGGACTTAGATTCAATGGTTGTTAAACTTACATGACAATATGATTAGGTTATGTGCTGACAGCATATAGCAGTACAAAATGACATGATATGTTATTCTAATCGAACAAATGATCTATTTAATGATAGGGCTTGGTATAAAAGATAAATCTAAGTTGTGTAAGCAGCAAACAAGGCAAGTACCTAACCTTTGCATTTACTTTATGCAACGGACATGCGTAAGATAATATCTGAACTATTCATTTTAATTGTTCAAATATTTCAACCTTTGTATACACTTATGCAATGATTCTGTATAAGTAAGTTATTAAATTATAATTGTTGTACAAGTTCCTTTTATTTTGTTATTGTAAATCAAGATATATATTTTGTTCGTTAATTTCTAAACATGGTTATATAAGCTTCCTCACTTGGATAATCATTATATTTTGTCACATGTTGATACATACATATTGGTGTCCAGTATGTACACGTTGAATTAAAAGCTATCTAAGCTATTTGATCTGGCTAGACACAAACGTAAAAGTGTTGTTGAATAAGATAAGAACTTTATTATTATCCAACCGAATTGTTTTGGTTTGGATTCTAGACTGGTATGAACATCCCAAATATGGGAAACTTTTATGTGCCTAAGGCGGATATACTGGACGAAAATATCGTCCTTGAATGTAGTATTGATCAATACAGGGCATAACGGGTTGATCACCCTCGTGCCCGTAAGTTATGACAGTTTATAGATGAAGTTTTGTTTAACCTTTTCGAAAATAGAAAATAATGTTCATAGTCTGTCAACTGATCCTCATTTATAGTCAGTACGTAGTTTCAAAAATTTGAAATCAAAATAATAAGTTGTTTATTATTGGTTCAGCTTACTTCACAACTGTTGATTCGTTGTAGAAGTATCGTTCAAAGAAAACATTTAATTCGTTCAGCTAACAATTTTTTTTGTTGCTATTACTTGCTGAGCACTCAAATGCTCATCCTTGCTTAATTTAAATGTTTTCAGCTAAGTGTTAACAACTTGAAGGCTCTGCCAAGAACAAAGGGAAATGGAAGGTCGCTGAATGAATGATAATGCTATCTTTTGTAATAACTAGACTGTATAAGGATAAGAAAGATATATATTAATTATCATGTAATGTAACGAATGTTTAAAGGTTTCATACTTGGGATTGAAAACTCTGATACTATGTAAATTATATTTGATAATCTATATTATTGTTATTACTATTAGTAATATTCCGCTCATAGAAATGGTATCGTGAATCATCGAGTTCGGGTTTCAAGTACTTGAATTTGGGGGGGGGGGGAGCGTCTCATGATGGTATCTGAGCTATAAGGTTAGAAACCTTAGGTGGGATAGACTTAGGCTATAACCTTAGAACAGAGGAAAACGTTAAAAATATAAATAACTCATATAGAGTTTAAAAAGAGATGAATCGGATAAATTCATCATCAAACAAAATAAAAAAAAAACCTATATAAAACTATTATTTGTTATGTGTATATATTATATGCTAATCAGGATAATTTATGTGTGTAGATGTCAGGTAAAAAAGGATTAGGATACCCTCAGATCGTAAAGAAGGAGCCAATGTCAAAGCCAATAGCTGAGATAGAGGCTCAAAGTGAAAGCAACCTCGATGAGGTGGTTATTGTGCAAAACATAATACCAGATCCAGAAATGGTGGAACTTATAGATAGTGATTCAGCCACTGAAGTTGGAGCTGATCAAGCATCAACCGAAGTACAGAATGTACTGGACTAGGTTTCCTCCTTGGAAAAGATGTGGGCAATAGAAAAACTTTTAAATAGCTAACTGCGAAAAGCATTAATAGAAGCAATGGAAGAACAAGATAAGCTTAAAATCCAAATTGACCAAATTGGAGCTAAAAGCAATAAAGCATGCGCAGATCCGTGTAAGAAGGGGAAAAGAAAGATGAAGGACCGTGATATAGGAAATCCTGATAACAACCAAGGAAAAATTAATCGAATAGAAAGGTGTGCAAATTGTGACAAGAAACATGAAGGTGTATACAGGAAAGGAGAAAATATTTGCTACAATTGCAGACATGAGGGACATTTCTCTCCTCATTGTCCCAATCCAAAGCAATGTGTCTATTTTATTTATGGGATAGAAGATCATCAGGCAAAAAGCTGTCCAAGATCAAGAAAAAGGCGTAGTGAATAGTTAGTATAGGTTATGTGGTGTAGGTGTGTTAAATGTAATATTTGTGATATGTATGTTTGTGTAATGTAATATTCTCAACTTTTGTATAAGTTAAGGTTGTAAATCTCGACTTTTATGGTCACAAAGGGATAGCAATATGGACTATGTTATGTAAATTACTACGACCTAATGAAAATGAACTTATGTTTGAGTAATGAAACAAGTTTAAGGTTTAGAATGTAAGTTAAATTATGTTTTATTTAATCAGATAATGCCGCCAAGACGTCAAACTATAAATCAAAGGGAAGAAGAATTTATCAACAATGCTGGGGGACAACAACCAGATCCAATACATCAATTTGCAAACATAGTAGCTCAGGCAATGCAATAAGGAATTCCAGCTGCAGGGAACCAGCCAGACAACCGCTTGGCAAACTTCAAGGACCTCAAGGCTGTGGGACTGTCGGAATTCAAAGGTACAACTGACCCTATTGAAGCCCAAACTTGGGTTAAGGAAATCGAAAAGGCGTTCATTATAGCTAGGGTAGCTGAGAGGCAAAAGACCGCTTTTACCACCTACATGATGAAGGGTGAGGCAAATTTTTGGTGGGAAGAAAATCAGGCGAGGGCAGGAGCAAGTATAGTTGCTTGGGAAGGGTTTAAAACTTTATTTTTCAAAAACTATTTTTCTTCTGGTATGCAGGCTAGGATGGAGGTTAAATTTTTAGAATTGAAGCAGGAGAATATGACGGTGTCAGAATACACCGTAAAATTCAATGAATTGGCTAGGTTTACTCCGCATCAAGTCGATATGGAGGCTAGGAAAGCGTGAACATGGGGAAAAGTAGTGGAACTTTGGCAATCACAGGACCAACATCATCTAGCAAGCCGACAAAATCTACTGCAAGGGTCTTCAACATGACAGTCCAGGATACGACGACAGCTGGCAATGGAACTCCAGGTATTATTTGTATAATTTTTATTTTATTATACATGATTTTCATAGATATAGTAAATTATCTTAGAAAGAAAATTTTAAAGGAGGGTTTTGAGTTCTTTTAGAAATCAAACTTTCGTTAATCAGAAAGACAAGCTTTATGTTAATAGTTAAATATCAGTTTGATCAAATTATGATCGGAATCTACTTGTAATGATTGTATATGCTATGTACCGTGGTATGTATAGGTTTTTAAAACGGTGATTCCGGGGACGGAATCTTTATAAGGGAGGGTGAATGTGACAACCCGATATTTTCTATATAAAAAAATCTGAAATTTTGCATATACTTTTTTTTATATTTTTAAAGATGAGGATTTGTACAAGATATTGTGTATATGTATTTCTGTGATAAATAAAAATATATTTATTAGATGAATAATTAAAAATAATTTTATTTTAGAATTATTGATTATTATAAATTATATTCTTACAATAATTAATTTATTGGTAGAAATGTTTTTATTATTATTTTCTATGAAAATATAATTATATATTATTTAAATAATATATGAAATAATTTTTAAAATAAATATAATAATTATTCAATTATATGAATTTTAGTATAGATTATTAAGTTGATTATTTTATCTTAATTATTATGGTAAAATCGGGAAGAATAAATCATTTATGGAATCCAAACCCTAATTTTGGGATTTTATCAAGGAATTAGAATAATAATATAATATTAATTATTAGATTTTTCGGTGCTATAAATATGTACTGTATGTACGTACTGAAGATGGTTGGTCAATTATGGTGTTTAATGTCAAAACCCTAGTTTTACTATGGGAAATCCTAATTTGAAAATCAATTGTGAGTTTAAGACTGTTATATAACTGTGTTATATGATTTATGTTGTGTATTAAATGATTAATTAGGTAAACCCTAATTAAAAAAATTTAAAAACCCTAAATAATTTTTAGAAACCATAAGTTATTAAAAACCCTAATTTTAATTGCTAAACCCTAATTTGAAACTCAAATTAGAGTTTAAGATTGATTGGTAATTGTGTTAATGTGATTAATTAACAAGTATTAGAATTACAATTACTTATTATGGAAACCCTAAATTTTTAAACCCTAATTACTAAACTAGAACCCTAATTTGGTAGTTAGAAACCCTAATTTGCTAATTTGGTAACCCTAATTTGTTAATTGTAAGCTAAATGCTAATTAGTTGACACTAAAACACCAATGTTCATGTAGAGTGTAATTAGAAAACTAATTTAATTAAGGAAACCCTAATTTCAAATTTTTAGAAACTAAAATTTTAATTATTTATTTATTTTTGCTTAATTAGAAATCCTACAAAATTTATTATGCAAGACCTTAGGGTTAAACCCTAAGTGTCAAATCCTGAGGGTTTAGGACGAGATTACACAAATACCATTAAAATTATATGACAAATGACTATTATGCCCTTATTACATTATTGAGGTTTACTTGTAGAACTTGGTCTAGTTGGAGTGGTTGGCCAATTATAGGGTAGCCATGTGACTAGAATTGAAAATCTCAGCCTTTTAGCTAGCCAAATTTATTGTATTCAAGTAGTATAAATGGATCAAAGAGAGATAAAAATTCATTTGTTACCTCATTTGGCACAAGTACACAACCTAGACTCTCTCTCTCTCTTAAACCAACGAAATCATAAGACAAATCAGTCCCACATTCAAGCCCCACTAACATCTACAACAAATCAGTAGCCTAAGATCAAGATTGATCAAAGTAAAGGTATAAACCCTACTTCAAAATCTGTCCATTGATCCCATGTTAGATGTTATTTTTTTGTGTTAAATATGTTGTATGTAGTGTATAATGATAATCTGGGTTGCTAGACGTTAGATCCATAACATCTAGAGGCTCGGATTTGAAGATTTACAAAATCTGGAAATTTCATTTTTTTGATGTCTGACAACCAAATGTCAGGAATTGTAGATCTCTGTCTGTGTTTAGTTTTTGTGTTCTAAGTGTTTAATCTTGTAGTATATCATGAGATCTATACTCTGGAAGTTGAATCAAGGTCATAGCCTGAACAGATTGCAAGGTATTCTTGGTCAAAGGTCGTTGACCGACCATGACCAGACCATTTCTGGGTAACCCAGAAATGGGTTTTCAGTGTCTGACAAGTTCTTTAAGGCTCTAGATCTGTCAGGTTTTTGGTGTTTTAAGTTCTTAGTTGAAATCATGTTGCAGTATGTTATGTACACTTTCGATATATGCTTATAGTACATCTAGATATCAAATACACTGGATTTAGTGACCAGTCAAACTAGCAGGGTCAAGCACAAAAATAGTTTTCTGGGTAACCCAGAAAACCTAAGAGCCCAGTTTCTGACAAGCATTGACCGGTCCAGATCTATTTATTCTGTTGACATTTTGTTGATATTTGGTGTTAGATCTCTTCATTTAGATAGGGACTACACACTGCAGCTTTTAGATCACTAAAACATCAACCGAAATACATGTTGTGGAAGCCCAAAATGGACAGGTCGAACTGTTCTTCATTTCTAGGTAACCCAAAAAATGAAGAACAGTTCTGACCTACTTTGAAGGCTTAGATCTCACTTGTGTTGTGCTTGTTGATTATGTTTGTTCTTTGATCCAGTAATATTACATTAGTACTACAACCTCTAACCCTTATCTTTCCCAGAAACATCATAATCTGTCATTAAAAGTTGGTCAAAGTTGCTCACTCGAAACTGTGTATGAGGATCTGGGTTTGTATGAAGAATATGAAGAACACCTATAGTGACAGTTCTATCACTATTGGTGGTATTTAACGACAGTTTCAAAATAAAAACTATATTTTTATTAAATAATTATAAAAAATGAGTTTTTAATTATTAAAATTATAAAATAAATTATTACAACATATTTTAAAATCTAAAAAGTAGTTTTTAATTATTTTTAATATATGTCATAAATATTTAATATTTTTGAAATTTTAAAAGTATTTAATTTATTTAATTATTATATTAAATAAATTATTTAAAAATATATTATGATATAAGAAAATATTTTTAAGTTTTTTTAATAACTTTTAATATTATGTGATGAATTTCATTAATAAATTAATATTAATGATAATTATTTTATATAATAAATATATTAAATAAGTTATGGAAAAATAGAATTAATGATTTAAAATAGTATAAAAATTATTTAAGTGTTATAAAAAAATATTTTAAGTTATAAAAAATAACTTTTAATAGTTAAAGGTAGATTTTATTAATAATTTAATATTAATGATTATTAACTTATTATTAATAATATTAAATTTATTTAATAATTATATTAAATAAATAGTTTAAAAATGGTTTTATTAATTTAAAAATGATATAAATGAATTAAATATATTATTAAGTTATACTTAATGACTTTTAATATTTTGATAAATAGTACATTAATAATTAAATATTAATGGAAATTATTTAAAAATGATTTTAAATGTTTTAAAAATTATTTAAGGGTAATATAAATGTTTTAAAAATATTTTGAGTTATTATAAATAACTTTAATATTTTGGCAATGGTTTCATTAATAGTTTAATATTCATTAAATATTAATGATAATAGAATTGTTTAATATTTAAATAATTTAATAATGAATCTGATATTTGAAAATTCATAATAAATTATAATAAATGTTTAAAAATTATTATAAGGTCATGAAAAATAATATAAATCCATTATCTGATAATTATTTTTAATATTAAAATATTAATATTTTCATGACAAAATATCAAAAGTTATATTTTATAACTTAAAATATTTTTATAACACTTAAATCATTTTTAAATGATTTATAAATCATTAATTCTATTTTTTCATAATTTATTTAATATATTTATTAAATAAATTAATTATCATTAATGTTAATTAATTAATGAATTTCATCTCAAAATATTAAAAGTCATTAAAAATAACTTAAAATATTTTCTTATACCATAATATAATTTTTTATGATTTTTCATGTATTAAAATCATTTTTAAATAATTTATTTAATACTATAATTAAGTAAATTAAATACCATTACTATTCCAAAAATATTGAATATTTATGAAATATATGCAGAATAATTAAAAACTAATTTTTGGACTTTAAAATAATTTTGAGGAATTTATTTTGTATTTTTAATAATTAAAAACCATTTATTTCAATTTATTTAATAAAATAATTTATTTTCTGAAATTAAATGTCACTAAAGGGCCCTAGAGCGACAAAACCGTCGCTATAGGTGATCTTAGCCTGTTCTTGAGTGTTCTTCAGATCTTCATGTCAGTTAGCAAGGTGGGTAGTTTGACCGCCACTAATTCTTCGATCGTTAAGTTTCTGAGTTCGAAATTGGGTTGGGATTATAGTATTGATGTATCACTACAACCTAAAGCAACTTTCATGCCCATAACATAACACAACAGAGATACAAAGACCTCCAAAAATCATGTCAGGCATTGTCTTCATTTTCTGGGTTACCTAGAAATGAAGAACAGCCCCAACACCTACTTTGAAGCTTTGAATCTTATCTTTCTGTGCTCGGTTTGTTTGATATAGTGGTTCATACATGTATTATAGATGACAGAGTACAATTGTATATCACCAGATCATAACAACATCACATAAGACAGATAAAGGCTGGTCAAAGTGCATGCCAATAACTGCCTTTGAAGATTTATGGGTTTCCCAGAATCTTCATCTGGCATGATGGTCAACCCAAGTTTGACCGGCTACAACTTCGTTTCTGTTATGGATATGGGTGATACAAAGGCTGGAAAGTGTAGTCCTTATGTCAGAATACAATATCAAATCACTAACACGGACTAAAACACAAAGAATAGCAAGATCAGAGTCTCGAAAAATGTTGTCATGAGGTTCCTGGGAATCTGGGCTGCCCAGAATTCAATTCCCGTGATCAGTCATCGTGGTTTGACTGATCATATTTTACAATCTAGACAAGATTTGACACTGTTTCAAGTTCCAGATTACAGTACACATAGCATAGAACATATCCCTAACATAAAACACAACAAACAACAAACAGATAAAGATCTATGGACCCTGACATATAGCTGTCAGACTAATTTTTTTTTTTCAACTTTTCCAGATTTGTGAAATATTTAGATTCGTGCATCTAAATGTTATGGATCCATGATCCAATAACTCAGATCATTAAAAGACACCCTATAACACATATCTAACCAATCATTAACAACATCTAACATCAGATCATAAAATTTTAAGATTTAGGGTTTTTATACCTTATTCATGCTTGATCTTGATTCTGATCATCATGATCTGTTCTTGAGATGCTATTGATCATTCTATGGACTGAATAACTAATTGATTTCGGATGTTTAGAGAGAGAGAGAGAGAGTTTCTTGAGAGCTTGATAGCAAAGGAGCAAAATTTTTGAACTTTCTCTCTCTTCAATTATTTAAAAACTTGGAAGCAATTGTGACAACCCGATATTTTCTATATAAATAAATCTGAAATTTTGCATATAATTTTTTTTTATTTTTAAAGATGAGGATTTGTACAAGATATTGTGTATATATATTTCTGTGATAAATAAAAATACATTTATTACATGAATAATTAAAAATAATTTTATTTCAAAATTATTAATTATTATAAATTATATTCTTATAATAATAAATTTATTGGTAGAAATGTTTTTATTATTATTTTCAATGAAAATATAATTATATATTATTTAAATAATATATAAAATAATTTTTAGAATAATTATAATAATTATTCTATTATATGAATTTTAGTACAGATTATTAAGTTAATTATTTTACCTTAATTATTAAGGTTAAATCGGGAAGAATAAATCAGATATGGAATCCAAACCCTAATTTTGAGATTTTATCAAAGAATGAGAATAATAATATAATATTAATTATATTTTGATTTTTCAGTGCTATAAATATATTCTATTTGTACGTACTGAGGATGGTTGGTCAATTATGGTGTTTATTGTCAAAACCCTAGTTTTACTATGGAAAACCCTAATTTGAAAATCAATTGTGAGTTTAAGACTGTTATATAACTATGTTATATGATTTATGTTGTGTATTAAATGATTAATTAGGTAAACCCTAATTAAAAAAATTTAGAAACCCTAAATAATTTTTAAAAAACCTTTAGTTATTAAAAACCCTAATTTTAATTGTTAAACCCTAATTTGAAACTCAAATTAGAGTTCAAGATTAATTGGTAATTGTGTTAATGTGATTAATTAACAAGTATTAGAATTACAATTGCTTATTATAGAAACCCTAATTACTAAACTAGAACCCTAATTTGGTAATTAGAAACCCTAATTTGCTAATTTGGTAACCCTAATTTGTTAATTGTAAGCTAAATGCTAATTAGTGGACACTAAAACAATAATGTTCATGTATAGTGTAATTAGAAAACCAATTTAATTAAGAAAACCCTAATTTCAAATTTTTACAAACTAAAATTCTATTTATTTATTTATTTTTGCTTAATTAGAAATCCTACAAAATTTATGGTGCAAGACCTTAGGGTTAAACCCTAAGAGTCAAACCCTAAGGGTTTAGGATGAGATTACACAAATGCCATTAAAATTGTATGACAAATGACTATTATGCCCTTAATGCATTATTGAGGTTTACTTGTAGAACTTGGTCTAGTTGGAGTGGTTGGCCAACCCTAGGGTAGCCATATGACTAGAATTGAAAATCTCAGCCTTTTAGCTAGCCAAATTCATTGTATTCAAGTAGTATAAATGGATCAAAGAGAGAGAAAAATTCATTTGTTACCTCATTTGGCACAAGTACACAACCTAGACTCTCTCTCTCTCTTAAACCAACGAAATCATAAGACAAATCAGTCCCATATTCAAGCCCCACAAACATCTACAACAAATTAGTAGCCTAAGATCAAGATTGATCAAAGTAAAGGTATAAACCCTACTTAAAAATATGTCCATTGATCCCATGTTAGATGTTATTTTTTTGTGTTAAATATGTTGTATGTAGTGTATAATGATGATCTGGGTTGCTAGACGTTAGATCCATAACATCTAGAGGCTCGGATTTGAAGATTTACAAAATCTGGAAATTTCGTTTTTTTGATGTCTGACAACCAAATGTCGGGAATTGTAGATCTCTGTCTGTGTTTAGTTTTTGTGTTCTAAGTGTTTAATCTTGTAGTATATCTTGAGATCTATACTCTGGAAGTTCAATCAAGGTCATAGCCTGAACAGATTGCAAGGTATTCTTGGTCAAAGGTCGTTGACCGACCATGACCAGACCATTTCTGGGTAACCTAGAAATGGGTTTTCGGTGTCTGACAAGTTCTTTAAGGCTCTAGATCTGTCAGGTTTTTGGTGTTTTAAGTTCTTAGTTGAAATCAAGTTGCAGTATGTTATGTACACTTTTGATATATGCTTATAGTACATCTAGATATCAAATACACTGGATTTATTGACCGGTCAAACTAGCAGGGTCAAGCACAAAAATAGTTTTCTAGGTATCCCAGAAAACCTAAGAGCCCAGTTTCTGACATGCATTGACCGGTTCAGATCTATTGATTCTGTTAACATTTTGTTGATATTTGGTGTTAGACCTTTTCATTTACATACGGACTGCACACTGTAGCTTTTAGATCACTAAAACATCAACCGAAATATAAGTTGTGGAAGCCCGAAATGGACAGGTCGAACTGTTCTTCATTTCTGGGTAACCCAGAAAATGAAGAACAGTTCTGACATCTACTTTGAAGGCTTAGATCTCGCTTGTGTTGTGCTTGTTGATTATGTTTGTTCTTTGATCTTGTAATATTACATTAGTACTACAACCTGTAATCCTTATCTTTCCCAGAAACATCATAATCTATCATTAAAAGTTGGTCAAAGTTGGTCACTCGAAACTGTGTATGAGGATCTGGGTTTGTATAAAGAACACCTATAGTGACAGTTCTGTCACTGTTGATGGTCTTTAGCGACAGTTTCAAAATAAAAACTATATTTTTATTAAATAAATAAAAAATTAGTTTTTAATTATTAGAAATATAAAATAAATTATTCAAAATTATTTTAAAATCTAAAAATTAGTTTTTAATTATTTATAATATATTTCATAAATATTTAATTATTTTGAAATATTAAAAGTATTTAATTTATTTAATTAGTATATTAAATAAATTATTTAAAAATGATTTTAATACATGAAAAATCATTTAAAAATATATTATGATATAAGAAAATATTTTAAGTTTTTTTTATTAACTTTTAATATTATGTGATGAATTTCATTAATAAATTAATATTAATGATAATTATTTTATTTAATAAATATATTAAATAAGTTATGGAAAAATAGAATTAATGATTTAAAAATAGTATAAAAATTATTTAAGTGTTATAAAAAAATATTTTAAGTTATAAAATATAACTTTTAATATTTAAAGGTAGATTTTATTAATAATTTACTATTAATAATTATTAACTTATTATTAATAATATTAAATTTATTTAATAATTATATTAAACAAATAGTTTAAAAATGGTTTTATTAATTTAAAAATCATTTAAAAATTATATAAATGAATTAAATATATTATTAAGTTGTAGAAGTATCGTTCAAAAAAAATATTTAATTCATTCAGCTAACTGTTTTTTTATTGTTATTACTTGCTGGGCACTCAAATGTTCATCCTTGCTTAATTTAAATATTGTCAGCTAAGTGTGAACCACCTGAAGGCTCTGCCAAGAACAAAGGGAAAGGGAAGGTCGTTGAATAAATGAAAATGTTATCTTTTGTAATAGCTAGACTTTATAAGGATAAGAATGATATATATTAATTATCATGTAATGTAACGAATGTTTAAACATTTCGTACTTGGGATTGAAAACTCTGATAAGATGTAAATTATATTTGATAATCTTTATTATTTTTATTATTATTAGTAATATTACGTTCATAGAAATGGTATCGTGAAGCATCGAGTTCGAGTTTCAAGTAGCTGAATTTTTTTTGGGGGGGGGGGCGTCACAGCAATAGATATGGCTGATAAAATGGGACTGATTCTGTGATATAAGTCCCATGTGGGATATCTAGAGGCTCACTAGCTCCAAATATGGCAATAATTGCAAGCTACTTCAATAATGCACCAAGGGTATTTTAGACATTTCCATACATTTAAGGGTATTTTAGTAACTTGTACAAACCCTTAGGGTTTGACCCTTAGGGTTTAAAAATAATTTTTTTTTCTAATTAGATTTTAAAATTAGAAAATTAAGATTTCTAAATTATAATTAGGGTTTGCTAATTATATTAATGATTCCCTAATCACATTAGGGATTGATAATTAGGATCAATGCTTTCTAATTAACATTAAAATTATTAAATTAACAACTAGGTTTTTCCTAATTATAGATTAGGGTTTCTAGTCCAGCAATTAGAATTTTCTAACTAATCAATTAGGGTTATCCCTTATTAGGTCATTATTAATAATGTTTAAACTTTATACTAGCATTTGCACTCCCAAATTAGGGTTTTCAACTTCCGGATTAGGGTTTCGAATTCCCGGAACTGAAATTAGGGTTTCCAGAACCGGTTTTACGGTTTCTTATAAATAATAATAATTTTCTAACTGAACGTTGACGTTCTTAATATAATATTAGGGTTTGTCGCTGATATATATTATCTGGTCAACCCTTGACCCTTAACCACATACTTTACACATATAATACCATATACACAGAACATATACACTTAAACTCTTAATCTTTAATAATTCTCCAGAAAAAATTTATATTCACAAAATTCATTCTCGGAAATCTCAAATCTATTCACTTATTTTCTGTCTAGGTTTATTATTTAACATTAATTCAATATTTTGAGATTTAAATAATTTACTAAATTCTCGGGTTGTCACAATAGCCCTTAAGTTATTCAATTCTTCATTTCTAATATATAATCAGGATCACACTAGTTTCTTTTATTTGTTTATATAATAAACAAATATAAACCATCACATAATATTCATATTCACTTACTCATATAATAATTAAATAAATTGTGACATACTCCACAATTCTCTTAGATTAGGACAGTAGTATATATTTAAATACTAGAACCACTAAATAAAAATAACCATTTAGGTCATTTAATTCTCATACCATAATTAAATAACTTATTCAAGTTATACAATTTATATTGTATAATTAAATTAAATTTCCTCCTCCTATCCATAAATTGTTTTCAAAGAATTTATTTATATATATAATTTAATATATTCAATTATTTATTCAAATATGAATTTAATTTACTAACTAGTTGATACCAATATACATATTTGCATATTGGATCTCATCTAATATTTTTACTTTACATCCTTTGGTGTAATATTAAATATTATACCATTATCCATATAATATAATACCATATATTCAATTATTTTTTTTACTTTCTATAAATTGTATTCACAATTTATTTAACTGGAGTAAATATATTAATATATTCACCACATACACATATTCTTAGGAACTTATACACTAAACATATGCCTCATTATCAGACTACCACTTATAGTCTATTAAATCATTCAAGTTCTTCTCCAAAAAATTGAAATCCTTAAAATTCCTTCACAGAAACGTCAAATCCATACACTTATTTTCTGTCTAGGTTCATCTTATAACATTTAATCAATCATTTTAGGATTTTAATAATTATCTAAATTTTTGGGTTGTCACAGCCCGGGTAGCCTCGGGCCATGCAGGTCCCGTCGTCTCGAAGTATGTGCACTTGGGCTATGCGATGTCCGCTCGAACATTCATAACTTTCAATCCGAGCATCCGTTAAAGGAGTGTTGTACCATTTTCAGAAAGCTCTTGTTCTGAGCTACACAATGGCATGAGAATAGAGGTTTTATGAAGGTGGGAAGATGGGTCCATGACCAGATCTCCAAGTCTTCAATGTCTATCCGTTGTACTGTCTTGTGGAGTTGTCACCTAGGATTTGAGCTATGGTTCTTGTGGGACATCCTTGTACGTAGTATGAGCTGAACTTTGGTGAGGCGACGTGAATGTGATGTTGAGGTGGCAAAATGATGACTTTTCCCCAACTGGGATTATCTCCGGCTTTGGAGCAGTTGTAGTAGTAGTTTCTCCGGGTTATCTCCAAGATTAGGCTACTGTTGATTCTGAATGTCCTTAGGGTTATCTCTGAGGTTGGCTTGACCTCTCAAGGTTATCTCTGGGGTTGGAACTGAGTCTCCCGAGGTTGAAACTGACTTTTCTAGTGTTATCTTCGGAACTTGGACTGTATCCCTCAGGGTTATCTCCGAGGTTGAAACTGGATCTCCCGGGGTTGTCTCTAGGGTTGAAACTGACTCTATAAGGTTTATCTCCAAGATTGAAAACTGGATCTCCCAGGGTTGTCTCCCGGGTTTGGAACTGACTTGACTTTCAGGGTTATCTCTGGATGACGATTCTACCCTCCAGCATGGTTAGTAACAGGAACACAAAGTTTTGAGTGTATACATATTCCTCTCTTTATCATATTCATGCGATGCAATGACATAGATAGGATAAAACTACTAGACACTCTAAATATGACAAGATAAACATGATGCAAATACAATACATCATGATGTAATGCTATGCTGAATGTTGTTCGTTGGAATGATTTCCAATGGGATGTGATAATTGCCTGCCCCTGTTGCTTTTATTGGGGGATGGAGGTGTTTTCAATGATGGCCCTGTTGAACCACTTTGATGTCTACTCGACCGGTAGTTTACAAAGCTCTCATCACATGAATCTTCCAATGCAACGCTAGGGTAAGTGCCAGTTGCTATATGAGCCTGATTTGCTGACAAGTCGCAGAGATGTCTTTGACATCCCTGGAGTGGAGGTTTCTCAATGATTGAGACCATAAGATGTTTATATTGGGGTTATCACCAAAGTCCTTAATCCTTTGTATAGGCTTTCCACCGAAAACGTTCTTCTCTTTTGCAAGGAACTCTTGAGGATAGTGTTTGGATTGTTGGGGATCTGTATAGCAGATTCTATCATTGGTCCTCCCCGATAAGGATGGTTTTCTGTGGTTTGTATCATCGGGTTTCTCTGACGCTTCACTGGAGTTATTGCAAATGGTTTGCAATGTCAGGGATGTCTGACCCTCGTTGAAGTAGCTTTCAACAGCTTGCATCACGGGACCCTTTTTCGATGCTTTGTTGGAATTATTTCCAACGGCTAGTAATGTCAGGACTACCTGACCCTCGTTGAAATAGCTTCCAACGGCTTGGGATGTCTGAAATCTCCGCTAGGGATGTATTTCTGACGAGAAATACTCTTGATGAGTTTGTATGCTTTTTATGGCAATCACAACCCCAGGTTGATGGCATCGAACTTTTGCAATGCGTTGACAAGGGTCGCTTTCAGTAGCTTTCATCATTGGCTTTCTGAACCCTGTATCTGGGTGAATAGCAATGATTGATATCCAAACCCGCAGTTTGGTCTCTGAAATTAGGATATCAAGCTTTTCCACTTAATCGCGTAGCATCTTTTTTCTTGATTTGAATTTTTAGCTTCTGGGACCTCCTTTGCAACTTAAATTTGATCAAGTCGGAGGGGGTAGGGACCACCCAAGGTAGCCACAGGTACACCCGCGGCTGCCGCTAGTTGACTCGCGGCCTCCTGTGGGTTTGAACTCACCTCACATCCCTTTCACAAGTCATTTTTAAGTTGAAGCCACACAGAGAATCATAGATTTCTTCTTTAGATCTACTTAGTCCAGGCTGCTTTCTATAAAATTTGTCACCGTACAATCATTCTGCACTATCCTGATAACATTTACATGTTTTCCTTTCTAGTATTGACCGTTGGAAAGTGAGATATCATACAAAATGCTTCAAAAAACATAGTAATGAATATGCTCATATGACCTGATAAAAATTATTCAACGCTGTAATGTTAGTATTTTACCATGATGAACATATTGATGTGAAAAAATTGACTTTTAAAACAGTTAATTATCACCCTTTTCTGCTATTTTTTCTATCCTATTTGAGGACAAATGAGCAAAGGTATTGAAGTAAAGTAATCCTACTAATTAGGTTACCATTATGGATATGACTTTGATGTTTTTCCATACATATAAGATGCTTATGACTTTGAGTTGGTGTGCTACTAAATGGCCACCTAGTCATACATACGTACATGTGGATAGTCTTTTTTACAAAGAAGACTCTAGGAAAAAAAAATTCACGAGTCTAGGCATTGAATGATCATACATTTTTAACTCTACTGCAGATGTATGTTAATGTAATGCATGCATGCATATAGCTATAAACTGTATTTAATGACCTCTAGGTTAGAATTTATCACACCTTTTCAGAGGTGATTTGGGGACTTTTGTCCAGATATATGAATCTAGAACAACCTTGTAGCTCCCGTAGGACCTCTTCAGGGTGTGAGGAGGAAAGCTTTAGATGTTCATCGACCTTGCCCAACCTGACTATAACGACCCCATCATTCATACAATTTAATTCTCAACTTCGGTCGTTAACAATACATCTAACTTCTGATTTTACATCATTATTCGATATTAAACTTTATAAAATGCGGAATAATTTAAACTTTTTTTTCTTCTTACTTTAATTCCTTGAATCAAAACCTTTATCAACTACATGTCTTTGAATCAATCTTATTTTATGATTCGCTTTATCACTATTATCATATAAAATTTTACATTTCAATCCATAACCTTTACATACCAGATTACTTTAATTCTAGCTTTACAACTCAATATAAAACTATACATCATAAAACATTTAATACATCTCCTGAGTCTTAATCATGGTTTAAGGAAATAACAACTTTAGCTAAAATATAAATCTTCGTATATTATTTCTGATCCGCTTCATTCAAGTAGCACATAGTGTTATCTTCAATCCTTAACTTGCAAAAATGGTTATTTGCAAGGTTGAGTTCGACAGCCCAGCAAAATCTAACAGTTTTCATGCATCACGTAGCATATAATAACATGCTCAACATATATCTCTTAAACATTGGACTATCATAACATACATGCTACAGTTCATATAACAAGTATAAAGATTGAGTTCCTTACTCAATCAGTGTGCTTTACTCAATCAACGTAGTTATAAGTTGACTTTAACGTTTCATGCTTTCAACATAAATATAACACATCATGTTATTTGCAATAAAGATTTAAAACAGTTAATCACCAAGTTCACATAGCAAATAGGAACTGAAAGACTTACCTGGCTCGTAGATTACCAATTACCGAAAAATAGCTTAAATGCTTTGCGTACATCCTACAACAGTTCAAAGTTTCATATTCACATGCATTAGTTACACATATAATGAAACCACAATGACTCTCAGTCTTAATCTTTTTATAACTTACGTCTCTTTGAAACTATAACTTCAGATGTTTACTTCTCTTCGTATGACACCTATCATTACGTAATCCCATATTGTGTTTCATTATACTTCTTTCGTAACTGACACTTAACGTTTAGCAAAGTTGTCATAAACTCCATTATCTCATATTAGATGTGTTACACTTGCTAACAACAACTAAGCTATATAACCTCTCTCGTTACGCTTCCCTTACAATTGACAGTTAGATCTTCTAACGCGTATGTACATCCTTTTAAACATATATTAGACTAACTAATCAAGTTAACACTCAAATCGTCCTTTCAACTTATATCTCACTATAAACCAACATAAACCTTATCATTTATTTCTTACTTTTAAAAACATCACATTTAGTTCCATTGCATAACTTTAATTAAGCAATCACTTAAAATCTGTACACTTTGCATTACAACGCATTACAATTTGTTGTTGTAATACAAATTGTGTCTTAACATCATTAACATATAAGTTAAACTAATTTAAGTCCATAAATCATGCCCTACAAATGAGCAGAAGTCATTACCTCGGCTCAGGGTACGGCGCTGCTGCGCTGTCCCAAGCCTTGGCACCGGCGCAACTGCGCCAGCGCAGCTGCGCCGTTTCTGCCTGTGGTACCGCCGCAGCTGCGCCACGCACAAACAGAAACTGTAGTAGCAGTTCTGTTACACAGCTGAAACCCAATTCAACCCAAAATTCACTGAAAACACCACACTAAACTTCTAAAACTCTATAGCAACATGGTTACACATGCTAAACATCATTCTATATGCAAAACATCACATATACATAATTTGAAGAATCAAAACCCCCAATTTCTAAATTTCTTCATTTTTTACATATTTAGCGAATTCGATTGCCACGAACTCGTTACTTAACCGATTGACATAATTTAAACTTCGTTGATTTCGTTTCTTAACATATTAACATAATACAATAACAAATTACCGATTATAACACATATAGCGCATCAATTTTTGTACTTTCTAAAGCCATTTTCTCAAGCATAACCACTGTTATATACTTTCTTCCTATAAATCCAAATTACATGAATTTTTATTATCAAACAACACTCACATATGATAATTAACAGAGTATAAACCCTTCATATATATATATATATATATATATATATATATATATATCAATTCAACACAATTATCAATAGAAATTTCAAAAACAAGGGTTAACATTAGAGTAGGTTATACCTTGTTCTTTTGATTGTTTGCTAGCAAAAAGATGATGATTAGGTTTAGAAATAGTGATTCATCTCTTGCTCTCTCTCCAAACTCTCTGTGTTTCACTGTGTTCCTCTCTTCCAAACTCTCTGACTATAGCCTTAGGAAGAAAAGAACGCGTAAAAAAATTGATATGGCCATCCTCCCACGTTCTCTTTCAGTTAAAAAAATAAAAAGGCGTCAGTTGAAGAAGCCAAAGGCCATAAGGCCTTGTTTGGCCACACACCAATTCCCCCATAGTAGATTATTTTAATAATCTTATATTATATAGTTTCCAGTTATCACACTTTAGTTAATTTAAATAACTTTAGTTTAGTTAATTTAAATAACTTATAATAGTAATTATAATAATTATAATTTTTATTATAATTATACTTATAATTAATAAATAATTACATATGTTTAATTTAATTAATAAATTAGAAACATCACTTTATTTAATTTATTTATTTTCTTTAATATTAAACAACTCATTTAATTTAATTAATTCATTAAATTAAATCTTCAAAAAATAAAATTTACCTTTGCTTTAACTTAATTACCATACACATGTAACTAAATTATTATACCACAATTTCATAAATTATTTATTTTTCTCAATAAATAAATTATTTAAAAATATTTATGTAGTTCAATAAATATTTAAACTTAATAATAAAATTCATTTAATTTCTTCAATAGTTAACTTAACTATTAAACCTCACTTTCCCAATATATGAATATATATTTCTCTTCATACCAGAACACATATTTTAAAATATATAACACGTATATATACATACTCAAACTCAAAATATCTCATAATAAGAATTTTAATTATTAAATTCTTATTTTAATAACTTATAAAAAATCGGGTTGTCACATCCTTCCCTCCTTATTAGGATTCCATCCTCGGAATCAACAAAACCTCCCTTACTCGATTTTCACTAAATCTCTTTTCAAAATTTATCGTTGAATATCTTCAACACATTACCTTATTATAGGTTTTATATTTCCTATTATATTCATTACCTCAACAAATTCTAGGTTTTATTTTATAACTTTCACTTGAACTCAATTATATTTTGAGTATTATATATTCTTTAACCCATTCATTTCCTTCTCTGAGGATCTTTATCATAAACACTTGGGATATTACATTCACCCCTTCTTCTAAGAATTTCTTCCTCGAAATTTTATTTATTACTCTTCATTCATTCAACCTATCAAAATAGATTTTACATTAATACTTTATTCATTCATTGGGTTCTATAATCACTTTCTTTCTCTAAAGATCTTTCTAAGACCATTATATTCCTCACCTCATCCTCTTCTAAGAGTTTCACATTTCTCTTCTTTCTGAAATTTCAATTCTTTCTTGAAATTATTATGTTGTGCTTAATTTTCTCATCCTTTCCACTTTCACCTTTTAGAATAATAAGAATCCTCCACAATTGCTTAGTAATTGGGAAGCGATATGAATAGCAGGAAAAAAAAGATTCTAAATCATGCTGAGGGGTCATAAGACCTTGAACTACGTCCCTAGGTTATCAAGTATCTCAACTTGAACCTTTAACAGTCATAAGTCTATACGGACCTTGAACTCTTCCCCAGGTTTAACAGTGCATCACCACTGTAAACCGTCATTAACAGAATTTTTAGCAATCACACAGACTGAAAACACTCTCTGCAAGTACTCTAGGTGATTAGCCTATCGTACCCCTACGTCGTGCACAACATATTACATCTTAATATCGTAACGACAATATGCGTTACTTTCGGAACCATTGTCTCCAATAACATGTCCCCTTTTTATAGGGTTGTTCACCTCAGCCTTTCAACATCTGAATCTGCACCAAAACAATTTGGTTTGGCATAGTTTGACAAAGAACGCTTGAATTTCATGAACATCTTCCAATATTCGTCTAGCTGAATCAAATAGCATAGACTTCTTCAACAATTCGAACATCAATCGAAATATATATATACATATATATATATATATATATATATATAATCATATCTTAAAGAATTCTCAAAAACCTTTTTATGGCGTCATGATTATGACGTTGTCATACTACATCTCACCATAGTGGGCTGACGATCATATGATCACATCCAACACCAGGTTCTATTGCATTGATGACTCCATCGTTTATCATATCACCTGATACAAAAATACGCGAATAATAGTACTATTTTAAAAAAAAATCTAGTTCACTAGTGTGACCCAACATTTTTTTTTCCAAAAATCAAAAGTATAACCATCGGCACGAAGTCAATAAATTTTGAAAATCTAGCAAAGCTAGAAGATTTGGAATATCTAATTTTCTCCATCAATTTCAATCCTTATACTAAATATTCTTGTATTTCAACTTACAGTTCTCCTATATCCCCAACATAGTTCATCAAACTTACCGTACATTGAAAGTTCAGGAACTTGCCACAATAGTATGAGTTTAAGAACTTATCCTATTCAGACCATAGTCGTCCATTCGCTGATGGGTTCAAAATATACCATATTATTATGAGTTACGAACTTACCATATGCATTAGTTTGAAGAACCGTACTTAATCCTAATAATATCTGACTAATCTTAATAGTTTCTAACTATTAAATATACACATGAGAGAAGAATCACCTTTTCACCACATATACATTGATAGTGCGACACCGACATTCCAATGAGTATCAATGTGGTAAACCAAGTGCAAGCACAAAACCCTCACCCATACAAAGGTTTGTACAACTCAGCTGTAATGACCCCAAAATAGGTCCATTCCATCCAACCCATTTTGAGTCGCCAAATACATGGTACAGATAACAATTACAACTTTATTACAACAATTATCGTGCAAAATACAACAACACATATGCTGTGAGTTTGGATACAAATATATACCAACTGTGACTCATGTCCCAACCTTGGATAGCACGTCACAATGACACCTTACATAAAGGTATAGTCAAAAACTGTTTTAGAAATTAGAATCTTTGGGAAGTGCTTAAGAAAACCCTCGTACATGGGAGGTCATGCTTCTAGGTTATGATAGATATCATATGACCACAGAATTATCCTTGGTTGACCCAATAGACCCAAAGAAGAACGAGAAGTTTATTATCATATTCTTTCCAATGGTGAGTCTTTTCTTGACATATCATTATCTCCACTGTCTCTAACTGAGAATTATACTTCAAACAAACACCAAGATTATATAAGTAGTGCTCGTAGATATACTCGACAAGTGGATGTGCACTACCATGTCTTATGATGAAACGAGGTTGTGTGTCGTTAGACATCTTGTATGATAGTGGCAAAACACCCTTCTAACGGTGGGTTCGCTTCACCCTAGATGATTCACCAAATATAACTACTAAATGATGACCACCGTTCTATTCCCCTGTTACCCCCGCTCGACCCAGCTACACTCTTATTACCTGAAAGGAATTGTGAAGCATAAGGGTGAGCACAACTAGCCCAGTAAAGAATATCATGACTAAAGATAAATAAGTTATCAATAGTCTTCAACAGAATTAAATCAGAGATTTAGAAGATATGGTAGATGATAAAAATTTCAACCATAGTTGCAGCGGAACGAGCAATCCATTAGAAGAGTCAAATAGACTATAAAGTCTATTATCTAATCTATGTTAAAAGTCCACCAACAATATTTTATCCCTGTAACATCAATCAACAATTCCTGTCCACAATCACATGTATAACTCATAATCATAATTGTAGTTCTAAATTCCTCTTCTCATCCAGAACAAAGATAATTTTCATCACTTGTCTTTACCTGAAATATCAAAGATCATGGTTATACCAAATCACAGTTCCTGTTCATAATCATACTAATAATTTCATCTTTACACTACGGGCCAAAGATATTCATCAACAACTCATCTTTGCACTACAGGCCAAAGATATTCCTCAACAGCTCATATTTGCACTACAAGCCAAATATATTATTATCTCAAAGAAATATATAATCATTTCAGAATTTATATAACCAATAATTATAACCACGTTGATAATTTCACATTTGCACTTAAGCTAAAGATATTCAATTATAAATTCAATGGTCATGATCATACCAGTCAACAATTCAACTTTGCACTACTGGCCAAAGAGAATCCATAGTCATGATCGTACCAAAAATCTACCCATCTTTACACTCAAGTCAAAGATAAATATCATCATTAGGGTTATAAAAATATTATATATGATAATAAAAAAATAATATGATCAACATATAGTTTTAATCTCAAGAATAATATTCATAAATCAACTATAATTTGGTTAGAAAAAGAAACCAATTTTATCATGAATAGTAACTCGTGAATAGTAACCCATGAATAGTAACTCGTGAATAGTAACTCGTGAATACTAACTCGTGAATACTAACTCGTGAATAATAATTCATGTGTAATAACTCATGAATAGTAACTCGTGAGTAGTAACTCATGAATAGTAACCCCGACATGAAAAGATAAGAATTTTACAAGAAAAATCCTACCAATATTCCGGTATAATGATATTGAAAGAAATAATATCATTGATAAAAAAAATAACATCTCTTACGACAATATCCCTTACCTCAAAAGAGCAGTACTCCTGACTGGAATAACGCTGAACGGACTTGCACCGTATAGCAACACTCAAGATATCAAAATACTCACAAGAATACACTCGATAATATAGAGAGAGAAATAGAGAGAAAACTTCAGTTTCTGGTGTGATTTTCAATTCTAACCTAAGCACCCTATTTATAGGAAATTGCTTAGAACACCAAAGTAGAAAATTTAATAAAATAATAATATAATTATAAATTTTCCTTAGCCCACCTTCAAAAATATGGATTCAGCCATCAACATGTGCAAGTGGGGCCCACCAAAGTATAAAAAACGTTTTTGTTAATAAAAATAAATAAAACTTCCAAAAATCAATTATTTCGGAACTTCGAAACTTCAATAATTCATAATAAATAGCCCTTTTATCAGAAAATTTGAATCTCGCGTATTTTTATTGGAAATTCAATTCTCTACAACTTTGCAGAAGATAATTTTTCCAAATTCCAAACATAAATTGACCGAAATCCACAAACGGTCGATTTTATAGTCTATAATAAATTTTCGGTCAAGAATTGTGTCCACCAACACACAAAACACGAGTTAAATATTTAATCCAACAAAAATACTCTTCCTCCTCATTTATTTATATATCTCACATTCATTGTAAAAATATCACCATTAATATATTATTAAAATAATATATTTAAATGAATTATTTTATCAGAAAAAATAAAATATTAATTTTCAACAATTGTCACATTAAAATTTTTCTCCATCTATATCCACATAAAATTAATATTTTCCTCATCATATAAATCAATAATTAATTTATCATAAATAATATTACAGAATCACATTATTGACAACCAGGCAGTTCCTAGGAAAGAGGGGGCTTTCCAATAAGGATCTCTTCCTTACTGGCGCGCAATTAGATGACCAAACCTCTCCTTAGACAGAATTTTCTAGACATTGCCAATAATGTTATCTAATAATATTATTCAGATAATATGAATTATTGCTCCGATAATAGAAAATATTGTGTAGTGACAATTATTAAAACAACAGTAATATAAAATATCAACGCAACAATTATTGAATCAATAAAATAAAATACTGAACAGTAATTACTGTAACAATTATTGAGTAATGCCTTCTTACGTAAAAATCAATATTTGGTGCAATACCGTGTGCTACTGTGCAACAACGCGTATTACTGTGTTTTAACCACCGGGTATTCCAACAGTATTAACGGTAACAACTACGCCGTTATTTATAAACAACTTATTTTTGTCGTTTTCTTCATCCAATCGCTTTCCGTTATGGGGCCCACAAATGGCTGCGCCGTCGTATGAATATTCCTCGACAGAAGTAATATTCCACGGCTAAACGAATATTTCCCGACAACAATGAATATTTTATAACCACTTGTTTATATTGCAAAATTTGCACATTTCACCCATAACTTTAACTTTTATCAATTTAACCATTTACTGAATAGTAACTATAAGAAAAATTGAATACTTTTATTTCATAAAATTCGGGGTCTTACATCAGCCATCACATGAGTCCTCAATTGAAATTCCACCTAACTCTATCTTACTCATAACTTGCTCTTAACTTGATCAATACGAATTCTTCGTATCACATTATCTATAACTCCTCGTGAGTTTACCTCGTACTATATCATAGTACATTATTTTCATAGCATTAAGCTATAATTATTCAAACATTACAGACCATCTTTCTTTTATAACTTAAACAGATCACGTCGTGATCTTATTCTATAATTATCTCGCTTAAAATTCTTTTCTTAACTCGTGATCGTTTTATTTTACGATCCCCTTTCTTTCCTTTCATTTACGACATTATTCTTTATCTTGGCTATTGGAGTTAGGCAACTCCCATTTCTTATCTTCATATCTCTTCAAGATTCTTCTCTTAATTTTCTTGTTTATATAAAAATTCTTGCTTTAAGAATTTCCAACTTCATTTATATTGTTCAACATTTCATTCAAGTTCTACATTTTCATCATACGTATCCATTACTAGACTAGGTACACATCGAGTCTCTACCAGTTTTAATATGGTAAGCTGAGTGGTTTCCCACAAATAAGCAACAAACTAGGTTCCGAGTTGCTAGTTCATATATACCTCCGCTCTATGAAGGAATCGTTTAGCCCAGATACCATACATCAACTACTAAAGAGTACAACTGTACCATACCTAACTATAACTTTTTTTATTCTTAACTTCCTTACCAATCTCTTCTTATAGACATTGTCTATTTGTTATCACCTTACATTCTTATTATTGGAGTTGGGTTACCCCACAACTCTGCGAGATTCTTCTTTGAATCCTCTCATGCATGCTTTAATCCCTTCTCTATACGTTTCTTAAATTACTTCTTATTGTTCAAACTCTATCTGAGCTTATTCTTTCATTATCTTCACATCTCTTCTCTAAGGTTATAGCCTACGATACTCCTACCTAAGGTTTATAACCTATAACTTTGATACCAACTGTAACGACACCAAAATTCATACAATTTAATTCTCAACTTCGGTCGTTAACAATACATCTAACTTCTGATTTTACATCACTATTCGATATTAAACTTTATAAAATGCGAAATAATTTAAACTTTTATGTCTTCTTACTTTAATTCCCCGAATCAAAACCTTTACCAACTGCATGTCTTTGAATCAATCTTATTTTATGATTCGCTTTATCACTGTTATCATATAAAATTTTACATTTCAATCTGATAACCTTTATATACCAGATAACTCTAATTCTAGCTTTACAACTCAATATAAAACTATACATCATAAAACATTTAATGCATCTCATGAGTCTTAATCATGGTTTAAGGAAATAGCAACTTTAGTTAAAATATAAATCTTCGTATATTATTTCTGATCCACTTCATTCTAGTAGCACATAGTGTTATCTTCAATCCTTAACCTACAAAAATGGTTATTTGCAAGGTTGAGCTCGACATCCCAGCAAAATCTAACAGTTTTCATACATCACGTAGCATATAATAACATGCTCAACATATATCTCTTAAACATTGGACTATCATAACATACATGCTACAGTTCATATAACAAGTATAAAGATTGAGTTTCTTACTCAATTAACATGCTTTACTCAATCAACGTAGTCATAAGTTGATTTTAATGTTTCATGCTTTCAACATAAATATAACACATCATGTTATTTGCAATAAAGATTTAAAACAGTTAATCACCATGTTTACATAGCAAATAGGAATTGAAAGACTTGCCTAATTTGGCCACACACCAATTCCCCTATAGTAGATTATTTTAATAATCTTATATTATATAGTTTCCACTTGTCACACTTTAGTTAATTTAAATAACTTTAGTTTAGTTAATTTAAATAACTTATAATAGTAATTATAATAATTATAATTTTTATTATAATTATACTTATAATTAATAAATAATTACATATGTCTAATTTAATTAATAAATTAGAAACATCACTTTATTTAATTTATTTATTTTCTTTAATATTAAACAACTCATTTAATTTAATTAATTCATTAAATTAAATCTTCAAAGAATAAAATTTACCTTTTCTTTAACTTAATTACCAAACACATGTAACTAAATTATTATACCACAATTTCATAAATTATTTATTTTTCTCAATAAATAAATTATTTAAAAATATTTATTTAGTTCAATAAATATTTAAACTTAATTATATAATTCATTTAATTTCTTCAATAGTTAACTTAACTATTAAACCTCACTTTTCCAATATATGAATATATATTTCTCTTCACACTAGAACACATTTTTCAAAATATGTAACACATATATATACATACTCAAACTCAAAACATTTGATAATAAGAATTTTAATTATTAAATTCTTATTTTAATAACTTATAAAAATTTTGGTTGTCACACCGACATACTCGTCGGTTGATATAGTCAGTGATTCGTTCTATCCATGTTGCGAGACCGGATGTTGATGACGAGGAGGAGTACGTACCCATTGCAGATCCTACTCCTTCTTCTTCCATTCCCTGCAGGGAGCGTCCAACTATAAATGTGACGATTCCAGAGCTTCTGGATGATTTGAGTCGTCACCCCTCAATATATCTTCACGCGAATGAGGTAATAGTTGTGTTGATCTTACTTTTCCCATTTATGGGGGCAAGGGTTCTAATTTTAATTTACACTTTGATGCAGGTTCCCGAATTTACACAGCCCAAAGGGAACTTGTTTAGCATACATTCTCTATACCAGATTCTTCATCCAGAGTACTGAGAGATTGTTCATAACTGGGGCTTCGAGGCTTTCTTTTCCATCCTCCCCATCGTTGTCCCTGGGGTTATCTGGGGTTATCTCAGGGCTTTGTCTGAGTGTTAGTTTCGCTTTAGTCAGCACCACTCGGGAGGTGGACCATTTAAGAGAGTTTGATTGGGGCTCCTACACATGTGCCTACTTCCTCAGGGGAATGTGCCTACGCTTAGAGGACGTGACGGAGGCTTGGTTAGGGGTTTACCCATTCCTGCTGGTAAGTATTTTCTCGTTTGATTTCCCTTTGTTCGGGTTCCCAATTTGACTGACTGCATATATTTGATCTTTGTATTCGCAGTTTTGGGCCTACGAGAGGTTCCCATGTCTTTGTCCCATTAGCACGCTAGGTTTGTGCACCTATCCATGGGAACGGCAATGGCATTTCTCCACTTTGGTGGAGGTTCCTGTAGTTGAGGATTTCACTCATTCTTACATTCAGTTGAAGTTGTTGACCGCATAGGTCATTACATGGGTTCCTTACTCTGATGACCATTTGACAGTTGCCTTCGAGGGTGGTTTCCTGACTGGTGTTGAGTATATATTGTCCACCCGTCAGATTCCTCTCCTTACTGACGGAGGTATACATCTCTATTTGGGAGAGCGTGATACTAGGAGCACTAAAGGAGAGATACACATTGCCATCTTTCCTCCTGCCAGGCGTCATTGGCGTTTGTCCCAGCCGATCATTGAGATCCCATTGATGGGTGTGGTTGGCTTTACTTTGTCAGAGGAACCTTTCACTCAGAAGGCTTTTTACCGTTGGTGGTTCCCTTACACCATTAAAGCTCAAACCTGCGCCACACAGTTTATGGGGGATATGGTTCCTGGCTCCGTCATGATGACAAATTGAATTGTTTGCTTCCGAGAGCCTACTCTTCTAGCGCAAATTAATTGTTTAACCCGATAGTTGGACACAACACATTTTTTTATTCAGAATTTGGGTAGAGATCCATCAGAGGAGGAGACTTTTGATCCTTCTAGCTCTAGGGCTGACCCTTCAGGTGGCCCATATTCTGATGGTTTTGTCGGCGTAGATCCTTAGTTGTATCGGCCTAGTATCCCTTTTGGCAGAGATTCAGTGACTCAGGAGGAGTTACATCAGATGGACAGTTTAGATGATGTAAACATTAACACCATTGACTTCTTCTGATGCATTTTTCGTAATATATTTTGATAGGCCTTTATTAGATAATGGGCGGCTGTGCCCTAGTCCTAGTTATATATTTTAATAGGCCTCTGTTAGATGTTGGGTGGCTGTGCCCCATTTTCCTGTATTTTTTTCAGTTGAATACAGAGATGATGTATTCAGATGATGATATACTTAGGAATGTATGTATAATGCTTTCTATTCCCTACATCATATTGTCATCTATCATTTATTATGCATGCATTATGCCATAAATATGCATTTCCAGAGATGAGTTTAGTATTGACCCCTGGATGGTCTTATGATACGACTCAACATATGTCTTCATCCACTGTTAACCATATTGAGCATACCCCACCTATGTTGGTGGCATCTTCCTTGAGATCGTGGTATGGCAATTTGTCTTCCCTAGATCGGGTGACAGTTGATCAGCTGTTGAGACAATCTATGATAATGGATACCAGATAGAAGGATGTTCAGATTTGATACCCATGTGTTGACTCCTACATTAGACAAGTATAGGCATCTTATAGACTTGCCATTGGATCGGCCTTACGCTCGGATGGCTGTCGGTGATATGAGCCAACAGTTTATGACCTTGAGAGGCTTGAGGCGCAGAGTTACCCCGGACGAGATTTTCTCGGGGCATGTAGTGTCCACGAGTTTATTGATTGACAGATTTGGGTCGTTGGACAGCTATCTGCGATATTCTGGGGACTTCACCATTTTCGAGGGTGATTGGCATATCGCCCGTGTAGATATATTGTTGATGTGCATAGTGGCCTATCTATACATGCCATTGTACATGGACCACCTGGATATCGGTGTGATTATGGTAGTCCGTGCTCTCCGGGAGGGTCATACCATGTTACTTATGATTTTGGCAAAGACCTGGAGGTCGACCACATTTTGCCATCCCCATTCAGTGGTGGTTTTCAAAGGCAGTGCGGTCCTGTTGTACATGTGGTTTATGACACACTTGAGACTTATTGGCACTTTTAGACATCATGGGTATTGTTTTTCCCACGGGATAGCCATGACATATTCCTTTCAGCCGACTGAGTGTAAAGACACGGACCCGTTTAATATTTTTCCATGTTCAGGGCTCAGCTCTCCCTATAGCTTTATCACTCATGTAGTTGGCATAGACTATCTTCCCCTGACTGGTTTGACGGGGGGTGACCACATATCATCCACTTGCTATTATGGCACAGTTTGACCTGTTTTAGGATATTCATCCCTTTGATGGGGTAGTGGGCCAGCGATTGTCATCTCGACTTCTATCAGCAAAGGATTTGTCCAAGATTTATGCATGTTGGACTCGTCGTGAGAGGGCTAACTTTTTGACTAGCCATCCAGCTCGCTCTCCAGAGTATTCTGCATTGTTGCCGGCAGATATTGCATCGGCTAGGATTGTATCCTCTGAGCCAGATATTAATTCTGATGATGGGGAGCCTATGGAGTACCGTGATTATCCCATTGAGGATGAGCTATTTACTGGTTCATCAATAGCTCTGATTGATTCCCCTAGTATTCCTACTGCTGTGGCTCCAAATTCTGCAGAGTATTTAGAGCAGAGGGGTTATAATTGATGACGTTTGAGAGAGATCAGACTAGGAACTTGATGTTGACAGCTCTTTTTGATAAAGATGCCAATTTTGTTGAGAGAGATGATGCTCTAGCTCGTAGGGTGTCGACGTCAGGATTTTATTTGTCCCTTTCTGTTCTTAATTTTTGGTGTTCTCATTTTAGGTGATATTTGTTTGAAAAAACAAGTTTGAAAAGATCCAACATGTATATGTTGACGATTTGACTGTAAGAGTCGCCCATTGGTTATTTTTAAATGGTTGTACCAACTCAACTAAGAAAAGATTTGCACAAAGACCTAGCGATATGACACTATTTAGCTGGTCTGCAAAACTGAAATTCGTTAAGGTCCGGGGGCTTGATTAATAGGAGGGAAGGTGTTAGGCACCCCCCGACTTCCGTGATAACACGACTATCACCACTTTTTATTTTTAAACTTTTATCTGCGTACGTGTGTGTGTGTGTGTGCACTAGGTCTATGTGCAGTTGTTTGGAAGTAGTGTTATGCCTCGTTTGCACCTATATACAAAGGGTTTGACTTTTGTATAAAAGTTCAATTTTAACAAGATATAGCAGTGATGCTTTGTAAAACATGTTTTTCAAACCCTTATGCTCAATAGTAATTGAGGCATTTGATACTTCCATTTTATTATTAATCGGCTTGTTTGCTTTTATTTTTGACATGCGAGGCATCTTCGAGAAAATAAGGTACATAGCAATGCCAAACTCGTGGTGGGCATGAGAGCCATCTAAGGATGTTCAGACACCGTGAATAATTTACAAGCTGGCTGCAGCTGAAAATGTTCATCACGGGAACCGAATCTAGATTCAGAAGCTGAATCTGTGATCACATGATTCCTAGGCTCACATGAACAAGGAATATGTACAAAAGCTAAATTAAGAACTAGATTTAAATAATTCATTTCGTGGCCTTTTACAGCTTATATATATATATATATATATATATATATATATATATATATATATATATATATACATTCCAAGTCCTGCCTGGAGTTCCCTTCGTGGCAGTTGATAGTTTATATATATATTTACAGCTTATATATATATATAATTGTTATTTAGCTTGCAGGTTAGATTTTCCTAAATCTATCTATTTCTCACTTTGATCGGTTCATGGTGACTAAACTTGAACCGTTGAAGCTGGAATAGTTTAGATTTTCTCAAATCTAATTCGTTTTCTAGCTTTTGCTACAGGCTAGATTTGTCTCAATCTGGCTATTTCTCACTTTAACCAATTCATCATGATTAAACTAGAACCGATGAAGCTGAAATATTTTACATTTATTCAAATCTAGTTCTTGTTTTAACTTTTATACATATTGCTTGTTCATGCGAGCCTATAAATCATATGATCACAGATTCATCTTCTGAATCTAGATTTGGTTCCCGTGATGGACATTTTTAGCTGCAGTCAGCTTGTAAATTATTCACGGTGTCTGAACATCCTTAGATGACTCTCATGCCCACAAATAGTTCGGCATTGCTATGTACCTTATTTTCTCGAAGATGCCTCACATCTCGAAAATAAAAGCAAACAAGTCGAACACATAATAAAATGGAAGTATCAAAGGCCTCAATTACAATTGAGCATAAGGGCTTGAAAAACCTGTTTTACAAAACATCACTGCTATATCTTGTTAAAATTAAACTTTTATACAAAAGTCAAATCCTTTATATATAGGTGCAAACGAGACATAACACTACTTCCAAACAACTGTACATAGACCTAGCACACACACACGCATACACATATAAAAGTTTAAAAATGAAAAGTGGCGGTAATCGTGTTATCAAGGAAGTCGGGGGGTGCCTAAAACCTTCCCTTCGCTTAATCAAGCCCCCAGACCCTAACGAATTTTGGTTTTGAAGACCAGTTAAATAGTGTCATATCGCTAGGTCTTTGTGTAAACCTTTTCTCGGTTGAGTTGGTGCAACCATTTAAAAATAACCAATTTGCGACTTTTACAGTCAAATCGTCGATATATACATGTCGGACCTTTTCAAACTTGTTTTTTCAAACAAATCTTATCTAACATGAGAACACCAAAAAATAAGAACAGAAATGGACAAATAAAAATCCCGACATCGACAGGTGGCGACTCTGTTGGGAATTCCAATAAGAGGGCTTAAGCCGCTATTCAAGATTTTCAAAACAATACTTTATCTGCTTACTTGTCAATATTTCATTTACATTTGAATGAATGTGTACTAATGCTTTATTTGCTGCACTTAGTGCTTCACACCATATCTGTTTGTGATATTAGTGATTCGCACATGTCATCATTTCCATACGGTGAGACGCGATGTGTGTGAATGTATGTTGTGTGGTCCCTCCACTAGGAGGTTATCCCGTCGGTGTTTGATTACTGGACTCGTCGGGAGAATAATTCCACGACGCTCAGGAAATGTACCACCAAAATTCACTCTAGTTAAAAGATCAGATTAATTTCCCATCGAGTAAATTGCGATGATCTTGGGACCTTCATGCCGAAAAACCGTGATAGTAGCCTAAGATAGGTCAGCCTATGATAAACCAGACGTGGAGGGAAGTGTCTTCATGCCTTCCCCTTTTCAATTATATGTAATTTAATTTCCATATCAATCTCAATGTAATGGAAAATATAAAGGAGTATATGAACATGCATTCTTTTTCATATCAAAACCTGTCATGTTATCTTGTCATCAAAATAGGTGACATCCGTTTTGCATGATAATACTCCTAAAAACGGATAATGTGACGCCCCAAAATAGGTATACATCACCCATCTTGGGTTGCCAAATACATGGTATAGAAATTAAATACAAACTTCTTATATAATACGACAAACAACATAGTTGAGAGTTTTTGCACGAATATTGTCTAGTAGACAGTATTCAAACTCAAATGGAGACCTTATTATAATTATTATCACACTATTTTATAAAATAGTGAGGACTACTACAGCCACCATCTCGGACCATCACTCCATTCCCCGACTAGTCCCGGCTACTTTCTTATTTCCTAAAGAGAACAATGAAAGCAAAAGGGTGAGCTCAACTAGCTAGTAAGAAATATTATGACTATGATAATACAGAATAAATTATCGTTAGCCTTCTACATTGTTAAACTAATAAAATATAATAACCATCAAGTTTAACTGCAGTGGAACAAGCTATCCATTAGAAGAGTCAAGTAGAGCATGATATCTACTATTTATTATGATTTAAAAAGTTTATCATCAATTTTATCGCTGAGACTCAGCTTAATAAATAATCCACATCACTGAATTATCCGTGCACTATGGGCCAAGGATATTTATTAGCATCACGACCACAAATTATCCATGCACTACGGGCCAAGGATTTTCGTGTTTTCACCAATGATCATGATCATGCCAACAACTGTCCATCAATGCACTACAGACCAATGATGACTTTTATCACATCATTTGTAACATTACGGTTATGATTATACCAATAATCCCTCGTCATAATCATACCAAGTCCATCTATGCCTTACGGGCCACAGATGACTTTCATCATAATATAAGCATGAGGAAGATGACAATGATATTCGAATTCAATTATAAGAAAGCAAAGGATAAATTTTTAAAGATTTATAATTTAATTTATCCATAATTCAAAACGTCAAAATTGTCAACATGATACTGCTTTGTGGAGTAAAATTCAAGAATAATATTGTATCACAAATAATTTGGACCGAAAAGAAATTAATTTTTGTCATGAATAGTATCTTGGGTGAATATTAACCGAGTGAATGGTACCCCGTGAATAGTACTTCGGGGATAGTACCCCGTGAATAGTACTCCGGCATAAAAATGTTAAAACTTATCAAAAATTCTCAAAATAATATTTTCATGAAAAGATACTGGATGAAGCGCAAATATCAAGGATATTCTACTAATTTTATGGAGTATAGAAGCCAAAATTTAACAAAATGAGTGTAGAATTCGGAATCTGAAACGAAATAATATTACTTACATACTACAGAGTATGATAGAAAATATTATTCCATACAAATACTGAACAAAAAGTAATATCCCTTGCCTTAAAGAGAAGAGTATTCTGACTGGTATAGCAAGGATATTCTTGAAGAAAACTTGCACTACTTTCTACACTCAAAGCTTTCTTAAACTCTAAAGAAATACGCTCAAGATTATAGAAGAAGAATTCTTTAAATATGGTGTGATTTTCTATTCTAAACTAAGCATCCTATTTATAGAAGAATGAAAGAATACTATTTAGAAAAAAATATCACGGACGCACAGTGGGATATCGGATGACAATTCACGGGCGGAAGAAAAATAACTCAAGCACCCTTTTTTTCTAATTATTAATATAATATTCAATAAAATATAATATATTCTATTTTTCATAAAAAAACAAAACTTATTATTATTATAATATATATATATATATATATATATATATATATATATATATATATATATATACACCCGTGACTTTCTTTTCTTACAAACTCCCCCCGTGGCAACACAAAATTTCTCCCCCTCAATGTCATTTTTAAAACGTGGGCCCCCCCACTTATATATATATATATATATATATATATATATATATATATATATATATATATATATAAACAACTTTCTACCGATTATATTGAAAAATGGGTAAGTGAGGGTCCATATAATAAGTAAAATTTACAATAAATACTTCAGAAAAATCCCCTCAATATCTTTAACAATATTTATTAATCATTATTATAACACGCAATATTAACAACCAGATCATTCTCAGGAAAGTGGAGGCTTTCCGATAAGGATTTCTCCCTATTGGCGCGCAATTAGGTGACCAAACCCCTTTCCTCGACAGAATTTTCTAGACATTGTTAATTATGCAGATAATAATATGAATAACTTGTCATCTCAATTATTGATTTAATAATATATTTAATATTGACAATAATTGAATCAAATAACTTGAGATACTATGCAGCAATTACTGTAGCAATAATTGAATATAACTGAGTGACTTCTCACGTAAGCATCAATAATCAATATTGTGGGTACTATGCAACCACGCGTATTACTGTACTTTTACTACCAGGTATTTCAACAGTTAACGGTAAAAATTTCACCGTTATTTTCATAAAAAGATATTTCTGTCGTTTTCTAACTCTGACAATAATTTCGTTGTGGGGTCCACCAATGATTATGCCGTCGTACGAATATTTCCTGTTAAAACGAATATTCCCCGACCAATCGAATATTTTATAACAACTTGCTTACTTTGCAAAATTTATAAATATTACCCATAGCTATAACAATATATCAAATCCATACCATAATATTCAAAAATATATTTCGAGAAAAATTTAATCTTTATTCATAAAAGTTGGGGTCTTACAACCTCCCCTTCTTATGAAATTTTTCCCTCGAAATTAGGGTACGTGCCTGGTATGTCGAAAAGGTTAGGATACCTTAATTTTATTTCAGAATGTAACTCCCAGGTCATTTTCTCAACATCGTGGTTTCTCCACAAAACTTTAACTTGAGGTATAACCTTGGAGCGTAGAATATGTTCCTTCTTATCCAATATTTTAATAGGTACTTCTTCATACGTTAAGTCTTCCGCTATCTCATCTGGTTCCAACTCAATGATGTGGTTCGGGTCTTCCACATATTTACGTAACATGGAAATGTGAAAAACGTTATGAACACGAGACATATTTGGCGATAAGGTGAGTCGATAAGCCACAGTTCCTACTTGATCGAGGATTTCGAATGGGCCAAAGATTCGAGGATTGAGCTTTCCTCTCTTTCCAAATCTCATAACTCCCTTCCATGGCACAACACGTAACAACACATGTTCTCCAAAATTGAATTCCACGTCCTTCCGATGAAGATCAACATAACTTTTTTATCCATCTTGTGAGATTTTTATACGTTGCCAGATCATTTGAATCTTTTCAATAGTCATGCATACCAATTCCAGTCCTAACAACATTACTTCACCCACCTCGTCCCAGCAATATTGAGAGCGACACTTGCGTCCGCACAACATTTCGAATGGAGCCATGCCAATACTTGCTTGATAATTGTTGTTGTAGGAGAATTTCACCAATGGTAAGAACTTGTCTCAACTTCCTTTGAAGTCAAGGACACAGAGTCTTAATCGATCTTCAAGGGTTTGAATAGTCCTCTCTGATTGTCCGTCCGTTTGAGGATGAGATGCCGAACTAAATCATAAATTCGTGCCCATAGCTTTTTGCAAACTAACCCAAAATCGTGAAGTGAATCTTGGGTCTCGATCAAAAACAATGGATACTAGCATGCCATGCAGTCTTACATCTTATTTATGTATATACGAGCAAGAAGTTCAAGTGTATAAGTTTCTCGTATAGGTAAGAAATGAGCAGACTTGGTTAATCTATCAACAATGACCTAAATCGCATTTATGCCTTGAGAAACCTTGGGAAGACCAGTAACGAAATCCATAGTAATGTGCTCCCACTTCCATTCTGGAATTTCAAGTGGTTGCAATGGACCTTTTAGCACTTGATGCTCCGCCTTTACACGTTGACAAGTTAAACACCTTGAGATAAACTCTGTGATCTCTCATTTCATATTGCTCCACCAAAATGTATATCGAAGATCACTATACATCTTAGTACTTCCAAGATGGATTGCAAACGGTGTGTTGTGTGCCTCCATCATGATTTTATACTTTAAGTTAGAGTCGTCTGGAACACAAAGTTTGGAGTTGACTCGAAGTATTCCTTCTTCATCGATTCTGGCTTCCGAAATAGCACCTTCTTGTACTTTCTTCCTCATACACATCAGCTCCAAGTATGTAGCTTGAGCAACTTTAATTTTATCAATTAAAATCGATTTTACTAGTATATTTGCCATCATTATGTGGATCCCTCGAGTCTTTATCTCTATCTTCATCCTTTGTAAGGCATACAAAATGGGTCTTTACGCTGACAATATCGCACTCGTACTTGCATATAATTTTTTACTGAACGCGTCAGCTACCACGTTCGTTTTTCCAAGATGGTATTGAATGGTATGATCGTAATTTTTCAACAGCTCAAGCCAATGTCGTTGCCGCATGTTGAGTTCCTTTTGAGTGAAGAAATATTTGAAACTTTTATGATCCGTATAGATCTCCACCTTCTCTTCATACAGGTAATGTCTCCAAATCTTTAGTTTGAACACGACAGCTGCTAACACTAGATTATGAGTAGGATAATTCCTCTCATATTCTTTGAGTTATCATGAGGCATAGGCTATGACTTTCCCATATTGCATGAGAACACATCCTAACCCTCTGCCTGAAGCATCGCTGCAGATGATAAATCCCTCTTAACCAGATGGTATTGTCAAAACAGGTGCTGAAATGAGTCTCCTCTTAAGTTCTTGAAAACTCTTCTCACTGTCCTCGCTCCAACCGAATTTTGTATCTTTTTGAGTCAGCTAAGTTAATGGAATAGCAATTCGAGAAAAACCTTCCACGAATCTCTGATAATAACCAGCTAAGCCCAGAAAGCTACGTACTTCGGTCATTGTCTTAGGTTGCCCCAGCTTTGAATTGCTTCAATCTTCGTTGGGTCAACAGATATTCCGTGATTTGATATCACGTGCCCAAGGAATGCTATCTCCTTAAGCCAGAACTCTCATTTCTTTAACTTGGCATATAACTTGTTCTCACAAAGCTTTTGGAATATCAGCCTTAAGTGTTGCTCATGATCTTCACGGTTTTTGGAGTAAAGGAGAATGTCATCAATAAAGACAACTACAAAATGATCTAAATATTCTTTGAATACTCGGTTCATCATATCCATGAAGGCAGCAGGAGCATTAGTCAATCCAAAAGACATGACCAAGAATTCGTAATGCCCGTACCGAGTTCTGAAAGTAGTCTTGAGAATGTCATCAGTTTTAATCTTTAACTGATGATATCCGAAACAAAGATCGATCTTTGAAAAGAATTTAGCGCCTTCTAACTGGTCAAACAGGTCATCAATGTGAGGTAACGGGTACCTATTTTTGATGGTGACATGGTTTAACTCACGATAATCAATACAAAGTCGCATACTCCCATCTTTCTTCTTCACGAATAGAACAAGAGCACCCTAAGGAGACGTACTCGGACGAATGAAATTGATGTCTAACAATTCCTGCAGTTGGGTCTTTAACTCCTGAAGTTCAATAGGAACCATTCGATATGGGGCTTTGAAAATAGGTAATGTGAGGGTACCGATTTGAACCAAACAAGACTTACAGACAATGGATGTAATGAAGGTTTCTCCCAACGAAGTTTCAACAGATAAGTCAAAGTCTAATTTCTCTGGAGTCAAATTTAAACGTTGAGCGCAAGTAGGAGAAATAAAAGAATGGGTAGAACCGGTGTCAAATAAGGTATAGACTTCACAAGAGTTTATGATTAGCTTACCCGTGATGACCTAGTTCAGGTTCCTTACTTTCTGGGAGGTCACGACAAATGCTCTCCCTTTAACTGGTTTTCACTTCTCTGGGACGGCCTCTGGTGCCTCCATCTCAGCTGGACTTAGTTTTACTGCACGACAAAATCGAGCTAGGTGACCTTATCTTCATCAATTATAACACGTTTTGGACTGATGTGTCCCTCCCCTCTGCATTTATAGCTTACGATCGGTGATCATTCTCCTTCTTTAATAACGGGTGCTGGTGATGACGTTCTTCCATCATTATTGAATCTCCTCTTCTTGAAATTTTCACTTTTATTGCCTTGGCCATGATTACCACCAAAGTGGTTACCATTTTTGGCATGTTGATTTCCTCCACGTTTGTTGTCACCACTTCGATGACTGCTACCACTAGTATTATCATTTTGCCGGCTACTCTCTCTTGGTTGGGTTGACTCATTATCGCACTCCAATAACTGAGCCCTATTTACAACATCTAAATATAAACACAGTTTGTGAGAATTTAGGTATTAACATATCTCGTGTTTCAAACCTCTTAGAAACATCCACATTATTCTCTCCTCATTATCAACCAAGTGAGACGCAAACCGGGACAACTCGGCAAACTTAGCTTCGTACTACAACACCGTCATATTGTTTTGCTCCAGCTTGATTAACTCTACCTCCTTCATGTGACGAATACTATTGGGAAAGTACTTGTCGTTGAATAATTATTAAAACTTCTCCCAAGACATCTTCAATGCGGCAGGTTGAGTACGCTTTAGAAATTCTCACCAGTAATCTACCTCTCCTCGCAACATGAAGGTGGCAAAGGGAACCTTTTTCTCCTCGGAGCATCCCAAGACATCAAATATCTTGGTGATCTGTTTTATCCACGCATCTGCCTTAAGTGGTTTTTGCTCTCCCAAAAACTCCGGTGGTCCCAGCTCCTTGAACTGCTTAGCGGTGACCATCCGAGGGGTGCCAGTGTTTCCACCTGCATTTTGAATAGGAGTCGTTCTGACTTGATGTTACATGAATTTCATGAAGCCTCTGAACATCCAATCGTTCATCATTTGGTCAGTGTTATTGTTTTCCTGAGGATTATTACCTTCTTAATGCACATTATCATGGGTATTGATCGTTGTTGACTCAACGGTCTCATATGCTCCATTGCTTATCTCAACATTCTCGGATGTCATTTTCAAACACTGTCACAAAACAAGGGTTAATTGACATGCCACATATTATGCCTATATTCTGACCGACCAATTAAATAACAAATAAAACTTAGGCAGGTCATACTCGCGAAGGAATTACCCGTCTCTCCCCTCCTAGTTCTAGTCTCACATCTCAGCTAGGGATCATATCCCTACACCTTGATACCAACTGTGACGCCCCAAAATAGGTATACATCACCCATCTTGGGTCACCAAATACATGGTACAGAAATTAAATACAAACTTCTTAAACAATATAACAAACAACGTAGCTGAGAGTTTTTACACGAATATTGTCTAGTAGACAGTATTCAAACTCAAATTGAGTCCTTATTATAATTATTATCACACTATTTTATAAAATAGTGAGGACTACTACAGCCACCATCTAGGACCATCATTCTATTCTCCGATTAGTCCCGGCTACGTTCTCATTTCCTGAAGAGAATAATGAAAGCAAAAGGGTGAGCTCAACTAGCTCAGTAAGAAATATTATAACTAAGATAATGTAGAATAAATTAACATTAGCCTTCAACAGTGTTAAATTGATAAAATATAATAAATATCAAGTTTAACTACAGCGGAACAAGCAAACCATTACAAGAGTCAAGTAAAGCATGATATCTACTATATTCTATGATTTAAAAAGTTTATCATCAATTTTATCGCTGAGACTCAGCTTAATAAATAATCCACATTACTAAATTATCCATACACTACGGGCCAATGATATTTATTAGTATCACGACCACGAATTATTCACGCACTACGGGCCAAGGATATTCATGTTTTCACCAATAGTCATGATCATGCCAACAACTGTCTATCAATGCACTACGGACCAATGATGACTTTTATCACATCATTTGGAACATTACGATCATGATTATACCGAATAATCCCTGGTCATAATCATACCAAGTCCATCTATACCCTACGGGCCACAGATGACTTTCATTATAATATAAGAATGAGGATGATGACAATGATATTAGAATTCAATTAAATGAAAGCAAATGATAGATTTTTAAAGATTTATAATTTAATGTATTCAGAATTCAAAACGTCCAAATTGTCAACAAGATACTGCTTTGTTGAGTAAAATTTAAGAATAATATTGTATCAAAAATGATTTGGACCGAAAAGAAATCAATTTTTATCATTAATAGTATCCCGAGTGAATAGTATCCCGTGAATAGTAAATGTTAAAACTTATAAAGAATGCTCAGAATAATATTTTTATGAAAATATACTGAATGAAGCACAAATATCAAGGATATTCTACTAATTCTATGGAGTATAGAAGCCAAAACTTAACAAAATAAGTGTAGAATTCGGAATCTGTAACGAAATAATATTACTTACATACTATAGAGTACGGAAGAAAATATTATTTCATACGAATACTGAACAAAAGTAATATCTCTTACCTTAAAGAGAAGAGTATTCCGACTGGTATAGCGGGGATATTATTAAAGAAAACTTGCACTGCTTTCTACACTCAAATATTTTTTAAACTCTAAAGAAATACACTCAAGATTATAGAAGAAGAATTCTCTGATTCTGGCGTGATTTTTAATTCTAAACTAAGCATCCTATTTATAGGAGAATGGAAGGATACTATTTAGAAAAAATATCACGGATGCACATTGGGATATTAGATGACAATTCACGGGCGGAAGAAAAATAACTCAGACGCCTCTTTTTTCCAATTATTAATATAATATTCAATAAAATATAATATATTCTATTTTTTATAAAAAAACAAAACTTATTATAATATATATATATATATATATATATATATATATATATGTGTGTGTGTGTGTGTGTGTGTGTGTGTATGTGTGTGTGTGTGTACCCATGACTTTCTTTTCATACAAACTCCCCCCGTGACAACACAAAATTTCTCCACCATAATGTCATTTTCAAAACGTGGGCCCCCTACTTATATATATATATATATATATATATATATATATATATATATATATATATATACATATATATATATATATATATACTGAATAACTTTCTACCGATTATATTGAAAAATGGGTAAGTGGGGGTCCATATAATAAGTAAAATTTATAATAAATACTTCATAAAAATCCCCTCAATATTTTTAACAACATTTATTCATCATTATTATATCACGCAATATTAACAACCAGATCGTTCCCAGGAAAGAGGGGGCTTTTCGATAAGGATTTCTCCCTATTGGCGCGCAATTAGGTGACCAACCCCTTTTCTCGACAGAACTTTATAGACATTATTAATTATGAAGATAATATTATGAATAACTTGTCATCTAAATTATTGATTTAATAATATATAAAATATTGACAATAATTAAATCAAATAACGTGAGATAATATGCAGCAAATAATATAGCAATAATTGAATATAACTGAGTAACTTCTCACGTAAGCATCAATAATCAATACCGTGTGCTACTATACAACCATGCGTATTACTGTACTTTTACCACCGGGTATTTCAACAGTTAACGGTAAAACTTTCACCGTTATTTTCATAAAAAGATATTTCTGTCGTTTTCTAACTTCGACAATAATTCTGTTGTGGGGTCCACCAAATATTGTGTCATCATACGAATATTCCTTGTTAAAACGAATATTCCCCGACCAATCGAATATTTTATAACTAACTTGCTTACTTTGCAAAATTTATAAATATTACCCACCCACAACTATAACATTATATCAAATCCATACCATAATATTCAAAAATATATTTCGAGAAAAATTTAATCTTTATTTATGAAAGTTGGGGACTTACAGATACATTACATATCATGTAATATTTCCACGTTTCCAAGACTAAACTACATATATTTTTTTTGTAGGGAAATGATTGGTCCCGTTACCCATTCAAAGTCCAGAAAGGCATTAAGCCTAAAGCCAGACATGGCTACATCTGGCTAGCCTAATCCTACTCCTTTCTCCAGTGAGGAGTTCGAAGGATTAAGCAATCAAATTATAAAGTTGGATGTTCTACTCAAAGAACTACAAAAATAAACTCATGGTCCACAAATACTCATCCACGCAGAACCCTCTGCACATGGAGGAATCCAGTCTGATAATACCAACAAAACCCCTGAAATCACCCAAATCAAATAAGATCAAGACACCGATGAATTAAGAAGAAGGTTCTACAAATGGAAGAGACCATTCGGTCTATCAAAGGGATTGGAACACACAGAATTGTTTCATATCCAGACCTTTGCATCTTCCCTGGGGTTTATTATCCGAAAAAAATCAAGACTCTCGATTTTGAGAAATATGATGGATTGGGGGATCTTTATACCCATTTAAAGGTGTTCATTGGAGAGCTTGGGGCTTATACTAAGAATGAAAAGTTGAGAATGCAGCTATTTCAAAAAAGTCTAACTGGAGAAGCTAGAGTATGGTACACCATATTAGATAACTCCAAAATTCATAGCTGGAAGGAGTTAGCCCACGCTTTCCTTAGTCAATACAGCTTTCAGACTCAGATGGCTCTTGATAGGTATCAAATTACCAAGGTCAAGAAACAAGTCATTGAGCCATTCAGATGCCCAAAGATGGAGGTGTCTGGCTGCTCAAGTTATCCCATCTATGACAAAGTCTTAAATGGTGATGACCTTCATAGATATTCAAGAAGATCCATTTTATGAGACAGTCCTAGCTGGAATATGAAAACCCTTCTCAGAAATGATCAAGCACGGAGAAATGGTAGAAATGGGATTGAAGTTTGGGAAGATTCAAGACCTAGCAGCTTTAAAAGTCGTGGCTGAGCACATCCAATCTGGAAGTTATGGGAATAACCCTTGGAGGGTCCATAAGAAGAAAGAAGAGGATGTTTCCTTGATACTGCAAGGACAAAAAGGCAATCAAAACTTGTCTATTCAGAGGAGAAATTATTCACCTTTTCAGGCTCAGTCTTCAAATCTTCCCTTGCCAAAGAGTGGAGAGGTCAGACGTTCAAAAGTGTTCACACCCTTAGGGGATTTGTAACGACCCCAAAATTCATACAATTCAACACTCGACTTCAGTCGTTAATAATACATCTAACTTCTGATTTCTACATCATTATTCGATGTTAAACATAATAAAATGCAGAATAATTAGAACTTTTATGTCTTCTTACTGTAATTCCCTGAATTAAAACCATTATCATTTACACATCTCTGAATCAATTTTATTTTATGATTCGCTTCATCACAATTATTATATAAAATTTTACATTTCAATCCGATAACCTTTACATATCAGATAACTCAAACAAGATAGTTTATCATTACATAATCATTGTGTTTTATTAAGTATATTTTTCAAAACCTTTATCTTTACCTACCTTTGAACTATACTTAGTTTATTACTCACTTTATCAGAGTTAATAGATAAAACTTACATCCAGGTTCAATACGTTTTATACAGCAGATAAAACTTAAACTTTATAACTTAACATCTATTAAACATCATAAGTTATCTGGAACCTTAAACATGGTTCAAATAATAACAACTTAGTCAGAGTATATAAATTTTCATGCATTATATCTGATTCATGTCTTTCAAGTAGCACATAACGTTACCTTGAATCCTTAACTTGAAAAAGTTGTTATTTGCAAGGTTGAGCTCGACAGCCCAACAAATCTAATAATTTTCATGCATCAAGTAGCACGTAATAACATGCTCAACATATATCTCATAAACATTGGACTAACATAACATACAGGTTACAGATCATATAAAAAGTATAAAGATTGAGTTTCTTACTCAATCAACATTCATTACTCAATCAACGTAGTCATAAATTGACTTTAACGCTTCATATTTTCAACATATATATAACACATCATGCCCTTTGCAACAAGAATTTAAAACAGTTCATCATCAAGTTCATATAGCAAATAGGAACTAAAAGACTTACTATGGTCGTTGTTTACCAATAATAGTTTAACAGCTTACAGCTATCTGCACTTCACGTGTCGTACACAATTATATAATTATGCACATCAACTATTAGTCACATAGAAATGTATAGTAGTTGTAATATAAACGTTACTCTACATCTCATAACCCTTCCTATTAATCAACACAACGCTTAATTTGATTGTGTTAACTTTCGACTTATATCTCACTATATTTCTTCTTAGGTCACACTCGAAGTTCATTCAAGTGTTTAAGTCTTGCTAAGACTAATTATTGGTTTTATATTAACCCCGTTCCATATCTTATAATAATAATTTCAATTGAATTATAACACTTTTAAAGTTCATTAATACTTGACACGGCGTTTCAAAGTTCATTCGTCACACTCCCGATTTGTCTCTCTTGTGTACGCTTAGTATGCTTATATAACTTATCTAATACATCATTTATTAATATTAAGCATCATTATACTTCATAATATTCATGTTTTATAACTTAAAATAATATCTTTTATCGTCAGAAGCACTATCTATGCATACGTGCATGCCCGACGCCTTTCGATTGCCTCTGAATACACATCAGTGCCAAATATGACCATGTTGACCACTTCTAACAACCTCAAATTGAAAACCTTAAAGAACAAAAGTTGTAGGTCTATTTGTCCTTGTTCCTGGTCATCTTAAATTACCTCAATCTAAGTTCGTATGAAAACGTTATGGCTATTTTACTAAAATAGGTCAAAACAGTCACACCTGACATATGTTGTCTTTGCAGTGTGCCCACGCTGTCTATAACCTCTCAGCTGCGCGCCTGCTCTCATGGGTGCCCGCGCTCGGCTTCGGCCAGATTCCAGATTTTGCAATATTTTTATGTACACACTTCAAATCTTAATAACTTCTTCATTTTAAGTCAGAATTAGTTGGTTTTCGACTCTCTGAACTCGTTAGACTCTGAACTACTCATCTACAGAATAATTATAACATTTCAAAAACATTAACAATTCAATTTAAGGGTTCCAATTTAGTGTTCATGCTATATTTTCGTTTCTTAAGTAAATTGATTCATTCAACTTGCATTCTTTTCGTTTCTTATCGTATTAATAAAGCTATCATCAATTTATAATTTCTCACATGATTTAATCATCAATTTTGGGTCTAAAATAAGTTATCTTGTACATATTATCCCAAAACATAAATTCTTTATCTTTTAACATATTTATACCAATTTGATTACAAAAAAAACCCATTGCAGAGGTTATATACTAGATTGTGCACATCTATTAACAAGTATATCATCAATTCTTAGCAAATCCTCTACCAAAATCCATTTACAAAGAAGTATATATATATATATATATATATATGAACACAAAATAGATTTTACAACCAAGTTGTTACCTTAGATTTCTTCTTTAGATTGGTTAGAAGATGATTAGGAAGCCTTGATTACACCTCTTCTTCCCTCTTCATTCTTAGGATTTCTCTTCTTATTCCAAATAAAATTTCTCTATCTCTCAAACCCTCTACAAGGGTCCACTTTCTCTCTGCTATTTAGACTTAGCAAAATAATGCGTAACATAATAACTAACAAATGGTTTACGCTCAAATTAATTAAGGGTCTCAACAGTTACAATATACCAAAGGCCATAAGACCTTGTTTGGTTGGCATACTTTAAAACCCTTTCTATTTATTTTTATAATTCTTTTATCCTATAGTACGCATGTGACACATTACCCAATTAAATTATAATCTTTATTTAGCCAACACAAATTTAATTAGATAATATAATTATAATTTGTTTAACAAATCATTAATCCTCTAATTTAATTATTTAATTATTTAATTAAATTAGAATATTTACATTCCATTAGCGTAATAAAGTACGCACTGGTTATAAAATCATTTAATCAATGTTATCATACTTAAATAAATTCTTTTCTAATAATTTTCATCGAATATTCATTTTATTCCATTAATATTTCAACAAAAATATTTATTTCATGTAATAAATTTTTACTATTTACGAAATTCACTATCATAATACACTAACATAGTACATTTTCATGCAATATATTACATTCTCATTTTATTAAAATAATTATATTAATTCACTATTTAAATTAAGTGAATTACTCACATTATTTATGAAATTAATTCATAAAATTTCCATTGCCAACAAGGCATAACAATCAAATTATCTTATTTCATATTATAATTTCAACTTAATTAAATTACTAATATTATTTAATTTCTTCAACAGTATAATTAACTGTTAAACTGTAACATTCTAGAATTTTAAATTGTAATATTAAATATTTATTGAATTATATAAGTATTTAATGGATGTTTTTATTGTTGAATAAATAATTATTCAATTTGATTTGATTTGATTTAGTCAATTATTTGTTAAGTAAATAATTAAGGATTTAAGAAAACTAAGTGTGATGAGATAGTATTCTTTTAGAGAGTTTATAATGATTAAATGAATTATTATATTTTAATTTGTAATTAAAATAATGTGTTAGTTGGTTAAATAAAATAATAATTATAAAGGAAATTATAATTATGTTATATTGATTTATGTGTTAAAGTAATTTAATAAATTGTTATTAGAATTAATGAAATTGATTATTAAAATTTAATTAAATAGAAGTGTGACAAATGACCTTACTATAAAGGAGTTATTAAAATAAATTAAAGTAGTTTAATTGTGTTTTACCAAAAAAGGTATAAGGATTGATTGATTTATTTTGATTATGTTAGCCAAACAAGCCTTATTGCTTTTGATTTTCAAAAACTTAGATAACTGATATCAGTTATATCTATATTTATATTATATAACTAATATATATTATTACCATACGTTATATGTTAGTACGTAAAATAGAGTTAGGAGAAGAAAGACTCAGAATAAGTAAAAGAAGATAAGAAGAAAAATTGAGAGAGAAGTTGAAAGAATCCTAGAGAGGTTTGAGAAAGGATTTGGGAAAAGAAGTCTTGTTGATCAAAGGAATAAAATTTTCATCTTTTAGCATACAAGGTATCATCTAAACCCTTTTAAAATTTTTAGAATTTTAGTTGTCTTCTCCTAAAATTCTCTGTAAATTCTTTGTAAAGGATAAATTGTTTGTGGTATATGGTTTTATATGTTAAATTATTTGTTATAAAACTGTTTTTCATAAGTTATATATGAGAATAGTCAATTAATTCATGTATGTATGTAATTTGTGAAGAAAACTATATTATGGTGTGTTTATATAAAAATATATGAATATGGCTTAGTTTAAAGTAAAATTAAGGTTTAATTAGTTATATATATATATATATATATATATATATATATATATATATATATATATATATATATTGAGTTTTGATTTTGAAAGTAGATGAATAAACCTAAACAAGGTATTTTAAATTATATGTTTTGATTGAAAAACACAGTTTCAGTGATGAATTGCACTGAAAGTGTCAAAAATGGAGTTTTATCAAAAATAGTGAAATTAGATGTTGTAAATTCGATGTTTATGTTGTTATATGAGTAAAATCATGTTAGTAGTCTTTAAATTATGTTTAAATGAAGTCTATGTATGTATTACATGTTAATTAGGTTGTTAGAAAGTAACTTGTAGGTCAAATTGGCTTTTGTTCATACTGTTGTCGAGACTGGTCGCTGAAGTCTGGAGTTTGGCGCCGCAGCGCGGCCCAACAGTGTAAGTTTCGCGCCGCAGCGCCATCGCCACGCCGCAGCGCCAGTCGTTGGCCTGTGACTCGCGCAGTAGCGCCAACGCCGCGTCACAGCGCCGGCCCACAGTGTAAACTGTGGTGCCGTAGCGCGAGTTAGTAGAATGGTCAGACAGTGTGATTTATTTACACAAAGTCTTATAAAGTTGTTATGTGTTATTAGTGGAACTGTTAAGTTATGATATCAATATTTCTATACTATGAATGAGCATGTTATTAACGATTAGCTAATTTTAATGTAATTTGATTATATGATTAAAAATCAAATCTTACATGATGAATGTACTTAGTTATATACATAATGTGGTAGTGAATAATTATGTCACGATGACATATATATATATATATATATATATATATATATATATATATATATATATATATATATATATAGGGTATTGTGATTCGAGTTGTTACGCTTTAGCTTACACTCAAAGCAAGTTCTCTAAATCTATTGTTTCATGGAGAAAATTATTGTTTCTAATTCGAATGGCATTACGCATGATTTCTAAACCTTATTTTGATGTTGAGGAAGTTATTCTTGTCTTTAACATGTTAATTAACATGCAAGTTTATACAATCTGACATATTGATGTTGAATAGTTTTTATTGTTCAAATTGTTATTCGTTATGCATGCTTAATATTCAATTCTAAATAACCTTGGCTTAATATTGTTCAAGCAATGTATACTATAGTTATTCAATATTTATGCTCTTAGATTATTCCTAAAGCGTAATTTTAATATACAAATGTTAATTCACTTATGATTCATTCCATAGCATAATGTGATTACCCTTTTATTCAACTAATCCTTAGTTGATGTTCGTTAAATTCTAAATTACCTTGAAATGTATCCAAACCAAACTTACTTTGGTGCGGATTGTAATCCAAATACTGAGATGAACAACCCTATTATTAGGGGTTTACGCTTAGCGTTGAAATGGTTGTACACAATACATTATACGAAGGGCTGATCGCCCTAAGTACATGGAGTCCTTATAGTCTTATTGACTATTAAAGTTTAAGTTGAAAGATTACTTATAACTGTGGACATGGTTCGTGGTCATTAGATCCTCAGTTGTATGTTTCAGAATGTTAATAGAACATGTTGTTCAGTTCTATTGAGCCTATTAATTGGCAGTTGTTGTTATTATTTTATTCATTATTATTTCAAATGAGCTTTGTTTGCTCACTCTTGCTTATATAACTATTACAACTAAGGATGAAAAGGTCGATGTACCTAGCACCAGTAAAGGAAAGGGAAAGATAAACGAGTAGTGAATACTTATAATATGTTGACAATTATTTATCAGACTTTAATTTGATTGATGTAATGAAGTGTTTATTTAATTTTCGCATTTGAATGTTTGTACTTAAAGGTTAGATAACCTGGGAGATTTTTATAATTGCTATCCCTTAAGGGAAAGTTTATTATTCAATTTTTATTGTGATTGGGTTGTTAGATATGAATGTTTTGATTAAGTGAACACTAAATCTTGAGGTAATGAAGTACCAGGATTTGGGGGTGTCACAAGTTTGTATCAAAGCTTTAGGTTATGAACCTTAGGTGGGGGACAAAATCTTAGGAAGTAACTTTTGAAAAGATAGTGATGATAAACTCTTATCGAGTTTTTAAGGAAGAAGTAATAAAACACTTATGTGCTTATGTGATTACAACTTATGTACTCGTGAATGTCGAATAGTAAGGATTAGTAATTAAAACTTAAAATTTTGTTGTCAGGATGACTATTGTCGGAGAATCTAGTCAGGCTAGGAAGGAAGGACCTCAGATGCCTATAGAGGAGGAGCCTCGCGACATTCAGGTTGTTTGGGAACAACTACTGCCACGGGAGTCAGCCCTGTTGGTCACAGTGGTTAAAGATGAGGATGATGACGTGGAAACGAATGAGGAGGATCCCGTTGAGCTACCACAGGAGGATGAGGATGAGGATGACGAGGACGAGGAGGAAGAGATTCCATTGAACTTGATCGCTGCTCGTATGTATGATGAAGTCTACGACCGCAATGTGGAACTTCAGGATATCGTCGAGGAGTTGAAAGAGATAGTAGCTGAACAACAAACCTCGATGGCACAGAAGGACGATGAGATCCTAGATCGAGAGGAACGTCTGAATAATATTGAAGAGAAGCTGGTTCACACTGAAGAAGAGAAGGAACAAATGACAGCGGAGATCGCAGAACTGAAGAACAAAATGAGAGAAGAGTCTACTAAGAGGGCAAGAGCCGAGGATGCGTACGAAGAAGCTTTTCAACGAGCTGGGATAGCAGCAAGAGACGCACAAGCAAAGAGGATGAAGATGGAGGAGATGAATAATGTATTCAACACCGTGATCAATCGAGCTTAAGATCGGGTCATGGGTTATCCTATTCAGTTCGAGACTCTGCCGTCGTTCGTGTTAGATCATCGAACAATGTTCCAGATTATGGAAGAAAAACGTCAAAAGGCTACGGAGTATCTTAGTAATACATCGTAAGGAATGTGTCTGTGATGAGACTAATAAAATATTAATTAATATGTAAATCCCAAGTGATATGTAATCTATGGGATATGATGATGATGTTATCCTAGAACTTTAGTAGTTCAGGAAAGTGATGTAAATAGCTGAGATGTTATTGTTATGGTGTTTTCAAAAAGATTATAAATGAATAAAAGTTATTATTTTATTCAAAGTGTTATGTGTTATGTGTTTATTTCTTCTATGAAGGAAAGTTAAGTAGAAAATATTTAAAGAAGTTGAGTAATAATCTAATGAGTGTACATTTTAACAGAAAATGCCTCCAAGACGTCAACCACCCCGACAAAGAACCACTGCAGGAACCATTAACGATAATATTGAAGCTAACCCCGTTCAACAGCTAGTAACTTTACTGACAGGAGCGTTGCAGAATCAACCACAGAACCAAGGTACAACGTTTAAGGATTTCAAAGCAGTTGGACCACCTGAATTTCGTTGGTCCATGAATCCAGTCGAGGCACAGACCTAGATTATGGAGATAGAAAAGGTGTTTGATGTAGCTAGAGTAGGGGATGATCAGAAGACTGCTTTTGCAACATTCATGTTGAAGGCAGAGGCTAGTTATTGGTGGCAGGCCAATAAAACCCGAGAAGGACAAGGAGTAATGACCTGGGATAGGTTTAAGGAGATATTCTTCGAGACTTATTTCCCAAAGGGTTCGAAGAGTCAGCTAGAAGTGCAGTTTTTAGAACTGAAATAGGGAACGATGACGGTATCTGAGTATGCCGCGAAATTCAATGAGTTGGCGAGGTTTACGCCATATCAAGTCAACACGGACGAACGCAAGGCGAAGAGGTTTGAAGAGGGACTGAAGCCCTGGTTGTATAATAGGGTCTCTCTATTCCAATTGAAGACATTCACAGCAGTGATGGAGGAGGCAATACTCGCTAAAGGTGGAGGCGAGGCAGTGACAAAGTTCAATCAGGAAAAGAAAAAGAAGAAGAATGAGGTGAAAGTTAAGAATGGTAATGGAGGTAGCGGAAATGGAAACAACAATTTGAAGAGGAAATGGAACGGAAATGTGGGTGCTGGAAACCAGCAGGGTAACCAGCAAAATAAGAAGTTTGAAGCATGTGTTACATGCGAGAAGTTTCACAAGGGTGTGTGTTTGATGGGGAAACGAGTATGCTTTAACTATGGCCAGGAGGGTCACATCGCCCCAAATTGCACTCAACCTAAGAAGAACGTTTGCTTCGCATGCAGTTCCAAGGATCACTTTGCTCGTGAATGCCCTAAGAAGAAGGCTGGATAGACAACAAGAAGCAATGGAGGTAGCAGTGGAGGAACATGGGCCATTGCTGGACCTACAGCATCAAACAAACCCAAAGCCAGAACCTTCAACATAACTATGCAAGATGCTGTGCAATCAAAGGATGTGGTGTCAGGTATTATCCCAATCAATAATATTGATGCTTATGTATTGTTTGATTCAGGTGCTACTTGCTCATTGATATCTGATAAATTTGCTAAGAGGTTAGGATTGCCTAGTGAAGAACTGAACTTCCCTTTGAATATAGAAATTACGAATAGGGAAGTGATTACTGTTAGGTTCGTATACAAGAACTGTACAGTGAATATTAAGGGGAATATCATGATGGTAGATTTAATACCGATTAGACTTGGAGAGTTTGATGTTATTTTGGGAATGGATTGGTTGTTCAATTATGAAGCGGTGATTGATTGCCAAAAGAAGTGTGTAAACCTTATGACTCCGTCAAAGGTAGTTTTCTAAGGTAGCAAATCACCTAGACAAATGAGATGTCTGACGATTATGCAGGCCAAGAAGTTATTGAGTCAAGGCTGTGTGGTTTATTTAGCTTACATAGTCGATACTCAGAGGAAGGGTGTGAAACTGGAAGAGATACCAGTGGTTAGGGAATTTGAAGATGTGTTTCCAGAGGATTTGCCAGGACTTCCGCCTGACAGAGAGATTGAGTTCGTGATCGACTTAGCGCCAGAAACTGCCCCGATATCTAAGGCCCCATACAGAATGGCTCTGGTAGAGATGAAAGAACTGATGGTACAACTGCAAGAGCTACTAGACAAGAAGTATATTCAACCAAGAGTATCACCGTGGGGAGCACCTGTGTTATTCGTGAAAAAGCAGGATGGGTCAATGCGTCTTTGCATTGATTATAAGGAATTGAATAAAGTCACTATTAAGAGTAAATATCTGTTGGCAAGAATAGATGACTTGTTTGATCAATTGAAGGGTGCTAAATACTTCTCGAAGATAGATTTGAGAAGTGGGTATCACCAATTGAAGGTTAGGAAGGATGATATACCTAGAACGGCATTCAGAACTCGGTATGGACATTACGAGTTTCTGGTGATGTCTTTCGGTTTGACCAATGCCCCTGCTGCATTCGTGGACTTGATAAACATGGTGTTTAAACCATTCTTAGACAAGTTTATTGTGGTATTTATCGATGACATTCTGGTGTATTCCAAAACTCAAGAAGAATATGTGGAACATTTACGTTTAATATTGGAGACACTAAGAAAAGAAAAGTTGTACGCGAAATTCTCTAAGTGTGAATTTTGGATAGATCGTGTACAATTTTTGGGTCATGTGATTGACCAAGATGGGATTTCAGTGGATCCATCGAAAGTGGAAGATGTAATCAATTAGGAACAACCAAGGACACCTTCAGAGGTGAGGAGTTTCTTGGGACTGACCGGTTATTATAGAAGATTTATTCAAGATTTTTTCAAGATAGCCACTCCGCTAATAAATTTGAAAAGGAAAGCTTTAAAATTTGTTTGGAAGGAGGAGTGTGAAGAAAGTTTTCAAGATTTGAAGAAGAAGGTAAGTATGGCACCTGTATTGTCATTACCAGATAGTACAGGAAACTTTGTGGTGTATAGTGATGCCTCACATAAAGGATTGGGTTGTGTTCTTATGCAGAACGACAAAGTTATTGCCTATGCATCAATACAACTGAAGGATTATGAGAAAGGGTATCCGACTTATGATTTGGAATTGGCTGCAGTAGTATTTGCTCTCAAGATATGGAGACACTATCTTTATGGAGAGAAATGTGAGATATATACAGACCATAAGAGCCTGAAGTATATTTTCACTCAGAAGGACCTGAACATGTGACAAAGACGATGGATGGAATTGATAAAAGATTACGATTGCGAGATCTTTTATCATCCAGGCAAAGCGAATGTGGTTGCAGATGCTTTAAGCAGGAAAGGTCGGGAAAAATTGATGCTGATAACCACTCAGGAGGAGCTTATTTCAGCAATGACAAAGATAGAGTTGGAACTAAAATTTTAAGAAGAATCCGATGAACGACTATTCTAGTTAGAAGCTGGTCCAACTTTAGTGGACATGGTGAAGAATGCTCAACTACAGGATGAAGAATGCAGAAAAATAAAGGAAGGTATGATCGAAGGAAAAGAGGATAAATATAAGATCGATACCGAAGGACTACTACTGTTCGAGGGCATAATCTGGGTTCTAGCAGTACCGGATATTAGATAAGAAATTTTGACCAAAGCACACAACACAAATATTCGATTCATCCAGAAAGTACGAAGATGTATCAAGATTTACGACGACATTTTTGGTGGCCAAACATGAAAAGAGATGTTGCAGAATGTGTCGAGAAATGCTTGACATGTCAAAGAGTCAAGGCTGAGCATCAAAGACCAAGCGGATTACTTCAACCGTTATAAATACAAGAATGAAAGTGGGAACACATCATAATGGATTTTGTGGTAGGTCTTCCAACTACTCACAGAGGATGCGATGCGATTTGGGTGATAGTGGACAGACTGACAAAATCAGTACACTTTTTGTCAATAAAGATTACGTTCAATCTTGATCAGTTGGCAAGGCTGTACGTTAAAGAGATCGTTTCGAGACATGGAGTGCCATTATCAATTGTGTCAGATAGAGATGCATGATTCATATCAAACTTCTGGAAGAGACTACAAGAATGTATGGGAACACAGTTGCGAATGAGCACGGCTTATCATCCACAAACAGATGGCCAAAGCGAACGAACAATCCAGACTTTGGAAGATATGCTGAGAGCATGCATCATGGATTTTAAAGGAAGCTGGGAAGAACATTTACCCTTGGTGGAATTCACCTACAACAACAGTTATCATGCAAGCATCGGCATGCTGCCTTATGAAGCATTATACGGCAGGAAGTGCAGAACTCCACTGTGCTGGGATGATGTCGGTGAACATCAACTGTTAGGACCAGAACTGGTACAACAAACTGCTGAGGTTGTCAAACTCATCAGAACAAGATTGGTAGCTGCTCAAGACAGATAGAAGAAGTATGTTAATCAACATAGATAAGATCGTGCATTCGACGTAGGAAATTATGTATTCCTAAAAGTTTCTCATTGGAATGGGAAAATTCGTTTCGATAAAAAGGGAAAGCTAAGCCCGAGCTTTATTGGACCCTTCGAAGTGCTGCGACAAGTCAAAGAAGTGGCTTATGAGGTAGCTCTACCTTCAGAGTTAGAAAACGTTCACAATGTTTTTCACATTTCGGTGTTACGACCGTGTAAACCCGATTACAAGCACATGATTGAGTACGAACCATTACAGTTTGCGAAAGACTTGTCCTATTAAGAGGTTCCTATCCAGATAGTCGACGGGAAAGAACAAGTGCTCAGGAATAAGATGATACCTTCCGTGAAGGTGATATGGAGGAACCACAATGCTGAAGAAGCTACGTGGGAACTTGAGAATAAAATGATGAAAGATTACCCTGAGTTATTTGTTAATCTGTGTATTCGATTCTGGGGACAAAATTTTTGTAAGTAGTGAAGAATATAACGAATGAATTGTTTGAGTTGTGATTCTAAGGACAGAATCCTTGTAAAGAGGGAATGATGTAACATTTCAGAATTAGAAATTGTAATATTAAATATTTATTGAATTATATAAGTATTTAATGGATGTGTTTATTGTTGAATAGATAATTGTTCAATTTGATTTGATTTGATTTAGTTAATTATTTGTTAAGTAAATAATTAAGGAGTTAAGAAAATTAGGTATTATGAGATAATATTCTTTTAGAGAGTTTATAATGATTAAATGAATTATTATATTTTAATTTGAATTTGTAATTAAAAAAATGTGTTAGTTGGTTAAATAAAATTATAATTATAAAGGAAATTATAATAATGTTATATCGATTTATGTGTTAAAGTAATTTAATAAATTGTTATTAGAATTAATGAAATTGATTATTAAAATTTAATTAAATAGAAGTGTGAAAAATAACCTTACTATGAAGGAGTTATTAAAATAAATTAAAGGAGTTTAATTTTGTTTTACCAAACAAGGTATAAGGATTAATTGATTTATTTTAATTATGTTAGCTAAACAAGCATTATGGCTTTTGATTTTCAAAAACTCAGATAATTGATATCAGTTATATCTATATTTATATTATATAATTAATATATATTATTACCATACGTTATATGTTAGTACATAAAATAGAGTTAGGAGAAGCAAGACTCATAAGAGGAAAAAGAAGAAAAGAAGAAAAATTGAGAGAGAAGCTGAGAGAATCCTAGAGAGGTTTGAGAAAGGAATTGGGAAAAGAAGTCTTGTTGATCAAAGGAAGAAAATTTTCATCTTCTATCATACAAGGTATCATCCAAACCCTTTTAAAATTTTTAGAGTTTTAGTTGTCTTCTCCTTCTAAAATTCTCTATAAAATCTTTGTGAAGGATAAATTGTTTGTGGTATATGGTTTTATATGTTAAATTCTTTGTTATAAAACTGTTTTTCCTAAGTTATATATGAGAATAGTCAATTAATTCATGTATATATGTAATTTGTGAAGAAAACTATATTATAGTGTGTTTATATGAAAATATATGAATATGTCTTAGTTTAAAATAAAATTAAGGTTTAATTAGTTATTAATATATATATATATATATATATATATATATATATATATATATATATATATATGACTATTGACTATTGATTTTGAAAGTAGATGAATAAACCTAAACAAGGTATTTTAAATTATATGTTTTGATTGAAAAACACAGTTTCAATGATGATTTGCACTGAAAGTGTCAAAAATATAGTTTTATCAAAAACAGTGACATAGGGTGTTGTAAATTCGATGTTTATGTTGTTATATGTGTAAAATCATGTTAGGAGTCTTTAAATTATGTTTAGATGAAGTCTCTGTATGTATTACATGTTAATTAGGTTGTTAGAAAGTAACTTGTAGGCCAAATTGGCTTTTATTCATATAGTTGCCAAGGCTAGTCACCGAAGTCTAGAGTTCGGCGCCGCAGCGCGGCTAAGCAGTGTAAGTTTCGCACCACAACGCCAGAGCCACGTCACAGCGTCAGTCGTTGGCCTGTGTCTCACGCAGCAGCGCCAACGCCGCGCCGCAGCGCCACCACGCAGTATAAATTGTGGCGCCGCAACGCGAGTTAGCAGAATTGTCAGACAATGTGATTTATTTACACAAAGTCTGAAAAAGTTGTTATGTGTTATTAGTGGAACTGTTAAGTTATGATTTCAGTATTTTTATACTATGAATGAGCATGTTATTAACGATTAGCTAGTTTTAATGTAATTTGATTATGCGATTAAAAATCAAATCTTACATAATGAATGTACTTAGTAATATACATAATGTGGTAGTGACTTATTATGTCATGATGACATATATATATATATATATATATATATATATATATATATATATATATATATATATATATATATATATATATATATATATATAGGGTATTGTGATTCGAGTTGTTACGCTTTAGCTTACACTCAAGGCAAGTTCTCTAAATCTATTGTTTCATGGAGCAAATTATTGTTTCTAATTCGAATGGCATTACACATGATTTCTAAACCTTATTTTGATGTTGAGGAAGTTATACTTGTCTTTAACATGTTAATTAACATGCAAGTTTATACAATCTGACATACCGATGTTGAATAGTTTTTATTGTTCAAATTGTTATTCGTTATGCATGCTTAATATTCAATTCTAAATAACCTTGGCTTAATATTGTTCAAGCAAGGTATGCTATAGTTATTCAATATTTATGCTCTTAGATTATTCCTAAAGCATAATTTTAATATACAAATGTTAATTAACTTATGATTCATTCCATAGCATAATGTGACTACCCTTTTATTCAACTAATCCGTAGTTAATGTTCGTTGAATTCCAAATTACCTTGAAATGTATCCAAACCAAACTTACTTTGGTGCGAATTTGTAATCCAAATACTGAGATGAACAACCCTATTATTAGGGGTTTACGCTTAGCGTTGAAATTGTTATGCACAATACATTGTACGAAGGGCTGATCGCCCTAAGTACGTGGAGTCCTTATAGTCTTATTGACTATTAAAGTTTAAGTTGAAAGATTACTTATAACTGTGGACATAGTTCGTGGTCATTAGACCCTCAGTTGTATGTTTCAGAATGTTAATAGAACATGTTGTTCAGTTCTATTGAGCCTATTAATTGGCAGTTGTTGTTATTATTTTATTCATTATTATTTCAAGTGAGCTTTGTTTGCTCACTCTTGCTTATATAACTATTACAGCTAAGGATGAAAAGGTCGATGTACCTAGCACCAGTAAAGGAAAGGAAAAGATAAACAAGTAGTGAAGACTTACAATATGTTGACAGTTATTTATCATACTTTAATTTGATTGATGTAATGAAGTGTTTATTTAATTTCCGCATTTGAATGATTGTACTTAAAGGTTAGATAACCTGAGAGATTTTTATTAATGTAATCCATTAAGGGAAGGTTTATTATTCAATTTTTATTTTGATTGGGTAGTTAGATATGAATGTTTTGATTAAGTGAACACCAAATCTTGAGGTAATGAAGTACCAAGATTTGGGGGTGTCACATAAACCTCATTTTCCCAATAAATAAATACATATATATTATCAGCACATCTTATATTAAGAATTTTGCTTACTAAATTCTTATTTTAATAACTTTTGAAAATTCAGGTTGTTACATCATTCCCTCTTTATAAGGATTCCGTCCTCGGAATCACTGAAACCTCCCTTACTCGATTTTCAACAAATCCCTTCAAAAAGTTTTATCGTTGAATCACTCAACACATTATATTAGAATAGGTTTTATATTTTTGTATTACATTTGCTTTTCATAACAAACTCTTATAGACTTTATCTCACAACCTTTATTTAAACTCAATTATATTTGAGTTTTAAATATTCTTTAACCCGTTCATTACCCTTTTCTAAGAATAATTATCATATACTCAACTCATAAACACTCGGGATATTACATTCACCCCTTCTTCTAAGAAGTTCGTCCTCAAAATTTTATTTATTAATCTTTATTCATTCAATCTATCAAAATAGATTTTACGTTAATCTTTTATTCATTTAGTGGGTTCTATGACCACTTCCGCCTCTTAGGATCTTTCTAAACAAAATCATTGCATTCTTCACATCTTTCTCTTCTATGAATTCCATATTTTCTTTAGATAACTTCATCCTTTCATTTTTTAGAATTTTATTTCTTTCTTGGAATTATTATAGTTTTCTCAATTTACTCATCATCACATGTCATGTTTCCACAAATTCTTTTCTAATTAAGGAATATCCTCCTTGCCACATTCACCTTTCAGAATAACAAGAACCTTCCACAATTTCTCAATAATTGGGAAGCAGTATGAATAACTCAAGAAATTAAAAGATTCTCAAATCATGTTGAGGGGTCACAAGACCTTGAACTACGTCCACAGGTTATCAAGTATCTCAACTTGAACCTTTAATAGTCATAAGACTATATGGACCATTCTTCTCATACTCAGGGGGATCATCCCTTCGTATAATATTTTTTGCACAAACATTTAAACGCTTTCACTTAATATAATCACATACAAAAGGGTTGTTCACCTCAGCTTCTCAAATTTTTAATCCGCGTCAAAATAATTTGATTTGGCATAACTTCTTAAGAAACGCTTGAATTGTATAAATATCTTTCAATATTTTTCTAGCTGAATCAAATAGCATAGACTTCTAACAACAACTCAGACATCAATCGAAATAATTTTAGCCAATTTATGTGGTATATCTTTCTTAGTTTAAAGAAAACCAAAAATCATTTTTATGATGGTTAAGATACCATACTATTTTAATTGTACGTTGAGGATTCAGTAATTATATGACTTTGTCATGCTACATCATACCATAGTGGACTGACGATCCTATGATTACATCCAACACCAGGTTCAATTGCGTTGATAACTTCCTCTTTTGTCATATCAACACCACATTTAGTGATGCTTTAATGACAACAAAAAAAAACAAATACATTTTGATATTTTTAAATTATTTTTGTTTAGCTGAAATAATTAGTATAGCCATACGAATAAAAATATTGATTTTAAAACTCACTGGTTCAATCATTTGGTCCAATGTTTTTCAAGAAAAAAAAGTGCAAACATCAGGACGAAGCTAATAAATTTCAAAAATCTAGCAAATCAAGAAGATTTGGAATTATTTATTTTTCTCCATCAATTTCAATCTTTACTCCATTACTTCATTACTTACTAATTCATTTTATTTCTGGCACCACCAATGTTCTTATACTAAATATTCTTGTATTTTAACTTACAATCTTCCTATACCCCAAATATAGTTCATCAAACTTACCACACATTGGAAGTTCAGGAACTTGTCAAATAATATGAGTTTAGGAACTTGTCCTAGCAATATGTAGTCCAAGAAACCATCAGGGACTGTCCATATACTTAGGGGTTCAAAAACATACATATGATTATGAGTCATCAACTTACCATAAGTATGCGTTTTAAGAACTCGCACCTAATCCTAATACTATCGGACTAATCTTAATAGTTTCTAACTATCAAATATACACATGAGAAAAGAATCACCTTTTCACCACATATACATTGATAGCGCGACACCAACATTCCACTGATTATCATTGTGATAAACTAAGTGCAATCATAAAACCCTCGCCCATACAAAGGTTTGTACAACTCAGCCATTACATGAGTCCTCAATTAAAATCCCTCCTAACTCTATCTTTCTCATAACTTGCTCTTTAATTGATACGAATTTTCCGTATCTCAGCATTTATAACTCCTAGTGAGTTTACCTCGTACTATTTCATAGTACATTCTCCTGTAGCATCAAGCTATAACTATTCATTCGTTATAGATCATCTATCATTTTACAACTTAACTAGATCACGTCGTGATCTTATTCTATAATAATATTTTTTATGATTCCTTTCTTATATTATGATCGTTTTTGTTTTATAGTCCTCATTACTTCCTCTTTAGTTATGGTGTCTTATGATTATTTAACTCAATTTTAACTCTTCAGGTTCTTCTTTGAACCCACACATATTATCTTAACTTGTTTCATAAGCATTCTCTAAATTTATCATCAATTAAACTCTATTGGAGTTCCTTATTATTACTTTAATCACCTACATCTTGTAGACGTCATCTATTTTGATAACATTTAACATCTTACTACTATAGTCAGGTAACCCCATATACATGTCTTTTATAAGTCTTCAAGATTCCTCTTTGAACTTTCTTTTATATATTTTAATCCTTTCTCTATACATTTCTTAAATTTATTTCTTATTGATCAAACTCTATATGAGTTTATTCTTTATCATCTTCTCCTTTATTCTCTAGGGTTAGCCTAGGGTACTCTTACCTAAGGTTTATAACCTACAACTTTGATATCAACTGTAACAATCCCAAAATTCATACAATTCAACTATCGACTTCTATAACGCCAGAGAAAATCAGATCTTTTAATCAAATTTTTATTTGATTATGTGGTTTAAATGAATTTAATTGATTAATTATGTGAGTAAGATATTTGAAGGTCGTTCTATGACCTAGAATGTTTGGATGTGGTTAGTATTCTGACTGTGTGCTAGGATTTAAGTTTGGAATTACCAAGATGAAAATAAGTGTTTTTGGAGAATTTTCTGTAAAAACACTATTCATCTGATGTCGCTCTGAGATTTGGTTTGAAATTCCAAGAAACGCGTAATGATAGAATATGAAGATGGAATGGAAAATCTAATAATATTTCAGTTATGGCAAATAAAGTTTTAGTGTGCGGACTTAAAACCTAAGGGTTAGTGAAAGTGATTTCTGAGAAGATAATGTAATGCGTATAATGATTAGAAGTATTATACTCATAATAGACGAGTATAGTATGAATAACGGTACGACGTATAATACGAATATCGTATGAATACTAAATGAAAAGAATACGTGAGTTATACGCGTAGAATACGATTAGTTCTTATACGATTTTGAGTTAAGGACTTTGTATAATCTAATGGGACTTGGATTTATAGCAAGCCCAATGAATTATGTAATCAAGCCCAAGTTAAGGCCCAATATTAAGTTAAGACAAACCCAATCCAAGAAACTAAACCGCGGATCGAATCGGCGGGTCACAGGATGGGTAAAACCCATGGGGCAACCCATGGGAAGACCCATGTACATGTGGGCCGACCACATGGCCACCAAGTAAAGTGATTACTTAGTGGCTAAGTTCTTGTGAAGGTGGGAATAGTAAGGGGTGACCAAATGTCCATTATGCCCTCCATTTGAGTTCCTATAAATAAGGAACTTGGCTAGTTCATTTGGTAGTTTGCAAATATTAGCTAACATATATTGAGAGAGAGAAAGAGCTAGAAATAAGTAATCAAGCTACTTCCAAGCAAACTATATAGGTTTAGTCAAGAACGCGAAAAATGAAAAAGGTAATATTTCGTAAACGTTAGTCTTCGACCTTTTTCGATTTCTTTCTCATATAGAATCGTAGATTTGTGGAGCATGTCTATTGAGGATGAATAAGGATGGCTATTAATAATGACAACGTTGATAAGTCATGTTTAATAAAAAATCATAAGAGTTTACGTAAGTTTAGACCGTAAAAATCTTCGGACGTGAACTTGGTTGTTGATGGACAAATTAAAAACCATCTTAGATATGGTATGTGAATCTTGCTTGGTTAGAATGTAGATGAGGAATCAATGGAGTGTTCCATTTGATTTGGTATATAGAACACGAGTACCGAAGTTATATCGAATTTTACGAAAATAAACATTAAACGTCGAAAACGTAGAAATCTCGGATTAGTAGTTAAAAGTTGTCGTGTTAATTGAAAACTTCAATTTTCAATGCCAACACGTGAGATGGGGTATTCAAGAGTTGTGGACTCAAGAATTGTCGAATTTCGACTTATAACAAAGAAAATGAGTATTGAACGTTCATAAACGATAAACGAATGCTCGATAATGAACCAAAAGGTGAATTTTGAGTTAACGGATTCAAAAATGTAAAATTCTTACATCAACACCCAGAGTATGTAATTTGTGAGTTGTGAGCTTTTGAATGAGCCAATTCGGATGTAAAACGAATAAGTTATGAGGCCGGGAAGTTCGTAAGAAAAACCAACTGAAGTACAAGGGCAGCGCCGCAGCGCCAACCCAGTGTTAATGGCCACGCCGCAGCACCGGCTCCGGCCTCTATCTACTGTTAATTGGCGCCGCAGCGCCAAAGGTATACTAGAGTCTGGCGCCGCAACGCCGGCAGTGGAAAATAGTTGACCAAATTAGGTTTTTAATTCCAATTGAATGTAAACTAATAGTAGGACATGAATGTACTTAATGTACATGATAAGGCTAACTTTAAATCACTTATAAAGTTATAATAGTTGAAGGTTAAGTATGGTTTAACAATAATTAAACGAAGAACGTAAGAGTGTAAATAAGTAAACCGTGAATGGTGTTCAACGTTGGTATCTCACCAATGATGATAGAGTGTTGGTTAATAACGTAATAACGTTAACAAGCCATAACGAAGTATAGTAAGTCGAATTGACTTTATTAATGAAATAAATTCAAGTAAGACATAGAAGAGAAAGAAGTTGGTTAAAATAATAAAGATAGTTTATTTAGTAGCTAATTACAGTGTGCTATGTGAATATATCATGTAGATCCTGTAAAGACTGAGAATTGTTGAATATTATATTCGAAGACGCTTGAAGGCAAGTTTTATTAACGCTTGTCTAACCTCCGTGTTAGCCAAGTTTTTTGTGGTTCATGTCCTGAAATGCATGAATTGTTTTAAAGAAAGAGTCAATGCCAGTTTTAACTCGGCTAAACTAATCTTTAAGAGTTCATTGATTTGTCTACAAGTCTTTCGATATAGAACTGTTAACGCTATCATATACCAAGTATTTGGTACGGATTCAAAGGTAAGGTTGTCTATTAACAAACAAATATATTTTCATCGATTATTCGATGGGCACGCGAGGTTGCCAAAACTTAAACGTAAATACGTGTAACGGATGAATGTTGATCAACATAGAGTACTATAGGCTGATCACCTAGAAGTGCCCGTAAGCAATACCGGATGTACGACCTTAGTGTCGGGATGTCCTTTTCATGTATGAAAATGAAAAGAGTATGTTCGTTATATTTTGACCGGTTCAGAATTCCTAAAACTATTATATATACTTTGGAATCATTGTTATGAAATGAGAAGTGTTAGTTAATATTTCATAGTGCTTTCTAACTATTTTTTTAGTTATGGAAGATAATCGTATAATTCTCGATGTGGTATTTATATCATCCTTTGTTAGACTTGTTGAGCTAGTTATGCTCACTTCTTGCTTAAATTATATGATTGCAGCTAAGGCCGAACGAATTGAGAGTTCTAAGAGAGATAAAGGCAAAGCTAAGATGGATAGTTAATTAGCCTATAATAGACTAGTGTATTTGTATGTAATATACTTATGATTAATGAAGAATGTACTCGATTTTTGAACTTGGGAAAGAATTTATTACTATTGTAATAAGAATATAGTAAATAAAATTATTTTGTTGTTATTTCAATGGAATGACTGTATAAATTATAGTACCGTGTAGCACCATCTGTCGGGTTGGAAGATACACGGATTTGGGGGTGTCACAACTTTGGTCGTTAATAATATGTCTAACTTCTGATTTCTACATCATTATTCGATGTCAAACTTAATAAAATGCGGAATAATTAAAACTTTTATGTCTTCTTAATTTAATTTCCTGAATCAAAACTTTATTATTTACACATCTCTGAATCAATTTTATTTTATGATTCGCTTCATCACAGTTATTATATAAAATTTTACATACATTTCAATCTGATAACCTTTACATATCAGATAACTCAAACTTGATAGTTTATCATTACATAATCATTGTGTTTTATCAAGTACATTTCTCAAAATATTTATCTTTACCTACCTTTGAACCATACTTAGTTTATTACTCACTTTATCAGAGTTAATAGATAAAACTTACATCCAGGTTCAATACCCATTATATAATGGACAAAACTTAAACTTTATAACTCAACATCTATTAAACATCATACGTTATCCGAAACCTTAAACATGGTTCAAATAATAACAACTTAGCCAAAGTATATAAATATTCATGCATTACATCTAATTCATGTCTTTCAAGTAGCACATAACGTTACCTTGAATCCTTAACCTGCAAAAGTGGTTATTTACAAGGTTGATCTCGACAACCCAACAAATCTAACAGTTTTCATGCATCAAGTAGCACATAATAACATGCTCAACATATATCTCATAAACATTGGACTAACATAACATACATGCTACAGTTCATATAACAAGTATAAAGATTGAGTTCCTTACTCAATAAGCATTATTTACTCAATCAACGTAATCATAAATTGACTTTAACGTTTCATACTTTCAACATACATATAACACATCATGCCCTTCGCAACAAAGATTAAAAATAGTTCATCATCAATTTCATATAGCAAATAGGAACTGAAAGACATGCCTTGATCGTTGTTCAGCAATAATAGTTTAACAACTTACAGCTATCTGCACTTCACGTGCCCTATGTAACGCCCCCAAATTCAGGTACTTGAAATCCAAACTCGATGCTTTACGATACCATTTTCTATGAGCGAAATAATACTAATAATAAATAATTTCAAATAGATCTCGATCAGATTCGATCGAACCGATCTTTAACTATTTATCATAAAGCTTGTCTATCTGATTAAACGGAAGTTTGATTTCTAAAAGAACTCAAATTCCTTTAAAATTTCTTTATAAAAATAATTTATTATATATAGGAAAATCATATATATTAAAATATAAAAGTTATACGATTAATACCTACAGTTGCATTCCCAGCTGCCACAGTATACTTAACCGTCATATTGAAGACTCTTGCGTTGATTCTGTTGGTTTGTTTGTTGAAGTAGGTTCCGTTGTCACCAATGTCCCGCTGCTTTTCCCCGTAGTCATACTCCTTGCATCCATTCTCTTTTTCAGACAGTTCTTCACCTTATACCCCATTAATCCACACATGAAACACACTCTGTTAATCCTTGGATTGGGACAGCTGGGAGAGATATGTCCCTCCTGCCCACACTTGTAGCACACAGACTTACCCTTAAGACACTCTCTTGAGTGATTCTTTCCGCAATTTCCACACTGCACAACCTATTTCTTTCCACTTTCTGGCCTATTTCTGGTATTCTCAAAATTATCTCATTTCCTTTTTCCAGTCCTACTACCACTACTTTCCTCTCCGACTCTAGATTGATTTACTTCCCACCAAAAATTTGCCTCCCCTTTCATCGTATAGGTGAGAAAAGCTGTCTTTTGCCCCTCCGTTACTCTATCTGTCACAAACATCTCTTTAGGGTCAGTTGATCCTCTAAATCCTGGTGGTTCGATTGCCTTGAAGTCTTTGAAGTTTGTCGATCGATTATCTGGTTGATTTCCCACGGCTGGTAATCCATTCTGTATAGCTTGAGCATCCATATTCGTCAAATTTTATATCGGGTCTGGTTGTCCTCCAGCTTTATTGACAGGTTCTTATGCCTTTTGGTTTCGTTTACGTCTTGGTGGCATTATCTGATTAAATAAAATCATGTTAATCTGACTAATTTCATAATACTTTACACCGTATAGCGTAGCACATACTACTTTAAACATCTGATATCCCCTTTATGACATAAAAGTCAGGAATTGCTGCCACAACTTGTAAGACCCCAACTTATTAATAAATGAAATTAAATTTCCTCTATTTATTATTTTGAAATAGAAAATGTTGATTTGATTAATGTGGTTAGTTATGGGTAAAATGAGCAAATATTTCAAATAAGTAAGTGGTTATAAAATATTCATTTTTGGTCGGTGAATATTCGTTTGGTCGTGGAATATTCTTGATGTCAGGAAATATTCGTACGACGGCGCAGCCTTGTGTGGGCCCATAACGGAAAGCGAATGGATGAAGAAAACGACAAGTATAAGTTGTTTATAAATAATGGCGTAGTTGTTACCGTTAATACTGTTGGAATACCTGGTGGTTAAAATACAGTAGCACGCGGTATTGCACCAATTATTGATTCTTACGTAAGAAGGCACTACCCAATAATTGTTACAGTAGTTATTGTTCAATATTTTATTTTATTGATTCAATAATTGCTGCGTTGATATTTTATATTATTGTTGTTTCAATAATTATTGTTGCACAGTATTTTCCATTATCAGATCAATAATTCATATTATTTGAATAATATTATTAGATAGCATTATTGGCAATGTCTAGAAAGTTCTGTCTAAGGAGAGGTTTGGTCATCTAATTGTGTGCTAGTACAGAGAAATCCTTATTGGAAAGCCCCATCTTTCCTGGGAACGGCCTAGTTGTCATAAATGTGATTCTGTAATATTATTTATGAATAATTAATTATTGATTCATATGATAAGAAAATATTTATTCTATGTGGATATAAATGTTGGATATATTTATTGTGGTTAAAAATGAAGGAGTTAATGTTGAGGTGTTTTATCAGTATTTTTATCGGAATGGATGTATTAAAAATCAAATCAGGGTTTTTGAGAAATATTGCGGGAGTTATAATTTTTAATCCGACCGTTGGATCGTGGTAATTTTTGGATATGTTATTCATATATAAGTTGAGTATATGTCCACAAATTTTGAACCGTTAAAAATGAACGTATGATTTGTTATGAATTTTTCGTGATGACTGGTTCAAAAATTGTAGAAGTTGCGAAATTTGTCATTTTGGTGAAAAATTCTATAATTGGTGGACCCCACTTTTGGTTGATAAAAATGTGCTGAGATTTTTATTCAAATGTGGTGGGTGGGAATAGTAGCAGGTAAAGCCATCAGGTTGCAGGTCAAGTCTGCTTCGGCGTGCTAACATTTTCCTATAAATAGAGGGCTAAGTTAGAATTGAAAATCACACCAGAAAAACAAGTTTTCTCTCTCTAGATTATTGAGTGTTTTTTGTGAGTATTTAGATACTTTGTGAGTTTCTATTCATCAGTGCAAGTTTCCTTCAGCCTTATACCGATATTCTGATCAGAAGTACTGATATTTTGAGGTAAGGGATATTATCTTCTTCTTAAATAATATTTTCTTCAATATCATTATGCCAAAATATTGATATGAACTTTTTATCAAATTTGAAACTTTTTGTGTCAGGATTACTATTCACGTATACGTTACTATTCACGAATACGACACTATTCATAGAAAAATAAAATTTTCTTCTTTTTGTCCAGGTTGTCTATTATGGTTATAATATTTGATTGTATCCATGTTTTGATCTTTATTTTTGAATTCTACTTCAGAATTGGTTATTATGGGGTATTATTGAACTTAGATAAACTGTAATACGAATCCCTAATATTTGTTCTTTTATCTCACTAGATTCGTTTTCTTTAAAATATTTTTTATCATCCTCAGTCCTAAATGATGATACTAATGAATATCTTTGGCCTGTAATGCAAAGATGAACAGGTGTTGAGATGAACATGACTGACTGGTGATACAAATGAATATCTTTGGCTTGTAGTGCAAAGATGAATATTTGGTTAAAGATGATTATTAATTGATGTTACAAGGATAAAATAATGACGATGGACTTTTAAATCTTAGAAGATAGTAGAATTCATTCTCTACTTGACTCTTCTAATGGTTTACTGTTTCCGCTGCAGTTGTTGATCTAAAACTTGTTGTTGATTATATTCTATCAGATTTTCCCTGTTGAATACTAATGATAATTTGTTGTATATTATCTTAGTCATAATATTCTTTACTGGGCTAGTTGAGCTCACCCTTTTCCTTTTTGTTCCATTTTTCTTCTCAGGAGGTGAGAACATAGCAGGATCTAGTCAGGGTATAGAGTGATGGTTCTAGAAAGATGTTTTAGCAGTCCTCACTATTTCTGTAAAATAGTGTTTGAATAATTGTAATGAGGACTTATTTGAGTGTGGATATTGTCTAGAAGACAATATTTGTATTTAAACTCACAGTATCTGTTGTCGTATTTTGCACGACAATTGTATTATTGAAGTTGTAGTTTGCTTTTTGTACCATATATTTGGCGACTCAAAATGGGTGTTGTATACCTATTTTGGGGGCATCACAGTTGGTATCAGACCTATAAGTAAAGATCCCTGAGCCTCTCGCTGGTGACTTCCTGTTGATGGGGGATGCACCGAAGCCAGACTCTCCGTAGGGGATGCCGTTCTGCGGTGGCAAACTGATAGGTACCACTGTGAGGTGTTGTCCACTGATGGGACATTTGTCACAGTTAGTATCAGAGCTTAGGGATATGATCCCTGGCTGAGATGTGAGACAAGAACTAGGAGGGGAGAGACGGGGAATTCCTTCGCTAGTATGACCTAACTAAGCTTATTTGGTGTTTATTTAGTCGGTCAGAGTATATGGATTATATATGACATGACTATTAACCCTTGTTTTATGGCAGTATTTAAGAATGGCAGCTGAAAATGTTAATAATAGAGTAAATTGACCATGGAGACACCTTTGATCACCACCCGGGGTAACGTGCAACAGAAAGGCAATATTCCTCCTGTAAACAACATTACCGAGCAAACGATGAATGATGGAATGTTTAGGAGCTTTTTGCAGTTCATGCAAAATCAGACGAGGGAGACTCGTGCGCAGAATACGGGTGGAAATGATAACAGCATGCGGTTTGTCACAGCCAAGCAGTTCAAAGAATTGGACCACCAGAATTTAAGGGAAAGCCAGATCTGATCATGGCGGAAACGTGGGTCAAGCAAATTACCAAGATATTCGATGTCTTGGGATGCACGGAGGAATAGAAGGTTCCATTCGCCACCTTTATGTTCCGCGGTGAGGCAGACTACTGGTGGGAGTCTGTGAAGCGTACCCAGCCTGATGCACTCAACATGTCCTGTGAAATATTTCAGAAATTGTTCAATGACAAGTAGTTTCCTGAAAGTATTCGTCATATGAAGGAGGTGGAGTTTATCAGACTGGAACAAAACAACATGACGGTGTCCCAGTACGAGGCGAAGTTTGCAGAGTTATCTAGGTTTGCACCTCATTTGGTCGAAAATGAGGAACGAATGACAAGGATGTTTCTGAGAGGTCTAAAACTCGAGATTCGACAATATCTTATCTCTCATAAATTATCTTTATATTCAGATGTTGTAAACAGGGCTCAATTATTAGAGCGAGATAATGAGTATGTGCAACCGAGGGACAACAACCAGGGTCATACCGGTGGCGACAATCATCGAAGCAATGAAAACCAGCAGGGAGGAAAACATTCAGACAAAAGCGGTAACCACTCTGGTGGTAATCGTGGCCGTGATAATAGAAGGAGCGAGTCGGGAGGAGATTTCAAGAAGAGAAGGTACAACAATGATAACGTGAAGACGTCAGCACAAACATCAACTGCTTTTAGGAGAGGAGAACGAGCACCGGTCGTTTGTTACAAATGCGGGAAGGAGGGACACATCAGCCAACCTGCCCATAACAATTCAATGTATGTTATAACTGTGGAAAGGAAGGTCATATAGCTAAAGATTGTCTTGTTGCGAAACCAAGTTCAACGAGGATAGTGACTCCGAAGGCTGTTCCGGACAAGTCAAAGTCGGTGGTTCCTGGAAGGACGTTTGTCGTGACTGCCCAAAACGCGAGGAACCCAAACGAGGTGATCACGGGTAAGCTAATCATAAACTCTTGCGAAGTTTATACCTTATTGGATACCGGTTCTACCCATTCTTTTATCTCTCCTGCTTGTGCTCAACGTTTGAACTTGACTTCGGAGAAATTAGACTTTGACTTATCTGTTGAGACTCCGTTAGGAGAAACTTTCATTACATCTATTGTCTATAAATCTTGCTTGATTCAAGTCGGTACCATCACATTACCTACCGGCCTTATTTCGTTGAAAATTCTTGCATTTGGTCATCATGCTAAAATTAATTATTTTCGTAAGGTTGTTAGTTTTCATATTCTTAACCAACCTATTATGCGAATTCAAATAACCAAACCATTAAAGTCAATCACTATCATATCAAGCCATAAAGCTATTCGTTTATTAAAAAATAGATGTCAAGCTTTCTTAGCCCATGTCACAGACTTGAATAAAAACACGTCAGATTTGAATACTTTTTCCGTTGTTAGTGAATTTCCTGACGTATTTCCTGAAGAACTTCTCGGTCTACCCCCAGAACGTGAAGTTGAATTCTTTATTGACCTTGAACCTGGTACAAAGCCATTTCTAAAACCCCATATCGAATGGCTCCTATTGAACTTCAGGAGTTAAAGGTTCAACTACAGGAGTTATTGGACATCAGTTTTATTCGTCCTAGTACATCTCCTTGGGGTGCTCCTGTTTTATTCGTAAAGAAGAAAGATGGGAGTATGTGACTTTGTGTCGACTATAGGGAATTGAACCATGTCACCATCAAGAATAGGTATCCGCTACCTCGCATTGATGACCTGTTCGACTAGTTACAAGGAGCACAATTCTTTTTAAAGATCGACCTTCGTTCTGGATATCATCAGCTGAAGATTAAAACTGAGGATATTCCGAAGACTACTTTCAGAACTCGGTACGGGCATTATGAATTCTTAGTCATCTCTTTTGAATTGACTAATGCTCCTGCTGCTTTTATGGATATGATGAATCGTGTATTCAAAGAATATTTAGATCAGTTCGTTGTTGTCTTTATTGATGATATCCTCATCTATTCCAAAAGTCGTGAAGATCATGAGCGCCATTTGAAGCTGGTACTGCAAAGGCTTCGTGAAAACAAGCTATATGCCAAATTAAAGAAATGCGAGTTCTGGCTTGAGGAAGTAGCATTCCTTGGGCACGTGGTGTCAAAACATGGAGTATCTGTCGACCCGGCGAAGATTGAAGCCATACAAAGTTAGGAGCCACCGAAGTCAGTGACCAAAGTACGTAGCTTTCTTGGGCTTAGCTGGGTATTATCGGAGATTCGTGAAAGGATTTTCTAGAATCGTTACTCCATTAACTCAGCTGACTCGGAAGGATACAAAATTTGATTGGAGCGAGGATTGTGAGAAGAGTTTTCAAGAACTCAAGAGGAGACTCATTTCGGCACCTGTTCTGACAATACCGTCTGGTTCGGATGGATTTGTTATCTACAGCGATGTTTCAGGCAAAGGGTTAGGATGTGTTCTCATGCAACATGGAAAAGTCATAGCCTATGCCTCACGACAACTCAAAGAATATGAGAGGAATTATCCTACTCATGATTTGGAGTTGGCAGCAGTCGTTTTCGCGTTGAAGATTTGGAGACACTACATGTATGGGGAGAAAGTGGAGATCTATACGGATCATAAAGCCTCAAATATTTCTTCACCCAAAAGGAACTCAACATGCGACAACGACGTTGGCTTGAGCTGTTGAAAGATTACGATCATACCATCCAATATCATCCTGGAAAAGCGAACGTAGTAGCTGACGCATTGAGTTGAAGTTCATACGCGGGTACGATTGCAATGTTGTTAACACAAAGGCCCATTTTGTATGATTTGCAAAGGATGGAGATAGAGATGAAGGCTCCAAGTACCCACATGATGATATCAAATATATGAGTAGAACCGACTTTAATTGATAAAGTTAAAGCTGCTCAAGCTACGGACATGGAGCTGATGCGTATGAAGAAAAAAGTGCAAGAAGGTGTTATTCCAGAAGCAAGAATCGATGAAGAATGAATACTTCGAGTCAACTCCAGACTTTGTGTTCTTAACGATTTTGACTTGAAGCATAAAATCATGATGGAGGCACACAACACACCATTTGCAATCCATTTTGGGAGTACCAAAATGTATCATGATCTTCGACATACATTTTGGTGGAGCAATATGAAAAGATAGATCACGGAGTTTATCTCGAGGTGTTTAACTTGTCAACGTGTAAAAGCGGAGCATCAACTACCAAATGGTCCGTTACAACCACTTGAGATTCTGAAATGGAAGTGGGAACACATTACCATGGATTTCGTTACGGGTCTTCCCAAGGTTTCTCAAGACATAGATGCGATTTGGGTTATTATTGATAGATTAACCAAGTCTGCCCATTTCTTGTCTATACGTGAGACTTATTCCCTTGAACATCTTGCTAGTATGTACGTAAATGAGATTGTAAAATTGCATGGCATGCCAGTATCCATATTTTCGGATCGTGATCCAAGATTAACTTCACGATTTTGGGTTAGCTTGCAAAAAGCTATGGGCACAAATTTACGATTCAGTTCAGCATACCATCCTCAAACAGACGGGCAATCAGAGAGGACTATTCAAACCCTTGAAGATCTATTAAGACTCTGTGTTCTAGATTTTAAAGGAAGTTGGGATAAGTACTTGCCACTGGTGGAATTCTCCTACAACAACAGTTATCATGCAAGTATAGGTATGGCTCCATTTGAAGTCTTGTATGGACGAAAGTGTCGTTCTCCAGTATGCTGGGACGAGGTGGGTGAAGCAACGTTATTGGGACCAGAATTGGTATGCATAACTACAGATAAGATCCAAACGATTCGACATCGTATACAAACGTAACAGGATCGACAAAAGAGTTATGCGGATCTTCATCGAAATGATGTAGAATTTAGTATTGGGGATCATGTATTGTTACATGTTGCACCATGGAAAGGAGTTACAAGATTTAGGAAGAGAGGAAAGCTCAATCCACGATTTGTTGGTCCATATGAAATTCTTGACCGAATAGGAAATGTGGCATATCAACTCGCATTACCTCCAAGCATGTCTCGTGTTCATAATGTTTTTCACATATCTGTACTTCGTAAATATGTGAAAGACCCGAACCACATAATTGAGTTAGAACCAGACAAGATCGCCAAAGATTTAACGTACAAGGAGGTACCTGTTAAGATCTTGGATATGAAAGAGCATGTTCTACGCAAGAAGGTTATACCACAAGTTAAGGTTTTGTGAAGAAATCATGCTATTGAAGAAATGACTTGGGAGTTGGAATCAGAAATGAAAGCGAGGTATCCTCACCTTTTCGAAACACCAGGTACGTACGTCAATTTCGAGGACAAAATTTCATAAGGAGGGGAGGTTGTAAGACCCCAACTTATTAATAAATGAAATTAAATTTTCTCTATTTATTATTTTGAAATAGAAATGGTTGATTTGATTAATGTGGTTAGTTATGGATAAAATGCCCAAATATTTCAAATAAGCAAGTGGTTATAAAATATTCATTTTTGGTTGGTGAATATTCGTTTGGTCGTAGAATATTCTTGATGTCGGGGAATATTCGTACGACTGCGCAGCCTTGTGCGGGCCCCATAACGGAAAGCGAATGGATGAAGAAAATGACAAGTATAAGTTGTTTATAAATAATGGCGTAGTTGTTACCATTAATACTGTTAGAATATCTGGTGGTTAAAATACAGTAGCACACGGTATTGTACCAATTATTGATTCTTACGTAAGAAGGCACTACTCAATAATTGTTACAGTAGTTACTGTTCAATATTTTATTTTATTGATTCAATAATTGCTGCGTTGATATTTTATATTATTGTTGTTTCAATAATTGTTGCTGCACAATATTTTCCATTATCAGATCAATAATTTATATTATTTGAATAATATTATTAGATAGCATTATTGGTAATGTCTAGAAAGTTCTGTCTAAGGAAAGGTTTGGTCATCTAATTGCGCGCTAATAAGGAGAAATCCTTATTGGAAAGCCCCCTCTTTCCTGAGAACGGCCTGGTTGTCATAAATGTGATTCTGTAATATTATTTGTGAATAATTAATTATTGATTCATATGATAAGGAAATATTTATTCTATGTGGATATAAATGTTAGATATATTTATTGTGGTTAAAAATGAAGGAGTTAATGTTAAGGTGTTTTATCAGTATTTTTATCGGAATGGATGTATTAAAAATCAAATCAGGGTTTTTGAGAAATATGCGGGGGTTATAATTTTTAATCCGACCGTTGGATCGTGGTAATTTTTGGATATATTATTCATATATAAGTTGAGTATATGTCCACAAATTTTGAACTGTTAAAAATAAACGTATGATTTGTTATGAATTTTACGAGATGACTGGTTCTGAAATTGTAGAAGTTGCGGAATTTGTCATTTTTGTGAGGACCCCAAACTCGGGTACTTGAAACCCGAACTCGGTCCTTCACGATACCATTTCTATGAGCGGAATAATACTAACAATAATAACAATAATATAAAAGATCAACTTAATTTACATAATTATCAGAGTCTAGCTCCCAAGTATGTAACTTTTAAACATTCATTACAACCCATGATAGATAATATATATCATATTTGTCTTAATATCATTAAACTATTACATAACATAATTCGTTCATTCAGCAACTTTCCCTTTTCCTTTGTTCTTAGCAGAGCTCTCTGGTCGTTCGCACTTAACTGAAAATATTTAAATTTAAGCAAGGATGAGCATTTGAGTGCCCAGCAAGTAATAGCAATTATATATATATAAGCCGAAAGGATTTAAATGTTTTCTTTGTACTATTCTTCTACAACCAGTCAATAGTTGTGAAGTATTCTAAACCGATAATAATAACATATCAACTCTCTTTCAAATCTTTGAAACTACATAATGAATATAACTGGGGTTATGGTGACATGCCATGAACATTGTTTTCATTTTTGAAAAGGTTAAACAGAAATTCATCTGTAAACTGACATAACTTACGGGCACGGGGGGTGATCAGCCCGTTATGCCCTGCATTGATCAATACTACATTACAAGAATGATAGGATCATTCACTCTGTTCCACCTTAGGTGCATAAAAATTTTCCAGTGTAGGGATGTTCATACTTGTCTGGGTTCCAAATCAAAGGTTTTATCTTGTTTCAACAATAATCTATAATTCAACATATATAAATACGGGTAATTGACGAAGGTATATCAACATGTGATTAAATACAATGATTATCCAAGTGGGGACACTTTTTTAACTATTTCTAGAAATTAACGAACAGAATATATATATCTGAGTTACCATATACTAACATGTTGATAATCAATGAGCTTATATAATATAAGGTTAATAATCTGTACAGTAATAATATCATTCGTAAATATTCTTACTCATGTCCATTGCATAAAGAAAATGCAAAGGTAAGATACTTGTCTGTAGCGCTGCTTACAACTTGTAATTAAGATCTATCGCTTATCTCACGACCTAACATTAATAAGATCGTTCGTTCGATTAGAACAACATACTATAACATATAACACTGCTTATTGCAGTCAGCACATACCCTAATCACATTGGCACATAGATTTAACAACCATTGAATCACAAATAATCACTTATCTAATCACATTATCTAAGTCCAGATCAATTTCTGAAATATGTCGGTGTACCGACAACTTTATCAGGTATTTATCGAGTCTAAGACTCTATTCTGTAACTTAATAACAGTACGCATCAGTCATATTATTTTTAAATGACTTAATATAATTTTAAAACATTTATTATAATTTATCACGAAATTTCAAACATCGGAATCACATTAAAATAATTTAAATACTAATCAATTCTATTATCATTAATATTTAATTAGTATTAAACTATTAATGAAATCATTTCTAAAATATTAAAGTTATTTATCATAACTTGAAATACTTTTAAAGTATTAAAATTACCCTTAAATGATTTTTAAAATATTTAAAATCATTTCTAAATAATTATCATTATTATCAAAGTATTAATGTTCTATTTATCAAAATATTAAAAGTCATTATTCATAACTTAAAATGTTTTAATTCATTTCTATCCCTCTTAAATGATTTTTAACTTAATAAAACCATTTTAAAACTATTTATTTAATATAATTATTAAATAAATTTAATATTTATTAATAATAACTTAATAATCATTAATATTAATTCATTAATAAAATTATCCTTTAAATATTAAAAGTTATATTTTATAACTTAAAATATATTTAAACACTTTATTTTCATTTAAAATGATTATTATAACATTAAAATCATTTTTAAACTAAATTATTTAATATAATTATTAAATAACTTTAATATCATTAATAATAATTAATTAATGAAATTTATCCTTAAATATTAAAAGTTATATTTTATAACTTAAAATATTTTTAAATACCTTATTATTATTTAAAATGATTTTTAATATAATAAAATCATTTTTAATCAATTTATTTAATTCATTTAGTAAATAAATTATTTACCATTAATATTTAAATATTAATGAAATTTATCACAAAATATTAAATGTCATTAAAAATAACTTAAAATATTTTCTTATATCATAATATAATTTTTAATGATTTTTCCAATATTAAAATTATTTTTAAATAATTTATTTAATATTATAATTAAATAAATTAAATACTTTTAATATTTTAAAAATATTAAATATTTATGAAATATATTTAAAATAATAAAAAACTAATTTTCGAAATTTAAAATAATTTTTTATAATTTATTTTGTATTTTTAATAATTTAAAACTAATTTTTTCTATTTTTTTATTAATTTCTGAAAAATAATAAGCTATCTGTCGCTAAAGGCCACCTATAGCGACAGAACCGTCGGTGTTCTTCATGTTCTTGGCCAAAACCCAGAACTTCATTGCCGGTTACTAGGTACCACATTTGACCAAGGATAATTATTAGCTCGAAAGGTTTCTGGGAATGGTATGAGTCAGATATTGTAGTACAAATGCACGACTACAAGATCCAACAACAAACATGTCCAAACAACACGTAACCAGCGAGATCTAGGCCCATGAACAAGCTGTCAGAGGCTGTTCTTCATTTCTGGGTTGCCCAGAAATGAAGAACAGTTCGAGCATGCAATTTCGGGCTTCCACTACATGTTGATCGTGTACTGTTTTTGTGATATATAAACTTCAGTGTGTAGACAACATTTAGTACAAGAGATCTATCACATATATGCACCATAACAACAACTAAATTTCCAGATTTTAACCGGTCAACCCATGTCAGAAATCACGATCATGCATTTTCTGGGTTACCCAGAAAACGGAAATCGTGATCTTCCTACATGGTTTGACCGTACACTACAAGAATCATGTTATTCATTTATACGTTTTGTAAGCTTAAATATACAGCCTAAACAACAAACAACAAACTTGTTACAACAACATAAACCAAAAAATAAAAACATGAAAGATCTAGCCAGTTAAAAATCTTGTCAGATGCTGTTCTTGGCTTTCTGGGCTGCCCAGAAAAGGCCCAGTCAACGCCAGTCAACGTGGTTTGACAACTAATAACTTTATATTGGCTTACGATCTGGCTTTGATTCCTGTTTCAGATCAAAGATCTTATAGCATACTACCAGATCAAAGCTTAAAAACACAAAAACACATAGCAGGACGAGATCTATAGGACCTGACATTCATTGTCAGAAACAACAAAAATAAATTTCTAGATTTGGGAAATCTTCAAATTCGAGCCTCTAGATGTTATGGATCTAACATCTAGTAACCCAGATCATCATTAGACACCTTATATAACATATTTCAACACTTAATCATAACATCAAAAATCAGATTTTGGACAGAAATTCGAGGGTTTGTTTATACTTTTAAATGAGCAATTCTTGATTCTATGTTTCTGATTTAGTTCAGATAAACGTGGGGCTTGATTATGGGACTAATATGCTATAGTTTTTCATTGGTTCTAGTGGGAGAGAGGATTGGTTAAGTGTTGGACAAAATTTAGTGAACAAATGCATTTTATCTCTTCTTCAATCCTTAAATAGACAAATATGATGCATGAATGGCTGAGCTAGGTGACTTGTTGCTGTGATTAAAGAGCACATGGGGTGGTTGAAGTGGTTCAACCACTCAACCTATTGTCAAAACCTATTTGTTAGCCAAAATAATGCATTAGGGGAAAATGGTAAATTGGTAAATCATTTTAATGGCAACCAAGTAATTTGCCAAACCCTTAGGGTTTAGGGTTTGGGTTAGGGTTTGGACCAATTTAACAAAAATCTAGGATTTTCATTTTAGGGTTTACTCCAAAAATAAAATTAAATAAAGATTAAATAAATTTTAGTTTCTAAAATTTTGAAATTAGGATTTTCTAATTATGATTAATCTTCTAATTACTTTATACAGGAACATTAGGGTTTAATATCATATAATTATCATTAACATTGCTAAAATAGCAATTAGGGTTTATAATTTTGATAATTAGGGTTATCAATTTATAATTAGGTTTTAAATTTATAATCAGGGTCTCCTAATTAGCATAACACGAAGTAACACATAACACATATCATATGACACAGATATTAAATAATCTTAAATTTTCCATTTAAATTGATAAATAGGGTTAAATCAATTAATGCTAGGGTTTGATCAATATACCATAATTGACCAACCATCAACAGTACGAAAATACAGTACATATTCATAGCACTGAAAAATCAAAATATAATTAATATTATATTATTATTCGCATACCTTGACAATAATCCAAAATTAGAGTTTGGATTCCATATCTGATTTATTCTTCATATTTAACCTTATTAATTAAGGTAAAATAATTAACTTAATTGCCTGTACTAAAAATTCATATAATAAAATAATTATTATATTTATTCTAAAAATCACTCCATATATTATTTAAATAATATATGATTATATTTTCATGAAAAAATAATTAATAAAAATATTTCTAATATAAAATTAATTATTATAAGAATGTACTTTATAAAATCAATAATTCAAAAATAAAATTATTTGTAAATATTTATGTAATAAATATATTTTTATTTACCACATAAATACATATATATATATATATATATATATATATATATATATATATATATATACATATATTATCTTGTACAAATCCTCATCCTTAATATATATAAAAAAAAATTTATACGCAAAATTTCTTATTTATTTATGTAGAAAATATCGGGTTGTTACATTCACCCTCCCTTATAAAGATTCCGTCCCTGGAATCACCGTTTTAAAAACCTATACATACACAGCACATAGCATACATAATCATTGCAAGTAGATCTCGATCAACTTTGATCGAACTGATCTTTTACTATTCACATAAAGCTTGTCTTTCTGATTACACGAAAAAATTTGGTTTCTAAAAGAACTCAAATTCCTCCTCAAAATTTCTTTATAAAATAATTTACTATATATAGGAAAATCATGCATAAGAAAATAAAAGGCATACGAATAATACTTGGAGTTGCATTGCCAGCTGCTGCCGTGTCCTGGACTGTCATGTTGTAGACCCTTGCCGTAGATTTTGTCGGCTTGCTTGACGAAGTCGGTCCCGTGATTACTAACGTCCCACTGTCAGTGCCCATGTTCACACTTCCTGTCTTCACCCTCCTCTTCGGATAATCTTTCACCTTGTGCTTTGTCAATCCGCACATAAAACATCCACTATTCATCCTAGGATTGGGGCAGTTGGGAGAGATATGGCCCTCCTGCCCGCACTTGTAACAAACAAACTTTCCTTTCAAACACTCCCCCGAGTGATTCTTCCCACATGTCTTACATGGCACTATCTGTTTCTTAACACCTTCCTGTTTCACTTGTACACTTGCAAAACTGCTCACCTTCCTCTTGCTATCTCCACTCCTGCTCCCACTATTAACTCCTACTTTTCCAGCTCTTTCGGTCTTACCCTTATTCTTCCTCTCCTTATTATAAACGCTCATGGCCTCACTTCCCTCCTCAGCTATGATCGTTTTCTCCATGAGTGCTGTAAATGTAGGAATTTGCAACACCGCCACTTTGTTGTAGAGCCAGGGTTTCAATCCCAGCTCAAACCTTCTGGCTTTCCTAGCCTCCGTATCGACTTGATGCGAGGCAAACCTAGCTAACTCATTGAATTTGACGGCGTATTCAGACACCGTCATATTCTCCTGCTTCAACTCTAAAAATTTAACCTCCATCCTCGTCTGCATACTTGGTGAAAAATAGTTTTCGAAAAACAAAGTTTTAAATCTATCCCATGTGACTACACCTTCTCCTGCCCTAGCCTGATTCGCTTCCCACCAAAAATTTGCTTCCCCCTTCATCATGTAGGTGGCAAAAGCAGTCTTCTGCCCCTCATCTACCCTAGCTACCACAAACGCTTTTTCAATTTCTTTAACCCAAGTTTGAGCTTCTACAGGGTCAGTTGTACCTTTGAATTCCGGTGGTCCTACAATCTTAAAGTCTTTGAAGTTCGCTAAGCGGTTGTCCGACTGGTTTCCAGCGACTGGTATTCCCTGTTGTATAGCCTGAGCTAACATGTTCACAAATTGCTGCATCGGATCTGGTTGTTGTTGTCCCTCAACGTTGTTGACAGATTCCTCTGCCCTTTGATTGCGAGTTCGACATCTTGGCGGCATTATCTGATTGAATAAAATCATAATTTTAATCTTACATTCTAAACCTTATCACATAAGTTTAATATTTTAAACTTATTTCATCATTTCTTAAACATAGATTCATATTCATTTAACGAATATTTTACATAACATAGCACAAAATGCTTTGAACTTCAGCTATCCCTTTATGACCACAAAAGTCAAGATTTACAGTCTTGACTTAATACAAAAGTTGGAAACATTTCATTACACAGACATACTTATCATATATATTATATTAAACACACCTACACAACAGAACCTATACTACCTATTTATTACACCTTTTCATTGGACACTCTCTCGCCTGATGACCTTCTATACCACAGACATAACATGCTCCTTTTTTATAGTCAGGACAGTACAGAGTAGTATGTCCTTCATAACCGCACAGATAACAAATTCTTTTCCATTTCTTCTTATTGAATTTTCCTAAGTCATGGTCTTCTATCTTTCTTTTCCCCTTCTTGTCCGGAGCTGCACACAATGTGTTACTTGTGGCTCCCATTTGACCAATTTGGATTTGAAGCTTATCTTGTCCTTCCATTGTTTCTATTAACGCTTGACGCAACTGACTATTCAACAGCTTTTCTATCTCCCACAGCCTTTTCAGAGAAGAAACCTTGTTCTTTAGATTCTGCACCTCTGTTGATGCTTGATCAGCTTCAACTTTAGTGTCTGAATCGCTATCTATCAATTCCACCATCTCCGGATATGATACTATGTGTTCCACAATAATCACATCTTCTGAGTTATTTTCATTGTGAGCCTCTATGTCAGCGATCGACTTCGTTATTGGCTTCTTCTTTACGATCCGTGGGTATTCTAATCATTTTTCACCTGACATCTACACATATAAACTATCTTGATTAGTATATAGTATATACACATAGCAAACAATAGTTTTATATGAGTTATCTTTTATTTTGTTTGACGACGAATTCATTCAATTCATCTCTTTTTAAACTCTATATTAGTTATTTATATTTTCAACGTTTCCCTCTGTTCTAAGGTTATAGCCTAAGGTCTAACCCACCTAAGGTTTTTAACCCTAAGCTCTGATACCAACCTGTGAGGACCCCAAACTCAGGTACTTAAAACCTGAACTCGGTTCTTCACGATACCATTTCTATGAGCGGAATAATACTAATAATAATAACAATAATATAAAAGATCAACTTAATTTACATAATTATCAGATTCTAGCTCCCAAGTACGTAACCTTTAAACATTCATTACAACCCATGATAGATAATATATATCATAATTGTCTTAATATCATTAAACAATTACATAACATAATTCGTTCATTTAGCAACCTTCCCTTTTCCTTTATTCTTAGCGGATCTCTCTGGTCGTTCGCACTTAACTGAAAATATTTAAATTTAAGCAAAAATGAGCATTTGAGTGCCCAGCAAGTAATAGCAATTATATATATATATATAAGCCGAAAGGATTTAAATATTTTCTTTGTACTATTCTTTTACAACCAGTCAATAGTTGTGAAGTATTCTGAACCGATAATAATAACATATCAACTCTCTTTCAAATCTTTGAAACTACATAATGACTATAACTGGGGTTATGGTGACATGCTATGAACATTGTTTTCATTTTTGAAAAGGTTAAACAAAAATTCATCTGTAAACCGACATAACTTACGGGCACGGGGGGTGATCAGCCCGTTATGCCCTGCATTGATCAATACTACATTACAAGAATGATAGGATCGTTCACTCTGTTCCACCTTGGGTGCATAAAAATTTTCCCGTGTAGGGATGTTCATACTTGTCTGGGTTCCAAATCAAAGGTTTTATCTTGTTTCAACAATAATCTATAATTCAATATATATATATATATATATATATATATATATATATATATATATATATATATATATATATATATATACGGGTAATTGACGAAGGTATATCAACATGTGATTAAATACAATGATTATCCAAGTGGGGACACTTGTTTAACCATTTCTAGAAATTAACGAACAGAATATATATATCTGAGTTACCATATACTAACATGTTGATAATCAATGAGCTTATATAATATAAGGTTAATAATCTGTACAGTAATAATATCATTCGTAAATATTCTTACTCATGTCCATTGCATAAAGAAAATGCAAAGGTAAGATACTTGCCTGTAGCGCTGCTTACAACTTGTAATTAAGATCTATCTCTTATCTCACGACCTAACATTAATAAGATCGTTCGTTCGATTAGAACAACATACTATAACACATAACACTGCTTATTGCAGTCAGCACATACCCTAATCACATTGGCACATAGATTTAACAACCATTGAATCACAAATAATCACTTATCTAATCACATTATCTAAGTCCAGATCAATTTCTGAAACATATCGGTGTACCAACAACTTTATCGGGTATTTATCGTGTCTAAGACTCTATTCTGTAACTTAATATCAGTACGCATCAGTCATATTATTTTTAAATGACTTAATATAATTTTAAAACATTTATTATAATTTATCACGAAATTTCAAACATCGGAATCACATTAAAATGATTTAAATACTAATCAATTCTATTATCATTAATATTTAATTAGTATTAAACTATTAATGAAATCATTTCTAAAATATTAAATTTATTTATAATAACTTGAAATACTTTTAAAGTATTAAAATTACCCTTAAATGATTTTTAAAACATTTAAAATTATTTCTAAATAATTATCATTATTATCAAAGTATTAATTTTCTATTTATCAAAATATTAAAAGTCATTATTCATAACTTAAAATATTTTAATTCATTTCTATCCCTCTTAAATGATTTTTAACTTAATAAACCCATTTTTAAACTTTTTATTTAATATAATTATTAAATAAATTTAATATTTATTAATAATAACTTAATAATCATTAATATTAATTCATTAATGAAATTATCCTTTAAATATTAAAAGTTATATTTTATAACTTAAAATATCTTTAAACACTTTATTTTCATTTAAAATGATTATTATAACATTAAAATCATTTTTAAACTAAATTATTTAATATAATTATTAAATAACTTTAATATCATTAATAATAATTAATTAATGAAATTTATCCTTAAATATTAAAAGTTATATTTTATAACTTAAAATATTTTTAAATACCTTATTATTATTTAAAATTATTTTTAATATAATAAAATCATTTTTAATCAATTTATTTAATTCATTTAGTAAATAAATTATTTACCATTAATATTTAAATATTAATAAAATTTATCACAAAATATTAAATGTCATTAAAAATAACTTAAAATATTTTCTTATATCATAATATAACTTTTAATGATTTTTCCAATATTAAAATCATTTTTAAATAATTTATTTAATATTATAATTAAATAAATTAAATACTTTTAATATTTCAAAAATATTAAATATTTATGAAATATATTTAAAATAATAAAAAACTAATTTTCGAAATTTAAAATAATTTTTTATAATTTATTTTGTATTTTTAATAATTTAAAACTAATTTTTTCTATTTTTTTTATTAATTTCTGAAAAATAATAAGCTATCTGTCGCTAAAGGCCACCTATAGCGACAGAACCGTCGCTATAGGTGTTCTTCATGTTCTTGGCCAAAACCCAGAACTTCATTGCCGGTTACTAGGTACCACATTTGACCAAGGATAATTATTAGCTCGAAAGGTTTCTGGGAATGGTATCAGTCAGATATTGTAGTACAAATGCACGACTACAAGATCCAACAATAAACATGTCCAAACAACACGTAACCAGCGAGATCTAGGCCCATGAACAAGCTGTCAGAGGCTGTTCTTCATTTCTGGGTTGCCCAGAAATGAAGAACAGTTCGAGCATGCAATTTCAGGCTTCCACTACATGTTGATCGTGTACTGTTTTTGTGATATATAAACTTCAGTGTGTAGACAACATTTAGTACAAGAGATCTATCACATATATGCACCATAACAACAACTAAATTTCCAGATTTTAACCGGTCAACCCATGTCAGAAATCACGATCATGCATTTTCTGGGTTACCCAGAAAACGGAAATCGTGATCTTCCTACATGGTTTGACCATACACTACAAGAATCATGTTATTCATTTATACGTTTTGTAAGCTTAAATATACAGCCTAAACAACAAACAACAAACTTGTTACAACAACAGAAACCAAACAACAAAAACATGAAAGATCTAGCCAATTAAAAATCTTGTCAGATGTTGTTCTTGGCTTTCTGGGCTGCCCAGAAAAGGCCCAGTCAACGCCGGTCAACGTGGTTTGACCACTAATAACTTTCTACTGGCTTACGATCTGACTTTGATTCCAGTTTCAGATCAAAGATCTTATAGCATACTACCAGATCAAATCTTAAAAACACAAAAACACAAAACAGGACGAGATCTATAGGACCTGACATTCACTGTCAGAAACAACAAAAATAAATTTCCAGATTTGGGAAATCTTCAAATCTGAGCCTCTAGATATTATGGATCTAACATCTAGCAACCCAGATCATCATTAGACACCTTATATAACATATTTTAACACTTAATCATAACATCAAAAATCAGATTTTGGACAAAAATTCGAGGGTTTGTTTATACCTTTAAATGAGCAATTCTTGATTCTATGTTTCTGATTTGGTTCAGATAAACGTGGGGCTTGATTATGGGATTGATATGCTATAGTTTTTCATTGGTTCTAGTGGGAGAGAGGATTGGTTAAGTGTTGGACAAAATTTAGTGAACAAATGCATTTTCTCTCTCCTTCAATCCTTAAATAGACAAATATGATGCATGAATGGCTGAGCTAGGTGACTTGTTGCTGTGATTAAAGAGCACATGGGGTGGTTGAAGTGGTTCAACCACTTAACCTATTGTCAAAACCTATTTGTTAGCCAAAATAATGCATTAGGGGCAAAATGGCAAATTGGTAAATCATTTTAATGGCAACCAAGTAATTTGCCAAACCCTTAGGGTTTAGGGTTTATGTTAGGATTTGGACCATTTTAGCAAAAAATTAGGATTTCCATTTTAGGGTTTACTCCAAAAATAAAATTAAATAAAGATTAAATAAATTTTAGTTTCTAAAATTTTGAAATTAGGATTTTCTAATTATGATTAATCTTCTAATTACTTTATACATGAACATTAGGGTTTAATATTATATAATTATCATTAACATTGCTAAAATAGCAATTAGGGATTACGATTTTGATAATTAGGGTTACCAATTTATAATTAGGTTTTAAATTTATAATTAGGGTCTCCTAATTAGCATAACACGAAGTAACACATAACACATATCATATAACACAGATATTAAATAATCTTAAATTTCCCATTTAAATTGATAAATAGGGTTAAATCAATTAATGTTAGGGTTTAATCAATATATCTTAATTGACCAACCATCAACAGTACGAAAATACCGTACATATTCATAGCACTGAAAAATCAAAATATAATTAATATTATATTATTATTCTCATACCTTGACAATAATCCAAAATTAGGGTTTAGATTCCATATCTGATTTTTTCTTCATATTTAACCTTATTAATTAAGGTAAAATAATTAACTTAATTGCCTGTACTAAAAATTCATATAATAAAATAATTATTATATTTATTCTAAAAATCACTCCATATATTATTTAAATAATATATGATTATATTTTCATGAAAAATAATTAATAAAAACATTTCTAATATAAAATTAATTATTATAAGAATGTACTTTATAAAATCAATAATTCAAAAATAAAATTATTTGTAAACATTTATGTAATAAATATATTTTTATTTACCACATAAATACATACATATATATATATATATATATATATATATATATATATATATATATATATCTTGTACAAATCCTCATCCTTAATATATAAAAAAAAATTTATACACAAAATTTCTTATTTATTTATGTAGAAAATATCGGGTTGTTACAATTTTGGTGAAAAATTCTAGAATTGGTGGGCCCCACTTTTGGTTGGTGAAAATGTGCTGAGATTTTTATTCAAATGTGGTGGGTGGGAATAGTAGCAGGTAAAGCCATCGGGTTGCAGGTTAAGTCTACTTCGGCGTGCTAACATTTTTCTATAAATAGAGAGCTAAGTTAGAATTGAAAATCACACCCGAAAAACTAGTTTTCTCTCTTTCTCTCTCTAGATTATTGAGTGTATTTTGTGAGTATTTAGATACTTTGTAAGTTTCTATTCATCAGTGCAAGTTTCTTTCAGCCTTATACCGATATTCTGATCAGAAGTACTGATATTTTGAGGTAAGGGATATTATCTTCTTCTTAAATGATATTTTCTTTAATATCATTATGCCAAAATATTGATATAAACTTTTTATTAAATTTGAAACTTTTTGTGTCGGAGTTACTATTCACGTATACGTTACTATTCACGTATACGACACTATTCACGAATACGGCACTATTCACCGAAAAATAAAATTTTCTTCTTTTTGTCCAAGTTGTCTATTATGATTACTATCTTTGATTGTATCCATGTTTTGATCTTTATTTTTGAATTCTGCTTCAGAATTGGTTATTATGGGGTATTATTGAACTTGAATAAACTGTAATACGAATTCATAATATTTGTTCTTTTATCTCACTAGATTCGTTTTCTTTAAAATATTTTTTATCATCCTTAGTCCTAAATGATGATACTACTGAATATCTTTGGCCTGTAGTGTAAAGATGTATGATTACCTGATGAATATATTTGGCCTGTAGTGCAAGGATGAACAAGCGTTGAGATGAACATGACTGACTGGTGATACAAATGAATATCTTTGGCCTGCAGTGGAAAGATGAATATTTGGTTAAAGATGATTATTAATTGATGTTACAGGGATAAAATATTGATGATGGACTATGGACTTTTAAATCTTAGAAGATAGTAGAATTCATTCTCTACTTGACTCTTCTAATGGTTTGTTGTTTCCGCTGCAGTCGTTAATCTAAAACTTGTTGTCGATTATATTCTATCAGATTTTTCCTTGTTGAATACTAATGATAATTTGTTGTATATTATCTTAGTCATAATATTCTTTACTGGGCTAGTTGAGCTCACACTTTTCTTTTTTGTTCTATTTTTCTTCTTAGGAGGTGAGAACATAGCAGGATCTAGTCGGGGTATGGAGTGATAATTTTAGAAAGATGTTTTTAGCAGTCCTCACTATTTCTGCAAAATAGTATTTGAATAATTGTAATAAGGACTTATTTGAGTGTGGATATTGTCTAGAAGACAATATTTGTATTTAAACTCACAGTATTTGTTGTCGTATTTTACACGACAATTGTATTATTGAAGTTATAGTTTACTTTTTGTACCATGTATTTGGCGACTCAGAATGGGTGTTGTATACCTATTTTGGGGGCGTCACATAACTTATACAAAAATTGAGAATATAATATTACACAGACATACTTATCCTATACGCATCATACATATTCAAGTAACACTAATACTACTTATTTCATACACCTTCACTAAGGATCAAATGCTTAGCATTCTATATATTCTTATTATCCTCAATAATCCATTCACACATAACTATACAAAGTTTTTCAAACCTTACACACATTATGAGTTTAAGAACTCACCACAAACATATGAGTTTAAGAACTCGAGCTTGACTATATATTTTCTAATTATACTCTACCCATCGGCTATATTATTGTTTTTGGATCCGGTAATACCTTTTTCAGTATAATCACCTCATTAGGGTTGCTTTCAAAGTGAGCCTCTAATTCAGTTATTTACTTTGGTATTGGCTCAGTTATGGAGGTTGACTCCTTCTTGTGATCTGAGGGTATACTAATTCTTTTCCACCTGAGATCTACACAAAAACGATCTTGATTAACACGTAGTATATACACACAACAAATAATAATTTTATACAAGTTATCTTTTATTTTGTTTAACGATGAATTTATTCAATTCATCTCATTTTAAACTCTAAATAAGTTATTTATTTTTTTCAACGTTTCCCTCTTTTCTAAGGTTATAGCCTAAGGTCTATTCCACCTGAGGTTTCTAACCTAAAGCTCTGATACCATGTTGTAACGCCCCCAAATCCAAGTACTTGAAACCCGAACTCGGTGCTTTACGGTAGCATTTCTATGAGCGAAATAATACTAATAATAATATAAATATCAAACTTAACTTACATACATCAGAGTCTAATCCCAAGTACATAACATTTACTACAATACATTACATGATAGATAATAAATATCATTGTCTTAATACTGTCTAACTATTACAAAAGATAATCATAAGATTATTCTGATTGCTTTCCTTCTCCTTTGTTCTGGCTTGAACATTTCGATTGACCATGCTTAGCTGAAAACATTTAAATTTAAAGCAAGAATGAGCATTTGATTGCCCAGCAAGTAATAACAACAATAAATTTAAGCTGAAAGAATTAAATATTTTCTTTGAATAACATTTCTACAACAAATCAACAGTTGTGAAGTAAGTTAAACCAATAATAACAACATATCAAATCTATCTCAAATTTTTGAAACTACGTACTAACTATAAATGGAGAGCATTCGACAGATTATGAACTTTATTTTTAATTTTCGATATGGTTTAGCAGAACTTCATCCGCAAACCGTTATAACTTACGGGCATAAGGTTGATCATCCCAATGCGCCCTGTATTTATCAATACTACATGCAAGAACGATATTATCATTCACTCTATCCACCTTAGGTGCACAAAAGTTTTCCATGTTCGGGATGTTCATACTTAGTCGAGAATCTGAACCAAAATAATCTGGTTGGATACAATAACGTTCTATCTTGTTCAACAATATTTTTATGTCTAGCTGGATCAAATAGCTTAGACAACTTTTTATGTCAACGTATACATACTCGAAATCAATAAGTATGTATCAACATGTGATTAAATACAATGATTATCCAAGTGGGGACACTTGTCTAACCTTATATAGGAACAGAATAAATATTTGAATGATATAGTAATACAATGATCGGATAATTTAAGAACTTGTATGAATACAAAGATTAGATACATAATCGATAACAATAAAGTTAATAATCTGGCATAATGATAATATAATTCTGAAACTTTCTTTCTCATGTCAATTGCATAAACTAAATGCAAAGTTAGAATACTTGTATAATGTAAAGAATAGTTCAGATACTTGCCTGAGCTGCTGCTTAAAGTTGCGCAACCTAGTTTTATCTTTTATATCGAGACCTATCATTTATAAGATCATTTTATTGATTAGAAATACATATCATAACACATAGTACTGCTAATTACAGTCAGCACATAACCTAATCACATTGTCACATATGCTTAACAGTTATTGCATAACAAACAAACACTTATCGAGTCCAATTATATAAGTCTAGATCAATTTCAGAAATATTTCAGTGTACCGACGGCTTTATTGGGTAATTGTCGAGTCTAAAACTCTATCATGTAGTTCAATAACTGAAAATATCAGTCATATTATTCTATTTAACTTATAATAATTTTTAAATAATTATTATAATTTATCATGATTTTTCAAACACTTGAATCATTATTAAATGATTTAAATATTAACTAATTCTATTATCATTAATATTAAATTATTAATGAAACCATTGCCAAAAATATTACAGTTATTTATAATAACTCAAAGTATTTTTAAAACATTAATATTACCCTTAAATGATTTTTAAAACATTTAAAATTATTTTTAAATAATTACTATTAATATTAGAATATTAATTTATTATTTATCAAAATATTAAAAGTCATTTATTATAACTTAAATATTTTTAATTCATTTATTCCATTTTTAAATGATTTTTAAATCAATAAAACTATTTTTAAACTATTTATTTAATATAATTATTAAATAACTCTAATATCATTTAATATTAAATTATTAATGAAATTTTCCTTTAAATATTAAAAGTTATATTTCATAACTTAAAATATTTTTAAACTATTTATTTCCATTTAAAATGATTTTTATAATATTAAAATCATTTTTTAAATTAATTTATTTAATATAAGTATTAAATAAATCTAATATCTTTAATACTAAATAATTATTGAAATTTATCTCAAAATATTAAAAGTTATGCTTTATAACTTAAAATATTATTAAATACCTTATTATCATTTAAAATAATTTTTAATACAATAAAATCGTTTTTAATTAATTTATTTAATACATTTAATAGATAAATTAAATAACAATAATATCCAAATAAATATTAATATTTATGAAAAATATGTCAAATTATTAAAAGTTAATTTCTATAACTTAAAATAAATTTTATAATTTTCAGAAGTTATTTTCTATTTTTAAATGATTTTTAGAATTTAAATTAATTAAAATTAATAGAACTGTCGCTATAGCTCTTTAGCGATAGAAAGTGTAGTCTAATATGTTCTTGAGCCTTTAAAGTCAGTTTTCGAGTTGGGTAGTTTGACCATTGATAAATTCCAATCTGTGAGGTTTCTGGGCAAGCTAAAACATTTTTCTTGTAGTACTAGTGTCACATTACATGTAACAACCAATAACCAGGTCATACATCTTCACAATCAAAAGTTATTAAGCTTTGAACTAGCTGTCAGAACGTGTTCATCATATTCTAGGCTGCCCAGAATTTTCAATCATAGCTGGTCAAAGCCCTTTGTGTCCTCACTATAGTCAATCAGTTCGTGTTATAGTTGTGTTAGACGTCGGGCCTTGTAGACTAACTATCAGGGTATCTATTTGGATCACTGTGAAAGCCTAGACATCAACAACAAGAAAGATCTAAGCTACAGAAAATCCCGTCAGAGACTGTTCTTCATTTCTGGGTTTTCTAGAAATGAAGAACAGATCGAGTATGCATGTTTGGGCTTCCACTACATGTTGTTCGTGTGATGTTTTTATGATATAAGAGTTGTAGCGAGTAGCTAACATGTAGGTGAAGAGATCTATTACTTATAAACATCATAACAACAATAAAATCTCTAGATCCATTCCGGTCAAACCATGTCAAAGATGGTGTTCATACGTTTTCTAGCTTACCCACAAAACAGAAACGTGATCGGGCTACCTAGTTTGACCGTCCATTAAATCCATCCTGTTAGTTATCTAGGTTATATAAAATCTTGAATATGTAGTACATATACCATACTATAACATGTATACAACAACATAAAAAAAAACAACAAACATGAGCAAGATCTGAGGACATGAACGTCTTGTCAGAGCCATCTGGGTAAGTTCTGGGTTACCCAGAAAGGCTTGGTCATGGTCGGTCAACCGACTTTGACCATTAATAACTTCCAATCTATGCTAGATCTGACCTTGATTCAAGTTCCAGTTCACAGATCTCGTAGCATACAACAACTACAAACTTTCAAAACACAAAAATAATTAAACGTCACTGAGATTTGAGGTCTGACATTTATTGTCAGACAAAAAAATAAAATTTTCAAGATTTTTTTAAAACTTCAAATCCGAGCCTCTAGATGTTATGGATCTAACATCTATTAATCCAGATCATCAACATATACTACATACAACATGTTTTAACATAAGAACTTAACATCTAATATCAAATCACATGATTTTCAAGTTAGGGTTTTTGTACCTCTTTACACCTTGATTTTGAATCTGATCTTTGATGATTGTGCTTGGGTGTTCTGGGGACTTAGATATGGACTGAATCACCAAATATTTTTGTGGGTTTTAGAGAGAGATGGTCTAGGATGAGAGTATGGGTACAAATGGGGTAAATAAGGCACTTTCTCTCTCTTGATCCTTATATAAAACATGATGCAATGTATTTGGATGGTAATAATGGCTGATGTGCTGGTGTATTGTAGCTCCTAGCTAGATTAGGGAGGCTTGCCAAGATCTTGCTAGATTTTCTAGCAATAATTCACCAAATGGGACACAAAAGGGTATAATGGTAATTTTGTTATCAAATTTAAGGGTATTCTTGTCCAAGGTACTTAAATCTAAGGTTTAATCACTAGATTTTAAATCTTAAAGTTTCCTAATTAATTTCTAGGGTTTGAAAAAATAAAATTAAAGTGAAATAAAATTTTAATTAAAACACACTAATTAAAATTAGAATTTTTAATAGAAAATTAGGGTTTAAATAATTAAGGTTCTCTAATTATCATTAGGGTTCCTAATTTAACAATTCAATTTGCTAAAATAATTAGTAGGGTTTCTAATTTTAGTAATTAGGGTTCCTAATTAGCAAATTAGGGTTTCAAATTTTAATTAGGGTTTTCAAATATTAATTAGGGTTTTTTCTAATTAACAGAAATTCTATAATATGCTACTTAATTCATATAACATCATTTCTGACTAACCTTAAACTCCAGTTTTGAGTTTCAAATGATGGTTTATGACAGTAATGCTAGGGTTTGTTGTGATACACTATAATTGACTAACTAATATCAGTCTACGCATATACAATATATATTTATAACACTGAAAAATAATATTATAACTAATATAATATTATTATTCTCCTTCATTTCTCAAAATCCAAAATTAGGGTTTAGATTCCATATCTGATTTATCTTTCATATATAACATCATTAATTAAGTTAAAATAATTAACTTAATAATCTGAACTAAAATTCATGTAATAAAATAGTAATTATAATAATTCTAATAATCATTTCATATATTATTTAAATAATATAAAAATAATATTTTCATATAAATAAATAATAAATACATTTCTACTATAAAATTAATTATTATAAGTATATACTTTATAATGATCAATAATTCTAAAATAAAATTATTTGAAATTGTTCATGTAGTAAATAAATTTTATTTATCACAAATACATGCACATTACTTGGCACATATTCCCACCTTTAAAAAAAATTATATGCTAAATTTCTTATTTATTTATTTTTTATATAAAAAATATCGGGTTATTGCACCCTACACAATTATATAGACATGCACATCAACTATTAGTCACATAGCAATGCACAGTAGTTGTAATATAAACATTACTCTACATCTCATAACCCTTCCTATTAATCAACACAACGCTCAATTTGATTATGTTAACTTTCGACTTATATCTTACTATATTTCTTCTTAGGTCACACTCGAAGTTAATTCAAGTGTTTAAGTCTTGCTAGGAATAATTATTGGTTTTATATTAACCCCATTCCATATCTTATAATCTTAATTTCAATTGAATTGAAACACTTTTAAAGTTCATTAAAACTTGGCACGACGTTTCGACGTTCATTCGTCACACGCCCGATTTGTCACTCTTGTGTATGCTTAGTATGCTTACACAACTTATCTAATACATCATTTATTAATGTTAAGCACTATTATACTTCATAATATTCATGTTTTATAAATTAGAACAAAAGCTTTTATCGTCAGAAGGACTACACTTGCATACGTGCATACCTGACACCCTCCGATTTCCTCCTGATAGACACGTAATTCATACATTTTATTATCCCTAATTTTGTCCTTTATTATATTAGTTTATTGAATTAATATGTTTTATTTTATTTTATAGGATTTAATATTTGTTGCAATAAAGTCAAAATCTTGGTGATCAAGCTATATTTAATGCTCTTATTCATATAAGGAATATCCAAGAAGAATACTACAAGGAGTAGGAAAGAGGTTGAACAATCTTGGTGTGCAAGTCAAATCCAACAAGAGAAGGGATAATATATCTAGAATATCTTTTTGAGAAGTTGATTGGGAACAAAACTGTCCAAGTTCAATGAACCTAAATTAGGGTTCAAAGTTATTTTTCCTATAAATAGGTCTCTTATTTTAGAGAGAAAAGTATGAGGTATTGTATTACTTTAGGTTAGGAGTAGGAGTAAATTAAATTACGTTTTATTGTACGCTTGTTGGAGGATCGTGAATAAAGGGAGTTTTCTTATTTATTTTCAATCTTCTACTTCTTCTTTATTTTAGTTAATTTATTTATTTTCATGTCTAGTTAATTTCTTTAATCTAGGATGAAGATGAAATTAAATAATTATTCATAATAATATTTTTCATCTCTTCTACTATTAATGCTTTTATGTTTAATTGATTTCGCCTTCATGTTTCGTTATTGAAATACCTTCGTTTTATAGTTCTTATGTGATTTTAAATTAATTAAGAGGTTTTGAAAGATTATTGTTAAGATATGAGTTTTTCATAATCCATGCTTGCTCAAAGAAGTTTTGATGGGTTATAGTTAATCCTTAAATTTTCATAGTCTATGCTTGCCACATTAATTGTAAATTACTAAATTAAAGGGAAGGGAGATCAAAATCATAATTTGAGTTATAAAAATAGAAGAGATTGAATTATATATTATGTTTATTATTTAGTGGATTCAGATTCCTAGATTGTTTCCTCATTATTTGTTTTCATATTCTAGTTAATTAATTCTCAATCTTTATTTCTAATTCGCCTAAAATAGATATTAAGGATATATTAAAAGTTAATCTAGTCTATGTGGGTTCGACCTGTACTTGTCAGTTCTTCAATTTGATACTATACACTTGCAGTTACATATTTTTATCACATCAAGTTTTTGACGCCGTTGCCGGGGACTAGAATAAATTTTTATTTATTCCTTAATTTTTATTTATTCGAATTAGCTTTAACTCTATTTTTTTTTCAGGATTATTGATGCGGATCGAATGAGCGAAAAGATAAAGATTTTGTTGCTGCGCTTTATTCGGTACTTCGTATCTCCATATTTAAAAAAAAAATTAAAAAAAAATATATAGTAGTTTAGTTTTTTGTTTTTTATTTTTATATTTTTTTTGTGTGATTTTCATGGTTAGTTGTCTATTTATTTTGTTATTTGTGAAAAAATAGATTCTTATTATAGTTGGAATAATAATTTTGCTTGGAATAAAGAACCCTATGAAAATTTTAATGCACACCAAGTAAATTAATTTTTTCCAAGTTATGAAAATTCTTATCTAAGTTCATATCCATATCCATATTCGGATCCAGAACCTCAATATCCACAAGAAATATCAAATGAAGTAGAGGAAAGACTTAGTGCCTTGGAGAAAACTACGAAAGTTTTAATGGACGAGCAATTTAGTATTATATCTCGTCTAGAAATTCAAATGAGTCGATTAGCCACCATATTAAATGAACAAGAGGTGGGTGAATTTTCTAGTAACTCTGTGGTTAATTTTGAAAATCTTGATGGTTGTGGAAATGATGAGGAAAGTAAAAATTTTATATTCAATTCTACACAATTTGAGTCAAGCGTATTTGAGGAGTCTACAAATTATGAGTCCATGCTTAAAATTGATCATGTTGCATTTGATGAGTCGGTTGAAAAAGTTTATAAACCTAAAGCTCCATACCCTGAAAGATTTATTCCTAAAAAATTACCTAGTGATTTTTTGGACCAACCCATTAAAGTAAACACGATCCAAGAGTTGTCAATGACCCAAGAAATAATAGAAAATAGACTCTTGATTGAAAAAGATCCAAGTGATTTTTCTTAAATCACCTTGAGCAAAATTGGAATGAATCTGAATATTTAGATAAGGTCAATGAGCCGTTGAGATCCACTACAAATAAGTCAACTAAACTAGAACATGTATTTGATTCAATTCTTCCATCATTTGAACATGTTAATGAAAGTTTTCTTGAGGTAAACTTGAAGCATATCTGTGATGAAAATTCTGACTATTTTCAATTTTCTAGACCTCCTGAAAATAATGAAAAGTTCACACTCACTTATCCATTTGTAACACTCATTTTTAGTCACATAATTTTTAGAATTTATAAAATTTGTAGATATATACATTTGTTTTCTTTCTCACCACATCTTCTTGCAGAACAAATGCCTCGCATACAAGGTACAATTCTTTCACATCTTTGTTCTCTTTTCTTCATTTGCATACATTGAGGACAATATATGATTTAGGTATAGGGGGAGTTTGTTTGTATTATTGTATTAAGAATTTTTCTAGTTTTAGAAAAAAAATAGTAAAAAAAACAAAAAAAAATTAAAAATAAAATTAAATCTTAAAAAATTAAAAAATTAAAAAAATTGTTTGACTTTTTATGGATTGAATTAATTCTAATAAGTGTTTGTGGAGCAAAACTCATGAGTAAGATTGAAAAATTTAAAACTCTTAAATTTTTGATAAGATACGAAATCTTAGTTCGAAACACCACCTGGATTAAAATTGATTTCACAAGTATTTTTGCACTTCACGTTTGCACTAATTCTTAGTTGTGGGGTATAGCCATGATTCGAGTAATTTCAAAAAAAAAGGAAAAAGAAAAAGAAAAAAGAAAATAAAAGAAGAAAGAATGAAAAAAAAATGAAGTTGAGAAAAGTTGAAAAAAAAGAAGGAATAAATAACTGCTTCAATGTCCATTAAACGAAATAACTGGGTATCCAAGCTTCGGGAAGCATCGATATTCACGCTGAAAAGTGTGATGGATAAAAGCAACTTGACTAGTATAGTTTTGTGACCTTTGTTACTCGAGTAAGTAAGCCCTTATGAGTGTCTCTACACCTAGTGCCCTAAAGCCATCTGGTTTGGGAGTCATTGGTCCAAAGCTCGCTCTACATGAGTAACTCTGAAAAGCCTAAGAAAATGAGACATTGCACAAGTCAAGAATCAAAATTGAAAAAAAATGGAAAAAAGAAAAAAAAAAGAAAAATGAGCTTGCTTGGTTTTCATGGTAAAAATCCCTACTAAGAGTTACATCATATACACATGCATGCATCACATGGATTTGATTTAATGAAGGATGGCGTCTAAAATAAAAAGATTGAGTATTTTTGATACGGTAAAAGTGTGATTTTGAATTTAATCTTGCTTATGTATAATGTCAATGGATATTTAGAAGTTTTCTTTCAATTTCATAATTTGTTGAACCCAAAAATATTTTTTAAATTTTGTGGGTATATTCACTGCAAACCCTCACGAGACACAACTCGTCCACTTGGGTAACCTTGGGGTTTAAAGGCTTGTTGCACATGCTAAGTGCAATCGTGTTTCCTACGAAAATGGGGTAGTGTAATTTTTTTTTATTTTACTCGAGGACGAGCAAAAGCTATGTATGGGGGTATTTGATAAACACGTAATTCATACATTTTATTATCCCTAATTTTGTCCTTTTAATTATATTAGTTTATTAAATTAATATGTTTTATTTTATTTTGTAGGATTTAATATTTGTTGCAATAAATTCAAAATCTTGGTGATCAAGCGATATTTAATGCTCTTATTCATATAAGGAATACCCAAGAAGAATCCTACAAGGAGTAGGAAAGAGGTTGAACAAACTTGGTGTGCAAGTCAAATCCAACAAGAAAATGGATAATATATCTAGAATATCTTTTTGAGAAGTTTATTGGGAACAAAACTGTCCAAGTTCAATGAACCTAAATTAGGGTTCAAAGTTATTTTTCCTATAAATAGTTCTCTTGTTTTAGAGAGAAAAGTATGAGGTATTGTATTACTTTAGGTTAGGAGTAGGAGTAAATTAAATTACGTTTTATTGTACGCTTGTTGGAGGATCGTGATTAAATGGAGTTTTCTTATTTATTTTCAATCTTCTACTTCTTCTTTATTTTAGTTAATTTATTTATTTTCATGTTTAGTTAATTTCTTTAATCTAGGATGAAGATGAAATTAAATAATTATTCATAATAATATTTTTCATCTCTTCTATTATTTATTCTTTTATGTTTAATTGATTTTGCCTTCATGTTTCGTTATTGAAATACCTTCGTTTTATAGTTCTTATGTGATTTTAAATTAATTAAGAGGTTTTGATAGATTATTGTTAAGATATGAGTTTTTCATAATCCATGTTTGCTCAAAGAAGTTTTGGTGGGTTATGGTTAATCCTTAAATTTTCATAGTCTATGCTTGCCCACATTAATTGTAAATTACTAAATTAAAGGGAAGGGAGATCAAAATCTTAATTTGAGTTATAAAAATAGAAGAGATTGAATTATATATTATGTTTATTATTTAGTGGATTCAGATTCCTAGATTGTTTCCTCACTATTTGTTTTCATATTCTAGTTAATTAATTCTCAATCTTTATTTCTAATTCGCCTAAAATAGATATTAAGGATATATTAAAAGTTAATCTAGTCTCTGTGGGTTCGACCTGTACTTGCCAGTTCTTCAATTTGACACTATGCACTTGCAGTTACATATTTTTAGCACATCAAGTTTTTGGCGCCGTTGCCGGGGACTATAATTAATTTTTATTTATTCCTTAATTTTTATTTTTTCGAATTAGCTTTAACTTTATTTTTTTTTTTAGGATTATTGATGCGGATCGAAGGAGCGAAAAGATAAAGATTTTGTTGTTGCGCTTTATTCGTTACTTCGTATCTCCATATTTAAAAAAAATATTAAAAAATATATATAGTAGTTTAGTTTTTTGTTTTTTATTTTTATATTTTTTTTTTGCGCGATTTTCTTGGTTAGTTGTCTATTTATTTTGTTATTTGTGAAAAAATGGATTCTTATTATAGTTGGAATAATAATTTTGCTTGGAATAAAGAACCCTATGAAAATTTTAATCCACACCAAGTAAATCAAATTTTTTCAAGTTATGAAAATTCTTATCTAAGTTCATATCCATATCCATATTCTGATCCAGAACCTCAATATCCACAAGAAATATCAAATGAAGTAGAGGAAATACTTAGTGCCTTGGAGAAAACTATGGAAGTTTTAATGGAAGAGCAATTTTGTATTATACCTCGTCTAGAAATTCAAATGAGTCGATTAGCCACCATATTAAATGAACAAGAGGTGGGTGAATTTTCTAGTAACTCTGTGGTTAATTTTGAAAATCTTGATGGTTGTGGAAATGATGAGGAAAGTAAAAATTTTATATTCAATTCTACACAATTTGAGTCAAGCATATTTGAGGAGTCTACAAATTATGAGTCCATGCCTAAACTTGATCATGTTGCATTTGATGAGTCGGTTGAAAAAGTTTATAAACCTAAAGCTCCATACCCTGAAAGATTTATTCCTAAAAAATTACCTAGTGATTTTTTGGACCAACCCATTAAAGTAAACACGATCCAAGAGTTGTCAATGACCCAAGAAATAATAGAAAATAGACTCTTGATTGAAAAAGATCCAAGTGATTTTTCTTAAATCACCTTGACCAAAATTGGAATGAATCTGAATATTTAGATAAGGTCAATGAGCCGTTGAGATCCACTACAAATAAGTCAACTAAACTAGAACATGCATTTGATTCAATTCTTCCATCATTTGAACATGTTAATGAAAGTTTTCTTGAGGTAAACTTGAAGCATATCTGTGATGAAAATTCTGACTATTTTCAATTTTCTAGACCTCCTGAAAATAATGAAAAGTTCACACTCACTTATCCATTTGTAACACTCATTTTTAGTCACATAATTTTTAGGATTTATAAAATTTGTAGATACGTACATTTGTTTTCTTTCTCGCCGCATCTTCTTGTAGAACAAATGTCCCGCATACAAGGTACAATTCTTTCACATCTTTGTTCTCTTTTCTTCATTTGCATACATTGAGGACAATACATGATTTAGGTATGGGGGAGTTTGTTTGTATTATTGTATTAAGAATTTTTCTCGTTTTAGAAAAAAAAATAGTAAAAAAAACACAAGAAAAAAATAAAAATAAAATTAAAACTTAAAAATTTTAAAAATTTAAAAAATTATTTGACTTTTTATGGATTGAATTAATTCTAATAAGTGTTTGTGGAGAAAAACTCATGAGTAAGATTGAAAGATTTAGAACTCTTAAATTTTTGATAAGATACGAAATCTTAGTTCGAAACACCATCTGGATTAAAATTGATTTCACAAGCATTTTTACACTTCATGTTTGCACTAATTCTTCGTTGTGGGGTATAGACCATGATTCGAGTAATTTCAAAAAAAAAAAGAAAGAAGAAAATAAAAGAAGAAAGAATGAAAAAAAAATGAAGTTGAGAAAAGTTGAAAAAAAAAAGAAGGAATAAATAACTGCTTCAATGTTCATTAAACAAAATAACTGGGTATCCAAGCTTCGGGAAGCATCGATATTCACGCTAAAAAGTGTGATGGATAAAAGCAGCTTGACTAGTCTAGTTTTGTGGCCTTTGTTACTCGAATAAGTAAGCCCTTAGGGGTGTCTCTACACCTAGTGCCCTAAAGCCATCTGGTTTGGGAGTCATTGGTCCAACGCTTGCTCTACATGGGTAACTCTGGAAAGCCTAAGAAAATGAGACATTGCACAAGTCAAGAATCAAAATTGAAAAAAAATGGAAAAAAGAAAAAAAAAAGAAAAATGAGCTTGCTTGGTTTTCATGGTAAAAATCTCTACTAAGAGTTATATCATATACACATGCATGCATCACATGGAATTGATTTAATGAAGGATGGTGTCTAAAATAAAAAGATTGAGTATTTTTGATAAGGTAAAAGTGTGATTTTGAATTTAATCTTGCTTATGTATAATGTCCATGGATATTTAGAAGTTTTATTTCAATTTCATAATTTGTTGAACCCAAAAATATTTTTTGAATTTTGTGGGTATATTCATTGCAAACCCTCACGAGACACAACTCGTCCACTTGGGTAACCTTGGGGTTTAAAGGCTTGTTGCACATGCTAAGTGCAATCGTGTTTCCTACAAAAATGGGGTAGTGTAATTTTTGTTTTATTTTTATTTTTATTTTATTTACTCGAGGACGAGCAAAAGCTAGGTATGAGGGTATTTGATAGACATGTAATTCACATATTTTATTATCCCTAATTTTGTCCTTTTAATTATATTAGTTTATTAAATTAATATGTTTTATTTTATTTTGTAGGATTTAATATTTGTTGCAATAAAGTCAAAATCTTGGTGATCAAGCTATATTTAATGCTCTTATTCATATAAGGAATATCCAAGAAGAATACTACAAGGAGTAGGAAAGAGGTTGAATAATCTTGGTGTGCAAGTCAAATCCAACAAGAAAAGGGATAATATATCTAGAATATCTTTTTGAGAAGTTGATTGGGAACAAAACTGTCCAAGTTCAATGAACCTAAATTAGGGTTCAAAGTTATTTTTCCTATAAATAGGTCTCTTGTTTTAGAGAGAAAAGTATGAGGTATTGTATTACTTTATTTTAGGAGTAGGAGTAAATTAAATTACGTTTTATTGTACGCTTGTTGGAGGATCGTGAATAAAGGGAGTTATCTTATTTATTTTCAATCTTCTACTTCTTCTTTATTTTAGTTAATTTATTTATTTTTATGTCTAGTTAATTTCTTTAATCTAGGATGAAGATGAAATTAAATAATTATTTATAATAATATTTGTCCAAGTTATCTATTATGGTTACTATCTTTGATTGTATCCATGTTTTGATCTTTCTTTTTGAATTTTACTCCATAATTGATTATTATGGAGTATTTTTGAACTTCGATAAACTGAAGTACGAATCCCTAATTTTTGTCCTTTTATCTCACTTGATTTGTTTTCCTTAAAATATTTTTCATCATACTCAGTCCTAAATGGTGATATAACTAAAAATCTTTGGCCTGTAGTGCAAAGATGATTGATTACTTGATGAATATATTTGGCCCGTAGTGCAAAGATGGACATGTGTTAAGATGAACATGACCAACTGGTGATACAAATGAATATCTTTGGCCCGTTGTGCAAAGATGAATATTTGATTTAAAATGTATATTGATTGATGTCACATGAATAAATTATTGATGATGGACTTTTCAAATTATGGAAGATGGTAGATTTCATGTTCTACTTGACTCTTCTAATGGATTGTTATTTTCGCTGTGAATATTGATCTAAAACTTGTTGTCCATTATATTTTATCTGACTTATTGAAGGCTAATGATAATTTGTTCTACATTATGTTAGTCATAATATTCTTTAATGGGCTAGTTGAGCTCACCATTTTTCTTTTTGTTCCATTTTTCTTCTCAGGATGAGAGAATATAGTGGAAACTAGTCGGGGTATGGAATGATGTTTCAATGCAATTGTTTTAGCAGTCCTCACTATTTTGTAAAATAGTTTATCAATAATTGTAATGAGGACTTATTTGAGTTTGAATATTGTCTAGAAGATAATATTTGTATTTAAAGTCACAGCATATGTGTTGTCGTATTGTGCACGACAATTGTAATAATGAAGTTGTAGTTATTTTCTGTACCATGTATTTGGCGACTCAGAATGGGTTGTGTGGACCTATTTTAGGGGCGTCATAGTTGGTATCAGAGCTTAGGGATATGGTCTCTGAATATAACTAGGAGGGGAGAGACGAGAAAATCCTTCGCTAGTATGTCCTACCTAAACTTATTTGGTATTTAATTGGTCGGTCAGGATATAGGGATAATATCTGGAATGTTAATTTCTTTAATTAACCCTTGTTTTATGGTAGTATTTGAGAATAGAAGCTGAAAATGATAACAATGGAGTGAATGAGACCGTTGAGACACCTTTAATCACCAACCAGGAGAACGTAAAATAGGACGACAATGTTCCTCTTATAAACAACACCATCGATCAAACGATGAATGATGGGATGTTTAGAAGATTTTTGTAGTTCATGTAAAATCATACAAGGGAGACTCGTGTACAAGATATGGGTGAAAATAATAGCAACACGTAGCTTATCACAACCAAGTAGTTTAAAGAGTTGGGACCACCAGAGTTTTTGGGAAAGCTGGATCCGATTAAGGCGAAAATGTGGGTTAAGCAAATTACCAAGATATTTGATGTCTTGGGATGCACAGAGGAACAGAAGGTTTCATTTGCTACCTTTATGTTCTATGGTGAGGCAGATTACTGGTAGGAATCTGTGAAGCATACCCAGCCAGCTGCACTCAATATGTCTTGGGAAGCATTCCTAAAACTGTTCAATGACAAGTACTTTCCTGAAAGTATTCGTCATATGAATGAGGTAGAGTTTATCAGACTAGAACAGAACAACATGACTGTGTCCCAGTACGAGGCTAAGTTTGCGGAGTTATCCAGGTTTGCACCTCATTTGGTAGAGAATGAGAAATGTATGGCACGGATGTTTTTAAGTGGTTTGAAACCCGAAACTCGTCAATACCTTATATCTCACAAATTTTCTCTATATTCAGATGTTGTGAACATGGCTCAATTATTAGAGTGAGATAATGAATCTATTCAACCGAGGGACTAGAACCAGGGTCATACTGGTAGCAGTAGTCACCAGAACAATGATAACCAGTGGGGAGGAAAATATCCAGACAAAAGCGGTAACCACTCTGGTTCGTGGCCATGATAGTAGAAGAAGCGAGTCGGGGGAAGATTTCAAAAAGAAAAGGTACAACAATGATAACGTGAACACGTCAGCACCAGCATCAACTGTTTTTAGGGGAGGAGAATGACCATCGGTCATATGTTATAAATGTGCGAAAGAGGGACACATAAGCCCAAACTGCCCACAATAATTCAAGGTGTGTTATAACTGTGGAAAGGAAGGTCATATAGCTCAAGATTGTCCTGTAGCGAAACCAAGTCCAGCAAGGATGGTGACTCCAAAGGCTGTCTTGGACAAGTTAAAGTCAGTGGTTCCTGGAAGAGCGTTTGTTATGACTGCCCAAAACGCGAAGAACCCAAACGAGGTGATCACGGGTAAGTTAAACATAAACTCTTGCAAAGTTTATACCTTATTAAATATCGGTTCTACCCATTCTTTTATTTCTCCTGCTTGTGCTCAATGTTTGAACTTGACCCCTGAGAAATTAGACTTTGACTTATCTGTTGAAACTCTGTTAGGAGAAAATTTCGTTACATCCACGGTTTATAAATCTTGCCCGATTCAAGTTGGGACCATCACATTACCCATCGATCTTATTTTTTTTGAAAATACTTGCATTTGATGTGATTTTAAGGATTGATTGGTTAACTACTCATCATGCCAAAATTGATTATTTTCGTAAGGTTGTTAGTTTTCATATTCCTAACCAACCTGTTATGAGAATTCAAGCAACCAAACCACTAAAGAAAATCACTGTCATATCAAGCCATAAAGCCATTCATTTATTGAAAAATGAATGTCAAACTTTCTTAGCCCATTTCATGGACTTGAACAAAAATACGTCAGATTTGAATAAAACTTATGTTGTTAGTGAATTTTCTGACGTATTTCCTGAAGAACTTTCCAGTCTACCCCCATAACGTGAAGTTAAATTCTTTATTGACCTTGAACCTGGTACAAAACCCATTTCTAAAATCCCATATTGAATGGCTCCTATTGAACTTCGGGAGTTAAAGGTCCAACTACAGGAGTTGTTAGACATCAGTTTCATTCGTCCTAGTACATCTCCTTGGGGTGCTCCTATTTTATTCGTAAAGAAGAAAGACGGGAGTATGCGACTTTGTATTGATTACCGGGAATTAAACCATGTCACCATCAAGAATAGGTATCTGCTACCTCGCATTGATGACTTGTTCGACCAGTTGCAAGGAGCACAATTCATTTCAAAGATCGATCTTCGTTCTGGATATCATCAGCTGAAGATTAAAACTGAGGATATTCTGAAGACTGCCTTCAGAACTCGGTACGGGCATTATGAATTCTTAGTCATGTCTTTTGGATTGACTAATGCTCCAGCTACTTTCATGGATATGATGAACCGTGTGTTCAAGGAATATTTGGATCAGTTCGTTGTTGTCTTTATTGATGACATCCTTATCTATTCCAAAAGCTGTCAAGATCATGAGCACCATTTGAAGTTGGTACTTCAAAGGCTTCGTGATAACAAGCTATATGCCAAGTTGAAGAAATGCAAGTTCTGGCTTGAGGAAGCAGCATTCCTTGGGCACGTAGTGTCAAAACATGGAGTACTATTGACCCAGTAAAGATTGAAGCAATACAAAGTTGGGAGCAACCGAAGTCGGTGTACGAAGTACGAAGCTTTATGGGCTTAGCTGGTTATTATCGAAAATTCATGGAAGGATTTTCTCAAATCGCTACTCTGTTAACTCAGCTGACTCGGAAGGATATAAAATTCGTATGGAGCGAGGAATGCGAGAAGAGTTTCCAGGAGCTCAAGAGGAGACTCATTTCGGTACCTATTCTGGCAATACCATCTGGTTTGAATGGATTTATTATCTACAGCGATGCTTCGGACAAAGGGTTAGGATGTGTTCTTATGCAACATGGGAAAGTCATAGCCTATGCCTCGCGACAACTTAAAGAATATGAGAGGAATTATCCTACTCATTATCTAGAGTTGGCAGCAGTCATTTTTGTGCTAAAGATCTGGAGGCACTACCTGTATGGGGAGAAAGTGGAGATCTATACAGATTATAAAAGCCTCAAATATTTCTTCACCCAAAAGGAACTCAACATGCGGCAACGACGTTGGGTTGAGCTATTGAAAGATTATAGCCATACCATCCAATACCATCTTGGAAAAGCAAAATGTGGTAGCTGATGCATTGAGTAGAAGATTGTATGCGAGTACGAGTGCGATGTTGTTAACACAAAGACCCATTTTGTACGACTTACAAAGGACAGAGATAGAGTTAAAGGCTCCAAGTACCCACGTGATGATACCAACTATACGAGTAGAACCGACTTTCATCGATATAGTTAAAGATACTCAAGCCACAGACCCAGGGCTGATGCGTATGAAGAAGAAAGTACAAGAAAGTGCTATTCCAGAAGCAAAAATCGATAAAAAAGGAATACTTCAAGTCAAATCCAGACTTTGTGTTCCTAACGATTCTAAGTTGAAGCATAGAATCATGATGGAGGCACACAACACACTGTTTGTAATCAATCCTTGGAGTACCAAAATGTATCATGATCTTCGACATACATTTTGGTGGAGCAATATAAAGAGAGAGACTGCGAAGTTTATCTCGAGGTGTTTAACTTGTCAACGTGTAAAGGCGGAGCATCAAGTGCCAAAGGGTCCATTACAACCACTTGAGATTCTAAAATGGAAGTGTGAACACATTACCACAGATTTCGTTACTGGTCTTCCCAAGGCTTCTCAAGGCATATATGCGATTTGGGTTATTGTTGATAGATTAACCAAGTCTGCTTATTTCTTGCCGATACGGGAGACTTATTCCCTTGAACGTCTTGCTCGTATGTACGTGAATGAGATTATGGGATTGCATGGCATACCAGTATCCATAGTTTCGGATCGTGACCCAAGATTCACTTTACAATTTTGGGTTAATTTGCAGAAAGCTGTGGGCACTAATTTACGATTCAGTTCTGCATATCATCCTTACACGGACGGGCAATCAAAAAGAACTATTCAAATTCTTTAAGATCTATTAAGACTCGGTGTCCTAGATTTCAAAGAAAGTTGGAATAAGTACCTACCATTGGTGGAATTCTCCTATAATAATAGTTATCAAGCAAGTATAGGTGTGGCTCCATTCGAAGCATTGTATGGACGAAAGTGTCGCTCTCCAGTATGTTGGGACTAGGTGGGTGAACCAACGTTGTTGGGACCAGAATTGGTACGCATGACTACGAAAAAGATTCAAATGATCCGGCAACGTATAAAGACCTCACAAGATCGACAAAAGAGTTATGTTGATCTTCATCGAAGGGATGTGGAGTTCAATGTTGGAGATCATGTATTGTTATGTGTTTCACCATGGAAAGGAGTTACGAGATTTAGAAAGAGGGGAAAGCTCAATCCTCGATTCATTGGTCCATTTAAAATCCTCGATCGAGTAGGAATTGTGGCCTATAGACTCGCCTTACCGCCAAGTATGTCTCGTGTTCATAACATTTTCCACATATCCATGCTACGTAAATATGTGAAAGACCCGAACCACATTATTGAATTAGAATCAGACGAGATAGCAGAAGATTTAACATATGAAGAGGTAACTGTTAAAATCTTTGATAAGAAGGAACTTATTATGTGCTCAAAGGTTATACCTCAAGTCAAAGTTTAATGGAGAAACCACGATATAGAGGAAATGACCTGGGAGTTAGAATCTGATGTGAAAATAAAGTATCCTTACATCTTCGACATACCGGTACGTATATCAATTTTGAGGATGAAATTTCATAAGGAGGGGAGGTTGTAAGACCCCAACTTTTTATGAATAAAGATTTAATTTCTTTAATTATTATTTTGAATAATAAGGTCTTAAATTGATATAATACTTTAGTTAGGGGTGAAATGTGCAAATTTTGCAAAAATAAGCAAGTGGTTATAAAATACTCATTTTTTCGGAAAATATTCGTTTGGTCGTGGAATATTCTTACTGTCGGGAAATATTTGTACGACGGCGTAGCCATTTGTGGGCCCCATAATGGAAAACTGTCGGATGAAAAAAATGACAAGTATGAGTTTTTTTATAAACAATGGCGTAGTTGTTAACGTTAAAACTGTTGGAATACCCGGTGGTTAAAAAGAACAGTAATACGCATGGTTGCACAGTAGCACACGGTATTACACAATATTTTTGGATTATTGATTCTTACATATGAAGGCACTACTCAATAATTGTTATAGTAATTACTGTTCAATATTTTATTTTATTAATTCAATAATTGTTACGTTGATATTTTTATATTATTGTTAATTCATTAATTGTCACTACACATTATTTCCCATTATCAGATCAATAATTCATATTATTTGAATAATATTATTATATAGCATTATTGGCAATGTCTAAAGAAGTTCTGTCTAGGAAAGGGGTTTGGTCACCTAATTACGCGCCAGTAAGAAAAAATTCTTATCGAAAAGGCCCATCTTTCTTGGGAACGACATGATTGTCATTATTATTATTCTGTAATATTATTTGTAAATAATTAATTATTGATTTATATGATAAGTAAATATTTATTTTATGTTGATATAAATGAAGGAATTAATGCAGAGGAGTTTTATTAGTATTTTATCGGAATGGATGTATTAAAAATCATCCGTATGTGGATTTCAGTCATTTTTTGTTTGGAATTGGAAAAACTTCTTCTACAAAGTTGTAGAGAATTAAATTTTATATGGAATGGATATAAGGTTCATATTTTTCTGATAAAAGGACTATTTATTATGAATTATTAAAGTTTCGAAAATAAATGTTTTTATTAAAAACATGGGTGGGCCCCACTTTTGTTTTTTGTGTAAAAATGCTAAATTTCAAAGGTGGTGTGCGTGAATGGCAAAGGGTGGAAGTCACCGGTAGCAGGTCAGTCAGCTTTGGCGTTCTAAATATTTTTCTATAAATAGGGTGCTTAGTTTAGAATTAAAAATCACACCAGAATCATAAATTTTCTCTCTCTATAATATTTAGCGTATTTTTATGAGTATTTAGATACTTTGAGAGTTGATAAGCAGTGCAAGTTTTCTTCAGAATTATATCTGATATTTTAGTCAGAAGTACTTGTCTTTTGAGGTAAGGGATGTTATTATTTTTCGTAAATGATATTATTTCTTTCAATATCATTATACCGAAATATTGGTATGAATTTTATTATGAAATTCTTGCCTTTTCATGTCGAGGTTACTATTCACGTATATATAAGACACTATTCATGAATATAGTACTATCAAGCCCAACATAGCATCTCTCTCAGAAGAAGGAGGTAAAGCTGTGGTCTCTTGTACAAGGGTATCCACGCGAGCCAACAGATCTACAGCCATCTACATAGTGACTCTATGCTCATCAATGTACGTGCTCATCTCTACAGTCATGCCAGTGGTAAGAGACCTCACGATGGTACTATCTGTGATGGCTACATCCCGGACAGATATGATGTTATCCCTCTCAACTGTCATGACATCTCTAGCTGATCTAGCCTCATCCCACTCAACAACAGTGGCATCTCTATGAGCTAATGCCTCGTTTCTCTCTAACAGAGCTGCGTCTCTCCCATCAAGGGCTATCAACATCAAGGCTCTAGCATGATCTCACTCGAAGGTCATTAGATGAAGACTCTGGTTAAAGTATTGTGCTGAATGTTGGATCACAACAGTGCTAGTACTAGGAGAATCTAAAGGAGATGCTGGCAACCCAGTAAATGGCTCCTCCTTAATGTGGGATTCAATATCCTCCACGGGCTCTCCATCGTCTGAATCACTACTCGGCACTGTGGATACTGCCGCGGCCGATGAAGTCTCTGTCTCCATCCACGCAGAATACTCTGGCGAACAGCCTGGATGGCTAACATAAAAAGCAGCTATCTCATGCTGATCCCAACATGCATACACCCGGGATCGGTCCTCTGCTGATAGATGGTGAGAAGCTAAACGCTGACCTAGTGCCTCCTCAAAAGGATGGAAGTCCTAGAACTGGTCAAACTGCGACATCACGACCAGTGGGTGGTAGGTAGCCATGCCGTTCAAACCAGCCAGAGGGAGATAGTCCATGCCCGGAGCATGAGTAATAAAGTTGTAGGGTGAGCTAAGCCCTGTGCAAGGCAGAATAACAAACAAATCAATAATCTCCGCCAAGAACATCGACCAAGACATAGCGTCTGTAAACTACTATGGCTGAAAGGAGTAAGACATAGCTATATCATGGGTAAGGTAGTACCCGTGTCAGCGGAAGGTCCCAATCGGTCTCAAGTGTGACATAAACCACACGCACAACATGACCGAGTTGCCTATAAATACCCCTACGAGGTAAGTGCTGCAAAACGTGGCCGACCTCAGCGTCTCCGCCATAATCATCAGAATGATGGTACAACCCTCCCTAAGAGCTCTTACTGCCATGATAACACTGATATCCAGCTCTTTCGTATATCGTGGCATATACACATACGCCACTATGCACATCAAGAATGCATCCACTCTGTCCAAATGTCACTTGTCCTCTGGTATGGTGAAATCCCCAGAATGCCGAGCATAGCTGTCCTCATAGCTAAATCTATCAGTCAGAAAATGTTGGGATATCACATGGCCGGATGTCATCTCATCCTGCACAACCCTACGCCTCAATTCAATGAGGGTCATGAACTGTCAACCCATGTCCCCAATAGCCATATGCATACATGGTCTGTCAAGTGGCAGCATCATCAAACGTGCATACTCCTCCAGAGCCGGAGTCAACTCCTAGGTCCCAAACCGGAAAACCTTCTTCTCCGGTACCTAGTGATCTAACATGCCCTCCACAAATCCTACAGGAACCTGAAATATCAAAAGGGTCATAGTATGCTGCAACAGCTGATCTACAGTCACCCTGTCAGATGGTGACATACTATCATACCACGATCTAAGACGTGATGTCACCAATAATGATGGGGTGTGATCTATGTGGCTGACTGTCGAAGAAGACATCTGTGTAGGCCGTATCATAAGACCGTCAAGGGGTCAATGCTTAATATCTTTGGACATACATACATATGAATAACATGATATATGCATTATAGATAATAGATGACAATATGATATTGGGAATGAAAAATTGTACATACATTCCTAAGTATATCATCATCTACATACATCATCTCTTTACAGCTAAAAATACAGGGAAATGGGGCACAAACGCCCTACTACTATCAGAGGCCTATCAAAAGAGATAACGAGAATACACATCAGAAGAAGACAATGGTGTCAATATCTACATCATCTGTAATGCCCCGAAAAATTGAGCAAATTGTAAAATAATTTTATTTTGATTTAATAATGAATAAAATTATATTATATGTGATAATAAGATGAAGGTTGTTCTATAACTTAATAATATCGAAACGTCGTAGTATTTTGGCTACGTGAAGGAATTAAAGTGTTTGAATTTCCAAGACAAAAATAAAAGCTTTCCGAGAAATTTTTTGAAAAAATACTATTCACGTATTTCTACTCAGGAATTATTTTTGAACTTTCGAGAAATACGTAACGATAGAATATCAAGGTGAGATGGAATATCCAATAATATTTCAGTTATGGCAAACACAATTTTTCGCCTATCGACTTAAAACCTAACGGTTAGGGAAAATAAAATAAAGCGATGATCGTATAATACGTAGGTATTGTACGAGGTAATGAATACGAGTATGATACAAAGTATTATACGAGTAGGTATGAATAATGGTATGTCGTATATGATGAATAAGTATACGAGTTAGAATACGAAATTAATACGTATATAATATGTTCTAAGGCTTTAAGCCTTATGTAATTATAATTGTAGGATTATGTAAGAAGTGTGTAGTTTAATTGGGATTGAGTTAAGCCCAATGTAAAGTAATGTTAAAGCCTAAATATTGGTTATTGTAAGTTTCAAAATAAATTAATGGAAGCCGAAAAGCATAAGTAAGCTAATTAAACCTTAAAGCCCAAACCATTAATTTAATGGGTTAGGGTGACCCATGGGGCAACCCATGATCATATGGTTGAATGTGATGACCAAGTAATTAAAGTAAGGACCAAGTATACTTAATGGTTAAGTAAAGGATAAGTTATGTGATAAGCAAGTAAAGTGCTTATGTGTGATAAGTAAGCTTAAGGGCTAAGTAAATGTGATGAACAAGCAAACTTAATGGCTAAGTAAGTGTGGTAATCAAGTAACTTAATGGCTAAGTAGTGTGATGGCCAAGTATATGTGGTGATCAAGTTAACTTAAGAACTAAGTAAATGAATAGTAAGGAGGTGATTAAGTAGGTGGGTTGGATTAATGACCCTTATGCCCTAACTTTAGCAATCCTATAAATCGCTCTATAGTCAGGATGCAGAGCCTGGTACATGGAGTGAATGCTGAACGAGTTCCCTCAAGGCTGTGTAAAGTCGGGAACCTATATGAAATGCAGATCGACATCAAAATCCTTTACTCATCATCAATAGGAAAAAAGGAAGATTAAAGATCTAACTTGATACCTCGTTGGCGTGCAAGTACATCTAGGGATGTCGACTCAAATCACCCAGAAGCTTTGGGTTTCCCTCCTGAATACTCCGGAGGTCCCTACGGGGAACACATGCAGAAGGAGTAGAATCTGCAACCAGAACATCCACCTCTTCGTCCTCGACGTCCAGCACATCAACCTAGACTGGACGTATCACCGCCTCCACCAACCGACGAGGTTGTCTAACAGAACGGGGTCGAGGCACTTTAGAAGCCCTCCTCCGTACACCAGAAGTGCTCCTGCAAGAACTACTCGGCTGATCCAGATCCATAACATCTAGACAAAAGTCTCCAAATCACCTCAGAAAGGGTGTGGTAAATTCTAACCTGGAGATTTCTTTTCAAAATGCATTTCATGACTACATGCATGCATGCATTACTTTAACATACATCTATAGTAGAGTTAAAAATGCATGACTATTTAATGCCTATATTTTGAAAATTTTGTCATAGTTCCCTCTATAAATAGGACTATCCACATGCACATAGGCATGACTAGGTGGTTATTCAGTAGCACACCGGCCCACAGTCATATACATACTATATGTATTAAAAGTCAAAGTCATCAATCCGTAAGGGTGGTTTAATTACCAGGATTACTTTGCATTTTACCTTTCGCTCATTTGTCCTCAAATAGGATAAGAAACAGCAGAAAAAAGCTGCCAATTTGACTATTTCAAAAGTTAAATTTTTTCATATCATTATGTTCAGCATGGTTTAATACTAACATTTACTATGTGAATATTTTTTATCAAGTCATTTGAGCATGCATATTCACTACTATGTGTTTAGATGCATTTTATGTGATAAGTCATTTTCCAACGGATAAAAACTGGAAAAGAAGACATGCATACATTACAAGAACAGTGTAGAACACTTGTACAGTGACAAAAATTTGCAAAAAGTTGCTCGAACTCAGCAGATCTGAAGTAGAGCTCTCGGCTTTCCATCGCAACGCAACTTGAAAATGACTTATGAAAGTAACCTACACGCATTTAATAGCAACGGCTGGCCACAGGTCCACCTGCGGCTGCTACAGGTGTACCTGCGGCTCCTCTACGTGGGTCCCACCCCTCCGGCTTGGTCCAGTTCGAGTTGCAAAGGAGTTCTCACAAGCTGAAAAAGTCAAATCAGGAATAAAAGTGCTACGCGATTGAGCAGAATAGCTTACAATCCTGGTTTTCTCAGTCTGAACCGTGGGTCTACACATTCATCATTGGTATTCGCCTAAGCATAGGGAACATTATGCTGATGATCTCAAATGTTACAGGTCACACTCGGCAATATCTTGCGCAGGTCCAATGCAGCCAATTAAGGGTCGTCACCCTAATTCTCAATTAGATCCCCGGCGGGGGCATCACGCTTTTTCATCTGTCCAAATACAGAAATCCCCTGTGGGGGTATCACACATTTTTATATGTCGAAGTACATATCCCCGACGGGGGTATTATGGATTTTTCGTTAATGCACACGTTAGAGAAGATCAAGCCGATCCCCGGCAGGGGTTACAACGCGTGATTATCCGTTGATTCACACGTCAGCGAAGGTCAAGTAGCCTTGACAGTCTGTCCAACAGGGGTGTTTATCAGTTGATTCACACGTCAGCGAAGGTCAAGCAGCCTTGACAGTATGCCCAATAGGGGTGTTTATCCGTTGATTCACACGTCAGTGAAGGTCAAGCAGCCTTGACAGTCTGCCCAATAGTGGTGTTCATCTGTTGATTCACATGTTCGTGAAGGTCAGGCAGCCCTAACAACACATACTGTTGGTAGTAAATCCAACAAAACATTGATATGTCCTGGCGATACAAACCAGTAAGGATCAACATCATTGATGATGGAATATGTTATACACAACCTCAAACAGACAAAGCTTTATCCCCACAGATCTCTTGTACACAAGAGGCACATCTTCAGAATAAAGTATGTATCAAGGATTAAATACTTTGGTGATAGCCCCAACGTCAACATCCTAAAAGATTTGGATCACATGTCCAAGCTTGTCATCGTTGCCGATCCCATGCAGAAGCATCAGGGAGCCGGCAATCATCCCATCATGTTAGAGGACAATCCAACAACACACATGCATCATACATTTGCATCATGTTGCTGCACATGGCATCATGTTTATCTTGTTGCATTTTCAAGTGTCTAGGATTCTTTATCATATCCATGCCATTTCATGGCATAAATATGATAAAGAGGGGCATCTGTAGACACTCAAAATTTTTTGCACACCTGTCACTGACATTGCAAGAGGGCAGATTCGTCTTTCAGAGATAACCTTAGAAGACAGCTCATATCCAGTCCGGATACTACCGAAAGTTCAGTCTCAACCCCAAAATACACACCAGGAGTATCAGTTCCAACCTCGGAGATAACCCCGAGGCATGCAGTTCAAATACCGGAAATTTCACCGGAGAAGGTCGATTCATCTCGGAGATAACCCCGACATATTCAGTCTCAGTCCCAAAAATAACACTGGGAGTAGCAGTTCCAACCTTAGATATAACCCCAAGGAATGCAGTTGCAGTTCCGGATATAACCCCGGAAATGCTTGTTTCAAATACATGCAATCAGCTTCAACCTTGGCACTCACACCAAGGCACTCAGTACAAGACTCAGACGTAACACCGGGAAGACAGGCACACCTTAGAGATGACACTGAGGACCTTCAACACTTGCAGCAGTCCAATCTCAGAGATAACCCTGAGCAACGTCTGCTTTATTAGCCCAAATCAGAGATAACCCCGGTGAGGGGCAAAGTCGTCATCTTGCCACCTTGACACCGCATCGCACTATCTCAACATCTCATACATACATTTCTACACAACAATGTCCTACAAGAACCAAGGAGGTCCAATCCCGAGTAACTATTACGCAGGGCAACAGATAGAATTTGAAGCTTGAAGACCGAAGGGCATGGTCCCATCTTCCTAATTTCGTACAACCTCTAAATCCCATGTCATTGCGTAACTCTCGACAACGGTGATCCAAATAGGTCTTACATACCTCAGTCAGATGCCCGAATTACTATTTTAAAAGTTTGAGCGGACATCATAGTGTATGCATGCACGTACTTCGAGACGGCTAGACCCGCGGAGCCCGGGGCACTCCGGGAAGCCGTAGGTGCTTGGGGTGGCCATTTTGTAAGAGAAAAAAGCGAGGAAGCCCTGTCAAATTTGCTATGTACACACCCTAAACTGAGTTTGTTCTCATTTTAAACACTTGTGAGCTCACATATAGCTGCTATTTGTACAGGCGAGAGCCGAGTGTTCATCCACTTAAAGTTATAGAAGTCTTCTTTGGCAGCCCACTGTAAGCCTTCTTACACACTTTAAAGCATTTCACTTCATCTTTGCACACACCATTCTTCACGTTGAGAGTCGTGTTACGTGTGTATGCCCGAACTTCGGTCCGTGGTTTCATTTCAGTTCGTATATATATATATATATATATATATATATATATATATATATATATATATATACGTTTTTGTCCCGCCTGGAGCTTACTTCGTGGCGGTTGATTGCTTTTACAATTTTATTTACATTTCTGATCCCACATAGAGGTGCTTCGTGGTGGCTGATCATGTCTGTATATATATATATATATATATATATATATATATATATATATATATATATATTTATAGCTTTTATATATATAACTGCTTACTGCTTACTGCTTCCATATCAATTACGGCATCATGTTAGCCTAGGAATCATGTGATCACAGATTCAGGTTACTGGATAGAGATTCGGTTCTCGTGATGGACATTTTCAGCTGTAAGCAGCTTTTAAATTTATTCACGGTGTCTGGATTTCCTCAGATGGTTTTCATGCCCACGAGGAGTTCAGCACTGCTTTGTACATTATTTTCTCGAAGATGATTCGCATCTCGAAAATTAAAAGAAATTAAACCGAACACTTAATAAAAAAGAATGGAAGTGTAAAAGGTCTCAATTACTATTGAGTATAAGGGTTTGAAAAACCTTTTTCTTATAAAACATTACTGTCATATCTTGTTTAAAACTGAATTTTACACAAATTCAAACCTTGTGTATATAGGTGCGAACGAGGCCACACACTACTTCCATATATAAATAGCACATTGACCCACACACACACACATATTCATATAATTGTTTCTTGAAAAGTGGTGGTCACCGTGGTAACACGGATGTCGGGGGGTGCCTAACAACTTTCTTCCTCATAATCAAGCTCTCGTACCCTAATGAATCTCGGTTTCACAGACCCGTTTAGCAGTGTTATATCACTGGGTCAATGTACAAACCTTTTCTCGGTTGTGTTGGTACAACCATATAAATAACCAACTGGCGACTCTTATAGTCCAATTGTCGACATATACATGTCGGACCTTTCCACAACTAGTTTTTTCAAACAAATCTCACCTAACAGGAGAACACCAAAAAACAAGAACAGAAAGGGACAAATAAAAATCCCGACATCGATAAAGATTTTTAAACCGTTTCAAGTGGATTCAATCTATCATACTATCATCTTGACATACATATTTCATTAACTTATAAACATAATAAGTTCTTACTTGTTCTTAATAAGTTTAAAACTTCATTTATTGCTTATCTTTCCACATGAATTATTCACGGCTTAAGTCTTTTGATTAACCATTTCTACTCCTTCTTAGCATACATGTTCTACCACTACCCACTTCTCTAACAAATGAAGAGATAGAGATTCATGGTTTAAGTTCTTACCCTTGAAGATTACTTGATTAAGCCTTGATCTTCTTCTTGCTTCTTGAACTATGAAAGACTAGCTTTTCTAGCTTTTTCTCTCTAACCAATAAGCACTTAGAATGTTGGATAAAATGAAATAACCAACAAATGGGCTAGGACATCTTCTATTTATAGAAATCACAAAGTTAGGGTATAATGGTCATAAAACCACTCAACCTCCTTACTATTCCAAGCTTAACCATCAAGTTTAGTTGGCCTCCACATTTACTTAGCCCTTAAGTATACTTGCTTAGCATATAGCTTATCCTGTACTTGCTCATCACATATAAGCACTTTGCTTGCTTATCACATAAAAGCACTTTACTTAGCCATTAAGCATAAGCACTTTACTTGGTCATTACTTAACTTATCCCTTGCTTAGCCACCAAGTACTTTACTTGGTCACCAATTTGGGTCACCCATGGTTTATCTTTACCCATTGGATCGATCCACGGATCCTTTTCTTACTTTGGGCTTCTAGCTTAATTAACTTAGCTTAAATAACTTAACTTATACTTGGGCTTGCATTAACTAACATTGGCCTTGTTCATTAATTCATATTGGACTTATCAATTCCTACACTTGGGCTTGTATAATTCCTAACAAATCCTACAAGTCCAATCCATTTGGCTTAAAGCCTTATAACGTATTAATCTCATATTCCAACTCGTACACTTATTCAATGTATACGTCATACTATTATTCATGCATCCTCGTATAATACCTCGTATCATACTTATATTCATTAACTCGTACAATACATACGTATTATACGATCATCGCTTTAATTCATTATACGCATTTCATTTCCTTCTCGAAAATCACTTTCCCTAACCGTTAGGCCTTAAGTCCGCAGGCGAAAAACTGTGTTTGCCATAACTAAAATATTATTGGATAATCCATCCTACCTCGATATTCTATCGTTACGTATTTATCGGAAGTTAAAAAATAACTCCCGAGCAGAAATCAATAAATAGTATTTTTTGAAAAATTTCTCAGAAAACTTTTATTTTCGTTTTAAAAATTCAAACACTTTAATTCTATCACATAGCCAAAATCGTAACCACATCCGCATATTCTAGGTCATAGAACGACCTTCACATAGCTTACCCACATAAATAATCAATTAAATTTATTTAATCCAGATAATCAAATAAAAATTTAATTCTTAAAAAAATTCAATTTTCTCAGGCGTTACATTCTTCCCCCCTTATAAGGATTCTGTCCCCAGAATCTCGCTACAATTACATAACCAAATGAGGAAAATTTTCCTCCATTTAATCTCGAGATCCCATGTTGCTTCTTCGGCATTGTGGTTCCTCACATACACCTTCACCGAAGGTATTATTTTATTTCACATAACTTGTCCCTTCCTATCAAAATCTGAATTGGAAGTTAAGCACTTACTAACATATTACGCTATCTCCCTCTTATTAGTTCTTCTTTTAACTCAAAATTATATGAAACTTAATTTCCTCCTTCAAAATGAGATGATACTTGATCTTCTCTTCATCCTCCATTTTCGTGGATTGAGTCTACATTGTAAATAACATTTTTATCTCTTCATTCTGTAAATTAACTTCTAACTCCGTTCTCGCCATCTCCGTTATTAACCCATTCTGAGTCGTTAACATCGATAGCTTTTCCCTACCCTTCCTACTTAACGCGTCGATTACTATGTTTACCATCCCTGAATGATATAAGATATCACAATCGTGATCCTTTATCAATTCTAATCACTTTCTCTATCTCATATTCAACTCCTTCTGTGTGAAGATATATTTCAGACTCTTAGAGTCCATGTATATCTCACACTTCTCCCCGTATAAATACTATCTTCCGTAACTGGCGTGACGCATACACAATGACCTTGGCATGCTACATGTGCACGCAACCTCGTCCTTTATGCGAAGCATCGCTATAAATTACAAAATTCCTCGTATCATCTGGTAAAGATAATATAGGTGCCTCAATTAACGTTCCTTTTAGTTCCTAAAAACCATTTCTCACTTCTCATTCCCAACATACTTATTAATAACAAAACTGTATATCTTTTAATCTAAAATTCACACTTAGTGAATTCCGTATCTGTGACAACCCGAGAATTTGGATATTTATAAAATCTTGAAAAGATTGAATTAAGGTTAAATAATAAACCTAGAAAGAAAATAAGTGAATGGATTCGATATTTTCAGGAAGGAATTTTATGGAATTTGAAATTTTTATGGTGAATTATTCAGGATTAAGGATATAAGTGTATATGTTCTGTGTATATGGTTGTCTATGTGTACAGAATGTGGTTAAGGGTCAAGGGTTGACTAGATAATCTATATCTGTGGCAAACCCTAATATCATATTAAGAACGCACTACAAAAAAATGGGCCTTTAGCAACGACTTTTCGGGCAACGACTTTATAAGTCGTTGCTAAAAGTATACGTTTAGCAACGAAATTTGTCCTTCGATGCAGATTGTGTCAGGCTTTCACTTTTTGCAACGAAATTCATAAGTCGTTGCAAAATTTCGTAGCTAATTCATTGGCGAGAAAAAATTTCGTTAGAAATTCGTTGCAAAATTTTCGGTCGCTTGATTTCCCATCATCGTGGGCAACGAAAGTTTTTTTGTTGCTAAAAATGGGGCTTTAGCAACGATTTTTCAGGCAACGACTTTATAAGTCGTTGCTAAAAGTGTATGTTTAGCAACGAAACTTGTCCTTCGTTGCAGATTATGTCAGGCTTTCACTTTTTGTAACGAAATTCATAAGTCGTTGCAAATTTTGGAAACAAAATTCGTTGTAAAATTTCTAACCACTTGATTTCTCCTCATCGTGGGCAACAAAAGTTATTTTGTTGATATATTTCGTTGCCTAATATGGACCACATTCATTGGCAAGAATTGTTTTTTCGTAATAAAATAATAATTATAATTAAAATAATAATTGTAATAATTATTATTGTAATAATAATAATAATAAATTTTAAATAATTAAAATAATAATAATAATAATTTTAAATAATAATAAAATTATTATTATTATTATGGTACTAATCCTGCAAAGCTCGTCAGTATTAAGACTGGAACAAAATACAAAAGATGATATATTGAGATATAAATTTCAACATAGATTTGTCAGCCATGAAATAAGTCATGCTGTTGCATGCCTGCATTTACCAATGTTAGAAACTAAAGAGTGTTCATAAGATAAAAGTGTTTACCAATGCGATAATTAAAATTTTAAATAATAATAATAATAATTATTATTATTATTATTATTATTTTAATTATTACGATTATTACAATTATTATTATTATTATTATAATACTCATAATTGTAATAATAATAATAATCGTAATAATTAAAATAATAATATTAATAATAATAATAATAATAATAATAATAATAATAATAATAATAATAAATAAATAATTAAAAATAAAATAAGAGTGATCCGACGAATTGTCTGTATTAAATGTCAATGTAAATGAATATATGAGTTGAAAAAAATTAAAAGGACTCACACATCATTATTCTATCTTATCCATTAGAGTTTAGTTGTAATATGACTTTATTATGAAATTTAACGATAAATATATTATTTTTCAAAAAAAAAACTAATTGTAATTGTAGTGACTATTTTTAATCATTGAACTTTAGCAAATCTTTCTATTATAAATATTTGTTATTCGCTAATGTACTCATCTTTGTAATTTATTAGATCGATTCTTATACTTATCCATGGGTTTTTTTAAATTTAAATTTAATTTGATCGAGTCCTATAACAATAAAAAGAAAAATTTGTCAAAATATTAAAATTTATTCGAAAAACATTGATACCCACGTGACTAGTACAAAAAATAATAATAATAAATTTTGATTCAGTGGTTAACAAAACTTTGAATGTAATTTTATATTTAGTGTATTTAATTTGTAACTGCTTTATATTATTTTTAGGTTTTTTAATTATTATTATTATTTTAAGTATTTAAAATTTATTATTATTAATACAATAATAATTATTATTATTATTACAATTATTACAATTATTATTATTATTATTACAATTCCTAGTACAGTGGCCAAAAAGTGTATTATCTCATCTTCACATGCATAGAAACGATGCTAGGTGGTTTAAATATTAGTGTTACATAAATTTTATCTTGATAGGTACTTGGTCCAATAGCTTTTGTTGAAATATAAGGTTTCTAGTTTGAAGAGGTCTAGAGTTCGATACTCGTGAGCAACATTATTATGGTAATCATGTATCAACATTAATAGCATAAGCTTGCGCTTGTTTCAGCAGATTTTCAATTTTCATAACCAGTGTATTATTCCCTTTTTGCCCACTATATTATTACAATAATTATTATTATTTTAAATTTAAATATAATTTTAATTATTTAAAATTTATTATTATTAATACAATAATAATTATTACAATTATTATTATTATTACAATTCCTAGTACAGTGGCCAAAAAGTGTATTATCTCATCTTCACATGCATAGAAACGATGCTAGGTGGTTTAAATATTAGTGTTACATAAATTCTAGCATAATAGGTAGCTGGTCTAGTGGTTTTTGTTGGAATATAAGGTTTTTAGTTTGGAGAGGTCTGGAGTTCAACACTCGTGAACAACATTTTCTTTTTAAAAATTTTAAGCCTGCAAGCCTAGCTTCACGCCAACAAAAATAACGGGTATGCCTTTGTTTTAAAAAGTTGTTGCAATTTAAAAAGCCATTTTTTTTTACGAAACATTCATTACATCTTCATTTTTAGTCCTTTCAGTTTGATATATTTTCTTATTTATAGGCAGTTGTAACTGTTTTGATTTGAAGCTTGTTAAGTCACAAGCTTATTTATTACTATTATTAATACTATTATCATAATTATTACTATTAGTATTATTATAATTATTACTATTACTATTATAATAATAATTATTATTATTATTATTATTGTTGTTGTTATTATTATTACTATTATCATAATTATTAATATTATTATTAATATTATATTTTTATTATTAATATTACTATTATATTTATAATAATATTATAATTATAATAATTATTATTACTATTACTATAATAATAATAATAATAATTATTATTATTATTACTAATATTATAATTACTATTACCCATATAAAAATTAGCAAAATTGTAGTAACCGTGTAGTATTTTAATTTTTTTTGGGGGAAATGAAATGTTTTGATATAAAGATTAGTCCTTGCAGAATATTAAAAGCTAACTTGTGGTGCTCTAGTAGTTAGATGACTAAAGTTTCATGCTTAAGGTTGCAAGTTCAAACCCATGGACAGACAAATTTTTGAAAAAATATTCATATCTAAATTTTATAAATTTTAGATGAAATATTTATAAATTTATAAATAAATATTTTTTTATAAATTTTAAAGATAAATCTATATGAATATTTGTTTATAAATATTTATATGAATATATTTATATATATATATATATATATATATATATATATATATATATATATATATATATAGATGATAATAGAATTTATCTACTGAGCTACCACTGAGCTATTCTAATTTATTAGTTAACTAAACTACCGCCACAACTTTTAGTTGTAGGCAGTGTAACACATGAGCAAATGAAGAGCAAATGAGTAAAACTATCACTTCTAAGAGAAAACATAAAAGATGAAGAAAAATTTATTATGTTTTATGAACTAAAACAGAATTAAAGTTATTTAAAAATGACTTATAAGTCATTTGTAATAAGTTAGTTTGACCCATATTAATGTAATATCAAATTTATCCCCATTTTATTAAACTTTTTTTTAAAAAAAACGAAATTGTTAAAAAGAAGAGTATTATGCAACGTCACTTTAATTGGCATTAAAAATTTTATTTTTATTTTTTTATAGCTGAAGTCTTATATACTTCTTCATTTCCAACGCCGATGACAGAGAATAAACATAAAAAAATATTGATATGTGTAAACAAGTACAAGAGATCAAAGAAATTTTTTTAAAAAAGAGATTCCAATGTCAGTTAAAGTGATATTATATCTTACTATTCTTTTTTATAAAAATGCTTTATAAAATTTTTTTTAAAAAAAGTTACAATGCTGGTTAGTTTGGCATTGGATCACATTTTTTTTTTCAAATTTCTTTAAAAGAAATAAAATCGTTTTAAAAAAAATAAGATAATTTTTTTTAAATTCGTATTTTAAAAAAAAAATTAAAGTGGCGTTGGTTGCCTTTCTGATTTTTAGCCATTTTTTTTATTCTTAATAATAATTTTTAAATAATTTATAATATTAAATGTTTTATTAATTAAGATATTAATTTACAATAATTCAAATTTTAAAATATTATAAATTGATAATAAAAATTGATAATAATTAAGACTCTTTTTGTGGAACAAATCACAAATGTGATAAATTTATTTTTCTGTTCCACAAAAGAGTTATATTTTAGTTTGTTATTAACTAATTTATGACATCCTAAAAATTAAATTTAAATTTAAATTTAAATCTATTTAAGTTTTTGAAATAATAATTTTATTTACAATATTATTTTTTAAAAAATTTACAAAATTAGTTGTTTTTTTAAGTTAAAATCAAACTCTCTTTTTAGTGAAATAGAGCCCCTAATTTAATTAACAATACAGAGCACCAAATCGCATCACTCTCTGCCTTCCCTAACCCAACACCCCAAATCCCGTCTCCGTCTCCGCCTCCACTCTTACGTCAATTGTTTTCGTTTTTTGATCTTCATTCCATGAATTAAAGCTAGGGTTTGAGCTAGCCAAATAGAAATTATCTGCCAAAATATCTCTCCATTATTTTCACGCTCCCAAAAACTCTCTCTTAAGTCTGCTAAATCTCACCAAGCCCTAAAATCTATCACTTGCCCGCTCGCCATCACGACACTGCTTGTAACGACTGAGAAATTCGGATCCTTTGTAAAATACTTTTAAATAATTAAATAATGAATAAAATTCTATTATTGATTATTATTACGTGTTAGTAAATGAATACCGTTCTATAATCTAGAAACGTTGAAACATCGTAGTATTTTAACTACGTGAATGAATTAAAGTGTTTGAATTTCCAAGATGAAAATAAAAGTTTTTCGAGAAATTTTTCGAAAAACAATGTTCATCGTTTTCCGCTCGAGAATTATTTTTGAATTTTTGAGAAATACGTAAAATTATAATATCAAAGTGAGATGGATTATGTAATAATAATTCAAGTATGGAAAACGTAATATTTCGCATGTGAACTTAATTTGAAAACGTTAAGGATTTAAAGTCTAATAAAATGGAATTGTGGGATTTTGTATAAAGTGCAAGTCCAAAAAGCTTTAAGGAGCAAGCCCAAGGTGTAATAATGCTAAGTCCAAGTATTTATTAATGTAAGCCCAAAGCAAATTATTGCAAGCCCAAAGGAATAAACAAAAATAACTAAACCTAGGCCCAAGGTATTGATCCATTGGACTAAGGTGATCCATGGGGCAACCCATGGGTAATCTTGGTGCCCAAGTGTTATAATTGTAGCAGACGCTATAGGCAAGTATTCTAACCCTTGTTCCAGTTCAATATGGACAAGCTTTGTAATTCATGTATTCTTATGCATAAGTTAATGTCTGATGAAGTCAACGCCAATTCTTTCGGCTAGACCTATGATATGTTGGATTTCTTATAATCTATCAAAGTAATGTCAATGATTTACCAAACTAATATTGGCGTGGTTTTAAAAAGGAGGCTGAGTATGCTACATTGTTTTGTAGTCAAACGACGGGCACGTGAGGTTGCTACAACTTAAACGTACATACATTTAATGAATGTAGTGTTGATCAACATAGAGTACTATAGGCTGATCACCTAGATGTGCTCGTAAGCTATGTCGGACTTACGAACTTAGTGTCGGGATGTCCTTTTCAAAGTACTTATGAAATGCTCATGATCTTGGACCGAAATTGATGTTTTACTGAATATCGTTATTGTAAAATATTTTGAATGAAAAGAAGCGCTATTTTGAATTATCGATAGTACTTCATAACTATTGTTCAGTTATTGAAGATATACGATTCTTATGTTTCAAGCGTGTTAGTTTTATGAGAATTGTTGTACTTGCTGAGCTAGTTAGGCTCACTCTTGCTTGAACCATATGAATGCAGCTAAGATTGAACGGACCGACAGATCCGGCAAGGATAAAGAAAAGGCTAAGGCGAACCCGTAGATTACTTATGTAATAGTATAGGTTTGTAATGATAATATTTGATATTATGACAAGGACAAATGTAACGGTTATAAAGAACCTGGGGGAATGTTAATATTATTTTGAATATATATAAGACATATTCGTTCTTTTGAGGCATTTCAATTGAATGTTTGTGTGAACTGTAGCACCGTATAGCACCATCTGTCGGGATGAAAGAAACCCAAATTTGGGGGCGTCACAGGTTGGTATCAAAGCCTTAGGTTATATAACTTAAGGGGGGGATTTAAACCTTAAGTTACAACCTTAAGAAAAGTCAAAGAAATAAAAGATGGAAATTAACCTTACAAAATGCATTATATATGTTATGTGTTTTTATTATTCTATTGACCTTTACTAATCAAACTTATTGTGTTGTTGTAGATGTCAGGAGAAAATAGAGATGTACAGGTACTTAGCAAAGAGTCGGTTAATCAGGTAGAGATCATATCGAGCCCCATAGCAGCAGAGCCCGAAGTAGTGGTGGTTGAGTCTGGAGACTCAGAGAGCCTAGACTATATGTCCGTGTTTGATGGCATGTTGGAGGAAGAGGTAGAGGCAGTATCCTTCAACCAATAGTATTAGTAGCAGAGATGGCTCCGGGGGAGTCAATGATGTCACTTTTTATGTCAGTGTTGGATAGAAACATCCATTGCTGTCAGGAGGTTAAGGAGCTAAAAGTAGAGCTCCAGGATATCTTGGAAGATAAGACGGACGTGGAGTCGATGTGGGAACAGGAACATGATGAGAGAATTTTAGCTAAGGACAAGGTCCATGAGCTGAAACAGTAGGTCTTTGAGCTCAGGGGGGAGCTAAAGACCAAAAAGTAGAAGATAGGGAGAATGTCCTATATTCATAGGAGTTCTCATGCGGACTTCCAGCAGCAGGTAGCTGGATATCCCGTGGAGGTAGGGCAGACGCGGCATGCTATCAGCCGTGATATTATTGCCAATCTGCCAAGGCAAATTTTGATAATGCCTTGAGGCAGATGTAATCTATTAGTAGATAGAGTAGTTAGATATGTAAATATTATGTATCTAGTAGTGACGTAAAACCCACTTTTGTATAATAAAGGGTAGTATTTTATAAATACCAATTTTTGGAAAGCAATTGCGGGAAAGTATTGTAATAAGCTTAGGCTGTGTAATGTAACTGATGTAGTATTATACTACAAGGAATCAATATAAGTCTTTTTCGGAACATGTTGAGTAATGAATGATTAAGTTATTGTTAAATTTTAATAATAACTAACTAACAATAAAAGAATAATAACGAAGTGTGTTTGTTGTAACAGCCAAATACCGCCAAGAAGAGTACAACAAAACCAAGTCGCTAATGTGAATCAACCGGAGGGAGATCCAGTTAACCCTATGTAGGAATTTGTTAATTTACTAACAACAACGTTTAATAGAACAGGGGCTAACATCCCCATAAATCTTGATGTAGTACGAGCTACTACGTTTAAGGATTTTAAAAGCGTGGGTCCACCGGAGTTCAAAGGAACTACGGACCCTATCGAAGCCCAAACGTGGGTGAAAGAAATTGAGAAGGCATTTGTGATAACAAATATCGATGAGGCCCAGAAGGTTGCCCTTGCAACCTACATGATGAAGGGAAAGGCCAACTTTTGGTGGGAGGCCAACTAGGCTAGGACGGGGATCGAGAATCTTACATGGGTGAGGTTTAAGGAGATATTCTTCGAGAACTACTTTCCCACGAGCATGCAGGGGAGGATGGAAATGAGGTTTCTTGAGTTGAAACAAGGGGATATGACGGTTCCCCAATATGCTGCCAAGTTTAATGAACTGGCGAGGTTTGCTCCATACCAAGTGGACACCGAGGTTAGGAAGGCACGACGGTTCAAGCAGGGCTTGAAACCCTGGCTCTATAATCGCATATCCGTGTTCCAAAGTACTTCCTTTAGAACCATTTCCTTTGGAACCATTTTAGAGAAGGCGATAATCGCCGAAGGTGGTAGTGAGGCATTGAGCCAGTACCACAAAGATAAGAAGAATAAGGGGAAAGCATATGGGGGAGTGAAGATCGAAGGAGCCAGCGGGAGTGGCGAGAAACAGAAAGGGTTTAACTCTGAGAATACCGGAGTGAAGCAAGGAGACCCGAAGATGAGGATGGAGGCCTGCAATACCTGTGGGAAGACTCACTTAGGAGTCTGTCTCAAGGGGAAGGCCATATGCTATAATTATGGACAGGAGGGGCACATTGCGCCTAACTGTCCAAGTCCGAAGAAGAACCACATATGCCTTTTGTGTGGGTCAACTGACCACATGGCAAAGAACTGCCCGAAGAAGGGAACTGATGGGAATAAGGGCGCCAATATCGTTAAGTTAGCTATTGGTGGTCCAGCGCGGCCAGGTAGGCTTATGGCCCGTACCTTTAACATGATAGTCCAAGATGTGATGGCATCGGGGGACGTAGTCGCAGGTATTATTCCGATCAACGACCTAAATGCATACGTGTTGTTTGACTCGGGTGCTACTTGTTCGTTTATCGCATGCGATTTTGCTAGACGATTAGGATTACTTCTCGAAATATTGTCAATACCTTTAAATATCAAGGTAGCAAATGAAGAGATAATTCTTATTGAAGATATTCATAGGAGTTGTTGCATAGATATACGGGGTTGTAAATTATCGATACATTTGATACCGATAAAGTTAGGAGAATTTTGACGAAATTCTCGGAATGGATTGGTTGGTTAACAATGGGGAAATTATAGATTGTCAAAAGAAGAGCGTAGACATTAAAACGTTAAGACAATCTCATTTAATATTTTATGGTAATAAATCGTTGGGACGTTCGTGTTGTCTTACCATGACACAAACTAGAAAACTATTAGGGAAGGGGTGTGTAGGTTATTTGTGCCATGTTGTTGATACCCAGAGAGTGGGAGCGACCATAGAATAAATACCTATAGTGAGTGAATTTATTGATTTATTTCCAAGTGAGTTGCCGGGTCTTCCACCAGATAGGGAGACCACGTTCGTAATAGACATTGTGCCAGGAGCGGCACCAGTTTCTAGGGCACCGTATCGTATGGCGCCAGTGGAGATGAAGGAATTGATGGTGTAGTAACAAGAACAATTGGACAGAAAGTACATTCAATCGAGTGTTTCGCCATTGGGAGCACCGGTGTTGTTTGTCAAAAAGAAGGACGGATCGTTAAGACTTTGTATCGATTATCGAGAGTTGAACAAGTTAACGATAAAGAATAAGTACCCATTGCCCAGGATCGATGATCTTTTTGATCAGTTGAAAGGGGCAAAGTATTTTTCTAAAATAAATTTAAGGATGGGGTATCATCAGCTGAAGGTTAGGAAAGAAGACGTACCAAAGATGGCATTCCGGACTTGTTATGATCATTACGAGTTTCTGGTGATGTCATTTGGGTTAACTAATGCACCAACTGCATTTATGAATATGATGAACAGAGTGTTCAAACAATATTTGGACAAGTTCATCGTGGTGTTTATCGATGATATTATAGTTTATTCTAAGACACCAGAAGATCATGCTGAACACCTAATGATAGTGTTGGAAACATTTAGAAAGGAGAAGTTGTATACAAAATTCACAAAGTGTGAATTTTGGCTAGAGAGGGTACAGTTTTTAGGACATGGCATTGACCATGAGGTGATTTCAGTAGATCCAGCAAAGGTGGAAGCTAGGATGAATTAGGAACAACCGAAAACGCCGACTGAGGTGCGGAGTTTCCTAGGGTTAGCACGATACTACCGGAGATTCATACAAGATTTTTCAAAGATAGCTACTCCGTTGACTAACTTGACAAGAAAGACGGTGAAATACCCATGGACGGAGAAATGCGAGGACATTTTTTAAGAACTAAAAAAGAGGTTAAGTGAAGCGCCTATTTTACCGTTACCCGATGTCACATGAAATTTTGTAGTTTATAGCGATGCTTCGCATAGAGGACTTGGTTGCGTGCTCATGCAGCATGGTAAGGTCATTGCGCATGCATCAAGGCAGTTGAAGGATTATGAGAAAGTTTACCCTACTCATGATCTGGAACTGGCCGTGGTAGTGTTTGCCTTAAAGATATGGCGACATTATCTTTATGGGGAAAAATGTGAGATATACATGGACCACAAGAGTCTAAAATATATCTTCACACAGAAGGAATTGAATATGAGACAGAGCAAATGGCTGAAGTTGATAAAGGATTATGACTGTGAAATCCTGTATCACCCTGGGAAAGCCAATGTAGTTACCGATGCCTTAAGTAGGAAGGGTCGGGAGAAGTTGTCTATGTTATCGGCTCAAACTGAGTTAATAACAAAGATGGCTAGAATGGAGATAGAGGTGAAGTTTCCAAGTGAACCGGATTAGAGACTGTTTGCGATGGAGATGCAATCTACCATCGAAGAGAGAGTCAAGGAGGTGTAGCTCAAAATTGATGAGTGTGACTAGATGAAGAAGCGGTTGACCATTGAAAAAGATTAAAAATACAGTCTTGATAATGAGGGACTATTAAGATTTGAGGAAAGAATTTGGGTTCCAAATGAGACGAAATTAAAGGAGCAAGTTTTACAAAAAGCTCATAGTTCGAGGTACTCGATTCATCCTGGTAGCATTAAGATGTAACAAGACCTTCGACAGAGTTTTTAGTGGCTGAATATGAAGAGAGAAATAGCCAAGTATGTGAGTAGGTGCTTAACTTGTTAGAAAGTTAAGACCGAACATCAACGACCAAGTGGCTTGTTACAGTCATTGGAGATATGATGCGATTTGGGTAATAGTGGACCGATTGACGAAGTCAGCTCACTTTTTGCCAATTCGGGTTAAGTATAACTTAGACCAGTTAGCTAACAATTATGTTAAGTAAATTATTTCCAGACATGGAGTACCACGATTCACGTCGAACTTTTGGAGGAGTCTGCAGGAACAGTTGGCAACGCAGTTGAAGCTGAGTACGGCATATCATCCACAAACCGATGGACAGAGCGAGAGGACAATTCAAATGTTAGAAGATATATTGAGATCTTACGTCATGGATTTCAAGGGTACTTGGGATGATCATCAACGATTAGTAGAGTTTGCGTATAACAACAGTTATCATGCAAGCATAGGTATGCCGCCTTACGAAGCCTTATACGGAAGAAAATACAGAACACCATTGTATTGGGATGAAGTGGGAGAACGCCGAATGCTAGGACCAGAATTGGTGCAGTAAACAACGGATGTAGTGAAGTTGATACGGATACGTCTCGTAGTAGCTCAAGACAGACAGAAGAAATATGCAGACTTACATCGAGAAAATAGAGAGTTTGAGGTTGGCTCGTATTTATTTTTGAAGGCATCTCCCTGAAAAGGAAAGATACACTTTGAAAAGAATGGAAAACTAATTTCAAGGTTTATAGGACATTTTGAAGTGTTAAAACGGGTAGGTGAGGTAGCTTATATGGTAGCGTTACCTCCAGAGATAGATCGAATACATAACGTATCTCACGTATCAGTGTTACATCCTTATAAGTTGGAATATAAGCACGTAATAGAGTATGAACCTATTCAGATCGAGAAGGACTTAACATACTAAGAGTTGCCGAGTCAAATCATTGATAGAAAAGAGCAAGTTCTGCGGAACAAAGTCATACCTTCGGTTAAGGTGTTATGGAAGAACCACAATGCCGAAGAAGCAACATCGGAATTGGAAGAAAATATAAGGAAGGATTACCTTCATTTGTTTGTGTAATGTAAGATGAGATTCTGGGGACATAATCTTTATAAAGGGGGAAAAATGTAATGACCGAGAAATTCGGATCCTTTGTAAAATACTTTTAAATAATTAAATAATGAATAAAATTCTATTATTGAGTATTATTATGTGTTAGTAAATGAATGACGTTCTATAACCTAGAAATGTCAGAACATCACAGTATTTTAACTACGTGAAGGAATTAAAGTGTTTGAATTTCTAAGACGAAAATAAAAGTTTTCCGAATTTTTTTTTGAAAAATACTATTCATCATTTTTCGCTCAGGAATTATTTTTAAATTTCTGAGAAATACGTAACGTTATAATATTAAGGTAAGATGGATTATGTAATAATAATTCAAGTATGGAAAATGTAATATTTCGCCTGCAGACTTAATTTGAGAACGTTAAGGATTTAAAGTCTAATGAAATGGAATTGTGGGATTTTGTATAAAGTAAAAGTCCAAAAAGCTTTAAGGGGTAAGCCCAAGGTGTAATAATGCTAAGTCCAAGTATTTATTAATGTAAGCCCAAAGCAAATTATTACAAGCCCAAAGGAATAAACTAAAATAACTAAACCTAGGCCCAAGGTATTGATCCATTGGACTAAGGTGATCCGTGGGGTAACCCATGGGTAATCTTGGTGCCCAAGTGTTATAATTATAGTAGACGCTAAAGGCAAGTATTCTAACCCTTGTTCCAGTTCAATCTGGACAAGCTTTGTAATTCATGTATTCTTATGCATGAGTTAATGTCTGATGAAGTCAACGCCAATTCTTTCGGTTAGACTTATGATATGTTGGATTTCTTATAATCTATCAAAGTAATGTCACTGATTTTCCAAAATAATATTGGTGTGGTTTTAAAAAGGAGACTGAGTATGCTAAATTGTTTTGTCGTCAAACGGTAGGCACATGGGGTTGCCACAACTTAAACGTACATATATTTAATGAATGTAGTGTTGATCAACATAGAGTACTATAGGCTGATCATCTAGACGTGCTCGTAAGCTATGCCCAATTTACGGACTTAGTGTCGGGATGTCCTTTTCAAAGTACTTATGAAATGCTCATGATCTTGGACCAAAATTGATGTTTTACTGAATATCGTTATTGTAAAATATTTTGAATGAAAAGAAGCGCTATTTTAAATTATCGATAGTACTTCATAACTATTGTTCAGTTATTGAAGATATACGATTCCTATATTTCAAGCATGTTAGTTTTATGAGAATTGTTGTACTTGCTGAGCTAGTTAGGCTCACTCTTGCTTGAACCATATGAATGTAGCTAAGATTGAGCGGACCGACAGATCCGGTAAGGATAAAGGAAAGGCTAAGGTGAACCCATAGATTACTTATGTAATAGTATGGGTTTGTAATGATAATATTTGATATTATGACAAGGACAGATGTAATGGTTATAAAGAACCTAGGGGAATGTTAATATTATTTTGAATATATATAAGATATATTCGTTCTTTTGAGGCATTTCAATTGAATGTTTGTGTGAACTGGAGCACCGTGTAGCACCATCTGTCGGATTGAAAGATACTCAGATTTGGGGGCATCACACTATTCAACACGATACCTCCTACCACGAATAACTTAAGTTAAGGTTTGTGTTATTTCATACATGTATATATCTTCGCTCTCTAGTGACCTTTTCTTCATCAATTTATGCCTTCTCTTCAATTATTGACGCAACTCTCAGGTCGATGGCCCTTAATTTATGAAGCCCCTTCCCCCAATTGCCAAGTCCGCTAGCAATTCCTATGGGATATATGTTTTTATCTCAATTGTAGGCTAAGTTGGTGGGTACATTTGGGCTTCAATTCGGTATTTATATTTATTTATGTTTGAATTTCGTATAATATAATTGTTCCCTGTATTTTGAGAATTTGTTATATAATCTGCACAACTGTGAACTCAGTCCTTAAAATCTTCGTGCCCTCTTCCATGTAAAGCTAATTTAATTCGATTATCATGAATACATTCTACACGCCATTCTTCTGAATTAATTAGAAAAAAGAAGTAAAAAGTGGAGCAAAAGAGGGAGATATAATTTTAATGTAGTTTGACCTGAAGGTACTGGTTTTAGATTTCCTTTACTTTTAATAAGATTTTCATTTGCTAATATCACTGTCTAGTGGGTCTCTAATTTTCTCAATATTCCCAACCCTAGTTTCAAGAAACTCCTTGGTTGACATGAATTCTTTGAGAACCTTCCTTCAAAACATCACAAATCTTTATGTGTAGTTTCAGTTTATTATCAGAATTATATTTTGATTTAGATTGGATCTTATGCTTCAGCAAATTCTTATTCTTAATCCCTAACTAGGGATTGATAACTTTCTTGTGGAGGTCCTATATAAGGATTGTGTAAGTCTCATAATTTCTTTATTAGATTTGGGCAACAACACTGACACAAATTTCAATATTAACTGTAAAACCTTGCAATTCATCCTATTATAGTTCCCCATTTGCTTCTTGTCTGCAAATATATTTAAGCTCTATCAATACACTACAAGAGTTTTAAGAATATTCTTCAAATATACAACCACTCCTCTTAAATGTTGGAAGGATGAACCTTAGTGGTAGGAAACTAATGGATATATCTATCATGGATTAGGCCATTGAGGTTGAATTATCTCTAGTCCTATCTTCTGTAACATAATAGACAACTATTGGAGTAGAGCTTTCAATTGGTCAATCAAGATCCATTGATATTGATTCACATACTCAATGCTTTTCTTAAATTTGCATCATCAAACTAGTATATTTATATTTGTATAGGACATATGCAGTATGCATTTAAGCAAGGGAATGGTAGTTTTTTTATGCGCGCATGTACTTTTGTGCAGATATGACTATTCTGGATACAAGCAGTTCTCTAGGAAGGTGTGACAATTTAAAATTTTCAGCATAGAAATATTATAAGTTATATGGTGACTTGAGCTAGTGAAAGTGCCATCTACAACTCATGTATTTCTTATGGTGCAGCCAAGTGAGCAGAATACATATGAAAATATTGAAGATGCATATAAGTGTCTTGAGGAGAGCTACGGTACTAAGAAGGAAGATATCATCCTTTATGGCCAATCTGTTGGTAGTGGCCTAACGTTAGACCTTGCAAATCGTTTGCCTCAGTTAAGAGTCGTCGTTCTGCATAGTCCTATACTCCCCTGGCATAAGAGTCATGTATCATGTGAAGCGCACATACTGGTTTGACATTTAAAAGGTATAAAATTTACCTTTTCTGCTCAATATATCCTTCCTAATATGTTTTTTTGTTGAAATGTAATCATTTCCCCCAATTGTCTTGCAGAACATTGACAAAATCCCATTGGTTAACTGTCATGTACTTGTCATTTATGTAAGTTCTCAATTTAATCATTCTTTGCACTATGGTTTTGTCTTTTCTCATTGAAAATGGTGTTCATATTGTTTTGATCTCTGATATAAACTTACTTCATGGATGGCATTAAATTTTATATTTGTGAATAAATGCTTGTTTAGCTTCTTGTATCTAACGAAATACAAGTTTTGCTGCATATCTTTTCTTATTAAATATAATAAAGCTGATAAGATATTAATTCATTTTAGATTAAGGACTTCCATATGTTAAATTGATAGAAAAATGAACTAATTAATTAATTTTTTATTCTATCAAATGTTCAACGTATTTATTGAAGCACCTGTTTCTCTTTTATTTTTTACTATATGATTCTTTGTTAAGTGATTTTAGTTATTTTTCTTGAAGCTTGTCAAACATTTAGATTTATTATCCTCTATAATTTGTTTGGTCTCAAAGCTTGACAATAAAATTATTTGATTATTATTAGAAAAGATGTCAAGCCAATTGATTTTGTAAAGTTTAAGGTAAACAATCTGTAAAGAGCTTGATTCGACGTATCCAGGGGAATTCCCTCGTTGTTGTTGTTGTATTTGTTTGTTAATGCTAATTTTCACCACAAGAAAGGAAAAAAAAGTAAGCAAAAGATAGATATCAAGACAATAGATGTTACTCAAGGATTTATAGTAAGGGCACTAATTGCTGCTAGATGTATGTGTACTTAGATTTTCATCTAGAAGAACAGTATTAAAAAAGTTTGGGTCAGTACTTGTTAATTAAACATTCTAGTTTTAAATGCACAGATGTTTGTATTGTTGGTGGTTCATGTACACAAATGGGTGGCTTTCTTGGAACACTTTCATCATTATCAGCTACCAACCTTGGGTCCATAGCAATTCAAAGTACGTTAAAAGATTTGCCCTTTGTTTAAACAATTGCACAAGCTCTGTTACTTCAGATCATAATTTTACTTCGAGTGTTAAAACTCTCTTATTTCAATTTTAAGCGCTCTTAAAAGGGCAAATGTTGATCCAACACTAGTATAAAAGGTTTTCTTTGGAAATGTTCTCAGTTCAAATTTGGGTCAGACTATCGCAGCCTGCTCCTCCCCAGACTTTCTTTGGAAAAGGTTTTCTTTGAAAATGTTCGGCTCTGAGAACTTGTTCTAACTTGTGCTATAATCAGGTTGGAGAGTGATTATTCATTGATGTGCCAACCATATTTATTGTTTAGTCACTTAAATTGAACAAGAAATTGGTGGTCTTTAGGAAAGGTAGACAAGTTTCAGACTTCAGTCCTCTACTCTTCCTGTGGTCCTCCCTTCTCTTCATTAATCAATGCATGCTATTAATACATTATGCTTCAGTGAATGGTACATTGTGTTTTACTAGCTTCGTGGAAAGTAAGGGGTACTTATTAATAATATAATAGCAATCAATACGAATTCATGTGTAATTGCAGGAAGATTTGATAGTGAGGATGCTGGAGAAGTGCAAGCATTCTCTCCCTATAGTTCAGAGAATTACAGAGAGCAAGAATGATGATGAGGTTAATTAAAATATTTGCAGTAGTTTGAGGGTATAGTTTTATTGTTGATTTACTTTTGTGGGAAAAAGCTGGAAACAAAAGATGAAAATTTTATTCTTTTGATTTCCTCTTTATGCAAGCTAGTTGTTAAAATACTATAAGATTGGTTAATAGAAACAAATTTTCAAACTAATTTTTGGCATCGAAATAGATGTCTCATCTTTGCGAAGTAAGTTTCATTTCCATTTTACAATAGTTAAAGTTCCTCATATATTTGCTAATATTTTGCTTAAAATATCACAGCTTGATGTTGCAAGCAATATACTATAATTTTGGTGGTTTTTAATTTTTCTGTGATTTAACATATGAAGTATATGCAAAATAGAATATAATCTATTTATGTGTTTCATCTGTTTTTCAATATAGTTGAGGTGAAGATCAATTCTGATGGTTTCATGATCAAAATGAGAGATGGTCGACATTTAAGATGTGACCATACCAACCCTTAGGGACTATTCTTCATTAGGGACTATTCTTGTAGGACCCAATTATGAACGGGAGGAACTTATCTTGCTGACCTGGGTATGTTCTGCTCTTACTACTTAAAAATTCCCAAGTTATCAATAAATGCGTCTTTCCAATGTCTGCTGCAATATGTTGAATTCTTGGTAAATAAATTTATGATGTCTGTGATTATAGCTAGCATCTTTGGGGCATATACTGTATGGAAATTTGTTGTCTTAAGAAAAGTTTTTCCACATTGACTAATAGTCTCAACTTTTCCATAAGTGTTGTCCTTTCTATATAGAAATCTAAACATTGTTATTTAAGATTGTGTGATGGTATTTGAGATTGTGTGATGCTTGTGGTTGTTGAATGTGACTGAAATCTGACTTGAGGTCAACATATAATAATAATCTACAAGTCTTGTAATAGAAAATATGTTTACCACTCTGCTTACTTAAATTAATTCATGAAATGACTGATTAAGATTCCAATTTTTTCTTATAATAGAGTAATCATATAGTCGCACTGAAGGTTCTTTTTCTATTTGGATTTGTAGCAAATGATATTGTGATTTCCTATTTGTTTTTTTCTGCTTATGAGCAATACGGTGTACATTAGTACCACGTATCAATTCTACTGGCTTTGTGTATTGATTTTGGCACTAAGTGCCTCTAGTGACCTATTTGCTTCATTTTCCTGACTTGCTATTATTTTTAAATATGTGCTGGAAGACTGCTTCTATGACCTGCCTTATAATACTGGGTAACAAATTTTCATGCTACGTTTACGAAAGACAAGGGACGAAATTATGAAGTGTACTCTCTCTATATATGTAGATATATACTTTGATTGAAGATCTATGGTAGCTTTATATGGTTAATTGTAAAGATAATGAATGATTATGTAGTGGATGATTTAATTAAGTTAATAATATTTTAGTTTTTTTTTTATTTTTGTCATTATTTGCGATGGGGACATTGAGCCAGCCAGGTACACAAAAAGAATGTCAAATTTTAATTTAGCAACAATATAATTCGTTACCAAAGCATTGAACAAGTTTTAATATAGCAACAATTTTTTATACATTTAGTAACAAATTTTCGTTGCTAATGGCATTAAAAATATAACATTTGGCTACAAAAAATTAACCTAATAACAACGGAGAGGATATTGTTGCTAATACTAAAATAAAAGGCAATATTTTTTATCGTTGCAAATCATATCAACTTTCTTTGCACATATAAAGAAACAACAACATATAATTTCGTTGCTAATCGACGACTTTTGTTGCTATTGAAAAATAACCAGCAACAAACATTTTCGTTGCTGATTCAGCATAATGTCGTTGCCAAATAATATAGTCAGCAACAAAAAGTGTTGCTAAAAAGTTTATATTCCGCAACGAAAGCAAGCTTAGACAACAATTTTCATAATTTACTGCAACGAAAAATGTCGTTGCAAAATGGTGTCAAATGCAACGAAAATGCATGGTCGTTGAAAAAAAAATAGTTTATTTCGTTGCCAATTAGAAGGCTTTTGCAATGAAATGGACTTTTTAGCAATGAAATTTTAATTATTCTGCAACAATACATTTTGTTGCTAAAGGATCGATGTCTCTGTACTAAAGCCAACTTTCGTTGCAAAATGTATTACTTTTGGCAACGAAAAAAATATGTTCGTTGTGGACCAATTAGCAACGCTCATTGCGTAACGAAAGACGCAACGACAGTAAAGTCGTTGCCAAAACCCTTTTGCAATGAAATTTGGCACCTTTAGCAACGAAAATCGGTTGTTGCTGAAGCCCCATTTTTTTGTAGTGACATCATCGTTCAGTTAGAAAACCCTAGCAATGGATAAGAAACCCTAGAAACCGGTTCTGGAAACCATAATTTCAGTTTCGGTAATCCAAAAACCTAATTCGGATTACGAAAAACCATAACGTGGGATCTTAGAAACTTAATTGTATGGATTATAAGATTATTAGGGTAAAGCCTAACGAATTAGTTAGAAACCCTAATTTTTAAAGTTTGAAACCCAAATTGTCCCGTTTGAAACCCTAATGTACAATTATGGACCTAATTGCTAATTTTGCAAATTTTAATTAGGAAATATTAATCCTAATTAGCAAGCTTGATTTATGATTAGAAATCTTAGTATAATTAGAGAATCGTAATTATAATTTAGAAATTTTAATTTTCTATTTTGAAAACCTAAATTGGAAATCTTAGAAAATTTTAGTTTATTTTTTTAACCTTAGGGTTAAACTCTAAGGGTCAAACCCTAAGGGTTGCACAAATTATATGAATGCCCTTAAATTGGTGAGGAAAAAGACCAAAAAAGCCATTTTTATATTCTTTAATTAGGAAGTGTGTAATTCTTGCCATATTTTGGGTAGTTCACGAACTCAATATACACCATGTGTCATATATTAGATATATCAGCCATCAATTGCAAGCAAGATACATTGAATCATATCACATGTATAGATTAGAGAGAGAAAATATTCACTTTGTTTTCTCATATGAACATAGACATTCTCTCTCTAAAATTTCGAAAATGAGAGTGAAAAGGGGATTAGAAGTTAAGACATTATTAGCCTTTAGCTTTCCATGAACAGATTCAAAGATTAGAAACAAGGATCAAGGCATAATAGAGGTATAAACCTTAATCTTAGAAATCCTTATGATTCATGTTAATCTTTGTGTATAGATGATTAAAGTTGTGTTAGAGGGTGTCATTTAGTGATCTGGGTTGTTAGATCAAGGATCTATAACATTTAGATGCACAATTTTTAAGTTTTAGAAATCTTGGAAAAAGTTGGTAAAGTGGCCTGACAGTCATATGTCAGTGCCTCTAGATTCTACTGTGTTAATGATTTGTGTTTGAAATTTTATATGTGTAGTATGCCATGTAGGATTTAATCTGGAACTAGAATCAAGGTCATATCATATCTAGATTTCATGTTAGAAGCAGTCAAACTGCGTTGACCGATCACAAAAACGAGTTTCTGGGTAACCTAGAAACCCAGATCTTGTCTGACAACGTTTTACAGGGCTATGATCTCGCTTATGTTTGTGTTTTAGACCATGTTGTTGTATTATATTTGTAGCATTTTATGTGAACTACTTATCCAAGTCCTTAGAACAAACAGAACTTGCACAACATCATAGATAATCGTGGTTAAGCAACCGTTGACCAACTTGCCGGATGAAGATTCTGGGTAACCCAGAATCTTCAAGGGCAATTTCTTGACACCACTTTGACCGGCCTTGATCTCTCACCTGTGTTGTTGTTAGACTGTTATGATGTTATATAAATGTACCCTGGCATGTATTCTACAAGATGTGACCTTTAGATCATACAAAGTTAAACCATAATGAAAGATATGAAGATCGAAAGTAGCTTACCCAAATTGTTCTTCATTTCTGGGTAACCCAAAAATGAAGAACAGCTTCTGACATGATCTTTGAGGACTGATAACTCTCTGATATGTTGATTTATGACCCTGAAACTTGTTTAGAATTGTAGTACTACATTAGTACTACAATATCAAAACTTTAGATAACCCAGAAACCGTAGGATCAATGATGTGCACATGCACGGTCAAACTACCTACGTTGTAACACTGACATGAATTTCTGGGCAGGCTCAAGAACAGCTCAAGAACACCTGTAGCGACAGTGTCGTCGCTATAGGGTCCTTTAGCGACAGTTTATTTCTAAAATCAATTATTTTATTAAATAAATAGAAAAAAAATGGTTTTTAATTATTAAAATAACATAATAATTTTCTAAAAATTATTTTAAAGCCTGAAAATTAGTTTTTAATTATTCTGAATATATTTCATAAATATTTAACAATTTTTGAATAATAATGGTATTTAATTTATTTAATTATAATATTAAATAATTTATTTAAAAATAATTTTAATACATAAAAAATTATATTATAGTATAAAAAATATTTTAAGCTATTTTTAATGACTTTTAATATTTTGTGATGACTTTCATTAATTAATTAATATTAATGGTAATTAATTTATTTAATAAATATATTAAATAAATTATGAAAAAATAGAATTAATGATTTAAAAATCATATAAAAATGATTTAAGTGTTATAAAATTATTTTAAGTTATAAAATATAACTTTTGATATTTTGTTATGAAAATATTAATATTTTAATGTTAATAGCGATTATCGGGTAATGGATTTAAAAGTTTAAAAATCATATAAATATGATTTTAAAGTATTAAAAATACTCTGTGATATTATAAATATATTATAATATTATGACATGTATTTCATTAATATTTAATATTAAATAAATATTAATGATAAGGGAATTATATGGTATTTAAATTATATAAGTACGATTTTAATGATTGAAAAATCATGATAAATGGTAATAATTATCTGAAAATTATTACGAGCTTATGAAAAATATTTTGACTAATAATATAATTATCTAAGATAATTGTTAAGTATTTAGGCAGAGTTTAATTGAACTTAAACTCGATATTTGTCCGACTAGGCCGTAGGGATGTTAGAATTGTACCAAACTCGACTCAGACTATAAAAGTTTGACTTGAGGTTAGGTTTTATGTGCTGTATAGACTGATAGGGTTATGTGTTAATGTATTTAGGTTATTTTAAATACTGTGATGATTTTATTCTAATTTGTATATCGATATTATTTATATATTAGGTCTTCAGGCAAAGCTTATTAAAATGCATAACGAGAATTAACGAAACATGCAAGTTTTTCTTAACTCGACCTCGAGTTGTTTCATTTAAATATACTTGTGGTTTATCATTTCTGATTGCAATGCCTATGAATTGTTGAATCGTACTCAATGCATACTGCATGTATTCATCAGGTATGAAAGGCTGATCACCTTCATTACCATTCGGTCCATATATAATTTTTATGTTCATGTTCCATGTTCGTTCAGCTATGAAAGTTTGTTCATGCTAATTCACAATTATATTGTTGAATGTTAGCCAGCTATTATTCAAATTCTTTCAATCAGGATATATCCTTAATTTATTGAACTTAAACTTGTTGGTCAAACTTATTGCTCACCCTTGCTATATCATGATAAACATTGTAGATAAGGCGAATACGTTCGGATACAGAAAAGGTTAAAGCCAAGTTCAGCTTGGGATAATATATGCAGCTAAATTATAATAGTATAGTATGATAATAATGTTATATGTTAGACATATTATGAATTATGTATAAGTTAAGGTTACTCGACATTGGGGAATAGTGTGTAAAGTTTATTGTATAAAGAATTTATGTTTATATCTTTCGCAATAATGATAGAATGATTGTACCGGATCCGTGGTGGTTTGGGACCCAGATTTGGGGCTCTCACAGTTTCCAACTTCTCCCTCCGTAGTGTTTCCCACACTATCTTCAAATGTTCAATGTGATCTTCTGACGTCTTAAAAATAGACTAGAATATCACCAACGATCATACGATATATTCGTCCAAACATTATTTGAACATTATGTGATGGTAATGGTATTTTCAACCATAGCACCTCACAAGAGTACTTATCAAATTGTCACCGACTTGCTCAGCGCCCCTTATGAAAAGTCTAACTTCATTACATTAGTCAACCCAAATGACATAAGCAGAAACTCGTAATAACCATAACGAGTTCTGAATATCGTCTTAGGTACCTCCTTCTTTCTTATTTTCAACCGACGATACCCCGTGCACCAATCTATCTTAGAAAAATTCGTTGCCCATTTCAACTGATCAAATAGATCATCGATCCTGGGCAATGGGTATTTATTCTTAACCGCTAACCTACTCCACTTACAATAGTCGATACTCAAACGTAACGACTCATCCTCTTCCTTAACATCCTCCTAACTTGCGTCATGGTTAGATAATAAGAATGTTCCGGTGATTTATTACCGTAAAATACTACCTTGGGTTTTCTTAGGAAACCGAAGATTCATACCTTTATTCTAACAATTTCTTAAAGTTCTATGGTTAATTAACTCATTCATACCGAGAATTACTTCAAATTCTCTCAACTTTATCGGTATTTATCTACCGATGCTTGCTTACCTCTATTATCCATGAAACAATTTCCATGAATATAATCAACGAAAGTTATTTCCTCATTCATTACCTTAACGTGTAAAGGTATTGATAATCCCTTTCGGCAATGAACTTAATCACGTAGCAAATTCACATGCTATAACAGAAAAGTAACACTCCAATCAAACAACACATAAGCATGCATTTTATTGACTAGAATGATACCTGTTACTACATCCGCTGACGCAACTGCATCTTGGACCGTCATATTAAAAGTACGAGCCATAGGTCTACCTGACGATGGTGGTCCAGTAATGCCTAATTTATCACTACTAACACCTTTACTTCCCTCTAACCCCTTCTTTGGGCAATTCCTTGCCATGTGGTCCAACGACCCACAAACAAAACAACCATGGTTTTTCTTAGGATTAGGACAATTGGGTGATATATGACCATCCTGTCCACAATCATAACAAATTGATTTTCCCTTCAGACAGACTCCTAGATGAGTCTTTCCACATGTCTTACATGCTTTAATCCTACACTTAGGATCCCCTTGTCCCACTCCAGTATTCCTGAAGTTAAAATCTTTTCTTTTTAGCATACTGCCATTACCACTGACACTCTCTGCCTTGGTTCCTCCCTCTCCCTTGCTCTTATTCTTCCTCTCTTTGTGATATTGGGTCAACGTCTCACTACTACCTTCTGCTATAATTGCTTTCTCCAGAATGGTCCCATAGAAAGCACTCTAGAACATAGAAATCCTACTATAGAGCCATGGTTTCAGGCCCTACTCAAACCTACGAGCCATCCTCTCCTCAGTGTCCACTTGATGTGGAGCAAACCTTGCCAATTCATTGAATTTGGTCGCGTACTGGGGAACCGTCATGTCCCCTTGCTTAAGTTCTAAGAACTTAATCTCCATCCTCCCTTGCATGCTTGTAGGGAAATAATTCTCGAAGAAAACCTTCTTGAATTATTCCTATGTTACCACCTATGTTCTAACCCCACTTTGATGAGCCTCCCACCAAATGTTGGCTTCCCCTTTCATCATATAAGTTGCAAAATAAGTCTTGTGTGCCTCACCTACGTTTGTAATAGCAAACGCCTTCTCTATTTCTTTCACCCATGTCTGGGCCTCTATTGGGTCCGTCGTTCTTTTGAACTCCGGCGGACCTACATTTTTAAACACTTTAAAGGTAGTCGTTCTGGCTACCCTATGTCCCGCGGGTGCTCCACCCTCGGTTTGGTTAAATGCAGTCGTTAATAAATTAACAAACTCTCGCATAGGGTTATTTTAACCCCCTTGATTATCGTTATGTGATTTCGCTTCCTGATTACGTTGTCTTCTTCTTGGCGGCATTTTATGATTAAATAAATAAATAAATAAATAATATCATTACTATCTATTTACTCACTTAGTTATTATTTGTCAAACAACAACTCATACCATAACAAAGCATATTAAATGAAAACTTCATTATATTCATACGCTTCTTCATAGTTTGAAACTATTTACAATTTGCTTTCATAGACAAAAGCTATTACATTTATATCCGGCAATTGAACTTCACAAAAGTTGAGATTTACAAAAGACTACCCTTTTATACAAAAGAGGGTTTTACGTCACTACACGCATATTTATTTACTCTAGACTTCTAATAATGCATAACAGCGTCCTCGTGTTTTTCATTCACAATACTCGCTATAATATCCCGACTAATAGTATGTCGAGTCTATCCCAACTCAATGGAATAACAAGCAACTTTTAACTTGAAATCCTTATGAGCATTCTCATGGATGTAAGACATCCGTGGTATCTTCTGGTCTTTCTCAACTAGTTTCTTACGAAGCTCATCAGCCTCTTTCTTATAGTCCCTAGCCTTATTTGTCATAAGCACCTTTTTATCGTGCTCTGACTCAAAATCTACTTCTGCAGACACCTTAGCTTCATGAAGATAACTAATCTCTTCACTCTGATTCTGCACAACTATACTCAGTTGCACATTTCTATCAAGCACTACTAGATACAATGCTCTCATTGCATCTAGAGGTGATAACTCTTGTGTAGGTATCACCGTATTAACAGATGTTACCTCCATTTCTTCCTCCTCATCGATCATCATATTAAGATATGATGCTATATCCATTTCTCCCTCGGAGTAGTCCTCCTCAGAAAAGTACTCCTCTGGCTCCGACTCTTCTAAACACACTAATGGTACCTCCACCACTGGCATGGGTACAAGCTCTACGCTGTTCATAGTTTCGTCGCTCACCGCGTGTATATCTCTATACATCAAGCTATCAATGGACATCTACAATAACACATAACATGTTGATTATTACATAATACACAATAGTATAAGCACAAATTATATTTAATTTATTTACGGTTAATTTCCATCTTTTAAATATTTCGGTACTGAGTTTGCTCAATACCTTATTGACTCATTCAACTTAAGTAAAGCTCGAGTTTACTTCCTTTGGACTTTTCCTTCCTTAACGAGGTTATTAGCCTAATGTTTTCCCTCCCTTAAGCTTTATAACCTAATGCTTTGATACCAACCTGTGATGCACCCAAATCCAGGTATCTTCCAACCCGATAATTGGTGCTACACGATACTCATAACTGTACATTAATTCTATTGAAACGATATCAAAATGTGTGTTGCAACGACCTTCTTATTACATTAATAATAATAAATCTCCTTCCCAAGTTCTTAAACCATTACATTCTTTGTTCATCATAATATAATACATACACTTTATGACGCACCCAAACTAGGTATACATCACCCATTCTGAGTCGCCAAATACATGGTACATAAATCAAATACAAACTCCTTTTATACAATACGACAAAAGCGTAGCTTAGAGTTTTTACACGAATATTGTCTCATAGACAGTATTCAAACTCAAATGAAGTCCTCATTACATTTATTATCATACTATTTCATAAAATAGTGAGGACTACTATAGCCACCATCTCGGACCGTCAATCTATTCACCGACTAGTCCCGGCTACGTTTTCATTTCCTGAAGAGAACAATGAAAGCAAAAGGGTGAGCTCAACTAGCCAAGTAAGAAATATTATGACTAAGATGATGTAGAATAAATTATCATTAGTTTTCAATAGTGTTAAATTGATAAAATACAATAAATATCAAGTTTATTTGTAGCGGAACAAGCAATCCATTAGAAGAGTCAAGTAGAGCATGATATCTACTATCTTCTATGATTTAAAAAGTTTATCATCAACTTTATCGCTGAGACACAGCTTAATAAATAAACCACATCATCGAATCATCCCTGCACTACGGGCCAAGGATATTCATGTAATCGTCAATGATCATTATTATACCGAATAATCCCTGGTCATAATCACACCTACAACTGTCCATCAATGCACTACAGGCTAATGAGAATTTTTACCACATCATTTATAACATTACGGTTATGATTATACTGAATAATCCCTAGTTATAATCATACTAATCAATAGTACATCTATGCACGTAAGCCACAGATGACTTTTATCACAATATAAGCATGAGGATGATGACAATGACATAAAAATTCAATTAAAAGAAAGCAAATGATAAATTTTTAAAGATTTATAACTTAATTTATCCAGAATTCAATAATGTCCAAATTGTCAACATGATACTGCTTTGTGGAGTAAAATTTAAGAATAATATTGTATCAAAAATGATTTGGACAGCAAAGAAATCAATTTTTGTCATGAATAATTTCTCGGGTGAATAGTACTCGAGTGAATAGTACCCCGTGAATAGTACTTTAGGAATAGTATCCCATGAATAGTACTTTGTAAATAGTACTCGTGAATAGTACTTTATGAATAGTACCATGTGAATAGTACTTTGTGAATAGTATAATAAAAATGAATACTACTTATGGACAATACTCCGGCATGAAAAGCTTAAAATTTAACAAGAATGTGCAGAAAATATCCTTGTGAAATGATACTAGATGAAGCGCATATTTCAAGGATATTCTACTAATTTCACGAAGTATAGAAGCAATACTTTAACAAAATGAGGGTATAATCAGGAATACGAGACGAAATAATATTACTCACATACTACAGAGTATGGAAGAAAATATTATTCCTATGAATACTGAACAAAATAATATCCTTTACCTAAGAAGAAGACTGGATACTGGAATAGTGAAGTAGCAAACTTCTCTTCTTCTTTCTCTCTATAATTGCTCTTGCGAGTCTTAGTGAATTGGTGAGAATGAAAGAAGAATGAGCTTCTATTTATAAGAAAACATAGTTTCGATAATTGCACGTTTTGGGGCTCAAAATATTACAATATAATACCTTCATCTTTTCCTTCATTTTTAATTTAGTCCTGCAAGTATTATTAAACTTGCACCACCTCCCCTAATAGTATCTCATGTGAATCAATAATACATTCATGTGAATCAATAGTTTATACATGTGAAAAAAAAAGTTACGGTATAGTACCTTCATTTATACCTCTATTTTTAATTTAGTCATGCAAGTATTATCAATCTTACACCACCTCCCCTAATAGTACATGCATGTGAACAAATAGTTATAAGCATATGAATTAATAGCAATTAATTTCTCATTTATCCGTTTAATTACTCGATTGGTCAATATAACCTCCAGACATCAATTATTATCGAAATAGATGTCGATTTTTATTAACACTAATAATCCCAACACAATGAAAATATGAATTTCATCTTTAATTAATACGAACTTATTCATCATTAATATTATAACTCATAATATCTAACAATCAGATCATTCCCAAGAAAGAGGGGGCTTGCCGATAAGGATTTCTCCCTATTGGCGCACAATTAGGTGACCACACCTCTCCTTGACAACTTTCTAGACATTGTCAATATTGCAAATAATAATATAAATAACTTTATTGTCCCAATTATTGATTTAATAATATAAAATATTATGCAAATGATACTGTGACAATAATTGAATCAATAATATGAGAGACATTATGCAGCAATTATTGTAGTAATAATTGAGTATAACTGAGTGACTTCTCACATAAGCATCAATAATCAATATCGTGTGCTACTATGCAACCGCGCGTATTACTGTTCTTTTACCACCGGGTAGTTCAACAGATTAACGGTAAAACTTTCGCCGTTATTTTTATAAAAAGATAATTATGTTGTTTTCTAACTACGACAATACTTCCGTTGTGGGGTCCACCAATGACTGTGTCGTCGTACGAATATTCCCTATTAAAACGAATATTCCCCGACCAATCGAATATTATATAACCACTTGCTTACTTTGCAAAATTTGTAAATAATACCCACAACTATAACATTATATCAAATCCACACCATAATATTCAAAAATATATTTCGAGAAAAATTAATTTTTATTCATAAAAGTTGGGGTCTTAAACACTTACTATTCTATTACAAGATAAACTAATCATTCATCTTTGCCTTGCCTTTATCTCTACTGGAACCCTCGGTTCGCTCGACCTTAGCTGCAATCATATGATTCAATCAAGAAGTGAGCATGACTAGCTCAACAAGTTTAACAATATATTATATAGATACCACTTCGTGAATCATATGATTATTCTTCAATAATCGAACAATAGTTATGAAGTACTATGAAAAATTAAATAACACTTCTCATCTCATAAAACAATTTCGAAGTACATATAGTAGTTTGGAAATTTTGAGTAGGTCCATAAACCATGAACATTCTCTTTAGCTTTTATTCATGAAAAGGACAACCCCGCACTAAGTTCGTAGGTACGACATATCTTACGAGCACTTCTAGGTGATCAACCTATAGTACTCTATGTTGATCAACACTACATCCGTTAAACGTATTTACGTTTATGTTTTGGCAACCTCGTGTGCCCATCGAATAATCGATGTGAAATACATTTGTTTATTCATACTCAGGCTTACCTTGAATCTGTACCAAACAATTGGCGTAGGATAGCGTTATCAATTCTATATTGAGAGACTTGTATATAAATCAATCAATCTTTCAAGATTAATCTAGCCGAGTTAAAACTTGCATCGACTCTTTCTTTAAAACCATTCATGCATCTTATAACATGAATCACTAAAAACCTGGCTAACATGAAGGTTAGACAAGCGATAAGAAAACTTGCCTTTAGCGTCTGCTACAGTAAAATTACTTTCTCTTTGAGTCTTTACAGTCTGTACAACACATAACTACATAACATACCACATTAGGTCATGAATGAACATACATGGTTCCTAATGAATCTTACCCTTCTTCTCAATCTAATCATGTATTAGATTTGTTATTATTAGTTTCGGCTTGCCGTTATAATTTACATCGTTCTAACTAACTTCTTTCTCTTCTATAACTTTTCTGAAAGTTTTCCATTAATACAACTTGTTTCGAGTTAATCATCCTTCCTCATGGATTACTAACGTTCTTACACTATTAAATCGTTACTTGATCGTCATTGTTGAAGTACCAATGTTGAATACCATTCACGGTTTACTTACTTAACATTCACGTTCTTCGTTTAATTATTCTTAAACCATACTTAAATTCATACCGTTGCCACTATAAAAGTGATTTAAAGTTAGTCTTATCATGTACATTAAGTACAGGTACATTCTACTATTCGTTCCTAATCAGTTGGATTTACAAAACCTAACTTGGTCAACCAACTTTCACTACCGGCGGCGCGGCGCGGCATCTTTTTACTAAAGTGGCACTGCGGCGCGAAACTCCAGTAGCCAATCCCTTCGCCCCGGCACTACGGTGCGACTTATAGAGCTTTGTTTGGAGCTGCGGTGCCAGACCTCAGTCCCAGAAAATTTTGACAGATAAAATTTTTATATGAGATTCCTGGGCTCATAACTTCTTCGTTATAAGTACGAATTGACTCATTCAAACATCGTTAGTTCACAAATTACATGTTCTAAGTATTCATGCAAGAATTTTATAATTTTGAATCCGTTAACTCAAAATTCACCTTTTAGTTCATCTTAACAAAAACGATAAACGTTTGTGAACGTTCAACGCTCGTTTCTTCGTTCCAAGTCAGAATTCAGTCATTTTGGATTTTGCAACTCTAGAATGCCAAATAAGACTATAATCTATCGAAAACCAACGTTTCTGAGCTCAAAATCAAAATTTAACTTCTATTCAGAGAATTTCACGAATTCGACGATTATCGTCTAAACTCGTGAATTCCACCTTAACTTCGTTACTTAAGGTTTTTAAACCGTTTCAAGTGGATTCAATCCATCATACTAACATCTTGACATACATATTTCATTAACTTATAAACATAATAAGTTCTTACTTGTTCTTCATAAGTTCAAAACTTCATTTATTGCTTATCTTACCACATGACTTATTCACGCTTAAGTCTTTTGATTAACCATTCCTACTCCTTCTTAGCATACATGTTCTACCACTACCCACTTCTCTAACAACTAAAGAGAAAGAGATTCATATTTAAGTTCTTACCCTTGAAGAATACTTGATTAAGCCTTGATCTTCTTCTTGCTTCTTGAACTATGAAAGACTAGCTTTTCTAGCTTTTTCTCTCTAACCAATAAGCAATTAGAACATTGGATGAAATGAAACAACTAACAAATGGGCTAGGACATCTTCTAATTATAGAAATCACAAAGTTGGGGTATAATGGTCATAAAGCCACTACACCTCCTTACTATTCCAAGCTTAACCATCAAGTTTACTTGGCCTCCACATTTACTTAGCCCTTAAGTATACTTGCTTAGCACATAGCTTATCCTTTACTTGCTCATCACATATAAGCACTTTTCTTGCTCATCACATAAAAGCACTTTACTTGGTCATTACTTAACTTATCTCTTACTTAGCCACCAAGTACTTTACTTGGTCACCACTTTGGGTCACCCATGGTTTATCTTTACCCATTGGATCGATCCATGGATAACTACAAAAAAATGGGGCTTTAGCAACAACCGATTTTCGTTGTTAAAGGTGCTAAATTTTGTTGCTAAAGGGTTTTGGCAACGACTTTACTATCGTTACGTCTTTCGTTGCGCAATGAGCATTGCTAATTGTTCCGCAACGAACGTATTTTTTTCGTTGCCAAAAGTAATACATTTTGCAACGAAATTTGGCTTTCGTACAGAGACATCGATCCTTTAGCAACAAAATGTATTGTTACAGAATAATTAAAATGTCGTTGCTAAAAACCCCATTTCGTTGCAAAAGCCTGCTAATTGGCAACGAAATGAACTCTTTTTTTTGCAACGACCATTTATTTTCATTGTAATTGACACCATTTTGCAACGACATTTTTTGTTGCAGTAAATTATGAAAAGTGTTGCCTAAGGTTGCTTTCATTATGGAATGTAAACTTTTTAGCAACGATTTTCGTTGCTGATTATATTATTTGGCAATGACATTATGCTGAATCAGCAACGAAAATGTTTATTGCAGGTTATTTTTCAATAGCAACGAAAGTCGTCGATTAGCAACGACATTATATGTTGCCGTTTCTTTATATGTGCAACGAAAGTTGATATGATTTGCAACGATAAAAAATATTGCCTTTTATTTTAATATTACCAATAATATCCTCTCCGTTGTTATTAGGTAAATTTTTCGTTGCCAAATATTATATTTTTAATGTCATTAGCAACGAAAATTTGTTGATAAATGTATAAAAAATTATTGCTATATTAAAACTCTTTTAATGCTTTGGTAATGAATTATATTGTTGCCAAATCAAAATTTGACATTCTTTTTATGTACCTGGCTGACTCAATGTCCCCATAGCAAATAATGGCAAAAATACAAAAAGCTAAAATATTATTAACTTAATAAAATCATCCACTTCATAATCATTCATTATTTTTACAATTAACCATCTAAAGCTGCCACAGTTCTTCAATCAAAGTATATATCTACATATATAGAGAGTACACTTCATAATTTCGTCCCTTGTCTTCTATAAACGTAGCACGAAAATTTGATACCCAGTATTGTAAGGCAGGTCATAGAAGCATTCTTCCTGCACATTTAAAAATAATAGCAAGTCAGAAAAATGAAGCAAATAAGTCACCAGAGGCACTTCGTGCCAAAATCAATACACAAAGACAATAGAGTTGCTACGTGGTACAATGTCAAGGCTTGGCTCCTATTTTATAATACTTTAGAATACCACCAATTTCTTGTTGAATTTGAGTGACTAAACAATAAATATGGTTTGCACATCAATGCATAATCACTCTCCAACATGGTTATAGCACAAGTTAGAACAAGTACTCCACTTTCCATTGCCAAAAATATTTCCCATCATTGCATTCAATTTAATAAGGGGATGGGTTATCTTCAAAAAGCATGCAAAAATACTTGAAATATGATATTTTGTGAAAAGCATTTATGAGCTGAAGATTGAGATTACATACCATACATGCGAATCATAGCCGTTGTTGCGATTATCACCCAATACAAAAACTGAGTTTTCTGGAACACGCTGCACCACAGTATAAAAGAATCAGTTTTATAATCAATATTAGTTGGCCAGTAATAGTTCATTCCAATAAAAATCATCTACATCATGCTTCCACTGGTGCTTACCCTTTTACAACATACATAGACTAAAATCCTAGGCCACTTATAATTTAATAAGTTTTATGTATGCACATTTTCCAAATTTTGAGACAGAATAGGAAAAGAACAAGAAAATAAATGGGAATTTGGAAGTATAGTGAAACTGCACATACAACTGGTGTCATTTCCTATTTAGGTGCTCTGAGAATGAAATCATTTTCCTTTATGAACCTGAAACGTAACAGATTATACAAAAACCATGACTACTAAGACATATTATAGGGCGGAAAAAATGTACAGATAAGAAAAAACATTATCACATTATCTGTGCCTGCCAAAACTAGCATATATTACAGTTTATATGGTAGAATAAATATTCACCCCAAGATGTGTTTAGCATCAAGTTCAATATTAACCTTAGTTTGGTTCTTCAAAAATAGAAATCTACATTCTAGAAGTGAAGCAAAACTTACCTCCTCCCATTTAGAATTTTCCATTCGAAGGCATACTGATAATATGATACAGCCAGGTCTGATGTAGCTTTCAATATCCGTAGGACTGTGCTTTAACTAGTCCAGAATCTGAAAAAGTTATAAATTTGATAGCATCATACATTCACTGAAGGAGATCATAAAACTTCGGTCAAATAGGTTAGCTTCCCATAAATATTGACATACCAGACTTCGCAAGATGAGGGAATTCACTAGGATCTTTTCCAAAAAGTTTGAAAATAATACGATCAGTACGACTCTGAAATCAGTCAAAAACATATTTAGTTAAGACAAATATCCTTTTGAGGCCAAATTCAAATGACAAAGGAATAATTAATCTTCGAAGAAGTATATAACAATACTTTTGGCCATCTCATATAGCACTACACCAATTGACTAAGGTGTTTTTGTACAAAAAGAAAAACAATTATACATAACAAATGAAACTAAACATAACCCAATTCCTATAAAATTTAAGATACCGAACTTAACTTTCATTATAAGAGAAACACAAAATACAGGAAGAATATTGACTAAAAAACTTGTTTAACTTTCTTTTTTTAATTTGATGATTGTGGAACCCGCAGCCACTACCCTATTGGGTGTGGAGTCTGTGGACTAGATAAACAACCGGCCACACCCAATACTGCACCGACCAAGAAAATTGGGTAATCCCCTAGTAAACTACGTACAAGTGGTCACAAGGAGATGATTATCTTTACAGAGAATTGAACCCATGACTATTGCCTTGAAAGGAAATTACTGCTCACGCGGGAAAGTAAGAGCATACACCATAAAATTATGTTTCCTTTATTATTTTTTTCATGGAAAACCTTCATCAGTATACCCCAACATCATTTCACATCAAATTCAAAACTTCTCGGTTATGTTCCTCAATCATACCACATAATTTAACTTTTTTAAAATGATTTTATTTTTTTAAAGAAATTTGGAAAAAATAAAAATATGATCCAATGCCAAACTAACCGGCATTGTAACTAGTTTAAAAAAAATTTATAAAGCAAATTTGTAAAAAAAAAGAGTAAGATGTAACATCACTTTAACTAACAATGGAATCTTTTTTTTTAATTTCTTTGATCTCTTGTACTTGTTTACAAACATCAATATTTTTTATGTTTATTCTCTGTCATCGACATTGGAAATGAAGGAGTATATAAGACTTCAGATATTAAAACAATAAAATAAAATTTCTAACGCCAATTAAAGTGACGTTGCATCTTACTCTTCTTTTTTATAAATTTATTTTTTAAATTTATTTTTCAAATAAAATAGGGATAAAATTGATATTAAATTAATATGGGTCAAACTAACTTATTAGGAATGACTTATAAGTCATTTTTAAATAACTTTATTCTGTTTTAGTTCATAAAACATAATAATTTTTTTTTTCATCTTTTATATTTTCTCTTATAACTAATAGTGTTATAATTTAATTTTATAATATATTTGGGAAAAAGATAAAAGGAGAACTAGGAATAGCTAGGGGTATACCATTACTATTCTTCTTTTTATGTTTTATTTTTGGACTTAAAAATATGTTCATGATTTAAGTTACTCCCTCTGTCTAAGAATAAAAGTTCTTATTATTTTATGTAATCTCAAGTTAAATATTTACTTATATTAAATAATTTTTTTTACAATAATTTTTACGTAATATCCTTAGTATTAAATGTCATATTTTTATTATTTATAAATATTTATATAATATCACTAGTCATGTGTAGAAAAATATGCAATTAGATGAGAATTTAAATATGAATAATTTTATCATTTGACATTTTTTTTAAATTAAAATAAAATCAATCATTGTCGGAGTGAGGGAGTACTTGTAAGTATATCCTACTTCTATCTTGAAATAGGAAACATTGGAAGCATATATATATTAATCAGGTTTGATGAGGTTGGGTTTATTTGGGTCGGAGGCCCAAAACTAACATGCTTGGCAATCAGTTGTCACGGATACTATTTCAACAATCATAATCTATACCGTTGATCGTAACATTGGATGACACGAGTACATTGGTTGTCATTGGATTTCATCTAAAATTTAGATATGAATATTTTTTATAAATATTTTTATGAATATTTAGAGATAAATTTACAAATATTTATTTACATACATACATGTATATATATATATATATATATATATATATATATATATATATATATGCATAGTTACTTTATATATATATTTAGTATAATGTTGAGATTTGTTTAGTCTTTTATTTAGTTTGACAAGAAATTTTGAAAAGAATATATATATATATATACACACACACACACACATACAAGTAGAATAAATTTAAAAATATTGGAGACTACCAGTTATGGCGTTAGTTTAGTTAACTAATAAACTAGAATGGCTCAGTGGTAGCTTAATGGCCCAATAACCTATAGGTCTTAGGTTCAAAACCTAGCTGTGAAATTTTTACTTCTTATGTTATATTTTTTGTATATTTGATAAATTCTATTACCATCTATACATATAGACGGTCCGAATATTAAGCTCATCCCTTAATCAACTCACCCCCCTTTAGTGACCGAACCGTCGCCGAGTCCGTCGCTAAAGGGGGGTGAGCTCAGGTGAGTTGGATAAGGGGTGAGTTTAAGATCCGGACTATATATATAGATACTCATCTTAAATCTCCACATTAAACTAAATATATATAAAGTAACTATGAATATTTTAATATATATATATATATATATATATATATATATATATATAAATTTATCTCTAAATATTTATAAGCAAATATTCATATAAATTTATCTTTAAAATTTATAAACAAATATTTATTTATAAATTTATAAATATTTCATCTAAACATTAGATATGAATATTTTTTATTAATATTTATATGAATATTTAGAGATAAATTTATAAATATTTATATGAATATTTGTTTGCTTATGTGTATATATATATATATATATATATATATATATATATATATATATATATATATATATATCAGTAGAATAAATTTAAAAATATTGGAGGCTACAAGTTATGACGTTAGTTTAGTTAACTAATAAATTAGAATGGCTCAATGGTAGCATAATGGCCCAATAATCAAAGGTCTTATGTTCAAAACCTAGCTGTGATATTTTTTCTTCTTATGTTATATTTTTTGTGTATTAGATAAATTCTATTACCATATATATATATATATATATATATATATATATATATATATATATATATATATATATATATTAATTTATCTCTAAATATTCATATAAATATTTATGCATGAAATACAAATATATTATCTTATAATAATAACACACTAATTTGTCATTTTATTCTGTGATATATATGATCGTTAGTATGGAAAGATCTGTTTGACTTCTTTTTTTCCCTTTTTTTCACAAGCGCTAATTATTATATCAATTCTTTTTTTTTACAAAATAAAAAAGCAATAGATTTTCGGGAAATAATAGTATTAATTATTCCATAATGTAAAATGTCCAATATTAAAAAACTAATTAATTAACTTGGCTATTAATTTACGTTATAATGTTCTATATATTGATCATGTATGATCATCGATATGTCGTTTAATTATTTCATTACCAATTTTCATCGAAAAAGTGTTCGATCGCCCATTAATTATTTGCTGCTAAAGAAGAAGATAATTGAAAAGAATAACTTATACTATATTCCAAGGCAAAATAAATAAATTAAAGAATAGGTAAGATAAATATCATAATTTTGTAAGAATTTGACATATATAAGCAGAAATTACAGTGTTATTATTTTTATTTATTATTATTATTATTATTTTATTTTATTTTATTATTATTATTATTATTATTATTATTATTATTATTATTATTATTATTATTATTATTATTGTTGTTGTTGTTGTTGTTGTTGTTGTTGTTGTTGTTGTTGTTGTTATTATTGTTATTGTTATTGTTATTGTTATTGTTATTATTATTATTATTATTATTATTATTATTATTATTATTATTATTGTTATTAGTACTATTATTATTATTATTGTTGTTGTTGTTGTTGTTGTTGTTGTTGTTGTTGTTGTTGTTGTTGTTGTTGTTATTATTATTATTATTATTATTATTATTATTATTATTAATGTAGTATATACCTTCCTGAGATTATATTAATAGTATGTAGTAAAGGAGAAGAAAGGAATATATGGGGAAAATCTCATGTTTTGATATAAATATTAATTCTTGAAAGATATTAATAGATAACTTGTGTTGCTCCAGCGGTCTAATGACCAAAGTTCCAAATAATAGGTCATAGGTTCAAATATGTTCTGCATTTGGACATAATTTTTAAATACTAAATACGAATATTTTTGACAATTCTCCAAATACCGAATATGGTCTTACAAAAACATGCTTATTGGGATTATCTTAATTTAAAGCAACATTTTAATAGTTGTTGCAAAAAGTTGTATCAAATATGCAATGAAAAAAAAATTTGTTGCCAATGAATGTGGTCCATATTAGGCAACGAAATGTAGCAACAAAAAAACTTTTGTTGCCTACGATGAGGAGAAATCGAGTGGTTAGAAATTTTGCAACGAATTTCTAACGAATTTTGTTTCCAAATTTTGCAACGACTTATGAATTTCGTTGCAAAAAGTGAAAGCCTGACACAATCTGCAATGAAGGACAAGTTTCGTTGCTAAACATACACTTTTAGCAACGACTTATAAAGTCGTTGCCTGAAAAATCGTTGCTAAAGCCCTATTTTTAGCAACAAAAAAACTTTCGTTGCCCATGATGACGGGAATCAAGTGGCAGAAAATTTTGCAACGAATTTCTAACGAACTTTTTTCCCGCCAATGAATTAGCAACGAAATTCTGTAACGACTTATGAATTTCGTTGCAAAAAGTGAAAGCCTGACACAATTTGCAACGAAGGACAACTTTCGTTGCTAAACATATACTTTTAGCAACGACTTATAAAGTCGTTGCCTGAAATATCGTTGCTAAAGGCCCATTTTTTTGTAGTGGATCCGGTTCTTACTTTGGGCTTCTAGCTTACTTAACTTAACTTAAATAACTTAAGTTATACTTGGGCTTGCATTAACAAACATTGGGCTTGTTCATTAATTTATATTGGACTTATCCATTCCTACACTTGAGCTTGTATAATTCCTAACAAATCCTACAAGTCCAATCCATTTGGCTTAAAGCCTTATAACATATAATTTACGTATTAATCTCGTATTCCAACTCGTACACTTATTCAACATATACGCCATACCATCATTCATACATCCTCGTATAATATCTCGTAGCATACTTGTATTCATTAACTCGTACAATACCTACGTATTATACGATCATCACTTTAATTCATTATACGCATTTCATTTCCTTCTCGGAAATCACTTTCCCTAACCGTTAGGTTTTAAGTCCGCAGGCAAAAAATTGTGTTTGCCATAACTGAAATATTATTGGATAATCCATCTTACCTCGATATTCTATCGTTACGTATTTCTCGAAAGTTAAAAAATAATTCCCGAGCAGAAATCAATGAATAGTGTTTTTCAGAAAATTTCTCAAAAAACTTTTATTTTCATATTAGAAATTCAAACACTTTAATTCTATCACGTAGCCAAAATCCTAACCACATCCGCATATTCTAGGTCATAGAACGACCTTCACATAGCTTACTCACATAAATAATCAATTAAATTTATTTAATCCACATAATCAAATAAAAAATTAATTCTTAGAAAAATCCGAATTTCTCGGGCGTTATGAGCAACACTAACTACCAACCAATTGGGGCTCCACCTCTGAAATCTAGAGTTTTTGCCGAAGTAATGTTGGTAACTCAAGAAATGATATCCTTGGGTTTCCAACCTGGACAAGGGTTAGGAAAGAATTAGTAGGGAATCAAATACCTGATTCAAGTTCCCAGCCAGACAGGGACATCTGAACTAGGTTACTCCTTTAGGTCCAGTCACAGGAGCCCTCACAAGCATAAATTGGTTCCTTCATCTACAAGGCTGCTGCCTAAACCTACAGATGCTAATTTTTTACGGTCTTCACTGAAAGTTACTATCCCTGTGGTAGTTATGTTGTTTCCTAAGCTGATACCGGTTAAAGGAAAGGAAGTGTTGATTCCAGACCTAGGGGTGGATGAAAGGAATCAGAGGCATAAACAAGAGATAAAGAAACATTTATCAAACATACACGTCCTAATCCATATAGATGGCATGAATAGAGACATCCTAGATGATGATTGTCCAGACATCATGGTCATTATTCAAGAGAAAGAGGACGATAACAACCCCATCACCATTGTTGTCCACCAGGATTTAGCTTTGGCAATTGGAGCAAAACTCCTTGCATTTGTTGAAAAGGGTAAAAAGGGCAGAAACTCCCTATGCCTTGTAAATAGCAATAACTTCTTACTTTTGTTGCACAGTATTAGCAGTTGCTTTTGTCATTTCATGCTAACACTTTGTATGATTAAACAGTTTCATATATTAAGTGAAAGCATTTTGTTTCAGAACTCTAAAGTTAGATGTGCGTAAACTTGTTGATGGAATGCCTATTCTTCATAAGGACTGTAACTTTGATGTAAAATTGGACTCTGAATTGATGGAGATTGAACAAGAGGACTATGAGATACCTTAGGAGATCAAAAAATGGGTCGAAGACAAACCCAAGCTAAACCTTGATCAAACCACCTCTTTTAACCTCAGAACCTCGGAATACCCCGAACAAATCTAGATTGGTACGGACCTTACTCCAAGCCAAAGGAATGACATGGTAACTCTATTGACACAATTCCATAATGTGTTTGCATGGTCTCATGAAGAGATGGTCTGTTTGTTCACTGACATCGCCATTCATCGCCTTCCCATCAAAGAGGAATTTAAGCCAGTCAGACAAAAACTCAAGCGATTAAAACTTGAGTGGAGTTTGAAAGTCAAAGAAGAAATGGGGAAACAATTTTAAGCCGACATCATCATAGTATCAACATACCCTGAGTGGCTATCTAACATAGTCCCCGTGCCTAAACTTGGAGGGAAGGTGCGAGTTTACGTGGATTATAGGGATCTGAACAAAGCTTATCTCAAAGATAGCTTTCCCATACCGTTTATCCACATGCTAATTGACAACACGACTCAGTACAACATGTACACCTTTGTTGACTCCTTTACTGGGTATCATCAAATCATGGTTGCTGAAGAGGATTGTTAGAAAAGTGCATTCATCACTCTTGGGGAACCTTTTGTTATAGATGATTTTTATACGACCTCATCAATACCGGAGCTACCTATCAGCTAGCCATAATGGCTCTTTTCCATGATTTAATGTAAAAAGAGATAGAAGTCTATGTACAAGACATCATTGTTAAGTCTCAAAGGGAAGAAGACCACCTAGATCATCTAAAAAAGCTCTTCAAATGATTGCGTAGGTACAACTTAAAGTTAAATCAGGCCAAGTACGACTTTGGCATCAAATCAGGCAAGTTACTAGGATTTCTAGTAAGCCACAAAGGCATTGAGCTGGATCCTACAAAAATCTAGGCCATCACTGAGATTCCCATACCCCAGACAGAGAGGGAAATACGGGAATTTTTGGGAAGAATCAACTTCATCAGCCGATTCATCCCCCAACTCACAGCAATCTGTGAACCTATCTTCAAGTTGTTAAGGAAGAACTCCTCTAAGAAATGGAATGACGAGTGTCAAAAAGCCTTCTTTCTCATCAAAGAGCAACTAGTTAAAACTCATATTTTGGTACCTCTCAGGGATAATGTCTCCCTATTTATGTACCTGTCATATGAGCATGCATATTCACTACTATTTCTTTAAAAGTATTTTATGTGATAACTCATTTTGCAACGGTCAAAACTGGAAAAGAAGACATACATAAGTTACTAGGATAGTGCAGAACACTTGTACGATGACAGAATTTGTAGAAAATAGCCCGAACTCAGTAGATGTGAAGAAGAACTCTCAGATTCTTTGTGCGGCTTCTACTGAAAATGACTTGTGAAAGGGAAAGTTGCCTAAAGTAGAACCCACGGATGGCCGCAGGTTTACTTGCGGCTATCCCAAGTGGTCCCCACCGCCTCCGGCTCAATCCAATTTGAGTTACAAAGGAGGTCCCACAAGCTAAATAGTCAAATCAGGAAAAAAGATGCTACGCGATTAAGCAAAAATCCCTAAAATCCTGATTTTCAAAGACCAAACTGCAGGTCTACATATCAACCATTGGTATTCGTGTAAACATAGGGTTCATAAAGCCAGTGATCAAAGTTGTTGAAAGCTACCCTTGGTAATACCTCACAAAGGTCTGATGCCATCACAAGGCTTATAACTGTAATCACAACCAAACATCTCGTCAAGAATCTATCCCCAGCATGGACTTCATACATGTTAATTCGTTGAAGAACATTTTAACGAAGGTCAAGTAACCTTGACATCATCAGACATTGGCAAGTAAATCCAGCAAAGCATCGGAGGTGGTCCAATGATTTTAGCCATTGAAGCACATTTCAGCGAAGGTCAAGCATCCTTAACATTATCAGCAGTTGGTAATTAAATCTAGCGAAGCATCAGAAATGGTCTGATGATATTCAGTCGTTGAAGCACATTTCAGCGAAGGTCAAGCAGCCCTGACGTCATATCCATTGGCAAGTAAACCCAACGAAGCATCAGAAATGGTCCAATGATGTTCACCGTTGAAGTATATTTTAGTGAAGGTCAAGCAGCCTTGACATTATCAGCCATTGGCTAATAAATCCAGTGAAGCATTAGAGGTGGTCCGATGATATCAGCCGTTTAAGAACATTTCAGCGAAGGTCAAGTAGCCTTGTCATTATCAGCCGTGGGAAAATAAATCTAGCGAAGCATCGGAGGTGGTCCGATGATGTTAACGATTGAAGGACATTTCAGCAAAGGTCACGCAGCCCTAACAGCACCAACCGTTGGTAGTAACTCCAGCGAAGCATCATAAAGATCTGATGATTCAAACCATGGAAAACCATCCTCATCGAAGAGGACCAATAATGGAATCTCTTATACAGAGTCTCAGTAATTAAAACACAATTCTTCAAGAGACTCTCGTACATGAGAAGGACATATTCGGTGGAAAGTTTGTCCAAAGGATTAAGGACTTTGGCGATAACTCCAATGGCAACATCATATGGTCTCTATCATAGAGGTTCATGTGAGCTTTAGAAACTACCGATCAAGTAAACATCCAAGCAGTTCATCAGGGTCATCAGTGATAACTCCATCCCCTAATAGAAGAAGTGGGAGCAGACGATTATCACATCCTGTCGGAAAATGGTCCAACAAACCATACTCATCATTACATTTGCATCATGTTGCATTACATTGCATGATGATTATCTTGCCACATTTGAAGTGTCTAGTGATCTTTATCATATCCATGACATTACATTGCATGAATATGATAAAGAGGGGCATCTGTAGACACTCGAAATTTTGCATTCCTGTTACTAACCTTAGAGGAGGGCAAAATCGTCTACCAGAGATAACCCTGGAGGTTAAATCAGCACAATCTAAGAAACAACCTCGAGATACTCAGTTCCAACCTCAGAGATAACCACGAGAAACTCAAGCACACCTCAGAGACAACCCTGAGGACATTCGGCACTCACAGCAGCCCAATCTTAGAGATAACCCTGAGCAACGACTACTATATATGCGCAAAGCCAGAGATAACCCCAGTGAGGGGCAAAATCTTCATTTGCCACCTCAATAGTAAATTCACGTCGTCTTAACATCATTCAAACCCACAATGCATACAGAAGTGTCCCACAAAAACTATAGCTCAAATCCCGAGTGACTACTACACAAGACAACACACCAGATAGAATTTGAAGACTTGAAGATCTGGTCATGGACCCATCTTCCTGGCTTTGTACAACCTCTAATCTCATGTCATTGTGTAGCTCTCATCAATAGCATTACGGAAAGGTATAACATGCCTCAATCGGATACCCTTATTGAAAGTTATAAAGGTTCGAGCAGACAGGGCATTGCACGAGTGCACGTACTTTGAGATGATGGGACTCGTATGGCCCAGGATAACCTGAGCAGCCGTAGGTAGACCCGCAGCCATCCGGTCTATAAATAAAGGCCTTTGGTTGGTCATTTAAAAAGAAGGAAAAAGAGAGAAAATTTTGTCCATTTTAGTCTGTACACACTTCTATATTGCTCTAAATTGAGTTATTCTTCTTTCTAAACACTTGTAAGCTCGTGTTTTACAACATACTGAAATTTAATCGATGGAAACTGAGTTTTCAGGTGTCAAAAGCTATCTGAAGTCTTCTTGGCAGCCTACTGTAAGATATTTTAGATTTTTAAGCTTTTCATTACTTCTGTACATACATATCTACTAACATTGAGAGTCGCGTTATGTGGGTATGCCCGGATCGTCGATCTGTGACTTTTTATCACTTATATATATATATATATATATATATATATATATATATATATATATATATTATCAAACTATGCTTCGATTGAGCCCGAATCTAATATTTAGAGCGTGTACTACTTTTGTATATATCTAATTACTTATGTATATCTCTTTTCATCAAACTCTGTTTGATTGAGCCTGGATATATATCCAAAGCGTTTACTGCTTTTGTATATATATAAATACTTATATATATCTCTTTTCATCAAACTCTGTTTGATTAAGCCTGGATACACATCCGGAGCGTTTCTCGCTTATATATATATATATATATATATATATATATATATATATATATATATATATATATATATATATATATATATATATATATAACTGTTATTTAGCCCGCGGGTTAGATTTGCCTAAATCTGGCCATTTCTCAATTTGACCGGTTCATGGTGAATAAACTAGAACCATTGTAGCTAGAATAATTTAGATTTACTCAAATCTAATTCGTTTTCTAGCTTTTGCTACATGCTAGATTTGTCTCAATCTGGCTATTTCTCACTTTAAGGGGTTCATGGTGACTAAATTGGAACTGATGAAGCTAAAATAGTTTAGATTTATACAAATCTAGTTCTTATTTTAGCTTTTATACATATTGCTTGTTCATATGAGTCTAGGAATCATGTGATCATAGATTCAGTTTCTGAATCTAGATTCGGTTCCCGTGATGGACATTTTTAGCTGCAACCAGCTTGTAAATTATTCACGGTGTCTGTATATCTTTAGATGGCTCTCATGCCCACAAGGAGTTCGACACTGCTATGTATCTTATTTTCTCGAAGATGTTTTGCATCTCGAAAATAAAAACAATCAAGTCGAACACATAATAAAATGAAAGTTCAAAAGGCCTCAATTACTATTGAGCATAAGGGTTTGAAAAACCTGTTTTACAAAATATCACTGCTATATCTTGTTAAAATTGAACTTTTATACAAAAGTCAAACCCTTTCTATATAGGTGCAAACGAAGCATATCACTACTTCTAAACAGCTGGACATAGACCTAGCACACACACACACATGTATACAGATAAAAGTTTAAAAATGAAAAGTGGCGATAATTATATTATCACGGAAGTCGGGGGGTACCTAACACATTCCCTCTGCTTAATCAAGCCCTCGGACCCTAACGAATTTTGATTTTACAGACCAGTCAAATAGTGTCATATCGCTAGGTCTTTGTGCAAAATTTTTCTCGGTTGAGTTGGTGCAACCATTTAAAAATAACCAACTGGCGACTCTTACAGTCAAATCATCGACATATACATGTCGGACCTTTTCAAACTTATTTTTTCAAACAAATTTCATCTAACATGAGAACACCAAAAAATAAAAACAGAAATGGATAAATAAAAATCCCAACATCGACACAGGGATACCACTGTTGTTGAGCAGAATGAGGCTCGATCATTTAGGGATGTAATTATTGTTGAGCAGGTTGAGGCTCTAGCTACCTGAGATGCTGCCACTGCAGATAGTACTGCACTTAAATCTCATAATGCTGACATTATTACAGAGATAAGTGCATTCATTGATGAGCACTGAGTACCATGCAGATGGGCGTATATCTCCTAGCTCGTGTGGACACCCTGGTGTAGGAGCTCATAGATTTTCCATCATCTACTGATAGGGATGCCATGTTGGACTTGAAGGCTCTCTTATCTACGGGTTTATAGACTAGCTTTAATTTTCCTGTATAGACTAGGTTAGCCATTTTTGTCATGTACATGACACATTGTATATATAAAACAGTATTATACGGAAAGGAAATGTGATTTGATTCACTTCCCTTTTAGCTATGCCTTGTTACTTGCTTGATAGTTGCCTTTTCTCCGGGACTTGTGATCTCGATGTATTCTGAACTCCTCCTTGGTGGATGGACATTGAGATGTCTCAAGAACTTTCAGAATGGATCGTCGATCTGTGTGTTCCTTAGCTCTTAGGTGTCGTGGGAATAGTTTTTGAATGTGGTTGTGGAAAGGATTTTGGCTTTCCTCTGTGAGGTTAACCGTACTACAGATGATCGTTGGTACTCCCGTGTATAGGGGAGACCAGGTAATTCCATCTCTTATGGATTGGTGTTTCTCTTTGAGGATTCAACTGTAGTATAGATGGCCACCGATTTTTTCCCATTTGTGTGGGGAGACCAGGTAGTTCTATCCCTATGGTCTAAGCGAATGAGGTGTGGTTTAATTTCCCCACAGATGGTCGTCGATGTATTCCTGTGTATGGGGGAGATCAGGTAGTTCCATCTCTTATAGTTTGGTTTGAAAGGTTGAAGGATGATCCCAGTACGGTTGACAGGGTTTTATGTTTTTTTATGGGTGGGACCACACCGTGAATGGCTGCCTACATATTCCCATTCATGAGGGGAGATCAAGTCTAAGTAATTTGAACCTACCGCAAAAAGGTTCGAAGGGTTGACAAAGTTGAAGGGTGTGGATTTATTGTTTATTTTTTGGTAGTTAGACCGCACCATAGAAGGTTTCCTACGTACTCCCGTGTATGGGGAGATCAGGTCTGCGTAGTTCTAACCTAGCGTGAAAAGGTTGAAAGTTGTATGTGGTAAAAGGGTTTTATTTTTTTTATTTTTGTAAAGGTTAGATCGGACCATAAATGGCTTCCTACGTACTTTCGTGTATGGGGGAGATCAAGTTTGCGTTGTTCATCCCTGGTGGGACGAAAAATGATGTGGTTAGAATGGTTTTGAAAATATGAATTGACTGATGGATTAATGATCCAGAACCAGGATGCTAGTTTGTAGGTAACTTTAGACATAATACCTCTTTACGGTGTCTGAGTTGATAAGTTGGGGAAATTCTTCGCCATCCATTTCTTGCAAGCTGAGGGCTCCTCCTGTCAATACCTCCTTGACAATGAACGGGCCTTTCCAGTTTGGGGTAAACTTTCCTTTAGATTGATCTTGGTTGTCAAAGACTTTCTTCAAGACCAAGTCATTTCCTTTGAACTGCCATAGCCAGACTTTCTTGTTGTAGGATCGAGCAATCCTCTGTTAATATAATTGACCTTGGAAAATGGATGTGGCTCGCCTCTCATCTATCAGAGATAATTTGTGGTATCGATCTTATAACCATTGGTCTTCCTCCATTTGAGCATCTATCAACACTCTCAAGGATTCCATATCTACCTCTATGGGGAGCACTACCTCCATGCCATAGGTTAATGAATAGGGGGTTTCTGCAGTGGAAGTGCGCATTGACGTTCTGTAGGCCAATAGAGTCAAAGGCAACAAGTCAAGCAATCCTTTGTGATTGGTAGACATATTTTGTATGATCTTTCTGATGTTCTTTTTAGATGCTTTAACAACACTATTCACCTTTGGACGATAGATGACGGAGTTGAGATGCTTGATGTGGAACTTGTTGTATAGTTCCTCCATCATTTGGTTGTTGAGGTTTTTGGCATTGTCCGGTAAAATCACCTTCTGGGGAAAGAGGTTGCCTTTACACATTTGGTAAAGTAGTGGATCATGGTAAAGATAAACAGATGAACATTGCTGGCTTTGGGCTCGATTGGCCCGATCATGTCCATTCCCCACATTGAGAAGGGCCAGGGTGAACTCATATTGTGGAGTTCCCTTGGAGGGGCTTGGATAGCATTTCCATGAATTTGGCATTGATAACATCTCTTGACGTGAACATCACAGTCAGTTTTGAGAGAGAGCCGGTAATGCCCTATTCTTAAAATCTTTTTGACAAGTAGAGGACAGCTCATGTGTGGGCCTCATACTCCATAATGGATTTCATCCATGAGTCTCTGGGCATGGTCTTTGTCTAGGCATCTTAGAAGGACTGGTCCCACATCTCTTTTATAAAGTACTTCTCTGCTCAGATGAAATTTCATGTCCATTCTATGGATCCGGTTTCTTTCAGCTTGACTCACCCTAGTGGGCATAGATCCATCTCGCAAATATTCTTTGATGGACTGGTACTAAGGGTGTTGGAAGGGAGGCAGCTCATCCGATGTAATTCCCATAGGCCGGTGCCTTTTGGCTGGCAAATTTGATATTTAGAATGTCTCCCTTTTCAGATATGTTGATCAAGGAGGCCAAAATTTTTAATGCATCCGAAAAGTCATTCCTATTACGAGGAATATGGGGGAAGGATATTTCTTCAAACTTCAAAGCCATCTGGGTAACTTGCCGATGGTAAGGGAGCAAATGTAATTCTTTGGTGTAATAGTCCTTAGTGGTTTTCTTGATTACCAGCTCAGAATCTCCATATACCTTTAACCGTTCGACGCCCATGGATTGGGCTAGCATCAACCCTATTATACAGCCTTTATACTCAGTTGTGTTGTTGGTGCTGACAAACTGCAATTTGATAGCAACGGGATACTGTTCTCCCAAAATAGACACCAGAACTGCTCCTGCTCTAGCACCTTCTATGTTTACAGCTCCATCAAAATACATCTTCCATGATTGGACTGTATCATCCTAATGGTGTTGCTAAATTGTCATTACCCTTTCATCGGAAAATACGTCTCCAAGGATTTGAACTCCCCGAATGGTGATGCGGCCAGTTGATCCACAATTCGTTGACCTTTAATAGACTATTGGGTCATAGAGATGATGTCGAATTGATGGAGGATCAACTGCCATTTGGACAGTCGACAATTCAATATGGGTTTGCTGAATACGTATTTGAGAGAATCCATGTGGGATATAAGATGGGTTGTGTGACAATGGAGATAATGTTGTAGTCTCATGGAAGCCCATGTTAATGCACAATAAGTCTTTTCAATCAAGGTATGCTTGAGCTCACTGATGCTGAATCTTTTGATGAGGTAATAAATAGCTCTTTCTTTGCATCTATCGTGTTTTTGTCCCAGCATGCAACCCATGGCATTGTCATTGATTGACATGTACATAAATAAGGGAATGTCATCCCTGGGAGGTACCAAGATCGTAGCTTTGACCAATTGCTCTTTAATGAAAAGGAAGGTTTTTTGACACTCTTCGTTCCATTTCTTGGAGGAATTCTTCCTTAACAACTTGAAGATGGGCTCACAAGTTGCTGTGAGTTGGGAGATGAATCAGTTGATGAAGTTAATTCTTCCAAGAAATCCTCGTATTTCCCTCTCTCTCTCTCTCTAGGGCACGAGCATCTAAGTAATGGCTTGAATTTTGGCTGGATCTAACTCAATGCTTTTGTGGCTCCCTAGAAATCCCAGCAACTTACCCGACTTGACGTCGAAGGCACACTTGGCCGAATTTAGCTTCAAGTTATACTTGTGTAACCAGTTGAAAACCTTTGTGATATGGTCTATGTGGTCTTCTTCCCTTAGGGATTTGACAATGATGTCATCCACATATACTTCTATCTCTTTGTGCATTAAATCATGGAAAAGAGCCATCATGGCTCGCTGATAGGTGGCACTGGCATTGATAAGGCCGAATGATAACTATATATAGCAAAAGTTTCCCACCGGGTGATGAATGTTGTCTTCTCTTGATTCTCTTCAGCAACCATGATTTGGTGGTATCCAGCAAAGCAGTCAACAAAGGAGTACATGTCATACTTAGCTGTATTGTCAATGAGTATGTGGATAAATGGTACCAGGATGTTTTCTTTGAGACAAGCTTTGTTCAAATCCCTGTAATTCACGCATACTTGTACCTTCCCTACGGGTTTAGGTATAGGAACTATGTTGGATAGCCACTCAGGGTATATTGATACCATGATGATGTTGGCTTTGAATTATTTCACAATTTCTTCCTTAACTTTTAAACTCCACTCAGGTTTCAATCGTCTAAGCTTCTGTTTGACTGGCTTGAATTCCTCTTTAATTAACAGGCAATGTATGATGATATCAGTTGATAAACCGATCGTGTCTTCATGAGACCATGCAAACAACTCCTGGAATTGGGTCAATAAAGTAACCATGTCATTTATTTGGTTTGGGGTAAGGTCCATGCCAATCTGGATTTATTTGGGGTTTTTTGAGGTTCCGAGGTTGAAGGAGGTGGTTTGATCAAGGTTTTGTTTGGGTTTATCTTCGACATATTCTTTGATCTCCTCAGGCACCTCATAGTCCTCTTGCTCAATTTGTGACGCCCCCAAATCCGGGTATCTTTTAACCCGACTTATAGTGCTACCTGGTGCTACAGTTCACATAATCATTCAATTGAAATACTTCAAAAGAGTGAAAATGTCTTACGTATATTCCAAAATAATATTACCATTCCCAGGTTCTTTATAACCATTACATGAGTACTTGTCATAATAATAAGTAATTACAACATCTATACTAATCTATTACAAAGGCAACCTATTAGTTGACCTTGGCCTTCCCTTTATATTTTCTGGATCCTTCAGTCCGTTCGGTCTTAGCTGCATTCATATGGTTATGGTTCAAGTAAGAATGAGCATAACTAGCTCAGCAAGTATGACAATTCCAATAAACAATATGCTTGAAACATAGGAATCGTATATCTTCAATAACTGAACAATAGCTATGAAGTACTATTGATAATTTAAAATAGCACTTCTTTTTCTTCAAAACATTTCGCAAGGTACAATATTCATTAGACATCAATATCGGTCCAAGACCTTGAGCATTTCATTCTTTCTTTGAAAAGGAAAACCCGACACCAAGTCCGTAAGTCAGACATATCTTACGAGCACGTCTAGGTGATTAGCCTATAGTACTCTATGTTGTATAATACTACTTTCTTTAAACGTATGCACGTTTAACGTTTGGCAACCTCACATGCCTGTCGTTTGACGATAAAACATTTTTTTATGCATACTCCGTCTTCCTTTGAAAACCATACCAAAATAGTTTGGCAAAACTTAACAACTTTGATAACATTTCAATAGATTATAAGAAATCCATAAAACATAATAAGTCTAGCCGAAGGAATTGGCTTCGACTTCATCATACATCAATTCATGCGTAAGGTACATGAATTACAAAGCTTGTCCAAAGAATTCAGACAAGGGTCAGAATACTTGCTTTTAGCGTCTTCTATCGTTGATACAAATTCCCTTTGAGTCTTTAAGGTTTCTACAATACATGAACACATAACATACCACATTAGGTTGCATATAATCAAGTAAGGTTACTGTTATATCTTACCTTTCTTCTCAATCTAATCATGCTTTAGATTGTTTACCATTGGTTACGGTTTATCATCTTACATTGTTCTTACGTTTATGTATTCGTTCGTCAACTTTTAGTCATCATTCTTAAGGTTTTAAGTATCTTCAATGATGTTACTTCAAGTCAATTAAGTAATTAATTCATTACTAATTAACTCCTTCTTTCTTTATACACTTAAGCATTCTTCTCTACCTCTTCTCTAGTGCTGGCACTGCGGCGCGAACTTCCTATACACAACTCACGCTGCGGCGCGGGTTTGCAGTGCACAAGCCCCGACCTCGACGCTACGGTGCCACCCTTTCCTTCTCTGTGTCGCGCTAAGGTGCCAATTCTTAGTGTGCTGGGGTTCGGCCTGGCACTGCGGTGCCGGTCTTACTTCTTTGGGTCGCGCTGCGGCGCGGACCTTGAGCCTTAGAAATTTTTTGACAGACTTCTTGCTTAATGAACTTCCCGGACTCATAAATTGTTCATTTTATGTCCGAATTGGCTCGTTTAAAAGCCATTAGCTCATAAATCACATGTTCTAAGTGTTCATATAAGAATTTTACATTTTTGAATCAGTTAACATGAAATTCACCTTTTAGTTCACTTTTAACGAAACCGATAAACGTTCGTGAACGTTCAACGCTCGTTTCTTCGTTTTAAGTTGGAATTTGGTCATTTTTGAGTCTGCAACTCTAGAATGCCGATTGAGACTATTCTCCATCGAAAACCAGCATTTTTGAGTTCATTGTTAAAATTTGACTTCCATTCCGAGAATTTAACGATTTCGATGATTATCGTCTAATCTCGTAAACTTTGCCATAACTTCGTTACTTTAGATTTTTACATCGTTCAAAATGGACTCATTCCATCATACTAACATCCTAACCAAACATATTTCATTAAATCATTTATATGACAAATTCTTATATTCTTCATTAGTTCATAACTTTATATAAGTATGAATTTCATTACACATAACTTATTAAGTTTTAAGTGCATTGATTATCATTCTTATCACTTCTTAACATACATGTTCTATCAATCCACACTTCTCTAACAAACTAATATTGAAGAGAGGGAAGACTAATGGTCTAAAGGTCCTTACCCTCGTTGATCCAACTTGGTTCTTCTTCTTTTCTACTTGAAATACAAAGACCAGCTTTCTTGCTTTTTCTCTCAAGCAAATAAGTTATAAGTTGTTGGTGAAAAATTACAAGACACAAATGATCTAGCAACTCTTCTTTATATAGAAATTCTAAAGTGAGGGTATAATGAACATTTAGGCCATCCCACCTCCTTATTTCACCTCCTTACTATTCATCCTTGGTTACCAAGTAAAACCACTTTACTTGGTCACCAAGATGGTACCATGCGATCATGGGGCCCGCATGGGTCGCCCCATGGGTCACTCCTACCCATTGGGTCACTCCTACCCATTGGGTCAATCCACGGATCTGGTTCTTACTTTGGGCTTTAGGTTTAATTAACCTTAACTTATACTTTGGGCTTGCATTAACAAACATTGGGCTTGTACATTAATTCCAATTGGACTTTAACCAATCCTACACTTAGGCTTGCATAATTCCTACCAAATCCTGCAAATCCAATACATTAGGCTTAAAGCTTTATAACGTATAATCTACGTATTATTCTCGTATACTAACTCGTATACTTATTTAACATATATGACATACCATCATTCATACATACTCGTATAATTAATACTTCGTATCATACTCATATTCATTGTCTCGTATAATACTTACTATTATACGATTATCCTTTAACTCATTAGCGTTTCACTTTCCCTAACTTTCTCGAATTAAGTCCGTAGGCGAAAAACTGCGTTTGTCATACATGAATTATTATTACATAAACCATCTTCCCTTGATATTCTATCATTACGTATTTCTCGGAAGTTTAAAAAAAATTCCCGAGCAGAAAACCGTGAAGTGTTTTTCAGAAAATTCTCGGAAAGCATTTTTTTTCGTCTTGGAAATTCAAACACTTTAATTCCTTCACGTAGCCAAAATACTACGACATTTCGATATAATTAGGTTATAGAACAACCTTCATCTTACTAACACATAATAATAACATTTAATATAATTTTATTCATTATTTAATTAAATAAAATTATTTTACAATACATCCAAATTTCTCGGTCGTTACATCATTCCCCCCATTATAAGGATTTTGTCCCCAGAATCTCATCTTACATTAAACAAATTGTTGAGGGTAATTCTTCTTTATCTTTTCTTCAAGTTCCCACGTGGCTTCTTCGGCATCGTGGTTCTTTCATAACACCTTTACCGAAGGTATAACTTTGTTCCGTAGAACTTGCACCTTTCTATAAATGATTTGAATAGGCACTTCTTTGTACGTTAAGTCCTACTCGATATGAATAGGCTTATACTCTATTACGTGCTTATAATCTGGCTTATAAGGACGTAACACAGAAACATGAAACGCGTTATGTATTCGTTCTAGGTCTGGAGGTAATGCTATTACGTAAGCTACCTCTCCTACCCGTTTTAATACCTCAAAAGGTCCTATAAACCTTGGGCTTAACTTTCCCTTCTTTCCAAAGCGTATATTTCCTTTCTAGGGAAATACCTTTAGAAATACATATGAACCTACTTCAAATTCTCTATCCACTCGATGCGAATCCGCATATTTCTTTTGTCTATCTTGAGTTGCGACGAGACGCATCCGTATCAACTTGACTATATCCGCTGTCAGCTGCACTAATTTTGGTTCTAGCATTCAGCGTTCTCCCACTTCATCCCAACACAATGGTGTTCTACATTTCCTTCCGTATAGAGCTTCGTAAGGTGGCATACCTATGCTCGCGTGATAACTGTTATTATACGTAAAATCTACTAGTGGTAGATGATCATCCCAACTACCCTTGAAATCCATGACACAAGATCTCAACATATCTCCTAGCATTTGAATTGTTCTCTCGCTCTGCCCATCAGTTTGTGGATGATAAGCCGTACTCAACTTTAGTTGCGTTCCTATCTGTTCTTGTAGACTCCTCCAAATGCTCAACGTAAATCGTGGATCACGATCTGACACAATCAAAACTGGTACTCCATGTCTGGAAATGATTTCCTTAACATAAAATTTAGCTAACTGGTCTAAGTTATACTTAACCTGTATTGGCAAAAACTGAGCCGACTTCATTAACCGGTCTACTATTACCCAAATCGCAGCATACCCTTTCTGAGTAATTAGAAGTCCCACCACAAAGCCCATCGTAATATACTCCTACTTCCACTCCAAAATCTCCAATGACTGTAACAAGCCACTTGGTCGTTGATGTTCGACCTTAACCTTTTGAAAAGTCAAGCACCTACTCACATACTCGGCTATTTCTTTCATCATGTTTGGCCACGAAAAACTTTGTCGAAGGTCTTGATACATCTTAGTACTACCAGGATGAATCGAGTACCTCAAACTATGAGCTTCTTATAACACTTTCTCCTTTAATTTTGTCTCATTTGGAACTGATATTATTCCTTCAAATCTTAATAATCCCTCATTATCAAGACTATACTTCAAATCTTTTTCATCGGTTAACCGCTTCTTCATCTGGTCACACTCCTCAGTTCGGAGTTGCACCTCCTTGACTCTCTCTACAATGGTAGACTGAATCTCCATTGTAAACAAACGCTGACCCGACTCACTCGGTAATTTAACCTCTAATTCCATTATAGCCATCTCTATTATTAACTCAGTTTGAGCCGTTAACATAGACAACTTTTCCCGACCCTTCCTACTTAAGGCATCGGCCACTACATTGACTTTTCCAAGGTGATACAAGATTTCACAGTCGTAATCCTTTATCAACTCCAGGCATCTCCTTTGTCTCATATTCAACTCCTTTTGTGTTAAGATATATTTTAGACTCATATCTCACATCTTTTCCCGTATAAGTAATGCCTCCATATCTTTAAAGCAAAAACTACTGCGACCAGTTCCAGATCATGAATAGGATAAACCTTCTCATAATCTTTCAACTGTCGGGATGCATATGCAATGACCTTACCATGCTGCATGAGCACGGAACCAAGTCTTCTATGTGAAGCATCGCTATAAATTACAAAATTTCCTATATAGTCAGGTAAAGACAATACAGGTGCTCCACTCAATTTCTTCTTCAGTTCTTGGAAACTGTCTTCACATTTCTTAGTCCACACGTACTTCACCGTCTTCCTTGTCAGGTTAGTCAAAAGAGTAGCTATCTTCGAAAAATCTTTGATAAATCTCTGATAGTATCCCGCTAATCCTAAGAAACCTCAGTCGGCATTTTTGGTTGTTCCCAACTCATTACTTCTTCAACCTTCGTCGGGTCTACTGAAATCCCCTCACGGTCGATAACATGACCTAAAAACTGTACCCTTTCCAACTAAAATTCACACAGTGAATTTTGCATACAACTTCTCCTTCCTTAGTGTCTCCAGCACTACTCTTAAAATTTTAGCATAATCTTCTGGTGTCTTAGAATAATCAAGAATATCATCGATAAACACAACGACAAACTTGTCCAAGTATTTTTTGAACACTCTGTTCAGCATATCCATAAATACAGTTGGTGCATTAGTCAACCCAAATGACATCACCAGAAACTCGTAATAGCCGTAACGAGTCTTGAATGTCGTCTTAGGTACATCCTCACTTCTAACCTTCAACTGATGATACCTTGTTTGCAAATCTATCTTAGAAAAATACTTTACCCCTTTCAACTGATCAAAAAGATCATCGATTATGGGCAATGGGTATTTATTTTTTATCGTTAACTTGTTTAACTCTCGATAGTCGATACAAAGTCTTAATGTTAAGTCCTTCTTCTTCACAAACAGTATCGGTGCTCCCCACGGCGAAACACTCGGTTGAATGTACTTCCAATCCAACAGTTCTTGTAACTGCACCATCAACTCCTTCATCTCCACTGGCGCCATATGATATGATGCCCTGAAAACTTGTGCCGCTCTTGGCACAATGTCTATTACGAATTCGGTCTCCCTATCTGGTGGAAGACCCGACAATTCATGTGACAACCCGAAAATTTAGAGAATCTTAAATGATTATGTTAAAGGATAAAGGTTAAAGTGTAAAACCTTGAGTGAAAATAGAGTAATAATTTAAATTTTTTAAGAAGAACCTATATGATTTACTATTTGAAAAATAATTGAGAAAATAGAGGTTATGAAAATTTAAAACCTAGAAAGAGATTTTTGTATGTGAAAAATTTATTTAAAGAAATAAATTTCAAATGAAGAGATATTATTAGATTAAGCTAAATGTGTATATGTATAGATACATATATACTTGGAGATGTGTTATATATGATTTAGCTAAACAAGAGGATTGATTATTTAAATTAATCATATAAGAATAAATGAAAAACTTCATTATAAGAAGCTGGTAGTAGTCAAGCGTTAGAAATCTTAAAAAAAAGAAATAAAAACGTGGCAAGTCATAATAATATATATGATAAGCCATGTGAAAAAGACTTATTGAATGTAGCAAACTATATTAAGAGGGTTACTAGACGTTAAATTAAATGTCTAGTTTAATATTTGAGTATATAAATCATTTTATAATTTATGAAGAATATGTATGTTTACGTATTATGGTAAATATATTAAATTATATTTTTTATACGTAAATAAATTGATATAAACAGTTTATAATGTGAGAAAATTAAATTATTAATTATTTTCTGTATGTGATGTGTGTAGGTTTGGTGTAACTGGTAATTGGGAGTTAATTAATATATATTATGTATTTATTAAGTGGGGGAAAATAAAATTGTTGGAAAAAATTTGCGTGATGAAGCAAAAATAGGCGGGTTAAGCATATAATATTTATATATACCTTACCCAAGAGTACTAGAATAAATTCTAAATAAAATTATTTTAATAAAGAAAATATATTATATTTATCGTAATATCTTAAGGAAGTAAATAAATTCTTAATTGAATTTGTGTTAATGAGCTAAGGATATTATATTATAATAACTTAGGTATGTAAATAATTGTATTTGCATAAAAAAATTATGTGTAGCATATTTATTTTGCCATTATAAAATAAATATGTAATTTAAGTATGTTATGTTATGTTTTATATTTATCAAAGGAAAACCACATAACCTAATTATATATTAGGTAAGGTAATTAAATAACCTAAATGTTATGGTATTGAGGAAATGTTAGTATTTAAAAGTTATACTAACCTAATAGATTAATTTTGTCTATTTGAAGTGATTAATAATTTTAAATCTAATTAAAGCAAACCTAATTAGGTTATGAGTTAAAGTTACATGTATATTAATTAAATTCCATACGATTGATAATAGAAACCCTAAATAAACAATTAGGGTAATATATATTAAAATTGTTAAACTATGTTTATTGCATAGCCCAAAACAATTAAAGGAAAACCCCAAAATAAATAAAATGCAAGCCCACACTTAGCCCATTTAATTAAGGGTATTTTAGACCTTTGATTAATCTAATTTATGCATTAAAAATAAAGCTAAATGAAGGAATTAGTGGGTATATATATAGCTGGCCACATTAGCCTTTTAAGGCAAAAAGATTAAGCTAATTAATTCCCAAAATTACAAACTTTTACACACAAGGACAAGTGTGTCATGCTCCCATATAACCTAATTAGCCTCCTTAATGACTTGATTAGGCATGATGAACAAGGGATAAGGCTAACCCTTTTCTCCAAGTGGCAAAATAAACATGGGGGATATTAGAATTCCACTCCAATTCACCAACATATATCTCCATCTTCATTACATCTTCATTCACCACAATTCTTCTTCTTCTATTTTCTCTCACTAGCAAGAACACAAAAAGAGTGAGAGAGAGATTCAGATTCTTAAGAGGAGGAGGAGTATATTGTTCATGCATCCTAAATTCATAACCTACTTTGGAAGAACAAGAACGATAGCAAAGAAAACTCGGTGAGGTTCTCTTCCATCTTTTTCTTATTCTTCTTCTATTTGGGTTTTTACCTCAAAATATATGGGGCTTATGATCTAATACTCAAAGTACCCTAGTTCTACATGTCTCATGTGTAGGACTAAGTATCTTATGTATTAGAATATAGATTTAAAGGAAGGAAATGAGCATATGTTCTCCAAGGGGTGAATCCCTAGTTTTTCTTCCACTAAATCTTGTGTAACTCAAGTTTTATAACTTGGATTTATGATCCATTGAAGGGGGATGTTAGATACATGAGTTATCTAGTAAACCCAAGTAGTAGAACACAAATCTAGCAAGTATTGAAGGCATGGGGCTGTTTTCCCCAAAATAGTCCACATAGAGAATTAAAGCTTTAAACCCCAAAAAAAGCTATTGTCCCTGTAAAGCCCCCAAATTTGGGTACTTGAAATCCGAACTCGGTGCTTCATGATACCATTTCTATAAGCGGAATAATAATAATAATAATAATAACAATAATATAAATATTAAACTTAAGTTACATATGCATCAGAGTCTTCTCCTAGGTACATGACCTTTAAACATTCATTACAATACATGATACTTAATATATATATCATTCTTATCCTAATAGAATCAAACTATTACACAGAATACCATAAATCTTATTCTGTTTGCTTTCCTTTTCCTTTGTTTCTGTATGAGTCTTCTGGTTGTTTACACTTAGCTGAAAAATATTTAAATTAAGCAATGATGAGCATTTGAGTGCCTAGCAAGTAACAACAATTATAAATATTCGCTAAAAAGATTAAATATTTTCTTTATACTACCCTTCTACAACAATTCAATAGTTGTGAAGTAATCTGAACTGATAATAATAACATAACAACTCTCTATCAAATTTTCGAAACTACGTACTGACTATAAATAGGGTTAAGGTGACATACTATGAACATTATTTTCAATTTTTGAATAGGTTTAGCAGAACTTCATCCACAAACCGTCATAACTTATGGGCACGGGGGGGGGGGGGATCACCCTGTTATGCCCTCTATTGATCAATACTACATGCAAGAACGATATTATCATTCACTCTGTCCGCCTTGGGCGCATAAAAGTTTTCTCATGTTCGGGATGTTCATACTTAGTCTGGAATCCGAACCAAAAAAATTTGATTAGATACAAAAAGGTTTTATCATATTCAACGATATTTCTAAATCTGTGTCTAGCTGCTCAAATAGCTTAGACGACTTTTAGTTAATGTATACATACTGGCAATCAATAAGTATATATATATATATATATATATATATATATATATATATATATATATATATATATATATAAACATGTGATTAAATACAATGATTATCCAAGTGGGGACACTTGTATAACCATAATTAGAAATTAACGAACAGAATAAATATCTGAATAATAATATAATACCATGTTAATAATCAATGATCAGATATAATATATATAACAATAGGGTTAATAATCTGGTATAATAATAATATAATTTTGAACCTTTCTTACTCATGTCCATTGCATAAAGAAAAAGCAAAGGTAGGATACTTGCCTGGTCTGCTACTTACAATACTCAACTTAGTTCTTATCTTTTGTATAACAATCTATCAGTAATAAGATCATTTTACTGATTAGAATTATATAGTAACACATAATACTGCTTATTGCAGTCAACACAGAACCTAATCACTTTGTCACACATATTCAATAGTCATTGAATCACAAACAACATTAATACAGTCAAAATATCTAAGTTCAGATTAATTTCTGTAACATGTCGGTGTACCGAAGAATTTATTGGGTAATTATCGAGTCTAAGACTCTATCATGTAGTTCAATAACTGTAATTATCAATCATATTATTTTTAAATGACTTATAATAATTTTTAAACATTTATTATAATTTATCATGAATTTTCAAACACCAGAATCATTATTAAATGATTTAAATATTAAATCATTCTATTATCATTAATATTTAATTAATATTGAACTATTAATGAAACCATTGTCAAAATATTAAAGTTATTTATAATAACTCAAAATATTTTTAAAACATTTATATTGCCTTTAAATGATTTTTAAAACATTTAAAACTATTTTTAAATAATTATCATTAATATTTAAATATTAATGTACTATTTATCAAAATATTAAAAGTCATTAATTATAACTTCAAATATTTTTAATTCATTTATTCCCTTTTTAAATGATTTTTAAATCAATTAAACCAATTTTAAATTATTTATTTAATATAATTATTAAATAACTTTAATATCATTAACATTAAATTAATATCATTAATATTAAATTATTAATGAAATTATCCTTTAAATATTAAAACTTATATTTTATAACTTAAAATATTTTTAAAACATTTATTTTTATTTAAAATAATTTTTCTAATATTAAAATCATTTTTAAATTAATTTATTTAATATAATTATTAAATAACCTTAGTATCATTAATAATAATTAATTACCAAAATTTACCTATAAATATTGAAAGTTATATTTTATAACTTAAAATATTTTTAAATACCTTATTATTATTTAAAATAAATTTTAAAATAATAAAATCATTTTTAATTTATTTATTTAATTTATTTATTAAATAACTAACTTATCATTAATATTAATTTATTAATAAATTTCATCACAAAATATTAAAATTCATTAAAAATAACTTAAAATATTTTCTTATACCATAATATAATTTTAAATGATTTTTCAAGTATTTAAATAATTTTTAACTAAATTATTTAATATTATAATTAAATAAATTAAATACCATTAATATTTCAAAAATATTAAATATTTATGAAATATACTTAAAATAATTAAAAACTAATTTTCGGACTTTAAAATAATTTTTAATAATTTATTATTTATTTTTCATAATTAAAAACTATTTTTTTTATAATTATTTAATAAAAATAATAATTTCAGAAATTAAATGTCACTAAAGACTGCCTATAGCGACAGAACCGTCGCTATAGGTGTTCTTCATGTTATTTGTAAGACCCCGAATTTTAAGAAATAAAAGTATTCAATAATTACAATTCAGTAAATGGTTAAATTGATAAATGTTAAAGTTAAGGGTGATATATGAATTTTTTTAAAAAATACACAAGTGGTTATAAAATATTCATTGTTGTCGGGAAATATTCGTTTGGTCGTGGAATATTCTTTCTGTCGGGGAATATTCGTACGACGGCGCAGCCATTTGTTGGCCACATAACAGAATAACTGTCGGGTGAAGAAAACGATAAATTTGAGTTTTTACAAATAACGTCGTAGTTGTTACCGTTAACATTGTTAGAATACCCGGTGGTTAAAATACAGTAATACGCGTTATTGTACAGTAGCACACGGTATTGCATAGTATTTTTAAAATTATTGATTCTTACGTAAGAAGGCACTACTCAATAATTGTTACAGTAATTACTGTTTAATATTTTATTTTATTGATTCAATAATTGCTACGTTAAAATTTTATATTATTGTTGTTCAATAATTGTCACTTCATAGTATTTCCCATTATCAGATCAATAATTCATATTATTTGAATAATATTATTAGATAACATTATTGGCAATGTCTAGAAAGTTCTGTCTAAGGAGAGGTTTGGTCACCTAATTGCGCGCCAGTAAGGAGAAATTCTTATTAGAAAGCCCCCTCTTTCTTGGGAACGACCTGGTTGTCATAAATGTGATTCTGTAATATTATTTGTGAATAATTAATTATTTATTCATATGATAAGGAAATATTTATTTTATTTGGATATAAATGAGGGATATATTTTTGTGGTTAAAAATGAAGGAGTTAATGTTGAGGTGTTTTATCTGTATTTTTTGTCGGAACGGAGGTATTGAAAATCAAATTAGGATTTTTAAGATATTTTGTGAGGGTTATAATTTTAATCCGACCATTGGATCGTGGTAATTTTTGGATATGTTATACATATATAAGTTGAGTATATGTCCACAAATTTTGAACCGTTAAAAATGAACGTATGATTTATTATGAATTTTACGAGATGACTGGTTCAAAAATTATTGAATTTTTGGAGTTTATCATTTTGGTGAAAAATTCTATAATTGGTGGGCCCCACTCTTGGTTGGTTAAGAAATGTGCTGAGATTTTTATTCAAACGTGGTGGTGGGAATAGTAACAGGTAAAGCCATCAGGTTGCAGGTTAAGTCTGCTTCGGCGTGCTAACATTTTCCTATAAATAGAGGGCTAAGTTAGAATTAAAAATCACACCAGAAACAAGCTTTCTCTCTTTCTCTCTCTATATTATGAAGCATATTTTGTGAGTATTTAGATACTTTGAGAGTTGCTATTCAGTGCAAGTTTCCTTCGGCTTTGCATTCCAGTCATAAATACTGCACTTTTGAGGTAAGGGATAGTAAGGGATTTTAAGGGTTGTTATGTTTTTCAGTTTCGTAATTTTTCTGACCTTCAAAAATTCTAGAAAAATTTGAAATGATATTTTGATGAGTTTTCTTGATTGTGTCTAAAAATGGTGATTTTTGGATGTATAAATTAAGAGTTATGAATTTTATGAGAAAATACTATTTTAAAAGTAACCGCTTATAACTCCTTGTGGTTAACTCCAAAATTGATGAAATTTTTATTGGGAGTACATGTATATGATAGGAGTATACTCTGTGAATTTCAGAATTTTTAGATAAAAGTATAATTTTTGATAAATATCTAAATATTCGGCTGTTTTGGCCATATGAAAAATAGTAAATGACTTTTAAAAATTTTGAGAAAAATTTATGTTCACTATGGGACTATATTATGCTAAATCTCAGAAAAAAAATATTTTTGAAACTGATTTGGTATTTTTCATGAAAATGGTCCAGTTATGAGTAAATGAATTAAATATGTTTTGCGAATAAAGAAAATTGGAAAATAGGATTTTATGGCTTGAGAATCCTATATGAGGTATATGCAGATTTTTTATGAGGGTTTTGGTTATTGATGATGAAATTGTAAGAGTTGGCATTTTATGATGATTAAATGCATTAATTAGTAAAGTGTAAATAATTTAAATAAATTATTTATAAGCTTAAGAAATATTATTCTTTCAATATCATTATACCGAAATATTGGTATGGATTTTATTGTGAAATTTCTACCTTTTTGTATCGGGGTTACTATTCATGAGTTACTATTCATGAGTTACTATTCATAAGTTACTATTCACGAGTTACTATTTACGGGTACTATTCACTACAAAATTGGTTTCTTTTCCTAACCAAATTATAGTTGATTTATGAATATTACTCTGGAGATTAAAACTATATGTTGATCATATTATTTTTATTATTATATATAACATTTTTATAACCCTAATGATGATATTTCTCTTTGACTTGAGTGTAAAGATGGGTAGATTTTTGGTATGATCATGACTATGGGTTCTCTTTGGCCAGTAGTGCAAAGTTGAATTGTTGATTGGTATGATCATGACCATTGAATTTATAAGTGAATATCTTTAGCTTAAGTGCAAAGGTGAATTGATCAACATGGTTATAATTATTGTTTATATAAATTCTGAAATGATTATATATTTCTTTTAGATATTAATATATTTGGCCTGTAGTGCAAATATGAACTGTTGATGAATATATTTGGCCGTAGTGCAAATATGAACTGTTGAGGAATATCTTTGGCCTGTAGTGCAAAGATGAATTATTGATGAATATCTTTGGCATGCAGTGCAAAGATGAATTATTGATGAATATCTTTGGCCGGTAGTGCAAAGATGACATGTTGTTGAATATCTTTGGCTAGTAGTGCAAAGATGAACAGACGTTGAGATGAACATGACCAACTGGTGATACAAATGAATATCTTTGGTCGTAGTGCAAAGATGAAGTTATTAGTATGATTATGAACAGAAAATGTGATTTGGTGTAACCATGATCTTTGATGTTTCAGGTAAAGATAGGTGATAAAAATTATCTTCGTCCTGGATGAGAAGAGGAATTTAGAACTACAGTTATGATTATGAGTTATTCATATGATTGTGGACCAGAATTGTTGATTGATGTTACAGGGATAAAACATTGTTGGTGGATTTTTAACATGGAGAAGATAATAGACTTTATAGTCTATTTGACTCTTCTAATGGATTGCTCGTTCCGCTGCAACTATGGTTGAAATTTTTATCATTTACCATATGTTCTAAATCTCTGATTTATTATTGATGAAGGCTATTGATAATTTAATTATCTTTAGTCATGATATTCTTTACTGAGCTAGTTGTGCTCACCCTTTTGCTTCACAATTCCTTTCAAGTAATAAGAGTGTAGCTGGGTCGAGCGAGGGTAACGGGAAAATAGAACAGTGGTCTCTACCTGTGGATGTTCTCCCGAAGCAGTATAGAAAAGTTCATTTAGTAGTTTTATTTGGTGAATCCAATAGGATAAGGTGTACCCAACGTTGGAAGGGTGTTTTGCCACTATCATACAAGATGTCTAACGACATACAATCTCGTGTCATCATAAGACAGGGATGTGCTCATCCACTTGCTGAGTATATTTACGAGCACTACTTATATAATCTTGGTGTTTGTTTGAAGTATAATTCTCAATTAGAGACAGTGGAGATAATGATATGTCAAGAGAAGACTCCCCATTGGGAAGAATATGATAATAATCTTCTCGTTTTTCTTTGGGGTCTATTAGGTCAACCAAGGATAATTCTGTGGCCATATGATATCTATCACAACCTAGAAGCATGGCCTCCCATGTACGAAGGTTTCCTTGAGCACTTCCCAAAGATTCTAATTTTTAAAACAGTTTTTGACTATACCTTTATGTAAGGTGTCATTGTGAGGTGCTATCCACAGTTGGGACATGATTCACATTTGGTATATATTTGTATCCAAACTCACAGCATATGTGTTGTTGTATTTTGCACAACAATTGTTGTAATAAAGTTGTAGTTATTTTCTGTACCATGTATTTGGCGACTCAGAATGGGTGTTGTATACCTATTTTGGGGGCGTCACATTATTGGCCAAACCCAGAACTTCAAAGACAGTGTACGAGAGACCATGTTTGACCAAGATTAAAACAACGTGTAAAGTGTTTCTAGCCATGCTATTAATCAGATCTTGTAGTGCAAGTGCAAGACTACATGATCCAACAACAAACAATGTCACACTGCATCACAATTAAGAGATCAAAGCCTTCAAAGTAGCTGTCAGAGCTGTTCTTTATTTTCTGGGTAATCCTTACAAACTATTAGGGTTTGACCCTTAGGGTTTAACCCTAAGGTTTTCTAAAAAAAATAATTTTCTAGAATTTCATTTAGGGTTTAAAAATAAATTAAAATAAAAATTAACTTTCTATTTTTTTTGAAAATTAGGGTTTCCTAATTATGTTTAAATTTTTAATTACATTATATATGAACATTAGGGTTTTAATGTCCACTAATTAGCATTTAGCTTACAATTAACAATTAGGGTTACCAATTTAGCAAATTAGAGTTTTAAATTGGAAATTAGGGTTTCTAATTTACAATAGGGTTTCCCATAATTAGGGTTTTTAGTAAATTAGGATTTTACCTAATTAAGTATAATACTTATAATTATTTACATTAACACGATTACCAAACAACTTAAACAATTCTTAAAGTCGTAATTGACTTTTTGAATTAGGGTTTCTAGAAATTAATAATTTAAAATGTTAATTAGGGTTTACCTAATTAATAATAACATTATATAATACACAACATATATCATATAACACAGTTATATAACAGTCTTATATTTCCAATTTGAATCATAAAATAGGATTAAATAAAATAATGCTAGGGTTTTGACATTATACACCATAATTGTCTAACCATTATCAATATGTACATACAGTACATATCATAGCACTGAAAAATCAAAATATAATTAATATTATATTATTATTCTCATTCCTTGACAAAAATCCAAAATTAGGGTTTGGATTCCATATATGATTTACCTTACATAAATGACATTATTAATTAAGTAAGAAAAATAATTAACCTAACTAATCTAAAATAATTCCATATAATAAGATAAAATAATTATTATAATTATTCTATAATCATTACATATATTATTTAAATAATATATAATTATATTTTCATGAAAAATAATTAATAAAAATATTTCTACTATAAAATTAATTATTATAAGAATATAGTTTATAATAATCAATAATTCTGAAATAAAATTATTTTTAATTATTCATGTAATAAATATATTTTTATTTATCACATAAATACATACGCTTTATCTTGTACAAATCCTCATCTTTAAAAAAAAATTTATACGCAAAATTTTTGATTTAATTATATAAAAAATATCGGGGTGTTATAGTCCCTATTTTTCTTAAGGCTATTTCAGACAGTTTCAAGTCTTTTAAAAATCTGGAAACAATCACAGAGGTACCTTAAGAAGTTATCTACGTGTAGTAAAAAGAACGGACACATTTCGATGTGTAGGTTATGCGTAATGGCTTTTTCCGTAAAGGACTCCTAAATATTAACACCTGAATTCCTCACAGTGTATACACTGGAAACACCTAAAAATTTTACATTATGTTCATATATGTTATGAGAGTATACCCTGAAAGTTTCAGAATTTCTGAGCAAAAGTCGATTTATGAAAAATGAAGCAAGATCCGAGTGTTTTAGGCACTGTAAAATTAGTAAATCACTTTTTAAAATTCCAGAAAAATTTGAGGATCATTGTTGGATCATTTACTGTCCAAATCCATAAAAGAAGAATTTTTGGAATCAGTTTGGTATTTTTCCAAAAAATCATGAAGTTATGAATAAAAAATAAATAAATAGTTAAATGATGCCATATATAAATAAGGAAAATGTGATTTTAATGCTTGGATACACCTAAAATTGTATATTTTGACTATGGAGAGGTATTTTGGTAATTATTAATGAGAATTACTATTTATGACCCTTTTATGGGTATTGAATAAGTGGTTTAATAAATGGTAAACAATTAAAACAAATTGTTTATTGGCCTAATAAATTATTAAAATGTTATGATGATATTAATAAAGTTAGAATCTGATATTTTTTAAATAAATAAAAATATTGAGATTAAAATTTAATTTAAGACATTATTAGATGACTAATAATATTAGATTAAAATAAAATATTATTAAAGGATTAATAATATTAGATTAAAGTATTATTAGATGATTAAAATATATTTAACTAAAATGTTATTAAAATATAATAACATTAGTAAATGAATAAAATACTAATACATGAATAAAATTAAAAGGTTAATAATATTAGTAAATGAATAAAATATTATTAAGAGAGTAATAATATTAGTAACTGAATAAAGTATTATTAGTTGATTAATAATACTAAGGAGTAAGTAAAATATTATTAAAGGATGAGTGAAGATAATGTTTACGTAATAGTAATATTATCAAGAGATAATAATGTTACTAAGAAATTCATGTAATAACTAATATTTAACCGTGTGACTAAATATTAGGCAATTTAATATAGAATGATGATATTATGAATAAATATATGATTTTCTAATCGAGAGGTCAATTATAGGTCATTCGAAGGAAGGTCGATAGACTGCTAACCGGATATATTTATTTTCATAGTAGTAAACTACATACAAGGCAAATTTCCTAACTCAAACTCGAGTTATTATTTTTCAAACATGTTAGTGGATAATTGTTGTTGATTATTCCACATCTAATATTATTATTGAATATTCGCATTATGGCAAGTCTCCTAACTCAAACTCGAGTTATTATATTTCAAGCATGCTAGTGGATTAATTATTAACAATTATTCCACATCTTTGATTATTGAATTGCACTCGGTGTATGTTGCAGATGTTCATCAGGTATGAAAGGCTGATCACCTTCATTACCATAAGATTCAATTAAATTTGTTCATGGTCATTGTTGACCACTCATCATAATTATTCAGTTTTTCAATTATTGAAGTTTTGATTCATGTTCTTTCTCAATTATATTACATTGTTAAAAACTTGAAAGCTTATTCCTTTTCAATCATAATATATCTTCATTGTACTTAAACTTGCTGGGCAAACTAGTTGATCATCCTTGCTATATCATGATAAAAAATTTCAGATTAAAAAGGAAGGCTCGAAGAACGACAGTGGTAAAGGCGATTTCCAAATTTAGATTATTATGCATTTAGAACTATTAAGTTATCTGATGCAAATGACATTGTAAACCTTTTAAGATATTGAAGGTATGTATTAAGTTAAGGTTGTAGACCTTGGGGATTATATTATAAAAGTTTATTGTATAAATAATTTATATTTATATCTTCTGTAGTAGTTATAGAAATGATGTATCGTAACGTACCAGATCTGAGGTAAAAAGTAAGCGAATTTGGGGACGTCACAATTCACTAGGAAAAATATCCGTGAATTCTTTCACTATAGATATGTGTTCCATCGTTGCTCCCGCCCTCTGGGTATCAACAACATGGCACAAGAAACCTACACATCCCTTTCTCAACAATTTCCTAGCTTGTGTCATAGTAAGATAACACGAATGTCCCAGTGATTTATTACTATAAAACACTATATGAGACTGACTCAATGTTCTAATATTTACACATTTCTTTTGGCAATCTATTATTGCACCATGGTTAAACAACCAATCCATCCTGAGAATTACATCAAATTCTCCCAAGTTTATCGGTATCAAATCTACCGATAATTAACAACCTCGTATATCTACACAACAACTCCAATGAATATTTTCAACAGGAATTATTTCATCGTTTGCTACCTTGATATTCAAAGGTACATGCAATCTTTCAGGAAGTAATCCTAAACATCTAGCAAAATCACATGCTATGAAAGAATAAGTACCACCCTAGTCAAATAACACGTAAGCATTTATGTCGTTGATCAGGATAATACTTACAACAACATCCCCTGATGTAACTGCATCTTGGACCGTCATGTTAAAGGTGCGGGCCATCGGCCTACCTGTATGCGCTGGACCACTAATAGCTAACTTACTGCTATTAGCGCTCTTATTCCCGTCCGTTCCCTTCTTTGGGCAGTTTTTCACCATGTGATCAATTGATCCACACACGAAACATCCATGGTTTTTCTTCGAACTTGGACAGTTAGGCAAAATATGCCCCTCCTGTCCACAGTTGTAACATACGGCTTTCCCCATGAGACAGACTCCTAAGTGAGTCTTCCCAAAGTTCTTGCACGCCTCCATCCTTCTCTTAGGATCCCCTTGCTTCACTCCGGTATTCTTAGAGTTAAATCCCTTCCTCTTCTGACCTTCGCCACTCCCGCTGGCTCCCTCTGTCTTTACTCCCCCATCCATCTTATTCTTGTTCTTCTTCTCCTTATGGTATTGGTTTTGAGCCTCGTTACCACCTTCTGTAATTATTACCTTCTCCAGTATGGTCTCAAAATAATTACTTTAAAACATAGAAATACAACTATAGACCTAGGGTTTCAAGCCCTGCTCAAACCTTATAGCCTTCCTCACCTCAGTGTCCACCTGATGTGGAGCAAATCGTGCTAATTCATTGAAGTTTGTAGCGTATTGGCGAACCATCATTTTCCCTTGTTTCAACTCCAGAAATCACATTTCCATCCTCCCCTACATACTAATGGGAAAGTGGTTCTCAAAGAAAATCTCATTGAATCGCGTCCACGTAAGATTTTCTATTTCGGTCCTAGCCAAGTTCGCCTCCCACCAGAAATTGGCCTCCCCCTTCATCATATAAGTGGAAAAATTAACTTTTTTCCCCTTATCGATATTTTCAATTATAAATGCCTTCTCTATTTCCTTCACCCAAGTCTGGGCTTCTATGGGGTCCGTAGTTCCTTTGAACTCCGGCGGACTGACACTCTTAAAATCCTTAAAAGTAGTAGCTCGTACTACTACAGGATTTACAGGTATATTAGCCTCGTTCCTATTAAAAGTGGTCGTTAACAAGTTAACGAACTCTTGTATCGGGTTTAACCGGACCTCCCTCCGGTTGATTTACGTTAGCATCTTAATTTCTTTGTCTCCTTCTTGGCGGTATTTTGTTGTTAAGATAAATAACACATCATTATTACTTCTTTCTTGTTAATTAGTTATTATTCAGTATTAAACAATAACTTCAACTCATTGCACAATATGTTCCATAAAAAGGCTTATATTGATTTGTTTGCTTGTAGTATAATACTACATCATTCGTTCATTACACAGCCTTAGCTGATTACATTACTATCCCGCAATTGCTTTCCAAAAATTTAGATTTACAAAAGACTACACATCACTACTAGATACATCACATTTACGTATCTAACTCTACTCTAGTTACTAACTAGTCTACATCCTGCCTTATGGCATTCTCAAAATTTGCATTAGCAAGATCGACAATAATATCTTGATTGATAGTATGTTGAGTCTGCACTGCTTCTATCGGATACCCAGCTACCTGCTGCTGGAAATCCGTATTAGAACTCCTATGTATATAGGACATCCTCCGTATCTTTTGCTTCCTGACCTTTAGCTCCTGCCTGAGCTCAAATTTCTCTTGTTTTAGCTCGTGTACCTTGTCATTTGCTAAAAGCCTTTCATCGTGGTCCTCCTCCCACATGGACTCCATGCTTTTCTTATCTTCCAGGATTTCCTGGACATCTTCCTTCAGTTCCCTAACCTCCTTTCCAAGCTAGATGTTGTTAGGTTTGTAATTGTAAGACCCCAACTTTTATAAATAAAGATGAATTTTCTATAAATATCATTTTTGAATATTATGGAGTTAATTTGATATAATGTTATAGTTGTGGGTAATATTTATAAATTTTGCAAAGTACGCAAGTTGTTATATAATATTCGATTGGTCGGGACATATTCGTTTTAACAGAGAATATTCGTACAACGGCACAATCATTGGTGGACCCCACAACGGAATTATTATCGGATTGAGAAAAACGACAAAAATATTTTATTAAAAATAACGGCGAAAGTTTTACCATTGATACTGTTGAACTACTCGGTAGTAAAAGTACAGTAATACGTGTGGTTGCATAGTAGCACACGGTATTGATTATTAATGCTTATGTGAGAAGTCACTCAGTTTTATTCAATTATTGTCAGTTAATAATATGAATTATTTAGCGATAATGACGTTCTGTTTTATTCGTATTATTAACGTAATAAAACAGAAACATCTTTTTATATAAAACAAAATACTTTATTAAAGTTATTCTATAAATAGAATATATTATATTTTATTTAAAAGATTTTTCTTTAAATATGGACCGTCAGATTAAAGTAATCAATCTGGACCGTTCATGGATTAGTTACTATGCATTCTATTTTTCTATAAATAGCAGCTCATTCCTTCATTATTTCTTACGAATTCACTGAACTCTAGAGAGAGAAACTATAGAGAGAGAGAAGAAGAGTATTCTACTACTTAACTACTTCCTTATTTTAGCTCTTCTTTAAAACGGTAAAGGGTGTTATTCTTTCTTATTCATGAAGAGAACTGTTGTTATTCCATTTCTTATTATTCTTTTGGAATAACCTGTATACGCGGTATACCCTATACTTGGTGACATTCTTCTATTATTCTGTTGGAACATCCTGTCTGTGTGTTTTACACCGGACCTGGTTCCGTTTTTATTATTATTCTGTTGGAACATCCTGTCTGTGTGTTTTACACTGGACTTGGTTCCGTCTTGTTATTATTCTGTTGGAACATCATGTCTGTGTGTTTTACACCGGACCTAGTTCCATTATTTATTATTCTGTCGGAATATTCTGTCTGTGCGTTTACGCCGGACCTGGTTCCATTATTTATTATTCTGTTGGAATACCCTGTCTGTGCGGTCTATCGCATGCCGGGTGATTTCTTTTGTTATTCCATTATTTATTATACTCAGTTGGTTAAGTTTTGACTTCTATACTCCATGAAATTAGTGGAATATCCTTGATAATTGTGGTTCATCCAGTATCTTTTTATGAAAATATTCTTCTAAGTATTCTTGAATTTTACTCCACAAAGCAGTATCATGTTGACAATTTGGACATTGTTAATTCTTGGATAAATTAATTCTTGAACTTGTTTTATTTAATTCTTATATCATTGTCATCATCCTCATGTTTATAAAATATTGAAAGTCATCTGTGGCCTGTAGTGCATAGATGGACTTGGTATGATTATGACCAGGGATTATTCGGTATAATCATGACCGTAATGTTACAAATGATGTGGTAAAAGTCCTCATTAGCCCGTAGTGCATTGATGGACAGTTGTTGGCATGATCATGACCATTAATGAATATACGAATATCCTTGGCCGTAGTGCAGGGGTGATTCGATGATGTGGATTATTTTATTAAGCTGAGTCCCAGCGATCACAATGTTGAAAAACCTTTTAAATCATAAAAGATAGTAGAGTTTATTTCTACTAGACTCTTTTAATGGATTACTTGTTCCGCTGCAGTTAAACTTGATGTCTATTATATTTTATCAGTTTAACATTATTGAAGGCTAATGATAATTTATTCTACATTATCTTAGTCATAATATTTCTTACTGGGCTAGTTGAGCTCACCCTTTCTTTCACTATTCTCTTCAGGAAATGAGAACGTAGCTGGGGCAAGTCGGGAAACGGAGTGATGGTCCGAATAATAGTATTAGTTAGTAGTCTTCACTATTTTATGTAATAGTGTGTTAATAAATGTAATGAGGACTCCTTTTGAGTATGAATACTCTCTAGAACATAATATTTGTATTCAAACTCACAGTTTATATTTTGTCGTATTGTACATGATAGTGGTATTAGTAAGTTGTACTTGTATTCTATACTATGTATCTGACGACCCAAGATGGGTGATGTATACCTAATTTTGGGGGTGTCACAGTTGGTATCAGAGCTTAGGGATATGATCCCTGGCTAAGATGTGAGAATAGAACTAGGAGGGGAGAGACGGGGAATTCCTTCGCTAGTATGACCTACCTAAGTTTATTTGCATAGTATTTAATTGGTCGGTCATAATATAAGGATAATATATGATATATCAATTAACTTTTATTTTGTGGCAGTATTTGAAAATGGCATCTGAGAATGTTGAGAATAGCAATGGAGCACATGCGACTGTTGATTCACCACATATCAATAATCAGGATAATGTGCATCAGGAAGGTGACAATCCTCATGCAAACAACAACACTGACCAGATGATGAATGATGGAATGTTCAGAAACTTTATGCAGTTCATGCAACAGCAGGCGAGAGCGGCTCATGTCCAAAATATAGGTGGAAACACTGAAAACTCTCGGACGGTCACCGCTAAACAGTTCAAGGAGCTGGGACCACCAGAGTTTAAGGGAGAGCCAAAACCACTTATAGCAGAAACATGGATAAAGCAGATTACCAAGATATTTGATGTCTTGGGATGCTCCGAGGAGCAAAAGGTTCCCTTTGCCACCTTTATGTTGCGAGGAGAGGCAGATTACTGGTGGGAATCGATTAAGCGTACTCAACCTGCCGCACTGAAGATGTCTTGGGAGAAGTTTCAAGAGCTGTTCAATGACAAATACTTTCCCGAAAGTGTTCGTCACATGAAGGAGGTGGAGTTCATCAAATTGGAGCAGAATAATATGACCGTGTCGCAGTATGAGGCTAAATTTGCTGAGTTGTCCCGGTTTGCGTCCCACTTAGTGGATAATGAAGAGCGAATGACGCAAATGTTTTTGCGAGGTTTGAAACCTGAGATACATCAACATATTATTCCTCATAAACTGTGTTTGTATTCAGATGTTGTGAATAGGGCTCAGTTAGTGGAGCGCGATAACGAGTCAACGCAACCAATAGAGAGCAGTTGGCAAAATGATAATACCAGTGAGAGCAGTCATCGAAGCGGTGACAACAAGCGTGGAGGGAATCAACAGGCCAGAAATGGTAACCACTTCGGTGGTAATCAGGGCCAAAATAATAAGAATGGTCATTTCAAGAAGAGGAGATTCAACAATGATGAAAAGACGTCATCACCAGCACCCGTTGTTAAGGAAGGAGAACGACCACCTATCATATATTTCAAATACGGAGGGGAGGGGCACATCAGTCCAAACTGCGCGATGCCGTCTAAAGCATATTATAATTGTGGAAGAGAAGGTCATTTAGCTCGATTTTGTCGTTTACCAAAAACAAGTTCAGCCAAGATGGAGACACCAAAGGCCGTCCTAGAAAAGTCAAAACCGGTAGTGCAAGGGAGAGCGTTTGTTGTGACCTCCCAGAAAGCAAGGAACCCGAATGAGGTCATCACGGGTAAGCTTATCATAAACTCTAATAAAGTCTATACTTTATTTGATACCAGTTCTACCCATTCTTTTATTTCTCCTACTTGCGCTCATCGATTAAATTTGACTCCGGAGAAATTAGACTTTGATTTATCTGTTGAAACTCCATTGGGAGAAACCTTCATTACATCCACGGTTTATAAGTCTTGTTTGGTTCAAGTTGGTACCCACACATTACCTGTCGATCTGATTTCATTAAAAATACTTACATTTTACATGATTCTAGGGATTGATTGATTAACTACTCATCATGAAAAAATTGATTGTTTTCGTAAGGTTGTTAACTTTCATATTCCTAATCGACCTATTATGCGAATTCAAGCAACCAAACCATTAAAATCAATCGCTGTCATCTTAAGCCATAAAGCTATTCGTTTATTGAAAAATGGATGTCAAGCTTTCTTAGCTCATGTCACGGATCTAAACAAAAATACGTCAGTTTTGAATGATATTTCTATTGTTAATAAATTTCCTGACGTATTCCCTGAAGAACTTCCTGGCCTACCCCCAGAGCGTGAAATTGAATTTTGTATCGACCTTGAACCCGGTACAAAACCCATTTCCAAAGCGCCATATCGAATGGCTCCTATTGAACTTCAGGAGTTAAAGATCCAACTACAGAAATTGTTAGACATTGGCTTTATTCGTCCTAGTACTTCTCCTTGGGGTGCTCCTGTGCTATTCGTGAAGAAGAAAGATGGAAGTATGTGACTTTGTATTAATTATCGGGAGTTGAATCATGTCACCATCAAAAATAGGTACCCATGCCACGTATTGATGACCTGTTTGACCAGTTGCAAGGAGCACAATTCTTTTCAAAGATCGATCTTCGTTCTGGATATCATCAGCTGAAGGTTAGAACTGAGGATATTACAAAGACGGCTTTCAGAACTCGGTACGGGCATTATGAATTCCTAGTCATGTCCTTTGGATTGACTAATGCTCCTGCTGCCTTCATGGATATGATGAACCGAGTATTCAAGGAATATTTGGATCACTTTGTGGTCGTCTTTATTGATGACATCCTTATTTATTCCAAAAGCCGTGAAGATCATGAGCAACACTTGAGGCTGGTACTCCAAAAGCTTCGTGAATACAAGCTTTATGCCAAGTTGAAGAAATGCGAGTTCTGGCTGGAGGAGGTAGCATTCCTTGGGCACGTAGTATCAAGTCGTGGAATATCGGTTGACCCGACAAAGATTGAAGCTATTCAAAGCTGGGAGCAACATAAATCATTGACCGAAGTACGTAGCTTTCTTGGTTTAGCTGGTTATTATCGGAGATTCGTGGAAGGATTTTCTCGAATCACTACTCCATTAACTCAGCTAACTCGAAAAGATACAAAGTTCGGTTGGAGCGAAGAATGTGAGCAGAGTTTTCAAGAACTCAAGAGGAGACTCATTTCAGCACCTGTTCTAACAATACCATCTAGCTCGGAGGGATTTGTCATCTACAGTGATGCTTCGAGCAAAGGGTTGGGATGCATTCTCATGCAACATAGAAAAGTCATAGCCTATGCATGAAGACAACTCAATGAATATGAGAGGAATTATCCTACTCATGATCTAGAGTTGGCAGTTGTTGTCTTTGCACTTAAAATTTGGAGGCATTACTTGTATGGGGAGAAGGTGGAGATCTTTACGGATCATAAAAGCCTCAAATATTTCTTCACTCAAAAGGAACTCAACATGCGACAACAACGTTGGCTTGAACTGTTGAAAGATTATGATCATACCATTCAATACCATCTTGGAAAAGCGAACGTGGAAGCTGACGCATTGAGTAGAAGATCATATGCAAGTACGAGTGCAATATTGTCAACACAAAGGCCCATTTTGTGTGACTTGCAAAGGATGGAGATAGAGTTAAAGACTCCAGGGACCCATGTGATGATGGCGAATATACGAGTAGAACCAACTTTAATCGATAAAGTTAAAGCTGCTCAAGCTATAGACCTGGAGTTGATGCGTATGAGGAAGAAAATGCAAGAAGGTGCTATGCCGGAAGCAAGAATCGATGAAGAAGGAATACTTCGAGTCAACTCCAGACTTTGTGTTCCTAACAACCCTGATTTAAAGTATGAAATCATGATGGAGGCGCACAACACACCGTTTGCAATCCATCCTGGAAGTACCAAAATGTATCATGATCTTCGTCATACATTTTGGTGGAGCAATATGAAGAGAGAGATAACGTTGTTTATCTCAAGGTGTTTAACTTGTCAACGAGTCAAAGCGGAGCATCAAGTACCAAAAGGTCCATTGCAACCACTTGAAATTCTAAAATGGAAATGGGAGCACATTACCATAGATTTCGTTACCGGTCTTCCTAACGTTTCTCAAGGTATAGATGCGATTTGGGTCATTGTTGATAGATTGACCAAGTCTGCTCATTTTTTATCGATACGAGAAACTTATACACTTGAACGTCTTGCTCGTATGTATATAAACGAGATTGTAAGACTGCATGGTATGCCAATATCCATAGTTTCTGATCGAGACCCAAGATTCACTTCACGATTTTGGGTTAGTTTACAAAAAGCTATGGGCACAGATTTACGATTTAGTTCGGCATATCATCCTCAGACGGATGGACAATCAGAGAGGACTATTCAAACTCTAGAAGATTTATTAAGACTCTGTGTCCTTGACTTCAAGGGAAGTTGGGACAAGTTCTTACCATTGGTGGAGTTTTCCTACAACAACAGTTATCAAGCAAGTATTGGCATGGCTCCATTCGAAGCATTGTATGGAAGAAAATGTTGTTCTCCAGTATGCTGGGATGAGGTGGGTGAAGCAACGTTGTTGGGACCGGAGTTGGTACGTATGACTACAGAAAAGATTCAAACGATCCGACAACGTATAAAAACCTCACAAGATCGACAAAAGAGTTATGCTGATCTTCATCGAAAGGACGTGGAATTTGATATAGGAGATCATGTGTTCTTACGTGTTGCTCCATGGAAAGGAGTTACGAGATTTGGAAAAAGAGGAAAGCTCAATACTCGATTCATCGGTCCATTTTTAATCCTCAATCGAGTAGGAACTGTGGCTTATAGACTCGCTTTACCGCCAAGTATGTCTCGTGTTCATAACGTTTTTCACATATCCATGTTACGCAAATATGTGAAAGATCCGAACCACATTATTGAGTTAGAACCGGACGAAATAGCAGAAGATTTGATGTATACAGAAGTTCCTGTTCAAATCTTGGATAAGAAGGAACATATTCTACGCTCCAAGGTTATACCTCAAGTCAAAGTTTTGTGGAGAAACTACGATGTTGAGGAAATGACTTGGGAGTTAGAATCTGAAATAAAATCAAGGTATCCTTACCTCTTCGACATACCAGGTACGTACCCTAATTTCGAGGGCAAAATTTCATAAGAAGGGGAGGTTGTAAGACCCCAACTTTTATAAATAAAGATGAATTTTCTATAAATATCATTTTTGAATATTATGGAGTTAATTTGATATAATGTTATAGTTGTGGGTAATATTTATAAATTTTGCAAAGTACGCAAGTTGTTATATAATATTCGATTGGTCGGGACATATTCGTTTTAACAGAGAATATTCGTACAACGGCACAATCATTGGTGGACCCCACAACGGAATTATTATCGGATTGAGAAAAACGACAAAAATATTTTATTAAAAATAACGGCGAAAGTTTTACCATTGATACTGTTGAACTACTCGGTAGTAAAAATACAGTAATACGTGTGGTTGCATAGTAGCACACGGTATTGATTATTAATGCTTATGTGAGAAGTCACTCAGTTTTATTCAATTATTGTCAGTTAATAATATGAATTATTTAGCGATAATGACGTTCTGTTTTATTCGTATTATTAACGTAATAAAACAGAAACATCTTTTTATATAAAACAAAATACTTTATTAAAGTTATTCTATAAATAGAATATATTATATTTTATTTAAAAGATTTTTCTTTAAATATGGACCGTCAGATTAAAGTAATCAATCTGGACCGTTCATGGATTAATTACTATGCATTCTATTTTTCTATAAATAGCAACTCATTCCTTCATTATTTCTTACGAGTTCACTGAACTCTAGAGAGAGAAACTATAGAGAGAAACTATAGAGAGAGAGAAGAAGAGTATTCTACTATTAACTACTTCCTTATTTCAGCTCTTCTTTAAAATGGTAAGGGGTGTTATTCTTTCTTATTCATGAAGAGAACTATTGTTATTCCATTTCTTATTATTCTGTTGGAATAACCTGTATACGCGGTCTACCCTATACTTGGTGACATTCTTCTATTATTCTGTTGGAACATCCTGTCTGTGTGTTTTACACCGGACCTGGTTCCGTTTTTATTATTATTCTGTTGGAACATCCTGTCTGTGTGTTTTACACCGGACCTGGTTTCGTCTTGTTATTATTCTGTTGGAACATACTGTCTGTGTGTTTTACACCGGACCTGGTTCCATTATTTATTATTCTGTCGAAATATCATGTCTGTGCGTTTACGCTGGACCTGGTTCCATTATTTATTATTCTGTTGGAATAACCTGTCTGTGCGGTCTATCGCATGTTGGGTGATTTCTTTTGTTATTCCATTATTTATTATACTCAGTTGGTTAAGTTTTAACTTTTATACTCCATGAAATTAGTGGAATATCCTTGATAATTGCGGTTCATCTAGTATCTTTTCATGAAAATATTCTTCTAAGTATTCTTGAATTTTACTCCACAAAGCAGTATCATGTTGACAATTTGGACATTGTTAATTCTTGGATAAATTAATTCTTGAACTTGTTTTATTGAATTCTTATATCATTGTCATCATCCTCATGTTTATAAAATATTAAAAGTCATCTGTGGCATGTAGTGCATAGATGGACTTGGTATGATTATGACTAGGGATTATTCGGTATAATCATGACCGTAATGTTACAAATGATGTGGTAAAAGTCCTCATTGGCCCGTAGTGCATTGATGGATAGTTGTTGGCATGATTATGACCATTAATGAATACACGAATATCCCTGGCCGTAGTGCAGGGGTGATTCGATGATGTGGATTATTTTATTAAGCTGAGTCCCAGCGATCACAATGTTAAAAAACCTTTTAAATCATAAAAGAGAGTAGAGTTTATTTTCTACTTGACTCTTTTAATGGATTGCTTGTTCCACTGCAGTTAAACTTGATGTCTATTATATTTTATCAGTTTAACATTGTTGAAGGCTAATGATAATTTATTCTGTATTATCTTAGTCATAATATTTCTTACTGGGCTAGTTGAGCTCACCCTTTCTTTCACTGTTCTCTTCAGGAAATGAGAACGTAGCTGGGGCAAGTCGGGGAACGGAGTGATGGTCTGAATAATAGTATTAGTTAGTAGTCCTCACTATTCTATGTAATAGTGTTTTAATAAATGTAATGAGGACTCCTTTTGAGTATGAATACTCTCTAGAAGATAATATTTGTATTTAAACTCACAGTTTATGTTTTGTCGTATTGTACACGACAGTGGTATTAGTAAGTTGTATTTATATTCTATACTATGTATCTGACGACCCAAGATGGGTGATGTATACCTAATTTTGGGGGCGTCACAGTAATATTCATGAACGCAATCAAATTGCACAAATTAAGCGAAAACATGGAAAATCAGAGTTTTAAAATTTTACAAACCATATACCCGGATCACCCTTTATGCACAATTATTAATTAAACGAAAAGAAGAAGAACAAGAATCATACCATTGAAGATCCAAGCTTCCTCGGGTACAAGTTCACCTCCAAATCCTTTCGCGTTCAACTTGAATCCATCGGGTTTGGTTCCTTCCTTTGATCAACGTTAGCCACCCAAGTGTTTAGCCTCTAGATGTGATCCACCAAGGAAGAAGAAAGATTTAAGAAGATGAGTATTTGGCTAAACCCTAGTTTTCTATCTCTATAGAAAAAGAACGTACTCTCCAACTCTTGGAATTGTGTATGTTGTGAAAAAGTCAACAACCACTCTCACCCATAATAAGACTCCTCTTATTTATAGATGTGGGCAACCCTCCTTAATAATTAAGGAATTGAGTTTTATTTCAATTAATTAAATTCCTTTAATTAATTAGGCGCCCAATCATATTAGGAATAAATAAGAGTACTTTTATTAATTAATTCTCAAACTCCTTTATGAATTAAATAATAATAATAGTAATAATAATAATAAGACTCCTCTTATTAATTTATATTTAATATTTCTAAAATATTAAATAATAAATATTAAGCTATTTAATTTATTCTATCACCATAGATTAAATTAAATATACTTAATTTATTATTACGATTATGTCATTTGCTTCTTAAATAATTATTCTTCCTTTTATGGTGTGACCCTTTAGGTTCTCCATATTAAACTGGTTGTGAATAAATCAATTAGAACAATTCTAATCTTATTTAAATAAATAAATTAAACTATTAATTTATTTAAATAAATAATATTTATTCTACAATAGGAATAAGCCTCCATAGCGATTAACGACTTTTCAGATAATATAGATTTAAACATTAATCATAAAAGAACCTTTGAGTAAATAGTTACCGTACAATTCAACCCTTCCACCATACAATGTCCCAATTAAATATAAGACATGGAATTACTGTCAAGTCTTATTTTATTTAATTATATGTATTTCGACTCTTAAATGCACAACTCCAAATAATACAAATTAGAAACTCCTTTCTAATTTCATTCTGCCTTGGCCAAGGACTACTGGTTGTCATTTATCGAATCACATAGGACATTTCTCATCTTTTACTAGAAGTGGTAGATTATTTATTGATCATACATTATCTCTATGTACAACTTATTATACCCAAGCATACCATTTGATATACCCTAAGGGTCTTAAGGAATAAGTTAAAGTATAACTCATAATACACAAGATACTATGATGATCTCAAGTCCAAGGATCACTTGTACTACTATCACTACAAGAATTCCTATTGACAAGCAAGTAGAACTCCATTAGGTATTCCTTAGCGAGCCACGTTTAGTGAACTTATTCTCTAATAAGCACCTACATACTTGCTTTAGTGTCTCCAAACAAATGATCATGAGATCAATCATCCTCATCCAATGAGCAAGCAACGTATGTACCAATCTATCCGGATTTACTAATCTCCAATTTAGTAATCCAACGATTGAGAACTATTTTAGTTTTAAGCTTTCTAAGAATTTAGATCTCATTAGAATGATCATCATCATTATTCTAAAAGCATTACTTAAAGCTATGGGTTTATCACATATTATAAAACAGCATCATGTAGATAATTAAAAGCCTTTTATTAATTAATACTTTTTTATTAATAAATGAATAAGATTGTTATAAAGTATACGCTTTATCATCAAACATGATTGGCTTGTGTGCATACTACTTTTAATCTCTCACTTGCACTAAAGTCAATCGACATGGTATCACATACCATTCTTCTCTAAGTGACGATTATCTTGTTGTTGGATAAGCTTTAGTTAATGGATATGTAATGTTGTTCTTGAGAGTTCACTATCTCTATAGTGATTTCTCATCTTTCAATGATTCATATAACCAAGTTTAAGTGCCACAACACATGTTTAGACCCAAGATGAGACTTCTAAACTATTTCTAGTTCTGTAATGAACTTTTCATCCAAACAATCAACTTGTTGCTTCATTTATAGCTATATACTTTGTCATTATCACTAAACCAGCAACTCTTTGCTGTTTGGAACCTTTCCAATTCACTGCACCACCGTTCAAGGTAACGCTTTACCTTAAAGTGGATTTTTTGTCGTCTTGGTATGTCTAAAAAAAACTTGAGCCTGTTAAGCCCTCTAGTTTTAATTTAGACCCACCATGAATATGATCACATCCTTAGTGCCGGTAAAGTACTTTAAGATATTTTTCACTATCTTACATTGATCTTCTCCAGAATATGACTGATCAACATCAGGTCTCGTATATTTCATTGCATACATGATTGTTACTCATGTGATCTCTCTCTTTTAGGAGTCTATGGGGACTATTAAGAGAGATACATTACATGGCTCATCAATATGAGACATCTCTTAGAGTTTGTCATGCTAAACAACTTTAGCATCAAATGAATGTACGTTTCTTGGGTTAAGTCGAGTATCCTATTAAATCTATCTATATAGATTTGTATCCTCAATAACGATACTCTTTCCAAATTATTTATAGAGGAATATTTATACAACTTTATCTTTACTAATTGTAGCATTGGTATGTCATTCCTTATCTGTAGTTTATCAACATATAATACTAGGAATGTCACGACGCTCCCACTGACCCTTTTGTACACACTAGGTTCATTCTTATTTTTTGATAAAATCAAACTCTTTTGATTATTTCATCAAAACGAATGTTTCATATTTGAGAAGCTTGTTTCAATTCATTTCTCTGAGTGTCTACAACTCTTACCTCATCGCATGTAACTGGATCATCATCTTTATGATGCGTGCCTCATCATCATCATCCTTGATGAATCCATACCTCCCAGGTATCTTCGGTACTATTCTAGATTTACAATTCGGTTGTGGTACAACAGGACTATCTACAAGTTCCTCTTATTTAACTCATAGTGATTTTGTGGTTCTTGAACTCTTCAACATCTATTATCCTCCCACTAGCCCCTTCAATGATAAACACCTTTATCTTAGAAGGCAGCGTGTTTCGCAATATACACCTTTAGCTAAGTAGGATTATAGAACATATACCCTAAACTTACTTTAGGATGTCCCACAAATCTGTACTTGTCAAATCTTATCCCAAACTTATCCTTTGAAACCTTTTCACATAAGATGGACAACCTCTGATCTTAACTTACTTAAAATTAGGAATCGTCCATGTCCATAACTTTTATGGAGTCTTGGGGCCATATTTTGAGGTTACCTTTTCGTAGATATGCAGCCATTTCTAGGGCATGACCCCAAAGGGATACTAGAATGTCGGTAAAATCATTATGGACCGTACCATGTCCAACAAAGTATGATTTTTTCTTTCTGATACATCAATCAATTATTACGTATCAGGAGGTATCCATAATGAGAAAGCCATTTGAGATGATCTAGAAACTTATTGCACATTATTTATTCCTTGATCTAATCAAAGAATCTTAATACTTTACGAATTTGTTTCACTTCTGAATTCTTTGAACCTTTCAAATAATTCACACTTGTATTTCATCAAATACATACATTCAACTCTTTGAATGATCATCTCCTTTTCTTATACTAGTTTGTTCAATTTACAAAATTATGTTCACGTGAGTCAAGTATACAAAATCCATTAAGTAATATTCCAGTTCTATACAAAACATTATTATTATAAATAGAACAACAATTGTTCTTAAATATAATACCAAAAATTTCATTGTCCAGCAACAAAATGGAAATAATGTTTCTAAGGAGAACTGAAACACAATAACAACTTATTGACTTAATAGTTTGCCCATAGGCAATGCTAAACTATAAGTTTCAATGGCTAATGCAGCAACCTTTGGTTCATTTCCCACACATTGGATTACTTATTTTTGTTTAGCTTTCTACTTCTGATTGGTCCCTTCATAAATCTATATTTATGATAACCAAAGTTGGTATCCAATACCCAAGTAGAACCTTGACTTAAAGAAAAATTTATTTTAAATCATGAATAAAATTATATTATAACTGAAGCTTCACTAAGCTTCTTCTAGTTAGCCTCTACAAGATACTTCTCGTAGTTTCTTTTCCAGTGTCCAGGCTTATTACAGTGGAAGCAAACTCCTTTGCTATCCGTTTCAGTTTTTGTTCTTATTATCCTTTGTTTTTGCCTTTCTATTTACCTTCTTTGAATCGTTCTTCTTTTCAGAAGATCCTTTGGCCCCTACCAGTAAGACATGGTCTTTCTTGGTTAGAAAATGACTCTCAACTTTTTTCAACATGTTATGCAAATCAGCGAGGCTGATATCTAGCTTTTTCATATGAAAAATTCACAACAATTGTGAAAGGAGTCCGGGAGTGAGTGCAAGATCAAATATTGGCTCAACTCTCCATCCATGACAAAACATGTTGTCCTAATTAATCAATCAAATTGATAATGTTAAGGACTTTTATCTGTACTGTAGTGTCATTGGTCATTCTAGATCGGAAGAGCTCCTTAGATATCTGATATCTATCGGTCCTACTTTCCTCACCATCAACTACTTGACGTGCAGGAGTATAGTAGGAGTATCCATAGTTTCAGGCTGACGCTGAAGCTTATTACTTATAGATACGATCATGATGCATTGAGCTAACTGTGCATCATCTTGTCACTTTCTAAAAGCAGCAATCTCTTCCTCAGAGGCATTGTCTGCAACCATTGCAGGGATAAGCGTATTAAGGACATAAGATAGCTTTTCAGCCATAAGAACTATTCTTAATTTTCTTAACCAATCCGTTTAATATGATCCGGTTAAATAGCATCTAATATGCTTCGCAGTGATAGTAATTTAGACATTGTAAAATTCTGTAAATGAATTTGTAATTAACAACATTTTAACATACATTCTTTTATTAATTACCAAAATAAATTAGGTTTTGTTTTAAATTGGTATCTTCCACTATTTTTTTCAAACTATGTTACCCTCACTTATATAGTTCGGCAAAATCTAATTAAATATTTGCTAGTGAGAATAAGGATGTAACGATCGAGAAATTCGGATGTTATTGTAAAATGATTTTATTAATTTAAATAATAATAAAATCTTATCCTATGTGTTATCAAGATGGTTGTCGTTATATAACCTAGTGACGTTGGAATGTCGTAGTATTTGAGCTACGTGGATGAATTAAAGTGTTTGAATTTTCAAGACGAAAATAAAAGTTTTTCGAGAAATTTTCCGAAAAATACTATTCATCGGTATTTGCTCGGGATATAATTTTGGATTTCCAAGAAATACGTAATGATGGAATAATAAGGTGAGATGGATTATGTAATAAAAATCTAGTTATGGAAAAAACGATATTTCGCTTGTGGACTTAATTTATAAACGTTAAGGAAGGAGAAATAGTAATGAATATGTACTAATGGTATGATACTTATGTATTGTACAAAGAAATGGAAATGAGTATAATACGAAGTATTATACGAGTTTGTATGAAGGATGAAAAACGGTATACAAATTCTATAGGAATTAGAATACAAGAATAATGCATAAAACTATAAGTATATGTATTAAAGTAATGTTAATGGACTTGAAAGGATTGGCTAGGATTTTGTATAAAGCCAAGTGAATTAAAGGGTTAAGGCCCAAACATAAATTAATAAACCAATGAGAGTTATTAATGCAAAGCCCAAAGGATTTATAAATCCAAGCCCAAGCTAGAATAAAATGAATTGGTTGACCCATGGGGCAAAACCATATTAATATGGTAAATGTGTGATGACCAAGATAAGTGGCGACCAAGAATGTGTGGTGACCAAGTGAGGTGGTGATCAAGTAAATGTGATGATCAAGTAGGAGTATTGACCAAGACTTTTAATTAATGACCAAGTGTAGGATTAAAGTTGTGCTAGCCAAGTAATGAATAGTAAGGAGGTGGGATGTTTTAAAGACTAAAATACCTTAACTTTGGAAAGTCTATAAATAGAAGAGCTTGCAAGTCATTTTGTTGGTTGTTCAAATAATCCGAAGTGCTTAAGTGTTAGAGAGAATAAGCTAGTAATAAGTCATTCCATAAGTAAGAAGAAGAAGCAAGCTACCTTACCAAGACAACAAAAGTAAGATTTCTTCTCCAATTATCTTCTATCTCTACCATGATAGGTTGATAAGAAAAGTTGGATTAAGAAACATAAATGAGTAGGTAATGAACTTAAGCCAATTAAGTTGGCAATAAGTCATTTAAGTTAACAAAAGTTATAACTTATGAGAAAATATTATGAACTTATAAGGAGGTTATTAAGAGAATTGTTATGAAGATAAAGGAATTTATATGATCATGTGTATCATGTATACCTAAGTTGAGTTATATGTTGAGAACATATAAGAAATGCTGTTTAAGAAACTTAAATTGTCATAAGTCATTAACAATGAAATCTTAAGTAGTTTATAAATTGACAAGTTATAAGCTCATAAAGAATAAGTTAAAATCCAACAATGAATATAAGTATGTTGAGATGTTCACATGAAGAATAGACTTCACTTGTAATGTTGAACAAATCATAAGAAGGAAGATTTGCCGGAAATTGCACGATTGGACGACAATCGTCGAATTCGTAAAATTCTCGGAATGGAAGTCAAAATTTGTGTTTGATCACGGAATTATTGCTTTACAATGGAGTTAAGTCATATTTGACATTTAAGAGTTGCGGACTCAAAAATGACCGGATTCCGACTTAGAACGAAGAAACGAGCGTTGAACGTTCACGAACGTTTATCGTTTTCGTTAAAAATGAACCAATAGGGGATTTTTTAGCAAACAAAGTCAAATAGATAAAATTCTTAGATGATCATGTAGATTAGGTAATTTGTGAACCGTAGGCTTTTGAACGAGCCAATTCGGACTTATAACGAAGAAGTTATGCGTCCGGGAAGTTCGCAAAATTTTAAAACTACAATTTTTTTCTGGTGCACAGAGTTGGCGCCACGGCGCCAACCCCAGGCAAATGACCGGCGCCCCAGCGCCATGCACAGTACAAAACCTTCTGGAGAGTGGCGCCGCAGCGCGGCCCATTACATAAGGACTCGCGCCCCAGCGCCATGTCCGAGACATGCTAGAATAGGGCTCGCGCCGCAGCGCGAGATGTAAGTATAGGACCGGCGCCGCAGCGCCAGTCTCAGAACAAGGATGATCAAGAATGTTCTGAGTACAAAGAAAGGAAATGGAAATAAACATAAACTTAAGGAAGGTAATGTAACATTGTTTAAACTTTGTTAAACCTTAAGGAATGTAATGTAAAGGTTAAGATAGCCTAGTCAAGGATAAATGCAATGGTAATGATAAACCGGAACGAATAGTAACTGAATCTAATACACAATTAGATTGAGAAGAAAGGTAAGATATAGTCGTATACATACTTGATAATATGTGACCTAATGTAAGGCATTATGTGATCATGTACTGTAGGGACTTGAAAGACTTAAACATAAAGTTAATATACGGTAGCAGACTCTAAAGGCAAGTATTCTAACTCTTGTTTCAGTTCAATCTGAACAAGTTTAAGATTCATGTATTCTTTCGCATGGATTGAGGTATGTTGAGGTTAAAGCCAATTCCTTTGGCGAAACTTGATAATCTACTCTTGTATTATCAAATGTTGCTGTCTTTTGTCAACTACTTGATATGGTTTTCAAAAGAAGACTGAAATGTTAAACAAATGTTTTTTCGGTAAAACGACAGGCACGTGAGGTTGCCAAATGATTAAACGTGCATAAGTTTAATGGATGCAGTGTTGATCAACATAGAGTACAATAGGCTGATCACCTAGAAGTGCTCGTAAGTAATATCGGGCTTACGGAATTCGATCCGGGTTGTCCTTTTTCAAATAAATAAGGAATACTCTAGGTCTCTGACCGGGGTGAATGTTTTACTAAATCTTGTTATTATTGTAACACATTTTGAAAGAAAAGATGAAGTGCTATTTTGAATTATCAATAGTACTTCGTAACTATTGTTCAGTTATTGAAGATATACGATTCGTATGTGTCAAGCATGTTGTTATTGAATTGTTATACTTGCTGAGCTAGCCATGCTCACTCTTGCTTGAGCTATATGAATGCAGCTAAGACTGAACGTCCCGAAGGATCAAAAAGGGATAAAGGAAAAGCTAAGGCAGATTGTTAAGCTGTCTTGTAATAGTATAGGTCTATTGTTGTAATGTAACTGATATTATGATAAAGAACCTTTGTAATGGGTATAGAACCTGAGAAATTGTAAATATTACTTTAATATATAGAAGTTATATTCGTTCTTTGAGACTATTCAATTAGATGAATGTATAAATGTTGTACAGTATAGCACCATCTTTCGGGTTGAAAGATACCCGGATTTGGGGGCGCTACAAGTTGGTATCAAAGCCTAGGTTATAAAACTTAAGGGGGAAAATAGAACCTTAAGTCATAACCTTAAGAAAGAATAAAGAAGTAAAAGATGGAAAGTAACTCTATAAAAATGCATTATATTATGTTATGTGTTTCTATTATTTCACTGACGTGTACTAATCAAACTATATTATTTTATTGTAGATGTCAGGAGAAAATGATATGTATAGAGATATACATGTAGTGAGCGAGGATTCGGTTAATTGGGTAGAGATACTACCAAATCCTGTAGCCATAGAACCAGAAGTGGTGATAATTGAGTCCGGAGACTCAGACGATTTAGACTATATGTCTATATTTGATGGCATGATAGAGGAGGAGGTGGACGTGATGTCCTTTGATCAGGTTCCACCTACAGAGGAATTGTCTACGGGAGAATCAATGAAGGCATTCTTTATGTCAGTATTGGATAGAAATATCCATTATTGCCAAGAGGTTAAGGAGTTGAAAGAGGAACTCCAAGCTGTCCGGGAGGACAAGGCTAGTATGGAAGGAATGTGGGAAGAGGAGCACGATAATAGAGTCCTAGCTATGGACAAGGTTCGAGATTTGAAAGAAGAAGTCTTTGAGCTCAAACAGGAGCTAAAGACTAAACAGTGGAAGTTGGAGAGGATGTCCTATATACGTAGGAGTTCTCATGTAGATTTCCAGCAGCAGTTAGCTGGATATCAGATTGAAGCAGGACAGACAAGTCATACCATCAGTAGAGATGTTGTTGCCGGTTTGGCCAGAGTAGACTTTGAGAATGCCTTACGGCAGATGTAATCTAGCAATAGCTGGAGTAGCTTAGATATGTAAATATTATATATCTAGTAGTGACGTAAAACCCTCTTTTGTATAAACTAAGGGTAGTCTTTTGTAAATCCCAATTTTTGAAGTAATTACGGGATGGTAATGTAATCAGCTAAGGCTGAGTAATGTAAACAATGTAGTGTTATACTACAAGTTATGAATTAATATAAGTCTTTTCTTGGAAAATATTGAGTAATGAGTATGATTTATTGTTTTATTATAAATAATAACAAACCAACAAGAATAAAGTAATAATGATGTGTTATTTTCTTAACGGCAAAATGCCGCCAAGAAGGAGACAACAAAATCAAGACGCTAATGTTAACCAACTAGAGGGTGGTCCGGTTAATCCAATGCAGGAATTCGTTAATCTTTTAACGGCTACATTTAATAGAACGGGGGCTAATATACCTGTGATTCCTGGAGTAGTACGAGCTACTACTTTTAAGGATTTTAAAAGTGTAGGTTTGTCGGAGTTCAAAGGAACTACGGACCCTATAGAAGCCCAGACTTGGGTAAAAGAAATCAAGAAAGTATTTGTAATAGCAAATGTTGAGGAGGGTTAAAAGGTTGCCTTTGCAACCTATTTGATGAAAGGAGAGGCCAACTTCTGGTGGGAGGCAAACCAGGCTAGGGCCGATATATGAAATCTAACGTGGGAAAGGTTTAAGGAGATTTTGTTCGAGAACTATTCTCCCACGAGTATGCAAGGAAGGATGGAAATGAGGTTTCTTGAATTAAAACAAGGGGATATGACAGTTCCCCAGTATGCTGCCAAGTTTAATGAACTGGCACGATTCGCTCCACATCAAGTGGACACTGAAGTGAGAAAGGCTAGAAGGTTTGAGCAAGGTTTGAAACCTTAGCTCTATAGCCAAATCTCGGTGTTCCAAAGTACTTCCTTTGGAACCATACTAGAAAAGGCAATTATTGCCGAAGGTGGGAATGAGGCTCTTAGCCTGTACCACAAGGATAAGAAAAAAAAGGGCAAGGGTGATGGAGGATCCAAGACCGAGGGAGCCAGTGGAAGTGGCAACGATAAAAAGAGGAAGGGCTTTAACTCTGGGAATGCCAGAGTAAAACAAGGGGATTCTAAGAGAAGGATGGAGACCTGTAAAACCTGCGGGAAGACTCACTTAGGAGTCTGTCTCAAAGGAAAGGCAGTATGTTATAATTGTGGACAGGAAGGGCACATTTTGCCTAACTGTCCAAATCCAAAGAAAAATCATGGATGCTTTGTATGTGGATCAACTGACCACATAGCAAAGAACTGCCCGAAGAAGGGGACGAAAGGAAATAAGGGAACTAATAGCGGTAAGTTAGCTATTAGTGGTCCAACTCAGTCGGGGAAATCAATGGCTCGCACTTTTAATATGACGGTCCAAGATGTTGTGGCATCAGGGGATGTAGTTGCAGGTATTATTTCGATCAATAACATAAATGCATACGTGCTTTTTGATTCGGGTGCTACTTGTTCGTTTATAGCATGTGATTTTGCTAGACGACTAGAATTATTTCCCAAAAAATTACCTATACCTTTGAACATTAAGGTAGCAAATGAGGAGATAATTCCTGTTGAAAATATTCATAGGAGTTGTTGCGTAGAGGTACGGGGTTGTAAGTTATCGGTAGATTTAATACCGATAAAGTTAGGAGATTTCGACGTAATTTTTGGAATGGATTGGTTAATTAATCATAGAGAAATTATAGATTGCCAAAAGAAATGTGTGAGAATCAATTCGTTGAAGCAACCTTCGATAGTATTTTACGGTAGTAAGTTGCCGGGACGTCCGTGTTGCCTTACGATGACACAAACTAGAAAATTATTAAGGAAGGGTTGCGTAGGTTACCTATGCCATGTTGTGGATACCCAGAGAGTGGGAGCAACTATAGAACAAATACCTATAGTAAATGAGTTCATGGATGTATTTCCAAGTGAGTTACCGGGGTTACCGCCGGATAGAGAGATCGAATTTGTGATAGACATTGTGCCAGGAGCGGCACTAGTCTCAAGGGCACCGTATCGTATGGCGCCTATGAAAATGAAAGAACTAATGGTTCAGTTACAAGAACTATTGGATAGAAAGTACATTCAACCAAGTTTTTCTCCGTGGGGGGCACCAGTGTTGTTTGTCAAGAAGAAAGACGGATTGTTAAGGCTTTGTATTGACTATCGGGAGTTGAACAAGTTAACGATAAAGAATAAATACCCATTGCCCAGGATCGATGATCTCTTTGGTAAATTAAACGGGGCAAAGTATTTTTCTAAAATAGATTTGCGGACGGGGTATCATCAGTTGAAAGTTAGGAAGGAAGATGTACCAAAAACGGCATTCAGGACTCGTTATGGTCATTACGAGTTTCTAGTAATGTCATTTGGGTTGACGAATGCACCAGCTGCATTTATGGATATGATGAACAGAGTGTTCAAACCATATTTGGACCAGTTCGTCATTATGTTTATTGATGATATTCTAGTCTATTCTAAGACGCCAGAAGATCATGCTGAACACTTAAGATTAGTGTTGGAAACACTAAGGAAGGAGAAGCTATATGCAAAATTCACCAAATGTGAATTTTGTCTGGAAAAGGTGCAGTTTTTAGGTCATGTCATTGACCAAGAGGGGATTTCAGTACATCCAGCGAACGTGGAAGCAGTGATGAATTGGGAACTGCTGAAAACGCCGATTGAGGTGCGGAGTTTCCTAGGGTTAGCAGGGTACTATCGAAGATTTATCCAAGATTTTTCGAAGATAGCTACCCTGTTGACTAATTTGACAAGGAAGACGGTGAAATATGTATTGACGGATAAATGTGAAGACAGTTTTCAAGAACTGAAGAAAAGATTAAGTGAAGCGCCTATTTTGTCATTACCTGATGACACAGGAAATTTTGTAGTATACAGTGATGCTTCGCATAGAGGACTTGGTTGTGTGTTTATGCAACATGGCAAAGTCATTGCATATGCGTCACGGTAGTTGAAGGATTATGAGAAAGTTTATCCAACTCATGATCTGGAACTGGCCGCAGTAGTATTTACCCTAAAGATATGGAGACATTATCTTTATGGGAAAAATGTGAGATATATACGGACCATAAAAGTCTAAAGTATATCTTCACTCAGAAGGAGTTGAATATGAGACAGAGGAGATGGCTAGGGTTGATAAAGGATTATGATTGTGAAATCATGTATCACCCTGGAAAAGCCAATGTAGTTGCTGACGCCTTAAGTAGGAAGGGTCGGGAAAATTTGTCTATGTTAACGGCTCAAAATGAGTTAATAACAGAAATGGCTAGGATGGAATTAGAGGTAAAGTTGCCAGTTGAGGCGGAGCAGAGACTGTTTGCGACGGAGATGCAGTCTACCATCGTAGAAAGAGTCAAGGAAGTACAACTCACAACATACAAGTGTAATCAAATGAAGAAGCGGTTATCTGAGAAGGAAGATGCTAAGTATAGTCTTGATAATGAAGGATTATTAAGATTTAAGGGAAGAATTTGGGTTCCGAATGAGACGGAATTAAAGGAGAAAGTGTTACAAGAAGCTTATAATTCGAGGTACTCGATACATCCTGGTAGCACTAAGATGTATCAATACCTTCGACAAAGTTTTTGGTGGCCGAACATGAAGGGAGAAATAGCAGAGTATGTGAGTAGGTGCTTGACTTGTCAAAAAGTTAAGGCCGAACATCAACGACCCAGTGGCTTATTACAGTCATTGGAGATTCCAGAATGGAAGTGGGAGCATATCACGATGGACTTCGTGGTGGGACTTCCGACAACGCAAAAAGGGTACGATTCGATCTGGGTAATAGTGGACCGGTTGACGAAGTCGGCTCACTTTTTGCCAATAAGGGTCAAGTATAACTTAGACCAATTAGCTAAACTTTATGTTAAGGAAATCATTTCCAGACATGGAGTACCGGTATCGATTATGTCAGATCGTGATCCACGATTCACATCGAACTTTTGGAGGAGTTTGCAAGAGCAGTTGGGAACACAGCTGAAGTTAAGCACGACTTATCATCCTCAGACTGATGGGCAGAGCGAGAGAACAATTCAGACGTTAGAAGACATGTTGAGGTCTTACGTTATGGATTTCATAGGTAGTTGGGATGATCACCTACCACTAGTAGAGTTTGCGTATAACAATAGTTATCATGCAAACATAGGTATGCCGCCTTATGAAGCTCTATATGGGAGAAAATGCAAAACACCTTTGTGTTGGGATGAGGTGGGAGAACGCCGTATGCTAGGACCAGAATTGGTGCAGCAAACAGCGGAGGTGGTGAAGTTAATTCAGATGCGTCTTGTCACGGCTCAAGATGGACAGAAAAAGTATGCGGACTCACATAGACAAATTCGAGAGTTTGAGGTGGGTTCATATGTATTTCTAAAGGTATCTCCCTGGAAAGGAAAGATACGCTTTGGAAAGAAAGGAAAGTTAAGTCCAAGGTTTATAGGACCTTTTGAAGTGTTAAAACGGGTGGGAGAGGTAGCTTATATGATAGCATTAGCTCCAGACCTAGAACGAATACATAACGTGTTTCACGTATCTGTATTACATCCATATAAGCCAGATTATAAGCATGTAATCGAGTATGAGCCAATTCATATCGAGAAAGACTTAACATATGAAGAGTTGCCGATGTAAATCATCGATAGAAAGGAACAAGTTCTGAGGAACTAGGTAATACCATCAGTGAAGGTATTATGGAGGAACCACGATGCTGAAGAAGCAACGTGGGAACTAGAAGAAAAGATGAAGAAAAATTTTCCACATCTATTTGATTAAAGTAAGACGAGATTCTGGGGACAGAATCTTTATAAGGGGGGAAGAATGTAACGACCGAGAAATTCGGATCTTATTGTAAAATGATTTTATAAATATAAATAATAATAAAATCTTATCCTATGTGTTATCAAGATGGTTGTCGTTATATAACCTAGTGACATTGGAATGTCGTAGTATTTGAGCTACGTGGATTAATTAAAGTGTTTGAATTTTCAAGACGAAAATAAAAGTTTTTCGAGAAATTTTCCGAAAAACACTATTCATCGGTATTTGCTCGGGATATAATTTTGGATTTCCGAGAAATACGTAATGATGGAATAATAAGGTGAGATGGATTATGTAATAAAAATCTAGTTATAGAAAAAACGATATTTCGCTTGTGGACTTAATTTATAAACGTTAAGGAAGGCGAAATAGTAATGAATATGTACTAATGGTATGATACTTATGTATTGTACAAAGAAATGGAAATGAGTATAATACGAAGTATTATACGAGTTTGTATGAAGGATGAAAAACGGTATACAAATTCTATAGGAATTAGAATACAAGAATAATGCATAAACTATAAGTATATGTATTAAAGTAATGTTAATGGACTTGAAAGGATTGGCTAGGATTTTGTATAAAGCCAAGTGAATTAAAGGGTTAAGGCCCAAACATAAATTAATAAACCAATGAGAGCTATTAATGCAAAGCCCAAAGGATTTATAAATCCAAGCCCAAGCTAGAATAAAATGAATTGGTTGACCCATGGGGCAAAACCATATTAATATGGTAAATGTGTGATGACCAAGATAAGTGGCGACCAAGAATGTGTGGTGACCAAGTGAGGTGGTGATCAAGTAAATGTGATGATCAAGTAGGAGTATTGACCAAGACTTTTAATTAATGACCAAGTGTAGGATTAAAGTTGTGCTAGCCAAGTAATGAATAGTAAGGAGGTGGGATGTTTTAAAGACTAAAATACCTTAACTTTGGAAAGTCTATAAATAGAAGAGCTTGCAAGTCATTTTGTTGGTTTTTTAAATAATCCAAAGTGCTTCAGGGTTAGAGAGAATAAGCTAGCAATAAGTCATTCCATAAGTAAGAAGAAGAAGCAAGCTACCTTACCAAGACAACAAAAGTAAGATTTCTTCTCCAATTATCTTCTATCTCTACTATGATAGGTTGATAAGAAAAGTTGGATTAAGAAACATAAATGAGTAGGTAATGAACTTAAGCCAATTAAGTTGGCAATAAGTCATTTAAGCTAACATAAGTTATAACTTATGAGAAAATAATATGAACTTATAAGGAGGTTATTAAGAGAATTGATATGAAGATAAAGGAATTTATATGATCATATGTATCATGTATACCTAAGTTGAGTTATATGTTGAGAACATATAAGAAATGATGTTTAAGAAACTTAAATTGTAATAAGTCATTAACAATGAAATCTTAAGTAGTTTATAAATTGACAAGTTATAAGCTCATGAAGAATAAGTTAAAATCCAACAATGAAAATAATTATGTTGAGATGTTCACATGAAGAATAGACTTCACTTGTAATGTTGAACAAATCATAAGAAGGAAGATTTGCCGGAAATTGCACGATTGGACGACAATCGTCGAATTCGTAAAATTCTCGGAATGGAAGTCAAATTTTGTGTTTGATCACGGAATTATTGCTTTACAATGGAGTTATGTCATATTTGGCATTTAAGAGTTGAGGACTCGAAAATGACCGGATTCCGACTTAGAACGATGAAACGAGCGTTGAACGTTCACGAACGTTTATCGTTTTCGTTAAAAATGAACCAATAGGGGAATTTTTAGCAAACAAAGTCAAATAGATAAAATTCTTGGATGATCAAGTAGATTAGGTAATTTATGAACCGTAAGCTTTTGAACGAGCCAATTCGGACTTATAACGAAGAAGTTATGCGTCCGGGAAGTTCGCAAAATTTTAAAACTGCAATTTTTTTCTGGTGCACAGAGTTGGCGCCGCGGCGCCAACCCCAGGCAAATGACCGGCACCCCAGCGCCATGCACAGTACAAAACCTTCTGGAGAGTGGCGCCGCAGCGCGGCCCATTACATATGGACTTGCGCCCCAGCGCCAAGTCCGAGACATGCTAGAATATGGCTCGCGCCGCAGCGCGAGATGTAAGTATAGGACCGGCGCCGCAGCGCCAGTCTCAGAACAAGGATGATCAAGAATGTTATAAGTACAAAGAAAGGAAATGGAAATAAACACAAACTTAAGGAAGGTAATGTAACATTGTTTAAACTTTGTTAAACCTTAAGGAATGTAATATAAAGGTTAAGATAGCCAGCCTAGTCAAGGATAAATGCAATGGTAATGATAAACTGGAACGAATAGTAACTGAATCTAATACACAATTAGATTGAGAAGAAAGGTAAGATATAGTCGTATACATACTTGATTATATGTGACCTAATGTAAGGCATTATGTGATCATGTACTGTAGGGACTTGAAAGACTTAAACATAAAGTTAATATACGGTAGCAGACGCTAAAGGCAAGTATTCTAACTCTTGTTTCAGTTCAATCTGAACAAGTTTAAGATTCATGTATTCTTTCGCATGGATTGAGATATGTTGAGGTTAAAGCCAATTCCTTTGGCGAAACTTGATAATCTACTCTTGTATTATCAAATGTTGCTGTCTTTTGTCAACTACTTGATATGGTTTTCAAAAGAAGACTGAAATGTTAAAAAAATGTTTTGTCGGTAAAACGATAGGCACGTGAGGTTGCCAAATGATTAAACGTACATACGTTTAATGGATGTAGTGTTGATCAACATAGAGTACAATAGGCTGATCACCTTGAAGTGCTCGTAAGTAATATCGGGCATACGAAATTCGTTCCAGGTTGTCCTTTTTCAAATAAAGAAGGAATACTCGAGGTCTCTGACCGGGGTGAATGTTTTACTAAATCTTGTTGTTATTGTAACACATTTTGAAAGAAAAGATGAAGTGCTATTTTGAATTATCAATAGTACTTCATAACTATTATTCAGTTATTGAAGATAACTTTTAATATTTAAAGGATAATTTTATTAATAATTTAATATTAATAACTATTAATTTATTATTAATGATATTAAATTTATTTAATAATAAATGGTTTAAAAATAATTTTATTAAGTTGAAAATCATTTAAAAAAGATATAAATGAATTAAAAATATTTTAAGTTATAATTAAAGACTTTTAATATTTTGATAAATACTACATTAATATTTAAATATTAATGATAATTATTTAAAAATGATTTTAATTGTTTTAAAAATTATTTAAGGGTAATATTAATACTTTAAAAATATTTTAAGTTATTATAAATAATTTTAATATTTTGAAAATGATTTCATTAATAGTTTAATATTAATTAAATATTAATGATAATTGAAATATTTAATATTTAAGTCATTTAATAATGATTCCGATGTTTGAAAATTCATGATAAATTATAATAAATGTTTAATAATTATTATAAGTCATTTAAAAATAATATGACTAATACTTGAAGATATTGAGTTACAGAATAGAGTCTTAGACGCGATAATTACCCGTTAAAGTCGTCGATACACCGACATGTTTTAGAAATTGATCTGAACTTAGATAATTTAATTAGGTATGTGTTTATTTGTGATTCAATGGTTGCTAAACATATGTGATAATGTGATTAGGTTATGTGTTGACTGCAATAAACAGTATTATGTGTTACGATATGTTATTCTAATCAGTAAAATGATCTTATTACTGATAGGTTGTTATTCAAAAGATAAAACTAAGTCGTGAATTGTAAGCAGCGTATCAGGCAAGTATCTTACCTTTGCATTTTCTTTATGCAATGGACATGAGTAAAAATGTTTCTAAATTATATTATTATTTTACAGATTATTAACCCTATATTAAATACGCTCATTGCTTATCAACATGTTAGTATATGGTAATTCAGATATATATTCTGTTCGTTAATTTCTATAAATGGTTATACAAGTGTCCCCACTTGGATAATCATTGTATTTAATCACATGGGGATACACCTTTGTCAATTACCCGTATATATATATATATATATATATATATATATATATATATATATATATATATATATATATATATATATATATATATACGGTCAGTCTCTAAAGCGAACCTTAAAGAGCGAACCAAAGACGAACCGTCGTCTTTGGTGTCTATGGCGACGGTTCGTTCCGTCGCCATAGCCATGTAGTATTTGGCGACGGGTCGAACCGTCGCCATAGACACCAAAGACGACGATTCGTCTTTGGTTCGCTTTTTAAAGTTCGCTTTAGAGCCTCTCCGTATATATATATATATATATATATATATATATATATATATATATATATATATATATATATATATATATATATATATGTTGAATTGTAGATTATTGTTGAACAAGATAAAACCTTTGATTTGGAACCTAGACAAGTATGAATATCCCTACACGGGAAAACTTTTATGCGCCCAAGGCGGACAGAGTGAACGATACTCTCATTCTTGCATGTAGTGTTGATCAATACAGGGTACAACGGGCTGATCAGCCCCGCGCCTGTAAGTTATGACGATTTGCAGATGAATTTCTGTTTAACCTTTTCGAAAATGAAAATAATGTTCATAGTATGTCACCTTAACCCTATTTATAGTCATTACGTAGTTTCAAAAATTTGAAAGAAGGTAGTTATGTTATTATTATCAGCATAGATTACTTCACAACTATTGATCTGTTGTAGAAGGGTAGTATAAAGAAAATATTTAAATTCTTTCAACTTATATATATATATATATATATATATATATATATATATATATATATATATATATATAATTGTTATTACTTGTTGGGCACTCAAATGCTCATCCTTGCTTAATTTAAATGTTTTCAGCCAAGTGTGAAGAACAAAAAGCTCATGCAAAAACAAAGGAAAAGGAAAGCTAACCAAATAAGATTTGTGGTATTCTATGTAATAGTTTGAAACTATTAAGATAATGAGATATATATTATCTATCATGATATGTAATGAATGTAATAAAGGTTACGTACTTGGGAGCTAGACTCTGATAATCATGTAAATTAGGTTGATCTTTATATTATTGTTATTATTATTAGTATTATTCTGCTCATAGAAATGGTATCGTGAAGCACCGAATTTGGGTTTCAAGTACTTGGATTTGGAGGCTTTACAGGTTGGTATCAAAGTTTAGGGTTAAAAACCATAGGTGGGCTAGACCTTAGGCTATAACCTTAGAACAGAGGGAAACGTTAAAAATATAAAGAACTCATATAGAGTTTAAAAAGAGATGAATTGAATATATTCATCGTCAAACAAGATAAAAGATAATTATATAAAACTATTATTTGTTTTGTGTATATACTATATGCTAGTCAGGATAATTTATATGTGTAGATGTTTGGTGGAAAAGGCTTGTTATATGCATATAGCATGAAGAAGGATCAAACCCATACACTCGAGCTGATATCGAAGCCAATAGCTGAAATGGAGGCTCACAATGCAAACAACTCAGACGATGTGGTTATTGTAGAAAGCGTAGTACCAGATCTAGAGATGGTAGAGCTGACAGATAGTGATTCAGAAACTAAAGTTAAAGCTGAGCAAGCATCAACGGAGGTGCAGGATCTGAGGAACAAGGTTTCTTCTCTGGAAAGGTTGTGGGAAATAGAAAAGCTATTGAATAGTCAATTGCGACAGGCGTTAATAGAAATAATGGAAGAACAAGATAAGCTTAAAATCCAAATTGATCAGATGGGAGCCACAAGCAACACGTCGTGTGTAGCTCCAAACAATAAGGGGAAAAGAAAGATAGAAGACCATGACGTAGGAAAACCTGATAAGAAGAAAGGGAGAAGAATATATTATCTTTGCGGTTATGAAGGACGTACTACTCTGTATTATCCTGACTACAAACCAGGAGCATGTTTTATCTGTGGGATAGAAGGTCATCAGGCGAAAGGTTGTCCAAGTAAAAAGGCGTAGTGAATAAATAGTATAGGTTCTGTGATAAAGGTGTGTTTAATGTAATATATATGATAAGTATGTCTGTGTAATGTAATATTCTAAAACTTTTGTAATGATCAAGTTTGTAAATCCCTACTTTTGTGGTCACAAAGGGATAACTGATGTTTAAAGTATTATATGCTATGCTATGTATAATATTAAACAAGTTGAATGAATATGAATCTAAGTTTGAGAAATGAAACAAGTTTAAAATATTAAACTTATGCGATAAGGTTTAGAATGTAAGTTAAATTTATGATTTTATTTAATCAGATAATGCCGCCAAGACGTCGAACTCGAAATCAAAGGGCAGAAGAATATGTCAATAACTTTGAGGGACAACAACAAGCAGACCCGATGCAGCACTTTGCGAACATGATAGAACAAGCTATGCAGCAAGGGATACCAGTCGTTGGGAACCAGCCAGATAATCACTTGGCGAACTTCAAGGATTTTAAGGCTGTGGGACCACCAAAATTCAAAGGTAAAACTGACCATGTTGAAGCCCAGACTTGGGTTAAGGAGATTGAAAAGGCGTTTGTGATAGCTTAGGTAGCTGAAGTGCATAAGACTACTTTTGCCACTTACATGATGAAGGGTGAGGCAAATTTCTGGTGGGAAGCGAATCAAGCTAAGGCAGGAGCAGGTGTAGTTGCATGGGATACGTTCAAAACATTGTTTTTTGGAAACTATTTTTCACCAAGTATGCAGGCTAGGATGGTGGTAAAATTTTTAGAGTTGAAGCAGGAGAATATGACGGTGTCCGAATATGCCGTAAAATTTAATGAGTTAGCTAGGTTTGCCCCGCATCAAGTTGATACGGAGGCTAGAAAAGCGAGAAGGTTTGAGCTGGGATTAAAACCCTGGCTCTATAACAAGTTGACAGTGTTACAGATTTCTATATTTACAGCACTCATGGAGAAAGCGATTATTGTTGAGGAGGGGAGTGAGGCTATGAGCCTCTACAACAAGGAGAGGAAGAATAAAGGTAAGGTAGAAGGAACTGGGAAGGTAGGAATTAATAGTGGAAGCAGGAGTGGAGATGGCAAGAGGAAGGGGAACTACTTTGGGAATGTGCAGGTGAAACAGGAAGGAGTTAAGAAGCCAGCGGTGCAGTGCAAGACTTGTGGAAAGAACCACTCTGGGGAGTGTTTGAAAGGAAAATTCGTTTGCTACAAGTGCGGGCAGGAGGGCCATATCTCTCCCAACTGCCCTATCCTAGAATGAATAGTGGGTGTTTTCTGTGCAGATCGATTGAACACAAGGTGAAGGATTGTCCGAAGAGGAGGGCGGAGGCAGGAAGTGTGAATACTGGCACTGGCAGTGGGACTTTAGCATTCACGGGACCTACGTCATCGAGCAAGCCAACAAAATCAATAGCAAGGGTCTACAACATGACTGTCCAGGATGCGATGGCAGCTGGCAATGAAATTTAAAGTATTATTCGTATAACTTTTATTTTCTGTTACATGATTTTCCTATATATAGTAAATTATTTTATAAAGAAAATTTGAGGGACGAAAATTTGAGTTCTTTTAGAAATCATATTTTCGTTTAATCAGAAAGACAAGCTTTATGTGAATAGTTAAAGATCAGTTCGATTAAAATATGATCGAGATCTACTTGCGAAGATTGTGTGTGCTATATACCCGTGTATGTATAGGTTTTAAAACGGTGATTCCGAGGACGGAATCTTTATAATGGAGGGTGAATGTAACAACCCGATATTTTCTATATAATTAAATCAGAAATTTCGCGTATAATTTTTTTTTATTTTAAGGATGAAGATTTGTACAAGATAATGTGTATATGTATTTATGTGATAAATAAAAATATATTTATTACATGAATATTTGCAAATGATTTTATTTTAGAATTATTGATTATTATAAAGTATATTCTTATAATAATTAATTTTATAGTAGAAATGTTTTTATTAATTATTTTCCAAGAAAATATAAGCATATATTATTTAAATAATATATGAAGTGATAATTATAATAATTATTTTATTATATGAATTTTAGTACAGATTATTAAGTTAATTATTTTACCTTAATTATTAAGGTTAAATATGGGAGAATAAATCAGATATGGAATCCAAACCCTAATTTTGAATTTTTATCAAGGGATGAGAATAATAATATAATATTAATTATATTCTGATTTTTTTTTTCAGTGCTATAAATATGTACTATATGTACGTATTGATAATGGTTGGTCAATTATGGTGTATTATGACCAAACCCTAACAATATTTTTGTAAATCTTAGTATTACTGTTAAACCCTAATTTCAAAGTCAAAGTGGGACTTTAAAAAATTAGTTAAGACACTGTGTTATGTGGTGTATGATGTGTATTATAAAGATTTGATGCTAATTAGGAAAACCCTAATTATATGAGACCTTAATTGCAAATTTAAAACCCTAATTTCTTAAATTAAAAACCTTAAATAATACTTAACTAATTGCTAAGTGGAAACCCTAATTTAAAACTCAATTATGAGTTCGAGACTATTACATAACTGTGTAATATGAATTATGTGTGTATTATTTAATATTATATTGATTAGGTAAACCCTAATTAATATTTAAAAATATTAAATTCTAGAAAACTTATTATTTAAATTATAAACCCTAAATTGTAAACCCTAATTATTGTAATTAGTAGGGTTAATTATAATTAGTGATTACAACCTTAATGTTCTTGTATAATGTATTTAGAAACCTAACCTAATTAAGAAAAGCTTAATTTTGTAATTTTTAGAAATTAATTTTTTTAAAACTAAAATTTTATATTTCTCAAAACCTAATTGCTAAATCTTATAAATGTTATGTACTAAACCTTAGGGTTAAACCCTAAGGGTCAAACCCTAAGGGTTTCCTAAATGACAAAATGGCCATTAAAATCACAAGCAAAAACACTATATTGCCCTTGTATTATTAAAGCTAAAGGCTTAGATTTTGACCTAGGAAGAGTTGTTGGCCAACCCTATACAAACCCATGTGACAAATCTCAGAAAAATCAACACATATCAACAATTATATCATACGAGTTCATTGCATGCAACATCTATATAAGATCAAGGAGAGAGAAAATGTTATTTGTTAACTCATTTTGTGCACAATACTCAACCTAACTCTATCAAACCCATCACCTCCTAAAATTGTTGCTAGATCAGTCCCCAAGACCAACCCCGCATTTACCAAAAAACAGATCAAGAAGTCAGAATCAAGAATTAGTTCATAAGAGGCATAAAACCTAAGCCAAATATTTGATCATGTATGCTATGTTAGATCTGGTGTTTTTATGTTTAATCATGTGTTATAAGGTGTTAATAAATGATCTGGGTTGCTAGATGTTAGATCCATAACATCTAGAGGCTCGGATTTGATGATTTTGCAAATCTGGATAAATTTTTAAAATGAGTCTGATAACCAAATGTCAGACCCTGTCGATCTTAATCTGTTTTGTGTTTTTGCTGTTTAAATGTTTACACATGAAGTTTGTTATGTCATCTTTCATCTGGGACTTGATTCAGAGTCAGATCTATTGTAGATTTGAAGTTATGATCGGTCAAAACCCGTTGACCGGGCATGAACAGACGAATTATGGGTAACCCAGAAAATTGTTTTTGACGTCTGACAATGTTTTGAGTGGCATAGATCTATCAGTTATTAAGTGTTATGATGGCATGTTTGTAACCAAGTTGTAGCCTGCTAGATCTACTCTAATTGTAGACTGGAGTAGCTGGTCAAACTAGCTTGCTTGATCACGAACTTGGTTTTCTGGGAAACCCAGAAAACTCAAGAACAACCTCTCTGACAAGGTTTGACCGGAGGATAGATTACGATTATGCTGTAGTTCGATTGATCTGATGAATGTTATGTGTACCTTGTCATATAGAATATAAGTTTGAACCATAAAAATAACTTGTTAATGACCAGAACCTAAAGAAATTTGAGCCTCAAATTGGACCCTCGAGACTGACTGGGTTTCTAAGTAACCCAGAAAACCCAGAAAGCTCTGACAGTGAGTTTAAAGGGACAGATCTCTTTATTGTTATGTTGTATGACCTTGTTAGTTGTTATATCATGTAGTATTACATTAGTAGTACATGATCAAAGTTGTAACATGTCCTGAAACACATTACACCGTGCACGATTCATGGTCTATCACCCACGAAACTGCCTCATGAATGTTCAAGAATATGAAGAACACCTATAGCGACAGTTCTGTCACTATAGGTGGTCTTTAGCGACAGATTATTTATAAAAATAATATTTATATTAAATAATTATAGAAAATTAGTTTTTAATTATTAAAAATACAAAATAAATTATTAAAAATAATTTTAAATTCTGAAAATTAGTTTTTAATTATTTTAAGTATATTTCATAAATATTTAATATTTTTGAAATATTATTGGTATTTAATTTATTTAATTATAATATTAAATAAATTAGTTAAAAATGATTTTAATACTTGAAAAATCATTAAAATTATATTATGGTATAAGAAAATATTTTAAGTTATTTTTAATGACTTTTAATATTTTGTGATGAAATTCATTAATAAATTAATATTAATGATAATTAAGTTATTTACTAAATGAATTAAATAAATCAATTAAAAATGATTGTATTGTATTAAAAATTATTTTAAATAATAATAAGGTAATTAAAAATATTTTAGGCTATAAAATATAACTTTAAATATTTAAAGATAAATTTTATTAATTAATTATTATTAATGATATTAAAATTATTTAATAATTATATTAAATAACTGAGTTTAAAAATGATTTTAATATTAGAAAAATTATTTTAAATGAAAATAAAGTGTTTAAAGATATTTGGAGTTATAAAATATAAATTTTAATATTTAAAGGATAATTTCATTAATAATTTACTATTAATTATTATTAATTTATTATTAATGATATTAAATTTATTTAATAATAAATGGTTTAAAAATGATTTTATTAAGTTAAAAATCATTTAAAAAGGATATAAATGAATTAAAAATATTTTAAGTTATAATTAAAGACTTTTAATATTTTGATAAATATTACATTAATATTTAAATATTAATTATAATTATTTAAAAATGATTTTAATTGTTTTAAAAATCATTTAAGGGTAATATTAATACTTTAAAAATATTTTAAGTTATTATAAATAACTTTAATATTTTGGAAATGATTTCATTAATAGTTTAATATTAATTAAATATTAATGATAATTGAATTATTTAATATTTAAGTCATTTAATAATGATTTTGATGCTTGAAAATTCATGATAAATTATAATAAATGTTTAATAATTATTATAATTTATTTAAAAATAATATGACTGATACTTGAAGATATTGAGTTACAGAATAGAGTCTTAGACACGCTAATTACCCATTAAAGTCGTCGATGCACCGACATATTTTAGAAATTGATCTGGACTTAGATAATTTAATTAGGTATGTGTTTATTTGTGATTCAATGGTTGTTAAACATGTGTGATAATGTGATTAGATTATGTGTTAACTGTAATAAGCAGTATTATGTGTTACAATATGTTATTTTAATCAGTAAAATGATCTTATTACTGATAGATTGTTATTCAAAAGATAAAACTAAGTTGTGAATTGTAAGCAGCGTATCAGGCAAGTATCTTACCTTTGTATTTTCTTTATGCAATGGACATGAGTAAGAATGTTTCTAAATTGTATTATTATTGTACAGATTATTAACCCTATATTATATACGCTCATTGCTTATCAACATGTTAGTATATGGTAATTCAGATATATATTCTGTTCGTTAATTTCTATAAATGGTTATACAAGTGTCCCCACTTGGATAATCATTGCATTTAATCACATGTTGATACACCTTTGTCAATTACCCGTATATATATATATAAATATATATATATATATATATATATATATATATATGTGTGTGTGTGTGTGTGTGTGTGTGTGTGTATGTGTGTGTGTGTGTTAAATTATAGATTATTGTTGAACAAGATAAAACCTTTGATTGGGAACCTAGACAAGTATGAACATCCCTACACGGAAAAACTTTTATGCGCCCAAGGCGGACAGAGTGAACGATACCCTCGTTCTTACATGTAGTGTTGATCAATACAGGGTACAACGGGCTGATCACCCCCGTGCCCGTCAGTTATGATGGTTTGTAGATGAATTTCGATTTAACCTTTTCGAAAATGAAAATAATGTTCATAGTATGTCACTTTAACCCTATTTATAGTCATTACGTGGTTTCAAAAATTTGAAAGAGGGTTGTTATGTTATTATTATCAGTATAGATTACTTCATAATTATTGATCTGTTGTAGAAGGGTAGTATAAAGAAAATATTTAAATTCTTTTAGCTTATATATATATATATATATATATATATATATATATATATATATATATATATATATAATTGTTATTACTTGCTGGGCACTCAAATGCTCATCCTTGCTTAATTTAAATGTTTTCAGCCAAGTGTGAAGAACCAGAAAGCTCGTGCAGAAATAAAGGAAAAGGAAATCTAACCAAATAAGATTTGTGGTATTCTATGTAATAGTTTGAGACTATTAAGACAATGAGATATATATATATATATTATCTATCATGATATGTAATGAATGTAATAAAGGTTACGTACTTGGGAGCTAGACTCTGATAATCATGTAAATTAAGTTGATCTTTATATTATTGTTATTAATATTAGTATTATTCCGCTCATAGAAATGGTATCGTGAAGCACCGAATTCGAGTTTCAAGTACCTGGATTTGGGGGCTTTAAACATGTGACGAACTGAATTCGAGTGACCAAGTGGCGGTTTAAATTTGGGGGCGTCACATCTTTGTGTCAAAGCTATAGTTATAAGCCTTAGGAACGAGAGTCCTTAGATTATAACTTAGGAAAAACTTAGAAGTTATGAAGGGATAAAACTCATGTAGAGTTTTCCTTGAGAGACTTAGTGTGTTATGAAATGTAACTTCATTCTACAAGATGAACTTATGTTTATTTAACATTCTAATAGAGTTGTTGTTTGTGTTGTCTTATGTTGGTGATTGTATGATGACTGACATGGGAGGGCCTAGCCGAGTAGTAGAGGAGGAGCCGCGTGATATACACGTAGTCTACGAGGCACCATTGATAGCAGAACCCATATCAGTAGTGGCCTCTATTGATGATGATGATGAGGAGGATGAGATGGAGCATCTACCGGAGGAGGAGCCTATATAGAAAGAGCTAGAGCCTATGGAGGACTCCCGATGAATCTACTTTCGAGTATCGGATGTTGGGAGAGTATAAAGAACTGATTTTGGAATTAGGATGTAGAGTCGAGGAGCTAGAGACTAAGACCCTTGAGAGGCAACTAGTGATGTAGGAGATGGAGATGGAAATTGCTCACCGTAAGGAGGTAGGGATCCAGATGGGGACCTTGTTTCACTGATCGGTGGCGAGGAATGTTGAGTTGGCAGGAAAGCTATAAGAAATGGAATAAAGGGTTTTGAGTGAGAGGACGGAGAAGGAGGCTCTCCGAACTCAGCTAGAAATGGAGGTGATGGATAGGATTCACTTCGAGGAGAAGTGGGAGGAATCAAATGATAGGGTAGATGATCTAGAAGAGGAGGTACGGTGCAAGAGGAGGAAGATGAACAAGATGGGCTATGCTCTACGTACATCCATGGAGAGATTGATCGATGGGGTAAATCACTACCTAGCTGAGCAAGGACAGACCCAGCATACCATAAGTCAGAATATGGTGGTACACATTACGCAGAAGGAGTATCAGAGCGTCGTGGAGCGCGGAATGTTAGATTGAGTCTAGAGGGAAAAGCTCAGTAGTGTAATATTTTTATTTATGTGTTGTTAATATGTTGTTGTAATCTCAGTCTTTGTGTAAGATGTGAGATGATGGTAACCCCAACTTTTGAAAACTGTTAGAGGGGTAGTAAGCTAGTGTTGTCCCCGTCTTTTGTGATATTAGGGGGTATGTGTTATCATTTATAGTAGTATGCTAGAAAAGAACATGTATTGTAACCATTTGGCATATGAATATAAATGATCTTATTTCAGGAACGTGTTTTAAACCTCTAGTTCTTTTCGATTGAGAAATGTCTAAATATGATAATTAGATAATAAAATGAATTTTTTTTGTGATGCAGAAAATGCCACCCAGACATAGAATAACTGTCCCAGAAGAGTCAGTTAATGATGAGAGAGGACCAGTAGATCCGATACAGATACTTGTAGATTTATTGGGAGAAGCACTGAGGGGAAGAAACGAACCTGTACCTCCCGTTCCCCAAGTTGTCCCAGTAACAACCTTCAAAGATTTTAAGAGTGTAGGACCCCAGAGTTCGTGGGAACTACTGACCCGATAGTTGTGCAAACCTGGATCAAGGAGATCGAGAATTCCTTCACTATAACTCGCGTGGGTGAAGACCAGAAGACAGTATTTTCCATATACATGATAAGGGGCGAAGCGAACTATTGGTGGAAAACTAATCAGCAGAGAACGGGAGAAGGAACGATAACATGGGAGAGGTTTACGACGTTGTTCTTCGAGAACTATTTCCCGAAGAGTATGAAGAGTAGGATGGAAGTGAAGTTCCTAGAGTTAAAATAAGGATATATGACGGTGGTGCAATATGCTGCTAAGTTTAATGAACTAGCGCGATTTGCGGAGCACTAGGTTGGGGATGAGGAAAGGAAGGCAAGAGACTTCGAGCAAGGGTTGAAGCCGTAGTTTTATAATAAGGTATCAGTCTTCCAGATTGATTCCTTTACAACCTTATTAGAGAAGGCAATCATTGCAGAAGGTGGAAGTGAGGCCTTAAGTCTATATCATAAGGAGAAGAAGAACAAGAACACTGGTAGTAAGCATCGTTGAGGAAGCAGCAGTGGAGGGATTAATTCTGGAAAGTGCAAATGGGAAAATAACAACAACAACAACACCAAAAACAACAATAACAATAGAAACAATAATCAAGGTGGAAGTCACTAGGGAAACTTCAAGAAGAGGACCGAAGCTTGCAACAAGTGTGGAAGAAGTCATCAGGGGGAGTGCTGGAAGGGAAAAAGCACTTGCTATAACTATAGACAAGAGGGGCACATATCGCCAAATTGCCCAAAGCCAAAGAAGATCAGAGGATGTTTTGCTTGTGGATCGACAAAGCACCTGATAAAGGATTACCCGAAGAAAGGAAGCGGTGGAGCTGGCGGAGGCCAGGGAGGAGGAAGCAAGTTAATGATTGGTGAACCTATGCAACCCAACCAGTCGACCGCCCGAACCTTTAACATGACCGTCCAAGACGCAGTGGCTGCGAAAGACGTGGTGTCAGGTATAATCCCAGTCAATAATATAAATGCTTATATATTATTTAATTCGAGTGCCACCTGTTCTTTTGTATCTGAAGAATTTACTAGTAAACTTAGTACACCCCGAGAACGTTTAGAAGATTCCTTGAACGTAAAAGTTGCAAATAAGGAAATAATCCCTGTAGAATACGTTTATCGAAATTATCGCGCAAACATTAGAGAACATGAACTGAGCGTAGACTTGATTCCTATTAGATTGGGAGAATTTGACGTAATACTGGGAATGGATTGGTTATATAATCATGCGGTGATAATTGATTGTCAGAACAAGTGTGTAAACCTTCAGACTCCGAGTAAGTCTAAGGTAGTTGTAGACACTTGAAATTTTCTATACTACTGACACTAACATTACAGAAAGACAAATTCGTCTTTTATGAGAGAACCCTGAAAGATAATCCACAACCATATCGGATACAAATGGAGGTTCAGCATCAACCCCAGATCGCAATCTGGGAGTAACCAATCCAACCTTGGAGAACCTCGAGGCATGCAGATCAATACCGAAACACACACCGGAGAAGACCGATTAATCTTGAAGATAACCCCGAGGTATCCAGTCTCAGCCCTAAATATGGGAATAGCCTCCAACCTTGGTGATAGCCCCAAGGAAGGCAATTTCGGCATTAACCCCAGAAATGCTTGTTACAAGTGCAACCAGCTTCAATCTCGACGCTCACAATGAGATACACTGTATCAGCCCGGTGATGACATCGGGAAGACAGACACACATCAAAGATGACAATGAGGACTTTCAACCAATTGCAGCAGTTCAATCCCAGCGAAGCTGAGCAACGTCTGCTTTATCGAACCAACCCGGTAATAACACCGGTAAGGGATAACATCGTTATCTGACCAACACGATGCCACGCCAAGTCGTCTCAACACATCTACGCAACAACGGCCCACAAGGCTAATCAATCCCAAGTTACTATTGTGCGGGGTAACGGATGAAAGTCGAAGCTTGAAGACCGGAGGGCACCGTCCCATCTTCAAATTCTTCGTACAAACTTTAATCCTATGCCATCGTACAAACTCTCAACAACAGCGGTCCGAAATAGGTCCTGTATACCTCAAACGGATGCCCGGATTGCACTTCAGAAAAACCAAGTGGACATTACAGTGCCCGCGTGCACGTACTTTGAGACGACCTAACCCGACCAAACCGGGCTGACCCAACCCGCCTCTGGTACACCTGCGGCTGAGCCGCAGGTACACCTGCGGCACCTTTTGCCTATAAATAAGAGGCTTGGGGTGCTGATTTTTAAGAGAAAAAAGACGGGGAAACCCTACAGAATTTGCTCTACACTTACCGTACAGTGTATTTTCCCACTTTAAACACCTGTGAGCTCATATAAAGCCCTCTTTTGTACCTACAAAAGCCAGTGTTTACTCACTCTAAAGATATAGAAGTCTTTTTTGGCAGCCCACTGTAAGCCTTCTCACACACTTTAGAGTCTTTCTCTTCATTTTTGCACACACCCTTTTACATGTTGAGAGTCGTGTTGCTTGCTTTTGCCCGGACTTCGGTCCGTGGTTTTATTTCGGTATATATATATATATATATATATATATATATATATATATATATATATATATATATATATATTAACTAACATTATCGAGTTATGCCTCGGTTGAGCCTAGACTTCGGTCTGGAGCGCTTATTTGCTTTTCTATATATATATATATATATATATATATATATATATATATATATATATATATATATATATATATATATATATATGAACTGTGTATCGGACTTTGTTCGATTGAGCCTAAACTTCGCTTTGGTGCGTTTATTGCTTTAATATATATATACTTATATATTAATTGTGTGTCGGACTTTGTTCGATGAGCCTAAACTTCGGTTTGGTGCGTTTAATTGCTTTCTTATATATATATACTTATATATATGAACTGTGGTCGAACTCCGTTCGATAAGCCTAGATTTTACATCCGGTGCGTTTACTCGCTTATATATATATATATATATATATATATATATATATATATATATGAACTGCTATCGAACTCCGTTCGGTGAGCCTGAATTTTATATCCAGTGCGTTTACATGCTTATATATATAGTTCGATAGCAGTTCATATATATATATATATATATATATATATATATATATATATATATATATATATATATATATATATTTACATTTCGTCCTACCTAGAGTTTACTTCGTGGTGGTTGACCGTTTTTACAGCTTTATCTACGTTTTGTCCCGCCTGGAGTTTCCTCTGTGGCGGTTGATAGCTTTTAACAGCTTTATTTATATTTATGATCCCCCGTGGAGGTTCTTCGTGGTTGGTGATCATGTCTGTATATATATATATATATATATATATATATATATATATATATATATATATATATATACAGCTTTTATATATATACCTGCTTACTGCTTTCATACAAATTGCGGTATCATGTGAGCCTAGGAATCATGTGATCACAGATTCATCTCATTGGATCTAGATTCGGTTCCCGTGATGGACATTTTCAGTTGTAAGCAGCTTGTAAATTATTCTGCGGTGTCTGAATTTTCTCAAATGGTTTCCATACCCACGAGAAAATCGGCATTATTTTGTACATTATTTTCGTACGGATGCTTCGCAGCCGTCAAATAAAATCAACTAAGCCGTGCATTTAATATAATGGGAGTGCAAAAGGCCTCAATTACTATTGAGCGACAGGGTTTGAAAAAATCTCTTTTATAAAACATCATTGCCATATCTTGCTAAAATTGAATTTTTACAAAAATTCAAACCCTGCGTATATAGGTGTGAACGAGGCCTCGCACCACTTTCAAATAACAGCACATTGGCTCTCTCTCTCTCTCACACACACACATTCAGATAATTATTTCTTGAAAAGAGGCGGTCATCGTGGTAACACGGATGTCGGGGGGTGCCTAACACCTTCCCCCCGCATAACCAATTCCCCGGACCCTAAACAAATCTCAGTTTCACCGACCCGTATAGTAATGTCACATCACTGGGTCAATGTGCAAACCTTTTCTCGGTTGTGTTGGTACAACCATTTAAAAAACCAATTGGCGACTCTTAACAGTCCATAGTCGAAATTATACATGTCAAACCTTTTTCACTTGTTTTTTCAAATAAATCTCACCTAAAATGAGAACACCAAAGAACAAGTAACGGAAAGGGACATCTAAAAATCCCGACGTCGACAGGTGACGACTCTGCTGGGGACTCCAGTAAGAGGACTTAAGCCGCTATTTCAATCTTTTCAAAATTGTTATCTGCTTGTGTGTGGATGTTGCATTTACATTGGATGAATGTGTACGAATGCATGTCTTGTTTATTTAGTGCCTCGCACTATAAACTGCCTGTGATGTTAGTGCCTCGCACTATAAACTGCTCATGATATTAGTGCTTCGCACATGTCATCATTTCATACGGTGAGACGCGATGTATGTGAATGTATGTTGTGTGGTTCCTCCACCAGGAGGCTATCCTGTCGGTGTTTGATTACTGGACTCGTGAGAAGCCTGATTCTCCTAGGCTCAGGAAAGGCACCACCCAAATTCGCTCCAGTTGAAAGACCGGATTAACTTCCCGTCAAGTAGATTGCGATGATTTGGGAACCTTCATGCCAAAAAGTCGCGAGAGTAACCTAAGATAGGTCAGCCTCTGATAAACCCAAAACGGAGGAAAGTCTCTTCATGGTCTCATTTTAAATTACACAATTTCATGACATATATATCTCCATGTAATGAGAAATATGAAGAAATGTGTACACATATACATACATGCTACAAACAGCTGACATCCATTTTTGCAGGATAAAATTCCTAAAATGGACTCATCACATTGCATATTAATATTCACCTTCCCTAAGGACTAAACTATGCAAGTCTTTCGCAGGGAGTCAATCGGGCCTACTACCCGTTCAAAGTCCAAAAAGGCAACAGGCCTACAGTCAATTATGTCGTCATCCGACTAGATTGAACTTAATCCAGTTTCTCGCAAAGAATTCGACAGATTAAGCAAACAAATTGCAGATTTGGCTATTCTATTCAACGAATTACACCAGTCTACACAGGGTCAGAAAATACCCGTACATGCTGAATCCTCCACACAAGGAGAAGCCCAGGTCATTACCATACCTGAATTGCAGTTGGATCAGACCAACAAAACTCATGATGCTGCCCATCCCACTGGAGACCCAAACACTGGTGACATCAAAAAGAAAGTCCTCCAAATAGAAGAGACCCTTCGCACTATCAAATGAATTGGAACACACGAGAGTGTTTCATATGATGATCTATGTATTTTTCCCGGTATTCATTATCCAGAAAAGTTTAAAACTCCTGACTTTGAAAAATATGACGGGTTAGGAGATCCTTATACACACTTAAAGGTATTTATTGGAGAACTTGGATCTTATGCAGAGGATGAAAAGCTCAGAATGCAATTATTCCAAAAGAGTCTAACTAGAGAAGCCCGTTCATGGTACACAAGATTAGACAACTCCAAAATCCACAGCTGGGAAGAGCTAGCACATGCCTTCCTCACTCAATACAGCTTTCAGTCTCAAATGGATCCTGATCGGTATCAAATTACCAAGATCAAAAAATAGTCTAACGAGTCTTTCAGAGAGTATGCCCAGAGGTGGAGACGCCTGGCTGCCCAAGTGAATCCTTCCATGACCGAATCAGAAATGGTCATGACGTTCATAGACATACAAGAAGCTCCCTTCTATGAGAGAGTTTTAGCTGGCATCGGCAAACCGTTTTCTGAAATGGTCAAACATGGGGAGATGGCTGAGATAGGATTGAAATCCAGAAAGATTCAAGACCTAGCTGCACTCAAAGCTGTTGCTGATCACATCCAGTCTGGAAATTATGGGAACAACCCCAAGAGGGTCCATAAAAAGAAAGAGGAAGATGTTTTCCTGATACTACAGGGTCAAAAAGGCAGTCAAAATATGCATGTTCAGAGGAGAAACTATAATCCCTTTCCATCACAGTCTGTAAACCCTCCAATACCAAAAGGTGGAGAAGCCAAACGCCCTCGAGTGTTTACACCCTTAGGGGATACCCTCGAGAATATCCTTAATCTTCTGACAACACAAAAGAAGATTACACATCTACTTCCATCAGCCAACCCAAATGGAAAGGGTTTTAATGCTGCTCGGAAATGTGCTTATCATGTCGGGGCACCTGGACATGATACTCAGGATTGTTGGGCCTTGAAACACATGATCCAAGACGTGATAGACAACGGTGAGATCGTGGTCACTACACCAGATCAGCCTAACGTTCAAGACAACCCTCTTCCTCAACACAAAGAAGAAGAGGTCAACATGATTAATTGGAGCAGTGGACAGAGTTCTAACTTCAGCTGTGATTCTTCCCAAACCATCAAAGACAGTGATAACAAATGGGATTGTGCCAAGTTCCAGTTCACAATGGAAAGAAAAATGAAAGCTCTCTGCAAACAAATTGAGCAATTGGCGGAACTGGTTACTTATCAGCATCAAGTGACTTGTCAGCTAATCAGCCAGGAGTATGCCAGTCTCCTGCCCATTGTCATGAATATTCCCTCTTCACTTTCAGAAAATGAAATGCTGGAAGATAAAGTAACGAAGAGAGAAAATGCCAAGGCCCGTCGGGATTTCGCCAACAAAAGGGAATTCACTTATTTGGGTCAACCTATGGAGGAGATACTTCACATGTTAATCAATGAAGGAAGAATCAATTCCCTTCTACCTCCAATCAACCCCCGTTCGGGACGGTATAATTCTGAGGGAGTATGTCAATATCATTCCCAATCTCGTGGTCACAGCACAGAAGAATACTGGGCACTCCGCCACCTTATTCAGAACCTAATCGACAGTGGCGTACTGCGCCTAGCAGATGACGACACTGTGCTACGCGCCAGTGAGAATGCAGGTCCCACTAAATGGAAGAGTGTGGTAGCCATCATATCTACTGAAGCTGATCAATCACTCGTCATGCCAATAATTCAACTCAAAGGAAGCAACAATCTTTTGAAAGTGGCCGCTCCCGAGCCAATCAACTTGCCGAGTAGAGCACAATATCCTATTGTTAGCTTACATAAAGTTTCGTGGAATTATGGAGAAGGTGAAGGATCCACCTCACATAACATTGTTGCAGTGTCGAAAGAAAATTCACTGTACCTTCCCCAACAGGTGATGAAATATGCCGTCAAATCAAAAGGAAAAATACCCACGGAGAAGATTGAAAAACTCCTCCGCACTATAGGTCATAACGAAGCTACGGTGGTTTTAAGCTTGAAAGAAGCTCCACAACAGATATCAATTTTGGACTTGGTCCTCACTTCCAAGAAACACCGAAAGATCTTGTTAAAGGTTTTAGAAGAAGCCTATCTCCCGACATCCGTGGATGAGGAAAAATTTCAACATCTGGTTGATCACATTTTCAACGACAATGTGATATCCTTTACTGATGATGACATTCCACCTGAAGGGATCGGTCATTGCAAACCGTTGCACATCGCAGTCTTGTCCTCCGGATATATGGTGGCTGGAGTCCTGATAGATGGAGGCTCATCCCTAAATATTTGCCCAAATGCTACCTTGGTGAAAATAAATATCAATCCTAATCGAATCCGGAGTAGCCATACTATCATCAAAGCTTTTGATGGAGCCCGCCGAAATTCGGTTGGAGTAATTTAGCTGCCAATTGAGATTGGTCCTCATACATTCTACATATCCTTCCATGTGCTAAAGATAGAGTCGGGATACAACCTGCTCTTGGGACGACCATGGATCCACATGGCTGGGACAGTCCCCTCCACCCTTCATCAACAATTAAAATATATTGTCAACAACAGCCTGGCCACGGTCAACGTTGAACCAGAGTGTCCTCAACACGGGGATTTACCCGTCATCAATGCTAATACGGACGTTGAACCAGTCAGTTTTCATGCTTTGAAAATAAGCAATACCCAATACCATGCTATTGGAGCACCACTGCCCGAACCCCAGATTTCTGCCGAAGTGATGTCAGCCACTCAAGAAATGATGTCGTTGGGTCATAAACCAGGACAAGGGTTGGGTAAAGATTGTCAGGGTATCAAGTACCCTATTCGCTTAACTAAGCACACTGGAACAACTGGACTAGGCTATTCGGTCAGCTCTAATCACAGGAACACTCATAAACATCCACAGGTTCCTTCAGCTTCAACTATGTGGCATTTATCTTCGCCTTCAAGGGCTGAGTCCGCACAACCTCCTGTAAAGGTGCCAGCCAATGTCATGTCTATCTTATTTCCTAAGCCGAAACTGGTGGAGGAAATCAAAATCGTTATTCCAGATCCCGCAATCGAAGAAGAGGAGAGGAGAATCAAGGAGAACATTGTCCGAATAATGTCGGGCATGCGTATCATCGTCCATGATGAACATACCAACCGATACACCCCAGACGATGATTGCCCAGACATAATGGCCATCATTCGGGACAGGGAGGATGATGACAGTCCCTCCATCACTGCGGTTCACCCGAACTTTGCTCTTGCCAATTGGAACAACATTCCTTGCATTGGTCGTCAAGGGTAAAGCGGACATAAGTTCTTTCTGCCCTATAGATATAATAACTGCTTACTTTTCTGTACAATATTAGCAGTTTATTTTTCCAGTATATGCTAATACTGTGTATGATCAAATACGTTTCATATATACTAAGTGAAAGCATATTTTGTTTCAAGACTCTGAATTTAGATGTGCATGTACTTGTTGATACAATGCCTCTCCTACACAGGGATTGTACCTTTGATGTAGAGATGAATTCAACTTTGATGGATACACAGGATGACATTGAGGTGCCTCCAGAAATTCAAGAATGGGTCAAAGATACACCTAAACCCAACCTTGATCAAACCACTTCTTTCAATCTCGGAACCTTAGAAAGCCCTAAGTTAATCCAGATTAGTTCAGACCTTACCCCAAACCAACGGAATGACATGGTTACACTATTAACCCAATTCCAAGATGTGTTTGTATGGTCTCATAAAGACATGGTAGGTTTGTCCACTGACATTGTCCTTCATCGCCTTCCCATTAAAGAGGGATTTAAGCCAGTCAAACAAAAACTCAGGCGATTGAAACCTGAGTGGAGTTTAAAGGTAAAAGAGGAAATTGAGAAACAATTTCAGGCTGGCATCATCATGGTGTCTACATATCCGGAGTGGATATCCAATATCGTGCCTGTGCCTAAACCTGGAGGGAAGGTGTGAGTTTGCGTGGATTACCGGGACTTAAATAAAGCTTGCCTAAAAGATAGCTTTCCCGTGCCATTTATCCACATTCTCATTGACAATATTGCGCAATACGACATGTACTCCTTTGCCGATTGCTTTGCGGGGTATCATCAAATCATGGTTGCCGAGGAAGATCGTGAGAAGACTACCTTCATCACACCTTGGGAAACTTTTTGTTATAGACGATTGTCATTCGGCCTCATCAATGCCGGAGCTACCTATCAGAGAGCAATGATGGCTCTTTTCCATGACTTAATGCATAAAGAGATTGAGATCTACGTGGATGACATTATTGTCAAGTCCCGGAAGGAGGATCACTATATAGACCATCTCAGAAAGCAATTTAACAGGTTGCGTAAGTACAACTTGAAGTTGAATCCAGCCAAATGCGCCTTTGGCGTTAAATCAGGCAAGTTGCTAGGATTCCTAGTCAGCCACAAAGGAATTGAGCTGGATCCTGTCAAAATCCAAGCCATCACAGAAATGCCCATTCCTCAGACAGAAAAGGAAATCCGAGAATTTTTGGGAAGAATCAACTTCATTAGCAGGTTCATCTCCCAACTCACAGCAACCTGTGAACCAATCTTTAAACTATTAAGGAAGAACTCCTCCATGAAATGGAATGATGAGTGCCAGAATGCCTTCCTTACAATCAAGAAATAGCTAGTCAAAGCTCCTATGTTGGTACAAACCAGGGATGATGTTCCCCTGTTCATGTACCTGTCTGTAAGTGACAATGATATGGGCTGCATGCTGGGGCAGAAGGACGATAGAGGCCAAGAACGAGCTATCTATTACCTCAGTAAAAGGTTCAGCAGCAGTGAACACAAGTACACTCTGATCGAAAAGACGTGTTGTGCTTTAGCATGGGCTTCCATGAGGTTACATCATTACCTCCATGGTCACACAACCCATCTTATATCCCGCGTGGATCCTCTCAAGTACATGTTCAACAAACCCATGTTAAATTACCGACTGTCCAAATGGCAGTTGATCCTACAACTATTTGACATAGTATATGTGACTCAAAAGTTCATCAAAGGTCAAGGAATCGCGGATCAACTGGCCGCCGCACCTTTAGGGGATTTCAAACCCTTAGAAACATATTTCCCTGATGAAGGAGTGATGACAGTACAGCAACACCATCAGTACGATACGCGCCAATTATGGAAGATGTATTTTGATGGAGCTATTAATATGGAAGGTTTTAGAGCTGGAGCAGTTCTACTATCTGATATGGGGGAGCAGTATCCCGTCGCCGTCAAATTACAGTTTGATAGCACCAATAATACGACTAAGTATGAAGGCTGTCTCACGGGGCTAAAACTTGCCCGTTCAATGGGCATCAGACGGTTAACTGTCCTTGGAGATTCAGAGTTGGTAATCCGATAATCCACTGGAATCTATCAAACCAAGGAATTACATTTGCTGCCTTACCATCGGCAGGTTTTATAGATGGCTTTGGAGTTCAAAGAAATCTCCTTTCTACATGTTCCTCGTAATAGGAATGATTTTGCGGACGTATTAGCAACTTTGGCCTCCTTGGTTCATATATCAGGCAAGGAGCAATTGCCAAGCATCACAATTTCTCTGAACAAGGCCCCAGCCTACGGGAATTATGTTCCCATCCCACAGCCTTGGTATCAGCATATCAAGGAATATCTGCGAGATGGATCTACACCCGCTGAGGCGAGCCCTACCGATAAAAGGCGGATCCATCGACTTGCAATGAAATTCTACCTGAGTGGAGATGCGCTCTACAAAAGAGATGCAGGATTAGGCCTCCTCTAGTGTTTAGACAAAGATCAAGCCCAAAGGCTCATTGATGAAATCCATGGCGGAGTCTGTGGCCCCTACATGAGTGGCCCCCTCCTTGTCAAGAAAATCTTCAGAATGGGACATTATTGGCTATCTCTCAAAGCTGATTGCCATGACCACGTCAAAAGATGCTATCAGTGCCAGATTCATGGGAATGCTATACACGCCCTTCCACGGGAACTCCACAATATGAGTTCACCTTGGCCCTTCTCAATGTGGGGAATGGACGTTATTGGGCCCATTGAACCTAAAGCCAGTAATGGACATCGGTATATATTCACCATGATCGACTACTTCACCAAGTGGGTAGAGGCAGCCTCCTTCCCCAGGGTCACTAAAGAAGTCATCATTGCTTTCATCAGAAATAATGATGTTTGTCGTTATGGGCAACCAGAGGTGATTGTGTCAGACAATGCCAAAAATCTCAACAACAAGATGATGGAGGAATTGTGTAGTAAATTCCACATCAAACATCTCAAATTAGTCATCTATCATCCAAAGATGAACGGTGCTGTTGAAGCGGCTAACAAAAACATCAAGAAGATTATGCAAAAGATGTCCGCCAACCACAAAGATTGGCCTGATGTATTACCTCTGACTCTGTTAGCCTACAGAACATCCATGCGTACTTCAACTGGGGCAACCCCCTACGCACTAACCTATGGGATGGAAGCAGTGCTCCCCATAGAAGTTGAGATGGAATCTCTCAGAGTGTTGATAGACGCTCAGCTGGACGAAGATCAATGGGTACAAGACAGGTATCACCAATTGTCTCTAATAGACGAAAGGCGAACCGCGGCTATCTTCCATGGTCAGTTATATCAGCAAAGGATCGCCCGATCCTACAACAAAAAAGTCCGGCTACGGCAATTTAAACAATATGACTTTGTTTTGAAGAAAATCCTGGATAACCAAGATCAATCTAAGGGAAAATTCGCTCCTAACTGGGAAGGCCCGTTTATTGTTAAAGAAGAATTGACGGGAGGCGCTCTTAGATTGCAAGAAATGGACGGTGATGAATTTACACAACTCATCAACTCAGACGCCGTGAAATGGTACTATGTCTGAAGTAACTCGTAAACACCCTGGTGTCAAACCATCAGATCACCAGTTATTCCGGTTTTTTAACCCTTTACCACATACAACTTTTCTGCACTTTGCCCCTCAGGGAAACATACTTTTCAAGCCAGCAGCCTGGCTTTCCTTTGTGCTCATACAACTTAGGTCATCCCACCGTGGATCGAACCTCTTACGTTTACAGTTTGGCTACCCATACTTGGGATCAAACTTTTCCTCTCCAGTTTATCCTCAACTTAGGATTAAACTTTCTCATCCCCGCACTCTGACCTGTACATGGGATTACGCTTTCTCTTCTCGCCCTGAGGGGTGAACTACGTCGACTTGATCTCCTCTTCAATAGGAGTACGTAGGCAACCATTTCATATGGCCCGGTCGTAATAAAACAAAAACAACATAAACATTTCTACCCTTCTCTCCTCACAAAAAAAACAACAAAAATATTCCTACACCATTTCTGCCATATACAGCGTTGAACCTCTTACACAAAGTTCGAACTACGCAGACCTGATCTCTTCTTCAATAGGAGTACGTAGGCAGCCATTCATGGTGCTGTCTCACCCCCTACCAAAACACAAACCCTTGTCAGTTGGTACTGGGATCAAACATCAATCCACTATGTTTCATTCGGCTTCAGACCAAAGGGATGGAATTGCCCAACCTCTCCTCCCAAATAGGAGATTCGGCGACCATCTAAGCTGCGGTCATACCTTGAAGAGTAACGCCAATCCATAAGAGATGGAATTAACTAGGCTTCTCCTAAATAGAAGTATTGGCGACCATCTGTGGTGCGGTCAATCTCAGAGAGGAAAACCACACTCCTCTCTATATTTTCATACAGAAACCAGTCCCAAGACACCAAAAGATGGTAGGGATACACAGATCGATGATCCATTCTAAACTATCCAGAGACAACTCAATGTCCATCCACCTAGGAGGAATTCAGAATACATCAAGATCACAAGCCCTGAAAGCAGCAGGCAAAATATCAAACAAATAGCAAGGTGTATCTAGAAGGGAAGTGATCCAAAAATATATTTCCCTGTCATATATAATGCTGTTTGATATACATGATGTAAACTGTACATGACAAAATGGCTAAGCTAGTCTGTGCAGGTAAGTACAAGCTAATTTATGAGTCAGGATACACGCGAGCTAGCAAGCCCAACATAGCATCCCTCTCAGAAGAAGGAGGTAAAGTTGTGGTCTCCTGTATGAGAGTATCCACACGACCCAATAGATCACAAGCCGTCTGCATGATGACCATATGCTCATCAATATATGCACTCATCTCTGCGATTATGTCTGTGGTAAGGGACCTCGCTGCAGTACTGTCTGTGACGGCTACATCCCGGGCATATATGGCACTATCCCGCTCAACTATCACTGCATCTCTGGCTAATCTGGCCTCATCCTGCTCAACAATAACGGCATCCCTGCGAGCTAAGGCCTCATCTCTCTCCAACAGAGCGGCCTCCCTCACATCCAGCGCAGCCGACATCATAGATCGAACCTGATCTCTCTCAAAGGTCATCAGCTAAAGACTCTACTCTAAGTATTGTGCCAAGTGCTGAATCGCAACAGTGCTAGTACTAGGAGAATCCAAAAGAAATGCCGGCAACCCGGCAGCGGGCTCCTCCTTAAAGTAGGTATCAATGTCCTCCACAGGATCCACACCCTCTGCGTCGCTATCCTGTACTACAGATACTGCTGCAGCCGATAAAACCTCCGTCTCCATCCAGGCGGAATACTCTGCGGAATAACCTAGACTGCTTACTGAAAAAGCAGCTACCTCACGATGGTCCCAACAAGCGTACACACGAGATCGGTCCTCGGCTGAGAGGTATCAGGCAGCTGAACGCTGACCTGTCGCCCCTGTGAAAGGATGAAAATCCTGAAACTGGTCAAACTGCGACATCACGGCCAATGGGTGATAAGTAGTCACACCCCTTAAGCCGGCCAGAGGGAGGAAATCAATGTCCGGAGCATGAGTAATAAAGCTGTATGGTGAGCTAAGCCCCGAGCACAGCAATATGCTAAATGGGTCTCTGATGTCTACCAAAAATACAGACCAGGACTGAGCATCTATACACCCCGATGGCTGAAAGGAGTATGACATGGACACATCGTGGGTAAACCAATATCCATGCCTTCTAAGGGTACCAATCGGTCTCAAGTGTGACATGAACCACACATACAGAAGGACTGAGCTCCCAGTAAACACTCCTGACGGATAAGTACTGCAGTAGGATGCTGACCGCAGAGTCTCTGCCAAGATCATAGGCACAATGGTATGACCCTCCCTGAGAGCTCTCACGACCATGATAACACCTATATCTATCTCATCCATATACCGCGGCATGAACACATATGATAGTACACATAACATCAGTACGTCAACTCTGGCTAGACGCCAATGATCCTCCGGTGCGGTGAAATCCCTGGAATGTCGTGAGTAATTGTCCTCTGAGCCAAATCTGTCGTACAGAAAATGCTGAGAGATCACATAGCCAGATGTCAGCTCATCCTACACTACTCTGCGCCTCAATCATGTGAGAGTCATGAATCGTCTACTCATGTCTCCCAGAGCCATATGCACGCAAGGTCTGTCAAAAGGCAGCATCGTCAAACGTGCATACTCCTCCAGAGTAGGAGTCAACTCATAGGTGCCGAAGCGGAATACCTGCCTGTCATATCGCCAATGCTCTAGCATTCCATCTACAAATCCTGCAGGAACCTGAAATGCCAAAAGAGTCATGGTATGCTACAGTAATATATCTACGGTCACCCTGTCTGGTGGTGACATACTATCATACCATGATCGCATACCCGATGCCACCACTGACGGTGGGGTATGATCTATACGGCTAACTGTCGAAGAGGACATCTGTGAGGGCTGTGTTATAAGACCATCCAGGGGTCAATGCCGAATATCTCTGGACATACATATATATACATAACATGATACATGCATAACAGATAATGGATGATAATATGATATAGGGAATGGAAAAGATTGTGCATACATTCCTAAGTATATCATTATCTAATACATCAGCTCTGTACAGCTACAAATACAGGGAAATGGGGCACAGACGCCCTACTACTAACAGAGGCCTATCAAAAGATATAGCGAGAATGGGGAACAACCACCCAATATCTAACAGAGGCCTATCAAAAGATATAACGAGAATACATCAAAAGAATACAATGGTGTCGATATCCACATCATCAATCATGTCCACCTGATGTAACTCCTCCTGAGTCACTGGATCTCTATCAACAGGGATGTCAGGCCTATAAAGAGGAGGATCTGCGCCAGCAAAACCAAATGGGTCGTCCAAGGGCCAGCGCCTGAGCTGGAAGGAACAAATGACTCCGCCTCTGCTGGATCTCTGCCCAAGTGCCGAATAAATATATGTGCCTGGTCCAACTGACGGGTGAAGCTATCAATCTGGGTCACATGAGTCGGATCTCGGACACAAGCTATCCAATCCATCATCATCAATGATCCAGGAACCATGTCCCCCATAAATTGTGTGGCGCGAGACTGGGCTCCAATAGTACGAGGAAGCCACCAACGCTGGAATATCTCCTGAGTACATGGACCCTCTGACAAGGTAAATCCGTCAACACCCAACAACAGGATATTAATGGCGGGTGACTGCGATACAGGCCAGTGACGCCTGACAAGAGGTAAGATCGGTATACGAATCTTCCCTGTGGTGCTCCTGATAGCACACTCTCCTAGATAGAGCTCTCAACCGCCATCTGTGAAGAGTGGAACTCTCCTGGTGGAAATCAAATACTCGACCCCATTCGGGTATCCATCCTCAAAACCCACTGTCAAGTGTTCCCCAGAATAGGGAAGCCAGGTGATGGTGTCGGCCGTCAGCAACTCCAGCTGCATACGGCAATGAGTGAATCCCTCCGCTACAGGGACCTCGGGCAGAATCGAATGATGCCATCTTCGTCCTCGTGGATAGGTATTTAAACCTAACACACTCATGGGAAGCAAACAGGGAAGCCTCTCATAGGCCCAAAACTGCCAATACAATGGCAAGACATCTGCTATCAGTAAATACTCTTAACCTATAAATGGGAAAAGACAAGAGAAATACTCACCAGCAGAAATGGGTAAAATCCTAGCCAAGCCTCGGTCAAACCCTGTGAGCGCATATGCATGCCCCGGAGGAAATAGGCAAAGGTATAGGAGCCCCAATCGTACTCTCCAATACGGTCCACGTCACGCGTAGCGCTGACCAAAGTAAAAGATACCGTGGAAGAGTTATCTGCTATGAAGCAACCTCGAATGATCATCAGGAACAATCGCCGCAGAACGCGATCCCTGATCCTGACATCATCAGGCATGGGCACACTCAATAGCCCACTCACAGTATCCACGCTCAAAGGACCTGAACGGACGGTCATGCCATTGAGCGTCGCCGCCGAAACTCCTAACAAGGATCTGACAGCAGTAGGGGTAATATTCGCCATGCAAGGCACTGGCTCCCCTCCAAACTCCACACCGATGATAAATTGCCAATCCATCAGCGTCATCATCACCTCGCAATCCAGTTGGTGGAGTGACTGAGTCTGGTGAAACCACCGCTCAAACAATGCCCTGAGGTAACCCCAGGGACAACGACGGGGAAGGATGGAGAAGAATGCCCCAAATCCCTACTCATGCACTACTACTCTATAATCAGGATGAAGCGCATGGTACATAGAGTGGATGATAAACCAGTTCCCTCGAGGCTGTGTAAAACTTGGAACCTGCATGAAATACAAATCTACGTCAGAACCCTTTAATCCTCATCAATAGGAAAGAAGGAAAAGTAAAGTCTAACGCCATACCTCGTTAGCATGTAAATACATCGATGGATGTCTGCCCAAATCACCCAGCAACTCTGGGTTCGCCACCTGAATGCTCGAAAGCTCCCTACGAGGGACAGGTGCAGCAGGAGCGGGATCCTCTATCAGAATATTCGCCTCCTCATCCTCAACGTCTGGAACACCTACCTAGATATGACGTATAACGGCCTCCACCAACTGACGAGGCTGTCTGACAGAACGGGGACGAGGCACTTCAGAAGCCCTCCGTCGTACACCAGAAGCGGTCCTATAGGAATTGCTCGACTGATCCAGATCTATAATATCTGGACAACAAGTCTCTAAATCACCTCAGAAAGGGTGTGATATTTCCTTACCTGGAGCTTTCTCTAATGCATTTATGATTATATACATGCATGCATTTACTTTAACAAACAATAGAGTTAAAATGCATGACTACCCAATGCCTACCTTTTGAAAAATTTTGCCATAGTCCCCTTTGAAAATAGGACTATCCACATGCACTCAGGCATGTTTAGGTGGCCATTCAGTAGCACACCTGCCCTAAAGTCATATACACAATATATGCATTAAAAATCAAAAGCATCATGCATAAGGCCAACCTCAATGATAGGAGTACTTTGCCTTTCTACCTTTTGCTCATTGGACCTCAAATAGGACAAAAAATAGCAGAAAAAAGTGCCAATTTGACTGTCTCAAAAGTTAAATTTTTTCACATCATTGTGTTCAGCATGGTTTAATACTAACATTTACTATGTTGAATATTTTTTATCAAGTCATTTGTGCATACATAACCACTACTATGTGTTTAAATGCATTTCGTGCGATAACTCACAATCTAACAGACAGAAACTAGAGAAAATACAAGCATACGTTACCAGGATAGTGTGGAACACTTGCACGGTGATAGAATTTGCAGAAAGCAGCCCAAACTCAGCAGATCCGAAGATGGCTCACGGTTTTCTCTAAGCAAAACAAGTTGAAAGTGACTTGTGAATGCTGCTGGCAGATGGATATATGATCCGCGCCTGGCCGTAGGCCTATCTGTGGCTACAGTAGGTACACCTGTGTTACCCCCGTATGGGTCCCATCCCTCCGGCTCAGTCCAGTTCGAGTTGCAAAGGAGGTTTTACGAATTAAAAAGGTCAAATCGAGAATAAAAACGCCACGCGATTGAGCAAAAAAATATACAATCCTGGTCTTATCTGATGAGACTTTGAATCGGTACATCACGCATTGGTATTCGCCTATACACAGGGTACACTATACCAACGATCTCAAATGATCTCAGTCAAGCTCGGCAATACCGTATGCAGGTCCAATGCCGCTTTCTCAGGATCATCATCCTTGTCAACGTGAGTCCCCGACGGGGGTTACAACGTGAGTCCCCGACGGGGGTTACAACGCGTGTTCATCCATTGACACAAAAATCAACGAAGGTCTAGCAGCCTTGACATTATCTCAGCCGATGGCAAGTAAACCCATCAGAGCATACACAGTTGTTCGATCAATGCATACGTCCTCAGTAGATCTCCCGAGGGGTTTGCAATGTGAATTCACGGTAGGGGATTACCACGTACATTCAAGCCGTTGACACACACATCAACGAAGGTCAAGCAACCTTGACATCATTCTAGCCGATAGAGGGTTAAACCTATCAGAGCTCCGGAGCCATTCGGGGTTCTTACCACCCGATTACCTATATTCCCCGGCGGGGGGTCACAACGCAATGTTCCGTTGATCTACACGACAGCGGAAGTCAAGCAACCTTGACAGTATATCCCACATAATTTTTTAGTCGTTGATTCACATATCGGTGAAATACACGTCAACGAAGGTCAGGCATCCCTGACAGCATTTGCTGTTGGCAGTAACGCCAACAAAACTCTGACATGTCCTGACGATACAAACCAGGAGATTGTCATCAAGGAGGATGGATGATGGAATATGTTATACACATCCTCAAACAGATCAAGCTTTATCCCCACAGATCTCTTACACACAAGAGGTACCTCTGTAGGATCCAGTCCTTATCCAGGAATTTGATGATAACTCCAACATCAACATCCTGATAGACTCAGATTATACATCAAATCTGGTCATCATTGCCAATCCCCGGTTGAAGCAATAGGGAGCCAGCAATTATCCTCAGCGTGTTGGGCTACAACCCCGTACACATGCATCATACATCATACATCATGTTGCTATCCATAGTACCATGTTTGTCTTATTACGTTTCAAGTGTCTAGGATTCTTTATCCTACCCATGCATCTCCATTCATGAGTATGATAAAGAGGGGCATCTGTAGACACTCAAAATTTTCTGTACTACTGACAATAACATTGCAGGAAGGCAGATTCGTCTTTTATGAGAGAACCTTGAAAGACAATCCACAACCATACCGGATACTACCGGATGTTCAGCATCAACCCCAGATCGTAATCTGGGAGTAACCAATCCAACCTTGGAGAACCTCGAGGCATGCAGATCAATACCGGAACACACACCGGAGAAGACCGATTAATCTCAGAGATAACCCCGAGGTATCCCGTCTCAACCCTAAACATGGGAATAGCATCCAACCTTGGAGATAGCCCTAAGGAAAGCAATTTCGACATTAACCCCTGAAATGCTTGTTACAAGTGCAACCAGCTTCAATCTCGGCGTTCACAACGAGATACACTTTATCAGCCCGACGATGACATCGGGAAGACAGACACACCTCAAAGATGACAATGAGGACTTTCAACCAATTGCAATAGTCCAATCCCAGCGAAGCTGAGCAACGTCTGCTTTATCGACCCAACCCGGCAATAACACCGGTACAGGATAACATCGTCATTTGACCAACACGATGCCACGCCAAGTCGTCTCAACACATCTACGCAACAACGGCCCACAAGGCTAACCAATCCCGAGTTGCTATTGTGCGGGGTAACGGATGTAAGTTGAAGCTTGAAGACTGGAGGGCACCGTCCTATCTTCAAAGACTTCGTACAAACTCTAATCCCATGCCATCGTACAAACTCTCGACAACGACGGTCCGAAATAGGTCCTGTATACCTCAAACGGATGCCCAGATTGCACTTCAAAAAAACCGAGTGGACATTACAGTGCCCGCGTGCACGTACTTCGAGACGACCGACCCAACCAAACCGGGCCGACCCGACCCGCCTCTGGTACACCTGCGGCTGAGCCGCAGGTACACCTGTGGCACCTTTTGCCTATAAATAAGAGGCTTGGGGTGCTGATTTTTAAGAGAAAAAGGACGGGGAAACCCTGCAGAATTCGCTCCACACTTGCCATACAGTGTATTTTTCCACTTTAAACACCTGTGAGCTCATATACAGCCCTCTTTTGTACTTACAAAAGCCAGTGTTTACTCACTCTAAAGATATAAAAGTCTTCTTTGGCAGCCCACTGTAAGCCTTCTCACACACTTTAGAGTCTTTCTCTTCATTTTTGCACACACCCTTCTACACGTTGAGAGTCGTGTTGCTTGCTTTTGCCCGGACTTCGGTCCGTGGTTTCATTTCAGTCTATATATATATATATATATATATATATATATATATATATATATATATATATATATATATATATATATTTACATATATATTGACTAACATTACCGAGTTATGACTCGGTTGAGCCTAGACTTTGGTCTGGAGCGTTTATTTTCTTTTATATATATATATATATATATATATATATATATATATATATGAACTGTGTATCGGACTTTGTTCGATTGAGCCTAAACTTCAGTTTGGTGCGTTTATTGCTTTAATATATATACTTATATATATTAATTGTGTGTCAGACTTTGTTCGATGAGCCTAAACTTCGGTTTGGTGCGTTTAATTGCTTTCTTATATATATATATATATATATATATATATATATATATATATATATATATATATATATATATATATGAACTGTGGTCGAACTCCATTCGATGAGCCTGGATTTTACATCCGGTGCGTTTACTCGCTTTTATATATATATATATATATATATATATATATATATATATATATATATATATATATATATATATATATATTTCGTCCCACCTGGAGTTTACTTCGTGGTGGTTGACCGTTTTTACAGCTTTATCTACGTTTTGTCCCGCCTGGAGTCTCCTCTGTGGCGGTTGATAGCTTTTAATAGCTTTATTTACATTTCTGATCCCCCGTGGAGGTTCTTCGTGGTTGGTGATCATGTCTGTATATATATATTTACGGCTTTTATATATATACCTGCTTACTGCTTTCATACAAATTGCGGTATCATGTGAGCGTAGGAATCATGTGATCACAGATTCATCCCATTGGATCTAGATTCGGTTCCCATGATGGACATTTTCAGCTGTAAGCAGCTTGTAAATTATTCTGCGGTGTCTGAATTTCCTCAGATGGTTTTCATACCCACGAGGAAATTGGCATTATTTTGTACATTATTTTCGTACGGATAATTCGCAGCCGTCAAATAAAATCAACTAAGTCGTGCATTTAATAAAATGGGAGTGCAAAAGGCCTCAATTACTATTGAGTAACAGGGTTTGAAAAAATCTCTTTTATAAAACATCATTGTCATATCTTGCTAAAATTGAATTTTTACAAAAATTCAAACCCTGCGTATATAGGTGCGAACGAGGCCTCATATCACTTTCAAATAACAGCACATTGACTCACACACATACACACACACACACACACATTTAGATAATAGTTTCTTGAAAAGAGGCGTTCACCGTGGTAACACGGATGTCGGGGGGTGCCTAACACCTTCCCCCCGCATAACCAAGTCCCCGGACCCTAAACGAATCTCGGTTTCACCGACCCGTATAGCAGTGTCACATCACTGGGTCAATGAGCAAACTTTTTCTCGGTTGTATTGGTACAACCATTTAAAAAACCAACTGGCGACTCTTAACAGTCCATAGTCGACATTATACATGTCGGACCTTTTTCACTTGTTTTTTCAAACAAATCGCACCTAAAATGAGAACACCAAAGAACAAGTAACGGAAAGGGACATCTAAAAATCTCGACGTCGAAAGTAGTGTTTCATGGTAGCTCATCGCTTTAGCAATCGTGTTGCGTTATGATGATGCAGAGCAAGAAATTGTTAAGAAAAGGATGTGTAGGTTATTTATCTTACATCGTAAATACTCGAAAAAAGGGCGTAGAGATTAAAGATATACCCGTAGTGAATGAATTTCAAGATGTGTTTCCGGACGATCTGCATGGACTTCTGCTAGACAGAAAAATTGAATTTGTAATAGACTTAGCACCGGGAATGACACTATTTTCGAAAGCTCCATATCATATGGCGCCAGTAGAAATAAAGGAATTGATGATACAACTTCAAGAGTTATTGGATAAGGGGTACATTCGACCGAGTGTGTCTCCTTGGGGAGCACCAGTGTTATTCGTTAAGAAAAAGGACGGATCGATGAGGCTCTGTATCGATTATCGAGAATTGAACAGAGTAACGATCAAGAATAGATATCTGCTACCAAGGATAGACGACTTATTTAATCAACTGAAGGGAGCAAAATGTTTCTCGAAGATCGACTTACGGATAAGATATCATCAACTAAAAGTGCGAAATGAAGATATACCAAAGACTGCGTTTCGAACCCGTTATGGACATTATGAGTTTTTGGTAATATCTTTTGGTTTGACTAATGCTCCGGCAGCATTCATGGACTTGATGAATCGAGTTTTCAGTGCATATTTGAATAAATTCGTAGTAATTTTCATCGACGGCGTTTTGATCTACTCGAAGACACAGAGGAATAACACAGCGAACATCTGGAGATTGTTTTGGAGGCACTACGAAAGTAGAAGATGTATGCAAAGTTTTCAAAATGTGAATTTTGGATGAATAAGGTTCAAGTCTTAGGCCACGTGGTGGATAAGAATGGAATCTCAATAGACCCCGAAAAGGTCAAAGCGATAAGTAGTTGGGAACAACCTAGAACACCGACGGAGGTGAGAAGTTTCTTAGGGTTAGCTGGGTACTATCGAAGATTTATCCAGGATTTTTCTAAGATAGCGACCCCGTTGACTAATCTGACGAGAAAGACAGTAAAATTTGTATGGACCAACAAATACGAAGAGAGTTTTCAAGAGTTGAAGAAGAGATTAAGCGAGGCACCTGTATTATCCTTACCAGATGATATGGGAGGATTTGTGGTGTATAATGATGCATCGCATAGAGGACAGAGCTATGTGCTGATGCAGCATGGCAAAGTCATTGCGTTTGGGTTAAGACAATTGAAGGATTACAAAAAACGATACCCTACTTATGACTTAGAGTTAGCGACAATAGTTTTTGCGTTAAAGATATGGAGATATTATTTGTACGGGGAGAAATGTGAGATATACACGGACCACAAAAGTCTAAAATATATCTTCATACAGAAGGAGTTGAATATGCGTAAGAGAAGGTGGTTAGAATTGATCAAAGATTATGACTGTGATATTCTTTATCACCTGAGGAAGGCAAATGTAGTTGTCGACACTCTGAGCAGGAAATGGAGGGAGAAATTGTTTTAATTGACAACTCAGGAGGAGTTAATATGAGATATGGAGAAGTTTGAAATAGAGGTGAAGGGACTCGAGAGGTCTGAAGAGAAATTATTTGTAATGGAAGCTTGTCCGACATTGGTGGATAGAGTAAAGGAAGCACGGGAGAAAGATGGAGAATGTGAGACAATCAGGAGAAGGATCACGGAAAATGGGGAAGAAAAATTTCAAATAGATAAAGACAGTATCTTAAGATTTGAAGGGAGAGTGTGGGTATCGGCGGTAACCGAGTTAAGAGAAGAGATTTTGCACGAGGCACATAGTATGACATATTCTATTCATCCGAGAGGCACTAAGATGTACCGAGACTTGAGGCAACATTTTTGGTGGCCCAATTTGAAACGGGAAGTCACAGAATGCGTTAGTAGGTGTTTGACTTGTCAACGTGTAAAAGCAGAGCATCAACGGCCGAGTGGATTGCTACAACCATTGGAAATAACGAAATGGAAATGGGAGCATATTACGATGGATTTCGTGGTAGGACTTTCGGTCACGTAGAAAGGTTTAGATGCCATTTGGGCTATCGTCGATCGACTCACAAAGACCGCACATTTTTTATCGATCAAGATCCGCTACAGTTTGAATCAGTTAGCGAGTCTGTACGTAAAGGAAATTGTTTCACGACATGGAGTGTTGGTATTGATTGTTTCTGACCGAGACCCGCATTTCACGTCAAAATTCTAGAAAAGCTTGCAAGAGAGGATGGGAACACAGTTAAGGTTAAGTACTACTTATCATCCTGAGACAGACGGACAAAGTGAGTGAACAATACAAATGCTAGAGCATATGTTTAGAACTTTTTTGATGGACTTCAAGGGAAATTGGGACTACCACTTACCCTTAGTCGAATTTGTGTATAATAATAGATACCATGCGAGTATCGGCATGCCACCGTACGAAGCTCTTTACGAAAGGAAGTGCAGAACGCCATTATGTTGGGACGAAGTAGGAGAGCGACGAATACTCGGACCAGAGTTAGTACAACAAACCGCGGACGTGGTGACAGTAATAAGGGCCAGACTAGTGGCAGCTCAAGATCGCCAAAAAAAGTATGCAGATTTGCATCAACAAGATGAGATTTTGAAGTCGGCAGTTTTGTATTCCTTAAGCTATCTCCATGGAAGGGAAAGATCTGTTTCGGCAGGAAAGTAAAACTGAGTCCAAGATTCATAGGACTGTTCGAGGTAGTAAAGCGAGTGGGCAAAGTATCATACAAAGTTGCACGACTACCTGAGTTGGAGCACATCCATAACGTGTTTCACATATCCGTGTTGCGTCCGTACAAGCCTGACTACAAGCACCTGATTTCTTATGAACCCATTTAGGTGGAGAAAAATTTAGCTTACGAAGAAATTCCTGTCCAAATTCTTGATAGGAAAGAGCAAACCTTGAGGAACAAAGTCATTTTCTCTGTAAAAGTACTTTGGCGTAATCACGATGTCGAGGAGGCTATGTGGGAATTAGAAGATAAGATGATAAGGGATTATCCCCATCTATTTGTGTAACCTTGTAGCAATTTCGGGATGGAATTTTTATAAGGTGGGGAGGATGTAATACCCGAGAATTTTCACGTATTATTAAATGAATATATTAATGAAAATAATATTTATATGAATATAAGTGTTCATGTTTTGTAAGTTGGTTAATTCAACTGAGTTGCACTAGATTAATGTGTTTTGAGAAGTTTGAATTTGACAATGAGAATTGTGAAATGCCTTGTGTGGCACCGTGATGAGAAATAGTAGTGACTATATTGATTTGCGAATGAATTGTTGAAGCAAACAATTAAGTAATAGCTATTAAAGAACATTGATTAAATTGCAAATAATTATGTGATTTCATATAAGTAATGGGTACCCTCTTAGACTGGTAATATCACTCATGTGGACATTAATTCATGTCGTGTAAAATGAGTTTAGCGATGAAAATTTGCACGGGTTTGAAGCTAAACCAGTCTTGGCACTGTCAGGATACAGCGCAGCTGCGTCGTCCCAGCAGTACAAACAGGCGTAGCTGTGCTAGTGGTCAGTTGAAGAAAAATTAATTTTTCTACTTTAGAAATTAAATGGAACAATTATGTGATATGCGCGACATGGATAAACCAAGAAATAAAGTAAGATTATCTAATAAGTCTTTATTCGATATTATTATGTAATCTATTAAGCACTGTAGGTTGCGAAACTTGGGGGAATAATTATAATAAATCATTGTATATTATTCTAAATTAGATCTTTCGTTGTGAATGTGTGATTTTAGTTATTATGGTAATACTTTGAGCACGTGACGAACCGAATTCGAGTGACCAAGTGATGGTCCGAATTTGGGGGCGTCACAACTACTTTCTTTAAACGTATGTATGTTTAAGGTTTGGTAACCTCACGTGCCTGTCGTTTGATGATAAAACATTTGTTTATACATACTTAGTCTTCCGTTGTAAACCATACCAAAATAGTTTGGCAAAACTTAACAACTTTGATAACATTTCAATAGATTATAAGAAATCCATAAAACATCTTAAGTCTAGCCGAAGGAATTGGCTTCGACTTCATCATACATCAATTCATACGTAAGGTACATGAATTACAAAGCTTGTCCAAAGAATTCAGACAAGAGTCAAAATACTTTCATTTAGCGTCTTCTATCGTTAATACAAATTCCCTTTGAGTCTTTAAGGTTTCTACAATATATGATCACATAACATACCACATTAGGTCGTATATAATCAAGTATGGCTACTGCTATATCTTACCCTTCTTCTCAATCTAATCATGCTTTAGATTGTTTACCATTAGTTACTGTTTATCGTCTTACATTGTTCTTACGTTTACGTATTCGTTCATTAACTTTTAGTCATCATTCTTAAGGTTTTAAGTATCTTCAATGATGTTACTTCAAGTCATAATCAATTCATTACTAATTAACTCCTTCTTTCTTTATACACTTAAGCATTCTTCTCTGCCTCTTCTCTAGTGATGGCGCTACGGCGCTAGCTTCCTATACACAACACGCGCTGCGACGCGGGTTTGCAGTAAACAAGCCCCGGCCTCGGCGCTGCGACGCCACCCTTTCCTTCTCTATGTCGCGCTGCGGTGCCAGTTCTCAGTGTGCTGGGGTTCGACCTGGCACTACAGCGCCGACCTTACTTCTCTAGGTCGCACTGCAACGCGGACCTTGAGCCTCAAAAAAATTTTGACAGACTTCTTGCTTAATGAACTTCCCAGACTCATAAATTATTCGTTTTAAGTCCGAATTGGCTCGTTCAAAAGCCATTAGCTAACAAATCATATGTTCTAAGTGTTCATATAAGAATTTTACATTTTTGAATCTGTTAACACTGAATTCACCTTTTAGTTCACTTTTAACGAAACTGATAAACGTTCGTAAACGTTCAATGCTCGTTTCTTCGTTCTAAGTAAGAATCTGGCCATTTTCGAGTTCGCAACTCTAGAATGCCAATTGAGACTATTCTCCATCGACAATCAATGTTTCTGAGTTCAATGTTAAAATTTGACTTCCATTCCGAAAATTTAACGATTTCGACGATTATCGTCTAATCTCGTAAATTTCGCCATAACTTCGTTACTTGAGATTTTTACATCGTTCAAAATGGATTCATTCCATCATACTAACATCCTAACCAAACATATTTCATTAAATCATTTATATGACAAATTCTTACATGTTCTTCATTAGTTCATAACTTTATATAAGTATGAATTTCATTACACATAACTTATTATGGTTTAAGTCCATTGATTATCATTCTTATCACTTCTTAACATACATGTTCTATCAATCCACACTTCTCTAACAAACTAATATTGAAGAGAGAGAAGACTAATGGTCTAAAGGTGCTTACCCTTATTGATCAAACTTGGTTATTCTTCTTTTCTACTTGAAATACAAAGACTAGCTTTCTTGCTTTTTCTCTCAAGCAAATAAGTTATAAGTTCTTGGTGAAAAATTACAAGACACAAATGATCTAGCAACTCTTCTTTATATAGAAATTCCAAAGTGAGGGTATAATGGACATTTAGTCCATCCCACCTCCTTATTTTACCTCCTTACTATTCATCCTTGGTCACCAAGTAAAACAACTTTACTTGGTCACCAAGATGGTACCATGCGATCATGGGGCCCACATGGGTTGCCCCATGGGTCACTCCTACCCATTGGGTCGATCCACAGATCTGGTTCTTACTTTGGGCTTTAGGTTTAATTAACCTTAACTTATGCTTTGGGCGTGCATTAACAAACATTGGGCTTGTATATTAATTCCAATTGGACTTTAACCAATCCTACACTTGGGCTTGCATAATTCCTACCAAATCCTATAAATCCAATACATTAGGCTTAAAGCTTTATAACGTATAATCTACGTATTATTCTCGTATGCTAACTCGTATACTTATTCAACATATACGACATACCATCATTCATACATACTCGTATAATACTTACTATTATACGATTATCCTTTAACTCATTAACGTTTCAGTTTCCCTAACAATCTCGAATTAAGTCCACAGGCGAAAAACTGCGTTTGCTATACGTGAATTATTATTACATAAACCATCTTCCCTTGATATTCTATCATTACCTATTTCTCAGAAGTTCAAAAAAAATTCTTGAGCAGAAAACCGTGAATAGTGTTTTTCAAAAAATTTCTCGAAAAGCATTTATTTTCATTTTAGAAATTCAAACACTTTAATTCATTCACGTAGCCAAAATACTACGACATTCCGATATAATTAGGTTATAGAACAACCTTCATCTTACTAACACATAATAATAACATTTAATATAATTTTATTCATTATTTAATTAAATAAAATTATTTTATAATAAATCTGAATTTCTCGGTCGTTACACAATCTCCATCAAGTCAAAGTCCAACTTTACATCAAAGTTGCAGTTATTGTGAGGAATTGGCATTCCATCAACAAGTTTAGACAAATCTAACTCTGGAGTCCTGAAACAAAATGCTTTCACTTAATATAAAAAACTTTTTGATCATACAAAGTGTTAGCATGACATGACAAAAGCAAATGCTAATACTATACAACAAAATTAGCAACTATTGATATCTATGGGGCAGAGGGATTTTTTACCGTTTTTACCCTTTTTGGCAAATGCAAGGAGTGTTGCTCCAATTGCCGAGGGTCAAGTGGTGGACGGCTATGATGAAAGGGTGATTATCATCCTCCTCCTCTTGAATAATGACAATGACATCTGAGTAGTCGTCATCTAAGATATCCTTGTTCATAGCCTCGGTATGCACCAAGAAGTACATCTTCAATAACCTTCTCTTTATGTCATGTTTGCGCCTTTGATTCCTTTCTTAAATGTTTGGGTCTGGAATTAGGACTTCTTTTCCACTAGTCGGTCTGGGCTTACAAAATAATATACCCTCCACGGAGATAAGATTTTTCCTTAAACGCCGTATAGAATCTGTATCTGTAGGTTTAGGCAATAAAATTGTGGATGAAGGAATTGGTGTATGCTTGTGCGGGTTCTTGTGACTGGACCAAGAGGAATAGCCTAATCCGGCCTTCCCTGTCTGGCTGGGAATTTGAATTGGACATTTGATTCCTTGTTGATTCTTTCTTAACCCTTGTCCTGGTTGGAAACGCAAGGATATCATCTCTTGACTGGCCGACATTACCTCGGCGGAAACTCTAGGTTTCAAATATGGAGCCCAGATGGGTTGATAGTGAGTGTTGCTCACCTTAAGGGCTTTAAAGCTGATAGGCTCAACTTCTTCATTGAAACTAATTAGAGGCATACCACTTTGGACAGGATACTCTGGTTCAGCATTGATAGTGACCAGATTACTGTTGATGATATACTTGAGTTGTTGATGAAAGGTGGATGGGACGGCTCCCACCATATGGATCCATGGTCTTCCCAATAGTAAATTATATCCTGTAGTGATTTTGAGCACTTGAAAGGATATGTAGAAGATATGTGGACCGATTTCCACAGGTAATTCAACCTCTCCTACAACATCTCGCAGAGACCCGTCAAAGGCTCTAATGTCTATATGGCTGCTTCAGATCCGGTTGGGATTGATCTTGTGAGGACCCAGAATTTTAAACAATATAATTTTTACGAATAAATTTTTTTTATTTAATATCGGTAGTGATTATCAATAGTATGTTGAGTATCTATGTTATGACCAGAGCAAGATGGTTTAACTAATTATTGACTAAGAAATATGTACAAAGTTATGTTATACAGCTGAAGAAAACCATAACCCTAATTACGGATAGGGATTTGATAGTTAATACAGTTATTATAATTATTACTTTGATTCTATATTTGTACAATATGGAATAAATGATCAAAGGTTGATCACATAAGGTATAATCATAGTAAAACCTAATATAGATTACAAACCCTAATCTGTGATTTAAAAACCCTAACAATCAATTAAGAACCCTAATTGTATTTTTGAAAACCCTAATTTCTTATTCGAGAACCCTAAACCCTAGTTATCAAACCCTAATAGTAGTTATTAAACCCTAAGGGTTAGGATTAAAGGGAATCATGTCAAATGACTAAACTACCCTTAAAATCATTTGGAAAATTAGCAAAATACCCTTTTAGAGGCGAAATTACTAAAATACCCTTTACTTAACTTTTAAGTTAAAAGATTTCCAAATCTTGTGACTCATCACTTGGGATAACACCATGTGCTCTAAAATCTAAACCAAATTTGATCTTATATGCCACCTAGCAAGATTTAGATTCATTGCATCAAAGATAAGAGATTAAAGAGAGAGATAAACCAAAACAAAGCTTATTTGTGTACATGAACCTAGCCACGACTATCTCGCTCTTAAGCCACAAAAACTAACTTGTGATTCAGTCCCTAGATTAGTCCATAACACCCCAAGATCATATTAGGAAGTAAGGATCAAAGATTGTTCAAAGAGATGTATAAACCCTAACCAAGTTTGATCTTGTATGCTAAGATAAAATTTATGTTTTTGTGTTTATTTATGTGTTATAGGATGTTATTTAGTGATCTATGATGATATATAATGGATCCATATCATCAAAGTGCTTAAAAATGAAGTTTTCAAAACTGTCAAGAACCCTAGATTTATGGCCTGATAGTCAAATGTCAGAGGCCATAGATCTAAAGATCTGTTAATAGTTAGACTTGTTAGTTGTATTAGTGTTGTAGTATGCTATGAGGAAAGTAATCTGGAAGTGGAATCATGTTCATATCATGTCCAGATTCCAAGATATTAATAGTCAAAGTGGGTTGACCAGTCATGATTTTCATTTTCTGGGTAACCCAGAAAATCCCCAGATGGGTCTAACAGTCTTTTGCTAGGCTCATATCTTTCATGTGTTATGTGTTTAGCTTGTGTAGCTGTATCATTGTTATACACTGGTATATAAACTATAGGACCATGGCCTTAGATCACATAAACAATCCACATAATCAAAGTTATGAGCAGTCAAAGTAGGTTGACCGAGAACAGTTTGAGTTTTCTGGAAATTCCAGAAAACTGATGAACAAGTTTTCTGACAAGGTTTGGCCAAGCCAGATCTTGAGATAGTGATGTAGTTAAGCTACCTAAGTGTAGTACTTTTGTTCTTTGACATGAGATCTACAAGATTGTAACACTCAAAACACCCAAATATTACACAGAACCCAAATTAATGAGGCCACAAAGTAGCTATCAAACACTGACTGTGTTTTTGGGTAACCCAAAAAGCCCAGAATAGGCTTTACAGCCACTTTGAGCTCTTAGATCTTCATTGTGTGAGGTAGTTTGACCTTGATCATTGTTGGTACATCTAATATCACATCAATACTACATAACCAATACACTTGCATGCCCAGAAACATCTTGGACAAAGAATTAGAGTTGGTCAAACTAGGCACCCAAGGACTAACTTTGAATGTTCTTGAAGCTGAAGAACACCAACAGTGACAGTTTCTGTCGCTATAGCCTATAGCGACGATTTTATTAAAATTAATTAATTTAATTTCCAATAAATCAATAAAAATATAAAATAATTCCTAAAAATTCAAAAATGTGTTTTAAAAATTATTTTAAGTTATAAAAATTAACTTTCTATAATTTGACATAATTTCCATTAATATTTTAATTTATTAAATATTAATGATATCAAATTTATTTAATAATTGCATTAAATAAATTAGTTAAAAAATGATTTTAATATTTCAAATATCATTTTAAATGATAATAAAGTGTTAAAAAATAATTTAAGTTATAAAATATGACTTTTAATATTTTAAGATAAATTTTATTAATAATTTAATATTAATGATATTAAATTTATTTAATGATTGTATTAAATAAATGTTTTAAAATTGGTTTTTATGATTTAAAAATAATTTAAAAATGATATAAATGATTTAAAAGTATTTTAAGTTATAATAAATGACTTTTAATATTTTGATGAAAAATACATTAATATTTGAATATTAATGGTAATTATTTAAAAATGATTTTAAATATTTAAAAAATTATTTAAGGGTAATATTAGTGTTTTAAAAATATTTTGAGTTATTATAAATAATTTTAATATTTTGACAACGATTTCATTAATATTTTAATATTATTTAAATATTAATGAGAATGGTATTATCCAGCATTTAAATCAATTAAAAATGGTCCCAGTGTTTGAAAAATTATTATAAAAGATAATAATTGTTTAAAAATTATTATAAGCTTCTGAAAAATATTATAAATGATATGTTAATTATTTAAAATAATATGGAAGCTTTGGAATAGAGTTTTAATGAAAATAAACTCGTTAATTATCTGATAAGGTAATAGAGACACTGTATTGAGACCGAAATCCAACCAGACTGACATAGTTTGACCTGGTAAGTGTTTGTATAGGTTCTAAATATTGTTGTTACTATATGATTACGTGTCTAAGTGATATAATGACTTTAAATAATAGTATTTTGCGATGTGATGTGTTACGTTAATTGTGAGACCAATATTATTGATTATAGGTCTTTCTCACGCAGCTAAATTATATTATAGCAGTAGTCAACGACGAAGGAAAGTTTTCTTAACTCAATCTCGAGTTATTACTTTTCAAACATAATAGTAGGTAATTATTGCTAATTATTTCACATCTGAAATTTATTATTTATTATTCATAGTTAGTCCAGGTTTATTAACTCAAACTGAATTTAAAATTTCGAAAGTATGACTGGGTAATAACTATTGTTGGTTATTCACAATATTATTCTTGATTGCAAATAGTGTAGTTGATTTCTGTCTATTATTGAACATTTTATTAACTATGTCTCAGCTAATTGTTTTGGCGAGACGAATATTTTTTGAAACTTGATACGTTCTAGTATTTGAACTCAATTGTTATTGAAAGATCAATGCCAAATATTTTGGCTAGATCAAGATAGATATTATATGTTGAAATCATAGTATTTCTTTAAATCCAAACTATATTGTTGCGATACGAACTCTTGATGTAAGACTGAGATGAACAACCCTTATATAAAAGGGATTTTGTGGTCAAATATCCGGTCGTTGTGCGATTTTGAGTATTATGCATAATATTTGGTATAATGAAGCTAATCACTTTATGTACTTGCGGAGGTGTATGATTTAATCTTTATGGTTATCTAATACTCCTGGGTAATTCAGCGTTAAATCTCTGATAATTACTCAATTTGTTCAAGATCTATTGTGATCACTCAACATAAAATTTGGAAATATTCCACTTTGTTAATATAGTAGTATTATCTATTGATAATCTATTGAATATTATTAAAACTTCGAAAGTGTTTTACTCTTTCATAATTGAATTGTTGTTTAGCATGAAATTCGATAAAGTCTTGTTATTGATAAATGATTTGTTCAGCTAATTCAAAATCCTTTGAACTTTAGTGAAATTATATCGAATCTAGAGTCTTATATTCTTGATTCATATATATTTTTGTATGTTTTAACTTGCGAAGCAAACTTGTTACTCACCCTTGCTTAAATATATCATTTCAGCTAAGAACGAAGTAGCAGGTGGGTCGGAGAAGGACAAGGGAAAAAGCAAAGTGCAAGAGTAGTTAATATGAATATTACTTATTGTGTTATTATGTGTAACCCTCTTTGTATAACTGAGGATATGGTTGTTATGTTAAGGTTAGAAAACTTCGGATATTGTATTAAAGATATTAATTAATGATATGTTTGATGATATTCATAAATGAATGAGTAGTTAGATGTTGTTTATATGATGGATCGTGAGCACTTTACCCGGGGTTAGGTACCCCGGATTTGGGGGCGTCACAGGTTGGTATCAAAGGTGTAGGTTATAGACCTTAAATGGGGGGGAAACCTTAGGAATATAACCATAAGTAAGACAGAGAAGACTCATTTAGAATTCTAAGTGCATCAATAGTAAGATATGTGGACACATAGTGTTTATAAATTTTGTACTGGTGATGTACTAATCAAGATTGTTTAAAACTGATTGTAGAATGTCATGAAATGATGAAATGATTACGGAGATGTTAGCAGCTGTTGCACTAATGTCATTAGCCGAGGTGCCAGCTCAGAGTGAGTCAGTTGAAGAAGTTATAAGAGACGAACCTATAGTGAATTTTGGAAGCGATCATGACGAGTATCATGAAATGGATCTGAAAGGAGATGAAGAGGTAGATTCCAAAGAAGCTAAGGTGGAGTCAGAAATTAAGGCTGAAGTGGGAGAAAAAGTAAGGTATATGCGGAAGTCCAGGAGCTACGGAATAAGGTATTTCTTTTGGAGGAGTTGTGGAAGACGAAAAGGGCATTCCGTGAGATGACCAAAGAACGGAACGATCTGAAGATACAAGTGGATAGAATGAGGGCTGAAGGTGGTGCATGGATCAACTGAAGGAATAATCAAGCAGAAGAAGGGTAATAATAAAAGGAAAAGGAAAAATGACAGTGACAATAATTCAGGAAATTCAAATATAAAGAAGAAGCAAGCATGTGGCAAGTGTAGAAAGAATCATTTGGGAGAATGTATGATTGGGAAAATGTGTGTTTCAATTATGGATAGGATGGACATATTTCACCTAATTGTCCTAAGCCAAATAAAAGAAGATGTTTTTCATTTGGTGGAATGGGTCACGGGTTCAACAAGTGTCCTAAGAAGAAGGCAGGTGAAGGGAGTGGAATGTAAACAGATTAAGCATGAGCAGTAGTACCTTTTGGTAGTGAGATGTAATATTAAAGGTTGTAATATTGTAAGCGATGAGTAGGCATATATATATATATATATGAATGTAATCCTTGTTTTCAGTATGAATATTAAGGTAAATATTGGTGAATCTCAACTTTTTGAGTAAAGTTATGGTAGTTAATCCCGATTTTTGTCAAAAAGGGATAGGAAATGATTATAACAGTATGTGTATTGTACTAAAAAGCACTATGTGTTGTTTGAATAAATATGCAATAATATGAGAAATTTGTGTTAAATTCTTATTATGCTACTAATAAGAATTAATTAGTATAGAGATAAAGGATTAATGTAAGTTTTTATTTAATCAAATAATGTCGCCTAGGCGACAAAATTAAAACCAATGGGAGGAGCAATCGGTGAATAATGAAGGAGGTCAAGTAGACCCGATGCAAAACTTTGTAGACATGTTAGCTCAAGCGATGCAAAATAGGGCACCAGCAGCAAGAGATCCGCCATCCAATAGATTAGAAAATTTCCAAGATTTTAAAGCTGTGGGGCCGCCAGAATTTAAAGGAACCACTGATCCTATTGAAGCCCAAACTTTGGTGAATAAGATGGAGAAGGCATTTATTATTGTAAGAGTAGCAAAGGTGCAAAAGATAGCTTTTCTACCTATTTGATGAAGGGAGAAGCTAATTATTGGTGGAAAATAAATTAGGCTAGAGATGGGACAGTAGTAGTAAATTGGACAAGGTTTAAGGAGTTTTTCTTTGAGAAATATTTCTCGCCGAGTATGCAAGCCAAAATGGAAGTTTCTAGAATTGAAGCAAGAGAACATGTTAGTTTCAGCGTACGCTGTCAAATTCAACGAATTAGTGAGATTTGCTCCACATCAGGTGGATACGGAGGCATGAAAAGTGCAAAGGGTTTAGAAAGGACTAAAGCCATGGATATTTAACAAGGTAGCTATGTTGTAGATTAATACATTTGCAACTCTATTGGAAAAAGCAATTATTGCGGAAGGAGAAAGTGAAGCTGAATATAAGTACCATCAAGAGAACAAGAAGAAGACAAATGAAGGAGGTAGTAGTCGTGGGAGTAATCCCAATAAGCGGAAGTGGAGTGATAATACCCAATCGTGAAACAAGTCAAGAGAGAGTAGGAAAGGAGGTGAGTCGTGTGCGGTCTGTGGGAAGAACCATCAAGGAGTTTGTTTGTGTGATGCCCCCAAATTCAGGGTACCTAACCCCCGAGTTTGGTGCTCACGATCCATTATATAAATAACATCTAACTACACATTCATTTATAAATAACATTAATTAATATTCTTCATACAATTTCCCAGGTTTTCTTACCATAACATAACAAACATACTCTTAGATATACAAAAGGGTTATACAAGACAACATATATAATATTGTTCAACATAACTACTCCAGCAATACACCTTTGGCTTTGTCCTTCTCTGCCCCTCTGGCTATCTCCTTCCTAGCTGAAATATTATATTTAAGCAAGGGTGAGCAACGAGTTTGCTCCGCAAGTTAAAACATACAATAGAGTATAGGAATTAAGAATATTAGACTATCGATTCGATTGAATTTTAAAAAAGTTCAAAGGACTTTGAATTAGCTGAACAAATCATTAATCAATAATGATATTTTATCGAATTTTGTACTAATCAATAATTTAACGATGAAAGAGTAAAACGCTTTTGAAGTTTCAATAATATTCAATCGATTAACAACATATATTAACCCTATAATAACAAAGTGGGATATACGCATATTTGATGCTGAGTGATCACAATGGATCAAGAACTTCTCGAGGCATTATAAATATTCAATACCGAGTTACCCCAGAATTATAAATTTAGCTATAAAAACTAAACTATAATCATCCGTAAGTACATGGAGCGTCCAACCCTTGTACCCTATATTATGCATAATACTCACATGTGCGCAACGACCATATATCCGACCACAAGGTTCCCTTTATATAAAAGGTTGTTCTTCTCAGTTTTACAATAAGAATTTGTATCACAATAATATAGTTTAGATTGAACAAAATACTATGATTTCAACATCTAATCTCTATCTCAATCTAGCCAAAATAAGTGGCAATGATCTTTCAATAACAATTGAGTTCTCTATCTCGAACCTATCAAGTTTCAACAAATATTTGTCTAGCCAAAATAATTAGCTAAGACATAGCTAAAAAAATGTTCAACAGTAGACAGAAATTAACTGTACTATTTGCAATCAATAATAACTCATACTGATGTGAATAACCAACAACAGTTATTCCCCAGTCACGCTTTCAAAAATTAACAATTTAATTTGAATTAATAAACTTGTACTAAATGCGAATAATCAACAATAATTCTCAGATGTAGAGTAATTAGCAATAATTATCCACTATTATATTTGAAAAGTAATAACCCGAGATTGAGTTAAAGAAACTTTTCTTGGCTGTTGTCTACTGCTACACAATATAAATTAGCTGTGCTTGAAAGACCTATAATCAACAATATTAGTCTCGCAATTAGCATAACAAATCACAACACGTAACACTATCATTTAACTTCACTTAATCACATAATCACGTAATCACATCAGTGTTTATAACCTATACAAACACTTATTAGGTCAAACTCTATCAGTTTGGTTGGTCTTCGGTCTCAATTCTATGTCTTGAATGTTATATCCGACAATTAACAAGTTTATTGTCAATAAAACTCTATCCCAAAGCTTCAATATTGTTCTGGATAATCAAAATGTAATTCCTAATATTTTTCGGAAGCTGATAATAATTTTCAAGTAATTATTATATTTTATAATAATTTTTCAAACACTGGTATCATTTTTAAATGATTTAAATACTAAATAATCCCATCATCATTAATATTTAAATAAAATTAAAATAATAATGAAACACTTACAAAAATATTAAATTTATTTATAATAACCCAAAATATTTTTAAATCACCCATATTCCCCTCAAATGATATTTAAAATATTTAAAATCATTTTTAACTAATTACCATTAATATTCAATTATTAATTTATTTTACATTAAAATATTAGAAGTCATTTATTACAACTTAAAATATTTTTAAATCACTTATTTTATTTTTAAATAATTTTTAAATCAATAAAATCATTTTAAAATCATTTATTTAATATAATATTTAAATAAATCTAATATCATTAATATTCAATTATTAATGAAAATTACCTTAAAATATTAAAAGTCATATTTTATAACTTAAAATATTTTTAAACAATATATTCTCATTTAAAATAATTTTTATAATATTAAAATTATTTTTAATCAATTTATTTAATACACTTATTAATTAAATTAAATATTATTAATATTCAAACAAATATAAATATTAATGAAAAATATGTCAAATTATCTAAAGTTAATTTTCATAACTTAAAATAATTTTTAAAACTAATTTTAGAATTTTTAGAAATTATTTACTATTTTTAATGATTTTCTAAAAATTAATAAAACTAATTTAATTAAAACCGTCGCTATAGCCTTTAGCGACACTTACTGTCGCTGTTGGTGTTCTTGAGCCTCAAGAACACTGACAAGCAGTCACTTGGTGCTAGGTTTGACCATTCATAAATCTCAGTCTATGTTGATTCTGGGAATGCTAGTGTATTGATCATGTAGTATTGATGTAATATTACATGTATCATCAACAATATAGGTCATACAACTTCACAACAGCAAGATCTAAGGCTTTGAAATTCTTGTAAGGACTGTTCTGGGTTACCCAGAAACCCAGACAGTTTCAAGGTGCTACTTTATGGCTCGATTATCTTTGAGTTCTGGTTATCAATTAAGTGTTTAAATGGTCCTATCATGTAGTCCTCATGTCAAGGAACACATATATATCTCTACTTTAGTCTAACTACAACACAATCACCAGATTTAAGCTAGTTAAACCTGATCAGAAACGGTTTTCATACGTTTTCTGAAAATTACAAAAAACAGAAATCGTGATCAGATGGGCTACTTTGACCATCCACTAGTTTTATTATGTTTATTGTTTAAGGGATCTAAAGGCATGAATCTATTATCCATATAACAAACTACAACTTGGATACAACAACACAAACAAATCACCTAACATCTGTCAGATAAAGGTCCAAGAAAATCTTGTCAGTTGTAATTTGACTTAAAAATGCTGTAATATATGCATATAACAACTGTTTTTGGATCTCTACCTTAGCAAGCAACAACAGACAACGTTTAAACACATTTATACAACGTTTAGAAGGTGTCATCTATTTAAAGCCAAAATGTATCAAACATTCAAAATATACCAATTACAAATAATATTACTATCCATACATCTCAAATTCAAAATATACCAATTACAAAGAATATTAATACCATACCATACGTTTACATCCCAATAATATCAAACTATCCATACATCTCAAATTCACTTTTCAATATAATTACTACTATATTGAATTGTGAATTTGACTACATCCACAAAATATACCAAACTATCCATAAAATTAAACTACTACCTAATTAAACTATCCATAAAATATGTCTTGTATTCTACTTGCGCTTACAAAGAAGAACAGGAGAGATTAAGAACATTATACTTGACAAAATAGAAAAGTTAGCAATTTAATGAATTGTCATTAAATACAAACAATTTAATGAATTGTCATTAAATAACAAACCCCGCAACAAGAACTTAGGAAACAAGATAATACTAAAATAGAAAGAGTGAAAACTCATAGTAGGATAAGAAATCATTCAAGACAGAAAAAATGGAAAATATAAATCCTTTAGAAGATTGAAGGAAGAGAGCAACCACTAAAGAGGTTAAATATCTCCTTTTTCATCTGTAAGTGAGACTTGCATTTCAGAAGGCATATTGAGCTGCTTAAGTACCTAAAATTGTAGTAAAAACAATAAGCATTACCTCATTGATGAAATTCATGCCTCCAAGTCAGTGCAACTGATGGCTCTATCTGAAGATGCACCATATATTGTTTCATCGTTTCTTAGGTCCAAACTAAAAAATAACAACAGGTGTATGCATACAGAATCCAACTCATGTTGCGGAACATTATATGTTCACTTCAATGTTCAAGGAAAATAGAATTATAAATACACCCTTAATGATCTAAACCAGTTGCATACTTGTTAGTTGACCGTTGATGAAAACATGCAAAGCATGGTCACCAGAAAGGACCACTACAAAAAAATGAGGCTTCAGGAACAACCGATTTTCGTTGCTAAAGGTGCCAAATTTCGTTGCTAAAGATTTATGGCAACGACTTTAATGTCGTTGCGTCTTTCGTTGCGCAATAAGCTTTGCTAATTATTCCGCAACGTATTTTTTTCGTTGCCAAAAGTAAAACATTTTGCAACGAAATTTGGCTTTCGTACAGATACATCGATCCTTTAGCAACAAAATATATTGTTGCAGAATAATTAAATTTTTGTTGCTAAAAATCCCATTTTGTTGCAAAAGCCTGCTAATTGGCAACGAAATAAACTCTTTTTTTTTGCAACGACCATGCATTTTCGTTGCAGTTGACACCATTTTGCAACGACATTTTTCGTTGCAATAAATTATAAAAATTGTTGCCTATGCTTGCTTTCGTTGCGGAATGTAAACTTTTTAGCAACGATTTTCGTTGCTAATTATATTATTTGGCAACGACATTATGCTGAATCAGCAACGAAAATGTTTGTTGCTGGTTATTTTTCAATAGCAACAAAAGTCGTTAATTAGCAACGACATTATATGTTGCCATTTCTTTATATGTGCAACGAAAGTTGATATGATTTGCAACGATAAAAAATGTTGCCTTTTATTTTAGTATTAGCAACAATATCATCTTCGTTGTTATTAAGTTAATTTTTCGTTGCCAAATATTATAGTTTTAATGTCATTAGCAATGAAAATTTGTTTCTAAATGTATAAAAAAAATGTTGCTATATTAAAACTTGTTCAATGCTTTGGTAACGAATTATATTGTTGCCAAATCAAAATTTGACATTCTTTTTGTGCACATGACTGGCTCAGTGTCCCCATAGTAAATAATGGCAAAAATACAAAAAACTAAAATATTATTATCTTAATAAAATCATCCACTACATAATTATTTATTATCTTTATAATTAACCATCTAAAGCTACCACAATTCTTCAATCAAAGTATATTTCTACATATATAGAGAGAGTACACTTCATAATTTCGTCCCTTGTCTTCCATAAACATAGCACGAAAATTTGATACTCAGTATTGTAAGGCAGGTCGTAGAAGCAGTCTTCATGTACATATTTAAAAATAATAGCAAGTCAGAAAAATGAAGTAAATAGATCACCAGAGGCACATAATTTTGCTATAGCCTTTTTATATTTAAAAAAATTAATTGAACAAACAAATACAATATAAAATAAAACATTAAAAAAATTATATATATCATTTAATGTTATTCACATCACAATACACCATCTAAATACTTAACATCTAACATATTACAGAAAGTTTAAGTTCATATAGAAGACAAATTTTGTAAAGGAAGAACATCCAAGTTGAGCTGAAACAGGTGTCATGAGTGTTTTGAGCATCCATTAATGCCATTTGTTGTACTACAACCAAACCTACAAGAGAGTTTCATAAGTACCCTTTCTTGATGTGATCAAAATCCATCCAGCACTGTAGGAGATACAATGTACAAGCACAAATCCACATCTAAGCTTATATACATTGTTCTTCTTTTTCAAAGAATACATGATAACCTTAGACCAGACATAACCAAAACTTATGAAAGAGTCAACATATATAAGTTGATATGACCGGTCAAAAATATATGTAAGTTTTTGCACAGAATGTCAGCATTAGATATAACATTTTGCAAAAAAAAATAAAGACAAAATGGACAACAAATAAAAAAAGAAAAAAAACATATAAGATTCGGTAAATTTTCTAATAACTTGTAGACTAATCAGATAATAAACCATTTTGGCTAGTTATGCAATCTTTCCAAGCACCAGTATAACTGTTTTAACAATTTGCCTTCATGCTTTTGATTTTTATATGCTATATAATAACAGATCAAAGCATACTCATTCTCAGCTCAGTCAAGTAAGAAATAACTACATCAAGCTATAGCACTAAACGTCACAATCACCTATTCTTTCTCTTTTTTTGGCCACACAAAGAACCTAGACACCAATTAGGAAAAAAATGTGCATTATAATCTCCGACCCTACTGAAAAACATTAAAATATACCTTCAACACAAAGTATGTGATTTCCTTTACAGCCCTGTAATCACCTTTTGATGCTAAAATGACAAAAAACAAATGCTAGCTAAAACAAAGAATACTAGCTCTTTCGATAATCATTTCATTACAAAATGGATACCACGTTATACTGATTACTTTCCAAATTTTACATGAATTGACTATAAAAATAGAATATTATGGAGTGACTAGTAAGAGTCAAACTACACCTATTGAGCTACCACGGCATCTCGTGGATTATCAGGTTCAGGAAAAGAAAGTAATGTCTATATTAAAAGGAGAGTTGTCTTAATGGTGAGTGTTGGGCTCCATTAGTGCTTCAGGATATCTAGGCATATAGCTCCACTTTGACTACTGATATTAGGGTGCCTTCAACAAGGAAAACACAGACAAACATATTCAAGGAATAATTATCCAGGATCTCAATTGGCCAAATTTCAATTACTATAAAAAAATCGATCGTGTTTAGTATGAAATTTTTAGAAGCAACAGATTGTAAATGACTCTAATATTTTAAATGGAACACATAAAAGTAATATAATCTTGTACATAATTGAGAATTATTCATGTATATTTATGCTTATTCTAAATCAACAAAAAATAATTTATTAGAAATAGAGAGAAGATACATAAGATGAGACTAGCCCTCCTGCAAAACATCATGCAAGAATGCCCTCCAATCTTTATATACATCTGATCTGTCACACAAGGAAGAAAAAAAAAGTGACTTGTCCCAAAATAGATAAAGGATAAATAAATTCTTGAAAAAGTTAGACAAACAAGGAAATAGTCTATATCAAAATCTTAAAATTAAATCTAGTGTTGAGATAATTCAGATGTTCAGTAATATATACACAAACGCGCACACACACACTCACACACATACACACACTATATAAATGCCCAGCAGTAACATTATGTTGCAAAACCATGGATTGTGAGTTAGATAAAAGTGTCATCTCAGTTTAACAGAAATATAAATTGCAAACAAGGTCAAAGAAAATGTCGAATGTTTCCTGGTGTGATATGTTATCTTCTCATTCTAGTACAAACAGAAGTTTTCCTTCAGAAGATAACTTAATCTCTCTTGGCGAATGTTTGATTGCCTCTTTTTCAGCAACTTCTTTTTCATTTTATATAATGCTAGGAAACTTAAATTTGAAAGTCAGAGCAGCATATGAGCAAGATTTCATACAAAGATTAAAACTAAAGTAAAAATTGTTTGTTATATGACAAAAGTTGAGACAATTGTTACATAATTTTAACATATTTATTTACACTGACATGCATAGGATGACAGGACATAGCTGTGTAGAGTAGTCATCATTGAAATCCTATACATCCACAAAATATAGAACAATAATATATATAATTTAAGTTAACCTTAACATAACAGTAAGGATAAGCCAAGTGACCCTCTAAACAAAAATCATAATCATAATGCTAACCACCTAAACAAAAAAGAGACATAATCATGAAATACAAACTCACTGCTAGAGAGAAAACACAAAATCAGCAGATGTTTTTATTCTGAACATTGCCTCAAAGCCAACATTCTTAGAATTCAAAAGACAGTATGAACTTCAATTCTTCAGCCTTAACATTGAGCAATCAAAGTTCAGTCATAATGGTTTCTGTTCTTAACACACTGAAATCAATAAATATACTTGGACCATTTAAATTCCAACATAATGAATCAGAAAAGACAGAAAGCAGAGGTTCAACTCACAGCAATTGCTTTCAAAATTGTCCCAAGCCCAACCCCATCAGTTCTGTTCACAGAGGACTGATACTTTACACGAACCGCATTAGAGTTCTGGTCAAATGTCACAGCATTCTCCATAAACCTTACAAGCACCTCTTGAATCTACAAACCCAAATCCAATTCCTCTAAATCACAAACTCAACAAAAATCACCACAAAATCACTACCAATAAATAAATAAGTAAATCTAATAATAGGCAAACTTAAGGTAACTAAAACAACATAATTATGTTTATTGAGTTCACACGCATGAATTATTCACTTAAACTCCTAAATTAAATTACCATCCAAAATTTGTAAAGAAAGTAAAAAAACAAAGTCTGAAGACAAACTAAAACATGAAAAATTACTTTTCCCTCGATATTCTCAGCACTCAAACAGAATTCGAGTTCACCAACCTCTTCGAAGCACTCCATCCACTCCTTCCTCAATAAGCGAAAAACCACTGGCTCTCTCCCCTCTTCCTCCTCCCCAGCATTGCCTCGAATCCGCAACGCAACCCTTCAATTCTGTCACCGCCTCCGCTGCCTCAACCACTCTTCTGCCCTAAGCTCCTCCTTAGTAAATTTCAGCTTCTCAGTCAATTCCAAAATTAACTTCATCAATTCCAACAACTCCTTCTTCTCCTTGGCCTCTTTCCTCTTAGTGCTAATCTCTCCAATTACGTCTCGGATCTCGGCGTCGATCGGATGGTTCGAAATCAGTCGGAGAAGGTCTGTAACTTGAACGGAGATGTGTTCAGACCTAAACGGCGTTAGAGCATTGGGAGAAGAGAGAATAAAAGTCATCGTGGTGAGAGAGAATATAATGCTGGACTTTAGACTTGATGTGGAGAGAACAGACTTGTAGTCGGTCGATTAGGAGGCGGAGATCAGGTGCGGACAGCGGCGACGAGCCCTTAACAAGAGCATTCTGCTCCTCGACATCGTAATCGAGCGAAAGATACTTGGAAACAAAGCTCAATTGAGGCTTAGCCACTTCTCTTTTGCTGTTGTTCTGAAATGTTAGCTTCAGTTTCACCAGATTCTCCAACAACTTGCACGATATCGTGTGAAAATACACCGAGTTGTCACTGTCAAACTCCGACGTCACCCTGAGGGTCGTCTGCTTAGCAATTATTGACACTAATCCTCCGCCTCCGCCGCCGCGAACTCCAGTGGTGCGTCGTGGTGGCTGGACGCCTCTTCAAATTTAGGTTTGTCAGATCCCAAAATTTTTGTATATTAGTTGAAAATATATCAAGAGAAAGCAGAATTGCCTAAATTATATTTAACTTTCAGAATTATATTTTTTTATTCAATTTTTCTTGGAATATACTCTTCTTTTAACCAAATTATGTAATTTAAGAATAATTTTTAAAAATTAAAATAAACTTTATTTTTAAAAAAAAGCTTTAATCTTTTTTTTAAAGATTTCTTTTTTTAAATGAATATTTTTTAAAAAATAAAAAACTTCAACGACTACCGTTGGGAATAAAGGCTCTCACATTTAATTTGGGAAAAACTACTGAATGCTTGAATTTTTGAATTTTTTTTTTGCCCAAAAATTAGAAAGGCAACCAACGCCATTTTAAATTTTATTTAAAAAAAATTAATTAAAAAAATTATCTTAATTTTTTAAAACGATTTTATTTTTTAAAAGAAATTTGAAAAAAATAAAAATGTGATCAAATGCCAAACTAACCGGCATTGTAACTTTTTTTAAATTTTTTTATAAAGCAAATTTGTAAAAAAAAAAAAGTAAGTTGTAGCATCACTTTAATTGACGTTAGAATCTCTCTCTTTTTAATTTCTTTGATATATTGTTCTTGTTTACAAATATCAATATTTTTTAATGTTTATTCTCTGTCATCGGCGTTAGAAATGAAGGAGTATATAAGACTTCAGCTATAAAAAAATAAAAATAAAAATTCTAACGCCAATTAAAGTGACGTTGCATCTTACTCTTCTTTTTTATAAATTTATTTTTTTATAAAAAAATAAATAACATAGGGATAAAATTGATATTACATTAGTATGACTCAAACAAACTTATTAGGAATGACTTATAAGTCATTTTAAATAACTTTATTCAGTTTTAGTTCATAAAACATAATAAAAAAAGTTTCATCTTTTATGTTTTCTCTTAGAACTGATAGTATTATAATTTAATTTTATAATATATTTAAAAAAAAAGATAAAAGGAGAACTAGGAATAGCTAGGGGTGTACCATTACTATTCTTCTTTTTATTTTTTATTTTTGGACTTAAAAGTATGTTCATGATTTAAGTTACTCCCTCCGTCTAAGAATAAATTTTTTTATTATTTTAGGTAATCTAAAGTTAAATATTTATTTATATTAAATAATCTATTTTTTTATAATAATTTATGCGTAATATCCTTAGTCTTAAATGTCATATTTTTATTATTTATAAATATTTATATAATATCACTAGTCATGTATAGAAAAATATGTAATTAGATGAGAAATTAAAAATGAATAATTTTATCATTTGACTTTTTTTTTAAAAATTCGCATAAAATCAATCATCACTTTCATTATCGGAGTGAGAGAGTACTTGTAAGTATATCCTACTTCTATCTAGATATAGGAAACATTGGGAAGCATAGATATAATAATTAGGTTTGATTAGGTTGTGTTTATTTGGGTCGGAGGACCGGAACTAACATGCTTGGCAATCGATTGTCACGAGCACTATTTCAACAACCATAATTTATACTGTTGATCGCAACATTGGATGACACGGATTGAAATAGATTTTTCCATGCCTCTACAAGCTGTAGAAACATGCGAAATTACTCATTTGCCCCTCATTTGCTTATGTGATACACTGTCTACCGCTAATAGTTATGGCGGTAGTTTAGTTAACTAATAAATTAGAATGGCTCAGTGGTAGCTTAATGCCCCAATAACTCATAGGTCTTAGGTTCAAAATCTAGTTGTGATATTTTTACTTTTTATGTTCTATTCTTTGTGTATTAGATAAATTATATTACCATATATATATATATATATATATATATATATATATATATAAATTTATCTCTAAATATTCTTATAAATATTTATAAACAAATATTCATATAAATTTATAAATATTTCATCTAAAATTTACTTTAATGTTGAGATTTATTTAGTTAACTAATAAATTAGAATGACTCAGTGGTAGCTTAATGGCCCAATAACTCATAGGTCTTAGGTTCAAAACCTAGTTGTGATATTTTTGCTTCTTATGTTATATTTTTTATGTATTAGATAAATTATATTACCATATATATATATATATATATATATATAAATTTATCTCTAAATATTCATATAAATATTTATAAACAAATATTCACATAAATTTATCTTTAAAATTTATAAATAAATATTTATTTATAAATATTTCATCTAAAATTTATAAAATTTACAGATGAATATTTGTTATAAATATTTATATATATATATATATATATATATATATATATATATATATATATAAATATTCATTGTTACTTTATATATATATTTAGTTTAATGTTGAGATTTGTTTAGTATTCTTTTCAAAATTTCTTATCAAACTAAATAAAATACTAAACAAATCTCAACATTAAACTAAATATATATAAAGTAACAATGAATATATATATATATATATATATATATATATATATATATATATATATATATATATATATATATATATGCACATACACACACACACACATATCATATGTGGACGGGCTGACAAGACTAATATTAAACTTTATCCCAAAATATATGTTGATCCACAAATTTGAACCCAAGACCTTCAATTTAGAATATTAATCCAATGACCACCAAAGCACTTGGACCTAGTTGCTATTATTTTGTAAGGATTAGTATTTAGTACTGCTATTTTTATTATGTCTGTTATTATTATTATTATTATTATTATTATTATTATTATTATTATTATTATTACTGTTATTGTTATTAGTATGGATAAATCACTTTTTAGTCACTGTACTAGGGTCCGATTTTCATTGTGGTTATCGAATTTTTTTTTGTTACAATCAAATAACTGTACACTCAAAAATTACAAAATGGTCATTCCGTTCGATTTCCGTCTAAAAATTTGACGAAAATGATGGCTGTGCATATTGAGCCCGTTATTTGTTGATGTAGTGGGTTAAAAATTTCTTTAAAAAAAAGTGTTGCTCACAAGTATCAAATTTTAGACCTCTTCAAACTAGAAGCCTTATATTCTAACAAAAGCCACTATAACAACTATCTACCATGCTTAAATTTATGTAACACTAATATTTATACTAACTAGCATCATTTATAGGAATTGTAATAATAATAATAATAATAATAATAATAATAATAATTGTAATAACTGTAATAATAATTATTATTATTGTAATAATACAGTGACCTAAAAGGGATAATGTGACAACCCCAAAACAGGTCCATTCCACCCAACCCATTCTGAGTCGTCAAATACATGGTACAGAAAATAACTACAACTTTATTACAACAATTGTCGTGTAAAATACAACAACACATATGCTGTGAGTTTGGATACAAATATATACCAAATGTGACTCATGTTCCAACCGTGGACATCACCTCACAATAACACCTTACATAAAGGTATAGTCAAAAACTGTTTTAGAAATTAGAATCTTTGGAAAGTGCTTAAGGAAACCTTCGTACATGGGAGGCCATGCATCTAGGTTATGATAGATATCATATGGCCACATAATTATCCTTGGTTTACCCAATAGACCCCAAAGAAAAACGAGAAGATTACTATCATATTCTTCCCAATGGTGAGTCTTCTCTTGACTTATCATTATCTCCACTGTCTCTAATTGAGAATTATACTTCAAACAAACACCAAGATTATATAGGTAGTGCCCATAGATATACTCAGCAAGTGGATGAGCACAACCCTGTCCTATGATGACACGAGGTTGTATGTCATTAGACATCTTGTACGATAGTGACAAAACACCCTTCCAACGTTGGGTTCGCCTCACCCTATTTTCTTCACCAAATATAACTACTAAATGATGACCACCGTTCTATTCCCTTGTTACCCCCGCTCGACCCAGCTACACTCTTATTACCTGAAAGGAATTGTGAAGCAAAAGGGTGAGCACAACTAGCTCAGTAAAGAATATCATGACTAAAGATAATTAAATTATCAATAGCCTTCATCAATAATAAATCAGAAATTTAGAACATATGGTAAATGATAAAAATTTCAACCATAGTTGCAGCGGAACGAGCAATCCATTAGAAGAGTCAAATAGACTATAAAGTCTATTATCTTCTCAATGTTAAAAATCCACCAATAATATTTTATCCCTGTAACATCAATCAACAATTCTGGTCCACAATCATATGAATAACTCATAATCATAACTGTAGTTCTAAATTCCTCTTCTCATCCAGGACGAAGATAATTTTCATCACCTATTTTTACCTGAAACATCAAAGATCATGGTTACACCAAATCACATTTCCTGTTCATAATCATACTAATAACTTCATCTTTGCACTACGGCCAAAGATATTCATTTGTATCACCAGTTGGTCATGTTCATCTCAACATCTGTTCATCTTTGCACTACTGGCCAAAGATATTCAACAACATGTCATCTTTGCACTATGGGCCAAAGATATTCATCAACAATTCATCTTTGCACTACAGGCCAAAGATATTCATCAATAATTCATCTTTGCACTACAGGCCAAAGATATTCCTCAACAGTTCATATTTGCACTACGGCCAAATATATTCATCAACAGTTCATATTTGCACTACAGGCCAAATATATTAATATCTCAAAGAAATATATAATCATTTCAGAATTTATATAAACAATAATTATAACCATGTTGATCAATTCACATTTGCACTTAAGCTTAAGATATTCAATTATAAATTCAATGGTCATGATCATACCAGTCACAATTCAACTTTGCACTACAGGCCAAAGAGAACCCTAGTCATGATCATACCAATAATCTACCCATCTTTACACTCCAGTGAAAGAGAATTTCAACATCAAGGTTATAAAAATGTTATATATGATAATAAAAACAATATGATCAACATATAGATTTAATCTCAAGAGTAATATTCATAAATCAACTATAATTTGGTTAGTAAAAGAAACCAATTTTGCCGTGAATAGTAACTCGTGAATAGTAACTCGTGAATAGTAACTCGTGAATAGTAACTCATGAATAGTAACCCCGACACAAAAGATAGAAATTCTACAATAAAATCCATACCAATATTTCGGTATAATGATATTGAAAGAATAACATTACTTAAATTTATAAACAATTTATTTTAATTGTTTACACTTTACTAATTAATGCATTTAATCATCATAAAATGCCAACTCTTACAATTTCATCATCAATAACCAAAACCCTCATCAAAAATCTGCATATACCTCATATAGGATTCTCAAGCCATAAAATCCTATTTTTCAATTTTCTTTCTTCACAAAACATATTTAATTCATTTACTCATAACTAGACCATTTTTATGAAAAATATCAAATCAGTTCCAAAAATATTTTTTTTTCTGGGATTTAGCATAATATAGTCCCATAGTGAACATAAATTTTTCTCAGAATTTTTAAAACTCATTTACTATTTTTCATATGGCCAAAATAGCCGAATATTTAGACATTTATCAAAAATTGTACTTTTGTCTAAAAATCCTGAAATTTACAGAGTATACTTTTATCATATACATGTACTCCCAATAAAAATTTCATCAATTTTGGAGTTAACCACAAGGAATTATAAGCGGTTACTTTTAAAATAGTCTTTTCCCGTAAAATTCATAACTCTTAATCTATACATCCAAAAATCACCATTTTTTGGACACAATCAATAAAACTCATCAAAATATCATTTCAAATTTTTCCAGAATTTTTGAAGATCAGAAAAATTACGAAACTGAAAATCATAACAACCCTTAAAATCCCTTAATATCCCTTACAATCCCTTACTATCCCTTACCTCAAAAGAGCAGTACTTCTGACTGGATATCGGATATGATGCTGAAGGAAACTTGCACTAATGAATAGCAACTCACCAAGTATCTAAAAACTCACAAAATATACTTCATAATATAGAGAGAGAAAGAGAGAAAGCGAGAAAGCTTATGTTTCTGGTGTGATTTTCAATTCTAACTTAGCCCTCTATTTATAGGAAAATTTTGGTAGGTTTGACCTGCAACCTGATGGCTTTACCTGCTACTATTCCCACCCACCACATTTGAAATATAATTCAGCACATTTCTTCACCAACCACAAGTGGGGCCCACCAATTCTAGAATTTTCCACCAAAATGATAAACTCCGAAAATTCAACAATTTCTGAACCAGTCATCTCGTAAAATTCATAATAAATCATACGTTCATTTTTAACGGTTCAAAATTTGTGGACATATACTCAACTTATATATGTATAACATATCCAAAAATTACCACGATCCAACGGCCGGATTAAAAATTATAACCCCCGCAAAATATCTCAAAAACCCTAATTTTTAATACCTCCATTCCGACAAAAATACGGATAAAAATCTCAACATTAACTCCTTCATTTTTTAACCACAAAAATATATCCCTCATTTATATCCACATAAAATAAATATTTTCTTATCATATGAATCAATAATTAATTATTCACAAATAATATTACAAAATCACATTTATGACAACCAGGCCGTTCCCAGGAAAGAGGGGGCTTTCCAATAAAGATTTCTCCTTACTGGCGTGCAATTAGATGACCAAACCTCTCCTTAGACAGAACTTTCTAGACATTGTCAATAATGTTATCTAACAATATTATTCAAATAATATGAATTATTGATCTGATAATGGAAAATACTGTGCAGTGATAATTATTGAACAACAATAATATAAAATTTCAACGTAGCAATTATTGAATCAAAAAAATAAAATATTGAACAGTAATTACTGTAACAATTATTGAGTAGTGCCTTCTTACGTAAGAATCAATAATTTCAAAAATACTGTGCAATACCGTGTGCTACTGTGCAATAACGCGTATTACTGTATTTTAACCACCGGGTATTCCAACAGTGTTAACGGTAACAACTACGCCGTTAATTATAAAAACTCAATTTTTGTCGTTTTCTTCATCCTACAGTTATTATGTTACGGGGCCCACAAATGGCTGCGCCGTCGTACGAATATTCTCCGACAGAAAGAATATTCCCCGACAACAATGATTATTTTATAACCACTTGCTTATTTTGAAAAAAAATCATATTTCACCCATAACTTTAAACTTTTATCAATTTAACTATTTACTGAATTGTAATTATAAGAAAAATTGAATACTTTTATTTCATAAAATTCGGGGTCTTACAGATAATACACTGTAGTATTACAATAATAATAATAATAATAATAATAATAATAATAATAATAATAATAATAATATTTTTAAATAATAATAAAATAATAAAATAATTATTGTAATTAAATAATTTTTAAAATAATAATAATTATTGTAATAATAAAATAATTATTGTAATAATAATTAAAATAATAATTATTGTAATAAAAAAATAATAATTATTGTAATAATAATAATTACTTTAATTATTGATATTATTATTATAATAATTATTTTTATTATTACGCAATACAAATAAGCCATGCGCTTCGGCGCTTGTAAAATTACTGCCCCATGGCCATACTCGATCTTGATGTGACTAATTTAAGTATTAAAAATATTATTTTTATCACAATTTTTTATATTAATTATTTAAATTTAAACTACATTTATTTTATTTATATTTTTTTTTGCAACGAAGGAATTTTTCTTTAAAAAATTAAAAAAGAGCAATAAATACTTTGTGAAGAGCCTAAAAAATGTAGAAACAATAACATTAATTTATGGATCCAAAGTTTGTAAGTTTTAATTATTTTAATCGCGAACTTTGTTCCATTATATTACTACACTAGCAAGAGGGTACATGTCAAGTTTTTGTAGGAGACATATGCATGGGACTTTGGAATGAAAAAAATATTGATACTTTTAACACGTAATTAATGTAGAAGAGAATAAAAATAATAATAATTAAAATAATAATAATAAAAAAAAAGAAAGTAAAATACGCTAGCTTTTGTTCATAAAATTTATTATTAATAAGTTAAATTAACATCTTTCAATTTAACGCATTTATGTTCATGAAATTTATTATTAATAAGTTAATTTAACTTATTAATAATTTATTGAATTATTATTCTATAAATTAACGTCTTTCATAAAATTTTAATTATTTAAAATTAATTATTATTATTACAATAATAATTATTACAATTATTATTATTATTACAATTATTATTATCTCATCTTCACATTCATATAAATGATACTATGTGGTTTAAATATTAGTGTTACATAAATTTTAGCATAATAGGTAGTTGGTCAACTGACTTTTGTTAGAATATAAGATTTCTAGTTTGAGGAGGTCTAGAGTTCAACACTCAATAGCAACATTTTCTTTCAAAAAAAAATTTAAGTCAAGCCTTCTGCCCTCCACATCAGCAAATAACGGGCCACATTAGCAAAAAAAAAGGGTCAGTATGCACAGTCAGCATTTCCGTCAAATTTTTGGACGAAAATCGAACGGAATGACCATTTTATAATTTTTGAGAGTACATTTATTTGATTGTAACAAAAAAAATTTCGGTAATCACAATGAAAACCGGACCCCAATACAGTAACCAAAAAGTGATTTATCCCGTTATTATTATCTTAATTTAAGGCAACATTTTAATAGTCGTTGCAAAAAGTTATATAAAATATGCAACGAAAATAAAATTTGTTGCCAATGAATGTGGTCCATATTAGGCAACGAAATATAGCAATAAAAAAACTTTCGTTGCCCACGATAAGGAGAAATCAAGTGGTTAGAAATTTTCCAACGAATTTTGTTTCCAAAATTTGCAACTACTTATGAATTTCGTTGCAAAAAGTGAAGCCTGACACAATCTGCAATGAATGACAAGTTTCGTTGCGAAACATACACTTTTAGCAACGACTTATAAAGTTGTTGCCTGAAAAATCGTTGCTAAAGCCCCATTTTTAGCAACAAAAAAACTTTCGTTGCCTACGATGACGGGAAAGTAAGTGGCCAAAAATTTTACAACGAATTTCTAACGAATTTTTTTTCTGCCAATGAATTATCAACGAAATTTTGCAACGACTTATGAATTTCGTTGCAAAAAGTGAAAGCCTGACACAATCTACAACGAATGACAAATTTTGTTGCTAAATATATACTTTTAGCAACGACTTATAAACTCGTTGCCCAAAAAATCGTTGCTAAATGTCCATTTTTTGTAGTGGACTGTTAAAACAGGCCACTTTCCACCTCTCAACAATGCTTCATCAGAGTCAATCCTGACACTGGCAAAGAGAAAAAGGAAATGAACATTACAAAAAAGAAAGTAAATCAAACTTTATCATAATGCATGGAAAAAGGAGAGAGCCATTTTTCTCTTTAATGGGGTGTAGTATGATAATAACATGCAACCACACATATGTAACTTATTTTATGCCTTTGAAAGTATTCACAACTCGGTTGAGTAATTTATAGTTCTTATAACACTTTATAGCTTTGTTCTTGTATACAAAAGTGTAACATTCTTGATTTTCTCCTCTATCCCAAAACAGTCCCAACTTGACCTATTGTGGCAATCAAGCTTTTCTTGGCCATTTGGGGCTTAGTCAGGCTTTGTGTACAAGGTTACTTTGGTAATTAAAATTACATTCTATGTCCTATTTCTTCAAATTTTATTTTCAATACTAACCGGCTATCTAAACTGTTATAGTAGTTATGAACTGCTATTGTCTAAAGGCAGCAGCTCTATCTTCTTTTCCCATCTATGTTCCTCTAAGCTTTACCCTGAATTTATAATATTTCATGAGGCTAACAATCATTAAGTTTTTATTCCTTGGCTTCAGCCACTGTTTAACACAATGGCCAAAGGATTTGCCAAGCTAGTACTTTTTACTACTAGAGTTAGCCTAAAAACTGCACCATGCTAAAGTTTTCCATACCAAATCACTTCAATCATCACATATGTTAGGTAAATCAAGTCAATGCCTTACTTGTTCTAATATTCAGTTCTTTTTACCAAAACAGTTATTTTAGAACTTTTATCAAACAGTTGGTGGGCATGGTTTTAAGCTACCAGTTCCGCAGCCATTTATTTATGTCACAAACCCATTTTGTTCTCCTTTTTACTCCTCAGCCCATCATATCTCCTTGTGCCTAAATTCAGTCCGTAATAGTATTGCAACATCATACCAGTCCATTTAATACAATGACAGTTAGTAAAGCAACACTGGTAATGCTAGCAGTCAGTCATCATAGCAATATAGCATAGCAGTCACTGTAATACACAACAGTTAATATAGCAACTTTAAAATCCATAACAGTCCTTCATGCCTATTCCAAGATTTTTAGGCAAGGTTTGACATTAGATCACCAAATTAGCCATTAAGTTTGCAACACAATGGTTACCACATCATGTATATGCCTTATAATATATGTTCATGCTTTAAAGAGCTTATACAAAAAGAATTCTAACTTCAGTTACAAACAGCCCCTGTTTGGATTCAAATTGATACAAGGTATCATGATTTAAAAAACATCTAGGTACCAAGGTAACATGATTAGGCAACATGGAAACAAGGACTGCCTATAATAAATATATCAGAAGTCTGACATGATCATCATAAGAAAACTTCCGATAACAGTCACAAGGACTGAATTTTGTTTATTGAAAACTAACATATTTAAGCTTCACCAGGGTTAGCATTAGTTATTTGGATTTATAGATATCATATTATAGTATACTAACCTTATTATAAATAAATGGTTGTCATTACTAGACAAGCCTCTAATAACAGTTAGCAAGGAGCTCAAGTGTTACACCAATACATGTTATAATTAGGCATAGAGTGTACTTGAAGCATAGCTACATTTTATGTTAGAATTTAACCACCATTTTGGACTCCCTATCCAGCCAGACTGTTTTGACACTATAGCATTTTTAGTCTAGCTTATAATTCTCAGTCAAAGAACACATTTATCACATAACATATATAACCATAAAGCTTTAATTTCATGAAATCTTAATTATTGGTTGTACCATTTTTTAGTTAGTACTTTAATATAACTATACTAACAGTTTGAAATCAACAGCCAACAATAAATAATTACTTAGTCTATGACCCTCTTATAAGAACAACTCATTTCCTAATGAAATTCCAGTTCATGTTAAGTAATTTAATAGCTCAGCCTAAATGTATAAGGCTTGTTTTGTTTAAATAGCTTAATCAAGAATCATAATAATTCTATACTCACACATCCATGCTAAACATTAATCATCAAATAGTAAGAAAAATAACACAAAGTACTCTCACTTAGACCTTCTAAGCATGGCATTCGAATAACAAGTTATAATCATCTCATGCTAAGGTAAAAACTGACCTTTAATCACATTTGTATTTTTAGAATTTCAATATAGAATATTGGTATAGGATTAGGCTCGACTGTATTCCTATAAAACACAGTTGACACCAACAGTTCTTTCATAAGTATTTTATCAAGAAGTTGGGGTGCAGTCTCTATTTTCCCATTTTAATCATAAATATAGGCATGCCTACTACTCATATTGGTATCATATACTATAAATAACGCCCATATGCAGTCATAACAAAACAACAACAACAACATGCTAGCTAAATTAATCCTAAACAGTCAACTTAGCAACTCAAAAATAACATAATTGTCCTTTATGTCTATTCCAGGCCATTCGGCCATAACAGATCATTAGTGGTACCACTACCAATAAGATTGGTAGTTAGAGAAGCCGTGAGTCTGTGACTTCAATTCCTCTAAAACTTAAAAACTTCACCTACCCAATTGTAGCTAAAGGTTAGAAAAGTATGTAAAATGCGCTAGAATAATTAATACCTTGGTGTAATAGCTACAACCTTCCTCTCCAAGGGTCACCAGAAGAAGCTTTAAATTAGGGTGCCACAGGGACATCGTTGCCTCGTCACCTAACTCTTTTCCAGTAAGGAACTCCAACTTATTGTCACTAATCTTAATCACATCAGCCTTGTCCCAAATGCTCAAGATCTTCACCCGTACGTGCCTCCTCAGCTGATGGCCACAGTGGTAGCCGAAGGTTTGGATCATAGGAGAGCAGGGCACCCGCTTCCTTTGCTACCTCCATCGTAGAGAGAGAAAGTACAAAGATAGGAGAGAGAAGAAAGTAGATCTAAAGAACTATGGTCCTTGTTTTAATTTCAAATTTTCAAATTGCGTTTTTATTTTTTGCTCCGTGTTTTTTACATAGATAACGTGTTTTTAAAAAAATGTTATCTATTGAAAACCAAAAATTGCCCTTATAAATACATAACATTTTTTCATATGTATCTACAACATTTTGTTAAAAAACGTTTTAACAAAATGTTGTAAAAAAACACCACAACGTTTTTTATAAAAACGTCATCTTTTATGTGTTGTCATTTTATGGTTTTGAACTACTGAAGACGCTGATGAAGACTTTATGGGTTACCTAGAAACTCTTGGTCATGCTCAGTCAACTCACTTTGACCATTAATAACTTGTAATCTAAACATGGTATGACCACGATTCCACGTCCAGATTACAATCCACATAACACACTACAAGTCTATAACTTAAAACAGAACAAATCAAAAACAGGTAAGAATCTATGGCCTTTGACATTTGCTTGTCTAGCCGTAAATTAGAGTTCTTGGCAGTTTTTCCAAAACTTGATTTTTAACCACTTTGATGCTATGAATCTATGATATTACATTATAGATCACCTAATAACATCTTCTAGCACATATTAAAACACAAAAACACATAATATATCCTAGCATACAAGATTAAACTCAAGTTAGGGTTTATACCTTTCTTGATCAATCTTTGATCTTTGCTTTCTCCAACTGATTTTGGTGTGTTATGAGCCTTACTAGGGACTGAAATACTTGTGGTTTTGAGAGAGAAGGAGTTAGTTGTGAGCAAGAACATAAATGAGCTAAGTCTTTAGGTTTTCTCTCTCTTTAATCCTTAGATTAGATACAATTAATGAAGGTATGTAATGCAAGGTGGCATGTAATAGATTAAATTTGGCTAATATTTCTAGCACATGGTCTTACCTAACATTGGTGAGTCACAAGATTTGCCATATCTCTTAACTTAAGATTTAAGTAAAGGGGTATTTTGGTCTTTTTGCCTCAAAAGGGTACTTTGGTAATTTCCCTTATGATTTTAAGGGTATTCAAGTCATTTGACATCATTCCTTTTAATTCTAACCCTTAGGGTTTGATAATTTCAATTAGGATTTCCTAATTAGGGTTTAGGGTTCCCAAATATAAAATTAGGATTTCTCAAAATTCGATTAAGGTTCCTAACTATTCGTTAGGGTTTCTTAATTATAGATTAGGATTATTAATACATCATTAAGGTTTACTAATGTTATACCTTATCTGATCAATCATTGATCATCAAGTCCATACTGTAGAAACGCCTACATACAGATACACTTACAATTAGTGTATTAACTATCGAGTCCCTATCCGTAACTAGAGTTTGGATTTTCGATATCTGTTAAACAAATCTCCACTCATATTTCTCAATCAATACTCAGTTTGACCCTTTTACTAAACTCGTATCACAGATACTCAACACAATATCAATATCAATAAATAAAAAAAAATATATTCAAAAAAGTTGAATTATTTGAAATTATGGGTCCTCACATTCTCCCATCCTTATAAGGATTCCGTCCTCGGAGTCACCACTTTCTTACTCTCTAAAATATTTTAAAGTTGTATCATCAATTCATTTATATCAACACAATATCAATTTGTGTCTAATATACTAACCTGTGACTTGGATCTATAGAAGAAAATAATTCACAGCGATATTTATCCGATATTACTCACGTAATTAATTTACTAAGACAAATCGTTACCTTTCACCACCTCCTGTGCAGCCACTGCGTCTGGAACCATCACGCCAAAAGTGAATGTCGTAGGTCCTTCCTGCTGAGCTGATTCTTTGATCCATATTGTTCCGCTGCTGGTTCCCTTATTGTTGTTTCCCTTATTCACTCTCTTCTTTGGGAAGTCACAAACCAGATGATCTGTTGATCCACATACAAAACAACCTTGTGTCTTCTTTGGACTGGGGAAATTGAGAGAAACGTGTCCCTCTTTACCATAGTTATAATGTGACACCCCCAAATCTGGGTATCTTACAACCCGACATATGGTGCTACACGGTGCTACAGTTCACGCATACATTCAATTAAAATTCCTCAAAAGAACGAATATGTCTTATATATATTCCAAAACAATATTACCATTCCCCAAGTTCTTAATAACCATTACATTTGTTCTTGTCATAATATCAAATATTAATATCATTCACCTATACTATTACATAAGTAATCTACAGGTTTTCGTTAGCTTTGCCTTTATCCTTGCCGGATCCTTTGGTCCGTTCGGTCTTAGCTGCATTCATATGGTTCAAGCAAGAGTGAGCATAACTAGCTTAGCAAGTATGACAATTCCAATAAATATCATGCTTGAAGCATATGAATCATATATCTTCAATAACTGAACAATAGTTACGAAGTACTATTAATAATTCAAAATAGCACTTCACTTTCCTTTAAAACGTTGCACAATGAATAATATTCAGTAAAACATCAAATTCGGTCCACGACCATGAGCATTTCATACTTTCTTTGAAAAGGATAACCCGACACTAAGTTCGTAAGTTCGGCATATCTTACGAGCACGTCTAGGTGATCAGCCTATAGTACTCTATGTTGATCAACACTACATTATTTAAACATATGTACGTTTAAGTTGTGGCAACCTCACGTGCCTGTCGTTTGATGACAAAACATTTTAGCATATTCAGTCTTCATTTGAAAACCACACCAACATAGTTTGGTAAAACATTGACAATACTGTGATAGATTATAAGAAATCCAACATATCGTAAGTCTAGCTGAAAGAATTGGCTTTGACTTCATCATACATCAACTTATGCGTAAGAATACATGAATCACAAAGCTTGTCCAGATTGAACTTAGACAAGGGTTAGAACACTTGCCTTCATCGTCTGCTACTGTTATTACACGTTCACTTTAAGTCTTTAAGGTCTCTACAATAGATGATCACATAACGTAACACATTAGGTCATGAATAAACATGCATGGTTCCTAATGAATCTTACCCTTCTTCTCAATCTAATCATGACTTAGATTTTTTATTAATGGTTCCGGCTTATCACATTACATTGCTTTGACATTCAATTAATCTTTCATCGACCTTCAGTTGTAATACTTAAGGTTTTTAACATCAATTAAGAATGTTACTTCAAGTTCTTTAAGGTTGTACTTCATTACTAACTATCTGTCTTTCTTTTTATCTTCATAATCTTTCTTTACTATGCAAACCCTAAGTCTGGCACTGCGACGCCAGATTCCCTTTCTTAAGTTGCGCTGCGACGCCAAACTTCAGTGGCTAAAGACTGGACTCGGTGCTACGGCGCGAGTCATAGCGTTACGTGTCGCGCTGCGACGCGAAACTTCAATAGGTTATGGCATTCTCTTGGCACTACTCGGCGCTGCAGCGCCACCTATTTGCCTTACGCTGGTGCCACGGTGCTAGCTCTATGCACCATAAATTTTGACAATTTTGTTTACACAACGAACTTCCCGGACTCCAAATTTGATCATTTTAAGTCTGAATTGGCTCATTCAAAAGCCACTAGTTCACAAATTACATACTCTATGCGTTCATGAAAATTTTTTACATTTTTGACTTCATTAACTAAAAATTCACCTATGAGTTTATTTTTAACGAAAATGATAAACGTTCGTGAATGTTCAACGCTCGTTTCTTCGTTCTAAGTTAAAATTTGGTCATTTTCGAGTCTGCAACTCTATAATGCCAAATAAGACTTGTTCCCATCGAAAACTAAGGTTTCTGAGCTTAATATCAAAATTCGACTTCTAATCCGAGAATTTCACGAATTCGACGATTATTGTTTAATCGTGTGAATTCCGGCATAACTTCGTTACTTATGCTTTGTTCATCGTTTCAAATGGAGTCTATCCATCATACTATCATCTTAACATACATATTACATCAGCTTATTTACATGATAAGTTATTTCTTATGCTTCGTGAGTTTATAACATATTAAAGTATAAACTACATACAATTTCATTTCTCATGACTTATATTGGTTTAAGTCTTTTAACCAACATCCTTACAATCTTCTTCTCATATAAAATTCATTCATGTAAACATGTTACAAGTCTTACAAGTTCTTCCTTAGTTCATAACTTATCTATGAACAAAGTGCTTATTCACGGCTTATTAAGACTTAAGTCCTTAGATTATTCATTCTTATCATTCCTTAGCATACATGTCTATCCATCAACACTTCTCTTATCAACCTACAATTGTAGAGATGGAAGACTAATGACATAGGATCATTACCTTTGATGATCAAACTTTTCTTCTTCTTTTCTAACAATGGAAGTGTAACTTTTTCTTACTTATTCTCTCTAACAATTAAGTACTTAAGTTGTTGGTGAAAGTTAACAAACAACTAATGAAATCCAAAGCTTGCTATTTATGGGATTGCTAAAGTTAGGGCATAGTGGTCAATAGCCAATCCCACCTCCTTACTAAACCTCCATACTATTCATTACTTCGTAACTAAGTTATCTTGCTCATTGCACTAATTACTGGGCCATCACATAAATTTCTTGGTCACCAAGATTAACCCATGTGATCATGGGTTGCCCCATGGATCAACCTTGCTTTGGACTTTAGGTCCATTTAGCTTACTTATGATTTGGACTTTAAATTCAATTAATCTCATCTTATACTTTGGGCTTGCATTAACAAACCTTTGGGCTTTACCATTGGGCTTGCACATTACTCCTTATTGGACTTAAACTTCCTACACAATCCCACAATTCCATTTCATTTGGCTTAAAGCCTTATTACGTATACTCTACGTATTATTATCGTACTCTAACTCGTATACTCAATCATCATATACGACATACCATCATTTATACATACTCGTATAATACTTCGTATCATACTCGTATTCATTACCTCGTACAATACATATATCACGCGATCATTACTTTAACTTCTTAACGCCTTATTTTCCCTAACGTTCTTGAATTAGTTCCGTAAGCGAAAAAATATGTTTTCCATACTCGAATTGTTATTACATAATCCATCTCACCTCGGTATTCTATCATTACGTATTTCTCGAAAGTTCAAAAATAATTCCCGAGCGGAAATTGATGAATAGTGTTTTTCAGAAAATTTCTCGGAAAATATTTATTTTCATCTTGGAAATTCAAACACTTTAATTCCTTCACGTAGTTAAAATACTACGACTTTCTGATGTTTCTAGGTTATTGAATGACATTCATCTTACTAACACATAATAATAACAATTAATATGATTTTATTCATTATTTAATTAAATAAAATTATTTTACATTAGATCTGAATTTCTCGGTCGTTACATTCTTCCCTCCTTAAAAGGATTCTGTCCCCAGAATCTCGTCTCACATTACGCAAATAACTGAGGGTAATTCTTCCTTATCTTTTCTTCCAACTCCCACGTTGCGTCTTCGGCATCGTGGTTCTTCCATAACACCTCTACAGAAGGTATAACTTTGTTCTACAGAACTTGATCTTTTCTGTCAATAATTTGAATCGGCATCTCTTCATACGTTAAGTACTTCTCGATATGAATAGACTCATACTCTATTACGTACTTATAATCCAGCTTATAAGAACGTAACACCGATACGTGAAAGAAGTTATGTATTCGTTCTAGGTCTGGAGGTAACGCTACCATATAAGCTTCCCGGCCTACCCGTTTTAACACTTCAAAAGGTCCTATAAACCTTGGACTTAACTTCCCCTTCTTTCCAAAGGGTATCTTTCCTTTCCAGTGAGATACCTTTAGAAATACATATGAGCCTACCTCAAACTCCCTATTCACTCGATGCGAGTCCGCATACTTCTTCTGTCTGTCTTGAGCTGCTACGAGACACATTCGTATCAACTTCACTACATCTGCTATTTGCTGCACCAATTCTGGTCCAAGCATTCGGCGTTCTCCCACTTCGTCCCAACATAACAGTGTTCTACACTTTCTTCCGTACAAAGCTTCATAAAGCGGCATACCTATGCTTGCATTATAACTATTGTTATACGCAAATTCTACTAATGGTAGATGATCATCCCAACTATCCTTGAAATCAATAACAATATTTTATCGAATTTCATACTAATCAACAATTCAATGATGAAAGAGTAAAACACTTCCGAAGTTTCCATAATATTCAATCGATTAACAACAAATATTAACCCTATAATAACAAAGTGAGATATACCCAGATTTGATGATCAGCGATCATAATGGATTAAGAACTTCTCGAGGCATTATCAGTATTTAATACCGAGTCATGGTCAGTCAACCCAATTTGACCATTAATATCTTAGAACCATGATTCCACTTCCTATATTACACCCCTCATAGCATACTACAAATCTATTACATCAAATAAGCCTAACAATTAACAGATATGAATCTATGGCCTCTGACATATGGTTGTCAGGCCATATTTTAGGGTTCTTGACAATTTTTTTAAAAATTGATTTTTGAGCACTTTGATGTTATAGATCTATGATATAACATCATGGATCACTAAATAAAATCTGATAACACTTAAATAAACACATAAACACAACATCTATCTTAGCATATAAGATTAAATTAAGGTTAGGGTTTATACCTCTCTTGAACAAGCTTTGATCTTTGCTTCCTTAACAGATCTTGGGGTGTTAGGAACTGATTTACTTGTTATATTTCGTGGCTTTGAGAGAAAAGGACTTAGCTAAGTGTTGGTTCACAAATGAGCTTTTGTTTTGATTTTTCTCTCTTTTTTGTTTTGATTTTTCTCTCTCTTTAATCTGTCTAATGTTTGATGCAATGAATGTATAAGTTGTTAAGTGTCAATAAGGATAAAATTTGGCTGAGATTTCCAACACATGGTATTATCCACAATGGTGACTCACAAGATTTGCAATATCTCTTAGCTTAAAAGATAAGTAAAGGGTATTTTAGTCATTTCGCCTCTAAACGGTATTTTGGTAATTTCCCACATGATTTTAAGGGTAGTTTAGTCATTTGACATGATTCCCTTTAATCTTAACCCTTAGGGTTTGATAATCACCCTTAGGGTTTGATAATCACCCTTAGGGTTTAATAACTAGGGTTTAAGATTCCCGAATAAGAAATTAGGGATCCTAACTGATCATTAGGGTTTACTAACTATAGATTAGTGTTTCTAATCCACCATTAGGGTTTACTAAGGTTATACCTTATCTGATCAACCTTTGATCATTAATTCTATACTGTACAAACACATAATCACCTATACAATTATAATAACTATATTAACTATCGAATCCCTGTCCGTAATTAGGGTTAGAGTTTTCATCAGCTGTTTATCATAACTTCACTCATATTACTCAGTTAATGAATAGTTTGACCAACTTACTCTGCTCATATCATAGATACTCAACACATTATTGATAATCAATATCAATATTTAATAAATAAAAAAAATTATTCGTAAAAATAGAATTGTTTAAAATTCTTGGTCCTCACACCATCAACTTATTATTTTTGTCTTTTAGAATGAAGCAAGGATTTATAGTTTGACAAATCTCAGAAATGTGAAATTTGGGGATAAACACATATTTTCTAAATAGATTTTTTATATACACATTATATGTATATATCTTTAAAATTTTAATACTAATATATACTCCCTCCATTCCACATAAAGAGTTGCATTTGATTCTTTTCCTAGTCAATTTGTAAAGTCCTAAACTGAATTCTCTTGGAATGAGTTTCTAGATTTGAATGTGGAGCCGACTAGTTTGAGTGTAAATGTTGAATTTTATATTTAATTCTTTGGAAAATATGTCAATTTTGCTATGGAGGATAACCCTAAAAGCCCATATATGATGTTTATGAGTTTATGCCGTAATATAGATGTAAGTTTTAGTTTCATCTCCAAATCAAGAATAGTTTGCTAGTTTACTACCCCCAACTAGCAAAATGTTAGCAATGGAAACAAAAATGTCATAGTAAATAATCGGGATATTACTAAACCGGAGCTCTGGATGATACATGTTCGTGTTTTGAATATGACTGTCTTTTTTTTGTTGTTTTGTTTGTTTATTTATTATTTTACATATAGGTTTTTAACTGTGCATAAAAAAACTTGACCACTCTTTCGAAATTTGTAGTTGGCAGGAATCCGCTGTGAGGGACATCCAAACTTTTGGTTGAGTGTTGATGGTTCCTTCCAGGAAGAGGGACAGGATAATGTTATGGAGAGAATATGGTTTAAGGTACATATTAATGGGTTTGTTCATTTTACTGATTGTTTATCCTAAATTATTGTGCTGGGAAGACATTCAGTTTCACAGAAACATCTGCTTTTTGGCCTAGAATTAAACTAGTTTGTGGTATCCTATCTTTGCCAATCGCTTCCGAGTCTGCAAATTCTAGTGCAGGAGAAATTGATAATGTTGCTGACAAAGTTGTCCCGGACAACCTTGAGCAGAAAACATCATATAAATTTCTTATGGTTGGTTATGATCAATTTGGGACCAACATCGTATTTAAACAGGTGTGCCATCATTCAAAGGATTAATATAACCTTTCAACTAAATATCCAGTAATGTATGTTAATCCAGCTTAAGATTTAATGTTGTAAGCAATAATTTGGTTAAATAGTCTATGTAATATGCTATATCCAACTGTATGTCTACAGTAAATAGTTTTGTTTACCTTTACTTTCTTTTTGCCATTACACCTTTCTGTCTTTGTCTTAGTCCACTTGTCTGCTCCAAAATGTATACTTCACAAGATTGTTTTCAGTGTATTATAACAAAAATAAGTATTAAATAGGCATACTAGACATATATAACATGGTTGCACAATGTTGTTGATTGTGAAAAGTTGGGGCAAAAACTGATACCATAAGTTATATCATTTACATGAACTATTTTCTATAAACAGATTGTTAAACATGGCTTTTAAGTGGATTTGACCTCAATGTGTATTAAGTTATTGAAATAATCTATAAATTATTAATACTGTTATATACTATTCTTATTTTTAGGCCAATCACTGCTATTGAGAATTCAAAATCTACTCTCCACAATTCAGTGCCAAGATGTACTTGACAAGTTTAAATGACAAGTTCAAACAAAATTGCCCAAATTCATTGCCAAGATAATGCATATATAGCTGGTAAAGCTCGACATAACAAGTTTGAAGTTCTTCATCCAGTTTCTTCAGTAACATAAATTGTTCTTTTCTAATAGATAGTTGATTGTAAAGATGATGAATGATCATGTATTGGATGATTTAATTAATAATATTTGAGTTTTTTGTATTTATGCCATAATTTGTTATGGGGTCATTAAGCCACGATTTATTTTGTTTGTAAATTAATTTCGACATTTGTTACAATATAGAGTCAATAATGAATTTGACAACAATACAGTGTCGTTGTAACTCGACAACAAGTTTCGTTGCTCTTGAAAAATAATCAGCATCGAACAATATCGTTGCTAATTGATCATAATTATTCATAACAAAACAACGATAACGAATAATTTTGTTGCAAATTACTATATGACCGACTTATTTTGCACATTTAGCAACGAACATCGTTACCAAAAAGTATACAATCAGCAACGAAAACTAGTTACGACAACAACTTCCATACTGTCCAGCAACGCCAAAATTCAATGGCAAATGTGTATCAAACGCAACGAATTTCATCTTCGATGACAAAAAAAAAAAGTTTCTTTTCGTTGCCAATTATGCGGATTTTGCAACAAAAGTTGCTTTTCAATAACAATTTTTTAATAAATCTGCTACAAAATATTTCGTTGCTAAATGATTTATGACTTTACACGAAAATAAATTTTCGTAGCGAAATATCTTACTTTTTGCACCAATTTTTTTTTTCATTGCTAGACAATTAGCAACGCTCATTGCACAACGAATGGTCCAATGATCGAAAAATCGTTGCAAATGACCTTTGACAACAAAATTTCGCACCTTTAGCAACGAAAACTGTTTCTTATAAAATCACCATTTTTTGTAGTGTATGTTTAATTTGTAGTTTAGTTATTTAGATAGGTGTAATAACATGTTAGTAAGTATGAAAAGTTGGTAGATCATGTTTTCATAACATCTAGATGCATAAAAATGATGTTTTAAGCAAAATAGAAATTCTGAAAAAACAGGTCTGACAGTCGAATGTCAGAGCCTGTAGATCCGTGTATGTTAATAACTAGGTCTGTTAATTGTATGTTAGTTGTAATATTACATGAGGTTAGTAATCTAGAAAAGAAAACATGTCTATTAGATACATATATTGCAAGATATAAGTGGTCAAAAGTCGTTGACCGACCACGAAGTTCTGATTTCTGGGTTACCCAGAAATCTCAAGAACACGTTGAGCCGGTTACTTTGACCAACCATTAAATTGCGTTCTGTTTGTTGTTAGGATGTCTAAGTATTATGAAATGATACCACGACATACATAATACATAACTATGACACTCAAACTATTAATTAATTCATAGGATTACTAGAATTAATGGTCAAATATTGTTGACCGAGCATGCCTGCGTTTTTTGGAAAACCCAGAACACTGATGAACACCAAGAACAGCCTCTGGCTGTACTTTGACCAACATAAATCTAAACATTAGGGTCTTACTCAGTCCAAACCAGTGTATCATGTATGTACCTTGATATATAGGCTACATATTACAACAATCAAAGAACACATCTATCACACGGATTGAAAGATATAGATACCACAAAAGCGTTGACCGACCATGACCACTGTTTTGGGTTACCCAGAAACCAAAGAACAACTTTGATAGTGACTTTGAGCCTCTATAACTTCTTATTATATGAAGATTAAAGCCTGATTTTGGTATGTTGTTGTACTACTACATGAGTACTATAACACATATACACTTACAAACCCAAAATCATCAACAGTAAAGAATTAGACTAAGGTCAAAGTGACCTCTAAGCCTTGATCAAACTGTCCCCAAAAATTGAAGAACACCTATAGCAACACTTTCTTTCGCTATAGGCCTATAGCGATAGACAGTAAATATAAATTTTATAAACAAATTATTAAAATTAGAAATAATTAATAAATAAATATAAATAATTATGAAAACAGTTTTTAAAATTATTTTAAGTTATAATAATTAACTTTTAATATTTTTACGCAAATTTAATAAAATATTTTATTTATTTAAATATTATTAATAATTAATTTATTAATAATTTAATTAGAATACTCATTTATAAATAATAAATAATTATTTAAAATGATATTAAGGATTTAAAAATCATATTAAATGGTTATAAATTATTTAAAAATAATAAACAAGATTTTAATAACATTCTAAGAAAATACTAATTATTTGGAAATATAAATAAATTATTTAAAAATCATGTAATAGATAAATAAATATCTAAAAATTATTATAAGCTTTCAAAAATTATTATAAGTAATAAATAAATTATTTAAAAATATAATAAAGCTTGTAATTAAAGTTTAACTGTGATAATAACTTAGTAATTATTCGGTAAAGTATTAGGAAACCGAAATCGTGTCAAACGTAAACCGAACGTGAATAATTTGTGTATTTGTGTATTATTATCAATATTAATGTGTTAGACATACATGAATGAATATCTTATGTGTTTATAAACAAATCGAGTAGAATCACTTAATCGATCTTCGCTCAGGCAAGTACCATAACCTTAATTACTTACGTAAGTTTCGAACCCTGATTATTCGTTGAACAAGATTCATATCTTGATTTGCTTTAGATATATATTATATACCAAACCAAACTTGATTGCCAATTATTACAAAGTTATTGATATAGCTTCAACATAATTAAGAAATGAAATACTTATTCATATGTTGTTATTGATTATCAAGCATAGACTGTTATGTCAAACCAAATTGCTTTTGGTAAGACATCATATACTGAGTTGTATATCCCAGAAGGGAAAAATTGTGTGCCAGTATATCTAACACTTAGTGCAACTTAGGCACGATTAGGAAGAGATGCATACTCGTAGGATGTTGAATATGTTGATCTCATGTCTCACATCTGAACAAGGTTTCTAAGTCTTTATGACTGATAGAAATAATAAGAATTCCAGAAATGGTTGAAATAAAAATTCCAGAAATGGTAAACAACACTCAGTTGAGAAAAGTTTTTAACAGTTATACTTCTTTAAATCATACATTGTCTTATAAATATACACCTGCTGAGCATTTTATAGCGCATTCTTGCAAATCATTTCATTTGTAGTATTAGATGGTAACCCTGGCACATCTGGAACAAATAATGGGAATCGTCCCTACTTAAACTAGTTTAAATTACTGTCCAACTTAATGTAAAACCCTAGTTTTCTAATTCTATAAATAGTAGCCCCAACTCAAGCCAAACCCATGAAATTTATAAGCATATACACTCATATATCATACCTATACATGTCTTGGTGATAGCAAGATCAAATTCAGAAGCCAGAAATCAAAATCACTCAAGAAAAGGTGCAAACCCTAATTTTAACCTATATCTTTGATGTAAGATCCCAACTTCTTTAATTATTATTTTGAATAATAAGGTGTTAAATTGATATAATGCTTTAGTTAGGGGTGAAATATTTAAATTTTGCAAAATAAGCAAGTGATTATAAAATACTCATTGTTGTCGGGGAATATTCGTTTGGTTGTGGCATATTCTTGATGTCGGGGAATATTCGTACGACGGCGCAGCCATTTGTAGGCCCCGCAACAGAAAATTGTCGGATGAAAAAAACTACAAGTTTGAGTTTTTTTTATAAATAACGGCGTAGTTGTTACCGTTAAAACTGTTGGAATATCCGGTCGTTAAAAAGAACAGTAATACGCATGGTTGCACAGTAGCACACGGTATTGCACAGTATTTTTGGATTATTAATTCTTACGTAAGAAGTCACTACTCAATAATTATTATAGTAATTACTGTTCAATATTTTATTTTATTGATTCAATAATTGTTACATTGATATTTTTATATTATTGTTAATTCAATAATTGTCACTGCACAATATTTTTTATTATCAGATCAATAATTCATATTATTTGAATAATATTATTAGATAACATTATTGGCAATGTCTAAGGAAGTTCTGTCTAGGAAAGGGGGTTAGTCACCTAATTGTTCGTCAGTTAGGAGAAATTCTTATCAGAAAGCCCCCTCTTTCCTAGGAACGACCTGGTTGTCATTATTGTGATTCTGTAATATTATTTATGAATAATTAATTATTGATTTATATTATAAGGAAATATTTATTTGATGTGGATATAAATGAAGGAATTAATGCTGAGGAGTTTTATCAGTATTTTGTCAGAATGGAGGTATTAAAAATCATTCATATGTGGATTTCAATCATTTTTTGTTTGGAATTTGGAAAAATATTCTTCTACAAAGTTGTAGAGAATTAAATTTTATATGGAATGGACATAAGGTTCATATTTTTCTGATAAAAGGGTAATTTATTATGAATTATTAAAGTTTTGGAAATAAATATTTTTATTAAAAATATAGGTGGGCCCCACTTTTATATTTTGTGAAAAAATGCTAAATTTCAAAGGTGGTGCGCGTGAATGGCAAAGGGTGGAAGTCACCGGTAGCAGGTCAGTCAGCTTTGGTGTTCTAAGTATTTTCCTATAAATAGGGTGCTTAGGTTAGAATTGAAAATCACACCAGAATCATAAATTTTCCCTCTCTATAATATCGAGCGTATTTTTGTGAGTATTTAGATACTTTAAGAGTTGATAAGATGTGCAAGTTTTTTTCAGCATTATATCTAATATTTCAGTCAGAAGTACTTGTCTTTTGAGGTAATGGATGTTATTATTTTCGTAAATGATGTTATTTTTTTCAATATAATTATATCAAAATATTGGTATGAATTTTATTATGAAATTCTTACCTTTTCATGTCGAGGTTACTATTCATGTATATGACATTATTCACGAATACGGTACTATTCACGAAGTATGATTTTTCTTACGAAATTCTTACCTTTTTGTGTCGAGGTTACTATTCACGTATACGGCACTATTCACGAATACGACACTATTAATGAATACGACACTATTCACAAAAAAATTAAATTTTCTTTTCTTTGTCCAAGTTGTCTATTATGGTTACTATCTTTGATTGTATCCATGTTTTGATCTTCATTCTTAAATTTTGCTCCACAATTGATTATTATGGAGTATTTTTGAACTTGGATAAACTGAAGTACGAATCCCTAATATTTGTCATTTTATCTCAATGGATTTATTTTTTTTAAAAATATTTTTCATCATCCTCGGTCCTAAATGGTAATATATGAATATCTTTGGCCTGTAGTGCAAAGATGAATGATTACTTGATGAATATCTTTGGCCCGTAGTGCAAAGATGGACAGGTGTTGAGATGAACATGACCAACTGGTGATGCAAATGAATATCTTTGACCCGTTGTACAAAGATAATTATTTGATTCAAAATGTATACTGATTGATGTCACAGGGATAAAATATTGATGATGGACTTTTTAAATCATGGAAGATGGTAGATTTCATGTTTTACTTGACTCTTCTAATGGATTGTTATTTCCGCTGCGAATATTGATCTAAATCTTGTTGTCCATTATATTTCATCTGACTTATTGAAGGCTAACGATAATTTGTTCTACATTATCTTAGTCATAATATTCTTTACTGGGCTAGTTGAGCTCACCCTTTTCCTTTTTGTTCCATTTTTTTTCTCAGGATGAGAGAATATAGCAGGAACTAGTCGGGGTGTGGAGTGATGTTTCAAGGTAGTTATTTTAGCAGTCCTCACTATTTTGTAAAATAGTGTATCAATAATTGTAATGAGGACTTATTTGAGTTTGGATATTGTCTAAAAGATAATATTTATATTTAAACTTACAGAATATGTGTTGTCGTATTTTGCACGACAATTGTAATAATAAAGTTGTAGTTATTTTCTGTACCATGTATTTGGCAACTCAGAATGGGTTGTGTGGACCTATTTTGGGGGCTTCACAGTTGGTAAAGAGCTTAGGGATATGGTCTCTGACGGAGATCGGAGAATAGAACTAGGAGGGGAGAGACGAGTAAATCCTTCGCTAGTGTGTCCTACCTAAGTTTATTTTGTATTTAATTGGTCGAACAGAATATAGGGATTATATGTGGAATGCCAATATCTTTAATTAACACTTGTTTTATGGCAGTATTGAGAATGACAGTTAAAAATGTTAACAATGGAGTGAATGAGACCGTGGAGACACCTTTAATCGCCAACCAAGAGAACGTGCAACAGGACGACAATGTTCCTCCTAACACCACCGATATAACGATGAATGATGGGATATTTAGAAGCTTTTTACAGTTCATGCTAAATAAAATGAGGGAGACTCGTGTACAAAATACGGGTGGAAATAATTGTAACGTGCAGTTTGTCATAGCCAAGCAGTTCAAAGAGTTGGGACCACCAGAGTTTGTGGGAAAGCCAGATCTGGTTAAGGCGGAAACGTGGGTTTAGAAAATTACCAAGATATTTGATGTCTTGGGATGCACGGATGAACAGAAGGTTCCATTCGCCACCTTTATGTTCCGTGGTGAGGCAGATTACTGGTGAGAATCTGTGAAGCGTACCCAGCCAGCCGCACTCAATATGTCTTGCGAAGCGTTCCAGAAACTATTCAATGACAAGTACTTTCCTTAAAGTATTCATCATATGAAGGAGGTAGATTTTACCAAAATGGAACAGAACAACATGACTATATCCCAGTACGAGGCTAAGTTCGCGGAGTTATCCAGGTTTGCACCTTATTTGGTGGAGAATGAGGAACGTATGATGCGAATGTTTCTAAGAGGTTTAAAACCCGAAATTCTTCAATACCTTATCTCTCACAAATTTTCTCTATATTCAGATATTGTGAATAGGGCTCAATTATTAGAGCGAGATAATAAGTTTGTTCAACCGAGGGACCACAACCAGGGTCATATCGGTGGCAACAGTCATCGGAGCAATAAAAACCAGTGGGGGAGGAAAATATCTGGACAAAAGCGGTAAGCACTCTGGTGGTAATTGTGGCCATGATAGTAGAAGAAGCGAGTCGGGGGAAGATTTCAAAAAGAGAAGGTACAACAATGACAACGTGAAGACGTCAACACCAGCATCAACTGTTTCTAGGGGAGGAGAACGACAACCGATCGTATGTTATAAATGAGGGAAAGTGGGACACATCAGCCCAAACTGCCCACAAAAATTTAAGGTGTGTTATAACTGTGGAAAGGAAGGTCATATAGCACGAGATTGTCCTGTAGCAAAACTAAGTCCAGCAGGGATGGTGACTCCAAAGGCTGTCCCGGACACGTTAAAGTCGGTGGTTCTTGGAAGAGCATTTGTTGTGACTGCCCAAAACGCGAGGAACCCAAATGAGGTGATCACGGGTAAGCTAAACATAAACTCTTGCGATATTTATACCTTATTAGATACCGGTTCTACTCATTCTTTTATATCTCCTACTTGTGCTCAATATTTGAACTTGACCCCTGAGAAATTAGACTTTGACTTATTTGTTGAAACTCCGTTAGGAAAAACTTTCGTTACATTCACGGTTTATAAATCTTGCTTGATTCAAGTTGGGACCATCACATTACCTGTCGATCTTATTTCTTTAAAAATACTTGCATTTGATGTAATTTTAGGGATTGATTAGTTAACTACTTATCATGCTAAAATTGATTGTTTTCGTAAGGTTTTTAGTTTTTATATTCCTAACCAACCTATTATGCAAATTCAAGCAACCAAACCACTAAAGTCAATCACTGTCATATAAAGTCATAAAGCCATTAGTTTATTGAAAAATGGATGTCAATCTTTCTTAGCCCATGTCATGGACTTGAACAAAAATACGTCAGATTTGAATAAAATTTCTGTTGTTAGTAAATTTCTTGACGTATTTCCTGAAGAACTTCCCGGTCTACCCCCAGAACGTGAAGTTGAAATCTTTAGTGACCTTGAACCTGGTACAAAATCCATTTATAAAACCCTATATCGAATGACTCCTATTAAACTTCAGGAGTTAAAGGTCCAACTACAGAAGTTGTTAGACATCGGTTTCATTCGTCCTAGTACATCTCCTTGGGGTGCTCCTATTTTATTCGTAAAGAAGAAAAAAAGGGAGTATGCGACTTTGTATTAACTACCGGGAATTGAACCATGTCACCATCAAGAATAAGTATCTGCTACCTCGCATTGATGACCTGTTCGATCAGTTGTAAGGAGCACAATTCTTTTCTAAGATCGATCTTCGTTCTGGATATCATCAGCTAAAGATTAAAATTGAGGATATTCCGAAGAATGCCTTCAAAACTCGGTACGAGAATTATGAATTCTTAGTCATGTCTTTTGGATTGACTAATGCTCATGTTGCTTTCATGGATATGATGAACCGTGTGTTCAAGGAATATTTGGATCAGTTCATTGTTGTCTTTATTGATGACATCCTCATCTATTCTAAAAGCCGTAAAGATTATGAGCACCATTTGAAGCTGGTACTTCAAAGGCTTCGTGATAACAAGCTATATGCCAGGTTAAAGAAATGCGAGTTCTGGCTTGAGGAAGTAGCATTCCTTGGGCACGTGGTGTCAAAACATGGAGTATCTGTTGACCAGGCGATGATTGAAGCAATACAAAGTTGGGAGCAACCAAAGTCGGTGATCGAAGTACGAAGCTTTTTGGGCTTAGCTGGTTATTATTGGAGATTCGTGGAAGGATTTTCTCGAATCGCTACTCCGTTAACTCAGCTGACTCGAAAGGATACAAAATTCGTATGAAGCGAGAAATGCAAGAAGAGTTTCCAACAGCTCAAGAGGAGACTCATTTTGGCACCTGTTCTGACAATACCATCTGGTTCGAATGGATTTGTTATCTACATCGATGCTTCGGGAAAAGCGTTAGGACGTGTTCTCATGTAACATGGAAAAGTCATAGCCTATGCCTCACGACAACTCAAAGAATATGAGGGGAATTATCCTACTCATGATCTAGAGTTGGCAGCAGTCCTTTTTGAGCTAAAGATCTAGAGGCACTACCTGTATGGGGAGAAAGTAGAGATCTATACAGATTATAAAAGTATCAAATATTTCTTCACCCAAAAGTAACTCAACATATGGCAACGACGTTGGCTTGTGCTGTTGAAAGATTATGACCATACCATCCAATACTATCCTGGAAAACAAAATGCGTTGACGCATTGAGTAGGAGATTATATGCGGGTACGAGTGCGATGTTGTTAACAAAAAGACTCATTTTATACGACTTACAAAGGATGGAGATAGAGTTAAAGGCTCCAAGTACCCACGTGATGATATCAAATATATGAGTAGAACCGATTTTAATCGATAAAGTTAAAGATGCTCAAGCCACGGACCCAGAGCTGATGTGTATGAATAAGAATGTATAAGAAGGTGCTATTCTAGAAGCAAGAATAGATGAAGAAGGAATACTTCGAGTCAACTCTAGATTTTGCATTCCTAACGATTCTTACTTAAAGCATAGAATCATGATGGAGGCACACAACACACTGCTTACAATCAATCCTAGAACAACCAAAATATATCATGATCTTCGACATATATTTTTGTGGAGCAATATGAAGAGAGAGATCGCAAAGTTTATCATGAGGTGTTTAACTTGTCAACGTGTAAAGGAGGGGCATCAAGTGCCAAAGGGTCCATTGCAACCACTTGAGATTCCGAAATAGAAGTGGGAACACATTACCATGGATTTCGTTACTAGTCTTCCCAAGGTTTCTCAAGGCATAGATGCAATTTGGGTTATTGTTGATAGATTAACCAAGTCTGCTCATTTCTTGCCGATACGGGAGGCTTATTCCCTTTAACGTCTTGCTCGTATGTACGTGAATGAGATTATGAGATTACATGAAATACCAGTATCCATAGTTTCGAATTGTGACACAAGATTCACTTAACAATTTTGGGTTAGTTTGTAGAAAGTTATGGGCACTGATTTACGATTCAGTTTTGCATATCATCCTCAAGCGGGTAGGCAATCAGAAAGAACTATTCAAACCCTTGAAGATCTGTTAAGACTATGTGTCCTAGATTTCAAAAGAAGTTAGGATAAGTACCTACCATTGCCTACAATAACAGTTATCTAGCAAGTATATGTGTGGCTCCATTCGAAGCATTGTATGGACGAAAGTGTCACCCTCTAGTATATTGGGACGAGGTGGGTGAAGCAACATTGTTGAGACCAGAATTGGTACGCATAACTACGAAAAAGATTCAAATGATCCGGCATCATATAAAGACCTCACAAGATCGACAAAAGAGTTATATTGATCTTCATCGAAGGGACGTGGTGTTCAATGTTGGAGATCATGTGTTGTTACGTGTTGCTCCATGGAAAGGAGTTACGAGATTTGAAAAGAGAGGAAAGCTCAATCCTCGATTCATTGGTCCATTTTAAATCCTCGATCGAGTAGGAATTGTAGCCTATAGACTCACCTTACCGCCAAGTATGTCTCGTGTTCATAATATTTTCCACATATCTATGCTACATAAATATGTGAAAGACCCGAACTACATTACTGAATTAGAACCAGATGAGATAGCAGAAGATTTAACGTATGAAGAGGTACCTGTTAAAATCTTGGATAAGAAGGAACATATTCTATGCTCAAAGGTTATACCTCAAGTTAAAGTTTTATAGAGAAACCACGATATTGAGGAAATGACCCGGGAGTTAGAATCTGATATAAAAATAAGGTATCCTCACATCTTCGACATACCAGGTACGTATATCCATTTCGAGAAAGAAATTTCATAAGGAGAGGAGGTTGTAAGACCCCAACTTTTTATGAATAAAAATTTAATTTCTTTAATTATTATTTTGAATAATAAGGTGGTAAATTGATATAATGCTTTAGTTAGGAGTGAAATGTGCAAATTTTACAAAATAAGCAAGTGGTTATAAAATAATCATTGTTGTCGAGGAATATTCGTTTGGTCGTGGAATATTCTTGCTGTCGGGGAATATTCGTACGACGGCGCAGCCATTTGTGGGTCCCACAACAAAAAACTGTCAGATGAAAAAAATGATAAGTATGAGTTTTTTTTATAAATAACGACGTAGTTGTTACCATTAAAACTGTTGGAATACCCAGTTGTTAAAAAGAACAGTAATACGCGTGGTTGCACAGTAGCACACGGTAATGCACATTATTTTTGGATTATTGATTCTTATGTAAGAAGTCATTACTCAATAATTCTTACAGTAATTACTGTTCAATATTTTATTTTATTGATTCAATAATTATTACGTTGATATTTTTATATTATTGTTAATTCAATAGTTGTCACTACACATTATTTCCCATTATCATATTAATAATTCATATTATTTGAATAATATTATTATATAGCATTACTGGCAATGTCTAATAAAGTTCTATCTATGAAGGGGGTTTTTGTCACCTAATTGCTCACCAGCAAGGAGAAATTCTTATCAGAAAGTCCCATCTTTCCTAGGAACAACTTGATTGTCATTATTGTGATTCTGTAATATTATTTGTGAATAATTAATTATTGATTTATATGATAAGAAAATATTTATTTTATGTGGATATAAATGAAGGAATTAATGCTGAGGAGTTTTATCAGTATTTTATCGGAATGGAGGTTTTAAAAATCATCCGTATGTGGATTTCGGTCATTTTTTATTTGGAATTTAGAAAAACTTTCTTTTACAAAGTTGTAGAGAATTAAATTTTATATGGAACGGACCTAAGATTCATATTTTTCTGATAAAAGGGCTATTTATTATGAATTATTGAAGTTTCAAAAATAAATATTTTTATTAAAAACATGTGTGGGCCCGACTTTTGTTTTTTATGAAAAATATTGAATTTCAAAGGTGGTGTGCGTGAATGGCAAAGGGTGGATGCCAGCGGTAGTAGGTCAGTCAGCTTAAGCGTTCTAAGTATTTTTCTATAACTAGGGTGCTTATGTTAGAATTAAAAATCACACCAGAATCATAAATTTTCTCTCTCTATAATATCGAGCATATTTTTATGAGTATTTAGATAATTTGAGAGTTAATAAGCTGTGCAATATTTTTTCAGCATTATATCCGATACTTCAGTCAGAAGTACTTATCTTTTGAGGTAAGGGATGTTATTATTTTCAAAAATGATGTTATTTCTTTCAATATCATTATACCGAAATATTGGTATAAATTTTATCATGAAATTCTTACCTTTTCATGTTGAGGTTACTATTCACATATACGGTTCTATTTATGTATACGGTACTATTCACGAATACGGTACTATTCACGAGTACTATTCACGAAGTATGATTTTTCTTATGAAATCCTTACCTTTTTATGTCGGGATTACTATTCACGTATACAAAACTATTCACGTATACGACACTATTCACGAATACGGCACTATTCACAAAAAAAATTAAATTTTCTTTTCTTTGTTCAAGTTGTCTATTATGGCTACTATCTTTGATTGTATCCATGTTTTGATCTTCATTCATGAATTTTGCTCCATAATTGATTATTATGGAGTATTTTTGAACTTGGATAAACTGAAGTACGAATCCCTAATCTTTGTCCTTTTATCTCACTGGATTCGTTTTCTTTAAAAAAAAATTCATCATCCTAAGTCCTAAATAGTGATATAACTGAATATCTTTGGCCTGTAGTGCAAAGATGAATGATTACTTGATGAATATCTTTGGCCCGTTGTGCAAATATGAATATTTGATTCAAAATGTATATTGATTGATGTCACATGGATAAAATATTGATGATGGACTTTTTAAATCATGAAAGATGGTAGATTTCATGTTCTACTTGACTCTTTTAATGGATTATTATTTTCGCTGCGAATATTGATCTAAAACTTGTTGTCCATTATATTTTATCTGACTTATTAAAGGCTAACGATAATTTCTTCTACATTATCTTAGTTATAATATTCTTTACTGGGCTAGTTGAGCTCACCCTTTTTTTTGTTCCATTTTTCTTCTCAGAATGAGAGAATATAGCAGGAACTAGTTGGGGGTGTGGAGTGATGTTTCAAGGCAGTTGTTTTAGCAGTCCTCACTATTTTGTAAAATAGTGAATCAGTAATTGTAATGAGGACTTATTTGAGTTTGGATATTGGCTAGAAGACAATATTTGTATTTAAACTCACAGCATATGTGTTGTCGTATTTTGCACGATAATTGTAAAAATGAAGTTGTAGTTATTTTCTATACTATGTATTTGGTGACTCAGAATGGGTTATGTGGACCTATTTTGGGGACGTCACATTTGATGTTATGTTTAATTTATAGTTTAGTTGTTTAAATAGGTGTAATAACATGTTAGTAAGTATCCTAAGTTGATAGATCATGTTTTCCTAACATCTAGATGCATCAAAATGATGTTTTAAGCAAACTGAAAATTCTGGAAAAAAGGTCTGACAGTCAAATGTCAGAGCTTGTAGATTCTTGTATGTGTTAATTGTATGCTAGTTGTAGTATTACATGATTTTAGTAATCTGGAAAAGAAAACAGGTCTATTAGATATATATATATATATATATATATATATATATATATATATATATATATATATATATATACTGCAAGATATAAGTGGTCAAAAGTCGTTGACCGACCACGAAGTTCTGATTTCTGGGTTACCCAGAAATCTCAAGAACAGGTTGAGCCGGTTACTTTGAACAACCATTAAAATACTTTTTGTTTGTTGTTAGGATGTCTAAGTGTTATGAAATGATACCTTGGCATACATACTACATATATATGACACTCAAACTCTTAATTAATTCATAGGATTACTAGAATTAATGGTCAAATATCGTTGACCGACCATGACTATGTTTCTTGGAAAACCCAGAAAACTGATTAACACCAAGAACAACCTCTGGCTGTACTTTGACCAACATAAATCTAAACATTAGGGTCTTACTCAGTCCAAACCAGTGTATCATGTATGTACCTTGATATATGGATTACATATTACGACAATCAAAGAACACATCTATCACATGGATTGAAAGATATAGATACCACAAAAGCGTTGACCGACCATGACCACTGTTTTGGGTTACCCAGAAACCCAAGAATAACTTTGATAGTGACTTTGAGCCTTTATAACTTCTTGTTATATGAAGATTAAAGCCTAATTTTGGTATGTTATTGTACTACTACATGAGTACTATAACACCTATACACTTACAAACCCAAAACCATCAACAATAAAGAATTAAACTAAGGTCAAAGTGACCTCTAAGCCTTGATCAAACTGTCCCCAAAAATTGAAGAACACCTATAGTTACACTTTTGTCGCTATAGGCCTTTAGCTATAGCGGCAGACAGTAAATATAAATTTAATAAAATTAGAAATAATTATAAAAACAGTTTTAAAAATTATTTTAAGTTATAATAATTAACTTTTTATATTTTTACATAAATTTAATAAATATTTTATTTATTTAAATATTATTAATAATTAGTTTATAAATAATTTAATTAGAATAATTATTTAAAAATGATATTAAGGATTTAAAAATCTTATTAAATGGTTATAAATTATTTAAAAATAATAAACAAGATTTTAATAACATTCTAAGTATATATTAATTATTTATAACTATAAATAATTGATTTAAAAATCATTTAATAGATAGATAAATATCTAAAAATTATTATAAGCTTTCAAAAATTATTATAAATAATAAATAAATTATTTTAAAATATAATAAAGCTTAACTTATTAATTATTCGGTAAAGTCTTAGGACACCGAAATCGTGTCAAACTTAAACCGAGCGTGAATAATTTGTTTATTTTTGTATTATTATCAATACTAATGTGTTAGACATATATGAATGAACATCTTAGGTGTTTATAAACGAATCGAGAGCATCACTTAATCGATCTTCGCTCAGGCAAGTACCCTAACCTTAATTACTTACGCAAGTTTTGAACCCTGCTTATTCGTTGAACAAGATTCATATCTTGATTTGCTTTTATATACCAAACCAAAATTGATTGCCAATTATTGTAAAGTTATTGCCATAGCTTTAGCATAACTAAGAAATGAAATACTTATTCAAATGTTGTTATTGATTATCAAGTATAAACTGTTGTGTCAAACCAAATTACTTTGGTAAGTCATCCTATACTGAGTTGTATATCTTAGAAGGGAAAAATTATGTGCCAGTATATCTGACACTTAGTGCAAGTTGGGCACGATTAGGATAAGACGCATACTCCTAGGATGTTAAATAGGTTGATCCCCTGTCTCACATCTGAAAAAGATTTCTAAGTCTTTGTGGCTTATAGAAATAATAAGAATTTCAGAAATGGTTGAAATAAAAATTCCAAAAATGGTAAATAACACTCAGTTGAGAAATGTTTTGAACTGTTATACTTCTTCAAATCCTATATTGTGTTATAAATATAAACCTGTTGAGCATTTCATAGCTCATTCTTGCAAATTAATTCCTTTGCAGTATTAGATGGTAACCCTGGCACATCTGGAACAAACAATGGGAAGCGTCTCTACTTAGACTAGTTTAAATTATTGTTTAGCTTAATGTAAAACTTTTGTAATAAGAAATTTTTTATGAAGAATCATGTAACCGAACCTTTATATATATGATATAATATCATCCTTTTTTTCCGCAACCGTGTTTCCTTTACATAAATAGGTGTAATTAGAACTTTTGATTTATTTTGATATCCTTGGGAACTATACATCTGAGTGAGGGTTTTGGCAATATGGACTGCTCATATTATTGCCAATACTCTAGATTTCAGATAGATAGGTGCTATCGATATGATAGGGTAATCCGCAAGTTATAGACTATACATCTGAGTGAGGGTATTGGTAATATGGATTGTTCTTGTTATTACTAATACTTTGGATTTCGAATAAATAGATATTATTCGTAGATACAGTTTATACATCCAAGTGAGGGTATTGAAATACATCAATAGTTCTATAGTGAATTAATATTTTTAATGGGATACTGTGAACCTTGGATCTATAGGAATTGTATCTTGTAAAATTTGTATAGTAGTTCGATTAGATATAAGCATCAAATCAAATACCATGGGTGTATAGATTTGGATGCATTATATTAGTTGATTAATTGTGAACACCAGATCGAATACCGTGGGAATATAGATTTAGGGACGTCACATGGCTTCTTCCATTAATTTTACTTTCTTCTTAATTGTCTCGATCTCTTTATCATCCGGGACATATAGGGTTTGGAACATTAGAATATGAATTTGGGTATCGCTGACCTTTCCCATAATTGGACCGCCTACTTGTGTAGAGGATTCTAGTTGAGTCTGACTCTTTGGTTTCGGAGTGGTTTTAAGCTTTTCTTTTAACACGATAGCTAGCTCTTTTGTCTACTTTTTGAGTGCCTCAAATTCATCTCGGGACACTAGAATAGATTCATGTGAGGCACTTTTAACCATATCGGCAGATGGGCTTTGTGCCTTCTTAGATTTTGATCTGGTAATGGGACCAATATTACGTATAAAAGGATAAATAGTTTAGTCTTGATAATTACCAATGAAATGGATGTATGTAATGTATTAGTTTTTAGGTTTTTTATATTTTCCTACAAAATAAGGGTTAATTGTTTTAATGACAGGATGACAGGATAACATGACATTTATGACATTTGACAGGAATTGAGATTTGATATTTTACATATATTGAAAGAGGAAAGGCATGAAGAGAGTTCCATTCGCATTTGGTTTATCAGAGGCTGACCTATCTTAGGTTTACTCTCACGGTCTTTTCGGAATGAAGGTTCCCAGATCATCGCAATCTACTAAATGTGAACGAGTCCAGCCTTTCAGTTGGATTGAATCTAAGTGGCGTTTTCCTAAGACTCAAGGGATTATGCTCCTCTTAAGTCAGTAACTAGCCACCGACGGGTTTTCCTCCTAGTGGAGGAATCACACAACATACATTCACATACATCGTGTCTCATCGTATGTAATATTATGACATTGTGCGAAACACTAATATAAAGCTTTGTAAAGAAGCATTCATCACACCCAAATAAAAGGGAATTAAAAAGATTGAAAATGTGGTTTAAGCTCTCTAACAACCCCAACAGAGTCGTTGTGACGCCCCCAAATTTAGGTACTTAAAACCAAAACTTGGTGCTTCACGATACCATTTCTATGAGCGAAATAATACTAATAATAATAACAATAATATAGATATCAAACTTATTTTACACATCAGAGTCTAAATCTCAGGTACGCGACCTTTAAACATTCCTTACATGATAATAAATAGATATCATTGTCTTAATAAAGTCTAATTATTACATAGGATATCGTAGAACTTATTCTGCAACCTTTCCTTTTCCTTTGTTCTCGGTAGAGCTTTCTGGTTGATCACATTTAGCTAAAAATATTTAAATTAAGCAAGAATGAGCATTTAGGTGCCCAACAAGTAATAGCAACAATAAAGATTAGCTGAAAGGATTAAATATTTTCTTTGAATGACACTTCTATAACGGATCAACAGTTATGAAGTAAGCTGAACCAATAATAATAATATATCAATTCTATATCAAATTTTTAAAAATACGTACTGACTATAACTGGAGATCAGTCAACCGACTATGAACATTATTTTCTATTTTCGAAAAGGTTAAATAGAACTTCATTTGTAAACCGTCATAACTTACAGGCGCGGGGGTGATCAGCCCGTTATGCCCTGTATTGATCAATAATACATGCAAGAACGATATTATCGTTCATCTTATCCGCCTTTGGCGCACAAAAGTTTTTCATATACGGGATGTTCATACTTAGTCAGGAATCTGAATCAAAATAATTTGATCAGATAACAATAAAGTTCTATCTCGTTCAATAATATTTTTAAGTTTGTGTCTAGCCGGATCAATAGCTTAGACTACTTTTAAGTCAACGTATACATACTGGAAACTAATAAGTATGTATCAACATGTGATTAAATACAATGATTACCCAAGTGAGAACACTTATATAACCATATTTAGAAATTAACGAACAGAGTAAATATCTGAATTATACAATAATATTGTGTTGATAAACAATGATCGGATAATTTAAGAACTTGTGTGAATACGAATGATTGGATACATAATTGGTAGCAATAGAGTTAATAATCTGGCACAATGATAATATAATTCTGAAACTTTTTTACTCATGTTCATTGCATAAAGTAAATGCAAAGGTAGGATACTTGCCTAAGCTGTTTCTTACAATAACATAACTTAGTTTTATCGTTTATATCACAACCTATCATTAATAAGATCACTCATTCAATTAGAATAATATATCATATGACATAGTTCTACTATATGCAGTCAACACATAACCTAATCATATTGTCACATATGTTTAACAGTCATTTGATCATAAACAAATACGTATCTAGTCAAATTATCTAAGTTCAGATCAAATTCTGAAATATTTCAGTGTACCGATGACTTTATCGGGTAAATATCGAGTCTAGAACTCTAGTCTACAGTTCAATATTCGATTTAAATAACTTAAATATCAATCATATCATTTTTAAATAATTACTATTAAGATTTCAATATTAATGTATTATTCACCAAAATAAATATTAAAAGTCATTTATTATTACTTTAAATATTTTAAAATCATTTATATTCTTTTTAAATGATTTTTATTTCAATAAAACCATTTTTAAACTATTTATTTAATATAATTATTAAATAACTATAATATTATTTAATATTAAATTATTAATGAAATTTACCTTTAAATATTAAAAGTTATATTTTATAACTTAAAATATTTTTAAACTATTTATTTTCATTTTAAATAATTTTTATAATATTAAAATCATTTTTAATTAATTTATTTAATATAATTATTAAATAAATCTAATATCATTAATATTAAATAATTAATTAAATTTGTCTTAATATTAAAAGTTACATTTTATAACTTAAAATATTTTTAAATATTTTATTATCAATTAAAATAATTTTTTATATAATAAAATCATTTTTAATCAATTTATTTAATGCATTTATTAAATAAATTAAATATCAATAATATCCAAATAAATATTAATATTTATGAAAAATATGTCAAATTATTAAAAGTTAATTTTTATAACTTAAAATAATTTTTAAAACTATTTTTGGAATTTTTAATAATTAATTTCTATTTTTAAATGATTTTTGAAAAATAAATTAAATAAAATTATTAAATCTGTCGCTATAGCCTTTAGCAATAGAAACCGTCACCTATTGTGTTTTTAAGGCTCAAGAACATTCATGAGCAGTGATTGAGATGCCACGTTTGACCAACAAAAACTGTCAGATCATAATGTTTTTGGGTAAGTTAAGATATTGATCTTGTAGTACTACAATTATCACGCAAGATCTGGGTCAGATTACAACATACAAGCAAGATATGGAAGCTCAAACTATCTGTAACACCCCAACTTTTTAATGAATAAAATTGAATTTCCTCTATTTATTATTGTGAATAATAAGGTGTTAATTTGATATAATACTTTGGTTATGGGTGAAATGTGCAAATTTTACAAAATAAGCAAATGGTTATAAAATATTCATTATTTTCGGGGAATATTCGTTTAGTTGTGGAATATTCTTGTTGTCGGAGAATATTCGTACGACGGCGCAGCAATTTGTGGGGCCCATAACGGAAATCAGTCGGATGAAAAAAATGACAAGTTTGAGTTTTTATAAATAATTGCGTAGTTGTTACCGTTAACACTGTTGGAATACCCGGTGGTTAAAATACAGTAATACGCGTGGTTACACAGTAGCACACGGTATTGCACAGTATTTTTGAATTATTGATTCTTACGTAAGAAGGCACTACTCAATAATTGTTACAGTAATTACTTTTAAATATTTTATTTTATTGATTGAATAATTGCTACGTTGATATGTTATATTATTGTTGCTTTAATAATTGTCACTGCACAGTATCTCCATTATCAGATCAATAATTCATATTATTTAAATAATATTGTTCGATATTATTATTAGCAATGTCTAAGGAAGTTCTGTCTAGGAAAGGGGTTTGTTCACCTAATTGCGCGCCAGTAAGGAGAAATCCTTATCGGAAAGCCTCCTCTTTCTTGGGAACGACCTGATTGTCATAAATGTGATTCTGTAATATTATTTGTGAATAATTAATTATTGATTTATATGATAAGAAAATATTTATTTTATGTGGATATAAATGATGGATATATTTATTGTGGTTATAAATGAAGGAATTAATGCTGAGGTATTTTATCAGTATTTTTATCATAATAGAGGTGTTGAAAATCGTACATATGTGAATTTCAGTCATTTTTCGTTTGGAATTTGGAAAAACTTAAATCTACAAAGTTGTAGAGAGTTTAATTTCCTATGGAATTGACATAAAATTCGTATTTTTCTGATAAAAGGGCTATTTATTATGAATTATTGAAGTTTTAAAAATTAATATTTTTATTAAAAATATGGCGGGCCCTACTTTTGGTTGGTGAGAAATGAAATGTGCTAAAATTTTATTTCAAAAGTAGTGGGCGTGAATAGTAGCAAGTAAAGCCATCAGGTAGCAGGTCAGTCTGATATGGCATTCTAAGCATTTTCCTATAAATAGGGTGCTTAGTTAGAATTAAAAATCACACCAGAATCATAAGCTTTCTCTCTCTATATTATCGAGCGTGTTTTGTGAGTATTTAAATACTTTGTGAGTTGCTATTCAATACAAGTTTTCTTCAACCTTATACCTGGTATTTCAGCCAGAAGTACTATTCTTTTGAGGTAAAGGATGTTATTTTCTTCATAATGATGTTATTATTTCAATATCATTATACCGAAATATTGGTAAGAATTTTATTGTGAAATTTCTATATTTTTCATGTCGGGATTACTATTCACGTATACAGCACTATTCACAAAAAAATAATTTTTTCTTTCTTTGTCCAAGTTGTCTATTGTAATTACTATATTTGATTATATTCATATTTTGATTTTTATTCTTGAATTTTACTCCACAACTGATTATTATAAGGTATTTTTGAATTTGGATAAACTAAAGTACGAATCCCTAATCTTTGATCTTTTATCTCACTGGATTCGTTTTTTTTAAGATATTTTTCAGCATCCTTAGTCTTAAATGATGATATTACTGAATATATTTGGCTTGTAGTGCAAAGATGAATGATTAACAGATGAATATCTTTAGCCCGTAGTGCAAAGATGAACAGGTGTTGGGATGAACATGACCAACTGTTGATACAAATGAATATCTTTGGCTTGTAATACAAAGATGAATATTTGATTTAAGATGTATACTGATTAATGTTACATGGATAAAATAATGATGATGAACTTTTTAATCTTAGAAGATAGTAGAATTCATTCTCTACTTAACTCTTCTAATGGATTGATGTTTTCGTTGCAGTTGTTGATCTAAAACTTGTTGTCTATTATATTCTATCATATTTTTCCCTGTTGAAGACTAATGATAATTTCTTGTATATTATCTTAGTCATAATATTCTTTACTGGGCTAGTTGAGCTCACCCTTTCTGTTCTATTTTTTTTCTTAGGAGGTGAGAATTTAGCAGGAACTAGCCGGGGTATGGAGTGATGATTCTAGAAAGTTATTTTAGCAGTCCTCACTATTTTTGTAAAATAGTGTATCAATAATTGTAATGAGTACTCCTTTTGAGTTTGAATACTGTTTATTAGACAATATTTGTATTTAAACTCATAGTATATGTGTAATAACCCTATATTTTTTATATGAATAAATAATAAACTTTGCATATAAGTTTTTTATTTATTTTAAAGGTGGGAATATGTGTCAAGTAATGTGTATGTATATTTGTGATAAATGAAATTTATTTATCACATGAACAATTTCAAAAAATTTTATTTTAGAATTATTGATCATTATAAAGTATGTTCTTATAATAATTAATTTTATAGTAGAAATGTCTTTATTATTTAGTTTCTATAAAAATATGATTTTTATAATATTTAAATAATATATGAAATTATTATTGGAATTATTATAATTACTATTTTATTATATGAATTTTAGTTCAGATTATTAAGTTAATTATTTTAACTTAATTAATAATGTTATATATGAAAGATAAATCAGATATGGAATCTAAACCCTAATTTTGGATTTTGAGTTACGAATGAGAATAAGAATATTATATTAAATATAATATTATTTTTCAATGTTACAAATATATATTGTGTGTGTTGGTCAATTATGATGTATAATGTCATAACACTAATATTAATTTGCTAAGTCCTATTTGTTAAACTCAATTATGAGCTCAAGACTGTGTAGTAATTGTGTTATATGAATTAAGTTGCATATTATAGAATTTTTGTTAATTAGGGAAAACCCTAATTAATATTTAAAAACCCTAATTAAAATTAAAAATCCTAATTTGCAAATTAAGAACCCTAATTGCTAATATTAGAAACCCTAATTATTATTTTAGTAAATTGAATTGTTAATTTGAGATCCCTAATAATATTAAGGAATCTTAATTATTTAAAAACCTAATTTTCTATTAAAAACCCTAATTTTAATTAGTAAGTTCTAATTAAAATTTTATTACACTTTAATCTTAATTTTTAAACCCTAGAAATTAATTGGAAAACTTTAAAGTTTAAAATTTAGTGATTAAACCCTAGATTCAAGTACCATGGACAAGAATACCATTAAAATTGAAAGACAATTGGCCAAAGTACCTTTTTTGTCCCATTCTTGAAATAATTGCTAGCAAATCTTGTCAAATCTTGGCAAGTCATCAACCTAGTCTAAGCTAGGGGCTAAGAAACAACAGCACATCAGCCATTACTCATCCATGTTCATTACATACAAGATATACATATAGATTAAGAGAAAGAAAGCTACTAAGTTGCTCATTTGGCCATCTAACTATCAAACAACTTTTCTGTCTCCCAAACCTCCGAAAATATAAGGTATATCAGTCCCTAAATCAAGCCCCACGACTTCCAATAACAGATCAGTAGCCAAGAATTAAGAGGTTGCTCATAGTGAGGTAATAACCCTAAAAGAAATTTGACCTTTGATCTTATGTTAGATGCTAGTTTTTTTTGTGTTAAATATGTTATATGACGTGTTAATCTGTGATCTGGGTTGCTAGATCTTAGATCCATAAAATCTAGAGGCTCGAATTTGATGATTTTCCAAAATCTGGAAATTTTTGAAAATGAGGGTCTGACAATAAATGTCAGGTCCCATAGATCCCAGCCAGATATGTATTTTTGTTGTTTAGAGAACTTAACATGTTATACGCTATAAGATATTTGATCTGAAACTGGAATATAGCCCAGATCATGAACATGTTAAAAGTTATGAATGGTCAAAGGTCATTGACCGACCATGACTTTTCAAATCTGGGTAACCCAGAAAGTTTTATCAGTGTCTGACAAGATTTTGCAAAGCATGAATATGTCAGATGTTAAGTCGTTTGTGACTTTTGTTGCATCTAAGTTATAGTATGTTGTATGGACTTCATATTTATGCCTTGTAATCTCCTAACCATCAAAAGGGTTGAAGTAAGTGGCTGGTCAAAGCAGGCCAGATGATCACGGACTGAGTTTCTGGGTAACCCAGAAAACTTAAGAACGTGATCTCTGACAGGGTTTGACCAGCATAGATCTTGTGTTTCTGTTGTTGTTTTATTTATGTTTTGCAATAGATTTGATCACTTGCATGTTGGCTACACAGTAAAAGTATTAGATCACATAAAGTAAACACATGACTCAAGATATAAGGATCCAAAGTAGCCACTCGATCTGTTCTTCATTTCTGGAAAATCCAGAAATGAAGAACAACCTTTGACACGATTTACTGAGGCTTAGATCTTTCTGGTTAAGGATGTTTAGACTTGACTATTGTTCAACACATGTTCTATGTTAATTTCTCTTCATAGCCTGACGTCTAGACCACCTATAACATGAACAGATTTCATAATACAAGGCCATAAAAAGCGTTGACCGGCCATGACTAAATTTTCTGGGCAGCCCAGAAACTTGATGAACAGCTCTGACAGCTAGTTCAATGCCTTATATCTTGCTTGTATATCGTAATCTGACCTTGATCATGCTTAATAATTGTAATATTACATTAGTAGTATAAGATCTGATTAATAGGTTGCCCAGAAACATCATGAGTTAAGAATTAATCTTGGTCAAAGTTGTGCACTCGTTCACTGTCTATGAAGGTCCCGGTTTCTCAAGAACACCTTTGGCGACGGTTTCTGTCACCAAAGGCTTTAGCGACAGACTTATTAATTTTAATTAATTTATTATCCAAAAATCATTTATAAATAAAAATTAATAATTAAAAATTTCAAAAATAGTTTTAAAAATTATTTTAAGTTATAAAAATTAACTTTTAATAATTTGACATATTTTTCATAAATATTAATATTTAATTGGATATTATTGATATTTAATTTATTTAATAAATGTATTAAATAAACTGATTAAAAATAATTTTATTATATTAAAAATTATTTTAAATGATACTAAAGTATTTAAAAATATTTTAAGTTATAAAATATAACTTTTAATATTTTAAGACAAATTTCATTAATTATTTTATATTAATGATATTAGATTTATTTAGTAATTATATTAAATAAATAAATTAAAAATAATTTTAATATTATAAAAATCATTTTAAATGAACATAAATAGTTTTAAAATATTTTAAGTTATAAAATATAACTTTTAATATTTAAAGGTAATTTTTTTTAATAATTTAACATTAATGATATTAGTTTTATTTAATAATTATATTAAATAAATAGTTTAAAAATGGTTTTATTGATTTAAAAATCATTTAAAAAGGAAATAAATGAATTAAAAATATTTTAAGTTATAATTAATGACTTTTAATATTTTGATAAATAACACATTAATATTTAAATATTAATGAGAAATTATTTAAAAATAATTTTAATTATTTTAAAAATCATTTTAGGGTAATAAAAATGTTTTAAAAATATTTTGAGTTATTATAAATAACTTTAATATTTTTGTAATGGTTTCATTAATAATTTAATTATAATTAAATATTAATGATAATAGAATTAGTTAATATTTAAATCATTTAATAATGATTCCGATGTTTGAAAAATCATGAGAAATTATAATAATTATTTAAAAATTATTATAAGTCATTTAAAAATAATATGACTGATATTTACAGTTATTAAATTTCTGAATGGAGTTTTAGACTCGATAATTACCTGGTAAAGCCGTCGGTACACCGAAATATTTCAAAAATTGATCTGGACTTAGATAATTAGACTAGATACGTGTTTGTTTGTGATCCAATGTCTGTTAAATATGTATGACAATGTGATTAGGTTATGTGATGACTGTAATGAGTAGTATTATGTGATATGATATATTATTCTAATCGAACGAATGATCTTATTAATGATAGGTTTCAGTATAATAGATAAAACTAAGTTGCGTTATTATAAGCAGCAGCTCAGGCAAGTATCCTCCCTTTGTATTTACTTTATACAATGGAAATGAGTAAGAATATATTAGAATTTTATTATTATTATGCCAGATATTTATTCGGTTCGTTAATTTCTAAATATAGTTATGCAAGTGTCCCCACTTGGATAATCATTGTATTTAATCACATGTTGATACATACTTATTTATTTTCAGTATGTATACGATGACTTAAAATTCATATATGCTATTTTATTCAGCTAGACATAAACTTAAAAATATTGTTGAACAAGATAGAACTTTATTGTATCCAACCAAATTATTTTGGTTTGGATTCTCGACTAAGTATGAACATCCCGAACATTGGAAAACTTTTGTGCACCTAAGGTGGATAAGATGAACGATAATATCGTTCTTGCATGTAGTATTGATCAATATAGGGCATAACGGGCTGATCACCCCCGCGCCTGTAGGTTATGACGGTATACAAATGAAGTTCTGTTTAACCTTTTTGAAAATAGAAAATAATGTTCATAGTCTGTCAACTGATCTTCAGTTATAGTCAGTACGTAGTTTCAAAAATTTGATATAGAATTGATATGTTGTTATTATTGGTTCAGTTTACTTCACAACTGTTGATTCGTTGTAGAAGTATCATTCAAAGAAAATATTTAATCCTTTCATCTAATAGCTATTGTTATTATTACTTGCTGGGCAATCAAATGATCATTCTTGCTTTAAATTTAAATGTTTTCAGCTAATTATGATCAACCCGAAGGATCAGGTAAGAACAAGGGGAAAGGAAAGTTGTTCGAATGAGTTTTATAATATTCTGTGTAATAGTTAAAGTTTATTAAGACAATGATATTTATTATCTACGATGTAATGAATGTTTAAAGGTCGCGTACCTGGGAATATACTCTGATGCATATGTAAATTAAGTTTGTTATTTAAATTATTGTTATTATAATTAGTATTATTTTGCTCATAGAAATGGTATCGTGAAGCACTAAGTTCGAGTTTTAAGTACCTGAATTTGGGGGCGTCACAGGTTGATATCAGAGCTTTAGGGTTAGAAACCTTAGGTGGGATAGACCTTAGGCTATAACCTTAGAACAGAGAGAAATGTTGAAAATACAAGTAACTTATATAGAGTTTAAAAGGAGATGAATTGAATAAATTCATCGTTAAACAAAATAAAAGGTAACTTTTATAAAACTATTGTTTGCTGTGTGTATATACTATATGCTAATCAGGATAATTTGTGTGAAGATGTCAGGTGGAAAAGAATTAGGATACCCTCAGATCATGAAGAAGGAGTCAATATCAAACCCAATATCTGAAATAGAGACTCACACTGCAAGCAACCATGGTGAGGTGGTGGTATTAAAAAACGTAGTACCAGATCCAAAAATAATAGAACTGACAGATAGTGATTCAGACACTAAAGTTGGAGCTGATCACGCATCAACGAAGGTGCAGAATCTGAAGAACAAGGTTTTTTCTCTAGAAAAGTTGTGGGAAATAGAAAAGTTGCTAAATAACCAATTGCGAAAGGCGTTAATAGAAACTATGGAAGAGCAAGATAAGCTTAAAATCCAAATTGATCAAATGGGAGCCAGACGCAACAAATCAGGTGCAGCTCCGAGCAAGAAGGGGAAAAGAAAGATGAAAGACCATGACTTAGAAAATCCTGATAAGAACCAAGGGAAAAAGATATGTTATAATTGTGGACATGAGGGACATATCTCTCTTCATTGTCCCAATCTGAAGCAAGGAGTCTATTTTATTTGTGGGATAGAAGGTCATCAGGAGAAAGGTTGTCCAAGATCCAGAAAGAGGCGTAGTGAACCAATAGTATAATTATTGTTAGATTATGTGTATTCCATAATAAGTATGTGTGTGTAGTGTAATATTCTCAAACTTTTGTACAAGTTGATGTAGCGAATCCCGACTTTTGTGGTCAGAAAGGGATAGCAGTATGAGTTATGTTATGAAAAGTGCTATGACTTAGTTGAATGAATATGACTCTATATTTGATTAATGGAATAAGTTTTGTGCAAAACTTCGTGTTACATGTTAAACTTATACAATAAGGTTTAGAATGTAAGTTACATTTATGATTTTATGTAATTAGATAATGTCGCCAAGACGTCGAACACGAAATCAAAGGACAGAAGAATCTGTCAACAACGTTGAGGGAAATAGCAAGACCCGATGCAAAACTTTACAAACATGGTAGCTCAGGCTATGCAGCAGGGAATACCAGCCGTAGGGAACCGACCAGACAATCGCTTGGCAAATTTTAAAGACTTCACGGTAATAGGACTACCAGAATTCAGGGAAACAGCTGACCCTATAGAAGCCCAGACATAGGTTAACGAGATAGAAAAGGCGTTCATAATTGCTTGGGTAGATGAGGGGCAAAAGACCAATTTTGCCACCTATATGATGAAAAGGGAGGCTAACTTTTGGTGGGAAGCAAATCAAGCAAGGGCAGGAGAAGGTGTGGTAGCTTGGGCTATGTTTAAGACTTTATATTTCGAAAACTATCTCTCATCTAGCATGCTGGTTAGGATGGAGCTGAAATTTCTGGAGTTAAAATAGGATAACATGACTGTTGCAGAATATGCCACAAAATTCAATAAATTGGCTAGGTTCGCTCCACACCATATGGATACGAAGGCTAGGAAGGCAAGGAGGTTTGAGCTGGGCTTAAAACCCTGGCTCTACAACAAGGTGACGGTGTTGTAGATCAATACTTTTGCAGCACTCATGAAAAAGGCTATCATTCCTGAGGAGGGGAGTGAGGCCATGTGCCTCTACAACAAGGAGAAGAAGAACAAAGGCAATGCCGTAGGAGTTGTGAAGGTCGAAACTAATAGTGGGAATAGGGGTGAAAAGAGAAAAAAGAATTATTTTGGAAATGTCTAGGTGAAACAGGATGGTGTAAAGAAGCAGGTAGTTCAGTGTGGGAACTATGGGAAGAATCACTAAGGTGGGTGTCTAAAGGGTAAGTTTGTATGTTACAAGTGCGGGTAAGAGGGCCATATTTCTCCCAACTGACCCAATCCAAGGATGAACAGTGGGTATTTTTTGTGTGGGTCTATGGAGCATAAGGTGAAGGATTGTCCAAAAAGAAAAATGGTGGCAGGGAGTGTAATCACAGGAAAAGGCAGTGGGACTATGGCGATCACATGACCGACTTCAACTAACAAACCAACAAAAGCAACCGCGAGAGTCTTCAATATGACGGTCCAAGATACTGTGGCAGCTGGGAATGGAACTCTAGGTATTATTCGAATAACTTTTATTTTCGTATATATATGATTTTCCTATATATAGTAAATTATGTTATAAAGAAATTTTGAAGGAGGAATTTGAGTTCTTTTAGAAATTAAATTTCCGTTTAATCAGATAGACAAGCTTTATATGAATAGTTTAATATTTGTTTGATCAATCATGATCGAGATCTATTTGCAATGATTGTGTATACTATGTACCCTTGTATGTATGAGTTTTAAAATGGTGATTTCAGGGGCGGAATCTTTATAAGGGAGGGTGAATATAATAACCCGATATTTTCTATATAAATAAATAAGAAATTTTGCATATAAATTTTTATTTTATTTTAAAGGTGGGAATATGTGCCAGGTAATGTGCATGTATATATGTGATTAATAAAATTTATTTATTACATGAACAATTTCAAATAATTTTATTTTAGAATTATTGATCATTATAAAGTATATTCTTATAATAATTAATTTTATAGTAGAAATGTCTTTATTATTTATTTTATATGAAATTATGATTTTTATATTATTTAAATAATATATGAAATGATTATTCGAATTATTATAATTACTATTTTATTATATGAATTTTAGTTCAGATTATTAAGTTAATTATTTTAACTTAATTAATAATATTATATATGAAAGATAAATCAGATATGAAATCCAAACCCTAATTTTGGATTTTGAGCTATGGATGAGAATAATAATATTATATTAAATATAATATTATTTTTCAGTGTTATAAATATGTACTGTGTGTGTTGGTCAATTATGGTGTATAATGTCATAACCCTAATATTAATTTGTTAAGCCCTATTTGTTAAACTCAATTATGAGCTCAAGACTGTGTAATAATTGTGTTATATGAATTAAGTTGCATATTATAGAATTTTTGTTAATTAGGGAAACCCCTAATTAATATTTGAAAACCCTAATTAAAATTAGAAACCCTAATTTGCTAATTAGGAACCCTAATTACTAATATTAGAAACCCTAATTATTATTTTAGTAAATTAAATTGTTAACTTGGGAACCCTAATAATATTAAGGAACCCTAATTATTTAAAAACCTAATTTTCTTTTAAAAACCCTAATTTTAATTAGTAAGTTCTAATTAAAATTTTATTACACTTTAATCTTAAATTTTAAACCCTAGAAATTAATTGGGAAACTTTAAGGTTTAAAATCTAGTGATTAAACCCTAGATTCAAGTACCATGGATAAGAATGCCATTAAAATTGAAAGATAATTTACCAAAGTACCCTTTTGTCCCATTCTTGAAATAATTGCTAGCAAATCTTGCCAAGTCATGGCAAGTCATCAACCTAGTCTAAGCTAGGGGCTAAGAAACACCAGCACATTAGCCATTACTCATCCAAGTTCATTGCATACAAGATATACATATAGATTAAGAGAGAGAAAGCTACTAAGTTGCTCATTTGGCCATCTAACTCTCAAACAACTTTTCACTCTCCCAAACCTCTGAAAATATAAGGCATATCAGTCTCTAAATCAAGCCCCACGACTTCCAATAACAGATCAGTAGCCAAGAATCAAGAGTTTGCTCATAGGGAGGTAAAAACCCTAAACAAAATCTAACCTTTGACATATCTTATGTTAGATGTTAGTTTTTTTCTGTTAAATATGTTATATGAGGTGTTAATCAGTGATCTGGGTTGCTAGATGTTAGACCCATAACATCTAGAGGCTCGGATTTGATCATTTTCCAAAATCTAGAAATTTTTGAAAATGAGGGTCTGACAATGAATGTCAGGTCCCATAGATCCCAATCAGATATGTATTTTTGTTGTTTAAAGATCTTAACATGTTATATGCTATAAGATCTTTGATCTGAAACTGGAATATAACCCAAATCATGAACAGATTAAAAGTTATGAATGGTCAAAGGTCGTTGACCGACCATGACTTTTCAAATCTAGGTAACCCAAAAAGTCTTATCAGTGTCTGACAAGGTTTTGCAAAGCATGAATATGTTATATGTTAAATCATTTATTACTTTTGTTGCATCTAAGTTATAGTATGTTGTACGGACTTCATATTTATGCATTGTAATCTCCTAACCATCAAAAGGGTTGTAGTCAATGGCTGGTCAAAGCAGGCCAAATGATAACGGACTGAGTTTCTGGGTAACCCAGAAAACTCAAGAACGTGATCTCTGACAAGGTTTGACCAGTATAGATCTTGTGTTTCTGTTGTTGTTTTGTTGATGTTTTGTAATAGATATGTTCACTTGTATATTGGCTACACATTGAAAGTATTAGATCACATAAAGCAAACACAGGACTCGAGATATAAGGATCCAAAGTAGCACACTCGATCTGTTTTTCATTTCTGGAAAACCCAGAAATGAAGAACAACCTTTGACACGATTTACTGAGGCTTAGATCTTTCTGGTTAAGGATGTTTAGACTTGACTATTGTTCAACACATGTTCTATGTTAATTTCTCTTCATAGCCTGACGTCTAGACCACCTATAACATGAACAGATTTCATAATACAAGGCCATAAAAAGCGTTGACCGGCCATGACTAAATTTTCTGGGCAGCCCAGAAACTTGATGAACAGCTCTGACAGCTAGTTCAATGCCTTATCTCTTGCTTGTATGTCATAATCTGACCTTGATCATGCTTAATAATTGCAATATTACATTAGTAGTACAAGATCTGATTAATAGGTTGTCCAGAAACATCACGAGTTAAGAATTAATCTTGGTCAAAGTTGTGCACTCATTCACTGTCTATGAAAGTCCGAGTTTCTCAAGAACACCTTTGGCGACGGTTTTTGTCGCCAAAGGCTTTAGCGACAGACTTATTAATTTTAATTATTTTATTATCCAAAAATCATTTATAAATAGAAATTAATAATTAAAAATTCCAAAAATAGTTTTAAAAATTATTTTAAGTTATCAAAATTAAGTTTTAATAATTTGACATATTTTTCATAAATGTTAATATTTAATTGGATATTATTGATATTTAATTTATTTAATAAATGTATTAAATAAATTGAATAAAAATAATTTTATTATATTAAAAATTATTTTAAATGATACTAAAGTATTTAAAAATATTTTAAGTTATAAAATATAACTTTTAATATTTTAAGACAAATTTCATTAATTATTTTATATTAATGATATTAGATTTATTTAGTGTTTATATTAAATAAATTAACTAAAAATAATTTTAATATTATAAAAATCATTTTAAATGAACTTAAATAGTTTAAAAATATTTTAAGTTATAAAATATAACTTTTAATATTTAAAGGTAAATTTCATTAATAATTTATTATTAATGATATTAGTTTTATTTAATAATTATATTAAATAAATAGTTTAAAAATAGTTTTATTGATTTTAAAATCATTTAAAAAGGAAATAAATGAATTAAAAATATTTTAAGTTATAATTAATTACTTTTAATATTTTTATAAATAATACATTAAGACTTAAATATTAATGATAAATTATTTAAAAATAATTTTAATTATTTTAAAAATCATTTAAGGGTAATAAAAATATTATAAAAATATTTTGAGTTATTATAAATAACTTTAATATTTTGTAATAGTTTCATTAATAATTTAATATTAATTAAATATTAATGATACTAGAATTAGTTAATTTTTAAATCATTTAATAATGATTCCGATATTTGAAAAATCATGATAAATTATAATACTTATTTAAAAATTATTATAACTTATTTAAAAATAATATAACTGATATTTACAGTTATTGAATTACTGAATGGAGTTTTAGACTCGATAATTACCTTGTAAAGCCATCGATACACCATAATATTTTTGAAATTGATCCGGACTTAGATAATTGGAATAGATATGTGTTTGTTTGTGATCCAATGACTGTTAAATATATATGTCAATGTAATTAAGTTATGTGCTGACTGTAATGAGTAGTATTATGTGATATGATATATTATTTTAATCGAACGAATGATCTTATTAATGATAGGTTTCTGTATAAAAGATAAAACTAAGTTGCGTTATTGTAAGTATTCTACCTTTGCATTTACTTTATGCAATGGACACGAGTAAGAATATTTCAGAATTTTATTATTATTGTGCCAGATATTTATTCGGTTCGTTAATTTCTAAATATGGTTATGCAAGTATCCCTACTTGGATAATCATTGTATTTAATCACATATTGATGCAGACTTATTTATTTCTAGTATGTATACGATGACTTAAAATTCGTTTATGCTATTATATTTAGCTAGACATAAACTTAAAAATATTATTGAACAAGATAGAACTTTATTGTATCCAACCAGATTATTTTGGTTTAAATTCCCGACTAAGTATGAACATCCCGAACATGGGAAAACTTTTGTGCACCTAAGATGGATAAGATGAACGATAATATCGTTCTTGCATGTAGTATTGATTAATACAGGGTATAACATGCTGATCACCCACGTGCCTGTAAGTTATGACGGTTTACAGATGAAGTTCTGTTTAACCTTTTTGAAAATAGAAAATAATGTTCATAGTCTGTCAACTGATCTCCAGTTATAGTCAGTACGTAGTTTCAAAAATTTGATATAGAATTGATATATTGTTATTATTGGTTCAGTTTACATCACAACTGTTGATTCGTTGTAGAAGTGTTATTCAAAGAAAATATTTAATCCTTTCAGCTAATATCTGCTGTTATTACTTACTGGGCAATCAAATGTTCATTCTTGATTTAAATTTAAATGTTTTTAGCTAATTATGATCAACCAGAAGGATCAGGCAAGAACAAGGGGAAAGGAAAGTTGTTCGAATGAGTTTTATAATATTCTGTGTAATAGTTAAAGTTTATTAAGACAATGATGTTTATTATCTATGATGTAATGAATGTTTAAAGGTCGCGTACCTGAGAATAGACTCTGATGCATATGTAAATTAAGTTTGTTATTTAAATTATTGTTATTATAATTAGTATTATTTCACTCATAGAAATGGTATCGTGAAGCACTGAGTTCGGGTTTCAAGTGTCTGAATTTGGGGGCATCACAATATGTGTTGTCCTATTTTGCACGATAATTATATTAATGAAGCTGTATTTGTTTCTGTACCGTATATTTGGCAACTCAGAATGGATGATGTATACCTATTTTAGGGGCGTCACAGTTGGTATCAGAGCTTAGGGATATGGTCTCTGACGGAGACCGGGGAATAGAACTAGGAGGGGAGAGACCAGTAATCCTTCTCTAGTTTGTCATACCTAAGCTTATTTGGTTGGTCAGTCGGAGCATATGGTTAATATGTGTTATATTAATTTGTTAATTAACCCTTGTTTCGTGGTAGTATTTGAAAATGGCAGCTGGGAATATTAACAATTGATTGAATGAGACCGTGGAGACACCTTTAATCACCACCTAGGGGAACGTGCAATAGAAAGGCAATATTCCTCCTGTAAATAATACTACCAAATAAATGATGAATGATGGGATGTTTAGAAACTTTTTACAGTTCATGTAAAATTAGACGAGAGAGACTCGTGTACAAAATACGGGTGAAAATGATAGCAATGCGCGACTTGTCACAACCAAGCAGTTCAAAGAGTTGGGACCACCAAAATTTATGGGAAAGCCGGATCCAATTAAGGCGGAAACTTGGGTCAAGCAAATTACCAAGATATTCAATGTCTTGGGATGCACGGAGGAACAGAAGATTCCATTCGCCACCTTTATGTTTCGCGGTGAGGCAGATTACTGGTGTGAATCGGTGAAGCGTACCCAGCCAACCGCACTCAATATGTCTTGCGAAGCGTTCTAGAAACTATTCAATGACAAGTACTTTCCTTAAAGTATTCGTCATATGAAGGAGGTAGATTTTACCAGAATGGAACAGAACAACATGACTATGTCCCAGTACGAGGCTAAGTTCGCAGAGTTATCCAGGTTTACACCTCATTTGGTAGAGAATGAGGAACGAATGACGAGGATGTTTCTGAGAGGTCTAAAACCCGAGATTCGACAATATCTTATCTCTTATAAATTTTCTCTATATTCAGATGTTGTAAACATGTCACAATTATTAAAGCGAGATAATGAGTATGTTCAACTGAGGGACCACAACCAGGGTCATATCGGTGGCAGCGGTCATTAGAGCAATGACAACCAGCGGGGAGAAAAATATTCGGACAAAAGCGGTAACCACTTTGGTGGTAATTGTGGCCATGATAATAGAAGGAGCGAGTCAGGAGGAGATTTCAAAAAGAGAAGGTACAACAATGATAACGTGAAGACGTCAGCACCAACATTCACTATTTATAGGGGAGGATAACGATCACCGGTCGTTTGTTATAAATGCGGGAAAGAGGGACACATCAACCCAAATTGCCCACAACAATCCAAGGTGTGTTATAGCTGTGAAAAGGATGGTCATATAGCTAGAGATTATCTTATAGCAAAACCAAGTCCAACGGGGATGGTGACTCCAAAGGCAGTCCCGGACAAGTCAAAGTCGGTGGTTCCTGGAAGGTTGTTTGTCGTGACTGCCCAAAATACGAGGAACCCGAACGAGGTGATCACGGGTAAGCTAATCATAAACTCTTATGAAGTTTATACCTTATTAGATACCGATTCTACCAATTCTTTTATCTCTCCTACTTGTGCTCAACGTTTGAACTTTACTCCGAAGAAATTAGACTTTGACTTATTTGTTGAGACTCCGTTAGGAGAAACTTTCATTACATCTACTTTTTATAAATCTTACTTGATTCAAGTTGGAACCATCACATTACCTGTCGATCCTATTTCGTTGAAAATACTTGCATTTGATATGATTTTAGGGATTAATTGGTTAACCATTTATCATGCTAAAATTGATTGTTTTCGTAAGGTTATTAGCTTTCATATTCCTAACCAACCTATTATGCGAATTCAAACAACCAAATCACTAAAGTCAATCATTGTCATATCAAGCCATAAAGCTATTCATTAATTGAAAAACGGATGTCAAACTTTCTTAGCCCATGTCACGAACTTGAACAAAAACATGTCAGATTTGAATAATATCTCTGTTGTTAGTGAATTTCCTGAAGAACTTCCTGGTCTACCCCCAGAACGTGAAGTTGAATTCTTTATTGACTTTGAACCTGGTACAAAACCCATTTCTAAAACTCCATATCGAATGGCTCCTATTGAACTTCAAGAGTTAAAGGTCCAACTACAGGAGTTGTTGGACATCGATTTCATTCGTCCTAGTATATCTCCTTGGGGTGCTCTTGTCTTATTTGTAAAGAAGAAAGATGGGAGTATGCAACTTTGTATTGACTACTGGGAATTAAACCATGTCACCATCAAGAATAGGTATCCGCTACCTCGCATTGATGACCTATTTGACCAGTTGCAAGGAGCATAATTCTTTTCAAAGATCGATCTTCGTTCTGGATATCATCAGCTGAAGATTAAAACTGAGGATATTCTGAAGACTGCCTTTAGAACTCGGTACGAACATTATGAATTCTTAGTTATGTCTTTTAGATTAACTAATGCTCCTACTACTTTCATGGATATGATGAACCATGTGTTCAAAGAATATTTGGATCAGTTCGTTGTCATCTTTATTAATGACATCCTCATCTATTTCGAAAGCCGTGAAGATTATGAGCACCATTTGAAGCTGGTACTGTAAAGGCTTCGAGATAACAAGCTATATGCCAAGCTGAAGAAATGTGAGTTTTGGCTTGAGGAAGTAGCATTCCTTGGGCACGTGGTGTCAAAACATGGAGTATCTGTTGACCCAACGAAGATTGAAGCAATACAAAGTTGGGAGCAATCGAAGTCGGTGACCGAAGTACGTAGCTTTCTGGGTAGAGCTGGTTATTATCGGAGATTCATGGAAGGATTTTCTAGAATCGCTACTCCGTTAACTCAGCTGACTCGGAAAGATATAAAATTCGTATGGAGCGAGGAATACGAGAAGAGTTTCCAAGAACTCAAGAGGAGACTCATTTTGGCACCTGTTTTGACAATACCATCTGCTTCAGATGGATTTGTTATCTATAGCGATGCTTCAGGCAAAGGGTTAGGATGTGTTCTCATACAACATGGGAAAGTTATAGCCTATGCTTCGCGATAATTCATAGAATATGAAAGAAATTATCCTACTCATGATTTGGAGTTGGTAGCAGTTATTTCCGCGTTAAAGACCTGGAGACACTATCTGTATGGGGGAGAAAGTGGAGATCTATACAGATCATAAAAGCCTCAAATATTTCTTCACCCAAAAGGAACTCAACATGCGGCAATGACGTTGGCTTGAGTTGTTGAAAGATTACGATCATACCATCCAATATCATCATGGAAAAGCAAACGTGGTAGCTAACGTATTGAGTAGAAGATCATATGCGGGTACGAGTACAATGTTGTTAACAAAAAGGCCCATTTTGTATGACTTGCAAAGGATGGAGATAGAGGTAAAGGCTCCAAGTACCCACGTGATGATATCAAACATACGAGTAGAACCGACTTTAATCGATAAAGTTAAAGTTGCTTAAGCTACGGACATGGAGCTGATGCGTATGAAGAAGAAAGTACAAGAATGAGCTATTCCAGAAGCAAGAATCGATGAAGAAGGAATACCTCGAGTAAACTCTAGACTTTGTGTTCCTAACGATTCTGACTTGAAACATAGAATCATGATGGAGGCACACAACACACCGTTTGCAATCAATCGCGGGAGTACCAAAATGTATCATGATCTTCGACATACATTTTGGTGGAGCAATATGAAGAGAGAGGCCGTGGAGTTTATCTCGAGGTGTTTAACTTGTCAACGTGTAAAAGCAGAACATCAAGTGCCAACGGGTCCATTGCAACCACTTGAGGTTTCAAAATGGAAGTGGGAACACATTACCATAGATTTCGTTACGGGTCTTCCCAAGGTTTCTCAAGGCATAGATACGATTTGGGTCATTGTTGATAGATTAACCAAGTCTGCTCATTTCTTGCCTATACGGGAGACTTATTCCCTTGAACTTCTTGCTCGTATATACGTGAATGAGATTGTGAGATTGAATGGCATGCCAGTATCTATAGTTTCAGATCGTGACCCAAGATTCACTTCACGATTTTGGGTTAGCTTGCAGAAAGCTATGGGCATAGATTTACAATTCAATTCAGCGTACCATCCTTAAACGGACTGCAATCAAAGAGAACTATTCAAACTCTTGAAGATTTATTAAGACTCTATGTCATAGATTTGAAAGGGAGTTGGGATAAGTACCTACCATTGGTGGAATTCTCCTACAACAACATTTATCAGGCAAGTATAGGTGTGGCTCCATTTGAGGCGTTGTACGGACGAAAGTGTCGCTCTCTAGTATGTTGGGATGAGGTGGAAGGAGCAACGTTGTTGGGACCAGAGTTAGTACGCAACGTTATTGGGACCAGAGTTAGTACGCATAACTACAGAGAAGATCTAAATGATTCGACAACATATACAAACGACATAGGATCGACAAAAGAGTTATGCGGATCTTCATCGAAAGGACATGGAATTTAATATTGGGGATCATGTATTGTTACGTATTGCACCATAGAAGGGAGTTACAAGATTTGGAAAGAGAGGAAAGCTCAATCCAAGATTTGTTGGTCCATTTGAGATTCTTGACCGAATAGGAAATGTGGCCTATAGACTCACATTACCTCCAAGCATGTCTCTTGTTTATCATGTTTTTCATATATTAATGCTTCGTAAATATGTGAAAGACCCAAACCACATTATTGAGTTAGAACCAGACGAGATAGCAGAAGATTTAACGTAGGAGGAGGTACCTATTAAGATCTTGGATAGGAAAGAGCATGTCCTACGCACCAAGGTTATACCACAAGTTAAGGTTTTGTAGAGAAACCATGGTATTGAAGAAATGACCTGGGAGTTGGAATCAAAAATGAAAGCGAGGTATCCTCACCTTTTCGAAACACCAGGTACGTACGTCAATTTCGAGGATGAAATTTTATAAGGAGGGAATGTTATAAGACCCCAACTTTTTAATGAATAAAATTAATTTTTTTCTATTTATTATTGTGAATAATAAGGTGTTAATTTGATATAATGCTTTGGTTATGGGTGAAATGTGCAAATTTTACAAAATAAGCAAATGGTTATAAAATATTCATTATTTTCGGGTAATATTCGTTTGGTCATGGAATATTCTTATTGTCGGGGAATATTCGTACGACGGCGGAGCCATTTGTGGGCCCCACAACGAAAAACAGTCAGATGAAGAAAATGACAAGTTTGAGTTTTTACAAATAACGGCGTAGTTGTTACCGTTAACACTGTTGGAATACCCGGTGGTTAAAATACAGTAATACGCATGGTTGAACTGTGACACCCCCAAATTCGAGTTACCTGACCATCGAGTTTAGTGTTCACGATCCACAATAATAACATCTAACTACCCATTCATATAGAAATAGTAATACATAAGTCATTAACAGAGATTGTTAATACATTAATCCCAGCCTCTTTAACCTTAACATTACAAACATACCCTTTAGATATATAAAAAGGGTTCACAAATACAACATAATAAATATGCTTCATCATAACTAGTTTATCACTATGCTTTTGCCTCTATTCTTCACAACACTTTTTGCAACTTCGTCCCTAGCTAAAAAGTGTTATTTAGCAAGGGTGAGCAAATAAATTTGCCCCACAAGTTAAGACATATAGTGAATATATACGAATCAAGAATATCAGACTTTCTAATTTGATGTAATGATGCAAAAGTTTGGGGAACTTTGAATTAGCTGAATAATTCGTTAATCAATAACAAGTCTTCTCGTCTTCTAGGCAACACAATAATCTGATAATGAAAGAGTATAACGTTTTCAAAGTTTCTACGATATTCTATTGAATAAACAAGAATCAATTCTACGCAATAACAAAGTGAAATATTTTCCAGATTTATGCTGAGCGATCACACAAGATCTAGAACTTCTCTTCTCGGGTATCTATCAAAGATTTACTTTGATACATACGCAGGTGTATCAAATAACCATAAAGATTAAATCATACACATCTACAAGTATAACAAGTGATCAACTTTATTATACCCTATATTATGCATAATACTTAACAGTGTGCAATGGCCAAATATACGACCTAAAATGTTCCCTTTATATAAAAGGTTCCCTTTATATAAAAGGTTGTTCTTCTCAGTCTTTGAATCAGAATTTGATTTACCAACGAAATGCAACGATTTCATTATCTAATCACTTCTCTTCTCTTCTCTTCTCAAACATATCAAGTTTCCTTTTTCGATCTAGCCGATACAACTGGCATTGATCTAATAATAATTAAATTCTCTTCTCTTCTCTTCTCGAACCTATCAAGTTTTAACAAATGTTCGTCTAGCCAGAATAATTAGCTAAGACCTTTCTCAACATAATTCGACAAAAAAGGTATTATCTGTACTGTCAATATTTGCTTCTACAGATACGAATATCCAACAACAGTAATTCTACGAATATATATTTTCCAAATCAGTAATTCAATTTGAATTATTAAACATGCACTAACTGCGAATAATCAACAATAAAATTCTTGGGCGTGGTATAATTAGTAATAATTAACCACTATAATAATTGAATGAATATAACTCAAGGTTGAGTTAGGAAACTTGCCTTCTTCGCTGATTACAGCTACACAATATACTTATCTACGTTCGTAAGACCTATAACCAATAATATAAGTCTCACAATTAGCACAATAATTTATAACACATAATACTATAATTCATAGCCAATATTGTCCTAGACACGTTACCATGTAGTCACATCAGTGTTTGTAACCTATATAAACACTTATCAAGTCTAACTAGTTCAGTCTGGTTGGATTTCGGTCCATTCTCGGTGCTCTAGTCACCTTACCCGACAATTAACACAGTCATTGTCAATTAAACTCGGTTTCTAAGCTTCAATATTAATTTAGATAAGTCAAATATCATTAATAATATTTTTTGGAAGCTTTTAATAATTTATAAGCAATTATTATAAATTATAATAATTTTTCAAACAATTAAATCATTTTTAAATGATTTAATTATTTAATAATCTTGTCATCAATAATATTTAATAATATTAAAATATTAATGACATACTTGTCAAAATATTAAAGTTATTAATAATAACTTAAAATATTTTTAAATCATCGATATTCTACTAAAATGATTTTTAAAGTAATTAAAATTATTTTTAAATCATTACAATTACTATTTAAATATTAATGAAATTATCATCCAAATATTAAATGTAATTAAGTATCACTTAAAATATTTTTAATTCATTTTTCTCATTGTTAAATGATTTTTAAATCAATAAAATCATTTTTAATTCTTTTATTTAATATAATAATTAAATAAATCTAATATCATTAATATTAATTTATTAATGAGAATTCTCCAAAAATATTGAAAATTATATTTTATAATTTACAATATTATCTAACACTTTATTCTCATTTAAAATAATTTTTAAATCCATAAAATCATTTTTATCTTATTTATTTAATTTAATAATTAAATAAATCTAATACCATTAATATTAATTTATTAAAGAAAATTCTCTAAAAATATTAAAAGTTATATTTTATAACTCAAAATATTTTTAAATACATTATTCTTATTTAAAATAATTTTTTATAATATTAAATCATTTTTCTCTAATTTATTTAATTCACTAATTAAATAAATTAAATACCTTTAATATTTAAATAATAATAAATATTAAAGAAAAATATTCCAATTGGTCAAAATTTATTTTTCATAATTTAAAATAATTTTTAAAACTATTTTTTAATAATTTTTATAATTTATTTATATTTTTAAATAATTTCCGAAAAATTAGAAGTTAAAATAAATGAAAACCGTCGCTATAGCCTATAGCAACTCTTAACTGTCGTCTTAGGTATTCTTGAGCTCAAGAACACTGTCAAACCCGAGTTCAAGGGTGCACGTTTGACCGTGTGTAATTTCTAATCTATACAAGTTCTAAGCAATGTTAAGCATCGATTATGTAGTGTTTATGTAATACTACATAAATTAATCACCATCTCGATCATACAGCAAATCAATAAAAAAATCTTTGCTAGCAAACATCTGGCCAAAACATTTCTAGGTTTTCTAGAAACCCAGCTGGTTCGACCAGTCACTTTCATGCTCGATTTATTCTAGGTTCCAGTCATGTTGTATGCGATTTAATGGTTCAACGTTATAGACCATATGTCAAAGAACATTTACAAAGCAACATCTCAGTTCAAAAACAACTCAATCACCAGAATCAGTACGGTCAAAGTATGTCAGACAATGTGTTCCTTAGGTTTTTGGGTTTTTCTAGAAATGTGTTCCGTGCTCAGCTGGCCTACTTTGACCATATGTTACTTCGATTATGTTGATTATTTACACAATCTAAACTATGGATCTATAGTCCACATACCCATCTACAGTTATGTTACAACAACAACAACATAACACTAAAAACTGGACAGATCAAGAAGCTTAAAATTTTTGTCAAACGGATATTTTAAATTTCTGGGTTGCCCAGATTGTGCTTCGTCATGCCCGGTCAACAGGTTTTGACCGTTAATAAAATGAAACCTAGCCATTCAATCACTGTGATTCCACTTCCAAAGTGAAGACAACATAACAGGCTACCTATAACAACTTTAAAACATCAAAAACAACAAACGAACAAGAATTTGTGGCTTCTGACATTAGCTTGTCAGACCACAAATTTTGTTCTTGGACAGATTTTGAAAAGCACGATTTTAAAGCCATTTGATACTATGAATTCATCATTGATCATCATAGATCAACTAAAAAAACCTTTTAACATAAACATAAACACAAAAATATAACTTTGAACCTAGTATCCAAGATCTAGAATGAGATATGGTTTATACCTTCTCTTGAATATGCTTGATCTTAGATCTCCTTATCTGTTAATGGTGTTTTAGAGAGGTAATATGTGACTGAAATACTTGAGGAAATCGGAGGTTTAGAGAGAGAATGAGTTGGTGAGAGCAAGTTAGCAAATGAGCAACTTTTGTGGACTTTCTCTCTCTTTAAATCAATATATATGATGATATAATGTTGCTATGGCTGATATTTTCAGCCGATTGCTGAAGATTGTAGGTTACTAAGTCAACATAGTTGGTCACCTACCACAATTATACAAAGATTTGCAAGTTACATATTAAAATACACCTAAAAGGCATTTTAGTCATTTGTAAAATAAATTTAATGACATTCTTGACAATTGCACAAACCCTTAGGGTTACCCTAAGGATCTAACCTTTAGGTTTTAAATCATTAGTTTCAAAAAAATTTTAATTAGGGTTTTTAGTTAGAAAATTTTAAAAATTAAAAATTCTAAATTACAATTAGGGTTTGTAAAATAGAAATTTAGATACTACAATATAATTAGGTTTTTTAATCATATTTTAGGTTTAATAAACACCTTATGCTTGCCAATTAGGATAATAGTTTCCTAATTTAGGGTTTAGGATTCTCGAATTTTAAATTAGGGTTTCCCGACGTATAATTAGGGTTTTAAATAAAAATTAATATTTCTAAAGTATAATTAGGGTTTCCTAATTATATACATACTAATCACTTTAGGCTTGCTAATTAGGATTAGGGTTTCCTAATTAGGGTTTAGGATTCTCAAATTTAAAATTAGGATTTTTCGACTTTCGATTAGGGTTTCTAACGGTACGTTTCTAATCTTGAGATTAGGATTTTTAATCTCTTATTTGGGTTTATTAATTACAAACCTTATACGATCAATTATTGGTCAACATTTCTATACAGTACAAACACATACATATCAATATAATTCTTTTAATTATATTTCTATCGAATCCCTATCCATGAATTAGGGTTAGGGTTTCTAAAGCTCTTAAGCACAACTCTACTCTATTTTTATTAGTCAATACACAAATTGGCCTTCTCGACACTCGTATCACAGATACATAGTACAATATTAACAGTCAATATCAATATTAAATAAAATTTTTTTTTCGTGAAATTTGGATTATTTGAAATTCCGGGTTATCACATTCACCCCTCCTTAAAAGGACTTCGTCCTCGAAATCACCGCTTTCTTATTCTCTACAATATTTTAAAGTTGTATCATCAATTCATTTTTATCAACACAATATTAATTATTTGTCTTAAATTCTAACATGTGACTTGAATCTATAAAAGAAAACAATTCACATAATATCTGACTCATATTACTCGCGTAATTTAAATTCTTAAGCGAAATCGTTACCTGTTGCCACCTCCAGAGTAGCCACTGCATCTTGCGCCGTCATGTTGAATGTACGAGCCGTTGATCTTCCCGACTGTGCAGGTCCTCGAATTGCCAAGGTTCCACCACCGGGTCCCTTGTTGACAATCCACTTCTTCCTATTCCTTTTTGGACAATTTCGGACCAGATGATCGGTCGATCCACACGCAAAAAAACCTTGAATCTTCTTCAGACTGGGACAATTCGGTGGCATGTGTCTCTCTTGCCCATAATTGAAACAAACTCTTTTTTTCTTCAAACAACCTCCTTGATGACGCTTCCCGCAAACTACACACGGCGTACCCTTTCTCCTATTCTCTTTTAGATTATTTCCTAAATTAACATTATCATCCCTCTTACGTTTATTAAAATCCCTGCCTCCATTACCACCTATCATATTATTTCCTTCAACCTCCTTTCATTGTTCTTGACTATTCTTCAATACAGCTTCCATTTCTTCTTCAACGATAATAGCTTTTTCTAATAAAGTTGAAAATGAATTAATTTGCAGCACATCTAACTTCTCGAGTACCAACGATTTCAATCCGTTCTTAAAACATCGTGCTTTAAGCTCCTTAGTGTCCACTCGATGTGGAACAAATTTTGCTAATTCGTTGAACTTCACAAAATATTCTGCCACTGACGTATTCTTCTGCTTCAGATTCAAAAATTGCTCTTCCATATTTCTCTTTAGACCTCCCTTCCTTGGCGGCATTATTTGATAAAAATCTAACATTAATTCTCTTTCTCTACACAAATTCTTCACACAATAAAAATTTAACACAGTTCTCATATAATTACATATTTATTCAAATAGCACATAGTACAATTAGTACTTAACATATACAACTATCCCTTTTTTTAATAAATATCAGGAATTACAGCACAACTTTAAACAAAAGTTGTAATTCTTCGACTATAAACAAAAAGTCATAATTCTCCATTCACACATAACTATTCACAGTTCATCAAACTTACCACACCTAGGGTTCAGGAAATTGCCACAATTATATGAGTGTATGAACTTATCCTAGTCAGACCTTTGGCGTCCATTCGCCGAGGGGTTCAAAACATTTCATATAATTATGAGTCATGAGCTTACCATAAGTATGAGTTTTAAGAACTCAAAAATTACTCTTCATCTTATATTCATTTAGAAAATAAAGATTTCATTCATACAAACATATATATTTACATATGTTCACACATCGTTCTCGATACACTATCAAAAGATACTATCGCTTAAACTTTAAACTATCTACAGTCCACTCCCTTCACCAGTCTTCTTCGTATTGGGACACTTGTTGCATTCGGCTTAGGACAATATAGGAAAATATGTCCTTCCTACTTAAAATTGAAGCACACGTTCTTCTTCATCATACATTCTCCCACGTGAGTCTTTCCACCCTTGCTGCAGACTTGCTTCTTCTTCGGGTTTGAATTTTCAGAATTATCATTGTCGTTGTTCCTCTTTCTCTTTTTCTTGCCTTTCTTCTGCTTGATTGTTCCTTCAGACGATCAACCACCTTCAGTTTTCATCATTTCTACATGTGCCTTAAGCTCGTTCCATTCTTCAGTCATTTCGCATAACACTCGTTCCGTCTTCCATAACTCTTCCAAGAGAAACACTTTACTCCGGAGTTCTCGAACTTCTGTAGATAGTTGATCTTGTTCTTCAACTTTAGTCTTATTCTCTTTCTCCACCTTAGCCTCGTCGAACTCTGCCTCCTCATCACCACTCAGATACTTCCCTGGATAATTGTCATGATCACTCCCCAGATTAACCATAGGTTCATCTTTTCCCGCCTCTTCAACTGTATCGCTTTATGCTGGCACCTCGACAACTGGCATTGGTGCAATAGCCGCAAGCATCCCCGCACTCATTTCATCTTCTCCAGACATACTACAATCAGTCTAAATAACTTGATTAATATTTCTCCAGTACAAACTTTTCACACTATGTGTCCACATATCTCACTATCGATATATTTTGGCAATCCCACACCTAGTACTCTAAATGAGTTTTCTCTATCTCGCGTATGGTTATAATCCTAGGGTTTTTTTTCCACCCCACTTAAGGTTTATAACCTATATCTTTGATACCAACTTGTGACACCCCCAAATTCGGGTTACCTGACCACCAAGTTTGGTGTTCACGATCCACAATAATAACACCTAACTACCCATTCATATAGGAATAGTAATACATAAGTCATTAACAGAGATTGTTAATACATTAATCCCAGGTTCTCTAACCTTAACATTACAAGCATACCCTTTAGATATACAAAAAGGGTTCACAAATACAACATAACAAATATGCTTCATCATAACTAATTTATCACTATGCCTTTGCCTCTATTCTTCACAGCACCTTCTGTAACTTCGTCCCTAGCTGAAAAGTTTAATTTAGCAAGGGTGAGCAACAAAATTTGCCCCGCAAGTTAAGACATATAGTGAATATATACGAATCAAGAATATCAGACTTTCTAGTTTGATGTAATGATACCAAAGTTCGGGGAACTTTGAATTAGCTGAACAATTCGTTAATCAATAACAAGTCTTCTCGTCTTCTAGGCAACACAATAATCTGATAATGAAAGAGTACAATGCTTTCAAAGTTTCTACGATATTCTATTGAATAAACAAGAATCAATTCTACGAAATAACAAAGTGGAATGTTTTCCAGATTTATGCTGAGCGATCACACAAGATCTAGAACTTCTCTTCTCGGGTATCTATCAAAGATTTACTTTGATACATACGCAGGTCTATCAGATAACCATAAAGATTAAATCATACCCCTCTACAAGTATAACAAGTGATCAATTTTATTAGACCCTATATTATACATAATACTTAACAGTGCGCAATGGCCGAATATACAACCTAAAATGTTCCCTTTATATAAAATATTGTTCTTCTCAGTCTTTGAATCAGAATTTGATTTACCAACGAAATGCAACGGTTTCAATATCTAATCACTTCTCTTCTCTTCTCTTCTCAAACCTATCAAGTTTTCTTTTTTCGATCTAGCCTATACAACTGGCATTGATCTAATAATAATTAAATTCTTTTCTCTTCTCTTCTCGAACCTATCAAGTTTTAACAAATGTTCGTCTAGCCAGAATATTTAGCTAAGACCTTTCTCAACATAATTCGACAATAAACATGAATTATCTATACTGTCAATATTTGCTTCTACAGATATGAATATCCAACAACAGTAATTCTACGAATATATATTTTCCAAATCTGTAATTCAATTTGAATTATTAAACATGCACTAACTGCGAATAATCAACAACAAAATTCTTGGACGTGGTATAATTAGCAATAATTAACCACTATAATAATTGAATGAGTATAACTCAAGATTGAGTTAGGAAACTTGCCTTCTTCGCTGATTACAGCTACACAAAATACTTATCTGCGTTCGTAAGACCTATAACCAACAATATCGGTCTCACAATTAGCACAATAATTTATAACACATAATACTGTAATTTACAGTCAATATTCTCCTAGACACATTACCATATAGCCACATCAGTGTTTACAACCTATATAAACACTTATCAAGTCTAACTACTTCAGTCTGGTTGGACTTCGACCCATTCTCGGTGTTCTAGTCACCTTACCCGACAATTAACACAGCCATTGTCAATTAAACTCGGTTTCTAAGCTTCAATATTAATTATGATAAGTCAAATATCATTAATAATATTTTTCGGAAGCTTTTAATAATTTATAAGCAATTATTATAATTTATAATAATTTTCAAACACTTAAATCATTTTTAAATGATTTAATTATTTAATAATCTTATCATCATTAATATTTAATAATTTTAAAATATTAATGACATACTTGTCAAAATATTAAAGTTATTATTAATAACTTAAAATATTTTTAAATTATCGATATTCTACTAAAATGATTTTTAAAGTAATTAAAATTATTTTTAAATCATTACCATTAATATTTAAATATTATTGAAATTATCATCCAAATAATAAAAGTAATTGATTATCACTTAAAATATTTTTAATTCATTTTTCTCATTGTTAAATAATTTTTAAATCAATAAAATCATTTTTAATTCTTTTATTTAATATAATAATTAAATAAATCTAATATCATTAATATTAATTTATTAATGAGAATTCTCCAAAAATATTGAAAATTATATTTTATAATTTACAATATTATCTAACACTTTATTCTCATTTAAAATAATTTTTAAATCCATAAAATCATTTTTATCTTATTTATTTAATTTAATAATTAAATAAAACTAATTTCATTAATATTAATTTATTAATAAAAATTCTCTAAAAATATTAAAAGTTATATTTTATAACTCAAAATATTTTTAAATACATTATTCTTATTTAAAATGATTTTTCATAATATTAGATCATTTTTCTCTAATTTATTTAATACACTAATTAAATAAATTAAATACCTTTAGTATTTAAATAATTATAAATATTAAAGAAAAATATTCCAATTGGTCAAAATTAATGATTTATTTATATTTTTAAATAATTTTCAGAAAATCAGAAATTAAAATAAATGAAAACCGTCGCTATAGCCTATGGCGACACTTATCTGTCGTCTTAGGTGTTCTTGAGCTTAAGAACACTGTCAGACCCGAGTTCAACGGTGCACGTTTGACCGTGTATAATTTTTAATCTATACAAGTTCTGAGCAATGTTAAGCATCGATTATGTAGTGTTTATGTAATACTACATAAATCAATCACCATCTCGATCATACATCAAATCAATAAAAAGATCTGAGCTACCAAACATCTGGTCAGAACATTTATGGGTTTTCCAGAAACCCAGATGGTTCGACCAGTCACTTTCATGCTCGATTTATTTTAGGTTCCAGTCATGTTTTATGCGATTTAGGGTTTGGATTCCATATCTGATTTATATTTCATATACAACATTAATAATTAAGTTAAAATAATTAACTTAAATATTCTGAACAAATTCATATTATAAAATATTTATTATTATAATTCTAATAATAATTTCATATATTATTTAAATATTATAAAATCATGTTTTCATGGAAAATAATTAATAAAAATATTTCTGCTACAAAAATTAATTACTATAAGAATATAATTTATAATGATCAATAATTCTAAAATTATTTATAATTTTTGTAGGTAATAAATATATTTGCATTTATCATACACATTACTTGACACATATCCCATCATTAAAATAATAATAAAAAAATTTATATGCAAAATTTCTTATTTATTTACATAGAAAATATCGATTTATTACAAAAACCATATTACAATTCAACATTAATACATTATTAAGAATCTTAAACATGGTTCAAATATTAATAACCCAGCCAAAGTATATAAATCATGAAATGTTAAAGTCAATTTATGACTACATTATTTTGGTTAAATAATGATGATTGAGTAAGGAACTCAATCCTTATATTTGCTATGTGAATTAAAAGCATGTATGCCATGTTACTTTAATTATTATGAGATGTATGTTGAGCATATTATTATATGTTATGTGATGTATGAAAACTGTTAGATTTTGCTGGGCTGTCGAGTTCACTCTTGCAAATTGTAACAATCCAGATTTTTATTATAATATTTAAATATTTATTGAATTATATAAATATTTAATTGATGTGTTTATCGTTGAATAAGTATTTGTTTAATTGATTTGACGTAATTTGATTATTTATTTGTTTAATAAATAATTAATGAGTTAAGGAAAGTAATTATTTTAAAATAGTACTCTAATTTAATTTAATAATTAAGTTAGAGAGTTTATAATGATTAAATAAATTATTATATTATGCAATGAATTGTTATTAGAATTAATTAAATTAAGTATGAAAACTTAATTAATTAGAAGTGTGACAAATAATTATATTATAAATGATTATTAAAATAAATTAAAGTAGTTTTAATTTATTTTACCAAACAATGCTTAAATATATTAAGTCTTTAATTTTAAAAGAGTTTTGCCAAACGGAGCCTTATGGCTTTTGAATTTTAAATTTTGAATTATTAATAATATAATATAAATAATATATATATTAATTTGGTAACTGCTAATTTAATAAGGCCATTAGTAGTGTCGGTTTTAAGCGTTTGAATTAAGACGTGCGTTTGGGGGTTAGTTTTAGTTTACGTATAATGCATTTGGCTTAAGTCTAAGAAGAAAAATAGAAGTTTTCTGAGAAGGAGAATTGCAGAGGGTTTGAGAGAGAAGTATCAGAGAAAAATTGAGAGAAAGGGTTCTGTAATTCCAAAATGTTTCTCAGTGGTTAGCAAGTAATTTTAAAGCAACAAGAAGGGCACGTGAAGTGCAGATAGCTGTAAGCTGTTAAACTGTTATTGGTAAACAACGATCAAGGCAAGTCTTTCGATTCCTATTTTCTACGTGGACTTGATGAACTGTTTTAAATTGCATGATATGTTATGCATGTTGAAATCATGAAATGTTAAAGTCAATATATGACTGCATTGTTTTGGCTAAGTAATGATGATTGAGTAAGGAACTTAACCTTTATATTTGTTATGTGAATTAAAAGCATGTATGCCATGTTACTTAAATGAGATGTATGTCGAGAATATTATTATGTGCTATATGATGCATGAAAACTGTTAGACTTTGCTGGGCTGTCGGGCTCACTCTTGCAAATAACCACTTTTGCAGGTCAAGATTTTAAGGTAAAGATACGTGTTATGTGAGTTATAGAGATCTATATTCACGAAGATTACTTATGTTTTATGGGAAATGTATTTAATATTTTGAACGTAACATGTTGTTGAAATGTAAGTTGAGCTATCCAATGTATATGGATATTTAGTTATGATGTAAGACTTTGTATAGTCATTTTGTTGTAACGATTCATGATATAAGATTGAATCAAAGAAATGTAATGTACTGGTTGCGATTCTAGGCAAGAAAGAAGGAAATGTACACAAGTTTTAAATATTCCGCAATTTTCTTAAGTTTAACATCGAATAATGATGTATTATTTAGAGGTTGAATGTATGGTTAACGACCGAAGTCGGGATTTAAATTGTATAGATTTTGGGGTCGTTACAGTTGGTATCAGAGCCGTAGGTTACAAACCTTAGGTAGGAGTACCGTATGCTATAACCTTAGAGAATGAATGTGAAGATAATGAAAGAATAAGCTCATATAGAATTTGAACAATAAGAAGTAATTAAGAAATTTATAAAGAAGGGATTTAAACTTGCGTGAAAGGATTCAAAGAAGAATCTCGCAAAGTTATCAGGAATATGAATGTGGGGTTACCCAACTCGAAAATAAGGATGTAAGGTGATAATAAATAGACAATGTCTATAAAAAGAGAATGATAAAGAAGTTAAGAAAAGAGAGTTATATCTAAGTATGGTGCAATTGTACTCTTTAGTAGTTGATGTATGGTATCTGGGATAAACGATTCCTTCATAGAGCGGAGGTATATACAAACTAGCAACTCGGAACCTAGTTTGTTGGTTGTTTGTGGGAAACCACTCAGCGTACCATACTGAAACTATTAGAGACTCGATGTGTACCAAGTGTAGAGAATGGATGTGTATGATGAAAGTTTAGAACTCGAATGAAATGTTAAGCGATGTAAATGAAGTTAGAATTCTTAAAGGAAGAATTGTTATATAAACAAGAAGATTTAAAGAAGAATCTTGAAGAGATATAAAGATAAGAAATGGGAGTTTTCTAACTCCAAAAGCCAAGATAACGAATAATGTTGTAAATGATGAAAAAAGGAAAGAATGAGGATCGTAAAACAAAACGATCACGAGTTAACAAAAGAATTTTAAGAGAGATGATTATAAAATAAGGTCACGACGTGATCTGTTTAAGTTATAAAAGAAAGATGGTCTGTAATATTTGAATGATTATAGCTTAATGCTATGAAGATGGTGTACTATAAAATAGTACGAGATAACTCATGAGGAGTTATAGATGATGTGATACGAGGAATTCGTATCGAGCAACGAGCAAGTTAAAAGAAAGATATAGTTAGGTGGGATTTCAATTGAGGACTCCTGTGATGGCTGAGTTGTACAAATCTTTGTATGGGCGAGGGTTTTGTGCTTGCACTTAGTTTATCACAATGATAATCATTGGAATGTTTGTGTCGCACTATTTGCTATATGCATGTTGAGAAGGTGATTCTTTTCTCATGTGTATAACAGATAGGTAGAGTATAGTTAGAGAATATTATAAGGTTAAGTGTGAGTTCTTAAAACTCATACTTATGATAGGTTCGTGACTCATAATTATATGGTATGTTTTTGAGCCCCTCAGCGAATGGACGCCTATGGTCTGACTAGGATAAGTTTTTAAACTCATATGATTGTGGCAAGTTCCTGAACTCATAACGTGTGATAAGTTTGATGAACTAGGGTATAATTAAGTGTGAATGGAGTATTGAGGATGATAGGAATAGATAGACCTATTAAGAAATAGATCATTATAGAAAGTGGAGTTGATGGTGGAAGCATAGGTATTTTAAATCTACTAGCTATGCTAGACTTTCAAAATTTATTGACTTCATGCTGATATTTACACTTTTATTTCTTAAAAAATATTGGATCAAATGATGGAACCAATGAGTTTTAACAACAATACTGTTATTCGTATGTCTATGCTAATTACTTCGGCTAGACAAAATGATTTGCAATATATCAAAATGTATTTTATATCATTAATGCATCATGTAACCTGGTGCAAAGATGATAAAAACGATGAAGTCATCAATGCAGTATTACCTAGTGTTGGATGTGATCTAAGGATCGTCAGCCCACTATGGTATGATGTAGTATGATAAAGTCACCAAATGACGGAATTCTCAACGGACTGTAAATACAATGCGGTATCATGACGTCATAAAAAGATTTTTGAGAGTTCTTTAAGATATGAGAATACATATGTATGTATGTATATGTATATTTTGATTGATGTTCGAATTGTTGTAGAGGTCTGCTATTTGATTCAGCTAGACAAATATTGAAAGATGTTCATGAAATGCATGCGTTTCTTGAGAAGTTATTCCAAACCAAATTGTTTTGGTGCGGATTCAGATGTTGAAAAGGTGAGATGAACAACCCTTTTATAGGGGATTACGCGGAGGCATTTAGATGTTTGTGCACAATACATTGTACGAAGGGATGATCACCCTAAGTACGAGGAGTCCCTATAGTCTTATGACTGTTAAAGTTTAAGTTGAAAGATTACTTATAACTATGGACATACGCATAGCGTTTAAATATTTGTGCACAATACATCGTACGAAGGGCTTAACACCATAAGTACGGGGGTCCTTATAGTCTTATGACTGTTAAAGTTGAAGTTGAAAGATTACTTGCAACTGTGGACATAGTTCGTGGTCTTATGACCCTCAGCATGATTTGGAATCTTTTAAATTCCTGAGTTATTCAAACTACTTCCCAATTATTGAACAATTGTGGAAGATTCTTGTTATTCTGCAAGATGGAAGTGAAAAAGAAAAATATTCCTTAGAAAGAAGTAATTCATAGAATGCGACACTGAATGATGAATATGTTGAATAAGTGATAAAAGAGATTTTGAAATGAGAAAGATACGAGTTATCAAAGAATAATGTAAAACTTTTAATAGAAAAGTTAATAATTGTAAAATGATCTTTGTGGAAGAAGTGGTTATAGAACCTAAGGAATGAATATAGTATTAACGTAAAATCTACTTTGATAGATTGAAATAATAAATATTAATTGATAAAATTTCGAGGACGAAATTCTTAGAAGAAAGGGTGAATGTAATATCCCGAGTATTGATAATAGCGATCCTTAGAAAAGGAAATGAATGGGTCAAAAGATATATAATACTCAAAATATAATTGAGTTCAAATGAAAGTTATGAAATGAAACATAGAATTTGTTAGGTAATGAATGTAGTAGGAAATATAAAATCTATATTTAGATAAAATGATGAAAGATTTCTCTGAGTTATTTGTTTAATTTGTGTCTTCGATTCTGAGGACATAATCTTTGTAAGTAGGGAAGATTGTAACGAATGAGTGATTTTAGTTGTGATTCTGAGGACAGAATCCTTGTAAGGAGGGAATGATGTAACAATCCAAATTTTTATTATAATATTTAAATATTTATTGAATTATATAAATATTTAATTGATGTGTTTATCGTTGAATAAGTATTTGTTTAATTGATTTGACGTAATTTGATTATTTATTTGTTTAATAAATAATTAATGAGTTAAGGAAAGTAATTATTTTAAAATAGTACTCTAATTTAATTTAATAATTAAGTTAGAGAGTTTATAATGATTAAATAAATTATTATATTATGCAACAAATTGTTATTAGAATTAATTAAATTAAGTATGAAAACTTAATTAATTAGAAGTGTGACAAATAATTATATTATAAATAATTATTAAAATAAATTAAAGTAGTTTTAATTTATTTTACCAAACAATGCTTAAATATATTAAGTCTTTAATTTTAAAAGAGTTTTGCCAAACGGAGCCTTATGACTTTTAGATTTTAAATTTTGAATTATTAATAATATAATATAAATAATATATATATTAATTTGGTAACTGCTAATTTAATAAGGCCATTAGTAGTGTCGGTTTTAAGCGTTTGAATTAAGACGTGCGTTTGGGGCTTAGTTTTAGTTTACGTATAATGCATTTGGCTTAAGTCTAAGAAGAAAAATAGAAGTTTTCTGAGAAGGAGAATTGCAGAGGGTTTGAGAGAGAAGTATCAGAGAAAAATTGAGAGAAAGGGTTCTGTAATTCCAAAACGTTTCTCAGTGGTTAGCAAGTAATTTTAAAGCAACAAGAAGGGCACATAAAGTGCAGATAGCTGTAAGCTGTTAAACTGTTATTGGTAAACAACGATCAAGGCAAGTCTTTCGGTTCCTATTTTCTACGTGGACTTGATGAACTGTTTTAAATTGCATGATATGTTATGCATGTTGAAATCATGAAATGTTAAAGTCAATATATGACTGCATTGTTTTGGCTAAGTAATGATGATTGAGTAAGGAACTTAATCTTTATATTTGTTATGTGAATTAAAAGCATGTATGCCATGTTACTTTAATGAGATGTATGTCGAGCATGTTATTATGTGCTATATGATGCATGAAAACTGTTAGATTTTGCTGGGTTGTCGGACTCACTCTTGCAAATAACCACTTTTATAGGTCAAGATTTTGAGGTAAAGGTACGTGCTATGTGAGTTATAGAGATCTATATTCACGAAGATTACTTATGTTTTATGAGAAATGTATTTAATATTTTGAACGTAACATGTTGTTGAAATGTAAGTTGAGCTATCCAATGTATATGGATATTTAGTTATGATGTAAGACTTTGTATAGTCATTTTGTTGTAACGATTCATGATATAAGATTGAATCAAAGAAATGTAATGTAATGGTTGCGATTCTGGGCAAGAAAGAAGGAAATGTATAAAAGTTTTAAATATTCCGCAATTTTCTTAAGTTTAACATCGAATATTGATGTATTATTTAGAGGTTGAATGTATGGTTAACGACCGAAGTCGGGATTTAAATTGTATAGATTTTGGGGTCGTTACACAAATAACCACTTTTGCAGGTCAAGATTTTAAGGTAAAGATATGTGCTAAGTGAGTTATAGAGATCTATATTCACGAAGATTATTTATGTTTTATGAGAAATGTATTTCATATTTTGAATGTAACATTTTGTTGAATTGTAAGTTGAGCTATCCAATGTATATGGATATTTAGTTATGATGTAAGACTTTGTATAGTCATTTTGTTGTAACGATTCATGATATAAGTTTGAATCGAAGAGATGTAATGTAAATGTTGCGATTTAGGGCAATACAGAAGGAAATGTATAAAAGTTTTAAAATTTTTCCGCATATTTAGTAATTTATTATCGAATAATGATGTAAATATATATTAAAGTTGTATTGGTAACGATCGAGAAGGAGGATATTATTGTATGAATTTTGGGGTCGTTACAAATTCCAGTTGTGATAACTCATATTCTTAACATACTAATATAATACATGATCAATTTCAACAATAAATCATAACCAAACAACAGTTTGATAGTTTCAAAAGCCATTTTTCAGAAATTAATTCACAGAAAAATCATTATGAACAAAATTCCTCTTGTTTATCAAAATTACATGAATTGAATTGCTAGAACTACCATATAACTCATAATCAAACACTATGAACCTGATTTCATCATGTTCATCATATCTTTGTGAATTGAAACCTTTGAATAACTATAAAAATCTCATGTAAGCGTATACATGAAAATATATGAACACCATATATGTATATAAATTCATAATCATGAAAATCTAATTTTACAAAGACTAAATACAAAACATCCTAATTTAGTATAAGTGTTAGTTTGATACCTTTCTAGGTTGAATTAGGAGAAAAGATGGAGATGATGAAAGTTTTTCTTTTGTTTTCTCAAGGTTTCCCTTTTTCTTCTTCTTCTTCTTCTTCTTCTTCTTCTACTTCTTCTTCTCCTTCTTCCTCTTCTTCTTCTCTGTATTCTCTCTTCTTCACTTTGTTCTTCCTTTCTCTTTTACTAATACGTAATATAAACTGATATATGATAATATAATATACGTATACTTATAATGCCTATTAATATACAACATAAATACATATATAACTGATGTCAGTTATATTATTTGAAAATCAAAAGCCATAAGGCTTGTTTGGCTAAACCACTTTAAAAATTAATAACTTACAACCCTTATGCCTTGTTTGGTAAAACCACTTAAAACAATGACTTAATCATTCCTTAAACCTTGTTTGGCAAAACAAGGTTAAAGCAAGAATTTTAAAAGCTCTAAGGCTATGTTTGGTAAAACCAAATTAAAACTCTTTTAATTTATTTTCATAAGTCATTTATACTATAGTTTATTGTTCCGCATTGTTTACTTAGATTTCCATATCCAATCTTAATTAAATAAACTAATTACCGCATACTAAATAAATTTCCCACTTAACCAAATATCAGAAAATTATAATCTCATTATAATTTTATTTAATAATTAATATATCACTTTAATTATTAAATTACGACAGCAATATAGCAACTCATGTAATCTTTAACAACTCTCTAACTGTTAAATTAAATTAGAGTATTATCTAATAAATTTAATTCACAAATATATATTAACAACAACCACATAAATAAAATATTTATTTAATTTAATAAAAATTTTAAATTACAAATAAAATCTTAGATTGTTACATCCTTCCCTCCTTACAAGGATTTTGTCCCCAGAATCACAACTCAAACAATTTATTCGTCACATTCTTCCCTCCTTACAAGGATTTCGTCATCGAAATCACCAAAACCCTACCTTACTCAGGTTTTCATCAAATCTCTTCGTTGAATAACTTCAACACATGACATTAATATAGGTTTTATATTTTCTACTGCATTCATTTCTTCAACAAATTCTAGGTTTTATTTCATAACTTTCACTTGAACTCAATTATATTCTGAGTATTATATATTCTTTAACTAATTCATTTCCTTTTCTAAAGATCATTATCATAAACACTCGGGATATTACATTCACCCATTCTTCTAGGAATTTCGTCCTCAAAATTTTATTTATTAATCTTTATTCATACAATCTATCAAAATAGATTTTACGTTAATACTTTATTCAATCATTGGGTTCTATAACCACTTTCTTTCCACAAAGATCTTTCTACAATTATTAAACTTTTCTATTAAAAGTTTTACATTATTCTTTGATAACTCATCTCCTTCTTCTTTCAAAATTTATTTTCTCACTTATTCAATATATTCATCATTCAGTGTCACATTCTATGACTTACTTCTTTCTAAGGAATATGATCCTTACCACATTCGCCTTTTAGAATAACAAGAATCTTCCACAATTGCTCAATAATTGGGAAGTAGTATGAATAACTCAGGCATTTAAAAGATTCTCGAATCATGTTGAGGGGTCACAAGACCTTAAACTACGTCCCCAGGTTATCAAGTATCTCGACTTGAACCATAAATAGTCATAAGACTATATGGACTTTTCTTCTCGTACTCAGGGAAATCACCCATTCGTACAATATTTTGTGCACAAACATTTTAACGCTTTCGCGTAATATAATCCCCTATAAAAGGGTTGTTCACCTCTGCTTCTCAACATCTGAATCCGTACCAAAATAATTTATTTCGGGAAAATTTTAAAGAACACTTTGAATTTCATAAAACGTTGGTCTAGCTGAATCAAATAGCTTAGACTAATACCAATAATTCAATTTCAACTGAAACATCTATGGCCAAACCCTGTTGGCAATTAACTATCTTTAAAATTCTAAAAATAATTTTATGACGTCATGATACCGTACTGTGTTTATAGCCCGTTTGAGGATTTCGTCATTTTGTGACTTTGTCATACTACATCATACCATAGTGGGCTAACGATCCTTAGATCACATCCAACACTAAGTAATTCTGCATTGATAACTCCATCGTTTTTATCATCTTTGCACCAGGTTACATGATACATTAATGATATAAAATACATTTTGATATTTTCAAATCATTTTCGTCTAGTCGAAACAATTAGCATAGACTATTCTTTAACCAGTTCAAAAATCTTTGAAAATCAATTTTAGTGATATCATATCTCAACAGGTAATGATGTGTTAGTGTCCCGAAGTCCACACATACACATTTGTCACCATGCGTTGAGAGTAAAAATTCATTTTTAAAAGGCACATAGTCCGAATTTAGCTTGATGTCAAAAATTTTGAAGTCTAGCATAGCTAGAAGAATTGGAATACCTGTGCTTCCACCATTAACTCCACTTTCTATAATGATCTATTGCTTTAATAAGTTTATCTATTCCTATCATCCTCAATACTCCATTCACACTTAATTATACCCCAGTTCATCAAACTTACTACACATTAGAAGTTTAGGAACTTGCCACAATAATATGAGTTTAAGAACTTATCCTAGTCAGACTATAGGCGTCCATTTGTTGAGGGGTTCAAAACATATTATATTATTATGAGTCATAAACTTACCATATGTATTAGTTTTAAGAACCACACCTAATCCTAATAATATCTGACTAATCTTAATAGTTTCTAACTATCAAATATACACATAAGAAAAGAATCACCTTTTCACCACAAATAATTGAGAGCGCGACACCGACATTCCAATGATTATCAATGTGATAGACCAAGTGCAAGCACAAAATCTTTACACATACAAAGGTTTGTACAACTTAGTTACCATATGAGTCCTCAATTGAAATCCCACCTAACATTACCTTACTCTTAACTTATTCTTAACTTGCCCTTAACTTGCTCAATACGAATTCCTCGTATCACATTATCTATAACTCCTTGTGAGTTTATCTTGTACTATATCATAGTACATTATCTTTATAACATCAAGCTATAGTTATTCAAACATTATAGACCATCTTCCTTTTATAACTTAAATAGATCACATCGTGATCTTTTTCTATAATCATCTCCCTTAAAATTCTTTTCTTAACTCGTGATCATTTTGTTTTACGACCCTCTTTCTTTCCTTTTTCATCGTTTACGATTTCATTTATGCTTTTAATCTTGTAGGCTTTGTCTATTCATCATTATTCGTTATCTTGGCTATTGGAGTTAGGTAACTCCCATTTCTTATCTTTATATCTCTTTAAGATTCTTCTTTGAATTTTCTTGTTTATATAACAATTCTTACTTTAAGAATTTCTAACTTTATTTACATTGCTCAACATTTCATTCAAGTTTAACATTTTCATCATACGTATCCATTTTCTATACTTGGTACCTATCTAGTCTTTAATAGTTTTAATATGGTACACTTAGTGGTTTCTCATAAACAACCAACAAACTAGGTTTCGAATTACTAGTTCGTATATACATCCTCTCTATAAAGGAATCATTTAGCCCATATACCATACATCAACTATTAAAGAGTATGATTGTACCATACATAGATATAACTTTCTATTCTTAACTTCTTTATCATTCTCTTTTTATAGACAATATCTATTTATTATCACCTTACATCCTTATTATTAGAGTTGGGTAACCCCACATTCATATTCCTTATAACTATGCGAGATTCTTCTTTGAATCCTCTCACACAAGTTTTAATCCCTTCTTTATAAATTTCTTATATTACTTTTTATTGTTCAAACTCTATCTGAGCTTATTCATTCATTATTTTCACCTCTCTTCTCTAAGGTTATAGCCTACGGTACTCCTACCATAGGTTTATAACCTATGATTTTGATACCAACTGTAACGACCCCAAAATTTATACAATTAATTCTCGACTTCGGTCATTAACAATACATTCAACCTCTAGTTTTACATCATTAAACGATAATACAACCATTGAAATTTGCGGAATAATTAAAGTTTTCTATTACAAACTATTCTCGTTTCCAAAACCTTTAACATTTACATCTAACTATCTCATAATCATTTTAATACTACAAGAGTTTACATCGCAAAATGATATTACAATTCAATATTAATACATTATTAAGAACCTTAAACATGGTTCAAATATTAATAACTCAGCCAAAGTATATAAATCTTCAAGTATCACATCTTATTCATATCTTTCAAGTAGCACATAACTTTACCTTAAATCTTTAACCTGCAAAAGTGGTTATTTGCAAGGTTGAGCTCGACAGCCCAGCAAAATCTAACAGTTTTCATACATCACATAGCACATAATAACATACTCAACATATATCTCATAAACATTGGACTAACACAGCATACATGCTGCATTTCATATAACAAGTATAAAGATTGAGTTCCTTACTCAATCAACATTCATTGTTCAATCAACGTAGTCATAAATTGATTTTAACGTTTCGTACTTTCAATATATATAGAACACATCATGCTCTTTGTAACAAATATTTAAAATAGTTCATCATCAAGTTCACATAACAAATAGGAACTAAAAGACTTGCCTTGATTGTTGTTTACCAATAACAGTTTAACAGCTTACAGTTATCTGCACTTCACGTGCCCTATAAAATTATATAATCATACACATCAACTATTAGTCACACAATAACACATAATAATTGTAATGTAAACTCTACTCCACATCTCATAATATTTTCTATTAATTTGCAAACAATGTTCAATTAGATTGTGTTAACTTTTCGACTTATGTAATATTCGAAATTCATTCAAGTATTTAAATCTTGCTAGGAATCATTATTGGTTTTATATTAAACCCATTTCATATTTTATAATATTCATTTCATTTGACTTAAAACACTTTTTACGTTCATTAACACTTATCACGACATTTCGACGTTCATTAGTCACACGCTCGATTTGTCTCTCTTGTGTGTGCTTAGTATGCTTATACAACTTATCTAATACATCATTATATTAATGTTAAGCATTATTATATTTACTAACATTCATGTTTTATAACTTAGAACAACATCTTTTATCGTCAAGAGCACTACACTTGCATACGTGCATGCTCGACGCCCTCCGATTGCCTCTGAAAGCACAATAGTCCTAAAGATGACCATTTTTACCCATGTTCACGACCTCAAATTCAAAAACTTAAAGAATAAAAGTTGTAGGTCTATTCGTCCTCGTTCCGGATAATCTTGAATCACCTCAATCGGAGTTTGTATGCAAACGTTATGCTCGTTTTAGTAAAGCATATCCGGTCAGTTTTTTTCCCAAATACAGCTAGACAGACTACCCCCCCCCACTGGGGTGGGGGTTTTTGTACTTGGGGAGCCCGCTGGGGCGGGGGTCCCTTCTACATTTTTGTGATTTTTGATCTAGAACACTACAGAAAGCCAAATTAGGCCTACAAACTCCTTTCTAACAACCATAACAACCTACCCATGGTGTAATATGTTTATAGAAACATAAACTAGTATTTTTAGCACATTTCTAACCACATAAACATCAAAGATTACAACCTTTAATTTCACTATTTCTCTTATTTCCTCTTTTTTTGACATTCACATCAAAATTCTTCGCTGTGAATTCGTTTTTAAACCAATTCAAGTAATTCCAATTGTGATAACTCATATTCTTAACATACTAACATAATACATGATCAATTTCAATCATAACGAAACATCCATTTGATAGTTTGAAAAGCCATTTTTCAAAAATTAATTCACAGAAAATCATTATGAACAAAATTCCTCTTGTTTATCAAAATTACATGGATTGAATTTCTAGAACAACCATAAAACTCATAATCAAACTGAACATGATTTCATCATGTTCATCATATCTTTTTGAATTAATGTGACACCCCCAAATCCGGGTTCTTCATTTCCTCAAGATTTGGCGTTCACTTAATAAAAACATTCAAATCTAACTACCCAATCATAATAAAATTGAATAATAAACCTTCCCATAAAGGATTACAATAATAAAAAAATCTCCCAGGTTATCTAACCTTTAATTATAGTCATTCAAATGCAGAAAATTAAATATCTTCATTACAATAATTCAAAATAAGTACTGACAATAAAAATGTCATCATATTACAAGTCTTCAATACTTGTTCATCTTTCCCTTTCCTTTACTGGTGCTAGGTACGTCGACCTTCTCAACTTTAGATGTAATAGTTATATAAGCAAGAGTGAGCAAACAACGCTCACTTGAAATTAAATTGAATAAAACTTTACATCATTTGCCAAATCATAGGCTCAATAGAACTTAACAATATATTCTATTAACGAAATTCATGAGATCTAACTGAGGGTCTAATGACCACGAACCATGTCTACAGTTTTAAGTAATCTTTCAACTTAAACTTTAATAGTCATAAGACTATAAGGACTCCACGTACTTAGGAGGATCAATCCTTCATACAATGTATTGTGCACAAACATTTCAACGCTAAGCCTAAACCCCTAATAATAGGGTTGTTCATCTCAGTATTAAGAGTACAAGTCCACCCCAAAGTAAGTTTGGTTTGGATACGTTTCAAGAAAATTTAGAATTCAACGGTCATCAACTAAGGATTAGTTGAATGAAAGGCAATAACACTATGTTACGGAATAAACCATAACTGAATCAACATGGTGTACTAAGTTCATGCTTTAGGAATAATCTAATAGTATAAGTACTGAATAATATAACCTATCTTGCTTTGAACAACATTAAGCTAAGGTTAAAATCTTAGAATTGAATATTAAGCATGCATAATAAGTAATAACTTGAACGATAAAATTGTTCATCAGAATAAAGATACTTGCATGCTTAAAATAATAAGTTTAGGTTTAGAAAAAACTTACACAATCATAATAATAGAACTAGCTCAACAAAAGTGTTGAGTTAGGAAAACTTGCATAATTGTAATCGAACTAGAAACAATAACTTGTTCAACGAAACAAGTTAACAACAAGAATCATTTGATCAATATAATCGAGATAAAGTAAGTAAACTTGCACAATGAAAATAAACTTGTACAACGAAGGTTTAGGTTTAGAAGACTAGCTCAATGAAAGTAATTTACTCAACAAAAGTTTAGAGTTAGGAAACTTGCCTCGCTTGTAGGCTAAACCGAATTAATTCTAATCACAATTATCTTATATACATGTCATCATGACATAATCAGTCATTACCCATACTCTACATATCCACATCACGTATGGTTTGATTTATAAATCACTTAATCAAATTACATCAATAAGTAATAACAACACTTGTTAAGTGTTAATAACATGTTAGTTCTTAGCACTATAATAATATTGCATGTTTAACGATCATCATTTTTCATTACATTAACATTTACAGACTTTTGTGCACAACAAAAGTCATTTCTAGACTTTTTGCTAAGTGGCGTCGCGGTGCCACAATTTGTACTATGGGTCGCTCTGCGACGCGCTGATGGCATTGCGGCAAGAAGGCCAAGACAGGAATTGGCGCTGCGGCGCGAGATAGGCATCGTGGCGCTATCCTTGGTGCTGCGGCGTGGGACTTGGGGCTGAGGCGCTGAAAATAGCACTGAGGCTCCAAGCTTACAGAATACAAACGAAGATCATAGCAAAGCTTTTGTATTTTAATTTCTAACATCAATTAACATGTATAACTTACAAAATTTGCACATAAACATTACGAAGCATACATATACAAATTTTACACAACTAAACAACAATATCAGAAAACTTAATCTTTGAAAACACTGTTTTAAAACCAAAAACTTTATATTTGATATTTCTTGATACAGTGAACTTTAATTTCACAATTATCCATCAAATTCATTCCTTTGAAATATGTTCTCATTGAACCTTACCCAATCACATATACAAGGTTCAATTCGCATATTAGTTCACAATTAACACATACCAATTTTGTTATCCTACCAGACATGTTCATACTCATATGTTTTTATTGTAAAAATCAATTTCCTTCTTTTTGACGTAACTCATACAATCACATACATGTATATGCTCATTATACAATCACCTATATATATATATATATATATATATATATATATATATATATATATATATATATATGACAAATACACTCAATTTAATTAAGTTCTCATACTTAATTTAATTAATACTCATAACAATTTATTTAATAAATCATTTAATCATTATAAACTCTCTAACTTAATTATTAAATTAAATTAGAATATTATCTCATAATAATTAATTTCCTTAATTCATTAATTATTTATTTAACAAATAATTAACCAAATCAAATCAAATCAACTTCAAATATTTATTCAACGATAAACACATCTAATAAATATTTATATAATTCAATAAATATTTAAAAATTATAATTAAAATCTGGATTGTTATATCCTTCCCTCCTTATAAGGATTCTGTCCCCAGAATCACAACTTAAACAAATCATTCGTCACATTCCCCCCTACTTACAAAGATTCTGTCCCCAGAATCGAAGATACAGATTAAACAAATAACTCATGGTAATCTTTCATCATTTTATCTTCGAGTTCCCACGTTGCTTCTTCAACAATGTGGTTCGTCCATATCACCTTCACGGAAGGTATAACTTTATTCCTGAGCACTTGTTCTTTACTGTCGACTATCTGGATTGGAATTTTTTTGTAGGACAAGTCTTTATCGAACTGCAACGGTTCGTACTCTATTACGTGTTTGTAATCGGGTTTATACGGTCGTAACACCGAAACGTGAAAAACACTATGAACGTTTTCCAATTTTGGAGGTAGAGCTACCTCGTAAGCCACTTCTACAACTCTTCGCAACACTTCAAAGGGTCCAATAAACCTCAGGCTTAGCTTTCCCTTTTAATCGAAACGAATTTTTCCCTTCCAAGGAGAAACTTTTAGGAATACATATTTTCCTACGTCGAATGCACGATCTTGTCTGTGTTAATCAGAATACTTTTTCTGTCTATCTTGGGCTACTACCAATCTTGTTTTGATGAGTTTGATAACCTCAGCAGTTTGTTGTACCAGTTCTGGTCCTAACAGTTGGCGTTCAGCGACTTCATCCCAGCACAATGGAGTTCTGCACTTTCTGCCATATAATGCTTCGTAAGGCGGTATGCCGATACTCGTGTGGTAACTATTGTTGTAGGCGAATTCCACCAACGGTAAATGTTCTTCCTAGCTCCCTTTGAATTCCATAACGCATGCTCTCATCATATCTTCCAATGTTTGGATCGTTCGTTCACTTTGGCCATCTGTTTGTGGATGATAAGCCGTACTCATTCTTAACTGTGTTCCCATACATTCTTGTAGTCTCTTCCAAAAGTTTGACGTGAATCACGGATCTCTATCTGACACAATTAACACGGGCACTCCATGTCTCGAAACGATCTCTTTAACGTACAACCTTGCCAACTAATCGAGATTGAACCTAATCTTTATTGGCAAAAAGTGTGCTAATTTTGTCAGTCTGTCCACTATCACCTAAATCGCATCGCATCCTCTCTGAGTAGTTGGAAGACCCACCACAAAATCCATTGTGATGTGTTCCCACTTCCATTCTAGCATTTCCAACGGTTGAAGTAATTCGTTTGGTCTTTGATGCTCGGCTTTGACTCGTTTACATGTCAAACATTTCGCGACACATTCTGCAACATCTCTTTTCATGTTTGGCCACCAAAAATGACGTCGTAAATCTTGATACATCTTTGTACTTCCCAGATGAATCGAGTATCTTGAATTATGCGCTTCGGTCAAGATTTCGTCTTTAATATCTGGTACTGTTGGAACGTAGATTCTACCCTCGAACCGTAGTAATCCTTCGGTATCGATCTTGTATTTCACCTCTTTTCCTTCGTTCACACCTTCCTTTATTTTTCTGCATTCTTCATCCTGTAATTGAGCATTCCTCACATTGTCCACTAAAGTTGGACCAGGTTCTATCTAGAATAGTCGTTCGTCGGATTCTTTTGGAAATTTTATTTCCAACTCCAGCTTTGTCATTAATGAAATAAGTTCCTCCTAAGTGGTTATCAGCATCTACTTTTCCCGACCTTTCCTACTTAACGCATCTTCTTTGCCTTGATGATAAATGATCTCACAATCGTAATCTTTTATCAATTCCATCCATCTTTTTTGACGCATGTTCAGGTCCTTCCGAATGAAAATATACTTCAGACTCTTATAGTTTATGTAGATCTCACATTTTTCTCCATAGAGATAGTGTCTCCATATCTTCAGAGCAAATACAACTGCAGCCAACTCTAAATCATGGGTCGGATACCCTTTCTCATAATCCTTCAGTTGCCTTTATACATATGCAATAACTTTGCCGTTCTGCATAAGGACACATCCTAATCCTTTATGTGAGGCATCACCATACACCACAAAGTTTCCTGTACTATCTGGTAATGACATCACAGGTGCCACACTTAACTTCTTCTTCAAATCTTGAAAACTTTCTTCACACTTCTCCGCCCAATCAAATTTTACAGATTTTCTTGTCAATAAATTGTCTATAATAATCGGCCAATCCCAAGAAACTCCTCACCTCTGAAGGTGTTCTTGTTAGGTTTCTAATATTCATGAACGCAATCAAATTGCACAAAATAAGCGAAAACGTGTAAAAATCAGAGTTTAAAATTTTAAAAACCATATACCTAAATTATCCTTTATGCAGAATTATTAATTAAACGAAAATATGAAGAACAAGAATCATACCCTTGAAAATTCGAGCTTCCTTAGGTACAAGTTCACCTCCAATCTTTTTCGCGTTCAACTTGAATCCACCAGGTTTAGTTCCTTCCTTTGATCAACGTTAGCCACCCAAGTATTTGGCCTCTAGAGGTGATCAACCAAGGAAGAAGAAATATTCAAGAAGAAGGGTGGTTGGCTAAACCCTAGTTTTCTATCTCTATAGAAAAAGAGCGTACTCTCCCAACTATTGAAATTACGTATGTTGTGAAAAAGTCAACAACAACTCTACACCCATAATAAGACTCCTCTTATTTATAGATGTAGGCAACCATCCTTAACAATTAAGGAATTGGGCTTTATTTTAATTAATTAAACTCCTTTAATTAATTAGGCTCCTAATCTTTTTAGGAATAATTAATTAAACTTTTAATTAATTAGCCTCCTAATCTTATTAGGAATAAATGAGAGTGCTAATATTAAATTAATTTTCAACTCTTTAGAAATTAAAATAATAATAATTGTAATAATATTAATAAGACTCCTCTTATTAATTTATATATTTAATATTTCTAAAATATTAAATAATAAATATTAAGCTATTTAATTTATTCTATCACCATAGATTAAATTAAATACATTTAACATATTATTACGATTATGTCATTAACTTCTTAAATAATTATTCTTCCTTTTATGGTGTGACCCATTAGGTTCTCCATATTAAACCGGTTGTGAATAAATCAATTAGAACAATTTTAATCTTATTTAAATAAATAAATTAAACTATTAATTTATTTAAATAAATAATATTTATTCTACAATAGGGATAAGCCTCCCTAGCGATCAACGACTTTTCAGATAATATAGATTTTAACATTAATCATAAAAGAACCTTTGAGAAATAGTTACCGTACAATTCAATCCTTCCACCATACAATGTCCTAATTAAATATAAGACATAAAATTACTGTCAAGTCTTGTTTTATTTAATTATATGTATTTCGACTCTTGAATGCACAATACCAAATAATGCAAATTAGAAACTCCTTTCTAATTTCATTCTGCCTTCGCCAAGGACTACTGGGTTGACATTTATTGAATCACATAGGACATTTCTCTTCTTATACTAGAAGTGGTAGATTCTTTATTGATCATACATTATCTCTATGTACAACTTATTATACCCAAGCATAGCCTTTAATATACCCTAAGGGTCTTAAGGAATAAGTCAAAGTATAACTCATCATATACAAGATACTATAATGATCTTAAGTCCAAGGATCACTTGTACTACTATCACTACATGAATTCCTATTGGCAGCCAAGTAAAACTCCATTAGGCATTCCTTAGCGAGCCACATCCAGTGAACTTATTCTCTAATAAGCACCTACATACTTGCTTTAGTGTCTCCACACAAATGATCATGAGATCAATCATCCTCATCCAATGAGCAAGCAACGTATGTACCAATCTATCTGGATTCACTAATCCCCAATTTAGTAATCCAACGATTGAGAACTATTTTAGTTTTAAGCTTTCTAAGAATTTAGATCTCATTAGAATGATCATCATCATTATTCTAAAAGCATTGCTTAAAACTATGGGTTTATCACATATTATAAAATAGCATCATGCAGATAATTAAAAGCCTTTACTAAATTAATACTTTTTATTAATAAATGAATAAGAATATTACAAAGTTTATGCTTTATCATCAAATATGATTGGCTTATGTGCATACTACTTTCAATCTCCCACTTGCACTAAAGCCAATCGCCATGGTATCTCATACCCTTCTTCTCTAAGTGATGATTATCCTGCTGTTCGATAAGCTTTAGTTAATGGATATGTAATGTTGTTCTTGAGAGTCCAATATCTCTATAGTGATTTCCCATCTTTCAATGATTTTTATAATCAAATGAAAGTGTCACAACACATGTTTAGATCCAAGATGAGACTTATGAACTATTTCTAGTTCTGTAATGAACTTTTCATCCAAACAATCATCTTGCAGCTTCATTTATAGCTATATACTTTGTCTTTATCACTAAACCAGCAACTCTTTGCTGTTTGGAACCTTTCCAGTTTCACTGCACCACCGTTCAAGGTAACGCTTTACCTTAAATTAGATTTTTTGTCGTATTGGTATGTCTGAAAAACTTGAGTCTGTTAAGCCTTCTAGTTTTAATTCAGAACCACCATAAATCTGATCACATCCTTAGTGCCGGTAAAGTACTTTAAGATGTTTTCACTGTCTTACAGTGATCTTCTCCAAAATATGATCGATCATCATTAGATCTCGTATATTTCATTGTATACATGATTCTCACTCATGCAATCTCTCTTTTCAGGAGTGTATGGGGACTATTAAGAGAGATACACTCCATGGACATCTCTTGGAGTTTGTCATGCTAAACGACTTTAGCATCAAATGAATATACATTCCTTGGGTTAAGTCGAGCATCTTCTTGAATCTATCTATATAGATTTTTATCCCCAATTACGATACTCTTTTCAAATCATTCATGGAGGAATGTTTAGACAACTTTATTTTTACTGATTATAGCATTGGTATGTCATTCCTTATCCGTAGTATATCAACATATAATACTAGGAATGTCACGACGCTCCCACTGACCATTTTGTACACACTACGTTCATTCTTATTTGTGATAAAATCAAACTTTTTTGATTTGTTTCATCAGAACGAATGTTCCATTTTGAGAAGCTTGCATCAATCCATTTCTTTGAGTGTCTACAACTCTTACCTCATCGTATGTAACTGGATCATCATCTTCTATGATACGTACCTCATTGTCATCATCCATGATGAATCCATACCTCTCAGGTATCTTCGGTACTATTCAAGATTTACGATTCGGTTGTGGTACAATAGGTCTATCTACGGGTTCCTCTTATTTGACTTATAGTATTTTGTGGTTCTTGAACTCTTCAAGATCTATTATCCTCCCACTAGCCCCTTTAATGATAAACACATTTATCTTAGAAGGTAGCGTGTTTCACAATAAACACCTTTTGCTAAGTAGGATTATATAACATATATCCTAAACTTACTTTAGGATGTCCCACAAATCTGTACTTATCAAATTTTGTCCCAAGCTTATCTTTGTGAAACCTTTTTCACATAAGTTGGACAACCCCTTATCTTAAAATACTTAAGATTAGAAATCCTCCCTGTCCATAACTTTTATGGAGTCTTGGGGCCGGCTTTTGAGGTTACCTTTTTCGTAGATATGCAGCCATTTCTAGAGTATTACCCTAGAGGGATACTAGAATGTTGGTAAAATCATTATGGACCGCACCATATCCAACAAGGTACGATTTTTTCTTTCAGATACACCAATCAATTATTGCATATCAGGAGGCATCCATTGTAAGAAAACCATTTGAGATGATCTAGAAACTTATTGCACAAGTATTTATTCCTTGATCTAATCAAAGAATCTTAATACTTTGCCAATTTGTTTCACTTCTGAATTCTTTGAACCTTTCAAATAATTCACACTTGTATTTTAGCAAATACACACATTCAACTTTTTAAATGATCATCTCCTTTTCTTATACTAGTTTGTTCAATTTACAAAATATATTTTCACGTAAGTCAAGTACACAAAATCCATTAAGTAATATTTCAGTTCTATACAAAATATTATTATTATAAATAGAACAATAATTGTTCTTAACTATAATACCAAAGATTTCATTGTCCAACAATAAAATGGAAATAATGTTTCTAACTCGAATTGGAATACAGTAATAACTTATTGACTTAATAGATTTGCCCGTAGGCAATGCTAAACTATAAGTTTATATGGCTAATGCATCAACCTTTGCTTCATTTCCCACACATAAGACTACATATCTTTGTTTAGCTTTCTACTTCTGCTTGGTCCCTTCATAAATCTATATTTATGATAACCAAAGTTGGTATCCAATACCTAAGTAGAATCTTGACTTAAAGAAAAATTTATTTTAAATCATGAAAAAATTTATATTTGTAACCGAAACTTCACTAAGCTTCTTCGGTTAGCCTCTGCAAGATGCTTCTCGTAGTTTCTTTCCAGTGTTCAGGCTTATTGTAGTGGAAGAAAACTCCTTTGCTATCCGTATCAGTTTTATTTTTATTATCCTTTGTTTTTGCCTTTTTATTTACCTTCTTTGAATCGTTCTTCTTTTTCAGAAGATCCTTTGGCCCCTACCAGTAAGATATGGTCTTTCTTGGTTGGAAAGTGACTCTCAACATTTATCAACATGTTAAGCATATCAGCGAGGCTGATATTTAGCTTGTTCATATAAAAAAATTCACAACAATTGTGAAAAGAGTCTAGGAGTGAGTGCAAGATCAAATCTTGGCTCAATTCTCCATCCATGACAAAACCTATTGCCCTAATTGTTCAATTAAATTGATCATGTTAAGGACTTTTATGTGTACTGTAGTGTTATCGGTCATTCTAGATCGGAAGAGCTCCTTAGATATCTGATATCTATTAGTCCTACTTTCCTCACCATCAACTACTTGATGTGTAGGAATATAGTAGGACATCCATAGTTTCATGCTGACGCTGAAGCTCGTTACTCATGGATGCGAGCATGATGCATTTAGCCAACTGTGCATCATCGTGCCACTTTCTAAAAGTAACAATCTCTTCCTCAGAGGCATTATCTGCAACCATTGTAAGGATAGGCGTATTAAGGATATAAGATAGCTTTTCAGCCGTGAAAACTTTTCTCAATTTCCTTAACCAATCCGTTTAATACGATCCGGTTAAATAGCATCTAATATGCTTCGCAGTGATAGTAATTTAGACATTGTAAAATTCTGTAAATGAATTTGTAGTTAACAATATTTTAGCATACATTCGTTTATTAATTACCAAAATAATTTGGGTCTTGTTTTAAATTGGTATCTCCCACTATTTTCTTCAAACTATATTACCCTCAATATATATAGTTTGACACTATCTAATTAAAGATATGCTAGTGAGAATAAGGATCCCATTTCAAATGTATATAGTCTTGTGTGTGCACAACAAACTATATATAAATAAATAGGTAGACAGCTCTTGTCAATTACATCAACTATGCAACTCCTTTTATTTTTCCTCTTAAAACATAATGGTCAAGTGTGTGCACATCCGAACTAAAATAATTTAAGTTAAGTCAGACCCAACATTTCTATATAAGTGAAGAGAAAACTACAGCCCTTGTGTGTGCACAACAAAGCAGTAATATTCAATTCCTTATAAACATCATATGTAATAAAAACAACATTATAAATATTTAATACTTGCCTTTTGTGTGCACAACAAACTCATATTAAATATTCAATACTCTATTGTTTCTATCATGCTAGAAGGCGACGTTCGATATTCCAAATATCTTTGAACGGTACAACTTAATATAAAGTATTTGAGGGATTTGTTATTAATTTGTCTCATCTTGTTTAGCGCGCATGCACATATATATATAAAATACGCGTCATATTAATTAACATGCGAAGCATGTTTGCATAAATATATATATATATATATATATATATATATAGTATAAGCATGCACATATAGAATACTATATTCTACCTGGATTGATTATGGACTTTTACAAAACTATTTAAAATTAAATAGAAACCTTGATCAGCAGTGAAGGAAAAGTACATAGGAGGGAGATATAATTTACAATAAGAAAGAATTAGAGAAGATGAGGTACGCAGACTCCATTTAATAAAACCCATACATTCATGCATCTAACTAAAATAAAATCCAATCACATTGGTCAATAGTCCATAATCAATCCCATTTATTATCATACACATCCCCATATGCGTCAATAAATAACATTCATCTCATGAATAATAAACATTCAATATATATATATATATATATATATATATATATATATATATATATATATATATATATATATATATATATATCATTTAATGGGCAAATTTAGTTAGTATAAAATCTAATTTTTGAATCAAAATAAACTCCTTTATTTTATTTCAAATTTAAATCAAAATAAACCTCTTTTATTTTAATTTATCCAATTTTGAATAAAATAAACTATTTTATTTTAATCAAAATCTTTAATCAAAATAAACTCCTTTATTTTAATTAATTATGGTATACAATTCCAAGTTAAAAAAAACTCCTTTATTTAAGGAAACATGGATTCTCTTTCCTATTTACAAATAAACTCTTTTATTTTGAATAATATAAAATCTTATTTCATATCTAAATAAACTCCTTTATTTAAGAAAACACAGAATCCAATCTCAACTCTAATTAGTTAATATGGAATCCAATTCCAACTCTAATTAGTTAGCATGAAATTTAATTTTAAAATTAAAATAAACCTTTTATTTTAAAATTAAAATAAACTTTTATTTTAATTATAAAATTATTAAGAATATTATATATATATATATATATATATATATATAATATAATATAATAATACAACTATATATGTTACCATAAACATATGCACCTGGCAAGTTTTTGGAAAAAAAATATCCACCCTTGATATCATATACAATTGCTTATGATTTTTTTAATAATAAATTTTATACAACAAATTATGTTCAATTAAATTGTTCTAAACACATATCAATATGCATATCAATTAAAATAATTAATAATTCGAAAAAAGGTTTGACTCTGATGCCATTGTTAGGTTTGTAATATTCATGAACGCAATCAAATTGCACAAAATAAGCGAAAACGTGTAAAAATCAGAGTTTGAAATTTTACAAACCATATACCCGGATCACCCATTATGTAGAATTGTTAATTAAACAAAAATTTGAAGAACAAGAATCATACCCTTGAAGATTCGAGCTTCCTTAGGTACAAGTTCACCTCCAATCTTTTTCGCGTTCAACTTGAATCCATCGGGTTTGGTTCCTTTATTTGATCAACGTTAGCCACCCAAATGTTTGGCCTCTAGAGGTGATCCACCAAGGAAGAAGAAATATTCAAGAAGAAGGGTGGTTGGCTAAACTCTAGTTTTCTATCTCTATAGAAAAAGTGCGTACTCTCCCAACTATTAACATTACGTATATTGTGAAAAAGTCAACAACAACTCTACACCCATAATAAGAATCATCTTATTTATAGATGTAGGCAACCCTCCTTAACAATTAAGGAATTGTGTTTTATTTTAATTAATTAAACTCCTTTAATTAATTAGGCTCCTAATCTTATTAGGAATAATTAATTAAACTTTTAATTAATTAGCATCCTAATCTTATTAGGAATAAATGAGAGTACTAATATTAAATTAATTTCTAACTCTTTAGAAATTAAAATAATAATAATTGTAATAATATTAATAAGACTCCTCTTATTAATTTATATATTTAATATTTCCAAAATATTAAATAATAAATATTAAGCTATTTAATTTATTCTATCACCATAGATTAAATTAAATACACTTAACATATTATTACGATTATGCCATTAACTTCTTAAATAATTATTCTTCCTTTTATGGTGTGACCCTTTAGGTTCTCCATATTAAACCAGTTGTGAATAAATCAATTAGAACAATTTTAATCTTATTTAAATAAATAAATTAAACTATTAATTTATTTAAATAAATAATATTTATTCTATAATAGGGATAAGCCTCCCTAGCGATCAATTACTTTTCAGATAATATAGATTTTAACATTAATCATAAAAGAACATTTGAGTAAATAGTTACCGTACAATTCAATCCTTCTACCATATAATGTCTCAATTAAATATAAGACATGGAATTACTGTCAAGTCCTATTTTATTTAATTATATGTATTTTCACTCTTGAATGCACAACACCAAATAATGCAAATTAGAAACTCTTTTCTAATTTCATTCTGTCTTGGCCAAGGACTACAAGGTTGACATTTATCGAATCACATATGATATTTCTCTTCATTTACTAGAAGTGGTAGATTATTTATTGATCATACATTATCTCCATGTACAACTTATTATACCAAGCATACCCTTTGATATACCCTAAGGGTCTTAAGGAATAAGTCAAAATATAACTCATCATACACAAGATACTATGATGATCTCAAGTCCAAGGATCACTTGTACTACTATCACTACAGGAATTCCTACTGACAGAGAAGTAAAACTCCATTAGGTATTCCTTAGCGAGCCACGTTCAGTGAACTTATTCTCTAATAAGCACCTACATACTTGCTTTAGTGTCTACAAACAAATGATCATGAGATCAATCATCCTCATCCAATGAGCAAGCAACGTATGTACCAATCTATCTGGATTCACTAATCCCCAATTTAGTAATCAAATGATTAGGAACTATTTTAGTTTTAAGCTTTCTAAGAATTTAGATCTCATTTGAATGATCATCATCATTATTTTAAAAGCATTGCTTAAAACTATGGGTTTATCACATATTATAAAACAACATCATCCAGATAATTAAAAGCCTTTAATAAATTAATACTTTTTATTAATAAATGAATAAGATTGTTACAAAGTATATGCTTTATCATCAAACATAATTGGCTTATGTGCATACTACTTTCAGTTCTTGGTTGTTCCCAATTGATTATGGCTTCAACTTTTGATGGATCCACTGAAATTCCATCTTTGTCAATCACATGACCCAAAAATTGTACACGATCTAACCAAAATTCACATTTAGAGAATTTCCTGTACAACTTCTTTTTTCTTAGTGTCTCCAACGTCAAACGTAAATGTTCCATGTGTTCTTTTTGAGTTTTGGAATACACCAGAATGTCATCGATAAACACCATTACGAACTTGTCTAAGAATGGTTTAAACACCCTGTTCATCAAATCCATGAATGCAGCAGGGGCATTGGTCAAACCAAAAGACATCACCAAAAACTCGTATTGTCCATACCGAGTTCTGAATGCCGTCCTCGGTACATCCTCCTTCCTTACTTTCAGTTGGTGATAACCACTTCTCAAATTTTTTTTCGAGAAGTATCTAGCACCCTTCAGTTGATCAAACAAGTCATCTATTATTGGCAACGGATACATGTTCTTAATAGTGAATTTGTTTAATTCTCTATATCAATACAAAGACGTATTGACCCATCATTTTTCTTCACGAATAACACCGGTGCTCCCCACGGTAATACGCTTGGTTGAATATACTTCTTGTCTAGCAGCTCCTGCAGTTGTGCCATCAGTTCCTTCATCTCTACCGGAGCCATTCTGTACGGTGCCTTTGATATCAGTGTTGTTCCTGGCGCTAAGTCGATTACGAACTCAATCTCTCTGTCAGGCAGAAGTCCTGGCAAATCTTCAGAAAACACATCTACGAATTCCCTAACCACTGGTATCTCTTCCGGTTTCACACCCTTCTTCTGAGTATCGACTATGTAAGCTAAATAACCCACACAGCCTTGAATCAACAACTTCTTGGCTTGCATAATCGTCAGACATCTCATTTGTCTAGGCAATTTGCTACCATAGAAAACTACCTTTGACGGAGTCATAAGGTTTACACATTTCTTTTGGCAATCAATTATTGCTCCATAATTGAACAACCAATCCATTCCCAAAATAACATCAAACTCTCCAAGTCTATTTGGGATTAAATCTACCATCATGATATTCCCCATAATATTCACCATACAGTTCTTGTATACGAACCTAACATGAATTACTTCCTTATTCACAATTTCTATGTTCAAATGGAAATTTAGTTCTTTACTAGGCAATTCTAACCTCTTAGCAAATTCATCAAATATAAATGAGCAAGTTGCACTCGAATCAAATAATACATAAGCATCAATATTATTGATTGGGATAATACCTGACACAAGATCCTTTGATTGCACAACATCTTGCACAGTCATGTTGAAGGTTCTGGCTGTGAGTTTGTTTGATGCTGTCGGTCCAGCAATGGCCCATGTACCTCCACTGCTATCTCCCTTTCTTCCTGCTGTTTCTCCAGCCTTCTTCTTAGGGCACTCATGAGTAAAGTGATCCTTGGACCCGCACGTGAAGCAAACGTTCTTCTTGGGTTGAGTGCAATTTGGGGTGATATGACCCTCCTGGCCACAGTTAAAGCATACCCGTTTCCCCATTAAGCACGTACCCTTGCGAAACTTTCCGCATGTAGCACATGCTTCGAACTTCTTCTTCTGCTGGTTTCCAGCACCCCCATTTCCATTCCATTTCCTCTTCAAGTTATTGTTACCATTTCCACTACCACTACCACTACCACTATTCTTAACCTCCACTTCATTCTTCTTCTTTTTTCTATTCCTGATTGAACTTTGTTACCGCCTCGCCTCCACCTTCAGCGAGAATTTCCTTCTCCATTAATACTAGGAATGTCTTCAGCTAGAACAAGGAGACCCTACTGTACAACCAGGGCTTCACTCCCTGTTCAAACCTCTTCGCCTTATGTTCGTCTGTGCTGACTTGATATGGCGCAAACCTCGCCAACTCGTTGAATTTTGTGGCATACTAAGACACCGTCATCGTTCCCTACTTCAGTTCTAAAAATTACACTTCTAGCTGACTCTTCGAACTCTCTGGGAAATAGGTCTCGAAGAATATCTCCTTAAACCTATCCCAGGTCATAATCCCTTGTCCTTCCCGGGTTTTGTTGGCCTGCCACCAATAACTAGGCTCTGCTTTCAACATAAATGTTGCAAAAGTAGTCTTCTGATCTTCCCCTACTCTCGCAACATCGAATACTTTCTCTATCTCCATGATCCAGGTCTGTGCCTCAACTAGATTCCTGGACCCACGAAATTCTGGTGGTCCAACCGCCTTGAAATCTTTAAACGTTGTACCTTGATTTTGAGGTTGATTTTGCAACGCACACGTCAGTAACGTCACCAGCTATTGAACGGGGTTAGCTTTAGCATCGTTATTGTTAGTTGCCTTAGTGGTTCTCTGTCATGGTTGACGTCTTGGAGGCATTTTTTGTTAAAATATAATTATTAGATTATTACTCAACTACTTTAAGTATTTTCTACTTAACTTACATCCCAAAAAGAAATCATCACATAACACATAACACTTTGAATAAAATAAAATAATAACTTTTATTCATTCATAATCCTTTTTAGAAAAAACATAAGAACAATAGCATCACTGCTATTTACAATACTTTCCTGAACTACAAAAGTTCAGGATAACATTATCATTATATCCCATAGGTTACATAACACTAGGGATTTACATATTATTTAACATTTTTATTAATCACATATCATGTACATTCCCTACTATGTTCTACTAAGATACTACGTAGCCTTTTGATGCTCTTCCTCCATAATCTGAAACATTGTTCTGCAATCTAATATGTATGATGGCAGCATCTCGAACTGAATCGGATAACCCATGACCCGATCTTGAGCTTGATTAATCATGGTGTTGAATACGGTATTCATCTCTTCCATCTTCATCTTTTTTGCTTGTGCGTCCCTCGCTGCTATCCCGGCTCGTTAAAACGCTTCCTCGTACGCATCTTCGGCCCTTGCCCTCTTAGTAGATTCTTCCTGCAGCTTGTTCTTCAGTTATGCGATCTCCTCGGTCAGTTGATCATTCACTCCTTCAGTGTGAATCAGCTTCTCTTCGACATTGTTTAGACGTTCCTCTCGATCTAGGATCTCGTCGTCCTTCTGTGCCATCGAGGTCTGTTGTTCAGCTACTATCTCTTGCAACTCGTCAATGGTATCCTGAAGTTCCACATTACGGTCGTAAACTTCATCTTACATACGAGCAGCTATCGAGTTTAGTGGAATCTCTTCCTCCTCGTCCTCATCATCCTCATTCGCATGTGGCAGCTCAACGTGATCCTCCTCATCCGTTTCCACATCATCATCCTCATCTTCAACCACTGTGACCAACAGAGTTGACTCCCGTGGAAGTACTTGTTCCCAAACCACCTAAATGTCATGAGACTCCTCCTCTCTAGTCATCTGAGGTCCTTCCTCCCTAGCCTTACTGGATTCTCCGACATTAGTCATCCTGACAACAAAATTTTAAGTTTTAATTATTAACCATTACTACTTGACACTCACGAACACATAAGTTGTAATCACATAAGCACATAAGTGTTTTATTACTTCCTCCTTAAAACTCGATAAGAGTTTATCACCACTATCTTTCCGAAGGTTACTTCCTAAGGCTTTTTCCCCACCTAAGGTTCATAACCTAAAGCTTTGATACCAAATTGTGACACCCCCAAATACGGGTTCTTTATTTTCTCAAGATTTGGTGTTCACTTAATAAAAACATTCATATCTAACTACCCAAATCATAATAAAATAAATTAATAAACCTTCCCATAAAGGATTACAATAATAAAAAAAATCTCCCAGGTTATCTAACCTTTAATTACAATCATACAAATGCGAAAAATTAAATATCTTCATTACAATAATTCAAAATAAGTACTGATATTAAAAATGTCATCATATTACAAGTCTTCAATAATCGTTCATCTTTCCCTTTCCTTTACTAGTGCTAGGTACGTCTACCTTCTCAATTTTAGCTGTAATAGTTATATAAGCAAGAGTGAGCAAACAACGCTCACTTGAAATGAAATTGAATAAAACTTTACATCATTTGCCAAATCATAGGCTCAACAGAACTGAACAATATGTTCTATCAATGAAATTAATGAAATCTAACTGAGGGTCTAATGACCACGAATCATGTCCACAGTTATAAGTAATCTTTCAACTTAAACTTTAACAATTATAAGACTATAAGGACTCCACGCACTTAGGGGGATCAGTCCTCCGTATAATATATTATGCACAAACATTTCAACGCTTAGCGTAAACCCTTAATAATAAGGTTGTTCATCTCAGTATTTAGAGTACAAGTCCACCCCAAAGTAAGTTTGGTTTGGATACGTTTCATGGAAATTTAGAATTCAATGGTCATCAACTAAGGATTAGTTGAATGAAACGAAATAACACTATGTTACGGAATAAACCATAATTGAATCAACATGGTGTACTAAGTTCATGCTTTAGGAATAATCTAATAGCATAAGTACTGAATAATATAACCTACCTTGCTTTGAACAACATTAAGCTAAGGTTAAAATCTTAGAATTGAATATTAAGCATGCATAATAAGTAATAACTTGAACGATAAACTTATTCATCATAATAAAGATACTTGCATGCTAAAAATAACAAGTTTAGGTTTAGAAAAAATTTACACAATGATAATAATAGAACTAGCTCAATGAAAGTGTTGAGTTAGGAAGACTTGCATAATTGTAATCGAACTAGAAACAATAACTTGTTCAACGAAACAAGTTAACAACAAGAATCATTTGATCAATATAATCGAGATAAAGTAAGTAAACTTGCACAATGAAAATAAACTTGTACAACGAAGGTTTAGGTTTAGAAGACTTGCTCAATGAAAGTAATTTACTCAACAAAAGTGTAGAGTTAGGAAACTTGCCTCGCTTGTAGGCTAAACCGAATTGATCCGAATCACAATTATCCTATATACATGTCATCATGACATAATCAGTCATTACCCATACTCTACATATCCAAATCACGTATGGTTTGATTTATAAATCACTTAATCAAATTACATCAATAAATAATAACAACACTTGTTAAGTGTTAATAACATTTTCGTTCTTAGCACTATGATAATATTGCATGTTTAACAATCATCATTTTTCATTACATTAACATTTACAGACTTTTGTGCATAACAATAGTTATTTCTGGACTTTCTGCTAAGTGGCGCCGTGGCGCCACAGTTTATACTGTGGGTCACGCTACGACGCGCTGATGGCACTGCGGCGTGAAGACCAGGCCAGGAATTGGTGTTGCAACGCGAGATAGGCGCTGCGGCGCTATCCTTAGCGCTGCGGCGCGGGACTTGGGGTTGAGGCGCTGAAAATGGTGCTGAGGCTCCAAGCTTACAGAATACAACCGAAGATCATAGCAAAGCTTATGTATTTTAATTTCTAACACCAATTAACATGTATAACTTACAAAATTTACGCATAAACGTTACGAAGCACACATGTACAAATTTTACACAAATAAACAACAATATCAGAAAACTTAATCTTTGAAAACACTGTTTTAAAATCAAAAACTTCATATTTGATATTTCTTGATACAGTGAACTATAATTCCACAATTATCCATCAAAGTCATTCCTTTGAAATATGTTCTCATTAAACCTTACCCAATCACATATACAAGGTTCAATTCGTATATTAGTTCAAAATTAACAAATACCAATTTTGTTATCCTACCAGACATGTTCATACTCATATGTTTTTACCGTAAAAATCAATTTCCTTCTTTTTGACGTAACTCATACAATCACATACATGTATATGCTCATTATACAATCACACACACACTCACACACACACACACACACACACACACACACACACACATATATATATATATATATATATATATATATATGACAAATACATATGCACATGCTTCCGTCACCAATTTGTAAAACATTTGAATTACAGAAGTTTGTAAAGAACTTTTATATTATAGACAATTTCAAAACACAGAGACAATCAAGTTCACAAGAATATGGCGTAATACTTATACTGTAAGGTTCTGTAACATACCTTTTGTTGCTTAAGAAATTCTTGCTAAAAACCCTAAATAATTGCTTGAAATTCAGGAACTCTCTCTTGATTCTCTCTCTCAGACTCTCTCAAACCTCTGACAACCTTTCTTTTTCTTTTCTCAGTATCTTTCTTCTTAGGCTTAGGTTTAGTCCACATACATTATACGTAATATTAAACTAAAACCAATGCTCACTTTTGAAACGTAAAAACTGACGCTATAATAAATAATGCTAATAAGGTATCCGTTATTAAAATTAATATATATATATATATATATATATATATATATTATTTTATTTATTTAATTTATATTATTAATATTCAAAATTTAAAAGAAATCCAAAAGTCATAAGGCTCCGTTTGGCAAAACCCTTTAAAATTAAAGAATTAATTTCCTTAAGCCTTGTTTGGGTAAAACTAAATTAAACTCCTTTATTTTAATAACTCCTTTACAATATAGTTATTTGTCACACTCAATTTAATTAAGTTCTCATACTTAATTTAATTAATACTCATAACAATTTATTTAATAAATCATTTAATCATTATAAACTCTCTAACTTAATTATTAAATTAAATTAGAATATTATCTCATATTAATTAATTTCCTTAATTCATTAATTATTTATTTAATAAATAATTAACCAAATCAAATCAAATCAACTTCAAATATTTATTCAACGATAAACACATCCATTAAATATTTATATAATTTAATAAACATTAAAAATTTACAATTAAAATCTGGATTGTTACAATTGAAACCTTTGAACAACTATAAAAATCTCATGTAAGCGTATACATGAAAACATATGAACACCATATATGCATATAAATTCACAATCATGAAAATATAATTTTACAAAGAGTAAATACAAAACATCCGAATTTAGTATAAATGTTAGTTTGATACGTTCCTAGGTTGAATTAGGAGAAAATATGGAGATGGTGAAAGCTTTTCTTTTGTTTTCTCAAGGTTTCCCTTCCTCTTCTTCTTCTCCTCTGTATTCTCTCTTCTTCTCTTTGTTCCTCCTTTCTATTTTACTAATACGTAATATAAACTGATATATGATAATATAATATATGTATACTTATAATGCCTATTAAAATACAACATGAATACATATATAACTGATGTCAGTTATATTATTTGAAAATCAAAGGCCATAAGGCTTGTTTGCCTAAACCACTTTAAAAAGTACTAACTTACAACCCTTATGCCTTGTTTGGTAAAACCACTTAAAATAATGACTTAATCATTTCTTAAACCTTGTTTGGCAAAACAAGATTAAAACAAGAATTTTAAAAGCTCTAAGGCTTTGTTTGGTAAAACCAAATTAAAACTCTTTTAATTTATTTTCATAAGTCATTTATAATATAGTTTATTGTCCCACATTGTTTGCTTGGATTTCCATATCCAATCTTAATTAAATAAACTAATTGCTACATACTAAATAAATTTCCCATGTAACCAAATATCACAAAATTATAATCTCATTATAATTTTATTTAATAATTAATATATCAGTTTAATTATTAAATTACGACAGCAATATATCAACTCATGTAATCTTTGACAACTCTCTAACAGTTAAATTATATTAGAGTATTATCTAATAAATTTAATTCATAAATATATACTAACAACAACCACATAAATAAAATATTTATTTAATTTAATAAATATTTTAAATTACAAATAAAATTTTGGATTGTTACATGATCAGATTGAGCTATGAAATGATAAATAATCTGTAGCAACTAAGTGGCTATAGCCTGATGCTATAAGAGACGGTACTATGAAATGGTACAAGATAAACTCATGAGGAGTTATAAATGATGAGATATGAAAAATTCGTATTGAGCAAAGAGCAAGTTAAGAGTGAGATAGAGTTAAGTGGGATTTCAATTGAGGACTTATGTGAGAGCTGAGTTGTACAAACATTTGTATGGGCGGAGGCTTTGTGCTCGTACTCAGTTCCTCATAATGATAATCAATAGAATATCGGTGTCGCGCTATCGATATGCTTATAGTGAGAAGGTGATTCTTTTTTTATATCATATTTGATAGATAAAGACTACTAAGATTAAGATATAGAATATTAAGATTAGGCGTGAGTTCTTAAAACTCATGCATATGGTAAGTTCGGACTCATAATCATGTGGTATGTTTTGAACTCTTCAGCGAATGGATGCCTATGGTCTGACTAGGATAAGTTCTTAAAATCATATTATTGTGCCAAGTTCCTGAACTCCCAAAGTGTGGTAAGTTTGATGAACTATACTAGGTATAGAAAACTTCTTAGGTAAGAATTAAGAAATTTGGTATAGTAAGCATTGATGGTGTTAGAGATTGATAGAATGAAGCAATGGAGTAAAGATTGAAGTTGATGGAGAAACAAGAATTTTCTAAATCTTCTGGCTCTGCTAGATTTTCAAAATTGATTGACTTCGTGTTAATGTTTGCACTTCTATTTTTCTTAAAAAATATTGGATCATGTGATTGAACCAATGATGTTTAAAAACAATACCGGTATTCATATGTCTATGCTAATTATTTCGGCTAAGATAAAAATGATTTGAAAATTTTGAAAATATATTTCTAACCATGTGCATCATTTGATATGGTGTAAAAATGTTAAACGATGGAGTCATCAATGCAGTCGAACCTAGTGTTGGTTGTGATCAAAAGATCGTCAGCCCACTATGGAATGTCGTTACAACACACTACGTTGTGGCCCAACATAATGATACAATAGACTGACCACCTAGTGTACGCGTGGAGGGTATTTTTAGTCTTTCTGATTGATAAATACTCTGGTTTGCACTGTGAAGGATTTTGTTGAAGCATTAGTAAACCTGGAAAAGAGTTCACGGTTTTGTGACCCCTCAGCATAATTTGGAATCTGAGTTATTCATAATACTTCTCGATTATTGAAAAACCGTGGAAGATTCTTATTCTTATGAAGGATGAATGTAGTAAGTAGAATGTTCATTAGAAAAGAAAAAGTGGTAGAATGCATTTGAGAAAGTCATAATAATAAAAACTTTCGAAAAGAGAATGGATAAAATTATTCAAAAGAATATGTAATATTCAGAATAGCACCGAGTAGAGGAAGTTTTGGCGATTCCGAGGACAGAATCCTTATAAGGGAGAGAGGATGTAAGAACCCGAATTTTCAAAAAATATTAAAATAAGAATTTAATAAATAAAATTCTTAAAGCATGAGAAGGGTTCGAATAAGAATATATATATATATATATATATATATATATATATATATATATATATATGTGTGTGTGTGTGTGTGTGTGTGTGTGTGTGTGTGTGTGTGTGTTGTGAGGTATGTGGTATGGTGTTTCATGGGGTAATATAAACTATGCAATCAGTGATTTCTGCGTTTAATAAATATATTATTATTATATATTTGTTATTTATATATATATATATATATATGTGTGTGTGTGTGTGTGTGTGTGTGTGTGTGTGTTGTGTGAGGTATGTGGTATGGTGTTTCATGGGGTAATATAAACTATGCAATAAGTGATTTCTGCGTTTAATAAATATATTATTATTATATATTTGTTATTTATCAAAGAGGCGAGTTATTTGAAGTAAATAAGATGGATAAAATTTTATCTATCGATATTAAATAATTTATGTGAAATTATTTTATCATAGTAAGTTGGTGACATTTAATATCTTTGATAATCACCAATTTTTTGAGTACATGTACGAGTAAGTATCAAGTCTAAGGCAGTGCAACTGTACCCTTTAATGATGGATGTATAGGAGATGGGCTAAACGGTTCCTTCAGAGAGCGGAGGTATATACGAATTAATAACTGATCTAACTCACTATAAAAACAGTGTAGACGAGACGGAAACTAATTTGTTGGTTGTTAGTGAAAAATCACTCAGTGTACTATATTGAATACTATTAAAGACTCAATGTGTGGTAGGTTTAGACTTGTATATATGTACATTGTTGACGAGAGAAGAAAATCGATATATCTTTAGATAAATATTGGTCAGAGATTTATTGATTAATATTGAGATATGATTAAATGTATAGATTGAAGAAATTGTGTTGAGATAATCTATAGAAATGAAAGAGAAATAATTATAGTATATTTCTAATAAAGGATATTAAAATAAATTCTAGCATTTGATTATTTTAATAAAAAGGGGAATATTATTTTTATATTACCTTATATAGCTTTGTACGAGGTAATGTGTGTGATTAAGTAATATGGTAAATATATTAATATATATTTTTGCTATATAAGTTGATGGAAATAATTTATCATAATAAGAAATAAACTTTTTTTCTATATAGAGTGTGTACGTGTGTCGTGCATGTAAATATTTGAATAATACATAGATATTATATTAAAAGTAATATCTTGAGAAAATGAGTAAATCATTTTATTATGATTTGTTCCTATATTTAGAGAAAACATGATATAAATATCTTATGTTATGTTATGACGAAATACATAATTTTGATTATAGTAATGTATTTCCAAAAGGGTTAGAGTTACAAAAGAAAACTAAGTTATTTTAATAACTTGAGTTATTATATTACCGCGAATGTTATAAAGAATATTTAAATATTTCCATTCACGATATATTTATATATGTGAACCCTGTGATATAATAGTTCAATGTAAATTAAAAATATTATAAATAGAAATGTGGTGGGAAATGAATAAGTAATGAGAATGAGAATAAACTTCATGTAAGCTTGTGAGATATGCCTAGTGTGGCAAAGTGATGGAATAAGCATTCATTCAATAATTTAATGAATAAATAATTGAAGGAATTAATTTGTATGTGCAGTGATTAAATATTATATAGTAACTGCACCTATATGATATGAAATGAAGTGTGACACTTCAATGATAACTATATAATATAGAAAACTATATGGCAAAGCGGAATGAGTCATATTAGTTACATAAATGGACCTATGTGACAATGTGTTATGTGTGGTATATTAATATGTACTTTATGAAGGATATTAAATTAAGCTAAATAAATAATTATTGTTAATAATTATTTCAAGAATTAACTGTAATTGAAATAATAAAGTTCATGATAATCTGGTGTGACACTACTCAATTAAAATATATTTGGTACTGTCAAATGTACATTGATTATATAAATGTAAAGGATACATGTAAACATATATGGATGTATAAGGGAGGTATTTGAATAAATATGTAAAGAGACAAGTATGTTAGCATTATGTACAAGTGAGATTATAAAATGTAAGATGTTGCAATAGACCACTCCCATGACCCTTAGAAATGCTGAAAATTGGAGTTAAATAAGCTTTCTAGATAGCTCATATGATAGTAATGATAGTTAGCCCAATGCTAGGGTATAATGAATAGTAGTAGTTAGTGGGAGTTAGCCACCAACTCTTCTTTGCCCCTTGTGTAATGACCATAGGAGGGTAATAGATTGGCTATGAATAGAGACCATTAAATTAATGGTAGTATATAAGCTATGAGAACATATAATGTAATGATATTACATTATGACCATATTATAAGATGTAATGTTAAGAATAATATTAATTGGTGAGATTATGTTATTATAAGTTTGTGGACTATTAATTACTAAGTTCATATAATTATGTCTTGTGTGGCATAACTAGGGAAGTTAAATCAAAGGGAGATTTAATGGGAAGTATTAAAAGAAAATAAATGGTGAGTTAATAAATAATTGATATTAATTATCATTATGATAATTGAGTATATTTGTGATGATAAATTTTATGGAAAATGATGGATTAAGAATATCCAACTATTTTATAATTAGCCCAATTAAAATATTAATTAGAATAAACCAATGTACATGGATTATATAATTCTATGTGAGTGGGTGTATATGTATGCACATTTGGGGAACAATATCAAATAAACCTAAGTATGCTAGTAGTAGTTTTGCAATGTTGAGTATTAGGAGGGAGTGTCCCAAATTGTGTGTCATTTTTCCATTCACGTGAAATACAAAAAGGCTAGTTAGCTAGCTTGCTTCTTCTTCTCAAACTCATAGCTTCCAAATGATGAAGAGGGGAGTGGGCTAAATAGTGATAAGGAATTGATATCCCACCAAATCTCAATGAACCAGTAGTTTCTCCTTTCTTCCTTTGGTTTGATTCATGGAGTAAAACTCAAACTTGGTCCATGGTTTTTCTATAAATGGAGACCCCCTTCTTCATTCTTCACATTTAAAATTCTATGAATTTTAGTGAGTTAGGGGTTGAGAAGTTAGGAGAAATCAGAAGTTAAGAATCAAGGATTGTTAATTTAGCTTCAAGAGGTATAATTCTTAAACCATGTTCTTAGATTTATAAGTTTGATGAAATATTAGAAATATCATAAATACTTGTTATTTTAGTCAAAAAATTGATGATTGAAACATGCTATAATCTGTAAATTGATGCTAGACATTGTTAATATGGTTGAATTCGAAATCAAAGAAAGTTAAACAAAGTGATTTGGTCAAGTAACGAATCCGTAATGAAGAGAATCGCTAAATGTGTTAAACTTTAGAAAAATGGCATAAATCTTGAATTGATTATTGAATTTGAGTATTTATATGTTTGGAATTGTGAGAAACATGCTAGGGATGTTTGGTAGTAAATTTATATCAATTGGGTATCATTACATTATTGTTGGGTTGAAATTTGGCTTGTTGGTTCTTAGCAGGGGAAATGAAATTTTCCAAACTGCAATAGTTATGCCCGCCCCGACCGGGGGGGGGGGGGTGGTCCTATAATGACGGATGTTATCTATTTTGGTTGTTTTATACAAGAAGTCCTAAACTGACCTAACCTAACTTAACTTAAGGAGCATACATAATCCTTAAACATGTGTCAACGCGTATTGCAAGATATTTTAGTAGGTTTGGAGTTTGAATTACAATCTTTTGAAAGAAGAGCTAAAAGGAGAAAACTATGTTTAGAAAACCTTACGCATTTTTGAAATCTAACATTTTGAGCATGTATTCGCAACTTAGTTTTATAAATACGTATGAAATGTGAATTCAACGTACCTTTCATGCTTAGTTTGTTTGTCATGAAATTTTAAGATTTGGAAACCAATTGAGTTGAAAACTTAACGACTTGTATTGTGAACTTTTGAACAACTATAATAGGATGCCTTATGCCTATAGACATGACGAATATATTCATCATCTAGCTAAGCATGAATTGGACCTTTCAAGTGTGTGATAAATGTATATGAATGTTGATGTCAAGTACGGATGGTTAAGGTATACCTATATGTACGTAGCTATTCTAAGAGTATGATGAGAAAGTGAAATGAAGGTTTTACAAACTTAGTTAGGAAACGATGTAATATTTATTATTATATTAATAACGTATGAAATGTATGACTAATGAATATGAATCCATAATTATATAACTGTGTAGGAATACACGCAGTGCAGATAAGCTTTAAGTAGTTAAGTCGTAGTTGATAAACTATAAATCAGGCAAGTCTTTCAGTTCCTATTTGATATATGAATTCGATAACTGTTAGTTGAGCTATATTATGCTATGCGAATATATGAAATGCATATGAGATATGTATGAAAGTTTAAAATTGATCTTTGATGATATGCTTATGAAGTAAATCTCTATGCCTGTTATGTGAGAAGTAACAGACGTAGTAAATATTAATTGATTATTAATGCATGAACTGAGTATGTTTTTATATGCTATGTGATGCATGAAAACTGTTAGAATTGCTAAGCTGTCGAGCTCACCCTTACAAATAATCACTTTTGCAGGTTAAGGACTCACGGTAAAAATTACGTGCTACTTGATTGATAGAGTTCAATAGTATCGAAGGGGATTGAATTATTTATTTAAAATATATACTCTTGAGCCATGTTTAGGTTCTAGGAGATGTACATAATAGTAGTTTACGATGCCTAATACATGTTGAGTTGTAAATTGTACTATATGATGCATAGAGGAATTCGAATTGAGATGTAAAAATTTATACAATAATTCAAATAGAATGAGTCATAACATAATTTGATTCAGGGATATGTAATTGATTCAAGTTAAGAAATCATTAAAAGTTTTTTTTTAAAGAAGATTAAAAAAGTTTAAATTAATCCGCATATTTTAATATCATCGAATATGATGTAAGACAGGAATGGTAAATGACTAAGATTTGAAACTTATAAAAGTCTGGGATCATTATATAGATCCTGGAAATGGAAAGAATTTATATTCTAAATTGTAATAAGTAAAGTTATATTCATTAAGTTATGAATAAAAGATATAGATAATTTTACGATAGTAGTATTGTGACGGACCGGATCTGAGGTTCGAAGGGACCTGGATTTGGGGGCGTCACAGGTTGGTATCAAAGCTGTAGGTGTAACAACTGAGAAAATCGAATTAAATGTAAAATAATTTTATTTGAATAAATAATGAATAAAATTATAATATATGTTATTTATAACGAGTAAGCAAGATGAAGGTTGTTCTATAACCTAAAAGTGGTGTAATGTCATAGTATTCTGGATACGTGATAGAATTAAGGTGTTTCAATTTCCAAGACGAAAATAAAAACTTTTCGAGAAATTCTCTGAAAAACATCATTCATCCATTTCTGCTCAGGAATTATTTTTGAATTTTCGGGAAATACGTAATGATAGAATGATAAGGGAGGATGTATTATGTAATAATAATTTAGTTATGACGAACACAAATTTTCACCTGCGTACTAAGTTTGAGAATGTTAAGGAAAGTAAAGATTTGAATGAATGATGATCGTATAATAAGAAAGTATTATATGAGGCAATGAATATGAGTATGATACGAGGTATTGTACTAGTATATACAAAAGATGACATAACGTATATGATGAATGATCATACAAATTAGTATACGAGAAGAATACGAAGATTATACATTAATAGCTTAAGCCAATTGTAATGGACTAGTAGGATTTGTGTATGAATTGAGCAAGCCCAAGTGAAATCTTGTTAAGGCCCAAATATTAGTAATGCAAGCCCAATGTAAGGCCCAAAGTTAATAAAATCTAAGCCCGAACCAAGAACCGGACCCGTGGATCGAACTGATAGGTCACCAAGTGAGAAAAACCCACGGGCCAACCCATGTGGCCCCCCATAGGTGAGTCATGGCTGGCCACCTTGATGGCCAAACAAATGATAAGGTTTGTGTTGGGCAAGTAATGAATAGTAAAGAGGTGGAAAAGTTTGGAGGTGGGATGGCTAATTGACCATAATGCCCTCACTTTGAAAATCTTATAAATAGAGAGCTTGTTGCTTCATTTGTTGCCTTGTTCAAAAACACCAACATCTTAGCACAATTATATTGAGAGAAAAGTGAGAAGTGCCTTGCAAATTCAAGATGAAAAGAAGAAGAATCAAGTTAAGAACACAAAGGTAAGGAATCCTAGACCATTATTCTTCATCTCTTCAATTGTAGTTTCATAGAGAAGTAAATATTTGTGGAGCATGTGTCATAAGGAGTAACAAGGATGGCTATTAGTGGACTTAAACCTTAATAAACCATGTTATAAGTGGAATCATAATCATAAAATTATGAACTAATGAAGAACATTTGAAAATTTGTCATTTTGTTGTTGATGGACAAGTTTAAAACCATCATGTATAGGATTAGATGAAATATGTTTGGTTAGGATGATAGATGTATGTAATGAATCCATTTTGAACGGTGTAAAAATCTCAAGTAACGAAGTTATGGCGAAATTTACGAGATTAGACGATAATAATTGAAATCGTGAAATTCTCGGAATAAAAGTCAAAAGTTGTCGTTTAACTCGCAAACCTTGGTTTTTGATGGCGTATAGTATAACTTTGCATTTTAGAGTTGCGAACTCGAGAATGGTCTAATTTTGACTTAAAACGAAGAAACGAGCTATGAACGTTCACGAACGTTTAACGAACGCACAATAAAGAACTTAAACGACGAATTATGTGCTAACGGATTTGAAAATGTAAGATGTCCTAATAAAATTGTAGTACACAAGATATGTGAGATACCAGCTTTTGAACGAGCCAATTTCGATTTATAATGAGTAAGTTATGATCCCAGAAAGGATTGTAGTGGAAAAACTTAGAAATTTTCTCTGAGGCAGGGTCGGCGCCGCAGCGCTGCCCAAGGTTCTAAAGTTGGCGCTGCAGCGCCAAGACGAAACCCTAACCCACTGTTAAGTGGCTCCGCAGCGCGGTCCATAGTAAAGGATGTGGTGCCGCAACGTCGAGACCCAGACATTGACACTGCTAACTCGCGCCGCAACATGAGCCATACAAAGGAAGCTGGCGCCGCAGTGCCAGTACTAGGAAAAAAATAGCAAGGAATAGCAATGAATGTAAAGAAAATGTAAGTTGATTGAAGGTGAATTATTACCTTAATTAACTTAAAGTGACATCATTAAAGATGGATATTAACCTTAAGTTTAACGATTAAAGGTTGACGAAAGGTTACTTGAATGTAAACACAAAGTAATAAGATAAACCATAACGAACGTTAACCAATCTAATGAATGATTAGATTAAGAAGAAGGGTAAGATAGATTAGTGACCATACATGATTGTTTATAATCTAATGTGGTATGTTATGTAATTATGTATTGTAGAATCCTTAAAGACTCAAAAGAAAACTGAATTAACTGTAGAACATTGTCTATGTTCTTTTTGGACAAGCTTTGTGATTCATGTATCTTACGCATGAATTGATGTATAACGAAGCTGAAGCCAATTCCTTTGGCTAGACTTAATGTGTTTTAGGGATTTAATTATAATCTATCAAAATATTATCGATGTTGCTATCTTTTGCCAATTATTTTGGTATGGATTTCAAAGAAAGACTGAGTATGAATAAATAAATATTTTGTCGTCAAACGACATGCACGTAAGGTTGCCAAAAGTTAAACGTAGATACGTTTAATGAAGTAGTGTTGTACAACATAGAGTACTATAGGCTGATCACCTAGACGTGCTCTTAAGAAATGTCGGACTTACGGACTTGGTGTCAGGTTGTCATTTTCAAAGAAAGAATGAAATGCTCAAGGTTTTGGACCAAAATTTATGTTTAACATATGTTGTTCATTGTTAAACATTTTTAAGAAAAGAGAAGTACTATTTTGAATTATCTGTACACTACACCAAAAATGGCCTATAGCGAAGGAAATTTTGTGAAGGAATTTATTCCTTCACATGAGGAGTTGTTTACTGAAGGAACAGTGAAGGAAAAAAGTATAGTGACAATATAGTTATTAGAGAAAGAAACATCCTTCACAATTTATATTTTTTTCCTCGTAAAATTGGGGCGATAGAAAGATTTTCGGAGCCAATTTATGATGAAAATTTGCGAGGAAAAAATCTATTTAGGGAATGAATTATTACTCACTATATATCATTATTCAGAAGTTTTTTGCGAGGGATAAAATCGGTCGCTATCTTATTCTAAATATTTTTTTTAATTAATTGTGGTGAATATAAATACCTTAAATTTTTTACAATAGTAAATTTAATTTTAATAACACTTTTTAAATAACTTACAATATCAACTATTTACTTTAATAAACTATAAAGTAAATAACTTTACACTATATTAAACTTTAAAATTTCTCTATAAAAGTTTATTTTTATAATCATAATTAAATAAAGTTAAAGTTAAATAAAAATAAAATTAAATAATCCAATAGACTTTAAATTTTATTTTAAGTATATATTATTAATCCAAAAAAGTCTTTTGGAGATCAATTTAAAGTAGCTTTATTTTTTGGTATTTTATTTAATATTCAGTTAAATAACAATTTGGGAGGGCTTTAATTAAGAAAGACTTTTGAATTATTTAATTTCATTTTTAATTATTTCAGTACTAAACCATAAGAAAAAATAAAAAAAACAGGACTTTTTTTCACAATTAAACAGGCCGTCACAATTCCGGTGATGGCCAAGGCCCGTATCGGCCATTTCGTGGAGGCCCAAATCCTTGAAGCAATTGGCATTGATTATATCGATGAAAGTGAAGTTCTTACCCTTGCCGACGACGAGAATCACATCAATAAGTATAATTTTTGGATTAAGTTCGTTTGTGGCTGCCGAAACCTTGGGGAAGCACTCCGACGAATCCGTGAGGGTGCGGTGATGATTCGAACCGAAGGCGAGGCTGGAACTGGGAACATAATCGAAGTCGTTCACCATGTTCAACCTGTAATAAGGGATATTAGGGTGTTGAGGAACATGGATGACAATGAGGTTTTCACGTTCGCCAAGAAAATCGCAGCTCCACTAGTACAAAACAGTAAATAAACAACACTTAAACAACAATGTTTTTATAAAAATTATTGTGGTATTTTTTTTCACAATATTTTTTAACAAAACGTTGTAGATACATATAAAAAAACGTTATCTATTTATAAGAAATTTTTTTGATTTTAAATAGATAACATTTTTTTTTAAAAAAATGTTATCTATGCCAAAAATACGGAGCTTAAAATAATTGGACTCTGCTTCATGTTGCTTCGCTTCACGGTAACCACCCCCTGTTCTAGTATTAATAATCGATGTAGTAATTGATAAATAAAAGCACTTTTCTAATTCTCTCTCTCCTCTCTCTGGTTAGGGTTTGTGACTTTGTAGCGAGAGAGGTCAATGATACACCTATTGTTCATGTTGATGTTTGACGAAATGGCGGGGATTCTGCTACTGTTATTTAGAACCCCTCTGCGAAAGCTTCTGATTATGGGTTTGGATCGTGTTAAATGAGGAAGGACACCGCTCGTCGTCAAATTCATCGCCGCCACAGTCTTCGTCATCATGATGTACACCGTTTACACCATTAGATAAATCCAGACCCGTCCGATGGAAGCCCTTAACCCTACTAATCATGTCCTCTTGGCTGTCTGTATACTAATAATATAGGCTTAAGACTTGGCTGAGCTATATGTAGAAGCTGGAGTTTTGTGTGAGATGCAAGCTCAGAGCTGCTATAACATCCAAAACACAATTTCATAACTCTTTTCTTCCTTCTCCTTACAACTCGTCATCTCTCCTCCTAGAATTTTTGTTTCCTCAAATTCAGTAAGAACAGAGAAGAAGCATAAGCATTATATTGTGTGGTGTAGCTAGAATCAAGACTAAGGGATAGCAAGGATCTTACAAACAAGCTAGCTAAGGTATTATAATTCATCTTTGCTATGTTTCTATTAAATTCCAAACATGAACAAATTGACTGATATATGTTTAGTAGTAAGTTATCAAATTTATGTAAACTGATTATGGGGAGCAAAGTAAATCTTGAATTCTAATTGGATATAAGCAATGAAATTTCTATATGGGGTAATCATATGAAAGTCTAGTACAAGTTACGTTAAAAACATAAGTCATGATTGGTAAGCAAGCTATGTAACCTTATATGTATTGATTATTCATATATGTGGCTGATATGAGACTATTCTTGTGTGGAATAGAGTAAAGGAGATAAGCTGGGCTGTGAGGAGTAATAAGGTGGAAAAAGGAGGTTAGAATTCAAATCAAACCTCATGAAATCTGAGTTTTAAAAGAATGCATGCTACTTATTCGATAAAAGTCCTAAATGGACTATTTTGAATAAAAATCAAATATTAGGCAAAACTAAAGCTTAGGCTTGATTTATATAGCATATGTGATCATAATTAGAGTGTTTGAGTATGTCAAGTTAGAATTTCAAGCTAAAACGAAAAGTGGAAACTAGTAGGTCAAGCCATTCTTGACCACTATTTTAGGCAACAAACTAATTGAGGGTAGTTTGTTTGAGAACAAAATTCTGAGTAATGCTTAAGTGGACCTATTTTTTCAAAAAAGAAATGGCTCAACTGAATGAAGAAACATAGCATGTGTCATTCATCTAGTGTATATTTGTTCAATAGCATAACTCAATCCTCAGAGAAGAAGAAGCCAAGATGTGTATCATTACACCTGATTAGAATTGAATGCTTTACATAACTTCATACATTTCTAACTGAAAATCAAAGTATGCACGTACTTTATATCTCACAGAATGCAGCTATGTTATTCGATACAAAGTATAAAAATCATTTATTGTCATTATTTCTTTGTTGTTGATGTAATTTGTAGTTATATTTTATGTTGTTATTGCAATTGCTCACATGTTCACCTAGTGCGTGCAGCTGCTAATGGTGTTGTTATTGCGACATAAAAGAAGTTACCATCTATATTGGTTGATGAAACATCTGTGAGTTCATTTCTCTAGCCACAATTATAGTTTACTTGGTCTAATGTGTAGCAAACGTGTAATAATTTTTATTTGTTTGAAAGCATCGCTTCAGTAGTGTCTAACAGCTGCTACCGTTTAATCTTGAGGAGTTTAATCATTTAGGTTGGGTTTGTTTCCGCAAAATCTTTTTTACTTCTGAGATATTTATCATACATGCTCTCATGAATTAATATTTACTTGTTTTTTAGGGAAAAAGTTTGAAGTATTAGAAAATGCTGCAGAAAACTATTATGATGTCCTAGCTGAAAATCGGAAGCTGCATAATGAGGTCCAAGATCTAAAAGGTGCCACTGCTTATTTTTGCTTTTTTCATGCTTGCATATGAGTAAGTTTTTATGTATTGTTTGAATTTTGTTGAATAGGAAATATTAAAGTGTATTGTCGGATAAGGCCATTTCTTCGTGGACAAAAGGGAAAACAGTCGATTGTAGAACATGTAGGTGAAAATGGGGAGTTAATAGTTGCAAATCCATCCAAACAAGGAAAAGAAAATCAGCCCTCGTTCAAGTTCAATAATGTCTATGATCCGGCTGCAACTCAAGGTTTTTAATCTTTACATTTGTGGTTTGTTTATGCTTCTATTACAGTTAGTGCAAAACTGATTATGATGCTTGCTATCAGATTTAGATTTACACAAATATGTGTCATCACTTACAATCATTATTTTGAACGTTGACAGTGAATGTATATTCAGATACCCGACCCTTGATACAGTCAGTATTGGATGGATACAATGTATGTATGTTTGTATATGGCCAAACTTGATGAGGACATGGCATGCGTGGACTCAAACAAGACTAAAGGGACGTGGGGATCAAGCAAGGCTAGAACAAAGAGGTTCAAACAAGGTCTCAATGGACTAATCCAAGATGTTTGGGCTGAAACGAACGCAAAGAAATTTAAGGAGGAGGCTAAAGAGCATGAGACACAAATTTGAGTCACTTTAATTGGGTCAATCTAATACAAGCCCAATCCTAATTTTCTTAGCAAAGTCCACATACAAGACTAAAGGAAATCCCACGAGGCGAAGGATTTTATTTATTTATTTATTTTATTTGGATTCTTAATTTTAAATTCTATTCTAGTTAGGATTTCTTTTTAATTAGAATTTCCTTTCCAAATTAACTTCTATTTCCTTATAGAAATTAGGGTTATAGTTTATAAAGTCCTATTAGGATTTGGATTGTTTTGAGTAGTATAAATAGAGGTCCAAGTTGATGTAATCAAATACATTATTTATTATTCAATATATTTGTGAGGTTATTCTCTACTTTTGGTTCTTTGAAGAATTCTTAAGTATTTTTCTTAGTTATTTCTTTGAGATTCAATTTGACTTATCATACAACAATTCATAGTTGTGTGTGGCGTCTTCTACCGCATCAATCGTCGATTGTACCGAGATTATCGTTTCAATATAACCGAGGGGTTAAGGTGTCGTTGGTGTCCATTCAACGCAGATTTCTGAATGCGAGCAATTATACCAAGATTACCGTCTACATATAGGCGAGGGGTTAAGGTGTTGCAAACAATTCTCCCAACAACTGTGCTAGAAACGATTCGGGCGACGACCACCTCACGCAAGCGTGCCGTGGAGTCTATCATTTGGTATCAAAGCTAAGCCTTTCTAGCGAGTTACTTATCTTTAATTTTCTGTCGAAATATATATTGTAAAAAAAAAAAGAAAAAAAATACAAAAAAAAAAGAAAAAAAGAAGAAGAATTCATATTCTATTTTCATTGTGCTAACCAAACTTGTAGCACACCATCAAATCATCAAATTCCAAAGAAGAGTTCATATCGTTTCATCATCATCAATTCTGAAACGAAGCTACAATTTACAAATCTGAAGCATACAAGTGGAGTACAAGACAATCGATCGGTGATTTTGTGGTATTCTGATAGTTACACCATCTATATTTTTGTTTCGTGATAAGTAATTTTGAATTGATTAGTAAAACCAAGAATTTTGCTAGGGAATTCAATAAGAACCTATTAGAGAGAATATTTGAGGTAAAAGGCTTAGTGGTAAGATTAATTGAGGGTAAAAGCCAATTTATTGAGAGTATACATGAGTGAACCATTTATTCGAGCGAAACACGTAAGGGAGTGATGAGGAAAAAGTATGTGCAATTCGAGATTGGCCGAGTCCAACCAATGTGAGTCAAGTACGAAGCTTTCATGGACTCGTAAGTTTCTACCGACGCTTTGTTCGGAATTTTAGTGAGATTACAGCACCATTGACCGAGGTCATCAAGAAAAGTGTAGGCTTTAAGTGGGGTGATGAACAGGAAAAAGCATTTAATTTGATTAAGGATAAATTGACAAATGCTCCTTTACTTATTTTGCCTAACTTTACTAAAACTTTTGAGATTGAGTGTGATGCTTCAGGTTTAGGGATTGGAGCTGTGTTGATGCAAGAAGGGAAACCAGTGGCGTATTTTAGCGAAAAGTTGAGTGGTGCAGCTTTGAACTATCCTACATATGACAAAGAGATGTACGCGTTGGTTAGAGCTTTGGAAACATAGCAACATTACTTGTGGCCTAAGGAGTTTGTGATCCACACCGATCACGAATCATTAAAATATTTGAAAGGTCAACACAAGTTAAACAAAAGGCATGCACGATGGATGAAATTTATCGAAACATTTCCATATGTTATTCGATATAAGCAAGGTAAAGAGAACGTCGTTGCAGATGCTTTATCTCGCATGTATGTTTTATTAAATACTCTTGATACGAAATTGCTTGGGTTTAAACGAATTAAAGAGTTATATGATAATGACCTTGATTTCGGTGAAGAGTTTAAAACTTGTGAAAAGAATGCTGTGGGTAAATACTTTAGAATTGATGGATTCTTGTTTCGTGAAAATAAACTATGTATTCCTGCATGTTCTTTGCGTGAGTTGTTGGTGAGGGAGTCACATGGGGGTGGTTTAATGGGACATTTTGGTGTTGATAAAACTTTTGCTGTTTTGAAAGAACATTTTTATTGGCCTCATATGAAACGAGATGTGGAAAGAATATGTGATAGATGTATTACTTGTCGCCAAGCTAAATCTCGTGTTCAACCCCATGGATTGTATACACCATTGCCTATTCCTAATGAACCTTGGATTGATCTTTCTATGGACTTTGTGTTGGGTTTACCTAGGTCTAAGCATGGTTATGATTCGATATTTGTGGTCGTGGATAGATTTTCAAAAATGGCACATTTTATTCCATGTCATAAAACTGATGATGCATCTCATGTTGCTGATTTGTTCTTTAGGGAGATTGTGCGTTTGCATGGTATGCCTAAAACTATTGTTTCTGATAGAGATACAAAGTTCTTAAGTTACTTTTGGAAGACTTTGTGGTGTAAATTAGGTACTAAACTGTTATTTTCAACTACTTGTCATCCACAAACTGACGGTCAAACTGAAGTAGTAAATAGGACTTTGTCGGCATTGTTACGGGCTATCATTAAAAAGAATATCAAGCAATGGGAAGAATGTTTACCACATGTTGAGTTTGCATATAATCGTTCTGTTCATTCAGCTACTAATTTTTCTCCATTTGAAATTGTATATGGTTTTAATCCTTTGACACCGTTGGATTTATCACCGTTACCTGTTTCTGAATATACTAACATGGATGGAAAGAAAAAGGCTGATCTTGTTAAACAGATTCATGAAAAAGCCAGACTAAACATTGAACGGAGGACGGAACAGTACATTAAGCACGCGAATAAGGGACGACATCAAGTGATCTTTGAGCCCAGAGATTGGGTGTGGTTACATATGCGAAAAGAAAGATTTCCAGTTCAAAGACGGTCGAAATTGCTTCCGAGGGGAGATGGTCCATTTCAAGTTCTCGAGCGCATCAATGACAATGCCTATAAATTGGATTTGCCAGGTGAGTATAATGTTAGTGCCACATTTAACGTTACTGATCTAAGTCCGTTTGATGTAGGTGACGATTTGAGGACAAATCCTTTTCAAGAGGAGAGGAATGATGAGGACATGGCATGCGTGGACTCAAACAAGACTAAAGGGACGTGGGGATCAAGCAAGGCTAGAACAAAGAGGTTCAAACAAGGTCTCAATGGATTAATCCAAGATGTTTGGGCTGAAACGAACGCAAAGAAATTTAAGGAGGAGGCTAAAGAGCATGAGACACAAATTTGGGTCACTTTAATTGGGTCAATCTAATACAAGCCCAATCCTAATTTTCTTAGCAAAGTCCGCATACAAGACTAAAGGAAATCCCACGAGGCGAAGGATTTTATTTATTTATTTATTTTATTTGGATTCTTAATTTTAAATTCTATTCTAGTTAGGATTTCTTTTTAATTAGAATTTCCTTTCCAAATTAACTTCTATTTCCTTATAGAAATTAGGGTTATAGTTTATAAAGTCCTATTAGGATTTGGATTGTTTTGAGTAGTATAAATAGAGGTCTAAGTTGATGTAATCAAATACATTATTTATTATTCAATATATTTGTGAGGTTATTCTCTACTTTTGGTTCTTTGAAGAATTCTTAAGTATTTTTCTTAGTTATTTCTTTGAGATTCAATTTGACTTATCATACAACAATTCATAGTTGTGTGTGGCGTCTTCTACCGCATCAATCGTCGATTGTACCGAGATTATCGCTTCAATATAAGCAAGGGGTTAAGGTGTCGTTGGTGTCCATTCAACTCAGATTTCCGAACGCGAGCAATTATACCAAGATTACCGTCTACATATAGGCGAGGGGTTAAGGTGTTGCAAACAATTCTCCCAACAACTGTGCTAGAAACGATCCGGGCGACGACCACCTCACGCAAGCGTGCCGTGGAGTCTATCAAAACTGGTTCAGGGAAGACCTACACAATGGTATGAACACTTTCAATTTGATAATTTCAAACTTATAGTGCTGATGTTGTTTAGCATTTCTTATATGAACTTATGTGTTTCTGCAGATGGGCCCTGATGAAGCAACTGAAGAGGATTGGGGGGTTAACATATAGTGCTGATGTTGTTTAGCATTTCTTATATGAACTTGTTTTCCTTGATTTGCGCACACTTGGGATTGTGACAGCCTCACAATCGAATGGATTAGTTGTCCCTGATGCTAGCATGCAGACTGTCCAATCAACCTCGGATGTGTTGGATTTGATGGAAATTGGATTTAAAAATAGAGCTAAAGGTTCGACTGCCATGAATGAAAGAAGTAGCCGATCACACAGGTTCTTTACTATGAATAATAATATATTGTCTCTGAATTATTTGTCTCATATGTTTCTTATTGTAGTTATGTGAATGCATGCATGCATGCAGTGATCTAACAATTCATGCTCGTGGGACGGATTTGAAGACTGGTTCTTTCTTGTGGGGCAGTCTTCATTTGGTAGATCTTGCGGGAAGTGAAAGAATAGACCATTCTGAGGCAACTGAAGATAGACTTAAGGAAGCATAACATATAAACAAATCCTTATCTGCCCTTGGAGATTTAATCTTTGCGTTGGAACAAAAGAGTTCTCATGTTCCATATAGAAATCTCACTCAATTCCTTCAAAGTTCTCTAGGTATATCCTTATTGTCCCTTCCCTATTATTCTGGAGATGGTTGCCACAAATGAACCAGAATAGTATGAAATTTGCATACTTCTCTTTATGTTAAATCCTAAATTTTTGAGATATTTTCACAGTGATTTACAGCTGTTGATATCTCATTGCACATAATATATTAGTAAAGTTATGCGTCTACACAAATTACAGTCCTGTAGATCACTGTGTCTTTATTGGGACTCCATGAATCTGAGTTAGCTGATATGGTCAACATCGGTGGTCGTCAGGGTGGTTCCATTACTGCAGCTCTTTTCCTGAAGCAGATGACGTACACATTGATCAGTACACATTCAACACACTAGAGCACAAGTTCACCAGGCTCATTTTTTCTTATTCCTCATCTTATTGAAATTAAATTTTGGTGTTTCTTTTGCAGCAGGAAATTTCATGTCCAACCTTGATTTCCGTAAAGAAAATGATGATGAAGTGGACCTAACATGATGTACACTTCATTCTATCTAGTTCGTTGTTATTCTTTCAGTTTTCTTGTGTTAGTTATTAAATATTGTAAGTACTATGATCTTTGGGAGATCAAGACATAATAACAAATTTTATACTTATCGTGACTTGAGCATTATCTATTTATATATGGAGTATTAGTTTTAATTATTGGCTCTTTATGCATTAGTTTATCAATTAGTTTGAAATAGGTATGATATTTATATTAACTTGAAATATTAAATTTAATATTTATTATAGCAATTACTAAAAATAATAGTAATAATAATAAATATGAAATCATTGATTTGAAAATTAATTATAATTTTCAATGAATTTTGATTATTTAGCAATTAATTTTTTATTTATAAATTTATAATTTGTGAAGGAATTTTTCTCTCACTAATTTGAAAAAAGAATCTCAATTTATAATTAGTGAAGGAAAATATTCTCTCGTTAAATAAAATTGTTCTTCACAATATATTATTTACGAGGGAATGAAGTTATTCACTAATTTCAAATAGTCCTTCTTAAAATATTATTTGTGAAGGAAACCAATCTTTCACTAAATAACAATATTCCATTACTAAATACAATTTCTGAAGGAATAAGTTATTCACAATATATCCTTCACAAAAAACATTTAGTTATTACTTAGCGAAGGATACCCAATTGCGAGGAGGTCTAATGCGAACACTCGTGTGAAGGAAATATTTCTTCGCAATAAATCACTTGTGAGAGATATAAGGCCTTTAGTGAAGGATTTGTCCTTCACTAGAGGGCCATTTTTGGTGTAGTGGTAGTACTTCATAACTATTGATTCAGTTATAAAAGATATATGTATTCATATGATTCGAACATGTTGCTTAAGTGAAATTGTAATACTTGATGAGTTGTTATGCTCACTTTTACTTGCACTACAAGAAAAATGTTTATCAGCGACCGCTCATCAGCGACCGTATATAGTCGCAGATACATATCAGCGACCGCATACGGTCGCTAATAGGCATCGTACAAAATCTGGTCGCTAAAGCGCGCATCAGCGACCACTATTAGCGACCGCTATATCTGCGACAGATAAGAGCGACCGAAATGATAAATTCGGTCGCTGAGCTGAGTCAGCATGAACTATGAACATAGCTGACATGGTCCACGTGTCAGCGACCGGTATCAGCGACCGTATGCGGTCGCTGATAGTCTTAAATATTATATCAGTCGCTAATAAGTATCAGCGACCACATATGCGGTCGCTGATATGAAAAAAAATTAACAGATTTTTGTTGTTTTGCAAAATTCCTAAAAACCTGTACCTGTTTTGTACCTGCTTTATCCCAACCCACATACACAACAAGATAAGCAGCATACACAATAAAATAAACATCCATTGTACCCACCAACACATACACCAAAGAAGTTTCAAAACTAGTTTAAATAACATAACTAAATATACAAGTTATGAACATACAATAAGTTACAAAAGTGATATATATATAAAGCAGGTACGTCAAGCATCATCGCCTCCTTGATCACCCTGTAATTAACAAAATAATAAAATAAATTACAAATATATACTAACTATGTTAATATTGGTATATTACGACAATATATACAATAAATTGATTTTATACCTCGTCGCTATCCCCATGCTGTGATGCTGCTGCCGCCGCCACTGCTTTAGGTAACTCCTCAGGATCCAGAGCCCCCAGATGCCCACCCAGTATCGTCAGAAGATTTCGATCTTGACATATAGCTCTAACACAGTCAGCCGGAGTATGAACAACTGGATGGCTCGATGACTATGTAGACTGGGTGGAATAGCAGCCAGCCACTGAAGGATGGGCGTCGTCGTTGTCCTTGACCTTTAATGTAGTTCTTCTTCACAACAGATGCCCTCTCCCACAACTCTTGATCAATAGACGGATGTGGAGTGCCTTCAGGATAGCGTTCATTCAATAAACGCTTATAAGTGTCCTGTCATCATGTTAACAATTAAATAGTGAAAAATAAATTAATTCTGTAAGCATTGATAAACAAGATCAAGTTGTTAAAATTTATTACCGCTATCTGGATAGCCTCAGGCAGACCATCACGGGTGGCCACGTACACATCCAGCCAATGGATAGGTGTACCTTGAGACTGAGATTCCTATACAAAAAAAAGCATAATATTACTAAGTAAAAATGTGATATATTTTCTACAATTCATGATTTTAAACATATTAAAACTTGTAATTAAATACGTACTCGGGCAGTGATATGCTGCAACTGTGAAATACTACCGCCCTTGTATGTCCCTTTAGCCTTTTCGCCTTCGGGTACACCCGAGGATCTGTTGCTGGCGGCAGTCTTTCGTCTTTTCACCCAGCTCTCAGCCCTCCATTGAGCACACATCTCAGCCTATATGGCCTGGGTGCACCACCAGGGACTATGCTCGTGTATGTAATCTTCTCCCTGGCCTGGATGGTCGATCTCTGCATTGTGAAGGGCTTTTTGTCTTTCTTTATTCATATTATCTTTGGTGCGGACCGCGCACTTTTGCCAAAATAATGTCTGTATCACTGAAGCCTGCGCGTCCTCCCATCTATACTATTTCTGCAAATAAAACAACAATAAAAACATTACTAAATAATTATCCTTCGAATACTAAATAATTATCCTTTGTCATAATTAAAAAAACATACCTGAAATTCTGCCCAAACAGCATCCTTGTGGGCGATAGGTGTGCTCGCCCACGTAATCACAGGTGTAGGCCAATTCTGTAAACACAGCTGTGATATACACTTGACGATCTTATTATCTGAAAAATCACTATAATATACAACATCAATTAGCATATATTAAAGCAAATTATATCTAAGTTATAATACTCATGAACATTTTTCAAACTTATACTTAAAAAAAATTCGCCAGAGTCTCCCCTGTAATATAGACTAGCCACATGCACGACGACATGCATATATGGACATTTCTAGGCATCCAATACACAAACCAAGAGAAATATACAAACTTTCAATACAATATATAAGACCAAAACAATAACGATTGAATGCAAATTAAAGCAGTAAAAAATTCAAACCCATATACATTACCAATATAATATCAATCAAAACATTACCAATATATAATAAATGGAATCTTAAATGATATATGCGGGACGTACGTGCTATTCGGAGGAGGGCGAATCTGAATAAGAATCCGATCATCTGGATTACTAGGGGCCTTGGGCACATGATTAGGCCCCCTACCCAAGCCGCGCTTTTTCTGCGCTGCTTCAGAAGCCATCTGACAATAAACGTGTATATATGAGTCATGTTATTATGAGTCATGTTTGATTACATGTATATATGATAATAAACATGACAGTGATATAAACATGTATATATATGAATATAAAATGACAATAAACAAAAGTTACATTTAAATAGTTTAGTACATAAACATGCATGACAGTGATATAAACATGTATATATATGAATATAAAAAAGTGTAATGCTAAACATACATTTCAAGTGTCAGTGTCTGATTCAGAATCAATTTGTATACGTGTTGCAGATTTATAACCATCATCTGCTTCAGATTCAGTGTCAGATTCAGTCAATAACTCTTCCTCCTCAGTATCAATGTCATCTGACACAAGTATTGACTCAGGATCTAATTCATGTGGTTCATCTCCACCATCTAACTGGATTACTTCATTGTCATCCTCCACATTTATTATAGTTTGACTATGAAGCATCTGCTCTTGGTAAATCTCCCCATCAACTAATTCTACACGACTACGCGCGGGAGTATGAATTACAACTTGCCAATCTGTAGGCGGTCTATCCCTTTTCCTAACAGGACTAGGAGTGTAGTATACTTGTACGGTTTGAGTTGGTAAAACAAACGGTTCTTTGGAGTACGCAGACCTATGGAGGTCAATATCGACGATTCTATGTCTGTCAACACGTATCCCTTTTTCTGAATCAAACCAACGACACTTGAACAAGTGAATATGACCCCCGTAAGTGCCCTTGTACGATAACTCTATGATTTCCTCCAACTCCCCATAAAAGGCACAACCAAGCTCATTGTAACAATCTCCTTGGACACACACTCCAGAGTTCGTTGTTCTTTTACCGCACCCATATGCCTTTGTGTAAAATTCACAACCATTTATTTTGTAACCATTGCGGCTGACTTGGTCCCTGTCTGGTCCCATAGCTAGGACTTGTACATTAGCCGAAATCGTTGATACCTCAGTAAAAGCCTACAAAAACTCCAATAAGGCAATTCCCAAAAGATACTTCTCCGAACCCAGTTATGAGATTCGCCAAACCCATTGATTATGTTTGTGGCATCAACCTTACCAAATGGGATAACCGGCAATCTCATCACACGATCTCGCATCTCCGTTCCCGAAAATCGCAGTGCAGGCATATCATTGTCTACTTTCCCTTTCCTGAAATGTTCTCTATTTCTTCGAAACGGGTGATCTACCGGTAAGAACCGACGATGACAATCAAACCAACAAGGCTTTCGACCTTTTGATAGATTAAACGACTTTGTATGCTCCATACAATACGGACAAGCCAACTTCCCGTGTGTACTCCATCCAGCTAACATACCATAAGCTGGGAAGTCACTTATAGTCCACATAACCACTGCCCTAAGGTTAAAATTTGTTTTCGTTGCAACATCCCAAGTCTGTACTCCATCCTCCCACAATACCTTCAACTCGTCTATAAGAGGTCTCAAGTAAACATCTAAGTTCTTTCTAGGACTCTTAGGACCAGGAACCACGAGTGAAAGTAACAAGTATGGCTGTTTCATACACATCCAAGCAGGCAAGTTGTACGGAGTAACAATCACAGGCCAACATGAGTACAGAACAGCTGAGTGGCCAAACGGATTGAAACCATCAGTGGACAATCCAAGCCTCACATTTCTAGGTTCCAATGCAAACCCAGGATGTGCTATGTTGAAATCTTTCCAAACCTGCCCATCTGCGGGATGATTTAGTTCTCCATCTTTAGCTGGAGATTTCGCATGCCAACTCATATGTTCAGCTGTTCTTGAAGACATGTACAATCTTTTTAGCCGATGTGTTATTGGAAAATACCTTAGAATCTTAAACGGTATACTTGATTTTTTTGTAGTCACACCCTCTTTATTAGGCCTAAACCGATCATGACTGCAAAACGTGCACCTTGTCATCTGTTCATTTTCCTTATAAAACAACATGTAATCGTTGGGACATGCATCGATCTTTTGGTATCCAAGACCCAACTTCTTCACCATTTTCTTACAAAAATAATAGTTATCAGGCAATTTCTCACCGTCAGGCAACATACTCTTAATAGCCTTCAAGAGCGACACAAAACACTCATGACTCATGTTGTGATCAGCCTTGATGTTAAGTAATGTCGCCACTGCAGACAATGTAGTGTGTTTGGTGCAACCATACCACAATGGCTCGCTACCCTCGTCTAACAACTTAAAGAAGTCTTTGGCATCAGAATTCATAGGTTGCTCTCTGCCTTGTTCCCAATCAAAATTTGGCCCTACAATATCATGAACCATTTCATTCATACGATGAGTACTACTGCCCGAATTGTGTACTTGTGTGATGCCACCATCTCTTCTCTGCCCATGTGCCCACCAACATTCTTCGTAATTTCTCATGAACCCAAAAACAAGTAAATGATAGTTTACCATGTCTCTGTCCATATAATTTACATTCTTACACTTCAAACATGGACATCGTATCTGCGACTTACCATTCAAACATTCCGGTTGACTATACGCATACTCCAAAAACACCTGGCAACTAGCTCTAAATCCAGCTGTAGCAGCTATCTGGGCACTTGACTTTCGTCGTGCCATCCAACTACGGTCTGAATAGAGGTCCATGATTCTACGGTACCTATGTTGACATGAATTATTGTATTTCTTTGTTAGAAATTTACAATTCAGCTCAATCCCATTTATGATGCTTATAAATACATATAGATGTATATGTACATATATAACATGAGTGTGCATCATATATGATTATTCGGGAATTGAACAAGGATACATGCTAAAACAAATTTACACAGCTTGAGATCGACTACCCAAAAAGGCATGGTATATTGTTATCATCCTACATTTTTTAACTGACACCAATTCAGCTAGATCCCATTTATTGTTGAATACGAATGTATATCGAAATTCCTAAAAACTGTTTTTGACACTTCTCCATTTCTCCAATTTTGACTACTTGAATAGTCTGAGCATGTGTATTTTAGTTTCCTTAGGATACTTTTATGATCATCTCACTTTACTTGGTCATCTAGCCAATTTTAACCTATTAAAGCTCACTTTAGGCTCGATAATAGATCCTAACTTGATTTTCTTAGTAGCTTTGGTCATTGCAATGATTAGGAATCATCACAAGCATGAGTTAGCAATTTTATATGAGTTCCTTATAGTCTTATAAGATCAGGCACTAAAGGTCACCCAAAATAGTCCACTTTTGGGCTAAAAATGTGACTTTTCACAAGTTTAATGCCCAAAACAGTTTAGGCTTGGTTTCTTTAGCTTGTGTAGCTTACTTATGTCATATTATGACTATTGAAACTTGCCCACATGGTCTAGGTATGGGAATTCTATACTTAGGTCTTAGTTGCCACTTAAAGCTTACTTTTCATGACTTTTAAACATGAAATTTGGTCAATACACAACACAGACCACAACTAAGTTAAGGAACACCTTTTAAATGATATGTGTAGACAATATAGGGACTCCATACTGTCTTAAAACTTTAGTCGCAAAAATTTGCTATAATAGTTCTCATATAGGCATAGATTTGACTATAATTTCATAAACAATCCACATGTAGGCAAAAGAAACCTTTAGGCATTCAAACAATTTTAAAATCATGATAATAAAATTACCCTATATCCATTATCATGCTTGTATCAGTTAGCTAACTTCTTCACATCCAAAACGGTTCATACAAGGTACTTTAGGCATGATTAAGTACTAAATTAAACTAACAGTCCCCAAGCCTTCCATTATAAATATTATTACATCAAATAATTGCTATAAATATCAATACCTATAATATAATGGCTATACAAATTGACTAAAAATAGAAGAAGAAACTTTATTTTAATAACAGTTTATTTTATAAATTTTAAAATAAACTTTAATTAGTTCATTGTCATTAGTTGCCTTTTTAATCTTAATTAAGGCATATTCATTTTTGATTTAGGGTTTGTCTAAACCACATTCAATTAACAAATTAACAAGGTTTCTAGTAGATTTTAAGTGGGTTACCTATGTAGAGGCGGTGGCAGGTGGGTGGCAGGTGGTAGGAGGCGGCGGCGGCGGTACGGCATGAACTTCTTCTCTTCTCCCCCCTTTCTCCCTCTTCTCTCTATTCGGACCTCCCTCTTTTCTTTTTTCCGCGTTCTGTGTCGAGCGAATGCTGGGTACTGATAACATTTAGTTTGATCAGCGACCGCTCTCAGCGACCACATGCGGTCGCTAATTTTTAATGACATGGACTTATCAGCGACCGCATGCGGTCGCTGATTTAAAGTGGTCGCACAAAACATTGGCGCCAACATTTCCAGCCAAAATTTTGGTGGCAAATTTATACTAGCGACTGATCAGCGACCGCATCCGGTCGCTGTTAAAACATTAGCGACTAGATTACGTTACGGTCGCAGATGATGGTCGCTGTGACTAATATCAGCGACCGACGGTGCGGTCGCTGATAGTGTTGGTCGCTGATAGACCTTTTTCTTGTAATATTGAACCATATGAATGCAGCTAAGACCGAACGGACTGAAGGATCCGATAAGGATAAAGGGAAGGCTAAGGCGGATAAATAGTCGTGCTTGTAATAGCATAGTATGAACTTTGTAATTATTTGATACTATGACAATGAAAATATGTAATGGTTACAAAGAACCTGGGAAGGAAAATATTATTTTGTAATATATAGAAGACATATTCACTCTTTTGAAGTATTTCAATTGAATGAATGTGTGAACTGTAGCACCGTATAGCACCGTATAGCACCGTATAACACCATCTATCGGGTTGGAAGATACTCGGATTTGGGGGCGTCACAGGTTAGTATCAAAGTTGTAGGTTATAAAACTTAAGGGGAGAAAAGAACCTTAAGTCATAACCTTAAGAAGAGTTAAAGAAGTAAAAGATGAAGTTAACCCTAAAAATGCATTAAATGTGATATGTGTTTTTACTATTCTAATGATGTGTACTAATCAAAATAATTTATTTTGTTGTAGATGTCAGGAGATATACATATGGTTAGTGAGGAGTCTATAAACCAAGTAGAGATTTTACTGACACATGTAGCTGAGTTGCCAGAGGTGGTGGTGGTTGAGTCAGAAGACTCAGAGAATTTAGGATTTACATCCTTATTTGATGGAATGTCAGAGGAGGAGGTGGAGGTAGTATCGTTTAACACGATAGCACATGCAGAAGAGATGACTCCGGGGGAGTCAATGAAGGCGTTGTTTATGACAGTGTTGGATAGAAATATCCAGTTGGGGAAAGCGGTGAAGGAATTAAAGGAGGAAATCCATGAAATCTTACCGAACAAGAAAGACATGGAAACGATGTGGGAGGAAGAGCACGATGAGAAAGTGTCGGCGAAGGACAAGGTCCATGAGCTGAAACACGAGGCCTTTGAGCTTAGTTAGGAGCTAAAGGATAAGAAGAAGAAGATTAGTAGAATGTCCTATATACATAGGAATTCTCACGAGGATTATCAGCGGCAAGTGGCTAAGTATCATGTGGAGGCAGGACAGACTCGGCATACTATTAGTCGAGATGTGATAGCCAGTCTTGCCAATGAGGATTATGAGAATGCCATTAGGCAAATGTAATCTAGTAGTAACTAGAGTAGGGTTAGACATGTAAATAGGGTGTATATATGTAGTGACATAAAACCCTCTTTTGTATGATCAAAGGGTAGTCTTTTGTAAATCCCAATTTTTGGAAAGCAATTACGGGAAAGTAATGTAATCAGCTAAGGCTGTGTAATGATGAACGATGTAGTATTGTACTACAAGGAAGAAGCATATCAATATAAGCCTTTTATTAAACATGTTGTGCAATGAGTTTAAGTTATTGTTTAATAAATGAATAATACTAATTATCAAGAAGAAAGTAATAATGAAGTGTTATTCATTTTAACAGAAAGATGCCGCCAAGAAGAAGACACCGAAATCAAGAAGTGAATATGAATCAACCGGAAGGGGGACCGGTTAATCTGATGCAAGAGTTTGTTAATTTACTAACGACTGCTTTTAATCGAAATGGGGCGAATATACCTATAAATCCTGCGGAAGTACGTGCTACTACATTTAAGGAATTTAAGATTATAGATTCGCCAGAGTTCAAAAGAACTACAGACCTTATAGAAGCCCAGACTTGGGTAAAAGAAATAGAGAAGGCATTTGTTATTGCAAATGTCGAAGAGGGGCAGAAGGTTTCTTTTGTTACCTACATGATGAAAGGAGAGGCCAACTTCTGGTGGGAGGCGAACCAGGCTAGGGCTAGAGTAGAAAACACAACGTGGACATGGTTCAAGGCGATTTTCTGCGAGAACTACTTTCCCACAGGTATGCTGGGTAGGATGGATATGAGGTTCTTAGAATTGAAACAAGGAGAAATAACTGTTCCCCAATATGCTACCAAGTTCAATGATTTGACGAGGTTTGCTCCACATCAGGTGGATACGAAGGCGAGGAAGGCGAGAAGATTCGAGCAAGGCTTGAAACCTGGCTCTATAGTCGAATATCAGTGTTTCAAAGTAACTCTTTTGAAACCATTCTGGAGAAGGCAATAATTGCCGAGGGTGGTAATGAGGCTTTAAGCCAATACCACAAAGAGAAGAAGAACAAGAATAAGGTAAAAGGGGGAGTGAAAACCCGTGACAACCCAAATTTTTATAAATTATTAAAATAGGAATTTAATAATAAAAATTTTTATTATGAGATGTTTTGAGTTTGAGTATGTATATATGTGTGCTATATATTTTGAAATATGTGATCTGGTGTTAAGAGAAATATATATTCATATATTGGGAAAGTGATGTTTAATAGTTAATTTAACTATTAAAGAAATTAAATGAATTTTATAATTAATTTTAAATATTTATTGAATTAAATAAATATTTTAATTTATTTATTTATTGAGATAAATAAATAGTTGATGAAATTGTGGTGCAAAAATTTAGTTATGTATGTTAACTAAATTAATGAATGGTAATTTTATTGTTTGAAGATTTAATTTAATAAAATAATTAAATTAAATAAATTCCTTAATATTTAAGGAAATAAAATTAATTTAATTTAATAATTAAATTAGATATATAATAATTTATTAAGCATAAGTATGATTATAATGAAAATTATAATTATAATGGTAGTTGTAAGATATTAAAATTAATTGTGTGACAAATGAAACTATATATTATAAAAATAAATTAGAAACCTAACCTAAGTGTAGCCAAACAAGGCCTTGTGGCCTTTGGCATTTTAACTGACGCAAACTGTTGGTCTTTTTACATGACGTACATGGGTTATATCACGTATTCTCTTAATAAGCTAAAAACAGAGAAAGGGAGAAACACAGAGAACTTTTAGAGGGAATCAAAGGAAGAATTTCTAAACTTTGTTAACATCATCTTGCTAGTAGGAGATTCAAGGTATAATCCATTCTTAAATTTTCAAGTTTTAGTTTTGTAATCTTATTCTCTATAATTATTTTTTTTATTGGGTTAGGGTTTGAGGTGTTGATTATGTACATGTGTAATTTGATAATTGTTATATAGAAGTTGTATTGAGTAATCAAATACATGGAAAAGTGGTTTGTAGAAGAAAATTAAGATAGCAGTGTTTTGTATATGAAAATGGCTTAGTAAGTCCAAAATTTGGTATTCAATCTTTGCTAGAATCTATTAATTGTTTATATATTGTGTTAGTATATCAAGAAACGAAAACAACCTAGTTAGAATGGTGTCAATTGGTTAAGAAACAAAGATTTGGCAATTGAATTCGCTAAACATGTCAAAACATGAAAGTTTAGTATGAACACAAGTTTTGGGTCAAGATTTAGGCTAGCTAGTGTTTTTTTAAAATGTTATAATTCTAGTATGTTGTAGATCTATGAGTTACGAATCCATATAATCAAAAACGGACAAAATTGGATGTGTATAACTCAAGTTATGAAGATTAGAAGGAGAAAAGGTTCAAAAATCGCGAGAACAATGAATTCAGAGTCCTGTTTCTACTAACGGGCGCAGCTGCGCTGTACCCTAAGTCATTTGGGGTGCAGCTGCACTATAGGGAACAGCTGCGCTATGTCCAAGGCTTAATTGATGAGCCCAAAGTATGTCAGGTGTGACTGTTTTAACCTATTTTAGTAAAATAAGCATAACTTTTTCATACGAACTCCGATTCGGGCTATTCAAGATGATCCGAAACAAGGACGAATATACCTACAACTATTATTCTTTAAGGTTTTCAATTTGACTTCTGGAACAGGGGTAAAAATGGTCATCGTTAGGACTGTTGTGTTTTCGGAGACAATCGAAGGGCGTCGAGCATGCACGTATGCAAGTGTAGTGCTTCTGACGATAAAAGATGTTATTCTAACTTATAAAATACGAATGTTAGTAAACATAATGATGCTTAACATTAGTAAATGATGTATTAGATAAGTTGTATAAGCATATTAACCATACACAAGAGTGACAAATCGGGCGTGTGACGAATGAACGTCGAAATGTCGTAACAAACGTTAATAAACATAAAAAGTGTTTTAAGTCAAATGAAATGAATATTATAAGATATGAAATGAGTTTAATATAAAACCAATAATGATTCCTAGCAAGACTTAAACACTTGAATGAACTTCGAGTCGAAAATATAGTGAGATATAAGTCGAAAGTTAACACAATCAAATTGAACATTGTATATTGATTAATAAGAAGGGTTATGGGAGGTAGAGTAAAATTTACATTACAACTATTATGCGTTGCTATGTGACTAATAGTTGATGTGTATGATTATATAATTGTGTAGGACACGTGAGGTGCAGATAGTTGTAAGCTGTTAAACTGTTATTGGTGAATAACGATCAAGGCAAGTCTTTCAGTTCCTATTTGCTATGTGAACTTGATGATGAACTGTTTTAAATCTTTATTACAAATAGTATGATGTTTTATATATATGTTGAAAGTATGAAACATTAAAGTCAATGTATGAATATGATGATGAATGTTGATTGAGTAAGGAACTCAATCTATATACTTATTATATGAAATGCAACATATATGTTATGTTAGTTCAATGTTTTATGAGATATATGCTGAGCATGTTATTATGTGCTTCGTGATGCATGAAAACTGTTAGATTTTGCTGGGCTGTCAAGCTCAACCTTGCAAATAACCATTTTTGTAGGTTAAAGATTCAAGGTAAAGTTATGTGCTACTTGAAAGATATGAATCAGATGCGATGCTTGAAGATTAATACACTTTGGCTGAGTTATTATTATTTGAACCATGTTTATGGTTCCGAATAATGTATTAATATTGAATTGTAATATCATTTTGCGATTTAAACTCTTGTAGTATTAAAATAATTCTAAGATGATTAAATGTAAAGGTTGAATGTTTTGAGAACGAGAATAGTTTGTAATAGAAAATTTTAAATTATTCCACATTTCATAAAGTTTAACATCGAATAATGATGTAAAATCAAAAGTTAGACGTGTTATTAATGACCGAAATCGATTATTGAATTGTATGAATTTTGGGGTCGTTACAAAACTGAGGGAGCCAACGGTAGTGACAACGGGCAAAAAAGGAAGGCTTTTAACTCTGGAAATACCGGAATAAAGCAAGGAGATCCTAAGAAGAGAATGGAGGCGTGCAAGAACCATGGGAAGACTCATTTTGGAGTCTGTCTCAAAGGAAAAGCGGTGTGTTACAACTGTGGACAGAAGGGATACATTTCTCATAATTGTCCAAGTCTGAAGAAGAATCACGAATGCTTCGTATGTGGATCAACTGATGACATGGCGAAGAATTGCCCAAAGAAGGGGATGGATGGGAATAAGGGCACTAATAGTGGTAAGTTAGCTATTAGTGGTTCAGCTCAGACGAGTAGGCTGATGGTCCGCACCTTTAACATGACGGTCCAAAATGCAGTTGAATTAGGGGATGTAGTTGCAGGTATTATCCTAATCAACGATATAAATGGTTATGTGTTATTTGATTCGGGTGCTACTTGTTCTTTCATAGCCTGTGATTTTGCTAGACGATTAGGATTACTTCCTAAAAGATTGCCTATACCTTTAAATATTAAGGTAGAAAATGAAGAAATAATTCATGTTAAAAATATTCATAGGCATTGTTGTGTAGAAATGTGAGGTTGTAAATTATCGGTAGATTTGATACTGATAAAGTTGAGAGAATTCGATGTAATTCTCGGGGTGGATTGATTGTTTAAGCATGGTGCAATTATAGATTGTCAAAAGAAATGTGTAAACATTAGAACGTTGAGACAACCTCATGTAGTGTTTTACAGTATAAATCGTCGGGACGTTCTTGTTGTCTTACCATGACACAAACTAGGAAATTATTGAGAAAGGGATGTGTAGATTATTTGTGTCATGTTGTTGATACCCAGAGAGTAGGAGCAACGATGGAACAAATACCTGTGACACACCCAAATCTGGGTACTTCATTCCCACAAGACTTGGTGTTCACTTTCCATACATGCATAACTAACTACCCAAGTATAATAGAATTTAAACCATAAATCCTCCCATTAAAAGGGTTACATCATTAAATCAACAAGTCTCCTAGGTTATCTAACATTTAACATAAATCAAGTGTGGAAATAAAAATAGTTACATAACATCATTTAAACAAAGTCTATCCACATAAAAGCCAATGAATTACAAGTCTTCATCACTTGTACATTTTTCTTTTCCCTTTGTGTGTGGTAGGTTCATCGACGTTCTCAACCTTAGCTGCAATAATTATATTTATGCAAGAGTGAGCGAAACAAATGTTCATTGGATATAGCAATGAACAAATATAGAATAATAACTGCCAATGAATAAGCTCATCAGAACTAAATAATACTCTATCAATGATAACCAAAAACTGGAATCAAAATATGAAATATATCTGAGGGTCATAGGACCACAAACTATGTCCAAGGTTATAAGTAATCTTTCAACTTTAACCTAAACATTTATACTATAGGGACTTCAATACTTATGGGGATCAACCCTTCGTACCATGTAGTGTGCACAAACATCTAAACGCATTGCGTACCCCTATAATAGGGTTGTTCTTCTTAGTTTTAAAGTACAAGTCCGTACCAAAGAAAACTTGGTTTGGATAAGCTTCAAGGGTAATTTAGAGTTTAATGATCAACAACTAATGGATTAGTTGAATCAACAAAGTTTGATAACATTACGGTTGATCAATAACAACATAATATGGAACAATTAAGAATCATAGGTGAACCACCTATATATAAAACTCATGCTTAGAAATAACTAAAAAAAAATATAAGTATTGAATAAAACCCTAAACCTTGCTTGAACAATATTAAGCTAAGGCTATGATCTTGAGATAAAAGAATTAAGTTATGAACATGTACTAAGGAATAGCAAGCTTAGAATGAAACTTGCTCAAGATAACAATAATATTTCAATTTGCATTAAGTAAATGAAATAGAACAACTCAGTTAGAGATTTGAGTTCAAGAATTTGCATTTATCATAAAAGAATAGAACTAAGAAAAACTTGCTTAACTAAAAACAAGTTAGAATAACTCAACAATGATTAGAATTCAAAACTTGCTCGAATAACGTTAAGGTTAGAGCTTGCTCAAATAAAGTTCAAAGATAAAAGAACTTGCTCAATTAAAGTTTAGGGTACTGAACTTGCTCAATGTAAAGAGGTAAGGTTTAGAAACTTGCCTCGTGCGTAAGCTATAAATTTATAACTCACGTTCACCTACACATAGTATTAAAATCACAATATCTATTAGATATACTAACATCTATTTTCCCAAAAAAACACTCACTTCTAGTTAGACTTGTTATTTTAATACAAGTTTTACTTTACACCATATGCGTTTCAGAAATCACAAGCATTAACTTCAAAACACTTATTCACTATTCATGTGTACATTAAATCATAACATATCTCTTTCATAACTTACAAATCTTTTACAACTTTAGAATTACTAATCACATGATACGATTCTATTTTAACCTCTTCATTACATGTTTCTCACATTAATATATCATTAGACTAAGTTACAATAGGTGACCAAAGTCTGCTAAAGCAGCAGACATCACTGCCTCTGAACAGGGTATGGCGCAGCAGCGCCATACAGAAGCCTGGGACCGAAGCGTAGCTGCGCCGTTTCTGGCCTTGACACCAGCGCAGCTACGTTGGTGCGTAGACAGAAACTACACAGTTTGTGAGCAGTACTCCGTTTTAGCCCAACTATCACGAATTTCATCCACAAAACATTAAATTAAGAATACCCAATTGACATAGGACTCATACAAACATAATTCCTCACATACTAACTTATAACAATTGAACAACAACTACTACTAATTTAAATCCTTTAAATTCCATGTTTTATACCAAAACTCCATTTTTTACATTCTTATCAAAAATTAACACTGTGGTCATAATTCTACACCAAATTAATTCATTCAAACTACGTTCTCTTCGTTTCTTACCGAATTAACATATTCAAGGCTCAATTTACAAATTAGTTTACAAATTAACCACTAAATTTGGTACTTTCATAAGCCATATGTATAAACATACACTGAAAAAAAATTACCTTTCTTTTTAACGTAATTAGCATACTAATTCTTGTCTAAATACAAACTCTGACATCACAATTACTCACAAATGCAACAACTCAGTTAATATAACAGCAGTTTAAGAAAATTAAATTCATATAAACTTGAAAATTTATGTCGTAAGACATATATATATATATATATATATATATATATATATATATATATATATATCAAGGTTATGGAAAATACCGTCAATTACTTAGTAATCCTTGCTAACCACAAAGAATTTCTTGGGAACTCAGAAATCTTCTCTCAAGTCTCTCTCAAATTCTTTCAGTTTCTCTCTGTATTTTCTCTTCTCTTTTCTTCTTAGGCTTAAGCCAAATGCTTTTCACGTAAAAACAACTCAAGCCAACGCACAAACCCAAACGTCCAAAACCGATGTTATAATAAATATAATAATAAGTTATCAGTTACCAAAATTTAAAATATATTATTTATATTTTATTTATTTTATTTATACTATTTATTATAATTAAAATTCAAAATTCAAAAGTCATAAGACTATGTTTGGATAAAACTAATTAAACTAAAGGCTTAATATTTTAAGCATTGTTTGGTAAACCCATTTAAAACTCCTTTAATTTATTTTAATAAACAATTTAGTTTATAATTTATAATCACATATTATTTATTTGGATTTTCATAACAAATCTTAGTTATATAAACTAAGTACAACACACTAAATAAATTTTCCACTTAATCCAATTATCATAAAATTATAATCTTATTATAATTTTATTTAATAAATTAACATATCACTTTTATTATTAAATAAAAATAGCAATATAACAGTTCATGTAATCTTTAACAACTCTCTAACTATTAAATTAAATTAGAGTATTATCTAATAAATTTAATTCACAAATATCTACAAGCAACAACTATAACAATAAAATATTTATTAAAACATTTAGACAATTTAATAAATATTTTAAATTATAAATAAAATCTTGGATTGTTACATCTTTCCCTTCTTACAAGGATTCTATCTCCAGAATTACAACTCAAACCACTCATTCGTCACATTCTTCCCTCCTTACAAAGATTATGTCCCCAGAATCGAGGACACAGATTAAACAAATAACTCAGGGTTGTTCTTAATCATTTCATCTTCGAGCTCCCACGTATCCTCTTCGACATTGTGGTTTCTCCATATCACCTTCACAGAAGGTATCACCTTATTCCTGAGCACTTGTTCTTTCTTGTCGACTATCTGGATAGGAACCTGTGATGCCCCCAAATTCAGGTGTTTAAAACTCAAACTCAGTGCTTCACGATACCATTTCTTTAAGCAAAATAATAATAATAATATAAATACCAAACTTAATTTACATATATCAGAGTCTAATCCCAGGTACGCGACCTTTACTATATTTCATTACATGATAGATAATAAATATCATTGTCTTAATAAAGTCTAACTATTACCTAAGATACCACAACTTATTCTGTTTACTTTCTTTTTCCTTTGTTCTTGCCTAAACCTTCAGGTTGATCACGCTTAGCTGAAAACATTTAAATTTAAAGCAAGAATGAGCATTTGATTGCCCAGCAAGTAATAACAATAATAAATATTAGCTGAAAGGATTAAATGATTTCTTTGAATGACACTTCTACAACGAATCAACAGTTGTGAAGTAAGCTGAACCAATAATAACAACATATCAATTCTATATCAAAATTTTGAAACTACGTACTGACTATAAATGGAGAGCAGTCGACAGACTATGAACTTTATTTTTAATTTTTGATAAGGTTTAGCAGAACTTCATCCACAAACCGTCATAACTTACAGGCACATGGGGTGATCAGCCCGTTATGCCCTGTATTGATCAATACAACATACAAGAACGATATTTTCGTTCCTTTTATCCGCCTTTGGCGCACAAAAGTTTTCCATATTCGGGATGTTCATACTTAGTCAGGAATCCAAACCAAAACAATTCGGTTGGATACAATAAAGTTCTATCAAGTTCAACGATATTTTTAAATCTATGTCTAGCCGAGTCAAATAGCTTAGACAGCTTTTAATCAATGTATACATACCAGAATTTAATAGGTATGTATCAATAAGTACAACAATTATCCAAGTGATGATACTTGTATAACAATATTTAGATATTAACGAATCGAATATATATCTAGATTATATAATAATACTGTAATAATAAACAATGATCGAATAGAATTCAAGAACTGACAAATCTACAAAGGTATAAATACATGAATAATAACAATAACAATATAGTTCTGAAATTGGCTTACACATGTCCATTGTATAAAGTAAATGCAAATGTTAGATACTTGCACAATGAAGAGAATAGTTTAGATATTCGCTTACCCATGTCCATTGCATAAAGTAAATGCAAATATAGGATACTTGCCTGATCTACTGCTTACAGAACTTAGTTTTGTCTTTTATACAGATACCTATCATTAATAATATCATTCTTTCGATTAGAGTAATATATCATAACACATAGTATTGCTATTTGCAGTCAACACATAACCTAATTACATTGTCATATATGTTTAGATATCAATAGGACATAAACAGACACTTATCTAGTCAAACTATCTAAGTCCAGATTAATTTCTGAAATATTTCGGTAAACCGACGGCTTTATCAGGTAATTATCGAGTTTAAAACTTTATTCTATACCTTAATATTATTCTGGATAATTCAAATATCAGTCATTTTATTTTTAATTGACTTATAATAATTTTCAAATAATTATTATAATTTATCATAATTTTTCAAACACTAGAATCATTTTTAAATGATTTAAATAATTCTATTATCATTAATATTTATTTATTAATGAAACCATTACAAAAATATTAAAGTTATTTATAATAACTCAAAATATTTTTAAAACATCAATATTACCCTAAATGATTTTTAAAATTATTTTTAAATAATTACCATTAATATATAAATATTATTGTATTATTCATCAAAATATTAAAAGTCATTTATTATTACATAAAATATTTTTAAATCATTTATATCCTTTTTAAATTAATAAAACCATTTTTAAACTTTTTATTTAATATAATTATTAAATAAATCTAATATCATTAATATTAAATAATTAATAAAATTTATCTTAAAATATTAAAAGTTATATTTTATAACTTAAAATATCTTTAAATACTTTATTTTTCTTTAAAATAATTTTTATAATATTAAAATTATTTTTAATTAATTTATTTAATATAATTACAAAATTAATCTAATATCATTAATATTAAATAATTAATGAAATTTATCTTAAAATATTAAAAGTCATGTTTTATAACTTCAAATATTTGTAAATACTTTATTATCATTTAAAATAATTTTTAATATAATAAAATCATTTTTAATTAATTTATTTAATGCTTTTATTAAATAAATTAAATATCAATAATATTCAAATAAATACTAATATTTATGAATAATATGTCAAATTTTTAAAAGTTAATTTTTATAACTTAAAATTATTTTCAAAACTATTTTTGGAATTTTTCGAAATTAATTTCTACTTTTAAATATTTTTTGGAAAATAAAATTATCAAGACTGTCGCTATAGCCTTTAGCGACAGAAAGTGTCGCCTAAGGTGTTCTTGAGCACCAAGAACATTCATATGCAGTTATCAAGTCACCTACTTTGACCCACAATAATTCCTTGTCTAAGTTATTTTTGGGCATGGTAAGACATTGATCATGTAGTATTAATGTAATACTACAGGTATCAACCATAAACATGATCAAAACATAACACAATTGTAAGATCTAGAGGCTTAAAATGTCTGTCAGGCAGTTCTTCATGTTTCTGGGCTGCCTAGAATCAAAAGGTCATGGTCGGCCAATGCTATATATTGATGGCCTTATAGAAATAAATCTGTTCATGTTATAGGTAGTCTAGGCGTCGGGCTTTGTAGAGTAACTAACAGGGTACATGTTTTGAACACTTAGCATGTCTAAACATCATCAAGCTGCAAGATCTAAGGCCTTGAACAAGCTGTCAGAGCTGTTCTTCATTTTCTGGGTTACCCAGAAATGAAGAACTGTTAGAGTAGCCTCTTTTGGGCTTCCACAACTTGCTATTCTTGTAATATTTTTGTGATTTAAGGGTTTCAATTTTTAGCCAACATGACGAGGTATAGATCTATTACATAAAAATAGTACAACAACATTACAATCACCAGATCTAAGCTAGTCAAACTATGTTAGAGACCTTGTTCATACGTTTTCTTGGTTGCCTAGAAAATAGAATTCGTGTTCTTCTTACCTACTTTGACCATCCACTACATTAAATATATTTGATGTTTAGGTGATCTAATAGCATGAATCTACAGTCCATATACCAAACAACAAACTAGATAAAACAACAAGAACAAAGAATCAAACACACGAGAGATCTGGATGTATAAACAAGCTGTCAGACGGTTCTGGGTTACCCAGAAAATCGAAAGTCATGGTCGATCAATGAGGTTTGACCACCCATAACTTGCAATCTTTACTAGATCTAACCCTGATTCGAGTTCCAGATCTAATTCCTCATGCCATACTACAATTTCAAACATTTAAACAACCAAAACTAAAAACAGACAAAGATCTATGAGGTCTGACATTCGGTTATCAGACATCATTTTAAAATTTTCCAGATTTTGAAAAACTTCAAATTCGTGTATATAGATGTTATGGATCTATCATGTACCAACCCAGATCAGCTATTTACACTACATACAACATATTTTAACACAAAAATATAACTTTCAAAATTTCAATCATGATCAGATTTGGTTCTAGGGTTTTATACCTTTCTTGAACAAATCTTGAATCTGGCTTACTAATCTGTTTGTGTAAGTAGTGGGGACTTGATAAGGGACTGATATACTATATAAATTCGTGGGTTGAAGAGAGAGAGAGAGAGAGAGAGAGAGAGAGAGACTTGGTAGAGAGTTGGTGTACAAATGAACTAATTTAGTGACTTTTCTATCTCTTGATCTATATATAAGTTGGATACAATGCATTGGCTGAGATGTTGTGGCTGATTGCTGGAGATTTTTGTAGGACCCCAACTTTTATGAATAAAGATTAACTTTTCTCGAAATATATTTTTGAATATTATGGTGTGGATTTGATATAATGTTATAGTTGTGGGTATTATTTACAAATTTTACAAAGTAAACAAGTGGTTATATAATATTTGATTGGTCGGTGAATATTCATTTTAATAGGGAATATTCGTACGACGACACAATCATTGGTGGACCCCACAACGGAAGTTTTATCGTATTTAGAAAACGACAAAATTATCTTTTTATAAAAATAACGGCGAAAGTTTTACCGTTAAACTGTTGAACTAGCCGGTGGTAAAAGAACAATAATACTCGTGATTGCATAGTAGCACACGATATTGATTATTGATACTTACGTGAGAAGTTACTCAGTTATACTTAATTATTGCTACAGTAATTACTGCATAATATCTCTCATATTATTGATTCAATTATTGTCACAGTATCATCTGCATAATATTTATTATTATTAAATCAATAATTGAGACGACAAAGTTATTCATATTATTATTTGTAATATAGACAATGTCTAGAATGTTCTATCAAGGAGAGGTTCGGTCACCTAATTGTGCGCCAATATGGAGAAATCCTTATCGGAAAGCCCCCTCTTTCCTGGGAATGATCTAGTTGTTAAATATTGTGAGTTATAATATTAATGATAAATAAGTTCGTGTTGATTAAAGATGAAATTGATATTTCCATTGTGTTGGGATTATTAGTGTTAGTGGAAATCGACATCTTTTCCGATAATAATTGATGTCTGGAGGTTATATTAACTAATCAGGTAATTAATCGAATAAATGAGCAATTAATTGCTATTAATTCATATACTTATAATTGTTTGTTCACATGTGTGTACTATTGATTCAAATGCATGTACTATTAGGGGAGGTGATGCAAAATTGATAATACTTGCATGACTAAATTAAAAATAGAGGTATAGATGAAGGTACTACAATGTAATTATTTTTTCACATATATAGAACTATTGATTCATATGATGTACTATTAGGGGAGGTGGTGCAAGTTTGATAATACTTGCAGGACTAATAAAAAATGAAGGAGAAGATGAAGGTATTATACTGTAATATTTCGAGCCCCAAAACGTGCAATTATCGAAACTATGGTTTCCTATAAATAGAAGCTCATTCTTCTTTGATTCTCACCAATTCACTAAGACTCACAAGAGCAATTATAGAGAGAGAAGCTATAGAGAGAGAAGCTTTAGAGAGAAAGTAGAAGAGAAGTCTGCTACCTCACTATTCCAGCATAAAGTCTTCTTCTAAGGTAAGGGATATTTTTTTTTTCAGTATTCATAAGGTATAATATTTTCTTCCATACTCTATAGTATGTGAGTAATATTATTTCATCTCGTATTCCTGATTATACCCTCATTTTGTTAAAGTATTGCTTCTATACTCTGTAAAATTAGTAGAATATCCTTGAAATTTGTGCTTCATCTAGTATCGTTTCACAATGATATTTTCTGCACATTCTTGTTAAATTTTAAGTTTTTCATGCCGGAGTACTGTCCATGTGTGACAACCCGAATTTTTATAAGTTATTAAAATAGGAATTTAATAATTAAAATTTTTATTGTGAGATATTTTGAGTTTGAGTATGTACATATACATGCTATATATTTTTTTAAATATGTGATCGGGTGTGAAGAAGAAACATATATTCATATATTGGGAAAGTGAGGTTCAATAGTTAAGTTAACTATTGAAGAAATTAAATGAATTTGGTAATTAATTTTAAATATTTACTTAATTAAATAAATATTTTAAATAATTTATTTATTGAGAAAAATAAATAATCTATGAAATTGTGGTATAATAATTTAGTTACGTGTGTATGATAATTAAATTAAAGCTAAGGTAAAATTTATTCTTTGAAGATTTAATTTAATTAATTAAATTAAATGAGTTGTTTAATGTTAAAGAAAATAAGTAAATTAAATAAAGCGATGTTTAAATCTAATATATTAATTAAATTAGATATGTGATTATTTATTAATCATTAGAAGAATAATAATAAAAATTATAATTATTATAATTATTATTGTAAGTAATGTAATTTGGTTACAGGTGTGACAAATAAAAACTATATAATATAAAATAATTAAAATAATCTAGTATGGGGGGAAATTGTGTGTAACCAAACGCAGCCTTATGTCTTTTGGTTTATTGTAACTGACGCCTTTTTATTTTCTTCACCTGACGTACGTGGGTTATATCACGTATTCTCCTAATAAGCTAAGAACAAAGAAAAGGAGAAACACAGAGAACTTTTAGAGAGAATCAAAGGAAGAATTTCTAAACTTTGTTAACATCATCTTGCTAGTAGGAGATTCAAGGTATAATCCATTCTTAAATTTTCAAGTTTTAGTTTTGTAAACTTATTCTCTAAAATTATTGAATTTTGTTGGGTTAGGGTTTGAGGTGTTGATTATGTACATGTGTAATCTGATAATTGTTATATAGAAGTTGTATTGAGTAATCAAATTCATGGAAAAGTGGTTTGTAGAAGAAAATTAAGAAAACAGTGATTTGTATATGAAAATGGCTTAGTAAGTCCAAAATTTGATGTTCAATCTTTGTTATATATCTGTTAATTGGTTATATATTATGTTAGTATATTAAGAAACGAAAACAACGAAAGTTGAATGAATCGAAATGGTTAAGAAACGAATTTGTAGTGAACGAATTCGCTAAATTTTCAAAAACATGAACAATTAGTATGAACATGAGTTGCAAATTCATATTTGGGTTAGTTAATGCTTATGTTAATTGTTGGGTATTTGGTATGTTGTAGTTTTATGAGTTACAAACCCATATAATTGAGAATGAACCAATTTGGATAAGTATAACTCATGTTATGAAAATCGGAAGGGGCATGGGTCTGCAAAATCACGAAGAACAGAGCCTGAGGGGCTGTACTGTCTCCCAGGGTGCAGCTGCGCTGCCTCCAAGGCTAATTGGGGTGCAACTGTGCTGGGCATCAGTAACTGGTGGACTACTCTAACCTGTTAAAGTAAATTTAGCGTAACATTTTCATACCAACTCCGATTGAGGTGATTCAAGATGATTCGGAACGAGGACGAATAGACCTACAATTTTTCTTCTTTAACTTTTTTTGTTTGAGGTCGTTAAGAAGGGTCAAAATAGTCATCTTTGTGACTATTATGTATTCGGAGGCGATCGGAGGCCGTCAAGCGAGCACATACACAAGTATAGTGCTCCCAACGATTGAATATGTCATTCTAAGTGATGTATCATGAAAATGCCTGATATTATACATGACATATAAGATTTCCTTGCTGATAATAGAAAGCATTGGCATGACTTAGTATGTGTTTTGAAAAGAAACTTAGAGAATTTGAAAACAAACCTTATGGAAACTTATGTTCTATAAGTTCTGAACTTAGTGGTTTATAAACATGATTGAGTTCAAATATAAATAAGCATGATATGGTGTTTATAGTGTCTTTGTTCGTGATTAAACTTGTTAGACCTTGTGATTAGAGAAATTTCAAGAAAAGCTTAGTATAATAAGCTAATGAACATGAATGCTATAGGATATAGTTTCTGAACTTGAAAAGATGTTAACATGACTTAGTTAGTTATGGTAAGAGTTTCAAAGTTGACTTACATACGCTATATTGCATCATTCATGTAAAATGATTTCAAAGGCAACCTCGAGCATGTTTTCGAACTTAAGTTGCACTACATATGAGTATTTAGATTCTAAAGGCTTGATATGCCATATTACGTTTTGTTATGTCTCTAAACATGATTCGTAGGTAATGGACATAAAGATGATTTAATCAAACATGAGTTAAAGCATATTTCAAAGTGTTAAACAATGCTAGTCATGAAAGAATGGTATGAACATTATGATCATATGTATTAATAGATTGTGAGACTCTATATGTAGAAATATGACCAAAGTTATAAAGCATGATAAATACATAACCTTTTATGCTTTAATTTCATGGAAAGTCATGAACTAAAACTTGTAAAAAATGAACTCAAGAATGGTCATATGTTTATGTAAGAACCTCTAACATGTATGTATATTAAAGTATAAGTGAATAGGTGTGTTAGAGTTGGACAGAAACAGGAAGTGCAAGCTCAACCCTGGTCTGGCCAGGGGACAGCGCAACTGCGCCATCTCTAAGCCTAACCAGGGCGCAGCTGCACCATAGGGTAATGATGTCTTATTATTTTAATTGTGAATCCAGACCTTAAAGCATGTAGGTATGATTGTCTAAAGCTATAATACTTGACCTAGATGATGTTTTAAGCATACGAGCATGTAATGGTTATATAAAACACGGAGTTGTTAAATTTTGCAGAATGCAAGAACTTTGTGAATCATGCATCTATGAGTTTGAAATGTGTAACGAACACAAAGCGAGTCAAGTGTGTAATATATATATATATATATATATATATATATATATATATATATATGTATGAACGTTGATGTAAAGTACGAGTGGTTAAGGTATACCTATACATACCTAGTTATTGTAAGAGTATGATGAGAAAGTGAAATGTAGGTTTTACAAACCTAGTTAAGAAATAATGTAACATTATTATTATATTAAGAATGTATGAAATATATGACTAATGGATGTGAATCCATGATTATATAACTGTGTAGGAATACACGAAGTGCAGATACGCGTTAAGCAGTTAAGTCGTAGTTCATAAACTGCGAATCAGGCAAGTCTTTCAGTTCCTATTTGCTATGTAAAGTGGATGATTAACTGTTTTAAATCTTTATTGCAAAGAGCATGATGTGTTATATATATGTTGAAAGTATGAAATGTTAAAGTCAGTTTATGACTATGTTGATTTATTAAAGCATGTTGATTGAGTAAGGAACTCAATCTTTATACTTGTTATATGAATTGCAAAATGTATGTTATATATTGAGCATGTTATTATGTGCTATGTTATGCATGAAAACTGTTAGATTTTGTTGGGCCATCGAGCTCAACCTTGCAAATAACCACTTTTGCAGGTTCAAGATTCAAGGTAAAGTTGTGTGTTACTTGAAAGACAAGAATTAGATGTGATACTTGAAGATTTATACACGTTGGTTATGTTATTATTATTTGAACCATGTTTAAGGTTCTGAATACCTATTGTTAAGGAAGGAGAACGATTATCGGTCGTATGTTACAAATGCGAAGGGGAGGGACACATCAGTCCAAACTGTACGCAACAGTCCAAGGCATGTTACAATTATGGAAGAGAAGGTCACCTAGTCCGATTTTGTAGTGCACCGAAGTCAAGTCCAGCTGGGATGTAGACATCAAAGGCAGTCCCAGACAAGACAAAATCGGTAGTTCAAGGGAGAGCATTTGTCGTAACCTCCCAAAAAGTGAGGAATCCAAACGAAGTGATCACGGGTAAGCTAATTATCAACTCTAGTGAAGTATATACTTTATTTGATACCGGTTCTACCCATTCTTTTATTTCTCCTACTTGCGCTCAATGTTTAAATTTGACTCCGGAGAAAGTAGACTTTGACTTATCTGTTAAAACTCCGTTGGGAGAAACATTCATTACATCCAATGTTTATAAGTCTTGTTTAGTTCAACTCGGTACCCTCACATTACCTGTCGATCTTATTTCCTTAAAAGTACTTGCGTTTGTTGTGATTTTAGGGATTGATTGGTTAACTACTCATCATGCTAAAATTGATTGTTTTCGTAAGGTTGTTAGCTTTTATATTCCTAATGAACCTATTATACGAAGTCAAGCAACTAAACCACTAAAGTCAATCACTGTCATATTAAGCCATAAAGCTATTCATTTATTAAAAAATGGATGTCAAGCTTTCTTAGTCCATGTCACGGATTTAAACAAAAATACGTTAGATTTGAATGATATTTCTATTGTTAATAAATTTCCTGACGTATTCCCTGAAGAACTTCCTGGCCTACCCCTAGAGCGTGAGATTGAATTTTGTATCGACCATGAATCTGGTATAAAACCCATTTTCAAAGCCCCATATCGAATGGTTCCTATTGAACTTCAGAAGTTAAAAACCCAACTACAGGAATTATTAGACATCGGTTTCATTCGACCTAATACGTTTCCTTGGGGTGCTCCTGTTCTATTCATGAAGAAGAAAGATGGAAGTATGCGATTTTGTATTGATTATCGGGAGTTGAATCATGTGACCATCAAAATTAGGTACCCGTTGCCTCGTATTGATGATCTGTTTGACCAGTTGCAAGGTGCCAAATTTTTTTCAAAGATCGATCTCCATTCCGAATATCATCAGTTGAAGATTAAAACTGATGACATTCCAAAGACTGCTTTCAGAACTCGATACGGGCATTACGAATTCCTAGTCATGTCTTTTGGATTGACTAATGCTCTTGCTGCATTCATAGATATGATGAATCAAATATTCAAGGAATATTTGGATCACTTTGTGGTCGTCTTTATTGATGACATCCTTATTTACTCTAAAAATCATGAAGATCATGAGCAACACTTGAGGCTGATACTCCAAAAGTATCGTGAAAACAATTTATATGCCAAGTTGAAGAAATGCGAGTTCTGGCTTGAGGAAGTAGCATTCCTTGGGCATGTGATATCAAATCACGAAATATCTGTTAACCCGACAAAGATTGAAGCAATTCAAAGCTGGGAGCAACCTAAGTCAGTGACCGAAGTACGTAGCTTTCTCAGCTTAGCGGGTTATTATCGGAGATTCGTAGAAGGGTTTTCTCAAATCACTACTCCATTAAGTGAGCTGACTCAGAAAGACACAAAATTCGGTTGGAGCGAGGAATGTGAGAAGAGTTTTCAAGAACTCAAGATGAGACTCATTTCAGCACCTGTTTTGATAATACCAGCTGGTTCGAAGGGATTTGTTATATACAGCGATGCTTCAGGCAAAGGTTTAGGGTGTGTTCTCATGCAACATGGAAAAGTCATAGCCTATGCCTCACGACAACTCAAAGAATATGAGAGAAATTATCCTACTCATGATCTAGAGTTGGTAGCTGTCGTTTTTGCGCTTAAGATTTGGAGGCATTACCTGTATGGAGAGAAGGTGGAGATCTATACGGATCATAAAAGCCTCAAATATTTCTTTACTCAAAAGGAACTCAACATGTGACAACGACGATGGCTTGAGCTATTGAGAGATTACGATCATACCATTCAATACCATCCTAGAAAAGTGAACGTAGTAGCTGACGCATTGAGTAGAAGATTATGTACGGGTACAGTGCGATATTGTCAACGCAAAGGCCCATTTTGTATAACTTACAAAGGATGGAGACAGACTTAAAAACTCTAGGGACTCATGTGATGATGGCGAATATACGAGTAGAACCTACTTTAATAGATAAAGTTAAAGCTGCTCAAGCTACAGACCTGGAGCTGATGCATATGAGAAAGAAGTGCAATAAGGTGCTATTCCGGAAGCAAGAATCGATGAAGAAGAAATACTTCAAGTCAACTCCAAACTTTATGTTCCTAACGATTCTGAGTTGAAGTATGAAATCGTGATGGAGGCGCACAACACACCGTTCACAATCCATCCTAGGAGTACCAAAATGTTTTGTGATCTTCGACATACATTTTGGCGGAGCATCAAGTGCAAAAAGGTCCATTGCAACCACTTAAAATTCTAGAATGGAAGTGGGAGCACATTACCATAGATTTCGTTACGAGTCTTCCCAAGGTTTCTCAAGGCATAGATGCGATTTGGGTCGTTGTTGATATATTGACCAAGTATGCTCATTTCTTACCGATACGAGAAACTTATACACTTGAACGTCTTGCTCGTACGTACATAAACGAGATTGTAATATTGCATGGTATGCCAATATCCATAGTTTCTGATCGAGACCCAAGATTCACTTCATGATTTTGGGTTAGTTTGTAAAAAGCTATGGGCACAGATTTACGATTTAGTTCAGCATATCATCCTCAAATGGATGGGCAGTCGGAGAGGACTATTCAAACTCTTAAAGATTTATTAAGACTTTGTGTCCTTGACTTCAAAGGGAGTTGGGACAAGTTCTTACCATTAGTGGAGTTTTCCTATAATAATAGTTATCAAGCAAGTATTGGCATGGCTCCATTTGAGGCATTATATGGAAGAAAGTGTCGTTCTCCAGTATGCTAGGATGAGGTGGGTGAAGCAACGTTGTTGGGACCGGAGTTGGTATGTATGACTACGGAAAAAATTCAAACGATCCGACAACGTATAAAAACCTCATAAGATCGACAAAAGAGTTATGATGATCTTCATCGAAAGGACGTGGAATTTAATATTGGAGATCATGTGTTGTTACGTGTTACGCCATGGAAAGGAGTTACGAGATTTGAAAAGAGAGGAAAGCTCAATCCTCGATTCATTGGCCCATTTTTAATCCTCGATCGAGTAGGAACTGTGGCCTATATACTCGCCTTACCGCAAAGTATATCTCGTGTTCATAAAGTTTTTCACATATCTATGTTACGTAAATATGTGAAAGACCCGAACCACATTATTGAATTAAAACTGGACGAGATAGCGGAAGATTTAACGTATTAAGAGATACCTGTTAAAATCTTTGATAAGAAGGATCATATTCTACTCTCCAAGGTTATACCTCAAGCCAAAGTTTTGTGGAGAAACCACAATATTGAGGAAATGATCTGGGAGTTAGAATCTAAAATGAAATCAAGGTATCCTCACCTCTTCGACATACCAGGTACGCACCCTAATTTCGAAGATGAAATTTCATAAGACGGGGAGGTTGTAAGACCCCAACTTTTATGAATAAAGATTAATTTTTCTCGAAATATATTTTTTAATATTATGGTGTGGATTTGATATAGTGTTATAGTTGTGGGTTTTTTTTACAAATTTTGTAAAGTAAGCAAGTGGTTATATAATATTCGATTGGTCAGGAAATATTTGTTTCATCTGGGAATATTCGTACGACAACACAATCATTGGTGGACCGCACAATGGAAGTATTATCGTATTTAAAAAACGACATAATTATCTTTTTATAAAAATAACGGCAAAAGTTTTACCGTTAAACTGTTGAACTACCCAGTGGTAAAAGAACAGTAATACGCGTGGTTGCATAGTAGCACATGGTATTAATTATTAATGCTTACGTGAGAAGTCACTCAATTATACTCAATTATTGCTACAGTAATTGCTGCATAATATCTCTCATATTATTGATTCAATTATTGTCACAGTATCATATGCATAATATTTATTATTATTAAATCAATAATTGAGATGACAAAATTATTCATATTATTATTTGTAATATTGATAGTGTCTAGAAAGTTCTGTCAATGAGATGTTTGGTCACCTAATTGCGCGCCAATAGGGAGAAATCCTTATCGGAAAGCCCCCTCTTTCCTAGGAATGATCTAGTTGTTAAATATTGTGAGTTATAATATTAATGATGAATAAGTTCGTGTTGATTAAAATTAAAATTGATATTTCCATTGTGTTGAAATTATTAGTGTTAGTGGAGATCGACATCTTTTCCGATAATAATTGATGTTTGGAGGTTATATTGACCAATCGGGTAATTAATCAGATAAATGAGCAATTAATTGCTATTAATTCACATGCTTATAACAGTTTGTTCACGTGTGTGTACTATTGATTCACATGCATGTACTATTAGGGGAGGTGGTGTAAAATTGATAATACTTGCATGACTAAATTAAAAATGGAGGTATAGATAAAGGTACTATACTGAAATTATTTTTTCACATGTATAGAACTATTGATTCACATGATGTACTATTAGGGGAAGTGGTGCAAGTTTGATAATACTTGCAGGACTAAATTAAAAATGAAGGAAAAGATGAAGGTATTATACTGTAATATTTCGAGCCCCAAAACGTGCAATTATCGAAACTATATTTTTCTATAAATAGAAGCTCATTCTTCTTTGATTCTCACCAATTCACTAAGACTCACAAAAGCAATTATAGAGAGAGAAGCTTTAGAGAGAAAGTAGAAGAGAAGTCTGCTACCTCATTATTCCAGTATCCAGTCTTCTTCTGAGGTAAGAGATATTATTTTTTTCAGTATTAATGAGGAATAATATTTTCTTCCATACTCTGTAGTATGTGAGTAATATTATTTCGTCTCGTATTCTTGATTATACCCTCATTTTGTTAAAGTATTGCTTCTATACTCCGTGAAATTAGTAGAATATCCTTGAAATTTGCGCTTCATCTAGTATCGCTTTACAAGGATATTTTCTACACATTCTTGTTAAATTTTAAGCTTTTCATGCTGGAGTACTGTCCATGAGTAGTATTCATTTTTATGGTACTATTCACAAAGTACTATTCACGGGATACTATTTATAAAGTACTATTCACGGGTACTATTCATAAAATACTATTCACGGGGTACTATTCCTGAAGTACTATTCACGAGATACTATTCACTCAGGTACTATTCACCTGGGGAATTATTCCTGACAAAAATTGATTTCTTTACTGTCAAAATCGTTTTTGATACAATATTATTCTTGAATTTTACTCCACAAAGCAGTATCATGTTGACAATTTGGGCATTATTAAATTCTGGATAAATTAAATTATAAATCTTTAAAAATTTATCATTTGCTTTCTTTTAATTGAATTCTTATATCATTGTCATCATCCTCATACTTATATTGTGATAAAAGTCATCTATGGCTTACGTGCATAGATGTACTATTGATTGGTATGATTATGACCAGGGATTATTCGGTATAATCATGACTGTAATGTTACAAATGATGTGATAAAAATCCTCATTGGCCTGTAGTGCATTGATGGACAATTGTTGGTATGATTATGACTATCGATTATTCGGTATAATCATCACCATTGATGATTACATGAATATCCTTGGCCCGTAGTGCAGGGATGATTTGATGATGTGGTTTATTTATTAAGCTGAGTTTCAGCGATAAAATTGATGATAAACTTTTTAAATCATAGAAGATAGTAGATATTATGCTCTACTTGACTCTTCTAATGGATTGCTTGTTCCGCTGCAGTTAAACTTGATGTTTATTATATTTTATCAGTTTAACAATGTTGAAGGCTAACGATAATTTATTCTGCATTATCTTAGTCATAATATTTCTTACTGGGCTAGTTGAGCTCACCCTTTATTTTCATTGTTCTCTTCAGGAAATGAGAATATAGCTGGGACTAGTCGGGGAACGGAGTGACGGTCAAGATGTTTGCATTAGTAGGCCTCACTATTCAGTGAAATAGTGTGTTAATAAATGTAATAAGGACTCCATTTGAGTTTGAATACTGTCTACAAGACAATATTCGTATTAAAACTCTCAGCGTATGTTTTGTCGTATTTTACACGACAATTTTATAATTAAGTTGTATTTGAATTTTGTACCATGTATTTGGCTACTCAAGATGTGTGATGTATACCTATTTTGGGGGCGTCACAATTTTTGTATCACATGAAATATCTATTAGGTTACTAACTCTAATTTTGACTAGATCTACAAGTTACCTTCAATAATGCAAGAAGGGTAAATTGGTCTTTTGGCTTGTGAATTTAATGGCTATTTTGTCTTTTGTCATAACCCTTAGGGTTTAACCCTAAGGTTTAAAAAAACAATCTTCTAGGATTTTATAATTAGGTTTAAAATGGAAATTTAAACTTTCTAAAAATGGAATTTAGGGTTTCTTAAACATGATTAGTTTCCTAATTACATATAACTTAAAAATTAAATTTAAGATTCACTAATTAGCAACTAGCTTTCCAATTTAGCGATTAGGGATTCTATTCTATAAATTAGGGTTTTTAATTTTAAAATTAGGGTTTCTAATTAATTACGGTTCTTAAATAATAATTAGGGTTTCCCTAATTAATTTTAAATTCTATAATACGCGACATAAATCATATAAAACAATACTACCCAATCTTGAACTCCTATTTGAGTTTCAAAATAGGGTTTAACATATTAATGCTAGGGTTTTATCATACTACGCTATAATTGTCCAACAAATTAACATTACACACATACTAAACATACATATAGCACTGAAATATAATTAATATTATAATATTATTCTCATTCCTTATTCAAATTCCAAAATTAGGGTTTTGAATCCATATCCAACTTAACATTCATATATACCTTTATTAATTAAGTTAAAATAATTAACTTAACTTATTTGAATAAATTTATATAATAAAATAGTTATTGTAATAATTTTAATAATCATATCTTATATTAAATAATAACAAAATCATATTTTATTGGAAAATAGATAATAAAAATATTTTTATTACAAAATTAATTTATTATAAAAATATACTTATAATGATCAATAATTCCTTTAAAAAAATTATTTTACAATTATTCATGTAATAAATAATTTTTTATTTATCACATATATACATACACTTTACCCTACACATATTCCCACCTTTATTAAAAAAAAAATTATACGTAAAATTTCTTATTTAATTATATCAAAAATATCGGGTTATTACTGAACCTCTTCATAAGACAAATCTTTACCAAACTGCAACGGTTCATATTCAATCACATGTTTGTAATCGGGTTTATACGGTCGCAACACCGACAAATGAAAAATGTTGTGAACATATTCTAATTCTGGAGGTAAAGGTACCTTGTAAGCCACTTCTCCCACTATTCGCAGTATCTTGAAAGGTCCAATAAACCTTGGGCTTAGTTTTCCTTTCTTGCCAAAACGAATTTTCCCCTTCCAAGGAGAAACTTTCAGGAAAAAGAAATTTCATACGTCAAATTTACAATCTTGTCTGTGTTGATCAGTATACTTCTTCTGTCTATCTTGAGCAGCTACCAGTCTTGCTCTGACGAGTTTGATAATTTTAGCAGTTTGTTGTACCAATTCTGGTCCTAATAGTTGACGTTCACCAACTTCATTCCATCATAGTGGAGTTTTGCATTTCCTGCCGTATAATGCCTCGTATGGCGGCATGCCAATGCTTGAGTGGTAACTATTGGTGTATGCAAATTTCACCAACGGTAGATGATCAATCATCCCAGTTCCCTTTAAAATCCATGATACATGCTCTAAGCATATCTTCTAACGTCTGGATTGTTCGTTCGCTTTGACCATCGGTTTGCGGATGGTATGTAGTACTCATCTTCAATTGTGTTCCCATGCATTCTTGTAGTCTCTTCTAGAAGTTTGATGTGAATCTCGAATCTCTGTCTGATACATTTGACACTGGAACTCCATGTCTTGACACGATCTCCTTGCCGTATAGTTTTGCCAGCTGATCAAGATTAAATCTAATCTTTATTTGTAAAAATTGTGCTTATTTCGTTAATCTATCCACTATCACCCAAATCGCATCGTATCCTTTTTGAGTCGTTGGAAGACTTACCACAAAATCCATTGTGATTTGCTCCCACTTCTATTTCGATATTTCCAATGGTTGAAGTAATCTGATTGGCTTCTGATGTTCTGCCTTTACTCTCTGACATGTCAAGCATTTCGCAACACATTATGCAATGGCTCTTTTCATATTTGGCCACCAAAAATGTTGACGCAAATCTTGATACATTTTTGTACTTCCCGGATGAATCGAATATCTTGAGTTATGAGCCTCTATCAAGATTTCTTTTTTAATATCCGGTACTGCTGGAACCCAAATTCGTCCTTCAAATCTTAGCACTCCTTCGGTATCAACCTTGTACTTCATCTCACTACCCTTGACCACATTTTCCTTTATTTTTTTGCATTCTTCATCTTGTAGTTGAACATTCTTTACCTTGTCCACCAAATTTGGACTAGCTTCTATCTGGAATAGTCGTTCATCGGATTCTTTTGGAAATTTTATTTCCAGCTCTAAACTTGTCATTGCTAAAATGAGCTCCTCCTGGTTGGTTAACAACATCAACTTCTCATGACCCTTCCTACTCAAGGCATCTGCAACCACATTTTCTTTGTCCGGAAGATAAAAGATCTCAAAATCACAATCTTTTATTAATTCCATCCATCTCCTTTGATGCATGTTCAGGTCCTTCTGTGTGAAAATATACTTTAGACTCTTATGGTTTGTGTATATCTCACATTTCTCTCCATAGAGATAGTGTTTCCATATCATCAGAGAAAATACCACCGCAGCCAAATCTAAATCATAAGTCGGATACCCTTTCTTGTAGTCCTTCAATTGCCTTGATGCATATGCAATGACTTTACTGTTCTGCATAAGGACACAACCTAATCCTTTATGTGAGGCATCACTATACACCACAAAGTTTCTTATATTATCAGGTAATGACAACACATGTGCCACACTGAGCCTCTTCTTCAATTCCTTAAAACTCTCCTCACACTTTTCTGTCCAAACAAATTTTACAGCTTTTCTCGTCAAATTTGTCAATGGAGTGGCAATCTTGGAAAAATCTTGAAAAAACTGTCTGTAATAACCCACCAATCCCAATAAATTTTTTACATCTGATGGAGTTCTTGGTTGTTCCCAATTTATCACATCTTCGACTTTTGATGGATCCACTGAAATCCCATCTTTATCAATTACATGGCCGAGAAATTGTACACGTTCTATCCAAAATTCACATTTAGAGAATTTCGCGTATAACTTTTCCTTTCTTATTGTCTCCAGCGTAAAATGTAAATGTTCCACATGTTCTTCTTGAGATTTGGAGTACACCAAAATATCATCGATAAATACCACCACAAACTTGTCTAAAAATGGTTTAAACACCCTGTTCATCAAATCCATGAATGCAGCAGGGGCGTTGGTCAAACCAAAAGACATTATCAAAAACTCGTAATGTCCATAACGAGTTCTGAATGTCGTTTTATGTACATCCTCCTTCCTTACTTTCAATTGATGATGCCCACTTCTCAAATCTATTTTCAAGAAGTGTGACACCCCCAAATCCGGGTACTTCCATTCCCACATGATTTGGTGTTTACTATACAAACATCATATATCTATCTACCCATAATAAATGCAAATCATGCAATAGATAGAAATAAATTCTCCCCTTATGGGGTTACACCATTTGAATAATAAATACAATCTCAGGTCATACTAACCTTAAACATCTGTGCGAAAACATAAACAAATAATAAGTCTTAAACAACATTAACATAAGTCTTAATAGATAAATTTAACATCACATAAACAACAAGTCTTCATCACTTGTTAATCTTGCCCTTGCCTTTGCTAGTAAAAGGTTCGTCTGTTCTTTCGTTCTTAATTGTAATGTTATTATTCGCAAGAGTGAGCACAATTGCCCACAAGTATAATAATGAAAGTAACAATATAATAACATGCGAGTGAATCAAAGACTTTTGAAATAAAGCTCAACTTTTGAATCAAGAATGAATAACAAGAATCAAAATAAATCTGAGGGTCATAAGACCTTGAACTATGTCCTAGGTTATCAAGGGTTATACTTGAAACCTTTAACAGTCATAAGACTATGGACTCTTCTTCTCGTACTGAGGGGGATCAGCACTTAGTACCATAATTTGCACAATATCTTAACTCTAACGCATAAGTAATCCCCTATACAGGGTTGTTCATCTCAGTTTGACATTTGAGTCCGCACCAAAGGAAGTTTGGTTTGGATAATTCATAAAGGGTTCTGAAATTTAGAACGCTCATCAACTATGGACTAGTCGAATCATTAAGGGTTCGCTAGTCTAACAAGATTTAACAGTAAATGTTATTTAAATTGAATAACAATCTCAAGAGGTATACAATAGAACAAGTATTGTATAACAGATTCATACTTTGAAAAGATAATTAATCTTTAATATAACAATTCAAACTTGATTTAATAATAACGAGAATTGCTTGAAGTAATTTACAAACTTGAATAATGATAACAAGTAGGGTTAGAAAACTTGCCTCGTGCATAGATTACACGTTAATTAAACACGTTCCTTGATTTAAATCCTACATATCATTTACATTCATAATACTAGTCAATTATAACGTACTAGTCATCACAAGTTCATTCTCTTTGTCCAACTTTGATTATGACCATACTTAGTCAAATTACTATATTCACTATCACATAATTTACATCTCACGAACATTAAGCCAACTATGCATTCAATCATTCAATTCACACGTAATTGTGTTATGGACGTGTTAAGAATCTACTTTAACATCTCATTATATGTTTAACCTAATTTTTTATTCATTAGGTTGAGTTACTATTACATTTTTATACTTGAACACTTAAAATTTGCATTTCTGGACATTCTGCTAAGTGGCGCTGCGGCACCACAGTTATACTTGGTCTTCGCGCTACGGCGCCGTGGCGCTGCAGCCGGATACTTGGCGCTGCGGCGTGGGACTTCAGTTCTGGAGTTGGCGCCGCGGCGCGAAACTCTAGATTTTGATTCTCAGTTCGCGAAGAATACAGAGTTCAGCAAAATAAACCCTATAAGATCATTAATTTCACTAATTTAACATACCCACATGCTAGAATTCATACATAACCATTACCCAAAATTTTTAGAATGATTTAACCCATTAAAACACATAATTACAGAATTAAAACATGAAATTTTCATTGTTCTTGATGTTCTTGAAGGTTTTGAACATAAATCATAAAATTCAACTCCACGGATTCGTTATAACATCAATTCCATCCATTCAAGTTTCGTTTTCTTCGTTTTAACATGCATAATTATATACCAGTGTGAATTTTGCAGAACAATTTATGTTTGACATATTAATTTTACGTATAAGGGCCATATGGCCATATTCTATACTCTGTAAATAACATACGTTATAAAATTATGAATTGATGATATGGAAACCTATATAACATATAATAAAACATGTTATGCTAATCATATTATTACATATATCCATATAACAACACAATTTCCCATTTACAACGACTTTACAGAATTTTGAAAGCCATTTTCTAAGAAACTTATACGACGTAATAAAAAATTGGGTTTAAAGGAATTACCCAGAGTATAGAGTGCAGATTAATGGAGAAACCCTTTTTGGATGCTAATTCGATTACTCAACTCCCAAATTCCTCAATAATTTCTCAATTCTCTCTGACAATTCCACAAACTCTCTCTTTCCTTCTCTGTTTTGCTTTTCCAGACTTAGCAAATAATAAAACAAAAAGGAAGGCGTATATAATAAAGAACTGACGCGGTGAGTAGTGGTCAGTTACCCAAAAATGGTTAACTGCCACCAACTCCTCTTAGGGCCTCGTTTGGCTGACAATAAAAGATTCCAAACCATTTAATTTAATAACTCTTTTATCCTATAGTTTATTTCATGTCACACCCAATTACAAAATAATCAAATATCTTATTTACTTTAATTTAAATAAAATATAATAATTTCTCATTAATTCACATAGTCAAATAATTAAATTCTCATTCATTAATAATGTCAAATTATTAAATCTCTAATTAATTATTAAATTAATTAAAATAACATTAGGCTCAATAAATATTCATTTTTAATTCAATAAGCTCACATAATTACATACTTCGAATAATAATAATTCTCTATATTAATTTAATAAATATGACACATATAATTAAATTAATCTAACACAACTGCATCAATTAATTATTTAATCTAATAATCAATTCATCGAAAAAATATTTATTCAATCCAATAAATATTAAAATTAAATTACAAAATGTCGGTTGTTAGAAGAAGTATCTAGCACCCTTCAATTGATCAAACAAGTCATCTATTCTTAGCAATAGATATTTATTCTTAATAGTAACTTTGTTTAATTCCCTATAATCAATGCAAAGGCGCATTGACCCATCTTTCTTCTTCACGAATAACACCAGCGCTCCCCACGGTGATACGCTCGGCTGGATATACTTCTTATCTAACAGCTCTTGCAGTTGTACCATCAGTTTCTTCATCTCTACCGGAGCCATCCAGTACGTAGCCTTCGATATAGGAGCAGTTCCTAGCGCTAAGTCGATCACGAACTCGATCTCTCTGTCAGGCGGAAGTTCTGACAAAACTTCTGGAAATACGTCCACAAAATCCCTAACACTGGTATCTTTTCTAGTTTCACACCATTCTTCTTTTGAATATCGACTATGTAAGCTAGGTACCCTACACAACCCTGACTTAACAACTTCTTGGTCTTCATAATCATCAGACATCTCTCTTATCTAGGCGATTTTCTACCATAGAAAATTATCTTTAACGGGGTCATAAGGTTTACACTTTTCTTTTGGCAATTAATTATTGCTCCATAATTAAATAACCAATCCATTCCCAATATAACATCAAACTCTCCAAGTTTTATCAGAATAAAATCTACTGTCATGACATTCCCCTTAATATTCACCCTACAATTCATGTACACGAACTTAACAGGAATTACCTCTCTATTCGCAATTTCTATGTTTAAAGGGAAATTTAACTATTCACTAGGTAATTCTAACCTCTCAGCAAATTCTTCAAATATAAACGAGCAAGTAGCACCCGAATCAAATAATACATATGCATTTATATCATTAATTGAGATAATACCTGACACGACATCTTTTGATTGCACTACGTCCTGCACCGTCATGTTGAAGGTTCTAGCTGTGGGTCTATTTGAAGACGTTGGTCCAACAATGGTCAATATACCTCCACTGCTACCACCATTGCTTCCCGTTGTTTCTCTATCTTTCTTCTTAGGGCACTCACCAGCAAAATGATCCTTTGATTCACAGATGTAGTAAACATTCTTCTTGGGTTGATTGCAATTTGGGGCAATGTGACCCTCTTGGCCACAGTTAAAGCATACACGCTTCCCCCTTAAGCACATACCTATGTGAAACCTGCCACATGTAGCACATGCTTCGAACTTCTTCTTCTGTTGGTTACCCTACTGGTTTCCAGCACCCATATTTGTACTCCACTTTATCTTCAGGTTATTATTACCATTTCCACCGCTACCACCACCATTCTTAACTTCGCCTTCATTCTTCTTCTTTATTTATTCTTAATTAAACTTTGTTACAGCCTCACATCCACCCTCAGCGAGAATTGCCTTCTCCAGTACTGCTGTAAATGTCTTCAGCTGAAATGTGGAGACCCTACTGTATAACCAGGGTTTCAGTCCCTACTCAAACCTCTTAGCCTTGTACTCATCTGTGTTGACATGATATGGCGCAAACCTTGCCAGTTCATTAAATTTTGTGGCATACTCCGATAATATCATTGATCCCTGCTTTAGTTCTAAAAACTGCACCTCCATCTGATTCTTCCAACTCTCTGGGAAACAAGTCTCAAAAAATATATCCTTAAACCTATCCCAAGTCATCACCCCTTGTCCTCCTAAAATTTTATTAGCTTGCCACCAATAACTAGCCTCTGCTTTCAACATAAATGTTGTAAAAGCGGTTTTCTAATTCTCACCTACTCTAACAACATCGAAAACTTTCTCTATCTCCATGATCTAGGTATGTGGCTCAACTGGATTAATGGACCCACAGAATTTTGGTGGTCCAACCGCCTTGAAGTCTTTAAATGTCACAACTTGATACTGCTGTTGATTCTATAATGCTCCCATCAGTAACGTCACTAACTGCTAAACTGGGTTAGCCTCAGCATTGTTGTTATTGGTAGATCTCTCAGGGGTTCTTTGTTGTGGTTGACGTCTTGGAGGCATTTTCGGTTAAAATATACTCATTAGATTATTATTCAATCTTCTAGGTATTATGTACTTAATTTGCACATCACAAAATTACCACATAACACACAATATCTTGAATAAATACTAACTTTTATTCATTCATAATATTTTAAAACATAATAATGATAGTATTCTTGCTATCTACATCACTTTCCTGAACTACAAAAGTTTCAAGATAACTTCATCATCATCATATCCCATGGGTTATATCATACCCGGGATTTACATCTTATTTACTCACTAATCACATAGTAATTACATTTATGACGACCTACTAAAATACTGCATAGCCTTACGATGCTCCTCTTCCATGATATGAAACATTGTTCGACGATCTAACATATACGAAGGCAGCGTCTCGAACTGAATCGGATAACACATGACACGATCTTGAGCTAGATTGATCACGGTGTTGAAAACACTATTTATCTCTTCCATCTTGATCTTCTTCATATATATGTCTCTCTCTGCTACCCCGACTCGCTTAGAAGCTTCCTCGTACGCGTCTTCAGCTCTTGCCCTCCTAGTAGACTATTCTTTCAGCTTGTTCTTCAGTTCCACGATCACCTCTGGCATTTTCTCATTTTCTCCTTAAGTGTGGATCAGCTTCCATTCCATATTACTCAAGTGTCCATCTAGTTCTCGGATCTCGTCATCCTTCTGTGCCATTGAGGTCTGCTATTCTGCTACTATCTCTTCCAACTCCTCGACTCTATCCTGAAATTCCACATTGCGGTCGTATAACTTGTCATACATATGGGCTAAAATTGAGTTTGGTGGAAACTCTTCTTCCTCATCATCCTCACCCCCATCCAACTGGGATATCTCAACGTGGTCCTCCTCATCCATCTCTACCTCATCATCCTCATCAGGTAAAACCTCCAGCTCAACCACTTTAGCCAACGGAGATGACTCCCTTGGCAGTAGTTGTTCCCAAACCACCTGAATGTCTCGAGGCTCCTCCTCTATAGGCATCTGGGGTCCTTCCTCCTTAGCCTGACTGGATTCTCCTACATTAGCCGTCCTGACAACAAAAATTTTAAGTTTTAAATATTGATCATTACTACTCGACACTCACGAGCACATAGTTTACAATCACATAAGCACATAAGTGTTTTATTACTTCTTCCTTAAAACTCGATAAGAGTTTATCACCACTATCTTTTCAAAGGTTACTTCCTAAGGCTTTCCCCCCCACCTAAGGTTCATAACCTAAGACTTTGATACCAACTTGTGACACCCCCAAATCTGGGTACTTCATTCCTACAAGACTTAGTGTTTACTTTCCATACATTCATAACTAACTACCCAAGTATAATAGAATTTAAACCATAAATCCTCCCATTAAAAGGGTTACATCATTAAATCAAAGAGTCTCCTAGGTTATCTAACCTTTAACATAAAATAAGTGCAGAAAAAAAATATAGTTACATCACATCATTTAATTAATGTCTATCCACATAAAAGCTAATAAATTACAAGTCTTCATCACTTGTACATTTTTCCTTTCCCTTTGTTTGTGGTAGGTTCATCGACCTTCTATACCTTAGCTGCAATAATTATATTTATGCAAGAGTGAGCAAAACAAATGCTCACTAGATATAGCAATGAACAATAATAGAATAATAACTGCCAATGAATAAGCTCATCAGAATTGAATAATACTCTGTTAATGATAACCAAAAGTTGGAATCAAAATATGAAATATATCTGAGGGTCATAGGATCACGAACTATGTCTAAGGTTACAAGTAATCTTTTAACTTTAACCTAAACAGTTATACTGTAGGAACTTCACGTACTTATGGGGATCAGCCCTTCATACCATGTATTGTGCATAAATATTTAAACGCATTACGTACCCCTATAATAGGGTTATTCTTCTCAATTTTAGAGTACAAGTCTGCACCAAAGAAAGTTTGGTTTGGATAAGCTTCAAGGGTAATTTAGAGTTTAACGATCATCAACTAAAGGATTAGTTGAATCAACAAAGTTTGATAACACTACGGTTGATCAATAACAACATAATATGGAACCATTAAGAATTATAGGTGAACCAACTATATATAAAACTTATGCTTAGAAATAACTAAAAAAACATAAGTATTTAATAAAACACTAAACCTTGCTTGAACAATATTAAGCTAAGGCTATGATCTTGAGATAAAAGAATTAAGTTATGAACATGTACTAAGGAATAGTAAGCTTATAATGAAACTTGCTCAAGATAACAATAATATTTCGATTTGCGTTAAGTAAATGAACTAGAACAACTCAGTTAGAGATTTGAGTTCAAGAATTTGCATTTATTATAAAAGAATAGAACTAAGAAAAACTTGTTTAACTAAAAACAAGTTAGAATAACTCAACAATGATTAGAATTCAAAACTTGCTCGAATAACGTTAATGTTAAAGCGTGCTCAAATAAAGTTTAAGGTTAAAAGAACTTGCTCAGTTAAAGTTTAGGGTAAGGAACTTGCTCAATGTAAAGAGGTAAGGTATAGAAACTTGCATCGTGCGTAAGCTATAAATTTACAACTCACGTTCAACTACACATTGTATTAGAATCACAATATCTATTAGATATACTAACATCCAGTTTCGCAAAATAACACTCACTTCTAGTTAGACTTGTTATTTTAGTACAAGTTTTACTTTACACCATATGCATTTCAGAAATCACAAGCATTAACTTCAAAACACTTATTCACTATTCATGTGTACATTAACTCATAACATATCTCTTTCATAACTTACTAATCTTTTACAACTTTAGAATTACTAACCACATGATATGATTCTGTTTTAACCTCTTCATTACATGTTTCTCACATTAATATATCATTAGATTAAGTTACAATAGGTGACCAAAGTCTGCATAAGTAGTAGACATCACTGCCTCATAACAGGGTATGGCGTAGCTGCGCCATACATAAGCCTAGGATCGACGTAGCTGTGTTGCAGTGCAGCTGCACCGTTTCTGGCCTTGACACCAGCGCAGCTGTGCTGGTGCGTGGACAGAAACTACGTAGTCTATGAATACTACTCTGTTTTAGCCCAACTATAACGAATTTCATCTACAAAACAGTAAATTAAGCATACCCAATTAACATAAGACTCATACAAACAAGATTCCTCACATATATACTAACTTAGAACAATTAAACAACAACAACTACTAATTTAAATCCTTTAAATTCCATGCTTTATACCAAAACTTCATTTTTGACATTCTTGACAAAAATTAACACTGTGGTCACAATTCTACACCAAATTAATTCATTCAAACTACGTTCTCTTCGTTTCTTACCGAATTAACATATTCAAGGCTCAATTTACAAATTAGTTTCCAAATTTGGTACTTTCATAAGCCATATGTATAAACATACACTGAAAACATTTTTCTTTCTTTTTAACGTAATTAGCATACTAATTCTTATCTAAATACAAACTCTAACATCACAATTACTCACAAATGCAACAAATCAGTTAATAAAACAGCAATTCAAGAAAATTGAATTCACATAAACTTGGAAATTTATGCCGTAAAACATATATATATATATATATATATATATATATATATAGTTATGGAAAATACCTTCAATTACTTAGTAATCCTTGTTAACCATAAAGAATTGCTTGGGAACTCAGAAATCTTCTCTCAAGTCTCTCTCAAATTCTCTCAATTTCTCTCTGTATTCTCTCTTCTCTTTTCTTCTTAGGCTTAAGCCAAATGTTTTTCACGTAAAAACAACTCAAGCCAACGCACAAACCAAAACGTTTAAAACGACATTATAATAAATATAATAATAAGTTATCAGTTACAAAAATTTAATATATATTATTTATTTTATTTATATTATTTATTATAATTAAAATTCAAATTTCAAAAGCCATAAGACTATGTTTGGATAAAACTAATTAAAATAAAGACTTAATATTTTAAGCCATGTTTGGTAAACCCATTTAAAACTTCTTTAATTTATTTTAATAAATAATTTAGTTTATAATTTATAATCACATATTATTTATTTGGATATCCATAACAAGTCTTAGTTACATAAACTAAGTACAACACACTAGATAAATTTCTCACTTAATCCAATTATCACAAAATTATATTATCCCAAAATTATAATCTCATTATAATTTTATTTAATAAATTAACATATCACTTTTATTATTAAATAAAAACAGAAATATAGCAATTCATGTAATCTTTAACAACTCTCTAACTATTAAATTAAATTAGAGTATTATCTAATAAATTTAATTCACAAATATCTACAAGCAACAACTATATCAATAAAATATTTATTAAAAAATTCAAATAATTTAATAAATATTTTAAATTACAAATAAAATCTTGGATTGTTACAATACCTATAGTCAAAGAATTCGTGGATGTATTTTCAAGTGAATTACCAGGTCTTCCATCGGATAAGGAGATCAAATTCGTAATAGATATTGTGCCAGGAGCGGCACTAGTTTCAAGGGCACCGTATCGTATGGCGCCAGTAGAAATGAAGGAGTTGATGGTTCAATTACAAGAACTGTTGAATAGAAAATACATTTAATCGATTGTGTTGTCGTGGGGAGCACCAGTACTGTTTGTGAAGAAGAAGAATGCATCGTTGAGACTTTGTATCGACTACCGAGAGTTGAACAAGTTAACGATAAGAAATAAATACCCATTGCCCAGGATCTGTGATGCCCCAAAATCCAGGTATCTTTCAACCCGACATATGGTGCTACACGGTGCTACAGTTGACACCTACATTCAATTGAAATGCCTCAAAAGAATTAATATGTCTTATATATATTCCAAAATAATATTACCATTCCAAGGTTCTTTATAAGCATTACATGTGTTCTTATCATAATATCAAATAATAACAACATTCAACATATGTTATTACAAAGGCAACCTATTGGTTTGCCTTGGCCTTCCCTTTATCTTTCCCTGATCCTTCAGTTCGTTCGGTATTTGTAATATCCCGAGTGTTTATGATAACGATCACTTAAAATATAATTGAGTTCAAGTGAAAGTTATAAAATAAAATCTAGAATTTGTTGAAATAATGAATGTAGTAGGAAATATAAAATCTATATTAAGATAATGTGTTGAAGATATTCAATGATAAATTTTGAAAAGAGATTTGGTAAAAACCGAGTAAGGGAGGTTTCTTTTATTCCGAGGACGGAATCCTTGTAAGGAGGGAAGGATGTAACAATCCAAAATTTTAATTATAATTTTTTAAATATTTATTGAATTATATAAATATTTAATAGATGTGTTTATCGTTGAATAAATATTTGTTTAATTGATTTGATTTGATTTGGTTAATTATTTGTTTAATAAATAATTAATGAGTTAAGAAAAATAATTATTATGAGATAGTATTCTAATTTAATTTAATAATTAAGTTAGAGAGTTTATAATGATTAAATGATTTATTCAATAAATTGTTATTAGAATTAATTAAATTAAGTATAAAAACTTAATTAAATAAAGTGTGACAAATAACTATACTATAAAGAAGTTATTAAAATAAATTAAAGGAGTTTAATTTAGTTTTGCCAAACAAGGCTTAAATATATTAAGTCTTTAATTTTTAAAGGGTTTTGCCAAATGGAACCTTATAGCTTTTGGATTTCTTTTGAATTTTGAATTATAATAATATAAATTAAATAAACAAAATATAAATATTAAATTGGTAACTGCTGATTTAATAAGGGTAATTAGTGAGCGTTAATTTTTTTTAAACATTTGAAAAGACGTACATTAGTTTATTTTTAGTTTACGCTTAGTAATGTTAGTAGCCTAGTCTAATATTGAGAGAAGAAAGAAAATAAAAGGTTTTCAGAGAAGAAAAGTTGTCTGAGAATTTGAGAGAGAGTGTGAGAGAGAGAAGCAACAAGAGAAAGTTCTGAGTTTCTTCAAACTATTTTCAGTGATTAACAAGGACTAACCAAGCATCAAAAGATATTTTTTCCATAATCTTAATACTATATAATATATATGTTTTATGTTCTCTGTGTTCTTGAATTTCACTGTGTATAAGGTTTTACCAAAATTCCTGTAAACCATGTTTTTATAATTGGTTAGGAAGTTATATGTAATTGTAATTGTTATACTAGCATATATATATATATATATATATATATATATATATATATATATATATATATATGTGTGTGTGTGTGTGTGTGTGTGTGTGTGTGTATGTGTGTGTGATTGTATGCTAATTATGAAATTGAACTGTGATTATGTTAATTGGGTATGAACTACAGAGAATCGTAGTTTAAAGAAATCAAAATGGGTTTATTATTAGGATTTACAGTTTACTGTGTCAAGAAATATCAATCATGGAGTTTTAGTTTTAAAAAAGTGTTTTCAAATAATTAAGTTTTTCTAAAATCGTTGTTTAGTTGTTGTTCATTGGTATATGTATGATTGGTAATGTTTATGTGTAGTTACATGAATTATACATGTTAATTGGTGTTAGAAGTTTAAGATATAGTAGCTTTCTGTTCTTCGTGTTGTGCTTGGAGCCTCGGCGCCAAAGCCAGTGCCTAAGCCCCACTTCCCACGCCACAGTGCCACAAACAGTGCCGCAACACCTATCTCACGCCACAGCGCCAAGGTCTCGAGTAATCCTCGCGCCGCAGTACCGAACCCGCGTCGCAGCGCGACCCACAATATAAACTATGGCGCCGCGGCGTTGGTTTGTAGTAGGTCCAAGAACGGCTTTTGTTGTACAGAAAAGTCTGTAATTGTTAATGTAATGCAATATGATGATTGTTAAACATATAATTTTATTATTTTGGTATGATAGTGCTAATAATGAGCATATAATTAACACTTAACAAGTTTTATTATTATTTTATTGATGTATTAGATAAGTTATGTAAGCACACTAAGCATACACAAGAGAGACGATTCGGGCGTGTGACAAATGAACGTCGAAACGTCGTGACAAGTGTTAATGAACATTATAAGTTATGGAATGGGTTTAATATAAAACCAATAAGTAGTCCTAGCAAGACTTAAACACTTGAATAAACTTCGAATATGAAATATAGTGAGATATAAGTTGGAATTTAACACAATAAAATTGAACATTGTGTATTAATAATAGGAAGGGTTATGAGATGTAGAGTAAAGTATACATTACAACTATTATACGTTGCTATGTGACTAATAGTTGATGTTTACGATTATATAATTGTGTAGGGCACGTGAAGTGCAGATAACTGTAAGCTATTAAACTGTTATTGGTAAACAACGACCAAGGCAAGTCTTTCAGTTCCTCTTTGCTATGTGAACTTGATGATTAACTGTTCTAAATCTTTATTGAAAAGGGCATGATGTGTTGAAAATATAAAATGTTAAAGTCAACTTATGACTACGTTGATTGAGTAAAGCATGCTGATTGAGTAAGGAACTCAATCTTTATACTTGTTATATGAACTGTAACATGTATGTTATGTTAGTCCCATGTTTATGAGATATATGTTAAGCATATTATTATATGTTATATGATGCATGAAAACTGTAAGGTTTTGTTGGGTCGTCGAGCTCAACCTTTCAAATAACTATTTTTACAGGTCAACATTTCAAGGTAAGGATATGTGCTAAGTGAATTATAGAGATCCATATTCACGAAGATTACTTATGTTTTATGAGAAATGTATTTAATATTTTGAATGTAACCTGTTGTGGAATTGTAAGTTGAGCTATCCGGTGTGTTTGGATATCTATTTACGATGTAAGACTTGGTATAGTCATTTTGTTATAACGATTCATGATATAAATTTGAATCGAAGAGATGTAATGTAAATGTTGCGATTTAGGTCAATATAGAAGGAAATGTATAAAAGTTTAATTTATTCTGCATATTATTAAGTTTAACATCGAATAATGATGCAAAATCAGAAGTTAGACGTTTTATTAACGACCAAAGTCGATAATTGAATTATATGAATTTTTGGGGTTGTTACAGTTGGCATCAAAGCTGATAGGTTAGAAACCTTAGGTAAGAGTACCTTAGGCTATAACCTTAGAGAAGAGAGGTGAAGATAAAGAAAGAATAAGCTCAAATAGAGTTTGAACAATAAGAAGTAATTTATGAAATTTTAAAGAAGGGATTAAAACTTGCGTGAGAGGATTCAAAGAAGAATCTCGCAGAGTTATAAGGAATATGAATGTGGGGTTACCCAACTACAATAATAAGGATGTAAGGTGATAATAAATAGACAATGTCTATAAGAAGAGAATGATAGAGAAGTTAAGAATAGAAAGTTATATTTAAGTATGGTACAATCGTACGCTTTAATAGTTGATGTATGGTATCTGGGCTAAACGATTCATTCATAGAGTGGAGGTATATACGAACCAGCAGCTCAGAACCTACTTTGTTGGTTGTTTGTGGGAAACCACTCAGCGTACCATATTAAAACTGTTATAGACTCGTTGTGTACCAAGTATAGAAAATGGATACATATGATGAAAATGTGGAACTCGAATGAAATGTTGAGCAATGAAAATGAAGTTAAAAAAATTCTTAAAGGAAGAATTATTATATAAACAAGAAAATTCAAAGAAAAATCTTGAAGGGACATAAAGATAAGAAATGAGAGTTTGCTAACTCCAATAGCCAAGATAACGAATAATGTTGTAAATGATAAAAAAGGAAAGAAAAGGGATCGTAAAACAAAACGATCACTAGTTAATAAAAGAATTTTAAGGGAGATGATTATAGAATAAGATCACGACGTGATCTTTTTAAGTAATAAAAGGAAGATGGTCTGTAATGTTTGAATAATTATAGCTTGATGCTTTGAAGATGATGTACTATGAAATAGTACAAGATAAACTCATGAGGAGTTATAGATAATGTGATACAAAGAATTCGTATCGAGCAAAGAGCAAGTTATAGGCAAGATAGAGTTAGGTGGGATTTCAATTGAGGACTCATGTGGTGGCTGAGTTGTACAAACTTTTGTATGGGTGAGGGTTTTGTGCTTGCTCTCAGTTTATCACATTGATAATCATTGGAATGTTGGTGTCACATTATCAATGTATATGTGGCGAAAAGGTGATTCTTTTCTCATGTGTATATTTGATAGTTAGAAACTATTAAGATTAGTCAAATATTATTAGGATTAGGTGCGGTTATTAAAACTAATGCATATGGTAAGTTTGTGACTCATAATAATTTGGTATGTTTTTGAACCCCTTAGCGAATGGACGCCTATGGTCTGACTAGTATAAGTTCTTAAACTCATATTATTGTGGCAAGTTTTTGAACTTCCAATGTGCGATAAGTTTGATGAACTGGGGTATAATTAAGTGTGAATGGAGTATTGTGGATGATAGGAATAGATAGACTGATTAAGCAATGAATCATTATATAAAGTGGAGTTGATGGTGGAGACATAGGTTTTCCAAATATTTTAGCTATGCTAAACTTCAAAATTTTTGACATCAAGCTAAATTCGCACTGATGTGTCTTTAAAAATACAAATAAATTTTTGTTATCAGCATCATACGGTGACAAAGGGGTGTGTGTGGAATGTGAGCCACTAACATCTCATTATCTGTTACGACATGATAACACTAAAACTGATTTTCAATGGTTTTAAACTGTTTAAAGAAGAGTCTATGCTAATTGCTTCGGCTAGACGAAAATGATTTTAAAATATCAAAATGTATTTTATATCATTAATGCATCATGTAACCTGGTGCAAAGATAATAAAAACGATGGACTCATTAATGCAATATTACTTAGTGCTGGATGTGATCTAAGGATCGTCAGCCCAATATTGTATGATGTAGTATGATAAAGTCACAAAATAACGGAATCCTCAAACGAACTGTAAATATAGTGTGGTATCATGACGTCATAAAATGATTTTCAGAATTTTAAAGATAATTATTGTCAATTGAATTTGGCCAGACATGTTTCGATTGATATTCGAATTATTGGTATGACTCTAAGCTATTTGATTTAGCTAGATAAATGTTCATAAAATTCAAGCGTTTCTTGAGAAGTTATGCCAAACCAAATTGTTTTGGTGGAAAAGTTGAGATGAACAACCCTTTTATAGGGGATTGCGCGCAATGCGTTTAGATGTTTGTGTACAATACATTGCACGAAGGGCTGATCCCCCTAAGTACGAGGAGTTCCAATAGTCTTATGACTGTTAAAGTTTAAGTTGAAAGATTACTTATAACTATGGACATACGCATAGCGTTTAAATGTTTGTGCCCAATACATCGTACGAATGGCTTAACACCCTAAGTACGGGAGTCCCTATAGTCTAATAACTGTTAAGGTTTAAGTTGAAAGAGTACTTATACTCGTGGACGTAGTTCAAGGTCTTATGACCCTCAGCATGATTCGAAAATCTTTTAAATTCTTGAGTTATTCATACAGCTTCCCAATTATTGAGCAATTGTGGAAGATCCTTGTTATTCTAAAAGGTAAATGTGGTAAGGATGATATTCCTTAGAAAGAAGTAAGTCGTAGAATGCGACACCGAATGATGAATATATTGAATAAGTGAGAAAAAAAATTTGAAATGAGAAGGAGATGAGTTATCAAAGAATAATGTAAAACTTTTAATAGAAAAGTTAATAATTGTAGAAAGAACTTTGTGGAAAGAAAGTGGTTATAGAACCCAATGAATGAAAAACGTATTAACGTAAAATCTATTTTGATAGATTGAATGAATAAAGATTAATAGATAAAATTTCGAGGACGAAATTTTTAGAAGAAGGGGTGAATGTAATATCCCTAGTGTTTATGATAACGATCCTTAGAAAAAGAAATGAATGGGTTAAAGAATATATAATACTCAAAATATTCAACAATAAATTTTGAAAATAGATTTGGTGAAAACCGAGTAAGGGAGGTTTTTTTGATTCCGAGGACGAAATCCTTGTAAGGAGGGAAGGATGTAACAATCCAGAATTTTAATTATAATTTTTTAAATATTTATTGAATTATATAAATATTTAATGGATGTGTTTATCGTTGAATAAATATTTGTTTAATTGATTTGATTTAATTTAGTTAATTATTTGTTTAATAAATAATTAATGAGTTAAGGAAATTAATTATTATGAGATAGTATTCTAATTTAATTTAATAATTAAGTTAGAGAGTTTATAATGATTAAATGATTTATTCAATAAATTGTTATTAGAATTAATTAAATTAAGTATGAAAACTTAATTAAATAAAGTGTGACAAATAACTATACTATAAAGGAGTTATTAAAATAAATTAAAGGAGTTTAATTTAGTTTTGCCAAACAAGGCTTAAATATATTAAGTCTTTAATTTTTAAAGGGTTTTGCCAAACGGAACCTTATGGCTTTTGGATTTCTTTTGAATTTTGAATTATAATAATATAAATTAAATAAACAAAATATAAATATAAAGTTGGTAACCGCTGATTTAATAAGGGTAATTAGTGGGCGTCATTTTTTTTAAAACATTGGAAAAGACGTACGTTAGTTTATTTTTAGTTTACGCTTACTATTGTTAGTAGCCTAGTCTAATATTGAGAGAAAAAAGAAAAGAAAAGGTTTTCAGAGAAGAAAAGTTGTCTGAGAATTTGAAAGAAAGTTTGAGAGAAAGAAGCAACAGGAGAAAGTTCTGAGTTCTTTAAACTATTTTCAGTGATTGACAAGGATTAACCAAGCATCAAAAGGTATTTTTTTTCCATAATCTTAATACTATATACTATATATGTTTTACGCTCTCTGTGTTCTTGAATTTCACTGTGTATAAGGTTTTACCAAAATTCCTGTAAACCATGTTTTTATAATTGGTTAGGAAGTTATTTGTAATTGTAATTGTTATACTAGCATATATATGTGTGTGTGTGTGTGTGTGTGTGATTGTATGCTTAACATATATATAAGATTGTATGCTAATACGTGTTAAAGGAAGGGAATGGAGTTACAGTGAAAATAAGCATGAACATGTTTTGTAGGAGTATCAACAATTAGTATTTTATTGTTTGCTAATTATGAAATTGAAATGTGATTATGTTAATTGGGTATGAACTGCTGAGAATCGTAGTTTAAAGGAATCAAAATGTGTTTATTATTAGGATTTACAGTTTACTGTGCCAAGAAATATCAATCATGGAGTTTAGTTTTAAAATAGTGTTTTCAAATATTTAAGTTTTTCTAAAATCATTGTTTAGTTGTTGTTAATTGGTATATGTATGATTGGTAATGTTTATGTGTAGTTACATGAATTATACATGTTAATTGGGTTTAGAAATTTAAGATACAGTAGCTTTCTATTCTTCGTGTTGTGCTTGGAGCCTCGACGCCAAAGACAGCGCCTTAGCCCCACTTCCCACGCCGCAGCGCCACAAACAACGCCTTTCTCGCGCCGTAACGCCGAACCCACGTCGCAGTGCGGCCCACAGTGTAAACTATGGCGGCGCGGCGCAGATTTATAGTAGGTCCAAGAATGACTTTTGTTGTGCACAAAAGTCTGTAATTGTTAATGTAATGCAATATGATGTTTGTTAAACATATAATTTTATTATTTTGGTATGATAGTGCTCATAATGAGCATATAATTAACACTTAACGAGTTTTATTATTATTTTATTGATGTATTAGATAAGTTATGTAAATACACAAAGCATACACAAGAGTGACGATTCGGGCGTGTGATAAATGAACGTCAAAAAGCCGTGAAAAGTGTTAACAAACATTATAAGTTATGGAATGAGTTTAATATAAAACCAATAAGTAGTCCTACCAAGACTTAAACACTTGAATGAACTTCGAATATGAAATATAGTGAGATATAAGTCGAAAGTTAACACAATAATATTGAACAGTGTGTATTGATAATAGGAAGGGTTATGAGATGTAGAGTAAAGTTTACATTACAACTATTATGCGTTGCTATGTGACTAATAGTTGATTTCTATAATTATATAATTGTGTAGGGCACGTGAAGTGCAGATAACTGTTAGCTGTTAAACTGTTATTGGTAAACAACGATCAATGCAAGTCTTTCAGTTCCAATTTGCTATGTGAACTTGATGATTAAATGTTTTAAATCTTTATTGCAAAGAGCATGATGTGTTGAAAGTATAAAATGTTAAAGTCAACTTATGAGTACGTTGATTGAGTAAAGCAATCTGATTGAGTAAGGAACTCAATCTTTATAGTTGTTATATGAACTGTAGCATGTATGTTATGTTAGTCCCATGTTTATGAGATATATGATAAGTATGTTATTATATGCTACGTGATGCATGAAAACTGTTAGATTTTGCTAGGCCGTCGAGCTCAACCTTGCAAATAACTATTTTTGCAGGTCAAGATTTCAAGGTAAGGATATGTGCTAAGTGAATAATAGAGATCCATATTCGCGAAGATTACTTATGTTTTATGAGAAATGTATTTAATATTATGAATGTAACCTGTTGTGGAATTGTAAGTTGAGATATTATCTGTATTTGGATATCTTTTTATGAAGTAAGACTTGGTATAATCATTTTGTTGTAACAATTCATGATATAAATTTGAATCGAAGAGATGCGATGTAAAGGTTACGATTTAGGAAAATACAGAAGGAAATGTATAAAAGTTTAATTTATTCCGCATATTATTAAGTTTAACATCGAATAATGATGCAAAATCAGAAGTTAGACATTTTATTAACGACCAAAGTCGATAATTGAATTATATGATTTTTTGGGGTCGTTACAGTCTTGGATGCATTCATATGGTTCAAGCAAGAATGAGCATAACTAGCTCAGCAAGTATGACAATTTCATTTAAACAACAGGCTTGAATCATATAAATCGTATATATTCAATAACTGAAACAATAGTTATAAAGTACTATTGATAATTCAAAATAGCACTTCTCTTTTCTTTAAAACGTTTCACAATGAATATCATTCAGTAAAACATCAATTTCGGTCCAAGACCTTGAGCATTTCATTATTTCTTTAAAAAGGACAACCCGACACCAAGTCCGTAAGTCCAGCATATCTTATGAGCACGTCTAGGTGATTAGCCTATAGTACTCTATGTTGTACATCACTACTTTCTTTAAACATAAGTATGTTTAAGGTTTGGCAACCTCACGTGTCTGTCGTTTGACGACAAAACATTTATTTATGCATACTCAGTCTTTCTTTGAAATTAATACCAAAACAGTTTGGCAAAAGATAGCAACTTTGACAATGGTTTGATAGATTAACTGGAAATCCATAAAACACCTTAAGTCTAGCCGAAGGAATTGGCTTCGACTTCATTATACATCAAGTCACGCGTAAGGTACATGAATTACAAAGCTTTTCCAGAATGAACATAGACAAGGGTTAGAACACTTTCCATTAGTGTCTTCTATCGTTAATACAAATTCCCTTTGTGTCTTTAAGGATTCTACAATACATGATCGCATAACATACCACATTAGGTCGTATATAATCAAGTAACGTCACTAATATATCTTACCCTTCTTCTCAATCTAATAATGCTTTAGATTGTTTATCATTGTTACAGTTAATTGTCTTACATTGTTCTTACGTTTACATAATCGTTCATCAACATTTAGTTGGCATCTTTACAGTTATTATGATCCCTAAGGATGTTACTTTAGGTTCATTAAGTTATAATTTACCTTTACTTACTTTCTACATTCATTTCCTTATTCCTTACGTTCATAAGCATTCTTCTTTGCCTCTTCTTTGGTGCTGGCACTGCGGCGCCATCTTTCTATATAGAGTCTGCGTTGCGGTGTGACTCTTCAGTAGGTGATGCCCGGTCTTGGCGCTGCGGTGCCATCCTTCTCTCTATGTGCCGCGCTGTGGTGCCACTTATCAGCGGGTAATTTCCAGTCTTGGCACTGCGACGTGAAAGTGCTATATAGTGGTCGCGCTGCTGTGCCACTCTTCAGTGGGTGATGCTCAAGCCTGGCGCTATGGCACCGACTTTCCTCCCTTAGGCCGCGCTGCAACGTCGGCCCTGTCTCAGGAAATTTTTGATAGTTAAATTTTTCTTGCCTAAACTTTCCGACCCCATAACTTATGCATTATAAGTCCGAATTGGCTCGTTCAAAAGCCATTAGCTCACAAATCACATGCTCTATAATTTCATTAGAAAATATTTCACTTTTGAATTTTTTAACTCTAAATTCACCTATTAGTTCATTATTATGAAAATGTTAAACGTTTGTAAACGTTCAAAGCTCGTTTCTCCGTTCTAACTCAGAATTTGGTCACTTTCGAGTCTGCAACTCTAGAATGTCAATTAAGACTAATCTCCATCAAAAACAACCGTTTTTTAGTTAAATGCTAACTTTTGACTTTCATTCCGAGAATTTAACGATTTCGACGATTATCGTCTAATCTCGTAAATTTCGCCATAACTTCGTTACTTAAGATTTTTGAATCATTCAAAATGGATTCATTCCATCATTCTAACATCCTAACCAAACATATTTTATTAGCGCATTTACATGACAAAATATTACAAGTTCTTCATGAGTCCAATACTTATAAAAGTATGATTTCCTTATATATAACTTATTAAGGTTTAAGTCCATTAATAATCATTCTCATACTCCTTAGCATACACGCTCCACCAATTCACACTTCTCTATCTAACTAATATTGACGAGATGGAAGATTAATGGTGTAAAGGCTATTACCTTTAATGAACAAAGATTTCCTCCTTCTTGGATAATGAACAATCTAGCTCTTACTATTTTCTCTCAATATATGATAAACTCCAAGTTGTTCGTGGAAATTAACAAGTAACAAATGAAATCCAAAGCTCTCTATTTATAGGAATTACAAAATGAGTGCAATTTGGTAACTTAGGCCATCCACCTCCTTACTATTCATTACTTGGGCAACACAAATCCTATCATTTGCTTGCTCACCAAAATGGGTTGCCCCATGGGTTTTTTTTTACCCGTTTACCCGTCGGTTCGATCCACGGATGCAGTTCTTAGTTTGGGCATTAGGTTTAAATACTTTGGGCCTAACATTGGACTTTAACATCTTTCCAATTGGTCTTGCAACATTCCAACACAAATCTTACAAATCCAACGCAATAGGATTTAAACGTTTAACGTAAAATCCTCGTATCCATTACGTATACTAGTTTGTATAATCTTTCGTTCAACACGTTATACTAACTTTCATATATACTTGTATAATACATCGTATCATACTCGTATTTATTATCTCGTATAATACTCACTATTATACGATCATTATTTATTCCATCCTTACGTTCCTTAGCATTCTCAAATTAAGTACGCAGGCGAAAAACTGCGTTAGCCATAACTAAAATATTATTACATATTCCATCCTTCCTTATTATTATATCATTACCTATTTCTCGAAAATTCAAAAACAATTCCTGAGCAAAAATTAATGAATAGTATTTTTTAAAAAAATTCTCGAAAAGTTTTTATTTTCATCTTAGAAATTCAAATACTATAATTCCTTTACGTAGCCAAAATACTACGATATTCCGACACAATTAGGTTATAGAACGACCTTCATCTTACTAACACATAATAATAACATATAATATAATTTTATTCATTATTTAATCAAATAAAATTATTTTATAGTTAATCTGAATTTCTCGGTCGTTACATCCTTCCCCCCTTATAAGGATTCTGTCCCTAGAATCTCATCTTACATTAAACAAACAGCTGAGGGTAATTCTTCTTTATCTTTTCTTCAAGTTTCCACGTTACATCTTCGGCATCGTGGCTCTTCCATAACACTTTTACCGAAGGTATAACTTTGTTCCTTAGAACTTTCTCTTTTCTATCAATGATTTGAATATGCACTTCCTCATACGTCAAGTCCTTCTCAATATGAATAGGTTCATATTCTATCACATGCTTATAATCTGGCTTATAAGGACGTAACACAGATACATGGAACACATTATGTATCCGTTCTAAGTCCGGAGGTAACACTACCACGTAAGCTACCTTTTCTACCCTTTTTAGTATTTTGAAAGGTCCTATAAACCTTTGACTTAACTTTCCCTTCTTTCCAAAGCGTATCTTTCCTTTCTAGGGAGATACCTTTAGAAATACGTATGAGCCTACTTCAAATTCTCTGTTCACTCGATGCGAATCTGCATATTTTCTCTGTCTGTCTTGAGTTGCCACCAGACGCATTCGTATCAACTTAACTATATTCGCTGTCTACTGCACCAATTCTGGTCCTAGCATTCGACATTCTCCCACTTCATCCCAACATAATGGTGTTCTATATTTTCGTCTGTATAGAGCTTCGTAAGGCGGCATGCCTATGCTCGCATAATAACTGTTGTTATACATAAACTCTACTAGCGGTAGATGATCATCCCAACTACCTTTGAAATCCATAACATAAGATCTCAACATATCTTCCAGCGTCTGAATTATTCTCTAGCTTTGCCCGTCAGTTTGTGGATGATAAGTTGTACTCAACTTTAGCTGCGTTCCCATTTGTTATTGTAGACTCCTCCAAAAGTTCGACGTGAATCGTGGATCACGATCTGACACTATCGAAACTGGTACTCCATGTCTGGAAATGACTTCTTTAATATAAAGTTTAGCTAACTGGTCTAAGTTATACTTAACCCTTAGTGGCAAAAAGTGAGCCGACTTTGTCAACCGGTCCACTATAACCCAAATCGCATCATACCCCTTCTAAGTAAGTGGAAGTCCCACCACAAAGTCCATCATGATATGCTCCCACTTCCACTCCAAAATCTCCAATGACTGTAACAAGCCACTTGGTCGCTGATGTTCGGCCTTAACCTTTTGACAAATTAAGCACCTACTCACGTATTTTGCTATCTCCCTCTTCATGTTCGGCCACCAAAAACTCTATCTAAGGTCTTGATACATCTTGGTACTACCAGGATGAATTGAGTACCTTAAACCATGAGCCTCTTGTAACACTTGCTCCTTTAATTCCGTCTCATTTGGAACCCAAATTCTTCCTTCAAATTTTAATAATCCCTCGTTATCAAGATTATTCTTTAATTCTTTTTCCACAGTTAGCCGCTTCTTCATCTGATCGCACTCCTCATTTATGAGTTGTACTTCCTTGACTCTCTCTATTATAGTAGATTGAATCTCAATTGCAAACAATTTCTGACCTCCCTTACTCAGTAACTTTACCTCCAACTCCATCCTAGCCATCTCTGTTATTAACTCAGTTTGAGCCATTAACATAGATAACTTCTCCCGACCCTTCCTACTCAAGGCGTCGGCCACTACATTGGATTTTACAGGGTGATACAGGATTTCACTGTCGTAATCCTTTATCAAATCTAGCCATCTCCTTTGTCTCATATTCAATTCCTTTTGTGTAAAGATATATTTTAGACTCTTATGGTCCGTGTATATCTCATATTTCTCTCCTTATAAGAAATGCCTCCATATCTTCAAGGCAAACACTACCGCGGCCAGTTCTAGATCATGAGTAGGATAAACTTTATCATAATCCTCCAACTTCCGTGATGGATACGCAATGACCTTGCCATGCTGCATGAGAACGCAACCAAGTCCTCTATGCGAAGCATCGCTATAAACTACGAAATTTCCTGTATCGTCGAGTAAAGACAATACAGGTGCTTCACTCTGCCTTTTCTTCAGTTCTTAAAAACTATCTTCACACTTCTCCGTCCATACATACTTCACCGTCTTCCTCATCAATTAGTAAATGGAGTAGCTATCTTCAAAAAATCTTGAATAAATCTCCGATAGTATCCCGCTAACCCTAGGAAACTCCGCACCTCAGTTGGCATTTTTGGCTGTTCCCAACTCATCACTGCTTCCACCTTCACTGGATCAACTAAAATTCCTTCTCGGTCGATAACATAACCTAAAAACTGTACCCTTTCTAGCCAAAATTCACACTTCATGAATTTCGTATGTAACTTCTCCTTCCTTAGTGTCTCCAACACTAATCTTAAGTGTTCAGCGTGATCTTCTAGAGTCATAGAATAGACAAGAATATCATCGATAAACACCACGACGAACTTGTCCAAGTATTGTTTGAACACTCTGTTCATCATATCTATAAATGTAGCTGGTGCATTAGTAACCTAAATAACATCACCAGAGACTCGTAATGGCCGGAATGAGTCTTGAATGCCGTCTTAGGTACATCCTCACTTCTGACCTTCAACTGATGATACCCCGTTCGCAAATTTATCTTAGAAAAATACTGTGCCCCTTTCAACTGATCAAAAAGATCATCTATCCTGGGCAACGGGTATTTATTCTTTATCGTTAACTTGTTTAACTCTCGATAGTCGATACAAAGTCGTAAGAATCCATCCTTCTTTTTCACAAACAGTACCGGTGCTCCGCACGGTGAAACACTAGGTTATATGTACTTTCTATCCAACAGTTCTTGTAACTGTACCATCAACTCTTTCATCTCCACTGGCGCCATACGATACGGTGTCCTAGAAACTGGTGCCACTCCTAGCACAATATCTATCACGAATTCGATCACTATATCCGGCGGAAGACTAGTCAATTCACTTGGAAATACATCCACGAATTCTTTCACTATAGGTATTTGTTCCATCATTGCTCCCACTCTCTGGGTATCAACAACATGGCACAAATAGCCTACATGTCCCTTCCTCAACAACTTCCTAGTTTGTGTCATGGTAAGACAACATGAACGTTCTGGCGATTTATTACCATAAAACACTACATGAGGCTGTCTCAACGGTCTAATATTTACACATTTCTTTTGGCACTCTGTTATTGCACCATGGTTAAAAAACCAATCCATCTTGAGAATTTCATTGAATTCTCCCAACCTCGTATATCTACACAACCTCGTATATCTACACAACAACTCCTATGAATATTTTCAACAGAAATTATTTCTTCGATTGTTACCTTGATATTTAAAGGTACATGCAATCTTTCGGGAAGTAATCCTAAGCGTCTAGCAAAATTACATGCTATGAAAGAACAAGTACCCGAGTCAAATAACACGTAAGCATTTATATTGTTGATCGAGATAATACTTGCAACTACATCCCCTGATGTAACTGCATCTTGGACCATTATATTAAAGGTACGGGCCATCAGCCTACCCATCGGTGCTGGACCACCGATAGCTAACTTACCGCTATTAGCGCCCTTATTCCCGTTCGTCCCCTTCTTCGGGTAGTTCTTCGCCGTGTGGTCAGTTGATCCACACGAAGCATCCATCATTTTTCTTCGGACTTGGATAGTTAGGCGAAATGTGCCCCTCCTATCCACAGTTGTAACATACGACTTTTCCCTTGAGACATACTCCTAAGTGAGTCTTCTCACAATTCTTGTACGCCTCCATCCTCCTCTTAGGATATCCTTGCTTCACTCCGGTATTCTCAGAGTTAAATCCCTTCCTCTTCATGTCATCGCCACTACCACTGGCTCCTTCGAGTTTTACTCCCCCATCTATCTTTCCCTTATTCTTCTTCTCCTTGTGGTATTAGCTTAAAACCTCGTTACCACCTTCAGCAATTATTTCCTTCTCCAGTATTGTCCCAAAAGAATTACTTTGGAACACTGATATTCGGCTATAGAGTTAGGGTTTCAAGCTATGCTCAAACCTCCTACCCTTTCTCACCTCGGTGTCCACCTGATGTGGAGCAAACCTCATCGGTTCATTGAACTTGGCAGCGTACTGGGGAACTATCATTTCCCCTTGTTTCAACTCTAGGAACCACATCTCCATCCTCCCCTGCATACTCGTGGGAAAGTAGTTCTCGAAGAAAATCTCCTTAAACCGTATCCACATTAGATTATCTATACTAGCCCTAGCCTGGTTCGCCTCTCAGTAGAAATTGGATTCTCCCTTCATCATATAGTTGGAAAAAGCAACTTTTTGCCCCTCGTCGACATTTGCAATTACTACGGCGAACCGACACTCTTTAAATCCTTAAAAGTAGTAGCTCGTATTACTGCAGGATTTTCGGGTATGTTAGCCCCGTTCATATTAAAAGCAGCCGTTAACAAGTTAACAAACTCTTGCATTAGGTTAACTAGACCTCCCTCCTGTTGATTTACATTGGCATCTTGATTTCGTTGTCTTCTTCTTGGTGGCATTTTGCTGTTAAAACAAACAACACATCATTATTACTTTCTTCTTGTTATTTATTATTCATTATTAAACAATAACTTCAACTCATTGCACAATATGCTCCATAAAAGGCTTATATTGATTTACTTCTTGTAGTATAATACTACATCATTCATGCATACACAGCCTTAGCTGAATACATTACTATACCACAATTGCTTTCCAAAAATTGGGATTTACAAAAGACTACCCTTTTATTATTCAAAAGAGGGTTTTACGTCACTATTAGATACAATATATGTACATATCTTACTCTACTCTAGCTACTACAAGGTTACATCTGCCTTATATCATTTTCAAAATCTGCGTTGGCAAGACCGGCAATAATATCCTGGCTGATAGTATGTCGAGTCTGCCCTGCCTCTATCGGATACCCAACTACCTGCTGCTAGAAATCCACATGAGAACTCCTATGGATATATGACATTCTTCCTATCTTCTGCTTCTTGACCTTTAGCTCCTGCCTGAGCTCAAAGGTCTCTTGTTTTAGCTCATGGACCTTGTCCTTCGTCACAACACGTTCATCATGTTCCTCCTCCCACATCGACTCCATACTCTTTTGTCCTCCAAGATTTCATGGACCTCTTCTTTCAGCTCCCTGACCTCCTTCCCCGGCTGGATATTTCTATCCAATAAGGCCATGAACAATGCCTTCAGTGACTCCCCAGAGTCATCTCTTCTGCACGTGCTATGGTCTTAAAAGACACCACCTCCACCTCCTCCTCTGATATGCCATCAAATATGGACATGAGATCTAAGTCTTCTGAGTCTCTTGACTCGATCACAACCACTTCCGGCTCTTCTGCTTTAGGGTTCGGTAAGATCTCTATTTGGTTCACCGATTCCTCACTTACTAAATGTATATCCCTATACATTTAATTTTCTCCTGACATCGATGCAAAATGAATTACTTTCATTAGTACACGTCAGCAGAATAATAAAAACACATCATATTTAATGCATTTTTAGGGTTAACGTCATCTTTTACTTCTTAAACTTTTCTTAAGGTTATGACTTAAGGATCGTTTCTCCCCTTAAGTTTTATAACCTAATGCTTTGATACAAACCTGTGACGCCCCCAAATCTGGGTATCTTCCAACCCAACATATGGTGCTACACGGTGCTATAGTTCACACCTACATTCAATTGAAATACCTCAAAAGAATGAATATGTCTTATATATATTCCAAAATAATATTACCATTCCCAGGTTCTTTATAACCATTACATGTGTTCTTGTCATACTATCAAATAATAACAACATTCATCCTATACTATTACAAAGGCAACCTATTGGTTTGTGTTGCCTCCTTTTTAGTCTTATCAAAAGGACTCTAACTAATGCAAGCATACATGGGTCAACAAGTAGTAAGAGTAAGAACAGTATCGATCCACGGAGAAATGTTTTAAAAGTAACTTATCATACACCAATTGTATCACTATTTTTATATGCTTAAACGAATAATTCACAATTATGCTTAATCTATATTCAATTAATGAATAAAACACAAGACTAATTTAATGAAATCAAATTTGGAATTAGTGGGATTCTAACTTCATTTCATATTTAATCTAAATATTACCATCATGCAAGATTATACAAGTATCATGGAAAATTAGCCAAGAGCACAAAATTAGACATAACCATTTTTCAGTGCATTATGACTTGCTTACATAATCCCCACATGCAATAGAAATCATGTAATCAACAATAAAACCAAAATCATTATAATTCTATGTGAAATTGCAGCAATATTGAATTGAAGCACAAGCTCTTATATTACTACACACGGTGAAACAATATATTTCAATCTGGTTCACGAAATATAAAGCTAAACATTTCAACCACATAAACGCATGCTATCATGATCATAACCATGCTCACATGTTATTTTTCAATTCCATATAAGCATATAAAATGAATGGTGATCAAACATTCATGCAATCCAATCAATCATAACAGAAATTCCAATGATAAACGAACAATCAAGCATTCAGACAATTAATTATAGACTACATATCAAAATCTGTTAGAATCCCATAATGGAATTTAGTTCATTTCTGAACCGAAAGCCATTATGGAATTATTGTAGCACATGGAAAATAAATAAAGCAATTCAAAGAGAAGATAGAATTGATCAAACCCAATTGCAAATTATGTTTCAAAGTGCTGTTTTAATCTCCAATAATTTCCAGCGAAATGAAATGAGTTATTATTCAATGACTGAATTCAAAAGAAGATATAGAAAATCTTGAATTTATGCTCAAATCCACTCTAAAAAAATCAGTTCAAAAGTTACTAACCCTAAAAATTACCCTATAAAAACTAATAAAAAACCAATATAACCACGTCTGGTACCAACCAGAATAGTTTCACATAATACCACATTCAAATTTCAAATTCAAAAACATAAGTCAAATAACAGCTTCAGATAACGTGCGCGGCCGCACGTGATCACAATAAAAAATGGGCGCGGGAGCGCGACTCCAGCGCGGGCGCGTAAAATCTAGCTTGTTCAGCCGTGCGGGCGCCCGCTGTGTACTTTCAGCCTCTGCTTGCATGTAGCGCGGGCGCGCAAGGAATGCTTTGTCAAGCAGCGCGGCCGCGCTGCTTCTGTCTGCTGCATACTGCTATCTGCTGCTATTGCTTGTTGTTATTCTGCTGTTTGTTGCTTGTTCCTCCATCACTGCTCAGTTTCTTATCTATACTCGTTTCACGTGCCATGCCTTTGCTAGTTTCATACCACCTACCAATGCCGAGCTATGCCATTTCCTACATTTTCATACCATAGGAGTTCTAATTACAAGTAATGCAAAATAAACACAAAATGCAATTAAAAACATACTAAAATCTACTTGAGATGAGCATAATTCTCGTGAATTAATATTAAATAAGTAGGTATAAAACCTACTTATCAAATACCCCCAAACTTGAACTATTGCTTACCCTCTAGCAATGCATATGACACTAAGCACTGAAAATGCAACTACATGCTATGCAACTAGATTACGATGCAACTGAGTTCCACAGTTTTCCAGCTAGAATAGAATTTTAGTCCAATATGCCTCAGCGAATTATCCAGATTGAAGAATAAAAATTCCAACTAAACTATAGACATAATATTATACACTCAAATAACCCATACATGCTATAAAGATGTTGTGTGTGTATGTGTGTTGTGTTCACTAAAACTTGATTAAAGCAAAGAATACTCATACTAAACTGCTCAAAATAGAAAATTGCAGTCTAAATCAAGATTCCTATATACTAATGCAACAAAGACTATTCTAACATGTCAATACAAACTAAGGTTCAACAATGGGTTTAAAATGCTTTATTTCTACTCACGAGGGCGATTTTCGCTATTTCTCGTGGTGTTTATTGCTATTTTTTTTATATCACATGGTTATACAATGCCTCATTCCATTAGGCTAACAGTGTTACCCTTTAGCGAGCTTTCAACCAACGACTCCCAAACCATAAAAAGACCTTAGGGCGCTCGGTGTAAAGACAATCCCCTCAGGCGTACTTGCTCAAGTAACAAAGGCCCTGAAACAAGACTAACCACGGTAGTTTTATTTTATTTTATTTTTTATATATATTTCTTTTTTTTATAATAAGCATACCCATGTGTTCCCAAAGCTTGATAATTAATGTTTTCATAATCTAAGTCCATTTTCCACACAATTCTATTTTTAAAACCACATTTCCTACCAAGCAATAAAACACATAACTCTTCTGCCTACAAGCATTTGTGAACACATCAGTGCAAACCGAAAGCATCTAAACAGCACCATGGATTACATCATGTAAAACCTTATATCTAAGCTTATGTTATCCATTAAACTCAACAACCCTTTAAAATTTAAATTCATCATTGGTTAGACATAGATTCCACATAGCTAGAAATACGAGACATGCTAACATATAATGCAACTAAACATATACTAACACAGAAACATGCAAACTAAACATGCAAAATTAAAATTTAAACTAACATGCAAACACTACATGCAACTACCTACTACCCAATAAATACCCCCAAACTTGAACTTTTCAGTGTCCCAATGAATGAAGGTATAAGGTTAGAAGAACTCCCCTACTGATCAGCTGCACCACCCTTTTTGGGTGGTGAATCCGGTGGTGGAAATGGCACGGCTATCCCAAATTGTGGCCACTTGAGTGCAGTACCCTGCTATGCAAATGCCTCCGCTAGCGACCTCGTCAAACCCGTAGTAAACGCTGCAAAGTTATCATGTATAGCATCGACCTTCCGCTCCAACCTTCGGAGCTGTCGATCCCCAATAATAGTGGTGGCTTGAGTCGATGTTCCTGCTTCAATTTCCTATGTGGGCTGTGGTGGAGGCATCGAGGATGCGGGTTGAAGGATGAAACCTTTTCCCCTCGGGTGTGGCTCACCTCCTGCCCAATCCTCGAATTTGGCAATCATCGCATGAGTGATATCTTGGCTAGGACTTTGCATCTGTTCATCACCCCCAACGGACTCCTTGCTGTACACACAGACTAGCAATAACAGACGCATGTGGGATACTTCCCGTAGTGCTTCCCCTCATGTAACGTAACATATCCTGATTAATGAGATGACCCACATCTATGTACTTGCCTGTGACTATTCCCCACAAAATGATAGCCCTCTCAATTGTGTTTTCATGCTGATGCGTCGAAGGTACAAGCTTCGTACATATAAACAAATTCCAAGCCTTTGCATAGCGATTCAGGGATGATGCTGGGAAAGTGTGAGGCTGATTCGTTCCTGCCCTACAAGTCCACTTCATTCCTGGAATGCACAAGTCAGTGATGACTTTGTCCAAATCAGTCTCAAAACGGGTAGCCTCGACCCAATTATCATACCCAGTCGGTGGAGTGTCGAGTATTCTGAAAGCTGCCCTGATTGATTGAGGTCGGTAATCTACTTGAACTCCTCGAACCATTGATAACCCACTCGTAGTATCTTTCGTATTAGAATAAAATTCTAAAACAATACCCATGGGAGCAGGCATAGGGGTTGCAGTAAATCCTCCCCATCCCCTTTCCCGAATCATATCCCACAGTTGCCCATCATGCTTCTCAGGCTTGAAGCCTATTTCCTTCACAAATGTTTTTGTCACTATTCTATAGTACTCTATTTGTGCCTCCAGACTGAGAAATTCTATATGATCCACAATATCTTCGCTTTGGCTACTGGAAGAAGATGACGATGATGGAGTGATAGAACGTGAACGTTTAGGACCCATTTGAAATTGATGAAGAAGAAGAAAACTTGCTTGATATAATCGTGAGTAATATATTCGCTGCACAGAGAACCCCCAAACTTATATTGTACAAACCCACTAAAGCCCTAGTTTTATCAGTGTAGATGTTAAACATGGGTAGGAGAACTGATGCGATAATCAAGCAGTGGAGATGAGACGTTACACCTTCAATTTGGAATGGTTTGAAGAGGAAGAGTCGTGTGTGTTTTGGAGAACAATGAACTACGCTCTCTGTTATTTTAAATGATGGAAGATATAGGACAAGACACGTCTTTAAATCTAATTTTTTTTTCAAAAGCTGGTGTCGAGCCCGACCGTGCGTGTTCTAAATGGGGACATGGCGCGGGCGCGCGATTGCTTTTTTTTGCACAAACTTATAGCGCGGGCGCGCGATTTCTCAAGGCTTTCATGGCGCGGTCGCATGACCCTGCATCATGCAATATCAATCTACATCCCAAATACATCAACACAGTGTTGACTTCATTCCAATACACCTGCATAAACACCAATTAATAATATCAAAGCATGAATGACTGAATAAACAAGAATGACTATCTTATCACCATACTTTCTATGCTATACTTAAACATTATCATGTGCAAATTCAGCTCTCACGATATTTATGCATAATTAATCAAACTAACACAACTAAGTTTGAAAATGAACTAACAAAAATAATCTAAACAGAATAAACAAAAGATAAAGATAGAAATAATAGGTTGCCTCCCATCAAGCGCTAAGTTATAGTCAATTAGCTTGACTGTCTCTGACTTTTCAAGTTGAAGACCGAATTGAGGTTACTTTTTGTCTGTCAACCTCGACACCAAAATAATGCTTCAGCCGCTGTCCATTCACTGTAAACAGCTTGTCCGGGAACTTGTCGAACACTTCTACTGCACCATGTGCAAAAATTGCCTTCACTATGAATGGCCCTGACCACCTTGATTTGAGCTTCCCAGGAAAAAAGTTTAAGTCTAGAATTAAATAGCAAAACTCTTTGTCATGGCTCAAATACTCTTTCTATGGTCTTGCGATCATGCCATTTCTTCACCTTTTCCTTGTATAGCTTTGAATTTTCATATGCATGTAGTCTAAATTCCTCCAACTCATTGAGTTGAAGTAAGCGTTTTTCTCCTACAGACTTCAAATCAAAATTGAGCTTTCGAATTGCTCAATATGCCTTATGCTCAAGCTCCATAGGAAGCTGACATGCTTTGCCATAAACTAGTTGAAAAGGTGACATGCCCAACAGAGTTTTATACGCAGTCCTATATGCCCAAACAGCTTCATCAAGTTTTAAGGACTAATCCTTTCTTGTGGGGTTCACAACTTTCTCCAAAATTCTTTTGACCTCACGATTGGAAATTTTAGCTTCGCCTTTGAGGATGATAAGCGGTAGCAATGTGATGATTAACCCCATACTTGGCCAACAAAGCTATGAATTGCCTATTACAAAAATGACTACCTTCATCGCTAATGATAGCTCGTGGAGTCTCAAACCTCATGAAAATACTCCTCTGTAAAAATCTTAGGACCACTTTGGCATCATTCGTTGGAAGAGCTGCCACTTCCACCCACTTTGACACATAATCAACTGCTAACAAAATGTACAGATTTTCACATGAAGAAACGAAAGGGCCCATGAAGTCTATCCCCAAAACATTAAAAATTTTCACCTCGAGGATAGTGTTCAATGGCATTTCATTTCTTTTCGAAATGTTCCCAACTCTTTGACATCTGTCACATCTTTGTATGAAACTGTAAGCATTCTTGAAAATTGTTGGCCAGTAAAATCCTGCTTGTAACACTCTAGCCGCTGTTCGCTCTCCACCATAGTGACCCCAATATAAAGAAGCATGACAATCCTGCAAAATCCCCTCAGTCTCACTATATGGGATACATCTCCTTATCATCTGATCAGCACATTGCTTGAACAAATATGGTTCATCCCATATAAACCACTTCACATCATGCAAGAATTTCTTCTTTTGATATCCAACCAAGTCAGAAGGTACCATCTTACTCACCAAGTAGTTCGCATAATCAGTAAGCCATGGCACTTCCCCTTTCACCACAAATAACTACTCATCTGGAAAGGATTCATTAATCACAACCTTGTCATCTACCTCCCTTTCTGGATTCTCCAGTCAAGATAAGTGCTCCGCTACTTGGTTCTCAGTTCCCTTTCTGTCCTTGATCTCCAAATCAAATTCTTACAATAGTAGTATCCATCTGATCAAACGAGGCTTTGCATCCTTCTTTGCCACTAAGTGTCGAATTGCCGCGTGATCCGTGTAAACTATCACCCTCGTACCAATCATGTACGATCTAAACTTGTCAAAAGCATACACAACTGCCAATAATTCCTTCTTTGTGGTAGTGTAGTTCAACTGTGCATTAGTAAGGGTCTTGCTTGCATAATATATAACATGAAAAATCTTTTCCTTCCGCTGACCCAAAATAGCCCCCACAGCATAATCACTAGCATCACACATCAATTTGAATGGTATGTCCCAATCCGGTGTTGTAATTACTGGTGCTGAAGTTAATTTCCTCTTCAAATACTCAAATGCAAACATGCAATCCTCGTCAAACTTGAGCTGTGTATCCTTCTCCAATAAACTGCAAAGTGGTTTAGTTATCTTGGAGAAGTCTTTAATGAACCTACGGTAAAAGCCTGCATGTCCTAGAAAACATCGAACACCTTTTATTGAAGTTGGTGGCGGCAAATTTTTAATAGTTTCTAATTTAGCTCTGTCCACCTCAAGTCCCTTCTTCGATACATTATGTCCTAGAATTATTCCTTCTTGTACCATAAAATGACACTTTTCCCAATTTAATACCAAATTTTTCTCAACACATCTTCTCAAAACCATGACCAAATTTTCCAGACATAGATCAAAGGAATCCCCAAATACTGAAAAATCATCCATAAATACCTCCACATTTTGCTCCACTATATCTGAAAAGATAGCCATCATGTACCTCTGAAAAGTGGCTGGGGCATTACAAAGATCCAAAGACATCCTCCTGAAAGTGAAAGTAACATATGGACATGTAAAGGTTGTCTTTTCTTGGTCATTTGGAGCTATAGCAATCTGATTGTAGCCTAAATACCCGTCCAGAAGATAATAGAACTCATGCCCCCTTGTCTGTCTAACATTTAATCGATATACGGCAGTGGAAAGTGATCTTTCCTTGTAGCTTTGTTAAGCCTGCGGTAATCCATGCAGACTCTCCACCCCGTCACTGTTCTTGTCGGAATCAATTCATTGTTCTCATTAGAAATCACGGTTATACCACATTTCTTCAGTGCACACTGTACCGGGCTCACCCATGAACTATCTTAAATTGGATATATAATACCTGCATCTAGCCATTTCAACACTTCCTTTTTTACCATTTCCTTCATGATCGGATTAAGTCTTCTTTGATGCTCCACTGAAGGCTTGCTATCATCTTCCAGCAGGATCTTATGCATACAAAAAGATGGGCTGATCCCTTTTATATCTACTATAGTCCATCCAATAGCTGACTTGAACACTCTAAGGACTCTTAACAATTTTTCTTCCTGAAAAGATGTTAGTGCAGAAGAAATAATCACAGGTAATTTTTAATTTTCATTTAAAAACGCACACCTCAAATGCTCAGGAAGTGTTTCAATTCAAGTTCTGGAGGTGTTTCCAGAGATGGTTTCAATTTTTCTGATGACTCTCCAACTTTCTTTAATGGCCCAACGGGAATCTTGAATTTTCTGAATTGTGGAGTTGTATCAAGAAAATGCACAAGTTCTTCAATCTCCTTATCATCTATTTCTGAATTTCTAGTAATTGCACTTCTCAATGGTTCTTCATTCACCATGTTCTCTACTTCATCATTTAAAACCTTGTCCACCAAATCAACCCTGAAGCATTCCTCATCATCTATCGAAAATTTCATTGCCTTGAATACGTTGAAAGTAACTTCTTGATCATAAACACGCATTGTGAGTTCCCCCTTTTGAACGTCTATCAAGGTTCTTCCTATTGCTAGGAATGGTCTTCCAAGGATTATCGGTATACTCCTATCTTCTTCATAATCTAGAATGATGAAATCAGCTGGAAAGATGAATTTATCACTTTTATCAAAACATCTTCAACAATTCCCCGTGGATAAGTGATCGACCTATCAGCTAACTGTAACGAAATATTTATCGGCCTTGGAGCCGGCAATCCCAAACTGTACAGATGGCATCCATGGATGTCAATTGAGCTCTATGTTCATTTGGATCGTCTGTAGCAGCACCCCCAAACTGTATCGAATTTTGCACCATTTGAATAGTGCCCGACTTAATCTCGAAGGTGTTGGCTGTTATCGTTGGTCTAACTATACTTGACTGTAATCCATTAATATTCGCCATCGAATAATCTCTCAAAGCCCTGTGCTCCTCCCTTTGCTCTTCTCTTTGTTCTGCGGTTGCCATATTAGATGTTGTGGTCTCTAACTCTACTTATATATTTCTACGTGCTCTTGATTTCCAACCCCTACCGTTGATGTTATCCTGTAAAGGTGTTAACTTGGAATTGGAGGATCGAGTGCGTATATACTATATACAAGTGCCTGAAACAAAAACAAAAATAGAAATGAGACAATATTTGAATTGTCTAAATCATACAATTTAGCTTCAAATTGATAATAATAATTAAATTAAACGCCTTTCCCCGGGTACGGCGCCAAAAACTTGTTGCCTCCTTTTTAGTCTTAACAAAAGGACTCTAACTCATGCAAGCATACATGGGTCAGCAAGTAGTACATAGTAAGAACAGTATCGATCCACGAAGTTAACTTATCATACACCAATTGTATCAATATTTTTATATGCTTAAACGAATAATTCACAATTATGCTTAATATATATTCAATTAATGAATAAAGCACAAGACTAATTTAATGAAATCAAATTTGGAATTAATGAGATTCTAACTTCATTTCATATTTTGTGAAACCCCAGATTTTATGAATAAAGATTTAATTTTTTTTGAAATATTTTTTAAATATTATGGTGTGAATTTGAGATAATGTTGTGGGTAGTATTTATAAATTTTACAAAGTATACAAGTTGTTGTATTATATTCGATTGGTCGGAGAATATTATTTTTGTCGGGGAATATTCGTACGATGGCACAATTATTGGTGGACCCCACAACGAAATTATTGTTGGATTGAGAAAACGACAAAAATATTTTATTAAAAATAACGGCAGAAGTTTTACCATTGATACTGTTGAACTACTCGGTAGTAAAAGTATAGTAATACGTGTGGTTGCATAGTAGCACACGGTATTGATTATTAATGCTTATATGAGAAGTCACTCCGTTTGATTCAATTATTGTCAATTAATAATATGAATTATTTAGCGATAATAAAGTTTTGTTTTATTCGTATTATTAACGTAATAAAACAGAAACATCTTTTTTTATAAAACAGAATACTTTATTAAAGTTATTCTATAAATAGAATATATTATATTTTATTTAAAAGATTTTTCTTTAAATATGGACCGTCAGATTAAAGTAAATCAATCTGGACCGTTCATGGATTAGTTACTATGCATTCCATTTTTCTATAAATAGAAGCTCATTCCTTCATTATTTCTTACGAATTTACTGAAACTCTAGAGAGAGAAACTATAGAGAGAGTTTTTCTTCTATAATCTCGAGCGTATTTATTTAGAATTTAAGAAAGCTTTGAGCGTAGTGAAAGTTTTCTTCGAGTATATCCTCGCCCTACCAGTCGGAATACTCTTCTTTCAAAGGTAAGGGATATTATTCGTTGTACTCGTAACGAATATTATTTGTTGTACCCGTAAGGGGTATTATTTCTTTTGTATTCATGAAGAGAACTTATGTTATTCCATTATTTATTATTCTGTTGGAATAACCTGTATACGCGGGCTACCCTATACTTGGTGAAATTCTTCTATTATTCCATTCTTTATTATTATGTTGGAACATCCTGTCTGTGCGTTTACGCCGGACCTGGTTCCATTATCTATTATTCTGTCAGAATATCATGTCTGTGCATTTACACCGGACCTGGTTCCATTATCTATTATTCTGTCGGAATATCCTGTCTGTGCGTTTACGCCAGACCTGGTTCCATTATTTATTATTCTGTCGAAATATCTTGTCTGTGCGTTTACGCCGAACCTGGTTCCATTATTTATTATTCTGTCGGAATATCCTGTCTGTGCGTTTTACGCCGGACCTGGTTCCGTTATTTTTTATTCTGTTGGAATAACCTGTCTGTGCGGTCTTTCGCATGCATGGTGATTTCTTTTGTTATTCCATTCTTTATTATACTCAGTTGGTTAAAACTTTGACTTCTATACTCCATGAAATTAGTGGAATATCCTTGATATTTGCGCTTCATCTAGTATCTTTTCATGGAAATATTCTTCTGAGCATTCTTAAATTTTACTCTACAAAGCAGTATCATGTTGACAATTTGGACATTATCAGTTCCTAGATAAATTAATTCTTGAACTTGTTTTATTGAATTCTTATATCATTGTCATCATCCTCATGCTTATATTATGTTGAAAGTCATATGTGGCCTGTAGTGCATAGATGGACTTGGTATGATTATGACCAGGGATTATTAGGTATAATCATAACCGTAATGTTACAAATGATGTGAAAAAAGTCCTTATTGGCCCGTAGTGAATTGATGGACAGCTTTTGGTATGATTATGGCTATGGATTCTCTTTGGCCGTAGTACAAAGATGAATTGTTTTATGGCATGATCAGGACCGTTGATGAAAACATGATTATCTTTAGCCGTAGTGCATAGAGAATTCGTGGTCGTGATACTAAAGAATATCCTTGGCCGTAGTGCAGGGGTGATTCGATGATGTGGATTTTTGTTATTAAGCTGAGTCCCAGCGATAAAAGTCATGAAAAACCTTTTAAATCATAAAAGATAGTAGATTTTATTCTCTACTTGACTCTTTTAATGGATTGCTTGATCCGCTGCAGTTAAACTTGACGTCTATTGTATTTTATCAGTTTAACATTGTTGAAGACTAATGATAATTTATTCTGCATTATCTTAGTCATAATATTTCTTACTGGGCTACCCTTTCTTTCACTGTTCTCTTTAGGAAATGAGAATATAGTTGGGACGAGTCGGGAAACGGAGTGACGGACCAGATGATAGCATTAGTAGTCCTCACTATTCTATGTAATAGTGTGATAATAATTATAATGAGGACTCTTTTTGAGTATAGATACTCTCTAGAAGATAATATTTGTATTCAAACTCACAGTTTATGTTTTGTCGTATTGTACACGACAGTTGTATTATTAAGTTGTATTTGAATTCTGTACCATGCATCAAACGACTCAAGATGGGTGATGTATACCTAATTTTGGGGGCGTCACAGTTGGTATCAGAGCTTAGGGATATGATCCCTGGCTGAGATGTGAGATAAGAACTAGGAGGGGAGAGACGGGGAATTCCTTCGCTAGTATTAGCTACCTAAGTTTATTTGGTATTTAATTAGTCGGTCAGAGTATATTGATAATATGTGATATGTCAATTAACCCTTATTTTGTGGCAGTATTTGAAATTGGCATCTTAAAATGTTGAGATAAGCAATGGAGCACAGGGGACCGTTGAGTCTCTACAGATCAATAATCAAGACAATATGCAACAGGATGGCGATAATCATCCTGTAAACAACAACATTGATCAATTAACGAACGACGGTACGTTTAGGAGTTTTTTAGAATTCATGCAACATCAGACGAAGGCGGCTCTTGTTCATAATGCAGGTAAAAATAATGGCAACCCACGGTTGGTCACCGCTAAGCAGTTAAAGGAGCTGGGACCACCAGATTTTTTGGAAAAGCCAGAACCACTTAAGGCGGAGACGTGGTTAAAGCAGATAACCAAGATATTTGATGTCTTAGGATGCTCAGAGGAGCAAAAGGTTCCCTTTGCCACCTTTATATTGCGTGAAGAGGCAGATTACTGGTGGGAATCTATAAAACGTACCCAGCCTGACGCACTCAAGATGTCTTGGGAGAAGTTCTAAGAGTTGTTCAATGACAAGTACTTTCTCGAAAGCATTCATCACATTAAGGAGGTGGAATTTATCAAGTTGGAGCAAAACAATATGACCGTGTTGCAGTACAAAGCCAAGTTTGCCGAGTTTTCCAGATTTGCATCCCATTTGGTTGATAATGAGGAGGGAATGACTTGAATGTTTCTAAGAGGTTTGAAACCTGAGATACGTCAATATCTTATATCTCATAAACTGTGTTTGTATTCAGATGTTGTTAATAGGGCTCAGTTATTGGAGCTCGATAACGAGTCAACCCAACCAAAGAGACCAGCCGACAAAATGATAATACCGGTGATAACAGTCATCAAAGAGGTGACAATAAGCATGGAGGGAATCAACATGCCAAAAATGGTAACTACTTCGGTGGTAATCATGGCCAAAATAATAAGAATGGACATTTCAAGAAGAGAAGGTTCAACAATGACGTGAAGACGTCGGCACCAGCACCCGTTTCAAAGGAAGAAGAACGACCACCGGTCGTATGTTTAAAATGCAGACAGGAGGGACACATCCGTCCAAACTGTACGCAACAATCCAAAGCATATTTTAATTGCGGAAGAGAAGGTCACCTAGCTCGATTTTATCATATGGTGAAGTCAAGTCCAGCAGAGATAGTGATCCCAAAGGATGTCCCAGACAAGCCAAAACCGGTAGTTTAAGAGAGAACGTTTTTTTTCGTGACGAGGAACCTGAATAAAATTATCATTGGTATGTTAGTTATAAACTCTTTTGAAGTCTATACCGTGTTAGATACCGGTTCTACTCACTCTTTTATTTCACCTAGTTATGTTCAATGTTTGAACTTAACTTCGGAGAAGTTAGACTTTGATTTATCTGTTGAAATTCTGTTGGGAGAAACCTTCGTTACCTCCGCTATTTATAAATCTTGTTTGATTCAAATCGACACTTTCACGTTACCTGTCGATCGTATCTCTTTGAAAATACTTGCCTTTGATGTGATTTTAGGAATCGATTGGTTAACTACTCATCATGTTTTTTTTGTAAGGTTGTTAGCTTTCATACTCCAAACCAACCTGTTATGCGAATTCAAAGTAACCAAACCACTAAAGTCAGTCATTGTCATAGCAAGCCATAAGTAAAGAGCCCGATCCTTTTGTTGTTGACTTCCTTATGTGGAATGCACCGAAGCCAGACTTTCTGTAGGCGACGTCGTGAATGATGATGGCAAGTTGATAGGTATCAATGTGACGTGCTAGCCAAGTCTTGGATGAGGGTCACAGTTTTGAACGATATTTCTATTATTAATAAAGTTCCTGACGTATTCTTGAAGACTTCTTAGCCTACCCAAGAGCGTGAAATCGAATTTTGTATTGACCCCAATACAAAACCCATTTCTTAAACCTTTAAATATTTCTTCAACTAAAACGAACGTATTATGCGCCAAAGACATTGGCTCGAGCTGTTGAAGATTACGATCGTACCATTCAATACCATCGTAGAAAAGCAAACGTGGTAGCTGACGCGTTGAGTAGAAGATCGTATGCGTATACGAGTGCGAATATACGAACCCACGTGAAGATAACGAATATACGAGTAGAATCGACTTTAATCGATAAATTTAAAGCCGCTCAAGCTATGCACCCGATGTTGATCAACATGAAGAAGAAGGTTCGAGAGGGCGTTATTTTAAATAGCAAGAGTTGCTGAAATCTCAACCCTCGATTTAATTGACCCATTTGAAATCCTCGATCGAGTAGGAACTGTGGCTTATAGACTCGTTTTACCGCTAAGTATGTCGTATGGTCATAACGTCTTTAACGTATCGACGTTACGTAAATATGTGGACGACCCAAACCACATTATTGATTTAGAACCGGACGAGATAGCAGATAATTTAACATATGAAGATGTACCTGTTAAAATCCTGGAATGTATTCAACACTCAAAGGTTATACCTCAAGAGTTAGAATCTGACGAAGTGTCCTCGTCTGTTCGGCATACCAGGTAAGTATATAAATTTCGAGGGTGAAATTTCATAAGGAGGGGAGATTGTGAAATCCCAGATTTTATGAATAAAGATTTAATTTTTTTCGAAATATTTTTTAAATATTATGGTGTGAATTTGAGATAATGTTGTGGGTAGTATTTATAAATTTTACAAAGTATACAAGTTATTGTATTATATTCGATTGGTCGGGGAATATTATTTTTGTCGGGGAATATTCGTACGACGGCACAATTATTGGTGGACCCCACAACAAAATTATTGTCGGATTGAGAAAACGACAAAAATATTTTATTAAAAATAACGGCGAAAGTTTTACCACTGATACTGTTGAACTACTCGGTAGTAAAAGTACAGTAATACGTGTGGTTGCATAGTAGCACACGGTATTGTTATTAATGCTTATGTGAGAAGTCATTCAGTTTGATTCAATTATTGTCAATTAATAATATGAATTATTTAGCGATAATGAAGTTTTGTTTTATTCGTATTATTAACGTAATAAAATAGAAACATCTTTTTATATAAAACAGAATACTTTATTAAAGTTATTCTATAAATAGAATATATTATATTTTATTTAAAAGGTTTTTCTTTAAATATGGACCGTCTGATTAAAGTAAATCAATCTAAACCGTTCATGGATTAGTTACTATGCATTCTATTTTCCTATAAATAGAAGCTCATTCCTTCATTATTTCTTACGAATTTACTAAAACTCTAGAGAGAGAAACTATAGAGAGAGTTATTCATCTATAATCTTGAGCGTATTTATTTAGAATTTAAGAAAGCTTTGAGCGTAGTGCAAGTTTTCTTCGAGTATATCCTCGCCCTACAAGTCGGAATACTATTCTTTCAAAGGTAAGGGATATTATTTGTTGTACTTGTAAGGGATATTATTTGTTGTACCCGTAAAGGGTATTATTTCTTTTGTATTCATGAAGAGAACTTATGTTATTCCATTATTTATTATTCTGTTGGAATAACCTGTATACGCTGGCTACCCTATACTTGGTGAAATTCTTCTGTTATTCCATTCTTTATTATTTTGTTGGAACATCTTGTATGTGCGTTTACGCCGGACCTGGTTTCATTATCTATTATTCTGTTGGAATATCATGTCTGTGCGTTTACGCCGGACCTGGTTCCATTATCTATTATTCTATCGGAATATGCTATCTGTGCGTTTACGCCGGACCTGCTTCCATTATTTATTATTCTGTCGGAATATCTTGTCTGTGCGTTTACGCCGGACCTAGTTTCATTATTTATTATTCTGTCGGAATATCCTGTTTGTGCGTTTTACGCCGGACCTGGTTCCGTTATTTATTATTCTGTTGGAATAACCTGCCTGTGCGGTCTATCGCATGCATGATGATTTCTTTTGTTATTCCATTCTTTATTATACTTAGTTGGTTAAAACTTTGACTTCTATACTCCATGAAATTAGTGGAATATCCTTGATATTTGTGCTTCATCTAGTATCTTTTTATGGAAATATTCTTCTGAGCATTCTTGAATTTTACTCTACAAAGCAGTATCATGTTGACAATTTGGACATTATCAGTTCCTAGATAAATTAATTCTTGAACTTGTTATATTGAATTCTTATATCATTGTCATCATCATCATGCTTATATTATGTTGAAAGTCATCGGTGGCCTGTAGTGCATAGATGGACTTGGTATGATTATGACCAGGGATTATTCGGTATAATCATAACCATAATGTTACAAATGATGTGAAAAAAGTCCTCATTGGCCCGTAGTGCATTGATGGACAGTTTTTGGTATGATTATGGCTATGAATTCTCTTTGGCCGTAGTGCAAAGAAGAATTATTTTATGGCATGATCAGGACTGTTGATGAAAACATGATTATCTTTAGCCATAGTGCATGGATAATTCGTGGTCGTGATACTAAATAATATTCTTGGCCGTAGTGCAGGGGTGATTCGATGATGTGGATTTTTGTTATTAAGCTGAGTCCCAGCGATAAAAGTCATGAAAAACCTTTTAAATCATAAAAGATTGTAATTTTATTCTCTACTTGACTCTTTTAATGGATTGCTTGATCCGCTGCAGTTAAACTTGATGTCTATTTTATTTTATCAGTTTAACATTGTTGAAGACTAATGATAATTTATTCTGTATTATCTTAGTCATAATATTTCTTACTAGGCCAGTTGAGCTCACCCTTTCTTTCACTGTTCTCTTCAGGAAATGAGAATATAGTTGGGACGAGTCGAAAAACGGAGTGACGGACCAGATGATAGCATTAGTAGTCCTCACTATTCTATGTAATAGTGTGATAATAACTGTAATGATGACTCTTTTTGAGTATGGATACTCCCTAGAAGATAATATTTGTATTCAAACTCACAGTTTATGTTTTGTCGTATTGTACACGACAGTTGTATTATTAAGTTGTATTTGAATTCTGTACCATGTATCTGGCGACTCAAGATGAGTGATGTATACCTAATTTTGGGGGCGTCACATATTTCATCTAAATATTACCATCATGCAAGATTATACAAGTATCATGAAAAATTAGCCAAGAGCACAAAATTAGACATAACCATTTTTCAATGCATTATGACTTGCTTACATAACCTCCACATGCAATAGAAATCATGTAATCAACAATAAAACAAAAATCACTATATTTCTATATGAAATTGCAGCAATATTGAAATGAAGCACAAGCTCTTATATTACTACACACGATGAAACAGTATATTTCTATCTGGTTCACGAAATATAAAGCTAAACATTTCAGCCTCATAAACGCATGCTATTATGATCATAACCATGCTCACATGTCATTTTTAAATTACATATAAGCATATAAAATGAATGATGATCAAATATTCATCCAATCCAATCAATCATAACAGAAATTCCAATGATAAACGAACAATCAAGCATTAAGGCAATTAATTTTAGACTACATATCAAAATCTGTTAGAATACCATAATGGAATTTAGTTCATTTCTGAACCGAAAGCCATTATGGGATTATAGTAGCACATGGAAAATAAATAAAGCAATTCAAGGAGAAGATAGAATTGATCAAACCCAATTGCAGATTATGTTCCAAAGTGCTGTTTTAATCTCCAATAATTTTCAGCGAAATGAAATGAGTTATTATTTAATGACTGAATTCAAGAGAAGATATAAAAAATCTTTAATTTATGCTCAAATCCTCTCTAGAAAAATCAGTTCAAAAGTCACTAACCCTAAAAATTACCCTATAAAAACTAATAAAAACCCAATATAACCACGTCTGGTACCAACTAGAATAGTTTCAGATAATACCACATTCAAATTTCAAATTCAAAAACATAAGTCAAATAACAGCTTCAGATAACGCGCGTGATCGCAATACAAAATGGGCGCACGAAATCTAGCTTGTTCAGCCGTGCTAGAGCGCGATGTGTACTTTCAGCCTCTACGTGCATGTAGCGCGGGTGCGCGAGGAATGCTTTGTCAAGCAGCGCGGCGTTGCTTCTGTCTGCTGCATACTGCTATCTACTGCTATTGCTTGTTGTTGTTCTGTTGTTTGTTGCTTGTTCCTCCATCACTGGTCAGTTCCTTATCTATACTCGTTTCATGTGCCATGCCTTTGCTAGTTTCATACCATCTACCAATGCCGAGCTATGCCATTTCTTGCATTTTCATACCATAGGAGTTCTAATTACAAGTAATGCAAAATAAACACAAAATGCAATTAAAAATGTACTAAAATCTACTTGAGAGGAGCATAATTCTTGTGAATTGATGTTAAATAAGTAGGTATAAAACCTACTTATTAGTTTGCCTTGGCCTTCCCTTTATCTTTCTCGAATCCTTCAGTCTGTTCGGTCTAAGCTGCATTCATATGGTTTAAGCAAGAGTGAGCATAACTAGCTCAGCAAGTATGACAATTTCATTTCAACAACAGGCTTGAATCATATAAATCGTATATCTTCAATAACTGAAACAATAGTTATGAAGTACTATTAATAATTCAAAATAGCACTTCTCTTTTCTTTAAAATGTTTCACAGTGAACATCATTCAGTAAAACATCAATTTCGATCCAAGACCTTGAGCATTTTATTCTTTCTTTAAAAAGGACAGCCCGACACCAAGTCCGTAAGTCCGTCATATCTTACGAGCACGTCTAGGTGATCAGCCTATAGTGCTCTATGTTGTACAACACTACTTTCTTTAAACGTATGTACGTTTAAGGTTTGACAACCTCACGTGCTTGTCATTTGACGACAAAACATTTATTTGTGCATACTCAATCTTTCTTTGAAATCAATACCAAAATAGTTTGGCAAAAGATAGCAACTTTGACAATGGTTTGACAGATTAACTGGATATCAACAAAACACCTTAAGTCTAGCTGAAGGAATTGGCTTCGACTTCGTTATATGTCAAGTCATACGTGAGGTACATGAATTACAAAGCTTGTCCATAATGAACATAGACAAGGGTTAGAACACTTGCCTTTAGCATCTTTTATCGTTAATACAATTTCCCTTTGTATCTTTAAGGATTCTACAATACATGATCACATAACATACCATATTAGGTCGTATATAATCAAGTAAGGTCACTAATATATCTTACCCTTCTTCTCAATCTAATAATGCTTTAGATTGTTTATCATTATTACGATTAATTATCTTATATTGTTCTTACGTTTATGTAATCGTTCATCAACCTTTAGTTGTCATCCTTACAGTTATTATCATCGCTAAGGATTATACTTTAGGTTCATTAAGTTATAATTTACCTTTACTTACTTTCTAAATTCATTTCCTTATTCCTTATGTTCATAAGCATTCTTCTATGCCTCTTCTCTAGTGATGGCGCTACGGTGCCAACTTTCTATATAGAGTCTGCGCTGTGGCATGACTCTTCAGTAAGTGATGCCCGGTCTAGGCGTTGCGGCGCCATCCTTCTCTCTTTGTGTCGCGACGGTGCCACTCATCAGTGGATAATTTCCAGTCTTGGCGCTCAGACGCCAAAGTGCTATATAGTGGTCGCGCTGCGGCACCACTCTTCAGTGGGTGATGGTCAAGCCTGGCACTGCGGCGCTGGCTTTCCCTCCTTGGGTTGCGCTGCAGCGTCGGCCCTGTCTCAGAAAATTTTTGACAGTCAAATTTTTCTTGTCTGAACTTTCTTACTCCATACCTTATTCGTTATAAGTCCGAATTGGCTCGTTCAAAAGCCATTATCTCACAAATCACATGCTCTATGATTTCATTAGAAAATATTTCACTTTCAAATCTTTTAACTCGAAATTCACTGATTAGTTCATTATTACGAAAACGTTAAACGTTTGTAAATGTTCAAAGCTCGTTTCTCCGTTCTAAGTTGGAATTTGGTCATTTTCGAGTCCGCAACTCTAGAATGCCAATTAAAACTAATATCTATCAAAAACTAACGTTTATGAGTTAAATGCTAACTTCTGACTTTCATTCCGAGAATTTAACGATTTCAACGATTATCGTCTAATCTCGTAAATATCGCCATAACTTCGTTACTTGAGATTTTTACATCATTAAAAACAGATTCATTCCATCATTCTAACATCCTAACCAAACATATTTCATTAACTCATTTACATGACAAATTCTTACAAGTTCTTCATGAGTCCAATACTTATAAAAGTATGATTTCCTTACATATAACTTATTAATATTTAAGTCCATTAATAATCATTCTCATACTCCTTATCATACATGCTCCACCAATCCACACTTCTCTATCAAACTAATATTGACGAGATGGAAGATTAATGGTTTAAAGGCTATTATTACCTTTGATGAACAAAGCTTTCTTCCTTCTTGGATAATGAACAATCTAGCTCTTACTCTTTTCTCTCAATATATGATAAACTCCAAGTTGTTGGTGGAAATTAACAAGTAAAAAATGAAATCCAAAGCTCTCTATTTATAGGATTTACAAAATGAGGGCAATTTGGTAACTTAGGCCATCTGCCTCCTTAATCACCTCCTTACTATTCATTTCTTGGGCAACACAAATCCTATCATTTGCTTTCTCACCAAGATGGCCAGCCATGAGTAACCTATGGGGCCCACATGGGTTGCCCCATGGGTTTCTCTTACCCGTTTACCCGTCAGTTCGATCCACGATTTCGGTTCTTAGTTTGGGCTTTAGGTTTAAATACTTTGGGCCTAACATTGGGCTTTAACATCTTTCCAATTGGGTTTGCAACATTCCTACACAAATCTTACAAATCCAATGCAATAGGATTTAAACGTTTAACGTAAAATCCTCGTATTCATTACGTATACTAGTTTGTATAATTTTTCATTTTACACGTTATACTAATTGTGACAACCCAAAAATTTAGAAGATCTTGAACGATTAAATTAAGGGTTACAGTTTAAAACCTAGAGTGAAAATAGATGATTTATTTAAATATTTTAAGAAAAATCTAAGAAAATGGTACGCTAAAATGATTCAATGATAAGGTTACGAGAAAGAATAAGATCTAAACCGATTAAGAATGATTCGATATTGTGATTCCGGGGACGAAATCCTTATAGTGAGGAAAGAATGTGATAATCCAATTTTTTGGTAATATTAAAATAAGAATTAAATAAATAAAATTCTTGTTAGATGATATGTTGTATGATATTATATTGCATAAGTGGGTATAAACTATACAATATGTGGTGTTTATGCTTAATAAATATATTGGTATTATATATTTATTATATGTAAAAAAATTGTAGAGGTAATTTATTAAAGAAAATGAGATGGGTAGAATTAAAATAATTTATAATATTAAATTATTTTAATATGGTTGATTGGTGACATTAAATATACTTAATGTAAAACCACTATTTTATTGAAGAAATCATATATTACACTATTGAGTGTAATGTATGTATTTATTTAATGTAATGAATATATTAATATATTTACTACAGTTAAATAAATTGTGAAGACAATTTATAGCAAGGAAAAAAAATAATTGGATATATGATATTATGATACATGGATAATGGTAAAATATTTAATATTATACCAAATGATGTAAAGTAAAAATATGAGGTGAGATCCATTTTATAAATTATATATACTGGTATCAACTAGTTAATAAATTAAATTCATATTTAAATAAATTAAATATATTAAATTATATATTTAATATATAAATAAATTGTTTGAAAATAATTTATGGAGAGAAAGAGAAAATTAAATTTAATTATACAATATAGATTGTATAATTTAAATAAGTTATTTAAATTAGGTAATGGGGAGTTAATAAATATATATTACGCAGGGAAATAAAATTATGGGAACAATTCGCGTAATGAGACAAAAAGAGGCGGGTTAAACATATAATATTTATATATACTTTACCCAAGAGTATTAGAATAAATTCTTATATAAAATTAATTTAATAAAGAAAAGATATTATATTTATCTTAATATCTTAAGAAATTAAATAAATTCTTAATTGAATTTATGATAATGAAGTAAGGATATTATATTATAATATCTTGGGTATGTAAATAATTGTATTTATATAAGAAATTATGTGTAGCATATTTATTTTACAATTATAAAATAAATATGTAATTTGAATTTTTTGTGTTATATATTGGTATCAATCCAATGAATTAAATTATTATCAAATGGGGGTTAAATATAGTAAATAAATATATTTATTGTATGAATAAATTATTTAGAAAACAATTTATGGAATGAACAAAATTTAATTTAATTATACAATATTAGTTGTATAAGTTTATTTAAAATAATTAATGAATCAAATACTAATTATGTGATGTAATGGTTCGTTACACTAAAAGTAATAATTTTATTATGGATTAATTCCATAATTAGTGGGATGATTTTATACATAATTATAAGTGTATAAATTACCAAATTATGTATTTTTTTATATAATACATTTAACGTTATAATGAGGTATGTGTAAGTGTGTGTAAGTACTGATATGCTGAAGTTTGGTTAGTATGATGAATGAGTAAGCTTTTAAGCCTAAGAGGGATTTTTGCTAGGGGGACAACTAGGAGGCATAGAGGGCAACTAGGAGGAATAGGGGGCAGCTAGGAGCTTACATGATAGGTCACGTAAGGGCTGCCTAGAGGTCAATTTATAGGGGCAAAGCATGAGCTATAAGTCAACTAATATAAACTACACTAATTGCTATCAGCCCCAAAACAAACCATTCTCGGCCTTCTCTTCCTTCGACCATTTCGTTCCAAAATGAAAGTCAAGAAAAAAGATCTAAGCCAAAGAAAACGCTGTCAGAGTTGTTCTTCATTTTCTGGGTTACCTATAAATGAAAAACAGTTGAGTAGGCATATTTGGGCTTCCACAACTTGACATTAATGTTCGTTTTGTGTGATCTACGAGTTTCAGTGTGAAGCTAATAAGACAAGGAAGAGATCAATTACATAAAACCCGTTTAACAACATTTTAGAAACAACATCTGTGCCGGTCAACTCATGTCAAAACACATGTTCATCAGTTTTCTGGGTTACCCAGAAAACTTGAACTGTGTTCAACCAGACTACTTTGACCGGCCACGAAATCCAGTACGTTTGCGATTTAGGAGATTTTAAGGCATAAGAATATAGTATAAATAACACTTTACAACTTAGATGCAATAACCACAACAAATCATCAAACCACGGTCAGATCCAGGCTCTTGAAATTCATGTCAGACCTTTCTGGGCTCGATCTGGGTTACCCAAAACTTGACTGGTCATGCCCGGTCAACGGGTTTTGACCAAGAATAAATCGAAATCTAAACATCAAATGACTGAGCTTTCACTTTCAGAACAAAGAACGCATACCAAACTCTTGATCCAAAACATAAAACAATAAAAACACTTAACAGCCTACGATCTACAGGGTCTGACATTCATTGTCAGACCACAAAAATAGTTTTTTCTAGCTTTTTGAAAACACCAAATTCGAGCCTCTACATGTTATGGGTCTTTAAGATACCAACCCAGATCATCAATATAGACTACATATAACATGTTTTAACACAAAAATCTAACATTTAACATATCATTAATGGTCAGATTTGAAATAGGGTTTTATACCTTCTATGATCCAATTTATGATTCTGGCCTCTGATTTTGTTAGTGGATTTCGTGGGGCTTGATTTGGGGACTGGTCTAGCACTGGAAATTCGTGGGTTTAGAGAGAGATGGTCTTGGTGAAGTGTAAGAGCACAAATGAGCAAATATGTGCATTTTTCTCTATCCTAACCTATTTATAATTCTTAGATTCAATGTATCTAACTTGCAAGGTGTCAAAAGAGATAAGCTTGGATGAGTTTTAGGGCATGTGCTATAATCTAGGGTGGTGACTTTGCAAGATATGAAAAGATTTGCAAGAAATCTATTAAAAATAAATCTAAAAGGGTATTTTAGTAAACTAACAAAATATTTTAAGGGTATTCTTGTCCATGGCACTTGAATCTAGGTTAAAATCAATAGATCTTAAACCTTAAGGTTTCCCAAATAATTTATAGGGTTTAAAAATTTAAGTTTAAAGTTCAATAAAATTTTAATTAGAACTTACTAATTAAAATGTAGGGTTTTTAAATAATTAGGGTTTTCTAAAAATTATTTAGGGTTTTTAGAATTTTAATTAGGATATACTAAATTAATCACTTAATACACAGCATAAAACATTTAACAGTCTTAAACTCACAGTTGATTTTCCAATTAGGGTTTCCCCCCCAGTAAAATTAGGGTTTAATCAATTAGTAATATGGTTTTGAAATTAAACACCATAATTGATCAATCATCATCAATACGTACATATAGTACATATTTATAGCACTGAAAAATCAAAATATAATTAATATTACATTGTTATTCTCATTCCTTGATAAAAATCCAAAATTAGGGTTTGGATTCCATTTCTGATTTATTCTTCCATAATTATCCTTAATAATTAAGGTAAAATTATTAACTTAATAATCTGTACTAAAACTCATATAATAAAATAATTATTATACTTATTCTAAAAAGCACTCCATATAATATTTAAATAATATATGATTATATTTTCATGGAAAATAATTAATAAAAATATTTCTACTATAAATTAATTATTATAAGAATATACTTTATAAAAATCAATAATTCTAAAATAAATTTATTTGTAAATATTTATGTAATAAATATATTTTTATTTACCACATAATTACATACACACATTATCTTGTACAAATCCTCATCTTTTAAATAAAAAAAAATTTATACACAAAATTTCTGATTTATTTATATATAAAATATCGGGTTGTTACATTCACCATCCCTTATAAAGATTCCGTCCCTGGAATCACCGTTTTAAAACATATACATACCAGGGTACATAGCATATGTGACGAACGAGAATTTTGTAAATTATTTTAAATATTTATTGAATTAAATAAATATTTTTCGACGATTTAATTATTAGATTAAATAATCAATTGATGCAATTGTGGTAGAATAATTTAATTATATGTGTTGCATTTATTAAATTAATGTAGAGAAATTTATTATCAATGTACGTGAGCTTATTGAATTAAACGAAATATTTAATTAAGCATTATGTTATTAAATTAATGTAATTATTAATTAGAGATTTAATAAATTGACATTATTTATTAATGAGTAAATTAAAAATATGACTATTATATTTTAATTATATTAAATTAAATAAGATATTTGATTTATTGTGCAAGTGGGTGTGACATAAATTAAACTATATGATAAAGTTTTATTAAATTAAATGATTTTAAAACCTTTTCCTAACTAACCAAACAGGGCCTTAAGGGGAGTTGGTGCAGTTAACCCATGATTGGGCCAACTGACCACTCTGCGCTCAGTTCCTTTATTATATTACGACGTCTTCTCTTTTTCTTTCCTCATTTTGCCTAAGTCTAGAAAGCTATCAGAGAGAGTTTAGAGAAAATTGTCAGAGATATTTAGAATTGTGAGTGGGTGAAGGAGATTTTGAGTGAGGAATTCTAATCCTACTAATTATATTCTACAGGGTAATCTTCTCCTTCCCAAATTCTAAATTACGTATTTTAGTTTTCATAAAATGGCTTTCAAAACTTCTGTTAATCTCTGTGAATTGAGAATTGGTGTTGTGATAAAGATATGTGTAGTAATTCGAGAAGTATAGCATGTTTTACATATATATTGCATGATTCCATATCATTAGGTTCATAATATTACGTAATATATATGTTTTACAAAATTACAGAGTTTGGGTTTAGCCTTAAGGCCTTATACGTGAAAATTTATGTATTGATCATATATTATCCCTAAATTTTAGACTTGTATGCTGTTATGCATGTTAATACGAAGAGTTTAAGCCTTAAACGAACGAATTCGGTGTTATAACGAATTCGTAGGGAGAATTTTCACATAAAGTTTTCTAAAACTTCATGAACATCAAAGTCAGTGAATTGTTAGGCTTTAAATCTGTTATTAAGTGTTTAAAATTAGTTTTGTCAGTATATAAATGTTGGGCATTAATTATATATGAATTCCAACATGTGGGTATGTTTAATTTGGAGAATTAATGATTTTGTAGTAATTATTTTCGCTGAATTCTGTGTTCTTCGCGAACTGGAAATTCAGAGGCTAGAGCGTCGCGCCGCGGCGCGAGCTCCTAGTCTATTTCCCGCGCCGCAGCGCCAGGGGGCCCGTCGCAGCGCCGAGAGCCTGTATAAACGTGGCGCCGCAGCGCCACTCCCCAGAAAAAGGCAAAAAAATGAGCTTTTAAATTTTCTAAGTCTAACAATGGGTTAGTGTATTAAAATAATGAACATGTAAATATGTTAGAAATATTATATGATGATAAAATATTTATTTAGCATGTAAATAACATAATTACACGTGAGTTGTATTATTAAATACATAATTAGTTATTTATTCATGAAGAACAAATTAGGTGTCAACGTGATGATTTGACTAAGTTAGTCAATTATTAAAGTAGACAACGAGAATAAGTTATGATGATTAGTTAATAATTAACTGGTATTGAATGTGAATGGTATGTAGGATTTATTTCAAAGAACGTGATTAGTTAAAGTGTAATCTACACGCGAGGCAAGTTTCCTAAACTTAAACTCTTAAATTGAGCAAGTTTCTTAACTCTACTTTTACATTGAGCAATTTACTTAAACTTAAATTATTATTCAAGTTCAAGTATTATATTAAAGATTGATTATCTTTCAAAGCATGATTCAATTATACAATAATTGTTCTATTGTATACATTTGAGATTATTATTCAAATCGAATATCATTATTGTTGAACCTTTTTAGACTAGTGAATTTTAATGATTCAGCTAGTCCTTAGTTGATGAACGTTCTAAATTTCAGAACCCTTATTGAATTATCCAAACCAAACTTCCTTTGTTACGGACTTGAATGTCAAACTGAGATGAACAACCCTGAAAAGGGATTCACTTATGCGTTAGCGTTAAGATATTGTGCACAGTATGGTACTAAGGGCTGATCCCCCTAAGTACGAGAAGAAGGTCCATAGTCTTATGACTGTTAAAGGTTTCAAGTATAACCCTTGTTAACCTAGGACATAGTTCAAGGTCCTATGACCCTTAGTATTCTTTTGATTCATGTTATTTATTCTTGATTCAAAAGTTGAGCTTTATTCAGATGTCGTTAATTATTCGCATGTTATTATACTGTTGTTTCATTTTTTTATACTTGTGGGCATTTGTGCTCACTCTTGCTTAATAATAACATTGCAGTTAAGAATGAAAGAAGCGATGAACCCTCCAATAGTAAGGGCAAGGGCAAAGTTAGCAAATGATGAAGATCTGTTATTTATTAACTGGTATATATTTGTTTAAGACTTGAGTTATGTTGATGTTAAGACTTATTTGTTTAGAATTCCGCACAGATGTTTTAAGGTTAGAGTAACCTGGGATTTATTTATGATTCAGTTGATGTAACCCTTAAGGGAAGAGATTTTATTATGATTTCTATCTATTGTATGGTTTGATATTATTTATGGGTAGATAGATAGATGATGCTTGTACAGTGAACACCAAATTCCGTGGAATCGAAGTACCCGGATTTGGGGGTGTCACAAGTTGGTATCAAAGCTGTAGGTTATGAACCTTAGGTGGGGGAAACAACCTTAGGTAGTAGCCTTATAGAAGAAGATAGTAATCGAAAACTCTTATCGAGTTTTAAGAAATGAATTTTTGTAATTCATTGAAGATAATAAAATACATTATGTGTTTATGTGTTAAGTATGCGTTAGATAGTATGACTTAGTAACTAAAACTTAAAATTTTGTTGTCAGGATGACGAATGATGGAGAAGCTAGTCAAGCTGAGGAGGGACCCCATTTACCTATAGTACCTACTAAGGAGGGATCCCGTGTACTTGTAGGACCGACTGAGGAGGAGCCCCGAGACATTAATGTCGTTAGGGAGTAGCTGGTGCAGAGGGTTTCATCTCCATTGATCACCGTTGTTGGTCAGGAGCATGAACCTGAGATTGATCCTGAGGAGGATCCTGAGGAGGAGTTTGATGAGGAGGAAGAAGAAGAGGAGCTACCACGGTACACAGTTGATGCTGAGATGTATGACACACTATATGATCGTAACGTGGAGTTACAAGATGAGGTTCAGGAATTGACTGAGCGAGCGACTGTTCAGCAGTCTACTTTAGAGGAGAAGGATAGAGAGATTGTGACCCTTCATACACGTTTAGGAAACGTGGAGTGGGATCTGGTTCATGAGAAGGGTCAAATTGAAGATAAGACCGAGGAGATAGAGAAGCTGAAGAAGGAACTAAAGGAAACCTCCGGAAGACTGAAAATAGCAGAGGAAGGATGGGTAAGAGAATCACATCGAGCTGATCGTGCAGAAGATGATAGTCGTGCAAAGAAGGCAAAGCTTGAAGACACGTACGCCACACTTAATCATGCGATGAATGAGGATCAAGAGCGAGTGTTAAGGTACCCCATCCAGTTTGAAGGACTTCCATCGTATATGTTAGATCGCAGGACGATGTCTCGTATCATGAATGAGGAGCGTGGCAAGGCTATTGAGCACCTTGGAAGACAGGAATAGAATCTGTTTATTTATGTGAAAGACTTATATAGTTTTATGTAAATTCCGATGTGTTTATGAACTAAGGAATATGTTAATATTTGAATGTTTTAAATCCTGTGGATTCTTTATTCCAGGATAGATGTTGTAAATAGCAGTATGCTATAGTTTAATGTTAAAACTCTTTATTTGAATGAAAAGATATCAAGTTGTTTGAGATGATGTGTTAAGTGATATGTTAAATTGTTGAGTAATGTCTTAACTATGTAGAGAAATAAATAAAGTTCTAATAAACGTTTATTTAACAGAAAAATGCCGCCAAGGAGAAGACAACAACGTCAACCGGCTCAGGAAGGGTCAACCAATAATAACAATAATGCCAACGTTAATCCAGTTCAACAGCTAGTTAATTTACTAACTGGAGTCATGAATAACCAACCGCAAGCTCCACCTAGCACAACGTTTAAAGATTTTAAGGCGGTGGGACCGCCAGAGTTCAAAGGTTCCAGAAACCCGATCGAGGCTCAAACGTGGGTGATGGAAATGGAGAAGGTTTTCAACGTTGCTAGGGTTCGAGAAGATCAGAAGACCGTTTTTGCGACATTTATGCTGAAGTCTGAGGCTAGCTACTGGTGGCAGGCAAACAAGATGCGAGGAGGTGAAGGTGTAATTACGTGGGAGAGATTCAAAGAGATATTTTTTCGAAATGTATTTCCCAGGTAGTTCGCAGAATCAAATGGAGGTACAATTTCTGGAACTGAAACAGGGAAACATGAGTGTGCCTTAATACGCGGCTAAATTCGATGAGTTGGCAAGGTTTGCCCCGTATCAAGTACACACTGACGAGAGGAAAGCCAGACGATTCGAACAAGGACTGAAGCATTGGGTATAGAGCAAGGTATCAATGTTTCAACTTAACACGTTTGCGGGAGTTTTGGAAAAGGCCATTCTCGCGGAAGGAGGAAGTGATGCAGTGACTAAGTAGAACCAAGAACAGAAAAAGAAAAGGAGTGAGAATGAAGGTAATAACAAGACTGGTGGAAGTAATACTGGGAATAATAATAATCAGAAGAGGAAGTGGACGGATAACTCGACAGCTGGAAGTCAACACGGAGGGCAGAAAAAGAAGATAGAAGCATGTCCGACTTGCGGCAAGGCACATCTAGGAGTTTGTTTGAAGGGAAAGAGAGTGTGCTACAATTATGGTCAGGAAGGCCACATAGCACCAAATTGTCCAAACCCAAAGAAGGGTGCTTGTTTCAACTGTGGTTCAAAAGATCATTTAGCAAGAGACTGTCCCAAGAAGGGATCGGGAGGATCAGGACAAGGAGGAAACCGGGAAAATAGCAGTGGAAATACCTTAACCATCACCGGACCACCTGCAACAAACCGACCAACCGCCAGAACTTTCAATATGACGGTGCAGGATGCAATCCAGTCTCGTGATGTGGTGTCAGGTATCATTCCGATCAATGAAATTAATGCTTACGTTTTATTTGATTCGGGTGCTACTTGTTCCTTTATATCCGATGACTTTGCTAATATTTTAGATTTGCTTAAGGATGAATTGGAATATCCCATGATTATAGAAATTGCGAATAGAGAGATAATTCCTGTTAAGCATGTGTATAAGAATTGTAGAGTGGATATTAAGGGTAATATCATGAACGTAGATCTTATCCCTATTCGATTGGGGAAATTCAACGTTATATTGGGTATGGATTGGCTATCCAATTATGGGGCTGTAATTGACTGCCGAAAGAAGCGTATTAACCTTATGACTCCGTCAAAGATTGTGTTTTATGGTAGCTAGTCGCCTAGACAAGCGAGTTGTCTAACGATGTTGCAGGCCAGGAAGTTATTAAGACAAGGCTGTGTAGGATATTTAGCTTACATAGTCGACAGTCGAAAAGAGAACCCGAAGGTAGAGGAGATACCGATTGTGAGGGACTTCGTTGATGTATTTCCAGACGATTTGTCAGGACTTCCACCAGATAGAGAAGTAGACTTTGTGATTGATTTGGCGCCCGGAACTACTCTAATATCGAAGGCACCATACCGAATGGCGCCAGTAGAGATGAAAGAATTAATGGTACAACTACAAGAATTGTTGGACAAAAAGTACATTCAACCTAGCGTATCGCCGTGGGGAGCGCCGGTGTTGTTCGTGAAAAAGAAGGACGGATCGATGAGGCTCTGCATTGACTACAGAGAATTAAATAAGGTCACGATTAAGAACAGATATCCATTACCGAGGATCGATGATCTGTTTGATCAATTGAAGGGAGCAAAATACTTTTCCAAGATTGACTTGAGGAGTGGTTATCACCAACTGAAGGTGAGGCCAGAGGATGTACCGAAGACAGCGTTTCAAACGCGATATGGTCATTATGAGTTTTTAGTAATGTCGTTTGGTCTTACGAATGCTCCTGCAGCATTTATGAGACTAATGAATGGTGTATTCAAGCCGTTTTTGGACAAATTCGTGGTGGTATTTATAGACGACATTTTGGTATATTCCAAAACTAAAGAGGAACATGAAGAACACTTGAGGTTAACGTTGGAAGTATTGAGAAGGGAGAAGTTGTATGCTAATTTTTTTAAATGCGAATTCTGGATCGAGAGAGTACAATTTCTTGGTCACGTAATCGATAAAGATGGAATTTCGGTAGATCCATCCAAAGTAGAAGCTGTGATTAACTGGGATAAGTCGAGAATGCCGTCAGAAGTAAGAAGTTTTCTTGGATTAGCAGGATATTATAGAAGATTCATACAAGATTTTTCTAAGAGCGCAACTCCGTTAACGAATTTAACTCGAAAAGCTGTGAAATTTATTTGGACGGAGAAGTGTGAGGAGAGTTTTCAAGAATTAAAGAAGAGGTTGAGTACAGCGCCTGTGCTATCTCTTCCGGATGATACAGGAAATTTTGTTGTTTTTAGCGATGCGTCGCATAAAGGACTTGGCTGTGTGCTGATGCAAAACGGCAAAGTCATTGCGTATGCATCACGACAGTTGAAGGATTACGAGAAGGGTTACCCAACCCATGATTTGGAGTTAGCTGCAGTTGTTTTTGCTTTGAAAATTTGGAGGCACTATCTATACGGGGAGAAGTGTGAAATATATACGGACCACAAGAGTTTGAAATATATTTTTACACAGAAAGATTTGAATATGCGTCAAAGAAGATGGTTGGAATTAATCAAGGATTATGACTGTGAGATTTTATACCATCCAGGTAAGGCTAATGTGGTTGCCGACGCCTTAAGTAGAAAGGGTCGTGAGAAATTGATGATGTTGACTGCTCAGCAGGAGCTAATTGCAGATATGGAGAAACTGGAGTTAGAAGTGAAGTATCCTATGGAGATTGATGAGAAGCTATTTCAGATGCAATCTGGTACAACTCTACTAGATAGAGTGAAGGAGGCTCAGCTTCAGGATGATGAATGCAAAAAGGTAACAACGAAGATATCTGAAGGAACCGAACCAAGATTTAAGATGGATAAGGAAGGAATATTGAGATTTGAAAGCAGAATTTGGGTTCCGCCAGTACAAGAAATTAAGGAAGAAATTTTGAGTGAGGCTCATAGTTCAAGATATTCGATTCACCCTGGCTTCCTTCTTCAGTATTTTTGTCGTGCTCTTGGCTTCCTTCGACAGTACAGAATTTCTGTCGTGCTCTTGGCTTCCTTCTTCAGTATTTTTGTATTCTCAAGAATGTACTTCTTGACCAGCCTTTTCTTTGGTTTGCTGGCTTTAGTCACCACTTGATTAGCCACTTGCCTTGAAGCAGCTTCCTCCATCTCTGCCACACTTGGCATGTCTTCGGAGAATAGCAGGATTTCTACGATCGAAGACACTATTGGTCTTTTGGACTTATGGCCAATCTTGTTCTTCTTTAAGATTTGTGAGATGGTGGCCTGATCTTCTTCTGCTTCTTCTTGAAGTTGTATCTTCCTCAGCCTCCTTAGAGTCTCTATGTCAGAGGGCTCTATAGGAGTGTTGGTTGCAGATCCTTGAGGCTCTTCAACTTGTCTTGATCTCAGCTTCCTTTTACCCTAACTTTTTCTTGCAAGAGTAGATGGTTCTCCCTTGTCTTCTTCTCCTTCTTCTTCGACTTCTCTGACAACAGACATATCCCCTGTAACACCTGCTTTCTTTAGTTCCTCAGTTCTCCCATTGGATTCTGTCGTCATTCTTGCATAATCAGCAGGGTTCCTTTCCCAGTTTTTGAACAACTGCTGTGTCATTCTTCGATTTGGGTTAATGGCTTCTCCTTCATCATCCCCAATTTTGTTACCCAAAGCAAATTGCAGAATGATGCTTATGAATCTCCCATACAGCATCTTTGGGGTGCTCATTGACTTCTTCGAGCTGACAATCCATTTTCTGATCCACTCAAGCAGCACAGCCCCATAGTTAAGTTGAGTACCATATACTATGGCAGTCATGAGCTTGAGCAGAGCCTCATTAACTGAGTCATGTCCTGAGCTTTTACAGCATATGCATTTTCCAACAATGTCAGCTAGAAATTCATACCTCTGAGGGAACTCCTTTTTCTTGTAGCCTTTCACAGAGAGGTTCTTCTTGTGATGCATCTTCTTCAGACCCTCTTGAAATCTTATGATGTCCAGAAATGGGTGCCCTACATTTTGGAAACCTAGGGCCAGATTGACATTTTCTTCCCTTAGCTTTAGTTCAACTCCTCTAACTCGTGTGGTGACGGTGTTGTTTTCATACACTCCATTCTTGTAGAACTCCTTCACCAGTTGAGGATAGATGAGCGTATCAGTGCTGAGCGCCTCTTCGAGACCAGCCTTCTTCAGTAAGGCTAAGATCTTGTGGAACTTGGGAGAGCGATTTTGAACTCGTCAAAACAGAGTCTGTAGCCCAAAATCACGTTGGAAGCAGCCATTGATTCTGTAGTTGAGAAGAGAGATGGAACTGAGCTTTCTTCTGAGTTAGGGTTTTGCTTTTGAGAGAGAGAATGAGAGATAAGCTTTTGAACTTCAGTATTTCACAATCATGATTCCAACTGTACTTATAGCTTCCCTCTCCCTTTTTAACTTAGTGAGACATGTGTCTCCTTTTGATTGGCTCTACGATCTTGTCTGCGTGGGAAAACACTGATTTGTCCTTTGAGTCTTCATAGCTGAGGTGTCCTTAGTATGACTATGATCGTAGAGTTAGTCTTCTAGTCGTTGAGTCTGATCAGCATTCGTAGAGTCTGTCCTGCGATCGTCGAGTCTGTCCTACTATCGTCGAGTCTGTCTGGATCCTAGTGATGAGTTTTGACTAAGCATTCTTTTTAAGGTAACTCAGGATGGGCCAACCTCTTGGTGTGATTCAAGGGTTGGGTTTGTCCTTGAGACACCTCTTGAAGAGATTGCTTTGTTATAAAGCTTGTCATCACAGGATTCACTTTGCTTGTTGAAAGGACTTTTGGTCATCGTCGAGTCTGCACCATGATAGTTGAGTCTTTTCTACGATCGTTGAGGTAGATATTTGTTCATCTCTACGATCGTGGTCCTTTCTTGATCATGTCTATGATTTTGAGTGCAGTCGCCCTTTTTTATATCTGTCATTGTTAGCACAGTCTAGAGCATATATCTCATGGTGATAAATTTAGCATGCCTAGCTCACTTATTAACTTGTTAAATCTGGATTCATGTAATGGTTTAGTAAAGACATCAGCAAGTTGATTTTCAGTAGGGATATATTGTAAAGAAATAGTTCCATTTTGCGCATGATCCCTAATGAAGTGATATCTTATTTCTATATGCTTTGTTCTAGAATGCATAACAGGATTATGAGTAATTGCTATGGCACTTGTGTTATCACAGTGTATAGGTATAGACTTGAAATCAAACCCATAGTCAGCTAGCAGATTTCTTATCCAAAGGATCTGAGCACAGCAGCTGCTAGCAGCAATGTATTCAGCTTCTGCAGTTGAAGTGGACACTGAATTTTGCTTTTTACTGAACCAAGATACAAGTCTGTTCCCCAGTAGTTGACAAATGCCACTTGTACTCTTTCTGTCTATTTTGCATCCTGCATAGTCAGCATCTGTGTTTCCTATTAGTTCAAAAGAGGATTCCTTGGGATACCACATCCCCAAGTAGGGTGTACCTTTAAGATACCTGAAGATTCTCTTTACAGCAGATAAATGTGACTCTTTAGGGCTAGCCTGAAATCTAGCACATATGCATGTTGCAAACATTATATCTGGTCTACTGGCAGTTAGGTATAAAAGAGAACCTATCATACCTCTGTATTGAGTTATATCAATACATTTACCATTCTCATCCTTGTCAAGTTTGGTTGCAGGAGCAATTGGTGTTTTCATGGGAGAGGCTGATTCCATGCCATACTTCTTTAATAAGTCTTTGATGTATTTGGCTTGGTTGATGAATATTCCTTCATCAGTTTGCTTCACTTGCAGTCCAAGGAAGAAATTTAGCTCACCCATCATGCTCATTTCAAACTTGCTCTGCATTAGCTTAGAGAATCTCTTACATAACTTTTCATCAGTAGAACCAAAAATGATATCATCAACATATATTTGAACTAATAAGACTTTATCCTTATGCTTTCTAAGAAATAAAGTGGTATCTACTCTACCTCTAGTGAACCCATTTTCTATTAAGAAATTAGTCAGTGTTTCATACCATGCTCTAGGTGCTTGTTTGAGACCATATAACGCTTTATCTAATCTATAGACATAATTGGAAAGAGATGGATTGATGAAACCTGGAGGTTGTTCTACATAGACTTCTTCTTGAGGCTCTCCATTTAGAAATGCACTTTTGACATCCATCTGAAAGACTTTGAACTTCATGTGAGCAGCAAAGGTAAGAAAGATTCTGATAGCTTCTAGTCTGGCAACAGGTGCAAATGTCTCATCATAGTCAATGCCTTCTTCTTGAGAATAGCCCTTTGCCACTAATCTTGCCTTGTTTCTTGTAATGACCCCATCTTCATCCATTTTGTTCCTGAAGACCCACTTGGTTCCTATGACAGGATGACTCTTTGGTCTGGGTACCAATTTCCACACTTTGCTTCGTTCAAATTGGTTGAGTTCTTCCTGCATGGCTTCTATCCAACTGGAGTCTTCCATAGCATCCTCTATCTTCTTTGGCTCTATCTGTGACAGGAAGCTTAGATAGAAGCACTCATTCTGAGTAGCAGCTCTTGTCCTGACTCTTGCACTTGGGTCTCCAATGATTAGATCCTGAGTGTGATCTCTTGCCCATCTGCTCCCGGTAGGAACATCTGTCCTGATTCCCTCATGTCTTAGATCTTCAAGGTCTATCTCTTCTTCTGGGAGTGGAGGCTCGCTGTCTTGGATGGGCCTCTCTACGATCTCATTATCACGCTCTACGATTTCACTATCTGGCACAAGTATCGTAGTGTTGATCTCTACAATTTCATTCGTGGTGTCTGTACTGCCGGTCGTAGAGTCTTGAGGCACTGATTTGTCTGAGTCAGTTTCATCAAAGATGATGTGTATTGAGACTTCGACACTCAGTGTCTTCTTGTTGAACACCCTGTAAGCTTTGCTGTTTGTGGCATATCCAAGAAAGATTCCTTCGTCTGACTTGGGCTAGAATTTTGTCAGATACTGCTTTCCATTATTAAGAATATAGCATGCACAGCCAAAGATATGGAAGTAGCTGACCCTTGGCTTTCTTCCTTTCCACAATTCGTAAGGTGTCTTTTTGATCGTAGAGTGTTTGAGTGATCTGTTTTGAGTGTAGCATGCAGTGTTGATAGCTTCTGCCCAGAAGTATTCAGGCAGATGAGCTGCTGCTAGTAGAGTCCTTCCAGCTTCTATCAGGGTTCTGTTCTTTCGTTCAGCAACTCCATTTTGTTGAGGAGTTCGTGGAGCTGAGAAGTTATGACTGATGCCATTGTCTGAGCAGAACTGATCCATTTCTGAGAAATCGAATTCTCTACTATGATCACTCCTTATGGCCTTGATTTTCTCCCCTTTTTCATTCATCACCAGTCTGAACATTTTTATTAACTCAAAGCTCGTTTCATCCGTAGAAGTTAGGAAGAATACCCATGTGAATCTAGTGTAGTTGTCGACTACAATTAGAGAGTATCTTTTTCCTCCAAGACTGGTTGTTGGGATTGGCCCAAAGAGATCCATGTGAAGCAACTGCAGGGGTTTGTCAATAGAGTTGGCAGTCTTGCTTTTAAATGAGCTTCTGGTTTGCTTTCCAAGCTGGCAGGCGTTGCATGTCCTTTCTTTCACAAAGTTTAACCTGGGTAGACCAGCTACAAGATCTTTTGATGCCACTTTTGGACATGTTCTTGAAGTTTAAGTGGGACAACATTCTATGCCATAGCCAGCTCAATTCTTCGAATGCTTTTGCCAGAAAACATATTGTTTCATCTGAGCTTAGTTGACCAAGATCTATAGTGTAAACATTTCCTTCTCTTGTTCCAGTTAGCTTTATGGCAGATGTCTTCAGATCTCTGACTTGACATTGATTGTTGAGAAATGTTACTTGATGACCCTTGTCGCAGAGTTGGCTGATGCTTAGAAGGTTGTGTTGAAGACCTTCCACATAGGCTACTTTGCTGAAAGATATTACACCATTGCCAGCAGAACCATATCCTCTTGTCTTGCCCAAGCCGTTGTCTCCAAAGATGACTGAGGGACCCTCCTTTTCTACATAGTTGGATAGAAGAGCTTTGTTCCCTGTCATATGCCTTGAGCATCCACTGTCAAGATACCATGTTGAGATCATGGAGCTCTTTCCCTGTCAAAATATTTGATACTTCATTTTGGTACCCATATGTGCATGGGTCCTTCTTTGTTAGTTCCTTTGGGGACCCAAACTTGTCTAGTCTTGGGTCTCACATGCATGGAGTTATAATAACATTTTGTAGCTCTATGACCATATTTATCACATATAGAACATGTATTATGATGGATGCTCGTGTGTGTGTGGTGATTCATCTTCCAGTTAGACTTGAGTGGTCTCTTAGCTAGCCTTCTGTTAATCTGATTCTCTTCCTTCCACGTGTACTTAGGTTTCATAAATAGTGATGAGTGTACCTTACTTCTACTGTACCTTCCCAGTTGATTCGTATAGGTGATTTTTCTTGACTCTACGATTCTTCGAGGTTGGTAAGTAGAGGTTGGGTTACTCTTCTCCTTTATGAAGCCTAGACCAGCATGTGATCCTTTACTTCTCATTGTATAGCTGGAATCAGTAGAACAAGGTTGAACTTGATCTTCCACCTGTGAGGATTTAACAAAAGCAATGCCTCTACTAAAGCCTGAGACATTACTAGAGCTAGTTTCCATTTTCTTTTCCACACTTGGCTCTGAGATGGATTCCCCAAAGCCTAAGCATGTTCTGTCGAATGTGCTTCTTTGACTGGATAACAGGCAGTCCATGGATGATGAGGATTTGTTCCATGCAGAGATAGTCTTTTCTAGATCCTCAATTTTAGGGGTTAGCTCAGACTCTCTTTGTGTGTGATGTGTGTTTATCTGCTTTAAAGTTTCATTCTCAGCTTCAAGTTTGGAGAGAATATTAGAACTTAGAAGGGCTGTTTCAAGCTCTTCTTGAACTTTCTTCTTCTCCTCTTGAAGAAGTGAATGGTCCTTAGATAACACTCTGAACCACTTCATATATTGATGTAGATCATTGGTTATGCCACGCAGTGCAGTTCTTAAGTCATTCATATCTACATCAGGTGAGTTGAAATCAAATACCTCATCAAGATCTACATTGTGAATGTTGAGGCTTTGTTTGTCCTTTGCATGTTTGGCCATCAAGCACAGATCGGCCACTTGTGGTTCTTCTTCATCTCCAGAGTCAGCATTTGAGTCATTATCTGAATCACTCCATGACCCTCCAGCTACTAGGCATTTGTCTCTTTTCTGAGGCCTCTTGCTTCCTTTGTATTCTTTCTTTCCATGTTGTTTCTTCTTTAATTCTTCTCGTAGAGGTTTGTTGTAGTCGGCAATAAAGTGACCAGGCTTCTTGCAGTTGTAGCATAGATCATTTGCTTGTTCCTGGCTGGTGTAGTTGTTAACCTTCTTTTGCTTGCTAGCTTTGCCTCGACGCATGAACCTTCTTAGTTTTCTTAGCATCATGGCAAGATCGTCATCATCGTCTTCATCATCGTCAGAGTCATTATCAGTGATGACTTTAGAAACATTTTCAGTTGCTTTGAGAGCAACACTCTTTTCCTTTCTTCTTCCTTCTGAAAGGGTTTCAGGACGTTGAGTCAGCTCCAGCTCATATGTCAGGAGATTTCCATACAGCTGTTGAACTGTCATCTCGTTAAGATTCTTTGACTCTCTTATTATAGTGGTCTTGGCATCCCACTTGCTTGGCAGGGCTCTCAGGAACTTTATGGTCAGATCATTGTTAGGGTAGATCTTTCCATAAGCTCGTAGAGAGTTTAGCAGTATGTTGAATCTTTCATAAGTGGCAGCTACGTTCTCTCCTTGCATATGAGCAAATATCTCGTACTGCAGTGTTAGAAGAGACTGTTTGTTCTCTCTAACTTCTTCAGTTCCTTCGTGCATGATAAGCAAAGCTTCCCAAACTTCCTTGGCTGTTTTGCAGTATACAACATTGTCAAACAGATCGTCCTCCAAGGATTGGAATAGGATGTTCTTGGCCTTTTTGTCAAGTTGGACAGCTTTCTTCTCTGAGTCTGTCTATTCTTCTTTAACTTTGATTTGAACTCTGTTTGGATCATCAGTGGTTGGTGCAAGCTTTGTTGGTATGTAAGGCCCGTTCTGAACAGTCTAAAATAGATCTTCGTCTATTGAGTCCATGTAAGCTTTCATCCTAACTTTCCAGTTAGCAAATTTATCCTTATTGCACATTGGTGGTTTGCTGCCTCCACCGGTTCTGGATTCGCTTGGTACTAGTGCTATTTGGATCTACTAAAGCGTGTAAGCTGTAAAAATAGAACCTGCTCAGATACCAATTGTTAGTTCTTAGTAGGCACAAGTTATCTAGAAGGGGGGTTGAATAGATATTTGAAAATCTTTTCTGATTTAAACTTGTTCTTAGATAGTGATTAAAACTTAGCGGAATTAGTCTTTGTTTTAATCTTCTTAACCAAGGAATGAAGTTATGGACGGGTAAGGCAGGTATAGCAGATATAGCAGTTATGGCAGGAATGTAAATGACACAGCTATTTTTAAGTGGTTCAGAGCACACAAGGCTCCTAGTCCACTCTTCTACTCAACGAGTAGGATATCCACTAAGGATGTCTCTTACAAACTTCTGAATCACACTGGATTCCTTCTAGACCAGCAGCCTAGGAACTTCTTTAGTTCACTCTTAAACTCTTCAAGTCCAGCAGACTTGGCTATCTTACAATTCACTACGAACTCTTCAAGTCCAGCAGACTTGGTACTCTTCTTCAGTTGATTGATGATTGTTGTCTCATTCTGAAGGTTGCTACTCAGTTGCTGTGTAAGCACTGGTTCGTCTAAGAACTGAGTAGCTGAGCAAGCTTTGTAATATCTCAGTTCGTAGAGTTGAGCCTTAGAAAATTATTCACGTTGAATGTTTTAATGCTTGCATAATTCCCTCTCATCTATCTGATCTGTATATATGTGATACAGAAAACTATCCGTTTGAATCCATCCGTTGAGGCATTAAATGCGTCTGAACTTTTTGTGCTGTGATGGTGACATTTCTGCACATCTTTTGAATTCTGCATCCTGGACCACTGACACTGCATACTGTTTTCTCACCTACCACCTGAAAAGGTGTTTTGTCCCTCTTTTCTATAGTACTATCATTGGCTTCTTCAATACGCTTCTTTGTTACGTCCTAAGGATATTTCATATAATCTGGGACTGATGGGCATTGCAGCTTCTCAGATTCATTCCTCGTATCTTGAATTAAAAACTCATGAGGCTTGACGTTTTCTGACATGAGACAGATGACACTCTACGATTTGGATCGATGTGTTCTACGATCTAGATCGTAGTGTCTTGACATGCACACTATGATGACATCACTTGAGAGCACTAGGATATCTCTTAAACCTTTATGCACTACGATCTTCTCTTACTCGTGTAGTTTACTCTACGTTCCCGAGAGCACACAATGATCGTTGACTTGTAAACTTCATGTTTTCTTCAGCATACTACGATCGTGAAGTTGGCTCGGCGAACGTTGGGACCACTCTACGATTTTTGAAGAGTTCCCTTCAAGACAGGCACACTACGATCTTCAGGCTCTACAATTTCTGCCTTGACTTCTGCAATGTTGATCAGATTGATGCACTACGATCTCTTCATGACTAGTCTATTACATCTCAAGATCAACCTAACAGATTTGATCTTTCTATTTATATATTTTGGAACAGAATGATACACGTTGAAAGCTTAGATCAACCTAACAATTTTGATCTATCACTAAGTCCTTGTACATATATTCTTTAAGGACCTTACAAATAATCATGAACACATTTATTAAAACATCAAATCATAATATGCATTCTCCCAACAATCTCCCCATATTTGATGTTGACATAACTAAGGAGATTTGTTGTCATGATTATTAGTGACTAAATGCATTTGCAAAAATTTAAACATGACTTAGTATTTCAGTGAGCAACTGAAATTTCTAGAGAATAAGCATGAATTTATTGATGATCAGAGGATATTACAATAGCATTACATCAATAAAGCATTAAACTTTTAATTATCTCTATTTTCTTGATATCTTGTATGGAGGTGGGTTTGCATATTCTTCAGCTCTTCTCTTCCTTTGAGCTTCTTCATTTCTTGTTAACTCCTCCAGCTCGCTTCGACTTAGAACTGGATTCTCCTCATGTCTGCGCATGAATGTAGGATCTCCAGTTGGCATTTGAAGGTGTACAGTAGTCACGTCTTGCGAGCTAGGAGTTGACTGCTGATGGCTCAGAGGAATAGCTGTTACAATTGCCTGCTGACCAGATCGTTGAGTCTGAGTAAGTGATGGTCTTGCAGGAGGGCTTCTTGATGATTGACCATGGAATTTACTTCTTTCCCTGTCTTGAATTGTATAACGTCCTCTGCCTCTGCCTCCTTTCCCTTGGTCTCCTTTCCCTTCTTGATCTCCTTTCCCTTTAGCTTTCTCCCCCTTTATGTCAGCATCAAGGGTTCAAATATCTGCAGATAGCCTGTTAACCCCTTGGACAAGCTCGTTGAGTTGACTTTGAGTTTGAGCAATGTCCTCCTTATTCTCCTTGATCGGTTGGTTAGCTCTAGCTTCTTTCTTCTAGAGGACTGTAAGAATCGTATCATTATCCTTCTCCTGATTTGCATACGATTTCTGGAAGTCGTACGCAGAAGCTTTTAAGTTGAGAATATTGTCCAGCATAATCTGATGTTGACGATCTTGATTTTTCTGTATTTCAAGCATAGCTTCTTTTTGTTTGGCAGCAACTTAGAAGTGGATCTCATCTCTGTCTGATACGCTCTTTAGAATTTCTTTGATAATTTCCCTTAGCTTCATAGTGAGCTCAGTATTCATTGTACCAGGAAATTTGTTAGCAGCTTGTATCATTTGATTCAGGCGTATGTTTTGGAGATCAGAGTGAGATTCCAGGCTTGCTTCAATGGACTTGATCATTTGCTCAGAGGTTTCTTTTAGATCGTCTTTAGTGGGCAGGCTAGGGAAGGTATTATTTGGTTGAGGATTGTCTACTGGAGGGGTTCTTGGTTGATCTTACAGATTGTACAGAGCAAGATCAAGACTGAAATAGTCATTCGATGAGGACGATGGTACACCAGCTGGGGGTGCTTGGGTTTGGACATGTTGGATAGGTGACTCTTCGATTTCTATGGTTGACTCTACGATTTGGCTTGAGTCTGAAATCGTAGAGTTGGTTAGTTGAGGGAGCAGGGTGATGGTGATTTCTTCTGGTTCTTCAGTTACAGAATTTTGGGATTCTGCAACTGGAAATTGGTTTACAGGATTCAGAATCACTTCTAGCCATTTAGGGAATTCATATAATTGGCTAAATAATGATGATGGCAAGTGATTTGCTCTAAAGTTTATAGGGATAGTCAATACCTCAGGTTTAGTATGTGATGAGACATGGTTGGTAATCAGCTTTTTGGCAAAGTTGACTTCCTTTGGATATCCATGAGCTAGCACTGAAATTGCTGGATATTCCTTGAAGCTCCAGAACATGTGATCCCATGATTTCTGGATCAGAGCTTGATGATATGCCATCACGGGTAGGTAGGAGAACATCTGGTTGTACAGATAGCTTCTGTATCCATCTTTCCCTACACTTGTGATCATAAGCTCATCATCACTGTCATCATCTTCTTCTCCAATCTCTTTATTTAAGGATTCCATAATTTAAATGGCCTCTGGAATGTTTGACTTTGTTGCAACATTGTCTTGGGCAGGAACCTCTTCTTCTGTCATTGGTACATCTTGAGGATCCCCCTCATTATCTTCTTGGAGGTTTAAAAACTCCCCCTCAGCTTGTACATCCTCTTCTAAGTTCAGACAGTCCTTTTCAGCTTAACCATCTTCTTGAGCTGAGGACGTCTCCCCCTCAGCTGGTGTATACTCAATCATTAGTATTTCAGTCCCCCTCAGCTTGAGCCTTTTCCTCTTCGGTTGTTCGGGATATTTCTAATATTTCTGTTATGCTCTTGGCTTCCTTCTTCAGTATTTTTGTATTCTCAAGAATGTACTTCTTGACCAGCCTTTTCTTTGGTTTGCTGGCTTTAGTCACCACTTGATTAGCCACTTGCCTTGAAGCAGCTTCCTCCATCTCTGCCACACTTGGCATGTCTTCGGAGAATAGCAGGATTTCTACGATCGAAGACACTATTGGTCTTTTGGACTTATGGCCAATCTTGTTCTTCTTTAAGATTTGTGAGATGGTGGCCTGATCTTCTTCTGCTTCTTCTTGAAGTTGTATCTTCCTCAGCCTCCTTAGAGTCTCTATGTCAGAGGGCTCTACAGAAGTGTTGGTTGCAGATCCTTGAGGCTCTTCAACTTGTCTTGATCTCAGCTTCCTTTTACCCTAACTTTTTCTTGCAAGAGTAGATGGTTCTCCCTTGTCTTCTTCTCCTTCTTCTTCGACTTCTCTGACAACAGACATATCCCCTGTAACACCTGCTTTCTTTAGTTCCTCAGTTCTCCCACTGGATTCTGTCGTCATTCTTGCATAATCAGCAGGGTTCCTTTCCCAATTTTTGAACAACTGCTGTGTCATTCTTCGGTTTGGGTTAATGGCTTCTCCTTCATCATCCCCAATTTTGTTACCCAAAGTAAATTGCAGAATGATGCTTATGAATCTCCCATACAGCATCTTTGGGGTGCTCTTTGGCTTCTTCGAGCTGACAATCCATTTTTCGATCCACTCAAGCAGCACAGCCCCATAGTTAAGTTGAGTACCATATACTATGGCAGTCATGAGCTTGAGCAAAGCCTCATTAACTGAGTCATGTCCTGAGCTTTTGCAGCATATGCATTTTCCAACAATGTCAGCTAGAAATTCATACCTCTGAGGGAACTCCTTTTTCTTGTAGCCTTTCACAGAGAGGTTCTTCTTGTGATGCATCTTCTTCAAACCCTCTTGAAATCTTATGCTGTCCAGAAATGGGTGCCCTACATTTTGGAAACCTAGGGCCAGATTGGCATTTTCTTCCCTTAGCTTTAGTTCAACTCCTCTAACTCGTGTGGTGACGGTGTTGTTTTCATACACTCCATTCTTGTAGAACTCCTTCACCAGTTGAGGATAGATGAGCGTATCAGTGATGAGCGCCTCTTCGAGACCAGCCTTCTTCAGTAAGGCTAAGATCTTGTGGAACTTGGGAGGAGCGATTTTGAACTCGTCAAAACAGAGTCTGTAGCCCGAAATCACGTTGGAAGCAGCCATTGATTCTGTAGTTGAGAAGAGAGATGGAACTGAGCTTTCTTCTGAGTTAGGGTTTTGCGTTTGAGAGAGAGAATGAGAGATAAGCTTTTGAACTTCAGTATTTCACAATCACGATTCCAACTGTACTTATAGCTTCCCTCTCCCTTTTGAACTTAGTGAGACAGGTGTCTCCTTTTGCTTGGCTCTACGATCTTGTCTGCGTGGGAAAACACTGATTTGTCCTTTGAGTTTTTAGAGCTGAGGTATCCTTAGTATGACTATGATCGTAGAGTTAGTCTTCTAGTCGTTGAGTCTGATCAGCATTCGTAGAGTCTGTACTTCGATCATCGAGTCTGTCCTACTATCGTCGACTCTGTCTGGATCCTAGTGATGAGTTTTGACTAAGCATTCTTTTTAAGGTAACTCAGGAAGGGCCAACCTCTTGGTGTGATTCAAGGGTTAGGTTTGTCCCTGAGACACCTCTTGAAGAGATTGCTTTGTTATAAAGCTTGTCATCACAGAATTCACTTTGCTTGTTGAAAGGACTTTTGGTCATCGTCGAGTCTGCACCATGATAGTTGAGTCTTTGCTACGATCGTTGAGGTAGATATTTGTTCATCTCTACGATCGTGGTCCTTTCTTGATCATGTCTACGATTTTGAGTTCAGTCTCCCTTTTTTTTATATCTGTCATTGTTAGCACAGTGTAGAGCATATATCTCATGGTGATAGATTTAGCATGCCTAGCTCACTTATTAACTTGTTAAATCTGGATTCATCTAATGGTTTAGTAAAGACATCAGCAAGTTGATTTTCAGTAGGGATATATTGCAAAGAAATAGTTCCATTTTGCACATGATCCCTAATGAAGTGATATCTTATTTCTATATGCTTTGTTCTAGAATGCATAACAGGATTATGAGTAATTGCTATGGCACTTGTGTTATCACAGTGTATAGGTATAGACTTGAAATCAAACCCATAGTCAGCTAGCTGATTTCTCATCCAAAGGATCTGAGCACAGCAGCTGCCAGCAGCAATGTATTCAGCTTCTGCAGTGGAAGTGGACATTGAATTTTGCTTTTTGCTGAACCAAGATACAAGTCTGTTCCCCAGTAGTTGACAAGTGCCACTTGTACTCTTTCTGTATATTTTGCATCCTGCATAGTCAGCATCTGTGTTTCCTATTAGTTCAAAAGAGGATTCCTTGGGATACCACATCCCCAAGTAGGGTGTACCTTTAAGATACCTGAAGATTCTCTTTACAGCAGACAAATGTGACTCTTTAGGGTTAGCCTGAAATCTAGCACATATGCATGTTGCAAACATTATATCTGGTCTACTGGCAGTTAGGTATAAAAGAGAACATATCATACCTCTGTATTGAGTTATATCAATACATTTACCATTCTCATCCTTGTCAAGTTTGGTTGCAGGAGCAATTGGTGTTTTCATGGGAGAGGCTGATTCCATGCCATACTTCTTTAATAAGTCTTTGATGTATTTGGCTTGGTTGATGAATATTCCTTCATCAGTTTGCTTCACTTGCAGTCCAAGGAATAAATTTAGCTCACCCATCATGCTCATTTCAAACTTGCTCTGCATTAGCTTAGAGAATCTCTTACATAACTTTTCATCAGTAGAACCAAAAATGATATCATCAACATATATTTGAACTAATAAGACTTTATCCTTATGCTTTCTAAGAAATAAAGTGGTATCTACTCTACCTCTAGTGAACCCATTTTCTATTAAGAAATTAGTCAGTGTTTCATACCATGCTCTAGGTGCTTGTTTGAGACCATATAACGCTTTATCTAATCTATAGACATAATTGGAAAGAGATGGATTGATGAAACCTGGAGGTTGTTCTACATAGACTTCTTCTTGAAGCTCTCCATTTAGAAATGCACTTTTGACATCCATCTGAAAGACTTTGAACTTTATGTGAGCAGCAAAGGCAAGAAAGATTTTGATAGCTTCTAGTCTGGCAACAGGTGCAAATGTCTCATCATAGTTAATGCCTTCTTTTTGAGAATAGCCCTTTGCCACTAATCTTGCCTTGTTTCTTGTAATGACCCCATCTTCATCCATTTTGTTCCTGAAGACCCACTTGGTTCCTATGACAGGATGACTCTTTGGTCTGGGTACCAATTTCCACACTTTGCTTCGTTCAAATTGGTTGAGTTCTTCTTGCATGGCTTCTATCCAACTGGAGTCTTCCATAGCATCCTCTATCTTCTTTGGCTCTATCTGTGACAGGAAGCTTAGATAGAAGCACTCATTCTGAGTAGCAGCTCTTGTCCTGACTCTTGCACTTGGGTCTCCAATGATTAGATCCTGAGTGTGATCTCTTGCCCATCTGCTCCCGGTAGGAACATCTGTCCTGATTCCCTCCTGTCTTAGATCTTAAAGGTCTATCTCTTCTTCTGGGAGTGGAGGCTCGCTGTCTTGGATGGGCCTCTCTACGATCTCATTATCACGCTCTACGATTTCACTATCTGGCACAACTATCGTAGTGTTGATCTCTACGATTTCATTCGTGGTGTCTGTACTACCAGTCGTAGAGTCTTGAGGCACTGATTTGTCTGAGTCAGTTTCATCAAAGATGATGTGTATTGAGACTTCGACACTCAGTGTCTTCTTGTTGAACACCCTGTAAGCTTTGCTGTTTGTGGCATATCCAAGAAAGATTCCTTCGTCTGACTTGGGCTAGAATTTTGTTAGATACTGCCTTCCATTATTAAGAATATAGCATGCACAGCCAAAGATATGGAAGTAGCTGACACTTGGCTTTCTTCCTTTCCACAGTTCGTAGGGTGTCATTTTGATCGTAGAGTGTATGAGTGATCTGTTCTAAGGGTAGCATGCAGTGTTGATAGCTTCTGCCCGGAAGTATTCAGGCAGATGAGCTGCTGCTAGTAGAGTCCTTCCAGCTTCTATCAGGGTTCTATTCTTTCGTTCAGCAACTCCATTTTGTTGAGAAGTTCGTGGAGCTGAGAAGTTATGACTGATGCCATTGTCTGAGCAGAACTGATCCATTTCTGAGAAATCGAATTCTCTGCTATGATCACTCCTTATGGCCTTGATTTTCTCCCCTTTTTCTTTCATCACCAGTCTGAACATTTTTATTAACTCAAAGCTCGTTTCATCCTTAGAAGTTAGGAAGAATACCCATGTGAATCTAGTGTAGTCGTCGACTACAATTAGAGAGTATCTTTTTCCTCCAAGACTGGTTGTTGGGATTGGCCCAAAGAGATCCATGTGAAGCAACTGCAGGGGTTTGTCAATAGAGTTGGCAGTCTTGCTTTTAAATGAGCTTCTGGTTTGCTTTCCAAGCTGGCAGGCGTTGCATGGCCTTTCTTTCACAAAGTTGAACTTGGGTAGACCAGCTACAAGATCTTTTGATGCCACTTTTGGACATGTTCTTGAAGTTTAAGTGGGACAGCATTCTATGCCATAGCCAGCTCAATTCTTCGGATGCTTTTGCCAAAAAACATATTGTTTCATCTGAGCTTAGTTGACCAAGATCTATAGTGTAAACATTTTCTTCTCTTGTTCCGGTTAGCTTTATGGCAGATGTCTTCAGATCTCTGACTTGACATTGATTGTTGAGAAATGTTACTTGATGACCCTTGTCGTAGAGTTGGCTGATGCTTAGAAGGTTGTGTTGAAGACCTTCCACATAGGCTACTTTGCTGAAAGATATTGCACCATTGCCAGCAGAACCATATCCTCTTGTCTTGCCCGAGCCGTTGTCTCCAAATATGACTGAGGGACCCTCCTTTTCTACATAGTTGGATAGAAGAGCTTTGTTCCCTGTCATATGCCTTGAGCATCCACTGTCAAGATACCATGTTGAGATCGTGGAGCTCTTTCCCTGTCAAAATATTTGATACTTCATTTTGGTACCCATATGTGCATGGGTCCTTCTTTGTTAGTTCCTTTGGGGACCCAAACTTTTCTAGTCTTGGGTCTCACATGCATGGAGTTATAATAACATTTTTTAGCTCTATGACCATATTTATCACATATAGAACATGTATTATGATGGATGCTCGTGTGTGTGTGGTGATTCATCTTCCAGTTAGACTTGAGTGGTCTCTTAGCTAGCCTTCTGTTAATCTGATTCTCTTCCTTCCACGTGTACTTATGTTTCATAAATAGTGATGAGTGTACCTTACTTCTACTGTACCTTCCCAGTTGATTCGTATAGTTGATTTTTCTTGACTTTATGATTCTTCGAGGTTGGTAAGTAGAGGTTGGGTTACTCTTCTCCTTTATGAAGCCTAGACCAGCATGTGATCCTTTACTTCTCAGAGTATAGCTAGAATCAGTAGAACAAGGTTGAACTTGATCTTCCACCTGTGAGGATTTAACAAAAGCAATGCCTCTACTAAAGCCTGAGACATTACTAGAGCTAGTTTCCATTTTCTTTTCCACACTTGGCTCAGAGATGGATTCCCCAAAGCCTCAGCCTGTTCTGTCGAATGTGCTTCTTTGACTGGATAACAAGCAATCCATGGATGATGAGGATTTGTTCCATGCAGAGATAGTCTTTTCTAGATCCTCAATTTTAGGGGTTAGCTCAGACTCTCTTTATGTGTGATGTGTGTTTATCTGCTTTAAAGTTTCATTCTCAGCTTCAAGCTTGGAGAGAATATTAGAACTTGAACTTTCTTCTTCTCCTCTTGAAGAAGTGAATGGTCCTTAGATAACACTCTGAACCACTTCATATATTGATGTAGATCACTGGTTATGCCACGCAGTGCAGTTCTTAAGTCATTCATATCTACATCAGGTGAGTTGAAATCAAATACCTCATCAAGATCTACATTGTGAATGTTGAGGCTTTGTTTGTCCTTTGCATGTTTGGCCATCAAGCACAGATCGGCCACTTGTGGTTCTTCTTCATCTCCAGAGTCAGCATTTGAGTCATTGTCTGAATCACTCCATGACCCTCCAGCTACTAGGCATTTGTCTCTTTTCTGAGGCCTCTTGCTTCCTTTGTATTCTTTCTTTCCATGTTGTTTCTTCTTTAATTCTTCTCTTAGAGGTTTGTTGCAGTCGGCAATAAAGTGACCAGGCTTCTTGCAGTTGTAGCATAGATAATTTGCTTGTTCCTGGCTGGTGTAGTTGCTAACCTTCTTTTGCTTGCCAGCTTTGCCTCGACGCATGAACGTTCTTAGTTTTCTTACCATCATGGCAAGATCGTCATCATCGTCTTCATCATCGTCAGATTCATTATCAGTGATGACTTTAGAAACATTTTCAGTTGCTTTGAGAGCAACACCCTTTTCCTTTCTTCTTCCTTCTGAAAGGGTTTCAGCACGTTGAGTCAGCTCCAGCTCATATGTCAGGAGATTTCCATACAGCTGTTGAACTGTCATCTCGTTAAGATTCTTTGACTCTCTTATTATAGTGGTCTTGGCATCCCACTTGCTTGGCAGGGCTCTTAGGAACTTTATGGTCAGATCTTTGTTAGGGTAGATCTTTCCATAAGCTCGTAGAGAGTTGAGCAGTATGTTGAATCTTTCATAAGTGGCAGCTACGTTCTCTCCTTGCATATGAGCAAACATCTCGTACTGCAGTGTTAGAAGAGACTGTTCGTTCTCTCTAACTTCTTCAGATCCTTCGTGCATGATAAGCAGAGCTTCCCAAACTTCCTTGGCTGTTTTGCAGTTTACAACATTGTCAAACAGATCGTCCTCCAAGGATTAGAATAGGATGTTCTTGGCCTTTTTGTCAAGTTGGACAGCTTTCTTCTCTGAGTCTGTCCATTCTTCTTTAACTTTGACTTGAACTCTGTTTGGATCATCAGTGGTTGGTGCAAGCTTTGTTGGTATGTAAGGCCCGTTCTGAACAGTCTCAAATAGATCTTCGTCTATTGAGTCCATGTAAGCTTGCATCCTGACTTTCCAGTTAGCAAATTTATCCTTGTTGCACATTGGTGGTTTGCTGCCTCCACCGGTCCTAGATTCGCTTGGTACTAGTGCCATTTGGATCTACTAAAGCGTGTAAGCTATAAAAATAGAACCTGCTCTGATACCAATTGTTAGTTCTTAGTAGGCACAAGTTATCTAGAAGGGGGGTTGAATAGATATTTGAAAATCTTTTCTTATTTAAACTTGTTCTTAGATAGTGATTAAAACTTAGCGGAATTAGTCTTTGTTTTAATCTTCTTAACCAAGGAATGAAGTTATGGACGGGTAAGGCAGGTATAGCAGATATAGCAGTTATGGCAGGAATGTAAATGACACAGCTATTTTTAAGTGGTTCAGAGCACACAAGGCTCCTAGTCCACTCTTCTACTCAACGAGTAGGATATCCACTAAGGATGTCTCTTACAAACTTCTGAATCACACTGGATTCCTTCTAGACCAGCAGCCTAGGAACTTCTTTAGTTCACTCTTAAACTCTTCAAGTCCAGCAGACTTGGCTATCTTACAATTCACTACGAACTCTTCAAGTCCAGCAGACTTGGTACTCTTCTTCAGTTGATTGATGATTGTTGTCTCATTCTGAAGGTTGCTACTCAGTTGCTGTGTAAGCACTGGTTCGTCTAAGAACTGAGTAGCTGAGCAAGCTTTGTAATATCTCAGATCGTAGAGTTGAGCCTTAGAGAATTATTCACGTTGAATGTTTTAATGCTTGCATAATTCCCTCTCATCTATCTGGTCTGTATATATGTGATACAGAAAACTATCCGTTTGAATCCATCCGTTGAGGCATTAAATGCGTCTGAACTTTTTGTGATGCGATGGTGACATTTCTGCACATCTTCTGAATTTTGCATCCTGGACCACTGACACTGCAGACTGCTTTCTCACCTACCACCTGAAAAGGTGTTTTGTCCCTCTTTTCCATAGTACTATCATTGGCTTCTTCAATACGCTTATTTGTTGCGTCCTAAGGATATTTCATATAATCTGGGACTGATGGGCACTGCAGCTTCTCAGATTCATTTCTCGTATCTTGAATTAACAACTCATGAGGCTTGACGTTTTCTGACATGAGACAGATGACGCTCTACGATTTGGATCGATGTGTTCTACTATCTAGATCGTAGTGTCTTGACTTGCACACTATGATGACATCACTTGAGAGCACTACGATATCTCTTAAACTTTATGCACTACGATCTTCTCTTACTCGTGTAGTTTACTCTACGTTCCCGAGAGCACACTATGATCGTTGACTTGTAAACTTCATGTTTTCTTCAGCATACTACGATCGTGAAGTTGGCTCGGCGAACGTTGGGACCACTCTACGATTTTCGAAGAGTTCCCTTCAAGGCAGGCACACTACGATCTTCAGGCTCTACGATTTCTGCCTTGACATCTGCAATGTTGATCAGATTGATGCACTACGATCTCTTCATGACTAGTCTATTACATCTCAAGATCAACCTAACAGATTTGATCTTTCTATCTATACATTCTGGAACAGAATGATACACGTTGAAAGCTTAGATCAACCTAACAATTTTGATCTATCACTAAGTCCTTGTACATATATTCTTTAAGGACCTTACAAATAGTCATGAACACATTCATTAAAACATCAAATCATAACATGCATTCTCCCAACACAATGTTAATTAAGCTAATTGGGTGAATCAAATCAAGCCCAAAGCAAGTATTAAAGAATTTCTAAACATGTTAGAAATCGAAAACTAGTTTGGCTACTGACCTTGAAGCCAATTTTGGGTCTAATATATGTTTCCAAAAACTTTTGGACTTTTGGTATATTGTAGTACACTAAATAAGCTTTTCATAGACTTCGGAACAGACTAATTTCGACTTCGGAGCAAAGAGTTATGACCGTTCAAAGTAGTCGCGTCAAAACTGACTAACCAACTCCGCTCAGTCCCTTTATACGGATTTTCTGGAATTCTATGTTTAGAATTTTGAAAAGGTCAAAGAATAAAAGTTGTAGTCCCAGAAGTTAGCTTCGCATGGGCTCAAGAATTACCTAAAAATGTTTTAAAATGAAAAAGTTATGATTTTTTTAGCGAAAGAGGTTAAATCTGGGGGAAAAAAGAAGAAGATGAAAACTGTTCCAAGTGGACATTTTTGGGGCCTGTTTTAGGCTGCCTAAGAGGTTCAAAATTACTGGGTGATATTTTTTAAAAATACTTTGGTATGCCATGTATAACATATCCAAAAATCAAATTAATTGGAGTTGTGGACTAAAAGTTATAAAATTGGCAAAGTGGCTGCGTCGCGAAAATGGGCAGCAACAACCGTGCACTGCGCTGTGCTGCTGTTAATATTATGAGTAGGGGCAGTTGGGTTTCCAGTAAACCTGTCTAGAATGTTTGGAATTTCTAAGTTATATATTTTTTTAAATACTACCATGTACCAATTATAACATATTTAAGATTGAGTGTAATTGATTTTGTGTGTTGCAAATTAAAAAATGGAGAAGGAGGCAGGTTGGCATGAGTTAACTGTGGGCAGCAGCTGCTGCAATCGCGCGCTTTTTACGCGCTGCGCTGTAACAGCTGACTTGGATGGCTTTGCTTAACTGATTGGCATCTTGGATCTATTTTGATAAATTGTCTTTATTTTGAACATGATGTTTTATGAGTAAAATAAATGACTAAAATAGTTGAATATATAATATTGTAAATAACTTTAATGTGGATTTAAATAAGAAAATACAAGTTTAAGTTAATTACATAATGTAATTGATGTGAAGGGAACTACAAATGGTCCTAGTTGCAAAATAAAGCTAGTATAAGAGATAGTTATGTACTAAATGGATTAAGTTGTATATAATTATAGAAAAATATGTTTATTAAGCTACTAAATGATTGAAAAATAATAAAAGTTAATGTTGCGAATGTATATGACAAATATATTCCTATGAGTAGAGTTAAGATTGGAAAATTGGGTTTGAAACCTCAAGTTAGATTAAAGTTACAAAAAAAATATTAGCACTAAGCTATATAGTAATCTCATGTGTACTATATAAGTGTTAAGCCATGGGCTGTTAGACATGCAGTTTTTCCAAAACGCGTTTGGGTAGTTTTGTGACAGTTTAACACATAGCAAAACACCGAGAAAGATGTATAAATGTTATAAAATGATCATATGGTATAGAAATTCTTCTCGAACGTAAAGAAAGCGATAAAAATATACTACAAATGCAAGTTTACATGTTTACGCAAAAGTAAGCCGAGAAATAATATGTAAAATGGATATGGAACTAAACGAAGTGAACGAACCCGTTTAAAATTATATTCTGCAATTCGAATTGAAGATTTTGTACATGGAGTTACCTAATGACGTATATATGAATTTAAAATATATCTGAAGTAGAAATGTTAATTATTCACGAGAATAAATGCGAAGCTAAGCTACGAATGAAACCAATCATTCGCGTAGGTGGCGATGCCATGATTTAACTCATGAATTATCAAAAAGGCCTAAAAAATTACAAAAAAATAAAAATAAATAAATGATGAGATAAACTATGTTTACGCAATAAAAGCTATTTATGAACCATATGGTCCCGAGTTTTCAAATAAAGACAAGAAATGTTCCTAAAATGGGATATGAATGGTTTATACTTCGAGATGTAAAGTATTTATATACTAAAGCAATGAGAGAACCATTTTGGGCATAAAAGGGTTATAACGGTCAAAAGTTTCTATAGAAACATGGAATGGTTTTAAGACAAGAACAAAAAGATTATAATTGATGTAAAATAAAATTAGTTTGCATTGAGTATGTGAAACTAATGTGTGTATGTACGTATACTCCATTTGTGTAGGATCACCATAGAGCAGATAAGTTATAACATTAAACAGCACTCAAGGCAAGTTTCACAATTTATTTATGTGGACTTATAATTATTATAGATAGCTGTTAGCATGACTTATGTTTATAAGTATGTAATACCTATGAACTACATTATTTGCTTTTTGAATGATGAATGTCAAATTATGGCTAATTATTGAATTGAGTCGGGGAACTCAATATATATGTGCAATGAATGATAGGTACATGACATGTGTAGTATGCTATGGTATGTATGTTGCTACCAACCGGATATAAATGTGATAATGCATTTGTAATATGCTTGAACACCAAGAATATAAACGCATGAACTGAATGTGAAACCTATGTGCTACGTGATGCATGATAGACTGTTAGACTTGCTGGGCCGTCGTGCTCAATCTTGCTTAATTTGCAGGTTAAAGCTAGGATGCGATCTATCGTGATTAGGAGCGCATGAAAAGAAGACTAGTGATTTAATTGAGATTGTGTTGAATCATTTGATTGTATTTTCATGTGTAAATCACAGATGTTTAAATTTGTGAATTATTCGATAGATGAAGAATATTTGTTCTAAAAAAGGGATATGTTTGAAAGAATGAATTGTATATATATTTATATCTATTCAGGCTAAATATGTCATATAATAAATATGATTTTAGTATAAAGAAGAATTGTAAAGGTTGTGATTCAGGGAATGAATGACTAGTAGAAAGAAAAAAAAATTATTTCGCATTTTTAGCTATTTTAACATTAAATAATGTTTTAAATCTAGAGTAGGATAATATTAACGCAAAAGATCGGGGAAAGAAATTGCCCAGATTTTGGGGGCGTTACACTAACTTTCATATATATTTGTATAATACATGGAATCATACTCGTATTCATTATCTCGTATAATACTTGCTATTATACGATCATCATTTATTCCATCCTTACGTTCCTTAACATTCTCAAATTAAGTACGCAGGCGAAAAACTGAGTTAGCCATAACTGAAATATTATTACATATTCCATCCATCTTTATTATTCCATCATTACGTATTTCTCAGAAATTCAAAAACAATTCCCGAGCAAAATCCGTGAATAGTATTTTTTGGAAAATTTCTTGAAAAGTTTTTATTTTTATTTTGGAAATTCAAACACTATAATTCCTTTACGTAGCCAAAATACTACGATATTCTGACATAATTAAGTTATAGAACGACCTTCATCTTACTAACACATAATAATAACATATAATATAATTTTATTCATTATTTAATCAAATAAAATTATTTTACAATTAATCAGAATTTCTCGGTCGTTACAGGATCAATGATCTCTTTGATCAGTTGAAAGCGGCAAAATATTTTTCTAAGATAGATTTGCAAACGAGGTATCATCAGTTAAAGGTTAAAAAGGAGGATGTACCTAAGACGACATTTAGGACTCGTTACGGCCATTACGAATTTTTGGTGATGTCATGGGTTGATGAATGCACCAGCTTCATTTATGGATATGATGAATAGTATTTAAACAATATTTGGACAAGTTCATCGTAGTGTTTATTAATGATATTCTAGTCTATTCTAAGATGCCAAAAAATCACGCTGAACACCTAAGATTAGTGTTGGAGACACTAAGGAAGGAGAAGTTATATGTGAATTTCACTAAGTGTGAATTTTGGCTAGAAAGGGTACAATTCTTAGGACATGTTATCGACCGCGATGGAATTTTAGTAGACCTAGCAATGGTGGAAGCAGTGATTAATTGGGAACAGCCAAAAATGCCGACTGAGGTACGGAGTTTCCTAGGGTTAGCGAGATACTATCGCAGATTTATCCAAGATTTTTCTAAGATAGCTACTCCGTTGACTAATTTGACAAGGAAGACAGTGAAGTACGTGTGGACTGAGAAGTGTGAAAATAGTTTTCAAGAACTGAAGAAAAGGTTGAGTGAAGCACATGTATTATCTTTACCCGATGATATAGGAAATTTTGTAATTTGTAGCGATGCTTCGCATAGAGGACTTGGTTGTGTGCTTATGCAGCATGACAAGGTCATTGCGTATGCATCACGATAGTTAAAGGATTATGAAAAAGTTTATCCTACTCATGATCTGGAACTGGCAGCAGTAGTATTTGCCTTAAAGATATGGAGGCATTACCTATATGGAGAGAAATGTGAGATATACACGGACCATAATAGACTAAAATATATCTTCACACAAAAGGATTTAAATATGAGATAAAGAAGATGGCTAGAGTTGATAAAGGCTTACGACTGCGATATTCTGTATCATCCATGAAAACCCAATATAGTGGCTGACACCTTAAATAGGAAGGGTCGGAAAAAGTTGTCTATGTTAACGACTCAACTGAGTTAATAACAGAGATGGCTAGAAAGGAGTTAGAGGTAAAGTTACCAAGAGAGTCGGGTTAGAAATTGTTTACAACGGAGATTTGATCTACCATTGTAGAGAGAGTCAAGGAGGTACAGCTCAGAAATGATGAGTGTGACCATATGAAGAAACAACTAATAGAAGAAAAAGAGATAAAGTATAGTCTTGATAATGAGTGATTATTAAGATTTGAAGGAAGAATTTGGGTTCTGAATGAAACAGAATTAAAGGAGGAAGTATTATAAGAGGCTCATAGTTCAAGGTACTCGATTCATCCTGGTAGTATTAAGATGTATCAAGACCTTTGACAGAGTTTTGGTGACCAAACATGAAGAGAGAGATAACATAATATGTGAGTAGGTGCCTAACTTGTCAAAAAGTTAAGGCCGAACAACAATGACTAAGTGGCTTGTTACAATCATTGGATATTCTAGAATGGAAGTGGGAGAATATCACGATGGACTTTGTGGTGGGACTTCCAACTACACAGAAAGGGTACGATGCTATTTGGGTAATAGTGGACCGGTTAATGAAGTCGGCTCACTTTTTGCCAATAAGAGTTAAGTTTAACTTAGATCAGCTAGCTAAACTCTATGTTAAGGAAATTATTTCCAGACATGGGGTACTAGTTTCGATAGTGTCAAATCGTGATTAATGATTCACATCAAACTTTTGGAGAAGTCTACAAGAAAAGATGGGAACACAGTTAAAGCTAAGTACATCTTATCATCCACAAACAGATGGGCAAAGTGAAAGGATAATTCAGACGCTAGAAGATATGCTGAGATTTTGTGTTATGGATTTCAAAGGTAGTTGGGATGATCATCTACCACTAGTAGAGTTTGCGTATAACAACAGTTATTATGCAAGCATAGGCATGCTGCCTTACGAAGCTTTATATGGAAGGAAGTGCAGAACACCATTGTGTTGGGACGAAGTAGGAGAATGTCAAATGCAAGGACCTAAATTGGTGCAGAAAACAACGAATATAGTTAAGTTGATACGACTGCGACTGATAGCAGCTCAAGACAGACAGAAGAAGTATGCAGATTCGCATCGAATGAATAGAGAGTTTGAAGTCGGCTCGTATGTGTTTCTAAAGGTATCTCCCTAGAAAGGAAAGATATGCTTTGGAAAGAAGGGAAAGTTTAGTCCAAGGTTTATAGGACCTTTCAAGATCTTAAAAAGGGTAGGAGAGGTAGCTTATATGGTATCATTATGTCCAGACTTAGAATGCATACACAATGTATTTAATGTATCTATGTTACGTCCTTATAAGCCAGATTATAAGCACATAATTTAATATGAGCCTCTTCATATTGAGAAAGAGTTGACGTATAAAGAAATGTTGATTCGAATGATTGATAAAAAAGAGCAAGATGTACGGAATGAATCCATTTTGAACAGTGTAAAAATCTTAAGTAACGAAGTTATGGCAAAATTTACGAGATTAGACGATAATTGTCGAAATCGTGAAATTCTCGAAATGAAAGTCAAAAGTCGTTGTTTAACTCAGAAACCTTGGTTTTAATGGCGTATAGTATAACTTTGCATTTTAGAGTTGCAGACTCGAGAATGGTCTAATTCTGACTTAAAACGAAGAAACGAGCTATGAACGTTCACGAGCGTTTAATGAACGCGTAATAAAGAACTTAAATGATGAGTTTCGTGTTAATGGATTCGAAAATGCAAGATGTCCTAATGAAATCGTAGTACACAAGATATGTGAGATAACGGCTTTTGAACGAGCCAATTCCGATTTATAATGAGTAAGTTATGAGCTCGGAAAGGATTGAAGTTGAAAAACTTAGAAATTTTCTCTGAGGCAGGGCCGGCGCCACAGTGTCGCTCAAGGTTCTAAAATTGGCGCCGCAGCGCTAAGACGAAACCCCAACCAACTATTAAGTGGCATCGCAGCGCGGCCCGTAGTAAAGGATGTGGCGCCGCAGGGCCGAGACCCAGAAATAGACACTGCGAACTCGCGCTGCAGCGCGAGCCATACAAAGGAAGCTGATGCTGCATCGCCATCACTAGGAAAAAGATAGTAAGGAATAGCAATGAATGTAAACAAAATGTAAGTTGATAGAAGGTGAATTATGACCTTAATTAACTTAAAGTGACATCATTAAAGATGATTAATAACCTTAAGTTTAACGAATAAAGGTTGATGAAAGATTACTTGAATGTAAACATAAAGTAATACGATAAACCGTAACGAACGTTAACCAATCTAATGAATGATTAGATTGAGAAGAAGGGGGAGATAGATTAGTGACCATACATGATTGTTTATAACCTAATGTGGTATGTTATGTAATTATGTATTGTAGAATCCTTAAAGACTTAAAAGAAAAGTGAATTAACTGCAGAAGACACTGAAAGTAAGTGTTCTAAACCATTGTCTATGTTTTTTTTGGACAAGCTTTGTGATTCATGTATCTTACGCATGAATTGATGTATAACGAAGTCGAAGACAATTCCTTCGGCTAGACTTAATGTGTTTTGTGGATTTACTTATAATCTATCAAAATATTATCGATGTTGCTATCTTTTGCCAATTATTTTTGTATGAATTTCAAAGAAAGACTGAGTATGAATAAACAAATATTTTGTCATCAAACGACAGGCACGTGAGGATGCCAAAACTTAAACGTACATACGTTTAATGAAGTAGTGTTGTACAACATAGAGTACTATAGGCTGATCACCTAGACGTGCTCGTAAGAAATATCGGACTTACGGACTTGGTGTCGGGTTGTCCTTTTCAAAGAAAGAATGAAATGCTCAAGGTCTTGGACCAAAATTTATGTTTAACATATGTTGTTCATGTTAAACATTTTTAAGAAAAGAGAAGTGTTATTTTGAATTATATGTAGTACTTCATAACTATTGAGTTAGTTATAAATGATATATGTATTCATATGATTCGAACATGTTGCTTAAGTGAAATTTTAATACTTGCTGAGCTAGTTATGCTCACTCTTGCTTGATCCATATGAATGCAGCTAAGACTGAACGGACTGAAGGATCTGGTAAGGATAAAGGGAAGGCTAAGGCGGATAAATAATCGTCTTTGTAATGGCATAGTATGACCTTTGTAATTATTTGATACTATGACAATGAAAATATGTAATGGTTACAAAGAACCTGAGAAGGAAAATATTATTTTGTAATATATAAAGACATATTCACTCTTTTGAAGTATTTCAATTGAATGTATGTGTGAACTATAGCACCGTGTAGCGTCATCTGTCGGGTTGGCAGATACCCAAATTTGGGGGCATCATAGTAGGTTATAAAATTTAGGTAAGAGTACCTTAGGCTATAACCTGAGAGAGAGAGAGAAAGATAAAGATTAAAAATATATATAAGAAAGATTCAAAGAAGAATCTTGAAGTATCTAGAGAATGAGAATTCTGAAGTTTCCTAACTCCGGTAATAAAAATGTTAAGATAATGTCTATAAGATGAAGATGACAAAGATAATAAGATTGAACTCGCATGGAGTATAGTTGATATTGAGAAAGAACCCTAAGGTAAACCAATGATCACGATGTGATCAGATTGAGCTATGAAATAATAAATAGTCTGTAACGACTAAGTAGCTATAGCTTGATGCTATAATAGAAGGTACTATGAAATGGTACGAGATAAACTCATGAGAAGTTATAAATGATGTGATACAAAAAATTCGTATCGAGCAAATAGCAAGTTAAGAGTGAGATAGAGTTAAGTGAAATTTCAATTGAGGACTTATGTGAGAGCTGAGTTGTACAAACCTTTGTATGGGCGGAGGCTTTGTGCTCGATGTAACAATCCGAAATTTCAAATTATAATTTTAAATTATTTATTGAATTATATAAATATTTATTTGAGATGTTTATTGTTGAATAAATATTTTATTGATGTGATTGTTATTAGTAAATATTTATGAATTAAATTTAGTAGATAATATTCTAAATTAAATTAATTTATAATTTAGAGAGTTGTAATATAACATGAGATGTTATATTGTTGTTTTAATAATTTAAAGTGGTATGTTAAATTATTAAATAAAATTATAATTTTGTGATATTTGTTAAAGTGGAATATTTATTTAAAATATGGTGTGTAATTAATTTATTTGATTAATCTGGGATATAGAAATCCAAATAAATAATATGTGATTATAAAGTATAAACTAAATTTTTTATTAAAATAATTAAAGTAGTTTTAAATTGATTTAACACAAACATGACTTAAAGATATTAAGTCTTTATTTTAAAGACTTTTTGCCAAACAAAGCCTTATGGCTTTTGAATTTTTAATTTTTAAATTTTTAAATAATATAAATAAAATAAATAAAATAAAGTAATTAATAAATAAAATATAATTATAGCCTAAGCGTTATATCTTGTAACTGATATTATAATAAGTATACATATTATGGCTAGCCTATCAGTTTATTAGTTGGTTTTACGTGATACTGAGAAAGAGGAGAATTCAGAGAACTTGAGAGAGAATTTGAGAGAAACCTAAGAATTTCACAGCAACTTCAGTGTTTAGCAAGGATTACCAAGCGAATTGAAGGTATTTCATTAACCTTGATATATATATATATATATATATATATATATATATATATATATATATATATAGTTTTACGGCATGAAGCTTCAAACTCTATGAATGCAATTTTTTCGAATTCTTGTTATGCCACTGATTACTTGTGATTTATGATGATTAGAGTTTGTGTTTAAACAACAATTCATATACTAATTTCGTTTTAAAAGTATGAAAAGTAATGTCAGTGTTTATATTTTTCATATGGCTTATAAAAGTACCAATTTTAGTGGTTAGTTTGTGCGTTAAACTGTAAATTGAGTTTTGGTTATGCTAGTCCATTAAGAAACGAAGAAAATGTAGTTTGAACGAACTGATTTGGTGTAGAACTGAGATTACAGTGTAAATTTTTTTGAAGGAACTCAAAAATAGAGTTTGTATATGAGAATATGGAATTTGAGGATTTGAATTAGTTAAAGTTGTTGTTAAATTGTTCTATGTTGATGAATATGTGAGGAAACATGTTTATGATAGTTTTATATCAATTGTATATGTTAATTTCACTATTTTATGGGTAAAATTCGTGTTAGTTGGGCTAAAAACGGCTATTGTTCATCGCGTTTCTGGTTTTGTCTGTGCACCAGCGTAGCTGCGCTGGTGCCAAGGCCAGAAACGGCGCAGCTTTGACAGTCCCAGGCTTGTGTATGGCGCAGCTACGCCATACCCTGTCCTAAGACAGTGACTTTTGCTGCTGCAGCAGATCTTGAGTAACCTTACCACTTGGTCTAAGGTTATGTTAATGTGACAAACATGTAGTAAGAAGATTAAAACAGAACCGTGATATGTCATTGATAAAATTTAGTGTTGTAAAAAAATGATTAGTAAGTATGAACGTGATATGTTAGAACTTAGTGAACACAATGAATGGTAGATAAGTATTGTGAAGTTAACACTTGGAGTTTCTGAAATGTAATTTCTGAAATGTATATGGTCAAGAAAGACTTGAACTAAAATAACAAGTCAAACTAGAAGTGAGCGTTATTTTGATACGTGAATGTTAGTATATTTAATAGATTGTGGTTCTAATACTATGTGTAGGTGAACGTGAGTTTAATATTATAGCTTATACTTGAGGCAAGTTTCTAAACCTTACCTATTTACTTTGAGCAAGTTACTTACTTTAAAACGTTGATTAAGTGAATTATTTTATTCTTAATATTTATTCGAGCAAGCTCTAATTCTAACGTTACTCAAGCAAGTTTGACTTCTAATCATTGTTGATTTGTTCTAACTAGTTTATAGTTAAATAAGTTTTCTTAAGTTCTATTCTTTTGTGATAAATGCCTATTCTTGATCTCAAATCTCTAACTTAGTTGTTCTATTTCATTTATTTATTGCAAATCGAAATATTATTGTTGTTTTGAGCAAGTTTCATTATTAAGCTTGTGATTTCTTAGTATATGTTCATAACTTAACTCTTTTGTCTCAAGATCTTAGCCTTAGCTTAATGTTATTCAAGCAAGGTTTATTGTTTTATTCAATAATTATGCTTTTTAGTTGTTTATAAGCATGAGTTTGATATATAGTTAGTTTACTTATGATTATTCATTTCCAATATTAAACTATTATTGGTCACTCATAGTGTTGTTAAGTCTTGTTGATTCAACTAATCCCTTAGTTGATGATTTGTGAAACTCTAAATTTTCTTGAAAACTTATCCAAACCAAACTTACTTTGGTGCGGACTTGTACTCTAAATACTGAGATAAACAACCCTATTATTAGGGGTTTATGCTTAGCGTTGAAATATTTGTGCACAATACATTGTACGAAGGGCTGATCCCCCTAAGTACGAGGAGTCCCTATAGTCTTATGATGGTTAAAGTTTAAGTTTAAAGATTACTTATAACTATGGACATAGTTCGTGGTCTTTTAACCCTCAGTTAAATATTTCTTGATTCAAATTATCATTGATAAAGCATTTTGTTCAGCCTATCATTTGGCAGTTGTTGTAAAGATTTTATTCATTATTATTTCAAGTGAACTTTGTTTGCTCACTCTTGCTTATATAAACATTACAGCTAAAGTTGAGAAGCTCGATGTACCTAGCACCAGTAAGGGAAAGGGGAAGATGAACAAGTATTGAAGACCTGTAATTATGTTGATATGTTATTATCAAACTTTACTTGAATTATTGTAATGAAGTTACTTAAATTTCGCATTTGAATGATTGTATTTAAAGGTTAGACAACCTGGGAGATTTTTATTAATGTAATCCCTTAAGGGAAGGTTTATTATTCAATTTTATTATGATTGGGTAGTTAGATATGAACGTTTTAATTAAGTGAACACCAAATCTAGAAGTAATGAAGCACCGGGATTTGGAGGTGTCACAAGTTGGTATCAAAGCCTTAGGTTATGAACCTTAGGTGGGGGGAAAGCCTTAGGAAGTAACCTTTGAAAAGATAGTTGTGAGACCCCAAATTTTATAAAATGAAAGTATTCAATATTTTTATAATTATTCTATTTAGTAAATGGTTAAAGTTAAGGGTGATATTTGAATTTTTTTTCAAAGTAAGCAAGTTGTCATAAAATACCCGATAGTAAAAGTACAGTAATACGCGTGGTTGCATAGTAGCACATGGCATTGAATATTAATGCTTACGTAAGAAGTCACTCAGTTATACTCAATTATTGCTACAGTAATTGCTGCACCATATCTCTCATATTATTGATTCAATTATTGTCACAGTATCATCTGCATAATATGTTATATTATTAAATCAATAATTGAGACGACAAAGTTATTAATATTATTATTTGTAATATTGACACTGTCTAGAAGTTCTGTCAAGGAGAGGTTAGATAATCTAATTGCGCGCCAATAGGGAGAAATCCTTATCGGAAAGCCCCTCTTTTCTGCGAATGACCTGGTTGTTAAATATTGTGAATTATAATATTAATGATGAATAAGTTCGTGTTGATTAAAAATAAAATTGATTGTTCCATTGTGTGGGAATTATTAGTGTTAGTGAAAATAGACATTTATTTCGATAATAATTAATGTTTGGAGGTTATATTGACCAATATCCGGATAAATGAGCAATTAATTGCTATTAATTCATATGCTTATAACTATGTGTTCACATTTGTGTACTATTGATTCACATGATTTACTATGACGGGAGTTGGTGCAAGATTAATAATACTTGCATGACTAAATTAAAAATTGAGGTATAGATGAAGGTACTATACTATAATTAATTTTTTCACATGTTTAGAACTATTGAGTCACATGATTTACTATTGATTCAAATGATTTACTATTAGGGGAGGTGGTGCAAGTTTGATAATACTTGCAGGACTAAATTAAAAATAAAGAAAAAGAGTAAGGTATTGTACTATAATATTTCGAGCCCCAAAATGTGCAATTATTGAAACTATATTTTCTTATAAATAGAAGCTCATTCTTCCTTCATTTTTTACCAATTCACTAAAGATATAGAGTAATTATTATAGAGAGAAATTATAGAGAGAAAGAAGAATAGAAGTCTACTACCTCACTATTCCAGTATCCAGTTTCTTCAAAGGTAAAGGGGTATTATTTCTTTCGTATTCATGAAGAGAGCTTCTGTTATTCCATTCTTTATTATTATGTTGGAATAACCTGTCTATGCGAAGTACCGCATACATGGTGAAATTCTTCTGTTATTCCATTCTTTATTATTCTATTGGAATATCCTGTCTGTGCGGATTACGCATGACCTGGTTCCATTCTTTATTATTCTGTTGGAATATCATGTCTGTGCATATTACGCTTGACCTGGTTTCATTATTTATTATTCTGTTGGAATAACCTGTCTGTGCTATCTATCGCATGCATGGTGAATTCATCTATTATTCCATTCTTTTATATTTTGTTGGAATAACCTGTCTATGTGGATTACCGCATGCATGGTGAATGATCCTTCGTATTCATTCCTTATTAAATTATGAAAATGATCTATCTATGTGGATTATCGCATGGCGGGTGAAAATCCATTTGTAGTTTCGTATATTCTATTATACACGTATGAGATATCATTTCATTTGTACTTGTCATGAAATATCATTTTATTTGGTATTTTTCTTTTACGAGTTACTATTCACAGGTTACTTTTCACCCAATTACTATTCACTCTAGTATTATTCACTCGGGTATTCGGAGCACTTTTTATCCTGGAGTACTATTCATGAGTTACTATTCACGGGTTACTATTCATCCGATTACTATTCACTATAGTATCATTCACTCGGGTATTCAGGACACTTTTCGTGTCGGGGTACTATTCCTAAAGTACTATTCACAGGGTACTATTCACCCAAAAAATATATTTCTTTTCTGTCCAAATTATTTTTGGTACATGAATTTTATTCTTGAATTTTACTCTACAAAGCAGTATCATGTTGACAATTTGGATATTTTTTTAAACTCTAGATAAATTTAAAGTCTTTAATATTTATCCATGATTTCGTTTGATAAATGCTTATATCATTGTCATCATCCTCATGCTTATATTGTGATGAAAGTCATCTTTGGCTTGCGTGCATAAATGGACTGTTGATTATTGGATTTATAGTTGTATATCTTTAGCTTACGTGCAAAGATGGACAAGTGTATGACATGATCATAACTACTGGCGATAATAACGAATATCCTTAGTCTGTAGTGCATGAATAATTCGATGATATGATTGGCAGGATCATAACCATTAGTTAATAGTTGAATGTCTTTGGCCATAGTGCACTAACAGACAATTGATTGGTATGATCATGACCATTGGTTTTATAGTTGAATATCTTTGATCCGTAGTGCAAAGGTAGACAACTGATTGGTATGATCATTGTTATTACATTTGAATATCTTTAGCCTTTGGGGTAAGGATATTGAGTAAACGTTCTATTAAGCCTTTGTGGCAAGGAGAAACTGTTGATTTATATGATTAAAAATATGAATTGTGGATTTAACTAGAATCTTTAGTGGTTCAGGTAAAGACAGGTGATGATAGTTCTTTCTATCTTGGGTATAAGAAAGAACTGTTGATGAGTATTACAAGAATGAAATATTAACGATGAACTTTTAATCTAGAGGAGATAGTAGACATTATGTTCTACTTGACTCTTCTAATGGATTGCTTATTCCGTTATAGTTGTTGATCTAAAACATGTTGTCTGTTGTATTCTATCAGTCGTTATACTGTTGAAGGCTAAGGATATTTTATTCTGTATTATCTTAGTCATAATATTTCTTACTGGGCTAGTTGATCTCACCCTTTTGCTTTCATTGTTCTCTTCATGAAATGAGAACGTAGCCGGGACTAGTCGGGGAATGGAGTAATGGTCTGAGATGGTGTCATACTAGTCCTCATTATTCTATAAAATAGTGTGACAATAAATGTAATGAGGACTCCATTGAGTGTGGATATTGTCTAGATGACAATATTCTTATTAAAACTCTTAGATTATGTTTTGTCGCATTTTACATGATTGTTGTAATATTAAGTTATATTTGAATTTTGTACCACGTATCTGACGACCCAAGATGGGTGATGTATACCTGTTTTGGGGGCGTCATAGTTGGTATCAAAGCTTAGGGATATGATCCCTAACTGAGATGTGAGACTAGAACTAGGAGGGGAGAGACGGGTAATTCATTCGCTAGTATGACCTACCTAAGTTATTTGGTATTTAATTTGTCGGTCAGAGTATAGGAATAATATGTGGCATGTCAATTAACCCTTATTTTGAAACTATATTCTAGAATGATATCTGAAATACAGGAGGTGAGAAATGGAAAAATCATGATAGTGAGGAAATAACCGGAAAGGTACAATCCAAAAAGAAAGCAAGTTATTCTCATCTCTTCGAGCTACCAGGTACATAAATTTCGAGGGCAAAATTTCATACGGAGGGGAGATTGTGAGACCCCAAATTTTATGAAATGAAAGTATTCAATATTCTTATAATTATTCTATTTAATAAATGGTTAAATTGATAAAAGGTTAAAGTTAAGGGTGATATTTGAAACTTTTTTCAAAGTAAACAAGTTGTCATAAAATACCCGGTAGTAAAAGTACAGTAATACGCACGGTTGCATAGTAGCACACGATATTGATTACTGATGCTTACGTAAGAAGTCACTCAATTATACTCAAATATTGCTATAATAATTGCTGCATCATATCTCTCATATTATTGATTCAATTATTGTCACAGTATCATCTGCATAATATGTTATATTATTAAATCAATAATTAAGACGACAAATTTATTCATATTATTATTTGTAATATTGACAATGTCTAGAAGTTCTGTCAAGGAGGGGTTAGATAATCTAATTGCACGCCAATAATGAGAAATCCTTATCGGAAAGCCCCCTCTTTCTTGGGAACGACATGGTTGTTAAATATTGTGAATTATAATATTAATGATGAATAAGTTCGTGTTGATTAAAGATAAAATTGATAGTTATTGTGTGGAAATTATTAGTGTTAGTGGAAATCGACATTTATTTCGATAATAATTAATGTCTGGAGGTTATATTAACTAATCGGGTAATTAACCGGATAAATGAGCAATTAATTGCTATTAATTCACATGCTTATAACTATGTGTTCACATGTATGTACTATTGATTCACATGATTTACTATTAGGGGAGTTGGTGCAAGATTGATAATACTTGCATGACTAAATTAAAACTTGAGGTATAGATGAAGGTACTATACTATAATTAATTTTTTCACATGTTTAGAACTATTGAGTCACGTGATTTACTATTGATTCACATGATTTACTATTAGGGGAGGTGGTGCAAGTTTGATAATACTTGCAGGACTAAATTTAAAATGAAGAAAAAGAGGAAGGTATTGTACTATAATATTTCGAGCCCCAAAATGTAGAATTACTGAAACTGTATTTTCCTATAAATAAAAGCTCATTCTTCCTTCATTTCTCATAAATTCACCAAAGATATAGAGCAATTATTATAGAGAGAAAGAAGAAGAGAAGTCTGCTACCTCACTATTCCAATATCCAGTTTCTTCTAAGGTAAGGTGTATTATTTCTTTCCTATTCATTAAGAGATCTTCTATTATTCCATTCTTTATTATTATGTTGGAATAACATGTCTATGCGAAGTACCGCATACATGGTGAAATTCTTCTGTTATTCCATTCTTTATTATTCTGTTGGAATATTCTGTATGTGTGGATTACGCATGACCTGGTTCCTTTCTTTATTATTCTGTTGGAATATCATGTCTGTGCGTATTACGCATGACCTGGTTCCATTATTTATTATTCTGTTGGAATAATCAGTATGTGCGGTCTATCGCATGCATGGTGAATTCTTCTGTTATTCCATTCTTTTATATGTTGTTAGAATAACCTGTCTATGTGGATTATCACATGTATGGTGAATGATCATTCGTATTCATTCCTTATTAAATTGTGGAAATGATCTATCTACGTGGATTACCGCATGGCGGGTGAAAATCCATTTGCAGTTTCGTATATTCTATTATACTCGTATGAGATATCATTTCTTTTGTACTCGTCATGAAATATTGTAAAGTCCCCAAACTCGGGTACTTGAAACCCGAACTCGGTGCTTTACGATACCATTTTTATGAGCGAAAATAATACTAATAATAGTAACAATAATATAACTATCAAACTTAACTTACATTTATCAGAGTTTAATCCCAAGTACGCAACCTTTACTATGTTCTTTACATGATATATAATATATATCATTATCTTAATACCGTCTAACTATTACAAAAGATACCATCAAACATGTTCTGTTCGCTTTCCTTTTTCACTTGTTCTTGTTTGAACCTTAGGGTTGATCATGTCTAGCTGAAAACATTGAAATTTAAAGCAAAAATGAGCATTTGGGTGCCCAACAAGTAATAACAATTAAAAATATAATTTGTAACAACCCAATATTTTCTGTATAAATAAATCAAAATTTTTGCATATAAATTTATTTTTTTTAGGATGAGGATTGGTACAAGATAATGTATGTGTGTAATTATGTAATAAATAAAAATATATTTATTATATGAATGTTTACAAATAATTTTCTTTTAGAATTATTGATTATTATAAAATATATTCTTATAATAATTAATTTTATAGTGAAAATATTTTTGTATTAATTATTTTCTATGAAAACATGATTATTATATTATTTAAATAATATATGAAATGATTATAGAATGATTATAATAACTATTTTATTATATGAATTTATTTCAGATTAATTAAGTTATTTATTTTTAACTAAATTATTAATGTTATATATGACAGATAAATCAGATATGGAATACAAACCCTAATTTTGGATTTTGATCAAGGAATGAGAATATTAATATTATATTATTATTTGTCAGTGTTATAATTAGGTATGCTATGTGTGTAAGGTTAATGTGAGGATCAGTTTTGATGGAACAATTTTTAATATTACTGATAAACCCTAGTTTGAAGTCAAATGAGACTTTAAAATCTGTCTAGTAATTTTGTTATGTGATTAATGATATTTATTATAATATTATTTTATTTTAGTACCGTAAATATGTACTGTATATGGGTAGACTGATAATGATTGGTCAATTATGGTATCTTATGACCAAACCCTAGCATTAATTTGTTTAACCCTATTTTTAATTCAATTGGGAATTTAAGACTGTGTAGTAATTGTGTCAGTTGAATTATGTTGTGTATGGCATAATTTAAGGTTAATTAAGAAACCCAAATTATTAATTAAGAAACCCTAATTGCAAATTGAGGACCCTAATTGTATAAGTTAGGAATATTAATTAAATGCTAAAAATTTAAAACCTTAATTTCCTAAGGGTAACCCTAATTGCTAATTGGGTAATCCTAATTGCCAAATTGGAAAGATAAATACTATTTAGTAAAACTTAACCCTAATTAGGAAGAATCTTATTTATTCAAAACCCTAATTAATATTTAAAAATATTAAATTTCTAGAAAATCCTAATATTTGTATTACAAACCCTAATGTATAAATTGCAAACCCTGATTGCTAAAATTGAAAGTTTAATGCTAATTAGTGTATCTTAAACCTAATTAGTAGGGTACTAAATAATTCAAAACATAAATTAATTAAGAAACCATAATTAGTATTTATTTTATTTTTTTGAAAATAAGAATTTCATTTTTGTTTAAATTGGAAATCCTATAATTTTGCTTTTAAAACCTAAAATAGTTCAAACCCTAAACCCTAAGGGTTTGCCATGATTACCATAATGCCATTAAATTGAAAAATCAAATGACTAGTATACCCTTTGTCACATTTTTTTATTAAGCTTGCTTGCAAATCCTACCAAATTAGGAGTTGGTGACCAACTTAGTTGACAATGTGACTTATTGATCAACACCTCAACCAATTATTGACAGCAACCTCAGATTCATGCATTGTTTCACATTATATATATTGGTTGGAGAGAGAAAGTGCATTATTTTTGCCTCATTTATTTACAATACACATCCAAGACCTCTCTCTCTCCAAACCCATAAAAAATACCAGTATATCAGTCCCTTAAAACAGCCCCACGATCACCAATAACAAATCAAAAACATAAAATCAAGATTTGCTCATGTAAAGGTATAAAACTCTAACCAAAATTTCGACCCTTGATCTCCTGTTAGATGTTGTGTTTTTTGTGTTAGATTATGTTGTTTATAGTGTTATTATGTGATCTGGGTTGATAGATGTTGGATCAATAACATCTATAAGCTCGGATCAAGTGTTTTTGCAAATCTAGAAATTTTGTTTTTGGTGGTCTGACAAGGAATGTCAGTGGTCGTATATCTTGGTATGTTTATGGTTTAAGTTGTTTTAAGCTTTATATGTGTAGCCTGCCATGTTGTCTTTAATCTGAAAGTGAAATCACTGACATTGGATGTATAGATCGAAAGTTATTGTTGGTCAAAGGTCGTTGACCGACCATGACCGAGTATGAATCTGGGCAGCCCAGAACTGCCCAGAACGCTCTGACAACTTGTTCATCCTTCTAGATCTTTCTTGTTATTATTGTTTTGTTATTGTTGTTGTGATAAAAGTATAATCTGTTGTCTTGAGTTTAGATCTTTGGCTTTATATCGTGTAAATAAACAACAGATCGAATGTAGCAAGTGGTCAAAGTAGGCCACCTGGACTGATTCGGCATTTCTGGAAATTTCCAAAAAACTTGAAGAACAACTTCCTGACCATGTTTGACCGTGTCATAGATTGTTATGTTATTGTTGTTAGACTGAGATAAAGCTTTTTTGTTGTTCCTTATCATGTATACTACAATTATGAACATCAAAACGCCCAAAATCATGATCCGAACTAGAACTAATTCGAACATGAATGTGCCCACTCGATACCCGGGTTTCTGGGAAAACCCAGAAGTCGTCTGACGATGAGTTTGGTTGGCCAAATTGCTTTGTTGTATTGTTGTTTGAGCAAGTTTATACTTGATAACTGTATTATTACATGTGAACTACTATGTAAAAGCTTAAGTTAGCCTAGAACGTGATCAGATTGTAATTTAAAGCTGGTCAAACTTAGTATGTTGGTAACCGGCCTGTCAGTGTTCTTGAGGCTCAAGAACACCAACAGCGACGCTTAGTGTCTCTAAAGGCTAAATTTATTTATTTAATTTCTGTTTTTCTGAAAATTATTTAAAAATAGAAAATAAATTCTAAAAATTACAAATATGGTTTTAAAAATTATTTTAAATTATGAAAAATAACTTTTAATTATTTGGAATATTTTTTATTAATATTTATAATTATTTGAATATTAATGATATTTAATTTATTTAATTAGTGAATTAAATAAATTGGAGAAAAATGATTTTAATGTTATAAAAATAATTTTAAATATGAATAAAGTGTTTAAAAATATTTTTGAGTTATAAATGTAACTTTTAATATTTTGTAATGAAATTTCATTAATAAATTAATATTAATGATAATTAAGTTATTTAATAAATGTATTAAATAAATTATGGAAAATAGAATTAATGATTTAAAAATTATAGAAAAATGATTTAAAGGATATAAAAATATTTTAAGTTATAAAATATAATTTTTCATATTTTATCATGAAAAATATTAATATTTTAATATTAATGATATTAGATTTATTTAATACTTATATTAAATAAATTAGTTTTAAAATGATTTTTTAAAATTATTTTAAGTGAAAATAAAAGATTTTAAAAGTATTTTAAGTTATAAAATATAACTTTCAATGTTTAAAGATAAACTCATTAATTATTTACTATTAATGATGCTAAAGTTATTTGATAATTATATTAAATAAATTAGTTTAAAAATTAGTTTAATATTATAACAATCATTTTAAATGATAATAAATTGTTAAAAGATATTTTAAGTTATAAAATATAACTTTTAATATTTAAAGGATAATTTCATTAATAATTTAATATTAACAATATTAATTTAATAATAAATGATATTAAGTTTATTTAATAATTATATTAAATAAATAGTTTAAAAATGGTTTTATTTATTTGAAAATCATTTAATAAAGATATTAATGAATTAAAAATATTTTAAGTTATAAATAAGGACTTTTAATATTTTGATAAATAATACATTAATACTTTAATATTAATGGTAATTATTTAAAAATGATTTTTAAATGTTTTAAAAATCATTTAAGGGTAATATAAATACTTTAAAAGTATTTTAAGTTATTATAAATAACTTTAATATTTTGACAATGGTTTCATTAATGGTTTAACATTAATTAAATATTAATGATAATAGAATTGTCTAATATTTAAATTATTTACTAATGATTTTAGTGTTTAAAAATTTGTGATTAATTATAATAAATATTTTAAAAAATTATTATAAGTCATTTAAAAATAATATGACTGATACTTACAGATATTGAACTACAGGATAGAGTTTTAGACTCGATAATTACCCGATAAAGCCGTCGGTACACCAACATATTTCAGAAATTGATTTGGACTTAGATAATTTGATTAAATACTTATTTATTTGTGATTCAATGGTTGTGGAATGTGTGTGACAATGTGATTAGGTTATGTGTTGACTGTAATAAGCAGTGCTATGTGTTATAGTATGTTATTCTAATCGATCAAATGATCTTATTAATGATAGGTTTCGGTATAAAAGATATAACTAAGTTACGAACTGTAAGCAGCGCATCAGGCAAGTATCTTACCTTTGCATTCCCTTTATGCAATGGACATAAGTAAGAAGTTTTAGAATTATATTATTAATATGCTATATTATTAACCCCATTGTGATATATTCTATATCCGATCATTGTTTATCAACGTGTTAGTATATGATAATTCAGATATATATTATGTTCGTTAATTTCTATATAGGGTTATACAAGTGTCCCCACTTAGATAATCATTGTATTTAATCACATGTTTATATATATATATATATATATATATATATATATATATATATATATATATATATATATATAAGCCGTCTAAGCTATTTGATCAGCTAGACACGAATTTCGAAATGTCGTTGAATAAGTTAAAACCTTTTTGTATCCAATCAAATTGTATTGATTCGGATTCTAGTCTAAGTATGAACATCCCGATCACGGAAAAACTTTTATGCGTCCAAGGTAGACAGAGTGAACGATCCTATCGTTCTTGTAATGTAGTATTGATCAATACAGGGTCCATGGTATGTACACCCTCGTGCCCGTAAGCTATGACGTTTTGTAGATGAAGTTCTGCTAAACCTTATCAAAAATTTAAAACAATGTTCATAGTATGTTGACAACCCTATATATATAGTTTATACGTAGTTTCAAAAATTTGAGATAGAATTGTTATGCTATTATTATCGGTTCAGTTTACTTCACAACTATAAATTTGTTGTAGAAGTGATGTACAAAGAAAATATTTATTTCTTTCAGCTAATTATATTTATAATTATTATTACTTGCTGGGCACCCAAATGCTCATTCTTGCTTTAAATTAAATATTTTCAACTAGGCATGATCAACCCGAAGGTTCAGACAGGAACACGTGAAAAGGAAAGCAAACAGATTATGTTTAATGGTATCTTTTGTAATAGTTAGACAATATATAGATAATGATATTTATTATCTATCATGTAATATATTGTAGTAAAGGTTACGTACTTGGGACTAGACTCTATTAAATATAATATAAGTTTGATATTCATATTATTGTTATTATTATTAGTATTATTCCGCTCATAGAAATGGTATCGTAAAGCACCGAGTTCGGGTTTCAAGTACTCGAGTTTGGGGTCTTTACATAATTAGCTGAAAGAAATAAATATTTTCTTTGTACATCACTTCTACAACGAATTTTATAGTTGTGAAGTAAACTGAACCGATAATAATAACATAACAATTGTATCTCAAATTTTTGAAACTACATATTGACTATATATGAGGTTTAGTTGACATACTATGAATATTATTTTAAATTTTTGATAGGGTTTAGCAGAACTTCATCTGCAAACCGTCATAACTTACGGGCACGAGGTTGTACTTCCCATGTACCCTGTATTAATCAATACTACATTTCAAGAACGATAGGATCGTTTACTCTGTCCGCCTTTTGGCGCATAAAAGTTTTCCCTTGATCAGGATGTTCATACTTAGTCTAAAATCCGAACCAAAATAATTTGATTGGATACAAAAAGGTTTTAACTTATTCAACGATATTTCTAAATCTGTGTCTAGCTGGGTCAAATAGCTTAGACTATATATATATATATATATATATATATATATATATATATATATATATATATATATATATATATATCAACATGTGATTAAATACAATGATTATCCAAGTGAGGAAACTTGTATAACCATATTTCAAAATTAACGAACAGAATATATATATGAGTTATATAATATAATATAATGTTGATAAACAATGTTCGGATATAATATATACGACAATAGGGTTCATAATCTAGTATAATAATAATATAATTCTGAAACTTCTTACTCATGTCCATTGCATAAAGAAAATACAAATGTAAGATACTTGTCTGATGCGCTGCTTACAATTCGTAACTTGGTTTTATCTTTTATATCACGACCTATCATTAATCAGATCATTCGTTCGATTAGAACAATATACTATAACACATAGTACTACATTTTATAGTCAGCACATAACCTAATCACAGTATCACATATGTTCCACACCCATTGAATCACAAATAAACACATAGCTAATCAAATTATCTAAGTCCAGATCAATTTCTGAAATATGTCGGTGTACCGACAACTTTATCGTGTAATTATCGAGTCTAAGACTCTATCATGTAATTTCACATCTGTAAGTATCGATCATATTATTTTTAAATGAATTATAATAGTTTTTAAAACATTTATTATAATTAATCATGAATTTTCAAATACTGGAATTATTATTAAATGATTTAAATATTAAATAATTTTATTATCATTAATATTTAATTAATATTAATCTATTAATGAAACCATTGCCAAAAGGTTAAAGTTATTTATAATAACTCAAAATACTTTTAAAGTATTAATATTACCCTTACATGATTTTTTAAAGAATTAAAATCATTTTTAAATAATTATCATTAATATTAAAGCATTAATGCTTTATTTATCTAAATACTAAAAGTCATTAAGTATAGCTTAAAATATTTTTAATTCATTTATATCCTTTTTAAATGATTTTTAAATTAATAAAATTATTTTTAAACTATTTATTTAATATAATTATTAAATAAACTTAATATCATTAATATTAAATTATTAATGAAATTATTCTTTAAATATTAAAAGTTATATTTTATAACTTAAAATATATTTAAACACTTTATTTTCATTTAAAATGATTTTTATAATATTAAAATCATTTTTAAACTAAATTATTTAATATAATTATTAAATAACTTTAATATCATTAATAATAATTAATTAATAAATTTTACCATTAACTATTGAAAGTTATATTTTATAACTTAAAATATTTTTAAATACCTTATTATCATTTAAAATAAATTTTAAAATAATAAAATTATTTTTAATTTATTTGTTTAACTCATTTATTAAATAACTTAATTATCATTAATATTAATTTATTAATGAAATTTATCACAAAATATTAAAAGTCATTAAAAATAACTTAAAATATTTTCTTATATCATTATATAATTTTAAATGATTTTTCAAGTATTAAAATCATTTTTAAATAATTTATTTAATATTATAATTAAATAAATTAAATACCTTTCATATTCCAAAAATATTAAATATTTAAGAAATATATTTAAAATAATTAAAAATAAATTTTCGGACCTTAAAATAATTTTTAATAATTTATTTTGTATTTTTAATAATTAAAAACTAATTTTTCTATTTATTTAATGAAAATAATTAATTTTAGTAATAAACTGTCGCAAAAGGACCCTATAGCGACGAAACTGTCGCTATAAGTGTTCTTGAGCTGCCCAGAAATGCATAGTCAGTTGCCAAGGGTACTACTTTGACCATAATTTGATTCATGATCCTATGGGATTCTGGCCCGATTAAAGTGTTTATAATGCAGTACAAATGTAATATTATCATCATCAATTAAGTTCATGGCCAACTCATAACAAATCAGAGCGTTATAAGCCCTCAAATATATTGTCAGAGCTGTTCTTCATTTCTGGGTTTTGCAGAAATGAAGAACAGTTTGTACTGCCTTCTTTCGATCTTTATAACTTTCTGTACAGATATGATTTATGGGATCTAACACTTTAATTGTGTAGATGATATATAAATGAAGAGATCTAATACACAAAACACATATAACATCAATAGAATCGATAGATACATGCCGGTCAAACAATACTGGAAAAATTACTCATGAAGGGTCTGGGTTTCCCAGAAACCTTCATAAGGCAAAACGGTCAACGTACTTTGACCAGGGTTAACTTTGATCCTCTTTATGTTCTAGGTAATATAAAGGTATGAATGTGTAGTTATAATGTTATATTACAACATCCAAACAACATCATGGACTAACTAGCAAAGATAAGCAAGATCAAAGGCTTTAAAAATGACTGTCAGAATTTCTTGAAATCTGAAAATTTTTCTAGGTCGCCCAGAATTCTACTTTCGTGATCGGTCAACCCTGTTTGACCACTTATAACTTTTAATTTATACTAGATCTGGACCGGAATTAAGTTTCACACGAAAGACCACATTACATACTACACGTACCAACCTTCAAACAACCAAAATACATAATAGATAAAGATTAAAGAGGTCTGACATTTGACTGTCAGACGCAAAAATAACAATTTCCTAGATTTTTGAAAATCATCAATTTGAGTACTTAGGTGTTATGGGTCTGTAAGATACCAACCCAGATCATTGACTAACACTAGATATAACATATTACACCACATAAACATAACTTCTAACACAACATCAAAGGTCAGATTTTTTTAGGTTTAGTATTATACCTTTCTTGATCAAATCCTTGATTTTAGGCTACTGATTTGATAGTGGTGTTAGTGGGGCTTGAATATGAGACTGGTAAGCTAAAAATTTTCATGGGTTTGGAGAGAGAGAGAGTTGCTTGAGCATATAATGAACAAATGGCTAAAATAATGGACTTTTCTCTCTCTTGCCCTTTATATAATTCATGGATGCAATGGTTTTGGCTGGGGTGTTGCTGATTTGATGAGATTTTTTATCACATGGGTTCCCTAGGGTTGGCCAACAACTCCATATAGGTCAAGATCTAACATTCTAGCTTTAATAATACAAGGGGCAAAATAGTCTTTTGGCTTTCTAATTTAATGGCATTTTGGTAACTTGTCAAACCCTTAGGGTTTAACCCTAAGGTTTGGCACAATGATATTTTAGGATTTCTAATAAAATAACAATTTAGTTTCCAAAAATATAAATTTGAGTTTACTAAATATAATTAGTTTTCTAATTCGATTACTTGAACATATGGGTTTAAAATTTACTAATTATAATTAACCTTGATCATTAAACAATTAGGATTTAAAATTAGTAATTAGGTTTTTAAAATTACTAATTAGGGTTTGCACAAAAATAAAAATAATATTAGTTTCTAATTTTTTTAAAATTGCGGTTTCTTAATCGTGTTTAATTTTTTGATTTCATTATACATGAACATTATGATTTTAATGTCCACTAATTAGCATTTAGGTTGCAATTAACAATTAGGGTTGCCAATTTAGCAAATTAGGGCTTATAATCTAAATATTAAGGTTTCTAGAAATTAATATTTCTAACTATTAATTAGGGTTTACCTAATTAATCATAAAATTATACAACATACATTAATAACACGATTATTTAACAGTCTCGAACTCATAATTAAGTTTCAAATTAGGGTTTCCATTTGGTAATTCACCAATTATTATTTAAAGTTTCTAGTTTTAGAAATTAGGATTTATAATTAGGGTCTCTTATAATTAGGGTTTCCTATAATTAGGGTTTTTCCTAATTAGCAACAAATCTTTATCATACACCACATAACACGGTGACTTAATAGATTCTAAAGTCTCATTTGAGTTCGAAACTAGAGTTTAACAGTAATACTAGGGTTTACAAAAATACTGTTAGGGTTTGGTCAAAATACACCATTATTGATCAACCATTATCAATGTGTACTTACAGTACATATCTATAGCACTAAAAAATCAAAATATAATATTATTATATTATTATTATCATCCCTTGATAAAAATCCAAAAAATAGGGTTTAGATTCCATATCTGATTTATTATTCATATTTAACATTATTAATTAAGTTAAAATAACTAACTTAATTAAACTAGCATAAATTCATATATTAAAATAGATTAATTATTATGATAATTCTAATAATCATTTCATATATTATTTAAATAATATATATAATTATATTTTTATGGAAAAATAAATAATAAAAATATTTCTACTATAAAATTAACTATTAAAAGAATAAAATTTATAATAATCAATAATTCTAAAATAAAATTATTTGTAAACATTCATGTAATAAATATATTTTTTTATTACATAATTACATACACACATTATCTTGTACAAATCCTCATCCTTAAAAAAAAAATTAATACGCAAAATTTTTGGTTTAATTATATAGAAAATATTGGGTTGTTACATTCACCCTCCCTTATAAAAATTCCGTCCCCGGAATCACCGTTTTAAAACCTATACATACCAGGGTACATAGCATACACAATCATTGCGAGTAGATCTCGATCCAAATTGATCGATCTGATCTCTTAACTATTCAGCATAAAGCTTATCTATCTGCTTATACGGAAATTGATTTCTAATAGAACTCAATTTCATCCTTCAAAATAATTTATAAAATAATTTACTATATATAAGAAAATAATATATAAGAAATAAAATTGGTTTGAGTAATACCTGGAGTGGCATCCCCAGCTGCTACAGTTTCTTGAACGGTCATGTTGAAGACGCTTGTAGTTGATTTCGTTGGTTTGTTTGTTGATGTTGGTCCCGTTGTCGCCAATGTCATGCTGCATTTCCTCGTATTCACATTCCTTGCCTTATTTCTCCTTCCTGAACAGTCTTTCACCTTATACTCCATTGATTCACACTTAAATCACGCAGACTTGCCCTTTATCTCCTTTCCTTTTATCGTATAGGTGACAAAACTATCTTTTGCCCCTTCGTTACCCTAACTATCGTAAACGCGTTAACAGGGTCAGTTGATCTTCTGAATCCTGGCAGTACGATGGCCTTGAAGTCTTTAACATTCGTCGATCGATTATCTGGCTAATCTTCCGGCGACTGGTATTCCGTTCTGCATAGCTTGATCGTCCATATTCTCAAAATTCTGTATCGGGTCTGGTTGTCTTCTAGCTTTGTTGACAGGTTCTTCTGTCCGTGTATTTCGTTTTCGTCTCCTTGGCGGCATTATCACAATTTATTCTTTATTCTAAGCCTTATCGTATACGTATAATCATACAACACGAAATTCTATATTTATCATGTACTCAAAATATTATATATTTTAAAATTTTGGTTTTCTGCATTAACCGGTACTCATATAATTAACTACTATCTTTATACCAACTTATTCCTTTAATCCCCTATAAATTCATACTCATATCACTTGACATACCTTAGCACATATTGCTTTAAACATCCGCTATCCCTTTGTGACTCAAAAGTCGGGAATCACTGTCACAACTTATACAAAAGTTAAGAATATTATATTACACAGACATACTTTTCATATACACTACATAGAATCATACCTATTCAAGTAATACTAATACTACTTATTTCTTACACCTGCACTAATGATCATTTGTTTTGTATTCTATATATATTCTCATATTCCTCAATAATCCATTCACGCCTAACTATACGTAGTTCGTCAAACTTACAACACATTGTGAGTTTAAGAACTCACCCCAAACATATGAGTTTAAGAATTCGACATTGACCACATATTTTTTTTAACTATATTCTACCTATCTGTTTTACTATCGTTTCTGGGTCCGGTACTATACTTTCCAAAATAACCACCTCATTGAGGTAGCTTTCAATATGAGCCTCTATTTCAGCTATTGGCTTTGATATTGGCTCGGTTATGGAGATCTGTTTCTTCTTTACAATCTGAGGGTATTCTAATTCTTTTATATCTGACATCTACACACCTAAGTTATCCTGATTATCAACTAATATATACATATAGCAAATAATAGTTTTATACAAGTTATCTTTTATTTGATTTGACGATGAACTTATTCAATTCATCTCCCTTTTTAAACTCTACATGAGTTATTTGTATTTTTAACATTTCCCTCTGTTCCAAGGTTACAGCCTAAGGTCTAGCCCACCTAAAGTTTTTAACCCTAAAGCTCTGATACCAACTTGTAAAGTCCCCAAACTCGGGTACTTGAAACCCGAACTCGGTGCTTTACGATACCATTTCTATGAGCGAAAATAATACTAATAATAATAACAATAATATAAATATCAAACTTAACTTACATTTATCAGAGTCTAATCCCAAGTACGCAACCTTTACTATATTCTTTACATGATATATAATACATATCATTATCTTAATACCGTCTAACTATTACAAAACATACCATTAAACATGTTCTGCTTGCTTTCTTTTTTCACCTGTTCTTGTCTGAACCTTCGGGTTAATCATGCCTAGCTGAAAATATTTAAATTTAAAGTAAGAATGAGCTTTTGGGTGCCCAACAAGTAATAACAATTAGAAATATAATTAGCTGAAAGAAATAAATGTTTTCTTTGTACATCACTTCTACAACGAATTTTATAGTTGTGAAGTAAACTGAACCGATAATAATAACTTAACAATTCTATCTCAAAATTTTGAAAATACATATTGACTATATATGAGGTTTAGTTGACATACTATGAACATTGTTTTAAATTTTTGATAGGGTTTACAAGAACTTTATATGCAAACCGTCATAACTTACGGGCATGAGGTTGTACTTCCCATGTACCCTTTATTGATCAATACTACATTTCAAGAACGATAGGATCATTCACTCTGTCAACCTTGGGAGCATAAAAGTTTTTCCTTGATCGGGATGTTCATACTTAGTCTAAAATCTGAACCAAAACAATTTGATTGGATACAAAAAGGTTTTAACTTATTCAACGATATTTCTGAATCTGTGTCTAGCTGTGTCAAATAGCTTAGACTTATATATATATATATATATATATATATATATATATATATATATATATACACACACACACACACACACACGTGATTAAATACAATGATTATCCAAGTGAGGACACTTGTATAACCATATTTCGAAATTAACGAACAAAATATACATATGAGTTATATAATATAATATCATGTTGATAAACAATGATCGGATATAATATATACGACAATAGGGTTAATAATCTAGTACAATAATAATATAATTCTGAAACTTCTTACTTATGTCCATTGCATAAAGGAAATGCAAATGTAAGATACTTGCCTAATGCGCTGCTTACAATTCGCAACTTAGTTTTATCCTTTATATCACGACCTATCATTAATCAGATCATTCGTTCGATTAGAATAATATATTATAACACATAGTACTGTATTTCACAGTCAACACATAACCTAATCACAGTATCACATATGTTCCACAACCATTGAATCACAAATAAACACATATCTAATCAAATTATCTAAGTCCAGATCAATTTCTGAAACATGTCGGTGTAGCGACAGCTTTATCGGGTAATTATCGAGTCTAAGACTCTATCATATAATTTCACATCTGTAAGTATCGGTCATATTATTTTTAAATGACTTATAATAATTTTTAAAACATTAATTATAATTAATCATGAATTTTTAAACACCAGAATTATTATTAAATGATTTAAATATTAAATAATTCAATTATCATTAATATTTAATTAATATTATTCTATTAATGAAACCATTGCCAAAAGGTTAAATTTATTTATAACAACTCAAAATACTTTTAAAGTGTTAATATTACCATTAAATGATTTTTTTTAAAATAATTAAAATTATTTTTAAATAATTATCATTAATATTAAAGTATTAATGTTTTATTTATCCAAATATTAAAAGTCATTAAGTATAACTTAAAATATTTTTAATTCATTTATATCCTTTTTAAATGATTTTTAAATTAATAAAACCATTTTAAAACTATTTATTTAATATAATTATTAAATAAACTTAATAACATTAATATTAAATTATTAATGAAATTATCCATTAAATATTAAAAGTTATATTTTATAACTTAAAATATCTTTAAACACTTTATTTTCATTTAAAATAATTTATATAATATTAAAATCATTTTTAAACTAAATTATTTAATATAATTATTAATTAACTTTAATATCATTAATAATAATTAATTAATGAATTTTACCATTAAATATTGAAAGTTATATTTTATAATTTAAAATATTTTTAAATACCTTATTATCATTTAAAATAATAAAATCATTTTTAATTTATTTATTTAATTTATTTATTAAATAACTTAATTATCATTAATATTAATTTATTAATGAAATTTATCACAAAATATTAAAAGTCATTAAAAATAACTTAAAATATTTTCTTATATCATTATATAATTTTAAAAGATTTTTCAAGTATTAAAATCATTTTTAAATAATTTATTTACTATTATAATTAAATAAATTAAATACTTTTAATATTCGAAAAATATTAAATATTTATGAAATATATTTAAAATAATTAAAAACTAATTTTTGGGCCTTAAAATATTTTTTAATAATTTATTTTGTATTTTTAATAATTACAAACTAATTTTTCTATTTATTTAATAAAAATAATTAGTTTTAGTAAAAACTGTCGCTAAAGGACCCTATAGCGACGAAACTGTCGCTATAGGTGTTCTTGAGTTGCCCAGAAATGCATAGTCAGTTGCCAAGGGTACTACTTTGACCATAATTTGATTCATGATCCTAAGGTATTCTGGCCCGATTAAAGTGTTTATAATGCAGTACAAATGTAATATTATCATCATCAATTAAGTTCATGGCCAACTCATAACAGATCAGAGCGTTATAAGCCCTCAAATATATTATCAGAGCTGTTCTTCATTTCTGGGTTTTCTAGAAATGAAGAACAGTTCATACTGCCTTATTTCGATCTTTATAACTTTCTGTACAGATATGATTTATGTGGTCTAACACTTTAATTATGTAGATGATATGTAAATGAAGAGATCTAATACACAAAATACATATAACATCAACAGAATCGATAGATACATGCCGGTCAAACCATACTGGAAAAATTGCCCATGAAGGTTATGGGTTTCCCAGAAACCTTCATAAGGCAAAATGGTCAACGTACTTTGACCAGGGTTAACTTCGATTCTGTTCATGTTCTAGGTAATATAAATGTATGAATGTGTAGTTCTAATGTCATATTACAACATCCAAACAACATCACGGACTAACTAGAAAAGATAAGCAAGATCAAAGGCTTTAAAAATGGTTGTCAGAATTTCTAGAAATCTGGAAATTTTTATGGGTTGGTCAGAATTCTATTTTCGTGACCGGTCAACCCTGTTTGACCACTTATAACTTTTAATTTATACCAGATCTGGACCTGATTTAAGTTTCACACGAAAGACCACATTACATACTATACGTACCAACCTTCAAATAACCAAAATACCTAACAAATAAAGATTAAAGAGGTCTAACATTTAACTGTCAGACACAAAAACAACAATTTCCCAGATTTTTGAAAATCATCAATTTGAGTACTTAGGTGTTATGGGTCTATAAGTTACCAACCCAGATCATTGACATATTACACCACATAAACATAACTTCTAACACAACATCAAAGGTCATATTTTTTTAGGTTTAGTGTTATACCTTTCTTGATCAAATCCTTGATTCTAGGCTACTGATTTGATAGTGGTGTTAGTGGGGCATGAATATGGGACTGGTAAGCTAAAAATTTTCATGGGTTTGGAGAGAGAGAGAGAGAGAGAGAGAGTTGCTTGAGCATATGATGAACAAATAGCTAAAATAATGGACTTTTCTCTCTCTTGCCCTTTATATAATTCATGGATGCAATGGATTTGGTTGGGGTGTTGCTGATTTGATAAGATTTTTTATCACATGGGTTCCCTAGGGTTGGCCAACAATTCCATATAGGTCAAGATCTAGCATTCTAGCTTTAATAATACAAAGGGCGAAATAGTCTTTTGGCTTTCTAATTTAATAGCATTTTGGTAACCTGTCAAACCCTTAGGGTTTGACCCTTAGGGTTTAACCCTAAGGTTTGACACAATGATGTTTTAGGATTTCTAATAAAATAACAATTTAGTTTCCAAAAATATAAATTTTAGTTTACTAAATATAATTAGTTTTCTAATTCGATTACTTGAACATATGAGTTTAAAATTTACTAATTATAATTAACCTTGATCATTAAACAATTATGGTTTAAAATTAGTAACTAGGTTTTTAAAATTACTAATTAGGTTTTGCATAAATATAAAAATAATATTAGTTTCTAATTTTTTTTAAAATTATGGTTTCTTAATCGTGTTTAATTTTCTGATTATATTATACATGAACATTACTATTTTAATGTCCACTAATTAGCATTTAGCTTGCAATTAACAATTAGGGTTACCAATTTAGCAAATTAGGGTTTAGAATCTAAATATTAAGGTTTCTAGAAATTAATATTTCTAAATATTAATTAGGGTTTACCTAATTAATCATAAAATTATATAACATACATTAATAACACGATTATTTAACAGTCTCGAACTCATAATTGAGTTTCAAATTAGGGTTTCCATTTGGTAATTCACCAATTATTATTTAAAGTTTCTAGTTTCAGAAATTAGGGTTTATAATTAGGGTCTCTTGTAATTAGGGTTTCCAATAATTAGGGTTTTTCCTAATTAGCATCAAATCTTTATCATACACCACATAACACAGTGACTTAATAGATTCTAAAGTCTCATTTGACTTCGAAACTAGAGTTTAACAGTAATGCTAGGGTTTATAAAAATACTATTAGGGTTGGGTCATAATACACCATTATTGACCAACCATTATCAATGCGTACTTACAGCACATATCTATAGCACTAAAAATCAAAATATAATATTATTATAATATTATTCTTATCCCTTGATAAAAATCTAAAAATTAGGGTTTGGATTCCATATCTAATTTATTATTCATATTTAACATTATTAATTAAGTTAAAATAATTAACTTAATTAAACTAAAATAAATTTATATATTAAAATAGATTAATTATTATAATAATTCTATTAATCATTTCAAATATTATTTAAATAATATATATAATTATATTTTTATAGAAAAATAAATAATAAAAATATTTATACTATAAAATTAATTATTAAAAGAATAAACTTTATAATAATCAATAATTCTAAAATAAAATTATTTGTAAACATTCATGTAATAAATATATTTTTATTTATTATATAACTACATACATACATTATCTTGTACAAATCCTCATCCTTAAAAAAAATTAATACGCAAAATTTCTGATTTAATTATATAGAAAATATCGGGTTGTTACAAATATCATTTTATTTGGTATTTTTCTTTTACGAGTTACTATTCACAGGTTACTATTCACCCGATTACTATTTACTCTAGTATTATTCACTCGGGTATTCGGAGCACTTTTCGTGCCGGAGTACTATTCGCGTGTTACTATTCACCCGATTACTATTCACTCTAGTATCATTCACTCGGGTATTCGGGACACTTTTCATGCTGGGGTACTATTCACGGGGTACTATTCCCGAAGTACTATTCACATAATACTATTCACCCGAAAAATATATTTTTTTCTGTCCAAATTATTTTTGGTACATGAATTTTATTCTTGAATTTTACTCTACAAATCATGTTAACAATTTGGATATTTTTTTAAACTTTAGATAAATTTAAAGTCTTTAATATTTATTCTTGATTTCGTTTGATAAATGCTTATATCATTGTCATCATCCTCATGCTTATATTGTGATGAAAGTCATCTTTGGCTTGCGTGCATAGATGGACTGTTGATTATTGGTTTTATAGTTGTATATATTTTTGGCTTACGTGCAAAGATGGACAGGTGTATAACATGATCATAACCACGGGTGATAATAACGAATATCCTTGGCCCGTAGAGCATTAATAATTTGATGATATGATTGGCAGGATCATGACCAATAGTTAACAGTTTAATGTCTTTGGCCGTAATACACTGACAGACAATTGATTGGTATGATCATGACCATTGGTTTTATAGTTGAATATCTTTGGCCCGTAGTGCAAAGGTAGACAACCGATTGGTATGATCATTATTATTACATTTGAATATCTTTAGCCTTTGGGGTAATGATATTGAGTAAACGTTCTATTAAGCCTTTGTGGCAAGGAGAAACTATTGATTTACATGATTATAAATATGAATTGTGGATTTAACTATAATCTTTAGTGGTTCAGGTGAAGACATGTGATGATAGTTCTTTTTGTCTTGGGTATAACAAAGAACTGTTGATGAGTATTATAGGAATGAAATATTAACGATGAACTTTTAATCTAGAGGAGATAGTAAACATTATGTTCTACTTGACTCTTCTAATGGATTGCTTATTCCACTGCAGTTGTTAATCTAAAACTTGTTGTCTATTGTATTCTATCAGTTGTTATACTGTTGAAGGCTAATGATAATTTATTCTGCATTATCTTAGTCATAATATTTCTTACTGGGCTAGTTGAGCTCACCTTTTGCTTTCATTGCTCTCTTCAGGAAATGAGAACGTAGCCGGGACTAGTCGGGGAATGGAGTAATGGTCTGAGATGGTGTTATAGTAGTCCTCACTATTCTATAAAATAGTGTGACAATAAATGTAATGAGGACTCCATTGAGTGTGGAAATTGTCTGGACGACAATATTCTTATTAAAACTCTTAGATTATGTTTTGTCGCATTTTACATGACTGTTGTAATATTAAGTTATATTTGAATTTTGTACCACGTATTTGACGACCCAAGATGGGTGATGTATACCTTTTTTGGGGGCGTCACAATAGTGGTGATAAACTCTTATCGAGTTTTAAGGAAGAAGTAATAAAACACTTATGTGCTTATGTGTTTACAACTTATGTGCTCGTGAGTGTCGAGTAGTAATGATTAATAATTAAAACTTAAATTTTTTGTTGTCAGGATGACTAATGTCGGAGAATCCAGTCAGGTTAGGGTGGAAGGACCTCAGATGCCTAGAGAGGAGGAGTCTCGTGACATTCAGGTGGTTTGGGAACAACTACTGCCACGGGAGTTAGCCCCGTTGGTCACAATGGTTAAAGATGAGGATGATGATGTGGAAACGGATGAGGAAGATCCCGTTGAGCTACCACAGGAACGAGTATGACGACGATGAGGACGAGGAGGAAGAGATTCCGCTGAACTCGATAGCTTCTTGTATGTACGATGAAGTTTACGACCGCAGTGTGGAACTTCAGGATACCGTCAAGGAGTTGCAAGAGATAGTAGCTGAACAACAGACTTCGATGGCACAGAAGGATGACGAGATCCAGGATCGAGATAAACGACTAACTAATGTGGAGGAGAAGCTAGTACACACTGAAGGAGAGAAAGAACAACTGATCGAGGTCATCGCAGAACTGAAGAACAAGCAGAAGGAAGAGTCTACGAAGAGGGCAAGAGCCAAAGACGCATATGAAGAAGCTTTTCAATGAACCGAGATAGCAGTAAGAGACGCACAAGCAAAGCGAATGAAGATGGAGGAGATGAATAACGTATTCACCACCGTGATTAATCGAGCTCAAGATCGGGTTATAGGTTATCCAAATTAGTTCGAGACGCTGCCATCATTTATATTAGATCGCAGAGCAATGATTTGGATTATGGAGGAAGAGCGTCGCAAGGCTATGCAGTATCTTAGTAGAACATTGTAGTAGTTATGCGATTAATAAAATATAAATCCATAGTGATATGTAATCGATGGGATATGATGATGATGTTATCCTAAAACTTTAGTAGTTCAGGAAAGTAATGTAAGTAGCAGAGATGCTATTGTTCTTATGTTTTTAAAAAAAAAAGACAAAAAAAAAGATTATGAATAAATAAAAGTTATTATTTTATTCAAAGTGTTATGTGTTATTTGATGATTTCTTTTATTGAGGCAAGTTAAGTAGAAATTACTTTAAAGAGTTGAGTAGTAATCTAATGAGTATATTTTTAACAGAAAATGCCTCCAAGACGTCAACCACCATGACAGAGAACCACTGAGGGAACCAACAATAACGATAGTGCTGAAGCTAACCCCGTCCAACAACTAGTGACGTTACTAAAAAGAGCGTTGCAGAATCAACCTCCAAATCAAGGTACAACATTTAAGGATTTTAAGGCGGTTGGACAACCTGAATTCCGTGGGTCCATGAATCCAGTTGAGGCACATACCTGGATTATGGAAATAGAGAAAGTATTCAATGTTGCGAGAGTAGGGGAGGATCAGAAGTCTGCTTTTGCAACATTCATGTTGAAAGCAGAGGCTAGTTATTGGTGGCAGGCCAATAAAACTCGAGGAGGTCAAGGGGTTATGACTTGGGATAGGTTTAAGGAGATATTTTTCGAGACCTATCTTCCCGAGAGTTTGAAGAGTTAGCTAGAAGTATAGTATTTAGAACTAAAGCAGGGAACAATGACGACGTCTAAGTATGCCACAAAATTCAACGAGTTGGCGAGGTTTGGGCCATATCAAGTCAGCACAGACGAACGCAAGGCGAAGAGGTTTGAACAGGGACTGAAGCCCTAGTTGTACAGTAGGGTCTCTCTGTTCCAACTGAAAACATTTGCAGCGGTAATGGAGAAGGCAATTCTTTCTGAAGGTGGAGGCGAGGCAGTAACAAAATTCAATCAAGAACAGAAGAAGAAGAAGAAGAGTGAAGTGGAAACTATGAATGGAGGTAGTGGTAGTGGAAATGGCAACAACAATCTGAAGAGGAAATGGAACAAAAATGTAGGTGTTAGAAATCAGCAGGGTAACTAGGAAAATGAGAAGTTCGAAGCATGTGCTACATGCGGGAAGTTTCACAATAGTGTGTGATTATTGGGGAAACGAGTATGCTTTAACTGTAGCCAGGAGGTTCGCATCGCCCCAAATTGCAATCAACCCAAGAAGAACGTGTGCTTCACGTGCGGGTCCAAGGATCACTTTGCTTATGAATGCCCTAAGAAGAAGGCTGGAGAGGCAACAAGAAGTAATAGAGGTAGCAGTGGAGGTACATTGGCCATTGTTGGACCAACGACATCAAACAAAGCCACAACCAGAACCTTCAACATGACTGTGCAAGATGCTATGCAATCAAAAGATGTGGTGTCAGGTATTATCCCAATCAATGATATTAAGGCTTATGTATTATTTCATTCGGGTGCTACTTGCTCATTTATATCTGATGAATTTGCTAAGAGGTTAGGATTGCCTAGTGAAGAACTGAATTTCCCGTTGAACATAGAAATTGCGAATAAGGAAGTAATTCCAGTTAGATTCATAAACAACAGCTGTAGGGTAAACATTAAGGAGAATAACATGTTGGCAAATTTAATTCCAATTAGAATTGGAGGGTTTGATATTATTTTGGGAATGGATTTGCTGTTCAATTATGGAGCAGAAATTGATTGCCAAAAGAAATGTGTAAACCTTATGACTCCGTCAAAGGTAGTTTTCCATGATAGTAAATCGCCTAGACAAATGAATTGTCTGACGATTATGCAGGCCAAGAAATTGATGAGTCAAGGCTGTGTGTGTTAGTTACCTTACATAGTCGATACTCAGAAGAAGGGTGTGAAACTGGAAGAGATACCAGTGGTTAGGGAATTCATAGATGTGTTCCAGGAGGATTTGCCAGGACTTCTGCCTGACAGAGAGATTGAGTTCGTGATCGACTTAGTGCCAGGAACTGCCCCGATATTGAAGGCCCCATATAGAATGGCTCTGGTAGAGATGAAGGAACTGATGGTACAACAGCAGGAGCTGCTATACAAGAAGTATATTCAACCAAGCGTATCACCGTGGGGAGCACCGGTGTTATTCGTGAAGAAGATGGATGGATCGATGCGACTTTACATTGATTATAGGTAGTTAAACAAAGTCCCTATTAAGAATAAATATCTGTTGCCAAGAATAGATGACTTGTTTGATCAGTTGAAGGGTGCTAAATACTTCTCGAAAATAGATTTGAGAAGTGGGTATCACCAATTTAAGGTAAGGAAGGAGGATATACCTAGAACGACATTTAGAACTCGGTATCGACATTACGAGTTTCTGGTGATGTCTTTTGGTTTGACCAATGCCCCTGCTACATTCATGGATTTGATGAACAGGGTGTTTAAACCATTCTTAGACAAGTCTGTGGTGGTATTTATCGACGATATTTTGCTGTATTCCAAAACTTAAGAAGAACACATGGAGCATTTACGTTTGACATTGGAGACACTAAGAAAGGAAAAGTTGTACGCGAAATTCTTTAAGTGTGAATTTTGACTAGACCGTGTATAATTTCTCGGGCATGTGATTGACAAAGATGAGATTTCAGTGGATCCATCAAAAGTGGAAGCCGTAATCAATTGGGAACAACCAAGAACACCTTCGGAGGTGAGGAGTTTCTTGGGACTGGCCAGTTATTACAGACGATTTATTCAAGATTTATTCAAGATAGCCACTTCGTTAGCAAATTTGACAAGGAAGGCTATACAATTTGTTTGGACGGAGAAATGTGAAGAAAGTTTTCAAGATTTGAAGAAGATGTTAAGTATGGCACCTGTGTTTTCATTACCAGATAATACAGGAAACTTTGTGGTGTATAGTGATGCCTCACATAAAGGGTTGTGTTGTGTTCTTGTGTAGAACGACAAAGTTATTGCGTATGCATTAAGATAATTGAAGGATTATGAGAAAGGGTATCTGACTCATGATTTAGAGTTGCCTGCAGTAGTATTTGGTCTACAGATATGGAAGCACTATCTCTATGGAGAGAAATGTGAGATATATACAGACCATAAGAGTTTGAAGTATATTTTCACTCAAAAGGATCTGAACATGCGTCAAAGAAGATGGATGGAATTGATAAAAGATTACGATTGTGAGTTCTTTTATCATCCAGGTAAAGCAAATGTGGCTGCAACTGCTTAAAGCAGGAAAGGTCGAGAAAAGTTGATGCTGACAACCACTCAGGAGGAACTTATTTCAGCAATGACAAACCTAGAATTGGAAATAAAATTTCCAAAGGAATCCAATGAACGACTATTCCAGATAGAAGCTGGTTCAACTTTAGTGGACAAGGTGAAGAATGCTCAACTACAGGATGAAGAATGCAACAAAAATAAAGGTAGGTGTCAACGAAGGTAAAGAGGTGAAATATAAGATCGATACCGAAGGACTACTACGGTTCAAGGGCAGAATCTGGGTTCAAGCAGTACCAAATATTAGAGATAAAATCATGACCGAAGCACATAACACAAGATATTCGATTCATCCAGGAAGTACAAAGATCTATCAGGATTTACGACGACATTTTTGGTGGCCGAACATTAAAAGAGATGTTGCAGAATGTGTTATAAAATTATTGACATGCCAAAGAGTCAAGGCTGAGCATCAAAGACCAATCAGATTACTTCAACCGTTGGAAATACCAGAATGGAAGTGGAAACACATCACAATGGATTTTGTGGTGGGTCTTCCAACTACTCAGAGAGGATGCGATGCGACTTGGGTAATAGTGGATAGACTGACAAAATCAGCACACTTTTTGCCAATAATGATTAGGTTCAATCTTAATTAGTTGGCAAGATTGTACGTTAAAGAGATCGTCTCGAGACATGGAGTGTAAGTGTCAATTGTGTCAGATAGAGATCCGCGATTTACATCAAACTTCTGGAAGAGACTACAAGAATGTATGGGAACACAGTTACGAATGAGTGCGACTTATCATCCACAAACAGATGGCAAAAGCGAACAAACAATCCAAACATTGGAAGATATGATGAAAGCATGCATCATGGATTTCAAAGGAAGCTGGGAAGAACATTTACCATTGGTGGAATTCGCCTACAACAACAGTTACCATGCGAGCATCGATATGCCACCTTACAAAGCATTATACGGCAGAAAGTGTAGAACTCCACTATGCTGGGATGAAGTCAGTGAACGCCAACTGTTAGGACCAGAACTGGTAAAACAAACTGCTGAGGTTGTCAAACTCATTAGGACAAGATTGGTAGCAGCCCGAGACAAACAAAAAAAGTATGATGATCAACATAGACAAGATCGAGCATTCGACGTATGAAATTACGTATTCCTAAAAGTTTCTCCTTAGAAGGGGAAAATTTATTTCGGTAAAAAGGGAAAGCTAAGCCCGAGGCTTATTGGACCCTTTGAAGTGTTGCGAAGAGTTGGCAAAGTAGCTTATGAGGAAGCTCTACCTCCAGCGCTGGAAAACGTTCACAATGTTTTTCACATTTCAGTGTTACGACCATATAAACCCGATTACAAGCACGTGATCGAGTACGAACCATTGCAGTTTGACAAAGACTTGTCCTATGAAGGGATTCCTATCCAGATAGTTGACAGGAAAGAACAAGTGCTCAGGAAAAAAGTTATACCTTTTGTGAATGTGATATGGAGGAACTACAATGCCGAAGAAGCTACGTGGGAACTCAAAGATAAAATGATAAAAGATTACCCTTAGTTATTTGTTTAATATGTGTCTTCGATTTTGGGGATAAAATCTTTATAAGTAGGGAAGAATGTAATGAATGATTTATTTGAGTTGTGATTTATTTGAGTTGTGATTCTGGGGAAAGAATTCTTGTAAGGAGGGAAGGATGTAACAATCCGAAATTTCAAATTATAATTTTAAATCATTTATTGAATTATATAAATATTTATTTGAGGTGTTTATTGTTGAATAAATATTTTAATGATGTGATGGTTATTAGTAAATATTTATGAATTAAACTTAGTAGATAATATTCTAAATTAAATTAATTTATAATTTAGAGAGTTGTAATATAACATGAGATGTTATATTGTTATTTTAATAATTTAAAGTGGTATGTTAAATTATTAAATAAAATTATAATAAAATTATAATTTTGTGATATTTGTTAAAGTGGAATACTTATTTAAAATATAGTGTGTAATTAATTTATTTGATTAATGTGGGATATGAAAATCTAAATAAATAATATGTGATTATAAATTATAAACTAAATTGTTTATTAAAATAATTAAAGTAGTTTTAAAATTGATTTAACCCAAACAAGGCTTAAAGATATTAAGTCTTTATTTTAAAGACTTTTTGCCAAACAAAGCCTTATGACTTTTGGATTTTTGATTTTTGAATTTTTAAATAATATAAATAAAATAAATAAAATAAAGTAATTAATAAATAAAATATAATTATAGCCTAAGCGTTATATCTTGTAACTGATATTATAATAAGTATACGTATTATGGCTAGCTTATCAGTTTGTTAGTTGGTTTTACGTGATACTGAGAACGAGGAGAATTCAGAGAACTTGAGAGAGAATTTGAGAGAAACCTAAGAATTTCATAGCAACTTCAGTGTTTAGTAAGGATTACCAAGTGAATTGAAGGTATTTCTTTAACCTTGATATTATGCATATATATATATATATATATATATATATATATATATATATATATATATGTATATATGAGTTTTACGGCATGAAGCTTTAAACTCTGTGAATGCAATTTTTTTGAATTCTTGCTATACCACTGATTACTTGTGATTGTACGTGGTTGTTATCATTAGAGTTTGTGTCTAAACAAGAATTTGTATGCTAATTTCGTTTTAAAAGTAGGAAATGTAATGACAGTGTTTATATTTTTCATATGGCTTGTAAAAGTACCAATTTTAGTGGTTAGTTTGTGTGTTAAACTGTAGATTGTGTTTTGGTTATGCTAGTCCATTAAGAAACAAAGAAAACGTAGTTTGAACGAACTGATTTGGTGTAGAATTGAGATTACAATGTAAATTTTTTTTGAAGGAACTCAAAAATGGAGTTTGTAAATGAGAATATGGAATTTGAGGATTTGAATTAGTTAAAGTTGTTGTTAAATTGTTCTATGTTGATGAATAAGTGAGGAAACATGTTTATGATAGTTTTATACCAATTGTATATGTTAATTTCACTATTTTGTGGGTGAAATTCGTGTTAGTTGGGCTAAAAACGGCTACTATTCATCGCGTTTCTAGTTCTGTCTGTGCACCAGCGCAGCTGCGCTGGTGCCAAGGCCAAAAATGGTGCAGCTGCGCCAGTCCCAGGCTTGTGTATGGTGCAGCTGTGCCATACCCTGTCCAGAGACAGTGACTTCTGCTGCAACGACCCCAATAATTCGTACAATTCAATTATCGACTTTGGTCGTTAATAAAACGTCTAACTTCTGATTTTTCATCATTATTCGATGTTAAACTTAATAATATGCAGAATAATTTAAACTTTTATATATTTCCTTCTATATTGCCCTAAATTGCAACCTTTACATCACATCTCATCGATTCAAATTTATATCATGAATCGTTACAACAAAATGACTATACAAAGTCTTACATCATAAATAGATATCTAAATACACCGGATAGCTCAACTTACAATTCAACAATACGTTACATTCAAAATATTAAATACATTTCTCAGAAAACATAAGTAATCTTCGTGAATATGAATCTCTATAATTCATTTAGCACATATCCTTACCTTGAAATCTTGACCTGCAAAAATGGTTATATGCAAGGGGGAGTTCGACAGCCCAACAAAATCTAACAATTTTCATACATCACATAGCACATAATAACATGCTCAACATATATCTCATAAACATTGGACTAACATAACATACATGCTACAGTTCATATAACAAGTATAAAGATTGAGTTCCTTACTCAATCAACATGATTTACTCAAGCAACGTAGTCATAAATTGACTTTAACATTTCATCCTTTCAACATATATATAACACATCATGTTCTTTGCAATAAAGATTTAAAACAGTTCATCATCAAGTTCAGATAGCAAGTAGGAACTGAAAGACTTGCCTTGATCGTTGTTTACCAATAACAGTTTAACAACTTACAGTTATCTGCACTTCACGTGCCCTACACAATTATATAATCATACACATCAACTATTAGTCACATAGCAACGCATAGTAGTCGTAATATAAACTTTAATCTACATCCTATAATTCTTCCTATTAATCAATACACAATGTTCAATTTGATTGTGTTAACTTTAGACTTATAACTCACTAAATTTCTTCTTAGTCAAACTCGAAGTTCATTCAAGTGCTTAAGTCTTGCTAGGACTACTTATTGGTTTTATATTAAATCTATTCCATATCTTATAATATTCATTTCAATTGAATTGAAACACTTTTTAAGTTTATTAACACTTTGCACGGCGTTTCGACGTTCATTCGTCACACGCCCGATTAGTCTCTCTTGTGTGTACTTAGTATGCTTATACAACTTATTTAATACATCATTTATTAATTTTAAGCATCATTATATTTACTACTATTCATGTTTTATATCTTACGACAACATCTTTTATCGTCAGGAGCATTACATTTGCATATGTGCATTCCCGACGCCCTCCGATTGCCTCCTAATACATATTAGTCCCACAAATGACCATTTTGACCCCTGTTACCGACCTCAAATTGAAAAACTTAAAGAGAAAAAATTGTATGTCTATTCGTCCTCGTTCCGGATCATCTTGAATCACCTCAATCCAAGTTCGTATGAAAAAGTTATGGTCATTTTACTATAGGAGGTCCAAACTGTCTGACCCAGACTACTATTCTGGTGCCGCGGCGCGAGAACTAAGTCAGACAGTGGCACTGCAGTACGAAATTGGCACTGTGACGCTGATTTCGGCGCTGCGACACAGAGTTCTGGGCTATGGCTCTGATTTTGGCGCTGAGGTGCCGAAACTTACAGAACCGAGCACAAAGAATAGAATAAAGCTACTATCTTAATTTCTAACACCAATTAACATGTATAACTTCATGTAAATTACACATAAACGTTACCAATCATACATATACTAATTTTACACAACTAAACAACAATATCAGAAAACTTAATTCCTTTAAAGCACTTCTTTAAAACCAAAACTCCATTATTGAAATTTCTTGACACAGTTAAATATAATTCCACAATTATAAACCAAATTGATTTATTCTAACTATATTCGCTTTAATTCTTACCAAGTTAACATAATCATAGTTCAATTTCATAATTAGCATACAATCAAATTACTAATTGTTGATAGTCCTACAAAACATGTTCATACTTATTTTCACTGTAAATTCATTCCCTTCCTTTAACACATAATATCATAACCAATTATAAAAACATGGTTTACAGACAATTTTTTTGTAAAAACTTTATACACAATGATATTCAAGAAAATTATGCCGTAAGATATATTTTAAGCTTTATATAACATGCCTTCACTTGTTTGACCACCACTTGCTAAAACTCAGAACTTGCTTTGGTTGCTTTGGAATCACAGACTGGTCTTTCTCTCAAACTCTCTCAAAACTCTCTGAACTTTTCTTCTCAGACAACTTCTCTTTTCCTTCTTAGGCTTAAGCCAAATACATTATACGTAAACTAAAAAACAAACCAAATGTTTTTAAAAACCGACGTCTACTAATGGCCTTATTAAATCAGTGGTTACCACAATTATTATATATATTATTTATATTTTATTAATATGATTATAATTCAAAATTCAAAAGAAATCCAAAAGCCATAAGGCTCCATTTGGCAAAACCCTTTAAAATTAAAGACTTAATATATTTAAGCCTTGTCTGGCAAATTAAAACTACTTTAATTTTATTTAATCAACTAGCACATCATTTTAACCACAATTCAAATTAACTAATCATTATAATAATTCATTTAATCATTATAAACTCTCCAACTTAATTATTAAATTAAATTAGAATACTATCTCATAACAATTAATTTTCTTAACTCATTAGTTATTTATTTAATAAATAATTAACCAAATCAATTCAAATCAATTAAACAAATATTTATTCAACGATAAACATGTAACGCCCCCAAAATAGGTCCATTCCATCCAACCCATTTTGAGTCGCCAAATACATGGTACAGATAACAACTACAACTTTATTACAACAATTATTGTGCAAAATACAACAACACATATGCTATGAGTTTGGGTACAAATATATACCAACTGTGACTCATGTCCCAACCTTGGATAGCACGTCACAATGACACATTACATAAAGGTATAGTCAAAAACTGTTTTAGAAATTAGAATCTTTGGGAAGTGCTCAAGGAAACCCTCGTACATGGGAGGCCATGCTTCTAGGTTATGATAGATATCATATGGCCACAGAATTATCCTTGGTTGACCCAATAGACCCCAAAGAAAAATGAGAAGATTACTATCATATTCTTTCCAATGGTGAGTCTTCTCTTGACATATCATTATCTCCACTGTCTCTAACTGAGAATTATACTTCAAACAAACACCAAGATTATATAGGTAGTGCTCGTAGATATACTCAACAAGTGTATGTGCGCAACCATGTCTTATGATGACACGAGATTGTGTGTCGTTAGACATCTTGTACGATAGTGGCAAAATACCGTTCCAACGTTGGGTACACCTTACCCTATTGGATTCACCAAAAAAAACTACTAAATGAACTTTTCTATACTGCTTCGGGAGAACCTCCACAGCTAGAGACCATTGTTCTATTTTCCTGTTACCCTTGCTCGACCCAGCTACATTCTTATTACCTGAAAGGAATTGTGAAACAGAAGGGTGAGCACAACTATCTCAGTAAAGAATATCATGACTAAAGATAATTAAATTATCAATAGCCTTCAACAGAATTAAATCAGAGATTTAGAACATATGGTAGATGATAAAATTTTTCAACCATAGTTGCAGCGGAACGAGCAATCCATTAGAAGAGTCAAATAGACTATAAAGTCTATTATCTTCTCCATGTTAAAAATCCACCAACAATGTTTTATCCCTGTAACATCAATCAACAATTCCTTTCCACAATCATATGAATATCTCATAATTATAATTGTGTTCTAAATTCCTCTTCTCATCCAGAACGAAGATAATTTTCATCACTTGTCTTTACCTGAAACATCAAAGATCATGGTTATACCAAATCACAGTTCCTGTTCATAATCATACTAATAATTTCATCTTTGCACTACGGGCTAAAGATATTCATCAACAACTCATCTTTACACTATATGCCAAAGATATTCAACAACAAGTCATCTTTGCACTACGGGCCAAAGATATTCATCAACAACTCATCTTTGCACTACAGGCCAAAGATATTCCTCAACAGCTCATATTTACACTACAAGCCAAATATATTATTATCTCAAAGAAATATATAATCATTTCAGAATTTATATAACCAATAATTATAACCACGTTGATCATTTCACCTTTGCACTTAAGCTAAAGATATTCAATTATAAATTCAATGGTCATGATCATAACAGTCAACAATTCAACTTTGCACTACTGGCAAAAGAGAACCCATAGTCATGATCGTACCAAAAATCTACCCATCTTTACACTCAAGTCAAAGAGAAATATCATCATTAGGGTTATAAAAATGTTATATATGATAATAAAAATTAATATGATCAACATATAATTTTAATCTCAAGAATAATATTCATAAATCAACTATAATTTAGTTAGAAAAAGAAACCAATTTTGTTATGAATAGTAACTCGTGAATAGTAACCCATGAATAGTAACTCGTGAATAGTAACTCATGAATAGTAACCCCGACATGAAAAGATAAGAATTTCACAAGAAAAATCTTACCAATATTCCGGTATAATGATATTGAAAGAACTAATATCATTTTAAAAAAATACATCCCTTATTATCCCTTACAATCCCTTACCTCAAAAAAGCAGTACTCCTGACTGGAATAACGCTGAACGAACTTGCACCGTATAGCAACACTCAAGATATCAAAATACTCACAAGAATACACTCGATAATATAGAGAGAGAAATAGAGAGAAAACTTCAGTTTCTGGTGTGATTTTCAACTCTAACCTAAGCACCCTATTTATAGGAAAATGTTTAGAACACCAAAGTAGAAAATTTAATAAAATAATAATATATTTATATAATTGTCAAGTCCACCTCTTGAATCTGAATTTCAGCAATTCACACATGCTAACCTTCTAGAAAAAGTAAGAAAAAACGTTTTTCTCAAAATAATTAACTTAAACTCCCAAAAATCAATTATTTCGGAACTTCGGAACTTCAATAATTCATAATAAATAGTCCTTTGATCAGAAAATTCGAATCTCGCGAATTTTTATAGGAAATTCAATTCTCTACAACTTTGCAGAAGAAAATTTTTCCAAATTCTAAACAGAAATTAACCGAAATCCATAAACGGGCGATTTTACAGTCAATAATAAATTTTCGGTCAAGAATTGTGTCCACCAATACACAAAATATGTGTTAATCATTTAATGCCACAAAAATACTCTTCCTCTTCATATACTCATATATCCCACATTCATTGTAAAAATATCACCATCAATATATTATTAAAATAATATATTTAAATGAATTATTTTATCAGAAAAAGATAAAATATTCATTTTTAACAATTGTCACATTAAAATTTTTTTCCATCTATATCCACATAAAATCAATATTTTCCTCATCATATAAATCAATAATTAATTATACACAAATAATATTACAGAATCACAGTACTGGCAACCAGGCCGTTCCCAGGAAAGAGGGGGCTTTCCAATAAGGATCTCTTCCTTACTGGCGCGCAATTAGATGACCAAACCTCTCCTTAGACAGAACTTTCTAGACATTGTTAATAATGTTATCTAATAATATTATTCAGTTAATATGAATTATTGCTCCGATAATAAAAAATACTGTGTAGTGACAATTATTAAAACAACAGTAATATAAAATATCAACGCAACAATTATTGAATAAATATTGAACAGTAATTACTCTAACAATTATTGAGTAATTTCTTCTTACGTAAAAATCAATAATTGGTGCAATACCGTGTGCTACTGTGCAACAACGCGTATTACTGTGTTTTAACCACCGGGTATTCCAACAGTGTTAATGGTAACAACTACGCCGTTATTTATAAACAACTTACTCTTGTCGTTTTCTTCATCCAATCGATTTCCGTTATGGGGTCCACAAAAGACTGCGCCGTCGTACGAATATTCTCCGACAGTAAGAATATTCCACGACCAAGCGAATATTCCCCGACAACAATGAATATTTTATAACCACTTGTGTATTTCGAAAAAAATTCATATATCACCCTTAACTTTAACATTTATCAATTTAACCATTTACTAAATAGTAATTATAAGAAAAATTGAATACTTTTATTTCATAAAATTCGGGGTCTTACAATCTCCCCTCCTTATGAAATTTTGTCCTCGAAATTTACGTACCTGGTATTTCAAAGAGTTGAGAATACCTTGCTTTCATTTCAGATTCCATCTTTCATGTCATCATAATTTCTTCATTGCTCATCTCCTGTATTTCAGATATAATTCTAGAATACAGCTTCAAAACAAAGGTTAATTGAACAAATTAACATATCACCTAATATCCCGATATTATGACTGACCAACAAATAAGCTTAGGTAGGACACACTAGCGAATGATTTACTCGTCTCTCTCCTCCTAGTCCTATTCCCCAATCTCTGCCAAAGATCATATCCCTAAGCTCTGATACCAAATGTAACTCTGGACACCAACTTGTGTCAGCACCATACATTGATACCTATCAGTTTGCCACCGCAGAACGGCGTCCCCTACGGAGAGTCTGGCTTCGGTGCATCCCCCATCAACAGGAAGTCACCAGCGAGAGGCTCGGGGCTCTTTACTTATAGCTCTGATACCAAATGTAACGCCCCCAAAATAGGTCCATTCCATCCAACCCATTTTGAGTCGCCAAATACATGGTACAGATAACAACTACAACTTTATTACAACAATTATCGTGCAAAATACAACAACACATATGCTATGAGTTTGGGTACAAATATATACCAACTGTGACTCATGTCCCAACCTTGGATAGCACGTCACAATGACACATTACATAAAGGTATAGTCAAAAACTGTTTTAGAAATTAGAACCTTTGGGAAGTGCTCGAGGAAACCCTCGTACATGGGAGGCCATGCTTCTAGGTTATGATAGATATCATATGGCCACAGAATTATCCTTGGTTGACCCAATAGACCCCAAAGAAAAATGAGAAGATTACTATCATATTCTTTCCAATGGTGAGTCTTCTCTTGACATATCATTATCTCCACTGTCTCTAACTGAGAATTATACTTCAAACAAACACCAAGATTATATAGGTAGTGCTCGTAGATATACTCAACAAGTGTATGTGCGCAACCATGTCTTATGATGACACGAGATTGTGTGTCGTTAGACATCTTGTACGATAGTGGCAAAATACCGTTCCAACGTTGGGTACACCTTACCCTATTGGATTCACCAAAAAAAACTACTAAATGAACTTTTCTATACTGCTTCGGGAGAACCTCCACAGCTAGAGACCATTGTTCTATTTTCCTGTTACCCTTGCTCGACCCAGCTACATTCTTATTACCTGAAAGGAATTGTGAAACAGAAGGGTGAGCACAACTAGCTCAGTAAAGAATATCATGACTAAAGATAATTAAATTATCAATAGCCTTCAACAGAATTAAATCAGAGATTTAGAACATATGGTAGATGATAAAATTTTTCAACCATAGTTGCAGCGGAACGAGCAATCCATTAGAAGAGTCAAATAGACTATAAAGTCTATTATCTTCTCCATGTTAAAAATCCACCAATAATGTTTTATCCCTGTAACATCAATCAACAATTCCTTTCCACAATCATATGAATATCTCATAATTATAATTGTGTTCTAAATTCCTCTTCTCATCCAGAACGAAGATAATTTTCATCACTTGTCTATACCTGAAACATCAAAGATCATGGTTATACCAAATCACAGTTCCTGTTCATAATCATACTAATAATTTCATCTTTGCACTACGGGCTAAAGATATTCATCAACAACTCATCTTTACACTATATGCCAAAGATATTCAACAACAAGTCATCTTTGCACTACGGGCCAAAGATATTCATCAACAACTCATCTTTGCACTACAGGCCAAAGATATTCCTCAACAGCTCATATTTACACTACAAGCCAAATATATTATTATCTCAAAGAAATATATAATCATTTCAGAATTTATATAACCAATAATTATAACCACGTTGATCATTTCACCTTTGCACTTAAGCTAAAGATATTCAATTATAAATTCAATGGTCATGATCATAACAGTCAACAATTCAACTTTGCACTACTGGCAAAAGAGAACCCATAGTCATGATCGTACCAAAAATCTACCCATCTTTACACTCAAGTTAAAGAGAAATATCATCATTAGGGTTATAAAAATGTTATATATGATAATAAAAATTAATATGATCAACATATAATTTTAATCTCAAGAATAATATTCATAAATCAACTATAATTTAGTTAGAAAAAGAAACCAATTTTGTTATGAATAGTAACTCATGAATAGTAACCCATGAATAGTAACTCGTGAATAGTAACAAATAAATAGTAACCCCGACATGAAAAGATAAGAATTTCACAAGAAAAATCTTACCAATATTCCGGTATAATGATATTGAAAGAACTAATATCATTTTAAAAAAATGCATCCCTTATTATCCCTTACAATTCCGTACCTCAAAAGAGCAGTACTCCTGACTGGAATAACGCTGAACGAACTTACACCGTATAGCAACACTCAAGATATCAAAATACTCACAAGAATACACTCGATAATATAGAGAGAGAAATAGAGAGAAAACTTCAGTTTCTGGTGTGATTTTTAATTCTAACCTAAGCACCCTATTTATAGGAAAATGCTTAGAACACCAAAGTAGAAAATTTAATAAAATAATAATATATTTATATAATTGTCAAGTCCACCTCTTGAATCTGAATTTCAGCAATTCACACATGCTAACCTTCTAGAAAAAGTAAGAAAAAAAGTTTTTCTCAAAATAATTAACTTAAACTCCCAAAAATCAATTATTTCGGAACTTCGGAACTTCAATAATTCATAATAAATAGTCCTTTGATCAGAAAATTCGAATCTCGCTTGTTTTTATAGGAAATTCAATTCTCTACAACTTTACAGAAGAAAGTTTTTCCAAATTCTAAACAGAAATTGACCGAAATCCATAAACGGGCGATTTTACAGTCAATAATAAATTTTCGGTCAAGAATTGTGTCCACCAATACACAAAAAATGTGTTAATCATTTAATGCCACAAAAATACTCTTCCTCCTCATATACTCATATATCCCACATTCATTGTAAAAATATCACCATCAATATATTATTAAAATAATATATTTAAATGAATTATTTTATCAGAAAAAGATAAAATATTAATTTTTAACAATTGTCACATTAAAATTTTTTTCCATCTATATCCACATAAAATCAATATTTTCCTCATCATATAAATTAATAATTAATTATACACAAATAATATTACATAATCACAGTATTGGCAACCAGGCCGTTCCCAGGAAAGAGGGGGCTTTCCAATAAGGATCTCTTCCTTACTGGCGCGCAATTAGATGACCAAACCTCTCCTTAGACAGAACTTTCTAGACATTGCTAATAATGTTATCTAATAATATTATTCAGTTAATATGAATTATTACTCCGATAATAAAAAATACTGTGTAGTGACAATTATTAAAACAACAGTAATATAAAATATCAACGCAACAATTATTGAATAAATATTGAACAGTAATTACTGTAACAATTATTGAGTAATGTCTTCTTACGTAAAAATCAATAATTGGTGCAATACCGTGTGCTACTGTGCAACAACGCGTATTACTGTGTTTTAACCACCGGGTATTCCAACAGTGTTAACGGTAACAACTACGCCGTTATTTATAAACAACTTACTCTTGTCGTTTTCTTCATCCAATCGCTTTTCGTTATGGGGCCCACAAAAGACTGCGTCGTCGTGCGAATATTCTCCGACAGTAAGAATATTCCACGACCAAGCGAATATTCCCCGACAACAATGAATATTTTATAACCACTTGTGTATTTCGAAAAAAATTCATATATCACCCTTAACTTTAACATTTATCAATTTAACCATTTACTAAATAGTAATTATAAGAAAAATTGAATACTTTTATTTCATAAAATTCGGGGTCTTACAAAACATATCTATTAAATATTTATATAATTTAATAAATATGTAAAAAAATTATAATTAAAATTATTGATTGTTACATTAATCACATAATCTCAATAAATAATTCTCTTCATACCATACCACATAATTTAAAATATATCATAATAAGAATTTCAATTATTAAATTCTTATTTTAATAACTTATGAAAATTCGGGTTGTCACATCTACTGCTGCTGCAGATCTGGAGTAACCTTACCACTTGGTCTAAGGTTATGTTAATGTGCCAAACATGTAGTAAGAAGATTAAAACAGAACCGTGATATGTCATTGATAAAATTTAATGTTGTAAAAAAATGATTAGTAAGTATGAACGTGATATGTTAGAACTTAGTGAACACAATGAATGTTAGATAAGCGTTGTGAAGTTAACATTTGGAGTTTCTGAAATGTATATGGTCAAGAAAGACTTGAACTAAAATAACAAGTCAAACTAGAAGAGAGTGTTATTTTGATACGTGAATGTTAGTATATCTAATAGATTGTGGTTCTAATACTATGTGTAGGTGAACGTGAGTTTAATATTATAGCTTACGCTTGAGGCAAGTTTCTAAACCTTACCTCTTTACGTTGAGCAAGTTACTTACTTTAAAACGTTGATTAAGCAAATTCTTTTATTCTTAATATTTATTCGAGCAAGCTCTAATTCTAACGTTACTCAAGCAAGTTTGACTTCTAATCATTGTTGATTTGTTCTAACTTGTTTATAGTTAAACAAGTTTTCTTAAGATCTATTCTTTTGTGATAAATGCCTATTCTTGATCTCAAATCTCTAACTAAGTTGTTCTATTTCATTTATTTATCACAAATCGAAATATTATTGTTGTTTTGAGCAAGTTTCATTATTAAGCTTGTGATTTCTTAGTATATGTTCTTAACTTAACTCTTTTGTCTCAAGATCTTAGCCTTAGCTTAATGTTATTCAAGTAAGGTTTATTGTTTTATTCATTACTTATGTTTTTTAGTTGTTTATAAGCATGCGTTTAATATATAGTCAGTTTATTTATGATTATTCGTTTCCAATATTAAACTATTATTGGTCACTCGTAGTGTTATTAAGTCTTGTTGATTCAACTAATCCCTCAGTTGATGATTTGTGAAACTCTAAATTTCCTTGAAAGCTTATCCAAACCAAACTTACTTTGGTGCGGACTTGTACTCTAAATATTGAGATGAACAACCCTATTATTAGGGGTTTATGCTTAGCGTTGAAATGTTTGTGCACAATACATTGTACGAAGGGCTGATCCCCCTAAGTACGAGGAGTCCCTATAGTCTTTTGACTGTTAAAGTTTAAGTTGAAAGATTACTTGTAACTATGGACATGGTTCGTTGTCTTTTGACCCTTAGTTAAATATTTCATGATTCAGATTATCATTGATAAATCATTTTGTTCAGCCTATCATTTGGCAGTTGTTGTAAAGATTTTATTCATTATTATTTCAAGTGAGCTTTGTTTGCTCACTCTTGCTTATATAAACATTACATCTAAAGTTGAGAAGGTCGATGTACCTAGCACTAGTAAAGGAAGGGAAAGATGAACAAGTATTGAAGACTTGTAATTATGTTGATATGTTATTATTAGACTTTACATGAATTATTGTAATGGAGTTATTTAGATTCTGCATTTGAATGATTGTATTTAAAGGTTAGACAACCTGGAAGATTTTTATTAATGTAATCCCTTAAGGGAAGGTTTATTATTCAATTTTATTATGATTGGGTAGTTAGATATGAATATTTTGATTAAGTGAACACCAAATCTTGAGGTAATGAAGTACCGGGATTTGGGAGTGTCACACTCGCGCTTAGTTCCTCACAATGATAATCAATGGAATGTCGGTGTCGCGCTATCTATATGCTTATGGTGAGAAGGTGATTCTTTTCTCATATCATATTTGATAGATAGAGACTACTAAGATTAAGATGAAGAATATTAAGATTAGGTGCGAGTTCTTAAAACTCATGCATGTGGTAAGTTTGGGACTCATAATCATATGGTATGTTTTGAACTCCTCAGCGAATGGAAGCTTATGGTCTGACTGGGATAAGTTCTTAAACTCATATTATTGTGGCAAGTTCCTGAACTTTCAAAGTGTGGTAAGTTTGATGAACTATACTGGATATAGAAAACTTCTAAGGTAAGAATTAAGAAATTTGCTATAGTAAGCATTGATGGTGTTAGAGATTGATAGCATGAACCAATGGAGTAAAGACTGAAGTTAATGGAGAAACATGGATTTTCTAAATCTTCTAGCTCCGCTAGATTTTCAAAATTGATTTACTTCGTGCTAATGTTTGCACTTCTGTTTTCTTAAAAAACATTGGATCATGTGATTGAACCAATTATGTTTAAAAATAATACTGTTATTCAGATGTTTATGCTAATTGTTTCGGCTAAGACAAAAATGATTTGAAAATTTTGAAAATGTATTTCTGACCATGAGCATCATTTGATATGGTGTAAAAATGGTAAACGATGGAGTTATCAATGCAGTCGAACCTAGTGTTGGTTGTGATTGAAAGATCGTCAGCCCACTATGGTATGATGTAATATGATGAAATCATAAAATGGCAAAATCCTCAACGTACTATTAATTTGGTACGGTATCATGACGTCATAAAAAAAATTTTAGTTTTCTTTTAAATTATGAAAAAGGTCAATTAAGTTGGCTAAATTATTTCGATTGATGTCCGAGTTGTTGATAAAAGTCTAAGCTATTTGATTCGCCTAGACGGTTGTTGAAAAATATTTATGGAATTCAAGCATTCTTGAGTATTTATGGCAAACTAGATTGCTCTGGTGCGGATTTAGATGTTGAAAAGCTGAGGTGAACAACCCAATAAGGGGACATGTTTTCGAAGATAATAGTTCTGAATGTAATGCATATAGTCGTTACAACACACTACATTGCGTCCCAATGTAGTGATACAATATGTCGGCCACCTAGTATACACGTGGAGGGTGTTTTCAGTCTTTGTAATTGACAAATACTCTAGTTTGCACAGTGAAGGATTTTGTTGAAGCATTAGTAAACCTGGAAAAGAGTTCACGGTCTTGTGACCCCTCAGCATAGTTTAGAATCTAAGTTATTCATACTACTTCCCGATTATTGAAAAATCGTGGAAGATTCTTATTCTTATAAAGGATGAATGTAGTAAGTAGAATGTTCCTTAGAAAGGAAAAAGTGATAGAATGCATTTGAGAAAGTCATAATAATAAAAACTTTCGAAAAGAGAATGGATAAAATTATTCAAAAGAGTATGTAATATTCAGAATAGCACCGAGTAGAGGAGGTTTCGGTGATTTCGAGGACGGAATCCTTATAAGGGGGAGAGGATGTAAGAATCCGAATTTTTAGAAAATATTAAAATAAGAATTTAGTAAATAAAATTCTTAAGGCATGAGAAGGGTTCAAATAAGAATATATATATATATATATATATATATATATATATATGTGTGTGTGTGTGTGTGTGTGTGTGTGTGTGTGTGTGTGTGTGTGTGTGTGTTGTGAGGTATGTGGTATGGTGTTGCATGAGATAATACAAACTATGTAATAAGTGATTTATGTGTTTAATAAATATAGTATTATTATATATTTGTTATTTATTAAAGAGGCAAGTTATTTGAAGTAAAGAAGATGGATAGAAATTTATCTATCGATATTAAATAATTTATGTGAAATTATTTTATCATAGTAAGTTGTTGACATTAAATATCCTTGATAATCATCAATTTTCTGAGTATATGTACCAGTAAGTATCAAGTCTAAGGCAGTGCAACTGTACCCTTTAATGGTGGATGTATATAAGCTGGGCTAAACGATTCCTTCAGAGACCGGAGGTATATACGAATTAATAACCGATCTAACTCACTGTGAAAACAATGTAGACGAGACGGAAACTAATTTATCGGTTGTTTGTGGCAAACCACTAAGTGTACTATATTGAATACTATTAAAGACTCGATGTGTGCTAGGTTTAGACTTGTATATATGTACGTTGTTGATGAGAGAAGAAAATCGATATATCTTTAGATAAATATTGGTTAGAGATATATTGATTAATATTGAGATATAGTTAAATGTATAAATTAAAGAAATTGTGTTGAGATAATCTATATAAATGAAAGAGAAATAATTATAGTCTATTTCTAATAAAGGATATTAAAATAAATTATAGCATTTGATTATTTTAATAAAAGGGTGAATATTATTTTGATATTACCTTATATAGCTTTCTATGAGGTAATGTATGCGATTAAGTAATATGGTAAGTATATTAAAACATATTTGTTATATAAGTTTATGGAAACATTTTATCATAATAAGAAATAAACTTATTTTCTATATAGAGTGTGTACGTGTGTCGTGCATATAAATATTTTAATAATACATAGATATTATATTAAAACTAATATATTGAGAAAATGAGTAAATCGTTTTATTATGATTAGTTCCTATACTTAGAGAAAACATGATAAAAACATCTTATGTTATGTTATTTTATGGTGAAATACATAATTTTAATTATAGTAATGTATTTCCAAAAGGGTTAAAGTTATAAAAGAAAACTAAGTTATTGTAATAACTTGAGTTATTATATTACCGCAAATGTTATAAAGAATATTTAAATATTTTCATTCACAATATATTTATATATGTGAACCTTGCGATATAATAGTTCGATGTAAATTGAACACGTTATAAATAGTAAAGTGGTGAAAAATGAATAAGTAATGACAATGAGAATAAGCTTAGTGTAAGCTTGTGAGATATGCCTAGTGCGACAAAGTGATGAAATAAGCATTCATTCAATAATTTAATGAATGAATAATTAAAGGAATTAATTTGTATATGTAATGATTAAATATTATATAGTAGCTGCATCTATATGATGTGAAATGAAGTGTTATACTTCAATGGTAACTATATAACATAGGAAACTATAAGGCAAAGTAGAATGAGTCACACGAGTTACATAAATGGACCTATGTGACAATGTGTTATGTGTGGTATATTAATATGTACTTTATGAAGGATATTAAATTAAGCTAAATAAATAATTGTTGTTAATAATTATTTAAAGAATTAACTATAATTGAAATAATAAAGTTCATGATAATGTGGTGTGGCACTACTCAATTAAAATATATTTCGTACTGGCAAATGTACATGGATTATATAATGCAAGGGAAACATGTATACGTATATGGATGTATAAGGGAAGTATTTGAATACATATGTATAAAGACTAGTATGTTAGCATTATGTACATGTGAGATAATAAAATGTAACATGGTGCAATAGACCACTCCCGTGACCCTTAGAAATGCTGAAAATTGGAGTTAAATAAGCCTTCTAGATAGCTCATGTGATAGCAATGATGGTTAGCCCAATGGCTAGGGTATAATGAATAGTAGTAGTTGGTGGGAGTATATTATTATAAGCTTATGGACTATTAATTACTAAGTTCACATAATTATGTCTTTTGTGACATAACTAGGGAAGTTAAATCAAAGGGATATTTAATTAGAAGTATTAAAAGAAAATAAATGGCGAGTTAATAAATAATTGATATTAATTATCATTATAATAATTAGGTATATTTGAGATGATAAAATTTATGAAAAATGATGGATTTAGAATATCCAACTATTTTATAATTAGCCCAATTAAAATATCAATTGGAATAAACCAATGTATATGGATTATATAATTCTATGTGAGTGGGTGTATATGTATGCACATTTGGGGAAAAATATCAAATAAACCTAAGTATGCTAGTACTAGTTTTGCAATGTTGAGTATTATGAGTGAGTGTCCCAAATTGTGTGTCATTTTTCCATTCACGTGAAATACAAAAAGGCTAGTTTGCTAGCTTGCTTCTTCTTCTCAAACTCATAGCTTCCAAATGATGAAGAGGGGAATGGGCTAAATAGTGATAAAGAATTGATATCCCACCAAATCTCAATGAACTAGTAGTTTCTCCTTTCTTCCTTTGGTTTGATTCATGGAGCAAAACCCAAACTTGGTCCATGGTTCTTCTATAAATAGAGACCCCCTTCTTCATTCTTTACATTTGAAATTCTAAGAATTTTAGTGAGTGAGGGGTTGAGAAGTTAGGAGAAATCAGAAGTTAAGAATCAAGGAATGTCAATTTAGCTTCAAGAAGTATAATTCCTAAACTATGTTCTTAGATTTCTAAGTTTGATGAAATATTTGAAATATCATAAATACTTATTATTTTAGTCAAAAATTTGATGATTGAAACATGCTATAATCTGTAAATTGATGCTAGACATTGTTAATATGGTGTGAATACGAAATCAACAAAAGTTAAACGAAGTGATTTGGTCAAGTAACGAATCTATAACGAAGAGAATTGCTAAATGTGTTCAACTTTGAAAAATGGCATAAATCTTGAATTGATTCTTGAATTTAAGTGTTTATGTGTTTGGAATTGTGAGAAGCAAGCTAGGGATGTTTGGTAGTAAATTTATATCAATTGGGTATCATTACATTGTTGTTGGGTTAAAATTTGGCATGTTGGTTCATAGCAGGGGAAATGAAATTTTCCAAACAACAGTAGCTATGCCCGCCCCGGCGGGGGTCTTGCTGTGTAAAAGGCCCGCCCCGACAGGGGGGGTCCTGCAATGACTGATGTTATCTATTTTGGTTGTTTGATACAAGAAGTTCTAAACTAACCTAACCTAACTTAACTTAAGGAGCATACATAATCCTTAAACATGTGTCAATGCGTATTGCAAGATGTTTTAGTAGGTTTGGAGTTTGAATTATAATCTTTTGAAAGAAAAGCTAAAAGGCAAAAACTATGTTTAGAAAACTTTATGCCTTTTTGAAATCTAACCTTTTGAGCATGTATTCTCAACTTAGTTTTATAAATACGTATGAAATGTGAATTCAACGTACCTTGCATGCTTAGTTTGTTTGTCATGGAATTTTAAGATTTGGAAACCAATTGAGTTAAAAATTTTACGACTTGTATTGTGAACTTTTGACCAACTATAATAGGATGCCTTATGCCTCTAGACATGATGAATATGTTCATCATCTAGCTAAGCATGAATTGGACCTTTCAAGTGTGTGATAAATGTATATGAATGTTGATGTCAAGTACGGATGGTTAAGTTATACCTATACGTACCTACTTATTGTAAGAGTATAATGAGAAAGTAAAATGAAGGTTTTAGAAACCTAGTTAGGAAACAATGTAATATTTATTATTATATTAAGAACGTATGAAATGTATGACTAATGGATATGAATCCATGATTATATAACTGTGTAGGAATACACGAAGTGTAGATAAGCTTTAAGTAGTTAAGTCGTAGTTGATAAACTATGAATCAGGCAAGTCTTTCAGTTCCTATTTGATATATAAACTCGATAACTGTTAGTTGAGCTATATTATGCTATGCAAATATATGAAATGCATATGAGATATGTATGAAAGTTGAAAGTTGATCTTTGATGATATGCTTGTGAAGTAAATCTATATGCCTGTTATGTGAAAAGTAACATGCGTAGTAAATATTAATTGATTATGAATGCATGAACTGAGTATGTTATTATATGCTATGTGATGCATGAAAAATTTTAGAATTGCTAGGCTATCGAGCTCACCCTTGCAAATAACCACTTTTGCAGGTTAAGGACTCACGGTAAAGATTGCGTGCTACTTGATTGATAGAGTTCAATAGTATCGAATGAGATTGAATTATTTATTTAAAATATATGCTATTGAACCATGTTTAGATTATAGGAGATGCACATGATAGTAGTTTATGATTTCTAATACATGTTGAGTTGTAAATTGTACTATGTGATGCATAGAGAAATTCGAATCGAGATGTAAAAATTTAAATAATAATTCGAATAAAATGAGTCATAACATAATTTGATTCAGGGATATGTAATTGATTCAAGTTAAGAAATCAATAAAAGTTTTTTTTCCAAAGGAGATTGAAAAAGTTTAAATTAATCGGCATATTTTTATAACATCGAATATGAAACTTATAATAGTTTTTTTTCCAAGTTTTGAAACTTATAATAGTTTGGGGGGTCATTATACAGATCACAGAAATGGAAAGAATTTATATTCTAAATTGTAATAAGCAAAGTTATATTTATTAAGTTATGGATAAAAGATATAGATAGTTTGATGATAGTAGTATCGTGGAGGACCGGATTCGAGGTTCGAAGGGACCTGGATTTGGGGGCGTCATAGAACCCATGTAATGACATCTGCGGTCAAAAACTCCAACTGTAGGAGAGAATGGGTGAAACCCTCAGTTACAGGAACCTCCGCCAGAGTGGAGTAATGCCATCGCCGTCCCCGTTAATAGGTGTCCAGACCTGACCTCCTAATGGGACGAAGACACGGGAGCCTCTCGTAGGCCCAAAATTGCGACTGCAAGGATCAAATATCTGCGGTCAGACAAATTGGAAACTCGAACAAGGGAAATCAAAAATAAGAGAAAATGCTCACCGATAAGAATGGGTAAAACCTTAACCAAGCCTTCGTCACGCCCTCTGAGCGTAGGTGCATCCCTCTATGGAAGTAGGTAAAGGTGTAGTAGCCCAAATCAAACTCTCTGATATAGTCCACCTCCCGAGTGGCTCTAACTAAAGCGAATGATACCGTCGAAGAGTTATTCGCTAGAAAACAACCCCTGAGGATGATCAGAAATCATCACCGAAGGATGCGATCTCTAACCCTCTGATCATCGGGCAATGGCTCAGTCAGATCCCCAACAAGGATCTGACGGTAGTCGGGGAAATGTCAGCCACCAAAGGCACTTGCACCTCTAAAAACTCCAACCCAATGATGAACGGCCAATCCATCGGTGTCATCATCACCTCACAATCCAGCAAGTCGAGAGACTGGGTTAGGTGAAACCAGCGCTCAGACAAAGCCCTAAGATAACCCCAGGGACAACGACGTGGGGGAGGGAGGATGGAAAGAAAGCCTCGAAGCCCCATGCATGAACAATCTCTCACTATTCTGGATGGAGAGTCTAGTACATAGAATGTATCCAAGAACCTGAATCAAATTGCAAATCAAGATCAGAACCCTTACCCCCAAAAATGGGAAAAGGAAAATGAAAATGGCTATTACCTCGTTCGCATGAAGATAAATCGAGGGGTGATGACTCAAATCATTTCGGAGATCTGGAATCGTCACATTTATAGCTGGAAGCTCTCTACGTGGAATAGAAGAAGAAGGAGCAGGATCCGCAATGGGTACATCCTCCTCCTCGTCCTCAACATCTGGTCTCTCAACCCGGATAGGGCGAATCACTAACTAAGTCAACTAGTGAGGCTGTTGGGCTGGGCGAGGCTGAGGAATATCTGAAGCTCTCCTCCTCAGACTTGAAGAGGTCCTACAGGAGCTACTCGACCGGTCTGGATCAATATATCTGGAAAAAAGATTTCAAATCACCTCAAAAAGGGTGTGGTAAATTCTAGCTTGGAGCTCATTAATTTCAAATCATATCTTCATGTATGCATGCATTGCTTTAACATATATATATGATAGAGTTAAAAATACGTGTTCATTCAATGCCTAAACTCGTGAAAATATTTCACCAGAGTCTCCTTTGTAAAAAGGATTATCCACATGCACGTAGGCATAACTAGGTGGTCATTCAGTAGCACACTAACTCAAAATCATAAACATCTTTTATGCATGAAAAAAAAACATCAAAGTCATATCCATCATGGTAGCCTAATTACCAGGATTGCTTTCCTTCAAAACCTTTGCTCATTTGTCCTCAAATAGGATGAAAAAAATAGCAGAAAAGGGTACCAATTGACTGTTTCAAAAGCTAATTTTTTTCACATCAATACGTTTAGCATGTTAAAAGACTATCATTTACTACGTTGAATAATTTTTATCTAGTCATATGAGCATGCATATTCACTACTATGTGTTTAGAAGCATTTTGCATGATATCTCACATTCCAACGGTTAAAACTGGAAAAGAAAACATGTTAATGTTACCAAGATAGTGCAGAACGATTGTACGGTAACATATTTTGCAAAAAGCATCCCAAACTCAATAAATCTGAAGATGAAATCTCAGATTTTCTGTGTGGCTTCAACTTGAAAATGACTTGTGAAAGAGATGGAATGAAGTATATAACCCATGGGTGGTCGCGGGTCTACCTGTGGCTACCTAAGGTGGTCCCCACCCCCTCTAGCTAGATCAAATTTAAATTGCAAAGGAGGTCCCAAAAGCTGAAAAGTCAAATCAGGGAAAAAGTAGCTACGCGATTAAGAGAAAAGGGCCTGAAATCCTGAATTTAGAGACCAAACTGTGGGTCAACATGTAAGTCATTGGTAGTCACCCGGATACAGGGTTCAGAAAGCTGATGATAAAAGTTGTAAAAAGCGGCCCTTGTCAATGCATCATGGAGGACTGATGCCATGAACCAGGGGTTGTGAGTGCAGTCAAAAGCATCCAAACTCATCCAGAGTGTAACTCGTCAGAAAGATATCCCCAGCAGAGATTTCAGACATCCTTGACAATGTAAACCATTAAATGTTACTTCAGCGAGGGTCAGGCATCCCTAACACTACAAGCCCCTGGCGACAACTCCAACAAAGTAACAGAAATGATCCGATCATGAAAGCCGTTGAAAAGCTACTTCAACGAAGATCAGGGTATCTGGTATTGCAATCTGTTAGCGATAACTTCAGCGAAGCATCAGAGAAGTCTGATGATGTAAACTATGGAAAACCATCTCCATCCGGGAGGTCCGATGATTGAATCTGTTATACAAATCCCTAGAAATCAAAACGATATCCCCAAAGGAACTCTCAGCATTGACCTAGTAGAAAGTCAGAGCGATGGTGATAATGCCAGTGTAATGGCAAGAAACATTTCATGGTGTCATCCAAGCCAAGCCATCATCCGGATAAAACATCAACAATCTCCAAGAGTCACTCGCAAAAGAGAAAAACATCTTCGGTGGCATTTCTAAAGGATTAAAGACATTGGTGATAACCCCAATGTCAACATCTGATGGTCTCAACCATTGGAAAACCTCTACTACAGGGTTCTTGAAAACATCTTTGCGACTTATCGGTAAATCAGGCTCAGATAGCACTAATAGACATTTCAAATCACTGGCGACTACCCTAGCGTTGCATCAGGAGATTCCGGTGATCAAAGCTTTGTAGACTACCGATCGAGTAGACATCAAAGCGATTTAATGGAGCCATCATTGACAACTTCATCCCCCAATAGAAACGGCGGGAGCATGCAGTCATCACATCCAGTTGGAAATCATTCCAACAACAACATTCAACATAACATCATATCATGATGCATTGCATTCGCATCATCCTAAGCTTGTCGTATTTCAAGTGTCTAGTAGTCTTTATCGTATCTATGTCGTTACATTGCATGAACATGATAAAGAGGGGCATCTGTAGACACTTAAAATTTTGCACTCCTGTTACTAACCCTGTAGAAGGGCAGAATCGTCTTTCAGAGATAACCCTGGAAGTCAAACTAGTTCCAACCCTGGAGATAACCCTGGGAGATTTAGTTCCAACCCAGATATAACCCCGGGAGATCCAATTCCAGCCCAAAAGATAACCTCGGGAGATTCTATTTCTAACCGTGGATATAACCCCGGAAGAGCCAGTTCCAGTCTCGGATATAACCTCGGGAGATTCAGTTTCCAACCAGGGATAAAAACCCGAGAGATCCAGTTCCAGCCCCGGTGATAACCCCGGGAGATTCAGTTTCCAACCCTGAAGATAACCCCGAAAAAGTCAGTTTCTACCTTGGAGATAACCCTAGGGGATCAAGTTCAAAGCCTAGAGATAACCCCGAGAGGTCAAACCAACCCTAGAGATAACCCTGAGGACAGTTAGAGTCAACAGCAGGGCAATCTCAGAGATAACTTTGAGAAAAGACTGCTACAACTGAGTCAAAGCCGGAGATAACTTTGGGAGGGGCAAAATGGTAATTTTTCCACCTTAACATCACCTCAACGTCGTCTCAACATAGTTTAACTCAAACTACATCACAAGATGTCCCATAAGAATCGTAGCTAAAATCCCGAGTGATAATTGCACAAGACAGCTCAACGGATAGACATCGAAGACTTAAAGATTTGGTCATGGACCCATCTTCCCGGATTCAGACAATATCTAATCTCATGTTATTGTGTAACTCTCATTAATGGCTTTCCAAAAAGGTACAGCACGCCTCCATCGGATGCCCAAATTAAAAGTTATAAAGGTTCGAGCGGACATCGTATAGCTTGAGTGCACGTACTTCAAGACGACGGGACCAGCAAAGCCCGAAGCAGCCACAGGTAGACCTGCGACTGCCCTGGTTGACCCGCAGCCATCTAGTCTATAAATATGAGCTTCCATCAGCTTATTTGATAAAAAGAAGAAAAGAGAGAAAACTCTGTCCATTTCAGCCCTTAACCTCTTCTAGAGTGCTCCAAACTACGTGATTCTTCTTTCTAAACACTTGTAAGCTCGTGTTCTACAACATGTTGAAATTTAACTGATGAAAATCGAGTTTTCAGGCCCTAAAAGCTATCTAAAGTCTTCCTTCTTGGTAGCCCACTATAAGATTTTTCATATTTTTAACCTTTCCACTACTTTAATATATATATATATATATATATATATATATATATATATATATATATATATATATATATATATATATATATATATATAATATCGAGAATCTCCTCGAGTATTTACACCTGGATCGTCAATCAGTGGCTTTATATATATATATATATATATATATATATATATATATATATATATATATATATATATATATATATATATATATATATATATATATATATATTACTGCTTTTATATATATCTGCTTTCACAATGTAGATATTTAATCTTCTAGCCTGTGGATTAGATTTGTCTAAATCTAGTTATCTCTAATTTTAACCGATTCAAAAGTTACTAAACTAGAACCGTTGAAGCTAGAATGGCTTATATTTATTTAAATCTAGTTCTATTTCTAGCTTTTGTACATATTAATCTATCATGTGAGCCTAGGAGCCATGAGATCAAAGATTCAGCCTGTGAATATAGATTTGGTTCCCACGATGGACATTTCTCAGCTGCAGCCAGCTAGTAATTTATCTACAGTGATTGTATATCCTTGGATGGCTATCATGCCCATAAGGAGTTCGGCACTGCTACATATCTTATTTTCTCAAATATGCTTCGCATCTCAAAAATTAAATCAATCAAGCCGAATATAGAATAAAATGGAAGTATCAAAGGCCTCAATTACTATTGAGCATAAGGGTTTGAAAACCTATTTTCCAAAACTTCATTGCTATATCTTGTTAAAATTGAACTTTTACATACAAGTCAAACCCTTCATATATCGATGCAAACAAGGCATAGCACTACTTCAAGATAATTGCACATAGACCCAATAAACACACACACACACACACATACATGCAGATAAAAGTTGGGGTAACCATGTTTTCACGAAAGTCGGGAGGTGCCTAACACCTTCCCCCCTCTTAATCAAGCCCCCGAACTCAATAAATCTAGGTTTCCAAGGCTAGTTAAACAGTGTCCAACCATTGGGCCTTTGTGTAAACCTTTTCAAAATCGGTTGAGTTGGTACAACCATTTAAAATCTACCAACTGGAGACTCTAAATTTCAATTCTTCGACATTGACATGTCGGAGCTTTTAAAACTCGCCTTTTCAGAAAAAACTGAACCAAATGAGAATACAAAAGGGCAAGCACAAAAAGGGACACAATTTTCCCAACGTCGACGTTAGACATAAATTATAAATCAAAACAATACGCAGAAATCACAATCACGTGCTATTATGATTAGGACTAAACCCATATTTCATCTCTCGAGTTCATATAAGTTCACAAGGAATTGGAACTCATAAATTAAACATAAACCATAATAGACGAACTGAAAATTGCATCATTAAATTAAAATAGAAGCATGACAATCTTCATTACACAAAAAGATCCATCGTAGGCTTAAAAAGAATTGAGTTCATAATGAATGAAATAAGAACTGAAATCAACAAAGAAACAAGCATCCTGAATACAAAGCTAAATTTAAAGAATGAAAACAGTAAAAAGAACCACTGCACTTATTTAATTCCTTTGCAATCTTTGTGCTCCTACTTCCTCACGTCAATCCTATAAAATCTTGATCAAATGCTAGGGTTTGATAATTGTGATGTTTGATGATGATATGGTTCAATGATAATCCTCCTCTGCAACTGAATAAGCTATTTATCTTATCCCACTCATGTACTGAAGCCACCAGCTCACCATCCCCAGAGTTAGAGTTAGAACAGAACAATGCAGAACTTGTCACGCACCCCCGCCTCGGCAAGCAAATTACACTTGGATACCTCCTCCCCGATGGGCGTTAAATCCTTCTGATGACGTAGACCCCCGCCCCGACAGATATTAACTCTAGATTTTCATAACTTTTGTTGCTTCTATTGCTTTTGCCAACTAATCCCTTCCTTAGACAACACAACCTAAACCTGTAATATAAACAAAACACATACGCATAAAATAATACTAAAACATAAGGATTAGCAACCATTTAAGTATAAAAAGTATCCAATTCGTAGGTATAAAACCCACTCATCAGGTTTTGGTGGTCTGATCCAGAGGAATAGCCTAATCCAGCCTTCCCAGTCTAGCTTAGAATTTGAATCGGACTTCTAATTCTTTGCTGATTCTTCCCTAACCCTTGTCCAGGCCAGAAACCCAAGGATATCATTTCTTGACTAGCCGATATTACTTCGGTGGAAATTTGGGGCTTTAAAATTGGGGCCTCGATAGGTTGATACTGAGTCTTGCTCACCTCAAGGGCTTAAAAACTAATAGGCTCAATTCTCTCATTGAGACTGATTACAGGCATATCGCTTCGTATATGAATGGGATATTCTGGCTCGGCATTGACAGTTACTATATTACCGTTAATAATTTACTTGACCTGTTGATGAAGGGTGGAAAGAACTGCTTCTTCCATATGGATCCATGGCTTTCCCAACATGAAATTATATCTTGTGGTGATGTTTAGCACTTGAAATGATATGTAGAAAGTATATGGGTCTTACACTGATGTATCACCAGTTCTGCCAGTTGATCAACTTGTTCTTTGATAGACTTCATTTCTCGCTCCATCATAAACTGAAATTCTGAATAATCCCATTTATCATAATTATATTTACTTTTTTGGGGAGAATCATCTACATATTTGAGGTAATTAGAACTTTTTCCACTCCCCCTGTTGATCATATTGACATTCTCTTCCTTGTGTTGAGGTAGAGGATTATCGTGCACATGTGGTTGCTCTTGTGTAGTCACCATAATTTCCCATTATCTATCAGATCCTAGATTTTGTGTTTAATAGACCAGCAATCTTGGGTATCATGACCTGGAGCTCCAGAATGATAAGCACATTTCTTGTTTGTATCAAAATTCCTTCCACTTGGATTGGCTGGAGGAAAGAGTTGGACAATTTTTGTAAGACCCCAACTTTTATGAATAAAGATTAAATTTCTCTAAATATTATTTTGAATATTAAGGTGTGAATTTGATATAATGTTATAGTTGTGGGTAATATTTACAAATTTTGTAAAGTAAGCAAGTTGCCATTAAATATTTATTTGGTCAGGGAATATTCTTTTTATCAGGGAATATTCGTACGACGGCACAACCATTGGTGGACCCCACTACAAAATTATTGTCGTATTTAGAAAGCGATAGAAATAACTTTTTACAAAAATAACGACAAAAATTTTATAGTTAACTGATACCCGGTGGTAAAAGTACAGTATGCGCGTAGTTGCACAGTAGAACACGATATTGTATAGTATCTTTGATTATTGAGGCTTATGAGAGAAGTCACTCAGTTTTATTCAGTTATTGTAACAGTAGTTGTTGCATAGTATCTCACATTATTGATTCAATTATTGTCACAGTATCATCTGTACAATATTTTATATTATTAAATCAATAGTTAAGACGACAAAATTATTCATATTATTATTTACATTATTGACGATGTCTATAAAGTTCTATCGAGGAAAGGGGTTTGGTCACCTAATGGCGTGCCAATAAGTACATACCTAGTGTTTCGAAAAGGTGAGGATACCTCGCTTTCATTTATGATTCCAACTCCTAGGTCATTTTGTTCAATAGCATGGTTCCTCTATAAAACCTTAACTTGTGGTATAACCTTGGTGCGTAGGACATGCTCTTTCCTATCCAAGATCTTAACAAGTGCCTCCTCGTACGTTAAATCTTCAGCTATCTCGTCTGGTTCTAACTCAATAATGTGGTTCAAGTCTTTCAAATATTTACGAAGCATATATATGTAAAAAATATTATGAACATGAGACATGCTTGGAGGTAATGCGAGTCTATAGGCCAAATTTCCTATTCGATCAAGAATCTCAAATGGACCAAAAAATATTGGATTGAGCTTTCCTCTCTTCCCAAATCTTGTGACTCCCTTCCATGGAGCAGTACGTAACAATACGTGATCCCCAATATTAAATTTCATGTCCTTTCGATGAAGATCCGCATAACTCTTTTGTCGATCCTATGCCGTTTGTATACGTTGTCGAATCGTTTGGATCTTTTTTGTAGTTATGCGTACCAATTCTAGTCCCAACAACGTTGCTTCACCAACCTCGTCCTAGTATACTAGAGAATGATATTTTCTTCCATACAATGCCTCGAATGGAGACATGCCTATACTTGCTTGATAACTGTTGTTGTAAGAGAATTCAATCAATGGCAAGTACTTATCCCAACTTTCTTTAAAATCAAGGACACAGAGTCTTAATAGATCTTCAAGAGTTTGAATAGTCCTTTCTGATTGCCCGTCCGTTTGAATATGCCAAACTAAATTGTAAATCCATGCCCATAGCTTTTTTGTAAGCTAAATAAAAATCGTGAAGTGAATCCTGGGTCACGATCCGAAAATATGGATACAGGTATGCCATGCAATCTCATAATCTCATTCACTTATATACGAGCAAGACATTCAAGGGAATAAGTATCTCTTATAGGCAAAAAATGACCAAACTTTGTTAATCTATCAACAATAACCCAAATCGCATCTATGCCTTGAGAAACCTTGGGAAGACCCGTAACAAAATCCATAGTAATGTGTTCCAACTTCCATTTCAAAATCTCAAGTGGTTGCAATGGATCATTTGGCACTTGATACTCCGCCTTTATACGTTGACAAGTTAAACACCTCGAGATAAACTCTACGATCTCTCTTTTCAAATTGCTACACCAAAATGTATGTCGAAGATAATGATACATTTTGGTACTCTCGTGAAGGATTACAAATGGTGTGTTGTGTGCCTCCATCATGATTCTATGCTTCAAGTCAGAACTGTTAGGAACACAAAGTCTGGAGTTGACTCGAAGTATTCATTCTTCATTGATTCTTGCTTCTGGAACAACACCTTCTTGCACCTTCTTCTTCATACGCATCAGCTTCAGGTCTGTAGTTTGATCAGCTTTAACTTTATCGATTAAATTCGGTTCTACTCATATATTTGGCATCATCATGTGGGGCCCTAGAGTCTTTAACTCTGTCTCCATCCTTTGCAAGTCATACCAAATGGGCCTTTGTGTTAACAACATCGCACTCGTACCCACATATGATCTTCTACTCAATGCGTCAGCTACCACGTTTGCTTTTCTAGGATGGTATTGGATGGTATGATCGTAATCTTTCAACAGCTCGAGCCAACGTCGTTGCCACATGTTGAGTTCCTTTTGGGTGAAGAAATATTTGAGGCTTTTATGATCTATATAGATCTCCACTTTCTCCCCATACATGTAGTGTCTCCAAATCTTCAATGCGAAAACGACTACTGTCAACTCCAGATCATGAGTAGGATAATTCCTCTCATATTCTTTGAGTTATCGCGAAGCATAAGCTATGACTTTCCCATATTGCATGAGAACACACCCTAACCCTTTGCTTGAAGCATCGTTGTAGATAAGAAATCCATCTGAACTAGATGGTATTATAAGAACAGATGCCGAAATGAGTCTTCTCTTGAGTTCTTGGAAACTCTTCTCACATTCCTCGCTCCATACGAATTTTGTATCTTTTCGAGTCAGCTGAGTTAACAGAGTACCGATTCGAGAAAATCCTTCCACACATCTCCGATAATAACCAGCTAAGCCCAAAAAGCTACGTACTTCAGTCACCGACTTCGGTTGCTCCCAACTTTGTACTGCTTCAATCTTCGTCGGGTCAATAGATACTCCATGTTTTGACACCATGTGCCTAAGGATGTTACTTCCTCAAGCCAGAACTCGCATTTCTTCAGCTTGGCATATAGCTTGTTGTCATGAAGCCTTTGCAGTACCAGCTTCAAATGGTGCTCATGATCTTCACGGCTTTTGGAATAGATAAGGATGTCATCAATAAAGACAACAACGAACTGATCCAAATATTCCTTGCATGCACGGTTCATCATATCAATGAAAGTAGCAGGAGCATTAATCAATCCAAAAGACATGACTAAGAATTCATAATGCCCGTACCGAGTTCTGAAGGCAATCTTCTGAATATCCTCAGTTTTAATCTTCAGCTGATGATATCAAGGATGAAGATCGATCTTTGAAAAGAATTGTGCTCCTTGCAACTGGTCAAACATGTCATCAATGTGAGGTAGTGGATACCTATTCTTGATGGTGACATGGTTTAATTCCCGGTAGTCAATACAAAGTTGCATACTCCCGTCTTTCTTCTTTACGAATAAAAAAAGGAGCACCCCAAGAAGATGTACTAGGACGAATGAAACGGATGTCCAACAGCTCCTGTAGTTGGACCTTTAACTCCTGAAGTTTAATAGGATCCATTCGATATGGGGTTTTAGAAATGGACTTTGTACCAGATTTAAGGTCAATAAAGAATTCAACTTCACGTTCTGGGGTTAGACCGGGAAGTTCTTTAGGAAATACGTCAGGAAATTCACTAACAACAGAAATATTATTCACATCTGACGTGTTTTTTGTTCAAGTCTGTGACATGGGCTAAGAAAGCTTAACATCCGTTTTTCAATAAACGAATAGCTTTATGGCCTGATATGACAGTGATTGACTTTAGTGGTTTGGTTGCTTGAATTCACATAACAGATTAGTTAGGAATATGAAAACTAACAACTTTACGAAAACAATCAATTTTGACATGATGAATAGTTAACTAATCAATTCCTAAAATCACATCAAATGCAAGTATTTTTAAAGAAATAAGATCGACAAGTAATGTGATGGTACCAACTATGATCAAGCAAGATTTATAAATAGTAGATGTAATGAAAGTTTCTCCTAACGGAGTCTCAACAGATATGTCAAAGTCTAATTTCTCCGGAGTCAAGTTCAAACGTTGAGCACAAGCAGGATAAATAAAAGAATGGGTACAACCAGTATCTAATAAGGTATAAACTTCGCAAGGGTTTATGATTAGCTTACCCATGATCACCTCGTTCGGGTTCCTCGTGTTTTGGGCAGTCACAACAAACGCCCTTTTAGGAACCACCGACTTTGACTTGTCTGGGATAGCCTTTGGAGTTACCATCCCCATTGGACTTGGCTTCGCTTGTAACGAATGAGTGGTTTGAGTTGTGATTCTGAGGACAAAATCCTTGTATGGAAGGAAAGATGTAACAATCCAGATTTTTAATTAAATATTTAAATATTTATTGAATTATATAAATATTTAATGGATGTGTTTATCGTTGAATAAGTATTTGTTTAATTAATTTGATGTGATTTGATTATTTATTTGTTTAATAAATAATTAATGAGTTAATGAAAGTAATTATTTTGAAATAGTAATCTAATTTAATTTAGTAATTAAGTTAGAGAGTTTATAATGATTAAATAAATTATTATATTATGCAATGAATTGTTATTAGAATTAATTATATTAAGTATGAAAACTTAATTAATTAGAAGTGTGACAAATAGCTATATTATAAGTGGTTATTAAAATAAATTAAAGTAATTTTAATTTAGTTTTTGCTAAACAAGGTTTAAGTATATTAATCCTTTAATTTTTAAATGGTTTGCCAAACAAAGCCTTATGGCTTTTGAATTTAAATTATTAGTTAAATAAATATATATATATATATATATATATATATATATATATATATATATATATATATATATGGTAATTGATATATTATTAGGGTAATAAGTGGGCGTCGGTTTTATACGTTTTAAAACTGGTACGTTGGTGTTATTTTATGTTACGTATATTGTATATGGTTTAAGTCTAAGAACAAGTTCAGAAAAAGGTTTTCAGAGAGAAAAGTTCAGAGTTTTGAGAGAGTTAGAGAGAAAACATGATTTTCAAAGGAAGTCTGTTAACAAAGATTCTTAAGCAAACAAAAAGGTATGATTCTCTAACCTTAATATATGTACGTAGATATGTTTAATCCATTTCATATGAACTTGATATTTTCTGTTTTCATGAATATCACTGGGTATAAAGTTTTTATCAAAATTTCTGTAGAACTATGCTTTTACAATTTCGTGTAATATTTTATGTGTACGTGTAACTGTAATTGTTATATTAGCATATGTATATATGAGATTGTATGCTAGATTACGTATACAAGAAAAAGGAAAATTTATTTTACAGTGAAAAACATGTATGAACGTATGTTTTGCAAAATAACAAAATTGGTATGTGATTATGCAAATTGTGAACTAATACGCGAATTGAACTTTGTATATGTTAATTGGACTATATGTTGGTATGCTAGTATTCCAAAAGTATTAAGTTGGTTATAATTCTGGATTTACGTTCACTGCATTTTAGATATCAACAATGGAGTTTTAAAATTTTGGTTTCAAAGAAAAACAGTGTTTTTAAAGAATTAATTCTCTGATATTGTTGTTTAAGTTGTGTAAAATTTGTACACGAATTCTTCATAACTTTTATGTGTAATTTACGCGAAGTTATACATGTTAATGGGTGTGAAATGCTGTTAAAAAGTTAGACAGTAGCTTTGTTCTGTTTTCTGGTTGGATTCTGTGAGTTTCGGCGCCACAGCGTCAAAATTCACGCTCCATCGTCAAATCTCGCGCCTTAGCGCCAAAAATCGCACCCCAGCCAGACTTCGCGCCGCAGCGTCGAAGTCAGTGCCGGAGCGCCGGACCTCGTACCGCAGCGCCGAGTCCATTTATGTTGCTCGCACCGAAGCACCGCCACAGCGCCGCAGCGCGGCCCATAGTTCAAACTGTGGCGCCGCGACGCCACTTAGCAGAATGTTCTGAAATGACTTCTGTCTTGCACAGAAGTCTGAAATTTTTAGTTGTAATGCTATATGACCAAATAATTCTATTATTTTAGTATTGTAATGTGTTGAGCGAACATGGTGTTAATACCAAACGAGATTATTATCGTTTAGGAATAAAAATTAATTACATGGTTAGACATTTAAACCATACGTGATGTAGTGTTGATTATGACTGATCATGTCATGTTGACATATGTATATAGGGTATTGTGATTTAGATATCAACGGTTTAATCTACGCGCAAGGCAAGTCTTTCAGTTTCTATTTTCTACGTGGACTTGATGAACTGTTTTAAATTACATGACATGTGATATGTGTTATAAGCAAGCATAAAATATTATACATGTTGTATCATGAAATGCTAAGTCAATCTATGACTACTGTGTTTTGGTTATATAATGATGATTGAGTAAGGAACTCAATTTTTATAATTGTTATGTGAATTAAAAGCATGTATGCCATGTTACTTTAATTATTATGATATGTATGTTAAGCATGTTATTATGTGCTATGTGATGCATGAAAACTATTAGATTTTGCTGGACTGTCGAGCTCACTCTTGCAAATAACTACTTTTGTAGGTCAAGGAATTAAGGTAAAAATATGTGCTAAGTGAGTTATATAAATCTATATTCACGAAGATTATTTATGTTCTATGAGAAATGTATGTAAGATTTTGAATGTAAATGTTGTTGAGTTGTAAATTGAGTTATCCAGTGTATATGGATATCTATTTATGATGTAAGACTTTGTATAGTTATTTTGTTGTAACGATTCATGATATAAGATTGAATCAAAGAGATGTAAGGTAAAGGTTGCGATTCAGGGCAAGAAAGAAGGAAATGTACAAACGTTTTAAATTTTCCGCAAATTTAGTGATTTTAATATCGAATAATGATGTAAAATTAGAGATTTAATGTATGGTTAACGACCGAAGTTGAGATTTAAATGGTATGAATTTTGGGGTTGTTACAGTTGGTATCAAAGCTGTTGGTTATAAACCTTAGGTATGAGTACCGTAGGCTATAACCTTTGAAAAGAGAGATGAAGATAGTGAACGAATAAGCTCAAATAGAGTTTGAACAAGAAGGGTTTAAAACATGCGAAAAAGGATTCAAAGAAGAATCTCGCAGAGTTATAAGGAATATGAATGTGGGGTTACCCAACTCTAATAATAATAATAAATAGACAGTGTCTATAATGAGAGTGATAAAGAAGTTAAGAATAGAGAGTTATATTTAAGTATGGTGCAATTGTACTCTTTAGAAGTTGATGTATGGTATCTGGGCTAAACGATTCCATCATAGAGCGGAGGTATATACAAACTAGCAACTCGGAACCTAGTTTATTGGTTGTTTGTGGGAAACCACTCAGCGTACCATATTGAAACTGTTAGAGATGCGATGTGTGCCAAGTGTGTAACTCGAATGAAATTTTGAGTGATGTAAATGAAGTTAGAAATTCTTAAAGGAAGAATTGTTATATAAATAAGAAGATTCAAAGAAGAATCTTGAAGAGATATAAAGATAAGAAATGGGAGTTTCCTAACTCCAAAAGCCAAGATAACGAATAATGTCGTAAGTGATGAAAAAGGAAAGAATGAGGATAGTAAAACAAAACGATCACGAGTTAAGAAAAGAATTTTAAGGGAGTTGATTATAGAATAAGATCACGACGTGATCTATTTAAGTTATAAAAGAAATATGGTTTGTAATGTTTGAATGATTATAGCTTGATGCTATGAAGATATTGTACTATGATATAGTACGAGGTAAACTCATGAGGAGTTATAGATAATGTGATACGAGAAATTCGTATCGAGGAAAGAGCAAGTTATAAGAAAGATAGAGTTAGGAGGGATTTCAATTGAGGACTCAGGTGGTGGCTGAGTTGTACAAACCTTTGTATGGACGAGGGTTTTGTGCTGGTACTCAATTTATCACATTGATAATCATTGGAATGTTTGTGTCGCGGTATTTGCTATATGCCTGTTGAGAAGGTGATTCTTTTCTCATGTGTATAACAGATAGGTAGAGTATAGTTAGAGAATATTATAAGGTTAAGTGCGAGTTCTTAAAACTCATACTTACGGTAGGTTCGTGACTCATAATTATATGGTATGTTTTTGAACCCCTCAGCGAATGGACGCCTATGGTCTGACTAGGATAAGTTCTTAAACTCATATGATTGTGGAAAGTTCCTGAACTCATAACATGTGGTAAGTTTGACGAACTGGGTATAGCTAAGTGTGAATGGAGTATTGAGGATGATAGGAATAGATAGACCTATTAAGCAATGGATCATTATAGAAAATGGAGTTGATGGTGGAAGCATAGGTATTCTAAATATACTAGGTATGCTAGACTTTCGAAATTTATTGACTTCGTGCTGATGTTTATACTTCTATTTTCTTGAAAAATATTGGATCAACTGATGGAACCAATGAGTTTTAACAACAATACTATTATTCGTATGTGTATGCTAATTGATTCGGCTAGACAAAAATAATTTGTAATATATCAAAATGTATTTTATATCATTAATGCATCATGTAACCTGGTGCAAAGATGATAAAATGATGGAGTCATCAATGCAGTATTACCTAGTGTTGGATGTGATCTAAGGATCGTCAGCACACTATGGTATGATGTAGTATGATAAAATCACCAAATGACGGAATCCTCAACGGACTGTAAATACAGTGCGGTATCATGACGTCATAAAAAGATTTTTTTTAAGATTTCTTTACGATATGAGAATACATATGTATGTATGTAAATGTATATTTCGGTTGATGTGCAAATTATTGTAGAGGTCTATGCTATTTGATTCAGCTAGACGAATATTAAAAAATGTTCATGAAATTTAAGAGTTTCTTGAAAAGTTATGCCAAACCAAATTGTCTTGATGCGGATTCAGATGTTGAAAAGCTGAGATGAACAACCCTAATATTAAGGGTTACGCTTAGTTTATATTTTGCGTTGAAATGTTTGTGCACAATACATTCTACGAAGGATTGATTCCCTTAAGTACGTGGAGTCCTTATAGTCTTATGACTGTTAAAGTTAAAGTTGAAAGATTACTTATAACTGTGGACATGGTTTGTGGTCATTAGACCCTCAGTTGAATGCTTGCACTCTAAATTTTGAGATGAACAACTCTTTTATTAGAGGTTACGCTTAGTTTACACTTTGCGCTGAAATGTTTGTGCACAATACATTGTACGAAGGGCTTAACACCCTAAGTACGGAGGTCCATATAGTCTTATGACTGTTAAAGGTTAAATGTGAGACATACTTGATAACCTAGGGACGTAGTTCAAGGTCTGGTGATCCCTCAGCATGATTGGATAATCTTTTAAAATCTTGAGTTATTCATACTGCTTCCCAATTATTAAGCAATTGTGGAGGATTCATGTTATTCTGAAGTGAATATGGAAAGGAAAGTATTCCTTAGAAAGAAGTAAGTCGTAGAATGCGGCACTGAATGATGAATGTGTTAATTAAGTGAGAAAAGAGATTTTGAAATGAGAAGGGGATGAATTATCAAAGAAATTTGTAAAACTTTTAATAGAAAAGTTAATAATTGTAGAATGATCTTTGTGGAAAGAAAGTGTTATAGAAACCAATGAATGAATGAAGTAGTGACGTAAAATCTACTTTGATAGATTGAATGAATAAATATTAATAGATAAAATTTTGAGGACAAAATTCTTAGAAGAATTGGTGAATGTAATATCCCGAGTGTTTATGATAACGATCCTTAGAAAATGAAATTAATTGGGTTAAAGAATATATAATATTTGATAGATGATTGTGTTTAATTGAAGGTTATGTAATAAAACCTAAAAGTTGTTAAAGAAATGAATGATATATATATATGTAAAACCTTTTCCTAAGTTAACGTGTTGAAGTTATTCAACGATAATTGTGAAAGAGATTTTTATGAAAACCGAGTAAGAAAGGTTTCGTTGATTCTAAGGACGGAATCCTTATAAGGAGGGAAGGATGTGACATCCCGAATATGTGTATATGTGTTATATATTGTGAGATATGTGAATTGGTGTGAAGAGAATTTAAGTGTTAATTGGTGTTTAATTTGTGTCTTCGATTCTGGGGACAGAATCTTTGTAAGTAGGGAAGATTGTAACGAATGAGTGGTTTAAGTTGTGATTCTGAGGACAAAATCCTTGTAAGGAAGGAACGATGTAACAATCCAAATTTTTAATTAAATATTTAAATATTTATTGAATTATATAAATATTTAATGGATGTGTTTATCGTTGAACAAGTATTTGTTTAATTGATTTGATGCGATTTGATTATTTAAGATGTTTAAATATGAGTATGTGTATATGTGTTATATATTGTGAGATATGTGAATTAGTGTGAAGAGAATTTAAGTGTTAATTGGTGTTTAATTCGTGTCTTCAATTCTGGGGACAGAATCTTTGTAAGTAGGGAAGATTGTAACGAATGAGTGGTTTGAGTTGTGATTTTGAGGACAAAATCCTTGTAAGGAAGGAAAGATGTAAAAATCCAGATTTTTAATTAAATATTTAAATATTTATTGAATTATATAAATATTTAATGGATGTGTTTATCGTTGAATAAGTATTTGTTTAATAAATAATTAATGAGTTAATGAAAGTAATTATTTTGAAATAGTAATCTAATTTAATTTAGTAATTAAGTTAGAGAGTTTATAATGATTAAATAAATTATTATATTATGCAATGAATTGTTATTAGAATTAATTAAATTAAGTATGAAAACTTAATTGATTAGAAGTGTGACAAATAACTATATTATAAGTGGTTATTAAAATAAATTAAAGTAATTTTAATTTAGTTTTTGCTAAACAAGGTTTAAGTATATTAATCCTTTAATTTTTAAATGGTTTGCCAAAAAAAACATTATGGCTTTTGAATTTCTTTTGAATTTAAATTATTAGTTAAATAAATAATATATATATATATATATATATATATATATATATATATATATATATATATTTGGTAACTGATATATTATTAGGGTAATAAGTGTGGCGTCGGTTTTATACGTTTTAAAACTGGTACGTTGGTGTTATTTTATGTTACGTATATTATATATGGTTTAAGTCTAAGAACAAATTCAGAAAAAGGTTTTCAGAGAGGAAACATGATTTTCAAATGAAGTCTGTTAACAAAGATTCTGAAGCAAACAAAAAGGTATGCTTCTCTAACCTTAATATATGTACGTAGATATGTTTAAGCCATTTCCTATGAACTTGATATTTTCTATTTTCTTGAATATCACTGGGTATAATGTTTTTATCAAAATTTCTATAGAACTATGTTTTTACAATTTCGTGTAATATTTTATGTGTACGTGTAACTGTAATTGTTATATTAGCATATGTATATATGAGATTATATGCTAGATTACGAATACAAGAAAATGAAAAATTTGTTTTATAGTGAAAAACATGTATGAACGTATGTTTTACAAAATAACAAAATTGGTATGTGATTATGCAAATTGTGAACTAATACGCGAATTAAACTTTGTATATGTTAATTGGACTATATGTTGGTATGCTAGTATTCCAAAAGTATGAAGTTGGTTATAATTCTGGATTTTCATTCACTGTATTTTAGATATCAACAATGGAGTTTTAAAATTTTGGTTTCAAAGAAAACCAGTGTTTTCAAAGAAATAGTTCTCTGATATTGTTGTTTAAGCTGTGTAAAATTTGTACACGAATTCTTCATAACTTTTATGTGTAATTTACGTGAAGTTATACATGTTAATGGGTGTGAATTGCTGTTAAAAAGTTAGATAGTAGCTTTGTTCTGTTTTCTGGTTGGGTTATGTGAGTTTCGGAGCCCCAGCGTCAAAATTCACGCTCCAGCGTTAAATCTCGCTCCTTAGCGCCAAAAATCGCGCCCCAGCCAGACTTCGTGCCGCAGCACCGAAGTCAGCGCCGGAGCGTCGGACTTCGCGCCGCAGCGCCAAGTCCTTTTATATTGTTCGCGCCGAAGCGCCACCTCAGCGCCGCAGCACGACCCACAGTTCAAACTGTGGCGCCGCGGCGCCACTTAACAAAATGTTCTGAGATGACTTCTGTCTTGCATAGAAGTCTGAAATTTTTAATTGTAATGCTATATGACCAAATAATTCTGTTATTTTAGTATTGTAATGTGGTGAGCGAACATGGTGTTAATACCTAACGAGTTTATTATCGTTTCGGAATATAAATTAATTCCATGGTTAGACATTTAAACCATACGTGATGTAGTGTTGATTATGACTGATCATGTCGTGTTGACATATGCATATATGGTATTGTGATTTGGATATCAGCGGTTTAATCTACGCGCAAGGCAAGCCTTTCGGTTCCTATTTTCTACGTGGACTTGATGAACTGTTTTAAATTGCATGACATGTGATATGTGTTATAAGCAAGCATAAAATAGTATACATGTTGTATCATGAAATGCTAAAGTCAATCTATGACTACTGTGTTTTGGTTATATAATGATGATTGAGTAAGGAACTCAATTTTTATAATTGTTATGTGAATTAAAAGCATGTATGCCATGTTACTTTAATTATTATGATATGTATGTTAAGCATGTTATTATGTGCTATGTGATGCATGAAAACTGTTAGATTTTGCTGGGCTGTCGAGCTCACTCTTGCAAATAACCACTTTTACAGGTAAAGGAATTAAGGTAAAAATATGTGCTAAGTGAGTTATATAAATCTATATTCACGAAGATTATTTATGTTTTATGAGAAATGCATGTAAGATTTTGAATGTAAATGTTGTTGAGTTGTAAATTGAGCTATCCAGTGTATATGGATATCTATTTATGATGTAAGACTTTGTATAGTCATTTTGTTGTAACGATTCATGATATAAGATTGAATCAAAGAGATGTAAGGTAAAGGTTGTGATTCAGGGCAAGAAAGAAGGAAATGTACAAACGTTTTAAATTTTCCTCAAATTTAGTGATTTTAATATCGAATAATGATGTAAAATTAGAGATTTAATGTATGGTTAACGACCGAAGTTGAGATTTAAATGGTATGAATTTTGGGGTTGTTACATCGCTACAAGACAATCTCTAGCTATATTACATTCCTTTCCACAGTTATAACACACCTTGGATTGTTGTGGGCAGTTTGGGCTAATGTGTCCCTCTTTCTCGCATTTATAACAAACGACCAGTGATCATTCTCCTCCCCTAGAAATAGTTAATGTTGGTGTTGACGTCTTCACGTTATCATTGTTATACCTTCTCTTTTTGAAATCTCCTCCCGACTCGCTTCTTCTATTATCATGGCCACGATTACCACCCGAGTAGTTACTACTTTTGTCCATACTCTTTCCTCCCTGCTGGTTATCATTGCTATGACGGCTGCTGCCACCGGTATGACCTTAGTTGTGTTCCCTCGGTTGAACATACTCATTATCTCGCTCTAATAATTGAGCCCTGTTGACAACATCTGAATATAGAGAAAATTTATGAGAAATAAGTTATTGCCGAATCTCGGGTTTCAGACCTCTCAGAAACATCCGTGTCATACGTTCTTCATTCTCTACCAAATGAGGTGCAAACCTCGATAACTCCATTAACTTCGCCTCGTACTGGGACACCGTCATGTTATTTTGTTCCAGTGTAATAAACTCTACTTCCTTCATATGACGAATACTTTCAGGAAAGTAATTGTCATTGAACAGTTTTTGAAACATTTCCCAAGACATATTGAGTACGGCTAGCTGGGTACGCTTCACAGACTCCCACCAGTAGTCTGCCTCACCACAGAATATAAAGGTGGCGAATGGAACCTTCTATTCCTCTATATCCCAAGACATCAAATATCTTGGTAATTTGTTTAACCCACGTTTCTGCCTTGATCGGATCTGGCTTTCTCACAAATTCTGGTGGTGCCAACTCTTTGAACTACTTGACTGTGATAAGCAGTGCATTGCTATCATTTCCACCCGTATTTTGTACAAGAGTCTCCCTCGTCTGATTCTACATGAACTGCAAAAAGCTTATAAACATCCCATCATTCATTGTTTGTTCCATAGTGTTGTTTACAAGAAGAGTATTGCCTTCCTGTTGCACATTCTCCTGGTTTGTAATTAAAGGTGTCTCCACGATCTCATACACTCCATTGTTAACATTCTCAGCTGCCACTCTCAAATACTGCCACAAAACAAGGGTTAATTGTCGATGTCAGGATTTTTAGTTGTCCCTTTTCGTTACTTGTTTTTTGGTGTTCCTATTTTAGGTGAGATTTGTTTTAAAAAATAATTGAAAAAGGTCCGACATGTATAATGTCGACGATGGACTGTTAAGAGTCACCAGTTGGTTTTTTAACTGGTTGTACCAACACAACCGAGAAAAGGTTTTCATATTGACCTAGTGATATGACACTGCTAAACGAGTTTGTGAAACTGAGATTCATTAGGGTCCGGCGACTTGCTTATGTGGAGGGAAGGTGTTAGGCACCCCCCGACATCCGTGTTGCCACAGTGACCGCCACTTTTCAAGAGACTATTATATGAATGTGTGTGTGTGGGTCAATGTGCTGTTATTTGGAAGTAGTGCGAGGCCTCGTTCGTACCTATATACACAGGGATTGAATTTATGTAACAATTCAATTTTAAGCAAGATATAGCAGTGATATTTTAAAAGAGGTTTTTCAAACCCTTGTGCTCAATAGTAATTGAGGCCTTTTGATACTTCCATTTTATTCAATGTTCGTCTTGATTGTTTTTATTTTCGAGATACGAAGCATCTTCGAGAAAAATAATGTACAAAGCGATGCCGAACTCCTCATGGGCATGAAAACCATCTGAAGAAATCTGAACACCGTAAATAAATTTACTAGCTGCTTACAGCTGAAAAGGTCCATCACGAAAACCAAATCTAGATTCAGTAGACTGAATCTTTGATCACATGATTCCTAGGCTCACATGATGCCGCAATTGATATAAACGCAGTAAACAAGTATATATATATATATATATATATATATATATATATATATATATATATATATATATATATAAAAGTTGTAAATATATTTATACATACATGATCAACCACCACGAAGCACCTTCATTGGGGATCAGAAAATTTAAATAAAGTTGTAAAAGTGATCAACCGCCACGGAAGAAACTCCAGGCAAGACGAAATGTACAAAAAGCACTAAAAACGGTCAACCGCCACGAAGTAAACTCAGGCGGGATGAAATATATATATATATATATATATATATATATATATATATATATATATATATATATATATATATATATATAAAGTAGTTAAACGCACTAGACGTAAGTCTAGGCTCATCGAATAGAGTTCGACACACAATTCATATATATAAGTATATATATACAAAAGCAATTAAACGCTCCAGACATAAGTCTAGGCTCAATCGAGGCATAACTCGATAATGTTAGTTCATATAAGTATATATATATATATATATATATATATATATATATATATACAAAAGAAATAAAAGTCACGGACCGAAGTTCGGGCAAACACACGCAACATGACTCTCAACGTGAAGAATAGTGTGTGCAAAGATGAAGAGAAAGGCTTTAAAGTGTATAAAAGGCTTACAGTGGGCTGCCAAAGAAGACTTCTATAACTTGAAAAGGATGAACACTCGGCTCCCGCCGGTAAAGAGTAGCTATATGTGAGCTTACAAGTGTTTAAAATGAGAAATCACTCAGTTTAGAGTGTGTACAGAGCGAATTGGACACGGCTTCCTTGCCTTTTTTCTCTTCAAAATGGCCACCCCAAGCCCTCTATTTATAGAGGGGGGCTGCAGGTGTACCTGCGGCTGCCCGGGGTGCCCCGAGTTTTGCGGGTCCCGCCGTCTCGAAGTACATACACGCGTGCAATATGATGTCCGCTAGAACTTTCAGAACTTCAATTTGGGCATCCGACTGAGGTGTATAAGACCTATTTGTGGATCGTCGTTGTCGAGAGTTACGTAATGACATGGGATTAGAGGTTGTATGAAGTCAGGAAGATGGGACTATGCCCTCTGGTCTTCATGCTTCAAATTATATCTGTTACCCTGCGTAATAGTCACTCGGGATTGGACTTCCTTGGTTCTTGTGGGATATTGCTATGTAGAAATGTATGTCTGAAATGTTGAGACAGCATGATGTAGAGTCAAAGTGACAAGATGATGACTTTGCCCCTCACTGGGGTTATCCCAAGTTTAGGTTTATAAAGCAGACGTTGCTCAGGGTTATCTCTAAGATTGGACTGCTGCAAGTGTTGAAGGTCCTCAGTGTCATCTTTGAGGTGTGCATGTCTTCCCGGTGTTATTGTCGGGCCTTATACTGAGTGCCTCGGTGTAAGCGCTGAGGTTAAAGCTGATTGCATGCATTTCAAACAAGCATTTCCATGGTTATCTCCGAAACTTCAACTGCCTTCCTTGGGGTTATCTCCAAGGTTGGAATCTGCTACTCCCAGTATTGGGACTAACACAGAATATCTCAAGGTTATCTCCGGGATAAATTGGTCTTCTCTGGTGGAATTTCTAGTATTGGAACTGTAGGCCTCGGGGTTATCCCCGAGGTTGGAACTGATGCTCCCGGTGTGTGTTCCAGCGTTGAGACTGAGCTTCCGATAGTATCCGGACTGGATATGAGTTGCCTTCTACGGTTATCTTTGAAAGACGAATAGGATAAAGAATCCTAGACACTTGATATGCAACAAGATAAACATGATGGTATATGGAGCAACATGATGCAAGTGTATGATGCATATGTATGATGCATATGTTTTGTTGGATTGACTGCCAATAGTATATGTTGTCAGGGCTGCCCGACCTTCGTTGACGTGTGAACCATTGGTTGACCACGCGTTGTAACCCCCACCGGGGATCCATTTGATCCTCTGCTGACGTGTATATCAACGGATGAACTCCCTGTTGGGGATGAATGCCAAGGCTACTTGGCCTTTGTTGATGTGTGCATCAACTAATGTAATCATCGGATGGCTTCCGATGCGACGTTGGGTTTACCTGCCAATGGCTGAACTGACGTCAAGGTTGCTTAACCTTCGTTGACATGTGCCTCAATGGAAAATATGCGTTGTAACCCCCTCCAGGGATCTATTTATGGACAGATGACCATGCGTTGTGACCCCCACCGGGGATCTCTTGGATCATCGCTGATGTGTGTATCAGTGGAACATGCATTGTAACCCCCGCCGGGGATCTCCTGGATCATCGCTGATGTGTTTATCAGTGAAACATGTGTTGTAACCCCCGCCGGGGATCTCCTGGATCATCACTGATGTATATATCAACGGAACATGCGTTGTAACCCCTACCAGGGATCTCCTTGATGGAGATTAGGACAACGACCCTGAATTTATGGCATTGGACCTCTATACGATATTGTGGAATATAAGCTGTAGCAATGGGGACCATCAGTATAGTATACCCTATGCTCGGGTGAATACCAATGAATGATATGAAAGCCACAATCTGGCCCAGAAAAACCAGAATTTCAGGCTATTCCGCTCAATCGCGTAGCATTTTTTCCCTGATTTGGCCTTTTCAGCTTGTGAGAACTCCTTTGCAACTCGAACTGAACCAAGCCGGAGGGGTGGGACCCACATAGAGGTGCCACAGGTACACCTGCTACTGCCACAGATGGACCTGTGGCTAATCGTGGATATTAAACTCCTGCAGGTTGCTTTTATAAGTCATTTTCAAGTTGCGCTGTGAAGGAAATTCGAGAGCTCTTCTTCAGATCTGCTGAGTTCGGACGTCTTTTTGCAAATTCTGTCATTGTACAAGTGTTCTACACTGTCCTGGTAACATATGCATGTACTCTTTTCCAATTTTTATCCGTTGGAAAATGACTTATCACATGAAATGCATCTAAGCACACAACAATGATTATGTATGCTCAAATGACTTGATAAAAAATATTCAACATAGTAAATGTTAGTATTAAACCATGTTGAACATAATAATGTGAAAAAATTTAACTTTTACAACAGTCAAATTGGCACCTTTTTTTTGCTATTTCTTATCCTATTTGAGGACAAATGAGCAAAGGTGAAAAAGCAAAGTAATCCTGGTAATTAGGCTACCTTTATGGATTGATGACTTTTATTTTTTAATGCAAATAGTATTTATATGACTGTGGCCAGGTGTGCTACTGAATGGCCACCTAGTCATGCCTATGTGCATGTGGATAGTCCAATTTATAGATGAAACTATGGCAAAATTTTCCAAATTGTAGGCATTGAGTAGTCATATATTTTTAACTCTACTGTATATGTATGTTAAAATAATGCATGCATGCATGTTGTCATTAAATGCATTTTTAAAAACTCCAGGTTAGAAGATACCACACCCTTTCTGAGGTGATTTGGAGACTTTTTGTCCAGATATTATGGATCTGGATCAGCTGAGTAGTTCCCGTAGGACCACTTCTGGTTTACGGAGGAGGGCTTCTAAAGTGCCTCGATCCTGTTCTGTTAAACAACCTCGTCGATTAGTGGAGGAGGTGATATGTCTAATCAGGGTTGATATACCAGACGTCGAGGTAGAGGAGGAGGATGTTCCAGTTGCAGACCCCACTCCTGCTGCACATGTTCCCCGTAGGGACCTCCCGAGTATTCAGGTGGAAAACCCAGAGCTTATGGGTGATTTGAGTCGACATTCCTTGATGTATTTGCATGCTAACGAGGTATAAAGTTATATCTTAATCTTCTTTCTTTCCTACTGATGAGGAGTAAAGGATTCTGATGTCGATCTGTATTTTATGTAGGTTTCCAGCTTTACACAACCTTGAGGGAATTGGTTTAGCATTCACTCCATGTACTAGGCTCTACATCTTGACTATAGAGTGATTGTGCATGACTGGGGATTCGGGGCATTCTTTTCCATCCTTCCCCGCCGCTGTCCCTGAGGTTACCTCAGGGCACTGTCTGAGCGCTGGTTTCACCAGACTCAGTCTCTCCATTTACTAGACTGTGAGGTGATGATGACGCCGATGGATTGACGGTTTATCACAGGTATGGAGTTTGGAGGGGCGTCAGTGCCTTGCACGGTAGATATTACCCCTACTGCCGTTAGATCCTTGTTAAAAGTTCCGGTGGAGTCACTCAAGGGTAGGACTGTCCGTGCGGGTCCTTTGAGCGTAGATGCTATGCGTGGGCTGTTGAGTGAGCCCAGTCCAACTGATATCCGAGTCAGGGATCGCATTCTTCGGCATTTATTCCTGATGATCATTAGGGGCTGCTTCATAGCAGATAACTCTTATACGGTGTCGTTAGCTTTGATCAGCGCCACGTGACATGTGGACCATATTGGAGAGTATGATTGGGGCTCCAAACCTTTGCCTATTTCCTCAGGGGCATGTGTATGCGCTCGTAGGGCTTGACGGAGGCTTGGTTAGGATTTTACCCATTTCTGCTGGTAAGTATTTCTCTTATCATTTACCATGTACAGGTTAAGAGTGTTAACTGACAGTAGATGTTTGCCTTTGTGTTGGCAGTTTTGGGCCTATGAGAGGCTCTTATGTTTACGTCCTGTGAGTGTATTAGGGTTGGATATCTATTCACGAGGACGACGATGGCATCATTCCATACTGGCGGAGGTCCTTGTAGCTGAGGGTTTCACTCATTGTCGCCTACAGTTAGAGTTGTTGACAGCGGATGTCATCACATGGATTCCATATTCTGGGGAGCATTTGGCCATTGGATTTGAGGATGGGTACCCGACTGGTGTCGAGTACGTGATTTCCACCCGTAAGGTTCCTCTCTTCACAGATGGAGGATGGGAGTTCTATTTAGGAGAGCGTACTATTAGGAGCACCACAAGAGAGATCCATATACCGATCTTACCTCCTACCAGGCGTTATTGCCGGTGTCGCAATCACCCGTCATTGATATCCCATTGTTGGGTGTTGACGATTTTGCATTGTCAGATGGTCCTTGCACTCAGGATGTATTCCAACATTGGTGGATCCCTCGTACCATTGGAACCCAGACTTGTGCCACTCAGTTCATGGGGGATATGGTTCCAAGATCTGTGATGATGATGGATTGGCTAGCCTGTGTCCGAGATCTGACTCATGTGACACAGATTGACAGCTTGGCCCAGCGACTGGACCGGGCACATTTCTTTATCCAGCATTTGGTCAGAGATTCGGTAGAGGCAAATTCATTTGATCTTTTCAGCGTAGGAGCTGGCCCCTCAGATGACCCATTTGGCTTTGCCAGATCCTCCTTTGTATAGACTTAACATCCCTGTTGATAGAGATCCAGTGACTCAGGAGGAGTTACATCAGGTGGGCAGGATTGATGATGTAGATATTGACACCATTGTCTTCTTCTGATGTGTATTTTTGTTATCTCTTTTGATAGGCCTCTGTTAGCTATTGGGTGGCTATGCCCCATTCTCGCTATATCTTTTGATAGGCCGCTGTTAGTAGTAGGGCGTTTGTACCCCATTTCCCTGTGTTTTTAGTTGTACATAGATGATGTATATAGATGATGATGTATTTAGGAATGTATGTACTATCTTCTATTCCCTGCATCATATTGCCATCTATTATCTGTTATTGATGTATCATGTTATGCATATGTATGTATGTCCAGAGATATTCAGCATTGACCCCTGGATGGTATTATGATACAGCCCCCACGGATGTCTTCTTTGACAGTCAGCCGTATAGATCACACCCTGCCATTATTGGTGGCATCCCGTCTAAGATATTGGTATGATATCATGTCACCCCCAGATAGGGTGACCGTAGATCAGCTGTTGCAGCATACCATGACCCTTTTGATGTTTCAGGTTCCCACAGAATTTGTGGAGGGCATGCTGGAGCACTGGGTACCAAAGAGGCAGGTTTTTCGATTTGGGACCCAAGAGTTCACTCTGGCTTTGGAGGAGTATGCACGTTTGACGATGCTACCACTTGACAGACCTTACGTGCATATGGCTATTGGTGACATGAGCCGTCAGTTTGTGACATTCACCGGGTCGAGGCAGAGAGTTGTGCAGGATGAGATCACATCCGGCTACGTGATATCCCAGCATTTTCTGATTGATAGATTTGGCTATGAGGACAGTTATGCTTGATATTCTGGGATTTCACCATACCAGAGGACCAGTGGCATTTGGCCAGAGTGGATGCATTGATGCTTTGTGTATTATCATACGTGTACATGCCACGATACATGGATGAGTTAGACATCGGCGTTATTATGGCAGTGAGATCTCTCAGGGAGGGTCGCACCATTATTCCGATGATCATGGTAGAGACACTGAGGTCGGCCACATTTTGCAGTACTTACCCTACAGGGGTATTCACAGGCAGTTCGGTCATGCTGTACGTGTGGTTTATGTCACACTTGAGACCGATTGGCACATTTAGACGACACAGGTATTGTTTTACCCATGAGATAGCTATGTCGTATTCCTTCCAGCTAACGAAGTGTACAGATCCTGCATCTTGGTCCATTTTCTTAGCCGGGATTGTAGATCCATTTGATATCTTGTTTTGTTCAGGGCTCAGTTAGCCGTACAGTTTCATCACTCATGCTCCGGGCATAGATTATCTCCTTCTGGCTGGTTTGAGGGGCTTGACTACCTACCCCCCACTGGCCATGATGTCAAAGTTTGACCAGTTTCAGGACTTTTATCCTTTTGATGGGGCATTAAGCCAGCGCTTAGCTTCTCGCTATCTATCAGCAGAGGACCGATCTCGTGTGTATGCTTGTTGGGATCAGCGTGATACAGCTACTTTTTCTATTAGTCATCCGGGTTATTCGGTAGAGTATTCTGCATGGATGGAGACAGAGATTTCATTGGCTGTGGTAGTATCCACAGTGCTGAGCATTGCTTCAGATGGTGGAGAGCCCATGGAGGACATTGATTATCCCATCGAGGAGGAGCCATTTACTGGGTTGCCAGCAGCTCTCTTAGATTCTCTCAGTACTAGTATTGTTGTGATCCATCATTCAGCATAATACTTTGTGCAAAGTCTTCATTTTATGACCTTTGAGAGAGGTCAGGCTAGAGCCCTGATGTTGACAGCTCTTGATGGGAGAGATGCATCTCTGTTAAGGAGAGACGAGGCATTAGCTCATAGAGATGTCGATGTTGTTGAGCGGGATGAGGCCAGATCAGCCAGAGATGTAGTGATTGTCAAGCGGGATGCTACCATATCTACCAAGGATGTAGTCGTCACTGATAGTACTACAGTGAGATCCCTTACCATTGGCATGCTTGTCGAGATGAGTGCATATATTGATGAGCATCGCGTCACCATGCAGATGGCCTCGGACTTGCTTGCCCGTGTGGATATCCTTGTACAGGAGACCACAACGTTACCTCCTTCTTCTGAGAGAGATGATATGTTAGATCTACTAGCTCGTATGCATACCGATATGTAGATAGCCTTGTATTTTCCTGCACGGACTAGCTTAGCCATTTTGTCACATATAGTTTACATTGTGTATATCAAACAATATTATATATAGCAGGGAAATATATATTTTTGATCACTTCCCTTTTAGATATGCTTGAATACTTGCTTGATATTTGTCTGCTTCTTCAGGGCTTGGGATCTTGATGTATTCTGAATTCCTCCTTGTTGGATGGACATTGAGTTGTCTCTAGATATTTCAAAATGGATCATGGATCTATGTGTATCCCTACCATCTTTGGTGTCTTGGGACTGGTTTCTATATGGAAATGTGGAGAGGAGTGTGGCTTTCCTCTTTGAGATTGACCGCACCACAGATGGTCGCCTGTACTCCTATTTAGGAGGAGCCTAGTTAATTTCATCTCTTATGGATTGGTGTTGATCTTCAAGGAACAACCGCAACTTAAATGGTCACCGAGTCTCCTATTTAGCAGGAGGTCAGGTAATTCCATCCCTTTGCTTTGAAGCCAATGAAATATGGTGGATTGAAGTTCGATCCCAGTACCGTTGACAAGTATTTGTGTTTTGGTAGAGGGTTAGACCGAACCATAAATGGCTGCCTATGTACTCCTGTTGAAGAGGAGATCAGGTCTGCGTAGTTCGAACCTAGTGTAAGAAGTTCAACGCTGTTTATGGCAGAAAGGGTGTAGGAATATTTTCGTTGTTTTTATTTTTGTAATGAGAAGGGTGTAGAAGTGTTTTTGTTTTATTGCGACCGAGCCATATAAAATATGGTTGCCTACGTACTCTCGTGTATCAAGGATATCAGGTCGACGTAGTTCGCCCCTCAGGACGAGTTGAAAAGCTTGATCCCATGTGCAGGTCAGACTGCGGGGAAGAAAGTTTAATCCTAGGTTAAGGATAAACTGCAAGTGTGAAAAGTTTGATCCCATGTTTGGGGGGACAAACTGTAAATATGAGAGGTTCAATCCATAGTGGGATGACCAAAATTGTAAGAGCGTAGTGAAGCCAGGCTGCTGGCTTAAAGAGTATGTTTCCCTTAGGGGTAAAGCGTGGAAAAGAGTTGTATGTGGTAAAGGGTTAAAGAACCGGAATGACTGGTGATCTGATGATCCAACACCAGGATGCTTGCTTGATGGTAACTTCAGATATAGTACCGTTTCACAGTGTCCGAGTTGATGAGTTGTGGAAATTCATCGCCATCCATTTCCTGCAATCTGAGAGCACCTCCTGTCAATACTTCCTTAACAATAAACGGGCCTTCCTAGTTAGGGGCGAATTTTCCCTTAGACTGATCTTGATTGTCGATGATCTTCTTAAAAACCAAGTCATGTTATTTAAACTGCCATAGCCAGACTTTTCTGTTATAGGATCTGGCAATCCTTTGTTGATATAACTGACCATAGAAGATAGTCGTGGTTCGCCTTTCATCTATTAGAGATAATTGGTGATACCTGTCTTGTACCCATTGGTCTTCATCCAGCTGAGCGTCTATCAACACTATGAGGGATTCCATTTCTACTTCTATGGGGAGTACTGCTTCCATCCCATAGGTTAATGCATAGGGGGTTTCCTTAACTGAAGTGTGCATTAACATTTTATAGGCTAACAAAGCAATAGGCAATAGGTTAAGCCATCCTTTGTGGTTGGCAGACATCTTTTGCATGATCTTCTTGATGTTTTTGTTAGCCGCTTCAACAACATCATTCATCTTTGGACGGTAGATGACGGAGTTAAGGTGTTTGATGTGGAATTTACTGCATAACTCCTCCATCATTTTGTTGTTGAGGTTCTTAGCATTGTCTGATACAATTACCTCTGGTTGTCCATATCGACAAATGACATTGTTTCTGATGAAAGCAATGATAACTTCTTTGGTGACCCTGGGGAAGGAGGCTGCTTCTACCCACTTGGTAAAGTAGTCGATCATAGTGAAGATAAAGCGATGTCCATTGCTGGCTTTAGGCTCAATGGGCCCGATCACGTCCATTCCCCATATTGAGAAGGGCCAAGGTGAACTCATATTGTGGAGCTCCTGTGGAGGGGCGTGGATAGTATTCCAATGAATTTGGCACTGATAACATCTCTTGACGTGGTCATTGCAGTCAGCCTTAAGAGAGAACCGGTAATGTCCTGTTCTGAGGATCTTCTTTCTAAGTAAAGGGCCACTCATGTGTGGGACACATACTCCACCATGGATATCATTCATGACTCTCTGAGCTTGATCCTTATCCAGGCATCTGAGGAGACCTAGTCCTGCATCTCTCTTGTATAGTGCATCTCCGCTCAGATAAAATTTCATAGCTAGTCGATAAATCCACCTTTGCTCAGTCAGGCTCGCCTCAGCGGGTGGAGATCCATCTCGCAAGTACTCTTTGATATGCTGATACCAAGGATGTATGTTGGAAGGGAGGTAGCTCATCTGATACTTCTCCAACATAGTTCCCATAGGTTGGTGCCTTTTGCAGGGCTAATGTGACACTTGGCATGTGTTCCTTATCAGGTATGTGAATCAAGGAGGCCAAAGTTTCTAATGCGTCTGCGAAGTCATTCCTATTACGAGGAATGTGTAGAAAGGAGATCTCTTCGAACTCCGAAGCCATCTGTAGAACTTTCCGATGGTAAGGTAGCAAATGTAGCTCTTTGGTTTGATAGATTCCCATGGATTGTTTGATTACCAATTCTGAATTCCCAAAGACAGTTAACCGCCTGATGCCCATTGAACGGGCAAGTTTTAGCTCCATGATACAACCTTCATACTCAGTTGTGTTCTTGGTGCTGCTAAACTGCAATTTGACGACGACGAGATACTGCTCCCCCGTACCGGCTACTAGAACTGCTCTAGCTCTAGAACCTTCCATATTAATAGCTCTATCGAAATACATGTTCCATGTTTTGCGTGTATCGTACTGATGGTGTTGCTAAAGTGTCATTACCCCTTCATCGGGAAAATATGTTTCCAAGGGTTTGAAATCCCGTGAAGGTGCGGCGGCCAGTTGATCTACAATTTCTTAACCTTTAATGGACTTTTGCGTCACGTAAACAATGTCAAATTGTTGAAGAATCAACTGCCACCTGGAAAATCAACAATTCAGTATGGGCTTACTAAACATATACTTGAGAGGATCCACGTGGGATATGAGATGGGTTGTGTGCCCATGGAGGTAATGTTGTAACTGTAAGACCCCAACTTATTAATGAATAAAATCAAATTTTCTCTAAATATTATTGTGAATAATAAGGGGTTAATTTGATATAATACTTTGGTTATGGGTGAAATGTGCAAATTTTGCAAAATAAGCAAGTGGTTATAAAATATTTATTTTTGGTCGGTAAATATTCGGTTGGTCGTGGAATATTCTTGCTGTCGGGGAATATTCGTACGACGACGCAGCCTTGTGTGGGCCCCATAACGGAAAGCGATTGGATGAAAAAAACGACAAGTATATGTTGTTTATAAATAACGGCGTAGTTGTTACCGTTAATACTGTTGGAATACCCGGTGGTTAAAATACAGTAGCACACGGTATTGCACCAATTATTGATTCTTACGTAAGAAGGCACTACTCAATAATTGTTACAGTAATTATTATTCAATATTTTATTTTATTGATTCAATAATTGTTGCGTTGATATTTTATATTATTGTTGTTTCAATAATTGTTGCTGCACAGTATTTTCATTTATCAGATCAATAATTCATATTATTTGAATAATATTATTAGATAACATTATTGGCAATGTCTAGAAAGTTCTGTCTAAGGAGAGGTTTGGTCATCTAATTGCGCGCCAGTAAGGAGAAATCCTTATTGGAAAGCCCCCTCTTTCCTGGGAACGGCCTGGTTGTCATAAATGTGATTCTGTAATATTATTTGTAAATAATTAATTATTGATTCATATGATAAGGAAATATTTATTTTTGTGGATATAAATGAGGGATATATTTTTGTGGTTAAAAATGAAGGAGTTAATGTTGAGGTTTTTATCAGTATTTTTGTCGGAATGGAGGTATTAAAAATCAGGGTTTTTGAGATATTTTGCGGGAGTTATAATTTTTAATCCGACCGTTGGATCGTGGTAATTTTTGGATATGTTATACATATATAAGTTGAGTATATGTCCACAAATTTTGAACCGTTAAAAATGAACGTATGATTTATTATGAATTTTACGAGATGACTGGTTCAGAAATTGTTGAATTTTCGGAGTTAATCATTTTGGTAGAAAATTCTAGAATTGGTGGGCCCCACTCTTGGTTGGTGAAGAAATGTGCTGAGATTTTTATTCAAATGTGGTGGGTGGGAATAGTAGCAGGTAAAGCCATCAGGTTGCAGGTTAAGTCTGCTTCGGCGTGCTAACATTTTCCTATAAATAGAGGGCTAAGTTAGAATTGAAAATCACACCAGAAACAAGTTTTCTCTCTTTCTCTCTCTAGATTATTGAGTGTATTTTGTGAGTATTTAGATACTTTGAGAGTTTCTATTCATCAGAGCAAGTGTCTTTCAGCCTTATACCGGTATTCCGACCAGAAGTACTGTCTGTACGAGGTAAGGGATGCTATTTTATTCAAAAATGATATTATTTCTTCAATATCATTATGCCGAAATATTGGTTGGAAATTTTTATCAAATTTGGAACTTTTCACGTCGGGGTTACTATTCATGAGTTACTATTCACGAGTTACTATTCACGAGTTACTATTCACCGAAAAATAAAATTTCTTCTTTTCGCCCAAAATATCTATTCTGGGTACTAGCTTTGATTGTATCCATGTTTTGATCATTCTTGAATTCTACTTCACTATGAATAATTATAAGGTATTTTTGGACATGAATAAATCGAAATACGAATCCTTAATATTGTTATTTTGTTTCACTGGATTCGTTTTCTTTAAGATATTTTTCATCATCCTCAGTCCTAAATGATGATATTACTGAATATCTTTGGCCGTAGTGCAAAGATGAATGATTCACTGATGAATATCTTTGGCCCGTAGTGCAAAGATGAACAGGTGTTGAGATGAACATGACCGACTGGTGATACAAATGAATATCTTTGGCCTGTAGTGCAAAGATGAATATTTGATTAAAGATGGTTATTGATTGTTGTTACAGGGATAAAATATTGATGATGGACTTTTAAATCTTAGAAGATAGTAGAACTCATTCTCTACTTGACTCTTCTAATGGTTTGTTGTTTCCGCTGCAGTTATTGATTTAAAACTTGTTGTCTATTGTATTCTATTAGATTTTTCCCTGTTGAAGACTAACGATAATTTGTTCTGTATTATCTTAGTCATAATGTTCTTTACTGGGCTAGTTGAGCTCACCCTTTTCCTTTTTGTTCCATTTTTCTCAGGAGGCGAGAATGTAGCGAGTACTAGTCGGGGTATGGAATGATGGTTCTAGAAGTTACTTTAGTAGTCCTCACTATTTTTGTGAAATAATGTATCAATAATTGTAATGAGGGCTTATTTGAGTGTGGATATTGTCTAAATGACAATATTTGTATTTAAACTCACAGTTCTTGTGTTGTAATAATAAAGATGTAGTTGTTTCTGTACCATGTATTTTGGCGACTCAGAATGGGTGTTGTATACCTATTTTGGGGGCGTCACAGTTGGTATCAGAGCTTGGGGATATGATCTCTGGCAGAGATCGGAGAATAGAACTAGGAGGGGAGAGACGAATCCTTCGCTAGTGTGTCCTACCTAAGCTTATTTATTGGTCAGTCATAATATAGGGGTATTATGTGATTTGTTAATTTATTTAATTAACCCTTGTTTTATGGCAGTATTTGAGAATGTCGACTGAGAATGTTAATAGTGGAGTAAATGAGACCGTGGAGACACCGGTGCTTACCAACGAGGAGAACGTGCAACAGGCTGGCAATGTTCCTCCTGTGAACAACACCAATGAGCAGATGATGAACGATGGAATGTTTAGAAGTTTTTTGCAATTCATGCAAAACCAGACAAGGGAGACTCGTGTTCAAAATACAGGAGGAAATGATAGCAATTCACGGTTTGTCACAGCCAAACAGTTCAAAGAATTGGGACCACCAGAATTTAAGGGAAAGCCGGATCCGATCATGGCGGAAACGTGGGTCAAACAAATTACCAAGATATTCGATGTCTTGGGATGCACGGAGGAACAGAAGGTTCCATTCGCCACCTTTATGTTCCGTGGCGAGGCAGATTACTGGTGGGAGTCTGTGAAGCGTACCCATCCAACCGCACTCAGCATGTCTTGGGAGACATTTCAAAAACTGTTCAATGACAAGTACTTTCCTGAAAGTATTCGTCATATGAAGGAGGTAGAGTTTATTAGACTAGAGCAGAATAATATGACGGTATCTCAGTACGAGGCAAAGTTTGCAGAGTTGTCCAGGTTTGCACCTCATTTGGTGGAGAATGAGGAACGTATGACGAGGATGTTTCTGAGAGGTTTGAAACCCGGCATACGTCAATATCTCATTTCTCATAAATTTTCTCTCTATTCAGATGTTGTCAACAGGGCTCAATTATTAGAGTGAGATAACGAGTACGGTCAACTGAGGGATCACAACCAGGATCATATCGGTGACAGCAGTCATCAGAACAATGATAACCAGCGGAGAAAGAAAAATACAGACAAGAACGGCAACCACTCTGGTGGTAATCGTGGCTATGAAAATAGAAGAAGCGAGTCGGGAGGAGATTTTAAAAAGAGGAGATTCAACAATGACAATACGAAGACGTCAGCACCAACAGCAATTGGTTCCAAGGGAGGAGAACGACCACCGGTTATATGCTATAAGTGCGGAAAAGAAGGACATATCAGCCCAAACTGCCCACAACAGTTTAAGGTATGTTATAATTGTGGAAAGGAAGGACATATCGCTCGAGATTGCACTGTAGCAAAACCAAGTCCAGCGGGGATGGTGACTCAAAAAGCTGTCCCAGAAAAGATAAAGTCAACGGTTCCTGGAAGAGCGTTTGTCGTGACTGGTCAACATACGAGGAACCCAAACGAGGTGATCACGGGTAAGCTAATCATAAATTCATGCGAAGTTTATACCTTATTAGATACCGGTTCTACCCATTCTTTTATCTCTCCTGCTTGTGCTCAACGTTTAAACTTGACTCCGGAGAAGTTAGACTTTGATTTATCTGTGGAGACTCCGTTAGGAGAAACTTTCATCACATCCACTGTTTATAAATCTTGTGTGATCCAAGTTGGTACCATCACCTTACCTGTTGACCTTATCTCTTTAAAGATACTTGCTTTTGATGTGATTTTAGGGATTGATTGGCTAACTACTCATCATGCCAAAATTGATTGTTTTCGTAAGGTTGTTAGTTTTCATATTCCTAACCAACCTGTTGTACGAATTCAAACAACTAAGCCATTAAAATCAATCACTGTTATATCAAGCCATAAAGCCATTCGTTTATTAAAAAACGGATGTCAAGCTTTCTTAGCCCATGTTATGGATTTGAATAAAGACACGTCAAATTTGAATAATATTCCTGTTGTTATTGACTTTCCTGACGTATTTCCTGAAGAACTTCCCGGTCTACCCCCGGAACGAGAAATTGAATTCTTTATTGACCTTGAACCCGGTACAAAGCCCATTTCTAAAACCCCATATCGAATGGCTCCTATTGAACTTCAGGAGTTAAAAGTCCAACTACAGGAGTTGTTGGACATCGGTTTTATTCGTCCTAGTACGTCTCCTTGGGGTGCTCCTGTTTTATTCGTAAAGAAGAAAGACGGGAGTATGCGACTTTGTATTGACTATCGAGAATTGAACCATGTCACCATCAAGAATAGGTATCCGCTACCTCGCATTGATGACCTGTTTGACCAGTTGCAAGGAGCACAATTCTTTTCAAAGATCGATCTTCGTTCTGGATATCATCAGCTGAAGATTAAAACTGAGGATATTCCAAAGACTGCCTTCAGAACTCGGTACGGGCATTATGAATTCTTAGTAATGTCTTTTGGATTGACTAATGCTCCTGCTGCCTTCATGGATATGATGAACCGTGTATTCAAAGAATATTTGGATCAGTTCGTTGTTGTCTTTATTGATGACATCCTCATCTATTCCAAAAGCCGTGAAGATCATGAGCGCCATTTGAAGCTGGTACTGCAAAGGCTTCGTGAAAACAAGCTATATGCCAAACTGAAGAAATGCGAGTTCTGGCTTGAGGAAGTAGCATTCCTTGGGCACGTGGTGTCAAAACATGGAGTATCTGTCGACCCGGCGAAGATTGAAGCCATACAAAGTTGGGAGCAACCGAAGTCGGTAACCGAAGTACGTAGCTTTCTGGGCTTAGCTGGTTATTATCGGAGATTTGTGGAAGGATTTTCTCGAATTGCTACTCCGTTAACTCAGCTGACTCGGAAAGATACAAAATTCGTATGGAGTGAGGAATGCGAGAAGAGTTTCCAAGAACTCAAGAGGAGACTCATTTCGGCACCTGTTTTTACAATACCATCTGGTTCGGATGGATTTGTTATCTACAGCGATGCTTCAGGCAAAGGGTTAGGATGTGTTCTCATGCAACATGGGAAAGTCATAGCCTATGCCTCACGACAACTCAAAGAATATGAGAGGAATTATCCTACTCATGATTTGGAGTTGGCAGCAGTAGTTTTCGCGTTGAAGATCTGGATACACTACCTGTATGGGGAGAAAGTGGAGATCTATACAGATCATAAAAGCCTTAAATATTTCTTCACCCAAAAGGAACTCAACATGCGGCAACGACGTTGGCTTGAGCTGTTGAAAGATTACGATCATACCATCCAATACCATCCTGGAAAAGCAAACGTAGTAGCTGACGCATTGAGTAGAAGATCATATGCGGGTACGAGTGCAATGTTTTTAACACAAAGGCCCATTTTGTATGACTTGCAAAGGATGGAGATAGAGATGAAGGCTCCAAGTACCCACATGATGATATCAAATATACGAGTAGAACCGACTTTAATCGATAAAGTTAAAGCTGCTCAAGCTACGGATATAGAGCTGATGCGTAAGAAGAAGAAAGTGCAAGAAGGTGCTATTCCAGAAGCAAGAATCGATGAAGAAGGAATACTTCGAGTCAACTCCAGACTTTGTGTTCCTAACGATTTTGACTTGAAGCATAGAATAATGATGGAGGCACACAACACACCGTTTGCAATCCATCCTGGGAGTACCAAAATGTATCACGATCTTCGACATACATTTTGGTGGAGCAATATGAAAAGAGAGATCGCGGAGTTTATCTCGAGATGTTTAACTTGTCAACGTGTAAAAGCGGAGCATCAAGTACCAAAGGGTCCATTGCAACCACTTGAGATTCCGAAATGGAAGTGGGAACACATTACCATGGATTTCGTTACGGGTCTTCCCACGGTTTCTCAAGGCATAAATGCTATTTGGGTTATTGTTGATAGATTAACCAAGTCTGCTCATTTCTTGCCGATACGGGAGACTTATTCCCTTGAACGTCTTGCTCGTATATACGTAGATGAGATTGTGAGACTGCATGGCATGCCAGTATCCATAGTTTCGGATCGTGACCCAAGATTCACTTCAAGATTTTGGGTTAGCTTGCAGAAAGCTATGGGCACGGATTTACGATTCAGTTCAGCATACCATCCTCAAACGGATGGACAATCAGAGAGGACTATTCAAACTCTTGAAGATCTATTAAGACTTTGTGTCTTAGATCTCAAAGGGAGTTGGGATAAGTACCTACCATTGGTGGAATTCTCCTACAACAACAGTTATCAGGCGAGCATAGGTATGGCTCCATTTGAGGCTTTGTATGGAAGAAAATGTCGTTCTCCAGTATGCTGGGACGAGGTGGGTGAAGCAACATTGTTGGGACCAGAATTGGTACGCATTACTACAGAGAAGATCCAAACGATTCGACAACGTATACAAACGGCACAGGATCGACAAAAGAGTTATGCGGATCTTCATCGGAAGGACGTGGAATTTAATATTGGGGATCATGTATTGTTACGTGTTGCACCATGGAAGGGAGTTACAAGATTTGGGAAGAGAGGAAAGCTCAATCCAAGATTTGTTGGTCCATTTGAGATTCTTGAGCGAATAGGAAATGTGGCATATAGACTCGCATTACCTCCAAGCATGTCTCGTGTTCATAATGTTTTTCACATATCTATGCTTCGTAAATATGTTAAAGACCCGAACCACATTATTGAGTTAGAACCAGACAAGATAGCTGAAGATTTAACGTACGAGGAGGTACCTATTAAGATCTTGGATAGGAAAGAGCATGTCCTACGCACGAAGGTTATACCACAAGTTAAGGTTTTGTGGAGAAACCATGCTATTGAAGAAATGACCTGGGAGTTGGAATCAGAAATGAAAGCGAGGTATCCTCACCTTTTTGAAACATCAGGTACGTACGTCAATTTCGAGGACGAAATTTCATAAGGAGGGGAGGTTGTAAGACCCCAACTTATTAATGAATAAAATCAAATTTTTTCTAAATATTATTGTGAATAATAAGGGGTTAATTTGATATAATACTTTGGTTATGGGTGAAATGTGCAAATTTTGCAAAATAAGCAAGTGGTTATAAAATATTTATTTTTGGTCGGTAAATATTCGGTTGGTCGTGGAATATTCTTGCTGTCGGAGAATATTCGTACGACGACGCAGCCTTGTGTGGGCCCCATAACGGAAAGCGATTGGATGAAGAAAACGACAAGTATAGGTTGTTTATAAATAACGGCGTAGTTGTTACCGTTAATACTGTTGGAATACCCGGTGGTTAAAATACAGTAGCACACGGTATTGCACCAATTATTGATTCTTACGTAAGAAGGCACTACTCAATAATTGTTACAGTAGTTATTATTCAATATTTTATTTTATTGATTCAATAATTGCTGCGTTGATATTTTATATTATTGTTGTTTCAAATATTGTTGCTGCACAGTATTTTCATTTATCAGATCAATAATTCATATTATTTGAATAATATTATTAGATAACATTATTGGCAATGTCTAGAAAGTTCTGTCTAAGGAGAGGTTTGGTCATCTAATTGCGCGCCAGTAAGGAGAAATCCTTATTGGAAAGCCCCCTCTTTCCTGGGAACGGCCTGGTTGTCATAAATGTGATTCTGTAATATTATTTGTAAATAATTAATTATTGATTCATATGATAAGGAAATATTTATTTTTGTGGATATAAATGAGGGATATATTTTTGTGGTTAAAAATGAAGGAGTTAATGTTGAGGTTTTTATCAGTATTTTTGTCGGAATGGAGGTATTAAAAATCAGGGTTTTTGAGATATTTTGCGGGAGTTATAATTTTTAATCCGACCGTTGGATCGTGGTAATTTTTGGATATGTTATACATATATAAGTTGAGTATATGTCCACAAATTTTGAACCGTTAAAAATGAACGTATGATTTATTATGAATTTTACGAGATGACTGGTTCAGAAATTGTTGAATTTTCGGAGTTAATCATTTTGGTAGAAAATTCTAGAATTGGTGGGCCCCACTCTTGGTTGGTGAAGAAATGTGCTGAGATTTTTATTCAAATGTGGTGGGTGGGAATAGTAGCAGGTAAAGCCATCAGGTTGCAGGTTAAGTCTGCTTCGGCGTGCTAACATTTTCCTATAAATAGAGGGCTAAGTTAGAATTGAAAATCACACCAGAAACAAGTTTTCTCTCTTTCTCTCTCTAGATTATTGAGTGTATTTTGTGAGTATTTAGATACTTTGAGAGTTTCTATTCATCAGAGCAAGTGTCTTTCAGCCTTATACCGGTATTCCGACCAGAAGTACTGTCTGTACGAGGTAAGGGATGCTATTTTATTCAAAAATGATATTATTTCTTCAATATCATTATGCCGAAATATTGGTTGGAAATTTTTATCAAATTTGGAACTTTTCACGTCGGGGTTACTATTCATGAGTTACTATTCACGAGTTACTATTCACGAGTTACTATTCACCGAAAAATAAAATTTCTTCTTTTCGCCCAAAATATCTATTCTGGGTACTAGCTTTGATTGTATCCATGTTTTGATCATTCTTGAATTCTACTTCACTATGAATAATTATAAGGTATTTTTGGACATGAATAAATCGAAATACGAATCCTTAATATTGTTATTTTGTTTCACTGGATTCGTTTTCTTTAAGATATTTTTCATCATCCTCAGTCCTAAATGATGATATTACTGAATATCTTTGGCCGTAGTGCAAAGATGAATGATTCACTGATGAATATCTTTGGCCCGTAGTGCAAAGATGAACAGGTGTTGAGATGAACATGACCGACTGGTGATACAAATGAATATCTTTGGCCTGTAGTGCAAAGATGAATATTTGATTAAAGATGGTTATTGATTGTTGTTACAGGGATAAAATATTGATGATGGACTTTTAAATCTTAGAAGATAGTAGAACTCATTCTCTACTTGACTCTTCTAATGGTTTGCTGTTTCCGCTGCAGTTATTGATTTAAAACTTGTTGTCTATTGTATTCTATTAGATTTTTCCCTGTTGAAGACTAACGATAATTTGTTCTGTATTATCTTAGTCATAATGTTCTTTACTGGGCTAGTTGAGCTCACCCTTTTCCTTTTTGTTCCATTTTTCTCAGGAGGCGAGAATGTAGCGAGTACTAGTCGGGGTATGGAATGATGGTTCTAGAAGTTACTTTAGTAGTCCTCACTATTTTTGTGAAATAATGTATCAATAATTGTAATGAGGGCTTATTTGAGTGTGGATATTGTCTAAATGACAATATTTGTATTTAAACTCACAGTTCTTGTGTTGTAATAATAAAGATGTAGTTGTTTCTGTACCATGTATTTTGGCGACTCAGAATGGGTGTTGTATACCTATTTTGGGGGCGTCACAGTAACCTCATAGCATCCCATGCTAAAGCACAACAAGTCTTCTCAATCAGAGTGTACTTGTGTTCACTGCTGCTGAATCTTTTGCTGAGGTAATAGATAGCTCGTTCTCGGCTTCTATCGTCTTTCTAACCCAACATGCAGCCCATGGCATTGTCACTTATGGATAGGTACTTGAACAGGGGGAACATCATCCCTGGATGGTACCAAAATAGGAGCTTTGACTAGCCGCTCTTTGATGGTAAGGAAGGCCTTCTGGCACTCATCATTCCATTTCATGGAGGAGTTCTTCCTCAACAGCTTGAAGATAGGCTCACAGGTTGTTGTGAGTTGAGAAATAAACCTACTAATGAAGTTTACACTTCCCAAACATCCCCGTATTTCCTTCTCTGTCTGAGGAATGGGCATTTCTGTGAACGCCTGGATTTTGGTGGGATCCAGCTCAATCCCTTTATGGCTAACTAGGAATCCTAGCAACTTAACTAATTTAACGCCAAAGGAGCACTTGGCTGGATTCAACTTCAAGTTGTACTTACGCAACTTGTTGAAAAGCTTTTTGAGATGGTCTAAGTGGTTTTCCTCCATTCAGGATTTGACAATGATGTCATCCATGCAGATCTCTATATCTTTGTGCATTAAATCATGGAAAAGAGCCATCATAGCTCTCTAATAGGTAGCTCCGACATTGATGAGGCCAAAAGACAACCGTCTATAGCAAAAGGTTCCCCAATACGTTATGAAAGCAGTTTTCTCACGATCCTCCTCAGTAACCATGATCTGATGGTACCCCGCAAAGCAATCAGCGAAGGAGTACATGCCGTATTAAGAAGTATTGTCGATGAGAATGTGGATAAATGGCACGGGAAAGCTATCTTTAAGGAAAGCTTTATTCAGATCCCGATAATCCACGCAAACTCGCACCTTTCCTCCAGGCTTAGGCATGGGAACGATGTTGGATATCCATTCAGGATATGTGGATACCATGATAATATCAGCTTGAAATTGTTTCACAATTTCTTCTTTCACCTTTAAGCTCCACTCAGGTTTCAATCGCCTGAGTTTCTGCTCGACTGGCTTGAATCCCTCCTTGATGGGAAGGCGATGAAGGACAATGTCAGTGGACAAAACCACCATGTCTTCATGAGACCATGCAAACACATCCTGGAATTGGGTTAATAGTGTAACCATGTCATTCCTCTGGTTTGGGGTAAGGTCTGAACCAATCTGGATTAACTTAGGGTTTTCTATGGTTCCGAGATTGAAGGAGGTGGTTTGATCAAGGTTGGGTTTAGGTTTGTCTTCGACCCATTCTTTGATATCTAGAGGCACCTCAATGTCATCTTGTATTTCCATCAAGTCGGAGTTCAACTTTTCATCAAAGTTACAATCTTTGTGGAGAAGATGCATCTTATCAGCAAGTACAGACACATCTAAGTTCAGAGTCCTGAAACAAAATATGCTTTCACTTAATATATATGAAACTGTTTAATCATACAAAGTGTTAGCATGTACGGACAAAACAACTGTTAATATTGTACAGAAAAGTAAGCAGTTATGATATCTACAGGGCAGAAAGAAGTCATGCCCATTTTACCCTTGTCGACCAATGCAAGAAGTGTTGCTCCAATTGGCAAGGGCAAAGTCCTGGTGGACTGCAGTGATGGAGGGGCTGTTATCATCCTCCTTCTCTCGAATGATGACCATCACATCTGGGCAATCATCGTCTAGGGTGTATCTATTTGTATGTTAATCATGGACAATGATGCGTATGCCTAACATCATTCAGACGATGTCTTGTTTAATTCTCCATTCGTCTTCTTCCACCTTGGGATCTGGAACAAAGATTTCCTTCTCCTTTACCGGTATCTGCTTAGGAAATAACATAGCCATTATGTTGGCTGGCACCTTTACTAGAGATGGTGAGGACTCTGGATTTGCAGGTGGAGATAATCGCCATGTGGATGACGTGGAAGGAATCTGCTTATGCTTATGTGGATTCCTGTAACTGGAACTGGCAGAATAACCTAGTCTGGCTGTCCCAGTTTGACTGGACACTTGGATCGGGTGCTTAATACCCTGATGCTCTTTACCCAGCCCTTGTCCCGGCTGGTGTCCTAATGACATCATTTCTTGAATAGCTGCCATAACTTCGGCAGAAATCTTGGGTACGGCAAATGGTGTCCCAATAGAGTGGTATTGAATGTTGCTTACTTCCAAAGCGTGGATACTGACCGGCTCAACATCGGAATTGAAACTGATGAGTGGCATGCCACTATGTTGAGGACATTCCGGTTCAGCGTTGACTGTGACTAGGTTATTGTTGATAATGTATTTAAGTTGCTGATGAAGAGTGGAGGGGACTGCCCAGGCCATATGAATCCATGGTCTCCCTAGAAGCAGGTTGTATCCTGTATCTATTTTGAGCACGTTAAAAGATACACAAAATGTATGTGGACAAATCTCAATTAGCAGCTCAATCTTTCTGACTGAATTCTGGCGGGATCCATCAAAAACTTTGATGATTGTATGGCTACTTCGGATTCGCTTGAGATTGACATTCATCTTTAGCAATGTAGCACAGGGACATATATTCAAAGACGAACCTCCATCTACCAAGACTCCAGCTAATATGTATCTATAGGACAAAACCGTAATGTGTAACGGTTTGCAATGACCGGTCCCTTCGGACGGTATGTCATCATCAGTGAAAGAGATCACATTGTTGTTGAAAATGTGATCAACCAGATGTTAAAATTTTTTCACATCCACTGATTTTGGCAAGTAGGCTTCTTCTAAAACCTTTAGTAGAATCTTCATGTGATCTTCGGAAGTTAAAACCAAGTCTAATATTGAAATTTGATGTGGAGTTTCTCTTAAGCTTAAAACCACCTTGGCTTCATTATGACCCATAGCACGGAGGAATTTTTCAATCTTCTCCATGGGAATTTCCCCTTTGAATTAATAGCAGGCTTCATCACCCGTTGGGGAAGATACAGTGGATTTTCCTTCGACACTGTAGCAATTATATGAGATGTGGATACTTCAGCTTCTCCATAATTCCAGGGAACTTTCTGTAAGCTGACAACAGGATATTGTGGTCTGAATGGCAAAATGATTGGCTCTGGAGCAGCCACTTTCAAAGGTTTGTTAACTTCCTTGAGTTGAAATGTGAATGGTTTAGCAGTCCCATCAGCCTCAGAGGATATAACTGCTACCAGTCCTTTCCATTTAGTGGGATAGGTATTTTTACTTTCAAATAGCACAGTATCGTTGTCTACCAATTGCAGGACACCACTATCGATTAGATTCTGAATAAGGTGGCGGAGTGCCCAGCATTCTTCCGTGATGTGATCACGAGAATGGGAGTGATACTGACATACTCCATCAGGATTGAACCATCCTAAATAGGAATTAATTGGAGGTAGAAGGGATGTGATTCTTCCTTCATTGATTAGTATCTGAAGTATCTCCTCCATAGGTTGGCCCAGGTATGTAAATTCCCTTCTATTGGCAAAATCCCGACGGGCATTGGCAATTGCTCTCTTCGTCACTTTTTCCTCCAATGTTTCATATTTTGAAGGTGACGAGGGAGTATTCATAACCAAGGGAAGGAGACTAGCATGCTTCTGGCTAATTAATTGACGTGTGACTTGATGCTGATAGGTCACCAGTTCTGCCAATTGCTCAATTTTCTTACAAAGAGCTTTAATCTTCTGTTCCATCGTAAACTGGAACTTTGCATAATCCCAATTGTCAACACCGTCTTTGATGATCTGGGATGCTTCACAGTTAAAATTGGAACTTTCTCCACTACTCCAATTAATCATGTTGACCTCTTCCTCTTTGTGTGGAGGAAGAGGGTTGTCTTGCACGTGAGGTTGATCCGGTTTGGTGACTACGATCTCACCGTTGTCTATCAAATCTTGGATCTTGTGTTTCAAGGCCCAACAATCTTGAGTATGATGTCCAGGTGCCCCGACATGATAAGCACATTTTCGAGCAGCATTGAAACCCCTCCCATTAGGGCTGGCTGGTGGAAGAAGATGCGTAATTTTCTTCTGAGTTGTCAGAAGAGTGAGAATGTTCTCGAGTGAATCCCCTAGGGGTGTTAACACTCGAGGGCGTTTAACTTCTCCACCTTTAGGCATTGGAGGGTTTGAAAACTGTGCTTGAAAATGAGTGTAATTTCTCCGTTGGATAGGTATATTCTGATTGCCTTTCTGACCTTGGAGTAACAAGGAAACATCCTCCTCTTTCTTTTTATGGACCCTACGGGGATTGTTTCCATAATTTCCAGATTGGATGTACTCAGTAACAACTTTGAGAGCGACTAGGTCTTGAATCTTTCCTGACTTCAATCCCATCTCAGCCATTTCTCCATGTTTGATCATTTCAGAAAATGGTTTACCAATGCCAGCTAAGACTCTTTCATAGAGAGGAGCTTCTTGTATGTCGATAAAGGTCATGACCATCTCTGACTCTGTCATAGAAGGAATCACCTGAGCTGTGACGCCCCCAAAATAGGTATACATCACCCATTATGAGTCGCCAAATACATGGTACAGAAACAAATACAACTTCATTGCTACAATTGTCGCGCAAAATAAGACAACACATAAACTGTGAGTTTAAATACAATTATTGTCTAATACACAGTATTAAAACTCAAAAGGAGTCTTCATTACAATTATTGATACACTATTTTACAAAAATAGAGAGGACTGCTAAAACAACTTTCTAGAACCATCATTCCATATCCCGGCTAGTTCCTGCTATATTCTCACCTCCTGAGAAGAAAAATGGAACAAAAAGGAAAAGGGTGAACTTAACTAGCCCAGTAAAGAATATTATGACTAAGATAATATACAACAAATTATCATTAGTCTTCAACAGGGAAAAATCTGATAGAATATAATAGACAACAAGTTTTAGATCAACAACTGCAGCGGAAATAATAATTCATTAGAAGAGTTAAGTAGAGAATGAAATATACTATCATCTATGGATTTAAAAGTCCATCACCAATATTTATCCCTGTAACATCAATCAATATATATCTTGAATCAAATATTCATCTTTACAGTACGAGCCAAAGATATTTGTTTGTATCACCAGTTGGTCATGTTCATCTCAACACCTGTTCATCTTTGCACTACGGGCCAAAGATATTCATCAAGTAATCATTCATCTTTGCACTACAGGTCAAAGATATTCATCAAGTATCACCATTAATGACTGAGGATGATGAAAAATATTTTAGAGAACGAATCTCGTACGATAAAAGGACAAAGTCTAGAGATTCATACTTTATATAATTCAAGTTTAAAAATACTTCATAATAAACCATAATGGAGTAAAATTCAAGAATGACGACCAAAACATGGGTACAATCAAAGATAGTAACCATACTAAACATTTGGGATGAAAACGAGAAAATTTTATTTTTCGGTGAATAGTGTCGTATTTGTGAATAGTGCCGTATACGTGAATAGTAACCCCGACATAAAAAGGTAAAAATTCCACAATAAAACTTATATCAATAATTCGGCATAATGATATTGAAGAAAATAATATCATGTAAGAAGAAAATAACATCCCTTACCTCAAAGAAACAGTACTTTGGAATGAAATGTCGGATATGATGCTGAATGGAACTTGTACTGAATAGCAACTCTCAGAGTATCTAAATACTCACAAAATACACTCGATAATATAGAGATAGAAAGAGAGAAAGTTTGTGTTTCTAGTGTGATTTTCAATTCTAACTCAGCACCCTATTTATAGAAAAATGGTAGCACGCCGAAGCAGACATGACCTGTAATCTGATGGCTTTACCTGCTACTTTTGCCACCCACCACATTTGAAATAAAATTTGAGTACATTTCTCACCAACCAAAAGTGGGGCCCACTAATTCTAGAATTTTCCACCAAAATGATAAATTTAGAAATTTCAACAATTTCTGAATCAGTAACCTCTTTAAATTAATAACAAATCATGCGTTAATTTTTAACGGTTCAAAATTTGTGGACATATACTCAACTTATATATGTATAACATATCCAAAAATCACAACGATCCAACGGTCGGATTAAAATTATAACTCACACAATAGAGCTTTAAGAACACTATTTTGATTTTTAAAACCCCCATTCCGACAAAATACTAATAAAACCCCTCAACACTAATACCTTCATTTATAACCACATAAATAAATCCATCATTTATATCCACATCAAATAAATATTTCCTTATCATATAGATTAATAAGTAATTATTCACAAATAATATTACAGAATCACAATTATGACAACCAGGTTGTTCCCAGGAAAGAAGGGGCTTTCCAATAAAGATTTCTCCTTACTGGCGCGCAATTAGGTGACCAAACCTCTCCTTAGACAGAACTTTCTAGACATTTCCAATAATGCTATCTAATAATATTATTCAAATAATATGAATTGTTGATCTGATAATGAGAAATACTGTGCAGTGACAATTATTGGAATAACAATAATATAAAATATCAACGCAATAATTATTTAATCAATAAAATAAAATTTTGAACAGTAGTTACTGTAACAATTATTGAGTAGTGCCTTCTTACGTAAGAATAAATAATTCAAAAATATTGTGCAATACCGTGTATTACTGTATTTTAACCACCGGGTATTCCAACAGTGTTAACGGTAACGATTACGCCATTATTTATACAAATTCAAGTTTGTCATTTTCTTCGTCCGACAGTTATTCTGTTATAGGGCCCACAAATGACTACGCCGTCATACGAATATTCCCGACAAAAAGAATATTCCACGACCATACGAATATTCCCCGACAACAATGATTATTTTATAACCACTTGCTTATTTTGAAAAATTTGCACATTTCACCCATAACCAAAGAATTATATCAATTTATCACCTTATTATTTTAAGATAATAAATAGAAAAATTCAATTTTATTTATAATAAGTTGGGGTCTTATAACCTCCCCTCCTTATGAAATTTCGCCCTCGAAATTGACGTACGTACCTGGTGTTTCAAAAAGATGAGGGTACCTCGCTTTCATTTTCGATTCCAACTCCCAGGTCATTTCTTCAATAGCATGGTTCCTCCACAAAACCTTGACTTGTGGTATAACCTTTGTTCATAGGACATGCTCTTTCCTATCCAATATCTTGACAGGTACCTCCTCGTACGTTAAATCTTTGACTATCTCGCCTGGTTCTAATGCAATAATGTGGTTTGGGTCTTTCAATTTAATTTATAATAAGTTGGGGTCTTACATGAGCAGCAAGGCACCTCCACCTATAAGCATACACTCTAAAAGACTCATTGGACTGTTTCTTGACCTTTGTAATCTGGTACCGGTCAAGAGCCATCTGAGACTGGAAGTTATATTGTGTGAGGAAGGCATGAGCTAGTTCTTCCCAGCTATGGATCTTTGAATTGTCCAATCTAGTATACCACGAACGGGCTTCTCCAGTCAGACTCTTTTGGAACAGCTGCATTATGAGCTTCTCGTCCTCTGCATAAGATCCAAGTTCTCTAATGAACACCTTCAGATGGGTGTAAGGATCTCCTAACCCGTCATACTTTTCAAAGTCAGGAGTTTTGAACTTTTCTGGATAATGAACACTAGGGAATATACAAAGGTCAGCATAGGAGACATTCCCGTGTACTCCAATTCCTTTGATAGAACGAAGGGTTTCTTCCATTTGAAGTACCTTTTTCTTGATATCACCGGTGTCTAGATCTCCTTGGAGATGGGTGATATCATGACTTTTGTTGGTTGTATCCAACTAGAGCTCATGTACAATAATGGCTTTGTCAGAACCTTGGGTTCCTCCTTGTGCAGAGGATTCAGCATATATGGGTATCTTCGCACCTTGAGTAGACTGATGTAGTTCTTTAAGTAGAACAACCAAATCTGTAATTTGTTTACTTAATTCGTCACATTCTTCGCGAGAAAGTGGATTATACTGGTCAGATGAAGACATAATTGGCTGTAGGCACGTGGCCTTTTTGGACTTTGACCGGGTAATAGGTCCGAATGCTTCCCTGCGATAAAACTTGCATAGTTTAGTTTTAGGGATTGTATAAATATTCACATGCTATGTGATGTGTCAGTTTTAGGATTATGGTCCTACAAAATAGATGATAGCTATTTGTAATACAGGATAGCATGTTAATTTAAATATGTATATACATATATTTCTCATTATATGGAGATGAATATGGAATGCAAATTACAAGTAATTGACTTTAAGAGTAATTTGAAATGAGAAAGCATGAAGAGACTTTCCTCCGCGTTTGGTTTATCAGAGGCCGACCTATCTTAGGTTTCTGTCGCGGCTTTTTGGCATGAAGGTTCCCAAATCATCACAATTTACTCAACAGAAAGTTAATCACGTCTTTCAACTGGAGCGAATTTGAGTGGTGCCTTTCCTGAGCCTCGTTGGAATTAGTCTTCCTACGAGTCCAGCAATTAAACAGCGATAGGATAGCCTCCTGGTGGAGGAACCACACAACATACATTCACATACAACGTGTCTCACCATTTATAAAGATGATGACATGTGTGAAGCACTAATATCACAAGCAGATATATTGCAGTGCAGTAAAAAAATGCATTCGTACACATTCATCATAAATGTAAATGCAACATCCACACACGAGCATATAACAGTTTTGAAAAGATTGTAATAGCGGCTTAAGTCCTCTTACTGGTGTCCCCAACAGAGTCGCCACCTGTCGACGTCGGGATTTTTAGTTATCCCTTTTCATTACTTATTTTTTGGTGTTCTCATTTTAGGTGAGATTTGTTTGAAAAAACAATTGAAAAAGGTCCGACATGTATAATGTCGATGATGGACTGTTAAGAGTCGCCAATTAGTTTTTCAACTGGTTGTACCAACACAACCGAGAAAAGGTTTGCACATTGACCCACTGATATGACACTGCTAAACGGGTCTGTGAAACCGAGATTCATTAGGTTCCGGGGACTTGCTTATGCGGAGGGAAGGTGATAGGCACCCCCCGACATCCGTGTTGCCACGGTGACCGCCACTTTTCAAGAGACTATTATATGAATGTGTGTGTGTGTGGGTCAATGTGCTGTTATTTGGAAGTAGTGCGAGGCCTCGTTCGCACCTATATACACAGGGTTTGAATTTATGTAAAAATTCAATTTTAAGCAAGATATAGCAGTGATGTTTTAAAAGAGATTTTTCAAACCCTTGTGCTCAATAGTAATTGAGGCCTTTTGATACTTCCATTTTATTCAATGTTCGGCTTGATTGCTTTTATTTTCGAGATGCGAAGCAACTTCGAGAAATATAATGTACAAAGCAATGCCGAACTCCTCATGGGCATGAAAACCATCTTAGGAAATCTGAACACCGTAAATAAATTTACAAGCTGCTTACAGCTGAAAAGGTCCATCACGGGAACCGAATCTAGATTCAGTAGACTGAATCTGTGATCACATGATTCCTAGGCTCACATGATGCCGCAATTGAGATAAACGCAATAAGCAGGTATATATATATATATATATATATATATATATATATATATATATATATACAGACATGATCAACCACCACGAAGCACCTCCATGGGTGATCGGAAATTTAAATAAAGTTGTAAAAGCGATCAACCGCCACCAAAGAAACTCCAGATGGGACGAAATGTACAAAAGCAGTAAAAACGGTCAACCGCCACGAAGTAAACTCCAGGCGGGACGAAATGTAAAATATATATATATATATATAAGTATGTAAATGCACCGGATATAAAATCCAGGCTCATCGAACAAAGTGTGACACCCCCAAATCTAGGTACTTCATTTCCACAACATTTGGTGCTCACTATCCATACATACATACTATCTATCCAAATAAAATAATATTTGAACCATAATCCTCCCTTTAAATAGGGTTACAACAATAATTCAAAAACAACTCAGGTTATATAAACTTTAAACATCATTCAATTGCGGAATTTAATTATTACATTACATCATTATTGAAAAGTCTATGATCATAACAGTAAACAAAAGTTCAAATCAGCATCACTTGTACATTTTTTCCTTTCCTTTGCTAGTTGAAAGCTCATCTACCTTCTCAACTTTAGCTGCAATGAGTGTATAAATATGCAAGAGTGAGAAAAACAATTGCTCAATAGATACAACAATAAATCAACAGGAAAATAATAATAATAATTGCCAACGAATAGGCTCATCAAGTCTGAATAATACTCCAACAATGATAATCAAAAACTAGAATCCAAAATATGGAATATATATAACTGAGGGTCATAAGACCATGAACTATGTCCACGGTTGTGAGTAATCTTTCAACTCTAACTTTAACAGTCATAAGACTATAAGGACTTCTCGTACTTAGGGGGATCAGCCCTTCGTACAATGTATTATGCACAAACATTTTAACGTTATGCGTAAATTATCCCCTAATAATAATAGGGTTGTTCATCCCAGTATTTAGAGTACAAGTCCGCACCAAAGAAAGTTTGGTTTAGATAAGCTTTCAAGGGAAATTGAAGTTTAACGAACATCAACTAGAGGACTAGTTGAATCAATAGTGTTTGATAATCACAACAGATATTTAATGACAACATAACATAGAATAATTGAGAATCATAAATGAACTGGTTGTACATATTAAACCCATGCCTGAATTAACTATAGAGCATAAGTATTCAACAAAATGAATAAAATGGTAACCCTTTGCTTGAACAATAAATAAGTTAAGGTTAAAGTCTTATAACATTAGAAATTAAATTACTGAACGTACATTAATTGATAGCAAGCTGGAAGCTAAAAATTTGCCCAACATGGTATTAAATTCAAGCAAAGAATAAAGCAGTTCAAACATAAAGACTAGAGTTCAAACTGTGTTTATTATACAAGAATGTAACTTAAGAAACTTGCTTAACTATAAACAAGTTACAAAGTGGCGGTGTTGCAAATTCCTACATTTGCAGCACTCATGGAGAAAGCGATCATAGCTGAGGAGAGAAGTGAGGCCATGAGCCTTTACAATAAGGAGAGGAAGAATAAGGGTAAGACCGAAGGAGCTGGAAAAGTAGGAGTTAATAGTGGGAGCAGAAGTGGAGATAGCAAGAGGAAGGCGAGCAGTTTTGCAAGTGTACAAGTGAAACAGGAAGGTGTTAAGAAACAGATAGTGCCATGTAAGACATGTGGGAAGAATCACTCGGGGGAGTGTTTGAAAGGAAAATTTGTTTGCTACAAGTGCGGGCAGGAGGGCCATATCTCTCCCAACTGCCCCAATCCTAGGATGAATAGTGGATGTTTTATATGCGGATCGACAGAGCACAGGGTGAAAGATTGTCCGAAGAGGAGGGTGGAGACAGGAAGTGTGAACATGGGCACTGGCAGTGGGACGTTACCGACTTCGTCAAGCAAGCCAACAAAATCTACTGCGAGGGTCTACAACATGACGGTTCAGGATACGGCAGCAGCTGGCACTAGAACTCCAAGTATTATTCGTATGCCTTATATTTTCTTATGTATGATTTTCCTATATATAGAAAATTATTTTATAAAAAAATTTTGAGGAGGAATTTGAGTTCTTTTAGAAACCAATTTTTCCGTGTAATCAGAAAGACAAGCTTTATGTGAGCAGTTAAAGATCAGTTCGATCAAAGTTGATCGAGATCTACTTGCAATGATTATGTATGCTATGTGTCGTGTATGTATAGGTTTTAAAACGGTGATTCCGGGGACGGAATCTTTATAAGGGAGGGTGAATGTAACAACCCGGTATTTTCTACATAAATAAATAAGAAATTTTGCGTATAAATTTTTTTTTTTTAAGGATGAGGATTTGTACAAGATAATGTGTATGTGTATTTATGTGGTAAATAAAAATATATTTATTACATAAATATTTACAAATAAATTTTATTTTAGAATTATTGATTATTATAAAGTACATTCTTATAATAATTAATTTTATAATAGAAATGTTTTTACTAATTATTTTCCATGAATATATATTCATATATTATTTAAATAATATATGGAGTGATTTTTAGAATAATTATAATAATTATTTTATTATATGAATTTTAGTACAGGTTATTAAGTTAATTATTTTACCTTAATTATTAAGGTTAAATATAGCAGATAAATCAGATATGGAATCCAAACTCTAATTTTAGATTATTGTCAAGGTATGAGAATAATAATATAATATTAATTATATTTTGATTTTTCAGTTCTACGATTATGTACTGTATTTCCGTATTGATAATGGTAGGTCAATTACGCTGTATTATGACCAAACCCTAGTAATAATATTAAACCCTAATCTGAGATTCAAATTAGAGTGCAAGATTGTTTTATAAGTGTGTTATATAATTAATGATGTGTATTTTATAATGATTTGATTAAATTAGGTAAACCCTAATTATAATCTAAAAAGCCCTAAATAATTTTTGGAAATGAGGAACCCTAATTTGAAATTTAAATTAGAGTTCGAGATTGGTTGTAATTGTGTTAATATGATTAATTAGAAAGTTTTATAATTACAATTGTTAATTTTAGAAACCCTAATTACAAAATTTTAATCCTAATTATTAAATTGTTAATTCTAATTAGTAAATTGTTAACCCTAATTATCAAATGAGTGCCTTAATTGATAAATTAGTGATCTTAATTAGCAAGGTAATTTTGTTTATTTTATCTTAAACCCTAATTGCTTTATTAGCAAGGTTATTTATATTAGTGTTATTAAACCCTAATATGCATGTATAATTAGAATTTTAAACTAATTAACAAAACCCTAATTATAAATTCTAGAAACTAATTTTGTTTTATTTTAAACCCTGATTGTAAAACCTAGAAATTCCTTTTGTGCTATGTACTAAACCTTAGGGTTAAACCCTAAGGATTTATCAAGATTACAAGATTGCCCTTAATTGTATTTTGGAAATGACAAAAATGCCTTTTGATTATTTTAGTGAGCTAACTTGCAAAATTGGCAAATATCTTTAGTTGGTTACCAACTATGTTGACAAATTGTGACTTATAATCTCAGCAACAAGCATCATACATTAGCCATTCATGCATCTTGTTGGTCTATATATAGATTAGAAGAGAGAGAAATAACATTTGTTACTTACATTTTTTACAACACTCAAACTAAGCTCTCTCTCTCTCTCTAACCTCCAAAATATACAAGTATATCAGTCCCGAATCAAAGCCCCACGTTCACCATAAACAGATCAGCAACACAAAATCAGAAATTTTTCAAAGAAAGGTATAAAACCCTAGCATAATTTCTGTCCATCGATTCTGTGTTAGATGTTAATTTTTATTGTTAAAATATGTTGGTTGTAGTCCATTTTGAAGATCTGGGTTGCTAAATGTTGGATCCATAACATTTAGAAGCTCAGATTTGTGTTTTTCAAAAATCTGGAAAATTTGTTCTTTTTGGTCTGACAACGAATGTCAGACCTTATATCTCTGTGATATGTTACGAATTTTGTGTTTTAAAACTTTGTAGTTGTAGTCTGATATGTTCTCTTGGATCTGGGCTTGGAATCAGGCTTAGATCGTATGTATATTGCAAGTTATGGAAGGTCAAACTGGGTTGACCGACCATGACTTGCAAGGTTTCTGGGTAACCCAGAACGTGATTAGCAGCGTCTGACAAGAAGTTTGTGGTCCCAGATCTTGCATGTTTTGGCTTATTTGTTTGTGTTAGTATTTTAAGATTGTACTCTTGTATGCGTGCTACATATTCATGCTCATAAATCACCTAAGAGATAAACAGTATGATCGTAATCTATGGTCAAACTAGGCCACTCACTCACGGCTAGAGTTTCTGGGAAAACCCATAAACCGTATGAACATTAGTTCTGTCAATGTTTGACTAGATTCTAGATTATAATTTTGATGTAGTTAAGTCGGTTTGATGGTTGATAATTGTACCTTGTCATGTATACTACAATCCTAAACAATTAATGTAACGACCCCAAAATAGGTCCATTCCATCCAACCTATTCTGAGTCGCCAAATATATGGTACAGAAAATAACTACAACTTTATTACAACAATTGTTGTTCAAAATACAACAACACATATGCTGTGAGTTTGGATACAAATATATACCAAATGTGACTCATGTCCCAACCGTGGATAGCACCTCACAATGACACCTTACATAAAGGTATAGTCAAAAACTGTTTTAAAAATTAGAATATTTGGAAAGTGCTCAAGGAAACCTTCGTACATGGGAGGCCATGCTTCTAGATTGTGATAGATATCATATGGCCACAGAATTATTCTTGGTTGACCCAATAGACCCCAAAGAAAAATGAGAAGATTATTATCATATTCTTCCCAATGGGGAGTCTTCTCTTGACATATCATTATCTCCACTGTCTATAATTGAGAATTATACTTCAAACAAACACCAAGATTATATAAGTAGTGCTCGTAAATATACTCAGCAAGTGGATGAGCACATCCCTGTCTTATGATGACACGATGTTGTATATCATTAGACATCTTGTATGATAGTGACAAAATACCCTTCCAAAGTTAGGTTTGCCTCACCCTATTTGATTCACCAAATATAACTACTAAATGATAACCACCGTTCTATTCCCCCGCTCGACCCAGCTACACTCTTATTACCTGAAAGGAATTGTGAAACAGAAGGGTGAGCACAACTAGCCCAGTAAGGAATATCATGACTAAAGATAAATAAATTATCAATAGCCTTCAACAATAATAAATCAGAGATTTAGAACATATGGTAGATGATAAAAAATTTCAACCATAGTTGCAGCGGAACGAGCAAACCATTAGAAGAGTCAAATAGACCATAAAGTCTACTATCTTCTCCACATTAAAAGTCCACCAATAATGTTTTATCCCTATAACATTAATCAACAGTTCTTTTTCACAATTATATGAATAACTTATAATCATAATTGTAATTCTAAATTCCTCTTCGCATCCAGGATGAAGATAATTTTCATCACCTATCTTTACCTGAAACATCAAAGATCATGGTTACACCAAATCACATTTCCTGTTCATAATCATACTAATAACTTCATCTTTGAACTACGGGCCAAAGATATTCGTCAACAGACCATCTTTGCACTACAGGCCAAAGATATTCATCAACAGGTCATCTTTGCACTACAGGCCAAAGATATTCATCAACAATTCATCTATGCACTACAGGCCAAAGATATTCCTCAATAGTTCATATTTGCACAACAAGTCAAATATATTAATATCTCAAAGAATATATAATCAATTTAGAATTATATAAACAATAATTATAACCATGTTAATCAATTCATCTTTACACTTAAGCTAAAGATATTCAATTATAAATTCAATGGTCATGATCATACCAGTTAACAATTCATCTTTGCACTACAGGCCAAAGATATTCCTCAGTCACGATCATACCAATAATTTACCCATCTTTACACTCAAGTGAAAGAGAATTTCAACATCAGGGTTATAAAAATGTTATATATGATAATAAAATCAATATAATCAATATATAGTTTTAATCTCCAGAGTAATATTTATAAATCAACTATAATTTGGTTAGGAAAAGAAACCAATTTTGTAGTGAATCGTACCCGTAAATAGTAACTCGTGAATAGTAACTTATGAATAGTAACTTACGAATAGTAACTCATGAATAGTAACCCCGATACAAAAAGATAAAAATTTCACAATAAAATCCATACCAATATTTTGGTATAATGATATTGAAAGAATAATATTTCTTAAGCTTATAAATAATTTATTTAAATTATTTACACTTTACTAATTAATGCATTTAATCATCATAAAATGTCAACTCTTATAATTTCATCATCAATAACCAAAACCCTCATCAAAAATATGCATATACCTCATATAGGATTCTCAAGCTATAAAATCCTATTTTACAATTTTCTTACTTCACATAACATATTTAATTCATTTTCTCATAACTAGTCTATTTTCATGAAAAATACCAAATCAGTTCCAAAAATATTTCTTTTCTGGAATTTAGCAGAATATAATCCCATATTGAACATATATTTTTCTCAGAATTTTTAAAACTCATTTACTATTTTTCATATGGCCAAAACTGCCGAATATTTAGACATTTATCATAAATTGTACTTTTATCCAAAAATTCTAAAATTCACAGAGTACACTGATATTATATAGATATACTTCCAATAAAAATTTCATCAATTTTGGAGTTAACCACAAGGAGTTATAAGCGGTTACTTTTAAAAATAGTCTTTTCCCGTAAAACTCATAACTCTTAATCTATACATCCAAAAATCACCATTTTTGGACACAATCAATAAAACTCATCAAAATATCATTTTAAATTTTTTTCAGAATTTTCTGAAGGTCAAAAAAATTACGAAACTGAAAAACATAACAACCCTTAAAATCTCTTACTATCCCTTACCTCAAAAGAGGAGTACTTCTGATCTGTATAAGGCTGAAGGAAACTTGCACTGATGAATAGAAACTCATAGAGTATCTAAATACTCACAAAATACACTCAATAATCTATAGATAGAAAGAGAGAAAACTTATGAATTCTGGTGTGATTTTTAATTCTAACTTAGCCCTCTATTTATAGGAAAATGTTAGCACGCCGAAGCAGACTTAACATGCAACCTGATGGCTTTACCTGCTACTATTTTCACCCACCACATTTGAATAAAAATCTCAGCACATTTCTTCACCAACCAAGAGTGGGGCCCACCAATTCTAGAATTTTCCACCAAAATGATAAACTCCAAAAATTCAACAATTTCTGAACCAGTCATCTCGTAAAATTCATAATAAATCATACGTTCATTTTTAACGGTTCAAAATTTGTGGACATATACTCAACTTATATATGTATAACATATCCAAAAATTACCACGATCCAATGGTCGGATTAAAATTAGCACCCTCGCAAAATATCTTAAAAATCCTAATTTGATTTTCAATACCTCCGTTCCGACAAAAAATATAGATAAAACACCTCAACATTAACTCATTCATTTTTAACCACAAAAATATATCCCTCATTTATATCCAAATAAAATAAATATTTCTTTATCATATGAATCAATAATTAATTATTCACAAATAATATTACATAATCACATTTATGACAACCAGGCCGTTCCTAGGAAAGAGGGGGCTTTCCAATAAGAATTTATCCTTACTGGCGCGCAATTAGATGACCAAACCTCTCATTAGACAGAACTTTCTAGACATTGCCAATAATGTTATCTAATAATATTATTCAAATAATATGAATTATTGATCTGATAATGGGAAATACTGTGCAGTGATAATTATTGAAACAACAATAATATAAAATATCAACGCAGCAATTATTGAATCAATAAAATAAAATATTGAACAGTAATTACTGTAACAATTATTGAGTAGTGTCTTCTCTCGTAAGAATTAATAATTTCAAAAATACTGTGCAATACCGTGTGCTACTGTGCAATAACGTGTATTACTGTATTTTAACCACCGGGTATTCCAACAGTGTTGACGGTAACAACTACGTCGTTATTTGTAAAAACTCAAATTTGTCGTTTTCTTCATCCGACAGTTATTCTGTTATAGGGTCCACAAATGGCTGCGCCGTCGTACGAATATTCCCCGACAGAAAGAATATTCCACGATCAAACGAATATTTCCCGACAACAATGAATATTTTATAACCACTTGTGTATTTTGAAAAAAAATTCATATATCACCCTTAACTTTAACATTTATCAATTTAACCATTTACTGAATTGTAATTATTGAATACTTTTATTTCATAAAATTCGGGGTCTTACAATCTCCCCTCCTTATGAAATTTCGTCCTCGAAATTTACGTACCTGGTATTTCAAAGAGTTGAGAATACCTTCCTTTCATTTCAGATTCCATCTTCCCTGTCATCATAATTTCTCCATTGCTCATCTCGTGTATTTCAAATATCATTCTAGAATACAGCTTCAAAACAAGGGTTAATTTAACAAATTAACATATCACATAATATCCCGACATTATGACTGACCAACAAATAAGCTTAGGTAGGACACACTAGCGAAGGATTTACTCATCTCTCCCCTCCTAGTTATATTCCTCGATCTGCACCAGAGACCATATCCCTAAGCTCTGATACCAAAATGTAACGACCCCAAAATAGGTCCATTCCATCCAACCAATTCTGAGTCGCCAAATACATGGTACAGAAAATAACTACAACTTTATTACAACAATTGTTGTGCAAAATACAACAACACATATGCTGTGAGTTTGGATACAAATATATACCAAATGTGACTCATGTTCCAACCGTGGATAGCACATCACAATGACACCTTACATAAAGGTATAGTCAAAAACTGTTTTAAAAATTAGAATCTTTGAGAAGTGCTCAAGGAAACCTTCGTACATGGGAGGCCATGCTTCTAGGTTGTGATATATATCATATGGCCATAGAATTATCCTTGGTTGACCCAATAGACCCCAAAGAAAAACGAGAAGATTATTATCATATTCTTCCCAATGGGGAGTCTTCTCTTGACATATCATTATCTCTACTGTCTCTAATTGAGAATTATACTTCAAACAAACACCAAGATTATATAAGTAGTGCTCGTAAATATACTCAGCAAGTGGATGAGCACATCCCTGTCTTATGATGACACGAGGTTGTATATCATTAGACATCTTGTATGATAGTGACAAAATACCCTTTCAACGTTGGGTTCGCCTCACCCTATTTGATTCACCAAATATAACTACTAAATGATAACCACCGTTCTATTCCCCCGCTCGACCCAGCTACACTCTTATTACCTGAAAGAAATTGTAAAACAGAAGGGTGAGCACAACTAGCCTAGTAAGGAATATCATGACTAAAGATAAATAAATTATCAATAGCCTTCAACAATAATAAATCAGAGATTTAGAACATATGGTAGATGATAAAAATTTCAACCATAGTTGCAGCGGAATGTGCAAACCATTAGAAGAGTCAAATAGACCGTAAAGTCTACTATCTTCCCCACATTAAAAGTCCACCAATAATGTTTTATCCCTATAACATTAATCAACAGTTCTTTTTCACAATTATATGAATAACTTATAATCATAATTGTAATTCTAAATTTCTCTTCGCATCCAGGATGAAGATAATTTTCGTCACCTATCTTTACCTGAAACATCAAAGATCATGGTTACACCAAATCACATTTCCTGTTCATAATCATACTAATAACTTCATCTTTGAACTACGGGCCAAAGATATTCGTCAACAGACCATCTTTGCACTACAGGCCAAAGATATTCATCAACAGGTCATCTTTGCACTACGGGCCAAAGATATTCATCAATAATTCATCTATGCACTACAGGCCAAAGATATTCCTCAATAGTTCATATTTGCACAACAAGTCAAATATATTAATATCTCAAAGAATATATAATCAATTTAGAATTATATAAACAATAATTATAACCATGTTAATCAATTCATCTTTACACTTAAGCTAAAGATATTCAATTATAAATTCAATGGTCATGATCATACCAGTTAACAATTCATCTTTGCACTACAGACCAAAGATATTCTTCAGTCACGATCATACCAATAATTTACCCATCTTTACACTCAAGTGAAAGAGAATTTCAACATCAGGGTTATAAAAATATTATATATGATAATAAAATCAATATAATCAATATAAAGTTTTAATCTCCAGAGTAATATTCATTAATCAACTATAATTTGGTTAGGAAAAGAAACCAATTTTGTAGTGAATAGTACCCGTAAATAGTAACTCGTGAATAGTAACTTATGAATAGTAACTTACGACTAGTAACTCATGAATAGTAACCCCGATACAAAAAGGTAGAAATTTCATAATAAAATCCATACCAATATTTCGGTATAATGATATTGAAAGAATAATATTTCTTAAGCTTATAAATAATTTATTTAAATTATTTACACTTTACTAATTAATGCATTTAATCATCATAAAATGCTAACTCTTACAATTTCATCATCAATAACCAAAACCCTCATTAAAAATCTGCATATACCACATATAGGATTCTCAAGCCATAAAATCCTATTTTCCAATTTTCTTACTTCACATAACATATTTAATTCATTTTCTCATAACTAGTCTATTTTCATGAAAAATACCAAATCAGTTCCAAAAATATTTCTTTTCTGGAATTTAGCAGAATATAGTCCCATATTGAACATATATTTTTCTCAGAATTATTAAAACTCATTTACTATTTTTCATATGGTCAAAACCGCCGAATATTTAGACATTTATCATAAATTGTACTTTTATCCAAAAATTTTGAAATTCACAGAGTACACTGATATTATATAGATATACTTCCAATAAAAATTTCATCAATTTTGGAGTTAACCGCAAGGAGTTATAAGCGGTTACTTTTAAAAATAGTCTTTTCTCGTAAAACTCATAACTCTTAATCTATACATCCAAAAATCACCATTTTTGGACACAATCAATAAAACTCATCAAAATATCATTTCAAATTTTTTTCAGAATTTTCTTAAAGGTCTGAAAAATTACGAAACTGAAAAACATAACAACCCTTAAAATCTCTTACTATCCCTTACCTCAAAAAAGGAGTACTTCTGATCCGTATAAGGCTGAAGGAAACTTGCACTGATGAATAGAAACTCACAGAGTATCTAAATACTCACAAAATATACTCAATAATCTAGAGAGAGAAAGAGAGAAAACTTATGAATTCTGGTGTGATTTTCAATTCTAACTTAGCCTTTTATTTATAGAAAAATATTAGCACGCCGAAGCAGACTTAACATGCAACCTGATGGCTTTACCTGCTACTATTCTCACCCACCACATTTGAATAAAAATCTCAGCACATTTCTTCACCAACCAAGAGTGGGGCCCACCAATTCTAGAATTTTTCACCAAAATGATAAACTCTAAAAATTCAACAATTTATGAACTAGTCATCTCGTAAAATTCATAATAAATCATACGTTCATTTTTAACGGTTCAAAATTTGTGGACTTATACTCAACTTATATATGTATAACATATCCAAAAATTACCACGATCCAATGGTCGGATTAAAATTATAACCCTCGCAAAATATCTTATAAATTCTAATTTGATTTTCAATACCTCCGTTCCGACAAAAAATACAGATAAAACACCTCAACATTAACTCATTCATTTTTAACCACAAAAATATATCCCTCATTTATATCCAAATAAAATAAATATTTCCTTATCATATGAATCAATAATTAATTATTCACAAATAATATTACATAATCACATTTATGACAACCAGACCGTTCCCAGGAAAGAGGGGGCTTTCCAATACGAATTTATCCTTACTGGCGCGCAATTAGATGACCAAACCTCTCCTTAGACAGAACTTTCTAGACATTACCAATAATGTTATCTAATAATATTATTCAAATAATATGAATTATTGATCTGATATTGGAAAATACTGTGCAGTGACAATTATTGAAACAACAATAATATAAAATATCAACGCAACAATTATTGAATCAATAAAATAAAATATTGAACAGTAATTACTGTAACAATTATTGAGTAGTGTCTTCTCTCGTAAGAATCAATAATTTCAAAAATACTGTGCAATACCGTGTGCTACTGTGCAATAACGCGTATTACTGTATTTTAACCACCGGGTATTCCAACAGTGTTAACGGTAATAATTACGTCGTTATTTGTAAAAACTCAAATTTGTCGTTTTCTTCATCCGACAGTTATTCTGTTATGGGGACCACAAATGGCTGTGCCGTCGTACGAATATTCCCCGACAGAAATAATATACCACGACCAAACGAATATTTCTCGACAACAATGAATATTTTATAACCACTTGTGTATTTTGAAAAAAAATTCATATATCACCCTTAACTTTAACATTTATCAATTTAACCATTTACTGAATTGTAATTATTGAATACTTTTATTTCATAAAATTCGGGGTCTTACAATTAAATCACATTAACAGTAACTAGAACGTATAGGAATTTAAGCTACAAAATAGACCTAGAAGCTGACTGGGTTTCTGGAAAACCCAGAAAGTTCTGACAACGATTTTGGATGGCCAGATCTTTGTGCTATGTGTTTGTAGGACTGATTTGATGGTTGATTCATGTAGTATTACATAAACACTACATGATCAATTTATAAGATTGTCCAGAACATGTGTAGACTGAAAGTTAAAGCCGGTCAAAATAGGTACCTTAGCCACTGAATGTCAGTGTTCTTGGCCCTCAAGAACACCTATTGCGACAGAAATCATCGCTAAAGCCTTAGCGACGGATTTAATTAATTTAATTTCCTAAATTCCGAAAAATGCTTTAAAAATAGAAAATAAATTCTAAAAATTACAAAAATAGTTTTAAAAATTATTTTAAATTCTGAAAATTAGTTTTTAATTATTTTAAATATATTTCATAAATATTTAATATTTTTGGAATATTAAAAGTATTTAATTTATTTAATTATAATATTAAATAAATTATTTAAAATGATTTTAATATTTGAAAAATCATTAAAAATTATATTATGATATAAGAAAATATTTTAAGTTATTTTTAATGACTTTTAATATTTTGTGATAAATTTCATTAATATTTAAATATTAATGGTAATTAATTTATTTACTAAATGAATTAAACAAATTGATTAAAAATGATTTTATTATATTAAAAATCATTTTAAATAACAATAAGGTATTTAAAAATATTTTAAGTTATAAAATATAACTTTTAATATTTAAGAATAATTTTCATTAATTAATTATTATTAATGATATTAAAGTTATTTAATAATTATATTAAATAATTTAGTTTAAAAATGATTTTAATATTATAATAATCATTTTAAATGAAAATAAAGTGTTTAAAGATATTTTAAGTTATAAAATATAACTTTTAATATTTAAAGGATAATTTCATTAATGAATTAATATTAATGATTATTAAGTTATTATTAATAATATTAAATTTATTTAATAATTATATTAATTAAATAGTTTAAAAATGGTTTTATTAAGTTAAAAATCATTTAATAGGGATAGAAATGAATTAAAAATATTTTAAGTTATGAATAATGACTTTTAATATTTTGATAAATAGAACATTAATACTTTGATAATAATGGTAATTATTTAGAAATGATTTTAAATGTTTTAAAAATCATTTAAGGGTAATTTTAATACTTTAAAAGTATTTCAAGTTATTATAAATAACTTTAATATTTTAGAAATGATTTCATTAATAGTTTAATACTAATTAGATATTAATGATAATAGAATTGATTAGTATTTAAATCATTTAAATATGATTTCAATGTTTGAAAATTTATGATAAATCATAATAAATATTTTAAAATTATTATTAGTCATTTAAAAATAATATGACTGATACGTACAGATATTGAGTTACAGAATATAGTCTTAGACTCGATATTTACCCGATAAAGTTGTCGGTACACCGACATGTTTCAGAAATTGATCTGGACTTAGATAATGTGATTATTTATGATTCAATGGTTGTTAAATCTATGTGCCAATGTGATTAGGGTATGTGCTGACTGCAATAAGCAGTGTTATGTTTTACAGTATGTTGTTCTAATAAATCGAACGATCTTATTAATGATAGGTCGTGAGATAAGCGATAAATCTAAATTGCAAACTGTAAGCAGCGCTTCAGGCAAGTATCTTACCTTTGCATTTTCTTTATGCAATGGACATGAGTAAGAATGTTTCTAAACTATAATATTACTGTACAGATTATTAACCTTATATTATATACGCTCATTGCTTATCAACATGTTAGTATATGGTAATTCAGATATATATATTCTGTTCGTTAATTTCTGTAAATGGTTAAACAAGTGTCTCCACTTGGATAATCATTGTATTTAATCACATGATGATATACCTTTGTCAATTACCCGTATATATATATATATATATATATATATATATATATATATATATATATATATATATATATATATATATATGTTGAATGATAGATTATTATTGAAACGAGATAAAACCTTTGATTTGGAATCCAGACAAATATGAACATTCCTACACGGAAAAACTTTTTATGCACCCAAGGTGGAACAGAGTGAACGATCCTATCGTTCTTGTAATGTAGTGTTGATCAATGCTGGGCATAACGGGCTGATCACCCCCGTGCCCGTAAGTTATGTCGGTGTACAGAGGAATTTCTGTTTAACCTTTTCGAAAATGAAAACAATGTTCATGGCATGTCACCATAACCCTAGTTATAGTCATTATGTAATTTCAAAAATTTGAAAGAGAGTTGTTATGCTATTATTATCAATTCAGAATACTTCACAACTATTGACTGGTTGTAGAAAAATAGTACAAAGAAAACATTTAAATCCTTTCAGCTTATATATATATATATATATATATATATATATATATATATATATATATAAAAAATTGCTATTACTTGCTGGGCACTCAAATGCTCATCCTTGCTTAAATTTAAATATTTTCAGCTAAGTGCGAACGACTAGAGAGCTCTGCTAAGAATAAAGGAAAAGGGAAGGTTGCTGATAGAACGAATTATGTTATGTAATAGTTTGATGATATTAAGACAATTATGATATATATTATCTATCATGGGTTGTAATGAATGTTTAAAGGTTACGTACTTGGGAGCTAGACTCTGATAATTATGTAAATTAATTTGATCTTTTATATTATTGTTATTATTATTAGTATTATTCCGCTCATAGAAATGGTATCGTGAAGAACCGAGTTTGGGTTTCAAGTGTAATAACCCGATATTTTTTATATAAATAGATAAGAAATTTTGCATAAAAAATTTTTTTGATAAGAATATGTGTCAAATAATGTGAACGATAAACGCAAATATATTTATTACTTGAAAAATTAGAAATAATTTTGGAATTATTAATTACTACAAATTATATTATTTTGATAATTAATCTCTGTAAGCAGAAATGTTTTTATTAATTATTTTCCATGAAAACATGATTGAATATTATTTAAATAATATTTGAAGTGACAATTAGAATTATATAATAAATATTTTATTATATGAATTGTTCAGAATATTTAAGTTAATTATTTTAACTTGATTATGGATATTGTATATTAAGAATAAGCCAGATATGGAATCCGAACCCTAAATTTGGATTTTTATCAAGGAATGAGAATAATAATATAATATTATATATATTTTGATTTTTCAGTGCTATATATGTACTGTATATATGTGGACAGATAATGTTGATCAATTACGGTAAATTAGGTCATAGCATATTACTGTGTTGTGAAACCCTAATTATTAAAATCAGTTATGAGATATAACTGAGTAGTGACTGTGTTAAATGAAGTTACTGTGTATAAGATGTCGGTAATTAGAAGAAACCCTAATTAATATTTTTTTATGCCGATAATTAGGACAAACCCTAATTATTATAACCTTAATCAGTTGAAGATAGAAACCGTAACGACTGTGTTAGTAAAACACACAGATAATTAGAAAACCCTAATGGTCAATTAGAAACCCTAATTGATGATGTTAAGAAACCATAATTTTAGAACCTTAATTTTCTATTGAAAACCCTAATTTAATTATTGTGTTTAAGATTTTATTGTACAAGTGTTTTAATTTACCAAACCCTAGAAATTAATTGGGTAATGGTAATGAGTACAATCTAGTGATTAAATATTACATTTAATTACCTTGTACAAGAATGCCCTTGAAATTATATGGGAAATTACCAAAATGCCCTCTTTGTCTCTTTAGTTTATTATTAGTGAATTATTGTGCATTATTGCTATCAAAGCATGGAAAACATCCTACCCTACCAATTTAGCATCCAAGACTCAATTATATTCAGATTCAATCAACCATTTTAAGCATTCAATGCATCTAATTTGGGTTATATATAGATTGGAGAGAGAATTAAGGCATTTTGTACACTAAAAATTGTCCAACTCTCATCCTTGAGCTTCTCTCTGTAAAACCTACGAATTATTGTAGTATTTCAGTCCCAAAACAAAGCCCTACTACCAATCATAACAAATCATAAGCCAAAAATCAAGAATCAAAGCTTAGAAAAGGTATAAACTCTAGCTTGATTTTTTTTTTTTGGTGTTAGATGTTATGTTTAAATGTTAGAACATGTTGATTATAGTGTCTAAGGATGATCTGGGTTGCTAGATGTTAGATCCATAACATTTAGAAGCTCGGATTTGAAGATTTCCAAAATCTAAAAATTTCATTTTCTGTGATTTTTTGGCAAATGTCAAGCCTTATATCTCTGTGATCTTTAATGTATTTTGTGTTCTAAAAGTTGATATATGTAGCTTGTTATGTGGCCTTTAATCTCCAAAATGAATCAGGTCCATATCTATTTTGGATCAAAAGTTATTTAAGGTCAAAGTGGGTTGACCGGCTGTTCTTCAAACCCAGAAAATATTCTAAGTGTCCAGAAAATATTTTTTGGCAAATGTCAGAGCTTATAAATCTTTGCTCGATCATTATTTTTGTTGTTTAAAAGTTGTTATGTGTAGTCGGATATGTCGTCTTTAATATGCAAAAAGAATCAAGTTCATAACTTTTGTAGATCGGGAGTTATTCATGATCAAAACCTGTTGACCGAAAACGCTGAAGAACACAAACCCAGAATTTTTTGAGCAGATTCCGTGTTGAAGTTTGACCAGCTAGATCTTGCTCATGTTATGATGTTAATGTGTTATGATACTTTGTAGTTGTAGTCCTACATGTTTTCTACACACTCCAATTGATAGATCACACAAACAATACACAGATTGGAAGTTATAAGGATCCAAAGTAGGCACCTCGATTGTTCTTCAGTCGAAGAGCAGCCTTGTCAGACTTTTTGATAGCTGATAACTCTTAGATCTGATGTTTTTTTAGTCATGATGTTTGTCGGTAATTGTAGTATTACATGAGCACTACAAGATCCAAGTGTTAGATTTCCCAGAAACGTAATGGATTGAGAATTATAATCGGTCAAACTAGGCACCTTGATAACTGCCTTGTCAGTGTTCTTGAGGCTCGAGAACACCTAAGGCAACAGATAAGCGTCGCTAAAGCCTTTAGCGACGGTTTTGATATATTTTAAAATTTTCAATTTCTGAAAATTCCGAAAATGATTTAAAAATTAAAAAAATTAGATTTTAATTATTAAAAATACTTAATAAATTATGAAAAATTATTTTAAAGTTTGAAAAATAGTTTTCAACTATTTTGAGTATATTTCAAAAATATTTAGTATTTTTGGAATATAAAAAAGTATTTATTTATTTAATTATAATATTAAATAAATTATTTAAAAATGATTTTAATTCATAAAAAAACATGAAAAATTATATTATTGTGTTAGAAAATAATTTAAGTTATTTTTAATGAATTTTAATATTTTGTGATGAAATTTCATTAATTAATTAATATTAATGATGTTTAAGTTATTTAATAAATATATGAAATAATTATGGAAAATAGAATTAATGATTTTAAAAATCATTTATAGTATCATAAAAAAATTTTGAGTTATAAAATATGACTTTGGATATTTTGTCATGAAAAATATTATTAATTTAATATTAATGATATTAATCTAATATTGTGATGTTTAGTTTATTTAATAATTATATTAAATAAATAGTTTAAAAATGGTTTTATTTATTTAAAAATCATTTAAAAAGGATATAAATGAATTAAAAATATTTTAAGTTATAATAAATGACTTTTAATATTTGGATAAATAGTGCATTAATATTTTAATATTAATGGTAATTATTTAAAAATAATTTTAAATGTTTTAAAAATCATTTAAGAGTAATATAAATTTTTTAAAAGCATTTTGAGTTATTATGCATAACTGTAATATTTTGGCAACAGTTTCATTAATAATTTAATATTGATTAAATGTTAATGATAATAGAATTATTTGATGTTTAAATCATTTAATTATGATTCCGATGTTTAAAAATTATAATAAGTGTTTAAAAATTATTTTAAGTCAATTAAAAATAATATGACCGATACTTATGAATATTGAGATACAGAATAGAGTCTTAGACTCAATAATTATCCAATAAAGCTGTCGGTACACCGACATATTTCAAAAATTCATCTAGACTTAGATATTTTGACTGTATTAATGATTAATTATAATTCAATGACTGTTGGATATGTGTGATAATGTGATTAGGTTATGTGCTGACTGCGAAATGCAGTACTATGTGCTATAGTATATTTTTCTAATCGAACGAATGATCTTATTACTGATAGGTCGCTGTATAAAAGATTAATCTAAGTTGCGTTATTGTAAGCAACAGCTCAGGCAAGTATCCTACCTTTGCATTTCCTTTATGCAATGGACATGAGTAAGAAGTTTCAGAATTAAATTATTATTGTGCTATATTATCAACTCTACTGCGACATATTCTATATCCGCTCGTTGTTTATCAACATGTTAGTATATGGTAATTCAGATATATATTATGTTCGTCAATTTCTATAAAATGGTTATATAAGTGTCCCCACTTAGATAATCATTGTATTTAATCACATGTTGATATACCTTTGTCAATTACCCTTATATATATATAGGTTGAATTATAGATTATTGTTGAACAAGATAAAACCTTTGCTTTAGAACCTAGACAAGTATGAACATCCCTTACATAGAGAAAACTTTTATGCGCCCAAGGCGGAAAGAGTTTTTAAAATGTAGTATTGATCAATGCAGGACACAACTGGCTGATCACCACCGTGTCCGTAAGTTATGACGATTTACAGATGAATTTCTGTTTAACCTTTTCGAAAAAGAAAACAATGTTCATGATATGTCACTTAACCCTACTTATAGTCAATACGTAGTTTCAAAAATGTGAAAAAGAGTTGTTATGTTATTATTATTCTTGGTACAGTTTACTTCAGAACTGTTGATTCGTTGTAGAAGTGTTTTTCAAAGAAAATATTTAATTCTTTCAGCTAATATATATTATTGTTATTACTTGCTGGGCACTCAAATGCTCATTCTTGCTTAATTTAAATGTTTTCAGTTAAGTTTGAAGAACCAAAAAGCTCGTGCAGAAACAAAGGAAAAGGAAATCTAACTAAATAAGATTTGTGGTAGTTGCTGTAATAGTTTATATTATTAAGACAATGATATATATATAAATAATATCATGTATTGTATGGAATGTACTTTAAGGTCTCGTACCTGGGGAGATAAACTTTGATAATTATGTAAATTAAGTTGTTATTCATATTATTGTTATTATTATTCGTAGAATTCCGCTCATAAAAATGGTATTGTGAAGCACCGAGTTCGGGTTTCAAGTACCCGGATTTGGGGGCGTCACATCAAGTACCCGAGTTTGGGGTCCTCACAAGTTGGTACCAAAGCTTAGGGGTTAAAAACCTTAGGTGGGCTAGGCCTTAGGCTATAACCTTAGAACAGAGGGAAACGTTGAAAATATAAATAACTCATATAGAGTTTAAAGAGAGATGAATTGACTAAATTCATCGTCAAACTAAATAAAAGATAACTTGTATAATACTCTTATTTGTTGTGTGTAAATTCTACATGCTAATCAGGATAATTTATGTGCGTAGATGTCAGGTGACAAAGGATTCGATTACCCTCGGATCGTAAAGAAGGAGTCAATATCGAAGCCGATAGCTGAAATAGATGCTCAGAATGAAAATAACTCAGAAGATGTGGTTATTGTGGAAAATATAGTACCAGATCCGGAGATGGTGGAGTTGACAGATAGCGATTCAGACACTAAAGTTGAAGCTGATCAAGCATCAACAGAGGTGTAGAATCTGAAGAACAAGGTTTCTTCTTTGGAAAGGCTGTGGGAGATAGAAAAGCTGTTGAATAGTCAGTTGCGTCAAGCGTTAATAGAAACAATGGAAGGACAAGATAAGATTAAGATCCAAATTGGTCAGATGGGAGCCACAAGCAACACATCGAAAAAGAATATGTTATCTTTGCGGCTATGAAGGACATACCACTCCGTATTGTCCTGACTACAAAAAAAGAGCATGTTTTATCTGTGGGATAGAAGGTCATCAGGCGAAAAGTTGTCAAATGAAAAAGAATAATAAATAAGTAGCATAGGTTCTGTTGTGATGTAGGTGTGTTTAATGTAATATGTGTGCTAAATATGTCTGTGAAAGGTAATGTTTATAACACCCCAGCCCCACATCGAAAGATAGGGAAAAAATTATCTGCATATAAGGAATTAAGTAACTACCAATAGTACCTTCAAGTCATGACCTTTTGGGAGCCTGTGGTGGGCTAAGATGACCCAAGAAAATACTATTGGGCCAGTGGTTTGAAGCCTTATTTTGATGGATTTGATTCAATTCAGACTTGGGATTTGACCAGAGATTTGTTTCGGACTCGGGATTTAACCCGGGTTATTTCATATGGTATCAGAGCCGACTCTCGAAAGCTCGGGTCGGGTCATCCAATCGGGTTGCCAGGGGTGGGGACACGAAGGCTGGTGGTATTATCCCACAATAGAGAGATGGAGGTCCGGAGGTGGGGACATGAAGCCAGCCGGCATTATCCCACAATGGCTATAGAGGCAAAGATCTTTGGGCCGTGTGTGTGATCGGTTCTGATGGGGACGTCAGAAATTTAAGTGGGGGAGTTTGTAACACCCCAGTCCCACATCGAAAGATAGGGAAAAATTTGTCTGCATATAAGGAATTAAGTAACTACCAATAGTACCTTCAAGTCATGACCTTTTGGGAGCCTGTGGTGGGCTAAGATGACCCAAAAAGATACTATTGGGCCAGTGGTTTGAGGCCTTATTTTGATGGATTTGATTCGATTCGGACTTGGGATTTGACCCGAGATTTGTTTCGGACTCGGGATTTAACCCGAGTTGTTTCAATGTTTCCAACTTTTGTGTTAAGCCAAGTCTGTAAATCTCGACTTTTGTAGTCACAAAGGGATGAATGATGTTTAAAGCATTATGTGATATGCTATGTAAAATATTCGTTGAATGAATATGAATCTATGTTCGAGAAATAAAATAAGTTTAGAATATTAAACTTATATGATAAGGTTTAGAATGTAAGTTAAATTTATGATTTTATTTAATCAGATAATGCCGCCAAGACGTCAAACTAGAAACCAAAGGGCAGAAGGATCTGTCAACAACGTCGAGGGACAACCACAACCATATCCGATGTAGCAATTTGCGAACATGGTAGCTCAGGCCATGCAACAGGGAATACCAGTCGCTGGAAACCAGCCGGACAACCGCTTAGCGAACTTCAAAGACTTTAAGGCTGTAGGACCACCGAAATTCAAAGGTACAACTGACCCTATTGAAGCCCAAACTTGGGTTAAGGAAATTAAAAAAGCGTTTGTGGTAGCTAGGGTAGATGAAGGGCATAAGATTGCTTTTGCCACTTACATGATGAAGGGTGAGGCAAACTTTTGGTGGGAAGCAAATCATGCGAGGGCAGGAGAAGGTTTAGTCACATGGGATAGATTTAAAACTTTGTTTTTCGAGAATTATTTTTCCCCTAGTATGCAGGCTAGGATGGAGGTGAAATTTTTAGAGTTGAAGCAGGAGAATATGACGGTGTCTGAATACGCCGCCAAATTTAATGAGTTAGCTAGGTTTGCCCCGCATCAGGTCGATACGGAGGCTAGGAAAGCGAGAAGGTTTGAGCTGGGATTGAAACCCTGGCTCTATAATAAAGTGGCGGTGTTGCAAATACCTACATTTGCAGCACTCATGGAGAAAGCGATCATAGCTGAGGAGGGAAGTGAGGACATGAGCCTTTACAATAAGGAAAGGAAGAATAAGGGTAAGATCGAAGGAGCTGGAAAAGTAGGAGTTAATAGTGGGAGCAGAAGTGGAGATAGCAAGAGGAAGTTGAGCAGGTTTGCAAGTGTACAAGTGAAACAGGAAGGTGTTAAGAAACAGATAGTGCCATGTAAGACATGTGGGAAGAATCACTCGGGGGAGTGTTTGAAAGAAAAATTTGTTTGCTACAAGTGCGGGCAGGAGAGCCATATCTCTCCCAACTGCCCCAATCCTAGGATGAATAGTGGATGTTTTATATGCGGATCGACAGAGCACAGGGTGAAAGATTATCCGAAGAGGAGGGTGGAGACAGGAAGTGTGAACATGGGCACTGGCAGTGGGACGTTAGCAATTACGGGACCGACTTCGTCAAGCAAGCCAACAAAATCTACTGCGAGGGTCTACAACATGACGGTTCAGGATACGGCAACAGCTGGCACTAGAACTACAGGTATTATTCGTATGCCTTTTATTTTCTTATGCATGATTTTCCTATATATAGAAAATTATTTTATAAAGAAATTTTGAGGAGGAATTTGAGTTCTTTTAGAAACCAATTTTTCCGTGTAATCAGAAAGACAAGCTTTATGTGAGCAGTTAAAGATCAGTTCGATCAAAGTTGATCGAGATCTACTTGCAATGATTATGTATGCTATGTGTCGTGTATTTATAGGTTTTAAAACGGTGATTCTGGGGACGGAATCTTTTATAAGGGAGGGTGAACGTAACAACCCGATATTTTCTACATAAATAAATAAGAAATTTTGCGTATAAATTTATTTTTTATTTAAGGATGAGGATTTGTACAATATAATGTATATGTGTATTTATGTGGTAAATAAAAATATATTTATTACGTAAATATTTACAAATAAATTTTATTTTAGAATTATTGATTATTATAAAGTACATTCTTATAATAATTAATTTTATAATAGAAATGTTTTTACTAATTATTTTCCATGAATATATAGTCATATATTATTTAAATAATATATGGAATTATTTTTAGAATAATTATAATAATTATTTTATTATATGAATTTTAGTACAGGTTATTAAGTTAATTATTTTACCTTAATTATTAAGGTTAAATATGGTAGATAAATCAGATATGGAATCCAAACCCTAATTTTGGATTATTGTCAAGGTATGAGAATAATAATATAATATTAATTATATTTTGATTTTTCAGTGCTATGATTATGTACTGTATTTTCGTATTGATAATGGTAGGTCAATTACGCTGTATTATGACCAAACCCTAGTAATAATGTTAAATCCTAATCTGAGATCCAAATTAGAGTGCAAGATTGTTTTATAAGTGTGTTATATAATTAATGATGTGTATTTTATAATGATTTGATTAAATTAGGTAAACCCTAATTATAATCTAAAAAACCCTAAATAATTTTTGGAAATGAGGAACCCTAATTTGAAATTTAAATTAGAGTTCGAGATTGGTTGTAATTGTGTTAATATGATTAATTAGCAAGTTTTATAATTACAATTGTTAATTTTAGAAACCCTAATTATAAAATTTTAATCCTAATTATTAAATTGTTAATTCTAATTAGTAAATTATTAACCCTAATTATCAAATTGGTGCCTTAATTGATAAATTAGTGATCTTAATTAGCAGGGTAATTATGTTTATTTTATCTTAAACCCTAATTGCTTTATTAGCAAGGTTATTTATATTAGTGTTATTAAACCCTAATATGCATGTATAATTAGAATTTTAAACTAATCAACAAAACCCTAATTATAAATTCTAGAAACTAATTTTATTTTATTTTAAACCCTAATTGTAAAACCAAGAAATTCTTTTTGCGCTATGTACTAAACCTTAGGGTTAAACCCTGAGGGTTTATTAAGATTACAAGATTGCCCTTAATTGTATTTTGGAAATGACAAAAATGCCTTTTGATTATTTTAGTGAGCTAACTTGCAAAATTAGCAAATATCTTTAGTTGGTTACCAACTATGTTGACAAATTGTGACTTATAATCTCAGCAACAAGCATCATACATCAGCCATTCATGCACCTTGTTGGTCTATATATAGATTAGAAGAGAGAGAAATAACATTTGTTACTTATATTTTTCACAACACTCAAACTAAGCTCTCTCTCTCTCTCTCTAACCTCCAAAATATACAAGTATATCAGTCCCAAATCAAAGCCCCACGTTCACCATAAACAGATCAGCAACACAAAATCAAAAATTTTTCAAAGAAAGATATAAAACCCTAGCATAATTTCTGTCCATCGATTCTGTGTTAGATGTTAATTTTTATTGTTAAAATATGTTGGTTGTAGCCCATTTTGAAGATTTGGGTTGCTAAATGTTGGATCCATAACATTTAGAAGCTCAGATTTGTGTTTTTCAAAAATCTGGAAAATTTGTTCTTGGTGGTCTGACAACGAATGTCAGACCTTATATCTTTGTGATATGTTACGAATTTTGTGTTTTGAAACTTTGTAGTTGTAGTCTGATATGTTCTCTTGGATTTGGGCTTGGAATCAGGCTTAGATCGTATGTATATTGCAAGTTATGGAAGGTCAAACTACGTTGACCGACCATGACTTGCAAGGTTTCTGGGTAACCCAGAACGTGATTAGCAGCGTCTGACAAGAAGTTTGTGGTCCCAGATCTTGCATGTTTTTGGCTGATTTGTTTGTGTTAGTATTTTAAGATTGTACTCTTGTATGCGTGCTACATATTCATGCTCATAAATCACCTAAGAGATAAACAGTATGATCGTAATCTATGGTCAAACTAGGCCACTCACTCACGGCTAGAGTTTCTGGGAAAACCCAGAAACCGTATGAACATTAGTTCTGTCAATGTTTGAGCAGATTCTAGATTATAATTTTGATGTAGTTAAGCCGGTTTGATGGTTGGTAATTGTACCTTGTCATGTATACTACAATCCTAAACAATTAAATCACATTAACAATAACTAGAACGTATAGGAATTTAAGCTACAAAATGGACCTAGAAGCTGACTGGGTTTCTGGAAAACCCAGAAAGTTCTGACAACGATTTTGGATGGCCAGATCTTTGTGCTATGTGTTTGTAGGACTGATTTGATGGTTGATTCATGTAGTATTACATAAACACTACATGATCAATCCATAAGATTGTCCAGAACATGTGTAGACTGAAAGTTAAAGCCCGTCAAAGTAGGTACCTTAGCCAATGAATGTCGGTGTTCTTGGCCCTCAAGAACACCTATTGCGACAGAAATCGTCGCTAAAGCCTTTAGCGACGGATTTAATTAATTTAATTTCCTAAATTCCGAAAAATGCTTTAAAAATAGAAAATAAATTCTAAAAATTACAAAAATAGTTTTAAAAATTATTTTAAATTCCGAAAATTAGTTTTTAATTATTTTAAATATATTTCATAAATATTTAATATTTTTGGAATATTAAAAGTATTTAATTTATTTAATTATAATATTAAATAAATTATTTAAAAATGATTTTAATATTTGAAAAATTATTAAAAATTATATTATGATATAAGAAAATATTTTAAGTTATTTTTAATGACTTTTAATATTTTGTGATAAATTTCATTAATATTTAAATATTAATGGTAATTAATTTATTTACTAAATGAATTAAATAAATTGATTAAAAATGATTTTATTATATTAGAAATCATTTTAAATAACAATAAGGTATTTAAAAATATTTTTAGTTATAAAATATAACTTTTAGTATTTAAGGAAAATTTTATTAATTAATTATTATTAATGATATTAAAGTTATTTAATAATTATATTAAATAATTTAGTTTAAAAATGATTTTAATATTATAATAATCATTTTAAATGAAAATAAAGTGTTTAAAGATATTTTAAGTTATAAAATTTAACTTTTAATATTTAAAGGATAATTTCATTAATGAATTAATATTAATGATTATTAAGTTATTATTAATAATATTAAATTTATTTAATAATTATATTAAATAAATAGTTTAAAAATGGTTTTATTAAGTTAAAAATCATTTAATAGGGATAGAATTGAATTAAAAATATTTTAAGCTATGAATAATGACTTTTAATATTTTGATAAATAGAACATTAATACTTTGATAATAATGGTAATTATTTAGAAATGATTTTAAATGTTTTAAAAATCATTTAAGGGTAATTTTAATACTTTAAAAGTATTTCAAGTTATTATAAATAACTTTAATATTTTAGAAATAATTTCATTAATAGTTTAATACTAATTAGATATTAATGATAATAGAATTGATTAGTATTTAAATCATTTAAATATGATTCCAATATTTAAAAATTTATGATAAATCATAATAAATGTTTTAAAATTATTATAAGTTATTTAAAAATAATATGACTGATACGTACAGATATTGAGTTACATAATAGAGTCTTATACTCGATATTTACCCGATAAAGTTGTCGGTACACCGACATGTTTCAGAAATTGATCTGGACTTAGATAATGTGATTAGATAAGTGATTATTTGTGATTCAATGGTTGTTAAATCTATGTGCCAATGTGATTAGGGTATGTGCTGACTGCAATAAGCAGTGTTATGTGTTACAGAATGTTGTTCTAATAAAACGAACGATCTTATTAATGATAGGTCGTGAGATAAGCGATAAATCTAAATTGCAAACTGTAAGCAGCGCTTCAGGCAAGTATCTTACCTTTGTATTTTCTTTATGCAATGGACATGAGTAAGAATGTTTCTAAACTATATTATTATTGTACAGATTATTAACCTTATATTATATACGAGCATTGCTTATCAACATGTTAGTATATGGTAATTCAGATATATATATTCTGTTCGTTAATTTCTGTAAATGGTTAAACAAGTGTCCCCACTTGGATAATCATTGTATTTAATCACATGTTGATATACCTTTGTCAATTACCCGTATATATATATGTTGAATTATAGATTATTGTTAAAACGAGATAAAACCTTTGATTTTGAATCCAGACAAATATGAACATCTCTACACGGGAAAACTTTTTATGCACCCAAGGTGGAACAGAGTGAACGATCCTATCGTTCTTGTAATGTAGTATTGATCAATGCAGGGCATAACGGGCTGATCACCCCCGTGCCCGTAAGTTATGTCGGTTTGCAGATGAATTTCTGTTTAACCTTTTCAAAAATGAAAACAATGTTCATGACATGTCACCATAACCCAAGTTATAGTCATTATGTAATTTCAAAAATTTGAAAGAGAGTTGTTATGTTATTATTATCAATTCAGAATAATTCACAACTATTGACTGGTTGTAGAAGAATAGTACAAAGAAAACATTTAAATCCTTTCAGCTTATATATATATAATTGCTATTACTTGTTGGGCACTCAAATGCTCATCCTTGCTTAAATTTAAATGTTTTCAGTTAAGTGCGAACGACTAGAGAGCTCTGCTAAGAACAAAGAAAAAGGGAAGGTTGCTGAATGAATGAATTAGGTTATGTAATAGTTTGATGATATTAAGACAACTATGATATATATTATCTATCATGGGTTGTAATGAATATTTAAAGGTTACGTACTTGGGAGCTAGACTCTGATAATTATGTAAATTAAGTTGATCTTTTATATTATTATTATTATTATTAGTATTATTCCGCTCATAGAAATGGTATCGTGAATAACCGAGTTCGGGTTTCAAGTACCCGAGTTTGGGGTCCTCACATCATCGAACAAAGTTCAACACACATTTCATATATATATATATATATATATATATATATATATATATATATATATATATATATTAAAGCAGTTAAACGCACCAGACGTAAGTTTAGGCTCATCGTACAAAGTTCAACACACAGTTCATATATACAAGTATATATATACAAAAGCAATTAAATGCTCTAGACATAAGTTGAACAGCTCTCTTCTCGTTGTATGTTCATTCTCCTTTGACCTTGATCTGTATTCTATTTGGGACGTCTGTAGTTGGTGCAAGCTTTGTAGGAACGTAGGGCCCATTCTGAATAGTTTCAAATAGATCTTCATCTACTGAATCCATGTATGCTTGCATCCGAACTTTTCAGTTGGTGAATTTATCTTTATTACACATAGGTGACTTGTTGCCTCCTCCAGTCTTTGATTCGCTTGGTAAGTGTGCGATTGGATCTACTTAAGCTTTATAGGCTATATAATAGAACCTGCTCTATTATTAATTGTTAGTTCCTGGAGGCACAATAGTTATCTAGAAGGGGGGTTGAATAGATATTTAAATTTCTTTTCGTTGTACTTTGTTAATGATTCAAACACAACGGAATTAAGAGTTATTTGTTTCTCCCTTCTAGATATAGTGAACTAATGAGGGTGAGGCAGTTATAACAGTTATAGCAGTTATAGCAAGAATGCAATAGACACAGCAGTTTTAAGTGGTTCAGAGCACTTAAAACTCCTATTCCACTCTTCTACTCCTCGAGTAGGAAATCCACTAAGGATATCTTTTACACTTTCTGAATCTCACAGATTCCTTCTAGACCAGCAGTCTAGGCACTTCTCAGTTCACTCTTGAACTCTTCAAGTCCAGCAGACTTGGTTCTTTACAGTTCACTTTAGAACTCTGCAAGTCCTTCTGACTTGGAACTCCTTACTTCACTTGATTGGTAATTGATGAGTTCTTGATTGGTGCTTCTTAGTTGCCGTAATATCCGAGAATTTCCACGTATTATTAAATGAATATATTAATGGAAATAATATTTATGTGAATATAAGTGTTATTGATTTATGAGTTGGTTAATGCAATTGATTTGTATTAGATCGATGTGTATTAAGAAGTGTGAATTGACAATGAGAAGTGTGAAATGTCTTGTGTGGCATAATACGAAACGAGAAAATCCATTAAGCAAATTAAAACAGGAATTAGGAAGATTAATCGGATTGATCATATGATTTCATATAAGTAACCATTACGCTCGTGGACTTGTAGTGACACTTTTGTGGACATCAATTCATGTCATATATAACGAATTTAGCGATGAAAATCGACACGGATTGAAGCTAAACCAGTCTTGGCACTGTCAGGGTACGGTGCAGCTGCGCTGTCCCAGCAGTATAAACTGGCACAGCTGCGCCAGTAGTCAGTTGGAGCTAGTTATTTTTCCACTTTAAAAATTAAATGGAACAATTATGTGATATGTGTGACATTGATAAACCATGAATTAAAGTATGTTATGTCCGACTATGGAATTGTTAAACCATTAATTAATATTAATAAATTGTGGTAGAATATTGATTACTTTGTAATTAAATAATAATATATGATTATTATTATTTGTAATATATCTATAAATATAATAAGAATTTTATCGATAATCAATGGTAATGAAAATCCATAATTTCATCAATAAGAAATGGATTAAATTACATTAGTGGTAATTAATCAAAGAAAGGAATAAATTATTTATTTAACATAAATAAATAAGTTATTAATATAATAAGGTTCTAATATCGTTATATGAATGATAGAGATAATTATGGAACTACCCGAACAATAATACATGACTGCATTTTATTGCGTTTATTTAATATACATGGACTATATGATGTGAGTATATGAATAACCCTAAATTCTCTTAATCTAGTGGCACTTGGACATTAAAACCATTTTTTGGATAATAAAGTAACTAAATGGGATGGAATTAAGTGTGCTGAGATTTCTTTTGTCCCAAAATGAGAGGCACAAGTACATGAATAGTGACTCCAAGCTAGAATATGTATTCTCCAAAAGGCTAGAGCTAGGTGATGATGGTTGAGCTTGAGGGTGGTTGGCCAACCCTTGAGCAACCATTGTTCCATTCCATTGCACCATGGATTCAAGTTTTGTGTAACACTAATGCCCAGTCCAAACTCTTCTATAAATGGTAAACAAAAATTTATCAGTGTTGTTGCTTGAAGTGTCTGAGAATTTGCTTAGTTTAAGATTGAGAGCATACAAGTGTTCTAAGAGCTAAAGAGTTCAATTAGTAGCAAGTTCATTCATATTGCAGATGTATAATTCCATTCCATGCTTTCCATTTTCAGTTTCTGTAAACAGAGTTCTCGAGTTCTTGAAATTTTAAATTCTTGATTTTGTGGAATTGGATGTTAATGAGGTTGGGTAATGTCCATATAGTTGTTATATGGCCATATAAGCATGTTTAAACTATTATAAGAGTGTTTAGAAACAATTTCGTGAGTAATTTATGTGTTTGGGTTAAATAGTTGTCGAAGTTTACTATTCCTGGCTTGAACCAGGTACAGCGCAGCTGCGCCGTATTAACACTAAGGCGCAGCGCAGCTGCGCCGGTTCCTGAGTTCCGCTAGAGCTTTTGTTTTGAAATCTGTTATGTGTTGATCAACCATTATGGCTTAAACTAGCATGAAAGCATGTGTAATATGTATGTATAAGTATATTAATCTAAGTTGGGCAAGTTTTAATAGATTTGCATGATTAATGAAAGAATATGGTTTAGATGGAGAATTGGACTGTAAGCTTTGGAAACCAACAATGTTATAGACCATGTTCTACAAATTATGAGCTTAGTAATCTATATACATAACTGATTTTACACATAGTTGAGCATGCTATAGTGTACTTAGTTCCTTTGATCATGACCAAACTTGTTAAGCCTTGTGTTAGAGATGTTTTCAAGAAGAAGCTTAGTCTAGTGAGCTATCATGCATGATTTCTACATAATTTATATTCTGACTTTGAAAACATGTTATTATGACTTAGACACGCATGAATAAACCTTTAGATGGTGTTTATGAGGTTAGTAAGCAAGCATGAACATATTGAACCTACTAATAAGCCTTGAACGTGAATATTTTCAAACTACCTTGAGGGTTAGAAACTGATAATTGTGATCATGTTTGATGATGTTATTAGACTCGCTCATGTAGCATAAACGTATATATATCATGCTTGTGTATCATATTTCAAGAAAAGCATGAACGAAGCATATTTTCAAGTAATGCGGTATTAATTTCACATATGTGTTATGAATACTCACAAGCATGCCTAACATGGGTTTTGTGACTATCTTGTATGTTTAGAGAGCAAGCAAGATAAACTTGGTGGTTGCATGACGTGTTAAGCTTTAAAATTCCATATAAAGTCATAAATTAAGAACTTATAAAGATGAGCACAAGAATGGTAATGTGGTATGTGAAAGCTTCTAACAAGAATGTATTTTAAACTATAAGTGTAGTAGTATGTTAGAGTGGGGCTGAATTTAAGAAGGCAGTAGCTCAGCTCTGGTCTGGCCAGGGGACAACGCAGTTGCATCGTTTTGTTTTTGAACTGATGTTTGAAGCATGCCTATATGATTACTTTAACCTTTAATATATGACTAATATGCTATATAATGTGTTAAGAAGCATGGTATGTGATGTAAATAAAGGTTAATGTTGACTTTCGAAGGATAAGTCCAAAAGGAGGTTTGCATAATATCAAAACAAAGATATGTGGGTTAAACTTTTGATGACGTATAAACTGATTTTGTACCATATGTGCATACTTGAATCATGTCAAACTTGCTTAAAGACTGTGTTAGCTAAAGAACATCTTGAACATATAATACGCTATAAATAGGATTCGAAAGTGTTAATTTCTGAACGTGGATAGACTACGCATGAGGCAAGTATCTGAACCCTACTTTTCATTGTGCAAGTATTCTAACTCTTGCATTACCTTATTCGACGAATATCGTAAGCTTATATCATTGAATAAACTATTATGTTAAACTCTTGAGAAAGACTACTATTCATGAGAACTTAGTATTGTTCTTGAATATTGGTAAAGTATCTATGCCATTTGATTCGGCTAGATTATATGCATGTCTATAAAACTGTCCAAACTAATTGATTGGTGCGAAAATCTTAAAAAACTGAGTTGAACAACCCTTAAGGTAAGGGGAATGGATGTTGTTGGAAACACCGACACATGAGTATATTATTACTGTGGTGGTATACATAACTTAAAGTATTTTAGACTGATCATCTATAATACTTGATTCTTTTGGGTTATCAATTTAATATTGATAATTCTACTAGATGTTCAATAGTCCTTAATGACTGCTCAGTATAAATAGTGATCCAGACGGATACCCTGATAGCCTTTGAATTCATATATAATTGTTGATTTATATTGAATTATCGTTCTTATTCCAAGAATTATTGATATTAATTATTCATGATATTATTCTGAAACCCTGAACTAGCTTAGAAATGATACTTCGATATTTCAAACTCGTGTTATAAAACTCTTTACCCTTGTTGTATATTACCCTAAACCCTAAACCCTATTTGTCAAACTCCCTTTATGTTTAAATCAATTATGTTGTATTAAGTCTATTTTCAGACTATGTTTAAACTTAAGTAGGATTATGTAATAAGTCTTTATTCGATATTATTATGTAATCTATTAAGTACTGTAGTTTGCGAGACTTTGGGGAATAATTATATTAAATCGTTGTATATTATTATAAATTAGATCTTTCGTTGTGAATGTGTGATTTTTGTTATTATGGTAATACTTTGAGCACGTGATGAACCGAATTTGAGTGACCAAGTGGCGGTCAGAATTTGGGGGCGTCACAGTTGTCGTTAAGTTCTTGTTCGAAAGAACTAAGTAGTTGAGCAAGCTTTCTTTTTTTTCAGATCGTAGAGTTGAGCGTTGAGCGTTCTTCAGCATTTTGTATAATGCTTGCTTAGTTGAATCATCTGCAGATGTTTTGCATATATGTGATCCTTGAAATCTATCTGTTGAAGCATTATCTGTTGAAGCATTAAATGCGTTTGACATTTCTGAACTTTTATGGAGACTTTTCTGCACATCTTCTTAATTGCATTCTGGCCCACTGACACAGCAGACTGCTTTCTCACCTAACACCTGAAAATGTGTTTTCCTCTGACCCATAGTCCTTTCCTTAGCTTCTTCAATATGTTTCTTTGTTGTATACTAAGGATATCTTTTATGCCATTGGGATTGGTGAGTACTTCAACGTTTATAACTCATTCGACATTTGTTGAGATTTATCTTTAGACAAATGGTCAAGGCTCAATGCTTCTGACATAGGTAGATGATACTCTACGATTCAGATCGTGGTGTCTTGCCACCTTGGTGCTTAATCCGATGCTAGCAAATGAGAACACTATAATTTCTCTTAAGGACTGGCACACTACGATCTTCACTTGCTTGTCTTACAGACTCTACGTTTCTGATAGCACACTACGATCTCTGAGTTGGCTTTGGCAAACGTCTGGACCACTCTACAATTTCTGGAGAGGCCCTTCAAGGCAGACATACTACGATCCTCGATGCTCTACAATTCTGCCTTGGCTTCTACAAACTCTTGATCAGCTCAATAGACTGTGATTTTGTTGAAGCCTATCTATTATATTTCAAGACATAGATCAACCTAACATCTTTGATCTCTTTATCTATACATTCATTTACAGAATGATAAACATTAAAAGCTTATATCAACCTAACAGTTTTGATCTATCACTAAGTCCTCGTACATATATTCCTTGAAGGACTTTACATATAGTCATAAGCATTTACTTTAAACATCAAATCAAAATATGCACTCTCCCAATAATCTCCTCCTATTTGATGTTGACATAACCAAGGAAATTTGTTGTCATTATTATCAATTTCTAGATGCAGTTGCAACAAAGTAAATATGAGTTAATATTTTAGTGAGCAGCTAAATTTTCTAAAAAATAAGCATGAATTTATTGATGTTTGAAGATAGATATTACATTTAAGTTTGGCTACATCAATAAGAATTAAATTTCAACTTATCTCTTTTTCTTCGGCCTTTTGCCTCGTGGAGGATTGGCATACTCCTCAGGTCTTCTTTTCCTACTTGCTTCGTCTCTCCTGGCTAGATATTCCAGCTCGCTTTGACTAAGTCTTGGATTGTGATCATGCCTATTCATGAATGCAAGATCTCCAATTGGCATTCTTAGGCCTGTGGTGGTCACTTCTTGTGAGCTGGGAGTTGGCCCTAGACTCCTTAATGGTTGAGCCATGATAATTGGCTCGCCATCATATCGTTGAGTATGATGGCTAGATTGTGGAGTATGATGGTGAGACTGTCTTGGAGGAGGACTCCTTGATGATTGAGCTAAGAATGTGCCTCTGCCTCTGCCCTTGCCTTGATCTCATTTCCCTTTATTCTCCCCCTTTATGTCAGTATCAAGGGTTCGAATGTCTTCTGAGAGGCGAGTCATTCCTTGGACAAGCTCGTTGAGCTGACTTTGGGTTTGAACAATGTCCTCTCGATTCTCTTTGATTAGAGCATCAGATCGAGCTTCCCTTTGTTGGAGGATGTCCAGGACATTATCAGTCTGCTTCCCTTGGCTTATGAAAAATTCTAGGAATTCTTTTACGATAGTTTGCAGATTTGTGATGTTGTCCAACATAAGTTTGTTCTGGGACTCTTGAGTCGTCTATAAGATAAGAACTTCATCCCTGTGTCTCTTAGCAGCTTGAAAGGGGATCTGATCCCTGTCATTTATGCTCTTAAGCATCTCTTTGATGATCTCCCTAAGCTTCTTAGTGAGCTCAGAGCTTAGGGTGCTTGGGAGAGCATTGGCAGCATTGATCATTTTAGTCAGTCTCATTTGAACGAGTTCAGTGTGAGCTTCGAGACTGTTGTCTATGTCCTTGGTCACTTTCTTGGACGCTTCTGACAACTCAGTTTTGGTGGGAAGATTTGAAAGGGGTTCATAGAGTTATGGATTGTTTGGAGGTAGGGTTCTCGTGTATTGATCTTGCAGGGTGTAGAGAGAAAGATCAAGATTGAAATATTCATTTAAGGGCGAGGAGGGAATATGTAACGACCCCAAAAATTATACAATAATATTTTCTTTCTCGATCGTAAACAATACAACTTTAATCTATCTTTACATTATTATTCGATATTAAAATCACTAAAAATACGGAATATTTAAAACTTTTATACATTTCCTTCTGTATTGCCCCAAATCGCAACCTTTACATTACATCTATTCGATTCAAATTTATATCATGAATCGTTACAACAAAATGACTATACCAAGTCTTACATCATAAATAGATATCCATATACACCAGATAGCTCAGCTTACAATTCAACAACATGTTACATTCAAAATATTAAATATATTTCCCATAAAACATAAGTAATATTCGTGAATATGGATCTCTATAATTCACGTAGCACATATCCTTATCTTAAATCTTTAACCTATAAAAATGGTTATTTGCAAGGTTGAGCTCGACAACCCAGCAAAATCTAACAGTTTTCACGCATCACATAGCACATAATAACATACTCAACATATATCTCATAAACATTGGACTAACACAACATACATGCTGCATTTCATATAACATGTATAAAGATTGAGTTCCTTACTCAATCAACATTCATTATTCAATCAACGTAGTCATAAATTAACTTTAACGTTCCATACTTTCAATATATATATATATATATATATATATATATATATATATAGAACACATCATGCTCTTTGCAACAAATATTTAAAATAGTTCATCATCAAGTTCACATAACAAATAGGAACTAAAAGACTTGCCTTGATCGTTGTTTACCAATAACAGTTTAACAGCTTACAGTTATTTGCACTTCATGTGCCCTACACAATTATATAATAATACACATCAACTATTAGTCACATAACAACACATAGTAATTATAATATAAACTCTACTCCACACCTCATAATCTTTCTTATTAATTAGCACACAATGTTCAATTAGATTGTGTTAACTTTTCGACTTATGTAATATTCGAAATTCATTCAAGTGTTTAAATCTTGCTAGGAATCATTATTGGTTTTATATTAAACCCATTTCATATTTTATAATATCCATTTCATTTGACATAAAACACTTTTTACGTTCATTAACACTTATCACGGCGTTTCGACGTTTATTCGTTACACGCCCGATTTGCCTCTATTGTGTATGCTTACTATGCTTCTATAACTTATCTAATACATTATTTATTAATTTTAAGTATCATTACGTTTACTAACATTCATGTTTTATAACTTATAACAACATCTTTTATCGTCAGAAGCACTACACATGCATACGTGCATGCCCGACGCCCTCCGATTGCCCCCAAAAACACAATAGTCCTAAAGATGACCATTTTGACCACTGTTCCCAACATCAAAATGAAATACTAAAAGAAAAACAGTTGTAGGTCTACTCGTCCTCATTCCGGATCATCTTGAATCCCCTCAATCGAAGTTCGTATGAGAAAGTTATGTTCATTTTAGTAAAACATGTTCGGTCAGTTATTTTTTTCCAAAATTTGGCTAGGCAGACTACCCCCCGTCGGGGCGGGGGTTTTTGTACTAGAGGGGGCCGCTGGGGAGGGGGTTCCTTCTGCATTTCTGTAATTTTTGATCTAGAACATTATAGAAAGCCAAATTAGACCTACAAACTCCTTTTTAACAACCATACCAACCTACCCAAGGTGTAATATGTTTATAGAAACATAAACTAATATTTCTAACACGTTTCTACCCACATAAACATCAAAGATTACAGCCTTTAATTTCACTAATTCTATTATTTATTCTTCTTTTGACATTCATAGCGAAATTGAACACCACGAATTTGTTTCTTAACCATTTGACAGCATTCCAACTACGTTGTTTTCGTAATTCAACATACTAACATTATATATCATCAATTTCAGATTATATCACGAGTTCATCATAAATTTTGATTCCAAAATAAGCCCTAATGTATATATATCAATAAAACTCAATTTCTTCACTTTCAAACATGCTTTCTTGAATTTGACACTTCAAAAATCATCTATAGACAACATATAACAGATTATGTAATCCCAATACACATAAAACTAATTTCTCAACAAATTAACCATAGAACTTCAATTACAGATAACTTAGAAAACAAAACCAAGAACTCGAAACTTTAATCTAGATTGCTTACCTTTAATTAGCTAGATGATAAGAGAAGCTTGATTAATCTTCTTCCTCTTCTTTGATTCTCAGAATTTTCTTTCCAAATTACAGAGACTTCTCTCCCTTTCTCTATTTCTCTCTTCTGTGTTCTTAACCTTAGAAAAATAAGTTACGTATATTTACTTAGCCCTCAGTTACACAATCCAATAGTCTCAGCAGTTATAGAATACAAAGGGTCCCCAGGCCATGTTTAGCTAGAACCCAAAATCCTTTTTTTTTTAATTTATTTTAATACTCCTTTATTATATGGTACATTTGTCACACATAACCAACCCAATCTTATAATTTCATATTAAGTTACATTGTGTTTATTAATAACTTAATTTATCAAATCACTCCTTATCAACATAATAAATTTATTTAATAAATCATTCATCCTCTAACTTAATTACTTAATTAACTTAGAAAATCACCACCACATTAACGTAATAATTATGCACAAATTATAAAATTATTTATCATCAATTTATTTAATATCATCATACTTAAATAAATTATTCCATAATAATTTTCTTTGAATATTTATTTTAATTCATAAATATTTCAACTAAAATACTTATTTTACTTGATAAATATTTTAATTATTTACGATCTCACAATCGCAACATATTAACATATTACATTTATATGTAACATACATTACTCTCTCATATCACAATAAGAATGTTATTTATTAAATTCTTATTTTAATAATTTTCAAAAATTTGGGTTATCACAGAATATCTGATGGAGAGGCTTGTGTTTGGGCTTCTTGAGTAGGTGGCTCTACGATTTGAGCGTGTGACTCTACGATTAGGCTCAAGTCAGTAATCGTAGAGATGAGAGAAGATGGGATCAAAATGAAGTTGGGCATATTTGGTTCATCAGCTACAGAATGTTGGGATTCTACAACTGGGAATTGATTTAGTGGATTGAGGATCACTTCCAACCATCTTAGGAATTCATAGAATTGGCTGAAAAATGATGGTGGATAGTGATTAACCTTGAAAAAGATTAGGATAGGTAGTACGTCATGCTCATTCTTTGAAGAGGGGCCATTTGTGATTAGTTGGTTGGCAAAGTTGAAGTTGCCTGGAAATCCATGAGCTAGCACAGAGATTGTTGGATATGCTTTGAAGCTCCAGAACATGTGATTCCAGGAGTGGGGAATTTGAGCTCTATGAAAGGGCATCATGGGTAGATAGGAGAACAACTGATTGTAGTTAGCTCTCCTATACCCATCACAGCCCACAGCTATGATCTCGGCCTCATCATCATCTTCTTCTTCTCTGCCTTCTTTTGAGGATTCCACTACATCAATTACCTCCTTGTGACTTTCTTGCTCTGGTGCTCTCTCATTTTCTTCAGGAGCAGCCTCCTCTGACATAAGGATATCATGAGGCTCCCCCTCAACATGATCATCCATCTGCATTTCAAATAGCTCCCCCTCAGCTGGAGCATTCTCTAGAGTGAGAAATTCATGGAGCTCCCCCTCAGCTTGAGCAGTGTTCTCTTGTCTTGCCTCGGATAGCCCCTTCTCAGTGGCTGTCTTTTTTAAGTACTCCTTCAATGACAAGGATGTACTTTTTGACTAACTTTCTTCTAGGTTTCTAAGGCTGAGCCACAGCCTTAGGACTTTCTTCAGGTTCAGCTCTGATCTGTTGATCAGTCAGAGTATCTGTTGCACCAACTTCTTTGGGAGAGGCGTCCAGTCTGGTCTTTACGATCGGTAGAGACTCTACGATTGAGGAGACAAATGGCCTCTTGTACTTGTGACTATTTTTATTCTTCTTCAGCAGCTGAGAGATGGTAGCTCTGTCTTCATCTACCTCAGCCTGCTGTTCTTTCCTTCTCAAGATCCTCAGAGTTTCAATGTCAGAAAGCTCTTGAGGTATATCAGTGGTTGACCCCTGGGGTTCTTCTGCCACTTGAGCCTTCAGCTTTCTTTGTTGCAAAGAGCATGATATGTTCTATATATATTGAATGTACAAAATGTTAAAGTCAATTTATGACTACGTTGATTGAATAATGAATGTTGATTGAGTAAGGAACTCAATCTTTATACTTGTTATATGAACTACAACATGTATGTTATGCTAGTCCAATGTTTATGAGATGTACGTTGAGTATGTTATTATGTGCTATGTGATGCATGAAAACTGTTAGATTTTGTTGGGCTGTCGAGCTCAACCTTGCAAATAACTACTTTTGCAGGTTAAAGATTTAAAGTAAAGTTATGTGTTACTTGAAAGACATGAATTAGATGCGATACTTGAAGATTTATATACTTTAGCTGAGTTATTATTATGTGAACCATGTTTAAGATTCCGAATAATGTATTAATATTGAATTGTAATATCGTTTTGCGATGTAAACTCTTGTAGTATTAAAATTAATGATTCTGAGATAGTTAGATGTAAAGGTTGAAAGTTTTGGGAACGAGAATAGTTTGTAATAGAAAATTTTAATTATTCTACAAATTTCAATGGTTGTATTATCGTTTAATGATGTAAGATTTGAGGTTGAATGTATTGTTAACGACCGAAGTCGAGAATTAAATTATTTAAATTTTGGGGTCGTTACAGTTCACATAATGTAACACTTAATCAAGTGATTTAAACCTTTAGTAAAGGTTGAACGGAAAGATTAAACGGGATTAAAAGACAAAGAATATAAACGCAACACAGATGCAATGAACGATTTGTCTTAGTATACAATGAACCGTATGGCTTCGACATTAAGAAAGTATAATGAACGTGGGGTTCATGTGATGGATAACGAATGAATGCGATTAAAGCCTTAGATAAATGTTGAATGAGAGATTAAGAGATGGACAACGTGAACGCATAATACGTAAACAATTCTCGTGAATCATATTTGCGTCGGGCTAACGTTCTAAGTATACATTGGTTGTATGACTTAGACGTTGACGAAAGTAGTAAGTAAGATATGAATTATCAAGAAAGCCGTAGCGGACGGTATCAAGATTTAATGAAAGTTCGAATGTGAGTCTGATAGAGAATGTTAGAATGAAAGTAAGCGTTAAACACTTTAGCCGACGTAAGGGTTGAGTGTACGCGAATATTAGATGGGTAGAACCTACACCCTGTGTATGGTTTGACCGTAGAGTAGTGAAGAATAATGATTAAACCTGTGATCGGTGAAGAAACTAAATTAAAGACAATGACGTATAACGTTAAGAAGCCGAGTAATGATTATAACTTGGATGATGTTCCGAGTTAAATGAACTAGACATTATAAGATATGAATAAGGTAACGTAAAATGCTTAACGCTATGAATCCATAGTATTAATATTGAATGATCATTCTAAGTATACAAAAGACTGTATGACTTAGACGATAAGAATAAATCCTGAGGTATGGCATTTAGTTGCCAGAAAGTCATAAAGAATGAGAAATTGACTTAATGAACATTATAGCTTTAATGGTTCGATAAGTTAAGTTAAGTTTAGGTTATGTTACAATCGTTGTGACACCCCCAAATCCGGGTACATCATTCCCACAAGATTTGGTGTTCACTATCCAAAATCATTACATCTAACTACCCATCATAAAGGATAAAGACATAATTTAAATAACTTAAACAATAGTCTTTCCGAGTAAAGGGTTACATCATTTTTAGAAAAACAATCCTAGGTAATCTAACCTTAAAATTATTACATAAGTTTGCGGAATACATCATAAAAATAATAATGAACTTGTTCTCTGAATCGAAAATAGAAAATAAGTTCGAATTTAATATCTGAGGGTCTTAAGACCACGAACTATGTCTCCGGTATTTAGGTATTATTACCTTAACCTTAACAGTCATTAGACTATACAGACCCTTCTGAACGTACTTAGGGGGATCAGCCCTTTGTACCATGTATTGTGCACAAATATCTAAACGCTACACGTACAAAATCCCCTATGTTAGGGTTGTTCGTCTCAGTTTGAATTTAGAATTTCCGCACTAAAGAAAGTTTAGTTTGGAACTAGCTTATCAATGTTTCTAGAATTTTAGAACACTTATTCAATTTCCATCAATAAAGGTTTAATACAAAAATGTATAACTGAACAAGGTTATCAAAGTCAAAGATCAGATATTAACAATATATAACTGAATAAACATGATACACATGCAAAGTACTATGTTCAAAAGAGTTAGAACAATCTCATTTGAATCGACGTATTAGAATAATGTATGTTTCGTATAATAATTAGAAAAGTGAAATTTTCTCGATGTAACGAATTAGATTACAAGAGCTTAATCAATCGTATATAAGAATATAATCAATAATATTGCTCAATAGAATTTAGGAACTTGCATTCATTAATAAAAGAATGAAGTTAGAAAGCTTGCTCAATGTAAGAGTTAAAGTTTAGAAACTTGCACAATTATGAAAGTAGAGTTAGAGAACTTGCCTTGTTTGTAAGCTACATAAGTGTAAAATAATCTCCAATTACCCTACATACATCATTACAATCGCAGCAACAATTAGTTGTATGAATATTAAAACTATGGGTATTAAACCATCATTTAGGTCATAACCCTATCCTAGCACATAACCACGTTGGTTAACACCTTAACGATTCTGAAATCACACTATAAACCTTATCATTTATATTTAACTTTTGAAAACATCACATTTGGTTCATCACATAACTTATTCAAGTAATCACTTAAATTCTTTTACACTGTATATAACAACGCATGACGATCTAATATTATAGTTTATATTGTGCCTTAACATTATTAACATGCATGCTAAACTAATATAAGTCCATTACACATGACCTGCAATTAAGCAGACTTCACTGTCTGAGACTGGCTACTCGCGCGGCCGCGCGAGTAATATACTGGGTAACCGTGCGCCCGCGCAATGCAACGCGCCCATAAGTTGCGCGCCCGCGTGACAACCGCGCGCCAGATAGCGCACCCGCGCGATGCCTCAGTTCCAGTTTTTTACAAACACGAACTAATACTCTGTTATAGGCCAAAAATCCCAATTCTACAGAATTTCTCCCAAATTCAACATCTAAAACTTTGTCATATTATAGTTATACATGTTAAACACCATTCTTTATACAAAAACATTATATAAATATCATTTTCGTACTTTCTAACCCATACTATATGAACATAACACTGATATTTCATTTTCTTCCTCAAACTCAATTTCTCATGAATTTGACAACTGATATACAATCACAGATGATAACCAACCAATTTATCAAGAGTATACATATATTCAATCATCCACATGACTTAATAATTTATAGAAAATTTCCACAGAGAACTCAAAACACAAAATTTTAGAACTACAATATACCTTAATCCTTGTTTATTGAAGCAATTGATAGCAATCCTTTTCCAAAATCCTTCTCCTCCAACTCAATATCAATGTGTTTTTTTTTCTCTTTTCTTCCAAGCTCTCCCTCTAATTCTCTGATATCTAGTTAGCTTTAGGCATAGTTATAGAATACGTATAATAAACCCACGTACTCTTCTGTTAGAAAATAACAAAAGGCGTCAGTTGAATAATGCCAAAGGCCACAAGGCCTTGTTTGGCTAACAAAAAACTCCCCTTAAATTATTTTTATATTATTTATATTCTATAGTTACTTTATGTCACACTCTAATTTAGTTAATTTAAGTAACTTAGTTTAATTGATTTAAATAACTTATATAAAAATAATAAAAATCTTATTATCACTATACTTATAATTAATAAATAATTATATATCTAATTTAATTAATAAATTAGAAACATCACTTTATTTATTTAATTTATTTCCATTAAATTAAACAATTCATTTAATTTAATCACTCTCTTAAATATTAAACAATTGATTTAATTTAATTATTTCCTTAAATTAAATCCATCAGATAAAATTATCATTATTCAATTTAATTAACATTAATTAATTTAATTCACCACAATTCGTCCATTATTTATTTTTTTCAATAAATAAATTATTTAAAATATTTATTTAATTAAATAAATATTCAAATTAAATTACAAATTTCTCGATCGTTACATCTTTCCCTCCTTAAAAGGATTCTGTCCCAAGAATCACAACTCAAAAAATTTATTCGTTACATTCTTCCCTCTTTAACAAGATTTTGTCCCCAGAATCGCTATATAAAATCAAGCAAACAACTGAGGATAATTCTTCATCATAACGCTTTCAAGTTCTCACATAGCTTCCTCGGCATTGCGGTTCCTCCAGATTACCTGAACAGAAGGTATTTCCTTATTCCTCAGTACTTGCTCTTTTCTGTCATTAATTTGAACAGGGACTTCTTCATATGTTAAGTCTTTCTCAAACTGTAAGGGCTCATATGTCAGGCTTATATGGTCTCAATACTGATACATGGAAAATATTATGAATATGCTCCAACTCCGGAGGTAAAGCTACCTCGTACGCTACTTCACCAACTTGTCGAAGCACTTCGAAAGGTCCTATAAATCTAGGGCTTAATTTCTCCTTCTTGCCAAACCGAATTTTCCCCTTACAGGGAGACACTTTCAAGAAAACATAACTACCAACATCGAATTCTCTATTTTGTCGATGCTGATCGGCATATTTCTTCTGTCTATCTTGTGCAGCTATCAATCTTGCTCGAATCACCTTGATGATCTCGACGGTTTGTTGTACCAACTCTGGACCTAAAAGTTGACGTTCACCTACCTCATCCCAGCATAAAAGAGTTCTATATTTCCTACCGTATAATGCTTCGTAAGGCGGCATGCCAATAATCCCGTGATTACTATTATTATAAGAAAATTCTACCAATGGTAGATGGTCATCCCAATTTCCCTTGAAATCCATTATACATGCTCTGAGCATATCTTCTAGTGTCTAGATGGTTCTCTCGCTTTGTCCGTCGGTTTGAGGATGGTACGCTGTGCTCATTCTCAACTGAGTTCCTAAACATTCTTGTAATCGTCTCCAAAATTGGATGTGAAACATGGATCTCTGTCTGACATAATGGACACAGGTACACTGTGTCTTGAAATAATTTCCTTCACGTACAGTTTTGCCAACCGATCTAGAGTAAATCGAAGCTTGATTGGCAAGAAGTGTGCCGACTTCGTCAATTGATCGACAATCACCGAAATGGCATTGTAACCTTGCTGAGTCATTAGAAGACCTACCACAAAAACTATTGTGATATGCTCCCACTTCCATTCTGGTATCTCCAACGGTTGTAACAATCTGCTTGGCCTTTGATGTTCAGCTTTAACTTTCTGACACATTAAATATTTTGCCACTCATTTTGCCATGCATTCAGCCACATCCCTCTTCATATTCAGCCACCAAAAATGATGTCCAAGATCCTGGTACATTTTCATACTTCCAAGGTGAATCAAATATCTTGAGTTGTGAGCTTCACTCAGAATTCCCTCTTTAACTTCCGGTACTGGCGGAACCCAAATTCTCCTTTCGAATCGAAGTAACCCTTCTGAATCGATTTTGATTTTGCTTTCCTCCCCTTCAGATACTTTCTATTTTATCTTTTCGCAGTCTTCATCCTGAAGTTGTGCATTTTTCACTTTATCTTCCAACGTTGAATCATTTCCTATCTAGAATAACTTCTCATCGAATTTTGTCGGATATCTAATTTCCAATTCCATCTTAGCCATTTCCGACACTAACTTCTCCTGAGCTATCAACATTATTAACTTCTCCCGTCCCTTTCTACTTAAGGCATCAGCCACAACATTCATCTTTCTAGGATAATAGAAAATCTCGCAGTCATAGTCCTTGATCAGCTCCAACTATCTTCTTTGTAACATGTTCAAATCTTTTTGTGTAAAGATATACTTCAGACTTTTATGGTCAGTATATATCTCACACCTCTCTCCATAAAGATAATGTCTCCAAATTTTCAGGGCAAACACCACCGCCGCCAACTCTAAGTCATGAGTCGGATACCCTTTTCTCGTAATCTTTCAATTGACGTGATGCATACGTAATAACTTTGTCGTTCTGCATAAGCACACAGCCTAGTCCTTTATGCGATGCGTCACTATACACCACAAAATTCCCTGTATTATCAAGCAATGACAACACAGGTGCTGAGCTCAACCTCTTTTTCAATTTATGAAAACTTTCCTCACACTTCTCTGTCCAAACAAACTTAACTGCCTTTCTGGTTAAATTCGTCAACGGGGCTGCGATCTTAGAAAAGTCCTGAATAAAATGCCTGTAGTAACCTGCCAATACTAAGAAACTCCTTACTTCTGACGGTGACTTCAGCTGATCCCAGTTTACTATAGCTTCTACTTTTGATGGATCTATCGATATTCCGTCTTTATCAATAACATGCCCGAGAAACTGTACACGTTTTAACCAAAACTCACATTTTGAAAATTTTGCATACAACTTCTCTTTTCTCAATGTCTCCAATGTCACTCTTAAGTGTTCAACATGCTCTTCCTTGGTCTTAGAATACACCAAGATATCATCAATAAACACCACCACAAATTTATCTAAGAATGGTTTAAACACCCTGCTCATCAAATACATGAACGCTGCAGGTGCATTGGTTAAACCAAATGACATAACCAAAAACTTGTAATGACCATACCGAGTTCTGAATGTCATCTTTGGTACATGCTCTGGCCTCACCTTCAACTGATGATAACCACTTCTCAAGTCTATCTTTAAAAAATACCTCGCACCCTTCAGTTGATTGAACAGATCGTCGATTCTAGGTAATGGATACTTATTTTTAATCGTGACATTATTTAATTCTCGGTAATCAATGCAGAGCTGGATACATCTGTCTTTCTTCTTAACAAACAACACTGGTGCTTCCCATGGTGAAACACTCGGCTGAATGTACTTCTTGTCGAGCAACTCTTGCAATTGCAGCATCAACTCTTTCATTTCTACAGGGGCCTTTCTGTATGGTGCTTTGGATAACGGGGTCATTCCTAGTAGTAAGTCAATTACGAACTCGATTTGTCGATCCGGCGGAAGACCCTGCAAATCGTCTGGAAATACGTCTACAAAATCTCTTATAATCGGTATCTCTTCTAAATTTACACTCTGCTTCTGTGTATCAAATATGTAGGCTATGTATCATAAACATCCTTGTCTCAACAATTTCTTGGCTTGCATCACCGTCAGACAACTTGCTTATCGAGGTGACTTGCTGCCAAAGAACACAACCTTTGACGGAGTCATAAGGTTAACACACTTCCTTTGGCAATCAATTACTGCTTCGTAGTTGAATAACCAATCCATTCCCAGTATGACATCAAATTCACCAAGTCTAATTAGCATCAAATCTACCATCAACTCGTAACCTTTTATAGCCACTCTACAATTCCTATATATGTATTTGATAGTAATCATTTCCTTATTCGCAATCTTTATACTTAAGGGAAATTCTAATTCTTCCTGAGGCAAATCTAAATTCTGAGCAAATTCATCGGATATAAATGAACAAGTAGCACCCGAATCAAACAGTACATAAGCATTAATACCATTAATCGGAATGATACCTGACACCACATCCTTAGACTAAACAGCATCTTGCACGATCATATTGAAAGTTCTTACAGTAGGTCAGCTTGACTGTGCTGGTCAAGTGATAGTCAATGCACCACCACCGTTATTGTTTCCTTTTCCACCACTTGTACTTACCGCTGGCTTCTTAGGGCAATCACAAGCCATGTGGTCTTTTAAACTGTAAGTAAAGCATGCTCCTTTCTTTAGACTAAAACAGTTCGGTGCAATGTGTCCCTCCTGAACACAGTTGAAACAAACCCTCTTTCCCTTCAAACATACCCCAGTATGGTTCTTCCCGTACGTCGCACAAGCTTCAAACTATTTCTTCTGCAGACTTCCCTGCTGTCCTCCCGTAGTCGAATTCTCGTTCCACTTCCTCTTCTGATTGTTACTTCCAACATTACTCCCACCAGCCTTATTCTCACTATCATTCTTCCTCTTCTTCTATTCTTGGTTGTACTTGGTCAAGGCATCGCTTCCACCTTCTGCTATAATTGCCTTTTCCAGTACAGCTGTAATTGTATTCAGCTGGAACATTGAAACCTTGCTATACAACTAGGGTTTCAATCCTTGCTCGAACCTTCTCAGTTTACGTTCGTCAGTATTGACTTGATAAGTTGCAAACATTGCCAACTCGTTAAACTTCGCATCATATTCAGGCACCGTCATTGTTCCTTGCTTCAGCTCCAGAAATTGCACTTCCAACTGATTTTGAGAACTCGCTGAAAAGTACATTTCAAAAACATCTCCTTAAATCTATCCCATGTTATCACTCCTTGTCCTCCCCAAACCTTATTTGCCTGCCACTAGTAGCTAGCTTCAGACTTCAGCATGAACGTTACGAACGCAGTCTTCTGATCCTCGTTAACTCTAGCTACGTCGAACACTTTCTTCATTTCCATGATCCAGGTTTGGGCTTCCACTGGATTCATAGACCCTTGAAACTCTGGCGGTCCAACCGCTTTGAATTCCTTAAAGGTCGTAACTTGAGCTTACGGTTGATTCGCAAGTGCACTCGTCAACAAAGCTACCAACTGCTGAACCGGATTAGCGTTGGTCTCATTGTTATTAGTAGTAGACCCGTCAGGAGGTGCTTGCTGACTTGGTTGTCTTCTTCTAGGAGGCATCTTCTGTTAAAATATACGCTTATCAGTTCATTACTCAACTTCTTGGGTATTTGAAGTTTAACTTAAGCATTCCAAGATTAAAGCTTTAACACGTAACATTTCAAATAAACTCTAATATTTTATTTATTTATAATGTTTTTAAAACATGTTAAGGATAGCATAACCGCTATTAACATTCAATTTTCTGAACTAGACAAGTTTCAGGATTACATACTCATACTATTCCTTTATTCATCTCAAAATAAGGGATTCACAATTTATTTATTCACATAATTAACCACAAACTATTATCACTCTTATTTCTATATACGCATATTAAGACGTTGCAAGGCTTCTCGACGTTCCTCCTCCATAATACGATACGCTGTTCTACGATCCATCACGAACCACGACGAGTCTTCAAATTGAGGTGGATAATAATAGACTCGATCCTGGGCCCTATCAATAGCAGAATTAAAAGCATAATCCATCTCCTTCATCTTGGCTTTCTTCACTTGTACTTTAGCCTCAACACGATCTGCACGTTGAGTCGCCTTCATCCAAGCATCCTCTACTCTTGCACGCTTAGTTGATTCCTCTTTAAAGTCATCTTTTAATTTCTCCATGTCAGTCTTCATCTTCTCGTTCACTGCCAACAGATCTTCATTCTGACCCTTAGTATGAACTAAGTCCCACTCTATGTTTCCAAGTTTTGATTCAAGTTCCTGAATCTCTACATCCTTCTGCTCCAACGCAACGTGATGCACCTCAACCATCTCCTTCAGCTCCTCAACTTCGTCCTGTAACTCTATGTTACGGTCATATAGAGCATCATACATCTCAGCTGATATGGAGTTTGGTGGAAACTCCTCAGGATCCTCTTCCTCATCATCCTATGAACTATCCTCCTCGAGATCGATCACAGGATCATCCTCCTGGATCAACTGTTCCCGCAATACATGAATATCTCGGGGTTCATCGTCTATAGGTACCTGAGGTATCACCTCTCTAGCTGGACTGGATCCTCCTTCACCAGACATCCTGACAACAAAATATTTTAAGTTTTACTTAACATTATCGATACGCGCGATCACATAAGTTATTAACACATAGCACATAATGAATTTTATTGTTTAGTTTCAATGGATGCCTTAATCCATTCCTTAAAACCCGATAAGAGTTAAACACCTCTATGTTTTCTGTTTCCTTAAAGGCTACTTCCTAAGGTTTCTCCACCTAAGGTTCATAACCTAAGGCTTTGATACCAACTTGTGACACCCCCAAATCAGGGTACTTCATTCCCACAAGATTTGGTGTTCACTATCCAAAATCATTACATCTAACTACCCATCATAAATGATAAAGACATAATTTAAATAACTTAAACAATAGTCTTTCCCAGTAAAGGGTGACATCATTTTTAAAAAAACAATCCCATATAATCTAACCTTAAAATTATTACATAAGTTTGTGGAATACATCATAAAAATAAAACAAGTCCTTAACATAATCAATTAAAATAAAATTTTAATTAGTCTTCAACACTTGGATATCTTGCCCTTTCCTTTGCTAGTAGATGGCTCATCAACTTTCTCAACTTTAGCTGCAGTGATAATTGCAAGAGTGAGCAAACAATTGCTCACTGATATAAAGAGTAGCAATAACAACATGAGAATGAACAACGAATGCTGTACAATAATAATGAACTTGTTCTATGAATCGAAAATAGAAAACAAGTTCGAATTTAATATCTGAGGGTCTTAAGACCACGAACTATGTCTCCGGTATTTAGGTATTATTACCTTAACCTTAACAGTCGTTAGACTATACAGACCCTTCTGAACGTACTTAGGGGGATCAGCCCTTTGTACCATGTATTGTGCACAAATATCTAAACGTTACACGTACAAAATCCCCTATGTTAGGGTTGTTCGTCTCAGTTTGAATTTAGAATTTCCGCACTAAAGAAAGTTTAGTTTGGAACTAGCTTATCAGTGTTTCTAGAATTTTAGAACACTTATTCAATTTCCATCAATAAAGGTTTAATACAAAAATGTATAACTGAACAAGGCTATCAAAGTCAAAGATCGGATATTAACAATATATAACTGAATAAACATGATACACATGCAAAGTACTATGTTCAAAAGAGTTAGAACAATCTCATTTGAATCGACGTATTAGAATAATGTATGCTTTATATAATAATTAGAAAAGTAAAATTTTCTCGATGTAACGAATTAGATTACAAGAGCTTAATCAATCGTATATAAGAATATAATCAATAATATTGCTCAATAGAATTTAGGAACTTGCATTCATTAATAAAAGAATGAAGTTAGAAAGCTTGCTCAATGTAAGAGTTAAAGTTTAGAAACTTGCACAATTATGAAAGTAGAGTTAGAGAACTTGCCTTGTTTGTAAGCTACACAAGTGTAAAATAATCTCCAATTACCCTACATACATCATTACAATTGCAGCAACAATTAGTTGTATGAATATTAAAACTATGGGTATTAAACCATCATTTAGGTCATAACCCTATCCTAGCACATAACCACGTTGGTTAACACCTTAACGATTCTGAAATCACACTATAAACCTTATCATTTATATTTAACTTTTGAAAACATCACATTTGGTTCATCACATAACTTATTCAAGTAATCACTTAAATTCTTTTACACTGTATATAACAAAGCATGACGATCTAATATTATAGTTTATATTGTGCCTTAACATTATTAACATGCATGCTAAACTAATATAAGTCCATTACACATGACCTGCAATTAAGCAGACTTCACTGTCTGAGACTGGCTACTCGCGCGGCCGCGCGAGTAATATACTGGGTAACTGTGCGCCCGCGCGATGCCTTAGTTCAAGTTTTTTACAGACGCGAACTAATACTCTGTTATAGGCCAAAAATCCCAATTCTACATAATTTCTACCAAATTTAACATCTAACGCTTTGTCATATTATAGTTATACATGCTAAACACCATTCTTTATGCAAAAACATTATATAAACATCATTTTCGTACTTTCTAACCCATACTATATGAACATAACACTGATATTTCATTTTCTTCCTCAAACCCAATTTCTCATGAATTTGACAACTGATATACAATCACAGATGATAACCAACCAATTTATAAAGAGTATACATATATTCAATCATCCACATGACTTCATAATTTACAGAAAATTTCCACAGAGAACTCAAAACACAAAATTTTAGAACTACAATATACCTTAATCCTTATTTATTGAAGCAATTGATAGCAATCCTTTTTCAAAACCCTTCTCCTCTAACTCAATATCACTGTGTTTTCTTTTCTCTTTTCTTCCAAGCTCTCCCTCTAACTCTCTGATATCTAGTTAGCTTTAGGCATAGTAATAGAATGCGTACAATAAACCCACGTACTCTTCCGTTAGAAAATAACAAAAGGCGTCAGTTGAATAATGCCAAAGGCCACAAGGCCTTGTTTGACTAACCAAAAACTCCTCCAAATTAAATTATTTTTATATTATTTTTATTCTATAGTTACTTTATGTCACACTCTAATTTAGTTAATTTAAGTAACTTAGTTTAATTGATTTAAATAACTTATATAAAAATAATAAAAATCTTATTATCACTATACTTATAATTAATAAATAATTATATATCTAATTTAATTAATAAATTAGAAACATCATTTTATTTATTTTATTTATTTCCATTAAATTTAACAATTCATTTAATTTAATTACTCTCTTAAATATTAAACAATTGATTTAATTTAATTATTTTCTTAAATTAAATCCATCAGATAAAATTATTATTATTCAATTTAATTAACATTAATTAATTTAATTCACCACAATTCATCCATTATTTATTTTTCTCAATAAATAAATTATTTAAAATATTTATTTAATTCAATAAATATTCAAATTAAATTACAAATTTCTCGATCGTTACAATCATAATCTTTGATGGATGACATATGGGAGTTGGGCTAAACAATTCCTTCAGAGAGCGAAGGTATATACGAAACTGGCAATCGATCTAATTCGCTGTTAAAGACAGTGTGTAGATGAGACGGAAAACTAGTTTGTTGGTTGTTTGTGGAAAACCACTCAGAGTACCATATGGACTACTAGTAGATATTCGATGTGTACTAAGTCCTAAAAGAGTTATCAGAAGAAGATAAGAATGTAAATCATCAAAGATGATGATCGTATGAGTAAGACATCTCCGTATGTCATGAAGCCGTAAAACGGTAAAGAAAGTTGGTCGCGTAAACTTAGATTGCAAAAATGTGAACCCTAAGAAGTAAAGTTAAGTTTAAACCAATGCATAAGTCAATTATATGACTAATTGGTGTTTGTGTTATTTCCTTATGTGTTATATACGGTTTGCAATGAACAGTTCAGCAAAAACTGTAAGTTGTAGCTATGCGTAAGGCAAGTTTCCTAACTTCATTCATATTTTAAATGAATGCTAGTTTCTTTAACTTTTTCAGATGTTGAACTTGAGAAATTTTATCTATGTGCAAATGTGTGAGTTTTGTACAAGGTGGTAGAATGTATGAGGCCTTGTGCCACAATTTTAACACTTCGGTGTTTCTATGAGATGAACTGTTCTGTGATTAAACTGTTCAATATGAAGATGTTCTATTTATATATGAACCGTTATTGTTAAGTTGTGCTAATAATTCTTGCCAAACAGAATGTGTATGGAAAAGGTAGAAGAAAGAAAGTGTTTCAAAGTGAATGTGACTAATGCTTTAAAATGATAGGAAATCAGAAATTATTCCTATTATTTAAGCTGCTTCATAACCTTTGTTCGGTTATTGAAGTTCTAAACGAATGTTTAAAATTCCTAATGTTGTTTATTCAACTGATATGACTTGCTGAGCAATTGAATGCTCACACTTGCTTTAAATGAAAAATATTTTCAGCGTACGAGTAGAAGAACTTAAGGATCCCGTAAAGATCAAGATGATCGGTATCCAGAAGAAGTGTCATTCAGTATATGAATGAGCGTGAAGATCAAGCAAAGACTTGTAATGTAGAATAGTTTAATTAAACTATAGATTAGTTTAATGAACTGTTATGTATCCTTGGTGGCGGATGAAAGTCACTCTTGTAAGATATAAAGAATAATTTAATTATCATTATTTGTACTGAACGAGGTTATAAGGTATTAGAACATGAGATTTGAGAATGTATGTTGTTATATTTAACTATATTATTATGTATGTTTGGAAAGAGATAGGACCGTGACGTACGGAATCCGGGTGTGAAGATAAACTGGATTTCGGGGCGTTATGGTGACACAACAAAACAACATTGTTCAATTTCTTTATAAGCATCAAATGTGATAAAATTAACATCTGAAAAAATTAAGATAAGTTTTGTGGTGACACAACAAACTTATAATAATTAATTGATACTATATTATTTTTATCATGCTAGAAGGCGACGTTCGATATTCCAAATATCTTTGAACGCTTAGGATTTAATATAAAATCTTTGAGGGGTTTGTTATTATTTGTCTCATCTTGTTTAGCGTGCATGCACACACACACACACACACACACACACACACACACACACACACACACACACACACACACATATATATATATATATATATATATTATAAGCATGCACATATAGAATACTATATTCTACCTAGATTGATTATGGACTTTATTCTAGTTTGAATCACTAGAGACATAGAGTGAACCAAAAGGTCAAACTTAGGGTGCAAGAATTAAATTTAAATATAACTATTACATTTAAACCCGAGCGCCATTACAAACAGGTCTTCATGCACTCCTTTCTCCTTGATCTTCAATTCTTCAAAATTAATTCTAACTATTTCTATTACAAAACTATTTAATAAATAAAAACTTTGATCAGCAGTCAAGGGGAAGTACATTGGAAGGAGATAGAATTTACATTAAAAAAAATTAGGGAAGACGAGATATGCAGACCCATTTAATAAAACTCATATATTCATGTATCCAACTAAAATAAAATCCAATCACATTGGTCAATAGTCCATAATCAACCTCATTTATTATCATACACATCATCATATACTTCAATAAATAACATTCATCTCATAAATAATAAATTCATTCCATATATGCATCGATATCAATTTAATGGGCGATTTTAAATTTATTAAAAATTTAATTTTGAGATAAAAATAAACTCCTTTATTTTAATCAAAATTTAAATCATAATAAATTTATTTATTTTATTTTATCCAATTTTGAATAAAAATAAATTCCTTTATTTTTATTTAAATTTAAAATCAAAATAAACTTCTTTATTTTAATTAACAAGGAATCCAATTTCAAGTACAATATAAACTCCTTTATTTTAACTTAAAATTGCTGAAAAATAAAATATGCTAAATCTTATTCCTCATCAGAATTAAACATCTTTAATTTTAGGAAACATAGAATCCTATTCCATATGTGAATAAACTATTTTATTCTATGAAACATGGAATTCTATTCCATATGTGAATAAATTTTTTATTCAAACGAATGTGGAATCCAATTCCAAGTTAATATAAAACTTTTGAATAAATTATTTTATTCAAACGAACGTGGAATCCAATTCCAAGTTAATATAAAACTTTTTTTTAAGTATATTCTAAATGAAAATAAACCTTTTATCTTAACTGAAATAAATAAATAAAAATTTCAAATTCTGGTGTTGGGCGCTGTCGCGCCCAGAATGAACTGGGACATGGGGCGGCCGCGCTGTAGAATGAACTTGAGGCAGCGCGGCCGCGCCACGTAGCAGAATTAGAAAAAAAAATTCTTTGCCTAGAAAATTTGATCCAATCGCATACCATACATACATAGAATCATCTAAATCAATAATTAGCACAAATTTAAGCTCTGATACCACTATTACGTTTGTATATAGCCCGATCATGCAATCAAATTACATAAAAGGTGTGGAAGCGCGATAAAATAGGAATTTAAATTTTTCATACAAACCTATCACCATGATCATACTTTGTACATAATTATCAATTAATAGAAAAGATAAGGAGATCAGATTCATAACCTTGTAGAAATTAGTTTCCTCATGTACGAGTTCACCTCCAATTTCTTTTCACGTTCAACTTGAATCTACTGGGTTTGATTCCTTCCTTTGATCAATGTTAGTCACCCTAGTTTTTGGCCTCTAGATGTGATCCACCAAGGAAGAACAGATATTCAAGAAGATGAGTATTTGGCAAAACTCTAATTCTATCTCTATAGAATAATGTGTATTCTCCTAACTCTTGAAATTATAATTCACGTATATTGTGTAAAACATCAACCCTCATCCATAATAAGACTCCTCTTATTTATAGATGTGGAAACCCTCTTTAATAAATAAAGAATTGAGTTTTCTTTTAATTAATTAAACTCTTTTAATTAATTAGGCTCCTAATTTTATTAGAAATACTTAATTAAACTCTTTTAATTAATTAGTCTCCTAATCTTATTAGGAATATATGAGTGTACTTTTATTAATTAATTTACATGCTCCTTTAGGAATTAAATAATAGTAATAGTAATAATAATAATAAGACTCCTCTTATTAATTTATATTTAATATTTCTAAAATATTAATTTATATTTAATATTTCTAAAATATTAATTTATATTTAATATTTCTAAAATATTAATTAATAAATATTAAGTTATTTAATTTATTGTATCTCCATATATTAAATTAAATACACTTAACTTATTATTATGATTATGTCATTTACTTCTTAAATAAATATTCTTCCTTTTAAAGTGTGACCTTTTAGGTTCTTCATAGTAAATTGGTTGTGAAAATATCAATTCGAACAATTCTAATCTTATTTAAATAAATAAATTAAACTATTAATTCATTTAAATAAATAACATTTATTCTACAATAAGGATAAGTCTCCTTAACGATCAACGACTTTTCAGATAATATAGATTTCAACATTAATCATAAAGAATCTTTAAGTAAATAGTTACCGTACAATTCAATTCTTCCAACATATAATGTCTCAATTAAATATAAGACATGGAATTACTGTCAAGTATTATTTTATTTAATTATATGTATTTCGATTCTTAAATGCACAACTCCAAATAATGCAAATCAGAAACTCCTTTCTAATTTTATTCTGCCTTGGCCAAAGACTAATGGGTTGTCATTTATCGAATTACATAGGACATTTCTCTTCTTTTACTAGAAATGGTAGATTCTTTATTGATCATACATTATCTTCATATACAACTTACTATACCCAAGCATACCCTTTTATATACTCTAAGGGTATTAAGGAATTAGTCAAAGTATAACTCATAATACACAAGATACTATGATGATCTCAAGTCCAAGGATCACTTGTACTACTATCACAAGAGAAATTCCTATTGACAGGCAAGTAAAACTCCATTAGGTATTCCTTAGCGAGCCACATTCAGTGTACTTATTTTTCAATAAGCAACTACATACTTATTTTAGTGTCTCCACACAAATGATAATGAGATCAATCATCCTCATCCAATGAGCAAGCAACGTACGTACCAATCTATCCGGATTCACTAATCCCTTTGTTAGTAATCCATCGATTGGGAGCATTTTAGTTTTTAACTTATCTAAGAATTTAGATCTCATTAGCATGATCTCATCATGATTCTAAAAGCATTGCTTAAAACTATGGGTTTATCACATATTATTAAAACAACAACATGTAGATAAATTAAAGCCTTTAATAAATGAATACTTTAATTAATAAATGGATCACAGTGACCGACGGGTTTGCCTCCTGGTGGAGGAGTCACATAACATACATTCACATATATTGCGCCTCACCGCATGCAATATGATGACATTGTGCGAAGCACTAATATAAAGCGTTGTTAATAAAACATTCATTCACATTCATTCAATGTAAAGACAACAATCACACACATGCAGATAAAAGGGAATTGAAAAGATTGAAATGCAGCTTAAGCCCTTTATTGTTTCCAACAAAGTCACCACCTATAGACACCGTTTTTCTCCCTTTTCTATTTGTTTGTTTACCCTTTATGTGATCTATGTTGACTTATCTTAAAAGGGTGTATTTTTTAGAAAAGACCGACATAAATGTCGACGATTTGAAAAGATTGATTTTAATGCGATTAGGCTGAATTAGACAGAGCTGCCAGTTGATATGAGTTTAAATGGATGTATTAACTCATTTGAGTTTTTGCAATATGACCCAATATGTGACTCTATTTAATTGGTCTGAAACTCAAGATTCATAGAGTTCGAAGGCTTGCTTAATCGAGGGGAAGGTGTTAGGCACCCCCGACTTCCGTGAAACACGATTATCGCTACTTTTTTATTCCCTATGCATTGTGTGTGTGTGTGTGTTGAAATATTTTGATTTTTTTTGCAAAGCGGTTTTGTGATTTATTTTGAAAGTAGTGTTATACCTCTTTGGACCTCTATACAACCGGATTGATTTACATAAAAGTTCAGTTTTAATAGATAAAGCATATAAAAGTGAGGTTTTGAAATATGATTTTCAAACCCTTTTGCTCAAATAGGAATTGAGGCCTTTGATACTTCCTTTTATCTTGTATTAAGACTTTCTTTTGATCCTAAAAGCGGCTTCATTTGATTTTAGTAAGATGCAAAACATCTTTCGGGGAGGTTTAAAATTCGGGGTTCTAATTGCTTAATTTTTCTTAAGTCTATCCATCCCAATGCGATTTATATTTTATAAGATCTTCATTAATTTGATTTGAAAATCCTTTGAGTGGTGAAATGAAAGCTAGAAAATACAAGTGTCAGGCTCCTTATAGGCATGGAAGCCATCGAAGTAAGCCCGAGCACTACATACATGTTTTCACTATTTTGAGACTTTAAATCCGGATAACCATTTTAAGGCCCTGGCTTTTCATGTACACTTGACTGCAAGCTGGCATTTAAAACTTAAACAAGTCCATTTTTGGAGCCGAATCTATATATATATTGATTGAATCATCAATCCTTTGTAGTTCCTAGGCTCACATGAATATTTAAAGCTTGCACAATAAATATTTAAACATATTATGTACAAATAACTAAAAAACTTTGCTAAACAAGTAATTTATTAAACAAATCCTTGTATACAATTAAACAGACCTCCCGTTTCCTCTAGATACAGATCATTGGTCACGTGTGTGACACCCCCAAATTCAGGTTCTTCATTTCCTCAAGATTTGGTGTTCACTTAATAAAAATATTCATATCTAACTACCCAATCATAAGAAAATTGAATAATAAACCTTCCCATAAAGAATTACAATAATAAAAAAATCTCCCAGGTTATCTAACATTTAATTACAATCATTCAAGTACGGAAAATTAAATATCTTCATTACAATAATTCAAAATAAGTACTGACAATAAAAATATAATCATATTACAAGTCTTCAATACTTGTTCATCTTTCCGTTTCCTTTACTAGTGCTAGGTACGTCGACCTTCTCAACTTTAGTTATAATAGTTATATAAGCAAGAGTGAGCAAACAACGCTCACTTGAAATGAAATTGAATAAAACTTTACATCATTTGCCAAATCATAGGCTCAATAGAACTGAACAATATGTTCTATCAATGAAATTCATAAGATCTAACTGAGGGTCTAATGACCACGAACCATGTCCACAGTTTTAAGTAATCTTTCAACTTAAACTTTAACAGTCATAAGACTATAAGGACTCCACGTACTTAGGGGGATCAGTCCTTTGTACAATGTATTGTTCACAAATATTTTAACGCTAAGTGTAAACCCCTAATAATAGGGTTGTTCATCTCAGTATTTAGAGTACAAGTCTGCCCCAAAGTAAGTTTGGCTTGGATATGTAAAGCCCCCAAATCTAGGTATTTGAAACCCTAACTCGGTGCTTCACGATACCATTTCTATGAGCAAAATAATACTAATAATAATAACAATAATATAAAGATCAACATAATTTACATATTTATCAGAGTCTGAATCCCAAGTACGTAACCTTTAAACATTTATTACAACCCATGATAGATAATATATATCATACTTGTCTTAATAAAGTTAACTACTACATAACATAGCATTGCGTTCATTCGACAACCTTTCCCTTTCCCTTGTTCTTAGCAGAGCTCTCTGGTTGTTCACACTTAGCTGAAAATATTTAAATTAAGCAAGGATGAGCATTTGAGTGCCCAGCAAGTAATAGCAATTATATATATAAGCTGAAAAAATTTAAATATTTTCTTTATACTACCCTTCTACAACAAATCAATAGTTGTGAAGTAATCTGAACCGATAATAATAACATAACAACGCTCTTTCAAATTTTTGAAACTATGTATTGACTATAAATAGGGTTAAGGTGACATACTATGAACATTATTTTCATTTTCGAAAAGGTTAAGCAGAACTTCATCTGTTAACCGTCATAACTTACGGGCACGGGAGTGATCAGCCCGTTGTACCCTGTATTGATCAACACTACATGCAAGAATGAGGGTATCGTTCACTCTGTTCGCCTTGGGCGCATAAAAGTTTTCCCTTGATCGGGATGTTCATACTTGTCTGGGTTCCAAACCAAAGCAATTCAGTTGGATAATAGTAAGGTTTTATCTTATTCAACAATAATCTATAATTCAATATATATATATATATATATATATATATATATATATATATATATATATATACAGGTAATTAACAAAGGTGTATCAACATGTGATTAAATACAATAATTATCTAAGTGGGGACACTTATATAACCATTTATAAAACTTAACGAACATAATATATATCTGAATTACCAGATACTAATATGTTGATAATCAATGATCGGATATATATATATATATATATATATATATATATATATATATATATACAATAGGGTTAATAATCTAGCATAATAATAATATAGTTCTGAAACATTCTTACTCATGTCCATTGCATAAAGAAAATGCTAAGGTAAGATACTTGTCTGGTTTGCTGCTTACAAAATGCAACTTAGATTTATCTTTTATATCACGACCTATTATTAATCAGATCATTTTACTGATTAGAATAACATATCGTAACATATAATAATGCCTATTGCATACAGTACATAACCTAATCATATCGCCACACATATCCAATAGTCATTGAATCACAAACAAACATCAATACAGTCAAAATATCTAAGTCCAGATCAATTTCTGAAACATGTCGGTGTATCGACGGCTTTATCGGGTAATTATCGATTCTAAGACTCTATCCTATAGCTCAATAACTGTAATTATCAATCATATTATTTTTAAATGACTTATAATAATTTTTAAATATTTATTATAATTTATCATGAATTTTCAAACATTGGAATCATTATTAAATGATTTAAATATTAAACAATTCTATTATCAATAATATTTAATTAATATTAAACTATTAATGAAACCATTGCCAAAATATTAAAGTTATTTATAATAACTCAAAATATTTTTAAAACATTTATCTTACCTTTAAATGATTTTTAAAACATTTAAAATTATTTTTAAATAATTATTATTAATATTTAAATATTACTGTACCATTTCTCAAAATATTAAAAGTCATTAAGTATAACTTAAAATATTTTTTACTTCATTTATGTCCTCTTTAAATGATTTTTAAATTTTAAAAAAATTTTAAAACTATTTATTTAATATAATTATTAAATAAATTTAATATCATTAATATTAAATTAATATCATTAATATTATATTATTAATGAAATTATCCTTTAAATATTGAAAGTTATATTTTATAATTTAAAATATCTTTAAACACTTTATTTTCATTTAAAATGATTTTTATAATAATAAAATAATTTTTAAACTAAATTATTTAATATAATTATTAAATAACTTTAATATCATTAATTAATAAAACTTACATTTAAATATTGAAAGTTATATTTTATAACTTAAAATATTTTTAAATACCTTATTATTATTTAAAATGATTTTTAATATAATAAAGTTATTTTTAATTAATTTATTTAATTCATTTAGTAAATAACTTAAATATCACTAATATTAATTTATTAATGAATTTCATCACAAAATAATAAAAGTCACTTAAAATAACTTAAAATATTTTCTTATACCATAATATAATTTAAAATGATTTTTCATGTATTAAAATCATTTTTAAATAATTTATTTAATATTATAATTAAATAAATTAAATTCCTTTAATATTCCAAAAATATTAAATATTAATGAAATGTATTCAAAATAATTAAAAATTAATTTTTAGACTTTAAAATAATTTTTAATAATTTATTTTGTATTTTTAATAATTTAAAACTATTTTTTTCTATTTATTTAATTAAAATAATTAATTTTCGAAATTAAGTGTCGCTAAAGTTACTTTAGGCGACAAAACTATCGCTGAAGGTGTTCTTCAGCAAACCTAGATCTTCAAAGTCAGTCACGAGGGTTTTGTTAGTCAGATCTTGCAGTACTCGTGCAAGACTACACGATCCAGCCATCAACAGGTTCATAACATAACACAAATGCAAGATCTAGTATCATGAACAAGTTGTCAGAGCTGTTCTTCGTTTTTTGGGATACCCAGAAATGAAGAACAGTTCGGATGATCATATTTGGGCTTCCACTACTTGTTGTACAGGTGAGGTTTTAGTGATCTAAGACTTCCAGATTGTAGCCCACATGTAGAACTATAGATCTATTACAAAATATAACCATAACATCAAAACAATAGCAAGATATGGATTGGTCAAAGGCTATCAGAATATGTGTTCTTCACGTTTCTGGAAATTTCAGAAAAATGCAATTGTGACCGAGTGGCCTGATTTGACCACTCTCTACGTTCGATCACTTGAGTCTTTAAGGGATCTAAAAGTCAGGATTCAAAGCCCAGATTACAGTCTACAATCTAGTTATAACAACAACATCAAAACGTTAATAATCTGACAGATCTTGGCCTTCAAACATCCTGTCAGACCCTGAAAACCCATTTCTGGGTTACCCAGAAATGGTCTGGTCATGGTCAGTCAACGACCTCTGACCAATAATATCATGCAATCTAACACCGATCTAAGTCTAATTTCAAGCCCAGATCCAAGAGCACATATCAGACTACAACTACCAACTTTTAAAACACAAAACACATTAAAGATCACTGAGATATAAGGCCTAACATTCATTGTCAGAGCACCTAGAACATTTTTTCTAGATTTTGTAGAATCTCAAATCCGAGCCTCTAGATGTTATGGATCTAACATCTAGCAACCCAGATCATCATTAGACACCTTATATAACATGTATAACAAAAAAAAAATTAACATCTAACAACATATTTTTGGTCAGATTATATCTAGGGTTTTTATACCTTGATGATCAATTCTGATTTCTGGGCTACTGATTTGTGATGTGTATTAGTGGGGCTTTGATATGAGACTGATATGCTACTGAATTTCAGAGGTGAGAGCTTGAGAGAGCTTAGATTGAGAGTTTGTGCAAAAGTAAGTTAACAAATGACTTTCTCTCTTTTCCAAATCTATATATACAAGCGTATGGTTCATGTATTGGCTGATCTAGCTTAATGTGCTGGAGTTTTGTGTCTCATGGAAATTCAAGGTTTGGCCAACAACTCTAACACTTGGCAAAATCCAATAATGCAAGACGAGTATTTTGGTCATTTTTCTTGGAATTTTAATGGCACAATGGTCAATTAGCAAACCCTTAGGGTTTGACCGTAAGGTTTATCACCAAAAAAAATCAATTTCTAGGTTTTCAATTAGGGTTTAAAAATAAAATTTATTTTCTAAAATTACAAAAATTAGGGTTTATTTAATTAGACTAGGTTTCTAATTAATTTATACATGAACATTAGGGTTTAATATCTCTAATTATAATTAACTTTGCTAATTTTGCAATTAGGGTTTACAATTAGTAATTAGGTTTTAAAATTACTAATCAAGGCTGCTAAATATAGAAATTAGGGTTTCTAGTTTAGTAATTAGGGTTTTCATGATTAACAATTATAATTCTAATACTTATAAATTAATCACTTTATCACAATTACAAAAAATCTCGAACTTTAATTTGAGTTTCAAATTAGGGTTTCTCATTTTAGAAATTTAGGTTTTCAAAATATTAATTAGGGTTACAAATTTTAGAATTAGGGTTTCTAGCTAATTAGGGTTTCCAAAATTAATAAGGGTTTTCCCAATTAACATAGAATCCTATATAACACAACATAAATCAAATAATACCGGTACTACACCGTCTTAAACGTATTAACTTTTGGACTAGGGTTTAACCAATTAATTATAGGGTTTTGAAAATATAAACCATAATTGACCAATCATCATCAATACGTACATACAATACATATTTATAGCACTGAAAAATTAAAATATGATATTATTATATTATTATTCTCATTCCTTGATAAAAATCCAAAATTAGGGTTTGGATTCCATATCTGATTTATTATTCCATATTTAACCTTAATAATTAAGGTAAAATAATTAACTTAATAATCTGTAATAAAATTCAATTAATAGAATAAATATTATAATTATTCTAAAAAATCACTCCATATATTATTTAAATAATATATGATTTTATTTTCATGGAAAATAATTAATAAAAATATTTCTGCTATAAAAGTAATTATTATAAGAATATAATTTATAATAATCAATAATTCTAAAATAAAATTATTTGTAAATATTCATGTAATAAATATATTTTTATTTACCACATAAATATAAATACACATTATCTTGTACAAATCCTCATCCTTAAAATAATAATAAAAACAAAATATACGCAAACTTTCTGATTTAATTATATAGAAAATATCGGATTGTTACATTCACCCTCCCTTATAAAGATTCTGTCCCCGGAATCACCGTTTTAAAACTTATACATACAAAGGTACATAGCATACACAATCATTGCAATTAGATCTCGATCATAATTTGATCAAACTGATCTTTAACTATTCACACAAAGCTTGTCTTTCTGATTAAACGAAAATTTGATTTCTAAAAGAACTCAAATTCCTCCCTCAAAATTTCTTTAGAATTGATATACTATATATAGGAAAATTATGTATATAAGAAAATAAAAATTATACGAATAATACCTGAAATTCCATTGTCAGCTGCTGCCGTATCCTGGACTGTCATGTTGTAGACCCTTGCAGTAGATCTTGTTGGCTTGCTAGATGACGTAGGTCCTGTGATTTCTAAAGTCCCGCTGCCAGTGCCAGTATTCACACTTCCTATCTTTGTCCTCCTCTTCGGATAATCCTTCACCTTGTGCTCAGTCAATCCGCATAGAAAACACCCACTGTTCATTCTTGGATTGGGGCAGTTGGGAGAGTTATGGCCCTCCTGCCCGCACTTATAGCATACAAATTTACCTTTCAGACATTCCCCTGTATGGTTCTTTCCACAAGTCTTACACGACACCACCTGCTTCTTCACACCTTCTTGTTTTACATGCATACTTCTAAAATTGCTCCCCTTCCTCTTGCTACTACCACCCCTACTCTTACTATTAATTTCCACCTTCCCAGCTCCTTCAACCTTACTTTTGTTCTTTCTCTCCTTGTTGTAGAGGCTCATGGCCTCACTTCCTTCCTCAACTATAATCGCCTTTTCCATGAGTGTTGAAAATATAGGAATCTGCAACACCGCCACTTTGTTATAGAGCCAGGGTTTTAATCCCAGCTCAAACCTTCTAACTTTCCTAGCCTCCGTATCAACTTGATGCGGAGCGAACCTAGTAACTCATTGAATTTTGTGGCGTATTCTGACACCGTCATAATCTCCTGCTTCAACTCTAAAAATTTCACCTCCATTCTAGCCTGCATACTAGATGAAAAATAATTTTTGAAAAATAATGTTTTAAACCTATACCAAGTTATCACACCTTTTCATGCCCTCACCTGATTCGATTCCCACCAAAAATTTGCCTCCCCTTTCATCATGTAAGTGGCAAAAACTGTCTTCTGCCCCTAAGCTACCCTAGCTATCACGACTGCTTTTTCAATCTCTTTGACCCAAGTTTGACCTTCAACAGGGTCAGTTGTACCTTTGAATTCCAGCGATCATACAGCCTTAAAGTCTTTGAAGTTCGCTAAGCGGTTGTCCGCTGGTTCCCTGCGGTTGGTATTCCCTGTTGCATAGCTTGTGCTACCATGTTTGCAAAGTGTTGCATCGGGTCTGCTTGTTGTTGTCCTTCAACATTATTGACAGATTCTTCTACCCTTTGGTTTCGAGTTCGACGTCTTGGCGGCATTATCTGATTAGTTAAATTCATAAAATTAACTTATATTCTAAATCTTATCATATAAGTTTAATATATTAAACTTGTTTTATTACTCAAACATAGATTCATATTCATTTAACGAATATTTTACATAGCATAGCACATACTTCTTTAAGCATCAGTTATCCCTTTATGACTACAAAAGTCACGATTTACAACCTTGATCATTACAAAAGTTGAGAACATAAACTTACACAGACATACTTATCCTATATATTACATTAAACACACCTACACCACAGAACCTATACTACCTATTCGCTACGCCTTTTTTCTTGGACAACCTTTCGCCTGATGACCTTCTATCCCACAGATAAAACATGCACCTGGTTTATAGTCGGGATAATACAGAGTGGTATGCCCCTCATAGCCGCAAAGATAACATATTCTTTTCACTTTCTTCTTATCAAGTTTTCCTAAGTCGTGATCTTCTATCTTTCTTTTTCCCTTATTTCTCGTAGCTACACACGATGTGTTGCTTTAGGCTCCCATCTGAGCAATTTGGATTTTAAGCTTATCATGTTCTTCCATTGTTTCTATTAACGTCTGTCGCAGTTGACTATTAAGTAGCTTTTCTATCTCCCACAACTTTTCCAGAGAAGAAACCTTGTTCCTCAGATCCTGCACCTCCGTTGATGCTTGTTCAGCTTCAACTTTAGTGTCCGAATCACTATCTGTCAGTTCCACCATCTCCGGATATGGTATTATATTTTCTTAAATAACCACCTCGTCTGAGTTATTTTCATCGTGAGACTCTATTTCAGCTATTGGCTTCGATATTAGCTCGGGTGTATGGATTTGATCCTTCTTCATGCTATAAGCATATAGCAAGCCTTTTCCACCAAACATCTATACACATAAATTATCCTGATTAGCATATAGTATATACACACAGCAAATAATAGTTTTATATAAGTTATCTTTTATCTTGTTTGACGATGAATTCATTTAATTCATCTCTTTTAAAACTCTATATGAGTTATTTATATTTTCAACGTTTCCCTACGTTCTAAGGTTAGTCTAGCCCACCAAAGGTTCTAATTGCTTAATTTTTCTTAAGTCTATCCATCCCAATGCGATTTATATTTTATAAGATCTTCATTAATTTGATTTGAAAATCCTTTTGAGTGACGAAATGAAAGCTAGAAAATACAAGCATCGGGCTCCTTATAGGCATGGAAGCCATCGAAGTAAGCCCGAGCACCACATACATGTTTTCACTATTTTGAGACTTTAAATCCGGATAACCGTTTTAAGGCCCTGGCTTTTCATGTACACTTGACTGCAAGTTGGCATTTAAAACTTAAACAACTCCATTTTCGGAACCGAATCTAGATCTATTGATTGAATCATCAATCCTTTGTAGTTCCTAGGCTCACATGAATATTTAAAGCTTGCACAATAAATATTTAAACATATTATGTACAAATAACTAAAAAACTTTGCTAAACAAGTAATTTATTAAACAAATCCTTGTATACAATTAAACAAACCTCCCGTTTCCTCTAGATACAGATCATTGGTCACGTGTGTGACACCCCCAAATTTGGGTTCTTCATTTTCTCAAGATTTGGTGTTCACTTAAAAAAATATTCATATCTAACTACCCAATCATAAGAAAATTGAATAATAAACCTTCCCATAAAGGATTACAATAATAAAAAAATCTCCCAGATTATCTAACATTTAATTACAATCATTCAAGTGTGGAAAATTAAATATCTTCATTACAATAATTCCAAATAAGTACTGACAATAAAAATGTCATCATATTAAAAGTCTTTAATACTTGTTCATCTTTCCTTTTCCTTTACTGGTGCTAGGTACGTCGACCTTCTCAACTTTAGTTATAATAGTTATATAAGCAAGAGTGAGTAAACAAAGCTCACTTGAAATGAAATTGAATAAAACTTTAAATTATTTGCCAAATCATAGGCTCAATAGAACTGAACAATATGTTCTATCAATGAAATTCACGAGATCTAACTGAGGGTCTAATGACCACGAACCATGTCCACAGTCTTAAGTAATCTTTCAACTTAAACTTTAACATTCATAAGACTATAAGGACTCCACGTACTTAGGGGGACCAGTCCATCATACAATATATTGTGCACAAATATTTCAACGCTAAGTGTAAACCCCTAATAATAGGGTTGTTCATCTCAGTATTTAGAGTACAAGTCTGCCCCAAAGTAAGTTTGGCTTGGATATGTAAAGCCCTCAAATCCAGGTACTCGAAACCCAAACTCGGTGCTTTACGATACCATTTCTATGAGCGAAATAATACTAATAATAATAACAATAATGTAAAGATCAACTTAATTTACATACTTATCAGAGTCTGAATCCCAAGTACGTAACCTTTAAACATTCATTACAACCCATGATAGATAATATATATCATACTTGTCTTAATAAAGTTAACTACTACATAACATAGCATTGCGTTCATTCGACAACCTTTCCCTTTCCTTTGTTCTTAGCAGAGCTCTCTGGTTGTTCACACTTAGCTGAAAGTATTTAAATTAAGCAAGGATGAGCATTTGAGTGCCCAGCAAGTAATAGCAATTATATATATAAGCTGAAAGAATTTAAATATTTTCTTTATACTATCCTTCTACAACAAATCAATAGTTGTGAAGTAATCTGAACCGATAATAATAACATAACAACGCTCTTTTAAATTTTTGAAACTATGTATTGACTATAAATAGGGTAAAGGTGACATACTATGAACATTATTTTCGTTTTCGAAAAGGTTAAGCAGAACTTCATCTGTAAACCGTCATAACTTACGGGCACAGAGGTGATCAGCCCGTTGTACCCTGTATTGATCAACACTACATACAAGAACGAGGATATCGTTCACTCTGTCTGCCTTAGGCGCATAAAAGTTTTCCCTTGATCGGGATGTTCATACTTGTCTGGATTCCAAACGACAGCAATTCAGTTGGATAATAGTAAGGTTTTATCTTATTCAACAATAATCTATAATTCAACATATATATATATAAAGGTAATTAACAAAGGTGTATCAACACGTGATTAAATACAATGATTATCCAAGTGGGGACACTGGTATAACCATTTATAGAAATTAACGAACAGAATATATAACTGAATTACCATATTCTAACGTGTTGATAATCAATGATCGGATATATATATATATATATATATATATATATATATATATATATATATATATATATATATATAACAATAGGGTTAATAATCTAGCATAATAATAATATAGTTCTGAAACATTCTTACTCATGTCCATTGCATAAAGAAAATGCAAAGGTAAGATACTTGTCTGGTTTGCTGCTTACAAAATGCAACTTAGATTTATCTTTTATATCACGACCTATCATTAATCAGATCATTTTACTGATTAAAATAACATATCGTAACACATAATACTGCCTATTGCAGTCAGTACATAACCTAATCACATCGCCACACATATCCAACAGTCATTGAATCACAAACAAACATCAATACAGTCAAAATATCTAAGTCCAGATCAATTTCTGAAACATGTCGGTGTACCGACGACTTTATCGGATAATTATCGAGTTTAAGACTCTATCTTATATCTCAATAACTGTAATTATCAATCATATTATTTTTAAATGACTTATAATAATTTTTAATCATTTATTATAATTTATCATGAATTTTCAAACATCGGAATCATTATTAAATGATTTAAATATTAAACAATTCTATTATCATTAATATTAAACTATTAATGAAACTATTGCCAAAATATTAAAGTTATTTATAATAACTCAAAATATTTTTAAAATACTTATCTTGCCTTTAAATTATTTTTAAAACATTTAAAATTATTTTTAAATAATTACCATTAATATTTAAATATTAGTACTGTACCATTTCTCAAAATATTAAAAGTCATTAAGTATAACTTAAAATATTTTTTAATTCATTTATATCCTCTTTAAATAATTTTTAAATTAATAAAACCATTTTAAAACTATTTATTTAATATAATTATTAAATAAATTTAATATCATTAATTTTAAATTAATATCATTAATATTAAATTATTAATGAAATTATCCTTTAAATATTAAAAGTTATATTTTATAACTTAAAATATCTTTAAACACTTTATTTTCATTTAAAATAATTTTTATAATAATAAAATCATTTTTAAACTATTAAATTATTAAATTACTTTAATATCATTAATTAATGAAATTTACCTTTAAATATTGAAAGTTATATTTTATATCTTAAAATATTTTTAAATACCTTATTATTATTTAAAATGATTTTTAATATAATAAAATTATTTTTAATTAATTTGTTTAATTCATTTAGTAAATAACTTAAATATCATTAATATTAATTTATTAATGAATTTCATCACAAAATATTAAAAGTCATTTAAAATAACTTAAAATATTTTCTTATACCATAATATAATTTTAAATAATTTTTCATGTATTAAAATCATTTTTAAATAATTTATTTAATATTATAATTAGATAAATTAAATACCTTTAATATTCGAAAAATATTAAATATTACTGAAATATATTCAAAATAATTAAAAATTAATTTTTAGACTTTAAAATAATTTTTAATAATTTATTTTGTATTTTTAATAATTTAAAACTATTTTTTTCTATTTATTTAATTAAAATAATTAATTTTCGAAATTAAGTGTCGCCAAAGCTACTTTAGGCGACAAAACTGTTGCTAAAGGTGTTCTTCAGCAATCCCTGATCTTCAAAGTCAGTCACGAGGGTACTAGGTTTGACCAAGTTTAATTCGTAATATGTAATGTTTCTGGGCATTTTATTAGTTATATCTTGCAGTACTCGTGCAAGACTACACGATCCAGCCATCAACAGGTTCATAACATAACACAAATGCAAGATCTAGTGTCATGAACAAGCTGTCAGAGTTGTTCTTCATTTTCTGGGTTACCTAGAAATGAAGAACAGTTCAGATGGTCATATTTGGGCTTCCACTACTTGTTGTACAGGTGAGGTTTTAGTGATCTAAGACTTCCAGATTGTAGCCCACATGTATAACTATAGATCTATTACAAAATATAACAATAACATCAAAACAATAGCAAGATATGGATTGGTCAAAGACTGTCAGAATATGTTTTCTTCACGTTTCTGGAAATTCCAGAAAAATACAATTGTGACTGAGTCGCCTGATTTGACCACTCTCTACGTTCGATCACTTGAGTCTTTAAGGGATCTAAAGGTCAGGATTCAAAGCCCAGATTACAGTCTATAATCTAGTTATAACAACAACATCAAAACGTCAATAATCTGACAGATCTTGGCCTTCAAACATACATCATGTCAGACGCTGAAAACTCATTTCTGGGTTACCCAGAAATGGTCTGGTCATGGTCGGTCAACGACCTTTGACCAACAATATCATGCAATCTAACACCGATCTAAGTCTAATTTCAAGCCCTGGTCCAAGAGCACATATCAGACTACAACTACCAACTTCTAAAACACAAAACACATTAAAGATCACAGATATACAAGGCCTGACATTCATTGTCAGGCCACGTAGAATATTTTTTCCAGATTTTGTAGAATCTCAAATTCGAGCCTCTAGATATTATGGATCTAACATCTAGCAACCCAGATCATCATTAGATACCTTATATAACATGTTTAACAAAATAAATATAACATCTAACAACATATTTTTGGTCAGATTATAGCTAGGGTTTTTATACCTTAATGATCAATTCTGATTTCTTGGCTACTGATTTGTGATGTGTATTAGTGGGGTTTTGATATGGGACTGATATGCTACTAAATTTCAGAGGTGAGAGCTTGAGAGAGCTTAGATTGAGAGTTTGTGCAAAAGTAAGTTAACAAATGACTTTCTCTCTCTTCCAAATCTATATATACAAATGTATGGTGCATGTATTAGCTGATCTAGCTTAATGTGCTAGAGTTTTGTGTCTCATGGAAAGTCAAGGTTTGGCCAACAACTCTAACACTTGGCAAAATCCTATAATGCAAGAGGGGTATTTTGGTCATTTTCTTGGAATTTTAATGGCACAATGGTCAATTAGCAAACCCTTAGGATTTGACCCTTAGGGTTTAACCCTAAGGTTTATCACAAAAAAATTCAATTTCTAAGTTTTCAATTAGGGTTTAAAAATAAAATTTTAGTTTCTAAAATTACAAAAATTAGGGTTTATTAATTAGATTAGGCTTCTAATTAATTTATACAAGAACATTAGGGTTTAATATCTCTAATTATAATTAACTCTGCCAATTCAGTAATTAGGGTTTACAATTAGTAATTAGGTTTTAAAATTACTAATTAAGGTTACTAAATATAGAAATTAGGGTTTCTAGTTTAGTAATTAAGGTTTTCATGATTAGCAATTATAATTTTAATACTTATAAATTAATCACTTTATCACAATTACAAAAAATCTCGAACTATAATTTGAGTTTCAAATTAGGGTTTCTCATTTCAAAAATTAGGGTTTTCGAAATATTAATTAGGGTTACTAATTTTAGAATTAGGGTTTCTAGCTAATTAGGATTTTCAAAATTAATAAGGGTTTTCCTTATTAACATAGAATCCTATATAACACGACCACTACTACAAAACAGTAAATAGACAATGCGGAAAAAACGTTGTGGTTTCAGTCAAAAAAACGTCGCGGTTAAGGGTGTCATCTATTTGACACCCTTACACAACGTTTTTAAAACGTTGTAGCTAAGCACAATACACAACGTTTTTTAGGGAAAAAACGTTGTAGATTTGTTTTTTAAAAATTAGCAGATGCTTACAAACGTTGTAGAAGGTATGATTCCACAATGTTTTCTGGATAAAAACGTTGTAGTTTAATATATCAGATAAAGTTTTTAACCAATTTATACAACATTTTTAAAATGTTGTAGATAAAGAAAAAAAGAAAAAAAATTGTGGTTCACCTATATTACAAATGCACCTGTAATATGCTAATGACATGATATAAAGCTAAAAGGTCTAAATTCTCATTTAAATTTAAAGCCAAAATGTATTAACCATTCAAAATATATTCCAATAATACCATCCGTTTAAAGTTTCAAATTACTATATCCACAAAATATATATCAAACTATCCATATATACATCTCAAATTCACTTTTCAATCCATAAAATAAAACTATCCATAAAATTCAGCTACTACCTAAGGAACTATCATAACGGCAGCTTCCAGCAAGAGTAAGAGAAGAAGGAGAGCCTGCATCAACCACAATAAAAAGGTCGTCAATGAGAATGGTATCAATTAAACAAGGTGGCCAATCAATAAAGACATAAATACGCTATTTTAGTGCACTGGAACCAACTACCAAGGAACCAATTAAGAATGCATTATTTTAAAAAAAAAGGTAAATAGACCAACAGATGAAATAGATTTGCAGAAAAGTAGACGATAACAGGAACAGAGATGAAACAGGAGAACAAATAAATTGTTTAAAATATAAAGGATCAACTGGTATAGCAAGGCACATTGTAGAGAAATATTAAGTTTAGCTGACAATATTTATTCAGGAAAAACTATTGGAGACCACCAGATTAAAAACCAATATGACAAGTAACTTGAGTACTTAACATACATGGGACACTCCTACTGTTAAGAAGATGTGGCCAAGTTGGGATGATTCCATCTCTTAAAGGACCTCTTAAAGGCCATGCATGGCCAATCATTCTCGTTCTCACAGGAAGAGGTCTTTCAGTCTCACCTAATTTCCTAAAGCTTTGTGGCAACCTCGCGGTATCAGTTGTAATCTTACTTTCTGGGCCATGATAGGATGGTTCTAGAATGTCGTATATGTTTAATTCCTTAATTTCATGTGTTTAATTAAATTCCAAAAGTAAGTAGGCAATATATATCTAAATTTTGTTAACTATTTTAGTAGAAAACAAAAATAGTATCTTACAGAATAAACTTTGTCAAGCTTGTTTTCACAACTGTCACTGACAGGATTATAGTAATTTCTTTTACACAAGAGCATTGCCATCAAACTCTTCATATGTAACTCCATTTCCAACCATTGTAACCCTGTGTGAAGCAAACTAAGGTTTCAGTTTCAAATTTATTTTTGATCAAGACAATGCGACAAATAACATACCTTGAAATTGAGTATAGGCTGTACATCAGCATCAATACTTATAAATGTCCAGAATTTTCAATTAGTTCTTGTCTTTTAATCAGGAACTGGTATGCAGCTTAAATATCAGAAGAAAATACCTTTCACCACTTCAAAAACCAGAGTTGGTACATATACTCCACCAGATGACTCTCTAGCAATAATAAATGGGTTTGCAATGAACTCTGGGTACAGCTCAAACCACAAACCACAGCAGTAATTTGTGCAAATCAAATACTCAAGGACAGAGAACTAAAGAATAAACGAAACATTCCAACTTTTTATGCTCTTTTCTCTTCGTTATTCATTTATTCAAAAAATACCTTGAGTAAAAATGTGTGCAAGTCAGAGGCGGTCTGTTGGACTCCGGTAATGTAGTCGGATTCATTTCCTGAGTAAGAAAATCCAGCACCAGTAGGAGAGTCTAAATATATGATGTTAAAAATCGGGGGCAAAAGTCCACAGCAAATTATCTCATTTAGAAGACATTCATCAATGGCATTACGTATGCTCTTACTGATATTCAAACAAACATTTAGTCAAGAATCAATATAGGAAATAATTCATAAGCTCTGGGTATAACATAGTAAATCCTGAATCTGATGTGCATCTAAGCTCGTTCATAAGCTCCCATGTCATGATTATTGGATCATTCTTGTAAACAACTCCAGTTATGGTGTTATATCTGTTAAGAACAGTCTGCAGAAGAAATATACAAAAATAAAAGTACATATTGTTAATTTCAGATATCATATAGTCCATTGAACCATTTTAAACCTTCCAAATCAAGAAATAATGTCAAAATGGTAATAGTTGAAAGAAAAAAGAAGAAGAATAACTGAGAATTTATATACCATTTACCTTTATATGGTTCTTGTAATATCCCTTAACAATAGGGTTTCTAAAGAAATCATCATTAGATGTCAAATACTGCCCCTGGATTCTTGCCCAGCCCACATACTGCTTCTTACCCCCAAAGCTCTTATAGTTATTTACTAAACTTAGCATAAGCTTAATCCATATCTTCTGGCCTCAGCTACCACAAAATCCAATTCTTGTATAGCCTACAATTATGAGCCATATTAGCAAGAATGCAGTGGGATGGAGTCATACAGGTAGAAGTCAGAACATGAAAAGACAGTTAAATAGGAGAATAAAATATGAAGGATCCACAAGTTTAAGCAGCTCTCATTAGTCATTACTGGGTTTGTGGCAAATAAGTTGAATTTCATGCACAAAACATTTTACTTAAGGTGGCTGCTAAGAGAGTTTGAACTTTATAAGAAATATGCAGTCAATGAACTCACAAGCCATGGTCATTTTTTCTTTCTTAGTTTCGGCATCTCCACCACATTAGACACCTTGGTTCATTCCTATTTAATCCAGACTCGTAGCAAACTAGCTAAGGGACGCAAACAACTTGAAAGTAGACACCAACTTGCAAAATACCTCGCAAGTTATACATAATGTAAAAGGAGATCAGCTGAAGAATTCTTCAACCTGCAGCTCTGCCCAAGGTGAACATCTCGAAAAACATACCTGCATCATTACATAGAAGTTAAGAAGAAGGCTAGTGAAACTAAATGTTATGTCCAAGAGGTAAAGGATATAACCTATATTCACAATGCTCAAACCATGTACAATGAGCTTTTCCATAATCCCAATAGCAGTCCTCATCTCTAAGAGGTCCACGCTTAACTAACACAAGTAAAATAATGGGTTAAAATTTAACCTAACGAGAGGTTTAGAAAAGAAAGGTTTACCTTTCGTAACAAATTTTGAACTTTTATCTGGATGAATATCATGCCACATCTCAAGCCATAGTTCGCGCATCAGAACTGGGGATCTTACAATATTTTTGTGATTCGCTGCAATGAGGCAGTATCAATTTTCAGTGACAATTCCTTGTACCATGTGAAGAAGTAGGAAGAAGTAGAAGATAGCACAGTGTATGACTGAAATTTTAGAAGAATTCTTCCTAGGGTTATATTTAGGGAAAAAGTACCTTAAGAGAGACAGAAGTAGAGGGACGGCGACGGGGAAGAGAGGCCACAGTCGAGAGGCAAGAGGTTGAGGAGTGAGGAATCGAGATTTCAAATATGGCACCCGCTTACCTCCATCGTAGAGAGAAATACCGATAGGAGAGAGAAGAAAGTATTGTCCTATTTTAATTTCAAAATTTGGGCTTCCGTGTTTTTATCAATTGCTCCGTGTTTTTTATATACATGACGTTTGTTTTTAAAAAACGTTATCTAGTTAAAATAAAAAAAAATGACCTTTTAAATAGATAACGTTTTTCATATATATCTACAACGTTTTTTAAAAAAACGTTGTAAAAAAAATACCACAGCGTTTTTATAAAAAACGTTGTGGTTTAAGTGTTGTCTATTTAGTATTTTGTAGTAGTGAACATAAATCAAATAATACCGGTACTACACTGTCTTGAACGCGTATTAACTTTTAAACCAGGGTTTAACCAATTAATAATAGGGTTTTGAAAATATAAACCATATTTGACCAACCATCATCAATACGTACATACAGTACATATTTATAGCACTGAAAAATCAATATATAATATTATTATATTATTATTCTCATTCCTTGATAAAAATCCAAAATTAGGTTTTGGATTCCATATCTGATTTATTCTTCCATATTTAACCTTAATAATTAAGGTAAAATAATTAACTTAATAATCTGTACTAAAATTCGTATAATAGAATAATTATTATAATTATTCTAAAAACTCACTCCATATATTATTTAAATAATATAAAATTTTATTTTCATGGAAAATAATTGATAAAAATATTTCTGCTATAAAAGTAATTATTATAAGAATATAATTTATAATAATCAATAATTCTAAAATAAAATTATTTGTAAATATTCATGTAATAAATATATTTTTATTTACCACATAAATATATATACACATTATCTTGTACAAATCCTCATCCTTAAAATAAATAAAAAAATTATACGCAAAATTTCTAATTTAATTATATAGAAAATATCGGGTTGTTACAGGATACGTTTTAAGGAAATTTAGAATTCAACGGTCATCGACTAAGGATTAGTTGAATGAAAGGAAATAACACTATGTTACGAAATAAACCATAATTGAATCAACATGGTGTACTAAGTTCATGCTTTAGGAATAATCTAATAGCATAAGTACTGAATAATATAACCTACCTTGCTTTGAACAACATTAAGCTAACGTTAAAATCTTAGAATTGAATATTATGCATGCATAATAAGTAATAACTTGAACGATAAACTTGTTCATCAGAATAAAGATACTTGCATGCTAAAAATAACAAGTTTAGGTTTAGAAAAAATTGCGCAATCATAATAATAGAACAAGTTCACCGAAAGTGTTGAGTTAGGAAAACTTGCATAATTGTAATCGAACTAGAAACAATAAGTTGTTCAACGAAACAAGTTAACAACAAGAATAATTTGATCAATATAATCGAGATAAAGTAAGTAAACTTGCATGCACAATGAAAATAAACTTGTACAACAAAGGTTTAGGTTTAGAAGATGTGATGCCCCCAAATTTGGGTACTTGAAACCCGAATTCCGTGCTTCACGATACCATTTCTATAAGTAAAATAATACTAATAATAATAACAATAATATAAAATTCAGACTTAATTTACATATGCATCAAAGTTTACTCCCACGTACGAGACCTTTAAACATTCATTACATCATAGATAATAAGTAACATTGTCTTAATAAACTATAACTATTACACAACATATTAGATATCTCATTTGAACAGCTTTCCTTTCCCCTTGTTCTTGCCTGAGCCTTCTGGTTGATCATACTTAACTGAAAATATTTAATTTAAGCAAGATTGAGCATTTGAGTGCCCAGCAAGTAATAACAATTATAAATATTAGCTGAAAAGGTTAAATATTTTCTTTGTAATACCTTTCTACAACAAGTCAGTAGTTTTGAAGTAATCTGAACCGATAATAATAACATAATAACTCTCTATCAAAATTTTAAAACTACGTAATGACTATAATTAGGGTTAAGGTGACATACTATGAACATTATTTTTAATTTTTGAATAGGTTTAGCAGAACTTCATCTGTAAACCGTCAAAACTTACGGGCACGGGGGGTGATATGCCCGTTGTACTCTCTATTGATCAATACTACATGCCAGAACGATAGTATCGTTCACTCTGTCCACCTTGGGTGCATAAAAAGTTTTCCCGTTTACGGGATGTTCATACTTGTCGGGTTCCAAACCAAAAGTTTTATCTTGTTCAACAATAATCTATAATTCAACATATATATATACGGGTAATTAGCAAAGGTGTATCAACACGTGATTAAATACAATGATTATCCAAGTGGGGAAACTTATATAACCATTTATAGAAATTAACGAACAGAATATATATATATATATATCTGAATTACCATATACTATCATGTTGATAATCAATGAACGTATATAGTATAGGGTTAATAATATGTACAATAATCATATAATTCTGAAACATTCTTACTCATGCCCATTGCATAAAGGAAATGCAAAAGTAGGATACTTGCCTGAACTGCTGCTTACAATAACGCAACTTAGATCTTATCTTTTATACAGCGACCTATCAGTAATAAGGTCAGTCGTTCGATTAGAATAATATATCGTAACACATAACACTGCCTATTGCAGTCAGCACATATCTAATCACATTGTCACATATGATTAACAACCATTGAATCACAAATAAACACTTATCAAGTCAAATTATCTAAGTTCAGATCAATTTCTAAAATATTTCGGTGTACCGACGGCTTTATTGGGTAATTATTGAGTCTAAAACTCTATCCTGTAGTTCAATAACTGAAAATATCAGTCATATTATTTTTAAAACGACTTATAATAATTTTAAAATATTTATTTTAATTTATCATGAATTTTCAAACATCGGAATCATTATTAAATAATTTAAATATTTACTAATTCTGTTATCATTAATATTTAATTAATATTAAACTATTAATGAAACCATTTCCAAAATATTAAAGATATTTATAATAACTCAAAATATTTTTAAAGTATTAATATTACCCTTAAATAATTTTTAAAACATTTAAAATTATTATTAAATAATTACCATTAATATTTAAGTATTAATTTACTATTTATCCAAATATTAAAAGTTATTAATTATAACTTAAAATATTTTTAATTCATTTATATCCTCTTTAAATAATTTTTAAATTATTAAAACCATTTTAAAACTATTTATTTAATATAATTATTAAATAAATTTAATATCATTAATGTTAAATAAATATCATTAAGATTAAATTATTAATGAAATTATCCTTTAAATATTAAAAGTTATATTTTATAACTTAAAATATCTTTAAACACTTTATTTTTATTTAAAATGAATTTTCTAATATAAAAATCATTTTTACCTTACTTTGTTTAATATAATTATTAAATAAATCTAATATCCTTAATATTAAAATATTAATATTTTTCATGACAAAATATCAAAAGTTATATTTTATAACTTAAAATATTTTTATAATCTCTAAATCATTTTTATATAAATTTTAAATCATTAATTCTATTTTCCATCATTTATTTAATATATTTATTAAATAACTTAATCACCATTAATATCTAATTAATAATGAAAATCATCACAAAATATTAAAAATTATAGAAAATAACTTAAAATATCTTTTTATGTCATAACATATTTTTAAATGATTTTTCCTGTATTAAAATTATTTTTAAATAATTTATTTAATATTATACTTAAATAAATTAAATACCTTTTATATCCCAAAAATATTAAATATTTATGAAATATAATTAAAATAATTAAAAACTAATTTTCAGACTTTAAAATAATTTTTAGTAAATTAATTTGTAATTTTAATAATTTAAAACTACTTTTTTCTATTTTTAATAATTTTCCAGAATTTAGTAAAATAAAATTATTAATAACCGTCGCTATATGCTATAGCGACACTTATCTGTCATGTTATGTGTTCTTGGCCTCAAGAACACTGACAAGTCAGTGGTCGAGGTGCCCTGCTTGACCGAGTCTAATTCTTATCTCGAAATGTTTCTGGGTCATGTAACATATTGTTCATGCAGTATTTATGTAACACTACAATTAACAATCAAAATCCAGGTCATAACATACAACATGATGACAATCTAGCCATTCAAACTTTCTGTCAGGTGTTTCTGGGTTTTCCCAGAAACCCAGAAATTCGAGTCCCTTATTTCGTGCTCAATTTACAATAGGTTCCAGCCTTGCTTCATGTGATATAACGATTTATACTTATAGAATACATGTCAGGAAACAATAACACAACATCAGATCATCATATCATCAGCACAATCAAGATCTATAGGTCGGTCAAAGTACCCTCCCGGAACTGTTCTTGAACATTTATGGGTTTCCTAGAAATGTTCTTGAGCAGTTTCGGCTAGCTACGTTTGACCATCATTCAGATCGATTCTGTTAAGTGTATAGGTGATATAAAAGCTTTAACATGTAGTCTTCATGTCATTCTACAACTAAAAAACAACAACATGACAAAACAACTTAAACATAGGAAGATCCAAGCCCTGCAAAAACACTGTCAGAGGTTTCTGGGCTTCAAGAACAGCCGGTCAATGCCGACCAACCCACTTTGACCTTAAATAACTTTTAATCTACAACAGATATGACCATGATTCAAGTTGTATATTAAAGATCTCCTAACAGAATATAAGTACAAACTTTCAAAACACAAAAACACATACCAGATTGAGATTTATTGGACCTGACATTTACTGTCAGACCCTTAATTTTAAAAATTTCCAGATTTTTGAAAAACTTAATTTTGAACACTTTGATATTATGGATCTAACAAATACCAACCCAGATCAACTATATGGACTACCAATAACATGTTTTAACAATAAATCATAACATCTAACACAAGATCAAAAGTCGAATTTCTAAATTAGGGTTTACCTCTTTATGATCAAATTCTGATTTCTAAGCTTCTGATTTGATGTTAGTGTTCATGGGGCTCGATTGGTGACTGATCTAACACTACAATTTCGTGGGTTTGGTCTTGAGAGAGTATGGCTAGGTATTTGTGAACAAATTAGGCCAAAATGAGGATTTTCTCTCTCTTAAATTATGTAATGAATTGATACAATAAATTTGTAATGGCTGATGTGCTGTTAATCTAGCTGCTAGGTTGATAGGGTAGGGTGGCTGTAGATTTGTAAAGATTTGTTAGCCAATAATTCAACTAATGGGACATAAAGGGTATTTTAGTAATTTCATTTTAATCTTAAGGGTATTCTTGTCCAAGGTGCTTGAATTTCTAGGATTTGAAAAATTACAATTAAAGTGTAATAAAATTTTAATTAAACACACTAATTTAAAATTAGGGGTTTTAATAAAAAAATTAGGGTTTTTAAATTAGGGTTTCTTAATACTATTAGGGTACCCAAATTAACAATTAGAGTTTCCTAATTATCATTACAATTTATAAAAATAATAATTAGGGTTTCTAATTTTAGCAAATTAGGGTTTTCAAATAATAATTAGGATTTCTCCTAATTACAGAAATTCTATAATACACAGTAAAATTCCTGTAACACAATTACTACTCAGTCTTGGACTCATAACTGAGTTTAACAATTATGGTTCAATAACACGATATAAGGGTTATGACATAATTTACTATATTTGGCCCACCATTATCAGTCTACAGATATACAGTACATATTTATATCACTGAAAAATTAAAATCTAATTAATATTATATTATTATTCTCATCCTTTGATAAAAATCCAAATTTAGGGTTTGGATTCTATATCTGATTTATCTTTCACATACAACATCAATAATTAAGCCAAAATAATTAACTAAAATATTCTGAACACATTCATATAATAAAATAATAATTATAATAATTCCAATAATCATTTCATATATTATTTAAATAATACCAAAAATCATATTTTCATGAAAAATAATTAATAAAGACATTTCTACTATAAAATTAATTATTATAATAATATAATTTGTAATGATCAAAAATTCTAAAATAAAATTATTTAAAATTATTGGCGTAATAAATAATTTTTTTATTTATCACATATTTACATACGCATTACTTAACACTTATTCTCTACATTAAATAAAAAAAAATTATATGCAAAATTTCTTATTTATTTTATATTGAAAATATCGGGTTATTACATTCACCCTCCCTTATAAGGATTTCGTCCTCGGAATCACCGTTTTAAAACTCATACATACAAGGGTTCATAACATACACAATCATTGCAAGTAGATCTCGATCATATTTGATCGAACTGATCTTCAACTATTCAAATAAAGCTTGTCTGTCTGATTAAACAGAAGTTTGATTTTTTTTAAAAAAAGAAGTCAAATTATCCCTCAAAATTTATAACATAATTTGCTATATATAGGAAAATCAAATATATATACACGAAAATAAAAGTTTTTTGAATAATACCTAGAGTTCCATTCCTAGCTGCCACAGTATCTTGGACCGTCATATTGAAGACTCGTGCGGTTGGTTTGTTGGCTGAAGTCGGTCCTGTGATTGCCAGAGTCCCACTACCTTTTCCCGTGGTTACACTCCCTGCCTCTATTTTCCTCTTTGGAGAATCTTTCACCTTATGTTCAGTCGATCCACATAGAAAACACCCATTGTTCATCTTTGGGTTGGGGCAGTTGGGAGAGATATGACCCTCCTGCCCGCACTTGTAACATACGTACTTACCCTTCAAACACTCACCAGAGTGATTCTTCCCGCAATTCTTACACTGCACAGTCTGTTTCTTCACACATTCCTACTTCACCTGAACATTCCCAGAAAAATTTCCATTTCTTTTCTCACCCCTATTTCCACTATTACCTTCCACCTCCACAGCTCCTCTAGCCTTGCTTTGGTTCCTCTTCTCCTTGTTGTAGAGGCTCATGGCCTCACTCCCCTCCTCGGCTATAATAGCCTTCTCCATGAGTGCTGCAACAGTATTGATCTGCAACACTACCACCTTATTGTAGAGTCAGGGTTTTAAGCCCAGCTCAAACTTACTTACCTTCCTAGCCTCCGTATCAACTTGATGCAGAGCAAACCTAGCCAACTCATTAAACTTTGTGGCATACTCCGCAACAGTCATGTTATCCTGCTTTACACTGCTACAAAATATTAAATAGACAACGCTTAAAAGATAATGTTTTTTATAAAAACGTTGTGGTATTTTTTTCCACAACGTTTTTTTTAAAAACGTTATAGATATATATGCAAAAACCTTATCTATTTAAAAAGGTAATTTTTTGATTTTAATTAGATAACGTTTTTTTGTAAAAAAACATGGAGCCAAAAAAAAGGCGAAAGTAATCTATCCCTTGTTAACGCGAGAATAGAATTAGTCTCTGTAACAAAAACCCTAGCTAGCCTCTCTTCTCTCTCACTCCCTACCTCCACAACCAGCCGTCGTCGCTGCTCGCCCCTTGGTTTCGATTCAAACCCTTGAATCCGACATGGCCACCGACAGAAATGGTAAAGTTCAAAGCCACCGATATGTTTGGTTCAGTTCGTGTTTGGTTTGATAACCAATTTTCTCCTCTAATTTTTTGTCATAACTTTTCTCTTCTCCGAACGGGGACGCCAAACGGAACCATCAGACTACCAGAGTTCGGGGATGCTGTCGAGGGGCAGTTACTTCATATTTTTAATCGCTTCTCTGATCATACCTCCTCTAAACCTGGTAACTTTTATTCCTCCCTCTTCCTCTAATTCGTGCATATGCTTTTCATTTTTTCCAATAAATTTTGAAATTTATCGAATAAACTATCAGATGTGAAGAAACGGATTGCAGATGCTGTAAACGACAACCAGGCAAGAATTACTTCCTTTATTTTTTTTGGATTTCTGTCAATTTTCTTAATTTTATTTTTGCTCCTTCACTAGTAGTTTCTGCTAATTTTAGTTCCTCTAATTTGTGCATATGCAGTTTCCCTTCAAATTACATAACTGCAGTTTAGTTTCACTAGTAGCATGTTCTCTATTTGTTTCCCTTCAAATTACATAAAAAAGTAAATGTGTTGTTCTCTATTACCTTCAAATTACATAACTGCATTTTTGTTCTCTATTTGTTTACCTTCAGAAAATGTGTTGCTCTTATTCTGTTCAGTTTTGATTATTGATGAATCTGCTCTAATGACTAATTTTCTGTTGTGACTTTTGAGTGAATGGATGTTTAACATCGAATTTTTTATAAAGGGGCTTATGAATCTGTTTTGACGATTGTTTTTTCTATTGATGCTCAAGTTATGTTTTAGAGAATTTGAGATAAGAAATAATTTTATGTGTACAGGGTGTTTTTGAGAATTTCAGAAAAGACATAAATAGGCAAACATAATATTTTTCAAACATCTGTTTTTCTTTTCTTCTTAGTCACTTTCTATAAGATCATCCTCAAATATGTGACCAGGAGTAAGCTGCCTAAAGATTTGCATGAGGGTGTTTTGGAGGCTATTTCAATTCAAGCACTAGCACAGGTATGTACTACCTAAAAGAATTACTCAAGTTATAATTATCTTTTCTTACTCTTACTTGGCTGCTCAAAGAAAAATTGGCGATTGTTTTTTCTGTATCACATTTTTAGGGAACTGAAATTCAGCTTGGTTTAGATGTTGCAAGTAAACTACTGGGATCTAAAATTCAGCTTGGTTTAGCTGTTGCAAGTAAGCTGGCATGTGAACAACTAAGTTATTTGGCACATGTATGTGCCAATATCCTCCTGAGGCTGTGTCTCAAGGAATTTGTATTTTTTTTTTGCTGTTGTTGTAAATAAACTGATGGGATCTTTTGTTTCATCAGTCTCATTACTGTTTATCAACGAGTAATTACAATCATGGCTATGGAAAGAAGCAACTGTTGTTCATTATATGTGGTTGGGACTTGGACACTAATTTTCGTACATGTTTGAGTATTTGATGAAAGTGATTTAATTAGTAGTGTACAGTTAAATAAGCATTTGCATCTGGTGGGAGTCATAATTCTGGCTGTCTTTATCACCAATTATCTTGTTATAGTATTTTATATAAAAAAATTTAGTTTTTTTTCCTTCCAGTAATTGGTCTTATTAGATATATTTAAACAGAAACCATGCCACACTTGCAGTTTTTAAATGCTGAGTTTTGGTTGATTTGCTCCACATTCCCCATTAGTAGATGAAACTGGTTATTTTGAAGTGACTGCCTAAAAACAAGAAATTGCTAGTTTCAGCTCTATTCCTGAGTATACTATTTCTTGGCAGTTGATAAACAGTCATTATTGGACTTGTAGTCTAGTGGCATATTTTAGTCTTTCTGTTAGTTTTAATGTGGAATAATTATGAACTACTAACTTTAGCTTATCTTCTTCGGCTGCTAGCTAGAACGAAGCCATTGATTATCGCATGGCAATTATTTACTGGTTCTACAAGGTTGAATTTGAAGACGTACACAGGCTCAGTGATGGCCAAGTGAAGCACTCTTCAGAAGTATTTTATGCTGGTTCTTTATGGAAGGTATGTAGAGAACAACTGGTTATGTAAATATCTTATTTTGAAGAGCATTTCCCAATTCAAATAATTGTTGTATACCATATTGATTGATGTTATCTGTCAAATTAATAGGTTAGTGTTCAGGTTTTTAATGATGAAGACCCTCAAGGACACCGAACTCTTGGTAAACTTTCTATAATCTAAGCATTTTAATTTAGGAACAGTATATTTTTGTTTATCCAGGTCAAAAGAAACTTCAGTGCCTCTTGTTTTACCTTCTCAATTTTATTCAGGACTATTTCTTCATCGACGGAAGGCAGAGAGAATTGATCCACTCAGAAAGGTCAGCCTTCTTCTATATAGTCAAAGCATAAAATAATCTATTAGGCCTTGATTGACACACATTACCAAAATTGGAGTTCAGAATAATAATGAAATTATTTGTTTACTTTTTGTTGTTATGATTGTTATTCCTTTTTTGCAGCACATATGATCATTTTTGTTCTTATCACAAGATTTATAATCAATGTAACTCATTATGACAACTATGTGCTAGGAAATTACTATAGATGATTGCTTGTCTGTTAAGTACATCATATATGCTAGAGAGAATGCTTCTGGGATTTGTTAGATGTGGCAATCAACTAATTTGAAATGTGTCATATATGCTAGAAAGAACGCTTGTTTGGTTTGGTAAATGTGGCAATGAACTTAATTTGAAATGGTTCAAGTGGGTCTCTTGAAGAATGATAAATAAGAGATGATACAGGGGGCACCTACCATTTTTCTTTGTTTGTATAAGTCATTTTATTGAAGTTTTGGGTATATTTGTTTGATATATTTATGTTTAATCATTTCATTATTTTGATAGGAGTGTTAATCTTTTCAATGGAGGAGTTGCTGACAAGCAGGCTGGAAAGTACAGTGGAGGTATGAAGAGGAGGTTCAGTGTTGCCATATCACTAATTGAAGAGGAGGTTCAGTGTTGCCATATCACTAATTTAGTTTCACTTGTATTTTTTAATTCATGTTATTTCATAATCAATGCTTGAGACATTTAAAACTGTAAACAAATGGTATTATTGGGATGTATTTTGAATGGTTGATACATTTTGGTTTTATATTTAAATGAGAATTTAGACCTTTTAGCTATATATCATGGCATTGCATGTGCATTGGTAATATAGGTGAACCACAATATTTTTTTTCTTTTTTTTCTTTATCTACAACATTTTAAAAATATTGTATAAATTGGTTAAAAACGTTGTCTAATATACTAAACTACAACGTTTTTATTCAGAAAACGTTGTGGAATCATACCTACTTCAACGTTTATAAGCATCTGCTAATTTTTAAAAAATAAATCTACAACGTTTTTTTCCTAAAAAACGTTGTGTATTGTGCTTAACTATAACGTTTTTAAAACGTTGTGTAAGGGTGTCAAATAGATGACACCCTTAACCACGACGTTTTCCTGACTGAAACCATAACGTTTTTTTCGCGTTGTCTATTTACTGTTTTCTAGTAGTGTTAACTCCAGAAATTTTACTTCCATCCTAGCCTACATGCTAATTGAGAGGTAGTTTTTGAAAAACAAAGTCTTAAACCTAGCCCAAGTAACTACTCCTTCTCCTGCCCTCGTTTGATTTGCCTCCCACCAAAAGTTAGCCTCCCCTTTCATTATATAAGTGGCAAAAGAGGTTTTTTGCCCCTCATCTACCCTAGCAATTACGAACGCCTTTTCTATTTTGTTAATAATGTCTGGGCTTCTATAGGGTCAGCTGATCCCCTGAACTTTGGTGGTCCTACTGCCTTGAACTCTTTAAATTTTGCCAAGTGATTGTCTGGCTGGTTCCTTGCGGCTAGTATTCCCTACTGCATAGCCTGAGCTACCATGTTCGCAAAGTTTTGCATCGGGTCTTGCTATTGTCCCTCAGCGTTGTTGACAGGTTCTTCTGCCCTTTGATTTCGTGTTCGACGTCTTAGCGGCATTATCTGATTAAATAAAATCAGAAATTTAACTCACATTCTAAACCTTATGATATAAGTTTAATATATTAAACGTGGTTCATTACTCAAACATAGATTCATATTTATTAATTCTAAGTACTTTACATAATGCAGCATATAATGTTATCCCTACAAAAGTCAGGATTTACATCCTTGACTAATACAAAAGTTGGGAGCATTACATTACACATGTACATTATCAAACATACATAATCAACTACTAATCCTACTTATTTTCAAAGTCACGATCTTTTCTCTTTCTTTTCCCCTTCTTGCTCGGAGCTGCGCATGGTATGTTGCTTGTGGCTCCCATCTGATCAATTTAGATTTTAAGCTTATCTGGTTCTTCTATTATTTCTATTAACGCCTGACGCAATTGACTATTTAGCAACTTTTCTATTTCCCATAGCTTCTCCAGAGAAGAAACCTTATTCCTCAGATCCTGCACTTTCGTTGATGCTTGATCAGCTTCAACTTTAGTGTCTGTATCACTATCTGTCAGCTCCAATATCTCCGGATCTGGTACTATATTTTCTAATACCACCACCTCATCAGAGTTGGTTTCATTGTGAGCCTCTATTTCAGCTATTGGCTTCGATATTAGCTCGGGTGTATGGATTTGATCCTCCTACATGCTATAAGCATATAACAAGCCTTTTCCACCAGACATCTATACACATAAATTATCCTGATTAGCATATAGTATATACGCATAACAAACAATAGTTTTATAAAAGTTATCTTTTATTTTGTTTAACGATGAATTTATTTAATTCATCTCCTTTTAAACTCTATATGAGTTACTTATATTTTCAACGTTTCCCTCTGTCCTAAGGTTATAACCTAAGGTCGATCCCACCTAAGGTTTCTAACCCTAAAGCTTTGATACCAACCAGTGGCGCCCCCAAATTCGGGTACTTGACCCTTATACTCGGTGCTTCACGATACCATTTCTATAAGCGGAATAATACTAATAAAAATAACAATAATATAAAATTCAGACTTAATTTACATATGCATCAAAGTTTACTTCCAGGTACGAGACCTTTAAACATTCATTACATCATAGATAATAAGTAAAATTGCCTTAATAAACTATAACTATTACACAAACATATTAGAAATCTCATTCGAACAGCTTTCCTTTCCTCTTCTTGCCTGAGCCTTCTGGTTGATCATACTTAACTGAAAATATTTAATTTAAGCAAGAGTGAGCATTTGAGTGCCCAGTAAGTAAAAACAATTATAAACATTAGCTGAAAGGGTTAAATATTTTCTTTGTACTACCCTTCTACAACAAGTCAGTAGTTGTGAAGTAATCTGAACAGATAATAATAAAATAATAACTCTCTATCAAAATTTTGAAACTACGTAATGACTAGAATTAGGGTTAAGGTGACATACTATGAACATTGTTTTCAATTTTTGAATAGGTTTAGCAGAACTTCATCTGCAAACCGTCATAACTTAGGGGCACGGGGGGTGATCAACCCGTTGTACCCTGTATTGATCAATACTACATGCCAAAACGATAGTATCGTTCACTCTGTCCACCTTGGGTGCATAAAAAGTTTTCCCGTTTACGGGATGTTCATACTTGTCGGGTTCCAAACTAAAAGTTTTATATTTTTTAACAGTAATCTATTATTCAACATATATATATATATATATATATATATATATATATATATATATATATATATATATATATATACGGGTAATTAGCACAGGTGTATCAACATGTGATTAAATACAATGATTATCCAAGTGGAGAAACTTGTATAACCATTTATAGAAATTAGCAAAGGTGTATCAACATGTGATTAAATACAATGATTATCCAAGTGGAGAAACTTGTATAACCATTTATAGAAATTAACGAACAGAATATATATATATATATATATATATATATATATATATATATATATATCTGAATTACCATATACTATCATATCGATAATCAATGAGCGTATATAGTATAGGGTTAATAATCTGTACAGTAATCATATAATTCTGAAACATTCTTACTCATGCCCATTGCATAAAGGAAATGCAAAGGTAGGATACTTGCCTGAGTTGCTGCTTACAATAACGCAACTTAGATCTTATCTTTTATATAGCGACCTATCAGTAATAAGATCATTCGTTCGATTAGAATAATATATCGTAACACATAACACTGCCTATTACAGTCAGCACATATCTAATCACATTGTCACATATGTTTAACAACCATTGAATCACAAATAAATACTTATCAAGTCAAATTATCTAAGTTCAGATCAATTTCTGAAATATTTCGGTGTACCGACGACTTTATCGGGTAATTATTGAGTCTAAAACTCTATCTTGTAGTTCAATATCTGAAAATATTAGTCATGTTATTTTTAAAATGACTTATAATAATTTTTAAACATTTATTATAATTTATCATGAATTTTCAAACATCGGAATCATTATTAAATAATTTAAATATTTACTAATTATGTTATTGTTAATATTTAATTAATATTAAACTATTAATGAAACCATTGCCAAAATATTAAAATTATTTACAATAACTCAAAATATTTTTAAAGTATTAATATTACCCTTAAATAATTTTGAAAACATTTAAAATCATTATTAAATAATTACCGTTAATATTTAAGTATTAATGTACTATTTATCCAAATATTGAAAGTTATTAATTAAAACTTAAAATATTTTTAATTCATTTATATCCTTTTTAAATGATTTTTAAATCATTAAAACCATTTTAAAACTATTTATTTAATATAATTATTAAATAAATTTAATATCATTAATGTTAAATAAATATCATTAAGATTAAATTATTAATGAAATTATCCTTTAAATATTAAAAGTTATATTTTATAACTTAAAATATCTTTAAACACTTTATTTTTATTTAAAATGAATTTTCTAATATAAAAATCATTTTTACCTTACTTTGTTTAATATAATTATTAAATAAATCTAATATCCTTAATATTAAAATATTAATATTTTTCATGACAAAATATCAAAAGTTATATTTTATAACTTAAAATATTTTTATAATCTCTAAATCATTTTTATATAAATTTTAAATCATTAATTCTATTTTCCATCATTTATTTAATATATTTATTAAATAACTTAATCATCATTAATATCTAATTAATAATGAAAATCATCACAAAATATTAAAAATTATAGAAAATAACTTAAAATATCTTTTTATGTCATAACATATTTTTAAATGATTTTTCCTGTATTAAAATTATTTTTAAATAACTTATTTAATATTATACTTAAATAAATTAAATACCTTTTATATCCCAAAAATATTAAATATTTATGAAATATAATTAAAATAATTAAAAACTAATTTTCAGACTTTAAAATAATTTTTAGTAAATTAATTTGTAATTTTAATAATTTAAAACTACTTTTTTCTATTTTTAATAATTTTCCAGAATTTAGTAAAATAAAATTATTAATAACCGTCGCTATAGGCTATAGCGACACTTATCTGTCATGTTAGGTGTTGTTGGCCTCAAGAACACTGACAAGTCAGTGGTCGAGGTGCCCTGTTTGACCGAGTCTAATTCTTATCTCGAAATATTTCTGGGTCATGTAACATATTGTTCATGCAGTATTTATGTAACACTACAGTTAACAATCAAAATTCAGGTCATAACATACAACATCATGACAATCTAGCCATTCAAACTTCCTGTCAGGCGTTTCTGGGTTTACCCAGAAACCCAGAAATTCGAGTCCCTTGTTTCGTGCTCAATTTACAATAGGTTCCAACCTTGCTTCATGTGATATAACGATTTATACTTATAGAATACATGTCAAGAAACAATAACACAACATCAGATCATCATATCATCAGCACAATCAAGATCTATAGGCCGGTCAAAGTACCCTCCCGAAACTATTCTTGAACATTTCTGGGTTTCCCAGAAATGTTCTTGAGCAGTTTCGGCTAGCTACGTTTGACCATCATTCAGATCGATTCTGTTAAGTGTATAGGTGATGTAAAAGCTTTAACATGTAGTCTTCATGTCATTCTACAACTAAAAAACAACAACATGGCAAAACAACTTAAACATAGGAAGATCCAAGCCCTGCAAAAACACTGTCAGAGGTTTCTAGGTTGACTCTGGGCTTTAAGAAAAGCCGGTAAATGTCGGTCAACCCACTTTGACCTTAAATAACTTTTAATCTACAACAGATATGACCATGATTCAAGTTGTATATTAAAGATCTCCTAACATACTACAAGTACAAACTTTCAAAACACAAAAACACATAACAGATCGAGATTTATTGGACCTGACATTTACTGTCAGACCCTTATTTTCAAAAAAAATCAGATTTTTGAAAAACTTAATTTTGAGCACTTTGATGTTATGGATCTAACAGATACCAACCCAGATCAACAATATGAACTACCAATAACATGTTTTAACAATAAATCATAACATATAACACAAGATCAAAAGTCAAATTTCTAAATTAAGGTTTACCTCTTTATGATCAAATTCTGATTTCTAAGCTTCTGATTTGATGTTAGTATTCGTGGGGCTTGATTGGTGACTGATCTAACACTACAATTTCGTGGGTTTGGTCTTGAGAGAGTATGGTTAGGTATTTGTGAACAAATTAGGCCAAAATGAGGATTTTCTCTCTTAAATTATGTAATGAATTGATACAATAAATTTGTAATGGCTGATGTGCTTCTAATCTAGCTGCTAGGTTGATAGGGTAGGGTGGCTGCAAATTTGTAAAGATTTGTTAGCCAATAATTCAACTAATGGGACAAAAAGGGTATTTTAGTAATTTCATTTTAATCTCAAGGGTATTCTTGTCCAAGGTGCTTGAATCTAGGATTTATTCACTAGATTTTACATCTCAAAGTTTGCCAAATAATTTCTAGGGTTTGAAAAATTACAATTAAAGTGTAATAAAATTTTAATTAAACACACTAATTTAAAATTAGGATTTTTAATAGAAAACTAGGGTTTTTAAATTAGGGTTCCTTAATACTATTAGGGTTCCCAAATTAACAATTAGGGTTTCCTAATTATCATTATAATTTTCAAAAATAATAATTAGGGTTTCTAATTTTAGCAAATTAGGGTTTTCAAATAATAATTAGGGTTTCTCCTAATTATAGAAACTCTAAAATACACAGTAAAATTCCTATAACACAATTACTACTCATTCTTGGACTCATAACTGAGTTTAACAATTAGGGTTTAATAACACGATATAAGGGTTATGACATAATTTACCATATTTAGCCCACCATTATCAGTCTACATATATACAGTACATATTTATAGCACTGAAAAATCAAAATATAATTAATATTATATTATTATTCTCATCCTTTGATAAAAATCTAAATTTAGGGTTTGGATTCCATATCTGATTTATCTTTCATATACAACATCAATAATTAAACCAAAATAATTAACTAAAATATTCTGAAAAGATTCATATAATAAAATAATAATTATAATAATTTCAATAATCATTTCATATATTATTTAAATAATACCAAAAATCATATTTTCATGGAAAATAATTAATAAAGACATTTCTACTATCAAATTAATTATTATAATAATATAATTTGTAATGATCAAAAATTCTAAAATAAAATTATTTGAAATTATTCACGTAATAAATAATTTTTTTATTTATCACATATTTACATACGCATTACTTGACACTTATTCTCTACATTAAATAAAAAAAAATTTATATGCAAAATTTCTTATCTATTTTATATTGAAAATACCGGGTTATTACATTCACCCTCCCTTATAAGAATTTCGTCCCCGGAATCACCGTTTTAAAACTCATACATACAAGGGTTCATAACATACATAATCATTGCAAGTAGATCTCGATCATATTTGATCGAACTGATCTTCAACTATTCAAATAAAGCTTGTCTGTCTGATTAAACAGAAGTTTGATTTTTTTTTTTAAAAGAACTCAAATTCCTCCCTCAAAATTTATAACATAATTTGTTATATATAGGAAAATCAAATATATATACACGAAAATAAAAGTTTTTCGAATAATACCTGGAGTTCCATTTCCAGCTGCCACAGTATCTTGGACCTTCATATTGAAGACTCGTGCGGTTGGTTTGATGGCTGAAGTCGGTCCTGTGATTGCCAGAGTCCCGCTACCTTTTCCCGTGGTTACACTCCCTGCCTCCATTTTTCTGTTTAGACAATCCTTTACCTTATGTTCAGTCGATCCACATAGAAAACACCCACTATTCATCCTTGGGTTGGGGCAGTTGGGAGAGATATGGCCGTCCTGCCCGCACTTGTAACATACGAACTTACCATTCAGACACTCACCGGAGTGATTCTTCCCTCAATTCTTACACTGCACAGTCTGTTTCTTCACATCTTCCTGCTTCACCTGAACATTCCCAAAAAAATTCCCCTTTCTTTTCTCACCCCTATTCCCACTATTACCTTCCACCTTCACAGCTCCTCCAACCTTGCTTTGGTTCCTCTTCTCCTTGTTGTAGAGGCTCATGGCCTCACTCCCCTCCTCGGCTATAATAGTCATCTCCATGAGTACTGCAAAAGTATTGATCTGAAACACTGCCACCTTATTGTAGAGCCAGGGTTTTAAGCCCAGCTCAAACCTTCCTGCCTTCCTAGCCTCCGTATCAACTTTATGTGAAGCAAACCTAGCCAACTAATTAAACTTTGCGGCATACTCCTCAACAGTCATGTTATCCTGCTTCAACTCCAAAAATTTTACTTCCATCCTAGCCTACATGCTAGTTGAGAGGTAGTTTTCGAAAAACAAAGTCTTAAACCTAGTCCAAGTAACTACTCCTTCTCCTGCCCTCGTTTGATTTTCCTCCCATCAAAAGTTAGCCTCCCCTTTCATTATATAAGTGGCAAAAGTGGTCTTTTGACCCTCATCTACCCTAGTAATTACGAGCGCCTTTTCTATTTCGTTAATCTATGTATGGGTTTCTATAGGGTCAGCTGATCCCCTGAACTCTGGTGGTCCTACTGCCTTGAAGTCTTTAAATTTTGCCAAGCGATTGTTTGGCTGGTTCCCTACAGCTGGTATTCCCTGCTGCATAGCCTGAGCTACCATGTTCGCAAAGTTTTGCATCGGGTCTTGCTATTGTCCCTCAGCGTTGTTGACAGATTCTTCTGCCCTTTGATTTCGTGTTCGATGTCTTGGCGGCTTTATCTGATTAAATAAAATCAAAAATTTAACTTACATTCTAAACCTTATGATATAAGTTTAATATATTAAACTTGGTTCATTACTCAAACATAGATTCATATTTTTTAATTCCAAGTACTTTACATAATGTAGCACATACTGCTATCCCTACAAAAGTCGGGATTTACAGCCTTGACTAATACAAAAGTTGGGTGCATTACATTACACATGTACATTATCAAACATACATAATCAACTACTAATCCTACTTATTTTCTAAGTAACGATCTTTTCTCTTTCTTTTCCCCTTCTTGCTCAGAGCTGTGCATGGTATGTTGCTTGTGGCTCCCATCTGATCAATTTGGATTTTAAGATTATCTTGTTCTTCCATTGTTTCTATTAACGCCTGACGCAATTGGCTATTTGGCAGCTTTTCTATTTCCCACAGCTTCTCCATAGAAGAAACCTTATTCCTCAGATCCTGCACTTCCATTGATGCTTGATCAGCTTCAACTTTAGTGTTCGTATCACTATCTGTCAGTTCTAACATCTCCGGATCTGGTACTACGTTTTCTAATACCACCACCTCATCCGAGTTGGTTTCATTGTGACCCTTTATTTTAACTATTGGCTTCGATATTAGCTCGGGTGTATGGATTTGCTCCTCCTTCATGCTATAAGCATATAACAAACCTTTTCCACCAGACATTTACACAAATAAATTATCCTGATTAGCATATACTATATACACATAACAAAGAATAGTTTTATAAAAGTTATCTTTTATTTTGTTTAACGATGAATTTATTTAATTCATCTCCTTTTAAACTCTATATGAGTTACTTATATTTTCAACGTTTCCCTCTATCCTAAGGTTATAGCCTAAGGTCGATCCTACCTAAGGTTTCTAACTCTAAAGCTTTGATACCAACCTGTGACGCCCCCAAATTCGGGTACTTGAAACCCGAACTCGGTGCTTCACGATACCATTTCTATAAGCGGAATAATACTAATAATAATAACAATAATATAAAATTCAGACTTAATTTACATATGCATCAAAGTTTACCCCCAGGTGCGAGAACTTTAAACATTCATTACATCATAGATAATAAGTAACATTGTCTTAATAAACTATAACTATTACACAACATATTAGATATCTCATTCGAACAGCTTTCCTTTCCCCTTGTTCTTTCCTGGGCCTTTTGGTTGATCATACTTAACCGAAAATATTTAATTTAAGCAAAAGTGAGCATTTGAGTGCCCAGCAAGTAATAACAATTATAAATATTAGCTAAAAGGGTTAAATGTTTTCTTTGTACTACCCTTCTACAACAAGTTAGTAGTTGTGAAGTAATCTGAACTGATAATAATAACATAATAACTCCCTATCAAAATTTTGAAACTACGTAATGACTAGAATTAGGGTTAAGGTGACATACTATGAACATTGTTTTTAATTTTCGAATAGGTTTAGCAGAACTTCATCCGCAAACCGTTATAACTTACGGGCACGGGGGGTGATCAGCCCGTTGTACCCTGTATTGATCAATACTACATGCCAGAACGATAGTATCGTTCACTCTGTCCACCTTGGGTGCATAAAAAGTTTTTCCGTGTACGGGATGTTCATACTTGTCGGGTTCCAAACCAAAAGTTTTATCTTGTTCAACAATAATCTATAATTCAACATATATATATATATATATATATATATATATATATACGGGTAATTAGCAAAGGTGTATCAACATGTGATTAAATACAATGATTATCCAAATGGGGACACTTGTATAACCATTTATAGAAATTAAAAAACAGAATATATATATATATATATATATATATATATATATATATATATATATATATACAGAAAGGATCAAGAGTAGAACTCTTAAGTAGTAGAACACCCTTAAATAATAGAATTGTATCAAAACGACGTAGTTTTGATAAGACGCGGTGGCATTTTTGTAAATACGCGGTGACATGGTATTTACAAAAATGCCACCGCGTCTTATCAAAACTACGTCGTTTTGATACAATTCTATTATTTAAGGGTGTTCTATTATTTAAGAGTTCTACTCTTGATCCTCTCCCTATATATATATATATATATATATATATATATATATATATATATATATATATATATATATATATCTAAATTACCATATACTATCATGTTGATAATCAATGAGCGTATATAGTATAGGGTTAATAATCTATACAGTAATCATATAATTCTGAAACATTCTTACTCATGCCCATTGCATAAAGGAAATGCAAAGGTAGGATACTTGCCTGAGCTGCTGCTTACAATAACACAACTTAGATCTTATCTTTTATACAGCGACCTATCAGTAATAAGATCATTCGTTCGATTAGAATAATATATCGTAACACGTAACACTGCCTATTAAAGTTAGCACATATCTAATCACATTGTCACATAAGTTTAACAACTATTGAATCACAAATAAACACTTATCAAGTCAAATTATCTAAGTTCAGATCAATTTTTGAAACATTTCGGTGTACCGACGGCTTTATCGGGTAATTATTGAGTCTAAAACTCTATCCTGTAATTTAATAACTGAAAATATCAGTCATATTATTTTTAAAATGACTTATAATAATTTTTAAACATTTATTATAATTTATCATGAATTTTCAAACATCGGAATCATTATTAAATGATTTAAATATTTACTAATTCTGTTATCATTAATATTTAATTAATATTAAACTATTAATGAAACCATTGCCAAAATATTAAAGTTATTTATAATAACTCAAAATATTTTTAAAGTATTAATATTACCCTTCAATGATTTTTAAAACATTTAAAATCATTACTAAATAATTACCATTAATATTTAAGTATTAATGTACTATTTATCCAAATATTAAAAGTTATTAATTATAACTTAAAATATTTTTAATTCATTTATATCCTTTTTAAATGATTTTTAAATTATTAAAACCATTTTAAAACTATTTATTTAATATAATTATTAAATAAATTTAATATCATTAATGTTAAATAAATATCATTAAGATTAAATTACTAATGAAATTATCATTTAAATATTAAAAGTTATATTTTATAACTTAAAATATCTTTAAACACTTTATTTTCATTTAAAATGATTTTTCTAATATAAAAATCATTTTTATCTTACTTTATTTAATATAATTATTAAATAAATCTAATATTCTTAATATTAAAATATTAATATTTTTCGTGACAAAATATCAAAAGTTATATTTTATAACTTAAAATATTTTTATAATCTCTAAATTATTTTTATATAAATTTTAAATCATTAATTCTATTTTCCATCATTTATTTAATATCTTTATTAAATAACTTAATCATCATTAATATCTAATTAATAATGAAAATCATCAAAAAATATTAAAAATTATAGAAAATAACTTAAAATATATTTTTATATCATAACATATTTTTAAATAATTTTTCATGTATTAAAATCATTTTTAAATAATTTATTTAATATTATACTTAAATAAATTAAATACCTTTTATATCCCAAAAATGTTAAATATTTATGAAATATACTTAAAATAATTAAAAATTAATTTTCAGACTTTAAAATATTTTTTAGTAAATTAATTTATAATTTTAATAATTTAAAACTATTTTTTTCTATTTTTAATCATTTTTCGGAATTTAGTAAAATAAAATTATTAATAACCGTCATTATAGGCTATAGCGACACTTATCTGTCATGTTAGGTGTTCTTGGCCTCAAGAATACTGACAAGTCAGTGGTCGAGGTGCCCTGTTTGACCGAGTCTAATTCTTATCTCGAAATGTTTCTGGGTCATGGAACATATTTTTCATGCAGTATTTATGTAATACTACAATTTACAATCAAAATCCAGGTCATAACATACAACATCATGACAATCTAGCCATTCAAACTTCCTGTCAGGCGTTTCTGGTCTTTCCCTGAAACCCAGAAATTCGAGTCCCTTGTTTCGTGCTCAATTTACAATAGGTTCCAGCCTTGCTTCATGTGATAAAACGATTTATACTTATAGAATACATGTCAAGAAACAATAACACAACATCAGATCATCATATCATCAGCACAATCAAGATCTATAGTGTAAGACCCCAACTTTTATAAATAAAGATGAATTTTCTATAAATATCATTTTTGAATATTATGGAGTTAATTTGATATAATGTTATAGTTGTGGGTAATATTTATAAATTTTGCAAAGTACACAAGTTGTTATATAATATTCGATTGGTCGGGGAATATTCGTTTTAACAGAGAATATTCCTACAACGGCACAATCATTGGTGGACCCCACAACGGAATTATTGTCAGATTGAAAAAACGACAAAAATATTTTATTAAAAATAACGGCGGAAGTTTTACCATTGATACTGTTGAACTACTCGGTAGTAAAAGTACAGTAACACGTGTGGTTGCATAGTAGCACACGGTATTGATTATTAATGTTTATGTGAGAAGTCACTCAGTTTGATTCAATTATTGTCAGTTAATAATATGAATTATTTAGCGATAATGAAGTTTTGTTTTATTCGTATTATTAACGTAATAAAACATAAACATCTTTTTATATAAAACAGAATACTTTATTAAAGTTATTCTATAAATAGAATATATTATATTTTATTTAAATGATTTTTCTTTAAATATGGATCGTCAGATTAAAGTAATCAATCTGGACCGTTCATGGATTAGTTACTATGCATTCCATTTTTCTATAAATAGCAGCTCATTCCTTCATTATTTCTTACGAATTCACTGAACTCTAGAGAGAGAAACTATAGAGAGAGAGAAAAAAGTGTTCTGCTACTTAACTACTTCCTTATTTCAATTCTTCTTTAAAACGATAAGGGGTGTTATTCTTTCTTATTCATGAAGAGAACTTTTGTTATTCCATTTCTTATTATTCTGTTGGAATAACCTGTATACGCGGTGTACCCTATACTTGGTGACATTCTTCTATTATTCTGTTGGAACATCTTGTCTGTGTGTTTTACACCGGACCTGGTTCCGTTTTTATTATTATTCTGTTGGAACATCATGTCTGTGTGTTTTACACCGGACCTGATTTCGTCTTGTTATTATTTTGTTGGAACATCCTGTCTGTGTGTTTTACATCGGACCTGGTTCCATTGTTTATTACTCTGTCGGAATATCCTGTCTGTGCGTTTACGCCGAACCTGGTTCCATTATTTATTATTCTATTGGAATATCATGTCTGTGCGTTTACGCCGGACCTGGTTCTATTATTTATTATTCTGTTAGAATAACCTGTCTGTGCGATCTATCGCATGCCGGGTGATTTCTTTTGTTATTCTATTCTTTATTATACTCAGTTGGTTAAGTTTTAACTTCTATACTCCATGAAATTAGTGGAATATCCTTGATAATTGCGTTTCATCCAGTATCTTTTCATGAAAATATTATTCTAAGCATTTTTGAATTTTACTCCACAAAGCAGTATCATGTTGACAATTTGGTCGTTGTTAATTCTTGGATAAATTAATTCTTGAACTTGTTTTATTGAATTCTTATATCATTGTCATCATCCTCATGTTTATAAAATGTTGAAAATCATCTGTGGCCTATAGTGCATAGATGGACTTGGTGTGATTATGACCAGGGATTATTCGGTATAATCATGACCGTAATGTCACAAATGATGTGGTAAAGTCCTCATTGGCCCGTAGCGCATTGATGGACAGTTGTTGGCATGATCATGACCATTAATGAATACACAAATATTCTTGGCCCGTAGTGCATGGATAATTGTGGTCGTGATACTAAAGAATATCCTTGGCCGTAGTGCAGGGGTGATTCGATGATGTGGATTATTTTGCTAAGCTGAGTCCCAGCGATAACAGTGTTCAAAAACCTTTTAAATTATAGAAGATAGTAGATTGTATTCTCTACTTGACTCTTTTAATGGATTGCTTGTTCCGCTGCAGTTAAACTTGATGTGCGTTATATTTTATCAGTTTAACACTGTTGAAGGCTAATGATAATTTATTCTGCATTATCTTAGTCATAATATTTCTTACTGGGCTAGTTGAGCTCACCCTTTCTTTCACTGTTCTCTTCAGGAAATGAGAATATAGCTGGGACGAGTCGGAGAACGGAGTGATGGACCAGATGATAATATTAGTAGTCCTCACTATTCTATTAAATAGTGTGACAATAATTGTAATGATGACTCCTTTTGAGTTTGTATAGTCTCTAGTAGACAATAATTGTATACAAACTTATAGTTATGTTTTGTCGTATTGTACACGACAGTTGTATTAGTAAGTTGTATTTGTATTCTGTATCATGTATTTGACGACCCAAGATGGGTGATATATACCTAATTTTGGGGGCGTCATATATAGGCCGATCAAAGTACCTTCCCGGAACTGTTCTTGAACATTTCTGGGTTTCCCAGAAATGTTCTTGAGCAGTTTCGGCTAGCTACGTTTGACCATCATATCAATTCTGTTAAGTGTATAGGTGATATAAAAGCTTTAACATGTAGTCTTCATGTCATTCTACAACTAAAAACAACAACATGGCAAAACAACTTAAACCTAGGAAGATCCAAGCCTTGCAAAAACACTGTCAGAGGTTTCTATGCTGATTCTGGGCTTCAAGAACAGCCGGTTAATGCCGGTCAACCCACTTTGGCCTTAAATAACTTTTAATCTACAACAGATATGACCATGATTCAAGTTGTATATTAAAGATTTCCTAACAGACTACAAGTACAAACTTTCAAAACACAAAAACACATAACAGATCGAGATTTATTGGACCTAACATTTACTGTCAGACCCTTATTTTCAAAAAAAAATCAGATTTTTTAAAAACATAATTTTGAGCACTTTGATGTTATGGATCTAACAGATACCAACCCATATCAACTATATGGACTACCAATAACATGTTTTAACAATAAATCATAACATCTAACACAGGATCAAAAGTCAAATTTCTAAATTAGGGTTTACCTCTTTATGATCAAATTTTGATTTCTAAGCTTCTGATTTGATGTTAGTGTTCGTGGGGCTTGATTGGTGACTGATCTAACACTACAATTTCGTGGGTTTGGTCTTGAGAGAGTATGGCTAGGTATTTGGGAACAAATTAGGCCAAAATGAGGATTTTCTCTCTCTTAAATTATGTAATGAATTGATACAACAAATTTGTAATGGCTGATGTGCCGTTAATCTAGCTGCTAGGTTGATAGGGTAGGGTGGCTGCAGATTTGTAAAGATTTGTTAGCCAATAATTTAATTAATGGGACAAAAGGGTATTTTAGTAATTTCATTTTAATCTCAAGGGTATTCTTGTCCAAGGTGCTTGAATCTAGGATTTATTCACTAGATTTTATATGTCAAAGTTTTTTAAATAATTTCTAGGGTTTGAAAAATTACAATTAAAGTGTAATAAAATTTTAATTAAACACATTAATTTAAAATTAGGATTTTTAATAGAAAATTATGGTTTTTAAATTAGGGTTTCTTAACACTATTAGGGTTCCCAAATTAACAATTAGGGTTTCCTAATTATCATTATAATTTACAAAAATAATAATTAGGATTTTTAATTTTAGCAAATTAGGGTTTTCAAATAATAATTAGGGTTTCTCCTAATTACATAAATTCTATAATACACAGTAAAATTTCTATAACACAATTACTACTCAGTCTTGGACTCATAACTGAGTTTAACAATTAGGGTTCAATAACACGATATAAGGGTTATGACATAATTTACCATATTTGGCCCACCATTATCAGTCTACAGATATACAGTACATATTTATAGCACTGAAAAATCAAAATATAATTAATATTATATTATTATTCTCATCCTTTGATAAAAATCCAAATTTAGGGTTTGGATTCTATATCTGATTTATCTTTCATATACAACATCAATAATTAAGCCAAAATAATTAACTACAATATTCTGAACACATTCATATAATAAAATAATAATTATAATAATTCCAATAATCATTTCATATATTATTTAAATAATACCAAAAATCATATTTTCATAGAAAATAATTAATAAAGACATTTCTACTATAAAATTAATTATTATAATAATATAATTTGTAATGATAAAAAATTCTAAAATAAAATTATTTGAAATTATTCACGTAATAAATAATTTTTTTATTTATCACATATTTACGTATGCATTACTTGACACATATTCTCTACATTAAAAAAAAATTATATGCAAAATTTTTTATTTATTTTATATTGAAAATATCGGGTTATTACAGAAGACTTGCTCAATTAAAGTAATTTACTCAACAAAAGTGTAGAGTTAGGAAACTTGCCTCGCTTGTAGGCTAAACCGAATTAATCCGAATCACAATTATCCTATATACATGTCATCATAACATAATCAGTCATTACCCATACTCTACATATCCACATCACGTATGGTTTGATTTATAAATCACTTAATCAAATTACATCAATAAATAATAACAACACTCGTTAAGTGTTAATAACATATTCGTTCTTAGCACTATGATAATATTGCATATTTAACAATCATCATTTTTCATTACATTAACATTTACAGACTTTTGTGCACAACAAAAGTCGTTTCTGAACTTTCTGCTAAGCGGCGCCGCTACGCCACAGTTTGTACTGTGAGCCGCGCTGCGACGCGCTGATGGCGCCAAGAATTGGCGCTGCGACACTATTTTAAAACCAAAAACTTCATATTTGATATTTCTTGACACAATGAACTGTAATTCCACAATTATCCATCAAATTCATTCCTATGAATTACGTTCTCATTAAACCCTACCCAACCACATATACGGGGTCTAATTCGCATATTAGTTCACAATTAACACATACCAATTTTGTTATCCTACCAGACATGTTCATACTCATATGTTTTTACTGTAAAAATCAATTTCCTTCTTTTTGACGTAACTCATACAATCACATACATGTATATGCTCATTATACAATCACCTATATATATATATATATATATATATATATATATATATATATATATATATATATATATATGATAAATACAATACATATGCACATGCTTCCGTCACCAATTTGTAAAACATTTGAATTACAGAAGTTCGTAAAGAACTTTTATATTATAGACAATTTCAGAACACATAGACAATCAAGTTCACAGGAATATGGCGTAATACTTATAATGTAAGGTTGTGTAACATACCTTTTGTTGCTTAAGAAATTCTTGCTAAACACCCCAGACAATTACTTGAAATTCAGGAACTCTCTCTTGATTCTCTCTCTCAGACTCTCTCAAACCTCTGACAACCTTTCTTTTTATTTTCTCAGTACCTTTCTTCTTAGGCTTAGGTTTAGTCCACATACACTATACGTAATATTAAACTAAAACCAATACTCACTTTTGAAATGTAAAAACTGACTCTATAATAAATAATGCTAATAAGGTATCAGTTATTAAAATTAATATATATATATATATATATATATATATATATATATATATTTATTTAATTTATATTATTAATATTCAAAATTCAAAAGAAATCCAAAAGCCATAAGGCTCCGTTTGGCAAAACCCTTTAAAATTAAAGAATTAATATCCTTAAGCCTTGTTTGGGTAAAACTAAAATAAACTCCTTTATTTTAATAACTCTTTTACAATATAGTTATTTGTCACACTCTATTTAATTAAGTTCTCATACTTAATTTAATTAATACTCATAACAATTTATTTAATAAATCATTTAATCATTATAAACTCTCTAACTTAATTATTAAATTAAATTAGAATATTATCTCATAATAATTAATTTCCTTAATTCATTAATTATTTATTTAACAAATAATTAACCAAATCAAATCAAATCAACTTCAAATATTTATTTAACGATAAACACATCCATTAAATATTTATATAATTCAATAAACATTTAAAATTTATAATTAAAATCTGGATTGTTACAACGTGGATGCTAAATATTTATAAAAAGTAAAAAAGAAAACTAGATCAATACAGATCTTAGCCATTCTAGATTTCAGGTTCAAGTTTTACAACTTCAAAATCGGTTAAAAGTTAGATTTGGCTAGATATAGTCAATACAAAGCCAATATTAACTATTTACACAAAATGAAAGGTTAAAAAACCAGATCTATGCCATACAGAGGTATATATATATATATATATATATATATATATATATATATATAGATAGAGAGAGAGAGAGAGAGAGTAAAGAATGAAATAGAAGCAAATCCGAATAAATCTTAAAATTTGGCACGAGATTGGCTATCGAATGACTTTTGGCTTACAAAAGAGATTTACAAAGATAGAAGCAAGATTTGAGCTATTTCTCACTCTAGATCTCGAATTTTCTCTCTCCTAGGCCTTCTCTCTCTCTCTCTCTCTTTAAAAATTGCTTAAATGAGCTGGGGGAGGCTGATATTTATAGCTCGGCCAGCCGCAAGTCTACCTGCGACAGTCGCAAGTAGTCCTACGGCCAGGCCTGATGGGCCCTGCTGCCTCGAAGTACGTTCACCTCAATATACACACAGGTTGTTTGAAACTTTGATAACATGCAATCTGGGAATCCTATAGAAATGTGTCATACCATTTCGGAAAGCTCCTTCTGAGAGCTATGCAATAACGCAGGGCTTGCCCTTTTCTGATTCCGAGAAGATAGGTCCATGACCAGAATAGCATCTTCATGTCTGCGCAGGAAGTCCGTTGATTTGTCTTAAATAGTTTGCATTCAGTATTGCTGTAATGGCCCTTAATAACCATGTTTATAGTTGGATATCTATTTGTTGATGTTGTGTTGTCAACATTCCCTGTTTGCCCTCCCGGGGTTGTTTCCAGGGTTGAGGTAGCTTTTTGTTGTCCCTTGGGGCTGTCTCTGGGATTTTACACCAAATCACATCTCATAATAAGAATTTTAATTATTAAATTCTTATTTTAATAACTTATGAAAATTCGGGTTGTCACATCCTTCTCCCCTTATAGGGATTCCGTCCTCGGAATCACCAAAAATCTCCCTTACTCGGTTTTCATTAAATCTCCTTCAAAAAAATTATCTGTAAATAATTTCAATGCATCACCTTAATATAGGTTTTATATTTTCTATATTCATTTGTTTTCCACAATAACCTCTTATAGGTTTTATTATTTCTACTCCATCCCTTTTCCTCAACAAATTCTAGGTTTTATCTCATAACATTTATTTGAACTCAGAATATTTTGAGTATTATATATTATTTAACCCATTCATTTCATTTTCTAAGGATAATACACTAAATTTATAACCACTAGAAATATTACATTCACCCATCCTTCTAAGAACTTCGTCCTCGAAATTTCATCTTTTTAGTCTTCATCCATTCGATTTATCAAAATACATTTTACGCTAATTTGTATTCTTTCATTGGGCTCTATAACCAAATTCTTTCTTTAAAGATTTTTCTAAAATCAATGCATTCTTCATAACTTTCTCTATTAAAAGTTTCACATTATCCTTTAATAACTTTATCCCTTCTCCTTTCGGAATTTCATTCCCCTCTTAGAATTATTATAGTTTGCTCAATTTACACATCACTACATATCGTATCCCACGATTTACTTCTTTCTAAGGAATATCCTCATTTCCATATTCACCCTTAAGAAAAATAAGAATATTCCACAATTGCCCAATAATTGTGAAGCGATATGAATAACTCGAGAATTTAAAATCATGATGAGGGTCACAAGACCTTGAACTCATCTCTATGTTCAATAGTGCTTCACCACAGTAATTCACACTATAACCCTTCTAGCTGAATGTTTATCAATCATAAAGACTAAAAACACTCTCTACAAGTACTCTAGGTGATCAGCCTATAGTACCACTACGTCGTGCACAACATGTTACATCATAACATCGTAACGACTATATGTGTTACTTTCGGAACCTATGTCTCCGATAACATGTCCCCTTTTATAGGGTTGTTCACCATAACTTTTCAACATCTGAATCCGCACCAAAATAATTTGGTTTGGCAATAATTCTCAAAGAATGCTTGGATTTAATAAATATCTTTCAATAATCGTCTAGCCGAATCAAGTAGCTTAGACTTTTAGCAACAATTCGGACATCTATCAAAATATTTTAGCCAGCTCAATTAGCAAAATTTTCTTAATTTAAAGAAACCAAAAATCCTTTTTATGATGTCATGATATCGTATCGTTGTACTAGTACGTTGAGGATTCCGTCATTATATGACTTCGTCATGCTACATTATACCATAGTAGGCTAACGATCCTATGATCACATCTAACACCAGGTTCAATTGCATTGATGACTCCATCATTTGTCACATCTACATCATGTTAATGATGCAGTGATGACTATAAAAATATATTTTGAAAATTTTTAAATCATTTTTGTCTTAGCCAAAACAAATAACATAGACATTTGAATTGTGTTACTATTTTAAAAACTCATTGTTTCAATCATCTAATCCATTTTTTTTTTCAAAAACCAAAAGTGCAAACATTAGCACGAAGGTAATAAATTTCAAAATATAGCATAGATAGAAGATTTGGAATATTCATTCTCCATCAAATTGAATCTCTTCTCCATTGCTTCACTCATTTACCATTCTATCAATCTTCAACACCATCAATACTCACTATACCAAAAATTCTTAGTTCTACAACTCTTATATATCTCAATATAGCTCATCAAACTTACCATACATTATAAGTTCAGGAACTTGCCACAATGATATGAGTTTAGAAACTTGTCCTAGCGGTACATAGTCCAAGAACTAATTAGGGACTGTCCATACACGTAGGGGCTCAAAAACATATATACGATTATAAGTCACGAACTTAAAATAAGTATGAGTTTTAAGAACTCGCATCTAACCTTAACATCATCCAACCTAATCTTAATAGTCTCTAATTATCAAATATACACATGAGAAAAGAATCATCTTCTTTCCATATATATATCGATAGCGCGACACCAGCATTCCAATGATTATCAATGTGAGAAACCGAGTACAAGCACAAATCCCCACCTATACAAAGGTTTTTATGACTCAGCCAACACATGTGTCCTCAATTGAAATTCCACCTAACTCCATCTTTCTCTTAACTTGCTCTTTGGTCAATACGATTTTTTCATATTTCATCATTTATAACTCCTCGTGACTTTGCCTCGTACAATTTCATAGTACATCCTCTTTATATCATCAAGCTATAACGTCTCAACCATTACAAATCATCTATCATTTTACAACTTAAACAGATCAAGTCGTGATCTTATTCTACAATCACCTCTGCGACGCCCCCAAAATAGGTCCACACAACCTATTCTAAGTCGTCAAATACATAGTACAGAATTCAAATACAAACTTTATTTATACAACTATTAATTATCGTGTAAAATACGACAAAACATAAGCTGTGAGTTTCAATACAAATATTGTCTTGTAGACAATATCCAAACTCAAATAAAGTCCTCATAAAAATTATTGTCACACTATTTTACAAAATAGTGAGGATTACTATGATAACCATCTTCGACCATTACTCCACTCCCCGAATAGTCTTAGCTACATTCTTGCCTCCTGAGAAGAATAATGGAACCAAAAGGAAAAGGGTGAGCTCAACTAGCCCAGTAAAGAATATTATGATTAAGATAATGTAGAACAAATTATCCTTAGTCCTCAACAGGGAAAAATATGCTAGAATACAATAGACAACAAGTTTTATATCAACAACTGCAGCGGAAACAACAATTCATTAGAAAAGTCAAGTAGAGCATGATGTCTACTATCTTCTATGATTTAAAAGTTCATAATCAATATTTTATCCCTGTAACATCAATCAATAAATATTTTCAATCAACGAATTATCTATGCTCTACGGGCTAAAGACACCAGTGGTCATAATCATGCCAAACACCTGTCCATCTATGCACTACGGGCCAATGAAGACTCTCACCACAAACCTTTATCTATAACATTAAAGTTCATGTTATACCAATACACAATTCCTGTTCATAATCATATCAATCAACAACCATCTTTGCACTACGGGCCAAAGATGACTTTTAGCATAATATAAGCATAAGGATGATGACAATTATATAAAGAATCAATCAAGTGAGATCAATGATAAATATTAGAGATTTATAATTCAATTTATCCAGAGTTCAAGAATGTTTGAATTGTCAGCATGATAACTAATGATGGAGTAAAATTCAAAAAATGATATTTAAGAAGATAATTTGGACAAAGAAAAGAAACTAAATTTCGTCATGAATAGTATTTATGAATAGTAGCGTATGAATAGTATCTCGGTTGAATAGTACCCCGACATGAAAAGATTAAAATTTAATAAGAAAGTTCAGACCAATATGCCAATGAAATGATATTAGATGAAGCACAAACTATTAAGGATATTATACTAATTTCAGGAATTTTTATCATTTAATAATTAGGTTATGGAAATAAACAATAAATTTATACCATAAATAGAGAAAAATATGAAAGAAAACGATATTCCTTGACGAGTACAGAAGAAATGATATCGCATACGAGTATGAAAGAATATACGAAACTACAAATGAATTTTCTCCCGTCTTGCGGTAATCCGCGTAGACAGATCATTTTCACAATTTAATAAAGAATAAATACGAAAGGTTATTTATCAGGCATGCGATAATCCGTGTAGATAGGTTATTCCCACAGATTAATAAGGAATAGAATGACAACCTTTATGAGTATGAAAAAAAATAACATCATTTACCTTAGTAGAAAAGTAGTTCTGACTGGAATAACGGAGACTATGTTGAGAAAATCTTGTAACAATCTAGAATTTTAAATTGTAATTTCAAATATTTATTAAATTATATAAATATTTTAATTGATGTGTTTATTGTAGAATAATTATTTGTTTAATTTGATTTGCTTTGATTATTTATTTATTAAATAAATAATTAATGAGTTAAGAAAATTAATTATTATGAGATAATATTCTAATTTAATTTAATAATTAAGTTAGAGAGTTGATAGGGATTAAATAGATTATTATAATTTTTTTAATTTAATTTGGTAATAAAAGTGTGACAATAAACTATGCTATAAATGAGTTAATAAAATAAATTAAAGGAGTTTAATTCAGTTTTGCCAAACATGGCTTAATGAATGTTAAGTCTTTAATTTAAATAGGTTTTACCAAACAAGGCATAATGATTTTAAGTTATTAAGTTATAAAATGGTTTAGCCAAACAAGCCTTAAGGCTTTTGATTTTCAAAAAAAAAATGTAACTGATATCAATTACATATATATTTATATTATATAATTAATATCTATTATATTATACGTTATATGTTTTTAAGTACGTAAGTTAGAGAAGGGAGAAAGAACAGAGAAGAAGAAAAAGAAGAGAAAAGAAAGAAAGAAAAGAGAGAAGGGAGAAGGGAGAGTTCTCTGTGAATTGAGAATTTAGATGAAGTTGTTGTAATCATCTTCTAGCAAAGGTATAACCCTACCTTTCTACTTTTAAAAGTTTTAGTTTTATCCTATTCAAAAGTTCTCTAAAAAATTGGTGTGAAGGATTAATTGTTTATTATGTGATTTTGTATGATAATTGTTGATATAAATTATTTTCATGTGGTTTATAGATGATTTAGAGTAAATTGATTCATATAATATATTTTATTATGGAAGAAATCATATTACAGTAAGTTTACATTATCATGTATTGAATATGACTTAAATTAGAATTAAAATTGGTACTCAATCCATAGTATAAGTGTAAATTGTTTATTGATTGTGAAAATATATGAAGAAACGAAAGCAAAGTAATTGAAACTAACCGTTTTGGTTGTAAAACGAATTCACAGTGAAGAATTTCGCTATGAATGTCAAAAGAAGAGGAAATAAGAGAAATAGTGAAAATTAAAGGTTGTAATCTTGATGTTTACGTTTTTTTGGTGGTTAGAAACGTGTTAGAAACATTAGTTTATATTTTTTTAAACATATTACACCTTGGGTTGGTTGGTATGGTTGTTAGAAAGGAGTTTGTAGGCCTAATTTGGCTTTCTGTAGTGTTTTAGATGTTAAGTCACGAAAACGCAGAAGGGACCCCCGCCTCGGCGGGCTACCGTAGAGAAAAAAACCCCGCCCCATTGGGGGGGGTAGTCTATCTAGCCAAATTTTGGGAAAAAAACTAACCGGACATGTTTTACTAAAATAAGCATAACTTTTTCATACAAACTCCGATTGATGCGATTCAAGATGATACGGAACGAGGACGAGTAGACCTATAACTTTTATTCTTTATGTTTTTCAATTTGATGTCGTTATTTAAGGTCAAAATGGATATCTTTAGGACTGTTGTGCATTTAGAGGCCATCAGAGGGCGTCGGGATGCATGAATGCAAATGCAGTCCTTTGTGTGTTAGTATAACCTAATCTAAAGAGAATGATAACATGTTGGACATGTAATAGGATGTTAAATCAAGTTGTTAATGTGTATATGGTGCAATGACATGATCACTTAAGTGGTTATAATAAAGCTAAAATGTGAAGCGCATGAAAAGATGTGATGTTGTTTAAACTTAAACTTAGTTAGTGAGCTATACTAAAAGTGGGAAAGAAACTCATGAAGCTAATATTAGTGTAACTAATGTGTATTGTCAATACATATGGTATGTGTAGGACTTGTGGTGAACGTGAGTAGTGATTTTTTAACCTACGCACGAGGCAAGTTCTCTAACTCTACTTTTACGATTGTGCAAGTGCTTAAACCTTATTGATGCATTGAACAAGTTCCTAAACCTACTTACATATCTATTCTAACTTGATCATGTTCATGCAAACTCTTCAACCTAACTCTTACTTTGAGAAGGGTTCCTATCTTTAATGTTGTTCTAATTACGCAAGTTTCTAAATTTTGTTATTCTTATGTTGAGCAAGTTTTATTCCTCAACTTGTTATTAATCATGCACGTTCATTAACTCACTTCTTTTATTGAGTAAAATTAATGGCCTTAGCTTATTATTTTTCAAGCAAGGTTTGGTATAATATTCAATGCATATAATTTCTAGTCCATTTCTAAATCATGTTTTCGATGTATAATATTGATTCGCTTATAATTCATGAATATTTCATATCATATTATTATCGAGCACTTGAAGTGATAATAAACTATATTGATTCAACTATTCCTTAGTTGATGTTCGTTGAACTCTAAATTACCTTGAAGCTTATCCAAACCAAACTTCCTTTGGTGCGGACTCGTATATTAAAACTGAGATGAACAACCGTATTATAGGGGATTACTTACGCGTAAACGTTTAAATATTTGTGCACAATACATGGTACGAAGGGTTGATCCCCTAAGTACGTGAAGTGTAATAACCTGATATTTTTCAAAGAAAGTTTGCATATAAATTTTTTTTTAGTTTAAAGATGAGAATATGTGCCAAGTAATGTGTATGTATATATGTGATAAATAAAATTTATTTATTACATGAATAATTTCAAATAATTTTATTTTAGAATTATTGATCATTATAAAGTATATACTTATAATAATTAATTTTGTAGTAGAAATGTCTTTATTAGCTATTTTCTATGAAAATAATATTTTTATATTATTTAAATAAGGTAAGAAATGATTATTGGAATTATTATAATTACTATTTTATTATATGAATTTTAGTTCAGGTTATTTAAGTTAATTATTTTTAACTTAATTAGTAATGTTATGTATGAAAGATAAATCAGATATGGAATCCAAACGCTAATTTTAGATTTTAAGCAATAAATGAGAATAATAATAATAATAATAATAATATATTAGTTATAATATTATTTTTCAGTGTTATAAATATATACTGTATATGTGTAGACTAATATTGGTTAATCAATTATGGTGTATCACAACAAACCCTAGTATTACCATCATAAATCGTAATTGGAAACTCAAAACTGGAGTTTAAGGTCAGTCAGAAATGGTGTTATATGAATTAACTTGCATATTATAGAATTTCTGTTAATTAGGAAAAACCCTAATTAATATTTGAAAATCCTAATTAAAATTAAAAACCCTAATTTGCTAACTAGGAACCCTAATTGCTAAAATTATAAACCCTAATTATTATTTTAGTAAATTAAATTGTTAATTTGGGAACCCTAATGATAATTAAGGAACCCTAATTATTTAAACCCTAATTTCCTATTAAAAACCCTAATTTTAATTAGTGTGTTTTAATTAAATTTTTTATTACACTTTAATTTTAATTGTTCGAACCTTACATATTATTTGGAAAACTTTAAGATTTAAAATCTAGTGATTAAACCCTACATTTAAGTACCTTGGACAAGAATACCCTTAATATTAAAATGCAAATTTACCATTATACCCTTTTTATCCCATTTGGTGAATAATTGCTAGGAAATCTTGTCAAATCTTGCAAGCCACCCTAGTCTAAAGCTATGAACCTACAAGACTACAACTCTCAGCCATTGCTAACAGCCATATTCATTGCATCAAGGATTAGATAGAATTCAAGAGAGAGAAAAGCAAAACAAAACTCATTTGTGCAACAAACACTTACCCATACTCTCTCAAGCTCAAACCCGCGAATTCTTCTAACATTTCAGTCACTAAAATTAGCCCCACCAACTCACATAACAAATCAGAAGCATAGAAATCAGATTTGCTCACTTAAACGTATGAACCCTAAAAAGAAATCTGATCTTGATCTGTATGTTAGATCTTGTGTTTTAGTGTTAAACATGTTATTTATGGTATAAAATGAAGATCTGGGTTGATAGATGTTAGATCCATAACATCTATAGGCTTAGATTTGAAGTTTTTCATAATCAGGAAAATCTTTAAAAAGTGGTATGACAATGAATGTCAGACCCTATAGATTTCATTATGTGTAATGTTTTGGTGTTTTGAAAGTTTGTACTTGTAGTTAGGAGTATGGTCTTTAATCTGGAGTTGAAATCATGCTTAGATCTGACCTAAGTTGTAAGATAATCGTGGTTAAACCACGTTGACCGGACATGACTAGGCATTTCTGGGTAACCCAGAAACTACCCAGAAAGGGTCTGACAAGATATTCGTGAGTCTTGATCTTGCTGTTGTTTGTTTCTTTGTTCTTGTTCTTGTATCTAAGTTGTATATTGGTAGATGGACTATATATTCATGCTAATAAAACATCTAAACATCATATATGTTGGATTTTGTGGACGGTCAAACGAGGCAGTATGATCACGAGGATAGTTTTCTGGGTAACCCAGAAAACTTATGAGCGCATTGTCTAACAGAGTTTGACCGGCTTATAACTTTTTGTTGTTTTGTTATTTTGTTGTTATATGTATATTATATGATAGATATGTTCACTTGCATGTTGTCTACACACTAGAATCACTAAATCACAAAAAAATTACACGTATCTCAAGTTGATTAATGATATTAAATTTATTTAGTAATTATATTAAATAAATTAATTAAAAATGATTTTAATATTATAAAAATCATTTTAAATGAAAATAAATAGTTTAAAAATATTTTGAGTTATAAAATATAGCTTTTGATATTTAAAGATAAATTTCATTAATAATTAAATATTAATGATATTAAGTTTATTTAATAATTATATTAAATAAATAGTTTAAAAATAGTTTTATTGAATTAAAAATCATTTAAAAAGGGAATAAATGAATTAAAAATATTTGAAGTTATAATAAATGACTTTTAATATTTTGATAAATAATAAATTAATATTCTAATATTAATGGTAATTATTTAAAAATAATTTTAAATGTTTTAAAAATCATTTAAGGGTAATATTAATACTTTAAAAATATTTTGAATTATTATAAATAACTTTAATATTTTGGTAATGGTTTCATTAATAGTTTAATATTAATTAAATGTTAATGATAATAGAATTATTTAAGATTTAAATCATTTAATAATGATTCTAGAGTTTGAAAAATTATGATAAATTATAATAATTAATTAAAAATTATTATAAGTCAAATAAAATAATATGACTATTTTCAGTTATTGAACATTAAAATAAGAGTCTTAGACTCGATATTTACCCGATAAAGTCGTCGGTACACCGAAATATTTCAGAAATTGATCTAGACTTAGATAAATTGACTAGATACGTGTTTGTTTATGATTCAATGACAGCTAAACATATGTGACAATGTGATTAGGTTATATGCTGACTGCAAATAGCAGTATTATGCGATATGATATATTATTCTAATCAAACGAATGATGTTATTAATGCTAGGTTTCTGTATAAAAGATAAAACTAAGTTGCATTATTGTAAGCAGCAGTTCATGCAAGTTTCCTAAACTTACTCCAATTATTATTGAGCAAGTATCTGAACTATTTTTTACATTGCGCAAGTATCCTAACTTTGCATTTACTTTATGCAATGGACATGAGTAAGAATGTTTCAGAATCATATTATTGTGCCAGATTATTAACTCTATTGTTATCGATTATGTATCAAATCTTTGTATTCATACAAGTTCTTAAACTATCCAATCATTGTTTATCAATACAATACTATTGTATAATTCAGATATTTATTCTGTTCGTTAATTTCTATATAGGGTTTGACAAGTGTCCCCGCTTGGATAACCATTGTTTTTGATCACATGTTGATACATACTTATTAATTTCAAGTATGTATACGATGACTTGAAAGCAGTCTAAGCTATTTGATTTGGCTAGACATAAACTTAAAAATATTATTGAGCAAGATAGAACTTTATTTTATCCAACCAGATTGTTTTGGTTTAGATTCCCGACTAAGTATGAATATCCCGAACATGAGAAAACTTTTGAGCACCTAAAGTGGATAGAGTGAACGATAATATCGTTCTTGCATGTAGTATTGATCAATACAGGGTATAACGAGCTGATCACCCCCCGTGCCCGTAAGTTATGACGGTTTACAGATGAATTTTTGTTTAACCTTTTCGAAAATAGAAAACAATGTTCATAGTCTGTTGACTTATCTCCAGTTATAGTCAGTACGTAGTTTCAAAAATTTTATATAGAAGTGATATGTTGTTATTATTGGTTCAACTTACTTCATAACTGTTGATTCGTTGTAGAAGTATTATTCAAAGAAAACATTTAATTCTTTCAGCTAATTTATATATTTGTTATTACTTGTTGAGCAATCAAATGCTCATTCTTGCTTTAAATTTAAATGTTTTCAGCTAAGTATGATCAACCAGAAGGTTCAGGCAAGAACATGGGAAAAGAAAAGATGTTCGAATGAGTTTATATTATTCTGTGTAATAATTAGAGTTTATTAAGACAATGATACTTATTATTTATGATGTAATGAATGTTTAAAGGTCTCGTACCTGGGAATAGACTTTGATGCATATGTAAATTAATTTTGTTATCTATATTATTGTTATTATTATTGTATTATTCTACTAATAGAAATGGTATCATGAAGCACCGAGTTCGGATTTCAAGTACCCGAATTTGGGGGCGTCACATGAAGTCCCTACAGTATAACTGTTTAGGTTAAAGTTAAAATATTACTTGTAACCATGGACATAGTTCTTGGTCTTATGACCCTCAGATATTTCATATTTTGATTCCAGTTTTTGGTTATCATTGACAGAGTATTATTCATCTCTAATGAGCTTATTCATTGACGGTTATTATACTATCGTTGTTCATTGCTGTATCTAGTGAGCATTTATTTAGCTCACTCTTGCATACATTTAATTATTACAGCTAAAGTTGAAAAGGTCGATGAACCTACCACAAACAAAGGAAAAGAAAAAATGTACAAGTGATGAAGACTTGTAATTTATTGGCTTTTTTGTTGATAGACATTATTTAAATGATGTAATATAGTTATTTTATTTCCGCACTTGATTTATGTTAAAGATTAGATAACCTGGGAGATGTTTATTGAACTTAATGATGTAACCCTTTTTAATGGGAGGACTTATGGTTTAAATTCTATTATATTTGGGTAGTTAGTATGAATGTATAGAAAGTGAACACCAAGTCTTGTGAAAATAAAGTACACGAATTTGGGGGTGTCACAAATCTTGCACTGTTATCAACACTCAAAATATTCTTATACTCACAAGAAATACGCTCAATATTATAGAAAAAAAATATTCTTATTCTAGTTTAAGTTTCGTTATTTAACTAAGCAACCTATTTATAGAAAAATGCTAGCACACCAGGATTGACAAATTTCACATGCGAATGATTTTTGCATCATACTTGTTTTGAAAAAAAGGTTTTCAAAACCAAGCTTCTCACTTCCACCATTTCTCCACATGTTTTACTATTTAAACAATTATAATATATAAAATTATACTACTATAATATATTATAATAATATATTTGAATGAATATTTTATCGGAGAAGAACTATGGTTCTATAGAAAAATATGTCAAACTTTCAACAAATATCTCATACTAAAATTTCTCCATTTATACCAATTAAACAAATATTTACTTATCATATTTATCAATAATTTTTATTTTATTCATCAATTATTTACAACTCTTCAATCTTTCAATAATTATTCCTAATTAATATTATAGATTCACAATAATGACAACCAGATCGTTCTCAGGAAAGAGGGAGAGTTTCGATAAGGATTTCTCCTTACTAGCGTGCAATTATAAAACATATTGAATCAATGATATGAGATATTATGCGGTAACTACTATGGCAATTATTGAATATTGAGTGACTTCTTACGTAAGAATCAATAATCAGAGATAATGTGCAATAACGTGTACTACTATGCAACAATGCGTATTACTATACTTTTATCACTGGTATTTCAAGATTTAATGGTAAAAGTTTTGCCGTTGTTTTTTATAAAAAGGTTATTTCTGTCGCTTTCTATATCCAACAGTTATTCTGTTATGTGGTTCACCAATGATTGCGTCATCTTTCGAATATTCTTCGATAAAAAGAATATTCCCAGACCAAATGAATATTTTATGACAACTTGCTTACTTTGAAAAATTTGCACATATCACCCATAACTATAACATTATATCAAATCAACACCTTATTATTCAAAATAATATTTAAAGAAAATTAAATCTTTATTCATAAAAAGTTGAGGTCTTACAACCTCCCCTCCTTATAAAATTTTGTCCTCGAAATTGATGTACTTATCTAGTATGTCGAAGAGGTGAGGATACTTTGTTTTCATTTTTGATTCTAACTCCCATATCATTTTCTCAATATTGTGGTTTCTCCATAAAACTTTGACTTGAGGTATAACCTTTAAGCGTAGAATATGTTCCTTCTTATCCAAGATTTTAACAGGTACCTCTTCATACGTTAAATCTTCTGCTATCTCGTATGGTTCTAATTCACTAATGTGGTTCGGGTCTTTCACATATTTACGTGGCATGGATATGTTAAAAACGTTATGAACACGAGACATACTTGGTGGTAAGGCGAGTCTATAAGCCACAGTTCCTACTCGGTCGAGGATTTCAAATGGACCAATAAATCGACGGTTCAGATTTACTTTCTTTTCAAATCTCCTAACTCCTTTCCATAGAGCAACACGTAATAATACATGATCTCTGACATTGAATTCCACATCCCTTCGATGAAGATCAACATAACTCTTTTGTCGATCTTATGCTGTTTGTATACATTGTCGAATCATTTGAATGTTTTTCGTAGTCATGCGTACCAATTCTGGTCCCAACAATGTTACTTCACCCACCTCGTCCCAGGACACTAGAGAACGACACTTTCGTCTATACAATGCCTCGAATGGAGTCACGCCTATACTTGCTTGATAATTGTTGTTGTAGCAGAATTCCACTAATAGCAAGTACTTATCCCACCTTCCTTTGAAATCTAGTACGCTAATAGATCTTCAAGAGTTTGAATATTCCTTTCTGATTTTCCATCCGTCTGGGGATGGTATGCATAACTGAATTGTAAATTAGTGCCCATAGCTTTCTGTAAGCTTACCCAAAATTGTGAAGTGAATCTTGGATCTCGATCTGAAACTATGGATACTGGCATACCATGCAACCTCACAATCTCATTTATGTACATACGAGCAAGTCTTTGAAGTGAATAAGTTTCTCGTATAAGCAAGAAATGAGTAGACTTGGATAATCTATCGGTAATGACCCAAATTACATCTATGCCTTGAGAATCCTTGGGAAGACCAGTAATGAAATCCATGTTGATGTGCTCCCACTTCTATTCTAGAATTTCAAGTGGTTGCAATGGACCTTTTGGTACATGATGCACCATCTTGACACGTTGACAAGTTAAACACCTTGAGATAAATTTCGCGATCTCTCTCTTAATATTGCTCTACCAAAATGTATGTCGAATATCATGATACATTTTGGTACTCCCATGATGGATTGCAAATGGTGTGTTGTGTGCTTTCATAATGATTCTATACTTCAAATCAGAGTCGTTAGGAATACAAAGTCTGGAGTTGACTCGAAGTATTCCTTCTTCGTCGATTATTGCTTCTGGAATAGCACCTTCTTGTATTTTCTTCTTCATACTCATTAGCTCCAGGTCTGCAGCTTGAGCAACTTTAACTTTATCAATTAAAGTCGGTTCTACTCGTATATTGGTCATCTTCACGTGGGTCCCTGGAGTTTTTAACTCTATCTCCATCCTATATAAGTCATACAAAATGGGTCTTTGTGTTAACAACTTCGCACTCGTACCCACATACGATCTTCAACTCAACGCATCAGCTACTTGCTTTTCCATGATGGTATTGAATGGTATGGTAGTAATCTTTCAACAGCTCGAGCCAACGTCATTGTCCAATGTTGAGTTTTTTTGGGTGAAGAAATATTTGAGGCTTTTATGATCTGTAGAGATCTCTACTTTCTCCCCATACAGGTAGTGTCTCCAGATCTTTAACGTGAAAACGACTACTGTCAACTTTAGATCATGAGTAGGATAATTCCTCTCATATTATTTGAGTTATCATGAGGCATAGGCTATGACTTTCTCATGTTGCATGAAAACACATCCTAAACCTCTGCCTGAAGCATCGTTGTATATTACAAATCCCTCCGAACCTGATGGTATTCTCAGAACAGGTGCTGAAATGAGTCTCCTCTTGAGTTCTTGGAAGCTCTTTTCACATTTCTCGCTCCATCATAATTTTGTATCTTTTCAAGTCAGCTAAGTTAATGGAGTGGTGATTCGAGAAAATCCTTCCAGGAATCTCTGATAGTAACCTGCTAAGCCCAGAAAGCTACGTATTTTGGTTACTAACTTAGGTTTCTCCCAACTTTATATTTCTTCAATCTTTGCCGGGTCAACTAATATTCTGTGTTTCGATATCACGTGCCCTAAGGAATGCTACTTTCTCAGGCCAGAACTCGCATTTTTTCAACTTAATATATAGCTTGTTTTCACGAAACTTTTAGAGTATCAGCCTCAAGTGTTATTCATGATCTTCACGACTTTTGGAATAGATGAGGATGTCATCAATAAAGATAACCACAAAATGATCCAAATATTTCTTGAATACTCAGTTCATCATATCCATGAAGGTAGCAAAAACATTAGTCAATCCAAAAGACATGACTAGGAATTCGTAATGCCTGTACCGAGTTCTGAAAGCAGTCTTTGGAATGTCATCAGTTTTAATCTTTAACTGATGATATCCAGAATGAAGATCAATCTTTGAGAAGAATTTAACACCGTGTAACTGGTCAAACAAGTCATCAATACAAGGTAACGGGTACCTATTTTTGATGGTGACATGGTTCAACTCCCAATAGTCAATGCAAAGTCGCATACTCCCATCTTTCTTCTTTACGAATAAAATAGGAGCACCCCAAGGAGATGTACTAAGACGAATGAAACTAATGTCTAACAGTTCCTGTAGTTGGATTTTTAACTCCTGAAGTTCAATAGGAGCCATTCGATATGGGATTTTAGAATTGGGTTTGTACCGGGTCCAAGGTCATACAAAATTCAATTTCACGCTCTGGGGGTAGGCCAGGAAGTTCTTCTAAAAATACGTCAAGAAATTTATTAACAACAGAAATATCATTCAAATCTGATGTATTTTTGTTTAAATCCGTGACATTGGTTAAGAAAGCTTGACATCCATTTTTCAATAAACGAATGGCTTTATGACTTAATATGACAGTGATTAACTTTAGTTGTTTGGTTGCTTGAATTCGCATAACAGGTTGATTAGGAATATAAAAACTAACGACATTACGAAAATAATCAATTTTAGCATGATGAGTAGTTAACCAATCAATCCCTAAAATCACATTCAATACAAGTATTTTCAAAGAGATTAAATCAACAGGTAATACGAGGGTGCCGATTTGAATCAAACAAGATTTATAAATAGTGGATGTAATGAAGGTTTCTCCTAACGAAGTTTCAACAGATAAGTTAGAGTCTAATTTCTCAAGAGGTCAAGTTCAAACATTGAGCACAACCAGGTGAAATAAAAGAATTTGTAGAACCGGTATCTAATAAGGTATAGACTTCGCAAGAGTTTATGATTAGCTTACTCGTGATAACTTCATCCGGGTTCCTTGCTTTTTGGGAAGTCACGACAAAAGCTCTCCCCTGAACCACTGACTTTGACTTGTCCATAGACGCCTTTGGTGTCACCATTATAGCTGGACTTGACTTTGCTACATGACAAAATTGAGCTATGTGACCGTCCTTTTCACAATTAAAACACACCTTAAAAGGCTATGTACAGTTTGGACTGTTGTGTATCTCCTCTCCACATCTGTAACATCTAACTGGTATTCGTTCTCCTTCCCTAGAAATGGATGTTGGTGCTATTGTCTATGTCTTTCCGTTATCATTATTGAATCTTCTCTTTTTAAATTTATTTCCACTTGGTTCACCTCTCCTATTATCTTGGCCATGATTACCACCGAAGTGGTTATCATTTATGGCATGATAATTTCCTCCACGTTGGTTATCATTGCTCCGATGACTATTGCCACTGGTAGGACTATTATCGTATTGTCGGTTGTTGTCTTTTGGTTGAACTGACTTATTATCTCACTCCAATAATTGAGTCATATTCACAATATCTGAATACAAACAAAGTTTATGAGAAATAAGGTATTGACGAATTTCAGGTTTCAATCCTCTCAGATACATTCGTGTCTTTCGTTCCTCATTATCCACCGAATGGGATGCAAACCGGGATAACTCCGCAAACCTGGCCTCGTATTGTGATACAATCATATTGTTCTATTCCAGTTTGATGAATTCCACCTCTTTCATATAAAGAATACTTTTTAAAAAATACTTATCTTTGAACAATTCCTATAACTTCTCCCAAGACATCTTAAGTGCGGAAAGATGAGTGCGTTTTACAGATTTCCACCATTAATTTGCCTCTCCACGCAAAATAAAAGTAGCGAAGGGAACCTTTTGCTCCTCTGTGCATCCCAGGACATCAACTTTAACAACTATAACAACTGTATGAACTTTACTGTAACAACCCCAAAATTTTAATAATTTAACTCTCGACTTCGGTCGTTAACAACACATCTAACTTCAAATTTTACATCATTATTCGATGTCATAGCTAATAAAAATGCGGAATAATTTGAACTTTTCTGTCTTCTTCCTTTATATTCCCTGAATCACAACCTTTATCTTTTAAAATATCTTTGAATCAAATTTATTTTATAATTCGCTTTATCAAAATAATAAATAAAAATTTACATCTCAATTCATTATCCTCTATACATCAGACAATATAAGTTTACAACTCACATGAATTAAACATCATAAACTACTATCAAGTACATCTTTTAGAACCTTAAACATGATTCAAAATAAAACTTTCAACAAAAGTAAATGATCTCCTTGCATTACTTCTGATCCTTATCATTCAAATAACACGTAGCATTACCTTTAATCCTTAACCCACAAAATGGTTATTTTGCAAGATTCAGCTCAACAAATCTAATAGTTTTCATACATCGCGTAGAACATAATATCATGATCAAATTATACCTCATAATCATTTGATTAAACAAATCATACATGTTGTATCTCACATAAAAAGTATAAAAACTAAGTTCTTTACTCAATCATCATCCTTTAATCAATCAGCATAGTCATAGGTTGACTTTAACATTCATATTTGTAACATATGTAATACATCATGCTCTTTACAATATAGTTTTAAATAAATCAAACATCAAGTTCACATAGCAAATAGAAACTAAAAGACTTGCCTAGTTTGTTGATTATCAACAACAGATTAACAACTTATAGTTATCTGCACTTCACGTAATCCTACATAATTATATAATCATGAATGCATACCCATCACTCATACACATTCTTACATTCTCAATGAAATGATAAATTTTACATTGTTTCTTAGCTTGGTTTTAAAACATTTATTTTACTTCCTCATTATACTCTTAGGATAACTATGTTCTTAGCCAATTACATTCTCATGCTTATTCTATTAAAACAATCTTATTTCATATCTTGTGGTATTTAAGGAATAAATATAGACATGCTCTGAGGTCCAGACAAATAACAAACATGTCTTGACAACTTTGCAGCACGGCGCGGCCGTGCTGCATTTTTACTTAGGAGTGGCACGGCCGCGCTACCCCTGCTTAAGTTCAGGACTGAATTATTTCTAACTCCATTCAACCCTTAACAATCCTAGGTTCTATGACAACTAACACAATAGCTAAAAACAGAACTTTGGTATCTTTTAAACCATCTAAGGTCTACTAAACTCTATTATTCAAAACATTTAGTTTTTTATTTAAAAACTTAATATTTTACAAGCCAAAATAATTTATATAACAAACAGATGTCTTGAGCATACATCTATCCATAACCAAGATCTTCAATTCCTCAAACCAAACTAAGTTCCTTAAATTTGTATTTGAAGTCTTCTTTTAGTTATCATTGAAAACTCATTTAGTTCTTGTTCTACCAAGTCAAAACATGGCCAGCTATCTTAATCATGACCTTTGGTTTATTATTAACCATATAGGATTCTATCACACTTGCTCAAAGGCTTAACACTTAATGAAAATTTCTTGAGAAGACTGTAGACTGGCGCGGCCATTCTGTATTTGGCATTGGAAGTGGCGAGGCCGCGCCACTTTGGCACTAGACCCAGACAGTGCTCTGCTCTAGTTTGTCTATTGTAGAACCCAATTCATGGCTCTGTTACCCCTTCTATCAAACCTTAAAATTCACCATACCCATAATCTCAAATTATCACCTTTATATAAACTATTTTGTTTATTACCTTGCCTAATTATCAAATTTATCCAAAATCATTCTTTTGAAATATTTTCCAAATATGTGATGAACATAGATTTAAAAGTTTAGATTTCTTATAAACCTAAAATACACCTTAAGCCAAATTTCCAATGGAAATCAACCACACATAAACATCAATTCATCTTATTTTCTTTACTCATGATTCTTTCTAATAAATAGATTATAGCAAATTATGAGAAATACCTTTTGCCTGAGAATCTTCCTGCATAATTCTTCTCCTTCTTGGTTTCTCATAACTCTTCTCAAATTCCATAGAGAACTCTCTTACTCCCTAAACTCAGTTTTCTCGAATGAACTGAAGAATAGGTTTTTAACTGATGAAAAGTTTTTAACGTGACCTTTAGTTTAGTTGATCAGTTACTAGAGAAAGAAGGTCCCAGTTGTTATAGAAAGCAAAAGGTCTAGGTCATGTTTGACTTGACCTCAAATAAACCCCCCTGGATTATTTTCATTTTATTTTACTTTCATACCATATAATATATCCTCCTCTTTATTTAATCATTCCAATATGTCACACTTCACTTTATTGCTAAATTATTTTGCCTCATTAAGTAATTACATAATTATAATATATATATATATATATATATATATATATATATATATATATATATATTACCACACTATAAACTATGAGATTTTACTAGAAAACACCTCTATTGAAAATAAACATCTTCATTAAAATAATTAATATTTATTCCATTAATTATTTTAATAAACTATACAATTATTATGTGTATTTATTTAATTTATTTCCTTCTATAGATTGTCCCAAGATAATTTATTTAATCTATACATTTAGTCACATCTTTAATATTATTTCAATTTATTAACCTTGACACCAATATTTATTCATAGATATATTGGTATCTCCTCATCTTATAACCAATTTACATTCACTTGGCATAATATAATACATTAGGCCATTACATAAATGTATTACATTTATATATAACATATTAACTCTCTCATTTTATTAAAACAAATATATATACATTAATTCACTATTTTAATTAAGTGAATAAATCCTTTTATTTACTTCACACTAACACCTTTTCCAACCAAGGTTTTAATATTCAAATTATATTATTCCATAATATAATTTTCAACTTAACTTAAATTAACCAATATTTATTCAGTTAACTTTCTTTGCCACCATATTCCCATACGTAACAATTTTGTTTACTTCTTTAATAGTTTAATTTACCATTAAATCTCATTTTCTCCAATATATGAATATATATTTCTCTTTATATACACATTTAATTCCTTCACACCAAATCACATCTCATGATAAGAATTTTAATTATTAAATTTTTATTTTAATAACTTATGAAAATTCGGGTTGTCACGCTTAACATATGAAGAAATTTCGATTCAAATTCTTGATAGGAAAAATCAAGTCTTGAGAAGTAAAGTAATACCTTCGGTGAAGGTAGTATGGAGGAACCACAATGCCGAAAAAGCAACTTGGAAACTTGAAGATAAAATGAAGAAGAATTACCCTCATTTATTTGATTAACTTGTATCGAGATTCTGGGAACAGAATCCTTATATGGGGGAAATAATATAACGACCGAGAAAATCCAACTTGAATGTAAATAAATTTTGATTTGATTATATTGAATAAAAATAATATTATGTGGATTATTTCTATTTAAAGAGTTTAAAGGTCATTCTCTGACCTAGAATGAATGAATGATGGTAGTATTCTGGCTATGTACTAGAATTAAAGTGTATGCAAGAATTTCCAAGTCGAAATAAAAATTTTCTGAAAAATTTCAGAAAAATCTCTATTCATCCAAAACTGCTCAGGAATTATTTTTGAATTTCTGAGAAACACGTAATGTTAGAATTCCGAGGAAAGATAGATTATTAAATAATAATTCAGTTATGGCAAGCACAATTTTTCGCATGCATACTCAAATTCAAGATGTTAGGGAAAGTGAAAATTGAAAGAAAGGAAATGATTAAGGATAATAAGAATGATTATTATACGAAAAGAATACGAGTATAATACAATGTATTGTACAAGTAAAATACGAAGAATAATACAACGTATAATATGAATATTATACGAAGCATATACGAAAAGAATACAAGAATTATATGATAAGATTACAAAAAGTCAAAATCTTAGTCGACGAAAGTCAAGCTTGACTATTGGTTAATGCACTTGGACTTTGTCAAGCTCAAATGAAATAAGAAGAAGGCCCAATGGTTAATTAAATCAAGTTCCAAATAAATGTTAATTCAAGCCAAAAGTTAGGCTCACATAAAATTAAAGTTAGGCCCGAACTAAGAATCAAGCCCGTGGGTCGAACCATGAGTCATGGATATAAATAAGTGGGTTGGGGCAACCCATGATGGGTCCCACCAACCCACATAGCCGGCCAAATGAGGTGGCCAAGCTTCCTTGGGAAGCTTGGTTGATATTTAAGGAACGGGATAAATCAACTGTTGGTACCTGTACTAGGACACAACTTACAATTTGGTACCCGAAGTGAAAAAAGTTACAAATTAGTGATTGTACTCGAAAAATGTTACACTCCATTAAACATTAGGGACACGACTTACAATTTGGTACCTGAAGTGAAAAAAGTTACAAAGTGGTGATTGTACTCAAAAAATTTTGTAATCTAGTGCTTGTACTTTCTAATTTTTAAATAATCGTTAAAATTGATCCAACGGGAGATACAAACATACAGAAAGAGAAGCGAAGTCGACGCGAAGAAGGTCCTCGATATTTTGTTCCATCTTTTCTTGCCTCCCACATTCGCACCGTTGCTCCACAGTGGCACCGACTTGGGAAATCTTGTGTAATCCATTCATTTTTGTTGCATGAACTACAATCTTCTTCCCCAATTTCATTTACGATTCCACTCCAAGACGAGCTCATCCTTTCAATTAAACACTGAAAACCCTGTAATAAATATATGGGAATCAGTAATCAATGGAGAATCGAGACAAGAAGAATGAGAGATGAAGAAGGACAGAAGAAGAGAACTCTATTTTTTAAACAGAATAAACATGAAACCCTATTGTTTAATGGAGTGTAACATTTTTCGAGTACAATAACCAGTTTGTAACTTTTTTCACTTCGGGTACCAAATTGTAAGTCGTGTCCCTAATGTTTAACAGAGTGTAACATTTTTCGAATATAATCACCAGTTTGTAACTTTTTTCACTTCGGGTATCAAATTGTAAGTCGTATCCCAGTACAGATATCAAAAGTTGATTTATCCCTTTAAGGAACAAAGGAGGCGGGAATAGTGAATTTTGGCCTAAATGACCATTTCACCCTCACTCTTGCAAAGTCTATAAATACAAGCCTTAAGTTCATTTGTTTGTTTACAAAAATTGAACAAATGCCTAGACATATATTGAGAGAGATATTCAGATCAAAGGAAGAAGAAAGAAGCTATTTTTAAGTGATTTAACAAAAAACTACAAGAGGTAAGAGATTTGAAACCCTCATCTTCATCTTTGTTCAATTTTAATTTGGTAGAGAAGTGAAATTGGTGGTTTATGTATCATCCGATGAATAAGGATGGATAATAGTGGACTAAAAATACCAATGAATGTCTAATAAGTGAAATCATAACTATTGATTAAGAACTTAATGAAGAACGAATGAAAAACTTAGAGTGTGTCGTTGATGGACAAGTTTAAAACCATCGCGTATAAGGTAGATGCTATATGCTTGGTTAGGATGATAGATGAACCAATGATTGAATTTTTCTATTTGGAACAGAGTAAAAATATGCTATAACAAAGTTATGGCGAAATTTTCAATAAAAGACGTTAACCGTTGAAATCGTAGTTAGCTATGATTTCCAAACGAAAATGGTACAATGATAATGAACCTAGAGATCTAGGGTTTCATAAGAATATTGAAGAACATGAATATTATGAGTCGTAGACTAAAGAATGGACGTATTCGGACATTGGATGAATGAATTACAGACGAACGAGCGAAGAACGTTAAAGAACGTAAAACGAATGAACAATGAATTATGAACCAAGTGAAAGCCTCGTTAACATATCCAAAAAATTATTATGTCCAGGGGAAATTGAAGTATGTGAGATAAGTAAGAAAATGTCTTTGGAACGAACCCGTTCTGAGATATAATGAGCAAGTTACGAGTTCGGGAAGAGGATGTTTTGGAAAATTTCAACACTTAAAAGAAAATTTCAAAAAAAATGGTCTGGCGCCGCAGCGCCTGCCAAGCCTTGGTATGTAGTGTGCCGCAGCACCATCTCGGAACCCATGTTCTGTTAATATGTGTCGCGACGCTAGTTTTGTAAGGGAAGAAGGTGCTGCAACGTCGGTTCTGTGTAAGAGATAGTGAAGAGCTTTTATGAATGTAAAAGTTAAGGGATATTTAAGGATTGATTATGGACTTTAATTAGACATAAAATGATATCCTAAATAATGATGAAAACCTTAATTTTAACAATCAAATTTTAATTAAAGGTTATAAAATTGTGAACGCAAAATAAGAAAATGATATTCGTGAACCGTATTCGCGTTGAACGAACGTTTTAGGTTTACATAGGTTGTAATACCGAGATGTCGAACAAAGATGGTAACTTATGATATTTAAATGTCATAAAGCCCTAATAAACGATGAATAACCTAACAAATGATATTAGTTGTAATGATTCAAATTGGTTATGACAGAAAGAAGGAGAAGATAATGTTAAAACAGTGTATAACAATTGTTATGTGACTAATTATGTGTTAATATGATTATATCATGTAGACATATAAAGATTGATTAAAGTAAAAGCTAGAAGACGCTTGATGCAAGTTTTCTAAACCCTTGTCTATACCTTGTGTTAGACAAGCTTTGCGAATTCATGACATGATATGCATGAATTATGTAACAACCAAGAAAATCGGATTGTAATGTAAATTAATTTGTATTTGAAAAAAAATTATATTAAATGTTATTTATAACGAGTAAGCGAAATGCAGGTTATTCTATAACCTAAAAGAGATATATGATCGTAGTATTCTGACTAAGTGCTAGAAATAAAGTGCTTAAATTTTCAAGACGAAAATAAAAGCTTCCCGGGAAATTCTCCAAAAAATACTATTCATCCATTTCTGCTCGGGAATTATTTTTTAACTTTCGGGAAATACGTAATAATAGAACTTTAAGGAGAGATGAATTATCTAATAATAATTCAGTTATGGCAAACACAGTTTTTTACTTGCGTACTAAGTTCAAGAATGCTAGGGAAAGTGAAGATTTGAATAAATGATGGTCGTATAATAAGAAAGTTATGATACGAGGGGAATGAATATGAGTATAATACAAGGTATTGTACAAGTACATACGAAAGATAATATAATGTATAAGATGAATGTTATACGAACTAGCATACGAGAAGAATACGAGAATTATACGGTAAGATCACAAACCATTATTATTGGATTAGTGAAACTTGAATGTTAACTTTGTCAAGCCCAAGTGAAATATGTTAAGGCCCAAGGATAATTTAATTCAAGCCCAAGGTTAAGTCAAAATTGAATTAAACTTAAGCCCGAACCAAGAACCGAGCCCATGGGTTGAACCGATGGATCACCGAATGAGTAAAACCTATGGGGCAACCCATGTGGGGCCCCCATGGTGAGTCATGGCCGGCCACTTGGTGGCCAAGAAAAGGGAGAGACTTTCTTTGCAAGTTTGTAATAGTAAGGAGGTGGAATAGTAAGGAGGTTGGGTGATCTTTTGACCCTTTTGCCCTCACTTTGCAAAGTTTATAAATAGGAAGCTTAGTTAGTCATTTGTTGGTTGTTTAATTTCACCAACACTTAGAGCATTATATTGAGAGAGAAGTGAAAGCTATAAACAAGGAATAAAAGTAAAAAGAAAGCTAGAACATCAAAAAGGTAATGAAACTTTAAACTTTAATCTTCATCTCTTCAATTGTAACCTTGATAGAGAAATGATTATTGGTGGAGAATGTATCCTAAGGAGTAACAAGGATGGCTATTAATGGACTTTAAACATTAATAACCATGTTACAAGTGGAATCATAATCAAATAAGTAAGAAATAATGAAGAACACATGAAAAGTTATCATTTGTTATTGATGGACAAGTTTAAAACCATCATGTATAGGATTAGATGTTATATGCTTGGTTAGGACGATAGATGTATGAATAATGGAATGAACCCATTTTGAATGGAGTAAAATTATCAAGTAACAAAGTTATGGTGAAATTTACGAGATTAGACGATAATCGTTGAAATCATAAAATTCTCGGAATGATAGTCAAAAGTCATTGTTTAACTCGAAAACCTTAGTTTTTGATGGCGTGTCGAAGAACTTTGCATTTATAAGTTGTGGACTCAATAATGGCCGGATGCTGACTTAAAACGAAGAAACAAGTTATGAACGTTCACGAACGTTTAACGAATGCCTAATAGAAAATTTAAACAGTGAATTTATTGTTAACGGATTCAGAAACTTATTCTGACTAGATGTATTCGAAGTATGCAAGATTTGTGAGATAACGGTTTTTAAACGAGCCAATTTTGACTTATAATGATTAAGTTACGAGCCTAGAAAGAACTTGAAATGAAAAACTTAAAAAAATTCAAAGGCTCAGGGTCGGCGCCGCAGCGCCTCCCAATCCAATGAAAGTGGCGCCGCAGCACCGTAATGGGAGGTCAGATACTGGAGAGATGTGCCGCAGTGCAGGTTAGAACTAAGGACACGGTGCCGCAGCACCGGTCCTAGACCAAAGGCAGAGAAGAATAACAATGAATACAAAAGAAAGGTAAGTTGATTGAAGGTGAATTATGACCTTAATTAAACTTAAAGTAACATCTTAGAAGATAATTAAAACCTTAAGTTTAATAATTAAAAGTTAACAAAAGGTTATGAGAATGTAAACACAAAGTAAGTTTAATAATACGAAAAACTGTATGCACGTTAAATGGATGTTTGAGATTGCTTGTAATGTAATTACTTAAACATTGAATACGTAAGGTCACTTATAATAGTAAAAGGTTATAAAGCCGTAATGAACGTTAATTAACCTAACGAATGTTAGTAAGTTAAACAAATGGATAGTTAGAATGATAAGAAGGAGAAGATAGGTTAATGACAATACTTCTTGATTATTTATGACCTAACATGTTATGCTATGTGATTACGTATGTAGAAACTTTAAAGACTCACAAGTAAAGTGAATTAACACTAGAAGACGCTATAGCCAAGTGTTCTAAACTCTTATCTTTATTTGTTTGGACAAACTTTATAATTCATGTATCATACCCATGAATTAATGTAACAAAGAAGTCGAAGCCATTTCCTTCAGCTAGACCAGATGTGACACCCCCAAATCCGGGTACGACGATTCCCACATGATTTGATATTCATTATACAAACATTATATGTCTATCTACCCATAATAAATGAAAGCATAAATAGATAGAAATAAATCCTCTTTAAGGAGTTACATCAACTGAAATAAATACATCAATCCCAAGCCATACTAACCTTAAATTTCAACTGCGGAAACATAAACAAATAATAGTCTTACACAACATTGACATAAGTCTGAAACATAAATACATGAACACATAAGTAACAAGTCTTTATCATTTGTTAATCTTGACATTGCCTTTGCTAGAAGAAGGCTCGTCAGACCTTTCGTTCTTAACTATAATGTTATTATTACGCAAGAGTGAGCACGATTGCCCACAAGTATAATAATGTAACAACAATATAATAACATACGAGTGTATCAAAGACTTTTGAAATAAGGAGCTTAACTTTTGAATCAAGAATGAATAACAAGAATCAAAAGAACTTCTGAGGGTCATAAGACCATGAACTATGTCCTTGGTTGTCAAGGGTTATACGTGAAACCTTTAACAGTCATAAAACTATGGACTCTTCTACTCGTACTTAGGGGGATCAGCCCTTAGTACCATACTGTGCACAATATCTTAACGCTAAAGCATAAGTAATCACTTATACAGGGTTGTTCATCTAAGTTTGACATTAGAGTTTGCACCAAAGGAAGTTTGGTTTGGATAAATTCAACAAGGGTTCTGAAATTTAGAACGTTCATCAACTATGGACTAGTCGAATCAATAAGGGTTCGCTAGTCTTACATGGTTCAACAATAATTGATATTCAATTGAATAAAATTCAATAAAAAGTATACAATCGAAATAAGTATTGTATGACTGAATTCACGCTTTAAAAGAATTATAGCATCTAATATGAAGTCTTGAACTTGAACAATTAAGAACAAGAGCTTACTCTATATAAAATACAATTCTAAGACTTGATCAATGAGTAATTTAGAATTTAAGGAACTGTCTTAACAACAATAATTTAGAAATAGAATATTTGTTCAATATAAAAGTAAGGTTTAGAAACTTGCCTCTTGCACAAGCTACGATTAATTCACGTTCTTTATTAAATCCTACATATCAATACATTCACAATACCCATTAATCAATAGTTCGATATACCTATCGAATCCCAACATTAGTCTTTGAATATGTTATTGGACTTTTAAGTCTTATTAATTGATCACATAACGTAAGTTAATTAACATATTATTATATGCTTGACATGTCTTCATGTTCATTACATTAGGTTTTAAAAACACATTTTCAAAACTTGAACACTTAGAAAATTTAAGAAGTTCTACAGGTAGGGCGCGGGCGCGCTACATTTGTTCTTTGAAGCGGCGCGGGCGCACTCCATTTGTTCTTTGGTGCGACGCGGCCGCGCTGCCACGCAAACCCAGATTCTGCAGTTCACGAAGAACACACAGAACAGCCCAATAAATCCCAAATTAAACTAACACGATGAATTTTAATGCTACCCATGAAGTATAGACTTCACAGAAACATCACACAAAGCCTTTAGCATGATTCTAATACTTTAGTTCATGTAATTACACAAATTACAACATTTAATTTCACTGTTCTTCATATTTTTGTAAAATTTTGTTGAAAATATAAATTTCAACTTTACAGATTCGTTAATTCACCAAATCCATCCGTTTAAATTCTGTTTTGTTCGTTTTAACATACATAAGCATATACAAGTGTAAATTTTTGATACAACTTATGATTAAAGCATTTAATTTGTTCGTAAGGGTCATATGGGCCATATATACAACTATACACTCTGTAACTATAAACATTCCAATTACTACATATTTATATTGGTTTAATGTTTGAAAAACATACATAGATGGTAGAAAACATGCTATGATAGCATATTATCCTATATATACACAAATTATTACTCTTATCAATTACAGAGACTTGAACAGAGACTTGAAAGCCATTTTTCATAAAAACTATAATGACGTAAATTAAAATTTGAGTTTAAGGGTTTACCCTTGATTACTCTGCTTGGATTACACAAGGATGATAATAACTTCTAATTTTCCACAATTCCTCATCTTTAATCTCACCGATCCTCAATTTCTCTTTGTGAATTGTTTTTCCTGACTTAGAAAAAAATAAAAGAAGGCGTATATAATTATAAGAACTGACGCTGTTGTGGTCAATTAATCTAATTCGTGGGTTAACTGCCCAACTCCCATTAGGGCCTCGTTTGGCTAGCCTTAAAAGGTTCATTCTCATTTAATTTAATTAACCTCTTATAATATAATTTTAATCATGTCACACCCAATTACACCATCAATCAAATATCTTATTTAATTTAATTTAAATAAAATATAATAATTGCTCATTAATTCACATAGTCACATAATTAATTTTCTCATTTATTAATCATGTCAAATTATTAATTTTCTAATTAATTATTAAATTAATTAAAATAACATTTATACTTATTAAATAATCCATTTAATTCAATAAGCTCACTTAAATACATACTTTGAATAGTAAAATTCCCCACATTAATTTAATCAATATAACACATATAATTAAATTAATCTACCATAATTTCATCAATTAATTATTTAATCCAATAATTAAAGCATTGAAAATATTTATTTAATTTAATAAATATTCAAATTAGATTACAAATTATCGTTCGTCACACCAGACGTATAGTATTTTATGGATATCATTATAATATACCAAAATATTATTGGTATTGTTATCTTGTGCCAACTATTTCGGTATGGATTCAAAGAAAAACTGAGTATGCATAAACAAATGTTTTGTCGTAAAGCGACTGACACGTGAGGTTGCCAAAACCTTAAACATAGGTACGTTTAATGTAGTAGTGTTGTACAACATAGAGTACTATAGGCTGATCACCTAGACGTTCTCGTAAGAAATGTCGAACTTACGGACTTTGTGCCAGGTTGTCATTTTTAAAGAAAGAATGAAATGCTTAAGGTCTTTGACCAAACTTAAGGTTTAATGGATGACATTCCCCATTAGACATTTTTAAGAAAAGAGAAGTGCTATTTTAATTTATTTATAGTACTTCATAACTACTGATTCATTTATAGAAGATATATTCATATGATTCATGCATGTTGCTCAATGATAATTGTTTTACTTGTTGAGTTAGTTATGCTCACCCTTGCTTGAACCATATGAATGCAACTAAAAATGAACAGACCGAAGGATCCATTAAAGACAAAGGGAAGGTTAAGGCGGATAAGTAGTTATCTTTGTAATAGAATAGTATTACTTATGTATTAATTTGATACTATGACGAAGAACATATGTAATGGTTATAAAGAACCTGGGAAGTGAGTTATTATTACGAAATATATAGAAGACATATGTAATGTATGTGTGAACAGTAGCACAATGTAGCACCATCTATCGGGTTGAAAGATACCCGGATTTGGGGACGTCACAAATTATTTAAGAAAAAGTCGATGTCATTTGTTTCGGCTAGACAAAGATTTAAAGTATTTTGTTGATTTATTTACAAATCTTTCAAAATATTGTTATGAATGTTATCCTATGCCAATTGCTTTGTTACAGATTCGAAGGTAAGTCCGAGTATGAATAAACAAAGGTTTTTAAGTCGTAAATCGATTGACACACGAGGTGTCACATATTAAAGGTAAATATGTTTAACGAAGAAGTGTTGTACAACATAGATTACTATAGGCTGATCACCTAAAAGTGCTCGTAAGGAATATCAGACTTACGATCTTAGTGTCAGGTTGTCCCTTTCAAAGAAAGAAAAAGAAAGAATGTTCATGGTCTTTGACCAAACTCATAATTTAACTGGTGTTTATCATCGTTAAATGTTTTAAAGGAAAGAAAAGTATTATTTTGTCATTCATAATACTTCATAACTATTTGTTCAATTATAGAAGATAAATCATATGATTCTTGATTTGGTTGTTGCAATATAAATGTTAAAAATTGTTGAGCTTGTTAATGCTCATTCCTTGCTTGAATTATATGATTGCAGCTAAGAACGAACGAATTGAAGGATCTGGTAACGACAAAGGAAAGGCTAAGATGGATAAATAGTTATCATGTAATAGATTAGTATTGTGACACCCCCAAATCCGGGTACTTCATTCCCACAGAATTTGGTGCTCACTATCAAAATAATTACATCTAACTACCCATAATAAAAGATAAAAACATTAATTAATTTAAACAATAAGCTTTCTCATTATAAGGTTACATCATCTCATAAACAATCCTAGGTAATCTAACCTTAAATTATTACATAAGTTTGCGGAATACATCATAAAAGAAAACAAGTCTTATAACATGATGCATTTAAATAAATTCTAATAATTCTTCAATAGTGAACTTGTTCTACAAATCAATAATAGAAAATAAGTTCGAACTTTAATATCTGAAGGTCTTAAGACCACGAACTATGTCCCCGGTGATTAGGTATTACTACCCCAACCTTAACAGTCATTTAAACTATATAGACTCTGCTTAACGTACTTAGGGGGATCAGCCCTTTGAACAATGTATTGTGCACAAACATATAAACGTTACACGTACAAAATCCCCTATGTTAGGGTTGTTCATCTCAGTTTGAATTTAGAATATCCGCACTAAAGACAGTTTAACTTGGAACTAACTTATCAGTAGTTCTAAAATTTTAGAACACTATTCATAATAGACTAGTTCGATCAATAAGAGTTTGCTTACTACTTGGAGGTTTAATATAATCAATATAAATTAAACAAGGTTATCAAAGTCAAAGACCGAATAACAACAATGTATAATTGAATAACCATGATATACATGTAAAGTGCTATATCCAAAAGAGTTAGAACAATCTCATTTGAATCGATGTATTAGAACAATATATGCTTTGAATAATAATATCAAGATTTACAAAAGTTAAAACTCACTCGAGGTAACGAATTAGGTTACAAGAGCTTGTACAAATTTACGCAAGATAGATTATGTTTGCTCAACTTCAAAATAAAAATTAGGAACTTATACAACGATAACTTAGGAATAGAAAACTTGCATAAGTATAACATACACTACTACAAAATAGTAAATAGACAACGCGGAAAAAACGTTGTGGTTTCAGTTAAAAAACATCGTGGTTAAGGGTGTTATCTATTTGACACCCTTGCACAACGCTTTTAAAACGTTGTAGTTAAGCACAATACACAACGTTTTTTAGGAAAAAACGTTGTAGATTTGTTATCCAAAAATTAGCAGATGCTTAAAAACGTCGTAGAAGGTATGATTCCACAATGTTTTCTGGATAAAAATGTTGTTATTTAGTATATTAGACAACGTTCAGACACATTTACACAACGTTTTTAAAATGTTGTAGATTGAATTGAAAAAAAAAAATTATGGTTCACCTATATTACCAGTGCACCTGCAATCTGCTAATGCCATAATATATAGCTAAAAGGTCTAAATTCTCATTTAAATTTAAAGGCAAAATGTATCAACCATTCAAAATACTTCCCAATAATACCATTCAAAATACATCCCAATAATACATCCCTATTCACAATTTATTTTCCATAAGAACCACTTGTTTAAAAATGTAGACTAACAAACAAATGCTCTTTCAATCACTTTCCTTCAATGTTCACAACCTATGCATATTACAGAAACCAATTCCTTGAAGCTCCAAGATTCCAACTTCAAGTTTCCTACCAATCAATTAGCAACAACTTACATAAAGCAATGTAGATACACGCTAAAGACAAAAGTTCAACTATAGTAAAGCTTTATCAGAAACCAACAAAAAATAGTTAAGAGATTGCAAAAAAAAAAAAAAACTATGTACCTGCAAAAAAAACTATGCACTCATCTCAGAGAGTAATCCAGGCCTATCACTTCCTATTAACTCAATAACCGTGTGGTCCATGGTAGATTTAACCCCAACAGATCTTCTCATAGAATAAGCAAAACTCAAATCTGGACCAAGAGCCTGAAAATAAACTCAAGGAATCAATTGAGTTCATATGTAAAATCACAAGACAAGTAAAACAAGATTGGAAACAGCTCACCTCCTGAATATAATCCAAAACCTCTACATCTGCTATTTTGTTCCCATCTTGATCAGTAACATTGAAGACTGGCGAAAAATAAGTGAACAAAATCTCACCATAAAAACCAAATTGAACCATTTTCACATTAAAGAAAATAAATTATATAGATAATTTAAGGAGAAAAGGGAAATGTTATTAAATACCATCCATAAACAAGCCTCCATCAGAAGATATGTAAGCTTTAGTAATGGTAAGGTTTAGATTAGTAAGAACTTGTACAACCTCCAAGAGTATTCCATGTTCATTAGCACTATCCACCTGCACCGTAGAATGAAATAAGTATCATAAATATGAAGACAAGTAAATTGCATTAATGATAACAGAGAAGATAAAATGGGGTTAAAACACGACATACCTGAATAACAGTAGCATTTTTGCAGGAATCATTATCAATTACAACTCTTACGACACAATAAAGGGGTAAAATAGAGTAAATCTCAAGTTATTTCATATGAATTGAAGAGACATTTCGTACAGAAGAAAAAAAAGAGAAGAAAATAGGTACCTGGGTGGGTTCATCCTCCTAATAAATTTCTCATATTCATCATCCATGTTTTGTGAAAAACTCGTACAGGTCTCTGAGAAAATAAATGTAAGAGTTCAGATGGAAACTAAGGTGAAAACAAGTTATCAGAAAGAAGTGGTTACTATTATACACAGAATCACCATTACCAATCACAAAAAAGATACCGGAGCAACTAGCAAGGAGTGTGAAGCAATTTATAAAGAATATAGTGACATGTAATTAGGCTCTTAACGTTTAGATCATGCAATCAAATTAGGCTCTTAACGTTTAAATCATCACAACAAAGTGACATGTAATTGATTCATATTTTTAACAAAAGTAATTTTTACATCCACATGCAATATCTAATTATCATCAGGTAAACAAGCAAACTTTCAATACACGAAGAGTCATGCTACTAAATATATGGTGCAGGAAGAAGTCAAAAAATCAATCACAGATGGTTTCCAAATTTCACAAAAACAAGCATCTTGGACCACAACAATATACGCGCTACACAACAATAAGTATAAATGATGAATCACACTGAAAAATTATATATTTTAAATTTCCTTGAACCACGCACCAAGAAGATACAAGTGATGTGATCAAGCATCCAGTTCCATTATATTTAGCTCATGTTAGTTATTTTCCAAAACCTTATACTTTGTTGGTGAATCTCATAGCAATATAAGAAAGGAAGTAACATATATGAATACCCTACTTGTAGGAAGTTGTTTCTGAAGTGTCCCTTGATAAGCCACTAAGTCCTTCTTGACCAGCTCCTATCCAAGAACTTTCTTAGATTACTATCCCGAAGTCCATAGCAATGTAATTGTTGTATTAGATCAGTAAACTAGTCTCTTTTACAGTCTTAAATTGTACCTGCCCCAGATGCAACAACAAGTTGATATACCTTAAAACATGCCAACTTTTCTCTTTTTATCCCTGAAAAAAATTAACATCTTACTTGAAATATAAATTTTTCTATCATTATTTAGCAATCTCTCCCGCAAAATGATTTAATCAATTCTACCTTAAACAAACACAGAACCTTGGACACCCTCATCAATGATCAAACTCTCAAAAAATATAAAATTAAAAAATTGAACTCAATTCTATAGGACGACGCAACATCACCAAGATCCAAGAAGTTCGAAAGAATAATGTAATTCCCAAGCTTATTACTAAACACAGATCAATTATTGTAACCAAAGCCCTCTCTCTAAGTCTGAATTCACAAGAATCTTGATAACGTGTGGTACATAAGACGAAGAGACAAGACCCAAGAAAAATTAATTTAATGACTCTAAAACATCTAGAAGATAGTAACTGCATAATCAAAAATTTCCCATAAAATTCACACTCGTAACCGAGTATAAAATCCTAAAATGACCAGAAAAACAATCATCATACTACCGAAGCATTGATGTAGGACAAAAATAAATAAGCACGGCATAATTTAAGTCAAATTTCTAAAATTCTATAATACTAAAACTAGTATCCGGAGCTAAGATATAACAACCGTATAGAACCCAAAATAAAGCAAATTAAACAGAATCTCATCAACAAACAACAGGATCTTGAATTTAGCACAATAGTATATACCATTACCAAAATTATTCTACTTCTTTGAATGGTATACGGAACCCAGTACTGGATATGTAATGTAATGAAGAAGCGACAATAACATAATTCACAAAAAAAAAACAAACACAAAACCCAATTGCAAAATTACACTTATATCTCAAAAATAGATCAATTTTGGCAAAATGAGGAGAAGAGAGTACACATAAACCAAAACCCCATAAAGCAAAAGAACCGATTCAACTCTACAAGTCCTAGCTAGTGGCTCAAAAATGCAAAACAAATTATCAGACCACTTGCCCAATTGCTAAATTCATGTAAAAATCATGCCAAACAAAGAGAAAATAAAAACAAAAACCAGAGCAAAATCAAAAGAAAAATGCAAAATAAGCAAACCTTGCTAGTCCAAAGGCGATCACTGAAGCAACTCCATGCCAACGACGGGAGACAAGAAGTGATAGTGCCACGCTGCGTGCATCTAAACAGATCAAAGATAACAGAAAATGTACCTGATAATTCCAAGTTCGTCGTGAGTCTGAACAATTCGCCCCCTCCACCGCTCCTAAAATCCCCCACCGACTGATTCCACCTCACATCAGATGCAGATCTAAACCCTTCGTCACCAAAATTAGGGCTTGACTTGGTATGAGAGATTTAGGCTGATTCCGGTCCTAAAATCCCCCACCGACTGATTTTGACTGATTCCGCCTCCCATCAGATGCAGTTCCTATGTGCGATTAGGGTTTGACTCTATATGAGAGATTTAGGCTCTTGTATAAGATATTAAGGGTGGATATAAGACATTTAGGGAGAGAGATATGGTTGGGAATGAGATTTAGGGAGTTAGATATGGCTGGGTACGAGATTTACCAGAGTAGATTGGGTGAGTTTGAGGACTTCGAAAAGGAGAAGGAACAAATGAAAACCTCCGTGTTTTTTTTTCTTACCCGACTCCCAGCACATAACTCCGTATTTTTTTAAAAGATAACGTTTTGTTTAAAATAAATTTTATAACCATAAATAAATAACGTTTTTTTATATGTATTTACAACGTTTTGTTAAAAAACGTTATAAAAAAAATACCACAACGCTTTTTATAAAAACGTTATGGTTTAAGTGTTGTCTATTTACTATTTTGTAGTAGTGATAACAACGATAAGTAAACCTTGCTGAATAATTAAGTAGCATAGGTTAGGGATACTTGTTCAATAAAAGTTTAGGATAAAAACTTGCCTTGTATGTAAGCCACACAAGTAATAATATTCGCCAATTACCCTACATATATCAATCAAATCGCAATAACAAACAGTTATACGAATATTAGCTTTAGGAGTTTAACCCATCATTTAGGTCATAACCTTAACTTAACATCTAACCATGTTGGTTAACACCTTTAACAAATCTGACACAATAAACTAACATAAATCTAGTCATTTATCTTTAACTTTCATAAACATCACCTTTTGATTCATTACATAACTTAATTAACAAAAAGTTAAAACTCTTCACACTTTGTATTATAGCACATTACAATCTATTGTTGTAGTCTATGTTATGCTTTAACATTATTAACATGCTTGCCAAACTAGATTAAGTCCATTAATCATGACCTACAAATAAGTAGAAGTCACTGCCTAGGCTCAGGGCACAGCACAGCTGCGCTGTCCACCGGCGCAGCTGCGCTGCTGCAGATTCGCAGAAGGCCTACGGCGCAGCTGCACCGTTTCTGCCTGTGGTAACTGCGCAGCTGCACCACGTGCAGACAGAAACTCGCAGCAGCAGCTCTGCTACACAGTAGACACCCAATTCAACCCAAAACCACATAAATTCACAAACCTAAACATCTAAATCTCTTTAATAACATAGTTAAGCTTGTTATACACCATTCTAACTACATAAACATCACATATACACAAATTTGAAGAATCAAAACCATAATTTTCCAAATTTCTTCAATTTGACACTTTTAGCGAATTCGATCGCCACGAAATCGTTTCTTAATCAATTGACACAATTCGAACTACGCCGCTTTCGTTTCTTAACATACTAACATAATCCAACATCAATTTACAGATTATCATACATATTAAACATGAAATTTTATACTTTCTAAAGCCATTTTTCGTAAACATACACTATTATTACTAACTTCTTTCTATAACCCAATTTCACGTGTTTTAATCATCAAACAACACTCATATACAATGATTAACAGATTCTAACACCTTACTTATATATATATACATATCAATTCAACGTGATTTCCAAATCATATAGAATATATAGTACCAAAATTAAGAGTTAAAATCAAGAATAGTTTATACCTTGATTTAGCAAAACGATTAACAAACGCTTCTCTTCCACTTGACAATCACAAAAAATTCTCTCAAGCTCTCAGTCTCAATCTCTTATGTGTTTTTCTCTCTTGTTTCCTTCAACCCTCAGTTCTTAGTTTAACCTTAGATAAAATAAAATGTGTAAACATATACTGACTCCCACTAACCCACGTATACTTCAGTTATAAAACCCAACAGGCGTCAGTTCAAATAAGCCAAAGGTCACAAGGCCTTGTTTGGCTAAACACATAATTCCCATAATAGATTATTTTAATAATCTTATATTATATAATTTCTACTTGTCACACTTTAGTTAATTTAAATAACTTTAGTTTAGTTAATTAAATAACTTATAATAGTAATTATTATAATTTCAATCATAATTATATTTATGAATAATAAATAATTATATATCTAATTTAAATTAATGAATTAGACTTAAACATAACTTTATTTAATTTACTTATTTTCTTAAATATTAAACACTTCGTTAAATTTAATTACTTTCATTAAATTAACTCCTCAAATAATAAAATTACCATTCATTAATTTAGTTAGCATACATACTCAGCTAAATTATTACATCACAATTTATCAAATATTTATTTTTCCCAATAAATAAATTATTTAAAATATTTATTTAGTCAATAAATTTTTAAATTAAATTATAAATTTCTCGATCGTTACATCCTTCCCTCCTTAAAAGGATTCTGTCCCCAGAATCACAACTCGATAAAATCATTTGTCATATTCTTCCCTCCTTAACAGGATTCTGTCCCCAGAATCATAATACAAGATTAAGCAAATAACTGAGGATAATTCTTCAGCATAATATCTTCAAGTTACCACGTAGCTTCTTCAGCATTGTGGTTCCTCTAGATTACCTTAACAGAAGGTATCACTTTATTTCTTAGTACTTGTTCTTTCTTGTCGATGATTTTAATAGGGACTTCTTCATAGGATAAATCTTTCTCAAACTGTAAGGGCTCATATTCTATAACATGTTTATAGTCATGCTTATATGGTCTCAACACCGAGACATGGAAAATATTATGGATATGCACCAATTTTGGAGGTAAAGCTACCTCGTATGCCACTTCACCCACGCGTCGAAGAACTTCAAAAGGTCCTATAAACATAGGGCTTAATTTCCCCTTCTTACCAAAATGAATTTTCCCCTTCCAGGGAGATACTTTCAAGAACACATAACTACCAACATCGAATTCCAGATTTTTTCGGTGTTGATCGGCATATTTCTTCTGTCTACCCTGTGCAGCTATCAATCTTGCTCAAATGACCTTGATGATTTACGGTTTGTTGTACCAACTTTGGACCCAATAGTTGACGTTCTCCTACCTTATCCCAGCATAACGGAGTTCTACATTTCCTGTCGTATAACGCTTCATAAGGCGGTATGCCAATACTCGCGTGATAACTATTATTATAGAAAATTCAACCAACGGTAAATGATATTCCCAATTTCCCTTCAAATCCATATTACATGCTCTGAGCATATCCTCTAGTGTCTGGATGGTTCTTTCACTCTGTCCGTCTGTTTGAGGATGGTACGATGTGCTCATTCTCAACTGAGTTCCCAAACATTCTTGTAATCGTTTCCAGAAATTAGATGCGAAACGCGGATCTCTGTCTGATAAAATGGATACAGGTACACCGTGTCTTGAAATAATTTCCTTAACATATATTTTGTCCAACCAATCTAGGTTAAATCTAATCTTGATTAGCAAAAAGTGTGTCGACTTCGTCAATCAATCAACAATCACCCAAACAACATCATAACCTTGCTGAGTCGTTGGAAGACCTACCACAAAATCCAATGTGATTTGCTCCCATTTCCATTCCGGTATCTCCAACGGTTGCAATAATCCACTTGGCCTTTGGTGTTCAGCTATAACTTTCTGACACGTTAAGAATTTTGCCACACACTCAGCCACATCCTTTTTCATATTCGGCCACCAAAAATGATGTCTAAGATCCTGGAACATTTTCGTACTTCCAGGGTGAATCGAATATCTTGAGTTGTGAGCTTCACTCAGAATATCCTCTTTAACTTTCGGTACTGGTGGAACCCAAATTCTCCCTTCAAATCGAAGTAACCCTTTCGAATCGATTTTGAATTTGCTTTCCTCCCCTTCAGAGACTTTCTGTTTTATCTTTTTGCAGTCTCCATCCTGAAGTTGTGCATTCTTCACCTTATCCACCAACGTTGAACCGTTTCCTATCTGGAAAAACTTCTCGTCGAATTCTGTCGGATATTTAATTTTTAATTCCAATTTAGCCATTTCTGACACTAACTACTCCTGAGATGTCAACATCATTAACTTTTCCCGTCCCTTCCTACTTAAAGCATCAGCAACAACATTCGCCTTTTCGGGATGATAGAAAATCTCGCAGTCATAGTCTTTGATCAACTCCAACCATCTTCTATGCCTCATATTCCAATCTTTTTATGTAAATATATACTTCAGACTTTTATGGTCAGTGTATATCTCACACCTCTCTACATAAAGATAATGTCTCCAAATCTTTAGGGCAAACACCACCGCAACCAACTCTAAGTCATGAGTCAGATACCCTCTCTCATAATCTTTTAATTGACGTGATGCATACGCAATAACTCTGTCGTTCTGCATAAGTACACATCTTAGTCCTTTATGCGATGCGTCACTATACACCATAAAATTCCCTGCATTATCAGGTAATGAAAACATAGGTGGTGTACTCAACCTTTTCTTCAATTCATGAAAACTTTCCTCACACTTCTCCGTCCAAACAATCTTAACCACCTTCTTGGTTAAATTCGTCAACGAGGTCGCGATCTTGGAAAAGTCTTGAATAAAACGCCTATAGTAACCTGCCAATCCTAAGAAACTCCTTATTTCTGACGGTGTCTTCGGCTGATCCCAGTTTACTACAGCTTCAACTTTTGATGGATCTACCGAAATTCCGTCCTTACCAATAACGTGCTCGAGAAACTATACACGTTCCAACCAAAACTCACATTTTTAAAATTTTGCGTATAACTTCTCTTTTCTCAATGTCTCCAACGTCACTCTTAAATGTTTAACATGTTCCTCCTTGGTTTTGGAATACACCAAGATATCATCAATAAACACCACCACAAATTTATCTAAGAATGGTTTAAACACCCTATTCATCAAATCCATGAACGATGCAGGTGCATTAGTTAAACCAAATGACATAACCAGAAACTCGTAATGACCGTATCGAGTTCTGAATGTCGTCTTCAGTACGTCTTCTGGCCTCAACTTCAGCTGATGATAACCACTCCTCAAGTCTATCTTTGAAAAATACCTCGCACCTTTCAATTGATCGAACAGGTCGTCGATTCTCGGTAACGGATACTTATTTTTAATCGCGACCTTATTCAATTCTCTGTAATCAATGCAGAGCTGCATTGATCCATCTTTCTTCTTAACAAACAACACCGGTACTCCACATGGCGATACACTCGGCTGGATATACTTCTTGTCGAGAAACTCTTGCAATTACACCATTAACTTTTTCATCTCTACCGGGGCCATTCTGTATGGTGCCTTAGATATCGAGCCAGATCTTGGTACTAAATCAATCACGAACTCAATTTGTCGATCTGGCGGAAGACCAGGCAAATCGTTTGGAAATACGTCTACAAAATCTCTTATGATCGGTATCTCTTCTAACTTCGCACTCTTCTTCTGTGTATCAACTGTGTAGGCTAAGTATCCTACACATCCTTGTCTTAACAACTTCTTAGCTTGCATCATCATCAAACAACTTACTTTTCGAGGTGACTTACTGCCATGGAACACAACCTTTGACGGAGTCATAGGGTTAACACATTTTCTTTGGCAATCAATTACTGCTCCGTGATTGAATAACCAATCCATTCCCAATATAACATCAAACTAACCAAGTCTAATTGGTATCTAGTCTACCATAATCTCTTGACCCTTAATAACCACTCTACAATTCTTATATATGAACCTAACAGGAATCACTGTCCTATTTGCAATCTCTATGCTCAAACGATAATCTAATTCCTCCTGAGGTAAATATAAATTTTGAGCAAATTCATCGGATATAAATGAACGAGTAGCACCCGAATCAAACAGTACATAAGCATTAATATCTTTAATCGGAATGATACCTGATACCGCATCCTTATACTGAACATAATCCTGCATGGTTATATTGAAAGTTCTCGCATTAGGTCGACTTGACTGGGTTGGTCCAGCGATAGTCAATGCACCACCACCGTTGTTGTTCCCCTTTCATCCACTTGCACTCCCCGTTGGCTTTTTAGGGCAATCCCGATCCATGTGTTCCTTTAAACCGCAGGTAAAACATGCTCATTTCTTTGGGCTAAAACAGTTCGGTGCAATATGTCCCTCCTGACCACAGTTGAAACACACCCGCTTTCCCTTCAAACATACCCCTGTATGGTTCTTTCCACAAGTAGCACAAGCTTCAAACTTTTTCTTCTGCTAACTTCCTTACTGTCCTTCCGCACTCAAATTCTCGCTTAACTTCCTCTTCTGATTGTTACTTCCAACGTTACTTCCACCAGCCTTATTTTCATTCTCATCTTCCTCTTCTTCTGTTCTTTATTGTACTTGGTCAAGGCATCGCTTGCACCTTCTGCGATAATTGCCTTTTCCAGTATAGCTACAAATGTATTTAATTGGAACATTGAAACCTTGCTATACAGCCAGGGTTTCAATCCTTGTTCGAACCTTCTCGCCTTACGCTCATCCGTATTGACATGATAAGTGGCAAACCTTGCCAACTCGTTAAACTTCGTAGCATATTCTGGCACCGTCATGGTTCCTTGTTTTAGCTCCAGAAATTGCACCTCCAACTGATTCTGAGAACTCGCTGGAAAGTACATTTCGAAAAATATCTCCTTAAATCTATCCCACGTTATCACTCCTTGTCCCCCACGAACCTTATTTGCTTGCCACCAGTAGCTAACTTCGAACTTCAGCATGAACGTCGCGAACACAGTCTTCTGATCTTCGTTAACTCTAGCAACATCAAACACTTTCTCCATTTCCATGATCCAGGCTTGGGCTTCCACTGGATTCAAAGACCCTTGAAACTCTGGCGGTCCAACCGCTTTGAATTCCTTGAAGGTTATAACTTGAGCTTGCGGTTGATTCGCAAGTGCTCCCGTCAACAAAGACACCAACTGTTGAACCGTGTTAGCACTGGCCTCATTGTTATTGTTAGTAGACCCCTCAGGAGGTGGTTGTTGACGTGGTTGTCTTCTTCAAGGTGGCATTTTCTGTTAAAATATACGCTTATTAGTTCATTTATTCAATTCCTTGAATATTTTAAAGTTTAACTTTAAACGTTCTAAGATTAAAGCTATAACACACAACATTTCAAATAACTTTGATATTTTATTTAGCCATAACATTTTAAAACATAATAAAGATAGCATAACCGCTATTAACATCCACTTTCCTGAACTAGACAAGTTTCAGGATTACAAACTCATACTACCCCTTTATTCATCTCAAAATAAGGGATTTAAAATTTTATTTATTCACATAAATAACCACATAGTATTATCACTCTTATTCTTACTATCTATGCATATTAAGACGTCGAAAGGATTCTCTGCGCTCTTCCTCCATAATACGATATGCCGTCCTACGATCCATCACGAACCACGGCGAGTCTTTAAATTGAGGTGGGTAATAAAAGACTCGATCCTGAGCGCTATCAATTGCAGAATTAAAGGCATGATCCATTTCGTTAATTTTGGCCTTCTTCACTTGGACTTTAGCCTCAACACGGTCTGCACGTTGAGTTGCCTTCATCCAAGCGTCCTCTGCTCTTGCACGCTTAGCTAATTCCTCTTTGAAGTCATCTTTTAATTTCTCCATGTCAGTCTTCATCTTCTCGTTCACTACAAACAGATCCTCATGCTGACCCTTACTATGAACTAGGTCCCATTCTGTGTTTCCAAGTCTTAAGTCAAGTTCTTGAATCTCTGCATCATTCTGCTCCATCGTAACTTGATGCATCTCAACCAACTCCTTCAGTTCCTCAACATTATCCTGTAACTCTATGTTACAGTCATACAAAGCATCATACATCTCAGCCAATATGGAGTTTGGTGGAAACTCCACAAGATCCTCCTCCTCCTCATCCTCTTCTATCTCCTCAGAACTATCCTCCTCGGGATCGGTCACAAGCTCATCCTTCTGAATCAACTGTTCCCGCACAACATGAATATCCCGGGGTTCGTCATCTCTAGGTATCTGAGGTATCACCTCCCTAGCTGGACTGGATCCTCCTTCGTTAGACATCCTGACAACAAAATATTTTAAGTTTTACTTAACATTATTTGTGACGCCCCTAAAATAGGTATACATCACTCATTCTGAGTCGCCAAATACGTGGTATAGAATACAAATACAAACTTAATTTATACAACTATTAAGTGTCATGTAGAATATGACACAACATAAGCTGTGAGTTTTAATACAAATATTGTCTTTTAGACAGCATTAAAACTCAAAATAAGTCCTCATTAAATTTTTGATGACACTATTTCAAAGAATAGTGAGGACTACTAATGCAAACATCTGGACCGTCACTCTGTTCCCCGACTAGTCCCAGCTATTTTCTCATTTCCTGAAGAGAACAACGAAAGCAAAGGGTGAGCTCAACTAGCCCAGTAAGAAATATTATGACTAAGATAATGCAAAATAAATTATCATTAGCCCTCAACAGTGTTAAACTGATAAAATAATAAACATCAAGTTTAACTGCAGCGGAACAAGCAATCCATTAGAAGAGTCAAGTAAAGCATGATATCTACTATCTTCTATGATTTAAAAAGTTTATCAACAGTTTTATCGCTGAGACTCAACTTAATAAATAATCCACATCATCGAATCATCCCTACACTACGGGCCAAGGATATTCATTAGTATCACCAATGGTCATGATCATACCAACAACTGTCCATCAATGCACTACGGGCCAATGATGACTTTTACGACATCATTTGTAACATTACGGTCATGATTATACCGAATAATCCCTGGTCATAATCATACCAAGTCCATCTACGCACTACAGGCCACATATGACTTTTAACATAATATAGACATGAGGATGATAATAATGATATACGAATTCAATAAAACAAGTTCAAGGATAAATTTTTAAAGATTTATAATTTAATTATCCAAAAATCAATAACGTCCAAATTGTCAACATGATACTGCTTTGTGAAGTAAAATTCAAGAATAATATTATATCAAAAATAATTTGGATAGAAAATAAATTAATTTTTATCATGAATAGTACCCAGTGAATAGTACTTCGTGAATAGTAACTTGTGAATAGTACTTCGTGAATAGTACTCCGGCATGAAAAGATTAAACTTTAACAAGAATGTTCAGAAAAATATCATTGTGAAATGATACTTGATGAAGCGCAAATTTCAAGGATATTCTACAAATTTTAAGGAGTATAGAAGCAATACTTAACAACATGAGTGTATAATTTAGAGTCTGAAATGAAAAAATATTACTTACATACTACAGAGTATGGAAGAAAATATTATTTCATACGAATATTGAACAAAAATAATATCCTTTACGAATACGAAAGAAATAATACCCCTTACCTTAGTGATTGGATACTGAAATAGTGTATTAACAGAATACTCTTCTTCTTTCTTTCTGATTCTCTCTCTATAGAATTCTCTTGTGAGTCGTAGTGAATTGGTGAGAATGAAAGAAGAAATAAGCTTCTATTTATAAAATATTTCTAGCTTAGCCCTTGCAATGTGAAAAGGCAAGTGGCTTGACGACTAGTGATGTGAAAAGAAAAGTGGTTCGACGCCTGCAATGTGAAATGACAATTGGTCGATGCCTGTAATGTGAAACGACAATTAGTCGAAGCATGTAATGTGAAACGACAATTGGTCGACGCCTGTAATGTGAAACGACAATTGGTCGACGCCTGTAATGTGAAACGATAAGTGGTTCGATGCTTGTAATATGAAATGACAAGTGGTTCGACGTCTGGTAAAGGCAATTACTATTGGCAAAAGTGACTCTTAGATGATGACATATGGGCCCCCATAGAATAAACCAAACATACCACAAACGTCTCATAACAGACTTCTTATTTATATCAAAGATTTAATAAATATTACAACAAATCATTTTATCTTCAATCAACACATTTTTAATCTTCCAACAAGTATTCATCATTAATATTATAATTCATAATATTTAACAACCAGATCATTTCCAGGAAAGATGGGGCTTTCCGATAAGGATTTCTCCCTATTAGCGCGCAATTAGGTGACCAAACCTCTCCTCGACAAAACTTTCTAGACATCGTCAATATTGTAAATAATAATATGAATAATTTTATCGTCTCAATTATTGATTTAATAATATAAAATATTATGCAGATGATACTGTGACAATAATTGAATCAATAATATGAGATATTATGTAGCAATTACTGTAGCAATAATTGAGTATCACTGAGTGACTTCTTACATAAGTATCAATAATCAATACCGTGTGCTACTATACAACCACGCGTATTACTGTACTTTTATCACCGGGTATTTTAATAGTTAACGGTAAAACTTTCGTCGTTATTTTTATAAAAAGATAATTTTCTCATTTTCTAACTCCGACAATAATTCTGTTGTGGAGTCCACCAATGATTGTGCCATCGTACGAATATTCCCCGACAAAAAGAATATTCCCTAACCAAACGAATATTTTATAACAACTTGCTTACTTTGCATAATTTATAAATATTTCCTACAACTATAACATTATATCAAATCCACACCATAATATACAAATTGATATTTAGAAAAAAAATAATCATTATTCATAAAAGTTGGGGTCTTACATTGTCGATACTCGCGACCACATAAGTTATTAACACATAGCACATAATATCTTTTATTGTTTAGCTTTAATGGATGCCTCAATCCATTCCTTAAAACCCGATAAGAGTTAAACATCACTATATTTTCTGACTCCTTAAAGGTTACTTCCTAAGGTTTCCCCCACCTAAGGTTCATAACCTAAAGCTTTGATACTAACCTGTGACACCCCCAAATCCGGATACTTCATTCCCATAGAATTTGGTGCTCACTATCAAAATAATTACATCTAACTACCCATAATAAAGGATAAAAACATCAATTAATTTAAACAATAATCTTTCCCATTATAAGGTTACATCATCTCATAAACAATCCCAGATAATCTAACATTAAATTATTACATAAGTTTGCGAAATACATCATAAAAGAAAATAAGTCTTATAACATAATGCATTTAAATAAATTCTAATAATTCTCCAACACTTGGACATCTTGCCCTTTCCTTTGCTAGTAGATGGTTCATCAACTCTTTCAACTTTAGCTGCAGTATTAATTGCAAGAGTGAGCAAACAATTGCTCACTGATATAAAGAGTAGTAATAATAACAACATTAGAATGAACAACGAATGCTGAACAATAATGAACTTATTCTACGAATTAAAAATAAAAAACAAGTTCAAACTTTAATATCTTAGGGTCTTAAGACCACGAACTATGTCCCTGGTGATTAGGTATTACTACCCCAACCTTAACAGTCATTTAAACTATACAGACCTTGCTTAACGTACTTAGGGGGATCATCCCTTTGTACCATGTATTGTGCACAAACATCTAAATGTTACACGTACAAAATCCCCTATGTTAGGGTTGTTCATCTCAGTTTGAATTTAGAATTTTCACACTAAAAAAAGTTTAGCTTGGAACTAACTTATCAGTGGTTCTAGAATTTTAGAACACTATTCATAATAGACTAGTTCATTCAATAAGAGTTTACTTACTACTTGGAGGTTTAATTTAATCAATATAGAATTGAACAAGGTTATCAAAGTCAAAGACCGAATAACAACAATGTATAATTGAATAACCATGACATACATGCAAAGTGCTATATCCAAAAGAGTTAGAACAATCTCATTTGAATCAATGTATTAGAACAATATATGCTTTGAATAATAATATCAAGATTTAGAAAAGTAAAACTCACTCAAGGTAACGAATTAGGTTACAAGAGCTTGTACAAACATACGCAAGATAGATTATGTTTGCTCAACTTCAACATAAAAATTAGGAACTTATACAACGATAACTTAGGAATAGAAAACTTGCATAAGTATAACATAACAACGACAAGTAAACCTTGCTGAATAATTAAGTAGCATAGGTTAGGGATACTTGCTCAATAAAAGTTTAGGATAAGAAACTTGCCTTGTATGTAAGCTACACAAGTAATAATATTCGTCAATTACCCTACATATATCATTGAAATCGCAACAACAATCAGTTGTATAAATATTAGCTTTAGGGGTTTAACCCATCATTTAGGTCATAACCTTAACTTAACATCTAACCATATTGGTTAACACCTTTAACGAATCTGAAATCTCACAATAAACTAACAAAAATTTTGTCATTTATCTTTAACATTCATAAACATCACCTTTTGATTCATTACATAACTTAATTAACAAACACTTAAAACTCTTCATACTTTGTATTATAACACATTACAATCTGCTGTTGTAGTTTATGTTATGTCTTAACATCATTAACATGATTGCCAAACTAGATTAAGTCCATTAATCATGACCTACAAATAAGCAGAAGTCACTACCTAGGCTCAGGGCATGGCGCAGCTGCGCTGTCCACCGGCGCAGCTGCACTGCTACAGATTCGCAGAAGGCCTGTGGTGCAGCTATGCCATTTTTGTCTTTGGTAACGGCGCAGCTGCGCCACGCACAGACAGAAACTTGCAGCAACAGTTCTGCTACATAGTAGACACCCAATTCAACCCAAAACCACAGAAATTCACAAACCTAAACATCTAAAACTCTGTATTAACATAGTTAAGCATGCTATACACCATTCTAACTACATAAACATCACATATACACAAATTTGAAGAATCAAAACCATAAATTTCCAAATTTCTTCAATTTGACACTTTTAGAGAATTCGATCGCCACGAATTCGTTTCTTAATCAATTGACACGATTCGAACTACGCCACTTTCATTTCTTAACATACTAACATATTCTAGCATCAATTTATAGATTATCATACATATTAAACATGAAATTTTGTACTTTTTAAAGCTATTCTTCATAAACATACACTGTTATTACTAACTTCTTTCTACAACCCAATTTCATGTGTTTTAATCATCAAACATCACTCACATACAATGATTAACAGATTCTAACACCTTACTTATATATATACATATCAATTCAACGTGATTTTCAAATCATATAGAATATATATTACCAAAATTAATAGTTAAAATCAGGAATAGTTTATACCTTGATTTAGCGAAACGATTAGCAAACCCTTCTCTTCCACTTGACAATCACAGAAAATTCTCTCAAGCTCTCACTCTCAATCTCCTTTGTGTTTTTCTCTCTTGTTTCCTTCAACACTCTGTTCTTATTTTAGCCTTAGATAAAATAAAATACGTAAACATATACTGACTCCCACTAACACGTATACTTCAGTTATTAAACCCAACAGACATCAGTTCAAATAAGCCAAAGGCCACAAGGCCTTGTTTGGCTAAACACATAATTCCCATACTAGATTATTTTAATAATCTTATATTATATAGTTTCCACTTGTCACACTTTAGTTAATGTAAATAACTTTAGTTTAGTTAATTTAAATAACTTATAATAGTAATTATAATAATTTCTATCATAATTATATTTATGAATAATAAATAATTATATATCTAATTTAAATTAATAAATTAGACTTAAACATAACTTTATTTAATTGACTTATTTTCTTAAATATTAAACACTTCGTTTAATTTAATTATTTTCATTAAATTAAATCCTCAAATAATAAAATTACCATTCTTTACATTAGTTAGCATACATACTAAACTAAATTATTACATCACAATTCATCAAATATTTATATTTCCCAATAAATAAATTATTTAAAATATTTATTTAATCAATAAATTTTTAAATTAAATTACAAATTTCTTGATCGTTACAAGTATTACTTTTGTATTGAATTAATACTATGACAAACGATGAATGTAATGGTTATTAAGAGTCTGGGAAGGAATTTATTATGATGTAATGACTAGTAAACATATTCATAGAAATGATGTATTCATTGAATGTATGTGTAGTTAGTAGCACTATGTAGCGCAATATCTAGGGTTGAGAGATACCCGAATTTGGGGGCGACACAATTGGCTCAGCTTATCCTCTTGCTGATTCTCCTGACGAGGAGGGTGACGATGATTATCGATTCTCGAGTCAAGAAAGTCCTCAATTTTGTTTTTCTTTATTTTTCCAATGAGTACATTATTTATTTTAAGTTTGGGGCTATTTGCATTTATGGGCATGATAGTTTAGTATTGCATATTAGTTAGTTTTTTGCGTAGTTGCGTTAATTGGGAAAAAATTGCATGTTATTAAACTAATGGTCAATGACAAGAATTATATTATGGTTAATTCAAAGTAATTGATGAACAATGTGAAGTATTGTTTTGGTTTATTACTTGATTTTAAACTTGCTTGAGACATCAGTTGTTTTGCTAGTTAAAACTTTGGAGAAAATTGCATGAGTACCCATTTTTGAAATTTTTTGTTGAGATTTTATGAGATTTGTTTGCACATCTTTGAAGGATAATCTAGGTAGTAATTCACTAAGTTTGGGGGAAATTTTCTTGGGGGTTATTACAATAATTAAATTTCCTTTAAAAATTAAATGATTTTTTTAATTATCTTGACTAGTCTAGTATTTGGCCTTTGTTACTTATAGACCTGGCAAACATGGCCTAGGCCCGCCACGGGCTGGGCTTTGGGCTGCATTTTTTTAGCCTACTAAAATTCGGGCCTTTTTTGTCCGGCCAATTTTTGGCCCGGCCCGGCCCGTGGCCCGCAATTTTTTTATTTTATTTTTTTTAACAAAATGTTGCTACTTGTGGGTTATAAGGCTTAAACACAAAACTTGTCAGTAAATAAATAAGAGTTTAAACCAACTGAGCTACAACAAGTGTTTATTTTTAATACAATTTTCAATATAAAAATATATTTTTATACAAAAATATCATATGCTAACACCATACAAAAGTTAACAAGCTTCAATATAAAAATATATTTTTATTCATTTTTAACCTTGTTTATTTTTATACATATACATACACATATTACATATATTAGTGACAGTAGGCGGTAGGAGTAACATATAAGATGCAACCTAGGTGGAGAATTGAGCACTAATTATCTACTCAAGTATTACTTCCTCACTCACACGATACAATTCATGTAGTATCAAGTTAAATATTTATTTATTTTAAATAATTTTTTTATAATAATTTGCATATAATATAGTTGGTTTAATTGTTATATTTTTATTTTCTATGAAACATCACTAGTCAGAAAATTATACAATTAAATAATAATTTAAATATAAACAATTATCATTTATTTTAATATGTGCATATAATCTCTGTTTGTTCAATATTGATTTGATTTGGGTGTGTTGATTATCATCTCCTGCTACTGAAGAATAATCAGTTTGGTTAAATTATTGATGGTTTCCCAATAATAAAATATTAAAATCTCTATATTAATATTATGGAGGCTACCGAAGAAAAATATGTAGAGAAAGAAAGTACTGAAGTTCCGATTTTACTCCTAATTAATCGTGACCACAAATAACCTTTTACAAAATACTCCTAAATAATCAATTAATCAATTTTATTGGTGGAAATGTTAATTGCATGAATTACAATTACAATTACAATATATCATCCATATATCTTTACTCACACTCATAAACAAATACAATTGTATGAATTTTCGAAATAGTTATTCAATTTCAAAGTATAAAACTAATAATTATTAGTTTAAGTTAGATAATATAATTATAAAATTTAAAATTATCTATATATTAGTATTAATTACAGTATTTATTATTTTTAAAAGTTAAATAAATTATATTAATTTTAAAGTATAATTTTAAAAAATTAAATTTGATTACATACTTTGAAAGTAATTTATAATACTATTAAAATTTTAATTGATTGAGATATGTATTTAATGTAGGTAATGTAGGTAATTAGAATTATTGTTTATTATAAATTATTTTATTATTTTTAATATTTATTATTATTACCATTTTTGGTATATCCAGATTTTGCAAAAAAAAATACAGGAAGAAGCCCGCGGGCCGACCCGGCCCGGTCCAACCCGGGCAACGGGCCTCACATTAGCAGTCCCCCAAAACCCAGGCCATTTTGGCCTGGCCCGCCATTGACCCAGCCCGGCCCGCCCGTTTGCCACCTCAAGTTACATCCTTAGGGGTGTCTTTACACCTAGTACCCTAAAGCTAACTAGTTTAAGAATCATTGGTCAAACGCTCGTTACATAGATAACTCTGAAAAGCCAATTAAAACTAGACATTATGTACATCAAGATTGAAGTTTATAACGAGATGGAGCATAAAACGCACTCGTCCAATAAAAAATTAAAAAAATGAAATGAAATATATAATATCTGTGAGAACCCTAGGCTTGGTGTGTTGTCTGGAGTCTGCACTACATAGATTTGATGTGTTTTACAATTTTCTGTTAAATGATTGGTTTTGCGAATTATTTTGAGTTTTGATTGGTTAGAACAACTGGTATTCAGACATGAAAACCAAGTAGTCAAAGGCATATGAAAATTGGATGACTAAATTGAAACTTATACATAGCATTGTTTGGATTTTATTTTTGAGCATTGTTGAGAATCATTGAGGCCATATGTTTGATATTATATTGGTTATTGTTTGATTCATAGGTAGTTTTGTTAGTTACATATTATTAGTCATTATTTTGTTTGGGGACAAGCAAATGTTCAAGTTTGGGGATATTTAATGAGTGAATGGTATACCTACGAATTGGATGCGTTTAAGTTTGAAATTAATCTTGGCTATTCTCAACTATTTATTGTTACTTTTGATGCATTAGTGTGTATTTTTGTAGGTTGTATTGAATGGGAATGGAAATTGGAACTTTTGGGGAATAAGTAGCAGGAAACGACCATAAGGAGGCTTGTAGTCAGTCTGGCGCGGTAGTGCCAGAGGTAATGTAAATCTGGCGTGGCAGCGCCAAACTGTTAGGTTTGTAATATTCATGAACACAATTAAATTGCACAAAGTAAGCGAAAACGTGATAAAATAGAGTTATAAAATTTTACAAATCATATATCCGGATCATCCTTTATGCACAATTATTAATTAAACGAAAAGATAAAGAACAAAAATCATACCCTTGAAGATTCGAGTTTCCTCATGTATAAGTTCACCTCCAAATCCTTTTCGCATTCAACTTGAATCCACCGGGTTTGGTTCATTCCTTTGATCAATGTTAGCCACCCAAGTGTTTGGCCTCTAGAGGTGATCCACCAAGGAATAAGAAAGATTCAAGAAGATGGGTATTTGACAAAACCCTAATTTTTCTATCTCTCATAAAAAAATGTGTACTCTTCCAACTATTGAAATTACGTACTCACGTGTTTTGTAAAAGCAACCACCCTCACCCATAATAAGACTCCTCTTATTTATAGATGTGGGCAACTCTCCTTAACAATTAAGGAATTGAGTTTTATTTTAATTAATTAAACTCCTTTAATTAATTATGCTTTCAATCTTTAGGAATAATTAATTAAAATCTTTTAATTAATTTACCTCCTAATCTTATTAGGAATATATGAGAGTACTTTTAATAATTAAATCCCAAACTCCTTTAGAAATTAAAGAATAATAATAGTAATAATAATAGTAAGACTCCTCCTATTAATTTATATTTAATAATTTTAAAATATTAAATAATAAATATTAATCTATTTAATTTATTCTATCACCATAGATTAAATTAAATTTACTTAACTTATTATTACGATTATGCCATTAACTTCTTAAATAATTATTCTTCCTTTTATAGTGTGACCATTTAGGTTCTCCATATTAAACCGATTGTGAATAAATCAATTAGAACAATTCTAATCTTATTTAAATAAATAAATTAAACTATTAATTTATTTAAATAAATAATATTTATTCTACGATATGGATAAGCCTCCCTAGCGATTAACGACTTTCCAGATAATATAGATTTCAACATTAATCATAAAAGAACCTTTGAGTAAATAGTTATCGTACAATTCAATCCTTCCACCATACAATGTCCTAATTAAATATAAGACATGGAATTACTGTCAAGTCTTATTTTATTTAATTATATGTATTTTGACTCTTAAATGCACAACTCCAAATAATGCAATTAGAAACTTCTTTCTAATTTCATTCTGTATTGGCCAAGGGCTACTGAGTTGTCATTTATCGAATCACATAGGACATTTCTCTTCTTTTACTAGAAGCAGTAGATCCTCTATTGATCATATATTATCTCCATGTACGACTTATTATACTCAAACATACCCTTTGATATACCCTAAGGCTCTTAAAGAATAAGTCAAAGTATAATTCATCATACACAAGATACTATGATGATCTCAAGTCCAAGGATCACTTGTACTACTATCACTACAGGAATTCCTATTGACAGACAAGTAAAACTCCATTAGGTATTCCTTAACGAGCCACATTCAGTGAACTTATTCTCTAATAAGCACCTACATACTTGCTTTAGTGTCTCCACATAAATGATCATGAAATTAATCATCCTCATCCAATGAGCAAGCAACGTATGTACCAATCTATTCGGATTCGCTAATCCCCAATTTAGTAATCCAACGATCGGAAACTATTTTAGTTTTAAGTTTTCTAAGAATTTAGATCTCATTAGAATGATCATCATCATTATTCTAAAAGCATTGCTTAAAACTATGAGTTTATCACATATTATAAAGCAGCATCATGTAGATAATTAAAAGCCTTTAATAAATTAATACTTTTTATTAATAAATGAATAAGATTGTAACAAAGTATATGCTTTATCATCAAACATGATTGGCTTGTGTGCATACTACTTTTAATCTTCCACTTGCACTAAAGCCAATCGCCACAGTATCTCATACACTTCTTCTCTAAGTGACTATTATCCTACTGTTGGATAAGCTTTAGTTAATGGATATGTAATGTTGTTCTTGAGAGTTCACTATCTCTATAGTGATTTCCCATCTTTCAATGATTTCTATAGTCAAATGAAAGTGCCACAACATATGTTTAGAACCAAGATGAGACTTAAGAATTATTGCTAGTTCTGTAATGAACTTTTCATCCAAACAATCAACTTGCAGCTTCATTTAGAGCTATATACTTTGTCTTTATCACTAAACCAGCAACTCTTTGTTGTTTAAAATCTTTCCAATTCACTGCACCACTATTCAAGGTAAGCTTTACCTTAAAGTAGAATTTTTGTCGTCTTGGTCTATCTGAAAAAACTTGAGTCTGTTAAGCCCTCTAGTTTTAATTTAGACCCACCATAAATTTTAATCACATCATTAGTGTCGATTAAGTACTTTAAGATGTTTTTCACTGTCTGACAGTGATATTCTCCAGAATATGACCGATCAACATCAGGTATCATATATTTCACTGTATACATGATTGTCACTCATGCGATCTCTCTTTTCAGGAGTCTATGGGGACTATTAAGAGAGATACACTTCATGGCTCATCAACATTAGACATCTCTTGGAGTTTGTCATGCTAAATGACTTTAGCATCAAATAAATATACGTTTTTTGGGTTAAGTCGAGCATCCTCTTGAATCTATCTATATAGATTTGTATTCCCAATTAAGATACTCTTCCCAAATCATTCATGGAGGAATGTTTAGACAACTTTATCTTTACTTATTGTAGCATTAGTATGTCATTCCTAATCCATAGTATATCAAAATATAATATTAGGAATGTCATGGCGCTCCCACTGACCCTTTTGTACACACTAGGTTCATTCTTATTTGTGATAAAATCAAACTCTTTTGATTTATTTCATCAAAATGAATATTTCATTTTTGAGAAGCTTGCTTCAATCTATTTTACTGGGTGTCTACAACTATTACCTCATCATATGTAACTAGGTCATCATCTTCTATGATACGCACCTCATCATCATCATTCATGATGAATCCATACCTCTCAGGTATCTTCGGTAATATTCCAGATTTACGATTCGGTTGTGGTACAATAGTCCTATCTATAGATTATTCTTATTTGACTTATAGTGTTTTGTGGTTCTTGAACTCTTCAAGATCTATTATCCTCTCACTAGCCCCTTTAATGATAAACACCTTTATCTTAGGAGGTAGCGTGTTTCGCAACAAATACCTTTTGCTAAGTAGGATTATAGAACACATACCCTAAACTTACTTTAGGATGTCCCATAAATCTGTACTTGTCAAATCTTGTCCCAACCTTATCATTTGAAACCTTTTTCACAAAAGCCGAACAACCCTTTATCGTAACATACTTAAGATTAGGAATCCTCCCTGTCCATAACTTTTATAGAGTCTTGGGATCGAATTTTGAGGTTACCTTTTTTGTAGATATGCAATCATTTCTAGGGCATGACCTAGAAGGATACTGGAATATCAGTAAAATCATTGTGGATTGTACCATGTCCAACAAGGTATCAATCAATTACTGCGTATCAGGAGGCGTCCATTTTGGAAAAGTCATTTGAGATGATCTAGAAACTCATTGCACAAGTATTCATTCCTCGATCTAATCAAAGAATTCTAATACTTTTCAATTAGTTTCACTTTTAAATTCTTTGAACCTTTCAAATAATTCACACTTGTATTTCATCTAATACAAATATTCAACTCTTTGAATAACCATCTCCTTTTCTTATACTAGTTTGTTCAATTTATAAAATAATTTTTCACGTAAGTCAAGTATACAAAATTCATTAAGTAATATTCTAGTTCTATACAAAACATTATTATTATAAATAGATCAACAATTGTTCTTAAATATAATACCAAAGATTTTATTGTCTAATAACAAAAATGAAAATAATGTTTCTAACGAAACTGGAATACAATAACAACTTATTAACTTAATAGACTTTCCCGTAGGCAATGCTAAACAATAAGTGACTAATGTAGCAACATTTACTTCATTTTCCACACATGGGATTACTTATCTTTGTTTAGCTTTCTACTTCTGCTTGGTCCCTTCATAAAACTATATTTATGATAACCAAAGTCGGTATCCAATACCCAAGTAGAACCTTGACTTAAAGAAAAAAAATTTATTTTAATATGAACAAAATTGTATTTGTAACCGAAACTTCACTAAGCTTCTTCTGGTTAGCCTATGTAAGATGCTTCTTGCAGTTTCTTTCCAGTGTCCAGGCTTATTACAGTGGAAGCAAACTCCTTTGTTATCCGTATTAGTTTTGTTCTTATTATCCTTTATTTTTACCTTTCTATTTACCTTATTTGAATCATTCTTCTTTTCAGAAGATCATTTGGCCCCTACCGGTAAGACTTGATCTCTCTTGGTTGAAAAGTGACTCTCAGCATTTTCAACATGTTAAGCAAATCAGCGAGGTTGATATCTAGCTTGTTCATATAAAAAAATCACAACAATTGTGAGAAGGAGCCCGGGAGTAACTGCAAGATCAAATCTTGGCTCAACTCTCCATCCATGACAAAACTTGTTGTCCTGTTTGTTCAATTAAATTGATACTGTTTAGGACATGTGTCTGTACTGTAGTGTCGTTAGTCATTCTAGATCGGAAGAGCTCCTTAGATATCTGATATCAATTAGTCCTACTTTCCTCACCATCAACTACTTAACGTACAAGAGTATAGTAGGAGCATCCATAGTTTCATGTTGACGCTGAAGCTCGTTACTCATGGATGCGAGCATGATGCATTAAGCCAACTATGCATCATCTTGCCACTTTCTAAAAGTAGTAATCTTTCCTCAGAGGCATTGTCTGCAACCATTGCAGAGATAGGCGTATTAAGGACATAAGATAGCTTTTCAGCCGTGAGAACTATTCTCAATTTCTTTAACCAATCTGAGTAATTCGGTTCGGTTAATTAACATCTAATATGTTTCGCAATGATAGTAATTTAGACATTGCAAAATTCGGTAAATAAATTTGTAATTAACAATATTTTAACATATATTCTTTTATTAATTACTAAAATAATTTAGGTCTTGTTTTAAATTGGTATCTCCTACTATTTTTATCAAACTATATTACCCTCACTTATATAGTTCAGTAAAATCTAATTAAAGATTTACTAGTGAGAATAAGGATCTCATTTCAAATGTATATAGCCTTGTGTGTGCACAGCGAAACTATATATAAATAAATAGGTAGACAACTCTTGTTAATTACATCAACTATGTAACTCCTTGTATTTTGCTTCTTAGATCATAATGGTAAAGTGTGTGCACATCCGAACTAAAATGATCTAAGTTAAGTTATACTTAGCACTCCATATATTCAAAAGAAAAACATTGTCCTTGTGTGTGCACAACAAAACAACATTGTTCGGTCTATTTATAAGCATTAAATATGATAAAACAACATCTTAAATATTTAATACGTGCCTTGTGTGTGCACAACAAACTCATATTAAAATATTTAATACTCTATTGTTTTACTATACTAGAAGGCGACGTTCGATATTCAAAATATCTTTGAACGTTACAACTTAATATAATTTATTCGAGGGCTTTGTTATTAATTTGTCTCATCTTGTTTAGCGTGCATGCACACACACACACACACACACACACACACACACACACACACACACACATATATATATATATATATATATATATATATATATATATATAAAATATGAGTCATATTAATTAACATGCGAAGTATGTTTGCATAATATTATATATATATATTATACCCGGATTTAATTATGGACTTTATTCTAATTTGGTTCACTAGAGCCACCAAGTGAACCAAAAGGTCAAACCTAGGGTGCAATAATTAAATTTAAATATAACTATTACATTTAAACTCAGGCTCCATTACAAACGGGTCTTCAAGTGCTCCTTGCTCCTTGATCTCCAATTCTACAAAATTAATTCTAATTATTCCTATTACAAAACTATTTAAAATAAATAGAAACCTTGATCAGTAGTCAAGGGGAAGTACATAGGAGGAGGATATAATTTACATTAAAAAAATTAGAGAAGACGAGGTACGCAGACCTCATTTAATAAAACCCATACATTCATGCATCTAACTAAAATAAAATCTAATCACATTGGTCAATAGTCCATAATCAATCCCATTTATTATCATATACATCACCATATGAATCAATAAATAACATTCACCTCATGAATAATAATCATTCAATATATATATTGATATCATTTAATGGACAAATTTAGTTAGCATAAAATCTAATTTTGAATCAAAATAAACTCCTTTATTTTAATCCAAATTTAAATCGAAATAAACTTCTTTTATTTTAATTTATTTAATTTTGAATAAAATTAACTATTTTATTTTAATCAAATTCTTTAATCAAAATAAACTCATTTATTTTAATTAATTATGGAATCTAATTCCAAGTCAAAATAAATTCTTTTATTTTGGATAATATGAAATCTTATTCCATATCTAAATAAACTCTTTTATTTAAGAAAACATGGATTTTCTTTCCTATTCACAAATAAACTCCTTTATTTTGAATAATATGAAATCTTATTCCATATCTAAATTAACTCCTTTATTTTAGGAAACATGGAATCCAATTTCAACTCCAATTAATTATTATGGAATCCAATTCTAACTCTAATTAGTTAGCATGAAATAAAATTTTAAAATTAAAATAAACTTTTTATTTTAATTATAAAATTATTAAGAATATATATATATATATATATATATATATATATATATATATACACACACACACACACACACACACACACACACACGCGCGCGCGAACTTTTACAGGACATTCAAGGAACTCACATATATTATATACATCACAGTACCAACGAAATAAAAAAAAAGAGATCGGGATTATCGATTTTTTATTTTTTTAAAATAAATTTTATATAACAAAATTATGACCAATTAAATTGTTCTAAATACGTATCAATATACATATCAAATTAAAACAATTAATAATTCGCATAAAAGTTTGGCTCTGATACCACTGTTAGGTTTGTAATATTCATGAACACAATCAAATTGCACAAAGTAAGCGAAAACGTGATAAAATAGAGTTTTAAAATTATACAAACCATATACCCGGATCATCGTTTATGCATAATTATTAATTAAAAGAAAAGATAAAGAACAAGAATTATACCCTTGAAGATTCGAGCTTCCTCAGGTACAAGTTCACCACCAAATTCTTTTCGCGTTCAACTTGAATCCACCGGGTTGGTTCCTTCCTTTAATCAATGTTAGCCACCCAAGTGTTTGGCCTCTAGAGATGATCCACCAAGGAAGAAGAAAGATTCAAGAAGATGAATATTTGGCAAAACCCTAATTTTTCTCTCTCTCATAGAAAAAAGTGTACTCTCCCAACTATTGAAATTAGGTATTCACGTGTTTTGTGAAAGCAACCACCCTCACCCATAATAAGACTCCTCTTATTTATAGATGTGGGCAACTCTCCTTAATAATTAAGGAATTGAGTTTTATTTTAATTAATTAAACTTCTTTAATTAATTATGCTCCCAATCTTATTAGGAATAATTAATTAAAATCTTTTAATTAATTTGTCTTCTAATCTTATTAGAAATATATGAGAGTACTTTTATTAATTAATTTCCAAACTCATTTAGAAATTATATAATAATAATAATAACAATAATAGTAATAATAATAATAATAAAACTCCTCTTATTAATTTATATTTAATATTTCTAAAATATTAAATAATAAATATTAAGCTATTTATTTTATTCTATCACCATAGATTAAATTAAATTTACTTAACTTATTATTACGATTATGCCATTAACTTCTTAAATAATTATTCTTCCTTTTATGGTGTGACCCTTTAGGTTCTCCATATTAAATCGATTGTGAATAAATCAATTAGAACAATTCTAATCTTATTTAAATAAATAAATTAAACTATTACTTTATTTAAATAAATAATATTTATTCTACGATATGGATAAACCTCCCTAGCGATTAACGACTTTCCAGATAATATAGATTTCAACATTAATCATAAAAGAACCTTTGAGTAAATAGTTACCGTACAATTCAATCCTTCCACCATAAAATGTCCCAATTAAATATAAGACATGGAATTACTGTCAAGTCTTATTTTATTTAATTATATTTATTTTGACTCTTAAATGCACAACTCCAAATAATACAAATTAGAAACTTCATTCTAATTTCATTCTACATTGGGCAAGGACTACTGAGTTGTCATTTATCGAATCACATATGACATTTCTCTTCTTTTACTATAAGCGGTAGATTCTTTATTGATCATATATTATCTCCATGTACGACTTATTATACCCAAGCATACCCTTTGATATACCCTAAGGGTCTTAAGAAATAAGTTAAAGTATAATTTATCATACACAAGATACTATGATGATCTCAAGTCTAAGGATCACTTATACTGCTCTCACTACAGGAATTCCTATTGACAAGCAAGTAAAACTCCATTAGGTATTCCTTAGCGAGCCACATTCAGTGAACTTATTCTCTAATAAGCACCTACATACTTGCTTTAGTGTCTCCACACAAATGATCATGAAATCAATCATCCTCATCCAATGAGTAAGCAACGTATGTACCAATCTATTCAGATTCACTAATCCCCAATTTAGTAATCCAACGATCGAAAACTATTTTAGTTTTAAGCTTTTCAAGAATTTAGATCTCATTAGAATGATCATCATCATTATTCTAAAAGCATTACTTAAAACTATGGGTTTATCACATATTATAAAGCAGCATCATGTAGATAATTAAAAGCCTTTAATAAATTAATACTTTTTATTAATAAATAAATAAGATTGTAACAAAGTATATGCTTTATCATCAAACATGATTGGCTTGTGTGCATACTACTTTCACGAACTTAGATCTTAGAAAGCTTGTCTGGAGGTAGGGCGCGATAAGGCCGACTTCAATACAAAACCTGGTGCGGCAGCTCCAGGCCGGCTAAGGAGTTTTTCTAGTTTTGTAATTTTTTGAAGAATTTGATTGGGAATTGGTTTTGTTACTTCTTGAGGGTTTAAGACTTTATTTTAAGGGTATATATACTTCATCTTGAACATATTGAAGACATCTATGTCTAATCCTGGAATTGGAAGAAGGTTACAAGGCTTGAAGTAGAGGAGTTGATGATCAAGGAGGGAACTAGAAGATTGATTCTACACATTTTTTCTCTTCTTACCTTAATTTTTCATCTTTGTAATTCTTGAATGGTGAATACTATGTGGATGATGATGTAAGACCCCGAATTTTATGAAATGAAAGTATTCAATTTTCTTATAATTATTATTCTATTTAATTAATGGTTAAATTGATAAAATGTTAAAGTTAAAGGTGATATTTTAAAATTTTGCAAAGTAAGCAAGTTGATATAAAATATTTGTTGTGTCGGGAAATATTCGATTGGTCAGGGAATATTCGTTTTAACAGGGAATATACGTACGACGGCACAATCATTGGTGGACCCCACAACGAAAGTATTGTCGTAGTTAAAAAACGACAGAAATAACTTTTTATAAAAATAATGGCGAAAGTTTACCGTTAAACTGTTGAGATACCCGGTGGTAAAAATACAGTAATACGCGTGGTTGCATAGTAGCACATGATATTGATTATTGATACTTACATAAAATGCCACTCAGTTTACTCAATTATTGCTATAGTAATTATTGCATAGCATCTCACGTTATGTGATTCAATTATTGTCACAGTATTATCTGCATGATATTTTATATTATTAAATCAATAATTGAGACAACAAAGTTATTCATATTATTATTTGCATTATTGACGATGTCTAGAAAGTTCTGTCAATGAGAGGTTTGTTCACCTAATTGTGCGCCAATAGGGAGAAATCCTTATCGGAAAGCCCTTTCTTTCCTAAGAATGATCTGGTTGTTAAATATTGTGAGTTACAATATTAATGATGAATAATTGTTAAAGTATTAAGAATGTGTTTATTGAAGACAACTGAATTACAAAAGTTAGAGGGAAAAAATGCAAACTTGGAAAACTTTAGGGTTACTAAAGTGTAATAAGTTTTATCAATCTGGACCATTAGTGGTGGTTTTAATAGTAAATTAATCAGGATCGTCAGTGGTGGTTTTAATAGTAAATCAATCTGGACCGTCGATGGTGGTTTTAATAGTAAATCAATCTGGACCGTCGGTGGTGATTTTAATAGTAAATCAATCTGGACCGTCGGTGGTAGTTTTAATAGTAAATCAATCTGGACCGTCGATGGTGGTTTGAATAGTAAATGAATATGGACCATCGATGGTGGTTTAAAAAGTAATCAATCTGGACCGTCGGTGGTGGTTTTAAAAGTAATCAATTTGGACCGTCGATTGTGGTTTTAATAGTAATTAATATGGACCGTCCGTTCTAATAGTAAATCAATCTGGACCGTTCGTGAATTAGTTACTATTTAGTCATTTCTCCTATAAATAAAAGCTTAATTCTTCTTTCATTCTCACTAATTCAGTGAGACTAACAAGAGAAGCTATATGGAGAGAAACCATAGAGAGAAAGAAGAAGAGTATTCTGCTACTTCACTATTACAGTATCCAGTCTTCTACTAAGGTAAGAGATATTATTTGTTGTGTTCGTAAGGGATATTATTTGTTGTGTTCGTAAGAGATATTATTTATTGTATTTGTAAGGGGTATTATTTGTTGTGTTCGTAAGGGATATTATTTGTTGTATTCGTAAGGGATATTATTTGTTGTATTCGTAAGGGGTATTATTTCTTTCGTATTCATAAAGAATACTATTTTTCGTATTCATCCTTTAATATGTCGGAATAACCTGTCAGCGCGGATTACGTACCGCATGACAGGTGAAAATCCATTTGTAGTTCCGTATGTTATTTCTTTTAATATTCTTAAATCTAAACTTACTATGGTAAGTATTACTTCTATAATTCCTGAAATTAGTGGGATATCCTTGAAGTTTTGCGCTTCATCAATTATCATTTCATTGGAATATTGATCTGAACTTTCTTATTAAATATCAATATTTTCACTCGGGGTACTATTCACAGGTTACTATTCACTCAGTTACTATTCACTAGAATATTATTCACTCGGGTATTTGGGACACTTTTCATGCTGGAGTACTATTTACGAGTTACTATTTACCCAGTTACTATTCACTCGAGTATTCGGGGCACTTTTCATGCTGGGATTCTATTCACTCGGGTACTATTTACCCGGAGTACTATTCACGATAAAAATTATTTTTTTTCTATCCAAGATTATTTTTGATACATGAATATTATTCTTGAATTTTACTCCACAAAGCAGTATCATGTTGACAATTTGGATATTTTTAAACTCTGGATAAATTTAAAGTCTTTAATATTTATCCTTGATCTCGTTTGATCGAATTCTTATATCACTGTCATCATCCTCATGCTTATATTGTGATAAAAGTCATCTTTGGCCGTAGTGCATAGATGGACTGTTGATTGGTATGATTATGACCAGGAATAATTCGGTATAATCTTGACCTGTAATGTTACAAATGATAAAATTCCTCATTGGCCCGTAGTGCATTGATGGACAGTTGTTGGCATGATTATGGCCAGGGATTATTCGGTATAATCATGACCATTGGTGAAAACACGAATATCATTGGCCTATAGTACATGGATAATTTGTGGTCGTGATACTAATGAATATCCTTAGCCGTAGTGCATGGATAATTCAGTGATGTGGATTATTTATTGAGCTGAGTCTCAACGATAAAATATTAATAATAAACTTTTAATTTGTAGAAAATAGTAGATATCATGCTCTACTTGACTCTTCTAAAAATATAGTTGCATGTCTTTGGCCTGTAGTGTAAAGATGAACTATTAATGAATATCTTTGGCCCATAGTGCAAATATGAATTTATTAGTATGATTATGAATAGGAACTGTGATTTGGTATAACCGTGATCTTTGATGTTTTAGGTAAAGACGGGTGATGAAAATTATCTTCGTCTTAGGTGCGAAGAGGAATTTAGAATCACAATTATGATTATGAGTTATTCACATAATTGTGGATAGGAACTGTTGATTGATGTTACATAGATAAATCATGGTTGGTGGACCTTTAACATGTAGAAGATAATAGACTCTATGGTCTATTTGACTCTTCTAATGGATTGCTCGTTCCGCTGCTACTATGGTTGAAAAGTTTTATCATCTACCATATGTTCTAAATCTCTGATTTATTACTGACGAAGGTTATTGATAATTTAATTATCTTTTGTCATGATATTCTTTACTGGGCTAGTTGTGCTCACCCGTTTGCTTCACAATTTCTTTCAGGTAATAAGAGTGTAGCTGGGTCGAGCGGGGATAACAAGGGAATAGAACGATGGTCTATAGATGTTGGAGTTTCCCCTAAAATAATATGGAAATAGCTTTATTGAGAATTATAGATAAGTGTGTCGTATTTTATACGTCATTTTAGCCGTTAATTTTGGTGAACCAAAATAGGGTAACCCAACTTTGGAAGGGCATTTTGCCACTATCCTACAAGATGTCTAATGACAGACGACTTCGTATTATCATAAGACAGGGTTGTGCACATCCACTTGTTGAGTATATCTACGAGCACTACCTATACAATCTTGGAGGTTTGTTGAAATATAATTCTCAATTGGAGACAATGGAGATAATTATATGTCAAGAGAAGACTCACCATTGGAAAGAGCATGATAGCAATCTTCTCGTTTTTCTTTGGGGTCTATTGGGTCAACCAAGGATAATTCTCGAGTCATATGAAATCTATCATAACTTAGATGCATGGCCTCCCATGTACCAAGGTTTCCTTGATCATTTTCCAAATATTTTAATTTCTAGAATAGTTATTGTCTGTAATTTTATGTAAAGTACTATTGTAAGGTGTTGTGGTCGAGGCACCATGCGAGTTACGTATATTTATATTAAAACTCACAGCTTATGTGTTGTCGTACTCTGCACGACAGTTCAACAGTTATATAAATAAAGTTTGTATTTAATTTCTGTAATGTGATATCTGGCAGCTCAGAATGGGTCGTGTGTGTAATAACCCTATATTTTCTATTTAAATAAATAAGAAATTTTGCATATAAATTTTTTTTTATTTTAAAGGTGAGAATATGTGCCAGGTAATGTGTATGTATATTTATGTGATAAATAAAAATATATTTATTACATGAATAATTACAAATAATTTTATTTTTGAATTATTGACCATTATAAAGTATATTCTTATAATAATTAATTTTATAGTAGAAATAATTTTTATGAAAATATGATTATATATTATTTAAATAATATATGAAATGATTATTGGAATTATTATAATTACTATTTTATTATATGAATGTTTGTTCAGATTATTTAAAGTTAATTATCTTAACTTAAGTAATAATGTTATATATGCAAGAAAAATCAGATATGGAATCCAAACTTTAATTCTATATTTTGATCAATGATTGAGAATAATAATATTATATTACATATAATATTATTTTTCAATGCTATAAATATGTACTGTATATACGTATTGATAATGGTTGGTTAATTATGGTGTATAATGTCAAAATCCTAATATTAATTTGTTAAACCCTAATTTGAAACTCAATTATGAGTTCAAGACTTTGTAGTAATGGTGTTATATGATTTATGTTGTGTATTAATAGATTTAATATTAATTAGAGAAAACCCTAACTAATATTTGAAAACCCTAATCTTTAGAAACCTTAATTTCTAAATTAGTAACCCTAATTTGCTAAAATGAAACCCTAATTGCTAATTATTAGTCTTAATGCTAATTATGAGATCTTAAACCTTAAATGTTCAAGTAATGTAATTAGAAAACTAATTATAATTAGTAAATTCTAAATTTCATTTTTAGGAAACTAATTTTATTTTTATTTTATTTTAGCTCTAATTGCCAAATTCTATAAATTCAATTTTTGAAAAAACCTTAGGGTTAAACCCTAAGGGTTTGACAATTTACAAAACTGCCATTAAATTTGCTAAAAGTCCAAATTACCCTTTTCTTATATTTGAAGCTAAGACATCTTGCTAGATCTAATGACTCACCATGTAAGATCTCCCATGTGCTCAAAATCCTAGCCAAATCTTATCTCTTTTGACACCTTGCAAGTTAGATTCATTGCATCTAAATTATATAAATAGATCTAGAGAGAGAAAGCTCCTCATTTTGTTCATTTTTGCACAAATACTCAACCTAGACCTTCTCTCTCTAAAACCCACGAAATCCTAAGGCATTTCAGTCCCCAAATCAAGCTCCACTAACACCCATAACCAAATCAGTAGCCAAGAATCAGAAATAGTTCATCAAGGTATAAAACCTAAACCAAAAATCTGATCTTGCTTCCTATGTTAAAAGTTATGATTGAGTGTTAAAACATGCTGTTTATATTGTATGTTGATGATCTGGGTTGATAGATGTTAGATCCATAACATCTATAGGATAGGATTTGATGATTTTAAAAATCTAGAAATTTTTTTTATGACTGACAACCAAATGTCAGGTCTTGTAGATCTTTGGATGTTAATGATTTTTGTGTTTTTAATGTTTGAACATGTAGTATGCTATGAAATCTTGGATTTGGAACTTGAATTAAGTCCAGATCGTAGACAGATTGTTAGATGTATGTGGTCAAACCACGTTGACTGGCATTGACCGAACGTTTCTGGGTAACCCAGAACGTTCTGACAGCTTGTTCATGCGTTTTGATCTTGCTTGTGTTAAAGTGTTAGACCCTGTTATTGTTTTAATGTTGTTGTCTGACGTATAGGCTACATGACCATGCCTCTAGAATCTTTAGATCCTTTTCAGAATCAAAGTAATCAGTGGTCAAAGTGGTGTGGACGAAACTGCCGGATGAAGTTTCTAGGTAACCCATAAATCTTCATAAGCAGTTTCTGACCACTACTTTGACCGGCCAATATCTCTTGCATGTGATGTTGTTATGGTGCGTTTATGTGATGGATCTCTTCCTTGTCATGTTATCTACACACTGAAACTTTTAGATCACAAAAACACTACACGAACAACAAGTTGTAGAAGCCCAAACGTGGACAGTCGAACTATTCTTCATTTCTGGGTAACCCAGAAATGAAGAACAGCTCTGACAGTTTCTTTGAAGGCTTAGATCTCCTTAGTGTGATACTGTTTGGCTATATTTGTTGTTGGATCATGTAGTCTTGCATTAGTACTACAATATACAACCATTAGTTGGCCTAGAAACCCATTGATCTGATCAGTGTGCTTGGTCAAACTAGCTACCTCGAATCTGCTTATGAATGTTCTTGAGTACTCAAGAACACCTACGGCGACGCTTTCTGTCGCTAAAGGCAATAGCGACAGACTTTTTAATTTTTATTAATTAAATTTCCAAAAATCATTTAAAAATAGAAAATAAATTCCGAAAATTACAAAAGTAATTTTAAGTTATAAAAATTAACTTTTAATAATTTGACATATTTTCCATAAATATTAGTTTTTATTTAAATAATATTTATATTTAATTTATTTAATAAATGCATTAAATAAATTAATTAAAAATAATTTTATTATATTAAAAATCATTTTGAATGATAATAAGGTATTTAATACTATTTTAAGTTATAAAATATAACTTTTAATATTTTAAAAGTAAATTTCATTAAATATTTAATATTAATTTTATTAAAATTATATAATAATTATATTAAATAAATTAATTTAAAAATAATTTTAATATTATAAAAATTATTTTAAATAAAAATAAATAGTTTAAAAATATTTTAAGTTATAAAATATAACTTTTAATATTTAAAGGTAAATTTCATTAATAATAAATATTAGAGTTATTTAATAATAATAATAAATAAATAAATTAAAAATAGTTTTATTGATTTAAAAATTATTTAAAAAGGAAATAAATGAGCTAAAAATATTTTAAGTTATAATTAATGATTTTTAATATTTTGATAAATAGTACATTAATATTTAAATATTAATGATAATTATTTAAAAATGATTTAAAACATTTTAAAAATCATTTAAAGGTAATAAAAATGTTTTAAAAATATACTGAATTATTATAAATAGCTTTAATATTTTGACGATGGTTTCATTAATAATTTAATAATAATTAAATATTAATGATAATAAAATTATTTAATATTTAAATCATTTAAAAATGATTCCAGTGTTTGAAAAATAATGATACATTATAATAATTATTTAAAAATTATTATAAGGTTATGAAAAATAATTCGACTGATATTTAAAATATCTAATGTAATAATGAATTACAGAATAGAGTCTTAGACTGGATATTTACCTGATAAAGCCGTCGGTACACCGAAATATTTCAGAAATTGATCCGGACTTAGATAATTAGACTAGATACGTGTTTGTTTATGATCAAATAACTGCTAAACATATGTGACTATGTGATTAGGTTATGTGCTGACTGCAACTAGCAGTACTATGTGATATGATATATTATTCTAATCGAACGAATGATGTTATTAACGATTGGTCTTGATATAAAAGATAAAATTAAGTTGCATTATTGTAAGCAGCAACTCAGGCAAGTATCCTAACTTTGTATTTTTTTATGCAATGCACATGAGTAAGAAAGTATCAAAATTATATTATTATTGTGCCAGATTATTAACTCTATTATTATCGATTTTGTATCCAATATTTTGTATTTATACAAGTTCTTAAATTATCCGATCATTATTTATCAGTACAGTACTATTGTACAATCCAGATATTTATTTTGTTCGTTAATTTCTAAATATGGTTAGACAAGTGTCCTCACTTGGATAATCATTGTATTTAATCACATGTTGATACATACTTATTGATTTCTAGTATGTATACGTTGACTTAAAAGCCGTATAAGCTATTTGATTCAGCTAGACACAAACTTAAAAATATTGTTGAATAAGATAGATTTTTATTGTATCCAACCAGATTATTTTGGTTCGAATTCCCGACTAAGTATGAACATCCCGATTATGGGAAAACTTTTGTGCACTAAAGGCGGATTAGATGAACGATAATCTCGTTCTTGCATGTAGTATTTGTGACTCCCCCAAATTCGGGTCCCTTCGAATCCCGGATCCGGTCCGCCACGATACTACTATCGTCAAACTATTTATATATATTTCATTCATAACTTGATGAATAAACTTTGCTTATTACAATTTAGAATATACATTCTTTCCACTTCCAGGATCTATGTAATGACCACAAACTTTTATAAGTTTCAGAACTTGGTCATTTACTATTCATGTTTTACATCACATTCAATGTTATAAAAATATGTGGAATAATTTAAACTTTTTCAATCTCCTTCGAAAAATAATCTTTTATTTATATCTTAACTTGAATCAATTACAAATCCCTGAATCAAACTATGTTATGATTCATTCTATTCTAATTACTGTATAAACTTTTTCATCTCGATTCAAAATTCCTCTATATATCACATAGTGTACCTTTACAACTTAACATGTATTACACATCGTAAACTACTATCAAGTATATCTATTAGAACCTAAACATGGTTCAAGAGCATATATTTAATTAAATAATTCAATCTCCTTTGATGTGATTGAACTTTATCAATCAAGTAGCACGTAACCTTTGTCGTGTGTCCTTAACCTATAAAAGTTGCTATTTGCAAGTGTGAGCTCGACAGCCCAGCAATTCTAATAGTTTTCATGCAGCACATATCATATAATAGCATATTATTAGGCTTATAATATTCATGAACACAATCAAATTGCACAAAATAAGCAGAAACGTGGAAAAAGCAGAGTTTTAAAATTTTACAAACCATATACCCGGATCATCCTTTATGCAGAATTATTAATTAAAAGAAAAAGAAAGAACAAGAATCATACCTTTGAAGATTCGAGCTTCCTCAAGTACAAGTTCACCTCCAATCTTTTTCGCGTTCAACTTGATCCACCGAGTTTTGTTCCTTCCTTTGATCAACGTTAGCCACCCAAGTGTTTGGCCTCTAGAGGTGATCCCCCAAGGAAGAACAAAAAAATTCAAGAAGATGGGTGTTTGGAAAAACCTTAGTTTTTTTATCTCTATAGAAAAGGAGCGTACTCTCCCAACAATTGAAATTACGTATGTTGTGAAAAAATCAACAACAACTCTCCACCCATAATAAAACTCCTCTTATTTAAAGATGTAGGCAACCCTCCTTAACAATTAAGGAATTGGGTTTTATTTTAATTAATTATGCTCCCAATCTTATTACGAATAATTAATTAAATTCTTTTCATTAATTAGTCTCCTAATATTATTAGGAATATATGAGAGTACTTTTATTAATTAATTTTCAAACTCCTTTAGGAATTAAATAATAATAATAGTAATAATAATAATAAGACTCCTCTTATTAATTTGTATTTAATATTTCTAAAATATTAAATAATAAATATTAAGTTATTTAATTTATTCTATCACCATAGATTAAATTAAATATACTTAACTTATTATTACGATTATGTCATTAACTTCTTAAATAATTATTCTTCTTTTTATGGTGTGACCCTTTAGGTTCTCCATATTAAACCGGTTGTGAATAAATCAATTAGAACAATTCTAATATTATTTAAATAAATAAATTAAACTATTTATTTATTTAAATAAATAGTATTTATTCTACAATGGGGATAAGCCTCCCTAGCAATCAACGACATTCCAGATAATATAGATTTCAACATTAATCATAAAAGAACCTTTGAGTAAATAGTTACCGTACAATTCAATCCTTCCACCATACAATGTCCCAATTAAATATAAGACATGAAATTACTGTCAAATCTTATTTTATTTAATTATATGTATTTCGATCCTTAAATGCACAACACCAAATAATGCAAATTAGAAACTCCTTTCTAATTTCTTTTTGCCTTGGCCAAGGACTACTGGGTTGTCATTTATCGAATCACATAGGACATTTCCCTTCTTTTACTAGAAGTGGTAGATTCTTTATTGATCTTACATTATCTCCATGTACAACTTATTATACTCAAGCATACCCTTTGATATACCCTAAGGGTCTTAAGGAATAAGTCAAAGTATAACACATCATACACAAGATACTATGATGATCTCAAGTCCAAGGATCACTTGTACTACTATCACTACAGGAATTTCTATTGACAAGCAAGTAAAGCTCCATTAGGTATTCCTTAGCGAGCCACGTTCAGTGAACTTATTCTCTAATAAGAACCTACATACTTGCTTTAGTATCTCCACATAAATGATCATGAGATCAATCATCCTCATCCAATGAGCAAGCAACGTATGTACTAATCTATCCGGATTCACTAATTCCCAATTTAGTAATCCAACGATTGGGAACTATTTTAGTTTCAAGCTTTCTAAGAATTTAGATCTCATTAGAATGATCATCATCATTATTCTAAAAGCATTGCTTAAAACTATAGGTCTATCACATATTATAAAACAGCATCATGTAGATAATTAAAAGTCCTTAATAAATTAATACTTTTTATTAATAAATGAATAAGATTGTTACAAAGTATATGCTTTATCATCAAATATGATTGGTTTATGTACATACTACTTTCACATATTCAGTTCATGCATTCATAATCAATTAATATTTACTACGCACGTTACTTCTCACATAACAAGCATAGAGATTTATTTCACAAGCATATCATCAAAGATCAACTTTCAACTTTCATACATATCTCATATGCATTTCATATATATACATCAACATTATCATAGCAAAATATAGCGCAACTAACAGTTATAGAATTCATATATCAAATAGGAACTGAAAGACTTGCCTGATTCATAGTTTATGAACTACAACTTAACTACTTAAAGGTTATCTGCACTTCGTGCATTCCTATACAGTTATATAATTATGGATTCATACCCATCAGTAACATATTTCATGCATTCTCAATGAAATAATAATGTTACATTATTTGCTAATTAGGTTCGTAAAACCTACATTTCACTTTCTCGGAATAGATATGTCCGTATAGGTATAGCTTAAACATTCGGACTTGACATCAACATCCGTATATATCTATCACACACTTGACTCGCTACGTGATCGACATATTTAAAACTCGTATAGGTAAGTTCAAACGTACACATAAACGTCTAACTTAGTCATAACTTCATACAACATCCCCTATACTATATATTAGCACAATTCAGTTTGTAAGACACTACAAATCCAAACAACATATCATTGCTTAATATCTTGAAAGTATTCCTTTGGACTTAACTTTTGAAAATCATAATTAACATTCATCTCTATCACCGAACATGCTTCTCAACACATTTCATAGCATATTGGTTAAATATTACAAGCTAAAGTAACCATATAAGCATGCTTCACACATCATATTCAAAAAAAGAAGTCGCTTATAACTGCTGCATGGCGCAGCTGCGCCGTGGCTAAGCCTAGGACAGGCGCAGCTGTGCCGTCCCCTGGCTAAGCCTAAACTCAGCTACTGCCTTTTGGTTTCTGTCCGAACTTTAACACACTTAGACACTTACACTTCTCATATATAATCACAAAAGGTCTTTACATACTTGTATGACCACTTCAAGTTCAACCTTATATATTAGGGACTTTAGTTTAGGATTTTCACGAAATTAAAACCAAATAGGGTTATGAAGTCACTAGGTGTACTAATTAGCCTTATGTTCTCATAAAGAGGTCACATAATCTGTACTATACATGATCGTACATTTTCATATCTTTTACTCATAGCTAGCATCGTTTAACACTTTAAAACATGCTTTAACCTTATGCTTGGTTTACTTTCATTATGTTTAACATATAAGACTTATGTTTAGAGACATAATGAAACATAACATGGCATCTCAAGCCTTTAAAATCTAAATACTCATATGTAATTCAACTTAAGCTCGAAAACATGCTCGAGGTTGTCTTTAAAATTATTTTATCATAAATGATGCAATATAGCACATATAAATCATATCTAGGGATATTATAGACATAACATAACTTATAACTCCTTTAGATTCTAGATATTCATGTGATGCAACTAGATTTTGAAGATATGTTAAAGTTTACTTTTGAAATCATTTTTAGGCTCGAACTATGCAATCTAACATACATAAGACAACTTCAAAACTCTAAACATATATAGTCAAGTCATGTTATCATGCTCGCAAGGTCAGAGTTTAAATCATGTAGTAGTCATGCATGTTAGTTCACTATGCTAAGCTTTTTCTTGAAAAACTTCTCTAACACAAAGCCTAATAAGGTGGTCATGAACAAAAGAACTATGTACACCATAACATGTTCATCTAGGTGTAAAATCAGTCATCTATAGATTACTAGGCTTACAATTTGCAGAACATAGTTCGTTCTCAAAACTCAAAGTACAAACTTCCGTATAAACCATAGGCTTTCATTAATCATACTAATCTAGTAAAACATGCCCACATTATGTTCATATATCTATGTACACCCCTTACACATGCTTGCATGCTATTATAAATGATAATGAGTGACTAACTTTTGGCAGATTACAAAACAGAACTCAAAACTGAATTCAAGAATGGCGTAGCTGTGCTGCCTCAGTGTTAATACGGCGCAGCTGCGCCACGCCTGGTTCAAACCAAGAACAGTTGGCTTCAGCAACTGTTCAGCCTAAACATAGAAATTACCCACGAATTTGTTTCCAAACACTCATATATCAGTTTAAACATGCTTATGACCTTATATAACAACTATATGAATATTACCCAACCTCATTATCATCCAATTCCATGAATTCAAGAATTTGAAATTTAAGACTCAAAACTCCATTTTTTATAGAGAATGAAATTGAAGCAATGAGGAGAGGTTATACCTTCTGAAATTGAATGAATCTTGCTACTATAAACTCTCAAGCTATTAGAATGCTTGTATGCTCTCAACCTCACCTTCAATGGAATTCTCAGCAATCTAACAATGGAAGGAGAGCTCTCATTTATAGAACATCCAAAACCCAAACAATGACATCTTCCCCTAAATCAAACTCATGGATGAAAGAATTATATGAAGGGTAAGGAGGAGTTGTTGAATGTTAGTTGGATTTCATCATCACCACCACTCCCCCATGGGTGCTAGGAAGCTTGGAAGAAAAGAAGAACATAGGCCTTAGCCTTTTTGGGTTACACGTGACTGAGGAATGATACAAATGGGACACTCTTTTTGGGACACTTCCACTAACTCAGCTCTCTTGTATTCTTATGTTATACACTTATACAAAATCCTCATTCTTATGTTATAGTGTATATATTTTACCCATGCCTTAATTTTAATGTCACAATATGATTCACATAATTAATATTTCAAGGTAGTACATGTCATGCAACATACATATAATCCATGTATATTCTATTTTAATGTTTCCCCACATGCATATTGTCACATACACCTCTTATGATGTATTCATATAATTTCCATAAATCTCAATATATGGTTACTATATATAGTATAGTCACATAAGTGTCGCACTACACTATATAATGCAATTGTATTCAATATATATAATATATTTAATATCTCCTTTTTACTATTAATCACCCATTGGAATAGAAATAAATAGCACATATCTTTTAGAGTACACATTTAATTGCCTCATCACAATAAATATAATTCTTATAATATTTATAACCAATATACTTATTATCTTGCTATCACTCGCAATAATAATCATTCACTATACCATCAAATAATTGTTAGATACTAGTATATTGTCCATAATAATTAATATTATAAGACAATATATCTCATCACTGTGCCACACAAGGCATATTTCACAAGCTCGATTTTAAGCTTATTTTATTCTCCACATTTATTATTCTTTCAATAATATTTGTGTGGCTTAAGCATTTAAATGCTAAACTACCTCAATTAATTATAAGTATAACATTTACGCTTATAATAATTAATATATACTCCATTAGTTATTTAAATGATAACATCCACGATAAAATAATAACTTTAGTTATTTAATATATTAAAATAACTTAGTTTTTTTTCATTAATTAACTCCCTTGAAAATACATTAGAAATTATGTATTTTATTATAACATAAATATTATGTCTTCTCCGAATAAAGACATTTATAATTAGAAATTAATTTACTTATTGTCTCAAGATTTTATTTTTATTATAATATCAATTAACTATATGTACGATACATGTACATATATTATATATAAAAAATAGATAATAATTTTATTTTCTATTATACTAAATTGTTTCCATCAATTTATTTACATATAGCAAATATGTTTTAATATATTTACTATATTATTAATCACACCTCACAAAAAAATATATAAGGTAATATTATTATTCAAAAATAACATTTCCTCCTTTTATTAAAATAACTCAATATTGGAATTTATTTTAATATCCCCTATTAGAAATATAATTATTATTTCTCTCTCCCTCTATAAATTGTTCCCAAAACAATTTCTTCAAATATTAAATATCCGTTAAAAGATATAATAATTTATGTCTCCCTTTAATAACGTATATATATATATATATATATATATATATATATATATATATATATATATATATATATATATATATATATATATATTTAACGTTATTCGTACATTAGACTTTCTCGTATAATACCACTCTGAGTAACATATATACCAGTCTAAACCTAGCACGCGTCGAGCCTTTTTATAGTATTCAATATAGTACACTGAGTGGTTTTCCACAAACAACTAACAAATTAGTTTATGTCTCGTCTACACTGTTTTCACAGTGAGTTAGATCGATTACTAATTCGTATATACCTCCGTTTTCTGAAGGAATTATTTAGCCCAGCTCCTATACATCCACCATTAAAGAGTACGGTTGCACTGCCTTAGACTTGATATGTACCCGTACAAATACTCAAGAAATTGATGATTATCAAAGATATTTAACGTCACCAACTTACTATTATAAAATAATTTCACATAAATTATTTAATATCAATAGATAAATCTTTATCCATCTTCTTACTAATTCATCTCTACCATTTATAACAAATATATAATAATGATATATATTTATTAAACACAACATCACTTATTACATAGTTCATATTACCCTATGTAACACAATACCACATACCTCGTAACATATTTATATATATATATATATATATATATATATATATTCCTGTTCAAACCCAGCTCATGCTTTAAGAAATTTTATTTACTAAATTTTTATTTTAATATTTTCTGAAAATTCGGGTTCTTACAGTATTGATCAATACTGGGCATAACGGGCTGATAACCCCCCCGTGCCTGTAAGTTATGACGGTTTACAGATGAACGTCTGATTAACCTTTTCGAAAATAGAAAATAATGTTCATAGCCTGTCGACTGATCTCTATTTATAGTCAGTACGTAGTTTCAAAAAAATAAATTTGATATAGAATTAATATATTGTTATTATTGGTTCAACTTACTTCACAACTGTTGATTCGTTTTAGAAGTGTCATTCAAAGAAAACATTTAATCCTTTCAGCTAATATTTATTGTTGCTATTACTTGATGGGCACCCAAATGCTCATCCTTGCTTAATTTAAATGTTTTCAGCCAATCGTGATCAACCTGAAGGATCATGTAGAAACAAAGGAAAAGGAAAGCAAACATAATAAGATTCATGGTATTTTATGTAATAGTTAGACGTTATTAAGACAATGGTATCTATTAATTATCATGTAATGAATATTTAAAGGTCACATACTTGGGATTTAGACTCTGATATGTAAATTAAGTTTGATATTTATATTATTGTTATTATTATTAGTATTATTCCGCTCATAGAAATGGTATCGTGAATCACCGAGTTCGGGTTTTAAGTACCTGAATTTTGGGGTGTCACAGGTTGGTATCAGAGCTTAGGGTTAGAAACCTTAGGTGGGATAGACCTTAGGTTATAACCTTAGAATAGAGGGAAACGTTAAAAGTACAAATAACTCATATAGAGTTTAAAAAGGATATGAATTGGACAAATTCATCGTCAAACAAAATAAAAGATAATTTATATGAAACTATTACTTGCTATGTGTATATATTATGTGCTAATCAAGATAATTTGTGTGTAGATGTCAGGTAGAAAAGGCTTATTATATATGCTTATAGCATGAAGAAGGATCGAATCCATTCACCCGAGCTAATATCAAAGCCAATAGCTAAAAAAGAGGCTCACAATGAAAACAACTCGGATGAGGTGGTTATTTTGGAAAACGTAGTATCAGATTCGAAAATGGTGGAACTAACAGATAGTGATTCGGACACCGAAGTTGGAGTTGATCAAGCATCAATAGAAGTGTAGAATCTGAGGAACAAGATTTCTTCTCTGGAAAAGTTATGGGAAATAGAAAAGCTATTAAATAGTTAGTTACGAAAAGCATTAATAGAAACGATGGAAGAACAAGATAAGCTTAAAATCCTAATTGATCAGATGGGAGCCAAAGATAACATATCGAGTGCAGCTCCGAGCAATAAATGGAAAAAAAAGATGAAAGACCACGACTTAGAAAAATCTGATAAGAATCAAGGGAAAAGATATGTTATATTTGCGGCCATGAGGGACATACCTCTCCTCATTGTCCCGACTTTAGGCAAGGTGCATGTTTTATTTATGGGATGGAAGGTCATTGGGCGAAAGGTTGTCTAGAATCTGGAAAAAGGTGTAGGAAATGAGTAGAATTAGTAGTTGATTATGTATGTTTGATAATGTGCGTGTATAATGTAATATTCTCAACTTTTGTATAAGTTATATCAGTAAATCCCGACTTTTATTGTCACATAGGGATATCAGTATGTGCTATGTTATGTAAAGTACTACGAATTAGCTGAATGAATATGAATCTATGTTTGATTTATGAAATAAGTTTGATATATTAAACATATAATAAGGTATAGAATGTAAGTTAAATTTATGATTTTATTTAATCAAATAATGCCGCCAAGACGTCGAACTCGAAATCAAAGGGCAAAAAAATCTATCAACAACGCTAAAGGACAACAACAAGACCCGATGCAGAACTTCGCGAACATGGTAGCTCAAGCCATGCAGCATGGAATACCAACCGTAGGAAACTAACCAAACAATCGCTTAGCGAATTTCAAAGACTTTAAAGCAGTCGGACCACCAGAATTCAGGGAAACAACTGACCCTATAGAAGCCCAGACTTGGGTAAAGGAGATAGAGAAGGCGTTCATAATTGCTAGGGTAGATGAGGGGCAAAAGACCGCTTTTGCCACCAATATGATGAAAGGTGAGGCTAACTTTTGGTGGAAAGCAAATCAAGCGAGGGCAGGAGAAGGTGTAGTCACATGGGCTAGGTTTAAGACTTTATTTTTTGAAAATTATCTCTCGGCTAGTATACAAGCTAGGATGGAGGTGAAATTTCTGGAGTTAAAGCAGGAGTTGTGGAGTATGCCGTAAAATTCAATGAATTGGCTAGGTTCGGTCCACACCAGGTGGATACGGAGGCTAGGAAGGCGAGAAAGTTTGAGCTGGGACTAAAATCCTGGTTCTACAACAAGGTGGGGGTGTTGCAAATCTCTACATTTGCAGCACTCTTGGAAAAAACTATTATAGCTGAGGAGGGGAGTGAGGCCATGAGCCTCTATAACAAGGAGAAAAGGAACAAAGGCAAGGCTGTAAGAGCTGTGAAGGTGGAAACTAATAGTGGGAATAGGGGTGAAAAGAGAAAAGGGAGCAATTTTGGAAATATTCAGGTGAAACAGGATGGTGTGAATAAGCGGGTGGTACAGTGTGGAAATTGTGGGAAGAACCATACGGGTGAGTGCCTTAAGGGAAAGTTTGTATGTTACAAGTGCGGGCAGGAGGGCCATATCTCTCCCAACTGCCCCAAACCAAGGATGAACAGTGGGTGTTTTTTGTGTGGGTCTATGGAGCATAAGGTGAAGGATTATCTGAAAAGGAGAATGGAGGTAGGGAGTATAACCACGGGGAAAGGCAGTGGAACTCTGGCGATCACTGGACCAACGTCATCAAACAAACCAATCGCGCGAGTCTTCAACATGACGGTCCAGGATATCGTGGCAGCTGGTGATGGCACTCTAGGTATTATTCATATAACTTTTATTTTCGTATATATATGATTTCATTATATATAGTAAATTATTTTATAAATAAATTTTGAGGGAGGAATTTGAGTTCTTTTAGAAATCAAAATTCCGTATAATCAGATAGACAAGCTTTATGCTGAATAGTTAAAGATTAGTTCGATCAATTATGATCAAGATCTACTTGCAATAACTGCGTATGCTATGTACCCTTATATATATGAGTTTTAAAACGGTGATTCCGATGACGGAATCTATATAAGGGAGGGTGAATGTAATAACCCTATATTTTCTATTTAAATAAATAAAAAATTTTGCATATAAATTTTTTTTTATTTTAAAGGTAAGAATATGTGCCAGGTAATGCGTATGTATATTTATGTGATAAATAAAAATATATTTATTACATGAATAATTACAAATAATTTTATTTTTGAATTATTGACCATTATAAAGTATATTCTTATAATAATTAATTTTACAGTAGAAATGATTTTTATGAAAATATGATTATATATTATTTAAATAATATATGCAATGATTATTGGAATTATTATAATTACTATTTTATTATATGAATGTTTGTTTAGATTATTTAAAGTTAATTTTTTTAACTTAATTAATAATGTTATATATGCAAGAAAAAGCAGATATGGAATCCAAACTTTAATTTTGGATTTTGATCAATGATTGAGAATAATAATATTATATTAAATATAATATTATTTTTCAGTGCTATAAATATGTACTGTATGTATGTATTGATAATGGTTGGTTAATTATAGTGTATAATGTCAAAACCCTAATATTAATTTGTTAAACCCTATTTTGAAACTTAATTATGAGTTCAAGACTGTGTAGTAATGGTGTTATATGATTTATATTGTGTATTATTAGATTTAATATTAATTAGAGAAAACCCTAATTAATATTTGAAAACCCTAATTGTTAAAAACCCTAATTTCTAAATTAGTAATCCTAATTTGCTAAAATGAAACCCTAATTGCTAATTATTAGTCTTAATGCTAATTATGGGATCTTAAACCCTAAATGTTCAAGTAATGTAATTAGAAAACTAATTATAATTAGTAAATTCTAAATTTCATTTTTAGGAAACTAATTTTATTTTTATTTTATTTTAGCTCTAATTGCCAAATTCTAGAAATTCAATTTTTGAAAAAAATTAAAACCTTAGGGTTAAACCGTAAGGGTAATACCCTAAGGGTTTGACAATTTACAAAAGTGCCATTAAATTTGCTAAAAGTCTTAATTACCCTTTTCTTATATTTTAAGCAAAGAAATCTTGTTAGATCCAATGACTCACCATGTAAGATCTCCTATGTGCTCAAAATCCTAGCCAAATCTTATCTCTTTTGACACCTTGCAAGTTAGGTTCGTTGCATCTAAATTATATAAATAGATCTAGAGAGCGAAAACTCTTCATTTTGTTCAGTTTTTCACAAATACTCAACCTAGACCTTCTCTCTCTAAAACCCACGAAATCCTAAGGCATTTCAGTTCCCAAATCAAGCCCCACTAACACCCATAACCAAATCAGTAGCCAAGAATCAAAAATCATTCATCATGGTATAAATCCTAAACCAAAAATCTGATCTTTCTTCCTATGTTAAAAGTTATGATTGAGTGTTAAAACATGTTGTTTATAGTGTATATTGATGATCTGGGTTAATAGATGTTAGATCCATAACATCTATAGACTCGGATTTGATGATTTTAAAAATCTAGAATTTTTTTTATGTTGACTGACAAGCAAATGTCAGGTCTTGTAGATCTCTAGATGTTAATGATTTTTGTGTTTTTAATGTTTAAACATGTAGTATGCTATGAGATCTTGGATCTGGAACTTGAATCAAGTCCAGATCATATACAGATTGTTAGATATATATGGTCAAACCACGTTGACCGACACTGACCGAACGTTTCTGGGTAACCCAGAACGTGCCCAGAACATTCTGACAGCTTGTTCATGCGTTTTGATCTTGCTTGTGTTTAAGTTTTAGACCCTGTTATTGTTTTAATGTTGTTGTCTGACGTATAAGCTACATGATCATGCTTCTATAATCTTTAGATCCTTCTCAGAATCAAAGTAATCAGTGGTCAAAGTGGTGTGGACGAAACTGTCGGATGAAGTTTCTAGGTAACCTAGAAATCTTCATAAGCAGTTTCTGACCACTACTTTGACTGGCCAATATCTCTTGCATGTGATGTTGTTATGGTACGTTTAAGTGATGGATCTCTTCCTTGTCATGTTATCTACACACTGAAACTTTTAGATCACAAAAACACTACACGAACAACAAGTTGTAGAAGCCCAAAAGTGGACAGTCGAACTGTTCTTTATTTTTGGGTAACCTAGAAATGAAGAACAACTCTGACAGTTCCTTTGAAGGCTTAGATATCCTTAGTGTCATACTGTTTGGCCATGTTTGTTGTTGGATCATATAGTCTTGCATTAGTACTACAATCTACAACCATTAGCTTGGCCAGAAACCCATTGATCTGATCAGTGTGCTCGACTAAGCTAGCTACCTCGAATCTGCTTATGAATGTTCTTGAGTACTCAAGAACAGCTACGACGACGCTTTCTGTCGCTAAAGGCAATAGCGACAGACTTTTTAATTTGAATTAATTAAATTTCTAAAAATCATTTAAAAATAGAAAATAAATTCCGAAAATTACAAAAATAATTTTAAAAAAATTATTTTAAGTTATAAAAATTAACTTTTAATAATTTGACATATTTTCCATAAATATTAGTATTTATTTAAATAATATTGATATTTAATTTATTTAATAAATGCATTAAATAAATTAATTAAAAATAATTTTATTATATTAAAAATCATTTTAAATGATAATAAGGTATTTAATAATATTTTAAGTTATAAAATATAACTTTTAATAATTTAAAAGTAAATTTCATTGATTATTTAATATTAATGATATTAAATTTATTTAATAATTATATTAAACAAATTAATTTAAAAATAATTTTAATATTATAAAAATCATTTTAAATGAAAATAAATAGTTTAATAATATTTTAAGTTATAAAATATAAGTTTTAATATTTAAAGGTAAATTTCATTAATAAATGATACTAGAGTTATTTAATAATAATATTAAATAAATAAATTAAAATTGGTTTTATTGATTTAAAAATCATTTAAAAAGGAAATAAATAAATTAAAAATATTTTAAGTTATAATTAATGACTTTTAATATTTTGATAAATAGTACATTAATATTTAAATATTAATGATAATTATTTAAAAATAATTTTAAATGTTTTAAAAATCATTTAAGGGTAATAAAAATATTTTGAGTTATTATAAATAACTTTAATATTTTGACGATGGTTTTATTAATAATTTAATTTTAATTAAATATTAATGATAATAAAATTATTTAATATTTAAATTATTTAAAAATGATTGTAGTGTTTGAAAAATATTGATACATTATAATAATTATTTAAAAATTATTATAAGGTTATGAAAAATAATTCGACTGATATTTAAAATATCTAATGTAATATTGAACTACATAATAGAGTTTTGGACTCGATATTTACCCGATAAAGCCGTCGGTACACCAAAATATTTCAGAAATTGATCTGGAGTTAGATAATTAGACTAGATACGTGTTTGTTTATGATCAAATAACTGCTAAACATATATGACTATGTGATTAGGTTATGTGCTGACTGCAAATAGCAGTACTATGTGATATGATATATTATTCTAATCGAACGAATGATCTTATTAATGATAGGTCTTGATATAAAAGATAAAATTAAGTTGCATTATTGTAAGCAGCAACTCAGGCAAGTATCCTAACTTTGCATTTTCTTTATGCAATGCACATGAGCTGAGTAAGAAAGTATCAGAATTATATTATTATTGTGCCAGATTATTAACTCTATTATTATCGATTATGTATCCAATCTTTTGTATTCATACACGTTCTTAAATTATCCGATCATTTTTTATCAATGCAGTACTATTGTACAATCCAGATATTTATTCTGTTTGTTAATTTCTAAATATGGTTAGACAAGTGTCATCACTTGAATAATCATTGTATTTAATCACATGTTGATACATACTTATTGATTTCTAGTATGTATACGTTGACTTAAAAGTCATATAAGCTATTTGATTCAGCTAGACACAAACTTAAAAATATTATTGAACAAGATAGAATTTTATTGTATCCAACCAGATTATTTTGGTTCGAATTCCCAACTAAGTATGAACATCCCGATTATGGGAAAACTTTTGTGCGCCAAAGGCGGATAAGATGAACAATAATCTCGTTCTTGACTGTAGTATTGATCAATACACGGCATAACGGGCTGATCACCCCCTGTGCCTGTAAGTTATGATAGTTTACAGATGAACTTCTGATTAACCTTTTTGAAAATAGAAAACAATGTTCATAGTCTGTCGACTGATCTCCAGTTATAGTCAGTATGTAGTTTAAAAAAAAATTGATATAGAATTGATATGTTGTGATTATTGGTTCAGCTTACTTCACAACTGTTGATTCGTTGTAGAAGTGTCATTCAAAGAAAATATTTAATCCTTTCAGCTAATATTTATTGTTGCTATTACTTGATGGACACCCTAATGCTCATCCTTGCTTAATTTAAATGTTTTCAGCCAATCGCGATCAACCTGAAGGATCATGTAGAAACAAAAGAAAAGGAAAGCAAACAGAATAAGATTTATGATATTTTATATAATAGTTAGACGTTATTAAGACAATGGTATCTATTAATTATCATGTAATGAATGTTTAAAGGTCGCGTACCTAGGATTTAGACTCTGATATGTAAATTAAGTTTGATATTTATATTATTGTTATTATTATTAGTATTATTTTGCTTATAGAAATGATATCGTGAAGCACCGAGTTTGGGTTTTAAGTACCTAAATTTCGGGGCGTCACAGTGTGGACCTATTATGGGGACGTCACAATTGGTATCATAGCTTAGGGATATGGTCGCTGGCGGAGATATGAGTCTAGAACTAGGAGGGGAGAGGCGAGTAATATACTTCGCTAGTGTGTGACTTACCTAAGCTGAATTTTTTTACTTGATAAGTTGACAAATTGTGATATGACGATATCTAAAATATAGGAGATGAGCAATGAAAAAATCATGATACAGAGGAAATAACCGGGAAGGTACAATCCGAAAAGAAAGCAAGGTATTCTCATCTCTTTGAACTATCAGGTACGTAAATTTTGAGGGCAAAATTTCATAAGGAGGGGAAATTGTAAGACCCCAAATTTTAAGAAATGAAAGTATTCAATTTTCTTATAATTATTATTCTATTTAGTAAATGGTTAAATTAATAAAAAGGTTAAAGTTAAGGGTGATATTTGAAAATTTTGCAAAGTAAGCAAGTTGATATAAAATATTCGTTGTATAGGGGAATATTCGATTGGTCAGGGAATATTCGTTTTAACAGGAAATATTCGTACGACGGCACAATCATTGGTGAACCCCATAACGGAAGTATTGTCGTAGTTAGAAAAAGACAGAAATAACTTTTTATAAAAATAACGGCGAAAGTTTACCGTTAAACTGTTGAGATACCCGGGGGTAAAAATACAGTAATACGCGTGGTTACATAGTAGCATACGATATTGATTATTGATGCTTACGTAAGAAGCCACTCAGTTTACTCAATTATTGCTACAGTAATTGTTACATAGCATCTCACGTTATGTGATTCAATTATTTTTACAGTATCATCTGCATAATATTTTATATTATTAAATCAATAATTGAGACAACAAAGTTATTCATATTTTATTTGTAATATTGACGATGTCTATAAAATTCTGTCGAGGAGAGATTTGGTCACCTAATTGCGTGCCAATAGAGAGAAATTCTTATCAGAAATCCCCCTCTTTCCTGGGAATGATCTGGTTGTTAAATATTATGAGTTATAATATTAATGATGAATAATTGTTGAAGTATTAAGAATGTGTTTATTGAAGATAAGTGAATTACAAAAGTTAGAGAGGAATAATGCAAACTTGGAAAACTTTAGGAGTACTAAAGTGTAATAAGTTAAATCAATCTGGACCATCGGTGGTGGTTTTAATAGTAAATCAATCTGGACCTTCGATGGTGATTTTAATAGTAAATCAATATGGACCGTCGGTGGTGGTTTTAATAGTAAATCAATCTGGACCGTCGATGGTGGTTTTAAAAGTAATCAATCAGGATCGTCAGTGGTGGTTTTAAAAGTAATCAATCTGGATCGTCGGTGGTGGTTTTAAAAGTAATCAATCTGGACCGTCGGTTGGGGTTTTAATAGTAATTAATATGAACCGTCCGTTCTAATAGTAAATCAATCTGGACCATTCATGAATTAGTTACTATTTAGTCATTTCTCTGATAAATAGAAGCTTAATTCTTCTTTCATTCTCACCAATTCACTGAGACTCACAACAGAAGATATAGAGAGAGAAACTATAGAGAGAAAGAAGAAAAGTATTCTACTACTTCACTATTACAGTATCCAGTCTTCTACTAAGGTAAGGGATATTATTTGTTGTGTTCGTAAGGGATATTATTTGTTGTGTTTGTAAGGAATATTATTTGTTGTATTTATAAGGGGTATTATTTGTTGTGTTCGTAAGGATTATTATTTATTGTATTCGTAAGGGGTATTATTTCTTTCCTATTCATAAAGAATACTATTTTTCGTATTCATCCTTTAATATGTCAGAATAACCTGTATACGCGAATTACGTATCGTATGACAGTTGAAAATCCATTTGCAGTTTTGTATGTTATTATTTTTCATATTCATAAATCTAAACTTACTATGGTATGTATTGCTTCTATAATCCCTGAAATTAGTGGGATATCCTTGAAGTTTTGTGCTTCATCCAGTATCGTTTCATTGGAATATTGATCTGAACTTTCTTATTAAATATTAATATTTTCACTCGGGATACTATTCACGGATTACTATTCATCCAGTTACTATTCACTAGAATATTATTCACTCAGGTATTCGGGACACTTTTCATGTTGGGGTACTATTCATGAGTTACTATTCACGAGTTACTATTCACCCAATTATTATTTACTCGAATATTATTTACTCAGGTATTCGGGGCACTTTTTATGTCGGGATACTATTCACAGAGTACTATTCACTCAGGTACTATTCACCCGGAGTACTATTCACGATAAAACTTGATTTCTTTTCTGTCCAAGATTATTTTTGATACATGAATATTATTCTTGGATTTTACTCCGCAAAGTAGTATCATGTTGACAATTTGGATATTTTTAAACTCTGAATAAATTTAAAGTCTTTAATATTTATCCTTGATCTTGTTTGATCGAATTCTTATATCATTGTCATCATACTCATGCTTATATTGTGATAAAAGTCATCTTTGACCGTAGTGCATAGATGGACTGTTGATTGGTATAATTATGACAAGGAATAATTCTGTATAATCATAACTTGTAATGTTACAAATGATAAAAGTCCTCATTGGCCCGTTGTAAGACCCCAACTTTTTATAAAGAAAGATTTAATTTCTCTAATTATTTTTTTTGAAATAGTAAGGGATTGATTTGATTAATGTGGTTAGTTATGGGTAAAATGCGCAAATATTTTAAATAAGCAAGTGGTTATAAAATATTTTTATTGTCGGGAAATATTCGTTTGGTCGTGAAATATTCTTACTGTCGGGAAATATTCGTACGACGGCATAGCCTTGTATGGGTCCCATAACGGAAAGCTATTAGATGAAGAAAACAACAAGTATGAGTTTTTATAAATAATGGCGTAGTTGTTACCGTTAACACTGTTGGAATACCCGTTGGTTAAAACACAGTATTACGCGGTATTGCACAATAGCACATGGTATTGCACAAATTATTGATTCTTACGTAAGAAGGTACTACTCAATAATTGTTACAATAATTACTGTTCAATATTTTATTTTATTGATTCAATAATTGCTATGTTGATATTTCATATTATTGTTGTTTCAATAATTGTCACTACACAATATTTCCATTATCATATCAATAAATCATATTATTTTAATAATATTATTAGATAGCATTATTGGCAATGTCTAGAAAGTTCTGTCTAAGGAGAGGTTTGGTCATCTAATTGCGCGCCAGTAAGGATAAATCCTTATTGGAAAGCCTCCTCTTTCCTAGGAACGACTTGGTTGTCAGTATTGTGATTCTGTAATATTATTTGTGAATAATTAATTATTGATTTATATGATAAGAAAAATATTTATTTATGTGGATATAAATGGAGGAATTTTTAGAAAAGTGATAATTGTTAAAAAATTAAAGTATGTATGTCAAGATGTTAATATGATGGATTGAATCCATTTGAAGCGAAGAACAAGTCTTAAGAAAAGAAGTTAAGGTGGAATACACGAGTTTGGACGATAATCGTCGAATTCGTGAAAATCTCGGAATGGAAGTCAAATTTTGATATTAAGCTTGGAAACATTAGTTTTCAATGGAGACGAGTCTTATTTGGCATTATAGAGTTGCAGACTTGAGAATGATTGAATTCTGACTTAGAACAAAGAAACGAGCGTTGAACGTTCATGAATGTTCATCGTTTTCGTTAAAAATGAGCTAATAGGTGACTTTTTAGCAAACGAAGTTAAATAGATAAAATTCTTACATGAACGCGTAGAGTATGTAATTTGTGAACTGTAGGCTTTTGAACGAGTCAATTCGAACTTTTAACGAAGAAGTTATGCATCCCGGAGTTTCATAAAAATTTCAAAAGCAGTAAATTTTCTAAGGCACAGAGTTGGTGAAGCGGCGCCAACCCAAGGCCAAATGGTGGCGCTGCAGTGCCGTGCACAGTGTCATTACCTACTACAGATTCAAGCCGCGGTGCGATAAGGAGAGTTATGTGTGGCGCCGCGGCGCCAGTCCTAGAGTTTCGTCAGACAAGAATGTTTACAAGTATGAATTGAATGGTAACTCCTTAGTAATGCACTAAGTTGTAATTATAACATTGTTAAGGCATTGTTAAACACTTAATGTATGATGATTAAAGGTTGATAATCAATTGAAGAAACATCCTTACAAGATATTAAAGACCTTAAGTAATACACTAAAGGCTGAAAGAAAGATTAATTGAACATAACTTATTAATGTTGAAGCGATGAATGATAATAAGCCGTAAAGGCAGATAAGTACTTGAAATAAGTTTCGTTAAGTAAGTAAGTACGATTAAGAATACGAAAGAAAAAATAGTTAATTGATATTGAATTAATTAACTTAACATAGCATTTTTCGAGGATGGCAATAAACGTTGCGAGCTACAACAACATGTCGATGAATATTACGTAAATGTGAACGATATGTAATAAGTGTACTTAACCATTGACGATTGAGTTTCGATTATTAATGTAAGGACATGAGTAAGCCGTGAGGAAGGATGATTAACTCGAACCGTGTTGTATTAATGAAATAATTTCAATTAAGTTAGAGAGAAAGAATTTGGTAAGAACAATGTAAAAGAACAACGGTAAGCCGGAACCAATAATAACAAATCTAATATATGATTAGATTGAGAAGAAGGGTAAGATTCATTAGCAACCATGTATGTTCATTCATGACCTAATGTGGTATGTTATGTGGTTATGTGTTGTAGAGACCGTAAAGACTCAAAGGAAACATAATTTTACTATACCAGACGCTGAAGGCAAGTTTTCTTAAACGCTTTTCTAATCTTCGTGTTAGCCAAGTTTTCAAATGAATCAAGTTATGAGATGTATGTATGGTTTTAAAGAAAGAGTCGATGCCAGTTTTAACTTGGCTAGACTAATTTTGATAGATTAATTAATTTATTTACAAGTCTTTCAATATAGAACTGATAACGCTATCCTACTCCAATTGTTTTGTACGGATACAAGGTAAGCCTGAATATGAATAAACAAATGTATTTTCATCGAGTATTTGATGGGCATGCGAAGTTGCCACAACTTAAACGTATACACGTTTAATGGATGTAGTGTTGATCAACATAGAGTACTATAGGCTGATCACCTAGAAGTGCTCGTAAGATATGCCGGACTTACGGACTTCGTGCCGAGTTGTCCTTTTTAAAGAAATTATGAAACGCTCATGGTCTTGGACCAGATTTGGTGTTTTACTGAATATTGTTATGCTGAAACGTTTTGAAGGAAAATGAATGCTATTTTAAGTTAATAATAGTACTTCGTAACTATTATCCAGTTACTGAAGATATACGATTCCTATGTTTCAAGCATGCTTTTAAAAATGAAATTGTTGTACTTGCTGAGCTTGTTATGCTCACTCTTGCTTGAGCCATATGAATGCAGCTTAGACCGAGCGGTCCAAAGGATTCAACAAGGATAAAAGGGAAGGCTAAGGCGAACTTGTAGATTACCTATGTAATAGTATAGGTTTGTAATGATAATATTTGATATTATGGCAAGAACAAATGTAACGGTTATAAATAACCTGGGAATGGTAGTATTGTTTTGGAATATATATAAGACATAATCGTTCTTTTAAGGCATTTCAATTGAATGTTTATGTGAACTATAGCACCATGGAGCACCATATGTCGGGTTAGAAGAGACCCAAATTTGGGGGCATCCCAAAATCTTTAAGTCTTTAAAATTCTGGACAACTCATTTTTAACTACTAACTTGTTAAGGAGTCTAGTATAGGTAGTAATAAAATGTTTATTATATCTTTCTATATCCCAGCATTCTATTAATAGATCTGCTTTATGTTCTAAGTAATTATCAATATTTATTATTTTCATATTTAAATCTTCTTCTAATCGTTTAATATTTCTTTTATAATACTTTATATTTTCTTCTATAGTTATATTATGTTTTCTAATTTCTTTGGGATATCTGGCTAATACGTTATGTATATGGATCATTACTGTTGGTTGTATGTTATATCCTGAATTAATTGGCTTATATACCAATTGGCTATTAGTCTGGCATTTATTCCTTGACTTTGTGTACTTAATATTCCTGAAGTAATATTGATAAATAAATCTTTATACATCTTAAGTCTGGTTTTTCTGATTTTCTTTAATTTCGTAATTTGCTGTTTATTTTCTAATATCTTTTGCTGTAGAGACTAAACTGGTGGTAATTCTTCTCTTCTAGTGGTCTGGGAAAATACTGTAATATTCATTATATGTGATATTTTAATATAATCTGTTTAATTATTTTTGTCATATTCTAGATGGGAATATTAAAATATCTTTCTATCTGGTTGGTAGGATGTAAATATTTCTGATAAATTCTTATTCTTAAATATTTTAAGTGATGTCTCTGGTCTATTCTTTTTCTTAGCTGGCTAAGTTCTAATTCTTTCTGGATATATTTTTTCTTGATTCATATTAGATATTTAATCTAGCTAGTTTTTCTTCCAGAATTTTAATCTTCTATTGTTTTCTAGCTATTTTAATGTCATAGAACTTTTCTGTTAATTCTCTACATGTTCTTTTATGTCCATTAATGGCCATATATACTAATCTATCTTTTTTAATCTATTGAAGACCTAAAATTAAAGAGTGGTAATAATCTATCTGACTCTTGATTTCTATGTAGACTGAAAACATGTGACACCCCCAAATCCGGGTACTTCCATTCCCACATGATTTGGTGTTCACTATACAAGCATCATATATCTATCTACCCATAATAAAACCAAACCATGAAATAGATAGAAATAATAAAAGATCTCCCCTTATGGAGTTACATCAACTGCATAATAAATAAATCTCAGGTCACTCTAACCTTAAATCATCTGTGCGGAAATATAAACAAATAAGTCTTAAGCAACATCAATTCTAATTACATAACCACAGTAATCGAACAGTGTTCATTACTTGCTAAGTTTGCCCTTGCCTTTACTAGTGGAAGATTCGTCTGCTCTTTCGTTCTTAACTGCAATGTTATTATTACGCAAGAGTGAGCACGATTGCCCACAAGTATAACAATATAACAATGAATAATAACATGCGAGAAAAATAATAACTTCGAATATAAAAGCTCAACTTTTGAATCAAGAATGGATAACAAGAATCAAAAGAAATTTCTAATGGTCATAAGACCTTGAACTATGTCCTAGGTTGTCAAGGGTTATACTTGAAACCTTTAATAGTTATAAGACTATGGACCTTTCTTCTCGTACTTAGGGAGATCAGCCCTTAGTACCATACTGTGCACAATATCTTAACGCTAAAGCGTAAATAATCCCCTATTAAAGGGTTATTCATCTCAGTTTGACATCGGAGTCTGTACCAAAGGAAGTTTGGTTTGGATAATTCATCAAGGGTTCAGAAATTTAGAACGCTCATCAACTATGGACTAGTCGAATCATTAAGGGTTCGCTAGTCTAACAAGGTTTAATAGTAAATGAATATTTAACTTGAACAGAATCTCAAAAGGTATACAATAGAATAAGTATTGTATAACAACATTATGCTTAAAAGGTTAATAAACTTTAATATACAAAACAGACTTGATCAATAATAATGAGAACTTGCTCAACGTAGAAAGGTGAATTAATCAACTTATATAACGATAACAAGCAGGGTTAGGATACTTGCCTCGTGCGTAGATTACACTTAATTAACTAGTTCTTTGAATTAAATCCTACATATCAATTATGTTCACAATGCCAGTCAATAATAACGTACTAAACATCATAAGTTATTCTTTGTCTAATCTCAAATTCATGACTAGACTTAGCCAATTTATCACATTCACTGTCACACAATATCACTTCATGAATACTAATTTAATTATGTATTCAATAATTCGATCCACATGCAATTATGTTATTTACATGTTACACAAATATTTTACATCTCTTTATACTTCTAACATGCTTACATGTTCATTACATTAAGTTACTAACACATTGCTAGACTTAACATTTTAAAATTAATTCATTCTGAACTTTCTGGAGAGTGGCGCTGCGGCGCCACTGTTATACTTGGTCTTCGCGCTGCGGCCGGACTCTTGGCACTGCGGCTTGAGACTTGGCACTGCGGCGCGGTAAATAGGCAGGTAGCCGGCGCTACGGCGCGGTGTACCAGACACAGAAATGGCAGTTCGCGAAAATCGCAGAACATGTCAATTTCTTATTTTCTACTCGAAATTAGACATACCCATATGATATAATCCATGCATAAACATAACCCAACATTTATATAATGACTTTAACCAATTTAAACACTTAATTACAAAATTAAAGCATGCAATTTCACTGACTTTGATGTTCTTGAAGGTTTTGAAAATAAAACATGAAAATTGTCACTACGGATTCGTTATAACACCGGATCCGTTCATTTAAACTTTGGTTTCTTCGTATCAACATGCATAATACAATAAAAGTGTAAAATTTAGGGATAATATATGATCAACACATAAAATATCACATATGAGGCCATATGGCCAAAACCCAAACTCTGTAAGTTTTTGAAAAACATATACGACATGTGTTTTCATGAAACTGATGATATGGTTTACACAATATATATAATTAAATACGATGTGATATGTCATAACACATACACAACCCATAATCATTACTCATATCCCAATTACAGATGTTAAACCAAAAACTTTGAAAGCCATGTTCATGGAATTTAAATGAAGTAAAATAGAAATTGGGAAGGAGGAGATTACCCAAAGCGTAGTGTAGATTTTAATAAGAGATGAATATCAATTTCTCTCTGACTTCTCAACTAATACTCTGTATCTCTCTCTGTGAACGCTCTCTAGAGTTAGCAATAATATAATGAATGAAGAAGACGTCGATATAAGAACTGGCGCATTATGGTCAGTTATCCTAGTAATGGGTAACTATCCATAACTCCCACTAAGGCCATGTTTGGCTAGTATAAAAGACTTATACCCAATTAATTTAATAAAACCTCTTATACTATAGTTTAAATCATGTCACACCCACTTGCACAATACTTCATATATCTTATTTAATATAAATAAAATATAATAACTTCTCATAATTTGACATAGTCATATAATTAATTTCTCATTAATAAATAATGTCAAATTACTAACTCTATAATTAATAATTAAATAATTAAATAATTAAATAACCTCATGCTTAATTAAATATTTTATTTAATTCAATAAGCTCACATAATTACATACTTAAATAATAATTTTTCTCTACATTAATTTAATAAATATGACACATATAATTAAATTAATCTACCACAATTGAATCAAATAATTATTTAATCCAATAATTAAATCATCAAAAAATATTTATTTAATTTAATAAATATTAAAAATTAATTTATAAAAATCTCATTCGTTACATCTTTCCCCCCTTAAAAGGATTCTGTCCCCAGAATCACGAATCAATAAATTCGACTCGTTACATTCTCCCCCCTTACAAAGATTCTGTCCCTAGAATCGGTTACAACAATCTAGGTAAATAAATGAGAATAATTCTTCATCATATTCTCTTCGAGTTCCCACGTAGCTTCTTCAGCGTTGTGGTTCCTCCAAATTACCTTAACAGAAGGTATTACTTTATTTCTCAGAATTTGTTCTTTTCGATCGACAATTTGAACATGGATTTCTTCGTAAGACAAATCTTTTTCAAAATGTAGGGGTTGGTATTCAATTACATGCTTGTAATCGGGTTTCTAGGGTCATAAAACTGAAACATGGAAGACATTGTGGACATTCTCAAGTGCTGGAGGTAAGGCTACCTCGTACGCGACTTCTCTGATTCTTTGTAGTACTTCAAAGGGTCCAATGAATCTTGGGCTCAATTTTTCTTTCTTTCCAAACCTAATCATTTCCTTCCAGGGAGACACCTTTAAGAACACATAACTACCCGGTTCAAACTCAACATTCTTATGGCGTGGATCAACATATTTCTTCAGCCTATCTTGAGCTGCTACCAATCGTGTTCAGATTACTTTACTATTTCTGCTGTCTGTTGTACCAATTCTGGCCCTAGCAACTGTCTTTCGCCAACTTCATCCCAGTAAAGCGGAGTTCTGCACTTTTTACCGTATAAAGCTTCATAAGGCGGCATGCCAATACTAGCGTGGTAACTGTTGTTGTAACCGAACTCTACGAGCGGTAGATGATCATCTCAATTTCCTTTAAAGTCCATTATACAAGCTCTTAACATATCTTCCAATGTCTGAATTGTTCTTTCACTCTGTCCATCTGTCTGAGGGTGATATGATGTACTCATTCGCAACTGTGTACCCATGCATTCTTGTAGACGTTTCCAGAAGTTCGACGTAAAGCACGGATTCCTATCTGAAACAATTAACACTGGCACTCCGTGCCTCGAAACAATCTCTTTTACGTATAACTTTGCCAAGTGATCTAAATTGAATCTGATTTTGATTGGAAGGAAATGTGAGGATTTTGTCAGTCGGTCAACGATAACCCATACTGTGTCGTAGCCTTTCTGAGTCGTCGGAAGGCCAACCACGAAGTCCATTGCAATATGTTCTCATTTCCATTATGGGATCTCCAACGGTTGTAGCAATCCACTCGGTCTCTGATGTTCTGCTTTAACTTTCTAACAGGTCAGACACTTGGCAACACATTCTGCAACATCACCTTTTAAATTAGGTCACCAGAAATGTTGTCGAAGATCTTGGTACATCTTTGTACTACCAGGGTGAATCGAATATCGTGAGCTATGAGCCTGGCTCAAAATTTCCTCCTTAATGTCTGTTACTGGCGGTACCCAAATTCTGTTCTCGAATCTTAGTATTCCTTCCTTATCCATCTTAAATCTCGATTCAGTTCCTTCGGATATCTTCCTTATCACCTTTTTGCATTCATCGTCCTGAAGTTGAGCCTCCTTAACTTTATCCAGTAGGATTGTACCAGATTTCATCTGAAATAGCTTCTCATCAATTTCCATTGGATAGGAATCAAAATCCTGCGCCGCAGCGCGAGCCCAAGAGGAGAAGCTGGCGCAACAGCGCCAACACTAGGTCATGCATAGTAATAAAAGATTACAAATAAGAAAATAATGATAAGTGATTAGTAATTGACTAATACATTAATAAACTTAATGTAGCATCATTATAAACCTTAAGTAATACACTAAAGGTTAAAGATAAGTTGGATTTGAACATAAATGGTATGCAATAAATGTACTTAACCAATGCCGATTAAGTGCCAAGTTAACAACGTAAGGACGCTAGTAAGCCGTGAGGAAGGATAATTAACTTAAACTGAGTTGTATTAATGAAATAATTTCAGTTAAGTTATAAAAGAGAACAAAGTTGGGAAGAATGATGTAAAAGAACGACGGCAAGCCGGAACCAATAAATAACAAATCTAATACGGGATTAGATTGAGAAGAAGGGTAAGATTCTTTATGAACTATGTATGTTCATTCATGACCTAATGTGGTATGTTATGTGATTACGTATTGTAGAGACCGTAAAGACTCAAAGGAAACGTAATTTTACTGTAGCAGACGCTGAAGGCAAGTTTTTCTAAACGCTTGTCTAACCTTCGTGTTAGCCAAGTTTTCAAATGATTCAAGTCATGAGATGCATGTATGGTTTTAAAGAAAGAGTCGATGCCAGTTTTAACTCGGCTAGACTAATCTTGATAGAGTGATTGATTTATTTACAAGTCTTTCAATATAGAATTTCTAACGCTATCCTATGCCAACTGTTGGGTACGGATTCAAGGTAAGCCTGAATATGAATAAACAAATGTATTTTCATCGAGTATTCGATGGGCACACGAGGTTACCAAAATTTAAACGTATACACGTTTAATGAATGTAGTGTTGATCAATATAGAGTACTATAGGCTGATCACCTAGAAGTGCTTGTAAGACCCCAACTTTTATAAATAAAGATGAATTTTCTATAAATGTCATTTTTGAATATTATGGAGTTAATTTGATATAATGTTATAGTTGTGGGTAATATTTATAAATTTTACAAAGTACGCAAGTTGTTATATAATATTCGATTGGTCGGGGAATATTCGTTTTAACAGAGAATATTCCTACAACGGCACAATCATTGGTGGACCCCACAACAGAATTATTGTCAGATTGAAAAAACGACAAAAATATTTTATTAAAAATAACGGCGGAAGTTTTACCATTGATACTGTTGAACTACTCGGTAGTAAAAGTACAGTAACACGTGTGGTTGCATAGTAGCACACGGTATTGATTATTAATGTTTATGTGAGAAGTCACTCAGTTTGATTCAATTATTGTCAGTTAATAATATGAATTATTTAGCGATAATGAAGTTTTGTTTTATTCGTATTATTAACGTAATAAAACATAAACATCTTTTTATATAAAACAGAATACTTTATTAAAGTTATTCTATAAATAGAATATATTATATTTTATTTAAAAGATTTTTCTTTAAATATGGACCGTCATATTAAAGTAATCAATCTGGATCGTTCATGGATTAGTTACTATGCATTCCATTTTTCTATAAATAGCAGCTCATTCCTTCATTATTTCTTACGAATTCACTGAACTCTAGAGAGAGAAACTATAGAGAGAGAGAAGAAAAGTATTCTGCTACTTAACTACTTCCTTATTTCAGTTCTTCTTTAAAATTGTAAGGGGTGTTATTCTTTCTTATTCATGAAGAGAACTTTTGTTATTCCATTTCTTATTATTCTATTGGAATAACATGTATACGCGCTCTACCCTATACTTGGTGACATTCTTCTATTATTCTGTTGGAACATCCTGTCTGTGTATTTTACACCGGACCTGGTTTCGTTTTTATTATTATTTTGTTGAAACATCGTGTCTGTGTGTTTTACACTGGACCTGGTTCTGTCTTGTTATTATTCTGTTGGAACATCATGTCTGTGTGTTTTACACCGGACCTGGTTCTATTGTTTATTATTCTGTCGGAATATCCTGTCTGTGCGTTTACGCCGGACCTGATTTTATTATTTATTATTCTGTCGGAATATCCTGTCTATGCGTTTACGCCAGACCTGGTTCCATTATTTATTATTCTGTTAGAATAACCTGTCTGTGCGGTCTATCGCATGCCAGGTGATTTCTTTTGTTATTTCATTCTTTATTATACTCAGTTGGTTAAGTTTTAACTTCTATACTCCATGAAATTAGTGGAATATCCTTGATAATAGTGTTTCATCCAGTATCTTTTTATGAAAATATTATTCTAAGCATTCTTGAATTTTACTCCACAAAGTAGTATCATGTTGACAATTTGGACGTTGTTAATTCTTGGATAAATTAATTCTTGAACTTGTTTTATTGAATTCTTATATCATTGTCATCATCCTCATGTTTATAAAATGTTGAAAGTCATCTGTGGTCTGTAGTGCATAGATGGACTTGGTATGACTATGACTAGGGATTATTCGGTATAATCATGACCGTAATGTCACAAATGATGTGGTAAAAGTCCTCATTGGCCCGTAGCGCATTGATGGATAGTTGTTGGCATGATCATGACCATTAATGAATACACAAATATTCTTGGCCCGTAGTGCATGGATAATTGTGGTCGTGATACTAAAGAATATCATTGGCCGTAGTGCAGGGGTGATTCGATGATGTGGATTACTTTGTTAAGCTGAGTCCCAGCGATAATAGTGTTGAAAAACCTTTTAAATCATAGAAGATAGTAGATTTTATTCTCTACTTGACTCTTTTAATGGATTGCTTGTTCCGCTGCAGTTAAACTTGATGTTCGTTAAATTTTATCAGTTTAACACTGTTGAAGGCTAATGATAATTTATTCTGCATTATCTTAGTCATAATATTTCTTAGTGGGCTAGTTGAGCTCACCCTTTCTTTCACTGTTCTCTTAAGAAAATGAGAATATAGCTGGGACGAGTCAGGAAACGGAGTGATGGACCAGATGATAGTATTAGTAGTCCTCACTATTCTATTAAATAGTGTGACAATAATTATAATGAGGACTCCTTTTGAGTTTGTATAGTCTCTAGTAGACAATAATTGTATTCAAACTCACAGTTATGTTTTGTCGTATTGTACACGACAGTTGTATTAGTAAATTGTATTTGTATTCTGTACCATGTATCTGACGACCCAAGATGGGTGATGTATACCTAATTTTAGGGGCGTCACAGTTGGTATCAAAGCTTAGGGATATGATCCCTAGCTAAGATGTGAGAATAGAACTAGGAGGGGAGAGACGGGGAATTTCTTCGCTAGTATGACCTACCTAAGTTTATTTGCATGGTATTTAATTGGTTGGTCAGAATATAAGGATAATATATGACATATCAATTAACTTTTATTTTGTGGCAGTATCTGAAAATGGCATCCGAGAATGTTGAGAATAGCAATGGAGCACATGCAACTGTTGATTCACCACATATCAATAATCGGGATAATGTGCATCAGGAAGGCGACAATCCTCATGCAAACAACAATACTGACCAAGTGATGAATGATGAAATGTTTAGAAGCTTTATGCAGTTCATGCAATAGCAGGCGAGAGTGGCTCCTGTTCAAAATATAGGTGAAAATACTAAAAACTCTCGGACGGTCACCGCTAAATAGTTTAAGGAGCTGGGACCACTGGAGTTTAAGGGAGAGCCAAAACCACTTATAGCGAAAACATGGATAAAGAAGATCACCAAGATATTTGATGTCTTGGGATGCTCTGAGGAGCAAAAGGTTCCCTTTACAGCCTTTATGTTGCGAGGAGAGGCAGATTACTGGTGGGAATCGATTAAGCGTACTCAACCTGCAGCACTAAAGATGTCTTGGGAGAAGTTCCAAGAGCTGTTAAATGATAAATACTTTCCCGAAAGTGTTCGTCACATGAAGGAGGTGGAGTTCATCAAATTAGAGCAGAATAATATGATCGTGTCGCACTATGAGGCTAAATTTGCTGAGTTGTCCCGGTTTGCGTCCCACTTGGTGGATAATGAAGAGCGAATGACGCGAATGTTTTTGCGAGGTTTGAAACCTGAGATACGTCAACATCTTATTTCTCATAAACTGTGTTTGTATTTAGATGTTGTGAATAGGGCTCAGTTAGTGGAGCGCGATAATGAGTCAACGCAACCAAAAGAGAGCAGTTGACAAAATGATGATACCAGTGAGAGCAGTCATCGAAGCGGTGACAACAAGCGTGGAGGGAATCAACAGGCCAGAAATGGTAACCACTTCGGTGGTAATCAGGGCCAAAACAATAAAAATGGTCATTTCAAGAAGAGGAGATTCAACAATGATGGAAAGACGTCAGCACCAGCACCCGTTGTTAAGAAAGGAGAACAACCACCTATCATATGTTTCAAATTCGGAGGGGAGGGGAACATCAGTCTAAACTGCGCGATGCCATCTAAAGCATGTTATAATTGTGGAAGAGAAGGTCATTTAGCTCGATTTTTTCGTTTACCAAAAACAAGTTCAGCTAGGATGGAGACACCTAAAGCCGTCCCAAAAAAGTCAAAACCGGTAGTGCAAGGGAGAGCGTTTGTTGTGACCTCTCAAAAAGTAAGGAACCCGAATGAGGTCATCACGGGTAAGCTTATCATAAACTCTAACGAAGCCTATACTTTATTTGATACCGGTTCTACCCATTCTTTTATTTCTCCTACTTGCGCTCATCGATTAAATTTGACTCCGGAAAAATTAGACTTTGACTTATCTGTTGAAACTCCATTGGGAGAAACCTTCATTACATCCACGGTTTATAAGTCTTGTTTGGTTCAAGTTGGTACCCACACATTACCTGTCGATCTTATTTCATTAAAAATACTTGCGTTTGACGTGATTCTAGGGATTGATTGGTTAACTACTCATCATGCAAAAATTGATTATTTTCGTAAGGTTGTTAGCTTTCATATTCCTAATCGACCTATTATGCGAATTCAAGCAACCAAACCATTAAAATCAATCGCTGTCATCTCAAACCATAAAGCTATTCATTTATTGAAAAACGAATGTCAAGCTTTCTTAGCTCATGTCACGGATCTAAACAAAAATACGTCAGTTTTGAATGATATTTCTATTGCTAATAAATTTCCTGACGTATTCCCTGAAGAACTTCCTGGCCTACCCCCAGAGCGTGAAATTGAATTTTGTATCGACCTTGAACCCGGTACAAAACCCATTTCCAAAGCCCTATATCGAATGGCTCCTATTGAACTTCAGGAGTTATAGATCTAACTGTAGGAATTGTTAGACATTGGCTTTATTCGTCCTAGTACTTCTCCTTGGGGTACTCCTGTTCTATTCGTGAAGAAGAAAGATGGAAGTATGCGACTTTGGATTGATTATCAGGAGTTGAATCATGTCACCATCAAAAACAGGTACCCATTTCCACGTATTGATGACCTGTTTGACCAATTGCAAGGAGCACAATTCTTTTCAAAGATCGATCTTCATTCTGAATATCATCAGCTGAAGGTTAGAACTGAGGATATTCCAAAGACGACTTTCAGATCTCGGTACGGGCATTATGAATTCCTAGTCATGTCCTTGGATTGACTATTGCTCCTGCTTCCTTCATGGATATGATGAACCGGGTATTCAATGAATATTTGGATCACTTTGTGGTCGTCTTTATTGATGACATCCTTATTTGTTCCAAAAGCCATGAAGATCATGAGCAATACTTGAGGCTGGTACTCCAAAAGCTTCGTGAATACAAGCTTTATGCCAAGTTGAAGAAATGCGAGTTTTGGCTGGAGGAGGTAGCATTCCTTGGGCATGTAGTATCAAGTCGTGGAATATCTGTTGACCCGACAAAGATTGAAGCTATTCAAAGCTGGGAGCAACCTAAATCAGTGACCGAAGTACGTAGCTTTCTTGGTTTAGCTGGTTATTATCGGAGATTTGTGGAAGGATTTTCTCGAATCGCTACTCCATTAACTCAGCTGACTCGGAAAGATACAAAGTTTAGTTGGAGCGAAGAATGTGAGAAGAGTTTTCAAGAACTCAAGAGGAGACTCATTTCAGCACCTGTTCTAACAATACCATCTGGCTCGGAGGGATTTGTCATCTACAGTGATGCTTCGAGCAAAGGGTTGGGATGTGTTCTCATGTAACACGGAAAAGTCAAAGCCTATGCATCAAGACAACTCAAGGAATATGAGACGAATTATCCTACTCATGATCTAGAGTTGGCAGCTATTGTCTTTGTACTTAAAATTTGGAGGCATTACTTGTATGGGGAGAAGGTGGAGATCTTTACGGATCATAAAAGCCTCAAATATTTCTTCACTCAAAAGGAACTCAACATGCGACAACGACGTTGGCTTGAACTGTTGAAAGATTATGATCATACCATTCAATACCATCCTGGAAAAGCGAACGTGATAGCTGACGCATTGAGTAGAAGATCATATGCAAGTACGAGTGCGATATTGTCAACACAAAGGCCTATTTTGTGTGACCTGCAAAGGATGGAGATAGAGTTAAAGACTACAGGGACCCATATGATGATGGCGAATATACGAGTAGAAATAACTTTAATCGATAAAGTTAAAGCTGCTCAAGCTACAGACCTGGAGCTGATGAGTATGAGGAAGAAAGTGCAAGAAGGTGTTATGCCAGAAGCAAGAATCGATGAAGAAGGAATACTTCGAGTTAACTCCAGACTTTGTGTTCCTAACAACCCTGATTTAAAGTATGAAATCATGATAGAGGCGCACAACACACCATTTGCAATCCATCCTGGGAGTACCAAAATATATCATGATCTTCGTCATACATTTTGGTGGAGCAATATGAAGCGAGAGATAGCGCTGTTTATCTCAAGGTGTCTAACTTGTCAATGAGTTAAAGCGGAGCATCAAGTACCAAAAGGTCCATTGCAACCACTTGAAATTCCAAAATGGAAGTGGGAGCACATTACCATAGATTTCGTTACCGGTCTTCCTAAGGTTTCTCAAGGTATAGATTTGATTTGGGTCATTGTTGATAGATTGACCAAGTCTGCTCATTTCTTACTGATACGAGAAACTTATACACTTAAACGGCTTGCTCGTATGTACATAAACAAGATTGTGAGACTGCATGGTATGCCAGTATCCATAGTTTTTGATCGAGACCCAAGATTCACTTCACGATTTTGGGTTAGTTTACAAAAAGCTACGGGCACGGATTTACGATTTAGTTCGGCATATCATCCTCATACGGATGGATAATCAGAGAGGACTATTCAAACTCTAGAAGATTTATTAAGACTCTGTGTCCTTGACTTCAAGGGAAGTTGGGACAAGTTCTTACCATTGGTGGAGTTTTCCTACAACAACAGTTATCAAGCAAGTATTGGCATGGCTCCATTCGAAGCATTGTATGAAAGAAAATGTCGATCTCCAGTATGCTGGGATGAGGTGGGTGAAGCAACATTGTTGGGACCGGAGTTGGTACGTATGACTACAGAAAAGATTCAAGCGATCCGACAACGTATAAAAACTTCACAAGATCGACAAAAGAGTTATGCTGATCTTCATCAAAAGGACGTGAAATTTGATATAGGAGATCATGTATTCTTACGTGTTGCTCCATGGAAAGGAGTTACAAGATTTGGAAAGAGAGGAAAGCTCAATCCTTGATTCATCGGTCCATTTTTAATCCTCGATCGAGCAGGAACTGTGGCTTATAGACTCGCTTTACCGCCAAGTATGTCTCGTGTTCATAACGTTTTTCACATATCCATGTTACGTAAATATGTGGAAGACCCGAACCATATTATTGAGTTAGAACCGAACGAAATAGCTGAGGATTTGACGTATGAAGAAGTTCCTGTTCAAATTTTGGATAAGAAGGAACATATTCTACGCTCTAAAGTTATACCTCAAGTCAAAGTTTTGTGGAGAAATCACGATGTTGAGGAAATGACTTGGGAGTTAGAAGCTGAAATAAATTTAAGGTTTCCTTACCTCTTCGACATACCAGGTACGTACCCTAATTTCGAGGGCGAAATTTCATAAGAAGGGAAGGTTGTAAGACCCCAACTTTTATAAATAAAGGTGAATTTTCTATAAATATCATTTTTGAATATTATGGAGTTAATTTGATATAATGTTATAGTTATGGGTAATATTTATAAATTTTGCAAAGTACGCAAGTTGTTATATAATATTCGATTGGTCGGGAAATATTCATTTTAACAGAGAATATTCGTACAACGGCACAATCATTAGTGGACCCCACAACGGAATTATTGTCGGATTGAGAAAACGACAAAAATATTTTATTAAAAATAACGGCGGAAGTTTTACCATTGATATTGTTGAACTACTCGGTAGTAAAAGTACAATAACACGTGTGGTTGCATAGTAGCACACGGTATTGATTATTAATGCTTATGTGATAAGTCACTCAGTTTGATTCAATTATTGTCAGTTAATAATATGAATTATTTAGCGATAATGAAGTTTTGTTTTATTCGTATTATTAACGTAATAAAACAGAAACATATTTTTATATAAAACAGAATACTTTATTAAAGTTATTCTATAAATAGAATATATTATATTTTATTTTAAAAAAATTTCTTTAAATATGAACCGTCGTATTAAAGTAATCAATCTGGACCGTTCATGGATTAGTTACTATGCATTCCATTTTTCTATAAATAGCAGCTCATTCCTTCATTATTTCTCACGATTCACTGAACTCTAGAGAGAGAAACTATAGAGAGAGAGAGAAGAAAAATATTCTGCTACTTAACTACTTCCTTATTTCAGTTTTTCTTTAAAACGGTAAGGGGTGTTATTCTTTCTTATTCATGAAGAGAACTTTTGTTATTTCATTTCTTATTATTCTGTTGGAATAACCTGTATACGCGGTCTACCCTATACTTGGTGACATTCTTCTATTATTCTGTTGGAACATCCTGTCTGTGTGTTTTACACCGGACCTGGTTCCGTTTTTATTATTATTCTGTTGAAACATTATGTCTGTGTGTTTTACACCGGACCTGGTTCCGTCTTGTTATTATTCTGTTGGAACATCCTGTCTGTGTATTTTACACCGGACCTGGTTCCATTGTTTATTATTCTGTCGGAATATCCTGTCTGTGCGTTTATGCCGGACCTGGTTCCATTATTTATTATTCTGTCGGAATATCCTGTCTGTGCGTTTACGCCAGATCTGGTTCCATTATTTATTATTCTGTTAGAATAACCTGTCTGTGCGGTCTATCGCATGCCAGTTGATTTTTTTTGTTATTCCATTCTTTATTATACTCAGTTGGTTAAGTTTTAACTTCTATACTCCATGAAATTAGTGGAATATCCTTGATAATTGCGTTTCATCCAGTATCTTTTCATGAAAATATTATTCTAAGCATTCTTGAATTTTACTCCACAAAGCAGTATCATGTTGACAATTTGGACGTTGTTAATTCTTGGATAAATTAATTCTTGAACTTGTTTTATTGAATTCTTATATCATTGTCATCATCCTCATGTTTATAAAATGTTGAAAGTCATCTGTGGCCTGTAGTGCATAGATGGACTTGGTATGATTATGACTAGGGATTAATCGGTATAATCATGACCGTAATGTCACAAATGATGTGGTAAAAGTCCTCATTGGCCCGTAGTGCATTGATGGATAGTTGTTGGCATGATCATGACCATTAATGAATACACAAATATTCTTGGCCCGTAGTGCATGGATAATTGTGGTCGTGATACTAAAGAATATCCTTGGCCGTAATGCAGGGGTGATTCGATGATGTGGATTATTTTGTTAAGCTAAGTCCCAGCAATAACAGTGTTGAAAAACCTTTTAAATCATAGAAGATAGTAGATTTTATTCTCTACTTGACTCTTTTAATGGATTGCTTGTTCCGCTGCAGTTAAACTTGATGTTCGTTATATTTTATCAGTTTAACACTGTTGAAGGCTAATGATAATTTATTCTGCATTATCTTAGTCATAATATTTCTTACTAGGCTAGTTGAGCTCACCCTTTCTTTCATTGTTCTCTTCAGGAAATGAGAATATAGCTCGGACGAGTCGGGGAAGGGAGTAATGGACCAGATGATAGTATTAGTAGTCCTCACTATTCTGTTAAATAGTGTGACAATAATTGTAATGAGGACTCCTTTTGAGTTTGTATAGTCTCTAATAGACAATAATTGTATTCAAACTCACAGTTATGCTTTGTCGTATTGTACACGACAGTTGTATTAGTAAGTTATATTTGTATTTTGTACCATGTATCTGACGACCCAAGATGGGTGATGTATACCTAATTTTGGGGGCGTCTGTGACACCCCCAAATCCCGGTACTTCATTACCTCAAGATTTGGTGTTCACGTAATCAAAGCATTCATTTCTAACTACCCAATCATAATAGAATTGAATAATAAAAGAAAACCTGCCCATACAGGATTAAACTTAAATAAAAAAAATCTCCCAGGTTATCCAACCTTTAACAACAATCATTCAAATACGGAAAATTAAATAACTTCATTACAATTTTTAAATCAAATTCTGAAAGTAAACTATCAAAACTATTACAAGTCTTCAGTATTTATTCATCTTTCCTTTTCCCTTACTAGTGCTAGGTACGTCACCCGTTTCAACTTTAGCTGTAAGAAATTTTATAGGCAAGAGTGAGCAAACAAGGCCCACTAGAAATAACAATAAGTAAATCATTAAACTTTCACATCAATTGCCAATATTAAGCTCAATAGAACTGAACAATATATTCTATTAACATTCTGAAAATTATAACATTCACTGAGGGTCTAATGACCACGAATCATGTCCACAGTTATAAGTAATCTTTCAACTTTAACTTTAACAGTCATAAGACTATAAGGACTCCACGTACTTAGGGGGATCAACCCTTCATACAATGTATTGTGCACAACCATTTTAACGCTAAGCGTAAACCTCTATTAAAAGAGTTGTTCATCTCAGTATTTAGAATACAAGTCCGCACCAAAGTAAGTTTGGTTTGGATAAGTTTTCAAGGTAATTTGGAGTTCAACGGACATCAACTAAGGATTAGTTGAATACAAGATAATAACACTATGTTATTGAATGATCATACTGAATAAACATTTCGTTCTAAGTTCATGCTTTAGGAATAATCTAATAGCATAACAATTGAATAACTTATCATACCTTGCTTTGAACAACGTTAAGCAAAGGTTACATCTTAGAATTTAATATCAAGAATGCACAACAAATAATAACTTGCACGATAAACTAAAGGTACTTGTATGCTAATATAACAAGTTTAGAGTTAAGAAAACTTGCACAATTATAAAAGTAGAGTTAGAGAACTTGCATAAGTGTAACGTAACAGTGAAAAGTAACCTTGCTGAATAATAAAGTAGCAAAGGTTAGGGAACTTGCCTCGTGTGTAGGTTAAACAATTACTATTCACGTTCACCCCAAGTCCTACACATACCATATGCATTGACAATACACATTAGTTACACTAACATTACCTTTATGAGTTCCTTTATTACTCTTAGTATAGCTACTAACTAAGTTTAAGTTTAAACAACATCACATCTTTCATGAACATTACTTTTTAGCTTTATTACAACTACTTAAATGATCATGTCATTGCACCACATGTACATTAACAACTTGATACAACATCCTAATACATGTCCAACATGTTATCATTAAGTTATACTAATACCCAAAGGGTTGCACTTGCATTCGTGCATCCCGACGCCCTCCGATTGGCTCTAAATACACAACAGTCCTAAAGATGGCCATTTTGACTACTGTTACAGACCTCAAATTAAAAAACTTAAAGAATAAAAGTTGTAGGTCTACTCGTCCTCTTCCCGAATCATCTTGAATTACCTCAATCGGAGTTTTTATGAAAAAGTTATGGCCATTTTACTACAGGAGGTCAAAACTGCCCAACTAGGACACTTTTCTGGCGCCAGGGCGTGGGACAGTGGCGCTGGGGCGCGATCTACGGCGCTGGGGCACGAGCTTCAGCGTTGGGGCACGAGCTACAGCGCTGGGCGCGAGCTACTGGCCCATTTTTGGTGCTGGGGCGCGAACCTTGACGCCAGGGTGCGAAATTTGACGCTGGGGCGTGAATTTTGACGCTGGGGCGTCGCAACTCACAGAACCAACCTAGAAAGACAGAGCAAAGCTACTGTCTAATTTATTTTTAACGGTCAATGACATCCAACAACATATATAACTTCATGAAAATTACACATAAAAGTTAACAATCAACTATATACTAATTATCAACCACTAATCAACATCATCATAACTAATTCTTTGAAAACACTCCTTTTAAAACAAAAACTCCATTGACGAAATATCAATTTGCAGTGAATGTAATTTACACTGTTATTAACCAATTTTGATTCCTTTGAAATACAAGTATACCAATATATATCCCAATTAACATGTATAGTCTAATTTCTCAGTTAGCATAAAATTATATATATATATATATATATATATATATATATATATATATATATATATATATATATATATATATATATATATAACCTTTGATAGATTCTACACTCAAGTTCGTACTCACATGCTTCCACTGTGAAAAAATCAATTTCTTAAATACGTAATTTAGCATACAACACACATATATATGCTAACTATAACAATTATAACAATAAAAACATGTAACATCATAACCAATTATAGAACATGTTTTACAGATAATTTTTTTTTTTTGGTAAAAACCTTAACAAAGTGAATGACTTTCAAGAACACAGACTATCAAATTCTCAGTAAGTATAAAGCGTGAAACATATATGATTACATACACATAATTTAATGTTATAAGCACCTACCTTTTTGTTGATTTTAGAAAACCTTGTAAATCACTGAAGAAAATCTTGACAATCTCTGAGCTTTCCTCTCTCTATCTCTCTCTCTCAACTATCTCAGACAAACTCCAAATTTTGATTAGGCTTAAGCCAAAATAGTATATACGTAATATTAACTAAAAACCAACGCGTACTTTTAAAACGTATAAAACTGACGCCACACTTATTACCCTAATAATATATATCGATTACCATATATATATATATATATATATATATATATATATATATATATATATATATATTATATTATTATTTACTTAATAAACTAAATTCAAAAGAAATCCAAAAGCCATAAGGCTTTGTTTGACAAACCATTTAAAAATAAAGGGTTAATATACTTACACCTTGTTTGACAAAACTAAATTAAAATTACTTTAATTTATTGTAATAACTCTTTATAACATAGTTATTTGTTACACTTTATTTAATAACAATTTATTAAATAAATTACTTAATCACATAATTCAATCCACATAACACATTAATTATTTAACAAATAAATAATTAACTAATCACATTAATTATTTAGCAAATAAATAATTAACTAAATACACTCAATCAAATTGAACAATTACTTATTCAATAATAAACATATCCAATAAATATTTATATAAATTAATAAATATTTATAACTTACATTTAAAAAATATGGAATGTTACATCATTCCCCTCATATAAGGATTCTGTCCTCAGAATCACAACTCAAACAACACATTCGTTACATTCTTCCCTACTTACAAAGATTCTGTCCTCAGAATCGAAGACACAGATTAAACAAATAACTCAGGGTATTCTTTCAACATTTTCTCTTCGAGTTCCCACGTTGCTTCTTCAGCGTTGTGGTTTCTCCATATCACCTTCACAGAAGGTATCACTTTATTCCTGAGCACTTGTTCTTTTCTGTCGACTATCTGGATAGGAACCTCTTTATAAGACAAATCTTTCTCGAACTGCAACGGTTCGTACTCGATTACGTGCTTGTAATCGGGTTTATATGGTCGTAACACCGAAATATGAAAAATATTATGAATGTTTTCCAACTCTGGAGGTAGAGCTACCTCATAAGCTACCTCTCCAACTTTTCGCAGCACTTCAAAGGGTCCAATAAACCTCGGGCTTAGTTTTTCCTTCTTACCGAAATGAATTTTCCCCTTCCAAGGAGAAACTTTTAGGAATACATAGCTTCCTACGTCAAATGCACGATCTTTCCTGCGTTGATCAGCATACTTCTTATGTCGGTCTTGAGCTGCTACCAATCTTATCCTGATGAGTTTGATAACCTCAGCAGTTTGTTGCACCAATTCTGGTCCTAACAGTTGACGTTCACCAACTTCATCCCAGTACAGTGGAGTTCTGCACTTTTTGCCGTATAACGCTTCGTAAGGCGGCATGCCGATGCTCGCGTGATAACTATTATTGTAGGAAAATTCCACCAACGGTAATTGCTCTTCCCAGCTTCCTTTGAAATCCATGACGCATGCTCTCAACATATCTTCTAATGTCTGGATCGTTCGTTCGCTTTGGCCATCTGTTTGCGGATGATATGCCGTACTCATTCGCAACTGTGTTCCCATACATTCTTATAGTCTCTTCCAGAAGTTTGATGTGAACCTCGGATCTCTGTCTGACACAATTGACACTGGAACTCCATGTCTTGCAACGATCTCTTTAATATATAGTTTTATCAGCTGATCAAGATTGAATCTAATCTTTATTGGCAAAAAGTGTGCAGATTTTGTCAGTCTGTCTACTATTACCCAAATCGCATCGTATCCTTTCTGAGTAGTTGGAAGACCCACCACAAAATCCATCGTGATATGTTCCCACTTCCATTCCGGTATTTCCAACGGTTGAAGTAATCCGCTGGGTCTTTGATGTTCGGCTTTTACTCTTTGACATGTCAAACATTTAGCCACGCATTCTGCAACATCCCTTTTCATATTCGGCCACCAAAAAATGTCGGCGTAAATCTTGATACATTTTCGTGCTTCCTGGATGAATCGAATATCTTGTGTTGTGTGCTTCGGTTAAGATTTTGTCTTTCAGTTCTAGCATTGCTGGAACCCAAATTCTTCCCTCGAACCGTAGTAATCCTTTGGTATCGACCTTGTATTTTACATCACCACCTTCAACCAGATTCTCTTTAATTTTCCCACACTCTTCATCTTGTAGTTGAGCATCCTTCACTTTGTCCACTAAAGTTGGACCAACTTCTATCTGAAATAGTTGTTCGTCGGATTCCTGTGGAAATTTGATTTCCAGTTCTAACTTTGTCATTGCTGAAATGAGCTCCTCCTGAGTTGTTATCAGCATTAATTTCTCCCGACCTTTCCTACTTAAAGCATCCGCAACCACATTCGCTTTGCCCGGATGATAAAAGATCTCACAATCGTAATCCTTTATCAATTCCATCCATCTCCTCTGACGCATGTTTAGGTCCTTCTGATTGAAAATATACTTCAGACTTTTGTGGTCTGTGTAGATCTCACATTTCTCTCCATACAGATAATGTCTCCATATCTTGAGAGCAAATACCACTGCAGCCAATTCTAAATCATGAGTCGGGTAACCTTTCTCGTAATCCTTCAGTTGTCTTGATGCATAGGCAATAACTTTGCCGTTCTGTATAAGAACACAACCCAACCCTTTGTGTGAGGCATCACTATACACCACAAAATTTCCTGTATTATCTGGCAGGGTTAACACAGGTGCCATACTTAGCTTCTTCTTCAAATCTTGGAAGCTCTCTTCACATTTCTCCGTCCATACGAATTTTACAGCTTTCCTTGTCAAATTTGTTAGCGGAGTGGCTATCTTAGAAAAATCTTGAATGAATCTTCTATAATAACCAGCCAGTCCCAAGAAACTCCTCACTTCTGACGGCGTTCTTGGTTGTTCCCAATTGATTACAGCTTCCACTTTTGATGGATCCACTGAAATCCCATTCTTGTCAATAACATGACCCAAAAATTGTACACGGTCGAGCCAAAATTCACACTTAGTGAATTTCGCGTACAACTTTTCCTTTCTTAGTGTCTCCAATGTCAGACGTAAATGTTCCACGTGTTCTTGAGTTTTGGAATACACCAAAATGTTGTCGATAAACACCACTACAAACTTGTCTAAGAATGGTTTAAACACCCTGTTCATCAGATCCATGAACGCGGCAGGGGCATTTGTTAAACCAAAAGACATCACCAGAAACTCGTAATGTCCGTACCGAGTTCTGAATGTCGTTCTAGGTATATCCTCCTTTCTTACCTTCAATTGGTGATACCCACTTCTCAAATCTATTTTCGAGAAGTATTTAGCACCCTTCAACTGATCAAACAAGTCATCTATTCTAGGTAACGGATACCTATTCTTAATAGTGACCTTGTTTAACTCCCTATAATCAATGCAAAGACGCATTGATCCGTCCTTCTTCTTCACAAATAATACCAGCGCTCCCCACGGTGACACGCTTGGTTGAATATACTTCTTGTCCAGTAGTTCTTGCAGTTGCACCATGAGTTCCTTCATTTCTACCGGAGCCATTCTGTACGAGGCCTTCGATATAGGTGTTGTTCCCGGCGCTAAGTCGATCACAAACTCAATTTCTCGGTCAGGCGGAAGTCCTGGCAAAACCTCTGGAAACACGTCTTCGAATTCTCTCACTACCGGTATTTTTTCTAGTTTTACCCCCTTCTTCTGAGTATCGACTATGTAAGCTAAATAGCCCACACAACCTTGACTCAACAATTTCTTGGCCTGCATAGTCGTCAGACATTTCATTTGTCTAGGCGACTTGCTACCATAGAATACTACCTTTGACGGAGTCATAAGGTTTACACACTTCTTTTGGCAGTCAATTACCGCTCCGTATTTGAACAACCAATCCATTCCCAAAATTACATCAAATTCCCCGAGTCTAATCGGAATCAAATCTACCAACAAGATATTCTCCTTAATGTTCACCCTACAGTTCTTGTATACGAATCTAACAAGGATTACTTCCTTATTCGCAATTTCTATGTTTAAAGGAAAATTCAATTCTTCTCTAGGTAATTCTAACCTCTTGGCAAATTCATCAGATATAAACGAGTAAGTAGCACCTGAATCAAATAATACATATGCATTAATATCATTGATTGGGATAATACCTGACACCACATCTTTTGATTGCACAACATCTTGCACAGTCATGTTGAAGGTTCTGGCTGTGGGTTTGTTTGATGCTGCAGTTCCTGTAATGGCCCATGTACTTCCATTGTTACCTCCATTGCTTCTGGTTGTCCCTCCCTCCTTCTTCTTAGGGCATTCACGAGCAAAATGATCCTTGGATCCGCACGTGAAGCACGCCCTCTTCTTCGGTTGAGTTCAATTTGGTGCGATGTGACCCTCCTGGCCACAATTGTAGCAAACTCGTTTCCCCATCAAGCACGCACCCATGTGAAATTTCCCGCATGTTGCACATGCTTCAAACTTTTTGTTTTGCTGATTACCCTGATGGTTTACAGCACCCATGTTCCCATTCCACTTTCTCTTCAAGCTGTTGTTGCTGTTGTTGTTGTTGTTGTTTCCACTGCTACCACCTCCATTCTTAATCTCATTCTCATTCTTTTTCTTCTTCTGTTCCTGATTGAACTTTGTCACTGCCTCACCTCCACTTTCAGCGAGTACTGCTTTCTCCATCACCGCTGCAAATGTCTTCAACTTGAATAGGGAAACCCTACTATACAGCCAGGGCTTCAGTCCCTGTTCAAATCTCTTCGCCTTACGTTCGTCTGTGCTGACTTGATATGTCGCAAATCTTGCCAATTCGTTGAATTTTGCGGCATACTCAATTACCGTCATCGTTCCTTGTTTTAGTTCCGGAAACTGAACCTCTAACTGACTCTTAGAACTCTCTGGGAAGTAGGTCTCGAAGAATAACTCCTTAAACCTATCCCAAATCATCACTCCTGGTCCTCCCCGGGTTTTATTGGCCTGCCACCAATAACTAGCTTCTGCTTTCAACATGAATGTTGCAAAAACATTCTTCTGTTCATCCCCTACCCTAGCGACTTCAAATATCTTCTCAATCTCCATAATCCAGGTCTGTGCCTCGACCGGATTCATTGACCCACGAAATTCAGGTGGTCTGACCGCCTTAAACTCCTTAAACGTTGTGCCTTGGTTTTGAGGTTGATTCTGCAACGCTCCTGTTAGTAATGTCACTAGTTGTTGAACGAGATTATCCTCAACATCGTTATTCTTAGTTCTCACATTGGTTCTCTGATGGGGTGGTTCACGTCTGGAAAGCATTTTCTGTTAGAAAAAAAAACATCTATTAGACTATTACCCAACTTCTTTAAGTATTTTCTAATTAACTTGCCACCAAAAAAAATAACCACATAACACTTTTGAATAAAATAATAGCTTCTTATTTATTCATCATAACTTTGAAAAACATAACAATAATAGCATCACTGCCATTTACATTCCTTTCCTGAACTACAAAAGTTACAGGACAACATCATCATTCTCATATCCCATGGTTACATAACACTCGGGATTTACACATTATTTAACACTTATTATTTGCAAAACAGACAAATTTCCTACGATGATCTATTAAGATAATCAGTCGCCTTTTGACGCTTTTCTTCCATAACACGGAACATGGTTCGGCGATCTAACACGTATGATGGCAGAGTCTCGAACTGAATTGGATAACCCATGACCCGATCTTGAGCTCGATTGATCACGGTATTGAATACTTTATCAATCTCTTCTATCTTCATCCTCGTATGCGTCTTCAGCTCTCGCCCTCTTGGTAGCTTCTTCATTCAGCTTTTTTTTCAGTTCCACGACCGTCTTGATCAGTTGTTCCTTTTCTCCTTCAGTCTGCATCAGCTTCTCTTCAGCATTAGTTAAACGTTCATCTCGATCCCGGATGTCGTCGTCCTTCTGTGTCATTGCAGTCTGTTGTTTAGCTATTATCTCCTGCAACTCCTCAACTGTGTCCTGAAGTTCCACGTTACGGTCGTAGACCTCGTCATACATACGAGCAGCCATCGAGGTTAGTGGAGTCTCCTCTTCCTCGTCCTTGTTATCTTCATCCTCCTGTGGCAACTCCACGGGATCCTCCTCATCCGTCTCCACATCATCATCCTCATCTTCAACCACCGTGACCAACGGGGCTGACTCCCGTGGCAGTAGTTGTTCCTAAACTACCTGAATGTCGCGAGGCTCCTCTTCTATAGGCATTTGAGGTCCCTCCTCCCTAGCCTAACTAGATTCTCCGACATTAATCATCCTGACAACAAAATTTTAAAGTTTTAGTTATTAATCATTCTACTCGACACTCGCGATCACATAAGTTATAAACACATAAGCACATAAGTGTTTTATTACTTCTTCCTTAAAACTCGATAAGAGTTATCTCCACTATCTTTTCAAAGGTTACTTCCTAAGGCTTTTCCCCCACCTAAGGTTCATAACCTAAAGCTTTGATACCAACCTGTGACACCCCCAAATCCCGGTACTTCATTACCTCAAGATTTGGTGTTCACATAATCAAAATATTCATTTCTAACTACCCAATCATAATAGAATTGAATAATAAAAGAAAACCTGCCCATACAGGATTAAACTTAAATAAAAAAAATCTCCCAGGTTATCCAACCTTTAACAACAATCATTCAAATACGGAAAATTAAATAACTTCATTACAATTTTTAAATCAAATTCTGAAAGTAAACTATCAAAACTATTACAAGTCTTCAGTATTTATTCATCTTTCCTTTTCCCTTACTAGTGCTAGGTACGTCACCCGTTTCAACTTTAGCTGTAAGAAATTTTATAGGCAAGAGTGAGCAAACAAGGCCCACTAGAAATAACAATAAGTAAATCATTAAACTTTCACATCAATTGCCAATATTAAGCTCAATAGAACTGAACAATATATTCTATTAACATTCTGAAAATTATAACATTCACTGAGGGTCTAATGACCACGAATCATGTCCACAGTTATAAGTAATCTTTCAACTTTAACTTTAACAGTCATAAGACTATAAGGACTCCACGTACTTAGGGGGATCAACCCTTCATACAATGTATTGTGCACAACCATTTTAACGCTAAGCGTAAACCTCTATTAAAAGAGTTGTTCATCTCAGTATTTAGAATACAAGTCCGCACCAAAGTAAGTTTGGTTTGGATAAGTTTTCAAGGTAATTTGGAGTTCAACGGATATCAACTAAGGATTAGTTGAATACAAGATAATAACACTATGTTATTGAATAATCATACTGAATAAACATTTCGCTCTAAGTTCATGCTTTAGGAATAATCTAATAGCATAACAATTGAATAACTTATCATACCTTGCTTTGAACAACGTTAAGCTAAGGTTACATCTTAGAATTTAATATCAAGCATGCACAACAAATAATAACTTGCACGATAAACTAAAGGTACTTGTATGCTAATATAACAAGTTTAGAGTTAAGAAAACTTGCACAATTATAAAAGTAGAGTTAGAGAACTTGCATAAGTGTAACATAACAGTAAAAAGTAACCTTGCTGAATAATAAAGTAGCAAAGGTTAGGGAACTTGCCTCGTATGTAGGTTAAACAATTACTATTCACGTTCACTCCAAGTCCTACACATACCGTATAAATTGACAATACACATTAGTTACACTAACATTACCTTTATGAGTTCCTTTATTACTCTTAGTATAGCTACTAACTAAGTTTAAGTTTAAACAACATCACATCTTTCATGAACATTACTTTTTAGCTTTATTACAACTACTTAAATGACCATGCCATTGCACCACATGTACATTAACAACTTGATACAACATCCTAATACATGTCCAACATGTTATCATTAAGTTATACTAATACCCAAAGGGTTGCACTTGCATTCGTGCATCCCGACGCCCTCTGATTGACTCCAAATACACAACAGTCCTAAAGATGGCCATTTTGACTACTGTTACAGACCTCAAATTAAAAACCTTAAAGAATGAAAGTTGTAGGTCTACTTGTCCTCTTTCCGAATCATCTTGAATTACCTCAATCGGAGTTCTTATAAAACAGTTATGGCCATTTTACTACAGGAGGTCAAAATTGCCCAACTAGGACAATTTTCCGGCGCCGGGGAGCGGAACAGTGGCGCTGGGGCGCGAGCTACGGCGCTGGGGCGTGAGCTTCAGTGTTGGGGCGCGAGCTACAGTGCTGGGCGCGAGCTACTGGCCCATTTTTGGCGCTGGGGCGCAAACCTTGGCACTAGGGCGCGAAATTTGACGCTGGGGCGTGAATTTTGACGCTGGGGCGCCGCAACTCACAGAACCAACCCAGAAAGACAGAGCAAAGCTACTGTCTAATTTATTTTTAACGGTCAATGACATCCAAAAACATATATAACTTCATAAAAATTACACATAAAAGTTAACAATCAACTATATACTAATTATCAACCACTAATCAACACCATCATAACTAATTCATTGAAAACACTCCTTTTAAAACAAAAACTCCATTGACGAAATATCAATTTGCAGTGAATGTAATTTACACTGTTAATAACCAATTTTGATTCCTTTGAAATACAAGTATACCAATATATATCCCAATTAACATGTATAGTCCAATTTCTCAGTTAGCATACAATTATATATATATATATATATATATATATATATATATATATATATATATATATATATATATATATAACATTTGATAGATTCTACACTCAAGTTCGTACTCACATGCTTCAACTGTGAAAAAATCAATTTCTTGAATACATAATTTAGCATACAACACACATATATATGCTAACTATAACAATTATAACAATAAAAACATGTAACATCATAACCAATTCTAGAACATGTTTTACAGATAATTTTTTTTTTTTGGTAAAAACCTTAACAAAGTGAATGACTTTCAAGAACACAGACTATCAATTTCACAGTAAGTATAAAGCGTGAAACATATATGATTACATACACATAATTTAAGGTTATAAGCACCTACCTTTTTGTTGATTTTAGAAAACCTTGTAAATCACTGAAGAAAATCTTGACAATCTCTGAGCTTTCCTCTCTCTATCTCTCTCTCTCAACTATCTTAGACAAACTCTAAATTTTGATTAGGCTTAAGCCAAAATAGTATATACGTAATATTAACTAAAAACCAACGCTTACTTTTAAAACGTATAAAACTGACGCCACACTTATTACCCTAATAATATATATCGGTTACCATATATATATTATATATTATTATTTACTTAATAAACTAAATTCAAAAGAAATCCAAAAGCCATAAGGCTTTGTTTGGCAAACCATTTAAAAATAAAGGGTTAATATACTTACACCTTGTTTGGCAAAACTAAATTAAAATTACTTTAATTTATTTTAATAACTCTTTATAACATAGTTATTTGTTACACTTTATTTAATAACAATTTATTAAATAAATTACTTAATCACATAATTCAATCCACATAACACATTAATTATTTAACAAATAAATAATTAACTAATCACATTATTTATTTAGCAAATAAATAATTAACTAAATAAACTCAATCAAATTGAACAATTACTTATTCAATAATAAACATATCCAATAAATATTTATATAAATTAATAAATATTTATAACTTACATTTAAAAAATATGGAATGTTACATCATTCCCCTCATATAAGGATTATGTCCTCAGAATCACAACTCAAACAACACATTCGTTACAGCATCACAGTGCTCGTAAGTTATGCCGGACTTACGGACTTAGTGTCGGGTTGTCCTTTTCAAAGAAATTATGAAACGCTTATGGTCTTGGACCAGAATTGATGTTTTACTGAATATTGTTATTGTAAAATGTTTTGAAGGAAAAGGAATGCTATTTTAAGTTATTGATAGTACTTCGTAACTAATATCCAGTTAATGAAGATATACGATTCTCATGTTTCAAGCATGCTTTTAAAATGAAATTGTTGTACTTGCTGAGCTTGTTATGCTCACTCTTGCTTGAACCATATCAATGCAGCTTAGACCGAATGGACTGTAGGATTCGTTAAGGATAAAGTGAAGGCTAAAGCGAACTTGTAGATTACCTATGTAATAGTATAAGTTTGTAATGATAATATTTGATATTATGACAAGAACAAATGTAACGATTATAAAGAACTTGGGAAATGGTAGAACTATTTTGGAATATATATAAGACATATTCGTTCTTTTGAGGCATTTCGATTGAATATTTATGTGAATTGTAGCACCGTGGAGCACCATATGTCGGGTTGGAAGAGACCCGAATTTGGGGGCGTCACAGGTTGGTATCAAAGCATTAGGTTATAAAACTTAAGGGGGGAAGAACCTTAGGCTAATAACCTCGTTAAGGAAGAGAAGTCCAAAGGAAGTAAAACTCGGCCTTTACTTAAGTCAAATGAGTCAATAAGGTATTGAGGAAACTCAATACTAAAAGATTTAAAAGATGGAAAGTAACCCTAAATAAATTAAATGTGATTGGTGCTTATACTATTGTGTATTATGTACTAATCAACATGTTATGTGTTATTGTAGGATGTCGATCGATAGCATGATGTATAGAGATATACACGTGATGAACGATGAGTTGGTGAACAGAGTAGAGCCTGTACCCATGCCAGTGCCGGAGGTACCATTAGTGATTATAGAGGAGTCAGAACCAGAGGAGTACTTTTATGAGGAGAACTACTCCGAGGGAGAGATGGATATAACATCATATCTTCATATGATGAACGATGTAGAAGAGGGAATGGAGGTAACGTCGGTTGGTACGGTGGTACCTACACCAAAGTCATCACCACCAGATGCAATGAGATCATTGTATCTGGTAGAGCTTGACAAGAATGCACAGCTGAGTACAGTTGTGCAGAATCAGAATAAGGAGATTAGTGCTCTTTATATCGCGAAGGAGTCTGCAGAAGCAGATTTTGAGTCAGAGCATGATGAGAAGGTGCTCATGATAAATAAGGCTAGGGATTTTAATAAGGAGATCGATGAGCTTCGTAAAGAATTAGGGGAGAAGGACCAGAAGATAGCACGGATGTCTTACATCCATAAGAGTGCTCATAATGATTTCAAGCTAAAAGTCACTTGTTATCCCATGGAGTCAGGACAAACTTGACATACGATTAGTCGGGATACTATAGAGAAGATAGCGGATGAGAAACACGAAGATGTTGTTATGCATTATTAGAAGTCTAAAGTTATAAATATGTGTGTAGTGATGTAAAACCCTCTTTTGTATAAAAAGGGTAGTCTTTTTTGTAAATCCCAACTTTTGTGAAATTCAATTGCGGGATAGAAAATGTAATAGCTTTTGGCTATGAACGCAAATTGTAAATAGTTTCAAACTATGAAGAAGCATATGAATATAATGAAGTTTCCATTTAATATGCTTTGTTATGGTATGAGTTGGTATGTGGCGAATAATGACAAAGTAAGTAAATAGATAATGGAGAAATTTTATTTATTTAAATTAGAAAATGCTGCCACAGAAAAGACAAGGTAATCAGGAAGCGGAATCACATAATGATAATCAAAGGGGTCAAAACAATCCTATGCAAGAGTTCGTTAATTTATTAACGGATGCATTTAACCAAACCGGGGGTAGAGTACCCGCGGAACCTAGAGTAGCCAGAATGACTACATTTAAAGAGTTTAAAAGCGTAGGTCTGCCGGAGTTTAAAGGAACGACGGACCTAATAGATGCCCAGGCTGGGTAAAAGAAATAGAGAAGGCGTTTGTTATTACAAACATAGCTGAGGCACAAAGGAGTTCTTTTGCGACTTACATGATGAAGGGGGAAGCCAACTTTTGGTGGGAGGCTCACCAGGGTGGGGCTAGAACAGATAAGATAACGTGGGAACAATTCAAGAAGGTTTTCTTCAAGAATTATTTCCCTACAAGTATGCAAGAGAGGATGGAGATTAAGTTCTTAGAACTTAAACTAGGGGACATGACGGTTCCCCAGTACATGACCAAATTTAATGAATTGGAAAGGGTTGTTCCACACTAAGTGGACACTGAGGAGAGGAAGGCTCGTAGGTTTGAGCAGGGCTTGAAACGCTGGCTCTATAGTGGGATGTCGGTGTTCCAGAGGGTTTCCTATGGGGCCATTCTGGAGAAGGTAATTATAACACGGGATGGTAGTGAGGCGTTGACTCAATACCACAAAGAGGAAAAATGAGAGCAAGGGAGAGGGAGGAACCAAGGTAGAGAATGTTAGTGGCAGTATGCCAAAAAAAAGGAATTTTAACTCTAGGAATACTAGAGTGGGACAAGGGGATCCTAAGCGCATGATCGAAGTGTGTAAAACATGTGGAAAGACTCATCTAGGAGTGTAACGATCGAGAAATTCAGATCTTATTGTAAAGTGATTTTATTAAATTAAATAATAATAAAATCTTATTCTATGTGTTATCAAGATGGTTGTCGTTATATAACCTATTGATGTTAGAATGTCGTAGTATTTGAGCTACGTGGATGAATTAAAGTGTTTGAATTTTCAAGACGAAAATAAAAGTTTTCTTAGAAATTTTTTGAAAAAATACTATTCATCGAGATTTGCTCGGGATATAATTTTGAATTTCCGAGAAATAAGTAATGATGGAATAACAAGGTAAGATGGATTATGTAATAAAAATCTAATTATGGAAAATGCAATATTTCGCTTGTGGACTTAATTTATAAACGATAAGGAAGTCGAAATAGTAATGAATAAGTAATAATGGTATGATACTTCGGTATTGTACAAAGTAATGAAAAGAGTATAATACGAAGTATTATACGAGTTAGTATGAAGAATGAAATATCGTATATAAATTCTATATGAATTAGAATACGAAAATGATACATAAACAATATGTATATGTATTAAGTAATGTTAATGGATTTGGAAGATTAGTTAACAATTGGTACAAGTCCAAGTGAATAAAATGTTAAGGCCCAAATGATTAGTTAATAAATAGGTTAGTGTTTATTAATGTAAAGCCCAAGGATTTATTTAATCCAAGCCCAAGCTAGAATCCATGAGTTGTTTGACCCATGGGGCAAACCATATTTATATGGTTGAATGTGGTGACCAAGTTAATGTGGGGACCAAGACTTAGGAGTAATGGCCAAGCAAAAGATAAGAGTTGTGTTTAACAAGTAATGAATAGTAAGGAGGTGATTAAAGGAGGTGGGATGATTTAATGACTAAATTACCCTAGCCTTGTAAATTCTATAAATAGAGGAAGCTTGCAAGACATTTGTTAGTTGTTCAAGTAATCAAAACATTACAAAGTGCTTAAGTGTTAGAGAGAATAAGTTACAAATAAGTTACTTCCATAAGTAAGAAGAAGAAGAAGAAGCTACTTACCAAGACTTCAAAAGTAAGACTTCTTCTCCATTATTTTCTATCTTTACCATGATAGGTTAATAAGAAAAGTTTGGATTAAGGAACATGAATGTTAAAAAGTAAGAAGAATGAGTAAGCAATGAACTTAAGTCACATAAGTTGGTGATAAGTAATTTAAGTTAACATAAGTTATAAACTTATGCGAAAGTATTATGAACTTGTAATGAGTTTAGTAAGAGATGTGATATGGATGTAAAAGAACTTGTATGATTATATGTATCATGAATACATAAGTAAAAGTTATATGTTGAGAACATATGAGGTATGATGATTAAGAAACTTTAATTATCATAAGTCATGAACAATGAAATATTAAGTAGTTTATAATTTAACAAGTTATAAGCTCATGAAGAAATAAGTCTAAAATCCAACAATTAGAATAAGTTATTGTAATAAGTAGGTTGAGATGTTCACATGATGAATGGAATTCATTGGCAATGTGGAACAAATCATAAGAATGAAGATTTGCCGGAAATTGCACGATTGGACGATAATCATCGAATTCGTCAAATTCTCGGAATAGAAGTCAAATTTTTTGTTTGAACTCGGAACTATTGTTTTCCAATGGAGACAAGTCATATTTGGCATTTAAGAGTTGTGGACTCAAAAATGACCGGATTCCGACTTAGAACGAAGAAACGAGCGTTGAAGTTCTCGAACGTTTATCGTTTTCGTTAAAAATGAATCAATAGGTGAAATTTTAGCAAATAAAGTCAAATAGATAAAATTCTTGCATGAATGCGTAGATTACGTAATTTGTGAATCGTAGGCTTTTGAACGAGCCTATTCGAACTTATAACGAAGAAGTTATGCGTCCGGGAAATTCACAAAATTTAAAAACTGAAATTATTTTCTGGTGCACAGAGTTGGCACCGCGGCGCCAACCCTAGGCTAAATGAGTCGCACCGCAGCGCGTAACAGTAGCCGAGCACACTGCAAGAGTTAGCCGTAGCGCGAACCGTAGTACAATTTCTGGCGCCGCAGTGCCATGTACAGTAAGAAAATCTTCTGGAGTGTGGCGCCGCAGCGCGACCCATTAAGTAAGGACTCGCGCCGCAGCGCCAGTCTTAGAACAACGATAGTAATGAATGTTTCTAAGTACACAGAAAGGAATGCTAATTATTTTGAAAGTAAACACAACTTAAGGAATGTAATGTAACTTTGTTTAAACTTTGTTAAACCTTAAGGATGTTGTATAAAAGTTGAGATAACTTAGTAGAATATAAATGCAAGGATAATGATAAACAGGAACGAATAATAACTGAATCTAATACACAATTAGATTGAGAAGAAGGGTAAGATATAGTCATATACATACTTGATTATATGTGACCTAATGTAAGGCATTGTGCGATCATGTATTGTAGAGACTTGAAAGACTTAAACATAAAGTTAAATTACGGTAGCAGACGCTAAAGGCAAGTATTCTCACTCTTGTCTCAGTTCAATCTGAACAAGTTTTTGAGGTTCATGTATTCTTTCGCATGAATTAAGGTATGTTGAAGTTAAAGCCAATCCCTTGGCTAGACTTGGTAATTCATTCATCTATTATCAAATGTTGTTGTCTTTTGTCAACTACTCAATATGGTTTTCAAAAGAAGACTGAAATGTTAAACAAATATTTTGTAGGTAAAACGACAGGCACATGAGGTTGCCAAATGATTAAACGTACATACGTTTAATGGATGTAGTGTTGATCAACATAGAGTATAATAGGTTGATCACCTCGAAGTGCTCGTAAGTAATATCGGGCTTACGAAATTCGTTCCGGGTTGTCCTTTTTTTCCAAGAAAGAATGAACACTCAAGGTCTTTTAAAAGAAAGATGAAGTGCTATTTTGAATTATCAATAGTACTTCATAACTATTGTTTAGTTATTAAAGATATACGATTCATACGTGTCAAGCATGTTGTTATTGAATTGTTATACTTGCTGAGCCAGTTATGCTCACTCTTGCTTGAACCATATGAATGCAGCTAAGACTGAACGTCCTGAAGGATCAAAAAAGAATAAAGGAAAAGCTAAGGCAGATTGTTAAGCTGTCTTGTAATAGAATAGGTCTAATGTTGTAATGTAACTGATATTATGACAAAGAACCTTTGTAATTGTGACACCCCCAAATTCGGGTACTTCGATTCCACGGGATTTGGTGTTCACTGTACAAATATCATCTATCTATCTACCCATAATAAATGTAAACCATGCAATAGATAGAAATAAAAATCTTCCCCTTATAGGGTTACAACATTTGAATCATAAATATAATCCCAGGTTGAACAAACCTTAAACATCTGTGCGGAAATATAAACAATAAGTTTTAAACAACATCATTAACTCAAGTCTAACATAAATACAACATCAAATAAAATAACAAGTCTTCAACACTTGCTAACTTTTCCCTTGCCTTTACTAATGGAAGGTTCGTCGGTTCTTTCGTTCTTAACTGCAATGTTATTATAACGCAAGAGTGAGCATGATTGCCCACAAGTATAAAAATGAAATAACAATATAATAACATACAAGTGAATCAAAGACATATGAAATAAAAGCTCAACTTTTGAATCAAGAATAAATAACAAGAATCAAAAGATTTCTGAGGGTCATAAGACCTTGAACTATGTCCTAGGTTATTAAGGGTTATACTTGAAACCTTTAACAGTCATAAGACTATGAACCTTTCTTCTCGTACTTAAGGGGATCAGCCCTTAGTACCATACTGTGCACAATATCTTAACGCTAACGCATAAGTAAATCCTTTTGCAGGGTTGTTCATCTCAGTTTGACATTCGAGTCCGCACCGAAAGAAGTTTGGTTTGGATAATTCAATAAGGGTTCTGAAATATAGAACGTTCATCAACTAAGGACTAGTTGAATCAATAAAGTTCACTAGTCTAATAAGGTTCAACAATAATGATATTCAATTTGAATAATAATCTCAAGAAATATACAATAGGACAATTAATGTATAACTGAATCATGTTTTGAAAAAAAATAATATAACATTTGAACTTGAATAATAGTAATGATAATTTACTCGAGGTAAATATTAATCTTGAACAATAATGACAAGTAGGGTTAGAAAACTTGCCTCGTGCGTAGGCTAAACGATTACTACTTCCGTTCACCACAAATCCTACACACATACCATATGTATTCACGATATTCATTAGTTACATTTTCACTTAATATAAACTCCACTTTATTTAACAAATCATTACCCTTCTAATTTAATTACTTAATTAAATTAGAATATTTTCATTCTCTTACTATTATTACACTCGAATAAATTATTTCATAATAATTTCTATCAAATATTTATTTTATTCCATAAATATCTCAATTAAAATATTTACTTTATTTTATAAATATTTTATTAATAATTTTCATTGAATATTTATTTTATTCCATAAATATCTCAATTAAAATATTTACTTTATTTTATAAATATTTTAATAATAATTTTCATCGAATATTTATTTTATTCCATAGTATCTCAATTTAAATATTTAATTTATTTTATTAATATTTTAATAATAATTTTCATCGAATATTTATTTTATTCCATAAATATCTCAATTAAAATATTTAATTTATTTTATAAATATTTTAATAATAATTTTCATCAAATATTTATTTTTTTATTTTTTTATTTATTTTTATTTTATTTATTTTTTTGACCGCCGGAGCGGGGTAATTTAGTTTGGTAACACCCGCCGGGGGCGGGGTTACCCAGGCTCATTTTCTGCAGTTTCTACAGTTTTGCAGTTCGCGAACATAACAAGGCCAAATTAGGTCAAAAATCAATCACACGTAAAATTATACATGAATATGGCCATAACTTCCAATTAGTAATTTTATACGAATTTAGACTTACCCAATCATTGTAATACATATATAATCATTACTTAACCCATCTAGCATGATTTTTAACAAGTTACAACACATAATTTGCAAAATCAACACATTTACTTTCACTGTTCTTGATGTTCTTGAAGGTTTTGAAAATAAAACATGAAAATTGTCACTACGGATTCGTTATAACACCGAATCCGTTTATTTAAACTTTGGTCTCTTCGTATCAACATGCATAATAATATACGAGTGCAAAATTTAGGGATAACATACGATCAATACATGAAATATCACGTATAAGGCCATATGGCCAAAACCCAAACTCTGTAAATTTTTAAAATAGCAAGTCATCATTTACTGAAACTTATGATATTGAATCATATAAATTATATATATAACATGTTATGCTACTCGAATTATTACATATATACCTAACTTAATTTCCCAATTTACAGAAATTCCACAGAACTTGATTGAAAGTCATTTTCATAAAAAAAACTAAATGACGTAAAAGTAGGATTTGGGTTGGGGAGAATTACTCACAGATTAGTGTAGATAGGAGGGATTAAACTTTCTCAATCAATCAAACAACTCACAATTCTCTCAATTTCTTAATTCTCTCTCTTTCTTTGTGATAATTCTTTAGACTTAGCAATAATGGAATGAATGAAGAAGAAGACGTCGCATATAATAATTAAACTGACGTAGTTGTGGTCATTTAACCAATTCGTGGTTAACTGCCCTCAACCACTACTAAGGCCTTGTTTGGCTATTCAATATAATTCATTCTCATTTAATTTGATAAACTTCTTATACTATAGTTTAATTAATGTCATATTCCTTATAAAATAACTACAATATTTTATTTAATATATTTTAAATAAAATATAATAATTTTTCATAAATCCACATAGTCACATAAATAATTTTCTCATTAATAAATAATGTCAAATTATTAACTCTAATTAATAATTAAATTAATTAAATAACATCATGCTTAATTAAATATTTCTTTTAATACAATAAGCTCACATAATTACATATTTAAATAATAATTATTCTCTACATTAATTTTATAAATGTAACACATATAATTAAATTAATCTACCAAAATTGCATCAATTAATTATTTAATCTAATAATTAAATCATCAAAAAATATTTATTTAATTCAATAAATATTAAAAATTAATTTACAAAATCTCGTTCGTCACATCTTTCCCTCCTTAAAAGGATTATGTCCCCAGAATCACGACTCAAAAATTTCGACCCTTTACATTCTCCCCCCTTTACAAAGATTCTGTCCTCAGAATCGCTTACACATAATTAAGTAAATAATTGAGGGTAATTCTTCATCATATTCTCTTCGAGTTCCCACGTAGCTTCTTCAGCGTTGTGGTTCCTCCAAATTACCTTAATAGAAGGTATAACTTTATTTCTGAGAACTTGTTCTTTTCGGTCGACAATTTGGACAGGAATTTCTTCGTAAGATAAGTCTTTCTCAAAATGCAGGGGTTCGTATTCAATTACATGCTTGTAATCGGCCTTGTAGGGTCGTAACACAGACACATGGAAGACGTTGTGGACATTCTCGAGTGATGGAAGTAAGGCTACCTCATATGCGACTTCACCGACTCTTCTCAGTACTTCAAAGGGTCCAATGAATCTTGGGCTCAATTTCTCTTTCTTTCTGAATCTGATATTTCCTTTCCAGGGAGAGACCTTCAAGAAAACATAACTACCTAATTCAAACTCGATATTTTTATGGTCAGCGTATTTCTTGTGTAGATCTTGAGCCACTATCAGTCGTGCTTGGATCACTTTGACTATTTCTGCTGTATGCTGTACCAATTCTGGCCCTAGCAATTGTCTCTCACCAACTTCATCCCAGTAAAGCGGAGTTCTGCACTTTCTGCCGTATAACGCTTCGTAAGGCGGCATGCCAATACTAGCATGGTAACTGTTGTTGTAGCCGAACTCTACTAACGGTAGGTGATCATCCCAATTTCCTTTGAAGTCCATCACACAGGCTCTTAGCATATCTTCTAATGTTTGAAATGTTCTCTCGCTCTGTCCGTCTGTTTGAGGATGGTATGCTGTACTCATTCGCAATTGCGTACCCATGCATTCCTAAAGACGTTTCTAGAAATTTGATGTAAAACGCGGATCTCTATCGAAACAATTGACACCGGCACTCCGTGCCTCGAAACAATCTCTTTTACGTATAACCTCTTCAATTAATCTAAATTGAATCTGATTTTGATTGAAAGGAAGTGTGCAGATTTCGTCAGTCGGTCAACGATAACCCATACTGCGTCGTAGCATTTCTGAGTCGTCGGAAGGCCAACCACGAAATCCATTGTAATATGTTCCCATTTCCATTCTAGGATTTCCAACTGTTGAAGCAATCCACTTAGTCTCAGATGTTTTGCTTTTACTTTCTGACAGGTCAGACACTTGGCAACACATTCAGCTACATCGTGTTTCAAATTCGGCCACCAGAAATGTTGTCGAACATCTTGATACATCTTTGTACTACCAGGGTGAATCGAATATCTTGAACTATGAGCCTCGTTCAGAATTTCTTCCTTAATTTTTTTGTACTTGCGGAACCCAGATTCTACTTTCAAATCTTAATATTCCTTCCTTATCCATCTTAAATCTTGGTTCAGTTCCTTCAGATATCTTCTTTGTCACCTTTCTACATTCATCATCTTGAAGCTGAGCCTCCTTTACACTATCCAGTAGAGTTGTACTAGTTTGCATCTGAAATAGCTTCTCATCAATATCCATTGGATACTTCACTTCCAATTTCAGTTTCTCCATTTCCACAATTAGCTCCTCCTGAGTAGTTAATATCATTAATTTCTCACGACCCTTTCTACTTAAGGCGTCGGCAACTACATTCGCCTTACCCGGATGGTATAAAATCTCATAATCGTAATTCTTGATTAATTCCAACCATCTTCTTTGACGCATATGTAAGTCCTTCTGTGTGAAAATATATTTCAGACTCTTGTGGTCTGTATATATTTCACACTTCTCCCCATAAAGATAGTGCCTCCAAATTTTTAAAGCAAAAACAACTGCAGCTAACTTTAAATCATAGGTCGGGTATCCCTTCTCATAATCGTTCAACTGTCGTGATGCATACGCGATGACTTTACCGTTTTGCGTTAGCACACAGCCAAGTCCTTTATGCGATGCATCACTAAAAACAACAAAATTTCATGTATCATCTGGAAGAGATAACATAGGCGCCGTACTCAACCTCTTCTTCAATTCTTGAAAACTTTCCTCATACTTCTCTGTCCACACAAATTTCACAGCTTTACGAGTTAAATTCATGAGCAGAGTTGTGATCTTGGAAAAGTCTTGAATGAATCTTTTATAATATCCTGCCAATCCAAGAAAACTTCTTTCTTCTGACGGCGTTCTCGGTTGATCCCAGTTAATCACGGCTTCTACTTTAGATGGATCTACCAAAATTCTATTTTTATCGATCACGTGCCTAAGAAATTGCACTCGTTCAATCCAAAATTCACATTTCGAAAACTTGGCATACAACTTTTCCCTTCTCAATACTTCCAATGTTAATCTCAAATGCTCTTCGTGTTCTTCTTTGGTTTTCGAATATACCAAAATATCGCCTATAAATACCACTACGAACTTGTCCAAAAACGGCTTGAACACACCATTCATTAGTCCCATAAATGCTGCAGGAGAATTCGTAAGACCAAACGACATTACTAAAAATTCGTAGTGACCATATCGTGTTCTGAACGCTGTCTTCGGTACATCCTCTGGCCTCACCTTAAGTTGATGATAACCGCTTCTCAAGTCTATCTTGGAAAAGTATCTTGCTCCCTTCAATTGATCAAACAGGTCGTCGATCCTCGGTAATGGATATCTGTTCTTAATCGTGACTTTATTCAGTTCTCTGTAGTCAATGCAGAGCCGCATCGATCCATCCTTCTTTTTCACAAACAACAACGGCGCTCCCCACGGCGATACGCTCGGTTGGATGTACTTCTTGTCCAGTAATTCTTGTAATTGTACCATTAATTCTTTCATTTCTACTGGTGCCATTCGGTATGGTGCCTTCGATATTGGAGCAGTTCCAAGCGCCAAATCGATCACGAAATCTACCTCTCTATCTAGTGGAAGTCCTGGCAATTCGTCTAGAAATACGTCGACGAAGTCCCTCACAATCGGTATTTCTTCTACCTTCGAATTCTCTTTTCGACTGTCGACTATGTAAGCTAAGTATCCTACACAACCTTGTCTTAATAACTTCTTGGCCTGGATCATCGTCAGACAACTCGCTTGTCTAGGCGACTTGCTACCATAAAACACAAACTTTGACGGAGTCATAAGGTTAATACGCTTCTTTTGACAATCAATTACAGCCCCGTAATTGAATAACCAGTCAATTCCCAAGATAACATCAAATTCCCCAAGTCGAATAGGGATAAGATCTACGTTCATGATATTACCCTTAATATCCACTCTACAGTTCTTATGCACGTACTTAACAGGGATTATCTCTCTATTCGCAATTTCTATGTTTATGGGATGTTCCAACTCATCCTTAAGCAAATCTAAACTATTAGCAAAGTCATCGGATATAAAAGAACAAGTAGCACCCGAATCAAATAAAATATAGGCATTAATTTCATTGATTGGAATGATACCTGACACCACATCACGAGACTGAACTGCATCCTGCACTGTCATGTTAAAAGTCCTGGCGGTCGGTCGATTTGTTGCGGTTGGTCCGATGATAGTTAAGGCATTTCCACTGTTGTTTCCCCGATTTCCTCCTGATCCTGACCCTCCTGATCCCTTCTTAGGACAATCTCTTGCCAGATGGTCCTTAGAACCACAAATGAAACAAGCACCCTTCTTTGGGTTTGGACAGTTTGGTGCTATGTGGCCTTCCTGACCACAATTGTAGCACACTCGCTTCCCTTTCATGTAAACTCCCAAATGAGCTTTTCCGCAGTTTGAGCACGCTTCGATCTTCTTCTTCTGCCCTCCTTGTTGACTTCCAGCTGACGAGTTATCCGTCCACTTCCTCTTCTGATTATGACTACCCCCAGAGCTACTCCCACCAGTCTTGTTATTACCTTCATTCTCACTCTTCTTCTTCTTCTGCTCTTGATTATACTTGGTCACCGCATCGCTTCCACCTTCAGCGAGGATGGCCTTTTCTAGTACTCCAGCAAATGTGTTTATCTGAAACATTGATACTTTACTGTATACCCATGGCTTTAGTCCTTGTTCGAATCTTCTGGCTTTTTTCTTGTCCGTGTGTACTTGATACGGGGCGAACCTCGCTAGCTCGTTGAATCTAGCCGCATAATTCAGTACGCTCATATTTCCCTGCTTCAATTCCAGAAATTAAACCTCCATCTGGTTCTGCGAACTAGTTGGGAAATACATTTCAAAAAACATCTCTTTAAATCTCTCCCACGTAATTACACATTCACATCCTCGCACTTTGTTTGCTTGCCGCCAGTAGCTAGCCTCAGACTTCAGCATAAACGTTGCAAAAGCGGTCTTTTGGTCTTCTCTAACCCTAGCAACGTTAAAAACCTTCTCCATTTCCACAACCCATGTTTGAGCCTCGATTGGGTTCATGAAACCTTTGAACTCTGGCGGTCCCACCGTCTTGAAATCTTTAAACGTTGTGTTTGGTGGAGCTTGAGGTTGATTGTTCATGGCTCCAGTCAGTAAGTTCACCAACTGCTGCACGGGATTAGCGTTGGCATAATTGTTATTATTGGTTGACTCTTCCTGAGCCGGTTGACGTTGTTGTCTTCTCCTTGGCGACATTTTTCTGTTAAATAAACGCTTTATTAGAACTTTATTTATTTCTCTAAATAGTTAAGGTATTACTCAACAATTTAACATATCACTTAACACATCATCTCAAACAACTTGATATATTTACATTCAAATCAAAGTTTTAACACTAAACGATAGCATAACTGCTATTTACATCAACTATCCTGGAATAAAGAATCCACAGGATTTAAAACATTCAAATATTCTTTCGTTCATAAACACGTCAGAATTTACATATAAAAACTAATTAAGTCTTTCACATAATTAAACAAATTCTATCACTGTTTGTCAAGGTGCTGAATAGCCTTGCCACGCTCCTCATCCATGATACGAGACATCGTCCTGCGATCAAGCATATACGATGGAAGTCCTTCAAACTGGATGGGGTACCTCAAAACTCGATCTTGGGCCTCATCCATTGCATAATTAAGTGTAGAGTATGTCTCTTTAAGCTTTGCCTTCTTTGCACGACTATCATCTTCTGCACGATCAGCTCGACGTGATTCTCTTACCCATCCCTCTTCTGCTATGTTCAGCCTTTCGGAGGTTTCCTTCAGTTCCTTCTTCAGCTTCTCTATCTCCTCGGTTTTATCTTCGGTTTGACCCTTCTCATAGACCAAATCCCATTCTACATTTACCAGTCGAGAGTGAAGAGTCGAAATCTCCCTCTCCTCCTGCTCTAGAGTAATATGCTGAATAACCGCTCGCTCAGTCAAATCCTGGACCTCGTCTCGTAACTCCACGTTACGGTCGTATAACGTGTCATACATCTCAACATCAACGGTGTACCGTGGTAACTCCTCTTCTTCCTCTTCCTCTTCCTCAACAAATTCCTCTTCCTCAACAAATTCCTCCTCAGGATCAGTCTCGGGCTCATGCTCCTGACCAACAACAGTGATTAATGGAGATGACTCCCTCTGTACTAGCTGTTCCCTAACAACATGAATGTCTCGGGGCTCCTCCTCTGTCGGTACTATAGGTACACGGGGTTCTTCCTCCCCAGCTTGACTAGCTTCTCCAACATTCGACATCCTGACAACAAAATTTTAAGTTTTAGTTACTAAGTCGTATCATCTAACGCATACTTTAACACATAAACACATAAGGTCTTTTATTATCTTCAATGAATTTCAAAAATTCATTTCCTAGAACTCGATAAGAGTTTTCCATCACTATGTTCTTCCTATAAGGCTACTACCTAAGGTTGTTCCCCCACCTAAGGTTCATAACCTACAGCTTTGATACCAACTTGTGACACCCCTAAATTCGGGTACTTCGATTCCACGGGATTTGGTGTTCACTGTACAAATATCATCTATCCATCTACCCATAATAAATGCAAACCATGTAATAGATAGAAATAAAAATCTTCCCCTTATAGGGTTACAACAGCTGAATCATAAACATAATCCCAAGTTGAACTAACCTTAAACATCTGTGCGGAAATATAAACAATAAGTCTTAAACAACATCATTAACTCAAGTCTAACATAAATACATCATCAAATAAAATAACAAGTCTTCAACACTTGCTAACTTTGCCCTTGCCCTTACTAGTGGAAGGTTCGTCGGTTCTTTCGTTCTTAACTGCAATGTTATTATAACGCAAGAGTGAGCATGATTGCCCACAAGTATAAAAATGAAATAACAATATAATAACATGCAAGTGAATCAAAGACATCTGAAATAAAAGCTCAACTTTTGAATCAAGAATGAATAACAAGAATCAAAAGATTTTTGAGGGTCATAAGACCTTGAACTATGTCCTAGGTTATCAAGGGTTATACTTGAAACCTTTAACAGTCATAAGACTATGGACCTTTCTTCTCGTACTTAAGGGGATCAGCCCTTAGTACCATACTGTGCACAATATCTTAACGCTAACGCATAAGTAAATCCTTTTGCAGGGTTGTTCATCTCAGTTTGACATTCGAGTCCGCACCGAAAGAAGTTTGGTTTGGATAATTCAATAAGGGTTCTGAAATTTAGAACGTTCATCAACTAAGGACTAGTTGAATCAATAAAGTTCACTAGTCTAATAAGGTTCAACAATAATGATATTCAATTTGAATAATAATCTCAAGAAATATACAATAGGACAATTAATGTATAACTGAATCATGCTTTGAAAAAAAATAATATAACATTTGAACTTGAATAATAGTAATGATAATTTACTCGAGGTAAATATTAATCTTGAACAATAATGACAAGTAGGGTTAGAAAACTTGCCTCGTGCGTAGGCTAAACGATTACTACTTCCGTTCACCACAAATCCTACACACATACCATATGTATTCACGACATTCATTAGTTACATTTTCACTTAATATAAACTTCACTTTATTTAACAAATCATTACCCTTCTAATTTAATTACTTAATTAAATTAGAATATTTTCATTCTCTTACTATTATTACACTCGAATAAATTATTTCATAATAATTTCTATCGAATATTTATTTTATTCCATAAATATCTCAATTAAAATATTTACTTTATTTTATAAATATTTTAATAATAATTTTCATCGAATATTTATTTTATTCCATAAATATCTCAATTAAAATATTTACTTTATTTTATAAATATTTTAATAATAATTTTCATCGAATATTTATTTTATTTCATAAATATCTCAATTAAAATATTTAATTTATTTTATAAATATTTTAATATTAATTTTTATTGAATATTTATTTTATTCCATAATATCTCAATTAAAATATTTAATTTATTTTATTAATATTTTAATAATAATTTTTATCGAATATTTATTTTATTCCATAAATATCTCAATTAAAATATTTAATTTATTTTATAAATATTTTAATAATAATTTTCATCAAATATTTATTTTTTTATTTTTTTATTTATTTTTATTTTATTTATTTTTTTGACTGCCGGAGCGGGGTAATTTAGTTTGGTAACACCCTCCAGGGGCGGGGTTACCTAGGCTCATTTTCTACAGTTTTTGCAGTTCTGCAGTTCGCGAACATAACAAGGCCAAATTAGGTCAAAAACCAATCACACGTAAAATTATACATGAATATGATCATAACTTCCAATTAGTAATTTTATACGAATTTAGACTTACCCAATCATTGTAATACATATATAATCATTACTTAACCCATCTAGCATGATTTTTAACAAGTTACAACACATAATTTGCAAAATTAACACATTTACTTTCACTGTTCTTGATGTTCTTGAAGGTTTTGAAAATAAAACATGAAAATTGTCACTACGGATTTGTTATAACACCGAATCCGTTTATTTAAACTTTGGTCTCTTCGTATCAACATGCATAATAATATATGAGTGCAAAATTTAGGGATAACATACGATCAATACATGAAATATCACGTATAAGGCCATATGGCCAAAACCCAAACTCTGTAAATTTTTGAAATAGCAAGTCATCATTTACTGAAACTTATGATATGGAATCATATAAAATATATATAAAATATGTTATGCTACTCGAATTATTACATATATTCCTAACTCAATTTCCCAATTTACAGAAAATCCACAGAACTTGATTGAAAGCCATTTTCATAAAAAACTAAATGACGTAAAAGTATAATTTGGGTTGGAGAGAATTACTCGCGGATTAGTGTAGATAGGAGGGATTAAACTTTCTCAATCAATCAAGCAACTCACAATTCTCTCAATTTCTTAATTCTCTCTCTCTTTCTCTGTGATAATTCTCTAGACTTAGCAATAATGGAATGAATGAAGAAGAAGGTGTCGCATATAATAATTAAACTGACGTAGTTGTGGTCAGTTAAACAATTCGTGGTTAACTGCCCTCAACCACTACTAAGGCCTTGTTTGGTTATTCAATATAATTCATTCTCATTTAATTTGATAAACTTCTTATACTATAGTTTAATTAATGTCATATTCCTTATAAAATAACTCCAATATTTTGTTTAATATATTTTAAATAAAATATAATAATTTCTCATAAATCCACATAGTCACATAAATAATTTTCTCATTAATAAATAATGTCAAATTATTAACTCTCTAATTAATAATTAAATTAATTAAATAACATCACGCTTAATTAAATATTTCTTTTCATACAATAAGCTCACATAATTACATATTTGAATAATAATTATTCTCTACATTAATTTAATAAATGTAACACATATAATTAAATTAATCTACCAAAATTGCATCAATTAATTATTTATTCTAATAATTAAATCATCGAAAAATATTTATTTAATTCAATAAATATTAAAAATTAATTTACAAAATCTCGTTCGTCACAGTAATGGGTATAGAACCTGGGAAATGTAAATATTACTTTAAATATATAGAAGTTATGCTCGTTCTTTGAGACTTTCAATTGAATGAATGTATGAATGATTGTACAGTATAGCACCATCTGTCGGGTTGGAAGATACCCGAATTTGGGGGCGCTATAAGGAGTCTGTCTGAAAGGGATTATAAGTACCTTTAAAACATTAAGGTAGAGGAGGAGGAAATAACTTTCGTTAATTATATTCGTGGAAATGGTTTCATGGATAATAGAAGTAGGCAAGTTTCGATAGATAATTACCGATAAAGTTGAGAGAATTTGAATAAATTCTCGGTAGGAATGAGTTAAGTAACCATAGAACTTTAATAAATTGTTAGAATAAATGTATGAATCTCCGGTTTTCTAAGAAAACCCAAGGTAGTAATTTACAGTAATAAAGCACCGAGACGCTATTGTCGTCTAACCTTGATGTAAGTTAGTAGGATGTTAAGGAAGAGGATGAGTCGTTACGGTTGCGTATCGACTATGATAATAGGAGTAAGTTAGCAGTTACGGATAAATACCCATGGCCTAGGATCGATGATCTATTTTGATCAGTTGAAGGGGCAAAGAATTTTTCTAAAATAGATATGCGTAGGGGGTATAGTCAGTTGAAAGTGAGGAAGAAGGAGGAGGTACCTAAGATGACGTTCAGAACTCGTTATTGTTATGGCAATTTTCTGGTTATGTCATTTGGGTTGACTACTGTGAGGAAGTTAGACTTTCCGTAAGGGGCGCCGAACAAGTCGGTGGCAAATTGATGGGTTCTCTTGTGAGGTGCTATGGTTGAAGGTACCATTAGCGTCACAGGATTTTAGAGGAAGGTTAAGTGACGCACCTGTATTATCTCTATTAGATTATATAAGGAATTTTGTAGTGTATCTCGATGTTTTGCATAGATGACATGATTACGTGCTCTTATAGCATGGCAATGTCATTGTGTATGTATCACGCTAGTTAAAGGATTATAAGAAGGTCTATCCTACTTATGATCCAGAATTGGCAGCTGAAGTTTTAAATAAAAAAAATCTGAAGATAGTATTTATACGGGGAGAAAGGTGAGATATACACGGATTCTAAGAGTCTGAAATATATCTCCACACAGAAGAAGTTGAATATGCGGTAGAAAAAGGACTGCGATATCTTATATCATTCAGGGAAGGTAAATGTAGAAGCTGACACATTAGGTAGGAAGAATAAGGAAAACTATCAATGTTAACGACTTAGAATGAGCTAATAACGGAGATGGCGAGAACGGAGTTAGAAGTTAGATTACGGAATGAAGGGGTAGAAATGTTATTCACAAGGTAGGCTCAATCCATGATAATGGAACGAGTTAATTAAGTACAATTAGGTAATGAGGAGTGCAAACGAATGAAGAAGAGGATGTAGGATAAATAGAAGATCAAGTATAATCTTGTTTTGAAGGAGGAATATGAGTTTCATATAATTCCAAGTTTAAAGAAGGGCTAATAAAAGGGAAATAGTGTAATATGTTAGTAAGTGTTTAACTTCCAACTCAAATTATTGATAGGAAGTAATAAGTCATGTTAGATAAGATAATACCTTCGGTGAAGGTGAATGTAAGAACCACAATGTCGAAGAAGCATTGTGGGAACTCAAGATTTAAAATGAAGAAATTTTTTTCTCATTTGTTTAAATAATTATTAACGAGATTTTGGGGACAGAATCCTTATAAGGAGGGAAGATTGTAACGCCCGAGAAAATTAAATTTTTAGAAGAATTAAAATTTTATTTAATTATAAGAATTAAATGAATTTAATTGATTATTTATGGGAGCAAGCTAATTGAAGGTCGTTCTATGACCTAAACATATCAGAACGTCGTAGGATTTTGGTTACGTGGTAGAATTAAAGTATTTGAATTTTCAAGACGAAAATAAAAGCTTTTCGAGAAATTTTCTGAAAAATACTATTCACGCATTTCTGCTCGGGAATTATTTTTGAACTTCCGAAAAATACGTAATGATAGAATATCGAGGTGAGATGGAATATCCAATAATATTTCAGTTATGAAAAACACATTTTTTCTCCTACGGACTTAAAACCTAACGTTTAGGGAAAGTGACTTTCGAGAAGGAATTTAAAGCGCGTGTAGTGAATTAAGTAATGATCGTATAATATGGTGGTATTGTACGAAGTAATGAATACGCGTATGTATGAATGATAGCATATCATATATGATGAATAAGTATACGATGTGGAATACGAGATTAATACGTAAATTATACGTTATAAAACTTTAAGCCAAATATAATGGATTTGTGGGTATTGTTAAAGATTATGTTAGCCCAAGTATGGAAATGGTTAAGTCCAATGTGAATTAAATGTAAAGCCCAATGTATAAGTTAAGATAATTAAGCTAAAGCCCAAAGTAAGAACCAAGGGGGTTATGGGTTGGTTTAAACCCATGGTTTAAACCATAGGTGATCCAAAGTGATAAACAAGTAACTTAATGGCTAAGATATGTAATGACCAAGTAATTAAAGTGGGGAGCAAGATAACTTAATGGTTAAGTAAATGTGGTGAGCAAGCAAATGATAAAATTTGTACTAAACAAGTTAACTTAATGCCTAAGTGTTGTGGAGGCCAAGTTTACTTAGTGCTTAAGCTAGGAATAGTAAGGAGGTGGATGGATTAATAACCAAACTATCCTAACTTAGGATTTCCTATAAATAGCAAGCTTTGTATTTCATTTGTTGGTTGTTATATTTTCATCCAACTTTTAAAGTTGAGAGCTTATTTGCTTGAGAGAATAAGCACATATAAAGTTAGACTTCCTTTGTTAGATTTTCAATCAACAACTTATAGCTTATTGGTTTGAGAGAAAAAGCAAGAAAAGCTAGAAGATTAGCCTTGTTAATTCAAGAAGCAAGAAGGAGATTAAATATTTACCAAGTGTTATTCAAGAGTAAGTATTCTTAAACCATGTTTCTCTTTCTCTTCCATTGTTAGAGAATGGGGTATTGGTAGAACTAGCATGATAAGGAATGATAAATTAAAGGGCTTAAGTCTTAATAAGTCGTATAAGTCATGAATAAGCTATTTGTATTCATATAAGTTAAGAACTTGTGAAGATCAATAATGAACGTATAATAACTTGTAAGAACTTATAACATGTTTACATTAATGAAGTTAGTATGATAATAAGAAGCAAGAATAATGGTTAGAAGTCATTAACCATAATAAGTTATATGAAAAGAAGACATCAGTCATGAGTAATGAAAATATAAGTAATTTATATTTTTATAAGGTATAAACTCACAACGAACTAGTAATAACTTATCATGCTTATAAGTTAATGAAGCATGTATGTCAAGATGTTAGTATAATGGATTTAATCCAATTGAAATGGTTTAAAAATCTCAAGTAACGAAGTGTTGCCGGAATTTACACGATTGGACGATAATCGTCGAATTCGGGAAATTCTCGGAATGGAAGTTAAATTTTGATATTGAGCTTGGAAATGTTAGTTTTCAATGGAGACAAGTCTTATTTGGCATTATAGAGTTGCGGACTCGAGAATGACCGAATTCCGACTTAGAACGAAGAAACGAGCGTTGAACGTTCATGAACGTTTATCGTTTTCGTAAAAAATTGACTAATAGGTGGAATTTTAGCAAACGAAGTCAAATAGATAAAATTCTTATATGAACACATAGAATACGTAATTTGTGAACCGTAAGCTCTTGAACGAGCCAATTCGGACTTATAACGAAGAAGTTAGGAGCTCGGGAATCTCACTTAAAAGAAAATCTGTTAAAATTGTCTGATACACAGAGTCGGCGCCGCGGCGCGACTCAAGGCAGGAATGGCCGGCGCCGCAGCCCTAGACCGGACCTTAGCCCCTGTTAACTGGCGCCGTAGTGCGGCCAATTACACTAAGCATGGTGCCGCAGTGCCGTGACCAAAATTTAGGAACCAAAAGCTCGCGCCGCAGCGCGAGCCCAAGAGGAGAAGCCGGCGCAGCAGCGCCAACACTAGGTCATGCGCAGTAATAAAAGATTACAAGTAAGGAAATAAAGATAAGTGATTAGTAATGGACTAATACATTAGTAAACTTAATGTAGCATCATTGTAAACCTTAAGTAATACACTAAAGGTTAAAGATAAGTTGGATTTGAACATAAATGGTATGCAATGAATGTACTTAACCAATGCCGATTAAGTGTCAAGTTAATAACGTAAGGATGTTAGTAAGCCGTGAGGAAAGATAATTAACTCGAACTGAGTTGTATTAATGAAATAATTTCAGTGAAGTTATAAAAGAGAACGAAGTTGGTAAGAACGATGTAAAAGAATGACGGCAAGCCGGAACCAATAAATAACAAATCTAATACGGGATTAGATTGAGAAGAAGGGTAAGATTCTTTAGGAACTATGTATATTCATTCATGACCTAATGTGGTATGTTATGTGATTATGTATTGTAGAGACCGTAAAGACTCAAAGAAAACGTAATTTTACTGTAGCAGACACTGAAGGCAAATTTTTCTAAACGCTTGTCTAACCTTCGTGTTAGCCAAGTTTTCAAATGATTCAAGTTATGAGATGCATGTATGGTTTTAAAGAAAGAGTCGATGCAAGTTTTAACTTGGCTAGACTAATCTTGATATAGTGATTGATTTATTTACAAGTCTTTCAATATAGAATTTCTAACGCTATCCTACGCCAACTGTTGGGTACGGATTCAAGGTAAGCCTGAATATGAATAAATAAATGTATTTTCATCGAATATTCGATGGGCACACGAGGTTGCCAAAACTTAAATGTATACACGTTTAATGAATGTAGTGTTGATCAACATAGAGTACTATAGGCTTATCACCAAGAATAGCTCGTAAGTTATGCCGGACTTACGAACTTAGTGTCGGGTTGTCCTTTTCAAAGAAATTATGAAACGCTTAAGGTCTTGGACCAGAATTGATGTTTTACTAAATATTGTTATTGGAAAATGTTTTGAAGGAAAAGGAATGCTATTTTAAGTTATTGATAGTACTTCGTAACTAATATCCAGTTACTGAAGATATACGATTCCCATGTTTCAAGCATTCTTTTAAAATGAAATTGTTGTACTTGCTGAGCTTGCTATGCTCACTCTTGCTTGAACCATATGAATGCAGCTTAGACCGAATGGACCGCAGGATTCGTCAAGGATAAAGTGAAGGCTAAAGCGAACTTGTAGATTACCTATGTAATAGTATAGGTTAATAATGATAATATTTGATATTATGACAAGAACAAATGTAACGGTTATAAAGAATTTGAGAAATGGTAGAACTATTTTGGAATATATATATATATATATATATATATATATATATATATATATATATATATATATAAAAGACATATTCATTCTTTTGAGGCATTTCGATTGAACGTTTGTGTGAATTGTAGCACCGTGGAGTACCATATGTCAGGTTGGAAGAGACCCGAATTTGGGGGCGTCACAGTGTTACGGAATAAACCATAACTGAATCAACATTGTAAATTAAGGTCATACATTAGGAATATTCTAATAGCACAAATATTGAATACTATCACGTACCTTTCTTTGAACAACATTAAGCTAAGGTTAAATTCTTAGAATTGAATGTTAAGCATGCATAATAAGTACTAAATTGAACGATAAAACTTGTTCAACATAACTATATGAGAATATATAAACTTGCATGCTAAATAACAAGTTAAAGACAAGAATAACTTGCTCAACGTAAGAATAATGTGAATATTCAACAATAATATTGGATGTGGAATCATCAACAATAACTATCCACTCACGTGCTTGAAAAATAACAACTCAAGATTGAGTTAGAGAACTTGCATAATGTAATCGAACTAGAAACAATAGCTTGCTCAACGAAACTAGTTAAAAACAAGAATAATTTGCTCAATATAATCAAGATAGGGTATGTAAACTTGCCTTGCTTGTAGGCTAAACCGAAATAATCCGAATCACAATTATCCTATATACATGTCATCATGACATAATCCGTCATTACCAACACTCTATATCCCTATAACACGTATGGTTTGATTCTTTAATCAGATAATCAAGTTACACCAATTGAAATAATAACAACGCTAGTTAGGTATTAGTAACATGCTCGTTCTTAGCACTATAGTACCATAATAATAATATTACATTTTTAATAATCATCATATTGCATTACATCAACAATTACAGACTTTTGTGCAAGACAAAAGTCATTTCTGGACTTTCTGCAAACCGACGCCACGGCGCCACAGTTTGAACTGTGGGCCGCGCTGCGGCACGGTGATGGAGCTGCGGCGCGAAGGCCAGGCTGTTGACTGGCGTTGCGACGCGAAAGTCGAGCTTCAGCTCTGACTTTGGCGATGAGGCGCGAACTTCGGGACTGGGGCTCTAATTTTGGCGCTAAGGCGCCGAAACTTACAGAACCCAAAACGAAGAACAGAACAACTAAATTCTGGACTGATTAACACTGCTAACATCTACAATAAGATCATAACTTACATAGATTACTCATAAACATTACTAAGCATATTTATATATACCGATTTCAAAACAACGAAACCTTAATTTCAGAAAATTAACTCGAATACCCTAGTTTAACCCAAAAACTCTATTACTGATATTTGTTTACGCAGTGAACATTGCAATACCAATTTGATTCCTTTGAACCACATTCTGTTTAAATCCATTCCCAATTAACATATAAAGTGAAATTTCTGAATTAGCATACACTAATTTTGTTATCTTACAAAATTAACAATCACAGTTCATGCATATATTTTTTTTACTGTAAACGTAATTTAACATACAGTCATATATATATATATATATATATATATATATATATATATATATATATATATATATATATATATACATATATATGCTAGTTATAACAATTACAATTATAAATACACGTAATATCATAACCCATTATAAAAACATGGTTTACCCACAATTTTTGTAAAACTCTTTACACAGTGAGTGAATTTAAAGAACATAGAGAACGTGAAACATATATAAGTATATAGTATTAAGATTTATAGGAAAATACCTTCTGTTGCTTTGTAATCCTGGCTAACACCACTGAATCTTTGGGAAGTGCTCAAGGAAACCTTCGTACATGGGAGGCCATGCTTCCAAGTTATGATAGATATCATATGTCCACAGAATTATCCTTGGTTGACCTAAAAGACCCCAAAGAAAAATAAGAAAATTACTATCATATTCTTTCCAATGGTGAGTCTTCTCTTGACATATCATTATCTCCACTGTCTCTAATTGTGAATTATACTTTAAACAAACACCAAGATTATATAGGTAGTGCTCGTAAATATACTCAGCAAGTGGATGTGCACAACCCTGTCTTATAATGACACGAGGTTGTATGACATTAGACATCTTGTATGATAGTAGCAAAACACCCTTCCAACGTTGGGTTCGTCTCACCCTATTGGATTCATCAAATATAACTACTAAATAATGACCACCGTTCTATTCCCCTGTTACCCCCGCTCGACCCAGCTACACTCGTATCACCTGAAAGGAATTGTGAAGCAAAAGGGTGAGCACAACTAGCCCAGTAAAGAATATCATGACTAAAGATAAATAAATTATCAATAGCCTTCAATAGTAATAAATCAGAGATTTAGAACATATGGTAGATGATAAAAATTTTCAACCATAGTTGCAGCAGAACGAGCAATCTATTAGAAGAGTCAAATAAACCCTAATGTCTATTATCTTCTCTATGTTAAAAATCCACCAACAATATTTTATCCCTGTAAAATCAATCAAAAATTCCTGTCCACAATCACATGTATAACTCATAATTGTAATTGTTGTTCTAAATTTCTTTTCTCATCCAGCACAAAGATAATTTTTATCACCTGAAACATCAAAGATCATGGTTATACCAAATCACAGTTCATGTTCATAATTATATTAATAAATTCATCTTTGCACTACGGGCCAAAGATATTCATCAACAGACCATCTTTGCACTACATGCCAAAGATATTCAACAACAGGTCATCTTTACTCTACATGCCAAAGATATTCAATAACAGGTCATCTTTGCACTACGGGCCAAAGATATTCATCAATAATTCATCTTTGCACTACGGGCCAAGGATATTCCTCAACAGTTCATAGTTACACTATAAGCCAAATATATTCATATCTAAAAGAAATATATAATCATTTCAGAATTTATATAAACAATAATTATAACCATGTTAATCAATTCATCTTTACACTTAAGCTAAAGATATTCAATTATAAATTCAATGGTCATGATCATACCAGTTAACAATTCATCTTTGCACTACAGGCCAAAGAGAACCCTAGTCATGATCATACCAATAATCTACACATCTTTACACTCAAGCGAAAGAGAACTTCAACATCAAGATTATAAAAAATATTATATATGATAATAAAAACAATATGATCAACAACTTTATTTATTTTTAAGAGCAACAATTATAAATCAACGATAATTTGGTCAGAAAAAGAAACCAATTTTTGTCATGAATAGTACCCGTGAGTAGTAACTCGTGAATAGTAACTCATGAATAGTAATTCATGAATAGTAACTCGTGAATAGTACTCTGTATTCGTACATAGTACCGTATACGTAAATAATATCATATACGTAAATAGTGCCATATACATGAATAGTGCCGTATACGTAAATAATGCCGTATACGTGAATAGTAACCCCGACTCAAAAAGGTAGAAATTCTACAATAAGATCCATACTAATATGTCAGTATAATGATATTGAAAGAATAACATCATTATGAAGAATATAACATCCCTTAATATCCCTTACTATCCCTTACCTCAACAGAGCAGCACTTCTGACTGGATATCGGATATGACGCTGAAGGAAACTTGCACTGATGAATAGCAACTCAGCAAGTATCTAAATACTCAGAAAATAAAATCGATAATCTAGAGAGAAAAAGAGAGAAAACTTGTTTCTGGTGTGATTTTCAATTCTAACTTAGCCCTATATTTATAGGAAAATGTTAGCACGCCAAAGCAGACTTAACCTGCAACCTGATGGCTTTACCTGCTACTATTTAAACCTACCACATTTGAATAAAAATTTCAGCACATTTCTTCACCAACCAAGAGTGGGGCCCACCAATTCTTGAATTTTCTACCAAAATGATAAACTCCGAAAATTCAACAATTTTTGAACCAGTCATCTCGTAAAATTCATAATAAATCATACCTTCATTTTTAACGTTTCAAAATTTGTGGACATATACTCAACTTATATATGTATAACATATCCAAAAATTACCACGATCCAACGGTCGGATTAAAAATTATAACCCCCGCAAAATATCTCAAAAACTCTGATTTTTAATATCTCCATTCCGACAAAAATACTGATAAAAACCTCAACATTAACTCCTTCATTTTTAACCAAAAAAATATATCCCTCATTTATATCCACATAAAATAAATATTTCCTTATTATATGAATCAATAATTAATTATTCACAAATAATATTACAGAATCATATTTATGACAACCAGGCCGTTCCCAGGAAAGATGGGGCTTTCCAATAAGAATTTTTCCTAAATGGCGCGCAATTAGTTGACCAAACCTCTCCTTAGACAGAACTTTCTAGACATTACTAATAATGTTATCTAATAATATTATTCAAATAATATGAATTATTGATCTTATAATGGAAAGTACTGTGCAGCAATAATTATTGAAACAACAATAATATAAAATATCAACGCAGCAATTATTGAATCAATAAAATAAAATATTGAACAGTAACTACTGTAACAATTATTGAGTAGTGCCTTCTCACGTAAGAATCAATAATTGAAAAAAATATTGTGCAATACCGTGTGCTACTTTGCAACTACGCGTATTACTGTATTTTAACCACCAAGTATTCCAACATTGTTAACGGTAACAACTACGCCATTATTTATAAAACTCAAATTTATCGTTTTCTTCATCTGACAATTATTCTGTTATGAGGCCCACAAATAGTTGCGCCGTCGTACGAATATTTCCCGACAGAAAGAATATTCCACGACTAAACGAATATTCCCCGACAACAATGAATATTTTATAACCACTTGCGTATTTTGAAAAAATTTCATATATCACCCTTAACTTTAACTTTTATTAATTTAACCATTTACTAAATAGGAAAATTGAATACTTTTATTTCATAAAATTTGGAGTTTTACACAAACAATTAATGAAAACCAAAGCTTGGTATTTATAGGCTTGCTAAGGTTAGGGCATAAGGGTCATTAGGTCTTCCCACCTCCTTAGTAACCTCCTTACTATTCCTTCCTTAATGCCTAAGTAAACTTGGCCATCACACTTATTCCTTGCCCACCACATAAAGTTCTTGGTCACCAATTCACCCATGCGTTACACCATGGATCTAGCTTTACCCAATGGATCATAACTTTGGTCTAGGTTTAGTTTATTTAACTTATTCATTTGGGCTTGCAATAAAAATGATTTGGGCTTACATTAATAAACACTTGGGCTTAACTTTAATCCCACATGGTTTACACCTTTATTCCTATTGGACTTGTACTTCATACAATATTCCACAATTACTTTTCATTAGACCTTAATACTTAACGTTCTCAAATTAAGTCCGCATGCGAAATATTACGTTTTTCATACTTGAATTATTATTACATAATCCATCTCACCTTTTTATTATAACGTTACGTATTTCTCAGAAGTTCAAAAATAATTTCCGAGCGGAAAATGATGAATAGTGTTTTTTATAAAATTTCTCGAAAAACTTTTATTTTCGTCTTGAAAATTCAAACACTTTAATTCCTTCACGTAGTTAAAATACTACGACGTTCCGATGTTTCTAGGTTATAGAACGACATTCATTTTACTAACACATAATAATAATCAATAATAGAATTTTATTCATTATTTAATTATTTAAAAGTATTTTACAAAGGATCCAAATTTCTCGGTCATTACATTCTTCCCCCCTTATAAAGATTCTGTCCCCAGAATCTCGTTTCACATTACGCAAATAACTGAGGCTAATTCTTCCTTATTTTTTCTTCTAATTCTTACGTTGCTTCTTCGGCATCGTGGTTCTTCCATAACACCTTAACTGAAGGTATGACTTTGTTTCGCAGAACTTGCTCTTTTCTATCAATGATTTGAATCGGCATCTTTTCGTACGTTAAGTCCTTCTCGATCTAAATAGGCTTATACTCTATTACATGCTTATAATCCAGCTTATAAGGACGTAACACTGATACACGAAATACGTTATGTATTCGATCTAGGTTTGGAGGTAACGCTACCATATAAGCTACCTTACCTACCCGTTTTAACACTTCAAAAGGTCTTATAAACCTTGGACTTAACTTCCTCTTCTTTCCAAAGCGTATCTTTTCTTTCCAGGGAGATACCTTTAGAAATACGTACGAGCCTACCTCAAACTCTCTATTTTCTCGATGTAAGTATGCATCCTTCTTCTGTCTATCTTGAGCTGCTATGAGACGCATCCTTATCAATTTCACTACATTCGCTGTTTACTGAACCAATTCTGGACAAAGTAGTATCGAGAGAAAGCCAAGACTTACAGGAGTTTCGCGCCACAGCACACTAGGTAACGCTAGGACGCGCGCCGCAGCGCCGAGTCCGGTCTGTAGCCTTTGAAGTGTGGGGCCGCAGCGCGACTTAACAAGAGGAAGTTGGTGCCGCAACGCCAGCCTTAGGGATTGCTTAGCAAGGAGAGTTTGCAAGTAAAAAAAGAAAGTAAACTAATTAGTAATGAACTAAAGCTTTAAGTAACATTGTTTAAGACATTGTTAAACCTTAAGTATAATAACTAAAGGTTGGAGGTAAGTCAATTAAATGTGAACGTGAACGATATGCAATAAGTGTACTTACTCGAATGACGAACGAGTAACGGTTGAATGATGTAAGAACGTTAGTAAGTCGTGAGGAAGGATGATTAACTCGTAACGAGTTGTATTAATGAAATAATTTCAGTTAAATTATAGAAGAGAAAGAAGTTGGTAAAAATGATGTAAATTATAACGGCAGCCAGAACCAATAATAACAAATCTAATACACGATTTGATTGAGAATAATGGTAAGATTCATTAAGAACCATGTATGTTCATTCATGACCTAATGTGGTATGTTATGTGGTTATGTGTTGTAGAGACCGTAAAGACTCAAAGGAAAAGTAATTTTTCTGTAGCATACGCTGAAGGCAAGTTTTTCTTAATGCTTGTCTAACCTTTGTGTTAGCCAGGTTTTTAGTGATTCATGTTATGAGACGCATGAATTATTTTATGAAAGGGTCGATGCCAGCTTTAACTCGACTAGACTATTCTTGAAAGATTGATTGATTTATTTACAAGTCTTTCAATATAGAATGGATAACGCTATCCTATACCAATTATTTGGTACGGATTCAAGGTAAGCCTAAGTATGAATAAACAAATGTATTTTACATCGATTATTCGATGGGCACACGAGGTTGCCAAAATTTAAACGTACATACGTTTAATGAATGCAGTGTTGATCAACATAGGGTACTATAGGCTGATCACCTAGATGTACTCGTAAGAAATGTTAGACTTATGATCTTAGTACCGGGTTGTTCTTTTCATAAATAAAAGCTAAAGAGAATGTTCATGGTCTATGGACCTACTCAGAATCTCCAAACTACTATATGTACTTCAGAATTATTTTATGAGATGAGAGGTGATATTCATTGTTTCATAGTACTTCATAACTACTTGTTCAGTTATTGAAGAATAATCATATATTTCTCGAAGTGGTATTTATATCATACATTGTTAGACTTGCTAAGCTAGTTATGCTCACTTCTTGCTTGAATCATATGATTACAGCTAAGGTCGAGCGGACCGAGGGTTCCAGTAGAGATAAAGGAAAAACGAAGATGAATGATTAGTTTATTCTGTAATAGACTAGTATGTTTGTATGAATTATATTATGATGAACAAAGAATGTAACGGTTTTAGAACATGGGAACGAGATGTAATATTATTAATGTAATAAGAATGTCGTTGATACGCACATTTTGATATCGTTTCAATAGAATGAATGTACAGTTATGAGTACCGTGTAGCACCATCTGTCGGGTTGGAAGATACCAGGATTTGGGGGCGTCACAGGTTGGTATCAAAGCATTAGGTTATAAAACTTAAGGGGGGAAGAACCTCAGGCTAATAACCTCATTAAGGAAGGAAAAGTCCGAAGGAAGTAAACTCGAGCTTTACTTAAGTTAAATGAGTCAATAAGGTATTGAGGAAACTCAATACCGAAAAATTTAAATGACGGAAAGTAACCCTAAATAAATTAAATGTGATTTGTGCTTATACTATGTGTGTTATGTACTAATCAACATGTTATATATTATTGTAGGATGTCAAACGATAGCTTGATGTATAGAGATATACACATGGTGAGCAAAGAAACTGTGAACAGAATAGAGCCTGTACCTATGCCAGCGGCGGAGGTACCATTAGTGATTTTAGAGGAGTGGGAGTCAGAGGAGTACTTTTTTTAGGAGGACTACTCCGAGGGAGATATGGATATAGCATCATACCTTAGTATGATGAACGACGAGGAGGACGAAATGGAGGTAACATCGGTTAATACGGTGGTACCTACACAAGAGTCATCACCTCCAGATGCAATGAGAGCATTGTATCTGGCAGTGCTTGACATGAATGTTCAACTGAGTACAGTTGTGTAGAATCAGAATGAAGAGATTAGTTATCTCCACGAAGATAAGATGTCTGCGGATACAGATTTTGAGTCAGAGCACGATAAAAAGGTGCTTATAACAGAGCAGGCTAGGGACTATAAGGAAGTGGCCGATGAGCTTCGTAAGAAACTAGTTAAGATAGACCAGAAGATAGCACGAATGTCTTACATCCATAAGCGTACTCATGATAATTTCAAGATGAAAGTTGCTGGTTATTTCATTGAGTCAGGACAGACTCGACACACTATTAGTCGGGATACTGTAGCAATGATTGCAAATGAGAAATACGAGGACGCTATTATGCATTATTAGAATGTTAGAGTTACAAATATGTGTGTAGTGGTGTAAAACCCTCGTTTGTATAAAAAGGGTAGTCTTTTTGTAAATCCCAACTTTTGTGAAGTTCAATCGCGTGATAGAAATGTAATAGCTTTTGACTATGAAAGCAAATTGTAAATAGTTTCAAACTATGAAGAAGTATATGAATATAATGAAATTTTCATTTATTATGCTTTGTTATGGTATGAGTTGTTATGTGGCGAATAATAACTAAGTAAGTAAATAGATAATAATGAAATTTTATTTATTTACATCAAAAAATGCCGCCGAGAAGAAGACAACGTAATCAGGAAGCGTGGAATCACATAATGATAACCAAGGGGGTCAAAATAACCCTATACAAGAGTTCGTTAATTTATCAACGGCAGCATTTAACCAAATTGGGGGTAAAGTACCCGCGGGATCTAGGGTAGACAGAACGACTACTTTTAAAGAGTTTAAAAGTGTAGGTCCGTCGGAGTTCAAAGGAACAACGGACCCATTAGAGACCCAGACATGGGTGAAAGAAATAGAGAAGGCGTTTGTTATGACAAACGTAGGTGAGGCGCAAAATACTTCTTTTGCAACTTACATGATAAAAGGGGAAGCCAACTTTTGGTGGGAGGCTCACCAGGGTAGGGCTAGAACAGATGTGGTAACGTGGTAACATGGGAATAGTTCAAGAAGGTTTTCTTCGAGAATTATTTCCCTACAAGCATGCAAGGGAGGATGAAGATTAAGTTCTTAGAAATTAAACAAAGGGACATGACGGTTCCCCAGTACGTGGCCAAATTCAATGAATTGACAAGGTTTGCTCCATATCAAGTGGACACTAAGGAGAGGAAGACTCGTAGGTTTGAGCAAGGCCTGAAACCCTGGCTCTATAATAAAATTTTGGTGTTCCAGAGTGTTTCCTATGGGACCATTCTGGAGAAGGAAATTATAGCAGAAGGTGGTAGTGAGGCGTTGACCCCCCAATACCACAATATGAGAAAGAATAAGAGCAAGGGAGAGGGAGGAACCAAGCCATAGAGTGCCAGTGGTAGTGGCATTATGCCAAGAAGGAAGAATTTTAACTTCGGGAATACTGGAGTAAGACAAGGAGATCCTAAGCGTAGGGTCGAGGTTTGTAAGACATGTGGAAAGACTCATCTAGGAGTCTGTCTGAAAGGAAAATCTGTTTGTTATAACTATGGACATGAGGGTCATATATCACTCAATTGTCCTAATCCTAAGAAAAACCATAGCTATTTTATATGTGGGTCGTTGGACCACATGGCAAGAAATTGCCCAAAGAAGGGATCAGAGGAAAGTAAAGGTGTTAGTAGTGGTAAGTTAGCCATTACTGGACCACCATCGTTGACTAGACCTATGGCTCGTACTTTTAATATGATGGTCCAAGATGTGATTGCATCAAGGGATGTAGTAGCAGGTATCATTCCAGTCAATACAATGAATGCTTATGTACTGTTGATTGGAGTGTTACTTTTCTTTTATAGCATGAGAATGTGTTAAGTGATTAAGTTCATTCCCGAAAGGGATTATAAATACCTTTAAACGTTAAGGTAAAGAATGACGAAATAACTTTCGTTGATTATATTCGTGGAAATTATTTCATGGATAATCGAGGTAAGCAAGTATAGGTAGATAAGTACCGATAAAGTTGAGAGAATTTGAAGTAATTCTCGGTATGAATGAGTTAATTAACAATAGAACTTCAATAAATTGTTAGAATAAAAGTATGAATTTTTGGTTTTCTAAGAAAATCCAAGGTAGTATGGTACGGTAATAAATCACTAAACCTTATTGTTATCTAACCATAACACAAGTTAAGAGGATGTTAAGGAAGAAGATGAGTCGTTACGGTTATGTATCGACTATTGCAAGTGGAGTAAGTTAGCGATTAAGAATGAATATCCATAGCCCAGGATCGATGATCTATTTGATCAGTTAAAGGGGCAATGAATTTTTCTAAGATAGATTTGTGTACGGCGTATCGTCGGTTGAAAGTAAGGAAGAAGGAGGATGTACCTAAGATGACGTTCAGAACTCGTTATAGTTACGATGAGTTTTTGGTTATGTCGTTTGGGTTGACTAATGTACTGAAGTTAGACTTTTCGTAAGGGGCACCGAGCAAGTCGGTGGTAAACTGTTAGGTTCTCTTGTGAGGTGCTATGGTTGAAAGTACCATTAGCATCATAGAGTGTTCAAATATTATTTGGACAAAGATGTCGTAATGATCATTGGTGATATTCTAGTCTATTTTAAGACGTCAGAAGATCATGTTGAACATTTAAAGATAGTGTGAGAAACACTACGGAGGGAGAAGTTGGATACGGAATTCACTAAGTGTGAATTTTTAGCTTAAAAGATAGACAGATTTGTTATTGATAAGTATGTTGGAAATAAGAAATGAGAAAAAAGAGTTTTTAGAAACTAAAAAGGAAGGTTAAGTGAGGCACCTGTATTATCTTTATCAGATGATACGGTAAATTTTATAGTGTATCTCGATGTTTCGCATAGATGACAAGGTTGCGTGCTCTTGTAGCAGGGCAAGGTCATTGTGTATACATCACACTAGTTAAAGGATTATGAGAAGGTTTATCCTACTTATGATCTAGAATTGGCAGCTATAGTTTTTGAATTAAAAATCTGAAGATAGTATTTTTACAGGGAGAAGTGTGAGATATACACTAACTCTAAGAGTCTGAAATATATCTTAACACAAAAGAAGTTGAATATGAGGTAGAGAAGGTGATTAGAATAGATAAAGGATTACGACTGTGATATGTTATATCATTCAGGGAAGTTAAGCGTAGAAGCCGACACGTTAAGTAGGAAGGGTAAGGAAAAGCTTTCGATGTTAACGACTCAGAATGAGTTAATAACAGAGATGACAAGAACAGAGTTAAAAGTTAAATTATGGAAGGAAGAGGTAGAAATATTATTCACAGTGTAGACTCAATCCATGATAATGGAACGAGTTAAGTAAGTACAACTAAGTAACGAGAAATGTAAGTGAATGAAGAAGAGGATGCGGGATGAAGAGAAGATTAATTATAATTTTGTTTTGAAGGAGAAATTTGAGTTCCAAATAATTACTAGTTAAAAGAAGAATTAATCAAAGGGAGATAGCGTAATATGTTAGTAATTGCTTCACTTTCAACTCAGATTATTGAAAGGAAAGGACAAGTTCTGTGAAATAAGATAATACCTTCGGTGAAGGTGAAATGAAAGAACCACAATGTCGAAGAAGCATTGGGGGAACTCGATATTAAAATGATGGAAAAATTTTCCTCATTTGGTTATGTAATTGTAGCGAGATTCTGGGGACAGAATCCTTATAAGGGGGGGAGAATGTAACGCCCGAGAAAATCAGATTTTTAGGAGAATTAAATTTTTATTTGATTATGTGGATTAAATGAAATTAATTGATTAATTAGGTGAGTAAGCTATGTGAAGGTCGTTCTGTGACCTAGATATGTCGAAATGTTGTAGTATTTTGACTAGTGAATGAGTTAAAGTGTTTACATTTCTAAGACGAAAATAAAAGCTTTCTGAGAAATTTTTTAAAAAACACTATTCACGCATTTCTGCTCGGGAATTATTTTTGAACTTCTGAGAAATACGTAACAATAGAATGTCGAGGTATGATGGATTATCCAATAATATTTCGGTTATGGCAAACGCAATTTTTAGCCTGTGGACTTAAAACCTAACAGTTAGGGAAAGTGATTTCTGAGAAGGAATTTAAATGCGTATAATGAATTAAAGCAATGATTGTATAATATGTAGGTATTGTACGAGGTAATGGATACGAGTATAATACGAGGTATTGTACGAGTATGTATGATGATTGTTTGTCGTATATGTTGAATAAGTATACGAGTTAGAATACGGAATTAATACGTAGATTATACATTATAAGGCTTTAAGCCAAATGGATTGGACTTGTAGGATTTGATATGAATGGTTAAGTCCAATTGGAATTAATGGTTAAGGTCCAAAGTGAATTAATGAACAAGCCCAATGTTTGTTTAATGCAAGCCCAAGTATAAGTAAGTTAATTAAGCTAAAAGCCCAAAGTAAGAACCGATGGGTTATTGGATGGTTAAAACCCATGAGGCAAATCATGGGTGACCCAAAGTGGTGACCAAGTAAAGTACTTGGTGTCTAAGCAAAGGATAAGTTAAGTAATGACCAAGTAAAGTGCTTATGCTTAGAGGCTAAGTAAAATGCTTATACTTAATGGCTAAGTTATGTAATAACCAAGTAGACTTAATGGCTAAGTAAGTGTGGTGAGCAAGTAAGAGATATAAGTTGTGGAGGCTAAGTTAACTTAGTGCTTAAGCTAGGAATAGTAAGGAGGTGATTAAGGAGGTGGATGGCTTATTGACTATTAAGCCCGCACTTTGAGATTTCTATAAATAGAAGATGTCCTAGCTCATTTGTTGGTTGTTTCATTTTATCCAACATTATAAGAGCTTATTGGTTAGAGAGAAAACGCTAGAAAAGCTAGAAAGTTATACTTTGCAATTCAAGAAGTAAGAATGAAGAACAAAGCTTAACCAAGTAATCTTTGTAACAACCCGATATTTTCTACATAAATAAATAAGAAATTTTGCATATAATTTTTTTTATATATATTAAGGATGAGGATTTGTACAAGATAATATATATATATATATATATATATATATATATATATATATATATATATATATATATATATATATATATATATGTATGTATTTATATGGTAAATAAAAATATATTTATTACATAAATGTTTACAAATAATTTTATTTTTGAATTATTTATTTTATAAAGTACATTCCTATAATAATTAATTTTATATTAAAAATGTTTTTATTAATTATTTTTCACGAAAATATAATCATATATTATTTAAATAATATATGGAGTGATTTTTAGAATAAATATAATAATTATTTTATTATATGAATTTTTAGTACTGGCAATTAAGTTAATTATTTTACCTTAATTAATAAGGTTAAATATGAAGAATAAATTAGATATGGAATCCAAACCCTAATTTTATATTATTGTCAAGATATGAGAATAATAATATAATATTAATTATATTTTGATTTTTCAGTGCTATGAATATGTACTGTATTTTCGTACTGTTGATGGTTGGTCAATTATGGTATATTGATCAAACCTTAGCATTAATTGATTTAACCCTATTTATCAATTTAAATGGGAAATTTAAGATTATTTAATACCTGTGTTATATGATATGTGTTATGTGTTACTTCGTGGTATGCTAATTAGGAGACCCTAATTATAAATTTAAAACTTAATTATAAATTGGTAACCCTAATTATCAAAATCGTAAACCCTAATTGCTATTTTAGCAATGTTAATGATAATTATAAGATATTAAACCCTAATATTCCTGTATAAAGTAATTAGAAGATTAATCATAATTAGAAAATCCTAATTTCAAAATTTTAGAAACTAAAATTTATTTAATCTTTATTTAATTTTATTTTTGGAGTAAAGCCTAAAATGAAAATCCTAGATTTTAGCTAAAATGGTCCAAACCCTAACCCAAACCCTAAACCCTAAGGGTTTGGCAAATTACTTGGTTACCATTAAAATGATTTACGAATTTACCATTTTGCCCCTAATGCATTATTTTGGCTAACAAATAGGTTTTGACAATAGGTTGAGTGGTTGAACCACTTCAACCACCCCATGTGCTCTTTAATCACAGCAACAAGTCACCTAGCTCAGCCATTCATGCATCATATTTGTCTATTTAAGGATTGAAGGAGAGAGAAAATGCATTTGTTCACTAAATTTTGTCCAACACTTAACCAATCCTCTCTCCCACTAGAACCAATGAAAAACTATAGCATATCAGTCCCATAATCAAGCCCCACGTTTATCTGAACCAAATCAGAAACATAGAATCAAGAATTGCTCATTTAAATGTATAAACAAACCCTCGAATTTCTGTCCAAAATCTGATTTTTGATGTTTTGATTAAGTGTTAAAATATGTTATATAAGGTGTCTAATGATGATCTGGGTTGCTAGATGTTAGATCCATAACATCTAGAGGCTCGGATTTGAAGATTTCCCAAATCTAGAAATTTATTTTTGTTATTTCTGACAGTGAATGTCAGGTCCTATAGATCTCGTCATGTTATGTGTTTTTGTGTTTTTAAGCTTTGATATGGTAGTATGCTATAAGATCTTTGATCTGAAACTGGAATCAAAGTCAGATCGTAAGCCAGTAGAAAGTTATTAGTGGTCAAACCACGTTGACCGGCGTTGACTGGGCCTTTTCTGGGCAGCCCAGAAAGCCAAGAACAACATCTGACAAGATTTTTAACTGGCTAGATCTTTCATGTTTTTGTTGTTTGGTTTCTGTTGTTGTAACAAGTTTGTTGTTTGTTGTTTAGGCTGTATATTTAAGCTTACAAAACGTATAAATGAATAACATGATTCTTGTAGTGTACGGTCAAATCATGTAGGAAGATCACGATTTCCGTTTTCTGGGTAACCCAAAAAACGTATGATCGTGATTTCTGACATGGGTTGACTGGTTAAAATCTGGCGATTTAGTTGTTGTTATGGTGCGTATATGTGATATATCTCTTGTACTAAATGTTGTCTACACACTAAAGTTTATATATCATAAAAACAGTACACGATCAACATGTAGTGGAAGCCCAAAATTGCGTGCCCGAACTGTTCTTCATTTCTGGGCAACCCAGAAATGAAGAACAGCCTCTGACAGCTTGTTCATGGGCCTAGATCTCGCTGGTTACGTGCTGTTTAGACATGTTTGTTGTTGGATCTTGTAGTCGTGCATTTGTACTACAATATTTGACTCATACCATTCCCAGAAACCTTTCGAGCTAAGAATTATCTTTGGTCAAATGTGGTACCTAGTAACCGGCGATGAAGTTCTGGGTTTTGGCCAAGAACATGAAGAACACCTATAGCGACGGATAGCTTATTATTTTCCGAAAATTAATAAAAAAAAATAGAAAAAATTAGTTTTAAATTATTAAAAATACAAAATAAATTATACAAAATTATTTTAAATTCTAAAAATTAGTTTTTTATTATTTTAAATATATTTCATAAATATTTAATATTTTTGAAATATTAAAAGTATTTAATTTATTTAATTATAATATTAAATAAATTATTTATAAATGATTTTAATATTGGAAAAATCATTAAAAATTATATTATGATATAAGAAAATATTTTAAGTTATTTTTAATGACTTTTAATATTTTGTGATAAATTTCATTAATATTTAAATATTAATGGTAAATAATTTATTTACTAAATGAATTAAATAAATTGATTAAAAATTATTTTATTATATTAAAAATCATTTTAAATAATAACAAGGTATTTAAAAATATTTTAAGTTATAAAATATAACTTTTAATATTTAAGGATAAATTTCATTAATTAATTATTATTAATTATATTAAAGTTATTTAATAATTATATTAAATAATTTAGTTTAAAAATGATTTTAATGTTATAATAATAATTTTAAATGAAAATAAAGTGTTTAAAGATATTTTAAGTTATAAAATATAACTTTTAATATTTAAAGGATAATTTCATTAATGAATTAATATTAATGATTATTAAGTTATTATTAATAAATATTAAATTTATTTAATAATTATATTAAATAAATAGTTTAAAAATAGTTTTATTAAGTTAAAAATCATTTAAGAGGGATAGAAATGAATTAAAATATTTTAAGTTATGAATAATGACTTTTAATATTTTGATAAATAGAACATTAATACTTTGATAATAATAATAATTATTTAGAAATGATTTTAAATGTTTTAAAAATCATTTAAGAGTAATTTTAATACTTTAAAAGTATTTCAAGTTATTATAAATAACTTTAATATTTTAGAAATGATTTCATTAATAGTTTAATACTAATTAAATATTAATGATAATAGAATTGATTAGTATTTAAATCATTTTAATGTGATTCCGATGTTTGAAATTTCGTGATAAATTATAATAAATATTTTAAAATTATATTAAGTCATTTAAAAATAATATGACTGATGCGTACTGATATTAAGTTACAGAATAGAGTCTTAAATTCGATAAATACCCGATAAAGTTGTCGGTACACCGACATGTTTCAGAAATTGATCTGGACTTAGATAATTTGATTAGATAAGTGCTTATTTGTGATTCAATGGTTGTTAAATCTATGTGTTAATGTGATTAGGGTATGTGCTGGCTGCAATAAGCAGTGTTATGTGTTATAGTATGTTGTTCTAATCGAACGAACGATCTTATTAATGTTAGGTCGTGAGATAAGCGATAGATCTTAATTACAAGTTGTAAGCAGCGCTACAGGCAAGTATCTTACCTGTGCATTTTCTTTATGCAATGGACATGAGTAAGAATATTTACGAATGATATTATTACTGTACAGATTATTAACCTTATATTATATAAGCTCATTGATTATCAACATGTTAGTATATGGTAACTCAGATATATATATTCTGTTCGTTAATTTCTGGAAATGGTTAAACAAGTGTCCCCACTTGGATAATCATTGTATTTAATCACATGTTGATATACCTTCGTCAATTACCCGTATATATATATATATATATATATATATATATATATATATATATATATATATATATATATATATATATATATATGTTGAATTATAGATTATTGTTGAAACAAGATAAAACCTTTGATTTGGAACTCAAACAAGTATGAACATCCCTACACGGGAAAATTTTTATGCACCCAAGGTGGAACAGAGTGAACGATCCTATCGTTCTTGTAATGTAGTATTGATCAATGCAGGGCATAACGGGCTGATCACCCCCTCCCCCCCACCCCCGTGCCCGTAAGTTATGTCGGTTTATAGATGAATTTCTGTTTAACCTTTTCGAAAATGAAAACAATGTTCATGGCATGTCACCATAACCCCACTTATAGTCATTATGTAGTTTCAAAGATTTGAAAGAGAGTTGATATGTTATTATTATCGGTTCAGAATACTTCACAACTATTGACTGGTTGTAGAAGAATAGTACAAAGAAAATATTTAAATCCTTTCGGCTTATATATATATAATTGCTATTACTTACTGGGCACTCAAATGCTCATCCTCGCTTAAATTTAAATGTTTTCAGTTAAGTGCGAACGACCAGAGAGCTCTGCTAAGAACAAAGGAAAAGGGAAGGTTACTGAATGAACGAATTATGTTATGTAATAGTTTAATGATATTAAGACAATTATGATATATATTATCTATCATGGGTTGTAATAAATGTTAAAAGGTTACGTACTTGGGAGCTAGACTCTGATAATTATGTAAATTAAGTTGATCTTTTATATTATTGTTATTATTATTAGTATTATTCCGCTCATAGAAATGGTATCGTGAAGAACCGAGTTCGGGTTTCAAGTACCCGAGTTTGGGGTCCTCACAGGTTGGTATCAGAGCTTAGGGTTAAAAACCTTAGGTGGGTTAGACCTTAGGCTATAACCTTAGAATAGAAGGAAACGTTGAAAATATAAATAACTCATATAGAGTTTAAAAAGAAATGAATTGAATGAATTCATCGTCAAACAAAATAAAAGATAACTCATATAAAACTATTGTTTGCTGTGTGTATATACTATATACTAATCAAGATAGTTTATATGTGCAGATGTCAGGTGAAAAAGGATTAGAATACCCACGGATCGTAAAGAAGGAGCCAATACCGAAGCCGATAGCTGACATAGAGGCTCACAATGAAAATAACTCAGAAGATGTGGTTATTGTGGAAAACATAGTACCAGATCCGGAGATGGTGGAATTGACAGATAGCGATTCAGACACTAAAGTTGAAGCTGATCAAGCATCAACAGAGGTGCAGAATCTGAAGAACAAGGTTTCTTCTCTGGAAAGGCTGTGGGAGATAGAAAAGCTGTTGAATAGTCAGTTGCGTCAAGCGTTAATAGAAACAATGGAAGGATAAGATAAGCTTAAAATCCAAATTGGTCAGATAGGAGCCACAAGTAACACATCGTGTGCAGCTCCGGACAAGAAGAGGAAAAGAAAGATAGAAGACCATGACTTAGGAAATTCCAATAAGAAGAAATGGAAAAGAATTTGTTATCTGTGCGGTTATGAAGGACATACTACTCTGTATTGTCCTGACTACAAAAAAGGAGCATGTTATGTCTGTGGTATAGAAGGTCATCAGGCGAGAGAGTGTCCAAGGAAAAGGTGTAATAAATATGTAGTATAGGTTTTTTTGTGTAGGTGTGTTTAATAAAATATATATGATAAGTATGTCTATGTAATGAAATGTTTCCAACTTTTGTATTAAGTCAAGACTGTAAATCCCGACTTTTGTGGTCATAAAGGGATAGCTGAAGTTCAAAAGCATTTTGTGCTATGTTATGTAAAATATTCGTTAAATGAATATGAATCTATGTTTGAGAAATGATGAAATAAGTTTAAAATATTAAACTTATGTGATAAGGTTTAGAATGTAAGATTAAAATTATGATTTTATTCAATCAGATAATGCCGCCAAGACGTCGAACTCGCAATCAAAGGGCAAAGGAATCTGTCAACAACGTTGAGGGACAACAACAACCAGATCCGATGCAGTAATTTATGAATATGTTATCTCAGGCTATGCAACAGGGAATACCAGTGGCAGGAAACCAGTCGGACAACCGCTTAGCGAACTTCAAAGACTTTAAGGCTGTAGGACCATCGGAATTTAAAGGTACAACTGACCCTGTAGAAGCTCAAACTTGGGTTAAGGAAATTAAAAAAGCGTTTATGGTAGCTAGGGTAGATGAGGGGCAGAAGACTGCTTTTGCCACCTACATGATGAAGGGGAATCAAATTTTTGGTGGAAAGCGAATCAGGTCAGGGTAGGAGAAGGTGTAGTCACATGGGATAGATTTAAAACTTTATTTTTCGAAAACTATTTTTCACCAAGTATGCAGGCGAGGATGGAGGTTAAATTTTTAGAGTTGAAGCAGGAGAATATGACGGTGTCTGAATATGCTGCCAAATTCAATGAGTTAGCTAGGTTTGCCCCGCATCAAGTCGATACGGAGGCTAGAAAAGCGAGAAGGTTTGAGCTGGGATTGAAACCCTGGCTCTACAACAAAGTGGCGGTGTTGCAAATTCCTACATTTGCAGCACTCATGGAGAAAACGATCATAGCTGAGGAGGGAAGTGAGGCCATGAGCGTTTATAATAAGGAGAGGAAGAATAAGGGTAAGACCGAAGGAGTTGGAAAAGTAGGAGTTAATAGTGGGAGCAGGAGTGGAGATAGCAAGAGGAAGGTGAGCAGTTTTGCAAGTGTACAAGTGAAACAAGAAGGTGTTAAGAAACAGATAGTGCCATGTAAGACATGTGGGAAGAATCACTCGGGGGAGTGTTTGAAAGGAAAGTTTGTTTGTTACAAGTGCGGGCAGGAGGGCCATATCTCTCCCAACTGCCCCAATCCTAGGATGAATAGTGGATGTTTTATGTGCGGATCGACAGAGCACAGGGTGAAAGATTGTCCGAAGAGGAGGGTGGAGATAGGAAGTGTGAACATGGGCATTGGCAGTGGGACGTTAGCAATCACGGGACCGACTTCGTCAAGCAAGCCGACAAAATCTACGGCAAGGGTCTACAACATGACAGTCTAGGACACGACAGCAGCTGGCAATGCAACTCCAGGTATTATTCGTATGCCTTTTATTTTCTTATGCATGACTTTCCTATATATAGTAAATTATTTTATAAAGAAATTTTGAGGAGGAATTTGAGTTCTTTTAGAAACCAAATTTTTTCGTGTAATCAGAAAGACAAGCTTCATGTGAATAGTTAAAGATCAGTTCGATCAAAGTTGATCGAGATCTGCTTGCAATGATTATGTATGCTATGTGCCGTGTATGTATAGGTTTTTAAAACGGTGATTTCGGGGACAGAATCTTTATAAGGGAGGGTGAATGTAACAACTCGATATTTTCTACAAAAATAAATAAGAAATTTTGCATATAAATTTTTTTTTTTATATATTAAGGATGAGGATTTGTACAAGATAATATATCAATATATATATATATATATATATATATATATATATATATATATATTTATGTGGTAAATAAAAATATATTTATTACATAAATGTTTACAAATAATTTTATTTTTAAATTATTGATTTTATAAAGTACATTCTTATAATAATTAATTTTATATTAGAAATATTTTTATTAATTATTTTTCATGAAAATATAATCATATATTATTTAAATAATATATGGAGTGATTTTTAGAATAAATATAATAATTATTTTATTATATGAATTTTTAGTACAGACAATTAAGTTAATTATTTTACCTTAATTAATAAGGTTAAATATGAAGAATAAATCAGATATGGAATCTAAACCCTAATTTTTGATTATTGTCAATGTATGAGAATAATAATATAATATTAATTATATTTTAATTTTTCAGTGCTATGAATATGTATTGTATTTTCGTACTGTTGACGGTTGGTCAATTATGGTATATTGATCAAACCCTAACATTAATTGATTTAACCCTATTTATCAATTTAAATGGGAAATTTAAGATTATTTAATATGTGACGCCCCCAAAATAGGTATACAACACCCATTCTGAGTCGCCAAATATATGGCACAGAAAACAAACTACAACTTCAATAATACAATTGTCGTGCAAAATACGACAACACATACTGTGAGTTTAAATACAAATATTGTCTTCTAGACAATATCTGCACTCAAATAAGTCCTCAATACAATTATTCAAACACTATTTTACAGAAATAGTGAGGACTGCTAAAATATCTTTCTAGAACCATCACTCCATACCCCGACTAGATCCTGCTATGTTCTCACCTCCTAAGAAGAAAAATGGAAAAAAAAGGAAAAGAGTGAGCTCAACTAGCCTAGTAAAGAATATTATGACTAAGATAATATACAACAAATTATCGTTAGTCTTCAACAGGGAAAAATCTGATAGAATATAATCGACAACAAGTTTTAGATCAACAACTGCAGCGGAAACAACAAACCATTAGAAGAGTCAAGTAGAGAAAGAATTCTACCATCTTCTAAGATTTAAAAGTCCATCATCAATATTTTATCCCTGTAACATCAATTAATAATTATCTTTATCCAAATATTCATCTTTGCACTACAGGCCAAAGATATTCATTTGTATCACCTGTCAGTCATGTTCATCTCAACACCTGTTCATCTTTGCACTACAGGCCAAAGATATTCATCAAGTAATCATACATCTTTGCACTACAGGCCAAAGATATTCAGTAATATCATCATTTAGGATTGAGGATAATGAAAAATATCTTAAAGAGAACGAATCTAGTGAGACAGAAGGACAAATATTAGGGATTCATATAACAGTTTATCCAAGATCAATAATACTTCATAATAATCAATTGTGAAGCAGAATTCAAAAATAAAGATCAGAACATGGATACAATCAAAGATAGTAACCATAATAGACATCTTGGACAAAAAGAAAAAATTTTATTTTTCGGTGAATAGTGCCGTATTCGTGAATAGTACCGTATATGTGAATAGTAACCCCAACACAAAAGTTCTAAATTTGATAAAAACTCATATCAATATTTCAGCATAATGATATTGAAGAAAATAATATCATTAAGAAGAAAATAATATCCCTTACCTCAAGATATCAGTACTTCTGGACGGAATACCGGTATAAGGTTGAAAGAAACTTGCTCTGATGAATAGAAACTCTCAAAGTATTTAAATACTCACAAGATACACTCAATAATCTAGAGAGAGAAAGAGAGAAAACTTGTTTCTGGTGTGATTTTCAATTCTAACTTAGCCCTCTATTTATAGGAAAATGTTAGCACGCCGAAGCAGACTTAACCTGCAACCTGATGGCTTTACCTGCTACTATTCCCACCCACCACATTTGAATAAAAATCTCAGCACATTTCTTCACCAACCAAGAGTGGGGCCCACCAATTCTAGAATTTTCTACCAAAATGATTAACTCCGAAAATTCAACAATTTCTGAACCAGTCATCTCATAAAATTCATAATAAATCATACGTTCATTTTTAACGGTTCAAAATTTGTGGACATATACTCAACTTATATATGTATAACATGTCCAAAAATTACCACGATCCAACGGTCGGATTAAAAATTATAACCCCCGCAAAATATCTCAAAAACCCTGATTTTTAATACCTCCATTCCGACAAAAATACTGATAAAAACCTTAACATTAACTCCTTCATTTTTAACCACAAAAATATATCCCTCATTTATATCCACAAAAATAAATATTTCCTTATCATATGAATCAATAATTAATTATTCACAAATAATATTACAGAATCACATTTATGACAACCAGGCCGTTCCCAGGAAAGAGGGGGCTTTCCAATAAGGATTTCTCCTTACTGGCGCGCAATTAGATGACCAAACCTCTCCTTAGACAGAACTTTCTAGACATTGCCAATAATGTTATCTAATAATATTATTCAAATAATTTGAATTATTGATCTGATAATGGGAAATACTGTGTAGTGACAATTATTGAAACAACAGTAATATAAAATATCAACGCAGCAATTATTGAATCAATAAAATAAAATACTGAACAGTAATTACTGTAACCATTATTGAGTAGTGCCTTCTTACGTAAGAATCAATAATTGGTGCAATACAGTGTGCTACTGTGTAACAACGCGTATTACTGTGTTTTAACCACCGGGTATTCCAACAGTATTAACGGTAACAACTACGCCGTTATTAATAAAAACATATACTTGTCGTTTTCTTCATCCAATCGCTTTCCGTTATGGGGCCCACAAAAGACTGCGCCGTCGTACGAATATTCCCCGACAGGAAGAATATTCCACGACCAAACGAATATTCCCCGACAACAATGAATATTTTATAACCACCTGCTTATTTGAAATATTTGCGCATTTTACCCATAACTAACCTCATTAATCAATTTAACACTTACTATTTCAAAATAATAAATAGAGGAAATTTAAATTTCATTTATTAATAATTTGGGGTCTTACAACCTCCCCTCCTTATGAAATTTCGTCCTCGAAATTGACGTACGTACCTGGTATTTCGAAAAGATGAGGATACCTCGCTTTCATTTCCGTTTCCAACTCCCAGGTCATTTCCTCAATAGCATGGTTTCTCCACAAAACTTTAACTTGTGGTATGACCTTCGTGCGTAGGACATGCTCCTTTCTATCCAAGATCTTGACAGGTACCTCTTCGTACGTTAAGTCTTCAGCTATCTCGTCCGGTTCTAACTCAATAACGTGGTCTGGGTCTTTCACATATTTACGTAACACAAATATATGAAAAACATTATGAACACGAGACATACTTGGAGGTAACGCGAGTCTATAGGCCACATTTCCTACTCGGTCAAGAATCTAAAATGGACCAATAAATCGTGGATTGAGCTTTCCTCTCTTCCCAAATCTTGTAACTCCTTTCCATGGAGCCACACGCAACAATACATGATCCCCAATGTCAAATTCCACGTCCTTTCGATGAAGATCCGCATAACTTTTTTGTCGATCCTGTGCCGTTTGTATACGTTGTCGAATCGTTTGGATCTTCTCTGTAGTCATGCGTACCAACTCTGGTCCCAACAATGTTGCTTCACCCACCTCGTCCCAACATACTGGAGAGCGACACTTTCGTCCATATAATGCTTCAAATGGGGCCACACCTATACTTGCCTGATAACTGTTATTGTAAGAGAATTCCACCAATGGTAGGTACTTATCCTAACTCCCTTTGAAATCTAGGACACAAAGTCTTAATAGATCTTCAAGAGTTTGAATAGTCCTCTCTGATTGTCCGTCCGTTTGAGGATGGTATGCCGAACTAAATCGTAAATCTGTGCCCATAGCTTTTTGCAAGCTAACCCAAAATCGTGAAGTGAATCTTGGGTCACGATTTGAAACTATGGATACTAGCATGCCATGCAATCTCACAATCTCGTTCACGTACATACTAGCAAGACGTTCAAGGGAATAAGTCTCACGTATCGGCAAGAAATGAGCGGACTTGGTTAATCTATCAACAATAACCCAAATCGCATCTATGCCTTGAGAAACCTTGGGAAGACCCGTAACAAAATCCATAGTAATGTGTTCCCACTTCTATTTCGGAATCTCAAGTGGTTGCAATGGACCATTTGGTACTTGATGCTCCGCTTTTACACGTTGACAAGTTAAACATCTCAAGATAAACTCCGCGATCTCTCTTTTCATATTGCTCAACCAAAATGTATGTCGAAAATCGTGATACATTTTGGTACTCCCAGGATGGATTGCAAACGGTGTGTTGTGTGCCTCCATCATTATTCTATGCTTCAAGTCAAAATCGTTAGGAACACAAAGTCTGGAGTTTACTCGAAGTATTCCTTCTTCATCGATTCTTGCTTCTGGAATAGCACCTTCTTGCACTTTCTTCTTCATACGCATCAGCTCTATGTCCGTAGCTTGAGCAGCTTTAACTTTATCGATTAAAGTCGGTTCTACTCATATATTTGATATCATCATGTGGGTACTTGGAGCCTTCATCTCTATCTCCATCCTTTGCAAGTCATACAAAATGGGCCTTTGTGTTAACAACATTGCACTCGTACCCGCATATGATCTTCTACTCAATGCGTCAGCTACTACGTTTGCTTTTCCAGGATGATATTGGATGGTATGATCGTAATCTTTCAACAGCTCGAGCCAACGTCGCTGCCGCATGTTGAGTTCTTTTTGGGTGAAAAAATATTTGAGGCTTTTATGATCCGTATAGATCTCCACTTTCTCCCCATACAGGTAGTGTCTCCAGATCTTCAACGCAAAAACAACTGCTGCCAACTCCAAATCATGAGTAGGATAATTCCTCTCATATTCTTTGAGTTGTCGTGAGGCATAGGCTATGACTTTCCCATGTTGCATGAGAACACATCATAACCCTTTACCTGAAGCATCACTGTAGATAACAAATCTATCCGAACCAGATGGTATTGTCAGAACAGGTGCCGAAATGAGTCTCCTCTTAAGCTCTTGAAAACTCTTCTCGCATTCCTCGCTCCATACGAATTTGATATCTTTCCGAGTCAGCTGAGTTAACGGGGTAGCGATTCGAGAAAACCCTTCCACGAATCTTCGATAATAACCAGCTAAGCCTAGAAAGCTACGTACTTCGGTCACCGTCTTTGGTTGCTCCCAACTTTGTATTGCTTCAATCTTCGCCGGGTCAACAGATACTCCATGTTTTGACACCACGTGCCCTAGGAAAGCTACTTCCTCAAGCCAGAACTCGCATTTCTTCAACTTAGCATATAACTTATTTTCACGCAGCCTTTGGAGTACCAGCTTCAAATGATGCTCATGATCTTCATGGCTTTTGGAATATATGAGGATGTCATCAATAAAGACAACAACGAACTGATCCAAATAATCCTTGAATACTCGGTTCATCATATCCATGAAAGCCGCAGGAGCATTAGTCAATCCAAAAGACATGACTAGGAACTCATAATGCCCGTACCGAGTTCTGAAGGCAGTCTTTGGAATATCCTCAGTTTTAACCTTCAGCTGATGATATCCAGAACGAAGATCGATCTTTGAAAAGAATTGTGCTCCTTGTAACTGGTCAAACAGGTCATCAATACGAGGTAGCGGATACCTATTCTTAATAGTGACATGGTTTAATTCCCGGTAATCAATACAAAGTCGCATACTCCCGTCTTTCTTCTTTACAAATAAAACAGGAGCACCCCAAGGAGATGTACTAGGACGAATGAAACCGATGTCCAACAACTCTTGTAGTTGGACCTTTAACTCCTGAAGTTCAATAGGAGCCATTCGATATGGGGTTTTAGAAATGGGCTTTGTACAAGGTTTAAGATCAATAAAGAATTCAATTTCTCGTTCCGGGGGTAGACCGGGAAGTTCTTCAGGAAATACGTCAGGAAAGTCAATAACAATAGGAATATTATTCAAATTTGACGTGTCTTTATTCAAATCCATAACATGGGCTAAGAAAGCTTGACATCCATTTTTTAATAAACGAATGGCTTTATGGCTTGATATAACAGTGATTGATTTTAATGGCTTAGTTGTTTGAATTCGTACAACAGGTTGGTTAGGAATATGAAAACTAACAACCTTACGAAAACAATCAATTTTGGCATGATGAGTAGTTAGCCAATCAATCCCTAAAATCACATCAAAAGCAAGTATCTTTAAAGAGATAAGGTCAACAGGTAATGTGATAGTGCCAACTTGGATCACACAAGATTTATAAACAGTGGATGTGATGAAAGTTTCTCCTAACGGAGTCTCCACAGATAAATCAAAGTCTAACTTCTCCGGAGTCAAGTTTAAACGTTGAGCACAAGCAGGAGAGATAAAAGAATGGGTAGAACCGGTATCTAATAAGGTATATACTTTGCATGAATTTATGATTAGCTTACCCGTGATCACCTCGTTTGGGTTCCTCGCATGTTGACCAGTCACGACAAACGCTCTTCCAGGAACCGTTGACTTTATCTTTTCTGGGACAGCTTTTTGAGTCACCATCCCCGCTGGACTTGGTTTTGCTACAGTGCAATCTCGAGCGATATGTCCTTCCTTTCCACAATTATAACATACCTTAAACTGTTGTGGGCAGTTTGGGCTGATATGTCCTTCTTTTCCGCACTTATAGCATATAACCGGTGGTCGTTCTCCTCCCTTGGAACCAGTTGCTGTTGGTGCTGACGTGTTCGTATTGTCATTGTTGAATTTCCTCTTTTTAAAATCTCCTCCCGACTCGCTTCTTCTATTTTCATAGCCACGATTACCACCAGAGTGGTTGCCGTTCTTGTCTGTATTTTTCTTTCTCCGATGGTTATCATTGTTCTGATGACTGCTGTCACCGATATGATCCTGGTTGTGATCCCTCAGTTGACCGTACTCGTTATCTCACTCTAATAATTGAGCCCTGTTGACAACATCTGAATAGAGAGAAAATTTATGAGAAATGAGATATTGACGTATGCCGGGTTTCAAACCTCTCAGAAACATCCTCGTCCTACGTTCCTCATTCTCCACCAAATGAGGTGCAAACCTGGACAACTCTGCAAACTTTGCCTTGTACTGAGATACCGTCATATTATTCTGCTCTAGTCTAATAAACTCTACCTCCTTCATATGACGAATACTTTCAGGAAAGTACTTGTCATTGAACAGTTTTGAAATGTCTCCCAAGACATGCTGAGTGCGGTTGGATGGGTACGCTTCACAGACTCCCACCAGTAATCTGCCTCGCCACGGAACATAAAGGTGGCGAATGGAACCTTCTGTTCCTCCGTGCATCCCAAGACATCAAATATCTTGGTAATTTGCTTGACCCACGTTTTCGCCATGATCGGATCCGGTTTTTCCTTAAATTCTGGTGGTCCCAATTCTTTGAACTGTTTCGCTGTGACAAACCGTGAATTGCTATCATTTCCTCCTGTATTTTGAACACGAGTCTCCCTTGTCTGGTTTTGCATGAATTACAAAAAACTTCTAAACATTCCATCATTAATCATCTGCTCATTGGTGTTGTTCACAGGAGGAACATTGCCAGCCTGTTGCACGTTCTCCTCGTTGGTAAGCACCGGTGTCTCCACGGTCTCATTTACTCCACTGTTAACATTCTCAGTCGACATTCTCAAATACTGCCATAAAACAAGGGTTAATTAAATAAATTAACAAATCACATAATACCCCTATATTATGACTGACCAATAAATAAGCTTAGGTAGGACACACTAGCGAAGGATTCGTCTCTCCCCTCCTAGTTCTATTCCCCGATCTCCGCCAGAGATCATATCCCTAAGCTCTGATACCAACTGTGACGCCCCCAAAATAGGTATACAACACCCATTCTGAGTCGCCAAATATATGGTACAGAAAACAAACTACAACTTCAATAATACAATTGTCGTGCAAAATACGACAACACATACTGTGAGTTTAAATACAAATATTGTCTTCTAGACAATATCCGCACTCAAATAAGTCCTCAATACAATTATTCAAACACTATTTTATAGAAATAGTGAGGACTGCTAAAATATCTTTCTAGAACCATCACTCCATACCCCGACTAGATCCTGCTATGTTCTCACCTCCTGAGAAGAAAAATGGAACAAAAAGGAAAAGGGTGAGCTCAACTAGCCCAGTAAAGAATATTATGACTAAGATAATATACAACAAATTATCGTTAGTCTTCAACAGGGAAAAATCTGATAGAATATAATCGACAACAAGTTTTAGATCAACAACTGCAGGGGAAACAGCAAACCATTAGAAGAGTCAAGTAGAGAAAGAATTCTACTATCTTCTAAGATTTAAAAGTCCATCATCAATATTTTATCCCTGTAACATCAATTAATAATTATCTTTATCCAAATATTCATCTTTGCACTACACGCCAAAGATATTCATTTGTATCACCTGTCAGTCATGTTCATCTCAACACCTGTTCATCTTTGCACTACAGGCCAAAGATATTCATTAAGTAATCATACATCTTTGCACTACAGGCCAAAGATATTCAGTAATATCATCATTTAGGACTGAGGATAATAAAAAATATCTTAAAGAGAACGAATCCAGTGAGACAGAAGGACAAATATTAGGGATTCGTATAACAGTTTATCCAAGATCAATAATACTTCATAATAATCAATTGTGAAGCAGAATTCAAAAATAAAGATCAGAACATGGATACAATCAAAGATAGTAACCATAATAGACATCTTGGACAAAAAGGGAAAATTTTATTTTTCGGTGAATAGTGCCGTATTCGTGAATAGTACCGTATACGTGAATAGTAACCCCGACACAAAAGTTCTAAATTTGATAAAAACTCATATCAATATTTCAGCATAATGATATTGAAGAAAATAATATCATTAAGAAGAAAATAATATCCCTTACCTCAAGATATCTGTACTTCTGGACGGAATACCGGTATAAGACTGAAAGAAACTTGCTCTGATAAATAGAAACTCTCAAAGTATCTAAATACTCACAAGATACACTCAATAATCTAGAGAGAGAAAGAGAGAAAACTTGTTTCTGGTGTGATTTTCAATTCTAACTTAGCCCTCTATTTATAGGAAAATGTTAGCACGCCGAAGCAGACTTAACCTGCAACCTGATGGCTTTACCTGCTACTATTCCCACCCACCACATTTGAATAAAAATCTCAGCACATTTCTTCACCAACCAAGAGTGGGGCCCACCAATTCATGAATTTTCTACCAAAATGATTAACTCCGAAAATTCAACAATTTCTGAACCAGTCATCTCGTAAAATTCATAATAAATCATACGTTCATTTTTAACGGTTCAAAATTTGTGGACATATACTCAACTTATATATGTATAACATATCCAAAAATTACCACGATCCAACGGTCGGATTAAAAATTATAACCCCCGCAAAATATCTCAAAAACCCTGATTTTTAATACCTCCATTCCGACAAAAATACTGATAAAAACCTCAACATTAACTCCTTCATTTTTAACCACAAAAATATATCCCTCATTTATATCCACAAAAATAAATATTTCCTTATCATATGAATCAATAATTAATTATTCACAAATAATATTACAGAATCACATTTATGACAACCAGGCCGTTCCCAGGAAAGAGGGGGCTTTCCAATAAGGATTTCTCCTTACTGGCGCGCAATTAGATGACCAAACCTCTCCTTAGACAGAACTTTCTAGACATTGCCAATAATGTTATCTAATAATATTATTCAAATAATATGAATTATTGATCTGATAATGGGAATTACTGTGTAGTAACAATTATTGAAACAACAGTAATATAAAATATCAACGCAGCAATTATTGAATCAATAAAATAAAATACTGAACAGTAATTACTGTAACCATTATTGAGTAGTGCCTTCTTACGTAAGAATCAATAATTGGTGCAATACAGTGTGCTACTGTGTAACAACGCGTATTACTATGTTTTAACCACCGGGTATTCCAACAGTATTAACGGTAACAACTACGCCGTTATTAATAAAAACATATACTTGTCGTTTTCTTCATCCAATCGCTTTCCGTTATGGGGCCCAAAAAAGACTGCGCCGTCGTACGAATATTCCCCGACAGGAAGAATATTCCACGACCAAACGAATATTCCCCAACAACAATGAATATTTTATAACCACCTGCTTATTTGAAATATTTGCGCATTTTACCCATAACTAACCTCATTAATCAATTTAACACTTACTATTTCAAAATAATAAATAGAGGAAATTTAAATTTCATTTATTAATAATTTGGGGTCTTACATAATATCTGTGTTATATGATATGTGTTATGTGTTACATCGTGTTATGATAATTAGGAGACCCTAATTATAAATTTAAAACCTAATTATAAATTGGTAACCTTAATTATCAAAATCATAAACCCTAATTGCTATTTTAGCAATGTTAATAATAATTATATGATATTAAACCCTAATGTTCCTGTATAAATTAATTAGAAGATTAATCATAATTAGAAAATCCTAATTTCAAAATTTTAGAAACTAAAATTTATTTAATCTTTATTTAATTTTATTTTTGGAGTAAACCCTAAAATGGAAATCCTAGATTATTGCTAAAATGGTCCAAACCCTAACCCAAATCCTAAACCCTAAGGGTTTGGCAAATTACTTGGTTGCCATTAAAATGATTTACCAATTTAGCATTTTGCCCCTAATGCATTAATTTGGCTAACAAATAGGTTTTGACAATAGGTTGAGTGGTTGAACCACTTCAACCACCCCATGTGCTCTTTAATCACAGCAAAAAGTCACCTAGCTGAACCATTCATGCATCATATTTGTCTATTTAAGGATTGAAGGAGAGAGAAAATGCATTTGTTCACTAAATTTTGTCCAACACTTAACCAATCCTCTCTCCCACTAGAACCAATGAAAAACTATATCATATCAGTCCCATAATCAAGTCCCACGTTTATCTGAACCAAATCAAAAACATAGAATCAAGAATTGCTCATTTAAAGGTATAAACAAACCCTCGAATTTCTGTCCAAAATCTGATTTTTGATGTTATGATTAAGTGTTAAAATATGTTATATAAGGTGTTTAATGATGATCTGGGTTGCTAGATGTTAGATCCATAACATCTAGAGGCTCGGATTTGAAGATTTCCCAAATCTGGAAATTTATTTTTGTTGTTTCTGACAGTGAATGTCAGGTCCTATAGATCTCGTCCTGTTATGTGTTTTTGTGTTTTTAAGCTTTGATCTGGTAGTATGCTATAAGATCTTTGATCTGAAACTGGAATCAAAGTCAGATCGTAAGCCAGTAGAAAGTTATTAGTGGTCAAACCACGTTGACCGGCGTTGACTGGGCCTTTTCTGGGCAGCCCAGAAAGCCAAGAACAGCATCTGACAAGATTTTTAACTGGCTAGATCTTTCATGTTTTTGTTATTTGGTTTCTGTTGTTGTAACAAGTTTGTTGTTTGTTGTTTAGGCTGTATATTTAAGCTTACAAAACGTATAAATGAATAACATGATTCTTGTAGTGTACGGTCAAACCATGTAGGAAGATCACGATTTCTGTTTTCTGGGTAACCTAGAAAACGTATGATCGTGATTTCTGACATGGGTTGACCGGTTAAAATCTGGCGATTTAGTTGTTGTTATGGTGCGTATATGTGATAGATCTCTTGTACTAAATGTTGTCTACACACTGAAGTTTATATATCACAAAAACAGTACACGATCAACATGTAGTGGAAGCCCGAAATTGCATGCTCGAACTGTTCTTCATTTCTGGGCAACCCAGAAATGAAGAACAGCCTCTGACAGCTTGTTCATGGGCCTATATCTCGCTGGTTACGTGTTGTTTGGAAATGTTTGTTGTTGGATCTTGTAGTCGTGCATTTGTACTACAATATTTGACTCATACCATTCCCAAAAACCTTTCGAGCTAAGAATTATCTTTGGTCAAATGTGGTACCTAGTTACCGGCAATGAAGTTCTGGGTTTTGGCCAAGAACATAAAGAACACCTATAGCGACGGTTATGTCGCTATAGGTGGCCTTTAGCGACAGATAGCTTATTATTTTCTAGAAATTAATAAAAAAATAGAAAAAATTAGTTTTAAATTATTAAAAATACAAAATAAATTATAAAAAATTATTTTAAATACCAAAAATTAGTTTTTTATTGTTTTAAATATATTTCATAAATATTTAATATTTTTGAAATATTAAAAGTATTTAATTTATTTAATTATAATATTAAATAAATTATTTAAAAATGATTTTAATATTGGAAAAATCATTAAAAATTATATTATGATATAAGAAAATATTTTAAGTTATTTTTAATGACTTTTAATATTTTGTGATAAATTTCATTAATATTTAAATATTAATGGTAAATAATTTATTTACTAAATGAATTAAATAAATTGATTAAAAATTATTTTATTATATTAAAAATCATTTTAAATAATAATAAGGTATTTAAAAATATTTTAAGTTATAAAATATAACTTTTAATATTTAAGGATAAATTTCATTAATTAATTATTATTAATTATATTAAAGTTATTTAATAATTATATTAAATAATTTAGTTTAAAAATGATTTTAATGTTATAATAATCATTTTAAATGAAAATAAAGTGTTTAAATATATTTTAAGTTATAAAATATAACTTTTAATATTTAAAGGATAATTTCATTAATGAATTAATATTAATGATTATTAAGTTATTATTAATAAATATTAAATTTATTTAATAATTATATTAAATAAATAGTTTAAAAATAGTTTTATTAAGTTGAAAATCATTTAAGAGGGATAGAAATGAATTAAAATATTTTAAGTTATGAATAATGACTTTTAATATTTTTATAAATAGAACATTAATACTTTGATAATAATGATAATTATTTAGAAATGATTTTAAATATTTTAAAAAACATTTAAGGGTAATTTTAATACTTTAAAAGTATTTCAAGTTATTATAAATAACTTTAATATTTTAGAAATGATTTCAATAATAGTTTAATACTAATTAAATATTAATGATAATATAATTGATTAGTATTTAAATCATTTTAATGTGATTCCGATGTTTGAAATTTCGTGATAAATTATAATAAATGTTTTAAAATTATATTAAGTCATTTAAAAATAATATGACTGATGCGTACTGATATTAAGTTACAGAATAGAGTCTTAGACTCGATAAATACCCGATAAAGTTGTCGGTACACCGACATATTTCAGAAATTGATCTGTACTTAGATAATGTGATTAGATAAGTGATTATCTGTGATTCAATGGTTGTTAAATCTATGTGCCAATGTGATTAGGGTATGTGCTGACTGTAATAAGTAGTGTTATATATTATAGTATGTTGTTCTAATCGAACGAATGATCTTATTAATGTTAGGTCGTGAGATAAGCGATAGATCTTAATTACAAGTTGTAAGCAGCGCTACAGGCAAGTATCTTACCTTTACATTTTTTTTATGCAATGGACATGAGTAAGAATATTTACGAATGATATTATTACTGTACAGATTATTAACCTTATATTATATAAGCTCATTGATTATTTAATGTTAGTATATGATAACTCAGATATATATATTCTGTTCGTTAATTTCTAGAAATTGTTAAACAAGTGTCCCCACTTGGATAATCATTGTATTTAATCACATGTTGATATACCTTCGTTAATTACCCGTATATATATATATATATATATATATATATATATGTTGAATTATAGATTATTGTTGAAACAAGATAAAACCTTTGATTTGGAACCCAGACAAGTATGAACATCTCTACACGGGAAAATTTTTATGCACCCAAGGTGGAACAGAGTGAACGATCCTATCGTTCTTGTAATGTAGTATTAATCAATGCAGGGCATAACGGGCTGATCACCCCCCGTGCCCGTAAGTTATGTCGATTTACAGATGAATTTCTGTTTAACCTTTTTGAAAATAAAAACAATGTTCATGGCATGTCACCATAACCCCACTTATAGTCATTATGTAGTTTCAAAGATTTGAAAGAGAGTTGATGTGTTATTATTATCGGTTCAGAATACTTCACAACTATTGACTGGTTGTAGAAGAATAGTACAAAGAAAACATTTAAATCCTTTCGGCTTATATATATAATTGTTATTACTTGCTGGGCCCTCAAATGCTCATCCTTGCTTAAATTTAAATATTTTCAGTTAAGTGCGAATGACCAGAGAGCTCTGCTAAGAACAAAGGAAAAGGGAAGGTTGCTGAATGAACGAATTATGTTATGTAATAGTTTAATGATATTAAGACAATGATGATATATATTATCTATCATGGGTTGTAATGAATGTTTAAAGGTTACGTACTTGGGAGCTAAACTCTGATAATTATGTAAATTAAGTTGATCTTTTATATTATTATTATTATTAGTATTATTCCGCTCATAGAAATTGTATCGTGAAGAACCGAGTTCGGGTTTCAAGTACCCGAGTTTGGGGTCCTCACAATCTTCAAGGGTAAGAACTTATACCATAAATCTCTTTCTCTTTAATGGTTAGAGAAGTGAGTAGTGGTAGGATTTGTATGCTAAGAAGAAGTAGGAATGATGAATCAAAGGACTTAAGTCATAATAAGCCGTGAATAATCAAGTTGTTCATATATATGTTATGAACCAAGGAATAACTTGTAAGAACTTGTCATATGTTTATGATAATGAAGTTGTATGATAAGAGGAAGCAACGATGGTGGTTTAAAGATTAAGACCATGATAAATCATGAGAAATGAAATCATAAGTAGTTTATATTTTTGTAAGTTATAAACTCATGAAGAACAAGTAATAACTTATCATGAATATAAGTTAATGATATGTGTATGTTAAGATGTTAGTATGATGGATTGAATCCATTTGAAATGATGAATGAAACATAAGTAACGAAGTCATGCCAAAATTCACACGATTAGACGATAATCATCGAATTCTTGAAATTCTTGGAATGGAAGTCGAATTTTGACATTGAACTCAGAGACATTGGTTTTAACAAGAGGAAGCTAGCGTCATAGCGCTAGCCTTAGGGATTGCTTAGCAAGGAGAGTTTGTAAGTAAAGAAAGAAAGTAAACTAATTAGTAATGAACTAAAGCTTGAAGTAACGTTGTTTAAGACATTGTTAAACCTTAAGTATAATAACTAAAGGTTGGAGGTAAGTCAATTAAATGTGAACGTGAATGATATGCAATAAGTGTACTTACTAAAATGACGATCGAGTAACGGTTGAATGATGTAAGAACATTAGTAAGTCGTGAGGAATGAAGATTAACTCGAAATGAGTTGTATTAATGGAATAATTTTAGTTAAGTTATAGAAGGGAAAGAAGTTGGTAAAAACGATGTAAATTATAACGGCAAGCCAGAACCAATAATAACAATCTAATACATGATTAGATTGAGAAGAAAGGTAAGATTCATTAGGAACCATGTATGTTCATTCATGACCTAATGTGGTATGTTATGTGGTTATGTGTTGTAGAGACCGTAAAGACTCAAAGGAAAAGTAATTTTTCTGTAGCAGACGCTGAAGGCAAGTTTTTCTTAATGATTGTCTAACCTTCGTGTTAGCCAGGTTTTTAGTGATTCATGTTATGAGACGCATGAATTGTTTTACGAAGGGGTCGATGCCAGCTTTAACTCGGCTAGACTATTCTTAAAAGATTGATTGATTTATTTAAAAGTCTTTCAATATAGAATGGATAACGCTATCCTATGCCAATTGTTTGGTACATATTCAAGGTAAACCTGAGTATGAATAAATAAATTTATTTTACATCGATTATTCGGTGGGCACACGCGAGGTTGCCAAAACTTAAACGTACATAAGTTTAACGGATGTAGTGTTGATCAACATAGGGTACTATAGGCTGATCACCTATATGTACTCGTAAGAAATGTCGGACTTACGGTCTTAGTACCGGGTTGTCCTTTTCATGAATAAAAGCTAAAGAGAATGTTCATGGTCTATGGGCCTACTTAGAATTTCCAAACTACTATATGTACTTCAGAATTGTTTTATGAGATGAGAGGTGATATTCATTATTTTATAGTACTTCATAACTACTTGTTCAGTTATAGAAGAATAATCATATAATTCTCGAAGTAGTATTTATATTATACATTGTTAGACTTGCTGAGTTAGTTATGCTCACTTTTTTGCTTGAATAATATGATTGTAGCTAAGGTCGAGCGAACCGAGGGTTCCAGTAGAGATAAAGGCAAAGGGAAGATGAAGAATAGTTTATTCTGTAATAGACTAGTATGTTTGTATGAATTATATTATGATGAACAAAGAATGTAACAGTTTCAGAACCTATGAACGGGATGTAATATTATTAATGTAATAAAAATGTCGTTGATACACACATTTTGATGTCGTTTCAATAGAATTAATGTACAGTTATGAGTACCGTGTAGCACCATCTGTCGGGTTGGAAGATACCCGAATTTGGGGGTGTCACACATATAACACAAAATATTATTAATAAAAATTTATTTTATTAATAACTAATTCTTTAAACTTAAATTCTGGACAATTCGATTTTACTCGGGTTGTCACAGGATTTGATAGTAGAAAGTTGTTACTGGATAATAAGTGTTTGAAAAATGAGAGGACCAATATATTTATAACTGAATATTGGTTAAAGAGGGATATAGTAAGTTAATGAGTTAAGATGTGGCTAATGGAATTATTTTGGGACAATTTATGGAAGAAAAGAAATTAAGGAATTATATTATATTGGTATTGTACATACTAATTATTTTAAGAAAAATGATTATTTTAAATAAGGATGTCATGATTACAATTTCATAGGGTATAATTATTTAAGGTGGTTAAATAATTTATTACTGTGCGTTACTCATACTTTATATTAAAATAATATATAATTGGGGAAAAGTCAAACGTGGCCTAGACCACTATTATTTTATTATTGAGATTATGAACTTGAATTATATAACTCTAGTAAGTGGGATAAATGAGCCTTGTGTGACATGAGTATTAAAGTTAAACCAAACTAAAGGTTTAACTAGAATTATTAAAAGAGAAGTAATGGTAAGGGAATAAATGATTGATATTAATTAATCATTGTGATGTTTATGTGTGATAGGAAATAATGGGTTGAGAGTACCCAATTGAATTATATTTAGCCCAATTAAAATATTATTTGGACTAACTCTGTGTACCTGAGATACATGAATATATGTGTCGAATTTATTATATATGAGTATACTTGTGGGAGTACATTTATAAAAATGTGTGTATATATGGCCATAACTTAATTTAATGTAGTAATGTTAAGTCATTATAATTGATTTAATAAGCCCAAAAGGAATTAACCTTACTAGAATGAGTTCCATTTTACTGATAAGTTAAGGAGTATTATAGCTTGTTCCATGTACATTGTTCCTAAAATATATCAGCCGTGTGATGGGCCAGTGACCTATCCTATTCCTTCTTCACTATTGATAGAGTTGATGATGGCTAGAAAAATAGAGGGGAGGGAACAGGTAATTGCTTTTCACCAAATCTTCTTTGTCCATCATCTTCTTCTTTTTCCCGCTAGTTTGAAATATGGGGCAAATCTATTATTTGGATATTGAAATCACTATAAATAGAGCATCTTTCTTCTCTTTCCCATTTGTTGAAGTTGCCTGAGAATTTGGTTATGGAAGGTTAGTAGAATTGAGAGCAATTGAAGGATTAAAGAGCTATAGTTAGCAAATTCAAGCAATCAAGAGGTAATAATACTTACATATATGCTCCTGATTCCTAAGTTTTGCAATTTCTTAGTAATGACAAAAAATACTTTTTTTAGTCAAACATTTATGACTAAGGACTATTGTAACCCATGAATTGTTGTAAGATATTGTTAATATAGTTAAATACGAAAATAATGGTAGTTAAACGGACGAAGTTGGTTTAGAAATGAATCCGTAGTGATGAAATTCGCTAGACATGTTAAAAGATGAAAACATAGCATGAACTTTGAATTTGAGTAAATAAATTGGTTGTTTATGTGATTTGAGGATTGCTATAATGTTAGTTGAGTATCATACGCATGAATAGAAGCAATGTGATTAGTTTAAACATGTTACATAAAGAATTTCTTGCATGGGTTTCGAGTTCTGCAGAAGCAGAGACCCTTCTGGAGCTGTCCAGGAAGGGCACAGCTGTGCCCATTCTATAATTCATTCTAGCGCAGCTGCGTCGGATGCTTTTTCTGGAACTGCCCTGGGGCAGCGCAATTACGCCGCTCCCACAGTTCAGCACAGTGCAGCTACGCCATGCACCAATACCTTATTGTGTTTTCTGCCATAATCTGATAAACTTTAGCGTGTTGGTAGAGCTTAGTTATGCATGAAAACAAGTTAAGCATGTGGTCTAAAGTTCCTTTGCATATATGAGTTGCGTTAGTTTATGTTAATATATGCTTCAAAAAGAAACTTAAAGATTTTGAAAACAAACCTTGACGAACATTAATGATTCATTTAAGTTTTGACCTTGATAACATGTATACGAAGTTTAATTATGCATGATATAAGATTCAAAGTTGTATCGTATGTGTTAGATTGCTTTGACTTGGTTTAAAATGATTTCAAAGGCAAACTCAGATATTTTTGCAAACTAAATTTTATAAACATGGAGTGGGTATATTTTGACCTTGTAAGCATGTGTAGAAACATGTACAAATGAGTATGACATGTGAGTCAGAGTTGCCTTGCATGATTAGTTTAATATGACATCGATTTTGAGAAAAAAATTTAGAAGTTTTGAAACTAAGATGGACGAACATTATATTACTTGTATTCTGACCTTATGTGCAAGCATGACAGGGCTTTTATGTTACGCCCCCAAATCTGGGTATCTTCCAACCCGACAGATGGTGCTACATGGTACTCACAACTATACATTCATTTAATTGAAACAACATCAAAATGAGTGTATTAACTACATTCTTATTACAATAATAATAAATCCTTTCCCAGGTTCTGAAACCGAATACATTTTTCATTGTTCATAAGTATAATACATACAAACATACTAGTCTATTACAGGATAACTAATTATCCATCTTAGCTTTGCCTTTATCTTTCTTAGAACCCTCAGTTTGTTCGGCCTTAGCTGCAATCATATAATTCAAGTAAGAAGTGAGCATAACTAGCTCAGCAAGTCTAGCAACATATTAAATATATACCACATCAAGAATCATATGATTATTCTTCAATAACTAAATAAATAGCTATGACTATGAAACATTAGATAACACTTTGCATTCTCATAAAACAATTCTGGTGTACATACAGTAACTTAGGAATTCTGAGTAAGTCAAAAGACCATGAACATTCTCTTTAGTTTTCATTCATGAAAAAGGACAACCTGACACTAAGTCCGTAAGTCCGATATATCTTACGAGCACATCTAGGTGATCAGCCTATAGTACTCTATATTGATCAACACTCATCCGTTAAACATATTTACGTTTAAGTTTTGGCAACCTCGCGTGCCCATCGAACAATCGATGTAAAATATATTTGTTTATTTATACTCAAGCTTACCTTTGAATCTGTACCAAACAATTGGCGTAGGATAGCGTTATCAATTCTATATCGAAAGACTTACAAACAAATCAATCAAACTCTTTAAGATTAGTCTAGTCGAGTTAAAACTGGCATCGACCCTTTCGTAAAACAATTCATGCATCTCATAACATGAATCACAGAAAAACTTGGCTAACACAAAGGTTAGACAAGCGTTAAGAAAATTTTCCTTCAAGCTTCTTCAAATAAATATTCAACAGTTCTCAGTCTTTACAATATCTACATGATATATTCATATAGCACACTGTAATTAGCTACCAAACAATCTAATCACATTATTTTTACCAACTTCTTTCTCTTCTATAACTTAACCGAATTTATTTCATTAATAAAACTCGTTTACAGCTACTTATCCTTCTTTACAGCTTATTAATGTTCTTACGTTACTAAACCAACATTTCATAACTCTTGGTTAAGTATCATCGTAATTGATTACGGTTTAATTTTATACACTTTACGTTCTTCGTTTAATTACTAGTTAAACAACATTGAATTCCTAAAGTCATCACTATATATATGACATAGGAATGGTCTTAACATGCATATTAAGTATATATACTTGCCCCATAATTGTTATGCCTCAATTGGGTTAAAAAATAACTAAGTTTATCCTTTCCTCTGTCTCGGCGCTGCGGCACCGTCTCCTAGTACATTATTGGCACTGCGGCGCCAACAAACAGTAGCTAATCCCAAGTCTCGGCGCTGCGGCGCGACTCTGCAGTAACTAACTCTATGACCCGGCACTGCGGCTCGAGGTTTGTAAACTTGGGGTGGCGCTGCGGCGCCGACCTTGAGCCCTGGAATCCTAAGTCTTTTTCTCAGTTTGATTTTTTCGGGACTCCTAACTTGGTCGTTATAAGTCGGAATTGGCTCGTTCAAAAGCCGTTATCTTACATACCTCATGTACTTCGATTTCATTCGGATAATTATAGTTTTTAAATCCATTAACGATGAATTCACTATTTAACGTCCTAGTACAAGTTCGCTTAACGTTCATGAGCGTTCATAGCTCGTTTCTTCGTTCTAAGTCAGAATTCGACGATTCTTGAGTCCACGACTCTTGAATACCTTTTGCTACGTTATGCCTTCAAAAACCAAGGTTTCCATGTTAAACGACAACTTTCGACTACTAATCTTGAATTTCTACGTTTTCAACATTTAAAGCCTAATCCCGTAAATTTAGCCTATGACAAATCAAGTGGAACAACTCCATTGATTCATTATTTACTTCCTAACCAAACAAGTTGTACATACCCTATGATGGTTTTCAATTTGTCCATCAACAACCAAATAAATGCTTAACAGTTTTCTTTGATTTAAAACCTACTTAAACGCTTATGGTTACTAATCATACATGACTTATAATGGTTTAAACCACTATTAGCCATCCTTATTACTCCGGAAGAGATATGCTCCACCAATTCATACTTCTCTATGAAAAAGAAATCGAAAAAGATCGAAGACTAACGTTTACGAAATAGAAATATTACCTTAACGTTCTTCACGTTCTTGAATAAACTTGAAGTTTTTCTTTGCTTGCTCTTGATTACTAGTTATAGAACTTCTCTCTCTCTCAATATATTTCTAGAGTTGGTGAAACATCAAATGAACCAACCCAAGCTTCCTATTTATAAAAAAGTCTAATGGAGGGCAATTTGGTCATTGTGTCCCACCTCCTTACTATTCATGGCTTAGCAACCAAGTAACCACTTTACTTGGTGACCAAGTGGCCGGCCCACATGGCCTTGTGGGTCCCCCCATGGGTTGCCCCATGGGTTTTACCATTCCGGTGACCCATCGGTTCGATCTGCGGTTTATTTTCTTGGTTTGGGCCTTAGCATTAGTTCTTATTAGGCCTATCTTGGGCTTGATTTTCATACACATTGGACTTGACATAAACCAAGACCAATTAGATTCTACATAGTCCATAAACTCAAAGTCCATTAAGACTAATTGTATTCTACTCGTACAATTCGCGTATTCTCTTCGTATATAGTTCGTACGATATTCGTATTATACGTCGTAATAATCTTCATACTATACTTGTATAATAACTAGTATCATACTCGTATTCTTCACGTATAATAACCCTAGTCATTATACGTAGCCATTAAATTCTCGAAACTTACTTTTCCTAACCCTTAGGTTTTAAGTCCGCAGGTAAAAACTTCGTTTGCCATAACTGAAATATTATTGGATATTCCATTACGTCTTATAATTCTATCATTACGGCTTTCTCAGAAATTCAAACTTAATCTCCAAGCAGAAACGAATGAATAGTGTTTTTATAGAAATTTCTTGGAAAATCATTATTTTCGTCTTGGAAATTCAAAACAATTAATCCTAGCACATAGCCAGAATACTAACCACATTCGCACATTCTAGGTCATAGAACGACCTTCAAATACCTTATTCACATAATTAAACAATTAAATTTAATCAATTCAAGTAACCAAATAAAATTTAATTCACATAGAGATCCGATTTTCTCGGGCGTTACATTTTATGCCTCTAGGCATGATTTGTATGTGCACACAATTAGATAGACATAATATGAACTATACATGTCTTAAAGTATGTTTTCAAATGATGAACCATGCTAATCATATGAATACATGAGAGCATGCGTATTGAAATTTGTTTAACATCGTTATTGGTTACATAGTTAGACCTGTGACGCCCCCAAATCCGGGTCTCTTCCAACCCGACATATGGTGCTACACGGTGCTATAATTCACCCAAACATTTAATTGAAATGCCTCAAAAGAACGAATATGTCTTATAAATATTCCAAAACAATACTACCATTCCCAAGTTCTTTATAACCGTTACATTTGTTCTTTTCATAATATCAAATATTATCATTACAAACCTATACTATTATATAGGTAATCTACAAGTTCGCCTTAGCCTTCCCTTTGTCATTGCCGGATCCTTCGGTCCGTTCGGTCTAAGCTGCATTCATATGGTTCAAGCAAGAGTGAGCATAATAAGATCAGCAAGTACAACAATTTCTTTTAAACAACATGCTTGAAACATAGGAATCGTATATCTTCAATAACTAGGTAATAGTTACGAAGTACTATCAATAATTCAAAATAGCATTTCTTTTCCTTCAAAATGTTTTACAATGACAATATTCAGTAAAACATCAACTTTGGTCCACGACCATGAGCATTTCATAATTTCTTTGAAAAGGACATCCCGGCACTAAGTCTGTAAGCCCGACATAGCTTACGAGCACTTCTAGGTGATCAGCCTATAGTACTCTATGTTAATCAACACTACATCCTGCTAAATGTATGTACGTTTAAGTTTTGGCAACCTCACGTGCCCATCGAATAATCGATGAAAAATACATTTGTTTATTCATAATCAGGCTTACCTTGAATCCGTACCAAACAATTGGCGTAGGATAGCATTATCAATTCTTTATTGAAAGACTTGTAAAGAAATCAATCGATCTTTTAAGAATAGTCTAGCCGAGTTAAAACTGGCATCGACCCTTTCTTTAACACCATTCATGCATCTCAAAACATGAATCATTGAAAACTTGGCTAACATGAAGGTTAGACAAGTGTTTAGAAAAACTTGCCTTCAACGTCTGCTACAATAAAATTACTTTTCCTTTTGAGTCTTTACGGCATCTACAACACATAACCACATAACATACCACATTAGGTCATGAATGAATATACATGGTTCCTATTAAATCTTACCCTTCTTCTCAATCTAATCATGTATTAGATTTGTTATTATTGGTTCCGGCTTGCCGTCGTTCTTTTACATCGTTCTTACCAACTTCTTTCTCTGCTATCACCTAAGTGAAATTATTTCATTAATACAACTCAGCACGAGTTAATCATCCTTCCTCACGACTTACTAACGTCCTTACTTTATTAGTCAAAACTCGATCGTCATTGGTGATATACCAACGTTAAATACCATTCATGTTCACATTCGACCTATCTTTAACCTTTAGTGTATTACTTAAGGTTTACAACATCTTAATTGATGTAACTTTAAGTTGATTAAGCATTTAATCTACTCTTCATTCACTTCTCCTTTACTTTACATTCTAAAACATTCCTCTCTATGCTGCACTTAGTGCTGGCGATGTGGCGCCAACTTTTGCTCTACCACTCGCGCTGCGGTGCGACCTTCTTGTTCCTAGAACTCGGTCACGGCGCTACGGCACCATACCCTTCACTATTGGTCGCGCTGCGATGCCAAACTTCAGTAGCTCACAGCCATTTCTAGCGTTGTGGCGTGACTTTCTTGGCCTTGACTGGCGCTGCGGCGCCAGTACTCAGCACCAGAAAATTTTTGACAGAAAATTTTTATGTGAGATTCATAACTCCTTCGTTATAAGTCCGAATTGACTCGTTCAAAATCCTACAGTTCACAAATTACATACTCTATTTTTTCATGCAAGAATTTTATCTATTTGACTTTGTTAACTAAAATTTCACCTGTTAGTCCATTTTTAATGAAAACGATAAACGTTTGTGAACGTTCAATGCTCATTTCTTCGTTGTAAGTTAGAATTCGGTCATTCTCAAGTCCGCAACTCCATAATGCCAAATAAGACTTGTTCCCATCGAAAACCAACGTTTCTGAGCTTAATATCAAAATTTAACCTCTAATCTGAGAATTTTACGAATTCAACAATTATCGTCCAAACTCGTGAATTCCACCAAAACTTCGTTACTTAATATTTGTTCTTCGTTTCAAATGGATTCAATCCATTATACTAACATCTTGACATACATACTTTATTAACTTATAATTATGGTAAGTTATTACTTATTCTTCATGAGTTTATAACTTACAAAAATATAAACTACATAACATTTCATTTCTCATGACTTATGATGGCTTAAATCTATTAACCACCATCCTTGCTTCTTCTTATCATACCATCTTCATTATTATTAACATATGACAAGTTCATGTTTAGTTCATAACTTATATGATTTTAAATAGCTTATTCAAGACTTATATGACTTAAGTCCATTCTCTTCATTTCTTAGCATACATAATCTACCACTACCCACTTCTCCAACAAATTAAGAGAAAGAGCATCATGGTTCAAGATTGCTTACCCTTGAATATCACTTGGTTAATCTTTAACTTCTTCTTTCTTCTTAAAATATGAAAGAGTAGCTTTCTAGCTTTTTTAGCTTATTATCTCTAACCAATAAGCTCTCACTTGTTGGATGAAATGAACAACCCATAAAATGAAATCTAAGTTTGCTATTTATAGGACTTCCTAAGTTAGGGTGGATTGGTCATTAGGTTATCCCACCTCCTTAATAAACCTCCTTACTAATCAATACTTCCACCCTAAGTTAACTTGCCCTTCACCTTAATTACTTGATCATCAAAACAAATCCTTGATCATCACTTAATTATCTTGGTCACCAAGACTAACCACATGATCATGGGTTGCCCCATGGATCACCTTAACCCATTGGATCATAGCTTGGGCTTAGGTTTAATTAGTTTAGCATAATATGTGTGCTTCACATTACAAACACTTGGGCTTGCACATTAATTCTATCGAACTTTCGTATTAAATCATATTGAACTTGTACATCCCACATAATCCACAAGTCCATTCACAAATGGCTTAAAGCCTTAGGACGTATTCTATACGTATTATTATCGTATTCTAACTTATATACTTATTCATATACGACATATCATCATTTATACATACTCGTATAATACCTCATATCGTACTCATATTCATTACTTCGTATAATACCTACGTATTATACGATGAACGTATTTCATTTCCTTCTCAGAAATCACTTTCCCTAACCGTTAGGTTTTAAGTCCGTATGCAAAAAACTGTGTTTGTCATAACTGAAATATTATTGGATATTCCATCTCACCTCGATATTCTATCGTTACGTATTTCTCGGAAGTTCAAAAATAATTCCCGAGCAGAAATGTGTGAATAGTGTTTTTTAAAAAATTTATCGGAAAGCTTTTATTTTCGTCATGGAATTTCAAACACTATAATTCTACCACGTAGCCAAAATTCTATGACGTTTCGACATATCTAGGTCATAGAACGATCTTCAATTAGCTTACTCCCATAAATAATCAATTAAATTCATTTAATCCACATAATTAAATAAAATTTTAATTCTCCTAAAAATTTGATTTTTCTCGGACGTTACATTCTTTCCCCCTTATAAGGATTCTGTCTCCAGAATGTAACACCCCGAAATTCGGTCTACCTTCAAACCCGGACTCCGTGCGTCACGGTCCCACTTCATACCAATCATACGTCATTATATAGTTAAATATAACAACATATATTCTCAAATTGACCATGAACTCTTTACTAGGTTAAACAGCCTTTCGCCATAAACCTTCTTACACGGTAAGTTTACAATTACAAAGAAGGTAAACTACCTCTTCCATACGTAGGTGATCAACCTATCGTATAACCCTATTTCAGGGTATGTTCACCTCAGACTTAATCATTAGATTCCGCACCAAAACAATTTGGCTTGGCATAGCTATTCAAAGAAAGCTCGATTTTCTTTTAATCATGACATACCATTCATCTTAGCCAAATCAAGTAGCTTAGACCATACCAATAAATTGGACATTACTTGAAACATTCGTCTAGTCAACTCAATTAACAACGACTACTTCTTTAAATTCTTTTCGCAATACATCAAGACGTTTCATGACGTCATGATACCGTACTCTTCACAATATGTTGAGGACTTCATCAGTTTATGACTTCGTCATTATACATCTTACCATAGCGGTTTGTTGATCCTAAGATCACATCCCACCAGGTTCAATTGCATTAACAACTTCATCTTTTTATCATCCTGGCATTAAATGCACTGATGATATAAAATTTATTTTGATATTTCAAATCAACTTCTGTCTAGCTGAAGCAATTGGCATAGACATACAAAACATAGCTCTTTTAAAATTCATTGGTTCCAAAAGTTGAACCAATTCTTTCTTTTTTGAAATGTACACATAAGCACGATTTCAATAAACTTCAAAATCTAGCATAGCTAGATGATTTGGAATATCTTATTCTCCATCTTCCTTCATTGTCTTACTGCGATAATACTTAATCTTCTTTAGCACCTTCAATACTAAGCATACTGAAAATATTTCGTTTTCAGTCTAAACATCCCTATACTATAGTGCAGTCCATCAACTTACCACACATTATGAGTTCAGGTGTGACGCCCTGAAAATAGGTCCAATCCACCCAACCTATTCTAAGTCGCCAAATACATGGTACAGAAAACAACTACAACTTTATTACAACAATTGTCATGCAAAATACAAAAACTTATATGTTGTGAGTTTTGATACAAATATATATATCAACTGTGACTCTTGACACCAACTTGGGTAGCACGTCACCATGACACCTTATACAAAGGTATAGTCAAAAAGTGTTTTAAAAATTAGAATATTTGGGAAGTGCTCAAGGAAACCTTCGTACATGGGAGGCCATGCGTCTAGGTTATGATAGATATCATATGTCCACAGAATTATCCTTGGTTGACCCAATAGACCCCAAAGAAAAATAAGAAGATTACTATCATATTATTTCCAATGGCAAGTCTTCTCTTGACATATCATTATCTCCACTGTCTCTAATTGAGAATTATATTTCAAATAAACAACAAGATTATATAGTAGTGCTCATAGATATACTCAGCAAGTGGATGTGCACAACTGTGTCTTATGATGACACGAGGTTGTATGTCATTAGACATCTTGTATGATAGTGGCAAAACACCCTTCCAACGTTGGGTTCGCCTCACCCTATATGATTCACCAAATATAACTACTAAGTGATGTATACAACACACTTTTCTATACTGGTTAGGGAGAACTCCACAGCTAGAGACCACCGTTCTATCCCTTGTTACCCCCGCTCGACCCAGCTACACTCTTATTACCTGAAAGAAATTGTGAGTAAAAGGGTGAGCTCAACTAGCCCAGTAAAGAATATCATGACTAAAGATAAATAAATTATCAATAGCCTTCAACAGTAATAAATCAGAGATTTAGAACATATGGTAGATGATAAAATTTTTCAACCATAGTTGCAGCGGAACGAGCAATCCATTAAAAGAGTCAAATAGACCATAAAGTCTATTATCTTTTCCATGTTAAAAATTCACCAACAATGTTTTATCCCTGTAACATCAATCAACAGTTCTGGTTCACAATCATATGAATAACTCATAATCATAATTGTGGTTCTAAATTCCTCTTCTCATTCAGGGCGAAGATAATTTTCATAACATGTCTTTACCTAAAACATCAAAGATTATGGTTATACCAAATCACATTTTCTATTCATAATCATACTGATAAATTCATCTTTGCATTACGAGCCAAAGATATTTGTCAACAATTCATCTTTGCACTACAGGCCAAAGATATTCTCCAACAGTTCATATTTGTACTACAGGCCAAATATATTCATCAACAGTTCATATTTGCACTACAGGCCAAATATATTAATCAACAGTTCATATTTGCACTACAAGCCAAATATATTAATATTTCAAAGAAATATATAATCATTTCAGAATTTATATAAATAATAATTATAACCATGTTGATCATTTCACCTTTGCACTTAAGCTAAAGATATTCAATTATAAATTCAATGGTCTTGATCATGCCAGTCAATAATTTAACTTTGCACTATTGGCCAAAGGGAACCCATAGTCATGATCATACCAAAAATCTACTCATCTTTACACTCAAGTTAAAGAAAAATATCATCATTAGGGTTATAAAAATGTTATATATGATAATAAAAATAATATAATAAATATATAATTTTAATCTCAAGAGTAATATTCATAAATCAACTCTAATTTAGTCAGAAAAAGAAACCAACTTTGTCGTGAATAGTATCCGCGAATAGTAACTCGTGAATAGTAACTTGTGAATAGTAACTCGTGAATAGTAACTCCGATTCAAAAAGGTAAAAATTCTACAATAAAATCTACACCAATATTTCGGTATAATGATACTGAAAGAATAACATTTCCTAAACTTATAAATAATTTATTTTAATTATTTACACTTTACTAATTAATGCATTTAATCATCCTAAAATGCTAAACTCATAAGAGTTCATCACTAATAACCAAAACCATCATCAAAAATTTGCATATACCTTGTATAGGATTCTCAAGCCATAAAATCCTATTTTCTAATTTTCTTACTTCACATAACATATTTAATTCATTTACTCATAACTAGACCATTTTCATAAAAAATACCAAATCAGTTCTAAAAATATTTTTTTTTCTGGAATTTAGTATAATATAGTCTCATAGTGAACATATATTTTTCTCAGAATTTTTAAAATTTATTTACTATTTTTCATATGGCCAAAACAGCCGAATATTTAGACATTTATCAAAAATTGTAATTTTATCCAAAAATTCTGAAATTCACAGAGTATACTGATATTATATAGATATACTTCCAATAAAAATTTCATCAACTTTGGAGTTAACCACAAGGAGTTATAAGCGGTTACTTGTAAAAATAGTCTTTTCCCGTAAAATTCATAACTCTTAATCTATACATCCAAAAATCACCATTTTTGGATACAATTAATAAAATTTATTAAAATATCATTTCAAATTTTTTCAGAATTTTCTGAAGGTCGGAAGAAGTACAAACTGAAAAACATAATAACCCTTAAAATCTCTTACTATCCTTTACCTCAAAAGAGCAGCACTTCTGACTGGATATCGGATATAACACTGAAGAAAACATGCACTGATGAATAGTAACTCACCAATTATCTAAATACTCACAAAATATACTCGATAATCTAGAGAGAAAAAGAGAGAAAACTTATGAATTCTGGTGTGATTTTCAATTCTAACTTAGCCCTCTATTTATAGGAAAATATTAGCACGTCAAAGCAGACTTGACCTGCTACCTGATGGCTTTACCTGCTACTATTCCACCCACAAAAAATCAGCCATCTTCCCCAACAACCAAAAGTGGGGCCCACCCATTTCTTGAATTTTCCACCAAAATCATTTATAAACCTAATTTCTGAATCAGTCACCTCTTAAAATTCATAACAAATCATTCGTTCATTTTTAACGGTTCAAAATTTTTGAACATATACTCAACTTATATATGTATAACATATCCAAAAATCACAACGATCCAACGGTCAGATTAAAAATTATAACCCCCACAATATATCTCAAAAACCCTGATTGATTTTTAATACCTCCATTCTGACAAAAATACTGATAAAACTCCTCAACATTAACTCCTTCATTTTTAACCACAAAATATATCCAACATTTATATTCACATAAAATAAATATTTCCTTATCATATGAATCAATAATTAATTATTCACAATTAATATTACAGAATCACATTTATGACAACCAGGCCGTTCCAAGGAAAGAGGGGACTTTTCAATAAGAATTTCTCCTTACTGGCGCGCAATTAAATGACCAAACCTCTCCTTAGACAGAACTTTCTAGACATTGCCAATAATGTTATCTAATAATATTATTCAAATAATATGAATTATTGATCTGATAATGGGAAATACTATGCAGTGACAATTATTGAAACAACAATAATATAAAATATCAATGCAACAATTATTGAATCAATAAAATAAAATATTAAACAGTAACTACTGTAACAAATATTGAGTAGTGCCTTCCTTCGTAAGAATCAATAATTCAAAAATACTGTGCAATCTGTGTGCTACTGTGCAACCACGCGTATTACTGTATTTTAACCACCGGGTATTCCAACAGTGTTAACGGTAACGATTACGCCGTTATTTATAAAAATTTAAATTTTTCATTTTTTTTCATCTGACAGTTATTCTGTTATGGGGCCCACAAATAGTTGCGCCTTCGTACGAATATTCCCCGACCACAAAAATATTCCACGACCAAACGAATATTCCCCAACAGAAATGAGTATTTTATAACCACTTTTGTATTTTGAAAATTTTATATATATCACCCTTAACTTTAACTTTTTTTTATCAATTTAACCATTTACTAAATAGGAAAATTGAATACTTTTATTTCATAAAATTCGGGGTCTTACATCAGGAACTTTCCACAATAATATGAGTTTAAGATCATCCAGACAGACCTTAGGCGTCCATTCGCTGAGACATTCAAAAATATACCATATTATTATAAGTCACGAACTTACCATTAGTATGAGTTTCAAGAACTCGCACCTACCTTATCGTTCTCTACTTATCAAGTATATACATGAGAAAAGATTCACCTTCTCGTCACATACATATTGATAGCGTGACATACTATTCCAATGATTATCACTACCAGAAGCTAAGTGATTGTAGAACCAAACACAATTCCCTGCCCATAGAGAAAATTGGTCAACTCAGCTACTTACCGATATAGGAAGCTAAGCGGTTGTTACACCAAGGACAATTCTCCGCCCATACAAAAAATTGTTCAACTTAACAACTATATCGCATAAGAAGCTAAGTGGTTCTAAAACCACGTACAAATTCTCCGCCCATACAAGGAATCATACAAGTCCGCTGCTGATATGAGTCCTCAATTGAAATCTTACAACTTCTAACTTTCTCTTTACTTAATACGAATTTTCTTTAATTCGTATGCTATCCTTTACAACTCAATCTCAGTTCTTCTCCCCGTACTACTTTGTAGCACCATTCATTCATAGCATTATTTATAAATCATTCATCGTCTAACAGCTCACCTGTTACTACGATTTACTATGATCACGTGGTTATCTTCTTCCTTAATCGTTTAACTCAACGATTTTCTTATCCTTCTCTCTATGATTATAGTCTTAGGTACTCTTACCTAAGAGTTATAACCTATAGCTTTGATACCACTCTGTAACACCCCGAAATCCGGTCTACCTTCAGACCCGGACTCCGTGCGTCACGGTCCCACTTCATACCAATCATACGTCATTATGTAGTTAAATATAACAACATATATTCTCAAATCCCAGGTTCTCAACCTTAAAACCTCTTTCGTTACAAATAATGATAATTACATTATTCTTTACATCTTGCACAAGTGACTTTCATCCGCCACCAAGGATACATAAACATTCATTAAACTAGTCTATAGTGTAATTCTATCACTCTATATTACAAGTCTTCACTTGTTCTTCATGCACATTCACATACTGAATGGCACTTCGTCTGGATACCGCTCAGCTTGATCTTTACGGGATCCTTAAGTTTTTTCTAACGTCGTTCGCTAAAAATATTTTTCATTTAAAGCAAGTGTGAGCATTCAATTGCCCAGCAAGTCATAACAGTTGAACAAACAACTTTAAGAGTTTAAACATTCTTCAGAACTTTGATAACCGAACAAAGGTTATGAAGCAGCTTGAATAATAGGAATAGTCTCAATTCCTATCATTTTACAACATTCATCACATACTCTTTATACTACTTTCATTCTTCTACCTTTTTCCATACATATCCTATCTGGCTAGAATCATTAGCACAGACTTAACAATAACGGTTCATGTATAAACAGAACATACTTGTATTGAACAGGTCAATCACAGAACAGTTCATCTCAAAGAAACACCGAAGTGTTCACATTGTGGCACCAGGCCTCATACGTTCTACCACTTTGTACAAATATCACACATTCGCGCACATGCAGAACTTCTCAAGTTCAACATTTGAGAAGTTTAAGAAACTAGCATTCATGTAAAATATGAATGAAGTTAGAAAAACTCGCCTTACGCACAGCTACAGCTTACGCTGAACTGCTCATTCTAATTCCTATGTAGCACATAAGAACCTAGCACGTACACCAATTAGTCATATACTTGACTTACGCATTGGTTTAATTAACTTTACTTCTTAAGGTTCGCGTTCTTGTAATTTAAGCTTACGCGACTAACTTTCCTTACTACTGCTTTACGACTTCATAACATACGGAGATGTCTTATTCATACATTTATCATCTTTGATGATTTGCATTCTTATCTTCTTCTTATAACTCTCCTAGGACTCAGCATACATCGTGTCTCTGCTAGTAGTCCATATGACAACCATCAAAGGTTACGATTGTACCACAACCTAACTTCTCTTAACTTATCCGAACCATTAAACTATAATGTTCGTTAAGTCAACTTCTTATTCCTTACGGCTTTCTGGCAACTAAATGCCATACCCCATGATTCATTCTTTATCGTCTAAGTCATACAGTCCTTCGTAAACTCAGACCGATCATTCAATGTCAATACTATGAGGTCATAGCGTGAAACATTTTACAATCCCTTATTCTTATCTTACCACGTCCGGTTCACTCGACTCGGAACGTTATCCAAGTTAAAACTACTAACTTGACTTCTTAACGTTATACGTTATTATCTTCAACTCAGTTTCTTCACCGTTCACAGTTAAATCTTGGTCTTCATTATCTTACGGTCAAACCATACACAGAGTGTAGGTTCTGCCAGTTTAATATTCACTTACACTCAACCCTTACACTGGTTAAAGTGTTTAATGCTTACTTCATTCCAACATTCTTTATTCGACTCACCCTCGGACTTTCATTAATCTCATTATCATTCGTTACGACTTTTTTTACGATAATTCATATCTTACTTACTACCTTCGTCAACGTCAAAGGTATACAACCATTGTACACTTAGAACGTTCGTCCAACGTAAATACGAATCACGAGGCTCGTTTACGTATTCCACGTTCACGTTGCTCGTCTCTTAATTTTTCATTCAACCTTCACTCAAGGTTTTAATTGATCTACATCGTTATCCAATGCATGAACCCCATGTTCATTATTCTTTCTCAATGTCGAAGCCATACCATTCGTTGTATGTTAAGACCGATCGTTCATCGCAACAACGTTGTGTTCACAGCGTCTATACGCTTTACACTTATCTCTCATTACCATGACATAACATCGAAATGTTATTCATTACCTTCCTCACTTAATGTCTAAGGAATCACAATCACACTCACATTCGTTCATTACGTCTACGGTGCCCGAATATCGGTTACGTAATCTAGCGCTTAAATTCTTTATCTTTTAATCTCGTTTAATCTTTCCGTTCAACCTTCACTAAAGATTTAACACACTTACTTAAGTGTTACATTATGTGAACTACGTGTTCATACTTCTTTCTTGCACATCCCCAGTAATTGAGCACATAAAATCTCATTTCTGGGCCTTGCCTTGCACCGGCGCTGCGGCACCGTGCCCCTTCCTTTCCCTCGCGCTGCGTCGCGACCTACGTCTCTCTCTTCCCTTGGTCTGGTGCTGCGGCGCCGAACCCTTTGTTATCACTCGCGTTGTGGCACCAACTAACAGTACCTGAGGCTCCTAGCTCATGCTGCGATGCCACTTCTACAAGCTTAGTCGGCGCTGCAGCGCCGAGTACAAAACCCTAGAAATTTTTCTAAGTTTTAAATCCCATTTGAGACGCTTACTTCCCGTTCTCATAACTTCTTCGTTATAACTCGGAACGTGATCTTTCCAAATCCATTCTCTTCCTTATCTTACGTACTTCAATACCCCTTGGACAGAACTTCATTCTGAATCCGTTAACGTGCCATTCAATTGGCTTAATCTTCACCCTCCGTCCATTTTTACGCTTTTAATGTTCTTCGCTCGTTCATCCGTAATTCGATCATCCGAACTCGGAACTCGTTCGTTCTTGAGCCTACGACTCACATTTTCTACATTCTCTTACTTTCTTATGAAGCCCTACACATTCGGGTTTATTTACTAACTTTCTAATTCACGTTCGTCTTTTACAAAAATTTTGTCATAACTTCGTTATATCTACGTTTTAATCCGTTCTTCATGAACATTTCTACTTTTTCTAACCAAACAAAATGCAATTAACTTATACGCGATGGTTTTGAGCTTTTCCATCAACAACAATTATCCTACGATGGTTTTAAATTTGTCCATCAACAACAATTATCCTACGATGGTTTTAAATTTGTCCATCAACAATGTTCTTCGTGTTCTTCGCGTTCTTCGTTCGTTCTTCGTTTTAATCGATATTTTGGATTATGATTCTACTTTTTCTTAGAATTTGATGTTATAAAACACCATTCCTTACTTAACTCACCTACTCGTTCATAAGATTCATTCGGATCGCTCAAAATCCTTACGAATCTTATACTTCCTTAAGAAATTTATAAACTAAAATTTTAAGTTCTTATTTCTTCTTTTCTCACGATTTCAACCATATGAAATCATTTCTAACATTATCTTCTCTCTATTCTCGTTAAACTATGTTTTTGAACATAAAAACTTAAAGAAAAATATTCAAAGAACTAGGGTTCGGATTACCGTTCTTCTTTATTTTTATTCAGCTAGACAAAGCCGGCGATTTGCAAGCTTTTCTATTTCACGATCACTTTTGATCTGAACCTTCATTCTCAATCTCTTCCTTCTCCCTCTTCATCCGAGCTCTCTCTCTCTCTCTCTCTCAAGTTATAGGATTTTCAAGATCCCAAAATAATGAAATTAAGCTTTCTATTTATAAAATTTCAAGGCTAGGGGTAGTTTGGTCATCATCCCCCACCTCCTTACTATTCCCACCTCTTGGCCTCCACCCTTACTTGGTGGCCAAGTGGTCGGCCCACATGCCCATGGGTCATCTCATGGGTTATCCCAATGGTTATTACCCATCCGTTTACCCATCGGTTCGATCCGCGGTTTCTTTTCTTGGTTTGGGCCTTAACCCTAATTCTTATTGGGCCTATCTTGGACTTGATTTCACAAATCATTGGACTTGACATAATCCAAGTCCAATTATACAAAGTCCATGAACTCAAAGTTCATTAAGACTCATCGTATTCAACGCATTCCATTCTCGTATTCTCTTTGTATTTAGCTCGTACGATATTCATATTATATGTCGTACTAATCTCCGAACTATACTCATATAATAACTAGTATTATACTCGCATCTCTCACGCATAATAACACTAGTTATTAAACGTACTCATTAAAATTTTCGAAAATTACTTTTCCTAACCCTTAGTGTAACGACCCCAAAATAGGTCCATTCCATCCAACCCATTCTGAGTTGCCAAATACATGGTATAGAAAACAACTACAACTTTATTACAACAATTGTCGTAAAAAATACAACAACATATATGTTGTGAGTTTGGATACAAATATATACCAAATGTGACATATGTCCCAACCGTGGACAGCACCTCACAGTGGCACCTTACATAAAGGTATAGTATAAGACTGTTTTAGAAATTAGAATCTTTGGGAAGTGCTCAAGGAAACCTTCGTACATGGGAGGCCATGCGTCTAGGTTATGATAGATATCATATGGCCACAGAATTATCCTTGGTTGACCCAATATATCCCAAAGAAAAACAAGAAGATTACTATCATATTCTTCCCAATGGCGAGTCTTCTCTTGACTTATCATTATCTCCACTGTCTCTAATTGAGAATTATACTTCAAACAAACACCAAGATTATATAGGTAGTGCTCCTAAATATACTCAGCAAGTGGATGAGCACAATCCTGTCTTATGATGACACGAGGTTGTATGTCATTAGACATCTTGTATGATAGTGGCAAAACACCCTTCCAACGTTGGGTTCGCTTCACCCTAGATGATTCACCAAATATAACTACTAAATGATGATCACCGTTCTATTCCCCTATTACCCCCGCTTGACCCAGCTACACTCTTATTACCTGAAAGGAATTGTGAAACAAAAGGGTGAGCACAACTAGCCCAGTAAAGAATATCATGACTAAAGATAAATAAGTTATCAATAGCCTTCAACAGAATTAAATCAGAGATTTAGAACATATGGTAGATGATAAAAATTTCAACCATAGTTGCAGCGGAACGAGCAATCCATTAGAAGATTCAAATATACTATAAAGTCTATTATCTTCTTCATGTTAAGAATCTACCAACAATGTTTTATCCCTATAACATCAATTAACAATTCTAGTCCACAATCATATGAATAACTCATAATCATAACTGTAGTTCTAAATTCATCTTCTCATCTAGGACGAAGATAATTTTCATCACATGTCTTTTCCTGAAACATCAAAGATCATGGATATACCAAATCACAGTTCCTGTTTATAATCATACTAATAACTTCATCTTTGCACTACGACCAAAGATATTCATTTGTATCACCAATTGGTCATGTTCATCTCAACACCTGTTCATCTTTGCACTACTGGCCAAAGATATTCAACAACATGTCATCTTTGCACTACGGGCTAAAGATATTCATCTACAATTCATCTTTGCACTACAAGCCAAAGATATCTCTCAACAGTTCATATTTGCACTACAGGCCAAATATATTCATATCTCAAAGAAATATATAATCATTTCAGAATTTATATAAACAATAATTATAACCATGTTAATCAATTCATCTTTACACTTAAGCTAAAGATATTCAATTGTAAATTCAATGGTCATGATCATACCAGTCACAATTCAACTTTGTACTACAGGCCAAAGAGAACCCTAGCCATGATCATACCAATAATCTACCCATCTTTACACTCCAGTGAAAGAGAATTTCAACATCAGCGTTATAAAAATGTTATATATGATAATAAAAACAATATAATCAATATATAATTTTAATCTCAAGAGTAATATTCATAACTCAACTATAATTTGGTTAGAAAAAAAAACTAATTTTGTAGTGAATAGTAACTCGTAAATAGTAACTCATGAATAGTAACTCGTGAATAGTAACTCATGAATAGTAATCCTGATACAAAAAGGTAGAAATTTCACAATAAAATTCATAACAATATTTTCGGTATAATGATATTGAAAGAATAATATTTCTTAAATTTATAAATAATTTATTTTAATTGTTTACATTTTACTAAATAATGCATTTAATCATCCTAAAATGCCAAACTCATAAGATTTCATTACCAATAACCAAAACCCTCATCAAAAATCTGCATATACCTCATATAGGATTCTCAAGCTATAAAATCCTATTTTCCAATTTTCTTACTTCACATAACATATTTAATTCATTTACTCATAACTAGTCGATTTTCATGAAAAATACTAAATCAGTTCCAAAAATATTTCTTTTCTGGGATTTAGCAGAATATAGTCCCATATTGAACATATATTTTTCTCAAAATTTTTAAAACTCATTTACTATTTTTCATATGGCCAAAACCGCCGAATATTTAGACATTTATCATAAATTGTACTTTTATCCAAAAATTACGAAATTCAAAGAGTACACTAATATTATATAGATATACTTCCAATAAAAATTTCATCAATTTTGAAGTTAATCACAAGGAGTTATAAGCGGTTACTTTTAAAATAGTCTTTTCCCGTAAAATTCACAACTCTTAATCTATACATCCAAAAATCACCATTTTTGGATACAATCAATAAAACTCATCAAAATATCACTTTAAATTTTTCCAGAATTTTCTGAAGACCAGAAGAAGTACGAACTGAAAAATATAATAACCCTTAAAATCCCTTACTATCCCTTACCTCAAAAGAGCAGCACTCCTGACTGGATATCGGATATGACGCTGAAGGAAACTTGCACTGATGAATAACAACTCACCAAGTATCTAAATACTCACAAAATATACTCGATAATCTAGAGAGAAAAAGAGAGAACATGCAACCTGGTGTGATTTTCAATTTCAACTTAGCCCTCTATTTATAGGAAAATGTTAGCACGTCGAAGCAGACTGAACATGCAACCTGATGACTTTACCTGCTACTATTCCCACCCACCACATTTGAATAAAAATCTCAGCACATTTATTTACCAACCAAGAGTGGGGCCCACTAATTCTAGAATTTTTCACCAAAATGATTAACTCCGAAAATTCAACAATTTCTAAACCAGACATCTCATAAAATTCATAACAAATCATACGTTCATTTTTAACAGTTCAAAATTTGTGAACATATACTCTACTTATATATGTATAACATATCCAAAAATTACCACGATCCAACGGTCGGATTAAAAATTATAACCCCCGCAATATATCTCAAAAACCTTGATTGATTTTTAATACCTCCATTTCGACAAAAATACTGATAAAACACCTCAACATTAACTCCTTCATTTTTAACCACAAAATATATCCAACATTTATATTCACATAAAATAAATATTTCCTTATCATATGAATCAATAATTAATTATTCACAAATAATATTACAGAATCACATTTATGACAACCAGGCCGTTTCCAGGAAAAAGGGGGCTTTCCAATAAGGATTTCTCCTTACTGTCACGCAATTAGATGATCAAACCTCTCATTAGACAGAACTTTCTAGACATTGCCAATAATGTTATCTAATAATATTATTCAAATAATATGAATTATTGATCTGATAATGGAAAATACTGTGCAGCAACAATTATTGAAATAACAATAATATAAAATATCAACGCAACAATTATTGAATCAATAAAAAAAATATTGAACAGTAATTACTGTGACAATTATTGAGTAGTGCCTTCTTACGTAAGGATCAATAATTAAAAAATACTGTGTAAAACCATGTGCTACTGTGTAAACACACGTATTACTGTATTTTAACCACCAGGTATTCCAACAGTGTTAACGGTAACAACTACGTCGTTAATTATAAAAACTCAATTTTTGTCGTTATCTTCATCCGACATTTATTCTGTTATGGGGCCCACAAATGTCTGCGCCGTCGTACGAATATTCCCCGACAGAAAGAATATTCCACGACCAAACGAATATTCCCCGGCAACAATGAATATTTTATAACCACATGCGTATTTTGAAAAGTTTTCACATTTCACCCATAACTTTAACTTTTTATCAATTTAACCATTTACTAAATTGTAATTATAAGAAAAATTGAATACTTTTATTTCATAAAATTCGGGGTCTTACACTTAGGTTTTACGTTCGTAGGTGAAAACTTCGTTTTTGCCAAACTAAAATATTATTAAATATTCCATCACGTCTCAAGATTTAACAAAATCATTAACTTCTCAGAATTTCAAAATAAAACTCCAAGCAGAAACTGATGAATAGTGCCTATTTCATCTTTTTTCCTGTAAATATTTTTGTTCCCGAAAAACTTTCATTTTCATCTTGAAAATTCTTACTCGCTTAGACTAGCTCGTAGCCAGAATACTCCCGACTTATAATCATCCTAGGTTATAGAACGATTAATAAACACATAGAACAGAATAGTATTAATAAAAATTCATTTTATTAATAACAAATTCTTTAAACCTAAATTCTGGATAATCCAAAAATCCAGGTTGTTACACAGAATCTTGATAATAATACATACACCCTTGAGGAATTTTTTTTCTTTATTTTAATCTCGAGTCCCCACGTTGCTTCTTCGGCATTGTGGTTCCTTACATTCACCTTCACCGAAGGTATTATCTTAATTTCCATGACTTGTCACTTCCTATCAATAATTTGAGTTGAAAGTTAAACACTTATTAACACATTACGCTATCTCTCTTTCATATTAGTTCTTCTTTTAACTTTAAAATTATTTGGAACTCAAATTCCTCCTTCAAAACAAGATTATACTTGATCTTCTCTTCATCTTGCATCCGCTTCTTCATTCGCTTGCACTCCTCGTTACTTAGTTGTACTTACTTAACTCGTTCCATTTTCGTGGATTGAGTCTATATTGTAAATAACATTTCTACCGCTTTATTCTGCAATTTAACTTTTAACTCTGTTCTTACCATCTCCGTTATTAACTCATTCTAAGTCGCTACATCGATAGTTTTCCCTACCCTTCCTACTTAACGCGTTAGCTTCTACATTAACTTTCCCTGTATGATGTAAGATATCAAAGTCGTAATCTTTTATCAATTTTAATCACCTTCTCTACCTCATATTCAACTCCTTCTGTGTGGAGATATATTTCATACTCTTAGAGTCCGTGTATATCTCACACTTTTCCCCGTATAATTACTATCTTTAGATTTTTAATTCAAAAACTACAGCTACCAATTCTAGATCATAAGTAGGATAGACCTTCTCATAATCCTTTAACTGGCGTTATGCATACACAATTACCTTGCCATGCTACATGAGCACGCAACCCCGTCATCTATGCGAAACATCGAGATACATTACAAAATTTCCTGTATCATCTGATAAAGACAATACAGGTGCCCCACTTAACTCTCCTTTTTAGTTCCCAAAACTATTTTCTCACTTTTCATTCCCAACATACTTATCAATAACATATCTGTATATCTTTTAAGCTAAAATTCACACATAGTGAATTCCGTATCCAACTTCTCCCTCCGTAGTGTTTCTCACACTATCTTCAAATGTTCAACGTGATCTTCTAACGTCTTAAAATAGACTAGAATATCACTAATGATCATTACGACACACTCGTCCAAATATTATTAGAACACTCTGTGACGCTAATGGTACCTTTAACTATAGCACCTCACAAGAAAACCTATCTATTTACCACCGACTTGCTCGGTGCCCCGAACTGAAAGTTTGGCTTTCACACATTAGTTAACCCAAATGACATAACCAGAAACTCGTCATAACCATATCGAGATCTGAACTTCATCTTAGGTGCATCCTCCTTCTTCCCTATTTTCAACCGACGATACCCCGTACACAAATCTATCTTAGAAAAATTCTTTGGCCCTTCAACTGATAAAATAGATCACTGATCTTGGGCCATGAGTATTTACTCTTAATCGTTAACTCACTCTACTTACAATAGTCGATACATAACGTAACGACTCATCCTTAACATCCTCCTAACTTGCGTCAAGGTTAGACAACAAGAACGTCGCAGTGTTTTATTACCGTAAATAGTACCTTGGGTTTTATTAGAGAACCTAAGATTCCCACTTTTCTTATAACTATTTATTATAGCTCTATAGTTAATCAACCCATTCATACTGAGAATTACTTCAAATTCTCTCAACCCCTTCTTTGGAAAATTTCTTGCCACGTTGTCCAATGACCCACATACAACATAACCATGGTTTTTCTTAGGATTAGGACAATTGGGTGATATATGACCCTCATGTCCATAGTTATAACAAACCAATTTTCATTTCAGACAGACTCCTAGATGAGTCTTTCCACACGTCTTACATGCATCGATCTTACGCTTAGGATCCCCTTGTCCTACTCCAGTATTCTCGGAGTTAAAATTCTTTCTTTTTGGCATAATGCCAATACTACTGGCACTCTCTACCTTGGTTCCTCCCTCTCCCTTGCTCTTATTCTTTCTCTTTTTGTGGTATTGGGTCAACGCCTCACTACCACCCTCTGCTATAATCATCTTCTCCAGAATGGTCCCATAAGAAATACTCTGAAACACAGAAATCCCACTATAGAGCCAGGGTTTCAGGCCCTGCTCAAACCTACGAGCCTTCCTCTCCTCAGTGTCCACTTGACGTGGAGCAAACCTTGCCAATACATTGAATTTGACCGCATACTGGGAAACCGTCATGTCCCATTGCTTAAGTTCTAAGAACTTAATTTTCATCCTACCCTACATGTTTGTAGGGAAATAATTCTCGAAGAAAACCTTCTTGAATCGTTCCCACGTTGCCACATCTGCTCTAATCCCACCCTGGTGAACCTCCCACCAAAAGTTGGCTTCCCCTTTCATCATGTAAGTCGCAAAAGAAGTCTTTTGCGCCTCACCTACTTTTGTAATAACAAACGTCTTCTCTATTTCTTTCACCCATGCCTGGGCCTCTATTGGGTTCGTCGTTCCTTTGAACTCCGACGGACCTACGCTTTTAAACTCTTTAAAGGTAGTCGTTTTTGCTACCCTAGGTTCTGCGGGTACTCTACCTGTAACGTCCAAGAATTTGAAACTCCTTATTAATTAAATATGTGATTTAATTTTAATGAGTTAGCTTTGTGAGCCTATTATTAAACATTATATGGTTATGTGAATTTATAAAAATAATTAAAGGGAGTCGCTAATAGTTATTTAAATTAGTGGACTAACCCTAAGAGTTTGATATCAAAGAATTGATAGGATTATTATTAATTAAATATTCAATTTATTTGAATATAGTAGCAAGAGTTGAGCATATTGATTAATTATAATTATGAGTAATTAATTGATAATGTGTTAATTAATAATTATTATGAATAAATAATAATTAATAAGTAAGAAATTAATAATTTATAAAGTGATTTTATTTACTCGATTAAATTGTGCAAGCATGCAGTATATTAAACCTTTATTATATGATAGTTAACTATATATTTTATATAGTACAAGGTGTCACATTAATATGTCTATATACTATAAATATAGACTATAGTAAGAATTAATTCATTTATGTGAGTACTTAAATAATCCCCAACTTTCTCTCATGTTGTAGCATTAACACATTAATATTACATTTTGGGAATTAAAAGAAACGAACTAAGCATATTAATCAAGTTATTGAGACTTAAAACTCATCAGTTACCCAAACAGTGACCACACAGTAGCTTAACTCTAAACTACGCAAACAAGAGTCGGCAGTTGAAAGCTAGCTTAGCTGTGATCATGAAGAAGGGAGTGGGAGAGATGAAGTTGGTATTCTCTTTTCACCCAGCTCTCTCAATCCAATGGCTCCTTCTCTTTCCCGTTGGATTTTATATGGTAGACAAATTCATAAACCGTGTAAACCATTCTCTATAATTAGAGTTCTTTTCTTCATTCTGTAAACTTTGAATTCACTGAGTTTTTGGTAAGTTGCATATAGAGAGTATGAATTGCTGAGAATTGAGGGAGTATAATCAGAGAAGTGATGGAGTTCAATTCAAGCTTCAAAGAGGTATAAAATCTAAGTTTTGTTCTTAATTCAAGTTTTGGTAAATCATTGCAATTCTCTAGAATTCTCTGATAATTGATATACATTAGCATGTCTCTATATTGTTTAAGTTGGTTTGAATGCTATAAAGTATTGCAGCTGGTCTGGGTATAAAATTAGCAATACATGTGCTAAGGCTCTACAGAAGTAGAGCCATTTTTTTTATCTCTGGACGAAGTGGCGCGGCCCTTTGGCCTACCTGATCAGGTTGTTAAAAACCGGACTTTCTTATATATATATTCTAAAAGTGTATCGAATAGAAAAGTGCATCTGCTCTTCGATCTGCTGCTCTATTCGAGCCGCTTCCTTCAGCTTCAATATCGGAGGAGGGTAATTTAGCGCTTAGAATCAATAGTGAGATTTCACTTACCACACCACAATAGGGATATGTTGACAAAGAAATTCAATTTCTTGAAGTGCCTGGCCCAATCCTTTTAGGTATTTTCGTGCCACAATCTTATCATTGAATAATCAACGCAACTTGAGTTGGTTGTTCACTGCTGGATGATAGATTGTTTGGTGGTGGTTACTAAACTAAGGGTCCGCGATAGACTGCCCTTCCCCTTCGATTCCCCTGCTCTGCTATTTTGATTTTCTCATCTCAAGGATCGTATAACTCGTCCCTAGTGGTATAGTATAGTTCTTAGGGGCATCAGGGACAGCGAGAAGGTTCTCACAGAGAGAGATAACTCGCATATGAAAGAAAGGATGCTTCGCTTGCCATTGAAGGAAGTTCCTACTTCTAGCGCGAAAGTAGACAACGCAAAGGAGGGAGGCGGGCTAAATACAGCCCACCTAACAGCAGCTAGAAAGGCTATAGGCGCGAAAGAAAAGCGAGCAGGAAATTCAGCATCATATGGAACCGCAGAGCCAGCCTCAAGGAAGAGCTTTTCTCCTTGCCTTGAACCGACTTTCTAATTTGCGTTCCGGGTAGTAATATCAAGTGATCTGATGATACATCCTTTGTGGCCTGGTTGAAGAGTTTCCTGAATGGAATAAGCATTCAAACTACTTTTCCTGGACTCACGAAATGGGGTAGTCAGACGGTAAACCGCATCAAACTACTTGAGTTGGTAAGCAGCGAGGCTTTCTGATACGCTAGACTCGAATCTGTTCTCTTTCTGCGATTTCCCTTTCTATCCGAGTATTAGGACGAGTCAGGATTCAGATCTATTGCCAAGCATAAAGTCGGGCTTGAGGTAGTCTCAAGAGTCCTAAGTTGCTTCCGGGGCATAATTCCTTATATAGGCAGGGCGAGAGCTCCCCTTTCATAGCCGGGTGACCAAGCTTTCTTTTCTGAATGTAGTCGGGAGAAGTAAGATCTGTTATCAGTAGGCATGGGATGAAGTCGAGGTCTGATCCCGCCAGCCTTCTTTCTTCTTAAGGTTCTATCATCCTTATCGCTACAATCATTGTTTAGCCAATGATGGATGTTGCACCGCAGCCACTACTCTCCTCATTCTTTCGTTAGGGCGATTGCTGCCCCCGTATAGCGACTCTCTGCTGCTTTTACTTAGCTGTTTGCTCCTGCCTTTGTATCTGCTATGAGTGAATCTACTCTGGGGTGAAACAACCACTGCGATTGCCTTTGACCATGCCTTTACCTATGCCTATATGAATATCTTAAAGTTGCAGATCAAAAGTGAGTAGTTGCTTCAGTAGAGCCGGTTGATTCCGGCGATTCTGTTGATGAAGCAGTCAATGAAGAAAGACATGGTTGAGTCAGTCGAAGAAGAAAATGCTCTCGCCTTAGGGGAGCATAAACACCTACTGCGAATTAGAGAGACCTGACCTACATTCATTAATCATCTCCTAGGAATTGCCCTTCTCAAGGTAGGTCAAAAGAGCAAGCCGAGGAAAGGAAGACTCTCTCTAAAGGTGTCTGCTCGTGGAATAGAAAGAGTTTGTTGCATCAACAAAGTGTAGTAGTCAAAAAAGCTTACTTAAGCTCATCGATGTGTACTCACTCCTCGGCTGTGAAAGAGAGGGCGCTTCTGAGCTAAATCAATCCCGCACAGGCGATTACCCGAAACTTTACACTCAATGGAAAGCAAAAAGGGAGAAAAAATCCGCTTTGAAAGCGATTCCAGAGACTATAAGAACGACCGGGTGGCAGGTGGGAGCAGTAGAAGCATTGAGATTTGCTTGTTCAGAGATGCGTCAAAGGTATACCTATGAAAGTTGATTGCAAGGGTCAGGCACCAATGCATTACTAAAGAATAACCAACCAGAATAACTTCTCAGGGAGCGTGGAAAGAAGGAGACCTAAAAGTGATATCTGTAGGCCGACCTTGGGATTGATACGCTTCGACTTATCCTATCAAGGCTAATGCATTCTCTTGATCCAATGCTCAATCTTTCGCTCAAATGGCCGATAAATCTTCAAGCTGTTCCCAACAGATCTTGTGAGACAAACCCTCGGTGAAGCACTGCATCTTTATAGCTTCAAAGAAAGAGAAAGACGAGCGTCAGCCAGGCGAACAACAGCTAGAACAACTAAACAACCTTTGAGCTGAGGTAGAAATCTTTAGGGTTAGCTTTGCGTTCCTTGAGTATGTTTCTGCCCTAAACTAAGAAAGAGTATAGTGGTTAAGCATATAGTTGATTGCTCTTTCTTTTGCTTTCACTAGCTATGTTTTTTAAAATAGTTTACTTCCGGTTAAATAAAATAGAACTAAATGTTATCTCTCGCGAGAGCGTTGAGCTTGAGCTCTAGCTCTTCTTCCAGCTTTTTCCAAAGCAACGAAAGGGCTTTAGCTTTTTTCTTTTTCCATTTATGTTAGAAGGAGCTTACGTCGGTAATATAAGTCGAGTTTCGCCAGGCGATTATGTCCGTCTCCTCGGGGTGACCCCAGGAGCTAACTACCTGACCGCACCCACTTCTCTTTCCTTTCCGACATAAATGACAAAAGCTTACGGCTAAAGTACGAGAGAAGAAGGCAAGTTGAGTGTAAGACTTAGCCTACCTTCAATGAACCCATCCTCTCTTTAGGCGGGGACTGGATTATAACCTCAATATCCCATAGAATGGTATGGGCGTCATGCCTTCCAATCATCAGATACAATACACGACTTTATCTATGCAATTAGTTGAATACTAAATATCACTAAACCTTCTTTCTTAGTATGATAGGGGTCACGAATGGATAAAGTTTGATCTCGCCCGAGTTTTCAATTTCAGGGCTTTTCGGGGTGCTCTTATTAGGCAAAGAGGTCGGATAGCTCAAATCAAGGGAAAATACAAACATCTCGCTGAAGTGGCACGGCCGCGCCACTTCTATAGCTTGTTACCGCGCGGCCGCGTGGGGGTGTTTTCTTGGTTGCTGCTTTAATGACATAGTAAAAGGACGAGCATGTTACTTTGATTATTATATGCTTATAAACAACCTGAACATATGGACTAAGGTAGTTATGTATATAGGAGTCATGCTAACTTGTTTTAGTTGGAATATTAAAAGAAAACTTAACTAGTTGGAAATAGTATTGATAAACTTTTTGCAAAACAAGTTCTAACCTTTGATGCAAATGTATTATGTTATGATATATCTTGACATATGTCAATATGATTGGTTATATGGTTAAAGGTAATATGAGATATTCAAGCATGATTAAAAAGAGAAATTTCAAGAAAAAGGACCTTATTGGCTATGTATAAACGAACTATGTATACACTAAATTTTGAACTTAAAAATATGCTCATGAGATCTATTATGTGATTATGAAAGCATGACTTAGAATATGCAAACTCATCTCGTATGCTTGAAGAAGTTTTGCTAACAAAGACATAAAGTTTTGAAAATGAACTTGATAAACTAGATATACATTAAGTTGAGAACTTGTAAGTATGTTTTTGATGTCTAGCATGTATATATATGAAAGTATGATATATGGTAGGTAAAATGACTTACATGATTAATAGCTTTACATGTGGAGTCTTGATTAAGTAAAAATGAATAATGACCTTTGATATGTTTGATGAAAGGTTAAAGTTAGTTATTCATATAATAACATATGTGTTGTGCATGATTGTTCGTTTATGTGCAAGTCGTGTGTGCACTGGCTTATTGTTGAAGCAGCCATGTCTTGGTTTGCACTAGGAGTCGCGCGGCTCCTTAGTACAAATCAGGCGCTGTCGCGCAGTCCTGTATTGATATTTGAGTTTTGTTATTAAATTAAGAACTGATGCATGCTTGTATGGTTACTCTATTCTGTAATACATGTCCAGTATAGTAGCCATGTGTTAATAAGCATGTTATTGAAATATCCTATGATGAATGAGTGTTTATAACTATAAAGTCAATAGTAATTTAAACTATGACATAGTGTGTTAGAAACTAATCGGGTAATGTAATGATACATGTATAGAAGCATGCTATGTAATGATTTGTTTCTTGTAAGTGTGGACTCATATTAATTTATATGTACTAATTGAAAAGACCGACTTGTTGATGTTAGGTCGTTTCAACGCAAGTAATTAAAGCTAGAATTATATTGTAGCTGAGCAAGCAGGCAAGTATCTAAATCTTACGCACTACCTTTATTTTGTGCAAACAGGTATATATTTGTGCAAGTTTCCTTACACCCTACTTTTATTGAGCAAGTTTTCCTAAACTTACTCAAATTTATATTGACCAAGTATCCGATAGGGGAGTACCAGGTATCTAATATAAGATACACAAAGCATATTTAAATGTTATGCATATACATAGTGTACGCGAGGTTGATCCCCTCAAGTACTTATTCTGTAGCCAGTAACCAAAGGGTCAATCAGCTATTGATTCTATTGGAGTGTTATAGTTCAAAGTCTACTTGACTAGCAGTTATTTTAAAAGCAATCATTATCTTTGCTTCTAATATTCAGATTGTTGAATCCTTCAGATATTCATATTGTTGAATTCTATGTCAGATATTTTCCTATCATCATGATATATCCTTATTGTTGTATTTAAACTTGTTGAGAAAACTTGTTGCTCATCCTTACTATATCATGAATTATATTGCAGCTAAGCCCAAGACCTCAGGAAAGGACAAGGGTAAAGGAAAGATGTAGAATTGTTGTTAGAAGCAGAGTTTACTCTGTGCTTAGTTTAAATTACTGTTATGTAACATGAACCCTAATTACTATTATAGGGTATGTTTGTAATACTTTATTAAGGTTATCGAATCTTGGGACTAGTAACACCTTTCGAATGAACGACGTACGTTTATTATTTTCCGCATTTTAGTTATCGTACGTTGTTTAGAGGTGGATGTTTGTATTTTATCGTGATGACCAAACCGGGGTTAGAAGACCTGGTTTCGGGGGCGTTACACTACCCCCAGTTTGGTTAAATGCAGTCGTTAATAAATTAACGAACTCTTGCATAGGGTTGTTTTGACCACCTTGGTTATCATTATGTGATTCCGCTTCCTGATTACGTTGTCTTTTCCATGGCGACATTTTCTAATTTAAACAAATAAAATTCCATTATTATCTATTTACTTACGTCGTTATTATTCGCCACATACCAACTCATACCATAACAAAGCATATTAAATGAAAACTTTATTATATTCATATGCTTCTTCATAGTTTGAAACTATTTACAATTTGCTTTCATAGCCAAAAGCTATTTCATTTCTATCCAGCGACTGAACTCCACAAAAGTTGGGATTTACAAAAAGACTGCCCTTTTTATACAAAAGAGGGTTTTACATCACTACACACATATTTATAACTCTAGACTTCTAATAATGCATAACAGCGTCCTCGTGTTTCTCATTCGCAATCATCACTACAGTATCCCAACTAATAGTGTGACGGGTTTGTCCTGACTCCATGGAATAACAAGCAACTTTCAGCTTGAAATTCTTATGAGCACTCTCATGGATGTAAGACATCCGTGCTATCTTTCGGTCCTTCTCCCCTAGTTTCTTACTAAGCTCTACTACCTCGTTCATATAATCCCTAGCCTTATTTATCATGAGCACCTTCTCATCTTGCTCTGACTCAAAATCAGCTTCTACAGACTCCTTCGCTTCACAAAAAGCACTATTCTCTTAATTTTGATTCTGCACAACTGTACTCAGTTGCACATTCCTGTCAAGCATTGCCAGATACAATGCTCTCATTGCATCTGGAGGAGACGACTCTAGTGTAGGTACCACCGTATCAACCGATGTTACCTCCATCCCTTCCTCCACATCGCTTATCATATTAAGATATGATGTTATATCCATATCTCCCTCGGAGTAGTTCTCCTCAGAAAAGTACTCCACTGTCTCTGACTCCTCTAGAATCACTATTGGTACCTCCGCCACTGACATGGGTACTGGCTCTACTCTATTCATGAGTATGTCTCTATACATCAAGCTATCGATCCACATCCTACAACAACACAAAACATGTTGATTAGTACATAATACACAATAGTATAAGCATAAATCACATTTAATTTATTTAGGATTAATTTCCATCTTTTAAATCTTTTGATACTGAGTTTCCTCAATACCTTATTGACTCATTCAACTCAAGTAAAGCTCGAGTTTACTTCCTTTGGACATTTCCTTCCTTAACGAGGTTATTAGCCTAATGTTCTTCTCCCCTTAAGTTTTATAACCTAATGCTTTGATACCAACTTGTGACGCCCCCAAATTCGGGTCTCTTCCAACCCGACATATGGTGCTACACGATGCTACAATTCACACAAACATTCAATTGAAATGACTCAAAAGAACGAATATGTCTTATAAATATTCCAAAACAATACTACCATTCCCTAGGTTCTTTATAACCGTTAGATTTTTTCTTGTTATAATATCAAAAATTATCATTACAAACCTATACTATTACATAGGTAATCTATAGGTTCGCCTTAGCCTTCCCTTTATCCTTACTGGATCCTTCGGTCCTTTCAGTCTAAGCTACATTCATATGGTTCAAGCAAGAGTGAGCATAACAAGCTCAACAAGTACAACAATTTCTTTTAAACAACATGCTTGAAACATAGGAATCGTATATCTTCAATAATTGGATAATAGTTACGAAGTACTATCAATAATTCAAAATAGCATTTCTTTTCCTTCAAAATGTTTTACAATGACAATATTCAATAAAATATCAACTCTGGTCCACGACCATGAGCATTTTATAATTTCTTTAAAAAGGACATCCTGACACTAAGTCCGTAAGTCCGACATAGCTTACGAGCACTTCTAGGTGATCAGCCTATAGTACTCTATATTGATCAACAGTTCATCCTGTTAAACGTATGTACGTTTAAGTTTAGGTAACCTCACGTGCCCATCGAATAATCGATGAAAAATACATTTGTTTATTCATACTCAGGCTTACCTTGAATCCGTAACAAACAATTGGCATATGATAGCATTATCAATTCTATATTGAAAGACTTGTAAAGAAATCAATCGATCTTTTAAGAATAGTCTAGCCAAATTAAAACTGGCATTGACCCTTTCTTTAAAACCATTCATGCATCTCATAACATGAATCATTGAAAACCTGGTAAACATGAAGGTTAGACAAGCGTTTAGAAAAACTTGCCTTTAGTGTCTGCTACAAGAAAATTACTTTTCCTTTTGAGTCTTTACGGTCTCTATAACACATAACCACATAACATACCACATTAAGTCATGAATGAATATACATGGTTCCTAATGAATCTTACCTTTATTCTCAATCTAATCATGTACTAGATTTGTTATTATTAGTTTCGGCTTGTCGTCGTTCTTTTACATTGTTCTTACCAACTTCTGTCTCTTCTATCACTTAAGCGAAATTATTTCATTAATACAACTCAACACGAGTTAATCATCCTTCCTCGCGGCTTACTAACGTCCTTACGTTATTAATTAAAACTCGATCATCATTGGTGAAATACCAACGTTAAATACCATTCATGTTCACATTCAAATTATCTTCAACCTTTAGTGTATTACTTAAGGTTTACAACATCTTAACTTATGTAACTTTAAGTTGAATAAGGATTTAATTTACTCTTCATTCATTTCTCCTTTACTTTACATTCTAAAACATTCCTCTCTATGCTTCACTTAGTGCTGGCGCTGCGGCGCCAGCTTTTTCTCTACCACTCGCGTTGCGGCGCAGCCTTCTTGTTCTTAGAACTCGGTCACAGCGCCGCGGCGCCATACCCTTCACTATTGGTCGCACTGCGGCACCAAACTTCAGTAGCTCACATCCATTTATGGCACTACGGCGTGACTTTCTTGTCCTTAACTGGAGCTGCGGCGCTAGTACTCAGCACCAGAAAATTTTTGACAGAAAATTTTTATGTGAGATTCCCGGGCTCATAACTCCTTCGTTATAAGTCTGAATTGACTTGTTCAAAAGCCTACGGTTCACAAATTACATAATCTACGTGTTCATGTAAGAATTTTATCTATTTGACTTCGTTAACTAAAATTTCACCTATTAGTCCATTTTTAACGAAAACGATAAATGTTTGTAAACGTTCAACGCTCGTTTCTTCGTTCTAAGTCAGAATTCGGTCATTCTCGAGTCTGTAACTCTATAATTCCAAATAAGACATGTTCCCATTGAAAACCAACGTGTCTGAGCTTAATATCAAAATCCGACCTCTAATCCGAGAATTTTATGAATTCGACGATTATCGTCCAAACTCGTGAATTCTGCCAAAACTTCATTACTTAAGATTTGTTCTTCGTTTCAAATGGATTCAATCCATTATACTAACATCTTGACATGCATACTTCATTAACATAGAATCATGATAAGTTATTACTTATTCTTCATAAGTTTATAACTTACAAAAATATAAACTACATAACATTTCATTTCTCATGACTTATGATGGCTTAAATCTTTTAACCACCATCCTTGTGACGCCCCCAAATCTGGGTTACCTGACCCCCGAGTTTGGTGGTCACGATCCATAATATAATACCATCTAATTACTCATTCATATAGAAATAGTAATACATATCACATTAACATATGTTGTTAATACATTAGTCCCAGGTCCGATAACCTTAACATTACAAACATGCCCTTTAGATATACAAAAAGGGTTTACAAAACAACATAATAAATATGCTAATCATAACTAATTTATCATGATGTTGTTTCCTTTATTCTTCACTGCACCTTCTGCCACTTCGTTCCTATCTGAAAAGTTTTATATATAGCAAGGGTGAGCAACAAGTTTGCCCCGCAAGTTAAGTCATACGATAAATGTATAAGAATCAATAACAAATCTTATCGCCTTCTATACAACACAATAATTTGATAATAAAAGAGTACAACGCTTTCAAAGTTTCTACGATATTCTAATGAATAATCAAGAATAAATTCTACACAATAACAAAGTTGAATATTTTTCAGATTTATACTGAGTGATCCATTGGATCTTGAACTTCTCTTCTAGGGTATATATCAAAGTTTTACTTTGACATATACGCAGGTGTATCAGATAACCATAAAGATTAAATCATACCCCTCTGCAAGTACTTAGAGACGGCCAACTCCTTGAACCCTACATTATGCATAATACTTAAGTAGCACGCAATGGTCGAATATACGACTAAAAATGTTCCCTTTAAATAAAAGATTATTATTCTCAGTCTCAGAATCAAGATTTGATTTAACAACGAAATTCAATGATTTCAATTTTTATTTACTTATCAATCTAGCAGAAATAATTGGCATCAATCTGTCAATAACAATTGAATTCTCTTCTCGAATCTATCAAGTTCTAACAAATGTTCTTCTAGCCAGAATAATTAGCTAAGACATTTTTCAACATAATTTGACAATAAACAGGAATTATTTGTACTGTCAATATTAGCTTCTACGGATATGAATATCCAACAACAGTTATTCCACGAATGTATATTTTACGAAACATTATTTCAATTTGAATTATTAAACATGCACTAACTACGAATAATCAACAATAAATTCTTGGACGTGGTATAATTAGCAATAATTAACCACTATAATATTTAAACAATATTAACTCAAGGTTGAGTTAGGAAATTTACCTCTTCCGCTGTTTACAGCTACATAATATACTTATCTACTTTCGAAAGACCTATAACCAATAATATCGGTCTCACAATTAGCATAATAATTTATAACACATAACACTGTAATTTACAGTCAATTCTCTCCTAGACACATTACCACATAGTCACATCAGTGTTTATAACCTATATAAATACTTATCAAGTCTAACTAATTTAGTCTAATTAGACTTCGATCTATTCTTGGTGTTTTAGTCACCTTATCTGACAATTTACACCTTTATTGCCAATTAAACCTGGTCTTTAAGCTTCAATATTATTTTAGATAAGTCAAATATCATTTATAATATTTTTCGAAAGCTTTTAATAATATTTAAATAATTATTATAATTTATAATAATTTTTCAAACATCGAAATCATTTTTAAATGATTTAATTATCAAACAATCTTATTATCATTAATATTTAATAATATAAAAATATTAATAACATACTTGTCAAAATATTAAAGTTATTATTACTAACTTAAAAATATTTTTAAATCATCAATATTCTACTTAAATAATTTTAAAAATAATTAAAATCATTTTTAAACCATTACCATTAATATTTAAATATTAATGACATTATTATCAAAATATTAAAAGTCATTAATTATAACATAAAATATTTTTAAAATATTTTTCTCATTTTTAAATAATTTTTAAATCAATAAAATCATTTTTAATTCATTTATTTAATATAATAATTAAATAAATCTAATATCATTAATATTAAATTATTAATGAGAATTCTCCAAAAATATTGAAAATTATATTTTATAATTCAAAATATTTTTTAACACTTTATTCTTATTTAAAATAATTTTTAAATTAATAAAATCATTTTTAACTTATTTATTTAATTTAATAATTAAATAAATCTAATATCATTAATATTAAATTATTAATGAAAATTCTCTAAAAATATTAAAAGTTACATTTTATAACTCAAAATATTTTTAAACATTTTATTATTATTTAAAATGATTTTTATAATATTAAAATCATTTTTCTCTAATTTATTTAATACACTAATTAAATAAACTAAATATCATTAATATTCAAATAATTATAAATATTAATGAAAAATATCCCAAATAATTAAAAGTTATTTTTTAGAATTTAAAAATGATTTTTAAAACTATTTTTGTAATTTTTATAATTTATTTTCTATTTTTAAGTATTTTTCAGAAATTAGGAAAATAAAATTAATAGAAACCGTCGCTGAAGCCTATAGCAACACTTGTCTGTCGTCTTAGGTGTTCTTGGATCAAGAACACTGACAATCTCAGTGTACAAGGGGTTGACCACCTTTAAATCTCTGATCAAGCTTGTTCTGGGAAATCTAAGACTTTGATATTGTAGTATTAATGTAACACTACAACATCCAACCATCACTTTGGTCAAATAACATCACAACAAGGAGATCTAAGTCTCCAAAGTTGCTATCAGGCGATTTCTGGGTTTTCCAGAAACCCAGGCAGTTCGACTACCTACTTTCTTGCTCGATTATCTATGAGTTCTAGTCATGATTTATGTGATCTAATGGCTCAAATATGTAGTCCATGTGTCAATGAGCATTTACATTACAACAAATCAGTTTACTAACAACAGAATCACAATATATGACCCGGTCAAACCCTGTCAGAGGGCTGTTCATTCGGTTTTCTGAAAATTCCAGAAAACGGCTATTATGGTCGAGTAGGCTACTTTGACCACTTGCTACATTCTATATATTGATTGTTTACATGATCTAAAGCCATATATTTAAAGAACACATAGCAGGCTACAAGTTGATTACACAAACACTATCAAACGACATCAAATATATCAGATCTGGGTCATTCAAATAGTTGTCAGACACTGGTTTAGCCTTTATGGGTTACCCAGATTTGGCCCAGTCATGCCCGGTCAACGGGTTTTGACCGTTAATAACTAACAATCTGGACATCAAACGACACTGATTCCACTTGCAGAGTAAAGACCACATGACAAGCTACATATAACAACTTTAAAACATCAAAAAACATAAATGAACGAGAATCTATGGCTCCCGACATTAGCTTGTCAGACCACAAATTTTGTTCTTGGACAGTTTTGGAAAAACTCGATTTTAAAACACTTTGATGCTATGGATCCATGATGGATCAACATAGATCAACTAAAAACATCCTTTAACACATATATAAACACTTAAACACAAATTTTGACAAAGCATACACGATCAAAGTGAAGTAGGGTTTTATACCTTCTTAATTTTGATCTTTGATCTACGTTTTCCTTAACTATTTTTGGTGTTCTAGTGACTGATTATATAACTGAGAGACTTGTAAAATTTAAAGGGTTAGAGAGAGAAAAAGTTGTTGGGAGCTAGAAAGAAAAATGAGCCAAATACATACACTTTCTCTCTCTTAGATCTCTTATATAATGTGATATAATGCACAAGATCTTATGTGTTGGCTGATATGGCTGAGAATTTTTTGCCCCAAAGTCAATATAGTTGGTGAACTACTAAAGGTATTGGCCATTTTTACAAGTTACCATTTAAAGAAAATGAAAAAGGGCATTTTGGTCTTTAGCATTATATTTTTAATGGCATATGTGACGCCCCCAAAATTAGGTATACATCACCCATCTTGGGTCGTCAGATACATAGTACAGAATACAAATACAACTTAATAATACAACTGTCGTGTACAATACGACAAAACATAAACTGTGAGTTTGAATACAAATATTATCTTCTAGAGAGTATTCATACTCAAAAGGAGTCCTCATTACATTTATTAACACACCATTACATAGAATAGTGAGGACTACTAACTAATACTATCATTCGGACCATCACTCCGTACCCCGACTTGTCCCAGCTACGTTCTCATTTCCTGAAGAGAACAGTGAAAGAAAGGGTGAGCTCAACTAGCCCAGTAAGAAATATTATGACTAAGATAATGCAGAATAAATTATCATTAGCCTTCAACAATTTTAAACTGATAAAATATAATAGACATCAAGTTTAACTGCAGCGGAACAAGCAATCCATTAAAAGAGTCAAGTAGAAAATAAACTCTACTATCTTTTATGATTTAAAAGGTTTTTCAACACTGCGATCGCTGAGACTCAGCTTAATAAAATAATCCACATCATCGAATCACCCCTGCACTACGGCCAAGGATATTCGTGTATTCATTAATGGTCATGATCATGCCAACAACTGTCCATCAATGCACTACGGGCCAATGAGGACTTTTACCACATCATTTGTAACATTACGGTCATGATTATACCGAATAATCCCTGGTCATAATCATATCAAGTCCATCTATGCACTACATGCCACAGATGACTTTCAACATTTTATAAACATGAGGATGATGACAATGATATAAAAATTCAATAAAACAAGTTCAAGAATTAATTTATCCAGGAATTAACAACGTCCAAATTGTCAACATGATACTGCATTGTGGAGTAAAATTCAAGAATGCTTAGAAGAATATTTTCTTGAAAAAATACTGGATGAAACGCAACTATCAAGGATATTCCACAAATTTTATGGAGTATAGAAGTCAAAACTTAACCAACTGAGTACAATAAAGAATGAAATAACAAAAGAAATCACCATGCATGCGATAGACCGCACAGACAGGTTATTCCAATAGAATAATAAATAATGGAACCAGGTCCGGCGTAAACGCACAGACAGGATATTCCGACAGAATAATAAATAATGGAACCAGGTCCGGTGTAAAACACACAGACAGGATATTCCAACAGAATAATAATAAAACGGAACCAGGTCCGGTGTAAAACACACAGACAGGATGTTCCAACAGAATAATAAACGGAACCAGGTCCGGTGTAAAACACACAGACAGGATGTTCCAACAGAATAATAGAAGAATGTCACCAAGTATAGGGTAGACCGCGTATACTGGTTATTCCAACAGAATAATAACAAATGGAATAACAGAAGTTCTCTTCATGAATATAAAAGAAATAATATTCCCTACCTTAAAAGAACTGGATATTGGAAAAGTGATGTAGCAGAATACTTTTAGTCTCTCTCTCTCTTATTCTCTCTATACTTTCTCTCTCTATAGCTTGAATGAATTCGTGAAAAATAATAAAGCCCTAGGCCTCTATTTATAGAAAAACTGAGGGTGGCTCTTGGTCTTAACGAAGGGTCAAATGACTCTTGGTCTTAACGAAGGGTCAAATGACTCTTGGTAATATTGAAGGGACAACTACTATTGACGAAAGTAATTACTATTGACCAAGGTAAATACTATTGACGAAGGTAATTACTATTGACCAAGGTAAATACTATTGACGAAGGTAATTACTATTGACCAAGGTAAATACTATTGACGACGGTAATTACTATTGACGACGGTAATTACTATTGACGAAGAGACTCTTAGATGATGACATATGGCCCCCCATAAAATAACCAAACTTACCACAACGTCTCAATAATATAACATATTATACAGATGATACTATGACAATAATTTAAGAGATATGATGCAGCAATTACTGTAGCAATAATTGAGTATAGCTGAGTGACTTCTCACGTAAGCATCAATAATCAATACCGTGTGCTACTATGCAACCACGCGTATTACTGTACTTTTACTACCGAGTAGTTCAACAGTTTTAACGGTTTTAACGGTAACACCTCAGCCGTTATTTTTATAGAAAGATAATTCTGTCGTTTTTTCAATCCGACAATAATTCCGTTGTGGGGTCCACCAATGATTGTGCCGTCGTACGAATATTCCCCGACAAAAAGAATATTCTCCGACCAAACGAATATTTTATAACAACTTGCTTACTTTGCAAAATTTATAAATATTACCCAAAACTATAACATTATATCAAATTAACTCCATAATATTCAAAAATGATATTTATAGAAAATTCATCTTTATTTATAAAAGTTGGGGTCTTACAACCTCCCCTTCTTATGAAATTTCGCCCTCGAAATTAGGGTACGTACCTGGTATGTCGAAGAGGTAAGGATACCTTGATTTCATTTCTGATTCTAACTCCCAAGTCATTTCCTCAACATCGTGGTTTCTCCACAAAACTTTGACTTGAGGTATAACCTTGGAGCGTAGAATATGTTCCTTCTTATCCAAGATTTGAACAGGAACTTCTTCATACGTCAAATCCTCCGCTATTTCGTCTGGTTCTAACTCAATAATGTGGTTCGGGTCTTCCACATATTTGCGTAACATGGATATGTGGAAAACGTTATGAACACGAGACATACTTGGCGGTAAAGCGAGTTTATAAGCCACAGTTCCTACTCGATCGAGGATTAAAAATGGACCGATGAATCGAGGATTTAGCTTTCCTCTCTTTCCAAATCTCGTAACACCTTTCCATGGAGCAACACGTAAGAACACATGATCTCCTACATCAAATTCCACGTCCTTTCGATGAAGATCAGCATAACTCTTTTGTCGATCTTGTGAGGTTTTTATACGTTGTCGGATCGTTTGAATCTTTTCTGTAGTCATACGTACCAACTCCGGTCCCAACAACGTTGCTTCGCCCACCTCATCCCAGCATACTGGAGAACGACATTTTCTTCCATACAATGCTTCGAATGGAGCCATGCCAATACTTGCTTGATAACTGTTGTTGTAGGAAAACTCCACCAATGGTAAGAACTTGTCCCAACTTCCCTTGAAGTCAAAGACACAGAGTCTTAATAGATCTTCAAGAGTTTGAATAGTCCTCTCTGATTGTCCGTCCGTCTGAGGATGATATGCTGAACTAAATCGTAACTCCGTGCCCATAGCTTTTTGTAAACTAACCCAAAATCGTGAAGTGAATCTTGGGTCTCGATCAGAAACTATGGATACTGGCATACCATGCAGTCTTACAATCTCGTTTATGTACATACGAGCAAGACGTTCAAGTGTATAAGTTTCTCGTATCGGTAAGAAATGAGCAGACTTGGTCAATCTATCAACAATGACCCAAATCGCATCAATACCTTGAGAAACCCTAGGAAGACCGGTAACGAAATCCATGGTAATGTGCTCCCACTTCCATTCTGGAATTTCAAGTGGTTGCAATGGACCTTTTGGTACTTGATGCTCCGCTTTGACTCGTTGACAAGTTAGACACCTTGAGATAAACAACGCTATCTCTCTCTTCATATTGCTCCACCAAAATGTATGACGAAGATCATGATACATTTTGGTACTTCCAGGATGGATTGCAAACGGTGTGTTGTGCGCCTCCATCATGATTTCATACTTTAAATCAGGGTTGTTAGGAACACAAAGTCTGGAGTTGACTCGAAGTATTCCTTCTTCATCGATTCTTGCTTCCGGCATAGAACCTTCTTGCACTTTCTTTCTCATACGCATCAGCTCCAGGTCTGTAGCTTGAGCAGCTTTAACTTTATCGATTAAAGTCGGTTCTACTCGTATATTCGCCATCATCACATGGGTCCCTGGAGTCTTCAACTCTATCTCCATCCTTTGCAAGTCACACAAAATGGGCCTTTGCGTTGTTAATATTGCATTTGTACCCGCATATGATCTTCTACTCAATGCGTCAGCTACCACGTTCGCTTTTCCAGGATGGTATTGAATGGTATGATCATAATCTTTCAACAGTTCAAGCCAACGTCGTTGTCGCATGTTGAGTTCCTTTTGAGTGAAGAAATATTTGAGACTTTTATGATCCGTAAAGATCTCCACTTTCTCCCCATACAAGTAATGCCTCCAAATTTTAAGTGCAAAGACAACAGCTGCCAACTCTAGATCATGAGTAGGATAATTCCTCTCATATTCCTTGAGTTGTCTTGATGCATAGGCTATGACTTTTCCATGTTGCATGAGAACGCATCCCAACCCTTTGCTCGAAGCATCACTGTAGATGACAAATCCCTCCGAGCCAGATGGTATTGTTAGAACAGGTGCTGAAATGAGTCTCCTCTTGAGTTCTTGAAAACTCTGCTCACATTCTTCGCTCCAACCAAACTTTGTATCTTTCCGAGTCAGCTGAGTTAATGGAGTAGCGATTCGAGAAAATCCTTCCACGAATCTTCGATAATAACCAGCTAAACCAAGAAAGCTACGTACCTCGGTCACTGATTTAGGTTGCTCCCAGCTTTGAATAGCTTCAATCTTTGCCGGGTCAACAGATATTCCACGACTTGATACTACGTGCCCAAGGAATGCTACCTCTTCCAGCCAGAACTCGCATTTCTTCAACTTGGCATAAAGTTTGTATTCACGAAGCTTTTGGAGTACCAGCCTCAAGTGTTGCTCATGATCTTCACGGCTTTTGGAATAAACAAGGATGTCATCGATAAAGACGACCACAAAGTGATCCAAATATTCCTTAAATACCCTGTTCATCATATCCATGAAGGCAGCAGGAGCATTAGTCAATCCAAAAGACATAACTAAGAATTCATAATGCCCGTACCGAGTTCGAAAAGCCGTCTTTGGAATATCCTCAGTTCTAACCTTCAGCTGATGATATCCAGAACGAAGATCGATCTTTGAAAAGAATTGTGCTCCTTGCAACTGGTCAAACATGTCATCAATACGTGGCAATGGGTACCTATTTTTGATGGTGACATGATTCAACTCCCGATAATCAATACAAAGTCGCATACTCCCATCTTTCTTCTTCACGAACAGAACAGGAGCACCCCAAGGAGAAGTACTAGGACGAATAAAACCAATGTCTAACAATTCCTGCAGTTGGGTCTTTAACTCCTGAAGTTCAATAGGAGCCATTCGATATGGGGCTTTGGAAATGGGTTTTGTACCAGGTTCAAGGTCGATACAAAATTCAATTTCACGCTCTGGGGGTAGGCCAGGAAGTTCTTCGGGAAATACGTCAGGAAATTTATTAACAACAGAAATATCATTCAAAGCTGACGTATTTTTGTTTAGATCTGTGACATGAGCTAAGAAAGCTTGACATCCGTTTTTCAATAAACGAATAGCTTTATGGCTTGAGATGACAGCGATTGATTTTAATGGTTTGGTTGCTTGAATTCGCATAATAGGTCGATTAGGAATATGAAAGCTAACAACCTTACGAAAATAATCAATTTTTGCATGATGAGTAGTTAACCAATCAATCCCTAGAATCACGTCAAATGCAAGTATTTTTAATGAAATAAGATCGACAGGTAATGTGTGGGTACCAACTTGAACCAAACAAGACTTATAAACCGTGGATGTAATGAAGGTTTCTCCCAATGGAGTTTCAACTGCTAAGTCAAAGTCTAATTTCTCCGGAATCAAATTTAATCGATGAGCGCAAGTAGGAGAAATAAAAGAATGGGTTGAACCGGTATCAAATAAAGTATAGACTTCGTTAGAGTTTATGATAAGCTTACCCGTGATGACCTCATTCGGGTTCCTTGCGTTCTGGGAGGTCACAACAAACGCTCTCCCTTGCACAACCGGTTTTGACTTTTCTGGGACGGCCTTTGGTGCCTCCATCCTAGCTGAATTTGTCTTCGGTAAACGACAAAATCGGGCTAAATGACCTTCTCTTCCACAATTATAACATGCTTTGGACGGCATCGCGCAGTTTGGACTGATGTGCCCCTCCCCTCCGCATTTGAAACATATGATAGGTGGTCGTTCTCCTTCCTTAACGACAGGTGCTGGTGCTGACGTCTTTCCATCATTGTTGAATCTCCTCTTCTTAAAATGTCCATTCTTATTGTTTTGGCCCTGATTACCACCGAAGTGGTTACCATTTCTGGCCTGTTGATTCCCTCCACGCTTGTTGTCACCGCTTCGATGACTGCTCTCACTGGTATTATCATTTTGCCGGCTGCTCTCTTTTGGTTGCGTTATCTCGTTATCGCGCTCCACCAACTGAGCCCTATTTACAACATCTGAATACAAACACAGTTTATGAGAAACAAGATGTTGACGTATCTCCGGCTTCAAACCTCTTAAAAACATCCGCGTCATTCTTTCTTCATTATCCACCAGGTGGGACGCAAACCGGGATAACTCCGCAAATTTTGCCTCGTACTGCGACACGGTCATATTATTCTGCTCCAATTTGATGAACTCCACCTCCTTCATGTGACGAATACTCTCGGGAAAGTATTTGTCGTTAAACAGATCTTGGAACTTCTCCCAAGACATCTTCAGTGCGGCAGGTTGAGTACGCTTTATCGATTCCCACCAGTAATCTGCCTCTCCTCGCAACATAAAGGCGGCAAAGGGAACCTTTTGCTCCTCGGAGCAACCCAAGACATCAAATATCTTGGTGATCTGCTTTATCCATGTTTCAGCTACAAGTGGTTTGGGTTCTCCCTTAAACTCCGGTGGTCCCAGCTCCTTAAACTGTTTAGCGGTGACCGCCTGAGAGTTTCCAGTATTTCCACCTACGTTGTGGACAGGAGCCGCTTTCACCTGTTGTTGCATGAATTGCATAAAGCCTCTGAACATTTGATCATTCATCATTTGGTCAGTGTTGTTGTTTGCATGAGGATTGACACCTTCCTGATGCACATTATCATGATTATTGATGTGTGGTGAATCAACAGTCGTCTGTGCTCCATTGCTATTCTCAACATTCTCGGATGCCATTTTCAGATACTGCCACAAAATAAAAATTAATTGATATGTCATATATTATCCTTATATTATGACCGACCAATTAAATACCATGCAAATAAACTTAGGTATGTCATACTAGCGAAGGAATTCCCCGTCTCTCCCCTCCTAGTTCTATTCTCACATCTTAGCCAGGGATCATATCCCTAAGCTCTGATACCAACTGTGACGCCCCCAAAATTAGGTATACATCACCCATCTTGGGTCGTCAGATACATAGTACAGAATACAAATACAACTTAATAATACAACTGTCGTGTACAATACGACAAAACATAAACTGTGAGTTTGAATACAAATATTATCTTCTAGAGAGTATTCATACTCAAAAGGAGTCCTCATTACATTTATTAACACACCATTACATAGAATAGTGAGGACTACTAACTAATACTATCATTCGGACCATCACTCCGTACCCCGACTTGTCCCAGCTACGTTCTCATTTCCTGAAGAGAACAGTGAAAGAAAGGGTGAGCTCAACTAGCCCAGTAAGAAATATTATGACTAAGATAATGCAGAATAAATTATCATTAGCCTTCAACAATTTTAAACTGATAAAATATAATAGACATCAAGTTTAACTGCAGCGGAACAAGCAATCCATTAAAAGAGTCAAGTAGAAAATAAACTCTACTATCTTTTATGATTTAAAAGGTTTTTCAACACTGCGATCGCTGAGACTCAGCTTAATAAAATAATCCACATCATCGAATCACCCCTGCACTACGGCCAAGGATATTCGTGTATTCATTAATGGTCATGATCATGCCAACAACTGTCCATCAATGCACTACGGGCCAATGAGGACTTTTACCACATCATTTGTAACATTACGGTCATGATTATACCGAATAATCCCTGGTCATAATCATATCAAGTCCATCTACGCACTACATGCCACAGATGACTTTCAACATTTTATAAACATGAGGATGATGACAATGATATAAAAATTCAATAAAACAAGTTCAAGAATTAATTTATCCAGGAATTAACAACGTCCAAATTGTCAACATGATACTGCATTGTGGAGTAAAATTCAAGAATGCTTAGAAGAATATTTTCTTGAAAAAATACTGGATGAAACGCAACTATCAAGGATATTGCACAAATTTTATGGAGTATAGAAGTCAAAACTTAACCAACTGAGTATAATAAAGAATGAAATAACAAAAGAAATCACCATGCATGCGATAGACCGCACAGACAGGTTATTCCAATAGAATAATAAATAATGGAACCAGGTCCAGCGTAAACGCACAGACAGGATATTCCGACAGAATAATAAATAATGGAACCAGGTCCGGTGTAAAACACACAGACAGGATATTCCAACAGAATAATAATAAAACGGAACCAGGTCTGGTGTAAAACACACAGACAGGATGTTCCAACAGAATAATAAACGGAACCAGGTCCGGTGTAAAACACACAGACAGGATGTTCCAACAGAATAATAGAAGAATGTCACCAAGTATAGGGTAGACCGCGTATACTGGTTATTCCAACAGAATAATAACAAATGGAATAACAGAAGTTCTCTTCATGAATATAAAAGAAATAATATTCCCTACCTTAAAAGAACTGGATATTGGAAAAGTGATGTAGCAGAATACTTTTAGTCTCTCTCTCTCTTATTCTCTCTATACTTTCTCTCTCTATAGCTTGAATGAATTCGTGAAAAATAATAAAGCCCTAGGCCTCTATTTATAGAAAAACTGAGGGTGGCTCTTGGTCTTAACGAAGGGTCAAATGACTCTTGGTCTTAACGAAGGGTCAAATGACTCTTGGTAATATTGAAGGGACAACTACTATTGACGAAAGTAATTACTATTGACCAAGGTAAATACTATTGACGAAGGTAATTACTATTGACCAAGGTAAATACTATTGACGAAGGTAATTACTATTGACCAAGGTAAATACTATTGACGACGGTAATTACTATTGACGACGGTAATTACTATTGACGACGGTAATTACTATTGACGAAGAGACTCTTAGATGATGACATATGGCCCCCCATAAAATAACCAAACTTACCACAACGTCTCAATAATATAACATATTATACAGATGATACTATGACAATAATTTAAGAGATATGATGCAGCAATTACTGTAGCAATAATTGAGTATAGCTGAGTGACTTCTCACGTAAGCATCAATAATCAATACCGTGTGCTACTATGCAACCACGCGTATTACTGTACTTTTACTACCGAGTAGTTCAACAGTTTTAACGGTTTTAACGGTAACACCTCAGCCGTTATTTTTATAGAAAGATAATTCTGTCGTTTTTTCAATCCGACAATAATTCCGTTGTGGGGTCCACCAATGATTGTGCCGTCGTACGAATATTCCCCGACAAAAAGAATATTCTCCGACCAAACGAATATTTTATAACAACTTGCTTACTTTGCAAAATTTATAAATATTACCCAAAACTATAACATTATATCAAATTAACTCCATAATATTCAAAAATGATATTTATAGAAAATTCATCTTTATTTATAAAAGTTGGGGTCTTACAGCATACATGGAATTTGTCACACCCTTAGGGTTTAACCCTAAGGATCTAACCCTTAGGTTCTACAACATTAATTTTCAAGGATTTTCTAATTAGGGTTTTTAAATTAGAAAATTAAGATTTTAAAACTATAATTAGGGTTTTCTAAATAAATTAGGTTTTCCTAATCATATTAACGTTTAATAAACACATTAAGCTTACCAATTAGGATTATAGTTTCCTAATTAGGGTTTAGGATTCCCAGATTTAAAATTAGGGTTTCTCGGCATACGATTAGAGTTTTTAACAGTACATTAGGTTTTCTAAATCTGAGATGAGGGTTTCTAATATCTTATTAGGGTTTATAAATTTTAAAACTTATCCGATCAATCATTGATCAAAATTTCTCTTCAGTACAAACACATACTCATCATTCTAATTATTTTAATTATATTTTCTATCGAATCCCTATCCAGAAATTAGGTTTAGGATTTCTAAAGTTGTTAAGAACAACTCTACTCTAATTTACCAGTCAATACATAAATTGACCTCTTCTCGAAACTCGTATCACAGATACTCAGTATAATATTAACAATAAATGTCAATATTAAATAAAAAAAAATTATTCGTAAAATTTTGATTATTCGAAATCCTGGGTTATCACAATCCTTTCTTCTTCTTATTATACCATCTTCATTATTATTAACATATGACAAGTTCTTTCTTAGTTCATAACTTATACGATTTCGAATAGCTTATTCATGACTTATACGGCTTAAGTCCATTCTCTTCATTTCTTAGCATACATAATCTACCACTACCCACTTCTCTAACAAATTAATAGAAAGAGCATCATGGTTCAAGACTGCTTACCCTTGAATATCACTTGGCTAATCTTTAATCTTCTTCTTGCTTCTTGAAATATGAAAGACTAACTTTCTAGCTTTTCTAGCTCATTATCTCTAATCAATAAGCTCTCACTTGTTAGATGAAATGAACAACCCACAAAATGAAATCTAAGCTTGCTATTTACAGGACTTCCTAAGTTAGGGTAGATTGGTCATTAGTTTATCCCACCTCCTTAACAAACCTCCTTACTATTCAATACTTCCACCCTAAGTTAACTTGCTCTTCACCTTAATTACTTGGTCATCCAAACAAATCCTTGGTCATCACTTAATTATCATGGTCACCAAGACTAACCACATGATCATGGGTTGCCCCATAGATCACCTTAACCCATTAGATCATAGCTTGGGCTTTGGTTTAATTAGTTTAGCTTAATCTTTGGGCTTACACATTAAATTACTTTGGGCTTCACATTACAAACACTTGGGCTTGCACAGTAATTCTATTAGACTTTCATATTAAATCATATTGAACTTGTACATCCCACATAATTCACAAGTCCATTCACAAATGGCTTAAAGCCTTAGGACATAGTCTATACTTATTATTATCGTATTCTAACTTGTATACTTATTCATATACGACATATCATCATTCATACATACTCGTATAATACCTCATATCGTACTCGTATTCATTACTTCGTATAATACCTACGTATTATACTATCATTGTTTAATTCATTAATCGCATTACATTTCTTTCTCGTAAATCACGTTCCCTAATCGTTAGGTTTTAAGTCCGCAGGCGAAAAACTGTGTTTGCCATAACTAAAATATTATTGGATATTCCATCTCATCTCGATATTCTATCACTACATATTTCTCAAAAGTTCAAAAATAATTCTAGAGCAGAAATGCGTGAATATTATTTTTCAGAAAATTTTTTGGAAAGCTTTTATTTTCGTCTTGAAAATTCAAACACTTTAATTCTACCACGTAGCCAAAATACTACGACGTTCCGACATATCTAGGTCATAGAACGACCTTCAATTAGCTTACTTACATAAATAATCAATTAAATTCATTTAATCCATATAATTAAATAAAATTTTAATTCTCCTAAAAATTCGATTTTTCTCGGGCGTTACAAGACCATTGTTGCATGAACTCGCTTAGCCGTTAAATAAATGGCAATAAAGCTATAAAGTGTAAAAACAACTTGAAGTAAACACAAGAGGCACCAAACTTGGACCAAGACCTCTTAACTTGTGTATATATTATGTTAACATTTAAGCATGATAAGAAATACGGTGTAAACTAGGAAATAAAGATACAAATCTGGTCTGGTCAGGGCACGGCGTAGCTGCGCCCATCCTAGGACAAATTGAAGCGCAGCTGCGCTGCAAGGTAGTGTTGCCTGACTGTTTAAATTATAATCTGAACCTTTAAACATATGTGTACGAATGTCTTAAGCTTCAATGCTTGACTTAAGTGATGTTCTAAGTTTACAAGCATGTAATGGTTATATAAAACCCAGATTTGTTAAGTTTTATTAAAATTTGTAAGAACAATGTGGATCATGTATTTATGAGTTTTAAATGTGTACCAAACACAAAGCTAGTCAAGTGTGTGATAAATGTATATGAATGGTAATGTCAAGTATGTGTGACTAAGGTATACATATACATACATAACTATCCTAAGAGTATTATAAGAAAGTGAAACGAAGGTTTTAAGAATCGAGTTAGAAAATAATGTAACAATTGTTATTACATTGAGAATGTAAGAAAATATATGACTGATGGATATAAATCCATGATTATACAATTGTGTAGGAATACATGAAATGCAGATAATAATAAGTAGTTAAGTTGTAGTTGATAATCTACGAGCCAGGCAAGTATTTCAGCTCATATTTGCTCTATAATGTTGATAACTGTTGATTAATTTATGCTATGATATGGAATGTTAAATTATATATATGAAAGGTATATGAGATATGTATGAACTGAATTATGTTATGCCATGAAATGTGGAGATGTCTATGAGATATGTATGAAATTTAAAAGTTAATCTATGATTATATGTGTAAGAAGTAAATCTCTATACTTGCTATATGAGAAGCAGCATGCGTATTGAGTTTAGATGATTAAAAAACTGTGCATGATATTATGTACTATGTGATGCATGAAAACTATTAGAATTACTGGGCTTTCGAGTTCACCCTTGCAAATAACCACTTTTACAGGATAAAGACTCGCGATAAAGTTACGTGCTACTTAATTGATAGAGTACAATAGTATCACAAGAAGATTGATTTGTTTACCTAGAGTTATGATTTTGAACCATGCTTTAGGTTTTAGATGATGTACTTGATAGTTGTTTAACTCTTGTGGAGTTGTAAAATTGTACAATTCGATACATAATGAACATCGAATTTAGATGTAAATTTTATAGTTTAACTTTGATGAATCGAAGCATAGAATAAAATTAATTCAAAGATATGTAAATAATGAAGGTTGTGATTCAGGGAAATGAATAAAGAATTCAGAAAAGTTTTAATTATTTCTGCAATCTTATTGAGTATAATATCGAATATGATGTAAAGACAAGAATGGTTAAAGACCAGGATTGGAAATTGATTTATGAAGGTTCTGGGATCGATTCATAGATCCTGAAAATAAAAAGGAATTAATATATTAATTAGTATTAAAGTTAAGTTGTATTCATTAAATTATGAATGGAAATTATTAATAGTTAGACGAAGATTGTGACTCCCCCAAATTCGGGTACTTTTAACCCACATATATGGTGCTTCATGGTACTCATCACTATACATTCATTCCATTGAAACAACATCAAAATGATTGTATTTACTAAATTCTTATTACAAAAGTAATGAATCCTTTCCCAGGTTCTGTTAACTAAATACATTCTTTGTTTGTCATAGTATAATTCATACAAAATACTAGTCTATTACATGATAATCTACTTATCCATCTTAGCCTTACCTTTATCTTTACTAGAACTCTTGGTTCGTCGGCCTTAGCTGCAATTATAACGACCCCAAAATAGGTCCATTCCATCCAACCCATTCTGAGTCATCAAATACATGGTACAGAAAATAACTACAACTCTATTACAACAATTGTCGTACAAAATACAACAACACATATGTTGTGAGTTTGAATACAAATATATACCAAATGTGACACATGTCTCAACCGTAGACAGCACCTCACAATGACACCTTACATAAAGGTATAGTCAAAAACTGTTTTAGAAATTAGAATCTTTGGGAAGTGCTCAAGGAAATCTTCATACATGGGAAGCCATGCATCTAGGTTATGATAGATATCATATGGCCACAGAATTTCCCTTGGTTGACCCAATAGACCCCAAAGAAAAATAAGAAGATTACTATCATATTCTTCCCAATGGTGAGTCTTCTCTTGACTTATCATTATTTCCACCGTCTCTAATTGAGAATTATACTTCAAACAAACACCAAGATTATATAGGTAGTGCTCGCAGATATACTCAGCAAGTGAATGTGCACAACCCTGTCTTATGATGACACGAGGTTGTATGTCATTAGACATCTTGTATGACAGTGACAAAATACCCTTCCAACGTTGGGTTCGCTTCACCCTAGATGATTCACGAAATATAACTACTAAATGATGACCACCGTTCTATTCCCCTGTTACCCCCGCTCGACCCAGCTACACTCTTATTACCTGAAAGGAATTGTGAAACAAAAGGGTGAGCACAACTAGCCCAGTAAAGAATATCATGACTAAAGATAAATAAATTATCAATAGCCTTCAACAGAATTAAATCAGAGATTTAGAACATATGGTAGATGATAAAAATTTTCAACCATAGTTGCAGCGGAACTAGCAAACCATTAGAAGAGTCAAATAGACTATAAAGTCTATTATCTTCTCCATGTTAATAATCCACCAACAATGTTTTAGCCCTGTAACATCAATCAACAATTCTGGTCCACAATCATATGAATAACTCATAATCATAACTGTAGTTCTAAATTCCTCTTCTCATCCAGGACGAAGATAATTTTCATCACTTATCTTTACCTGAAACATCAAAGATCATGGTTACACCAAATCACATTTCCTGTTCATAATCATACTAATCACTTCATCTTTGTACTACGGGCAAAGATATTTGTATCACCAGTTGGTCATGATTATCTCAACATCTGTTAATCTTTGCACTACTGGCCAAAGATATTCAACAACATGTCATCTTTGCACTACGGGCCAAAGATATTCATCAACAATTCATCTTTGCACTACAGGCCAAAGATATTCCTCAACAGTTCATATTTGCACTACGGCCAAATATATTCATCAACAGTTCATATTTGCACTATAGGCCAAATATATTAATATCTCAAAGAAATATATAATCATTTCAGAATTTATATAAACAATAATTATAACCATGTTGATCAATTCACCTTTGCACTTAAGCTAAAGATATTCACTTATAAATTCAATGGTCATGATCATACCAGTCAACAATTCAACTTTGCACTACTGGCCAAAGAGAACCCTAGTCATGATCATACCAATAATCTACCCATCTTTACACTCAAGTGAAAGAGAATATCATCATTAGGGTTATAAAAATGTTATATATGATAATAAAAATAATATGATCAACATATAGTTTTAATCTCCAGAGTAATATTCATAAATTAACTATAATTTGGTCAGAAAAAGAAACCAATTTTGTCGTGAATAGTACCCGTGAATAGTAACTCGTGAATAGTAACTTATGAATAGTAACCCCGACAAAAAAAGGTAAACATTCCACAATAATATACATACCAATATTTCGGTATAATGATATTGAAAGAATAATATTTCTTAAGCTTATAAACAATTTATTTAAATTGTTTACACTTTACTAATTAATACATTTAATCATCATAAAATGCCAACTCTTAAGATTTCATCATCAATAACCAAAACCCTCATCAAAAATATGCATATACCTCATATAGGATTCTCAAGCCATAAAATCCTAGTTTCTAATTTTCTTACTTCACAAAACATATTTAATTCATTTACTCATAACTAGATCATTTTCATGAAAAATACCAAATCAGTTATAAAAATATTTCTTTTCTGGGATTTAGCATAATATAGTCCCATAATGAATATATATTTTTCTCAAAATTTTTAAAAGTCATTTACTATTTTTCATATGGTCAAAACAGCCGAATATTTAGACATTTATCAAAAATTATACTTTTGTCCAAAAATTTTGAAATTTACAGAGTATACTTCCATCATATACATGTACTCCCAATAAAAATTTCATCAATTTTGGAGTTAACCACAAGGAATTGTAAGAGGTTACTTTTAAAATAGTGTTTTCTCATAAAACTCATAACTCTCAATCTATACATCCAAAAATCACCATTTTTGGACACCATCAAGAAAACTCATCAAAATATCATTTTAAATTTTTCCAAAATTTTTGGAGGTCAAAACAATTACGAAACTGGAAAATATAACAACCCTTAAAATCCCTTACTATCCCTTACCTCAAAAGTGCAGTATTTCTGACTGGATATCGGATATGACGCTGAAGGAAACTTGCACTGATGAATAGAAACTCACAAAGTATCTAAATACTTACAAAATACACTCAATAATCTTGAGAGAGAAAGAGAGAAAACTTATGTTTCTGGTGTGATTTTCAATTCTAACTTAGCCCTCTATTTATAGGAAAATGTTAGCACGCCGAAGCAGACTTAACCTACAACCTGATGGCTTTACCTGTTACTATTCCCACCCACCACATTTGAATAAAAATCTCAGCACATTTTTTTACCAACCAAGAGTGGGGCCCACCAATTCTAGAATTTTCCACCAAAATGATTAACTCCGAAAATTCAACAATTTCTGAACCAGTCATCTCGTAAAATTCATAACAAATTATACGTTCATTTTTAACGGTTCAAAATTTGTGGACATATACTCAACTTATATATGTATAACATATCCAAATATTACCACGATCCAACGGTCGGATTAAAAATTTTAACCCCCGCAAAATATCTCAAAAACTTTAATTTGATTTTTAATACCTCCATTCCGACAAAAATACTGATAAAAACCTCACCATTAACTCCTTCATTTTTAACCACAATAAATATATCCAACATTTAGATCCACATAAAAATAAATATTTCCTTATCATATGAATCAATAATTAATTATTCGTAAATAATATTACAGAAACACATTTATGACAACCAGGCCGTTCCCAGGAAAGAGGGGGCTTTCCAATAAGGATTTCTCCTTACTGGCGCGCAATTAGATGAACAAACCTCTCCTTAGACAGAACTTTCTAGACATTACCAATAATGTTATCTAATAATATTATTCAAATAATATGAATTATTGATCTGATAATGGAAAATACTGTGCAGCAAAAATTATTGAAACAACAATAATATAAAATATCAACGCAGCAATTATTAAATCAATAAAATAAAATATTGAACAGTAATTACTGTGACAATTATTCAGTTGTGCCTTCTTACGTAAGAATCAATAATTTCAAAAATATTGTGCAATACCGTGTGCTACTGTGCAATAACGCGTATTACTGTATTTTAACCACCGGGTATTCCAACAGTGTTAACGGTAACAACTACGCCGTTAATTATAAAAACTCAATTTTTGTCGTTATCTTCATCCGACAGTTATTCTGTTATGGGGACCACAAATGTCTGCGCCGTCGTACGAATATTCCCCGACAGAAAGATTATTCTACGACCAAACGAATATTCCCCGATAACAATGAATATTTTATAGCCACTTGCTTATTTTGAAAAAATATTCATATATCACCCTTAACTTTAACTTTTTATCAATTTAACCATTTACTGAATTGTAATTATAAGAAAAATTGAATACTTTTATTTCATAAAATTCGGGGTCTTACAATCTCTCCTCCTTATGAAATTTCGTCCCCGAAATTTACGTACCTGGTATTTCAAAGAGTAGAGAATACCTTCCTTTCATTTCAGATTCCATCTTCCCTGTCATCATAAATTCTCAATTGCTCATCTCCTGTATTTCAAATATCATTCTAGAATACAGCTTCAAAACAAGGATTAATTTAACAAATTAACATATCACATAATATCCCGATATTATGACTGACCAACAAATAAGCTTCGGTAGGACACACTAGCGAAGGATTTACTTATCTCTCCCCTCCTAGTTATATTCTCCGATCTCCGCCAGAGATCATATCCCTAAGCTCTGATACCAAATATAACGACCCCAAAATAGGTCCATTCCATCCAACCCATTCTAAGTCGTCAAATACATGGTACAGAAAACAACTACAACTCTATTACAACAATTGTCGTACAAAATACAACAACACATATGTTGTGAGTTTGAATACAAATATATACCAAATGTGACACATGTCTCAACCGTGGACAACACCTTACAATGACACCTTACATAAAGGTATAGTCAAAAACTGTTTTAGAAATTAGAATCTTTGGGAAGTATTTAAGGAAACCTTCGTACATGGGAGGCCATGAATCTAGGTTATGATAGATATCATATGGCCACAGAATTATCCTTGGTTGACCCAATAGACCCCAAAGAAAAACAAGAAGATTACTATCATATTCTTCCCAATGGTGAGTCTTCTCTTGACTTATCATTATCTCCACTGTCTCTAATTGAGAATTATACTTCAAACAAACACCAAGATTATATAGGTAGTGCTCGTAGATATACTCAGCAAGTGGATGTGCACAACCCTGTCTTATGATGACACGAGGTTGTATGTCATTAGACATCTTGTATGACAGTGGCAAAACACCCTTCCAACGTTGGGTTCGCTTCACCCTAGATGATTCACCAAATATAACTACTAAATGATGACCACCGTTCTATTCCCCTGTTACCCCCGCTCGACCCAGCTACACTCTTATTACCTGAAAGGAATTGTGAAACAAAGGGTGAGCACAACTAGCCCAGTAAAGAATATCATGACTAAAGATAAAGAAATTATCAATAGCCTTCAACAGAATTAGATCAGAGATTTAGAACATATGGTAGATGATAAAAATTTTCAACCATAGTTGCAGCGGAACGAGCAAACCATTAGAAGAGTCAAATAGACTATAAAGTTTATTATCTTCTCCATGTTAAAAATCCACCAACAATGTTTTATCCCTGTAACATCAATCAATAATTCTGGTCCACAATCATATGAATAACTCATAATCATAACTGTAGTTCTAAATTCCTCTTCTTATCCAGGACGAAGATAATTTCCATCACCTATCTTTACCTGCAACATCAAAGATCATGGTTACACCAAATCACATTTCCTGTTCATAATCATACTAATAACTTCATCTTTGTACTACAGCCAAAGATATTTGTATCACCAGTTGGTCATGTTCATCTCAACATCTGTTCATCTTTGCACTACTGGCCAAAGATATTCAACAACATGTCATCTTTGCACTACGGGCCAAAGATATTCATCAACAATTCATCTTTGCACTACAGGCCAAAGATATTCCTCAACAGTTCATATTTACACTACAGCCAAATATATTCATCAACAGTTCATATTTGCACTATAGGCCAAATATATTAATATCTCAAAGAAATATATAATCATTTCAGAATTTATATAAACAATAATTATAACCATGTTGATCAATTCACCTTTGCACTTAAGCTAAAGATATTCACTTATAAATTAAATGTTCATGATCATACAGTCAACAATTCAACTTTGCACTACTGGCCAAAGAGAACCCTAGTCATGATCATACCAATAATCTACCCATCTTTACACTCAAGTGAAAGAGAATATCATCATTAGGGTTATAAAAATGTTATATATGATAATAAAAATAATATGATCAACATATAGTTTTAATCTCAAGAGTAATATTCATAAATCAACTATAATTTGGTCAGAAAAAGAAACTAATTTTGTCGTGAATAGTACCCGTGAATAGTAACTCGTGAATAGTAACCCCGACACAAAAAGGTAGAAATTCCATAATAATATACATACCAATATTTTGGTATAATGATATTGAAAGAATAATATTTCTTAAGCTTATAAACAATTTATTTAAATTGTTTACACTTTACTAATTAATGCATTTAATCATCATAAAATGCCAACTCTTAAGATTTCATCATCAATAACCAAAACCCTCATCAAAAATATGCATATACCTCATATAGGATTCTCAAGCCATAAAATTCTATTTTCTAATTTTCTTACTTCACAAAACATATTTAATTAATTTACTCATAACTAGACCATTTTCATGAAAAATACCAAATCAGTTATAAAAATATTTCTTTTCTGAGATTTAGCATAATATAGTCCCATAGTGAACATATATTTTTCTCAGAATTTTTAAAAGTCATTTACTATTTTTCATATGGCCAAAACAGCTGAATATTTAGACATTTATCAAAAATTGTACTTTTGTCCAAAAATTCTGAAATTTATAGAGTATACTTCCATCATATACATGTACTCCCAATAAAAATTTCATCAATTTTGGAGTTAACCACAAGGAATTATAAGAGGTTACTTTTAAAATAGTGTTTTCTCATAAAATTCATAACTCTCAATCTATACATCCAAAAATCACCATTTTTGGACACAATCAAGAAAACTCATCAAAATATCATTTTAAATTTTTCCAAAATTTTTGAAGGTGAGAAAAATTACGAAACTGGAAAATATAACAACCCTTAAAATCCCTTACTATCCCTTACCTCAAAAGTGCAGTATTTCTGACTGGATATCGGATATGACGCTGAAGGAAACTTGCACTGATGAATAGAAACTCACAAAGTATCTAAATACTCACAAAATACACTCAATAATCTTGAGAGAGAAAGAGAGAAAACTTATGTTTCTGGTGTGATTTTCAATTCTAACTTAGCCCTCTATTTATAGGAAAATGTTAGCACGCCGAAGCAGACTTAACCTGCAACCTGATGGCTTTACCTACTACTATTCCCACCCACCATATTTGAATAAAAATCTCAGCACATTTCTTCACCAACCAAGAGTGGGGCCCACCAATTCTAGAATTTTTCACCAAAATGATTAACTCCGAAAATTCAACAATTTTTGAACCAATCATCTCGTAAAATTCATAACAAATTATACGTTCATTATTAACGGTTCAAAATTTGTGGACATATACTCAACTTATATATGTATAACATATCCAAATGTTACCACGATCCAACGGTCGGATTAAAAATTATAACCCCCGCAAAATATCTCAAAAACTCTAATTTGATTTTTAATACCTCCATTCCGACAAAAATACTGATAAAAACCTGACCATTAACTTCTTCATTTTTAACCACAATAAATATATCCAACATTTTGATCCACATAAAAATAAATATTTCCTTATCATATGAATCAGTAATTAATTATTCCCAAATAATATTACAGAAACACATTTGTGACAACCAGGCCGTTCCCAAGAAAGAGGGGGCTTTCCAATAAGGATTTCTCTTTACTGGCGCGCAATTAGATGACCAAACCTCTCCTTAGACAGAACTTTCTAGACATTGCCAATAATGTTATCTAATAATATTATTCAAATAATATGAATTATTGATCTGATAATGAGAAATACTGTGCAGCAAAAATTATTAAAACAACAATAATATAAAATATCAACGCAGCAATTATTGAATCAATAAAATAAAATATTGAACAGTAATTACTGTGACAATTATTTAGTTGTGCTTTCTTACGTAAGAATCAATAATTTCAAAAATATTGTGCAATACCGTGTGCTACTGTGCAATAACACGTATTACTGTATTTTAACCACCGGGTATTCCAACAGTGTTAACGGTAACAACTACGCTGTTAATTATAAACACTCAATTTTTGTCGTTATCTTCATCCGACAGTTATTCTGTTATGGGGCCCATAAATGTCAGCGTCGTCGTACTAATATTCCCCGACAGAAAGAATATTCCACGACCAAACGAATATTCCCCGATAATAATGAATATTTTATAGCCACTTGCTTATTTTGAAAAAATATTCATATATCACCCTTAACTTTAACTTTTTATCAATTTAACCATTTACTGAATTGTAATTATAAGAAAAATTGAATACTTTTATTTCATAAAATTCGGGGTCTTACAGCAATCATATAATTCAAGCAAGAAGTGAGCATAACTAGCTCAGCAAGTTTAGAAAGATATAACACAAGTACCACATCGAGAATTATATGATTATGCTTCACTAATTGAACAAGTAGTTATGAAGTACTATGAAACATTGAATATCACTTTTAATTATCATAAACCATTCCAAAGTATATATAGTAACTTAGGAATTCTGAGTAGGTCGAAAGACCATGAACATTCTCTTTTGACTTTCATTCATGAAAAGGGCAACCCGACACTAAGTCCGTAAGTTTGATATATCTTACGAACACTTCTAGGTCATCAGCCTATAGTACTCTATGTTGATCAACACTCATTTGTTAAACGTATTTATGTTTAAGTTTTCGCAACCTCGCGTGCCCATCGAATAATTGATGTAAAATACATTTGTTTATTCATGCTCAGGCTTACCTTTGAATCCGTACCAACAATTGGCATATGATAGCATTATCAATACTATATTGAAAGGCTTGTAAACAAATCAATCATACTCTTAAGATTAGTCTAGCCGAGTTAAAACTGGCATCGACCCTTTCATAAAATAATTCATGCATTTATAACATGAATCACAGAAAACTTGGCTAACACGAAGGTTAGACAAGCATTTAAGAAAACTTTCCTTCAAGCGTCTTCAATTAAAATTCAAAAATTCTTGGTCTTTACAGTCTCTACATGATATATTCACATAGCACATTGAAATTAGCTACCAAACAATCTAATCACATTATTTTTACCAACTTCTTTCTCTTATATAACTTAACCGAATTTGTTTCATTAATAATACTCGTTTATAGTTACTTATCTTCCTTACGGCTTATTAACGCTCTTACATTACCAAACCAATACTCAACAATCATTGTTCGGGTACCATAATAATTGAATACTATTTACCTTCTTACACTTTACGTGCTTCGTTTAATTACTAATTAAACAACATTAAATTCCTAAAGTCATCACTATATATGTGATTTAAGAATAGTCTTACCATGTATATTAGGTATATACATGCCCCATAGTTGTTAGGTAAACAATGGGGTTCAAAAATAACTAAGTAAGACATTCTTCTCTCTCGGCGTTGCGGCGCCATCTTCAAGTACAATAGTGGCATTGCGATGCCTCTTAGCAGTACTCAAAACCCTCGTCTCGACGCTGCGGCACTAGACTCCTATACATGAGTGGCGCTGCGGCGCGACTCAGCAGTGACAACTACTCCGACCCTATGCTGCAGCGTGAGTGTTACAAGCATGGGCAGCGCTGCGGCGCCGACCCTTAGTACTACCCTATACTTGATGGTTTTCAATTTGTTCATCAACAACCAAAACAACATTTTAATGGTTTTTTCGATTAAAACTCACTTGAATGCTTATGATTCTTACTTATACACAGCTTATCAATGTTTTAATCCACTAATAGCCATCCTTATTATTCCAAAAGAGAAATGCTCCACCAATTCATACTTCCCTACGAAAAATAAATAGAAAAGGATCGAAGACTAAGGTTTACGTATTATTACCTTAACGTTCTTCGCGTTCTTGACTAACACTTGAATGTTTTGCTCTCGACTCCTCTTGATTACTTGTTAATGAACTTTTCTTTCTCTCAATATATTTTCCAAGGTTGGTGAAAACAAATAATGAACCAACTTATGCTTCCTTTTATAGAAAATCCAATGGAGGGCAAAATAGTAAAGAGGAAACCTCCTTACTATTCACACCTCCTTTACAAACTTCCCCACCAAGCAAAACACTTTACTTGGCCACCAAGTGGCCGGTCCACCTAGCTCTTTAGGTCCCAAATGGGTTGCCCCATGGGTTTTACCCATGTGGTGATCCATCGGTTCGATTCGCGGTTTGGTTTCTTAGTTTGGGCCTTAGAATAAATTCGTATTGGGCCTATCTTGGACTTGATTTACATAACTTTGGGCTTAACATAATCCAAGTCCAATTCAATAATTCAAAGTCCATTTACTCAAAGTCCATTAAGAACTAATCGTATTCTACTCGTATAATTCTCTTATTCTCTTCGTATACTATTCGTACGATATTCATATTATACGTCGTAATAATCTTTATACTACACTCACATAATAACTAGTATCATACTTGTATATCGTGCGTATAATAACAATAATCATTATACATAGTCACTTAATTCTCTGAACTCATTTTTCATAACCATTATGTTTTAAGTTCGCAGGCAGAAACTTTGTTTGGCATAACAGAAATATTATTGAATATTTCATCTCGTCTTATGATTCTATCATTATGCGTTTCTCACAAATTCATAATTAATTCATGAGCAGAAACGGATGAATAACGTTTTTACGAAAACTTCTCAGAAAACTTCCATTTTCGTCTTGGAAATTCATAACAAATAATCCTAGCACATAGCCAGAATCCTAACCACATCCGCACATTCTAGGTCATAGAACGACTTTTAAATAACTTACTCACATAAATAAACAATTAAATTCATTTAATTCAAATAATCAAATAAATATTTAATTCACATAAAACTTTGATTTTCTCGGGCGTTATAAAGATAGTATCATGACGCACTAGTTCTGAGGTAACAGATACCCAGATTTGGGGGCGTTACAGGGTTCAAGGTCAATACAAAATTCGATTTCACGCTTTGGGAGTAGGCTAGGAAGTTCTTTGGGAAATACGTCAGAAAATTTATTAACAATAGAAATATCATTCAAATCTGACGTATTTTTGTTTAAATCCGTGACATGAGCTAAGAAAGCTTGACATCTGTTTTTCAATAAACGAATGACTTTATGGCTTGTTATGATAATGATTGACTTTAGTGGTTTGGTTGTTTGAATTTGCACAACAGGTTGGTTAGGAATATGAAACTAATGACCTTATGAAAATAATAAATTTTAGAATGACGAGTAGTTAACCAATCAATCCCTAAAATCACATCAAATGCAAGTATTTTCAAAGAGATGAGATCAACAGGTAATGTGAGGGTGCCGATTTGAAACAAACAAGATTGATAAATGGTGGATGTAATAAAGGTTCGTCCCAACGACATTTCAATAGATAAGTCAAAGTCTAATTTTTCCAAAGTCAAGTTCAAACGTTGAGCACAATTAGGTGAAATAAAAGAATGGATAGAACTGATATCTAATAAGGTATAAACTTCACAAGAGTTTATGATTAGCTTACCCATGATAACTTCGTTCGGGTTCCTCATTTTTTGGGAAGTCATGATAAATGCTCTCCCTTGAACCACTAAGTTTGACTTGTCCGGGACAGCCTTTAGTGTCACCATTCCAGATGGACTTAACTTTGCTATAGAGTACATTCCACCCTCAACTGCTTCATCGTACTCTTGATCCATGATTTGAATCATTAATCTTCGATCCATATCGAATTGGGGTTGACTACTCTGTACATGGTAATTTCAAACTCAATGTTGTGTTCTCCCACTTGCTGTCCAAAAAGAGAAATACATATCATCTATTTTAGCCGTCTTGGATTGGACACCTCTATCTACAATATCAACATGTCGTGCGACCTTTACCCATGCATCTTCCATTCTCACTCGTTAAATTATTTCTTTTTTCAGCTGATCTTTGTCATTTTCATTCTCAGATTCCAGCTCTATTATCATATACTATGCAAAAGAGAGCTTCGGTTCAAGTTTCACATATCGGGTAGCAAAATCTTGAATTGTTGCATCCATTTGTTTCACGACCGCCTGTCGTTCTTCACCCTGCTATTCTAACTCATGAATACGATCTTGCAGTTCTATATTTTGATCATAAAATTCTCCTAATAAATCCTCATCAGGGTCCTCTCCTTCCTCACTCTCAGCTGCTACCTCTGCGACTAGCTCGGGTGCAACTATTAATTTTTCACTCACCACATGTATATCTCTAATTTCTTATTCAGCTGACATCCTACAATCAAGTTTAATAACTTAATTAGTACACCCCAAAAAAATCTTTGTTATAACAAGGTATTATACTCCAATATTTATTCTTTAAATAAATCTCCTCAATTCATCATTTAAAACTCTATATGAGTTCATCTCTTAATTTTCAGATGTCATTCTAGAATACAGCTTCAAAACAAAGGATAATTGACATATCACAATTTGTCAACTTATTAAATAAGAAATTTCAGCTTAGGTAGTGTCACGCCCCTAAATGCGGTCAATCTTCACACCCGGATTCCGTGCATCACGAGTACATCTTTTTCCAAACATACATAATTATATATTCAATATAACAACATACATTCTCAAATCCCAGGTTCTATAACCTTATAACCTCGTTCATTACAAATAATGATAATACATTATTATTTACATCTTACAAGAGTGACTTTCATCCGCCACCAAGGATACATAACAGTTCATTAAACTAGTCTATAGTTTAATTAAACTATTATACATTACAAGTCTTCGCTTGATCTTCACGCACATTCACACACTTGAAATGCACTTCTCCTGGATACCGATCAGCTTGATCTTTACGGGATCCTTAGGTTCTTCTAACATCGTAAGCTATAAATGTTTTTCATTTAAAGCAAGTGTGAGCATTCAATTGCCCAGCAAGTCATATCAGTTGAATAAACAACTTCAAGAATATAAACATTCTTTTAAGACATCGATAACCAAACAAAGGTTATGAAGCAACTTGAATAATAAGAATAATCTTGATTCCTATCATTTTAAAACATTAGTCACTTTCACTTTGAAATACTTTCATTCTTCTACATTTTTCATACACATCTTGTCCAGCTAGAATCATTAGCACAAACTTAACAATAATGGTTCATGTATAAACATAACATACTCATATTGGACAATTGAATCAAAGAACAGTTCATCTCATAGAAACACCAAAGTGTTCAAGTTGTGGCACAATGCCTCATACACTTTACCACCTTGTACATATATCGCACATATGCACATAGACAAGACTACCCAAGTTCAACATCTAAGAAGTTTAAGAAACTAGCATTCTTGTAAAATATGAATGAAGTTAGGAAATTTGCCTTACGCACAACTATAGCTTAAAGTTTATGCTGAACTGCTCATTCCAATCCCTATATAGCACATAAGGAAATAACACATACACCAATTAGTCATGTACTTGACTTACGCATTAGTTTAAATTTTTCTTTACTTCTTAAGGTTCGCGTTCTTGCAATCTAAGTTTACACGACTAACTTTCTTTACCAGTTTACAGCTTCATGACATACGGAGATGTCTTACTCATGTGATCATAATCTTTGATGATTTACATCCTTATCTTCTTCTTATAACTCTTCTAGGACTCAACACACATCATGTCTCTGCTAGTAGTCCATATGGTACTCTGAGTGGTTTCCCACAAATAACCAACAAACAAGTTCTCGTCTCATCTACACTGTCTTTCACAGTGAGTTAGATCGGTTGCCAGTTTCGTATATACCTCCGCTCTCTGAAGGAATTGTTTAGCCCAGCTTTCATATGTCAACCATCAAAGATTTTGATTGTACCACAACCTAAACTTATCTTAACTTATCTGAACCATTAAACTATATGGTTTGTTAAGTTAATTTCTTATTCCTTATGGCTTTCTGGCAACTAAATGCCATACCTCCAGATTCATTCTTTATCGTCTAAGTCATATAGTCTTTTGTATACCAAGAGCGATCTTTTAACATTAATTCTACGCATTCATAGCGTTAAGCATTTTTACGTTACCTTATTCATATATTACAACGTCCGGTTCATTCGACTCGGAACGTTTTCCAAGTTATAATTATTAACTCGGCTTCTTAACGTTATACATCATTGTCTTTAATTTAGTTTCTTTACCGTTCGCAGGTTAAATCATTATTCTTCATTGTCTTACGGTCAAACCATACACGAAGTGTAGGTTCTGCCCGTTTAATATTTGCGTACACTCAATCTTTACATTGGCTAAAAAGTTTAATGCTTACTTCATTCTATCATTCTCTATCTGACTTGCAATCAGACTTTTATTAATCTTATTACCATTCATTACGGCTTTCTTGATAATTCATATTTAACTTACTACTTTCGTCAACGTCTAAGTCATACAACCATTGTACACTTAGAACGTTCGTCTAACGAGAATACGATCCACGAGGATCATTTATGTATTCAGCGTTCACGTTGCTCGTCTCTTAATCTTTCATTACGACATCATAACATCGAAATATTATACATCATTCTCGTCACTCAACATCTAAGGAATCACAATCATAGCAATCCCACAAGTTCGTTTTATGGTGACTACGGTCCCCGGATATTAGTTACGTAATCTAGCATTTACATTATTTGCCTTTTAATCCCGTTAAATCTTTACGTTCAACCTTTACTAGATGTTTAAATCAGTTGATTAAGTGTTACATTATATGAACTAAATGTTCATTATTCTTTCTTACACATCCCCCAGGAATTGAGCAATTAAACTCTCTTCACTGGGTCTTGCCCTGCACCGGCGCTGCGGCACCGAGTCCTTCCTTCTTCCTCGCGCTGCGGCGTGAGTCTCCAGCACCTTCTTCCCCAGTTTGGCGCTGCGACGCCAAAACCTTCTCTCACTCTCGCGCTGCAACGCCATTAGGCAGTACTTGGTTGCCCAGGTTGGCGCTGCGGTGCCGCCTCCCAAGGCTTGAGTGGCGATGCGGTGCCGCCTCCCAAGGCTTGACTGGCGCTGCAGCGCTAAGCTTGAAACCTTAAAATTTTTCTATGTCTTTGAACTGATTTAAGATGCTTACTTTACAATCTCATATCTTTTTCGTTATAACTCGGAACGAGGTCGTTCCAAAGTCATTCTCTTCCTTATCTTACGCACTTCAACTTCCCAAGAGAGAAATTCATTCTCAATCTATTAACATGCCATTCAATTAACTTAAACTCTATCCTTCGTTCATTTTACGCTATAAACGTTCTTCGTCCGTTCGTCCGTAATTCGGTCATCCGAACTTGAAAGTCGTTCGTTCTTGAGTCCACGACTCACGTTTTCTACATTCTCTTTGTGACAACCCGAAAATCCGGATTTTCTAGAAATTAAGATTTAAAGAATTAGTTATTAATAAAATGAATTTTTATTAATATTATTCTGTGCTATGTGTTTATTAATCGTTCTATAACCTAGAATGATTATAAGTCAGGAGGATTCTGGCTACGAGCTAGATTGAACGAGTAAGAATTTTCAAGACGAAAATGAAAGTTTTCCAGGAACAAAATATTTTTCGGGGAAAAGACGAAATAGGTATTATTCATCAGTTTCTGCTCGGAGTTTTATTTTGAAATTCCCAGAAGTTAACGATTACATAAAATGTTGAGACGTGATAGAATATTCAATAATATTTCAGTTATGGCAAAAACGAAGTTTTCGCCTGCGGGTGTAAAACCTAAGGATTAGGAAAAGTAATTTTCGAGAATTTTAATGAGTACGTTTAATAACGATGGTTATTATGCGTGAGAGATACGAGTATAATACTAGTTATTATACGAGTATAGTATGAAGATTAGTACGACTTATAATATGAATATCGTACGAGTGATATACGAAGAGAATACGAGAATACGAGAATGGAATGCGTAGAATACGATGAGTCTTAATGGACTTTGAGTTCACGAACTTTGTAGAATCCAATTGGACTTAGATTATGTCAAGCCCAATGATTTATGAAATCAAGCCCAAGTTAAGCCCAATAAGAATTAGGGTTAAGGCCCAAACCAAGAAGATAAACCGCGGATAGAACCGATAGGTAAACGGATAGGTAAAAACCATTGAGGCAACCCATGGGATGACCCATGGACATGTGGACCGGCCACTTGGCCACCAAGTAAGGGCGGTGGCCAAGTAAACTTGGTGGCTAAGGGATGGAGGATGTGTGAATAGTAAGGAGGTGGGGGGCGAAATGACTAAATTGCCCTAAGCCATGGTTTTCTATAAATAGAAAGCTAGATTTTAATTTTCTAGGATTTTGAAAATCCTACACTTGAGAGAGAGAGAGAGAGAGCTCAGTTGGGAGAGGAAGAGGAAGAGCGTGAGCATAAATGCTCGGATAAAAAGTGATCGTGAAATAGAAAAGCTCGCAAATCGTCGGCCTTGTCTAACGGAAGAAGATTAAAGAAGAACGGTAATCCGAACCCTAGTTCTTCTAATATTTTTCTTTAAGTTTTTATGTTCAAAAACATAACTTAATGAACATAAGAAGTAGATGAAGTTAAGAATGATTTCATATGGTTGAAATCATGAGAAAATGAAGAAATAAGAATTAAAAATTTATTTTATGAATTTCTTAAGGAAGTATAAGATTCGTAAGGATTTTGAGCGATCCGAATGATATTTATGAATAAGTAGGTTAAATTAGTAAGGAATGATGTTCTATAACATCAAATTCCAAGAAAAAGTAGAATAGTAATCCAAAATATCGATTAAAAATGATGAACGAACGAAGAACACGCGAAGAACACGAAGAACGTTGTTGATGGACAAATTTAAAACCATCGTAGTGTAATTGTTGTTGATGGACAAGTTTAAAACAATTGTGTATAAGTTAGATGCTTATTGCTTGGTTAAGAATGTTAGAAACGTTCATGAAGAATGGATTAAAACGGAGCTACAATGAAGTTATGGCGAAATTTCATAAAAGACGAACGAGAATTAGAAAGTTAGAAAATGAACCCGAATGTGTAGGGTTTCATAAGAATGTAAGAGAACGTATAAAATGTGAGTCGTGGACTCAAGAACGAACGAGTTCCGAGTTCGGATGACCGAATTATATATGAACGAACAAAGAACGTTAAAAATGTTAAAATGAACGAAGAGTGAAGATTAAGCAAAATGAATGGCATGTTAACGGATTCAGAACAAAATTCTGTCAGTGGCTAATCGAAGTACATAAGTTAAGGAAGAGAATGGCTTTGGAACAACCTCGTTCTGAGTTATGACGAAGAAGTTATGAGATCGGAAAGTAAGTGTCTCAAAATGAAGTTAACACTTAGAAAAATTTCCGGGAAGAAGGACTTGGCGCCGCAGCGCCAGTCATGCTTGGAGAGGTGGCGCCGCAGCGCGAGCTCGACCATAAACATCTGGAGAGTGGCATCGCAGTGCAAGAGATAACAAAGGGTTCGGCGCCGCAGCGCCAGAACAAGGGAAGAGAGAGACATAGGCCGCGCCGCAACGCGAGAGGAAAGAAAGGGCACGGTGCCGCAGCGCCAGTGCAGGGCAATACCCAGAAATGAGATTTTAACTTCTCAATTTCTCGGGGGTTGTGCAAGAAAGAAGTATGAACATATAGTTCACGTAATGTAACACTTAATCAGGTGTCTTAAACTTAATCAAGTGTCTTAAACCTTTAATAAAGGTTGAGCAAAAAGATTAAACGAGATTAAAAGATAAAGAATATAGATGCGGGTTACGGAACCGATATCCAGGGACCGTAGTCGTAATGAACGAACGTGAGGGATTGCTATGATTGCGACTCCTTAGACGTTGAGTGATGAAGGTAATGAATGGCATTCCGATTTTATGTCATGGTATGGGGAGATAAGTGTAAAGTGTTTAGACGCTATGAACGCAACGTTGTGGCGATGAACGATCGGTCTTAGCATACAATGAATAGTAAGGCTTCGACATTAAGAAAGAATAATGAACATGGGGTTCATGGGTTGGATAACGATTGAAAGCAATTGAAACCTTGAGTAAAAGTTGAATGAGAGGTTAAGAGACGAGTAATGTAAACGTCGATTTCATAAACAATCCTCGTGAATCGTAGTTGCGTCGAATGAACGTTCTAAGTGTACAATGGTAGTATGACTTGGAAGTTGACGAAAGTAGTAAGTAAGATACGAATGGTATCAAGAAAGCCGTAATGAACGATAATAAAATTACTGAAAGCCTAATATAAGTCGGATGAGAATGACAGAATGAAAGGTAAGCGTTGAATACCTTAACCAATGTGAAGGTTGAGTGTACACGAATATTAAATTGGTAGAACCTACACCCTGTGTATGGTTTGACCATAGAATAACGAAGACCATTGATTAAAGCTGTGAGCAATGAAGAAGCTTATTTAAAGACAAGTATGTATAATGTAAAAGAAGCTGAGTTAATAACTTGGATGACGCTCCGAGTCGAATAAACGGGACGTTATAAGATAAGAATGTGAATCATCAAAGATGATGAACGTTTTGAGTAAGACATCTCCGTATGTCATGAAACCGTAAACCGGTAATGAAAGTTAGTCGCGTAAAATTATATTGCAAGAACGTGAACCTTAAGAAGTAAAGTTAAGTAAACCAATGCATAAGTCAAATATATATATGACTAATTGGTGTATGTGTTATTTTTCTTATGTGTTATATAGGGATTGGGAATGAGCAGTTCAGCGTAAGCTGTAGCTGTGCGTAAGGCAAGTTTCCTAACTTCATTCATATTTTAAATGAATGTTAGTTTCTTAAACTTGTCAGATGTTGAACTTGAGAAGTTCTGTCTATGTGCGAATCTGCGATATTTGTACAAGGTGGTAGAATGTATGAGGTCTTGTGCCACAATGTGAGCACTTCGGTGTTTCTATGAAATGAACTGTTTTGTGATTGAACTGTTCAATACAAGTATGCTCGGTTTATTCATGAACTGTTATTATTAAGTCTGTGCTAATGATTCTAGCCAAACAGAATGTGTATGAAAAAGGTAGAAAAGTGAAAGTATTTCAAAGTGAAAGTGAGTATGGTTTTAAGATGATAGGAATCGAGATTATTCCTATTATTCAAGCTGCTTCATAATCTTTGTTCGGTTATTGAGGTTCTAAAGAAATGTTTGAATTATGAACTTGTTTGTTCAAACTGTGATGACTTACTGGGCAATTGAATGCTCACACTTGCTTTAAATGAAAAACATTTTCAGCGAACGATGTTAGAAATAACTTAAGGATCCCGTAAAGATTAAGCTAAGCGGTATCCAGACGAAGTGTCATTCAGTATGTGAATGTGTGTGAAGATCAAGTGAAGACTTATAATGTAGAAAGATGAATTAAACTATAGACTAGTTTAATGAACTGTATGTATCCTTGGTGGCGGATAAAAGTCACTCTTGTAAGATGAAAAGAATAATGTAATTATCATTATTTGTAATGAGAATGGTTATAATGTGACAACCGAGATTTTTGTAAATTAAATTAAATATTTATTAAATTGAATAAATATTTTTCGATGAATTAATTATTAGATTAAATAATTAATTAATGAAATTATGGTGGATTAATGTAATTATATGTGTTATATTTATTAAATTAATATGGAGATTATTGATTATTCAAGTATGTATTTATGTGAACTTATTGTAATAAAAGAAATATTTAATAAGCCTAATGTTATTTTAATTAATTTAATTTTTAATTAGAGAGTTAATAATTTGACATTATTTATTAATGAGAAATTTAATTATGTGACTATGTGAATTTATGAGAATTTATTATATTTTATTTAAAGTAAATTAAATAAGATATTGATTTATTTTATAAAGGAGTGTAATATTATTTAACTATAGTATAAGAAGTTTTATTAAATTAATGGGGTATAAGCTTTTAAAATGATAGCCAAACATGGCCTTAGTGGAAGTTGAGGGAACCACAACGCGTCAGTTCCTTCCCTTATTATTATTTTACGTATTCTTCTTCTCTTCATTTTTTAAGTTCTACAAGGAAATCACAGAGAGAAAGAGAGAATTAAGAATTTAAGAGAATTGTTAGTTGTTTGATTATTTGAGAAGTTCATCTCTTCTATCTACACTAAGCTGTGAGTAATCTCCTCCTTCCCAAATTTTAATTTACGTATTAAAGTTTTTATAAAAATGACTTTCAGTCTTCTGTAAAGTCTTTGTAATTGAAAATTGTAAAAGTTATGTGCATATATGTGTTAAGATGTTGTTTTAATGTGTTTTAATATATATTGTATATAATTTCTTATTATCAGTTCATAATTTTACGTCGTATATATTGCTCAAAATTTACAGAGTTTGGGTTTTGGCCATATGGCCCTTATACGTAAATTTAATGTGTCAAACATAAATGATTTTGTAAAATTTATACTCTTATTTGATTATGCATGATAAAACAAACAAAGCGAAACTTGAATGGTTGGATTTGGCTTTATAACGAATCCGTAGTATTAAATTCCATGTTTGTGTTCAAAAACATCAATAACAGTGCAATTTGCATATTTTAATTATGTAATTATATGTTTTAATGGGTTAAAATCACTCTTTAAGTGTTGGGTAATGATTATGTATGAATTATATCATGTGGGTATGTCTAAATTCGTGTAGAAATTAAGAAATTGGAAGAAATTGGCATGTTCTGCGATTTTTCGCGAACTGCTATTTCTACAACTGGTACGCCGCGCCGCAGCGCCGGCTGCCTGCCTTTTTCCCGCGCCGCAGCGCCAGGTCTCAAGCCGCAGCGCCACAGCGCCGCAGCGCGAAGCCTTAGTACAAAAGTGGCGCCGCAGCGCCACTTTCCAGAAAATTCAAAAACGAAAATTTTAAAGTGTTTAAGTCCATGAATGTGATGTTAACTTAATGTAATGAACATAAAATTATGTTATAAGTATAATGAGATGTTAAAATAGATACTTAACATGTAAATAACATAATTACATGTGGATTGAATTATTGATTACATAATTAGCTTGTTAATTGTGAGATGTAAATTATGTGACAATGAATGTGATAAATTGACTAAGTATAATCATAATCAAAGTTAGACAAAGAGAATGAACTTTTAATGTTTAGTACGTTGTAATTGACTGGTATTGTGAACGTAATTGATATGTAGGATTTAAATCAAATAACGAGTTTAGTTAAAGTGTAATCTACGCACGAGGCAAGTATCCTAACCCTACTTGTTATCATTATTCAAGTTTGTAACTTACTTCAAGCAATTCTTGTCATTATTAAATCAAGTTTGATTTGTTATATTAAAGATTAATTATCTTTTCAAAGTATGAATCTGTTATACAATACTTGTTCTATTGTATATCTCTTGAGATTGTTATTCAATTTAAATACCATTTATTGTTGAACCTTGTTAGACTAATGAACCCTTATTGATTCGACTAGTCCATAGTTGATGAACGTTCTAAATTTCAGAACCCTTATTGATTTATCCAAACCAAACTTCTTTTGGTGCGGACTCTAACGTCAAAATGAGATGAACAACCCTATAAAGGGATTACTTATGCGTTAGCGTTAAGTTATGGTGCACAGTATGATACTTAGGGCTGATCCCCCTAAGTATGAGAAGAAGAGTCTATAGTCTTATAACTGTTAAATGTTTCAAGAATAATCCTTGATAAACTAAGACATAGTTCAAGGTCTTATGACCCTCAGAATTTTTTGATTATTGGTAATCATTTTTGGTTCAAAAGTTGAGCTTCATTTCAGAATTCTTCGATTCACTCGCATGTTATTATATTGTTATTTAATTTTTATACTTGTGGGCAATCGTGCTCACTCTTGCGTAATAATAACATTACAGTTAAGAACGAAAGAACCGACGAGCCTTCTTCTAGCAAAGGCAAGGGTAAAGCTATTAAGTGATGAAGACGTGTTATTAAATTTTAAGAATGTTATTGTTAAGACTCGATGTTGTTTAGACTTATTATTTGTTTATGTTTCCGCACATATATTTAAGGTTAGTATGACTTGGGATTGTATTTATTATTCAGATGTTGTAAGGATTTATTTCTATCTATTGCATGGTTTACTTTTATTATGGGTAGATAGATATATGATTTTTCAATAGTGAACACCAAATCATGTGAAAATTGAAGTACCGGATTTGGGGGTATCACATATAAGGTTTTGAGAACCTGGGAATTGAGAATGTATGTTGTTATATTTAACTATATCATGGCGTATGATTGGTAAGAAGTGAGACCGTGACGCACGGAGTCCGGGTCTGAAGGTAGATCGGATTTCGGGCCGTTACAGGTTGGTATCAGAGCTGATAGGTTATAAATCTTAGGTAAGAGTACCAAAGACTATAATCGTAGAGAGAAGGATAAGAAGATCACCACGTGATCATAGTAAATCGTAGTAACAGATGAGTTGTTAAACGATGAATGATTTATAGCTAATGCTATGAATGAATGGTACTACGAAGTAGTACGGGAAGAAGAACTCAGATTGAGTTGTAAAGGTTAGCATACGAATTAAACAAAATTCATATTAAGTAAAGAGGAAGTAAGAAGTTTTAAGATTTCAATTGAGGACTCATGTGATGGCTGAGTTGTATGAACTTTTGTATGGGCAGAGGTTTGTGCTTGATGTAACAACTACTCAGTTTATTACAGTAATAATCATTAGAATTGGTTGCGCTATTAAGATGTATATGACGAGAAGGTGAATCTTTTCTCATGTATATACTTGATAGGTAGAGAACGATAAGGTAGGTGCGAGTTCCTGAAACTCATACTTATGGTAAGTTCGTGACTCATAATTATATGGTATGTTTTCGAACGTGTCAGCGAATGGACGCCTAAGGTCTGTCTGGATGTTCTTAAACTCATACTATTATGGAAAGTTCCTGAACTCATAATGTGTGGTAAGTTGATGGACTATACTAAGGTATAGGAAGGTGTGGACTGAAAACGAAGTATTTTCAGTAGACTTAGCATTGAAGGTGCTAGAGAAGTTTAAGTATTTTCGCAGTAAGACAATGAAGGAAGATTGAGAATAGGATATTCTAAATCCTCTAGCTATGCTAGATTTCGAAGTTTATTCAAATAGTGTTGAAATGTACATTTTAAAAAAGAAAGAATTGGTTCAACTTTTGGAACCAATGGATTTTAAAAGAGCTATTTTTTTATGTCTATGCTAGTTGTTTCGGCTAGACAGAAATTGATTTGAAATATCAAAATGAATTTTATATCATCAGTGCATTTGATGCAAGGATGGTAAAAGGATGGAGTTGTTAATGCACTTGAACCTGGTGGGATGTGATCTTAGGATCAACAAACCACTATGGTAAGATGTATAATGACGAAGTCATAAACTGAAGAAGTCCTCAACGTACTGTGAAGAGTGCGGTATCATGACGTCATAAAACGTTTTGATGTATTGTAAAAGAATTTAAAGAAGTAGTCGATGTCAAGTGAGTTAACTAGACGAATGTTTCAAGTTGATATCCAATTTATTGGTATGGTCTAAGCTAATTGATTTGGCTAAGACAAATGGTATGTCATGTTATAAGAGAATCGAGCTTTCTTTGAGAACTTGTGCCAAACCAAATTATTTTGGTGCGGAATCTAATGATTTAGTCTGAGGAGAACATGGAAGAGGTAGTTTACCTTCTTTGTGATTGTAAACTTACCGTGGAAAGAAAGGTTTACGGCGAAAGGCTGTTTAACCTAGTAAGAGTTCAAGGTCAATTTGACCCCTCAGCAAAAGTATGAAATGTTTTAAAGGAATCTTTATATTCCTCATTATTCCTTCTACTTCATGATTCTTGATAAGTTATGAAGGGTAAGGAATGTTTGAAAGATAATAACTTCTTTGAAGAGAAGTTGAGAAGAAGAGTAAGTTAAAATTTCGAGGACGAAATTCTGTGAAGAAGGGGTGAATGTGATGACCCGGGTATAGGTATGGTTTGAAGAAATTTTGAGGACCGAATTTTTATAAGGGGGGAAGGATGTGACAACCCGAAAATCCGGATTGTCCAGAAATTAAGATTTAAAGAATTAGTTATTAATAAAATGAATTTTTATTAATACAATTATGTGCTATGTGTTTATTAATCGTTCTATAACCTAGAATGGTTATAAGTCAGAAGGATTCTGGCTACGAGCTAGATTGAACGAGTAAGAATTTTCAAGACGAAAATGAAAGTTTTCCGGGAACAAAATATTTTTTGGGGAAAAAGACGAAATAGACATTATTCAACAGTTTCTGCTTGGAGTTTTATTTTGAAATTCTGAGAAGTTAACGATTACGTAAAATGTTGAGACTTGATGGAATAATCAATAATATTTCAGTTATGACAAAAACGAAGTTTTCGCCTGCGGATGTAAAACCTAAGGGTTAGGAAAAGTAACTTTCGAGAATTTTAATGAGTACGTGTAATAACGAGGGTTATTATGCATGAGAGATACGAGTATAATACTAGTTATTATACGAGTATAGTACGAAGATTAGTACGACATATAATACGAATATCGTACGAGTGATATACGAAGAGAATACGAGAATACGAGAATGGAATGCGTAGAATACGATGAGTCTTAATGGACTTTGTAGAATCCAATTGGACTTGGATTATGTCAAGCCCAATGATTTATGAAATCAAGCCCAAGTTAAGCCCAATAAGAATTAGGGTTAAGGCCCAAACTAAGAAGATAAACCGCGGATAGAACCGATGGGTAAACGGATGGATAAAAACCATTGGGGCAACCCATGGGATGACCCATGGGCATGAGGGCCGGCCACTTGGCCACCAAGTAAGGGTGGTGGCCAAGTAAACTTGGTGGCTAAAGGATGGAGGAGGTGTGAATAGTAAGGAGGTGGGGGGCGAAATGACTAAATTGCCCTAAGCCTTAGTTTTCTATAAATAGAAAGTTAGATTTTAATTTTCTAGGATTTTAAAAATTCTACACTTGAGAGAGAGCTCGGTTGGGAGAGGAAGAGGAAGAGCATGAGCATGAATGCTCGGATCAAAAGTGATCGTGAAATAGAAAAGCTCACAAATCGCCGGCCTTGTCTAACGGAAGAAGATTAAAGAAGAACGGTAATCCGAACCCTAGTTCTTCTAATATTTTTCTTTAAGTTTTTATGTTCAAAAACATAACTTAATGAACATAAGAAGTAGATGAAGTTAAGAATGATTTCATATGGTTGAAATCATGAGAAAATGAAGAAATAAGAATTAGAAATTTATTTTATGAATTTCTTAAGGAAGTATAAGATTCGTAAGGATTTTGAGAGATCCGAATGAATTTTATGAATAAGTAGGTTAAATTAGTAAGGAATGATATTCTATAACATCAAATTCCAAGAAAAAGTAGAATCGTAATCCAAAATATCGATTAAAAATGAAGAACGAACAAAGAACACTCGAAGAACACGAAGAACGTTGTTGATGGACAAATTTAAAACCATCGTAGTGTAATTGTTGTTGATGGACAAGTTTAAAACCATTGTATATAAGTTAGATGCTTATTGCTTGGTTAAGAATGTTAGAAACGTTCATGAAGAATGGATTAAAACGGAGCTATAACGAAGTTATGGCGAAATTTCGTAAAAGACGAACGAGAATTAGAAAGTTAGAAAATGAACCCGAATGTGTAGGGTTTCATAAGAATGTAAGAGAACGTATAAAAAGTGAGTCGTGGACTCAAGAACGAACGAGTTCCGAGTTCGGATGACCGAATTATGGACGAACGAACGGAGAACGTTAAAAACGTTAAAATGAACGAAGAATGAAGATTAAGCCAAATGAATGGCATGTTAACGGATTCAGAACAAAATTCTGTCAGTGGCTAATCGAAGTACATAAGTTAAGGAAGAGAATGGCTTTGGAACAACCTCATTCAGAGTTATAACGAAGAAGTTATGAGATCGAAAAGTAAGCATCTCAAAATGAAGTTAACACTTAGAAAATTTTCGGGAAGAAGGACTTGGCGCCGCAGCGCCAGTCATGCCTGGAGAGGTGCCGCCGCAACGCAAGCTCGACCATAAACTTCTGGAGAGTGGCGCCGCAGCGCGAGAGATAACAAAGGGTTCGACGCCACAGCGCCAGACCAAGGGAAGAGAGAGACATAGGTCGCGCCGCAGCGCGAGAGGAAAGAAAGGGAACGGCGCCGCAGCGCCAGTGCAGGGCAATACCCATGAATGAGATTTTAACTGCTCAATTTCTCGGGGGATGTGCAAGAAAGAAGTATGAACATATTGTTCACGTAATGTAACACTTAATCAAGTGTCTTAAACTTAATCAAGTGTCTTAAACCTTTAATAAAGGTTGAACAAAAAGATTAAACGAGATTAAAAGACAAAGAATATAGATGCGGGTTACAGAACTGATATCCAGGGACCGTAGTCATAATGAACGAATGTGAGGGATTGCTATGATTGCGACTCCTTAGACGTTGAGTGATGAAGGTAATGAATGACATTCCGATGTTATGCCATGGTAATGGGAGATAAGTGTAAAGTGTTTAGATGCTATGAACGCAACGTTGATGCGATGAACGATTGGTCTTAGCATACAATGAATAGTATAGCTTCGACATTAAGAAATAATAATGAACATGGGATTCATGGGTTAGATAACGATTGAAAGCAATTGAAACCTTGAGTAAAGGTTGAATGAGAGGTTAAGAGACGAGTAATGTAAACGTCGATTTCATAAACAATCCTCGTGAATCGTAGTTGCATCGGATGAACGTTCTAAGTGTACAATGGTAGTATGACTTGGACGTTGACGAAAGTAGTAAGTAAGATACGAATGGTATCAAGAAAGCCGTAATGAACGGTAATAAAATTACTGAAAGCCTAATATAAGTCGGATGAGAATGATAGAATGAAAGGTAAGCATTGAATACCTTAACCAATGTGAAGGTTGAGTGTACACGAATATTAAATGGGTAGAACATACACCCTGTGTATGGTTTGACCATAGAATAATGAAGACCATTGATTAAAGCTATGAGCAATGAAGAAGCTTATTTAAAGACAAGTATGTATAATGTAAAAGAAGCTGAGTTAATAATTTGGATGACGCTCCGAGTCGAATGAACCGGACGTTATAAGATAAGAATGTGAATCGTCAAAGATGATGAACGTTTTGAGTAAGACATCTCCGTATGTCATGAAACCGAAAACCAGTAATGAAAGTTAGTCGTGTAAAATTATATTGCAAGAACGCGAACCTTAAGAAGTAAAGTTAAGTAAACCAATGCATAAGTGAAATATATATATGACTAATTGGTGTATGTGTTATTTTTCTTATGTGTTATATAGGGATTGGGAATGAGCAGTTCAGCGTAAGCTGTAGCTGTGTGTAAGATAAGTTTCCTAACTTCATTCATATTTTAAATGAATGTTAGTTTCTTAAACTTCTCAGATGTTGAACTTGAGAAGTTCTGTCTATGTGCGAATCTGCGATATTTGTACAATGTGGTAGAATGTATGAGGCCTTGTGCCACAATGTGAGCACTTCGGTGTTTCTATGAAATGAACTGTTTTGTGATCTAACTTTTCAATACAAGTATGCTCGGTTTATTCATGAACCGTTATTGTTAAGTCTGTGCTAGTGATTCTAGCCAAACAGAATGTGTATGAAAAAGGTAATAGAATGAAAGTATTTCAAAGTGAAAGTGATTATGGGGTTTTAAGATGATAGGAATCGAGATTATTTCTATAATTCAAGATGCTTCATAACCTTTGTTCAATTATTGAAGTTCTAAAGAAATGTTTGAAGTCTGAACTTGTTTGTTTAAACTGTGATGACTTGTTGGGCAATTGAATGCTCACACTTGCTTTAAATGAAAAACATTTTCAGCGAACGATGTTAGAAAGAACTTAAGGATCCCGTAAAGATCAAGCTAAGCGGTATCCAGACGAAGTGCCATTCAGTATATGAATGTGTGTGAAGATCAAGTGAAGACTTGTAATGTAGAAAGATGAATTAAACTATAGACTAGTTTAATGGACTGTATGTATCCTTAGTGGCAGATAAAAGTCACTCTTGTAAGATTAAAGGAATAATATAATTATCATTATTTGTAATGAGAAGGGTTATAAGGTTTTGAGAACCTGGGAATTGAGAATGTATGTTGTTATATTTAACTATATAATGACGTATGATTCGTAAGAAGTGAGACCGTGACGCATGGAGTCCGGGTCTGAAAGTAAACCGGATTTCGGGGCGTTACACTCTTACTATCTTATGAAACCTACTCATTCGGGTTCATTTACATACTTTATAATTCTCGTTCGTCTTTTACAAAATTCTTGCCATAACTTCGTTATAGCTAAGTTTAATCCGTTCTTCATAAACGTTTCTACCATTCATAACCAAGAAATAAGCAACTAACTAATACACGATGATTTTAAACTTGTCCATCAACAACAAGTTATACTACGATGGTTTTAAATTTGTCCATCAACAACGTTCTTCGTATTCGTCGCATGTTCTGCGCGTTCTTCGTTCGTTCTTCATTTTTAATCCATACTTTGATTATGATTTCACTTTCCCTTGGAATTTGGTGTTATAAAACACCATTCCTTACTAATATCACCGAATCATTTATATAATTCATTCGGATCATTCAAATTCATTACAAAACTTATATTTCCTTAAGAAATTTATAAACTAAATTTCTAATTCTTATTTCTTCACTTTCTCATGATTTCAACCATATGAAATCATGCTTAACATCTTTTACTTCTTATTTTCATTAAGCTATGTCATAAACATAGAAAACATAAAGAAAATTAATCTAAAAGTTAGGTTTTTAATACCCTTCTTCTTTATTCTTCTTCCTTTAGACAAAGCCGGCGATTCACTAGCTTTTCTATTTCTCGATCCTCTCCGATTCGAGCCTTCATGCTCTTTTCTCTTCCTTCTTCTTCTTCTTCTTCTTCTTCTTCTTCTTCTTCTTCTTCTTCTTCTTCTTCTTCTTCTTCTCCTTCTCCAAGCTCTCAAGCTTTCTCTCTCTCTCTCTCAAAGTGTTGGTTGATTTCAAAGAAATTAACTAACACTTCTCTTTTATAGATTTTCAAAGCTTAGGGGAAAAATAGTCATTTTGCCCTCTAAGTTTACTATTCACATCTCCTTACTATTCACGAAGCTTCCCTTAGAAGCTTCGTAATTCTGTCTTATAGAATTCGTCCGACAGTTCAAAAAACTGCGATTCTCAGAATCCAAATGTTTTTAGATATTTCATCTTTCCTTTACATATTAACTTTTACGCATTCTTCGGAATTCTAAAAAACTAAAAAACTAAAAAACACTTTTGGACGATAAGCGTTTTCCTTCACGTTTTCTCCTAACGTAGTTAAACGAATGAAAAGTACATGTGAGACCCCAGATTTTATGAATAAAGATTTAATTTTCTCGAAATAATTTTTTTTATTATTATTATGGTGTTGATTTGATGTAATGTTATAGTTGTGGGTAATATTTATAAATTTTACAAAGTAAGCAAGTGGTTATATAATATTCGATTGGTCGGAGAATATTCTTTTTGTCGAAAAATATCTGTACGACAGCACCATCATCCACAACGGAATTATTGTCGGATTGAGAAAATGACAAAAATATTTTATAAAAATAACGGCGGAAGTTTTACCGTTAATACTGTTAAACTACTCGGTAGTAAAAGTACAGTAATATGTATGGTTGCACAGTAGCACACGGTATTGATTATTGATGCTTATGTGATAAGTCACTCAATTTTGTTTTATTGGTATTATTTATGTAATAAAACAGAAAAGCATTTTATATAAAATAGAATACTTTTATAAAGTTATTCGTTTTATTAGGCTAATAGTAAAATTTTTTTATATAAAATAGAATACTTTTATAAAATTATCTGTTTTATTAGACAATAATTAGAATATATTATATTTTATTATGCATAGTATTTTCATAGTGCCTGCATAGTATTTGCATAGTAAAATCTTTTATTAAGGTATTCATTTTATTATATTATAAATAGAATATATTATATTATATTTAAAAGATTTTGCTTTAAATATGGACCGTCAGATTAAAGTAAATCAATCTAGATCGTTCATAAGTTAGTTACTATGAAGTCCATTTTTCTATAAATAGAAGCTCATTCCTTCATTATTTTCTTACGAATTCACTAAAACTCTAGAGAGAGAAATTATAGAGAGAGAGAGAGAGGAAAAGTATTCTGCTACTTCACTACTCCGATATCAAGTTTTTTTTACGGTAAGTGATATTATTTGTTGTACCCGTAAGGGATATTATTTCTTTTGTATTCATGAAGAGAACTTTTTTTATTCCATTCTTTAATATTCTGTTGGAATAACCTGTATACGCGGACTCCCCTATACTTGGTGAAATCCTTCTGTTATTCCATTCTTTATTATTATGTTGGGATAACCTGTTTATGCGAAGTACCGCATACATGTTGACATTCTTCTATTATTCCGTTCTTTATTATTCTGTCGGAACATCCTGTCTGTGCTTTACGCCGGACCTGGTTCCATTATTTATTATTCTGTCAAAATATCATGTCTGTGCTTTACGCCTGACCTGATTCCATTATTTAGTATTCTGTTGGAATAACCTGTCTATGCGAAGTACCGCATGAATGGTGATTTCTGTTGTTATTCCATTCTTTATTATTCTGTTGGAACATCCTATCGGTGTGAATTTCTCCTGACCTGGTTCCGTTATTATTATTCTGTTGAAATAACCTGTCTATGCTAAGTACCGCATACATGGTGATTTCTTTTGTTATTCCATTCTTTATTATACTCAGTTGGTTAAAGTTTTGACTTCTATACTCCATGAAATTAGTGGAATATCATTGATATTTGTGCTTCATCCAGTATCTTTTCATGAAAATATTCTTATGAGTATTCTTGAATTTTACTCTACAAAGCAGTATCATGTTGACAATTTGAACGTTATGAGTTCCTAGATAAATTAATTCTTGAACTTGTTTTATTGAATTCTTATATCATTGTCATCTTCCTCATGTTTATATTTTTGTTGAAAGTCATCTATGGCATGTAGTGCATAGATGGACTTGGTATGATTATGACCAGGGATTATTCGGTGTAATCATGACCGTAATGTTACAAATGATGTGGAAAAAAAATCATCATTGGCCCGTAGTGCATTGATGGACAGTTTTTGGTATGATTATGGCTATGGATTCTCTTTGGCCGTAGTGCAAAGATGAATTATTTTATGGTATGATTAGGACCGTTGATGAAAACATGATTATCTTTAGCCGTAGTGCATGGATAATTCGTGGTCGTGATACTAAAGAATATCCTTGGCCGTAGTGCAGGGGTGATTCGATGATGTGGATTATTTTTTTAGCTGAGTCCCATCGATAAAAGTGATGAAAAACTTTTTAAATCATAAAAGATAGTAGATTTTATTCCCTACTTGACTCTTCTAATGGATTGGTTGTTCCGCTGCAGTTAAACTTGATGTTTGTTATATTTTATCAGTTTAACACTGTTGAAGACTAATGATAGTTTATTCTGCATTATCTTAGTCATAATATTTCTTACTAGGCTAGTTGAGCTCACCCTTTCTTTCACTGTTCTCTTCAGGAAATGAGAACGTAGCTGGGACTAGTCGAGGAACAGAGTGATGGTCCTAGATGGTGCATTAGTAGTCCTCACTATTCTGTGAAATAGTGTGATAATAAATGTAATGAGGACTCCTTTTGAGTTTGTATACTCTCTAGTAGATAATATTTGTATTCAAACTCACAGTTTATGTTTTGTCCTCTTGTACACGACAGATGTATTATTAAGTTGTATTTGAATTCTGTACCATGTATCTGGCAACTCAAGATGGGTGATGTATACCTAATTTTGGGGGCGTCACAGTTGGTATTAGAGCTTAGGGATATGATCCCTGGCTAGGATGTGAGAATAGAACTAGGAGCGGAGAGACGGATAATTCCTTCGCTAGTATGACCTACCTAAGTTTATTTGGTATTTAATTGGTCGGTCAGAGTATAGGGATAATATGTGATAGGTTAATTAACCCTTATTTTGTGGCAGTATTTGAAAATGACATCTGAGAATATTGAGAATAGCAATGGAGCACATGAGATTGTGGAGACACCTCTAATCTCCAACCAAGATAATGTGATTAGAGATATCCATGTGGTGATTGAGGAATTAAAAGTTGCACTCAATATAGTCGCAAAGGTAGCAACTGAGGGTGAGGAAGAAGAGGAACCTGAGGAGGATTTATTAGAAGAACTTATTGATCAAAATGTAGAATTGCAAAATCGTATTCATGAGTTAGAAGAGCAGGCTGAAGAACGGAAGGAGGTCGTGGAGCAAAGGAATGGAACAATTCAAAATTGTATTACCAATGTGCGATAGCTGAACAGGAGCGCTCTTTGGCTGAGTATACGATATTAAAGCTGGAATCTGAGAATTCAAATGTCAATGAGCAGCTGAAAGAAGAAACAACTAAACGAGTGAGAATGAAAGATGCATGGATAAAAGCCACACGACGCGTTGATGTTGTGGAAAGAGAAGTCCGATCCAAAAAAGCTAAAATAGATGATATGTATTTCTCTTTTTCGACAGCAATTGGGAGAACCCAGCATCGAGTTTTGAATTACTCTATACATTGCGGTCAACCCCAATTCGATATGGGTCGAAGGCTAATGATTCAGATCATGGATCAGGAGTACGACGAAGTAGTTAAGGGTGGAATATGTCCTATAGCGAAAGTCAATTCTAGTTGTAATGATGACACCAAAGACTGTCCCGAACAAGTCAAATTCGGTAGTTTAAGGGAGAGCGTTTTTCATGACGAAGAATCGAACGAAGTTATCACGGGTTAGTTAATTATAATTTCTTGCGAAGTCTATGCCTTATTCGATACCGGTTCTACCTATTCTTTTATATCTCTTGCTTGCGCTCAACGTTTAAATTTAACACCGGAGAAGTTAGACTTTGACTTATTTGTTAAAACTTCGTTAGTAGAAACCTTCGTTACCTCCACTATTTATAAATCTTGTTCAAATCAACACTTTCACGTTACCTGTCGATCTTATCTCTTTTAATATACTTGCCTTTGATGTGATTTTTGGAAACGATTGGTTAACTACTCATCATGCTTTTCGTAAGGTTGTTAGCTTTCATACTCCTAACCAACCTATTGTGCGAATTCAAAGTAACCAAACCACTAAAGTCAATCATTGTCATATCAAGCCATAAGTAAAGAGGGCCGATTCTTTCGTTGTTGACTTCCTTGTGTGCGATGCACCGAAGCCAGACTTTCCGTAGGAGACGTTGTGAATGACGATGGCAAGTTGATAGGTATCAATTTGACGTGTTATCCAAGTCTTGGATGAGAGTCACAGTTTTAAATGATATTTCTATTATTAATAAATTTCCTAACGTATTCTTGAAGACTTCTTGGCCTACCCTAGAGCGTAAAATCGAATTTTGTATTGACCACAGTACAAAACCCATTTCTTAAACCCTCAAATATTTCTTTACTTAAAACGAGCGTAACATGCGCCAAAGACGTTGGCTCGAGCTGTTAAAGATTACGATCGTACCATTCAATATCATCGTGGAAGTACAAACGTGGTAGCTGACGCGTTGAGTAGAAGATCGTATGCGGTTACAAGTGCGAATATACGAACTCACGTGAAGATAACGAATATACAAGTAGAATCGACTTTAATTGATAAAGTTAAAGCTGCTTAAGCTACATACTCAGAGCTGATGAATGTGAAGAAGAAGGTTCAAGAGGGCGTTATTCTAGAAGCAAGAATCGACGAAGAGAGGAAATCTTAACCCTCGATTTAATTGGCCCATTTGAAATCCTTGATCGAGTAGGAACTGTAGCCTATAGACTCGTTTTACCGCCAAGTATGTCGCGTGTTCATAACGTTTTCACGTATCGATGTGACGTAAATATGTGGACGACCTGAACCACATTATTGAATTAAAACTAGACGAGATTGCAGAATATTTAATGTATGAGAAGATACGTGTTAACATATTGGATAAGAAGGATCATATTCGACGCTCAAAGGTTATACCTCAAGAGTTAGAATTTGAAGTGAAGTCAAGGTATCCTCACCTGTTCGGCATACCAGGTACGTACATAAATTTTGAGGGTAAAATTTCATAAGGAGGGGAGATTATGAGACCCCAGATTTTATGAATAAAGATTTAATTTTCTCGAAATATTTTTTTTTTATTATGGTGTTGATTTGATGTAATGTTATAGGTGTGGGTAATATTTACAAAATTTACAAAATAAGCAAGTGGTTATATAATATTCGATTGGTCGGGAAATATTCTTTTTGTCGGGGAATATCCGTACGACGGCACCATCATTGGTGGACCCCACAACGGAATTATTGTCGGATTGAGAAAACGACAAAAATCTTTTATGAAAATAACGACGGCAGTTTTACCGTTAATACTGTTGAACTACTCGGTAGTAAAAGTACAGTAATACATGTGGTTGCACAATAGCACACGGTATTGACTATTGATACTTATGTGATAAGTAACTCAGTTTTGTTTTATTGGTATTATTTATGTAATAAAACAGAAAAGCTTTTTATATAAAACAGAATACTTTTATAAAGTTATTCGTTTTATTAGGCTAATAGTAAAATCTTTTTATATAAAACAGAATACTTTTATAAAATTATCTGTTTTATTAGACAATAATTAGAATATATTATATTTTATTATGCATAGTGTTTGCATAGTGCCTGCATAGTGTTTGCATAGTAAAATCTTTTATTAAGGTATTTGTTTTATTAGATTATAAATAGAATATATTATATTTTATTTAAAAGATTTTGCTTTAAATATGGATCGTCAGATTAAAGTAAATCAATCTAGATCGTTCATGAGTTAGTTACTATGCAGTCAATTTTTCTATAAATAGAAGCTCATTCCTTCATTATTTTCTTACGAATTCACTGAAACTCTAGAGAGAGAAATTATAGAGAGAGAGAGAAGAAAAGTATTCTGCTACTTAACTACTCCGATATCAAGTTTTTTTTACGGTAAGTGATATTATTTGTTATACCCGTAAGGGATATTATTTCTTTTGTATTCATGAAGAGAACTTCTGTTATTCTATTCTTTATTATTCTGTTGGAATAACCTGTATAGGCGGACTCCCCTATCCTTGGTGAAATCCTTATGTTATTCCATTCTTTATTATTATGTTGGGATAACCTATTTATGCGAAGTACCGCATACATGTTGAAATTCTTCTATTATTTCGTTCTTTATTATTTTGTCGGAACATCCTGTTTGTGCTTTACGCCGGACCTGGTTCCATTATTTATTATTCTGTCGGAATATCCTGTTTGTACTTTACGCCTGACCTGGTTCCATTATTTAGTATTCTGTTGGAATAACCTGTCTATGCGAAGTACCGCATGCATGGTGATTTTTGTTGTTATTCCATTCTTTATTATTCTGTTGGAATATCCTGTCGGTGCGAATTTAGCCTGACCAGGTTTCGTTATTAAAATTTTGTTGGAATAACCTGTCTATGAGAATTACCGCATGCATGGTGATTTCTTTTGTTATTCCATTCTTTATTATACTCAGTTGGTTAAAGTTTTGACTTCTATACTCCATGAAATTAGTGGAATATCCTTGATATTTGCGCTTCATCCAGTATATTTTTATGAAAATATTCTTCTGAGCATTCTTGAATTTTACTCTACAAAGCAGTATCATGTTGACAATTTGGACGTTATCAGTTCCTAGATAAATTAATTCTTGAACTTGTTTTATTGAATTCTTATATCATTGTCATCTTCCTCATGTTTATATTTTTGTTGAAAGTCATCTATGACCTGTAGTGTATAGATGGACTTGGTATGATTATGACCAGGGATTATTCGGTGTAATCATGACCGTAATGTTACAAATGATGTGGAAAAAAAATTCTCATTGGCCCGTAGTGCATTGATGGACAGTTTTTGGTATGATTATGGCTATGGATTCTCTTTGGCCGTAGTGCAAAGATGAATTATTTTATTGCATGATCAGGACTGTTGATGAAAACATGATTATCTTTAGCCGTAGTGCATGGATAATGCGTGGTCGTGATACTAAAGAATATCCTTGGCCGTAGTGCAGGGGTGATTCGATGATGTGGATTATTTTTTTAGCTGAGTCCCAGCGATAAAAGTGATGAAAAACCTTTTAAATCATAGAAGATAGTAGATTGTATTCCCTACTTGACTCTTCTAATTGATTGCTTGTTCCGCTGCAGTTAAACTTGATATTTGTTATATTTTATCAGTTTAACACTGTTGAAGACTAATGATAGTTTATTCTGCATTATCTTAGTCATAATATTTCTTACTGAGCTGGTTGAGCTCACCCTTTTTTTCACTATTCTCTTCAGGAAATGAGAACGTAGCTGCGACTAGTCGGGGAACAGAGTGATGGTCCTAGATGGTGCATTAGTAGTCCTCACTATTCTGTGAAATAATGTGATAATAATTGTAATGAGGACTCCTTTTGAGTTTGTATACTCTCTAGTAGACAATATTTGTATTCAAACTCATAGTTTATGTTTTGTCGTATTGTACACGACAGTTGTATTATTAAGTTATATTTGAATTATGTACCATGTATCTGGCGACTCAAGATGAGTGATGTATACCTAATTTTGGGGGCGTCACAGCACATAACAATACTTTTCGTCATTTTTATTTCGTTCAATTTCTGCACGTTTTTCGAGAAAAACTTTTATCGGCTTACTTAACATTTCACAATATATTATCGTCAAATCTTTTGACGGAATGTCATTTCGACATACCAAACTCTCGAAAAGGCTTAGGTTATTCAAACCTTAGCCCTTAGGTTCCGTCAGGTGAATAGTGCATATTTCGTCTTTTTCCCTGAAAATATTTTTATTCCCAAAATTTTTTTATTTTCGTCTTGAAAATTCTTACTCGTTCAGTCTAGCTCATAGCCAGAATCCTCCCGTATTGTAATCATCATAGGTTAAAGAACGATTAATAAACACATAGCACATGATATTATTAATAAAAATTCATTTTATTAATAACTAATTCTTTAAACTTATATTCTGGATAATCCAATTTTTCATGTTATCACATTCTTCCCCTGTAACGACCCAGAAAATCGAGCAAATTGTAAAATATATTTTTTTATTTAATAATGAATAAAAATATATTATATGTGATAATAAGATTAAGGTTGTTCTATAACCTAACAATGTCGGAACGTAGTAGTATTTCGGCTACGTGAAGAAATTAAAGTATTTGAATTTTCAAGACGAAAATAAAAGCTTTTCTAAAAAATTTCTAAAAAAAACTATCCACGCATTTTTGCTCGGGAATTATTTTTGAACTTCCGAGAAATACGTAACGATAGAATATTAAGGTGAGATGGAATATCCAATAATATTTTAGTTATGACAAACGCAGTTTTTCGCCTGCAGACTTAAAACCTAACAGTTAGGAAAAGTGATTCTCGAGAAGGAATTTAAATGTGTATAAGGAATTAAAGCGATGATCGTATGATGTGTAAGTATTAAACGATGTAATGAATACGAGTATGATACAAAGTATTATATGAGTATGTATGAATATTGGAATATCGTATATTATGAATTAGTATACGAGTTAGAATACGAGATTAATACGTAAATTATACGTTCTAAGGCTTTAAGCTATATGTATTGGACTTGTAGGATTGAATAGGAAGTTGTAAAGTCCAATTAGAATAATTATAGAGCCCAATGATTATTAATGACTAAGCCCATGTGTTTGTTAAATGCAAGCCCAAAAGTATAAGTTAAGTTTGTAAAGACCCCAAAATTCATACAATTTAATTCACGACTTCGGTCGTTAATAATACATTCAACCTTTAATTTTACATCATTAAACGATAATACAACCATTGAAATTTGCGAAATAATTAAAATTTACTATCCTCGTTCCCAAAACCTTCAACCTTTACATCTAAATATCTCAGAATCATTTTAATACTACAATAGTTTACATTCGCAAAACAATATTACAATTCAACATTAATACATTATTCGAAACCTTAAACATGGTTCAAATAATAACACAACCAAAGTATATAAATCTTCAAGTATCACATCTGATTCATGTCTTTCAAGTAACGCATAACTTTACCTTGAATCTTGAACCTGCAAAAGTGGTTATTTGCAAGGTTGAGCTCGACAGCCCAGCAAATTTAACAGTCTATCATGTTTCACATAGCACACAATTCATGCATTCTACATTTCTAATTTATTGAGTTACATTATACAACATGCATGTGCTATCACATATCACATATAAATTGAGTTCCATAACCCAATTAACTTGGTCATATTTTGACTTTAACAATTCATAAAGCATGGTATGTAAATCACCACATAATCACATTTAATCCACAAACATAATAGAACTGAAAAACTTGCCTTGGATGTTGTTTAATGTTTATAACTTATCTGCGTTGTGATGATCCTACACAAATTGAGGATACATACATGTACATATTAGTTTCACATACAAAATTCACGTACTCAATGTAAATTAATTTTATTTAACTATAATATTTTGTTCTTGTCTTAAAACCATTCTATGTTTCTTTAGAAACTTTTGTCCGTTATAACTTTTTTACGCCCAAAAGGTTTTCTCATGGATTTAGTATGTAAATATTTTACGTATCAAAACATAAACCATTTATATCCCCTTCGTTTTATATTACTAGGTTCAATATAATTTCACAAGGCAGCAGCCCCTCACCTTTGACACCCATTTCGCGGTTTAATAGCTTGCAATTTACTTATCTAATCGTAAGGCATTTTTTTTTTAGTATGTTTTTCATGGCATACAAGACTATTTTTAAGAAATACTAACCTCTCATTTCGGGTTTGTTAAGTAGTCTAAAAAGCGTGCCAAAAATTGACGTTCATAGCCGTCTTCAATTTTTTTTTCCAGCTTTACCCTCTCCCGCTAAAACAGTCATAACTAATTCGTTTCAAAACATTTTTGAGCGATTCTTGAGCCCACGCGAAGCTAACTTCCGAGGCTACAACTTTCATTTTTTGACCATTTCCAAATTCAGAACACAGAATTCCGAAAAATTCGTTCAAGGTGACTGCCCCGAGTTGCTTGGACAGTTTTGACGCGACTACTTTGAATGGTCATAACTCTTTGCTCCGAAGTCGGAATTAGTCCGTTCCGGAGTCTATGGAAAGCTAATTCAGTGTAATATAACATACCAAAAGTCCAGATATTTGTGGAAACATTAACTGATCGAAACAGTGTCCCGAATAGCACATCCCGCTGCTGACTTTCAGTTTGACAAATTCGACATATTTCTTTCCAATCACCGTAACTCCCTCATCCGAGGTCGGAATGAGGTCATTACAAAGCCTATGGCTTCCTAACTCAGTGCACTACAACTACCCAGAAACTCAGAATTTTTCAGGTAACATAGCTATTCCAGAATTTGACACTATAGTCACTGTTCATTCAATTTTTATTTCTAGACATGGTTTACTAAAATCTTCACCACAGATTCATTTTAACTCCGTTTTGGTTCATTCAAGTTAGGAAATCTTCAGAACTTAGAGGGATATAACATACAATCATCAAATTAAGCTTTTAGATATAAATCAAAAGCACAAAGGGTCCTCAAGCTCGGTCCCAAAAACTGCCCAACAAGGTTCTTTGTAAATCTTTTATTTTGTGAGTTTTGGTTACACTTGGATGATGTTAAGGTTTCATATCTCTAATTACAATCATTATAACTCATTTACATAATCAATTACAAGCCAAAATAAACATAATAAACTAACTAGTTTTCTAACAAAACTAACTAAACTTCCAAAATATAAATTTTAACTAACAAACTAAATACAATATTTAAAATAATAACATTACCAAAAATTAAATAAGAAACATACCCGAAAATACGAATTCCACAAACTGAATACGTACTCGACCAAAATTTAACTAAGAGAAGATCTTTATAAAAAGTCCTCCCATAACAAATCCTTTCTCAAAATTGGAGGCCTTATTGTTGGTGAATGAAACAAAGGATCAAGCCCTTCTATTTATAGGTTTAGCAAAGGGTAAAGTTCTCAATTTAGTTGATGTGGGACTTGGTTTATACTAATTCTAATTTGTTTATACTAATTTTTCCTATTTTCAATATACTGAGTGTATTCATTCATCAAGAATTCGTTTCTTAACCAATTCGATCCGTTCAAGTTGCGTTATTTTTGTTTTATAGAGGAGAACAACAATCATCCATCAATTTAAAGTTTTCATCATGAATTCATCATCAACTTTAGTCCCAAAGTACACCAAAACACACATTACAATCAAAATTCAAATTCCTCTTCTTTAGTATAAATACATGAATTTGATTTCTAAAAATTTGTTTCTAGATGACCACTATCAAATTATAAATATCTAATAACATATATAACATCGTAACCCACAATTTCATTAACCAAAACTCCAATTTTAAAAGAAACTCAAGAACACATAAACTAGAAATATAAACTAGATTATGTACATTTAATTCCTTAAGAAATAAAATTAACCTTATTAGTAAAATTATAATTTCTATTCAACCATTATAATCATAACATTATTTAACAAATTCTCACTCCTCTAATTTAATTATTTAATTAAATTAGAATATCACAATTATACTCGCGTAATAAAATACGTATAAATCTCATCTATTTTATCACACTTAAATAAACTATCTCATACCAATTTTCATCAAATATTTATTTAATATCATAAATATTCATCTAATTCCATAAAGTTTCCAACTAAAATATTTAATGTACTTAATAAATATTTTACACGCATTATACTAATATTTACATTTTCATGCAATATATTACCTTCTCACTTTATTAAATCAATTATATTTGTATTAATTCACTATTTTAATTAAATGAATTATTCACACTATTTATGAAACTTAACTCATAATAATTTCTATTGCCCACAAGGCATAATAATTAAAATTATATTATCTCATAACATAATTTCAACTTAATTAAATTAACTAATATTATTTAATTTCTTTAATAGTTTAATTACCTATTAAATCTCAAATTCTCCAACATATGAATATATAATTCTCTTCACACCAAATCATATAATTCAAAATATATACACCTCATAATAAGAATTTTAATTATTAAATTCTTATTTTAATAACTTATAAAAATTCGGATTGTCACATCCTTCCCTCCTTATAAGGATTCCGTCCTCTGAATCAAAGAAACCTCCCTTACTCGGTTTTCACCAAATCTTTTTTCAAAATTTACTCGGAATATTACATACACCCTTTCTTCTAAGAATTTCGTCCTCGAAATTTTATCTATTAATCTTTATTCATTCAATCTATCAAAATAGATTTTACGTTAATAATTTATTCAATCATTGGGTTCTATAATCACTTTCTTTCCACAAAGATCTTTCTACAATTATTAACTTTTCTATTAAAAGTTTTATATTATTCTTTGATAACTCATCTCCTTCTCATATCAACACTTCTTTTCTCACTTATTCAATATATTCATCATTCAGTGTCGCATTCTACGACTTACTTCTTTCTAAGGAATATCATCCTTACCACATTCGCCTTTTAGAATAGCAAGAATCTTCCATAATTGCTCAATAATTAGGAAGTAGTACGAATAACTCAAGAATTTAAAAGATTCAAATCATGTTGAGGGGTCACAAGACCGTGAACTTTATTCTGGGTTTACTAGTGCTTCAACTCAATCCTTCACACTGCAAACCAGAGTGTTTATCAATCACAAAGACTGAAAACACCCTCTTTACGTACACTAGGTGCCCAGCCTATTGTACCACTACGTTGGGCCGCAACGTAGTGTTTTGTAACGACTATATGTGTTACGCTCGGAACCATTGTCCCCAAAAACATGTCCCCTTATAGGGTTGTTCACCTCAGCTTTTCAACATCTGAATCCGCACCAAAACAATTTGGTTTGGCATAACTTTTCAATAAACACTTGAATTTCATGAACATCTTTCAATATTCGTCTAGCTGAATCAAATAGCATAGACCTCTACAACAATTCGAACATCAACCGAAATATACATATACATACATACATATGAATTCTCATATCTCAAAGAAATCTCAAAAATATTTTTATGACGTCATGATACCGCACTGTATTTACAGTCCGTTGAGGATTCCGTCATTTGGTGATTTTATCATACTACATCATACCATAGTGGGCTGACGATCCTTAGATCACATCCAACACTAGGTAATACTGCATTGATGACTCTATCGTTTTTATCATCCTTGCACCAGGTTACATGATGCATTAATGATATAAAATACATTTTGATATATTGTAAATAATTTTTATCTAGCCGAAGCAATTAGCATAGACATACGAATAACAGTATTGTTGTTAAAACTCACTGGTTCCATCATTTGATCTAATATTTTTCAAGAAAATAGAAGTGTAAACATCAGCACGAAGTAAAATATATTTCGAAAGTCTAGCATAGCTAGTAGATTTAGATTACCTATGCTTCCACCATTAACTTCACTTTCTATAATGATCCATTGCTTAATAGGTATATCTATTCCTATCATCCTCAATACTCCATTTACACTTATCTATACCAAGTTCGTCAAACTTACCACACGTTATGAGTTCAGGAACTTTCCACAATCATATGAGTTTAAGAACTTATCATAGTCAGACCATAGGCGTCCATTCGCTGAGGGGTTCAAAATCATACCATATAATTATGAGTCACGAACCTACCATAAGTATGAGTTTTAAGAACTCGCACTTAACCTTATAATATTCACTAACTATACTCTACCTATCTGTTATACACATGAGAAAAGAATCACCTTCTCAACAAGCATATAACAAATAGCGCGACACAAACATTCCAATGATTATCAATGTGATAAACTGAGTGCAAGCACAAAACCCTCGCCCATACAAAGGTTTGTACAACTCAACCATCACATGAGACCTCAATTGAAATCCCACCTAACTCTATCTTGCTTATAACTTGCCCTTTGCTCGATACGAAATCCTCGTATCACATCATCTATAACGCCTCATGAGTTATCTCGTACTATTTCATAGTACTCCATCTTCATAGCATTAAGCTATAATTATTCAAACATTATAGACCATCTTTCTTTTATAACTTAAACAGACCACGTCGTGATCTTATTCTATAATCATCTCCCTTAAAATTCTTTTCTTAACGCGTGATCGTTTTGTTTTACGATCCTCTTTCTTTCTCTTTTTCATCATTTACTACATTACTCATTATTCTGGCTTTTGGAGTTAGGAAACTCTCATTTCTTATCTTTATATCTCTTAGATTCTTCTTTGAATCTTCTTGTTTATATAAAGAAAAAAAAATTTCCTTTAAGAATTTCTAACATCATTTACATCGCTCAAAATTTCATTCGAGTTCTACACTTTCATCATACATATCCATTTCTACACTTGGTACACATCGAGTCTCTAACAGTTTCAATATGGTACGCTGAGTGGTTTTCCACAAACAACCAACAAACTAGGTTCCGAGTTACTAGTTCGTATATACCTCAGCTCTATGAAGGAATCGTTTAGCCCAGATACCATACACCAACTACTAAAGAGTACAACTGTACCATACTTAACTATAACTCTCTATTCTTAACTTCCTTACCATTCTCTTCTTAAAGACATTGTCTATTTGTTATCACCTTACATCCTTATTATTGGAGTTGGGTAACCCCACATTCATATTCTTTATAACTCTGCGAGATTCTTCTTTGAATCATTTCACGCAAGTTTTATCCCTTCTTTATACGTTTCTTACATTACTTCTTATTGTTCAAACTCTATTTGAGCTTATTCTTTCATTATCTTCACCTTCCTTCCCTAAGGTTATAGCCTAAGGTACTCCTACCTAAGTTTTATAACCTACAGCTTTGATACCAATTGTAACGACCTCAAAATTCATACAATTTAATTCTCGACTTCGGTCGTTAATAATACATTCAACCTTTAATTTTACATCATTAAACGATAATACAACCATTGAAATTTGCGGAATAATTAAAATTTACTATCCTCGTTCCCAAAACCTTCAACCTTTACATCTAAATATCTCAGAATTATTTTAATACTACAATAGTTTACATTCGCAAAACAATATTACAATTCAACATTAATACATTATTCGAAACCTTAAACATGGTTCAAATAATAACACAACCAAAGTATATAAATCTTCAAGTATCACATCTGATTCATGTCTTTCAAGTAACGCATAACTTTACCTTGAATCTTGAACCTGCAAAAGTGGTTATTTGCAAGGTTGAGCTCGACAGCCCAGCAAATTTAACAGTCTATCATGTTTCACATAGCACACAATTCATGCATTCTACATTTCTAATTTATTGAGTTACATTATACAACATGCATGTGCTATCACATATCACATATAAATTGAGTTCCATAACCCAATTAACTTGGTCATATTTTGACTTTAACAATTCATAAAGCATGGTATGTAAATCACCACATAATCACATTTAATCCACAAACATAATAGAACTGAAAAACTTGCCTTGGATGTTGTTTAATGTTTATAACTTATCTGCGTTGTGATGATCCTACACAAATTGAGGATACATACATGTACATATTAGTTTCACATACAAAATTCACGTACTCAATGTAAACTAATTTTATTTAACTATAATATTTTGTTCTTGTCTTAAAACCATTCTATGTTTCTTTGGAAACTTTTGTCCGTTATAACCTTTTTACGCCCAAAAGGTTCTCTCATGGATTTAGTATGTAAATATTTTACGTATCAAAACATAAACCATTTATATCCCCTTCGTTTTATATTACTAGGTTCAATATAATTTCACAAGGCAGCAGCCCCTCACCTTTGACACCCATTTCGCGGTTTAATAGCTTGCAATTTACTTATCTAATCGTAAGGTATTTTTTTTAGTATGTTTTTCATGGCATACAAGACTATTTTTAAGAAATACTAACCTCACATTTCGGGTTTGTTAAGTAGTCTAAAAAGCGTGCCAAAAATTGACGTTCATAGTAGTCTTCAATTTTTTTTCCTAACTTTACCCTCTCCCGCTAAAACAGTCATAACTAATTCGTTTCAAAACATTTTTGAGCGATTCTTGAGCCCACGCGAAGCTAACTTCCGAGGCTACAACTTTCATTTTTTGACCATTTCCAAATTCAGAACACAGAATTCCGAAAAATTCGTTCAAGGTGACTGCCCCGAGTTGGTTAGACAGTTTTGACGCGACTACTTTGAATGGTCATAACTCTTTGCTCCGAAGTCGGAATTAGTCCGTTCTGGAGTCTATGGAAAGCTAATTCAGTGTAATATAACATACCAAAAGCCCAGATATTTGTGGAAACATTAACTGATCGAAACAGTGTCCCGAATAGCACATCCCGCTGCTGACTTTCAGTTTGACAAATTCGACATATTTCTTTCCAATCACCGTAACTCCCTCATCCGAGGTCGGAATGAGGTCATTCCAAAGCCTATGGCTTCCTAACTCAGTGCACTACAACTACCCAGAAACTCGGAATTTTTCAGGCAACATAGCTATTCCAGAATTTGACACTATAGTCACTGTTCATTCAATTTTTATTTCTAGACATGGTTTACTAAAATCTTCACCACGGATTCATTTTAACTCCGTTTTGGTTCATTCAAGTTAGGAAATCTTCAGAACTTAGAGGGATATAACATACAATTATCAAATTAAGCTTTTAGATATAAATCAAAAGCACAAAGGGTCCTCAAGCTCGGTCCCAAAAACTGCCCAACAAGGTTCTTTGTAAATCTTTTATTTTGTGAGTTTTGGTTACACTTGGATGATGTTAAGGTTTCATATCTCTAATTACAATCATTATAACTCATTTACATAATCAATTACAAGCCAAAATAAACATAGTAAACTAACTAGTTTTCTAACAAAACTAACTAAACTTCCAAAATATAAATTTTAACTAACAAACTAAATACAATATTTAAAATAATAACATTACCAAAAATTAAATAAGAAACATATCCGAAAATACGAATTCCACAAACTGAATACGTACTCGACCAAAATTTAACTAAGAGAATATCTTTATAAAAAGTCCTCCCATAACAAATCCTTTCTCAAAATTGGAGACCTTATTGTTGGTGAATGAAACAAAGGATCAAGCCCTTCTATTTATAGGTTTAGCAAAGGGTAAAGTTCTCAATTTAGTTGATGTGGGACTTGGTTTATACTAATTCTAATTTGTTTATACTAATTTTTCCTATTTTCAACATACTGAGTGTATTCATTCATCAAGAATTCGTTTATTAACCAATTCGATCCGTTCAAGTTGCGTTGTTTTCGTTTTATAGAGGAGAACAACAATCATCCATCAATTTAAAGTTTTCATCATGAATTCATCATCAACTTTAGTCCCAAAGTACACCAAAACACACATTACAATCAAAATCCAAATTCCTCTTCTTTAGTATAAATACATGAATTTGATTTCTAAAAATTTGTTTCTAGATGACCACTATCAAATTATAAATATCTAATAACATATATAACATCGTAACCCACAATTTCATTAACCAAAACTCTAATTTTAAAAGAAACTCAAGAACACATAAACTGGAAATATAAACTAGATTATGTACCTTTAATTCCTTAAGAAATAAAATTAACCTTATTAGTAAAATTATAATTTCTATTCAACCATTATAATCATAACATTATTTAACAAATTCTCACTCCTCTAATTTAATTATTTAATTAAATTAGAATATCACAATTATACTCGCGTAATAAAATACGTATAAATCTCATCTATTTTATCACACTTAAATAAACTATCTCATACCAATTTTCATCAAATATTTATTTAATATCATAAATATTCATCTAATTCCATAAAGTTTCCAACTAAAATATTTAATGTACTTAATAAATATTTTACACGCATTATACTAATATTTACATTTTCATGCAATACATTACCTTCTCACTTTATTAAATCAATTATACTTGTATTAATTCACTATTTTAATTAAATGAATTATTCACACTATTTATGAAACTTAACTCATAATAATTTCTATTGCCCACAAGGCATAATAATTAAAATTATATTATCTCATAACATAATTTCAACTTAATTAAATTAACTAATATTATTTAATTTCTTTAATAGTTTAATTACCTATTAAATCTCAAATTCTCCAACATATGAATATATAATTCTCTTCACACCAAATCATATAATTCAAAATATATATACCTCATAATAAGAATTTTAATTATTAAATTCTTATTTTAATAACTTATAAAAATTCGGATTGTCACAAAGTTAGTTAAGCTAATTAAATGTAAAGCCCAAAGTAAGTATCCAATGGGTAAGCATGAACCATGGGGCAACCCATGGGTGATCCAAAAGTGATGAGGAAGGTTACTTAATTTCTAAGTAAGTGTGGTAACCAAGTAGACTTAATGACCAAGTAGACTTAATGGCCAAGTGTTGTGCGGAGCAAGTTAACTTAGTGCTTAAGCTAAGAATAGTAAGGAGGTGGATGGATTAATGACCATTATACCCTAACCTAGCAACTCCTATAAATAGCAAGCTTTTTATTCATTTGTTAGTTGTTAGATTTTCTACAAATAACTTTTAGCTTATTGGATTGAGAGAAAAAGCTAGGAAAGCTAGAAAGTTAGCCTTTGTTAATTCAAGAAGCAAAAAGAAGGGTTTAACAAGTGAACTTCAAGGGTAAGCAATCTTAAACCATAATTATCTTTATCTTCCATTGTTAGAGAAGTGAGTAGTGGTAGAACATGTGTGCTAAGAAGGAGTAAGAATGATGAATCAAAGGACTTAAGCCGTAATAAGTCATGAATAAGTCATTTATACTTGAATAAAGTTTTGAACTTATGAAGAACAAGTAAGAACTTATTATGTTTATAAGATAATGAAATATGTATGTCAAGATGTGGGTATAATGGATTGAATCCATTTGAAACGAAAAACAAATCATAGGAAACGAAGTTTTGGCAGAATTCACGGGGTTGGAAGATAATCGTCGAATTCGTGAAATTCTCAGAATGAAAGTTGAATTTTAATATTGAGTTTGGAAACATTGGTTTTCGATGGAGTATAGTCTCATTTAGCATTATAGAGTTACGGACTCGAAAATGATCGAATTCTGACTTAGAACGAAGAAACAAGCGTTGATCGTCCATGAACGTTTATCGTTTTCGTTAAAATGAACTAAAAGGTGAATTTTGAGTTAACGAATTAAAAATTGTAAAATTCTTGCATGAACGCGTAGAGTATGTAATTTGTGAACTAACGACGTTTGAATAAGTCAATTCGGACTTATAACGAAGAAGTTATGAGCCCGGAAGTCTCATATAATAAATTATTTGTCAAAAATTTTCTAGTGCAGAGTGCTTGCGCCGCGGCGCCAGTCAAGGCAAAGTAAGTCATGTCGCAGCACTACAAAAGGCTGTGAGCTACTGAAGTCTCGCGCCGTAGCGCGGCCGAATGCACTAGGCATGGTGCTGCAGCGCTAAGGCCGGGTTTTAGAAATTACTGACTCGCGCCGCATCATGGTATAGAGAGGGGAAGCTGGCGCCGCAGCGCCAACACTAGAAGGTAGAGAATAAAGATTTTGAATGTAAATTAAAGGAGAAGTGAATGAAGAGTGAATTAAATTCTTAATCAACTTAATGTAACATCATTTAGAATGTATAATCTTAAGTAATACACTAAAGGTTGAAAGAAAGAATAATTAAACGAAGAACATGAAGGGTAATTAAGTAAGTCATGAGGAAGGATGATTAACTCGAATCGAGTTGTAGTAATGAAATAATTTTGATTAAATTATAGAAAAGAAAGAAACTGGTAAGAATGATATAAAAGAACGACGGCAAGCCGAAACCAATAATAACAAATCTAATACATGATTAGATTGAGAAGAAGGGTAAGATTCATTAGAAACCATGTATGTTCATTCATGACCTAATGTGGTATGTTATGTGATTATGTGTTGTAGAAACTGTAAAGACTCAAAGGGAAAGTAATTATACTGTAGCAGACTCTGAAGACAAGTTTTTCTTATCGCTTTGTCTAACCTTCGTGTTAGCCAGATTTTCAATGAGTCATGTTATGAGATGCATTAATGGTTTTAAAGAAAGGGTCGATGCCAGTTTTAACTCAGCTAGACAAATCTTAAAGATTGATTGATTTATTTACAAGTTTTTCAATATAGAATTGATAACGCTATCCTACGCCAATGGTTTGGTACAGATTCAAGGTAAGCCTATGTATGAATAAACAAATGTATTTTTCATCGATTATTCGATGGGCATGCTAGGTTGCCAAACCTTAAACGTGCATACGTTTAAAGAATATAGTGTTGATCAACATAGAGTACTATAGGCTAATCGCCTAGAAGTACTCGTAAGTTATCCCGGACTTACGGACTTAGTGTCGGGTTGTCCTTTTCAAAGAAATTATAAAATTCTCATGGTCTTGGACCAGAATTAATGTTTTACTGAATATTGTCATTATAAAACATTTTGAAGGAAAAGAAGTGCTATTTTGAATTATTGATAGTACTTCGTAACTATTATTCACTTATCGAAGATGTAAGACCCCAACTTTTATGAATAAAGATGATTTGTTTTTTCCTATAAATATCATTTTTAAATATTAAGGTGTAGAATTGTTATAATATTATAGTTGTGGGTAATATTTATAAATTTTGCAAAGTAAGCAAGTTGTTATAAAATATTCGTTTGGTCGGGGAATATTCTTTTTGCCAGAAAATATTCGTACGATAGCATAATCATTGGTAGACCCCACAGCAGAATTATTGTCGGAGTTAGAAAACGACAAAATTATCTTTTTATAAAGATAACAGCGAAAGTTTTATCGTTAACTGTTGAAATATCCGGTGGTAAAAGTACAGTAATACGCGTGATGTATAGTAGCACACTGTATTGATTAGGATGCTTACGTAAGAAGCCACTCAGTGATACTCAATTATTGCTACAGTAATTGATGCATAGTATCTTATATTATTAATTCAATTATTGTCACAGTATCATCTGCATAATATTTTATATTATTAAATTAATAATTGAGACAATAAAATTATTTATATTATTATTTACAATATTGATGATGTCTAAAAAGTTCCGTCGAGAAGAGGTTTGGTCACCTAATTGCGCGCCAATAGGAAAAAATCCTTATCAGGAAGTCCCCTCTTTCTTGGGAATGATCTGGTTGTTAAATATTATGAGTTATAATATTAATGATGAATAATTGTTGGAAGATTAAAAATGTGTTGATTGAAGATAAAATGATTTGTGGTAATATTTATTCAATCTTTGATATAAATAAGAAGTCTGTTATGAGACGTTTGTGGCAAGTTTGGTTTATTCTATGGGGGCCCATATGTCATTATCTAAGAGTCGCTTTCGCCAATAGTAATTGCCTTTACCAGACATCGAACCACTTGTCGTTTCATATTATAAGCATCGAACCACTTATTGTTTCACATTACAGGCGTCAACCAATTGTCGTTTCACATTACAGGCGTCGACCAATTGTCGTTTCACATTACAGGCTTCGACCAATTGTCATTTTACATTACAGGCGTCAAACCACTTGTTGTTTCACATTGCAGGTGTCAAACCACTTTTCTTTTCACATCACCAGTCGTCAAGCCACTTGCCTTTTCACATTACAAGGGCTAAGCTAGAAATCTTCTATAAATAGAAGCTTATTCTGTTACTACACTAATTTAGTATCCAATCACTAAGGTAAGGGGTATTATTTCTTTCGTATTCGTAAGGGGTATTATTTATTTCGTATTCGTAAGGGGTATTATTTCTTTCGTATCCGTAAGGGATGTTATTTTTGTTTAATATTCGCTTGAAATAATATTTTCTTTCATACTCTGTAGTATGTAAGTAATATTATTTCGTTTCAGATTTCGAATTATATACTCGTTTGTTAAAATTTTGGCTTTTATACTCCATGAAATTAGTAGAATATCCTTGATATTTGCGCTTCATCCAGTATCTTTTCATGAAAATATTATTCTGAGCATTCTTGATAAGTTTTAACTTTTTCATGCCGGAGTACTATTCATGGGGTTACTATTCCCAAAGTACTATTCATGGAGTACTATTCACTCAAATACTATTCACCCGGGGTACTATTCATGATAAAAATTGATTCGTTTTCGGTCCAAATTATTTTTGGTACAATATTATTCTTAAATTTCACTCCACAAAGCAGTATCATGTTGACAATTTGGACGTTATTGATTTCTAGATAAATTAAATTATAAATCTTTAAAAATTTATCCTTGAACTTGTTTTATTGAATTCTTATATCATTGTCATCATCCTCATGTTTATATTATGTTGAAAGTCATTTGTGGCATGTAGTGCATAGATAAACTTGGTATGATTATGACCAGGGATTATTCGGTATAATTATGACTGTAATGTTACAAATGATGTGGTAAAAGTCCTCATTCGCCCGTAGTACATTGACGGACATTTGTTGGCATGATCATGACCATTGATGAATACACGAATATCCTTGGCCCGTAGTGCATTGATAATTTATGGTCGTGATACTAATGAATATCATTGGCCGTAGTGCAGGGATGATGTGGATTATTTATTAAGCCGAGTCTCAGCGATAAAAGTGATGAAAACCCTTTTAAATCATAGAAGATAGTAGATTTTATTCTCTGCTTGACTCTTCTAATGGATTGCTTGTTCTGCTGTAGTTAAACTTGATGTTTATTATTTTATCAGTTTAACACTGTTGAAGGCTAATGATAATTTATTCTGCATTATCTTAGTCATAATATTTCTTACTAGCTAGTTGAGCTCACCCTTTGCTTTCATTGTTCTCTTCAGGAAATGAGAATATAGCTGGGACTAGTCGGGGAACGGAGTGACGGTCCAGATGTTTGCATTAATAGTCCTCACTATTATGTGAAATAGTGTAATAATAAATGTATTGAGGACTTATTTTGAGTTTGAATACTGTCTAGGAGATAATATTTGTATTAAAACTCACAGCTTATGTTGTGTCGTATTCTACACGACATTTAACAGTTGTATAAATTAAGTTTGTATTTGTATTCTGCACCATGTATTTGGCGACTCAGAATGGGTGATGTATACCTATTTTGGGGGCGTCACATAAGATATATGATTCCTATGTTTCAAGCATGTCGTTGAAAAGAAATTATTGTACTTGCTAAGCTTGTTATGCTCACTCTTGCTTGAACCATATGAATGCAGTTAAGACCAAACGAACCAAAGGATTCAGCAAGGATAAAAGGGAAGGCTAAGGAGAACCAGTAGATTACTTATGTAATAGTATAGGTTTGTCATGATTATATTTGATATTGTGACAATAACAAATGTAATGGTTATAAAGAACCTGGGGAATGGTAATATTGTTTTAGAATATATATAAGACATATTCGTTCTTTTGAGGCATTTCAATTGAATGATTGTGTGAACTGTAGCACCGTGTATCACCATCTGTCGGGTTGGAAGATACCCGGATTTAGGGGCGTCACAGTTGGTATCAAAGCCTTAGGTTATAAAACTTAAGGGGGGAAGAACCTTAGGCCAATAACCTCGTTAAGGAAAGAAAAGTCCGAAGGAAGTAAACTCGAGTTTTACTTAAGTTGAATGAGTCATTAAGGTATTGAGGAAACTAATTACTGAAGGATTTAAAAGATGGAAATTAACCTTAAATAAATTAAATGTGATTTGTGATTATACTATAGTGTGTTATGTACTAATTAACATGTTATGTGTTATTGTAGGGTGTCGATCGATAGCTTGTAGTATAGAGATATACACGCGGTGAGCGAAGAAATGGTGAACAAAGTAAAGCATGTACCCATGCCAGTGGCGGAGGTACCGTTAGTGATTCTAGAGGAGTCAGAGCCAGAGTACTTTTCTGAGGAAGACTGCTCCGAGGGAGATATGGATATAACATCATATCTTAATATGATGAGCAATGAGGAGGAAGAAAGAGAGGTAACATCGGTTACTATGGTGGTACCTACACTAGAGTCATCACCTCCAGATGAAATGAGAGCATTGCATCTGGCAGTGCTTGACAGGAATGTGCAACTACGTACAGTTGTGCAGAATCATAGTGAAGAGATTAATTATCTCCATGAAGCTAAGGTGTCTGCAGAAGCAGATTTTGAGACAGTGCACGATAAGCAGGTGCTTATGACAGAGCAGGCTAGGGACTATAAGGAAGAGGCTGATGAGCTTCGTAAGAAACTGATTAAGAGAGACCAGAAGATAGCACGGATGTCTTACATCCATAAGAGTGCTCATGAGAACTTCAAGATGAAAGTTGCTTGTTATTCCATTGAGTCAGGACAGACTCGACACACTATTAGTCGGGATACTATAGCGATGATTGCAAATGAGAAATACGAGGACGCTGTTATGCATTATTAGAAGTTTACCTTAATAACTATGTGTGTAGGGACGCAAAACCATCTTTTGTATAAAAGGGTAGTCTTTTTGTAAATCCCAACTTTTGTGAAGTTCAATTGCGGGATAGAAAATGTAATAGTTTTTGGTTATGAAAGCAAATTGTAAATAGTTTCAAACTATGAAGAAGCATATGAATATAATGAAGTTTTCATTTAATATGATTTGTTATGGTATGAGTTGTTATTTGGCGAATAATAACTAAGTAAGTAAATAAATAATAATGAAATTTTAATTATCAGAAAATGCCGCCAAGGAGAGGACAACGCAATCAGGAAGCGGAATCACATAATGATAATTAGGGGGGCTTAGAATAACCTTATGAAAGAGTTCGTTAATTTATTAACGGCTGCATTTAACCAAACCGGGGGTAGAATACCCGCAAAACCAAGGATTAGCCAGAATGACTACCATTAAAGAATTTAAAAGCATAGGTCCGCCGGAGTTCAAAGGAACGATGGACCCAATAGAGGCACAGACATGGGTAAAAGAAATAGAGAAGGCGTTTGTTATTACTAACGTAGTTGAGGTACAAAAGACTTCTTTTGCAACTTAAATGATGAAAGGTAAAGCCAACTTTTGGTGGAAGGCTCACCAGGGTGGGGCTAGAACAGATGCGGTATCGTGGGAACTGTTCAAGAAGGTTTTCTTCGAATTTTTTTTCCCTACAAGCATGAAAGGGAGGATGGAGATTAAGTTCTTAGAACTTAAGCAAGGGGACATGACAGTTCCCCAATACGCGGCCAAATTCAATGAATTGGCTAGGTTTGTTCCACACCAAGTGGACACTGAGGAGAGGAAGGCTCGTAGGTTTGAGCAGGGCCTGAAACCCTGGCTCTATAGTAGGATTTCGGTGTTCCAAAGTGTTTTCTATAGGACCTTTCTGGAGAAGGTGATTATAGTGGAGGATGGTAGTGAGGCATTAACCCAATACCACAAAGAGAGAAAGAATAAGAGCAAGGGGAGGGGGGAACCAAGGCAGAGAGTGCTAGTGGTAGTGGCAGTATGCCAAAAAGAAAGAATTTTTAACTCTGAGAATACTGGAGTGGGACAAGGGGATCCTAAGCATAGGATCGAAGCGTGTAAGACATGTGGGAAGACTCATCTAGGAATCTATCTGAAAGGAAAATTGGTTTGTTATAACTGTGGACAGGAAGGTCATATATCACCCAATTGTCCTAATCCTAAGAAAAACCATGGCATTTTTGTATGTGGGTCGTTGGACCACATGGCATGAAATTGCCCAAAGAAGGGATCAGAGGAAAGTAAAGGTGTTAGTAGTTTTAAGTTAACCATTACTGGACCACCATCATCGGGTAGACCTATGGTCCGTACTTTTAATATGACGATCCAAGATACGGTTGCATCAGCGGATTTAGTAGCGGGTATCATTCTAGTCAATACAATAAATGCGTATGTGCTGTGTGATTGGAGTGCTACTTTTCTTTTATAGCATGTGAATTTGCTAAGTGATTAAGTTCATTCCTGAAAGGGATTATAAATACCTTTAAACGTTAAGGTAGAGAATGAGAAAATAACTTTCGTTGATTATATTCGTGGAAATATTTTCATGAATAATAAAGGTAAGCAAGTATCGGTAAATAAGTACTAATAATGTTGAGAGAATTTGAAGTAATTCTCGGTATGAATGGGTTGATTAACCATAGAACTTTAATAAACTATCTAAGGAAAAGTATGAATCTTCGATTTTCTAAGAAACCCAAGGTAGTAATTTAAGGTAATAAATCACCAAAACTTTCTTGTTGTCTAATCATGACGCAATTTAGAAGGATGTTAAGATAAGTTTAGTTTGTGGTACAATCGTAACCTTTGATGGTTGACATATGGGAGCTAGGCTAAATAATTCCTTCAAAGAGCGAAGGTATATACGAAACTGGCAATCGATCTAACTCACTGTGATGGCAGTGTAGATGAGACGGGAACTTGTTTATTGGTTATTTGTGGGAAACCACTCAGAGTACCATATGGACTACTAGCAGAGAAGCGATGTGTGTTGATTCCTAGAGAAGTAATAAGAAGAAGATAAGAATGTAAATCATCAAAGATGAGGAACGTATTAAGTAAGACATCTCCGTATGTCATGAAGCTGTAAGTCCGTAATGAAAGTAGGTCGCGTAATCTTAGGTTGAAAGAATGTGAACCCTAAGAAGTAAAGTTAATTAAACCAATGCGTAAGTCAAATATATAACTAATTGGTTAGCGGTTAAGAATAAATACCCGTTGCCTAGGATCGATGATCTATTGGATCAGTTGAAATGGGCAAAGAATTTTTCTAAGATAGATTTGTATACGGGGTATTGTCGGTGGAACATAAGGGAGTACGAGGTACCTAAGACGACATTCAGAACTCGTTATAGTTATGATCAGTTTTTGGTTATGTCGTATGGGTTGACTGATGTATTGAAGTTAGAATTTTCGTAAGGGGCGCCGAGCAAGTCGGTAGCAAATTGATAGGTATGATGGGAATGAGAAGTAAGAAAAAATAGTTTTCATGAACTAAGAAAAGAAGGTTAATTAAGCACCTATATTATCTTTATTAGATGATACGGAAAATTTTGTAGTGTATCTCGATGTTTCGAATAGATGAAGAGATTGTGTGCTCTTATAGCAGGGCAAAGTCATTGTGTATGCATCACGTCAGTTAAAGGATTATGAGGAGGTTTATCCTAATTATGATCTATAATTGGCAGCTGTAGTTTTTAATTTAAAAGTCTGAAGATAGTATTTATACGGGGAGAAAGGTGAGATATACACGGACTCTAAGAGTCTAAAATATATCTCTATACAGAAGTAGATGAATATGAAGTAGAGAAGGTGATTAGAATGGATAAGAAATTATGACTGTGATATGTTATATCATTCAGGAAAGGTAAACGTAGTAGCCGACGCGTTAAGTAGGAAGGGTAGGGAAAGCTATCGATGTTAATAACTCAGAATGAGTTAATAACAGAAATGGCAAAAACAGAGTTAGAGGTTAAATTACGGAATGAAGTGGTAGGAATGTTATTCACAATGTAGACTCAATCCAGGATAATGGAATGAGTTAAGTAAGTACAACTAGGTAACAAGGAATGCAGACGAATGAAGAAGATGATGCAGGATAAAGAGAAGATCAAGTATCATCTCGTTTTGAAGGAGGAATTTGAATTCCAAATAAATCCAAGTTAAAGAAGAACTAATCAAATAGAGATAACGTAATGAGTTAGTAAGTGCTTAACTTTCAACTCAAATTATTGATAGGAAGTGATAAGTTCTGTGAAATAATATAATACCTTCGGTGAAGGTAAAATGAAGGAACCACAATGTCGAAGAAGCATTGTGGGAACTCGAGATTAAAATGAAGAAATTTTTTCCTCATTTGTTTATATAATTATAGCGAGATTCTGGGGACAGAATCCTTATAAGGAGGGAAGAGTGTAACGCCCCAAAAAATTGAGCAAATTGTAAAATAATTTTTTTTATTTAATAATGAATAAAATTATATTATATGTGATAATAAGATGAAGGTTGTTCTATAACCTCACAATGTCGGAACGTCGTAGTATTTCGGCTACGTGAAGGAATTAAAGTGTTTGAATTTCCAAGACGAGAATAAAAGCTTTCCGAGAAATTTTCCAAAAAATATTATTCACACATTTTTGCTCGGGAATTATTTTTGAACTTCCGAGAAATACGTAACGATAGAATATCAAGGTGAGATGGAATATCCAATAACATTTAAGTTATGACAAATGCAGTTTTTCACCTGCGGACTTAAAACCTAACAGTTAGGAAAAGTGATTCTCGAGAAGGAATTTAAATGTGTATAAGGAATTAAAGTGATGATCGTATGATGTGTAAGTATTAAATGATGTAATGAATACGAGTATGATAAGAAGTATTATACGAGTATGTATGAATATTGGTATATCGTATATTATGAATTAGTATACGAGTTATAATACGAGATTAATACGTAAATTATACATTCTAAGGCTTTAAGCTATATGTAATGGACTTGTAGGATTGAATAGGAAGTTGTAAAGTCTAATTAGAATAATTATAAAGCCCAATGCTTATTAATGACTAAGCCCATGCGTTTGTTAAATGCAAGCCCAAAAGTATAAGTTAAGTTAGTTAAGCTAATTAAATGTAAAGCCCAAAGTAAGTATCCAATGGGTAAGCATGAAACATGGGGCAACCCATAGGTGATCCAAAGTGATGAGCAAGTTTACTTAATGGCTAAGTAAGTGTAGTAACCAAGTAGACTTAATGGCCAAGTGTTGTGGGGAACAAGTTAACTTAGTGCTTAAGCTAGGAATAGTAAGGAGGTGGATGGATTAATGACCATTATACCCTAACCTAGCAACTCCTATAAATAGAAAGCTTTGTATTCATTTGTTAGTTGTTAGATTTTCCACCAATAACTTATAGCTTATTGGCTTGAGAGAAAAAGCTAGAAAAGCTAGAAAGTTAGCCTTTGTTAATTCAAGAAGCAAGAAGAAGATTAAGGTTTAGCAAGTGAACTTCAAGGGTAAGCAATCTTAAACCATAATTATCTTTCTGTTCCATTGTTAGAGAAGTGAGTAGTGGTAGAACATGTATGCTAAGAAGGAGTAGGAATGATGAATCAAAGGACTTAAGCCGTAATAAGTCATGAATAAGTCATTTATACTTGAATAAAGTTTTGAACTTATGAAGAACAAGTAAGAACTTATTATGTTTATAAGATAATGAAATATGTATGTCAAGATATGGGTATGATGGATTGAATCCATTTGAAACGAAAAACAAATCATAAGAAACGAAGTTTTGGCAGAATTCACAGGGTTGGACGATAATCGTCGAATTCGTGAAATTCTCGGAATGGAAGTCGAATTTTGATATTGAGTTTGGAAACGTTGGTTTTTGATGGAGTATAGTCTCATTTGGTATTATAGAGTTACGGACTCGAAAATGACTGAATTCCGACTTAGAACGAAGAAACGAGCGTTGAACGTTCACGAACGTTTATCGTTTTCGTTAAAATGAACTAAAAGGTGAATTTTGAGTTAACGGGTTCAAAATTATAAAATTTTTGTATGAACACGTAGATTAAGTAATTTATGAACTAACGGCGTTTAAATGAGTGAATTCGAACTTATAACGAAGAAGTTATGAGCCCGGAAGTCTCACATAAAAAATTATCTGTCAAAAATTTTCTGGTGCTGAGTGCTAGTGCCACGGCGCCAGTCAAGGCAAAGTAAGTCACGCCGCAACACCACAAAAGGTTGTGAGCTACTGAAGTCTCACGAAGCAGCACGGCCGAATGCACTTGGCATGGCACCGCAGCGCTAAGGCCGGGTTTTAGAAATTACTGACTCACGCCACAGCGCGGTATAGAGAGGGGAAGCTGGCGCCGCAGCGCCAGCACTAAAAGGTAGATAGAGAAGAAAGATTTTGAATGTAAACTAAAGGAGAAGTGAATGAAGAGTGAATTAAATTCTTAATCAACTTAATGTAACATCACTTAGAATGTATAACCTTAAGTAATACACTAAAGGTTGATAGAAAGAATAATTAAACGAAAAACGTGAAGGGTAATTAAGTAAGCCATGAGGAAGGATGATTAACTCAAATCGAGTTGTAGTAATGAAATAATTTTAATTAAATTGTAGAAAAGAACGAAACTGGTAAGAACGATGTAAACGAACGACGGCAAGCCGGAACCAATAATAACAAATCTAATACATGATTAGATTGAGAAGAAGGGTAAGATTTATTAGAAACCATATATGTTCATTCATGACCTAATGTGGTATGTTATGTGGTTATGTGTTGTAGAGACTGTAAAGACTCAAAGGGAAAGTAATTATACTGTAGTAGAAGCTGAAGGTAAGTTTTTCGTATCGCTTGTATAACCTTCGTGTTAGCCAGGTTTTCAGTGAGTCATGTTATGAGATGCATGAATGGTTTTATAGAAAGGGTCGATGCCAGTTTTAACTCGGCTAGACAAATCTTAAAGATTGTTTGATTTATTTACAAGTTTTTCAATATAGAATTGATAACGCTATCCTACGCCAATTGTTTGGTACAGATTCAAGTTAAGCTTGTGTATGAATAAACAAATGTATTTTTCATCTATTATTCGATGGGCACGCGAGGTTGCCAAACCTTAAACGTACATACGTTTAAAGAATGTAGTGTTAATCAACATAGAGTACTATAGGCTGATCACCTAGAAGTGCTCGTAAGCTATGCCAGACTTATGGAATTAGTTGTGACGCCCCCAAAATAGGTCCATTTCACCCAACCCATTCTGAGTTGCCAAATACATGATAAAAAAAATAACTACAACTTTATTATTATAATTGTCGTGCAAAATACGACAACACAAATATTGTCATCTAGACAGTATTAAAACTCAAATGGAGTCCTCATTACAATTATTGATACACTATCTTACAAAACAGTGAGGACTACTAAAACAACTATCTTGAACCATCATTCCATACCCCGACTAGTTCCAGCTATATTCTCACCTCCTTAGAAGAAAAATGGAACAAAAAGGAAAAGGGTGAGCTTAACTAACCCAGTAAAGAATATTATAACTAAGATAATATACAACAAATTATCATTAGTCTTCAATAGGAAAAAATCTGATAAAATACAATAGACAACAAGTTTTAGATCAACAACTACAGCAGAAACAACAATTCATTAGAAGAGTTAAGTAGAGAATGAAATCTGCTATCATCTATGAATTTAAAAGTTCATCATCAATATTTTATCCTTGTAACATCAATCATCAAATATTTATCTTTGCACTACGGGCCAAAGATATTCATTTGTATCACTAGTTGGTCATGTTCATCTCAACACATGTCCGTCTTTATACTACGGGCCAAAGATATTCATCAAATAATCATTCATCTTTGCACTACAGGCTAAAAATATTCAGTTATATCACCACTTAGGATTGAGGATGATAAAAATATTTTTATGAAAACGAATCCAGTGAGATAAAAAGACAAAGATTAGGGATTCGTACTTCGATTTATCCATATTTAAAAACGCCCCATAATATATCATAGTGGAGTAAAATTCAATAATAAAGATCAAAACATGGATGCAATCAAAGATAGAAACCATAACAGACAATCTTGGACACAAAAAAGAAAATTTAATTTTTCTGTGAATAGTGTCGTATGCGTGAATAGTGTCGTATACGTGAATAGTATCGTAAACGTGAATAGTAACCCCGACACTAATAGGTAGAAATTTCACAAGAAAAATCATAATACTTCGTGAATAGTACTCATGAATAGTAACTCTTGAATAATAACTCATGAATAGTAACTCATGAATAGTAACCCCGATATGAAAAGGTAAAAATTTTATAATAAAATTCATACCAATATTCCAATATAATGATATTGAAAGAAATACTATCATTTACGAAAAAAATAACATCCCTTACCTCAAAAAGATAGTACTTCTGACTAGAATACTGGATATAGTACTGAAGGAACTTGCACCGTATAGCAACACTCAAAGTATCAAAATACTCACAAGAATACGCTTGATAATATAGAGAGAGAAAATTTCAGTTTCTGGTGCGATTTTTAATTCTAACCTAAGCACTCTATTTATAGGAAAATGTTTAGAACACCAAAGCAGAAAATTTAATAAAATATTATTATTATTTTTAAAATTCCTACGCCCACTTTGAAATTCTGAATTCAGCATCCTTAACAACAAGTGGGGCCCACCAAGCATAACAAAAATGTTTTTCATAAAAAAATAATTAAAACTTCAAAAATCAATTATTCTGAAACTTCAATAATTCATAATAAATAGCCTTTTTATCAAAAAAATTCGAATCTTATGTCCATTCCACAGAAAATTCAATTCTCTACAACTTTGTAAGTTTAAGTTTTTTCAAATTTCAAGTAAAAATTGACGAAAATCCACATACGGACGATTTTACATGCTATAATCAAATTTCAGTCAAAAATTGGGCTCACCAACATGTTTAACATGTTTTTAACATTTATTATAACAAAAATACTCTTCCTCCTCATTTATTCATATATCACACATTCATCGTAAAAGTATCATTATTATTATATTATTAAAATATAATAATATATTTAAATAAATTATTTTATTAGAAAAGATAAAATATCAATTTTCAACAATTGTCACTTTTCTAAAAATTTCTCTATTTATATCCACATAAATAAATAATTTTCTTATCATATAAATCAATAATTAATTATTCACAAATAATATTACAGAATCACAATACTAACAACCAGGCTGTTCCCAGGAAAGTGGGGCCTTTCCAATAAGGATTTTTCCTTACTGCCACGCAATTAGGTGACCAAACCTCTCCTTAGACAGAACTTTCTAGACATTGCCAATAATGTTATCTAATAATATTATTAAAATAATATAATTTATTGATCTGATAATGGAAATATTGTGCAGTGACAATTATTGAAACAACAATAATATAAAATATCAACGTAGCAATTATTGAACCAATAAAATAAAATATTGAACAGTAATTACTGTAATAATTATTGAGTAGTGCCTTCTTATGTAAGAACCAATAATTGGTGCAATACCGTGTGCTACTGTGCAACACCACGTATTACTGTGTTTTAACTACCGGTTATTCCAACGGTGTTAACGGTAACAACTACGTCGTTATTTATAAAAAACTTATACTTGTCATTTTCTTCATCCAATCGCTTTCCGTTATGGGGCCCACACAAGACTGCGCCGTCGTACGAATATTTTCCGACAGTAAGAATATTTCATGACCAAACGAATATTTCCAGACAAAAAATGAATATTTTATAACCACTTGCTTATTTAAGATATTTGCGCATTTTACCCATAACTTACCACATTAATCAAATCAACCCTTACTATTTCAAAATAATAAATAGTAGAAATTCAATTCCATTTATAAAATGTTGGGGTCTTACAACCTCCCCTCCTTATGAAATTTTGTCCTCGAAATTGACGTACGTACCTGGTGTTTTGAAAAGGTGAGGATACCTCACTTTTATTTTCGTTTACAACTCCCAAGTCATTTCCTCAATAGCATGGTTCCTCCACAAAACCTTAAATTGTGGTATAACCATGGTGCGTAGAATATGCTCTTTCCTATCCAAGATCTTGACATGTACCTCCTCGTACGTTAAGTCTTCGGCTATCTCATCTAGTTCTAACTCAGTAATATGGTTTGGAACTTTCACATATTTACGAAGAACATATATGTGAAAAATATTATGAACACGAGACATGCTTGGAGGTAACGCGAGTCTATAGGCTACATTTCCTACTCGGTCAAGAATTTGAAATCGACCAATAAATTCTGGATTGAGCTTTCCCCTCTTCCCAAATATTGTATCTCCCTTCTATGGAGCAACTCGCAACAATACATGATCCTCAATACTAAATTTCACGTCCTTTCGATAAAGATACGCATAACTCTTTTGTCGATCATGTGCCGTTTGCATACGTTATCGAATCATTTAGATCTTTTCTGTAGTCATACGTACCAACTCTGGTCCCAACAATGTTGCTTCACCTACCTCATCCCAACATACTGGGGAGAGACACTTTCGTCCATACAATGCTTCGAATGGAGCCACACCTATACTTTCCTGGTAACTGTTGTTGTAGGAGAATTCCACCAATGGTAAATCCTTATCCCAACTCCCTCTGAAGTCTAGGACACAGAGCCTTAATAGATCTTTAAGAGTTAAAATAGTCCTCTCTGATTATCCGTTCGTTTGAGGATGGTATGCCGAACTGAATCGTAAATTCGTGCCCATAGCTTTTTGCAAGCTAACCCAAAATCGTGAAGTGAATCTTGGGTCACGATCCGAAACTATGCATACTGGCATGCCATGCAATCTCACAATCTCATTTACGTACACACGAGTAAGACGTTCAAGGAAATAAGTCTCTCGTATTGGCAAAAAATGAGCAGACTTGGTTAATCTATCAACAATAACCTAAATTGCGTCTATGCCTTAAAAAACCTTGGGAAGACCCGTAACTAAATCCATAGTAACGTGTTCCCATTTCCATTTCGGAATCTCAAGTGGTTGCAATGGACCCTTTGGCAATTGATACTCTGCCTTTACACGTTGACAAGTTATGCACCTCAAGATAAACTTCGCGATCTCTCTCTTCATATTGCTCCACCAAAATGTATGTCGAAGATCACGATATATTTTGGTACTTTCAAGGTGAATTACAAACGGTGTGTTGTGTGCCTCCATCATGATTTTATGTTTCAAGTCAGAATTGTTAAGAACGCAAAGTCTGGTGTTGACTCGAAGTATTCCTTCTTCATCGATTCTGACTTCTGGGATAACACCTTCTTGTACTTTCTTCTTCATACGCATCAGCTCCGGGTATGTGGCTTGAGCAACTTTAACTTTATCGATTAAAGTTGGTTATATGCGTATACTTGACATCATCGCATGGGTCCCCGGAGTCTTAAATTCTATATTCATCTTTTGTAAATCACACAAAATGGGCCTTTGTGTTGGCAACATCGCACTTGTTCCCGCATATGATCTTCTGCTCAATGCGTCAGCTACCACGTTTGCTTTTTCAAGATGGTATTGAATGGTATGGTCATAATCTTTCAACAGCTCGAGCCAACGTCGTTGCCGCATGTTGAGTTCCTTTTGGATGAAGAAATATTTGAGGCTTTTATGGTCCGAATATATCTCAACTTTCTCCCCATATAAATAGTGCCTCCAGATTTTTAACGCGAAAACGACTACTTCCAACTCTAGATCATGAGTAGGGTAATTCCTCTCATATTCTTTGAGTTATCATGAGGCATAGGCTATGACCTTCCCATGTTGCATGAGAACACATCCTAACCCTTTGCCCGTAGAATCGCTGTAGATAACAAATCCATCCGAACCAGATGGTATTATCAGAACAGGTGCCGAAATGAGTCTCCTCTTAAGCTCTTAAAAACTCTTCTCGCATTCCTCGCTCCATATGAATTTTGCATCTTTTCAAGTCAGCTGAGTTAACGGAGTAGGGATTCGAGAAAATCCTTCCCCAAATCTCCGATAATAACTAGCTAAACCCAGAAAGCTACGTACTTCGGTCACCGACTTCGGTTGCTCCCAACTTTGTATTGCTTCAATCTTTGCCGGGTCAACAGATACTCCATGTTTTGACACTACGTTCCCAAGGAATGCTACTTCCTCAAGCCAAAACTCACATTTTTTCAACTTGACATATAACTTATTTTCACGAAGTATTTGTAGTACCAGCTTCAAATGGTGTTCATGATCTTCACGGCTTTTGGAGTATATGAGGATGGCATCAATAAAGACAACAACGAACTGATCCAAATATTCCTTGAATACTCGGTTCATCATATCCATGAAAGCCACAGGAGCATTAGTCAATCCAAAAGACATGACTAGGAATTCATAATGCCCGTATCGAGTTCTAAAGACAGTCTTCAAAATATCCTCAGTTTTAATCTTCAGCTGATGATATCCAGAACAAAGATCGATCTTTGAAAAGAATTATGCTCCTTGCAACTGGTCAAATAGGTCATCAATACGAGGTAGTGGATACCTATTCTTGATGGTGACATGGTTTAATTCCCGGTAGTCAATACGAAGTCGCATACTCTCGTCTTTATTCTTTACAAATAAAATAGGAGCACCCCAAGGAGATGTACTAGAACGAATGAAACCGATGTCCATCAACTCCTGTAGTTGGACCCTAAACTCCTGAAGTTCAATAGGAGCCATTCGATATGGGGTTTTAGAAATGGGCTTTGTACCAGGTTCAAGATCAATAAAGAATTCAACTTCATGTTATGGGAGTAGGCCAGGAAGTTCTTCAAGAAATACATCAAGAAATTCACTAACAACAGAAATATTATTCAAATCTGACGTGTTTTTGTTGAAACCTATAAAAGCTTGACATCCGTTTTTTAATAAACGAATGGTTTTATGGCTTGATATAACAGTGATTGACTTTAATGGTTTGGTTGCTTGAATTCATACAACAGGCTAGTTAGGAATATGAAAACTAACAACCTTACGAAATTAATCAATTTTAGCATGATGAGTGGTTAACCAATCAATCCCTAAAATCACATTAAATGCAAATATTTTCAAGAAATAAGATCGGCAGGTAATGTGATGGTTCCAACTTGAATCAAGCAAAATTTATAAATAGTGGATGTAACGAAAGTTTCTCCTAATGGAGTTTTAACAGATAAGTCAAAGTCTAATTTCTTAGGAGTCAAGTTCAAACGTTGAGCACAAGTATGAGAGATAAAAGAATGGGTAGAAAAGGTATCTAATAAGGTATAGACTTCGTAAAAATTTATAATTAACTAACCCGTGATAACTTCGTTTGGGTTCCTCGTATCTTGGGAAGTCAGGACAAACGCTCTCCCTTGAACCGCTAACTTTGACTTGTTTGGGATAGCCTTTAGTATCATCGTCCCAACTGGACTTAACTTTGCTACAGAGTACATTCCACCCTCCATTGCTTCGTTGCATTCCTGATCCATAATTTGAATCATTACTCTCCGATCCATATTGAATTGGGGTTGACCGCTCTGCACAGGGTAATTCCGAACTCAATGTTAGATTCTCCCAATTGTTGTCCAAAAAGCGAAATCCATTTCATCCATTTTGGCCTTATTGGATCGGATGTCTTTTTCTACCATATCAACGCATCATGCCGCTTTTACCCATATATCCTCCATTCTCATTCGTTCAGTTGTTTCTTCTTTCATCAGAACTTTGATCATAGCATTCTCAGATTCCAGCTCTAATATCTTATACTCTGCCAAAGAGTGCTTTTGTTCAAGCATCGCACATCGGGTAATACAATTTTGAATTGTTGCATCCCTTTGCTCCACGACCACCTACCGTTCTTCAGCCTGCTCTTCTAACTCATGAAAACGATTTTCCAATTCTGCATTTCGATCATAAAATTCTCTTAATAAATCCTCCTCAGGTTCCTCTTCTTCCTCACTCTCAGTTTCTACCTCTGCGACTAATTCGGGTGCAACTATTAATTCTTCACTCACCACATGGATATCTCTAATTTCTTCTTCGCCTGACATCACATTATCCTGGTTGGTGATTAGAGGTGTCTCCACGATCTCATTCACTCCATTGTTAACATTCTCAGCTGCCATTTTAAAATACTTCCACAAAACAAGAGTTAATTAAAGAAATTGACATGCAACATAATAACCCTATACTCTGACCAACCAACAAATAAGCTTAGGTAGGACATACTAGCGAAGGATTTACTCGTCTCTCCCCTCCTAGTTCTATTCTCCGATCTCCGCTAGAGACCATATCTCTAAACTCTGATACCAACTGTGACGCCCCCAAAATATGTCCATTCCACCCAACCCATTCTGAGTCGCCAAATACATGGTACAGAAAATAACTACAACTTTATTATTACAATTATCGTGCAAAATACGACAACACAAATATTGTCATCTAGACAGTATTAAAACTCAAATGGAGTCCTCATTACAATTATTGATACACTATCTTACAAAATAGTGAGGACTACTAAAATAACTATCTTGAACCATCATTCCATACCCCGATAGAATACAATAGACAATAAGTTTTAGTTTAACTAGCCCAGTAAAGAATATTATGACTAAGATAATATACAACAAATTATCCTTGGTCTTCAACAAGGAAAAATCTGATAGAATACAATAGACAATAAGTTTTAGTTCAACAACTGCAGCGGAAACAACAATTCATTAGAAGAGTTAAGTAGAGAATGAAATCTACTATCATCTACGAATTTTAAAGTTCATCATCAATATTTTATACTTGTAATGTAAGACCCCGAATTTTATGAAATAAAAGTATTCAATTTTTCTTATAATTACTATTCAGTATATGGTTAAATTGATAAAAAGTTAAATTTATGTGTGAAATGTGAAAATTTTTCAAAATAAACAAGTGATTATAAAATATTCATTGTTGTCGGGGAATATTCGTTTGGTCGTGGAATATTCTTTCTGTCGGAAAATATTCGTACGACAGCGCATCCATTTGTGGGCCCCATAACAGAATAACTGTCGGATGAAGATAACGACAAAAAAATAATTAAGTTTTTATAATTAACGGCGTAGTTGTTACCGTTAACACTGTTGGAATACCCGGTGGTTAAAATACAGTAATACACGTTATTGCACAGTAGCACACAGTATTGTACAGTATTTTTGAAATTATTGATTCTTACGTAAGAAGTCACTACTGAATAATTGTCACAGTAATTACTGTTCAATATTGATTCAATAATTGTTGCGTTGATATTTTATATTATTGTTGTTTCAATAATTGTCACTGCACAATATTTCCCATTATCAGATCAATAATTCATATTATTCAAATAATATTATTAGATAACATGTGACACCCCCAAAATTAGGTATACATCACCCATCTTAGGTCGTCAGATACAACGTACAGAATACAAATACAACTTACTAATACAGCTGTTGTGTACAATACGACAAAACATAAACTGCGAGTTTGAATATAAATATTATCTTCTAGAGAGTATTCATACTCAAAAGGAGTCCTCATTACATTTATTAACACACTATTACATAGAATAGTGAGGACTACTAACTAATACTATCATTCGAACCATCACTCCGTTCCCCGACTTGTCCTAGCTACGTTCTCATTTTTTGAAGAGAACGGTGAAAGAAAGGGTGAGCTCAACTAGCCCAGTAAGAAATATTATGACTAAGATAATGCAGAATAAATTATCATTAGCCTTCAACAATGTTAAACTGATAAAATATAATAGACATCAAGTTTAACTGCAGCGGAACAAGAAATCCATTAAAAGAGTCAAGTAGAAAATAAACTCTACTATCTTTTATGATTTAAAATATTTTTCAACACTGTTATCGCTGGGACTCAGCTTAATAAAATAATCCACATCATCGAATCACCCCTGCACTACGGCTAAGGATATTCGTGTATTCATTAATGGTCATGATCATGCCAACAACTGTCCATCAATGCACTACGGGCCAATGAGGACTTTTATCACATCATTTGTAACATTACGGTCATGATTATACCGAATAATCCCTGGTCATAATCATACCAAGTCCATCTATGCACTACAGGTCACATATGACTTTCAACATTTTATAAACATAAGGATGATGGCAATGATATAAGAATTCAATAAAACAAGTTCAAGAATTAATTTATCCAAGAATTAACAACGTCCAAATTGTTAACATGATACTGTTTTGTGGAGTAAAATTCAAGAATGCTTAGAAGAATATTTTCATGAAAAGATACTGGATGAAACACAATTATCAAGGATATTCCACAAATTTCATGGAGTATAGAAGTCAAAACTTAACCAACTGAGTACAATAAAGAATAGAATAACAAAAGAAATCACCATGCATACAATATACCGCACAGACATGTTATTCCAATAGAATAATAAATAATAGGTCCGGCGTAAACGCACAGACAGGATATTCCGACAGAATAATAAATAATGGAACCAGGTCCGGTGTTAAACACACAGACAGGATGTTCCAACAGAATAATAACAAAGACGGAACCAGGTCCGGTGTAAAACACACAGACAGGATGTTCCAACAGAATAATAATAAAAACGGAACCAGGTCCGGTGTAAAACACACATACAGGATGTTCCAACAGAATAATAATAAAAAAGGAACCAGGTCCGGTGTAAAACACACAGACAGGATGTTCCAATAGAATAATAGAAGAATGTCACCAAGTATAGGGTAGACCGCGTATACAGGTTATTCCAACAGAATAATAAAGAATGGAATAACAGAAGTTCTCTTCATGAATATAAAAGGAATAATATTCTCTACCTTAAAAGAACTAGATATTGGAAAAGTGAAGTAGCAGAATACTTTTATTCTCTCTCTCTTATTCTCTCTATACTTTCTCTCTCTAGAGTTTAGTGAATTCGTAAGAAAATAATGAAGGAATGAGATTCTATTTATAGGAAAATAAAATGCATAGTAACTAATCTATGAACGGTCCAAATTGATTTACTTTAATCTGACGGTCCATATTTAAAGAAAAATCTTTTAAATAAAATATAATATATTCTATTTATATAAAAAGATTTTTATTATGCAAACACTATGCAACACTATGCAAAATACTATGCAACACTATGCATAATAAAATATAATATATTCTATTTATAGAATAACTTTAATAAAGTATTCTGTTTTATATAAAAAAGATGTTTCTATTTTATTACGTTAATAATACGAATAAAACAAAACGTCATTATCGTTATAATAACTCATATTATTAATCAACAATAATTGAATCAAACTAAGCGACTTCTCACATAAATATCAATAATCAATACCGTGTGCTACTATGCAACAACGCGTATTACTATACTTTTACTACCGAGTAGTTCAACAGTATCAACGGTAAAACTTCCGCTGTTATTTTCATAAAGTATTTTTGTCGTTTTCTCAATCCGATAATAATTCCGTTGTGGGGTCCACCAATGATTGTACCGTCGTACGGATATTCCCCGACAAAAAGAATATTCCCCGACCAATCGAATATAATATGACAACTTGCATACTTTGCAAAATTTATAAATACTACCCATAACTATTATATCAAATCTATACCATAATATAAAAAAAATTATTTCGAGAAAAATTAAATATTTATTCATAAAATCTGGGGTCTCATAATCTCCCCTCCTTATGGAATTTCGCCCTCGAAATTTACGTACGTACTTAGTATGCCGAACATGTGAGGATACCTTGACTTCACTTCAAATTCTAACTCTTGAGGTATAACCTTTAAGCATCGAATATGATCATTCTTATCCAAGATGTTAACACGTATCTCATCATACGTTAAATCTTTCGTTATCTCGTCCGGTTCTAAATTAATAATGTGTAACATTTCATATTTTTTTTTTAAATGTAAGTTATAAATATTTATTGATTTATATAAATATTTATTGGATGTGTTTATTAGTGAATAAGTAATTGTTCAATTTGATTGAGTTTATTTAGTTAATTATTTATTTGCTAAATAATTAATGTAATTAGTTAATTATTTATTTGTTAAATAATTAATGTGTTATGTGGATTGAATTATGTGGTTAAGTGATTTATTTAATAAATTATTATTTCATAAAGTGTGACAAATAACTATGTTATAAAGAGTTATTAAATTAAATTAAAGTAGTTTAATTTAGTTCTTTGCCAAACAAGGCTTAAGTATTAATCCTTAAATTTTAAATGGGTTGCCAAACGAAGCCTTATGGCTTTTGGGTATCTTTTGAATTAAAATTATTAATAAAATAAAACAAATATATAAATGAAATATATTTATATTTATTAGTTATACGTTATATGTTTAATAACGGATATAATAAGTAGGCTTATTATTGCCATATCAGTTTTATTCTACGTATATCAGTTTTGGGTTTACGCTCATTGTTAATACCTAGTCTATCATTAAGAGAAGTAAGAAAAGAGAAAGGAAAAGTTCAGAGATTTTGAGAAGAAGCCAAGTGCAAGATTGTCCAAAACAAGTTTTGAATTACAAGTTTTTTAGAACAAATTAAAGGTAGGTTGTACAAACCTTATAATATATGTTTACGTTATATAGTTTTTGAGAAATTGTATGTCTTTGTTTTCTTGTCATAACCGTGTATAAGTTTTACCAAATTGTATGTAAACCTTGTTCCAGAAATTGTTTTGGTATTATATGTTGTGTTGTTATAACTAGCATGTATATATAGGTGTGTAGGTGTTGTATGCTAAATTATCATTGAGGAAGATAACTTGGTTTTTCAGTAAAAATTTATATACGAACATATGTTTTGAAAAATAACAAAATTTGTATGTGATTCGATAAATTGTATGCTAACTGAGGAATTGAACTATACATGTTAATTTGTTATGTTGGTATAGTTGTATTTCAAAGGAATCAAAATTTGTTGATAACAGTGAAAATTTTCGTTCACTGTAATTTATATTTCATCAATGGATTTTTACTTTAAAACACAGTGTTTCAAAGAATTAGTTTATGGTATTGATAATTAATGATTGGTGATGGATATATTGATGATTGTTAACTTTTATGTGTAATTTTCATGAAGTTATACATGTGTTAGATGTCATTGGTTGTTAAAAATAAATTAGACAGTAGCTTTGCTCAGTTTTTCGGGGTTGGTTCTATGAGTTTCGGCGCCCCAGCATTAAAATTCACGGCCCAACGCCAAATCTCGCGCCCTGGCGCCAAGGTTCGCGCCCCAGCGTCAAAAATGGGCCCGTAGCTCGCGCCCAACGCTGAAGCTCGCACCCCAGCGCTGATGCTCATGCTCCAGCGCCGTAGCTCGCGCCCCAGTGCCACTGTTCCGCGCCCCGGCGCCGGAAAAGTGGCCTAGTTGGGCAGTTTTGACCTCCTGTAGTAAAATTGCCATAACTTTTTCATACGAACTCCGATTTAGGTAATTCAAGATGATTCGGAAAGAGGACGAGTAGACCTACAACTTTCATTCTTTAAGTTTTTTAATTTGAGGTATGTAACAGTAGTCAAAATGGCCATCTTTAGGACTGTTGTGTATTTGGAGCCAATCGGAGGGCGTCAGGATGCACGAATGCATGTGGAACCCTTTGGGTATTAGTATAACTTAATGATAACATGTTAGACATGTATTAGGATGTTGTATTAAGTTATTAATGTACACGTGGTGCAATGGCATGATCATTTAAATAGTTGTAATAAAGCTAAAAAGTAATGTTCATGAAAGATGTGATGTTGTTTAAACTTAAACTTAGTTAGTAGCTATACTAAGAGTAATAAAGGAACTCATAAAGGTAATGTTAATGTAACTAATGTGTATTGTCAATGCATATGGTATGTGTAGGACTTGGGGTGAACGTGAATAGTAATTATTTAACCTACATACGAGGCAAGTTCCCTAACCTTTTCTACTTTATTATTCAGCAAGGTTCCTTTTCACTGTTATGTTATACTTATGCAAGTTCTCTAACTCAAAACTTCATTGTGCAAGTTTCCTTAACTCTATTTTTATAACTGAGCAAGTTTTCTAAACCTTATCTTTTGATATTGAACAAGTTATTATTATCTTTAACTTGTTTCGTTGTATGCAAGTTTTATAAATCTTATCTTTTGATATTGAGCAAGTTTTATCTAATACTAGAACTTCATTGTACAAGATTGAATTCGTTAAACACATTATTGCTTTAATTCCATTTCAATTGTACAAATGGCCAACTTTACACTTTTGTAGAGTTAGATTGTTTATTGTTGATTAAGCTCGTGTATCTATTGGTTTACGAGGATGCATGTTATGATTATTCCATGATTATGCTATTAAATTATTCTTAAAGCATGATGTTAGTTTATAAATATCCGTTCAACTATGATTATTCCATAGTATACAGTTATGTTGTTTGTAATCAACTAACCCTTAGTTGATTACCGTTGAATTCTAAATTACCCCATGATGTATCCAAACCAAACTCACTTTGGTACGGACTTGTATTCTAAATACTGAGAAGAACAACTCTTTTATAAGAGGTTACGCTTAGCGTTGAAATGATTGTGCACAATACATTGTACGAAGGGTTGGTCCCCCTAAGTACGTGAAGTCCTTATAGTCTTATGACTGTTAAAGTTTAAGTTGAAAAATTACTTATAACTGTGGACATGATTCGTGGTCATTAGACCCTCAGTAATTGATTAAAGTTTTTAGAAAGTAATAAAACTTATTGTTCACTTCTATTAAACCTAATGTTGGTACATGATGTAAAGTTAACTGATTTACTTATTATTATTTCAAGTGGGCCTTGTTTGCTCACTCTTGCCTGTAAACATTCTTACAGCTAAGGTTGAAACTGGTGATATACCTAGCACCAGTAAAGGGAAAGGAAAGATTAAGCAATTCTGAAGACCTGTAATAGTTAGACAATTTATTTTTAGACTTTGTTTAAAGATTGTAAAGAAGTTTATATTAATTTAATTTCCGCATGAATGAATGTTTGTAAAGGTTAGATAACCTGGGAGATTTTTATTTAAGTTTAATCCTGTATGGGCAGGTTTTATTTATTCAATTTTATCAATTGGGTAGTTAGTAATGAATGTTTTGATTACGTGAACACCAAATCTTGAGGAAATGAAGTACCGGGATTTGGGGGTGTCACAGGTTGGTATCAAAGCTTTAGGTTATGAACCTTAGGTGGGGGAATAGCCTTAGAAAGTAACCTTTTGAAAAGATAGTGGAGTTAACTCTTATCGAGTTTTATGAAAGAAGTAATAAAACACTTATGTGCTTATGTGTTTATGTTTATGTACTCGTGGGTGTCGAGTAGTAATGATTATTAATTAAAACTTTAAAACTTTGTTGTCAGGATGACTAATGTTGGAGAGTCCAGTCAGGCTAGGAAGGAGGGACCTCAAATGCCTATAGAGGAGGAACCTCGCGATGTTCAGGTAGTTTGGGAACAACTATTTCCACGGGAGTCAGCCCCGTTGGTCACAGTAGTTGATGATGAGGATGATGATGTGGAGACAGACGAGGAGGATCCCATTGAGTTACCGCAGGAGGATGAGGATGACGAGGATGAGGAGCAAAGGATTCCGCTTAACTCGATAGCTGGCCGTGTATATGATGAAGTGCATGACCGTAACGTGGAACTTCAGGATATAGTTGAGGAGTTACATGAGATAGTAGCTGAACAACAGGCTGCAATGGCACAAAAAGACGGAGTGATCCAGGATCGTGAGGAACGACTGACAAACGCCGAGGAAAAACTAACACAGACTGAAGGGGAGAAGGAACAGTTGATCGAGATGGTTGCTGAACTGAAGGGCAGGCTGAGAGAAGAAGCGGCTAAGAGGATAAGAGCTGAAGATGCATACGAGGAAGCTTATCAACGAACTGGAAGAGCAGTAAGGGACGCACAAGCAAAGAGGATGAAGATGGAAGAGATGGATAAAGTATTTAATATCGTGTTCAATCGAGCTCAAGATCAGGTCATGGGTTATCCAATTCAGTTCGAGACTCTGCCATCATACGTGTTAGATCGCCGAACCATGTTCCGTGTTATGGAAGCAGAGCGTCAAAAGGCGACTGATTATCTTAATAGATCATCGTAGGAAATTTGTCTGTTTTGCAAGTAATAAGTGTTAAATAATGTGTAAGTCTCGAGTGTTAAGTAACCATGGGATATGAGAATGATGATGTTTCCCTGAAACTTTTGTAGTTCAGGAAAGTAATGTAGATAGCAGAGATGCTATTGTGTTATGTTTTCAAAAAGTTATGAATAAATAAAAGTTATTATTTTATTCAAAGTGTTATGTGCTATGTGATTATTTCTTTGTTGAGGCAAATTAATTAGAAATACGTAAAGAAGTTGAGTAATGGTCTAATAGATGTTTTCTTTAACAGAAAATGCCTCCCAGACGTCAACCAACACGATAGAGAACCACCGAAGAAGCTAACGACAATGTTGATGCGAATCCCGTTCAATAACTAGTGGCACTATTGATAGGAGCGTTGTAGAATCAACCTCAAAACCAAGGCACAACGTTTAAGGATTTCAAGGCGGTTGGACCACCTGAATTCTGTGGGTCCATGAATCCAGTCGAAGCGCAAACCTGGATTATGGAAATAGAGAAGGTGTTCGATGTCGCTAGGGTAGGGGATGAGCAGAAGACTGCTTTCACAACTTTCATATTGAAAGCAGAAGCTAGTTATTGGTGGCAAGCCAATAAAACTCGGGAAGGGCCAGGAGTGATGACCTGGGATAGGTTCAAGGAACTGTTCTTCGAGACCTATTTCCCGGAGAGTTCAAAGAGTCAGCTGGAAGTACAGTTTCTGGAGCTGAAGCAAGGGACGATGACGGTAACCGAGTATGCCGCAAAATTCAACGAGTTGGCGAGGTTTGCGCCATATCAGGTTAGCACAGACGAACGTAAGGCAAAGAGATTTGAACAGGGACTGAAGCCCTGGCTGTACAGTAGGGTTTCCCTTTTCCAGTTGAAGACATTTGCAGCGGTGATGGAGAAAGCAGTACTCGCTGAAGGTGGAGGTGAGGCAGTGACAAAGTTCAATCAGGAACAGAAGAAGAAAAAGAATGAGAATGAGATTAAGAATGGAGGTGGTAGCAGTGGAAACAACAACAACAACAACAACAACAGCTTGAAGAGTAAGTGGAATGGGAACATGGGTGCTGGAAACCATCAGGGTAACCAGCAAAACAAAAAGTTTGAAGCATGTGCGACATGCGGGAAATTTCACAAGGGTGCGTGCTTGATGGGGAAACGAGTTTGCTACAATTGTGGCCAGGAGGGTCACATCGCCCCAAATTGCACTCAACCAAAGAAGAAGGCGTGCTTCACATGCGGATCCAAGGATCATTTTGCTCGTGAATGCCCTAAGAAGAAGGAGGGAGGGACAACCAGAAGCAATGGAGGTAACAATGGAAGTACATGGGCCATTACAGGACCTGCAGCATCAAACAAACCCACAGCCAGAACCTTCAACATGACTGTGCAAGATGCTGTGCAATCAAAAGATGTGGTGTCAGGTATTATTCCAATCAATGATATTAATGCATATGTATTATTTGATTCGGGTGCTACTTGCTCGTTTATATCTGATGAATTTGCTAAGAGGTTAGAATTGCCTAGAGAAGAACTGAATTTTCCTTTGAACATAGAAATTGCGAATAAGGAAGTAATCCCTGTTAGATTCGTATACAAGAACTGTAGGGTGAACATTAAGGAGAATATCTTGTTGGTAGATTTGATTCCGATTAGACTCGGGGAATTTGATGTAATTTTGGGAATGGATTGGTTGTTCAAATACGGAGCGGTAATTGACTGCCAAAAGAAGTGTGTAAACCTTATGACTCCGTCAAAGGTAGTATTTTATGGTAGCAAGTCGCCTAGACAAATGAAATGTCTGACGACTATGCAGGCCAAGAAATTATAGAGTCAAGGTTGTGTGGGCTATTTAGCTTACATAGTCGATACTCAGAAGAAGGGAGTAAAACAAGAAGAAATACCGGTAGTGAGAGAATTCGAAGACGTGTTTCCAGAGGATTTGCCAGGACTTCTGCCTGACCGAGAAATTGAGTTCGTAATCGATTTAGTACCCGGAACAACACCGATATCGAAGGCCCCGTACAGAATGGCTCCGGTAGAAATGAAGGAACTCATGGTGCAACTGCAAGAACTACTGGACAAGAAGTATATTCAACCAAGCGTGTCACCGTGGGGAGCGCCGGTAATATTTATGAAGAAGAAGGACGGATCAATGCGTCTTTGCATTGATTATAGGGAGTTAAACAAGGTCACTATTAAGAATAGGTATCCGTTACCTAGAATAGATGACTTGTTTGATCAGTTGAAGGGTGCTAAATACTTCTCGAAAATAGATTTGAGAAGTGGGTATCACCAATTGAAGGTAAGAAAGGAGGATATACCTAGAACGGCATTCAGAACTCGGTACGGACATTACGAGTTTCTGGTGATGTCTTTTGGTTTAACAAATGCCCCTGCTGCGTTCATGGATTTGATGAACAGGGTATTTAAAACATTTTTAGACAAGTTCGTGGTGGTGTTTATCGACGACATTCTGGTGTATTCCAAAACTCAAGAAGAACACGTGGAACATTTACGTCTGACGTTGGAGACACTAAGAAAGGAAAAGTTGTACGCGAAGTTTTCTAAGTGTGAATTTTGGCTCGATCGTGTACAATTTTTGGGTCATGTGATTGACAAAGATGGGATTTCAGTAGATCCATCGAAAGTGGAAGCTGTAATCAATTGGGAACAACCAAGAACACCTTTGGAGGTGAGGAGTTTCTTGGGGCTGGCCGGTTATTATAGAAGATTCATTCAAGATTTTTCTAAGATAGCCACTCCGCTAACAAATTTGACAAGGAAAGCTGTAAAATTTGTGTGGACGGAGAAATGTGAAGAGAGCTTCCAAGATTTGAAGAAGAAGCTAAGTATGGCACCTGTGTTAACCCTACCAGATAATACAGGAAATTTTGTGGTGTATAGTGATGCCTCACACAAAGGATTGGGTTGTGTTCTTATGCAAAACGGCAAAGTTATTGCCTATGCATCAAGACAACTGAAGGATTACGAGAAAGGTTACCCGACTCATGATTTAGAATTGGCTGCAGTGGTATTTGCTCTCAAGATATGGAGACATTATCTGTATGGAGAGAAATATGAGATCTACACAGACCATAAAAGTCTGAAGTATATTTTCAATCAGAAGGACCTGAACATGCGTCAGAGGAGATGGATGGAATTGATAAAGGATTACGATTGTGAGATCTTTTATCATCCGGGCAAAGCGAATGTGGTTGTAGATGCTTTAAGCAGGAAAGGTCGGGAAAAATTAATGCTGATAACAACTCAGGAGGAGCTCATTTCAGCAATGACAAAATTAGAACTGGAAATCAAATTTCCGCAGGAAACCGACGAACGACTATTTCTTCTAGAAGCAGGTCCAACTTTACTGGACAAGGTGAAAAACGCTCAGTTACAAGATGAAGAATGTGGAAAGATAAAAGAGAATATGGTTGATGGTAACAATACGAAATACAAGGTCGATACCGAAGGATTACTACGGTACGAGGGAAGAATCTGGGTTCCAGCAACACCAGAACTGAAAAACGAAATCCTGACCGAAGCTCATAGCTCAAGATATTCGATTCATCCAGGAAGCACGAAGATGTATCAAGATTTACGCCAACATTTTTGGTGGCCGAATATGAAAAGGGATGTCGCAGAATGCGTGGCTAAATGTTTGACATGTTAAAGAGTAAAAGCCGAACATCAAAGACCCAGCGGATTGCTTCAACCATTAGAAATACCGGAATGGAAGTGGGAACATATCACGATGGATTTTGTGGTGGGTCTTCGAACTACTCAGAAAGGATACGATGCAATTTGGGTAATAGTAGACAGATTGACAAAATCTGCACACTTTTTGCCAATAAAGATTAGATTCAATCTTGATCAGCTGGCAAAACTATATATTAAAGAGATCGTTGCAAGACATGGAATTCCAGTGTCAATTGTGTCAGACAGAGATCCGAGGTTCACATCAAACTTCTGGAAGAGACTACAAGAATGTATGGGAACACAGTTACGAATGAGTACGGCATATCATCCGCAAACAGATGGCCAAAGCGAACGAACGATCCAGACATTGGAAGATATGTTGAGAGCATGCGTCATGGATTTCAAAGGAAGCTGGGAAGAGCAATTACCGTTGGTGGAATTTTCCTACAATAATAGTTATCACGCGAGTATCGGCATGCCGCCTTACGAAGCGTTATACGGCAGAAAGTGCAGAACTCCACTGTACTGGGATGAAGTTGGTGAACGTCAACTGTTAGGACCAGAATTGGTGCAACAAACTGCTGAGGTTATCAAACTCATCAGGATAAGATTGGTAGCAGCTCAAGACCGACAGAAGAAGTATGCTGATCAACACAGGCAAGATCGTGCATTTGACGTAGGAAGCTATGTATTCCTAAAAGTTTCTCCTTGGAAGGGGAAAATTCATTTCGGTAAAAAGGGAAAGCTATGCCCGAGGTTTATTGGACCCTTTGAAGTGCTGCAAAGAGTGGGAGAAATGGCTTACGAGGTAGCTCTACCTCCAGTGTTGGAAAATATTCATAATATTTTTCACATTTCGGTGTTACGACCATATAAACCCGATTACAAACACGTAATCGAGTACGAACCGTTGAAGTTTGAGAAAGATTTGTCTTATGAAGAGATTCCTATCCAGATAGTCGACAGGAAAGAACAGGTGCTCAGGAATAAAGTGATACCTTCTGTGAAGGTGATTTGGAGGAACCACAACGCTGAAGAAGCAACGTGGGAACTCGAAGAGAAAATGTTGAAAGAATACCCTGAGTTATTTGTTTAATCTGTGTCTTCGATTCTGAGGACAGAATCTTTGTAAGTAGGGAAGAATGTAACGAATGTGTTGTTTGAATTGTGATTCTGAGGACAGAATCCTTATATGGGGGAAATGATGTAACATTCCATATTTTTTTTTAAAATGTAAGTTATAAATATTTATTGATTTATATAAATATTTATTGGATGTGTTTATTAGTGAATAAGTAATTGTTCAATTTGATTGAGTTTATTTAGTTAATTATTTATTTGCTAAATAATTAATGTAATTAGTTAATTATTTATTTGTTAAATAATTAATGTGTTATGTGGATTGAGTTATGTGGTTAAGTGATTTATTTAATAAATTATTATTTCATAAAGTGTGACAAATAACTATGTTATAAAGAGTTATTAAATTAAATTAAAGTAGTTTAATTTAGTTCTTTGCCAAACAAGGCTTAAGTATTAATCCTTAAATTTTAAATGGGTTGCCAAACGAAGCCTTATGGCTTTTGGGTATCTTTTGAATTAAAATTATTAATAAAATAAAACAAATATATAAATGAAATATATTTATATTTATTAGTTATACGTTATATGTTTAATAACTGATATAATAAGTAGGCTTATTATTGCCATATCAGTTTTATTCTACGTATATCAGTTTTGGGTTTACGCTCATTGTTAATACCTAGTCTATCATTGAGAGAAGTAAGAAAAGAGAAAGGAAAAGTTCAGAGATTTTGAGAAGAAGCCAAGTGCAAGATTGTCCAAAACAAGTTTTGAATTACAAGTTTTCTAGAACAAATTAAAGGTAGGTTGTACAAACCTTATAATATATGTTTACGTTATATAGTTTTTGAGAAATTGTATGTCTTTGTTTTCTTGTCATAACCGTGTATAAGTTTTACCAAATTGTCTGTAAACCTTGTTCCAGAAATTATTTTGGTATTACATGTTGTGTTGTTATAACTAGCATGTATATATAGGTGTGTAGGTGTTGTATGCTAAATTATCATTGAGGAAGATAACTTGGTTTTTCAGTGAAAATTTATATACGAACATATGTTTTGAAAAATAACAAAATTTGTATGTGATTCGATAAATTGTATGCTAACTGAGGAATTGAACTATACATGTTAATTTGTATTTCAAAGGAATCAAAATTTGTTGATAACAGTGAAAATTTTCGTTCACTGTAATTTATATTTCATCAATGGATTTTTACTTTAAAACACAGTGTTTCAAAGAATTAGTTTATGGTATTGATAATTAATGATTGGTGATGGATATATTGATGATTGTTAACTTTTATGTGTAATTTTCATGAAGTTATACATGTGTTAGATGCCATTGGTTGTTAAAAATAAATTAGACAGTAGCTTTGCTCAGTTTTTCGGGGTTGGTTCTATGAGTTTCGGCGCCCCAGCGTCAAAATTCACGCCCCAGCGCCAAATCTCGCGCCCTGGCGCCAAGGTTCGCGCCCCAGCGTCAAAAATGGGCCCGTAGCTCGCGCGCAGCGCTGAAGCTCGCGCCCCAGCGCTGATGCTCACGCTCCAGCGCCGTAGCTCGCGCCCCAGTGCCACTGTTCCGCGCCCCGGTGCCGGAAAAGTGGCCTAGTTGGGTAGTTTTGACCTCCTGTAGTAAAATGGCCATAACTTTTTCATACGAACTCCGATTTAGGTAATTCAAGATGATTCGGAAAGAGGACGAGTAGACCTACAACTTTCATTCTTTAAGTTTTTTAATTTGAGGTATGTAACAGTAGTCAAAATGGCCATCTTTAGGACTGTTGTGTATTTATAGCCAATTGGAGGGCGTCAGGATGCACGAATGCATGTGGAACCCTTTGGGTATTAGTATAACTTAATGATAACATGTTGGACATGTATTAGGATGTTGTATTAAGTTGTTAATGTACACGTGGTGCAATGGCATGATCATTTAAATAGTTGTAATAAAGCTAAAAAGTAATGTTCATGAAAGATGTGATGTTGTTTAAACTTAAACTTAGTTAGTAGCTATACTAAGAGTAATAAAGGAACTCATAAAGGTAATGTTAATGTAACTAATGTGTATTGTCAATGCATATGGTATGTGTAGGACTTGGGGTGAACGTGAATAGTAATTGTTTAACCTACACACGAGGCAAGTTCCCTAACCTTTTCTACTTTATTATTCAGCAAGGTTCCTTTTCACTGTTATGTTATACTTATGCAAGTTCTCTAACTCAAAACTTCATTGTGCAAGTTTCCTTAACTCTATTTTTATAACTGAGCAAGTTTCCTAAACCTTATCTTTTGATATTGAACAAGTTATTATTGTCTTTAACTTGTTTCGTTGTATGCAAGTTTTATAAATCTTATCTTTTGATATTGAGCAAGTTTTATCTAATACTAGAACTTCATTGTACAAGATTGAATTCGTTAAACACATTATTACTTTAATTCCATTTCAATTGTACAAATGGCTAACTTTACACTTTTGTAGAGTTAGATTGTTTATTGTTGATTAAGCTCGTGTATCTATTGGTTTACGAGGATGCATGTTATGATTATTCCATGATTATGCTATTAAATTATTCCTAAAGCATGATGTTAGTTTATAAATATCCATTCAACTATGATTATTCCATAGTATACAGTTATGTTGTTTGTAATCAACTAACCCTTAGTTGATTACCGTTGAATTCTAAATTACCCCATGATGTATCTAAACCAAACTCACTTTGGTACGGACTTGTATTCTAAATACTGAGAAGAACAACTCTTTTATAAGAGGTTACGCTTAGCGTTGAAATGATTGTGCACAATACATTGTACGAAGGGTTGATCCCCCTAAGTACGTGAAGTCCTTATAGTCTTATGACTGTTAAAGTTTAAGTTGAAAAATTACTTATAACTGTGGACATGATTCGTGGTCATTAGACCCTCAGTAATTGATTAAAGTTTTTAGAAAGTAATAGAACTTATTGTTCAGTTCTATTAAACCTAATGTTGGTACATGATGTAAAGTTAACTGATTTATTTATTATTATTTCAAGTGGGCCTTGTTTGCTCACTCTTGCCTGTAAACATTCTTACAGCTAAGGTTGAAACTGGTGATATACCTAGCACCAGTAAAGGGAAAGGAAAGATTAAGCAATGCTGAAGACCTGTAATAGTTAGACAGTTTATTTTTAGACTTTGTTTAAAGATTGTAAAGAAGTTTATATTAATTTAATTTCCGCATGAATGAATGTTTGTAAAGGTTAGATAAACTGGGAGATTTTTATTTAAGTTTAATCCTGTCTGGGCAGGTTTTATTTATTCAATTTTATCAATTGGGTAGTTAGTAATGAATGTTTTGATTACGTGAACACCAAATCTTGAGGAAATGAAGTACCGGGATTTGGGGATGTCACAGGTTGGTATCAAAGCTTTAGGTTATGAACCTTAGGTGGGGGAAAAGCCTTAGGAAGTAACCTTTTGAAAAGATAGTGGAGTTAACTCTTATCGAGTTTTAAGAAAGAAGTAATAAAACACTTATGTGCTTATATGTTTATGTTTATGTACTCGCGGGTGTCGAGTAGTAATGATTATTAATTAAAACTTTAAAAATTTGTTGTCAGGATGACTAATGTTGGAGAGTCCAGTCAGGCTAGGAAGGAGGGACCTCAAATGCCTATAGAGGAGGAACCTCGCGATGTTCAGGTAGTTTGGGAACAACTATTGCCACGGGAGTCAGCCCCGTTGGTCACAGTAGTTGATGATGAGGATGATGATGTGGAGACAGACGAGGAGGATCCCATTGAGTTACCGCAGGAGGATGAGGATGACGAGGATGAGGAGCAAAGGATTCCGCTTAACTCGATAGCTGGCCGTGTATATGATGAAGTGCATGACCGTAACGTGGAACTTCAGGATATAGTTGAGGAGTTACATGAGATAGTAGCTGAACAACAGGCTGCAATGGCACAAAAAGACGGAGTGATCCAGGATCGTGAGGAACGACTGACAAACGCCGAGGAAAAACTAACACAGACTGAAGGGGAGAAGGAACAGTTGATCGAGATGGTTGCTGAACTGAAGGGCAGGCTGAGAGAAGAAGCGGCTAAGAGGATAAGAGCTGAAGATGCATACGAGGAAGCTTATCAACGAACTGGAAGAGCAGTAAGGGACGCACAAGCAAAGAGGATGAAGATGGAAGAGATGGATAAAGTATTTAATATCGTGTTCAATCGAGCTCAAGATCAGGTCATGGGTTATCCAATTCAGTTCGAGACTCTGCCATCATACGCGTTAGATCGCTGAACCATGTTCCGTGTTATGGAAGAAGAGCGTCAAAAGGCGACTGATTATCTTAATAGATCATCGTAGGAAATTTGTCTGTTTTGCAAGTAATAAGTGTTAAATAATGTGTAAGTCTCGAGTGTTAAGTAACCATGGGATATGAGAATGATTATGTTGCCCTGAAACTTTTGTAGTTCAGGAAAGTAATGTAGATAGCAGAGATGCTATTGTGTTATGTTTTTCAAAAAGTTATGAATAAATAAAAGTTATTATTTTATTCAAAGTGTTATGTGCTATGTGATTATTTCTTTGTTGAGGCAAATTAATTAGAAATACGTAAAGAAGTTGAGTAATGGTCTAATAGATATTTTCTTTAACAGAAAATGCCTCCCAGACGTCAACCAACACGACAGAGAACCACCGAAGAAGCTAACGACAATGTTGATGCGAATCCCGTTCAACAACTAGTGGCACTATTGACAGGAGCGTTGCAGAATCAACCTCAAAACCAAGGCACAACATTTAAGGATTTCAAGGCGGTTGGACCACCTGAATTCCGTGGGTCCATGAATCCAGTCGAAGCACAAACCTGGATTATGGAAATAGAGAAGGTGTTCGATGTCGCTAGGGTAAGGGATGAGCAGAAGACTGCTTTTGCAACTTTCATGTTGAAAGCAGAAGCTAGTTATTGGTGGCAAGCCAATAAAACTCGGGAAGGGCCAGGAGTGATGACCTGGGATAGGTTCAAGGAACTGTTCTTCGAGACCTATTTCCCGGAGAGTTCAAAGAGTCAGCTGGAAGTACAGTTTCTGGAGCTGAAGCAAGGGATGATGATGGTATCCGAGTATGCCGCAAAATTCAACGAGTTGGCAAGGTTTGCGCCATATCAGGTTAGCACAGACGAACGTAAGGCGAAGAGATTTGAACAGGGACTGAAGCCCTGGCTGTACAGTAGGGTTTCCCTATTTCAGTTGAAGACATTTGCAGCGGTGATGGAGAAAGCAGTACTCGTTGAAGGTGGAGGTGAGGCAGTGACAAAGTTCAATCAGGAACAGAAGAAGAAAAAGAATGAGAATGAGATTAAGAATGGAGGTGGTAGCAGTGGAAACAACAACAACAACAGCAACAACAGCTTGAAGAGTAAGTGGAATGGGAACATGGGTGCTGGAAACCATCAGGGTAACCAGCAAAACAAAAAGTTTGAAGCATGTGCGACATGCGGGAAATTTCACAAGGGTGCGTGCTTGATGGGGAAACGAGTTTTCTACAATTGTGGCCAGGAGGGTCACATCGCCCCAAATTGCACTCAACCAAAGAAGAAGGCGTGCTTCACGTGAGGATCCAAGGATCATTTTACTCGTGAATGCCCTAAGAAGAAGGAGGGAGGGACAACCAGAAGCAATGGAGGTAACAATGGAAGTACATGGGCCATTACAGGACCTGCAGCATCAAACAAACCCACAGCCAGAACCTTGAACATGACTGTGCAAGATGCTGTGCAATCAAAAGATGTGGTGTCAGGTATTATTCCAATCAATGATATTAATGCATATGTATTATTTGATTCGGGTGCTACTTGCTCGTTTATATCTGATGAATTTGCCAAGAGGTTAGAATTGCCTAGAGAAGAACTGAATTTTCCTTTGAACATAGAAATTGCGAATAAGGAAGTAATCCCTGTTAGATTCGTATACAAGAACTGTAGGGTGAACATTAAGGAGAATATCTTGTTGGTAGATTTGATTCCGATTAGACTCGGGGAATTTGATGTAATTTTGGGAATTGATTGGTTGTTCAAATACGGAGTGGTAATTGACTGCCAAAAGAAGTGTGTAAACCTTATGACTCCGTCAAAGGTAGTATTTGTGACACCCCCAAATCCGGGTACTTCGATTCCACGGGATTTGGTGTTCACTGTACAAGCATCATCTATCTATCTACCCATAAATAATATCAAACCAAACAATAGATAGAAATCATAATAAAATCTATTCCCTTAAGGGTTACATCAACTGAATCATAAATAAATCTCAGGTTACTCTAACCTTAAAACATCTGTGCGGAATTCTAAACAAATAAGTCTTAACATCAACATAACTCAAGTCTTAAACAAATACATCAATTAATAAATAACAGGTCTTCATCATTTGCTAACTTTGCCCTTGCCCTTACTAGTGGAGGGTTCATCGCTTCTTTCATTCTTAACTGCAATGTTATTATTAAGCAAGAGTGAGCACAAATGCCCACAAGTATAAAAAAATGAAACAAGAGTATAATAACATGCGAATAATCAACGACATCTGAATAAAGCTCAACTTTTGAATCAAGAATAAATAACATGAATCAAAAGAATACTGAGGGTCATAAGACCTTGAACTATGTCCTAGGTTAACAAGGGTTATACTTGAAACCTTTAACAGTCATAAGACTATGGACCTTCTTCTCGTACTTAGGGGGATCAGCCCTTAGTACCATACTGTGCACAATATCTTAACGCTAACGCATAAGTGAATCCCTTTTCAGGGTTGTTCATCTCAGTTTGACATTCGAGTCCGCACCAAAGGAAGTTTGGTTTGGATAATTCAATAAGGGTTCTGAAATTTAGAACGTTCATCAACTAAGGACTAGCTAAATCATTAAGATTCACTAGTCTAAAAAGGTTCAACAATAATGATATTCGATTTGAATAATAATCTCAAATGTATACAATAGAACAATTATTGTATAATTGAATCATGCTTTGAAAGATAATCAATCTTTAATATAATACTTGAACTTGAATAATAATATAAGTTTAAGTAAATTGCTCAATGTAAAAATAGAGTTAAGAAACTTGCTCAATTTAAGAGTTTAAGTTTAGGAGACTTACCTCGCGTGTAGATTACACTTTAACTAATCACGTTCTTTGAAATAAATCCTACATACCATTCACATTCAATACCAGTTAATTATTAACTAATCATCATAACTTATTCTCGTCGTTTACTTTAATAATTAACTAACTTAGTCAAATCATCACGTTGACACCTAATTTGTTAGTCATGAATGAATAACTAATTATGTATTTAATAATACAATTCACATGTAATTATGTTATTTACATGCTAAACAAATATTTTATCATCATATAATATTTCTAACATATTTACATGTTCATTATTTTAATACACTAACCCATTGTTAGACTTAGAAAATTTAAAAGCTCATTTTTATTTTATTTTTTTATTATTTTTTTTTATTTTTTTTTTCCAGTTCGCGAAGAACACAGAATTCAGCGAAAATAATTACTACAAAATCATTAATTCTCCAAATTAAACATACCCACATGTTGGAATTCATATATAATTAATACCCAATATTTATATACTGACAAAACTAATTTTAAACACTTAATAACAGATTTAAAGCCTAACAATTCACTGACTTTGATGTTCATGAAGTTTTAGAAAACTTTATGTGAAAATTCTCCCTACGAATTCGTTATAACACCGAATTCGTTCGTTTAAGGCTTAAACTCTTCGTATTAACATGCATAACAACATACAAGTCCAAAATTTAGGGATAATATATAATCAATACATTAATTATCACATATATGCCCATATGGCCATATCACGTACTCTGTTTATTTTGAAAAACATACGTACGACATGCTTTCATGAAACTGATCACATGGCTTACATGGTATATATAATTAAACACTATTTGGTATAACATAACACACATATATAAAGTTATACTCATCTCATATACCAAACACAGAGATTTTTAGAAAACTGTGAAAGCCATTTTATGAAAACTTAAAAGACGTAAATGTAGAAATTAGGTTTGGAGAGAATTACCCAGAGTATAAGATGATCAGATAACCCTTTTTGCAATAACCTGTAATTACACACTCACAAATTCTCTCAAAAATTCTCACCTTCTCTCTGAACTCTCTCTGAAAATAATGCCAGACTTAGAAAATTATGAAGAAGAAGAAGGAAGCGTCGAAGAAATAAAACTGACGCGATGTGGTCAGTTGCCCAGTCATGGGTTAACTGCCCATAACCTCTCTTAGTGCCATGTTTGGCTTAGCAAATAAATTCAAAGCTCATTATTTTAATAAACTTTTTATTATATAGTTTAATAAATGTCACACTCCTTATAAAATAGCTCTAATATTTTATTTAATTTATTATAAATAAAATATAATATTTTCTCATAAATTTATATAGTCACATAATTAATTTTTCTCATTAATAAATAATAACAATTTATTAAATCTCTAATTAATAATTAGATTAATTAAATAACATCATGCTTAATTAAATAACTTATTTAATTCGACAAGCTCTCATAATTACATACTTGAATAATAATTATTCTCCACATTAATTTAATAAATGTAACACATATAATTAAATTAATCTACCACAATTGCATCGATTAATTATTAAATCTAATAATTAAATCATCGAAAAATATTTATTTACTTCAATAAGTATTTAAAATAATTTACAAAATTCTCGTTCGTCACAGTATTTTATGGTAGCAAGTCGCCTAGACAAATGAAATGTCTGACGACTATGCAGGCCAAGAAATTGTTGAGTCAAGGTTGTGTGGGCTATTTAGCTTACATAGTCGATAATCAGAAGAAGGGAGTAAAACTAGAAGAAATACCGGTAGTGAGAGAATTCGAAGACGTGTTTCCAGAGGATTTGCCAGGACTTCCGCCTGACCGAGAAATTGAGTTCGTAATCGATTTAGTACCCGGAACAGCACCGATATCGAAGGCCCCGTACAGAATGGCTCCGGTAGAAATGAAGGAACTCATGGTGCAACTGCAAGAACTACTGGACAAGAAGTATATTCAACCAAACGTGTCACCGTGGGGAGCGCCGGTATTATTTGTGAAGAAGAAGGACGGATCAATGCGTCTTTGCATTGATTATAGGGAGTTAAACAAGGTCACTATTAAGAATAGGTATCCATTACCTAGAATAGATGACTTGTTTGATCAGTTGAAGGGTGCTAAATACTTCTCGAAAATAGATTTGAGAAGTGGGTATCACCAATTGAAGGTAAGAAAGGAGAATACACCTAGAACGACATTCAGAACTCGGTACGGACATTACGAGTTTCTGGTGATGTCTTTTGGTTTAACAAATGCCCCTGCTGCGTTCATGGATTTGATGAACAGGGTATTTAAAACATTTTTAGACAAGTTCGTGGTGGTGTTTATCGACGACATTCTGGTGTATTCCAAAACTCAAGAAGAACACGTGGAACATTTACGTCTGACGTTGGAGACACTAAGAAAGGAAAAGTTGTACGCGAAGTTTTCTAAGTGTGAATTTTGGCTCGATCGTGTACAATTTTTGGGTCATGTGATTGACAAAGATGGGATTTCAGTAGATCCATCGAAAGTGGAAGCTGTAATCAATTGGGAACAACCAAGAACACCTTTGGAGGTGAGGAGTTTCTTGGGACTGGCCGGTTATTATAGAAGATTCATTCAAAATTTTTCTAAGATAGCCACTCCGCTAACAAATTTGACAAGGAAAGCTGTAAAATTTGTGTGGACGGAGAAATGTGAAGAGAGCTTCCAAGATTTGAAGAAGAAGCTGAGTATGGCACCTGTGTTAACCCTACTGGATAATACAGGAAATTTTGTGGTGTATAGTGATGCCTCACACAAAGGATTGGGTTGTGTTCTTATGCAAAACGGCAAAGTTATTGCCTATGCATCAAGACAACTGAAGGATTACGAGAAAGGTTACCCGACTCATGATTTAGAATTGGCTGCAGTGGTATTTGCTCTCAAGATATGGAGACATTATCTGTATGGAGAGAAATATGAGATCTACACAGACCACAAAAGTCTGAAGTATATTTTCAATCAGAAGGACCTAAACATACGTCAGAGGAGATGGATGGAATTGATAAAGGATTACGATTGTGAGATCTTTTATCATCCGGGCAAAGCGAATGTGGTTACAGATGCTTTAAGCAGGAAAGGTCGGGAAAAATTAATGCTGATAACAACTCAGGAGGAGCTCATTTCAGCAATGACAAAATTAGAACTGGAAATCAAATTTCCGCAGGAAACCGACGAACGACTATTTCATCTAGAAGCAGGTCCAACTTTACTGGACAAGGTGAAAAACGCTCAGTTACAAGATGAAGAATGTGGAAAGATAAAAGAGAATATGGTTGATGGTAACAATACGAACTACAAGGTCGATACCGAAGGATTACTACGGTACGAGGGAAGAATCTGGGTTCCAGCAACACCAGAACTGAAAAACAAAATCCTGACCGAAGCTCATAGCTCAAGATATTCGATTCATCTAGGAAGCACGAAGATGTATCAAGATTTACGCCCACATTTTTGGTGGCCGAATATGAAAAGGGATGTCGCAGAATGCGTGGCTAAATGTTTGACATGTCAAAGAGTAAAAGCTGAACATCAAAGACCCAGCGGATTGCTTCAACCGTTGGAAATACCGGAATGGAAGTGGGAACATATCACGATGGATTTTGTGGTGGGTCTTCCAACTACTCAGAAAGGATACGATGCAATTTGGGTAATAGTAGACAGATTGACAAAATCTACACACTTTTTGCCAATAAAGATTAGATTCAATCTTCATCAGCTGGCAAAACTATATATTAAAGAGATCGTTGCAAGACATGGAATTCCAGTGTCAATTGTGTCAGACAGATATCCGAGGTTCACATCAAACTTCTGGAAGAGACTACAAGAATGTATGGGAACACAGTTGCGAATGAGTACGGCATATCATCCGCAAACAGATGGCCAAAGCGAACGAACGATCCAGACATTGGAAGATATGTTGAGAGCATGCGTCATAGATTTCAAAGGAAGGTGGGAAGAGCAATTACCATTGGTGGAATTTGCCTACAATAATAGTTATCACGCGAGTATTGGCATGCCGCCTTACGAAGCGTTATACGGCAGAAAGTGCAGAACTCCACTGTACTGGGATGAAGTTGGTGAACGTCAACTGTTAGGACCAGAATTGGTGCAACAAACTGCTGAGGTTATCAAACTCATCAGGATAAGATTGGTAGCAGCTCAAGACCGACAGAAGAAGTATGCTGATCAACACAGGCAAGATCGTGCATTTGACGTAGGAAGCTATGTATTCCTAAAAGTTTTTCCTTGGAAGGGGAAAATTCGTTTCGGTAAAAAGGGAAAGCTAAGCCCGAGGTTTATTGGACCCTTTGAAGTGCTGCGAAGAGTGGGAGAAGTGGCTTACGAGGTAGCTCTACCTCCAGTGTTGGAAAATATTCATAATATTTTTCACATTTCGGTGTTACGACCATATAAACCCGATTACAAACACGTAATCGAGTACGAACCGTTACAGTTTGAGAAAGATTTGTCTTATGAAGAGATTCCTATCTGGATAGTCGACAGGAAAGAACAGGTGCTCAGGAATAAAGTGATACCTTCTGTGAAGGTGATTTGGAGGAACCCCAACGCTGAAGAAGCAACGTGGGAACTCGAAGAGAAAATGTTGAAAGAATACCCTGAGTTATTTGTTTAATCTGTGTCTTCGATTCTGAGGACAGAATCTTTGTAAGTAGGGAAGAATGTAACGAATGTGTTGTTTGAATTGTGATTCTGAGGACAGAATCCTTATATGGGGGAAATGATGTAACATTCCATATTTTTTTTAAAATGTAAGTTATAAATATTTATTGATTTATATAAATATTTATTAGATGTGTTTATTAGTGAATAAGTAATTGTTCAATTTGATTGAGTTTATTTAGTTAATTATTTATTTGCTAAATAATTAATGTAATTAGTTAATTATTTATTTGTTAAATAATTAATGTGTTATGTGGATTGAGTTATGTGGTTAAGTGATTTATTTAATAAATTATTATTTCATAAAGTGTGACAAATAACTATGTTATAAAGAGTTATTAAATTAAATTAAAGTAGTTTAATTTAGTTCTTTGCCAAACAAGGCTTAAGTATTAATCCTTAAATTTTAAATGGGTTGCCAAATGAAGCCTTATGGCTTTTGGGTATCTTTTGAATTAAAATTATTAATAAAATAAAACAAATATATAAATGAAACATATTTATATTTATTAGTTATACGTTATATGTTTAATAACTGATATAATAAGTAGGCTTATTATTGCCATATCAGTTTTATTCTACGTATATCAGTTTTGGGTTTACGCTCATTGTTAATACCTAGTCTATCATTGAGAGAAGTAAGAAAAAGAGAAAGGAAAAGTTCAGAGATTTTGAGAAGAAGCCAAGTGCAAGATTGTCCAAAACAAGTTTTGAATTACAAGTTTTCTAGAACAAATTAAAGGTAGGTTGTACAAACCTTATAATATATGTTTACGTTATATAGTTTTTGAGAAATTGTATGTCTTTGTTTTCTTGTCATAACCGTGTATAAGTTTTACCAAATTGTCTGTAAACCTTGTTCCAGAAATTGTTTTGGTATTACATGTTGTGTTGTTATAACTAGCATGTATATATATGTGTGTAGGTGTTGTATGCTAAATTATCATTGAGGAAGATAACTTGGTTTTTCAGTGAAAATTTATATACGAACATATGTTTTGAAAAATAACAAAATTTGTATGTGATTCGATAAATTGTATGCTAACTGAGGAATTGAACTATACATGTTAATTTGTTATGTTGGTATAGTTGTATTTCAAAGGAATCAAAATTTGTTGATAACAGTGGAAATTTTCGTTCACTGTAATTTATATTTCATCAATGGATTTTTACTTTAAAACAAAGTGTTTCAAAGAATTAGTTTATGGTATTGATAATTAATGATTGGTGATGGATATATTGATGATTGTTAACTTTTATGTGTAATTTTCATGAAGTTATACATGGGTTAGATGCCATTGGTTGTTAAAAATAAATTAGACAGTAGCTTTGCTCTATTTTTCGGGGTTGGTTCTATAAGTTTTGGCGCCCCAGCGTCAAAATTCACGCCCCAGCGCCAAATCTCGCGCCCTGGCGCCAAGGTTCGCGGCCCAGCGTAAAAAATGGGCCCGTAGCTCGCGCGCAGCGCTGAAGCTCGCGCGCAGCGCTGAAGCTCGCGCCCCAGCGCTGATGCTCACGCCCCAGCACTGTAGCTCGCCCCCCAGCGCCACTGTTCCGCGCCCCGGCGCCGGAAAAGTGGCCTAGTTGGGCAGTTTTGACCTCTTGTAGTAAAATGGCCATAACTTTTTCATACGAACTCCGATTTAGGTAATTCAAGATGATTCTGAAAGAGGACGAGTAGACCTACAACTTTCATTCTTTAAGTTTTTTAATTTGAGGTCTGTAATAGTAGTCAAAATGGCCATCGTTAGGACTATTGTGTATTTGGAGCCAATCGGAGGGCGTCGGGATGCACGAATGCAAGTGCAACCCTTTGGGTATTAGTATAACTTAATGATAACATGTTGGACATGTATTAGGATGTTGTATTAAGTTGTTAATGTACACGTGGTGCAATGGCATGATCATTTAAATAGTTGTAATAAAGCTAAAAAGTAATGTTCATAAAAGATGTGATGTTGTTTAAACTTAAACTTAGTTAGTAGCTATACTAAGAGTAATAAAGGAACTCATAAAGGTAATGTTAATGTAACTAATGTGTATTGTCAATGCATATGGTATGTGTAGGACTTGGGGTGAACGTGAATAGTAATTGTTTAACCTACACACGAGGCAAGTTCCCTAACCTTTTCTACTTTATTATTCAGCAAGGTTACTTTTCACTGTTATGTTATACTTATGCAAGTTCTCTAACTCAAAACTTCATTGTGCAAGTTTCCTTAACTCTATTTTTATAACTGAGCAAGTTTTTTAAACTTTATCTTTTGATATTGAACAAGTTATTATTGTCTTTAACTTGTTTCGTTGTATGCAAGTTTTATAAATCTTATCTTTTGATATTGAGCAAGTTTTATCTAATACTAGAACTTCATTGTACAAGATTGAATTCGTTAAACACATTATTTCTTTAATTCCATTTCAATTGTACAAATGGCTAACTTTACACTTTCGTAGAGTTAGATTGTTTATTGTTGATTAAGCTCGTGTATCTATTGGTTTACGAGGATGCATGTTATGATTATTCCATGATTATGCTATTAAATTATTCCTAAAGCATGATGTTAGTTTATAAATATCCATTTAACTATGATTATTCCATAGTATACAGTTATGTTATTTGTAATCAACTAACCCTTAGTTGATTACCGTTGAATTCTAAATTACCCCATGATGTATCCAAACCAAACTCACTTTGGTACGGACTTGTATTCTAAATACTGAGAAGAACAACTCTTTTATAAGAGGTTACGCTTAGCGTTGAAATGATTGTGCACAATACATTGTACGAAGGGTTGATCCCCCTAAGTACGTGAAGTCCTTATAGTCTTATGACTGTTAAAGTTTAAGTTGAAAAATTACTTATAACTGTGGACATGATTCGTGATCATTAGACCCTCAGTAATTGATTAAAGTTTTTAGAAAGTAATAGAACTTATTGTTCAGTTCTATTAAACCTAATGTTGGTACATGATGTAAAGTTAACTGATTTATTTATTTTTATTTCAAGTGGGCCTTGTTTGCTCACTCTTGCCTGTAAACATTCTTATAGCTAAGGTTGAAACTGGTGATATACCTAGCACCAGTAAAGGGAAAGGAAAGATTAAGCAATGCTGAAGACCTGTAATAGTTAGACAGTTTATTTTTAGACTTTGTTTAAAGATTGTAAAGAAGTTTATATTAATTTAATTTCCGCATGAATGAATGTTTGTAAAGGTTAGATAACCTGTGAGATTTTTATTTAAGTTTAATCCTGTATGGGCATGTTTTATTTATTCAATTTTATCAATTGGGTAGTTAGTAATGAATGTTTTGATTACGTGAATACCAAATCTTGAGGAAATGAAGTACCGGGATTTGGGGGTGTCACATAATGTGGTTCGGGTCGTCCACATATTTACGTAACATCGATACGTAAAAAAAATATTCTGAACACGCAACATACTTGGCGGTAAAACGAGTCTATAGGCCACAGTTCCTACTTCATCGAGGATTTCAAATGGGCCAATTAAATCGACAGTTGGGATTTCCTCTCTTCGTCGATTCTTGCTTCTAGAATAACGCCCTCTTGAACCTTCTTCTTCACATTTATCAGCTCTGAGTATGTAGCTTGAGCGGCTTTAACTTTATCGATTAAAGTCGATTTTAATCGTATATTCGTTATCTTCACGTGGGTTCGTATATTCGCACTTGTAACTGTATACGATCTTCTACACAACGCGTCAGCTACCACGTTCGCTTTTCCACGATGTTATTGAATGGTATGATCGTAATCTTCAACAGCTCGAGCCAACGTCTTTGGCGCATAATACGTTCGTTTTAGTTGAAAAAATATTTGAGGGTTTAAGAAATGGGTTTTGTACTGGGGTCAATATAAAATTCAATTTTACGCTCTGGGGTAGGCCAAGAAGTCTTCAAGAATACTTCAAAAAATTAATTAACAATAGAAATATCGTTCAAAACTGTGACCCTCATCCAAGACTTGGATAACACGTCACATTGATACCTATCAACTTGCCATCGTCATTTACAACGTCTCCTACGGAAAGTCTAGCTTCGGTGCATTCCACACCAGGAAGTCAACAACGAAAGGAACGGGGATTTTTACTTATGGCTTGATATGACAATGATTGACTTTAGTGATTTGGTTACTTGAATTCGCATAATAGGTTGGTTAGGAATATGAAAGCTAACAACCTTACGAAAAACCTGATGAGCAGTTAACCAATCGTTTCCAAAAATCACATCAATGAAAGTATTTTCAAAGAGATAAGATCAACAGGTAACGTGAAAGTGTTGATTTGAACAAGATTTATAAATAGTGGAGGTAACAAAGGTTTCTCCCAACGGAATTTCAACAGATAAATCAAAGTCTAACTTCTCCGAAGTTAAGTTCAAACATTGAACACAACTAGGTGAAATAAAAGAGTGAGTAGAACCGGTATCTAACACGGTATAGACTTCGCAAGAGTTTATGACTAACATACCCGTGATAATTTTATTCAGGTTCCTCGTCACGAAAAAAATGCTCTCTCTTAAACTACTAGATTTGACTTTTCTGGGACGGCCTTTGGTGTCTCCATCTTGGCTGAACTTGTTTTTAGTAAACGACAAAATCGAGCTAAATGACCTTCTCATCCACAATTATAACATGCTTTAGACGGCATCGCGCAGTTTGGACTGATGTGCCCCTCCCCTCCGCATTTGAAACATATGATAGGTGATCGTTCTCCTTCCTTAACAACGGGTGCTGGTGATGACGTCTTTCCATCATTGTTGAATCTCCTCTTCTTGAAATGACCATTCTTATTGTTTTGGCCCTGATTACCACCGAAGTGGTTACCATTTTTGGCCTGTTGATTCCCTCCACACTTGTTGTCACTGCTTCGATGACCGCTCTCACTGGTATTATCATTTTGTCAACTGTTCTCTTTTGGTTGCGTTGACTCGTTATCGCACTCCACTAACTGAGCCCTATTCACAACATCTAAATACAAACACAGTTTATGAGAAATAAGATGTTGACGTATCTCAGGTTTCAAACCTCGCAAAAACATTCGTGTCATTCGCTCTTCATTATCCACCAAGTGGGACGCAAACCGGGACAACTCAGCAAATTTAGCCTCATACTACGACACGGTCATATTATTCTGTTCCAATTTGATAAATTCCACCTCCTTCATGTGACGAATACTTTCGAGAAAGTACTTGTCATTGAACAGTTCTTGGAACTTCTCCCAAGACATCTTGAGTGCGTCAGGCTGGGTACGTTTTACAGATTCCCACCAGTAATCTGTCTCTTCACGCAACATAAAGGTGGCAAAAGGAACTTTTTGCTCCTCGGAGCATCCCAAGACATCAAATATCTTGGTGATCTGCTTTAACCATGTCTCCACCTTAAGTGGTTCTGGCTTTCCCAAAAACTCCGGTGGTCCTAGCTCCTTGAATTGCTTAGCGGTGACCAACCGTGGGTTGTCATTGTTTCCTCCTTCATTTTGGATAGGAGCCACTCTCGCCCGTTGTTGCATGAATTGCTCCTTGAACTGCTTAGCGGTGATCGTCCGAGAGTTATTTTGTTGTTGCATGAATTGCATAAAGTCTCTGACCATCCCATCATTCACCATTTCATCGGTGTTATTATTTTCATGAGGATTATTGTCCTCTGGTTGCACATTACCCTGAGCATTGATCGTTGGTGATTCAATGGTCTCATGTGCTTCATTGTTTATCTCAACATTTTCGAATGCCATTTGCAAATACTGCAACAAAACAAGAGTTAATTAACATATAACATATTATCCATATACTTTGACCGACCAATTAAATACCAAATAAACTTAGGTAGGTCATACTAGCGAAGGAATTCCCCGTCTCTCCCCTCCTAGTTCTATTCTCACGTCCTAGCCAGGGATCATATCCCTAAGCTCTGATACCAACTGTGACACCCCCAAAATTAGGTATGCATCACCCATCTTGGGTCGTCAGATACAACGTACAGAATACAAATATAACTTACTAATACAGCTGTCGTGTACAATACGACAAAACATAAACTGCGAGTTTGAATATAAATATTATCTTCTAGAGAGTATTCATACTCAAAAGGAGTCCTTATTATATTTATTAACACACTATTACATAGAATAGTGAGGACTACTAACTAATACTATCATTCGAACCATCACTCCGTTCCCTGACTTGCCCCAGCTACATTCTCATTTTCTGAAGAGAACAATGAAAGAAAGGGTGAGCTCAACTAGCCCAGTAAGAAATATTATGACTAAGATAATGCAGAATAAATTATCATTAGCCTTCAACAATGTTAAACTGATAAAATATAATAGACATCAAGTTTAACTGCAGCGGAACAAGCAATCCATTAAAAGAGTCAAGTAGAAAATAAACTCTACTATCTTTTATGATTTAAAATATTTTTCAACACTATTATCGCTGGGACTCAGCTTAATAAAATAATCCACATCATCGAATCACCCCTGCACTACGGCCATGGATATTCGTGTATTCATTAATGGTCATGATCATGCCAACAACTGTCCATCAATGCACTACGGGCCAATGAGGACTTTTACCACATCATTTGTAACATTACGGTCAATGATTATACCGAATAATCCCTGGTCATAATCATACCAAGTCCATCTATGCACTACAGGTCACATATGACTTTCAACATTTTATAAACATAAGGATGATGACAATGATATAAGAATTCAATAAAACAAGTTCAAGAATTAATTTATCCAAGAATTAACAACGTCCAAATTGTCAACATGATACTGCTTTGTGGGGTAAAATTCAAGAAAGCTTAGAAGAATATTTTCATGAAAAGATACTAGTTGAAACGCAATTATCAAGGATATTCCACAAATTTTATGGAGTATAGAAGTCAAAACTTAACCAACTGAGTACAATAAAGAATAGAATAACAAAAGAAATCACCATGCATGCGATAGACCGCACAGACAGGTTATTCTAACAGAAAAATAAATATTGGAACCAGGTCCGGCGTAAATGCACAGATAGGATATTCCAACAGAATAATAAATAATGGAACTAGGTCCGGTGTAAAACACACAGACAGGATGTTCCAACAGAATAATAACAAAGACGGAACCAGGTCTGGTGTAAAACACACAGACAGGATGTTCCAACAGAATAATAATAAAAACAGAACCAGGTCCGGTGTAAAACACACAGACAGGATGTTCCAACAGAATAATAATAAAAACGGAACCAGGTCCGGTGTAAAACACACAGACAGAATGTTCCAACAGAATAATAGAAGAATGTCACCAAGTATAGGGTAGATCGCGTATACAGGTTATTCCAACAGAATAATAAAGAATGGAATAACAGAAGTTCTCTTCATGAATATAAAAGGAATAATATTTCCTACCTTAAAAGAACTAGATATTGGAAAAGTGAAGTAGCAGAATACTTTTATTCTCTCTCTCTATTCTCTCTATACTTTCTCTCTCTAGAGTTCAGTGAATTCGTAAGGAAATAATGAAGGAATGAGATTCTATTTATAGGAAAATGGAATGCATAGTAACTAATCCATGAACGGTCCAGATTGATTTACTTTAATCTGACGGTCCATATTTAAAAAAAAATCTTTTAAATAAAATATAATATATTCTATTTATATAAAAAGATTTTTATTATGCAAACACTATGCAACACTATGCAAAACACTATGCAACACTATGCATAATAAAATATAATATATTCTATTTATAGAATAACTTTAATAAAGTATTCTATTTTATATAAAAAAGATGTTTCTGTTTTATTACGTTAATAATACGAATAAAACAAAACGTCATTATCGTTATAATAACTCATATTATTAAGCAACAATAATTGAATCAAACTGAGCGACTTCTCACATAAATATCAATAATCAATACCGTGTGCTACTATGCAACAACGCGTATTACTGTACTTTTACTACCGAGTAGTTCAACAGTATCAACGGTAAAACTTCCGCCGTTATTTTCATAAAGTATTTTTGTCGTTTTCTCAATCCGACAATAATTCCGTTGTGGGGTCCACCAATGATTGTACCGTCGTACGGATATTCCCCTACAAAAAGAATATTCCCCGACCAATCGAATATAATATGACAACTTCCATACTTTGCAAAATTTATAAATACTACCCATAACTATTATATCAAATCTACACCATAATATAAAAAAAAATTATTTCGAGAAAAATTAAATATTTATTCATAAAATCTGGGCTCTCACATAACATTATTGGCAATGTCTAGAAAGTTCTGTCTAAGGAGAGGTTTGGTAATCTAATTGCGCGCCAATAAGGAGAAATCCTTATTGGAAAGCCCCCTCTTTCTTAGGAACGACCTGGTTGTCACAAATGTGATTCTGTAATATTATCTGTGAACAATTAATTATTGATTCATATGATAAGGAAATATTTATTTTATGTGGATATAAATGAGGGATATATTTTTGTGGTTAAAAATGAAAGAGTTAATGTTGAGGTGTTTTATCTGTATTTTTGTCGGAATGGAGGTATTGAAAATCAAATTAGGGTTTTTGAGATATTTTGCGAGGGTTATAATTTTTAATCCGACCGTTGGATCGTGGTAATATTTGGATATGTTATACATATATAAGTTGAGTACATGTCCACAAAATTTGAACCGTTAAAAATGAACGTATGATTTGTTATGAATTTTAAGAGATGACTGGTTCAGAAATTTTTGAAGTTTCATAATTTATCATTTTGTTTGAAAATTCTAGAATTGGTGGGCCCCACTCTTGGTTGGTGAAGAAATTTGCTGAGATTTTTATTCAAATGTGGTGGGTGAGAGCAGGTAAAGCCATCAGGTTGCAGGTCAAGTCTGCTTCGGCATGCTAACATTTTTTTAAAAATAGAGAGCTAAGTTAGAATTGAAAATCACACCAGAAACATAAGTTTTCTCTCTTTCTCTCTCTATATTATGAAGCATATTTTGTTAGTATTTAGATACTTGGTGAGTTGCTATTCATCAGTGCAAGTTTCCTTCAGCGTCATTTCCGATATCCAGTTAGAAGTGCTGCTCTTTTGAGGTAAGGGATAGTAAGGGATATTAAGGGATGCGATATTCTTCATAATGATGTTATTCTTTCAATATCATTATACTGAAATATTGGTATGGATTTTATTGTGGAATTTTTACCTTTTTAAGTCGGGATTACTATTCACGTATATGACACTATTCATGTATATGACACTATTTACGTATATGACATTATTAACGTATACGGTACTATGTACGAATACGGAGTACTATTCATGAGTTACTATTTACGAGTTACTATTCACGAGTTACTATTCACGAGTTACTATTCATGAGTTACTATTCACAGGTACTATTCATGACAAAAATTGGTTTCTTTTTCTGACCAAATTATAGTTGAGTTATAAATATTACTCTTGAGATTAAATCTATATATTGATTATATTAATTTTATTATCATATATAACATTTTTATAACCCTAATGATGATATTTCTCTTTGACTTGAGCGTAAAGATGGGTAGATTTTTGGTATGATCATAACTATGGGTTCTCTTTGGCCAGTAGTGCAAAGTTGAATGGTTGACTGGTATGATCATGACCATTGAATTTATAATTAAATATCTTTAGCTTAAGTGCAAAGGTGAATTGATCAACATGGTTATAATTATTGTTTATATAAATTTTTAAATGATTATATATTTCTTTGAGATATTAATATATTTGGCCTGTAGTGCAAATATGAACTGTTGATGAATATATTTGGCCTGTAGTGCAAATATGAACTGTTGAGGAATATCTTTGGCCTGTAGTGCAAAGATGAATTGTTGATGAATATCTTTGGCCCGTAGTGCAAAGATGACCTATTGTTGAATATCTTTGGCCAATAGTGCAAAGATGAACTGTTGACGAATATCGTTTGCCTGTAGTGCAAAGATGAATTTATTAATATGATTATGAACAGGAACTGTGATTTGGTATAATCATGATCTTTGATGTTTCAGGTAAAGACATGTGAGGAAAATTATCTCCGTCCTGGATGCGAAGAGAAATTTAGAATTACAATTATGATTATGAGTTATTCATATAATTGTGAAAAGGAATTGTTGATTAATGTTACAGGGATAAAACATTATTGCTGGACTTTTAATGTGGAGAAGATAATAGACTTTATGGTCTATTTGACTCTTCTAACGGATTGCTCGTTCCGCTGCAACTATAGTTGAAAAGTTTTATCATTTACCATATGTTCTAAAACTCTGATTAATTACTGATGAAGGCTATTGATAATTTAATTATCTTTAGTCGTGATATTCTTTACTGGGCTAGTTGTGCTCACCCTTTTGCTTCACAATTCCTTTTCAGGTAATAAGAGTGTAGCTGGGTCGAGCGAGGGTAACGGGGAAATAGAACGGTGGTCTCTAGCTGTGGAGGTTCTCCCTAAGCAGTATAAAAAAGTGTTGTATACATTATTTAGTAGTTATACTTGGTGAATCAAATAGGGTGAGGCGAACCTAACGTTGGAAGGGTGTTTTGCCACTATCATACAGGATGTCTAATGATATACAACCTCGTGTCATCATAAGACAGGGTTGTGCACATCCACTTGCTGAGTATATCTACGAGCACTACCTATATAATCTTGGTATTTGTTTGAAGTATAATTCTTAATTAGAAACAGTGGATATAATGATAAGTCAAGAGAAGACTCACCATTGGAAAGAATATGATAGTAATCTTCTCTTTTTTTTTGGTATATTGGGTCAACCAAGGATAATTCTTGTGGCCATATGATATCTATCACAACCTAGAAGCATGGCCTCCCATGTACGAAGGTTTCCTTGAGCATTTCCCAAAGATTTTAATTTCTAAAACAGTTTTTGACTATACCTTTATGCAAGGTGTCATTGTAACGTGATATCCATGGTTGGGATAAGAGTCACAGTTAGTATATATTTGTATCCAAACTCACAGCATATATGTTGTTGTATTTTGCACGATAATTATTGTAATAAAGTTGTAGTTGTTTTCTGTACCATGTATTTGGTGACTCAGAATAGGTTGGATGGAATGGACCTGTTTTGGGGTTGTCACAGTGGGTATCAGAGCTTAGGGATATGATCTCTGGCGGAGATCGGGAAATAGAAGTAGGAGGGGAGAGATGAGTAAATCCTTTGCTAGTGTGTCCTACCTAAGCTTATTTGTTGGTCAGTCATAATATCGGGATATTATGTTATATGTTAATTTGTTCAATTAACCTTTATTTTGAAACTGTATTCTAGAATGATATCTGAAATACAGGAGATGAGCAATAGAGAAATAATGATTGTAAGACCCCAACTTATTAATGAATAAAATCAAATTTTCTCTAAATATTATTGTGAATAATAAGGGTTTAATTTGATATAATACTTTGGTTATGGGTGAAATGTGCAAATTTTGTAAAATAAGCAAGTGGTTATAAAATATTCATTTTGTCGGGGAATATTCGTTTGGTCGTGGAATATTCTTGCTGTAGGGGAATATTCGTACGACGACACAGCCTTGTGTGGGCCCCATAACGGAAAGCGATTGGATGAAGAAAACGACAAGTATAAGTTATTTATAAACAACGGCGTAGTTGTTACCGTTAATACTGTTGGAATACCCGGTGGTTAAAATACAGTAGCACACGGTATTGTACCAATTATTGATTCTTACGTAAGAAGGCACTACTCAATAATTGTTAAAGTAGTTATTGTTCAATATTTTATTTTATTGATTCAATAATTGTTGCGTTGATATTTTATATTATTGTTGTTTCAATAATTGTTGCTGCACAGTATTTTCTATTATCAGATCAATAATTCATATTATTTGAATAATATTATTAGATAACATTATTGGTAATGTCTAGAAAGTTCTGTCTAAGGAGAGGTTTGGTCATCTAATTGCGCGCCAGTAAGAAGAAATCCTTATTGGAAAGTCCCCCTCTTTACTGGGAACGGCCTGGTTGTCATAAATGTGATTCTGTAATATTATTTATGAATAATTAATTACTCATTCATATGATAAGGAAATATTTATTTTATGTGGATATAAATGAGGGATATATTTTTGTGGTTAAAAATGAAGGAGTTAATGTTGAGATTTTTATCAGTATTTTTGTAGGAATGGAGGTATTAAAAATCAGGGTTTTTGAGATATTTTGCGGGGGTTATAATTTTTAATCCGACCGTTGGATCGTGGTAATTTTTGGATATGTTATACATATATAAGTTGAGTATATGTCCACAAATTTTGAACCGTTAAAAATGAACGTATGATTTATTATGAATTTTACGAGATGACTGGTTCAGAAATTATTGAATTTTCAGAGTTTATCATTTTGATGGAAAATTCTAGAATTGGTGGGCCCCACTCTTGGTTGGTGAAGAAATGTGCTGAGATTTTTATTCAAATGTGGTGGGTGGGAATAGTAGCAGGTAAAGCCATCAGGTTGCAGGTTAAGTCTGCTTCGGCGTGCTAACATTTTCCTATAAATAGAGGGCTAAGTTAGAATTGAAAATCACACCAGAAACAAGTTTTCTCTCTTTCGCTCTCTAGATTATTGAGTGTATTTTGTGAGTATTTAGATACTTTGAGAATTTCTATTCATCAGAGCAAGTTTCTTTCAGCCTTATACCGGTATTCCGACCAGAAGTACTGATATTTTGATGTAAGGGATATTATTTTCTTCTTAATGATATTATTTTTTTCAATATCATTATGCTGAAATATTGATATGAGTTTTTATCAAATTTGGAACTTTTTGTGTCGGGGTTACTATTCACGTATACGGCACTATTCACGTATACGGTACTATTCACGAATACGGCACTATTCACCGAAAAATAAAAATTTTCCCTTTTTATCCAAGATGTCTATTATGGTTACTATCTTTGATTGTATCCATGTCTTGATCTTTATTTTTAAATTATGCTTCACAATTAATTATTATGAAGTATTATTGATCTTGGATAAACTGTTATACGAATCCCTAATATTTGTCCTTATGCCTCACTGGATTTGTTCTCTTTATGATATTTTTCATCATCCTCAGTCCTAAATGATGATATTATTGAATATCTTTGGCCTGTAGTTCAAAGATGTATTATTACTTGATGAATATCTTTGGCCTGTAGTGCAAAGATGAACAGGTGTTGAGATGAACATAACTGACAGGTGATACAAATGAATATCTTTGGCCTGTAGTGCAAAGATGAATATTTGGATAAAGATGATTATTAATTGATGTTACAGGAATAAAATATTGATGATGGACTTTTAAATCTTAGAAGATAGTAGAATTCTTTCTCTACTTGACTCTTCTAATGGTTTGCTGTTTCCACTGCAGTTGTTGATCTAAAACTTGTTGTCGATTATATTCTATTAGATTTTTCCCTGTTGAAGACTAACGATAATTTGTTGTATATTATCTTAGTCATAATATTCTTTACTGGGCTAGTTGAGCTCACCCTTTTTCTTTTTGTTCCATTTTTCTTCTCAGGAGGTGAGAACATAGCAGGATCTAGTCGGGGTATGGAGTGATGGTTCTAGAAAGATGTTTTAGCAGTCCTCACTATTTCTATAAAATAGTGTTTGAATAATTGTAATGAGAATTTATTTGAGTGTGGATATTGTCCAGAAGACAATATTTGTATTTAAACTCACAGTATGTGTTGTCGTATTTTGCACGACAATTGTATTATTGAAGTTGTAGTTTGCTTTCTGTACCATGTATTTGGCGACTCAGAATGGGTGTTGTATACCTATTTTGGGGGCGTCACAGTTGGTATCAGAGCTTAGGGATATGATCTCTGGCTGAGATGTGAGACAAGAACTAGGAGGGGAGAGACGGGAAATTCCTTCGCTAGTATGACCTGACTAAGTTTATTTGGTGTTTATTTGGTCGGTCAGAGTATAGGGATAATATATGACATGACTATTAACCCTTGTTTTATGACAGTATTTAAGAATGGCAGCTGAGAACGTTAATAATGGAGTAAATCAGACCGTGGAGACAACTTTGATCACCACCCAGGGGAACGTGCAACAGGAAGGTAATATTCCTCCTATAAACAACGTTACCGAGCAAATGATGAATGATGGAATGTCTAGGAGCTTTTTGCAGTTCATGCAAAATCAGACGAGGGAGACTCGTGTGCAGAATATAGGTGGAAATGATAACAACGCGCGGTTTATCACAGCTAAGCAGTTCAAAGAATTGGGACCACCAGAATTTAAGGGAAAGCCGGATCCGATCATGGCGAAAACGTGGGTCAAGCAAATTACCAAGATATTCGATGTCTTGGGATGCACGGAGGAACAGAAGGTTCCATTCGCCACCTTTATGTTCCTCGGTGAGGCAGACTACTAGTGGGAGTCTGTGAAGCGTACCCAGCCTGACGCACTCAACATGTCCAGGGAAACATTTCAAAAACTGTTCAATGACAAGTACTTTCCTGAAAGTATTCGTCATATGAAGGAGGTGGAGTTTATCAGACTGGAACAAAACAACATGACGGTGTCCCAGTACGAGGCGAAGTTTGCAGAGTTATCCAGGTTTGCACCTCATTTGGTCGAAAATGAGGAACGAATGACAAGGATGTTTCTGAGAGATCTAAAACCCGAGATTCGGCAATATATTATCTCTCATAAATTTTCTTTATATTCAGATGTTGTAAATAGGGCTCAATTATTAGAGCGAGATAATGAGTATGTGCAACCGAGGGACCACAACCAGGGTCATACCGGTGGCGGCAGTCATCGAAGCAATGAAAACCAGCAGGGAGGAAAACATTCGGACAAAAGCGGTAACCACTCTGGTGGTAATCGTGGTCGTGATAATAGAAGGAGCGAGTCGGGAGGAGATTTCAAGAAGAGAAGGTACAGCAATGATAACTTGAAGACGTCAGCACAAACATCAACTGTTTCTAGGGGAGGAGAACGACCACCGGTCGTATGTTACAAATGTGGGAAAGAGGGACATATCAGCCCAAACTATCCACAACAATCCAATGTATGTTATAACTGTGGAAAGGAGGGTCATATAGCTCGAGAGTGTTCTGTAGCAAAACCAAGTTCAGCGGGGATGGTGACTCCAAAAGTTGTCCCGGATAAGTCGAAATCAGCGGTTCCTAGAAGGGCGTTTGTCGTGACTGTCCAAAACGCGAGAAACCCGAACAAGGTGATCACGGGTAAGCTAATCTTGAATTCTTGCGAAGTTTATACTTTACTAGATACCGGTTCTACCCATTCTTTTATCTCTCCTGCTTGTGCTCAACATTTAAACTTGACTCCAGAGAAATTGGACTTTAACTTATCTGTTGAAACTCCATTGGGTGAAACTTTCGTTACATCTACAGTTTATAAATCTTGCATGATCCAAGTTGGCACTATCACATTACCTGTTGATCTTATCTCTTTAAAGATACTTGCTTTTGATGTGATTTTAGGAATTGATTAGTTAACCACTCATCATGCTAAAATTGATTGTTTTCGTAAGGTTGTTAGTTTTCATATTCTATGAATTCAAACTACTAAACCACTAAAATCAGTCACTGTCATATCAAGCCACAAAGCTTTTCGTTTATTGAAAAACGGATGTCAAGCTTTCTTAGCCCGTGTTATGGATTGAACAAAGACAAGTCAGATTTGAATAATATTTCTATTGTTAGAGAATTTCCCGATATATTTCCTAAAGAACTTCCTGGTCTACCCCCAGAATGTGAAGTTGAATTCTTTATTGACCTTGAACCCGGTACAAAGCCCATTTCTAAAACTCCATATCGAATGGCTCCTATTGAACTTCAGGAGTTAAAAGTCCAACTACAGGAGTTGTTGGACATCGGTTTTATTCGTCCTAGTACATCTCCTTGGGGTGCTCCTGTGTTATTCGTAAAGAAGAAAGACGGGAGTATGCGACTTTGTATCGACTATCGAGAATTGAATCATGTCACTATCAAGAATAGGTATCCGCTACCTCACATTAATGACCTGTTCGACCAGTTACAAGGAACACAATTCTTTTCAAAGATCGACCTTCGTTCTGGATATCATCAGTTGAAGATTAAAACTGAGGATATTCCAAAGACTGCCTTCAGAACTCGGTATGGGCATTATGAATTCTTAGTCATGTCTTTTGGATTGACTAATGCTCCTACTGCCTTCATGGATATGATGAACTGTGTATTCAAAGAATATTTGGATCAGTTCGTTGTTGTCTTTATTGATGACATCCTCATCTATTCCAAAAGCCGTGAAGATCATGAGCGCCATTTGAAGCTGGTATTGCAAAGGCTTCGCGAAAATAAGCTATATGCCAAATTGAAGAAATGCGAGTTCTGGCTTGAGGAAGTAGCATTCCTTGGGCACGTGGTGTCAAAACATGGAGTATCTGTCGACCCGGCGAAGATTGAAGCCATACAAAGTTGGGAGCAACCGAAGTCGGTAACCGAAGTACGTAGCTTTCTGGGCTTAGCTGGTTATTATCGGAGATTTGTGAAAGAATTTTCTCGAATTGCTACTCCGTTAACTCAGCTAACTCGGAAAGATACAAAATTCGTATGGAGTGAGGAATGCGAGAAGAGTTTCCAAGAACTCAAGAGGAGACTCATTTCGGCACCTGTTCTGACAATACCATCTGGTTCGGATGGATTTATTATCTACAGCAATGCTTCAGGCAAAGGGTTAGGATGTGTTCTCATGCAACATGGGAAAGTCATAGCCTATGCCTCACGACAACTCAAAGAATATGAGTGGAATTATCCTACTCATGATTTGGAGTTGGCAGCAGTCATTTTTGCGTTGAAGATCTGGAGACACTACCTGTATGGGGAGAAAGTGGAGATCTATACAGATAACAAAAGCCTCAAATATTTCTTCACCCAAAAGGAACTCAACATGCGGCAGCGACGTTGGCTCGAGCTGTTGAAAGATTACGATCATACCATCCAATATCATCCTGGAAAAAGTAAACGTAGTAGCTGACGCATTGAGTAGAAGATCATATGCGGGTACGAGTGCAATGATGTTAACACAAAGGCCCATTTTGTATGACTTGCAAAGGATGGAGATAGAGATGAAGGCTCCAAGTACCCACATGATGATATCAAATATACGAGTAGAACCGACTTTAATCAATAAAGTTAAAGCTGCTCAAGCTACGGACATGGAGCTGATGCGTATGAAGAAGAAAGTGCAAGAAGGTGTTATTCCAGAAGCAAGAATCGATGAAGAAGGAATACTTCGAGTCAATTCCAGACTTTGTGTTTCCTAACGATTTTGACTTGAAGCATAGAATAATGATGGAGGCACACAACACACCGTTTGCAATCCATCCTTGGAGTACCAAAATGTATCACGATCTTCGACATACATTTCGGTGGAGCAATATGAAAAGAGAGATCGCGGAGTTTATCTCGAGATGTTTAACTTGTCAACGTGTAAAAGCGGAGCATCAAGTACCAAAGGGTCCATTGCAACCACTTGAGATTCTGAAATGGAAGTGGGAACACATTACTATAGATTTTGTTACGGGTCTTCCCAAGGTTTCTCAAGGCATAGATGCGATTTGGGTTATTGTTGATAGATTAACCAAGTCCGCTCATTTCTTGCCGATATGTGAGACTTATTCCCTTGAACGTCTTGCTAGTATGTACGTGAACGAGATTGTGAGATTGCATGGCATGCCAGTATCCATAGTTTCGGATCATGACCCAAGATTCACTTCACGATTTTGGGTTAGCTTGCAGAAAGCTATGGGCACGGATTTACGATTCAGTTTGGCATACCATCCTCAAACGGACGGACAATCAGAGAGGACTATTCAAACTCTTGAAGATCTATTAAGACTTTGTGTCCTAGATCTCAAAAGGAGTTGGGATAGGTACCCACCATTGGTGGAATTCTCCTACAACAACAGTTATTAGGCGAGCATAGGTGTGGCTCCATTCGAGGCATTGTATGGAAGAAAATGTCGTTCTCCAGTATGTTGGGACGAGGTGGGTGAAGCAACATTGTTGGGACCAGAGTTGGTACGCATTACTATAGAGAAGATCCAAACGATTCGACAACGTATACAAACGGCACAGGATCGACAAAAGAGTTATGCGGATCTTCATCGGAAGGACGTGGAATTTAATATTGGGGATCATGTATTATTACGTGTTGCACCATGGAAGGGAGTTACAAGATTTGGGAAGAGAGGAAAGCTCAATCCAATATTTGTTGGTCCATTTGAGATTCTTGAGCGAATAGAAAATGTGGCATATAGACTCGCATTACCTCCAAACATGTCTCGTGTTCATAATATTTTTCACATATCTATGCTTCGTAAATATCTTAAAGACCCAAACCACATTATTGAGTTAGAACCAGACGAGATAGCTGAAGATTTAACGTACGAGGAGGTATCTGTTAAGATCTTGGATAGGAAAGAGCATGTCATACGCACGAAGGTTATACCACAAGTTAAGGTTTTGTGGAGAAACCATGCTATTGAAGAAATGACCTAGGAGTTGGAATCAGAAATGAAAGCGAGGTATCCTCACCTTTTTGAAACATCAGGTACGTACGTCAATTTCGAGGACGAAATTTCATAAGGAGGGGAGGTTGTAAGACCCCAACTTATTAATGAATAAAATCAAATTTTCTCTAAATATTATTGTGAATAATAAGGGGTTAATTTGATATAATACTTTGGTTATGGGTGAAATGTGCAAATTTTACAAAATAAGCAAGTGGTTATAAAATATTTATTTTGTCGGGGAATATTCGTTTGGTCGTGAAATATTCTTGCTGTCGGGAAATATTCGTACGACGGCGCAGCCTTGTGTGGGCCCCATAATAGAAAGCGACTGGATGAAGAAAACGACAAGTATAAGTTATTTATAAATAACGGCGTAGTTGTTACCGTTAATACTGTTGGAATACCCGGTGGTTAAAATACAGTAGCACACGGTATTGCACCAACTATTGATTCTTACGTAAGAAGGCACTACTCAATAATTGTTAAAGTAGTTATTGTTCAATATTTTATTTTATTGATTCAATAATTGTTGCGTTGATATTTTATATTATTGTTGTTTCAATAATTGTTGTTGCACAGTATTTTCCATTATCAAATCAATAATTCATATTATTTGAATAATATTATTAGATAACATTATTGGCAATGTTTAGAAAGTTCTGTCTAAGGAGAGGTTTGGTCATCTAATTGCGCGCCAGTAAGGAGAAATCCTTATTGGAAAGCCCCCTCTTTCCTGGTAACGGCCTGGTTATCATAAATGTGATTCTGTAATATTATTTGTGAATAATTAATTATTGATTCATATGATAAGAAAATATTTATTTTATGTGGATATAAATGAGGGATATATTTTTCTGGTTAAAAATGAAGGAGTTAATGTTGAGGTTTTTATCAGTATTTTTGTCAGAATGGAGGTATTAAAAATTAGGGTTTTTGAGATATTTTGCGGGGGTTATAATTTTTAATCCGACCGTTGGATTGTGGTAATTTTTGGATATGTTATACATATATAAGTTGAGTATATGTCCACAAATTTTGAACCGTTAAAAATGAACGTATGATTTATTATGAATTTTACGAGATGACTGGTTCAGAAATTATTAAATTTTTGGAGTTTATCATTTTGATAGAAAATTCTAGAATTGGTGGGCCCCACTCTTGGTTGGTGAAGAAATGTGCTGAGATTTTTATTCAAATGTGGTGGGTGGGAATAGTAGCAGGTAAAGCCATCAGGTTGCAGGTTAAGTCTGCTTCGACGTGCTAACATTTTCCTATAAATAGAGGGCTAAGTTAGAATTGAAAATCACACCAGAAACAAGTTTTCTCTCTTTCTCTCTCTAGATTATTGAGTGTATTTTGTGAGTATTTAGATACTTTGAGAGTTTCTATTCATCAGAGTAAGTTTCTTTCAGCCTTATACCGGTATTCCGACCAGAAGTACTGATATTTTGAGGTAAGGGATATTATTTTCTTCTTAATGATATTATTTTCTTCAATATCATTATGCTGAAATATTGATATGAGTTTTATCAAATTTGAAACTTTTTGTGTCGGGGTTACTATTCACGTATACGGCACTATTCACGTATACGGTACTATTCACAAATACGGCACTATTCACCGAAAAATAAAAATTTTTCTTTTTTGTCCAAGATGTCTATTATGGTTACTATCTTTGATTGTATCCATGTCTTGATCTTTATTTTTGAATTCTGCTTCACAATTGATTATTATGAAGTATTATTGATCTTGGATGAATTGTTATACGAATCCCTAATATTTGTCCTTCTGTCTCACTAGATTCGTTCTCTTTAAGATATTTTTCATCATCCTCAGTCCTAAATGATGATATTACTGAATATCTTTGGCCTGTAGTGCAAAGATGTATGATTACTTGATGAATATCTTTGGCCTGTAGTGCAAAGATGAACAGGTGTTGAGATGAACATGAATGACAGGTGATACAAATGAATATCTTTGGCCTGTAGTGCAAAGATGAATATTTGGATAAAGATGATTATTAATTGATGTTACAGGGATAAAATATTGATGATAGACTTTTTACTCTTAGAAGATAGTAGAATTCTTTCTCTACTTGACTCTTCTAATGGTTTACTATTTCCGCTGCAGTTGTTGATCTAAAACTTGTTGTCGATTATATTCTATCAGATTTTTCCCTGTTGAAGACTAACGATAATTTGTTGTATATTATCTTAGTCGTAATATTCTTTACTGGGCTAGTTGAGCTCACCCTTTTCCTTTTTGTTCCATTTTTTTTCTCAGGAGGTGAGAACATAGCAGGATCTAGTCGGGATATGCAGTGATGGTTCTAGAAAGATGTTTTAGCAGTCCTCACTATTTTTGTAAAATAGTGTTTGAATAATTGTAATGAGGATTTATTTGAGTGTGGATATTGTCCAGAAGACAATATTTGTATTTAAACTCACAGTATGTGTTGTCGTATTTTGCACGACAATTGTATTATTGAAGTTGTAGTTTGCTTTCTGTACCATATATTTAGCGACTCAGAATGGGTGTTGTATACCTATTTTGGGGATGTCACAATGATGACCTGGGAGATAAAATCTGAAATGAAAGCAAGGTATTCTCAACTTTTCGAAATACCAGGTACGTAAATTTCAGGGATGAAATTTCATAAGGTGGGGAGATTGTAAGACCCCGAATTTTGTGAAATAAAAGTATTCAATTTTTCTTATAATTACTATTCAGTAAATGGTTAAATTGATAAAAAGTTAAAGTTATGTGTGAAATGTGAAATTTTTTTAAAATAAATAAGTGGTTATAAAATATTCATTGTTGTTGGGGAATATTCGTTTGGTCGTGGAATATTCTTTCTGTCGGGGAATACTCGTAATTAACGGCGTAGTTGTTACCGTTAACACTGTTGGAATACCCGGTGGTTAAAATACAGTAATACGCGTTATTGCACAGTAGCACACGGTATTGCACAGTATTTTTGAAATTATTAATTCTTACGTAAGAAGGCACTACTGAATAATTGTCACAGTAATTATTGTTCAATACTGATTCAATAATTACTGCGTTGATATTTTATATTATTGTTGTTTCAATAATTGTCACTACACAGTATTTCCCATTATCAGATCAATAATTCATATTATTTGAATAATATTATTAGATAACATTATTGGCAATGTCTAGAAAGTTCTGTCTAAGGAGAGGTTTGGTCATCTAATTGCACGCCAATAAGGAAAAATCCTTATTGGAAAACCCCATCTTTCCTGGGAACGGCCTGGTTGTCATAAATGTGATTCTGTAATATTATATGTGAACAATTAATTATTGATTCATATGATAAGGAAATATTTATTTTATGTGGATATAAATAAGGGATATATTTTTGTGGTTAAAAATGAAAGAGTTAATGTTGAGGTGTTTTATCTGTATTTTTGTCAAAATGGAGGTATTGTAAATCAAATTAGGGTTTTTGAGATATTTTGCAAGGGTTATAATTTTTAATCCGATCGTTAGATCGTGGTATTATTTGGATATGTTATACATATATAAGTTGAGTATATGTCCACAAATTTTGAACCAAATTTAGATCTGTGACATGAGCTAAGAAAGCTTGACATCCATTTTTCAATAAACGAATAGCTTTATGGCTTGAGATGACAGCGATTGATTTTAATGGTTTGGTTGCTTGAATTCGCATAATAGGTCGATTAGGAATATGAAAGCTAACAACCTTACGAAAACAATCAATTTTTGCATGATGAGTAGTTAACCAATCAATCCCTAGAATCACGTCAAATGCAAGTATTTTTAATGAAATAAGATCGACAGAAAATGTATGGGTACCAACTTGAACCAAACAAGACTTATAAACCGTGGATGTAATGAAGGTTTCTCCCAATGGAGTTTCAACAGCTAGGTCAAAATCTAATTTCCCCGGAATCAAATTTAATCGATGAGCGCAAATAGGAGAAATAAAAGAATGGGTAGAACCGGTATCAAATAAAGTATAGACTTCGTTAGAGTTTATGATAAGCTTACCCGTGATGACCTCATTCGGGTTCCTTGCTTTCTGGGAGTTCACAACAAACGCTCTCCCTTGCACAACCGGTTTTGACTTTTCTGGGACGGCCTTTGGTGCGTCCATCCTAGCTGAATTTGTCTTCAGTAAACGACAAAATCGGGCTAAATGACCTTCTCTTCCACAATTATAACATGCTTTAGACTGCATCGCGAAGTTTGGACTGATGTGCCCCTCCCCTCCGCATTTGAAACATATGATAGGTGGTCGTTCTCCTTCCTTAACGACAGGTGCTGGTGCTGACATTTTTCCATCATTGTTGAATCTCCTCTTCTTGAAATGTCCATTCTTATTGTTTTGGCCCTGATTACCACCGAAGTGGTTACCATTTCTGGCCTGTTGATTCCCTCCACGCTTGTTGTCACCGTTTCGATGACTGCTTTCACTGGTATTATCATTTTATCGGCTGCTCTCTTTTGGTTGTGTTGTCTCGTTATCGCGCTCCACCAACTGAGCCCTATTTACAACATCTGAATACAAACACAGTTTATGAGAAACAAGATGTTGACGTATCTCCGGCTTCAAACCTCTTAAAAACATCCGCGTCATTCTTTCTTCATTATCCACCAGGTGGGACGCAAACCGGGATAACTCCGCAAATTTTGCCTCGTACTGCGACACGGTCATATTATTCTGCTCCAATTTGATGAACTCCACCTCCTTCATGTGACGAATACTCTCGGGAAAGTATTTGTCGTTAAACAGCTCTTGGAACTTCTCCCAAGACATCTTCAGTGCGGCAGGTTGAGTACGCTTTATCGATTCCCACCAGTAATCTGCCTCTCCTCGCAACATAAAGGCGGCAAAGGGAACCTTTTGCTCCTCGGAGCAACCCAAGACATCAAATATCTTGGTGATCTGCTTTATCCATGTTTCAGCTACAAGTGGTTTGGGTTCTCCCTTAAACTCCGGTGGTCCCAGGTCCTTAAACTGTTTAGCGGTGACCGCTTTCACCTGTTGTTGCATAAATTGCATAAAGCCTCTGAATATTTGATCATTCATCATTTGGTCAGTGTTGTTGTTTGCATGAGGATTGTCACCTTCCTGATGCACATTATCCTGATTATTGATATGAGGTGAATCAACAGTCGCCTGTGCTCCATTGCTATTCTCAACATTCTCAGATGCCATTTTCAGATACTGCCACAAAATAAAAATTAATTGATATGTCATATTTTATCCTTATATTATGACCGACCAATTAAATACCATGCAAATAAACTTAGGTAGGTCATACTAGCGAAAGAATTCCCCGTCTCTCCCCTCCTAGTTCTATTCTCACATCTTAGCCAGGGATCATATCCCTAAGCTCTGATACCAACTGTGACGCCCCCAAAATTAGGTATACATCACCCATCTTGGGTCGTCAGATACATAGTACAAAATACAAATACAACTTACTAATACAACTGTCGTGTACAATACGACAAAACATAAACTGTGAGTTTGAATACAAATATTATCTTCTAGAGAGTATTCATACTCAAAAGGAGTCCTCGTTACATTTATTAACACACCATTACATAGAATAGTGAGGACTACTAATTAATATTATCATTCGGACCATCACTCCGTTCCCCGACTTGCCCCAGCTACGTTCTCATTTCCTGAAGAGAACAGTGAAAGAAAGGGTGAGCTCAACTAGCCCAGTAAGAAATATTATGACTAAGATAATGCAAAATAAATTATCATTAGCCTTCAACAATGTTAAACTGATAAAATATAATAGACATCAAGTTTAACTGCAGCGGAACAAGCAATCCATTAAAAGAGTCAAGTAGAAGATAAACTCTACTATCTTTTATGATTTAAAAGATTTTCCAACACTGTGATCGCTGAGACTCAGCTTAATAAAATAATCCACATCATCGAATCACCCCTGCACTACGGCCAAGGATATTCGTATATTCATTAATGGTCATGATCATGCCAACAACTGTCCATCAATGCACTACGGGCCAATGACGACTTTTACCACATCATTCGTAACATTACGGTCATGATTACACCGAATAATCCCTGGTCATAATCATACCAAGTCCATCTATGCACTACAGGCCACAGATGACTTTCAACAGAATATAAACATGAGGATGATGACAATGATATAAGAATTAAATAAAACAAGTTCAAGAATTAATTTATCCAAGAATTAACAACGTCCAAATTGTCAACATGATACTACTTTGTGGAGTAAAATTCAAGAATGATCAGGAGAATATTTTCATGAATAGATACTAGATGAAGCGCAAATGTCAAGGATATTGCACAAATTTCATGGAGTATAGAAGTCAAAACTTAACCAACTGAGTATAATAAAGAATGGAATAACAAAAGAAATTACCATGCATGCGATAGACCGCACAGACAGGTTATTCCAACAGAATAATAAATAATGGAACCAGGTCCGGCGTAAACGCACAGACAAGATATTTCGACAGAATAATAACAAGACGGAACCAGGTCCGGTGTAAAACACACAGACAGGATGTTCCAACAGAATAATAATAAGACGGAACCAGGTCCGGTGTAAAACACACAGACAGGATGTTCCAACAGAATAATAATAAAAATGGAACCAGGTCCGGTGCAAACGCACAGACAGGATATTTTGACAGAATAATAACAAGACGGAACCAGGTCCGGTGTAAAACACACAGACAGGATGTTCCAACAGAATAATAATAAGACGGAACCAGGTCCGGTGTAAAACACACAGACAGGATGTTCCAACAGAATAATAATAAAAACGGAACCAGGTCCGGTGTAAAACACACAGACAGGATGTTCCAACAGAATAATAATAAGACGGAACCAGGTCCGGTGTAAAACACACAGACAGGATGTTCCAACAGAATAATAGAAGAATGTCACCAAGTATAGGGTAGACCGCGTATACAGGTTATTCCAACAGAATAATAAGAAATGGAATAACAACAGTTCTCTTCAAGAATAAGAAAGAATAACACCCCTTACCGTTTTAAAGAAGAGCTGAAGTAAGGAAGTAGTTAAGTAGCAGAATACTCTTCTTCTCTCTCTCTCTATAGTTTCTCTCTATAGTTTCTCTTTCTAGAGTTCAGTGAATTCGTAAGAAATAATGAAGGAATGAGCTGCTATTTATAGAAAAATAGAATGCATAGTAACTAATCCATGAACGGTCCAGATTGATTACTTTAATCTGACGGTCCATATTTAAAGAAAAATCTTTTAAATAAAATATAATATATTCTATTTATAGAACAACTTTAATAAAGTATTCTGTTTTATATAAAAAGATGTTTCTGTTTTATTACGTTAATAATACGAATAAAACAAAACGTCATTATCGCTAAATAATTCATATTATTAACTGACAATAATTGAATCAACTGAGTGACTTCTCACATAAGCATTAATAATCAATACCGTGTGCTACTATACAACCATACGTATTACTGTACTTTTACTACCGAGTAGTTCAACAGTAACAATGGTAAAACTTCCGCCGTTATTTTTAATAAACTATTTTTGTCGTTTTCTCAATCCGACAATAATTTCGTTGTGGGGTCCACCAATGATTGTGCCGTCGTACGAATATTCCCCGACAAAAAGAATATTCCCGACCAAACGAATATTTTAAAACAACTTGCTTACTTTGCAAAATTTATAACTATAACATTATATCAAATTAACTCCATAATATTCAAAAATGATATTTATAGAAAATTCATATTTATTTATAAAAGTTGGGGTCTTACAACCTCCCCTTCTTATGAAATTTCGCCCTCGAAATTAGGGTACGTACCTGGTATGTCGAAGAGATAAGGATACCTTGATTTCATTTCAGATTCTAACTCCCAAGTCATTTCCTCAACATCGTGGTTTCTCCACAAAACTTTGACTTGAGGTATAACCTTAGAGCGTAGAATATGTTCCTTCTTATCCAATATTTGAACAGGAACTTCTTCATACGTCAAATCCTCCGCTATTTCGTCCGGTTCTAACTTAATAATGTGGTTCGGGTCTTCCACATATTTGCGTAACATGGATATGTGAAAAACGTTATGAACACGAGACATACTTAGCGGTAAAGCGAGTCTATAAGCCACAGTTCCTACTCGATCGAGGATTAAAAATGGACCGATGAATCGAGGATTGAGCTTTCCTCTCTTTCCAAATCTCGTAACTCCTTTCCATGGAGCAACACGTAAGAACACATGATCTCCTACATCAAATTCCACGTCCTTTCGATGAAGATCAGCATAACTCTTTTGTCGATCTTGTGAGGTTTTTATACGTTGTCGGATCGTTTGAATCTTTTCTGTAGTCATACGTACCAACTCCGGTCCCAACAACGTTGCTTCACCCACCTCATCCCAGCATACTGGAGAACGACATTTTCTTCTATACAATGCTTCGAATGGAGCCATGCCAATACTTGCTTGATAACTGTTGTTGTAGGAGAACTCCACCAATGGCAAGAACTTGTCCCAACTTCCCTTGAAGTCAAAGACACAGAGTCTTAATAAATCTTCTAGAGTTTGAATAGTCCTCTCTGATTGTCCGTCCGTCTGAGGATGATATGCTGAACTAAATCGTAACTCCGTGCCCATGGCTTTTTGTAAACTAACCCAAAATCGTGAAGTGAATCTTGGGTCTCGGTCAGAAACTATGGATACTGGCATACCATGCAGTCTTACAATCTCGTTTATGTACATACGAGCAAGACGTTCAAGTGTATAAGTTTCTCGGATAAGTAAGAAATGAGCAGACTTGGTCAATCTATCAACAATGACCCAAATCGCATCAATACCTTGAGAAACCCTAGGAAGACCGGTAACGAAATCCATGGTAATGTGCTCCCACTTCCATTCTGGAATTTCAAGTGGTTGCAATGGACCTTTTTGTACTTGATGCTCCGCTTTGACTCGTTGACAAGTTAGACACCTTGAGATAAACAACGCTATCTCTCTCTTCATATTGCTCCACCAAAATGTATGACGAAGATCATGATACATTTTGGTACTTCCAGGATGGATTGCAAACGGTGTGTTGTGCGCCTCCATCATGATTTCATACTTTAAATCAGGGTTGTTAGGAACACAAAGTCTAGAGTTGACTCGAAGTATTCCTTCTTCATCGATTCTTGCTTCCGGTATAGCACCTTCTTGCACTTTCTTCTTCATACGCATCAGCTCCAGGTCTGTAGCTTGAGCAGCTTTAACTTTATCGATTAAAGTCGGTTCTACTCGTATATTCGCCATCATCACATGGGTCCCTGGAGTCTTTAACTCTATCTCCATCCTTTGCAAATCACACAAAATGGGTCTTTGTGTTGACAATATCGCACTCGTACTTGCATATGATCTTCTACTCAATGCGTCAGCTACCACGTTCGCTTTTCCAGGATGATATTGAATGGTATGATCATAATCTTTCAACAGTTCAAGCCAACGTCGTTGTCGCATGTTGAGTTCCTTTTGAGTGAAGAAATATTTGAGACTTTTATGATCCGTAAAGATCTCCACCTTCTCCCCATACAAGTAATGCCTCCAAATTTTAAGTGCAAAGACAACAGCTGCCAACTCTAGATCATGAGTAGGATAATTCCTCTCATATTCCTTGAGTTGTCTTGATGCATAGGCTATGACTTTTCCATGTTGCATGAGAACACATCCCAACCCTTTGCTCGAAGCATCACTGTAGATGACAAATCCCTCCGAGCCAGATGGTATTGTTAGAACAGGTGCTGAAATGAGTCTCCTCTTGAGTTCTTGAAAACTCTGCTCACATTCTTCGCTCCAACCGAACTTTGTATCTTTTCGAGTCAGCTGAGTTAACGGAGTAGCGATTCGAGAAAATCCTTCCACGAATCTCCGATAATAACCAGCTAGACCGAGAAAGCTACGTACTTCGGTTACTGATTTAGGTTGCTCCCAGCTTTGAATAGCTTCAATCTTTGCCGGGTCAACCGATATTCCACGACTTGATACTACGTGCCCAAGGAATGCTACCTCTTCCAGCCAGAACTCACATTTCTTCAACTTGGCATAAAGTTTGTATTCACGAAGCTTTTGGAGTACCAACCTCAAGTGTTGCTCATGATCTTCACGGCTTTTGGAATAAACAAGGATGTCATCGATAAAGACGACCACAAAGTGATCCAAATATTCCTTGAATACCCTGTTCATCATATCCATGAAGGCAACAGGAGCATTAGTCAATCCAAAAGACATAACTAAGAATTCATAATGCCCATACCGAGTTTTGAAGGCAGTCTTTGGAATATTCTCAGTTCTAACCTTCAGCTGATGATATCCAGAACGAAGATCGATCTTTGAAAAGAATTGTGCTCCTTGCAACTGGTCAAACAGGTCATCAATACGTGGCAATGGGTACCTATTTTTGATGGTGACATGATTCAACTCCCGATAATCAATACAAAGTCGCATACTCCCATCTTTCTTCTTCACGAACAGAACAGGAGCACCCCAAGGAGAAGTACTAGGACGAATAAAACCAATGTCTAACAATTCCTGCAGTTGAGTCTTTAACTCCTGAAGTTCAATAGGAGCCATTCGATATGGGGCTTTGGAAATGAGTTTTGTACCGGGTTCAAGGTCGATACAAAATTCAATTTCACGCTCTAGGGGTAGGCCAGGAAGTTCTTCGGGAAATACGTCAGGAAATTTATTAACAACAAAAATATCATTCAAAGCTGACGTATTTTTTTTAGATCTGTGACATGAGCTAAGAAAGCTTGACATCCATTTTTCAATAAACGAATAGCTTTATGGCTTGAAATGACAGCGATTGATTTTAATGGTTTGGTTGCTTGAATTCGCATAATAGGTCGATTAGGAATATGAAAGCTAACAACCTTACGAAAACAATCAATTTTTGCATGATGAGTAGTTAACCAATCAATCCCTAGAATCACGTCAAATGCAAGTATTTTTAATGAAATAAGATCGACAGAAAATGTATGGGTACCAACTTGAACCAAACAAGACTTATAAACCGTGGATGTAATGAAGGTTTCTCCCAATGGAGTTTCAACAGCTAGGTCAAAATCTAATTTCCCCGGAATCAAATTTAATCGATGAGCGCAAATAGGAGAAATAAAAGAATGGGTAGAACCGGTATCAAATAAAGTATAGACTTCGTTAGAGTTTATGATAAGCTTACCCGTGATGACCTCATTCGGGTTCCTTGCTTTCTGGGAGTTCACAACAAACACTCTCCCTTGCACAACCGGTTTTGACTTTTCTGGGACGGCCTTTGGTGCGTCCATCCTAGCTGAATTTGTCTTCAGTAAACGACAAAATCGGGCTAAATGACCTTCTCTTCCACAATTATAACATGCTTTAGACGGCATCGCGAAGTTTGGACTGATGTGCCCCTCCCCTCCGCATTTGAAACATATGATAGGTGGTCGTTCTCCTTCCTTAACGACAGGTGCTGGTGCTGACGTTTTTCCATCATTGTTGAATCTCCTCTTCTTGAAATGTCCATTCTTATTGTTTTGGCCCTGATTACCACCGAAGTGGTTACCATTTCTGGCCTGTTGATTCCCTCCACGCTTGTTGTCACCGCTTCGATGACTGCTTTCACTGGTATTATCATTTTGTCGGCTGCTCTCTTTTGGTTGTGTTGTCTCGTTATCGCGCTCCACCAACTGAGCCCTATTTACAACATCTGAATACAAACACAGTTTATGAGAAACAAGATGTTGACGTATCTCCGGCTTCAAACCTCTTAAAAACATCCGCGTCATTCTTTCTTCATTATCCACCAGGTGGGACGCATACCGGGATAACTCCGCAAATTTTGCCTCGTACTGCGACACGGTCATATTATTCTGCTCCAATTTGATGAACTCCACCTCCTTCATGTGACGAATACTCTCGGGAAAGTATTTGTCGTTAAACAGCTCTTGGAACTTCTCCCAAGACATCTTCAGTGCGGCAGGTTGAGTACGCTTTATCGATTCCCACCAGTAATCTGCCTCTCCTCGCAACATAAAGGCGGCAAAGGGAACCTTTTGCTCCTCGGAGCAACCCAAGACATCAAATATCTTGGTGATCTGCTTTATCCATGTTTCAGCTACAAGTGGTTTGGGTTCTCCCTTAAACTCTGGTGGTCCCAGGTCCTTAAACTGTTTAGCGGTGACCGCCAGAGAGTTTCCAGTATTTCCACCTACGTTGTGGATAGGAGCCGCTTTCACCTGTTGTTGCATAAATTGCATAAAGCCTCTGAATATTTGATCATTCATCATTTGGTCAGTGTTGTTGTTTGCATGAGGATTGTCACCTTCCTGATGCACATTATCCTGATTATTGATATGAGGTGAATCAACAGTCGCCTGTGCTCCATTGCTATTCTCAACATTCTCAGATGCCATTTTCAGATACTGCCACAAAATAAAAATTAATTGATATGTCATATTTTATCCTTATATTATGACCGACCAATTAAATACCATGCAAATAAACTTAGGTAGGTCATACTAGCGAAAGAATTCCCTGTCTCTCCCCTCCTAGTTCTATTCTCACATCTTAGCCAGGGATCATATCCCTAAGCTCTGATACCAACTGTGACGCCCCCAAAATTTGGTATACATCACCCATCTTGGGTCGTCAGATACATAGTACAGAATACAAATACAACTTACTAATACAACTGTCGTGTACAATACGACAAAACATAAACTGTGAGTTTGAATACAAATATTATCTTCTAGAGAGTATTCATACTCAAAAGGAGTCCTCGTTACATTTATTAAGACACCATTACATAGAATAGTGAGGACTACTAATTAATACTATCATTCGGACCATCACTCCGTTCCCCGACTTGCCCCAGCTACGTTCTCATTTCCTGAAGAGAACAGTGAAAGAAAGGGTGAGCTCAACTAGCCCAGTAAGAAATATTATGACTAAGATAATGCAAAATAAATTATCATTAGCCTTCAACAATGTTAAACTGATAAAATATAATAGACATCAAGTTTAACTGCAGCGGAACAAGCAATCCATTAAAAGAGTCAAGTAGAAGATAAACTCTACTATCTTTTATGATTTAAAAGATTTTCCAACACTGTGATCGCTGAGACTCAGCTTAATAAAATAATCCACATCATCGAATCACCCCTGCACTACGGCCAAGGATATTCGTATATTCATTAATGGTCATGATCATGCCAACAACTGTCCATCAATGCACTACGGGCCAATGACGACTTTTACCACATCATTCGTAACATTACGGTCATGATTACACCGAATAATCCCTGGTCATAATCATACCAAGTCCATCTATGTACTACAGGCCACAGATGACTTTCAACAGAATATAAACATGAGGATGATGACAATGATATAAGAATTAAATAAAACAAGTTCAAGAATTAATTTATCCAAGAATTAACAACGTCCAAATTGTCAACATGATACTACTTTGTGGAGTAAAATTCAAGAATGATCAGGAGAATATTTTCATGAATAGATACTAGATGAAGCGCAAATGTCAAGGATATTGCACAAATTTCATGGAGTATAGAAGTCAAAACTTAACCAACTGAGTATAATAAAGAATGGAATAACAAAAGAAATTACCATGCATGCGATAGACCGCACAGACAGGTTATTCCAACAGAATAATAAATAATGGAACCAGGTCCGGCGTAAACGCACAGACAAGATATTTCGACAGAATAATAACAAGACGGAACCAGGTCCGGTGTAAAACACACAGACAGGATGTTCCAACAGAATAATAATAAGACGGAACCAGGTCCGGTGTAAAACACACAGACAGGATGTTCCAACAGAATAATAATAAAAACGGAACCAGGTCCGGTGCAAACGCACAGACAGGATATTTCGACAGAATAATAACAAGACGGAACCAGGTCCGGTGTAAAACACACAGACAGGATGTTCCAACAGAATAATAATAAGACGGAACCAGGTCCGATGTAAAACACACAGACAGGATGTTCCAACAGAATAATAATAAAAACGGAACCAGGTCCGGTGTAAAACACACAGACAGGATGTTCCAACAGAATAATAATAAGACGGAACCAGGTCCGGTGTAAAACACACAGACAGGATGTTCCAACAGAATAATAGAAGAATGTCACCAAGTATAGGGTAGACCGCGTATACAGGTTATTCCAACAGAATAATAAGAAATGGAATAACAACAGTTCTCTTCAAGAATAAGAAAGAATAACACCCCTTACCATTTTAAAGAAGAGCTGAAGTAAGGAAGTAGTTAAGTAGCAGAATACTCTTCTTCTCTCTCTCTCTATAGTTTCTCTCTATAGTTTCTCTCTCTAGAGTTCAGTGAATTCGTAAGAAATAATGAAGGAATGAGCTGCTATTTATAGAAAAATAGAATGCATAGTAACTAATCCATGAACGGTCCAGATTGATTACTTTAATCTGACGGTCCATATTTAAAGAAAAATCTTTTAAATAAAATATAATATATTCTATTTATAGAATAACTTTAATAAAGTATTCTGTTTTATATAAAAAGATGTTTCTGTTTTATTACGTTAATAATACGAATAAAACAAAACGTCATTATCGCTAAATAATTCATATTATTAACTGACAATAATTGAATTAACTGAGTGACTTCTCACATAAGCATTAATAATCAATACCGTGTGCTACTATGCAACCATACGTATTACTGTACTTTTACTACCGAGTAGTTCAACAGTAACAATGGTAAAACTTTCGCCGTTATTTTTAATAAACTATTTTTGTCGTTTTCTCAATCCGACAATAATTTCGTTGTGGGGTCCACCAATGATTGTGCCGTCGTACGAATATTCCCCGATAAAAAGAATATTCTCGACCAAACGAATATTTTAAAACAACTTGCTTACTTTGCAAAATTTATAACTATAACATTATATCAAATTAACTCCATAATATTCAAAAATGATATTTATAGAAAATTCATCTTTATTTATAAAAGTTGGGGTCTTACAATTACTATTCACGTATACGACATTATTCATGTATATGGCACTATTTACGTATATGACATTATTTACGTATACGGTACTATATACGAATACGGAGTACTATTCACGAGTTACTATTCATGAGTTACTATTCACGAGTTACTATTCATTAGTTACTATTCACGGATACTATTCATGACAAAAATTGGTTTCTTTTTCTGACCAAATTATAGTTGAGTTATGAATATTACTCTTGAGATTAAATCTATATGTTGATTATATTGATTTTATTATCATATATAACATTTTTATAACCCTAATGATGATATTTCTCTTTGACTTTAGCGTAAAGATGGGTAGATTTTTGGTATGATCATGACTATGGGTTCTCTTTGGCCAGTAGTGCAAAGTTGAATGGTTGACTGGTATGATCATGATCATTGAATTTATAATTGAATATCTTTAGCTTAAGTGCAAAGGTGAATTGATCAACATGGTTATAATTATTGTTTATATAAATTTTGAAATGATTATATATTTTTTTAAGATATTAATATATTTGGCCTGTAGTGTAAATATGAACTATTGATGAATATATTTGGCCTGTAGTGCAAATATGAATTGTTGAGAAATATCTTTGGCCTGTAGTGCAAAGATGAATTGTTGATTAATATCTTTGGCCCGTAGTGCAAAGATGACCTGTTGTTGAATATCTTTGGCCAGTAGTTCAAAGATGAACTGTTGACGAATATCGTTGGCCTGTAGTGCAAAGATGAATTTATTAATATGATTATGAACAGGAACTGTGATTTGGTATAACCATGATCTTTGATGTTTCAGGTAAAGACATGTGAGGAAAATTATCTTCGTCCTGGATGCGAAGAGGAATTTAGAATTACAATTATGATTATGAGTTATTCATATAATTGTGAAAAGGAACTGTTGATTAATGTTACAGGGATAAAACATTATTGATGGACTTTTAATGTGGAGAAGATAATAGACTTTATGGTCTATTTGACTCTTCTAATGGATTGATCGTTCCGCTGCAACTATGGTTTAAAAGTTTTATCATTTACCATATGTTCTAAATCTGTGATTTATTACTGATGAAGGTTATTGATAATTTAATTATCTTTAGTCGTGATATTCTTTATTGGGCTAGTTGTGCTCACCCTTTTGCTTCACAATTCCTTTTCAGGTAATAAGAGTGTAGCTGGGTCGAGCGAGGGTAACGGAGAAATAGAACGGTGGTCTCTAGCTGTGGAGGTTCTCCCTAAGCAGTATAGAAAAGTATTGTATACATTATTTAGTAGTTATATTTGGTGAATCAAATAGGGTGAGGCGAACCTAACGTTGGAACGGTGTTTTGCCACTATCATACAGGATGTCTAATGATATACAACCTCATGTCATCATAAGACAGGGTTGTGCACATCCACTTGCTGAGTATATCTACGAGCACTACCTATATAATATTGGTGTTTGTTTGAAGTATAATTCTTAATTAGAAACAGTGGAGATAATGATAAGTCAATAGAAGGCTCGCCATTGGGAAGAATATGATAGTAATCTTCTCATTTTTTTTGGGTATATTGGGTCAACCAAGGATAATTCTGTGGCCATATGATATCTATCACAACCTAGAAGCATGGCCTCCCATTACGAAGGTTTCCTTGAGCACTTCCCAAGATTCTAATTTCTAAAACAGTTTTTGACTATACCTTTATGTAAGGTGTCATTGTGACGTGCTATCTAAGGTTGGGATAAGAGTCACAGTTGGTATATATTTGTATCCAAACTCACAACATATATGTTGTTGTATTTTGCATGACAATTGTTGTAATAAAGTTGTAGTTGTTTTCTATACCATGTATTTGGCGACTCGGAATAGGTTGGATGGAATGGACCTGTTTTGGTGTTGTCACAGTTGGTATCAGAGCTTAGGGATATGATCTCTGGCGGAGATCGAGAAATAGAACTAGGAGGGGAGAGATGAGTAAATCCTTCGCTAGTGTGTCCTACCTAAGCTTATTTATTGGTCAGTCATAATATCGGGATATTATGTTATATGTTAATTTGTTCAATTAACCTTTGTTTTGAAGCTGTATTCTAGAATGATATCTGAAATACAGGAGATGAGCAATGGAGAAATCATGATGACCTGGGAGATAGAATCTGAAATGAAAGCAAGGTATTCTCAACTTTTCGAAATACCAGGTACATAAATTTCAGGGACGAAATTTCATAAGGTGAGGAGATTGTAAGACCCCGAATTTTATGAAATAAAAGTATTCAATTTTTCTTATAATTACTATTCAGCAAATGGTTAAATTGATAAAAAGTTAAAGTTATGTGTGAAATGTAAAATTTTTTCAAAATAAACAAGTGGTTATAAAATATTCATTGTTGTCAGAAAATATTCATTTGGTCGTGGAATATTCTTTCTGTCGGGGAATATTCGTACGACGGCGTAGCCATTTGTGGGCCCCATAACAGAATAACTATCGGATGAAGATAACGACAAAAAACTAATTGAGTTTTTATAATTAACGGCGTAGTTGTTACCGTTAACACTGTTAGAATACCCGGTGGTTAAAATACAGTAATACGCGTTATTTCACAGTAGCACACGGTATTGCACAGTATTTTTAAAATTATTGATTCTTACGTAAGAAGGCACTACTGAATAATTGTCACAGTAATTACTGTTCAATATTGATTCAATAATTACTGCGTTGATATTTTATATTATTGTTGTTTCAATAATTGTCACTGCACAGTATTTCCCATTATCAGATCAATAATTCATATTATTTGAATAATATTATTAGATAACATTATTGGTAATGTCTAGAAAGTTCTATCTAAGGAGAGGTTTGGTCATCTAATTGCGCGCCAATAAGGAGAAATCCTTGTTGGAAAGCCCCCTCTTTCTTGGGAACAGCCTGGTTGTCATAAATGTGATTATGTAATATTATCTGTGAACAATTAATTATTGATTCATATGATAAGGAAATATTTATTTTATGTGGATATAAATGAGGGATATATTTTTGTGGTTAAAAATGAAAGAGTTTATGTTGAGGTGCTTTATCTGTATTTTTGTCAGAAAGGAGGTATTGAAAATCAAATTAGGATTTTTGAGATATTTTGTGAGGGTTATAATTTTTAATCCAACCGTTGGATCGTGGTAATATTTGGATATGTTATACATATATAAGTTGAGTATATGTCCACAAATTTTGAACCGTTAAAAATGAACGTATGATTTGTTATGAATTTTAAGAGATGACTGGTTCAGAAATTGTTGAAGTTTCGGAATTTATCATTTTGCTGAAAAATTCTAGAATTGGTGGGCCCCACTCTTGGTTGGTGAAGAAATGTGCTGAGATTTTTATTCAAATGTGGTGGGTGGGAATACTAGCAGGTAAAGCCATCAGGTTGCAGGTCAAGTATGCTTCGGCGTGCCAACATTTTTGTATAAATAGAGAGCTAAGTTAGAATTGAAAATCACACCAGAAACATAAGTTTTCTCTCTTTCTCTCTCTATATTATGAAGCATATTTTGTGAGTATTTAGATACTTGGTGAGTTGCTATTCATCAGTGCAAGTTTCCTTCAGCGTCATATCCGATATCCAATTAAAAGTGCTGCTCTTTTGAGGTACGGGATAGTAAGGGATATTAAGGGATGCGATATTCTTCATAATGATGTTATTCTTTCAATATTATTATACTAAAATATTGGTATGAATTTTATTGTGGAATTTTTACCTTTTTGAGTCGGGATTACTATTCACGTATATGACACTATTCATGTATATGACACTATTTACGTATATGACATTATTTACGTATACGGTACTATGTACGAATACAGAGTACTATTCACGAGTTACTATTCACGAGTTACTATTTATGAGTTACTATTCACGAGTTACTATTCACGGGTACTATTCATGACAAAAATTGATTTCTTTTTCTGACCAAATTATAATTGAGTTATGAATATTACTCTTTAGATTAAATCTATATGTTGATTATATTGATTTTATTATCATATATAATATTTTTATAACCCTAATGATAATATTTCTCTTTGACTTGAGCGTAAAGATGGGTAGATTTTTGGTATGATAATGACTATGGGTTCTCTTTGGCCAGTAGTGCAAAGTTGAATGGTTGACTGGTATGATCATGACCATTGAATTTATAATTGAATATCTTTAGCTTAAGTGCAAAGGTGAATTGATCAACATGGTTATAATTATTGTTTATATAAATTTTGAAATGATTATATATTTCTTTGAGATATTAATATATTTGGCCTGTAGTGTAAATATGAACTGTTGATGAATATATTTGGCCTGTAGTGCAAATATGAACTGTTGAGGAATATCTTTGGCCTGTAGTGCAAAGATGAATTGTTGATGAATATCTTTGGGCCGTAGTGCAAAGATGACCTGTTGTTGAATATCTTTGGCTAGTAGTGCAAAGATGAACTGTTGACGAATATCGTTGGCCTGTAGTGCAAAGATGAATTTATTAATATGATTATGAACAGGAACTGTGATTTGGTATAACCATGATCTTTGATGTTTCAGGTAAAGACATGTGAGGAAAATTATCTTCATCCTGGATGCGAAGAGAAATTTAGAATTACAATTATGATTATGAGTTATTCATATAATTGTGAAAAGGAACTGTTGATTAATGTTACAGGGATAAAACATTATTGGACTTTTAATGTGGAGAAAATAATAGACTTTATGGTCTATTTGACTCTTCTAATGGATTGCTCGTTCCGCTGCAACTATGGTTGAAAAGTTTGGAACGGTGTTTTGCCACTATCATACAAGATGTCTAATGATATACAACCTCGTGTCATCATAAGACAGGGTTGTGCACATCCACTTGCTGAGTATATCTACGAGCACTGCCTATATAATTTTGGTGTTTGTTTGAAGTATAATTCTTAATTAGAAACAGTGGAGATAATGATAAGTCAAGAGAAGACTCACCATTGGGAAGAATATGATAGTAATCTTCTCGTTTTTTTTTTGGGTATATTGGGTCAACCAAGGATAATTCTGTGGTCATATGATATCTATCACAACCTAGAAGCATGGCCTCCCATGTACGAAGGTTTCCTTGAGCACTTCCCAAAGATTTTAATTTCTAAAACAGTTTTTGACTATACATTTATGTAAGGTGTCATTGTGATGTGCTATCCAAGATTGGGATAAGAGTCACAGTTGGTATATATTTGTATCCAAACTCACAGCATATATGTTGTTGTATTTTGCACGACAATTGTTGTAATAAAGTTGTAGTTATTTTCTGTACCATGTATTTGGCGACTCAGAATAAGTTGGATGGAATGGACCTGTTTTGGGGTTGTCACATGTAACATCAATTATCAAATATTCATCTTTGTACTACGGGCCAAAGATATTCATTTGTATCACCAGTTGGTCATGTTCATCTCAACACCTGTCCGTCTTTGCACCAGGCCAAAGATATTCATCAAATAATTATTCATCTTTGCACGACAGGCCAAAGATATTCAGTTATATCACCATTTAGGACTGAGGATGATAAAAATATTTTCAAGAAAATAATTCCAGTGAGATAAAAAAACAAAGATTAGGGATTCGTACTTCGGTTTATCCATATTTAAAAACGCCCCATAATATACCATAGTGGAGTACAAGTCAATAATAAATATCAAAACATGAATACAATCAAAGATAGAAACTATAACAGACAAACTTGGATACAGAAAAGAAAATTTTATTTTTCTGTTAATAGTGTCGTATGCGTGAATAGTGTCATATACGTGAATAGTATCGTAAACGTGAATAGTAATCCCGACACTAAAAGGTAGAAATTCCACAAGAAAAATATTAATGCTTCGTGAATAGTACTCGTGAATAGTAACTCGTGAATAGTAACTCATAAATAGTAACTCATGAATAGTAACTCATGAATAGTAATCCTGATATAAAAAGGTAAAAATTTCATAATAAATTCATACCAATATTCCGGTATAATGATATTGAAAGAAATAATATCATTTACGAAAAAAATAACATCCCTTATCTCAAAAAGACAGTACTTCTGACTTGAATACTGGATATAGTGCTGAAGGAACTTGCACCTTATAGCAACAATCAAAGTATCAAAATACTCATAAGAATACGCTTGATAATATAGAGAGAGAAAACTTCAGTTTCTGGTGTGATTTACAATTCTAATCTAAGCACCCTATTTATAGGAAAATGCTTAGAACACCAAAGCAGAAAATTTAATAAAATATTATTATTATTTTTAAAATTCCTACGCCCACTTTGAAATTCTGAATTTAGCATGCATAACTACAAGTGGGGCCCACCAATCATAACAAAAACATTTTTCATAAAAAAATAATTAAAACTTCAAAAATTAATTATTCTAGAACTTCAATAATTCATAATAAATAGTCATTTTATCAGAAAAATTTGAATCTTATGTCTATTCTATAGGAAATTTAATTCTCTGCAACTTTGTAAGTTTAAGTTTTTCTAAATTCTAAACAGAAATTGACTGAAATCCACATATGATCGATTTTACAAGCTATAATCAAATTTCAGTCAAAAATTGGGCCCACCAATATGTTTAACATGTTTTTAACATTTATTGTAACAAAAATACTCTTCATTCTTATTTATTCATATATCACACATTATCGTAAAAATATCATCATTATTATAATATTAAAATATAATAATATATTTAAATAAAATATTTTATCAAAAAAGATAAAATATCAATTTTCAACAATTGTCACTTTTCTAAAAATTCCTCCATTTATATAAACATAAATAAATATTTTCCTTATCATATAAATTAATAATTAATTATTCACAAATAATATTACAGAATCACAATACTGACAACCAGGTTGTTCCCAAGAAAAAAGGGAGATTTCTAATAAGGATTTCTCCTTACTAGCGCGCAATTAGGTGACCAAACCTCTCCTTAGACAGAACTTTCTAGACATTTCCAATAGTGCTATCTAATAATATTATTAAAATAATATGATTTATTGATTTGATAATGAAAATATTATGCATTGACAATTATTGAAACAACAATAATATAAAATATCAACGTAGCAATTATTGAACTAATAAAATAAAATATTGAACAGTAATTACTGTAACAATTATTGAATAGTGCCTTCTTACGTAAGAATCAATAATTGGTGCAATACCATGTGCTACTTTGCAACACCGCGTATTACTGTGTTTTAACCACCGAGTATTCCAACAGTGTTAACGGTAACAACTACGCTGTTATTTATAAAAAACTTATACTTGTTATTTTTTTCATCCAATCGCTTTTTGTTATAGGGCTCACACAAGGCTGCGCCGTCGTACGAATATTCTCCGACAGTAAGAATATTTCATGACTAAACGAATATTCCCCGACAAAAAATAAATATTTTATAACCACTTGCTTATTTAAGATATTTGCGCATTTTACCCATAACTTACCACATTAATCAAATCAACCCTTACTATTTTAAAATAATAAATAGAGGAAATTCAATTTCATTTTTAAAAAGTTGGGGTCATACATTAGTGTCGGGTTGTCCTTTTCAGAGAAATTATGAAATGCTCATGGTCTTGGACCAGAATTGATGTTTTACTGAATATTGTCATTATAAAACGTTTTGAACGAAAAGAAGTGCTATTTTGAATTATAGATAGTACTTCGTAACTATTGTTCAGTTATCGAAGATATATGATTTCTATGTTTCAAGCATGTCGTTTAAAAGAAATTGTTGTACTTGCTGAGCTTGGTATGCTCACTCTTGCTTGAACCATATGAATGCAGCTAAGACCAAACAGACCGAAGGATCCGGCAAGGATAAAAGGGAAGGCTAAGGCGAACCTGTAGATTACTTCTGTAATAGTATAGGTTTGTAATGATTATATTTGATATTATGACAAGAACAAATGTAATGGTTACAAACAACATGGGGAATGGTAATATTGTTTTAGAATATATATAAGACATATTCGTTCTTTTGAGGCATTTTAATTGAATGATTATGTGAATTGTAGCACCGTGTAGCACCATTTGTCGGGTTGGAAGATACTCAGATTTGGGGGCGTCACATCCCCCCTTATAAAAATTTTGTCCTCAAAATTTCTTAAAACCACACCTATACACAGGTCCTCACAATCACCCTTTTCTTCACAAAATTTCGTCCTCAAAATTTTAGCTTACTCTTCTTCTCAAATTCTTTTCAAAGAAGTTCTAATCTTTCAAACATTCCCTTACCTTCATAACGTATCAAGAATTATGAAGTAGAATGAATAACGAGGAAAATAAGAATTCCTTTAAAATATTTTATACTTTTGTTGTGGGGTCAAATCGACCATGAACTCTTACTATGTTTTAACAGCATTTCATCGTAAACCCTTCTATAACGATCAGTTTACAATCACAAAGAAAGTAAACTACCTCTTCCATATGTAAGTGATCAACCCATCGTATAACCCATTTTCGGGGTATGTTCACCTCAAACTTATTCATCAGATTCCACACCAAAACAATTTGGTTTGGCACAACTTCTTCAAAGAAAGTTTGATTTTCTTTTAAACCTGACATACCATTTGTCTTAGCCAAATCAAATAGCTTAGACCATACCAATAAATTGGACATCGACTTGAAACATTCGTCTAGTCAAATCAATTGACATCGACTACTTCTTTAAATTCTTTCATAATACATCAAAACATTTTATGACGTCATGATACCGTACTTTTCACAATACGTTGAGGACTTCGTCAGTTTATGACTTCGTCATTATACATCATACCATAGTGAGTTGTTGATCATAAGATCACATCCAACACTAGGTTCAATTGCATTAATAACTCCATCCTTTTACCATCTTTTCATCAAATGCACTTATGATATCAAATTCATTTTGATATTTCAAATCAATTTCTATTTAGGCGAAATAATTAGCATAGACATATAAAGAATAGCTCTTTTAAAATCCGTTGGTTCCAAAAGTTAAACCAATTCTTTCCTTTTCAAAACGCACACATAGGCACGATTTCAATAAACTTCAAAATCTAGCATAGCTAGATGACTTGGAATATTATGTTTCTCTATCTTCCTTCATTGTCTTTCTTGCGATAATATTTAAGCTTCTCTAGCACCTCAAATGCCAAGTCTACTAAAAATAACTTATTTTCAGTCTAACCATTCGTATACCCTAATATAGTCCATCAACTTACCACACTTTATGTGTTTAGGAACTTTCCACAACCAAATGTGTTTAAGAACTTATCTTCGTAATATGTAATCCAAGAACAAATCAAAGACTATCCATATGCTTAGTGCTCATAAACATAGCATATAACTATGAGTCACAAACTTTTCATAAGTATGAGTTTTAAGAACTCGCACCTACCTTATCATTCTCTACCTATCAAGTATATACATGAGAAAAGATTCACCTTCTCACCATATACATATTGATAGCGCGACATTACCATTCTTACTTTCTCTTTACTTAATACGAATTTTCTTTAATTCGTATGCTATCATTTTCAACTCGAGCTGATTTATTCTTCCAATACTACTTCACAGTACCATTCATTTATAACATTAGCTATAAATCATCCATCGTTTAACAGAACAACTGTTATTACGATTCAATATGATCACATGGTGATCTTCTTCCTTAATCATTTAACTCAACAATATTCTTATCATTCTCTCTACAATTATAGTCTTAAGTACTCATACCTAAGATTTATTACCTATTAGCTTTGATACCAACTTGTCACGCCCCGAAATCCGGTCTATCTTTACACCCGTATTCCGTGCATCACGAGTACATCTTTTTCCAAATATACATCATTATATATTCAATATAACAACATACATTCTCAAATCCCAGGTTTTATAACCTTATAACCTCGTTTATTACAAATAATGATAATACATTATTCTTTACATCTTACAAGAGTGACTTTCATCCGCCACTAAGGATACATAATATTTCATTAAACTAGTCTATAGTTTAATTAAACTATTCTACATTACAAGTCTTCGCTTGATCTTCACGCACATTCACACACTTGAAAGGCACTTCTCCTGGATACCGATCAGCTTGCTATTTACAGGATCTTTAAGTTCTTCTAACATCGTACGCTAAAAATATTTTTTATTTAAAGCAAGTGTGAGCATTCAATTGCCCAGCAAGTCATAGCAGTTGAATAAACAACTTCAAGAATGTAAACACTCTTTTAAGACTTCGATAACTAAATAAAGGTTATGAAGCATCTTGAATAATATGAATAATCTTGATTCCTATCATTTTAAAACATTAGTCACTTTCATTTTGAAATACTTTCATTCTTCTACATTTTTCATACACATCATGTCCGGCTAGAATCATTAGCATAGGCTTAACAATAATGGTTAATGTATAAACATAACATACTCAAATTGGACAGTTCAATCACAGAATAATTCATCTCATAGAAACACCAAAGTGTTCAAGTTGTGGCACAAGGCCTCATACACTTTACCACCTTGTACATATATCGCACATATGCACATAGATAAGACTTCCAAAGTTCAACATCTGAAAAGTTTAAGAAACTAACATTCATGTAAAATATTAATGAAGTTAGGAAACTTGCCTTACGCACAGCTACAACTTAAAGTTTACGCTGAATTGTTCATTCCAATCCCTATATAGCATATAAGGAAATAACACATACACCAATTAGTCATGTACTTGACTTACTCATTGGTTTAAACTTTTCTTTACTTCTTAGGGTTCGCGTTCTTGCAATCTAAGTTTACGCGATTAACTTTCTTTACCGGTTTACGGCTTCATGACATACGGAGATGTCTTCTTCTTATAACTCTTCTCTGACTCAGCACACATTATATCTCTACTAGTAGTCCATATGGTACTCTGAGTGGTTTCCCACAAACAACCAACAAACAAGTTCTCATCTCATCTACACTGTCTTTCACAGTGAGTTAGATCGGTTGCCAGTTTCGTATATACCTTTGCTCTCTGAAGGAATTGTTTAGCCGAGTTCCCATATGTCATGTAACGATCGAGAAAATCGAATTTATTGTAAAATAACTTTATTTAATTAAATAATGAATAAAATTATATTATATGATATTATTATGTGTTAGTAAGATGAATGTTGTTCTATATCCTAATTGAATCATAATTTTAGTATTCTGGCTACGTGAAGGAATTAAAGTGTTTGAATTTCCAAGACGAAAATAAAAGCTTTTCGAGAAATTTTTCTAAAAACATTATTCACCAAATTCTGCTCAGGAATTATTTTTGAACTTCCGAGAAATAAGTAACGATAAAATAATAAAGAAGGATGAAATATGTAATAACATTTCAGTTATGACAAACACAGTTTTTTGCCTACGTACTAAGTTTGAGAATGTAAGGAATGAAAAGATTTGAATAAATGCTAGTGGTGGAGCAGTATGATAAGGAGTATAAGGATGGCTAATTAGAGAACTTAAACTTTAATAAACCATGTTGTAAGATAAGTATAATCATGGAAGTGATGAACTAATGAAGAACATATATTGAACTATCATTATGTGGTTGAAATAAATTTGGTTAGGATGTTAGAGATATGAAATGAATCCATTTTGAACGGTGTAAAAATCTCAAGTAACGAAGTTATAGCGAAATTTATGAGGTTAAATGATAATCGTCGAAATCGTTAAATTCTCGGAATAAACGTTAAAGGTTACCATTGAACTCGAAAACATTGGTTTTTAATGGAAAATAGTCTTAATTTGCATTCTAGAGTTGCGGACTCGAAAATGATCAAATTCCCACTTAGAACGAAGAAACGAGCATTGAACGTCTTCGAACGTTTATCGAACGCTCAATAATGAACTAATCGGTGAATTCTATGTTAAAAGATTCAAAAATGAAATATTTTCTAATGAGATCATAGAACATGTGATTTGTGAGCTAATGGCTTTTGAACAAGCTAATTCGGACTTATAACGAATGAGTTATGAGATCAAAAAAATCACAAAGAAAATCAAACTGTCAAATTATCTGAGGCTCGGGGCCGGCGCCGCAGCACCGCCCAAAGCACTGTCCTTGGCGTCGCAGCGCCATACTTGACCATCAGCCACTGCGAAGTGGCACCGCAACACGACTGTTAGTGAAGGGATTCACGCCACAGCGCCGAGTCCGGGGTAAAGGTACTGTAAACTCGCGCCGCAGCACGAGCTGTATGAAGGAAGTTGGCGCTGCAGCTCCAGCACTAGGAAGAACACAGAGAAGAATGCGTATGAACATAAGGCATAAGGAAGTGAATGAAGGGTGAATTATATACTTAATTACCTTGAAGTAGCATCATTGAAGATGCTTGAAACCTTAAGGATTACAACTAAAGGTTGATGAACGATTACGTAAACGTAAATATAATGTAATACGATAAACTGTAACAAATGTTAAACAATCTAAAGCATGATTAGATTGAGAAGAAGGGTAAGATATAATAGTAACCATACTTGATTATATATGACCTAATGTGGTATGTTACGTGATCATGTATTGTAGAACCCTTAAAGACTCAAAAGAAAGTCTATTAAGTGTAGATGACGATGAAGGCAAGTATTCTGACCCTTGTCTATATTCTTTTGGACAAGTGTTGTAATTCATATACTTTACGCATGACTTGATGTATAATTAAGTCAAACCTTTTTCAATATTGCTATCTTTTGCCAAACTATTTTGGTATTGATTTCAAAGAAAGACTGAGTATGATAAACAAATGTTTTGTCGTCAAACGACATGCATGTGAGGTTGCCAAAACTTAAACGTACATACGTGTAAAGAAAGTAGTATTGTACAACATAGAGTACTATAGGTTGATCACCTAGACATGATCGTAAGATATGCCGGACTTACGAACTTGGTGTCGGGTTGTTCTTTACAAAGAAAGAATGAAATGCTCAAGGTCTTGGACTGAAATTTATGATTAATGAATGTTGTTCATTGTGAAATGTTTTAAAGAAATGAGAAGTGCTATTTTGAATTATCGATAGTACTTCATAACTATCGATTCAGTTATTGAAGATATACGATTTATATTCAGTTACTGAAGGATCCAGTAAAGATAAAGGGAAGGCTAAGGCGAACCAATATGTTGCCCTTGTAATAGTATAGGACGAATGTTGTTATTATTTGATATTATGACAGAATATATGTAATGGTTATAAAGAACATGTGTATGGTAATATTATTTTGGAATATATAGAAGACATTTTCACTCTTTTGAGGTATTTCAATTGAATGAATATGTAAATTGTAGCACCGTGTAGCACCATCTGCCGGGTTAGAAGATACCCGCATTTAGGGGCGTCACACGTTGGTATCAAAGCAGTAGGTTATAAAACTTAAGGAGGGAAAAGAACCTTAAGTCATAACCTTAAGAAAAATTAAAGAAGTAAAAGATGAAGTTAACCCTAAAAATGCATTAAATGTGATATGTGTTTTTATTATTTTACTGACATGTACTAATCAAACCAAATTATTTTGTTGTAGATGTCAGGAAAAAATTAGATGTATAGGGATATACATATTGTTAGCGAGGAGTCAGTAAATCAAGTAGAGATCTTATCGACCCCTATAGCAGAAGAACCAGAAGTGGTTATGATCGAGTCTGGAGACTCGAAAGACTTAGACCACATGTCTTTGTTTGATGGCATATCGGAGGAGGAGGTGGAGGCGGTGTCCTTTAACACCGTAACACCTAAGGAAAAAATGACTCTGGTGGAGTCAATGAAGGCACTATTCATGGCCTTATTGGATAGAAATATCTAGTTGAGGAAGGAGGTAAGGGAGCTGAAGGAGGAGGTCTAGGAAATCCTGGAGAACAAGAAAAGCATGGAATCGATGTGGGAAGAGGAGCATGATGAGCGAGTTTTGGCGAAGGAAAAGGTCTATGAGCTGAAACATGAGACCTTTGAGCTCAGGCAGGAGTTAAAGGTCAAGAAGCAGAAGATTGGAAGGATGCCCTATATACATAGGAGTTCTCATACGAATTTTCAGCAGCAAATATCTGGGTATCCGATAGAGGCATGGCAGACTCGGCATACTATCAATCGAGATATTATTATCGGTCTTGCCAATGCGGATTATGAGAATGCCATAAGGCAGATGTAATCTAGCTAGTAGTTAGAGTAGAGTTAGATATATAAATTTGATGTATCTAGTAGTGACGTAAAACCCTCTTTTATATATCAAATGGTAGTCTTTTGTAAATCCCAATTTTTGGAAAGCAATTGCGAGAAAGTAATGTAATTAGCTAAGGCTGTGTAAGAACGAATGATGTAGTATTATACTACAAGAAGCAAATCAATATAAGCCTTTTTATGGAACATATTGTGCAATGAGTTGAAGTTATTGTTTAATAATGAATAATAACTAACTAACAAGAGGGAAGTAATAATGACGTGTTATTTATCTGCCAAGAAGAAGACAACGAAACCAAGATGCCAATGTGAATCAACCGGAGGGAGGTCCGGTTAACTCGATGCAACAGTTCGCTAATTTATTAATGACTGCTGTTAATAGGAACGGGGCTAATATACCCGTAAATCCTGCAGTAGTACGAGCTACTACATTTAAGGATTTTAAAAGTGTCGGTCCGCCGGAGTTCAAAAGAACTACGGACCCAATAGAAGCCCAGACATGGGTAAAAGAAATAGAGAAGGCATTTGTTATTGCAAATGTCGAAGAGGGGCAAAAGGTTGCTTTTGCCACCTACATGATGAAAGGGGAGTTCAATTTCTGGTTGGAGGCTAACCAAGCTAGGGCTAGTATAGAAAACCTTACGTGGACGCGGTTCAAGGAGATTTTCTTCGAGAACTACTTTCCCACGAGTATGCAGACGAGGATGGAGATGTGGTTCGTAGAACTGAAACAAGGGGAGATGGCGGTTCCCCAATACGCTGTTAAGTTTAATGAACTGGCGAGGTTTGCTCCACACTAGGTGGACACTGAGGTGAGGAAGGCTAGGAGGTTTGAGCAGGGCTTGAAACCCTAGCTCTATAGCCGAATATCTGTGTTCCAAAGTAACTCTTTTGGGACTATACTGGAGAAGGCAATAATTGCCGAAGGTGGTAATGAGGCTTTAAGCCAATACCACAAGGAGAAGAAGAATAAAGGAAAGGTAGACGGGGGAGTGAAAATCAAAGGAGCTAGTGGGAGTGGCAACGACCAGAAGAGGAGGGGATTTAACTCTGGAAATATCAAAGTAAAACCGGGAGATCCTAAGAAGAGGATTGAGGCATGCAAGAACTGTGGGAAGACTCACTTAGGAGTCTGTCTCAAGGGAAAGGCCATGTGTTACAACTGTGGACAGGAGGGGCACATTTCTCCTAACTGTCCAAGTCTGAAGAAAAACCATGGATGCTTCGTGTGTGGATCAACTGATCACATAGCGAAGAACTGCCCGAAGAAGGGGACAGACGGGAATAAAGGCACTAATAGCGAAAAGTTAGCTATTGGTGATCTAGCGCGTACGGGTAGGTCGATGGCCCGCACCTTTAACATGACGGTCCAAGATGCAGTTGCATCCGGGAATGTAGTTGCAGGTATTATCCCGATCAATGATTTAAATGTTTATGTGTTGTTTGATTTAGGTGCTACTTGTTCTTTCACAGCATGTGATTTTGCTAGATGCTTAGGATTACTTCCTGAAAGATTGCCTGTACCTTTGAATATCAAGGTAGCCAACGAATAAATAATTACTATTGAAGATATTCATAGGAGTTGTTGTGTAGATAAACGAGGTTGTAAATTATCGACAGATTTGTTACCGATGAAGTTGGGAGAATTTGATGTAATTCTCGGGATGGATTGGTTGTTTAACCATGGTGCAATTATAGATTGTCAGAAGAAATATGTAAACATTAGAACGTTGAGACAACCAAATGTAGTTTTTTTCGGTAATAAATCATCGGGACGTTCGTGTTGTCTTACCATGACCCAAACTAGGAAATTGTTGATGAAGGGATGTGTAGGTTATTTGTGCCATGTTGTTGAAACCCAGAGAGTGGGAGCGATGATGGAACAAATACCTATAGTTAAAGAATTAACAGATGTATTTCCAAATGAATTGTCGGGTCTTCCACCGGATAAGGAGACCGAATTTGTAATAGATATTGTGCCAGGAGCGGCACCAGTTTCCAAGACACCGTATCGTATGGCGCCAGTAGAGATGAAGGAGTTGATGGCTCAATTACAAGAACTGTTGGATAGAAAGTACATTCAACCTAGTGTTTCGCCATAGGAGCACCGGTACTGTTTGTAAAGAAGAAAGACGGGTCGTTATGACTTTGTATCGACTACTAAGAGTTGAACAAGTTAACAATAAAGAATAAATACCCATTGCTGAGGATCGATGATCTCTTTGATCAGTTGAAAGGGGCAAAGTATTTTTCTAAGATAGATTTGCAAATGGGGCATCATCAGTTGAAGGTTAGGAAGGAGAATTTACCTAAGATAGCATTCAGAACTCGTTACGGTTATTACGAGTTTCTGGTGATGTCGTTTGGGTTGACAAATACACCAGCTGCATTTATGGATATGATGAACAGAGTGTTCAAACAGTATTTGGACAAGTTCGTTATGGTGTTTATCGATGATATTCTAGTCTGTTCTAAGACGCCAGAAGATCACGCTGAACACTTAAGATTACTGTTGGAAACACTAAGGAAGGAGAAGTTATATGCAAAATTCATTAAGTGTGAATTTTGGCTAGAAAGGGTACAGTTTTTAGGACATGTTATCTACCGCGATGGAATTTTAGTGGGTCCAGAGAAGGTGGAAGCAGTGATGAATTGGGAACAGCCGAAAACGTCGACTGAGGTGCGGAGTTTCCTAAGGTTAGCGTGATACTATCGAAGATTTATTCAAGATTTTTTTAAGATAGCTACTCCGTTGACTAACTTGACTATGAAGCCAGGGAAGTACGTATGGACGGAGAAGTGTGAAGACAGTTTCCAAGAACTGAAGAAGAGGTTAAGTGAAGCACCTGTATTGTCTTTACCTGATGATACAAGGATTTTTGTAGTATATAGCGATCCTTCGCATAGAAGACTTGGTTGCGTGCTCATGCAGCATGGCAAGGTCATTATATATGCATCACGATAATTGAAAGATTATGAGAAAGTTTACCCTACTCATGATCTAGAACTGGCCGCGGTAGTGTTTGTGTAATAACCCAATATTTTCGATATAATTAAATAAGAAATTTTGCGTCTAATTTTTATTTTTTTTTAAATAAAGGTGGGAATATATACAAGGTAAAGTGTATGTATATATGTGATAAATAAGTATTTATTTATTACATGAATATTTACAAATAAAATTTTTAAGGAATTATTGATCATTGTAAATTATATTCTTATAATAAATTAATTTTATTATTTATTTTTCATAAAAATATGATTATTGTATTATTTAAATAATATATAATAAGATTATTAGAATTATTATAATAAATATTTTATTATATGAATTTTATCATATTAGTAAAGTTAATTATTTTAAATTAATTAATAATAGTATGTATATGAATATTAAGTCGGATATGGATTCAAAACCCTAAACCTGGATTTTGAATAAGGAATGAGAATAATAATATAATATTAATTATATTTCAGTGCTATAAATATGTATTGTATGTGTAGACTGATAATGGTTGGTCAATTATGGTACAGTATTACAAAACCCTATTATTATTTTGGTAAACCCTAATTCGAAAGTCAATTACGACTTTAAGAATTTGTTAAACCGTTATGTAGTCTTGATACTGTGATAATGTGTCTAATGACAAGTATTATACATTTTTATTATAATTAGGAAACCCTAATTTCTAAATTAGGAACCCTAACATCAAAACTAGAAAACCTAATTTGCTAATTGTAACCCCAATCGCCAATTTAGCAATCTTAATGCTAATTAATAAATCATTAATTTAATTTCAAAGTTATATGTGATTAGGAAACCTAATCTAATTAGGGAACCCTAATTTTCATTTTTAGAAACTAAATTTTTCATTTTAAACCCTAATTAGAAAATCTAGGAAAAAATCAATTTCCATGCAACCTTAGGGTTAAACCCTAAGGGTTAGCCAAATGTCTAGAAAGTCGTTAAATTTGCTAGCAAAATGACTTAAATGTCCTTGTTGCATAATTGAAGCTAACTTGTAGAATTTTCCAAAACTTTAGTTGCTCAACCACTCTTGACTTTCCATGTGACTAAAATCTACACAAATCAGCCTTATATCATCAACCATTGTATTGTATCCAACATATATATAGAATTAGAGAGAGAAAAGTTCACTCCGAAGTCTCATTTGAGCACTTACACACAACCAAGTCCCTCTCTTTCTAACCCACAAAATTCTTAAGTATATCAGTCCCAAAAACAAGCCCCACTGCCACCACTAACAAATCAGAAGCCAAGAATCAAAATTAATCAAAGTGAGGTATAAAACCCTAACCTAGAATCTGTTCTTGCTTGATATGTTAGAAGTTACGATTTTGTGTTATAATAGGTTGTTTGTAGTATATATAGTTGATCTGGGTTGGTACATGTTAGATCCATAACATCTAGATGCTCGAATTTGATGTTTTTCAAAATCTGGAAAAATTGGAAAATATGGTCTGACAACCAAATGTCAGACCACATAGATCCTTGTCTGTGTATAGTTTTTGTGTTTTGAAAGTTTGTACTTGTAGTATGTCATGTGGTCTTTGATCTAAAACTCGAATCATGGTCAGATCTAGTTTATATTGTAAGATATTGATGGTCAAAGTCGCTTGACCGACAATGACCAAGCAAATCTGGGCAGCCTAGAACTTGCCCAGATCGGTCTGACAAGAAGTTTAACGGCTCGGATCTGGCAGTGGTTTGATGATTTGGTCATGTTATTGTATTGATATTATAGTATGCTATATGGACTGCATGTTTATGCTTGTAGAACACTAAAACATCAAACAGTGTGAAAGTTGTGGTTGGTCAAACCAGCCAGAACGATCATGAAATCGATTTTCTGGGTAACCCAGAAAACTGATGAACATGTCTTCTGACATGGTTTGACCGAACCGAATCTGTTGATTGTGATGTTGTTATATATGTTTTATGTGTTAGATTTGTACCGTGTCATGTTTTCTACAACCTGGAATCCAGAAATCACTAAATCATTACAATGATTGTAAGTTGTGGAAGCCTAAAGTAGGCATTACGAACTATTCTTCATTTCTGGGTAACCCAGAAAATGAACAACTCTGACAGCATGTTCTGGGCCTTAAATCTTACTTGTGTGTTATGTTTTGGTCCAGAAATTGTTAGATACTTGTAGTATTACATAAATACTACAAGATGTGATCATTAGTTAGCCTAGAAACTCATTGAACACAAAATTAATCATGGTCAAACCTACCTACTCGATCACTATCTATGAATGTTCTTGGTGATCAGGAACACCTAAAGCGACACTTTCTGTCGCTAAAGGCTTTAGTGACAGACTTATTAATTTTATTTATATTAATTTCCAAAAATCATTTAAAAATAGAAATTTATTTCTGAAAATTACAAAATTAATTTTAAAAATTATTTTAAGCAATAAAAATTAACTTTTAATAATTTGACATATTTTTCAATAAAATTAATATTTATTTGAATATTATTGATATTTAATTTATTTAATAAATGTGTTATATTAAATAATTTGATTAGAAATGATTTTATTATATTAAAAATTATTTTAAATGATAATAAAGTATTTAAAAATATTTTAAGATATAAAACATAATTTTTAATATTTTAAGACAAATTTTATTAATTATTTAATATTAATGATATTAAATTTAATTAATAATTATATTAAATAAGATTGATTAAAATTGATTTTAATATTATAAAAATTATTTTAAATGAAAATAAATAGTTTTAAAATATTTTAAGTTATAAAATATAACTTTTAATATTTAAAGGTAAATTTCATTATTAATTTAGTATTAATGATATTAAATTTATTTAATAATTATATTAAATTAATAGTTTTAAAATGATTTTATTAATTTAAAAATTATTTAAAAAGGATATAAACGATTTAAAAATATTTTAAGTAATAATTAATGACTTGTAATCTTTTGATAAATAATATATTAATATTTAAATATTAATGGTAATTATTTAATAGTGATTTTAAATATTTTAAAAATCATTTAAGGGTAATATTAATATTTTAGAAATATTTTGAGTTATTATAAATAACTTTAATATTTTGGCAATGGTTTCATTAATAGTTTAATATTAATGATAATAGAATTATTCAGTATTTAAATCATTTAAAAATGATTCTAGTGTTTGAAAAATCATGATAAATTCTAATAATTATTTAAAAATTATTATAAGTCAATGAAAAATAATATGACTGATATTTAAAATATATAATGGAATATTGAACTATAGAATAGAGTTCTAGACTCGATAATTACCCAATAAAGTCGTCGGTACACCGAAATGTTTCAGAAATTGATCTAGACTTATATAATTTGTCTGTATAAGTGTTTATTTATGTCCTTATGACTGCTGAACATATGTGACAAATGTGATTAGGTTATGTGTTAACTGCAAATAGCAGTACTATATGTTACAATATATTATTCTAATTAACAGAATGATCTTATTAATGATAGATCTCGATATAAAAGATAAAACTAAGTTGTGTAAGCAGCAGATCAAGCAAGTATCTAACCCTTGCATTTATTTTATGCAATGGACATGAGTAAGAAAGTTTCATAATTATATTATCGTTATGCCAGATTATTAAATCTATTGTTATTGATTATGTATCCAAACATTTGTATTCATACAAGTTCTTAAATAATTCAATAATTGTTTATCAATGCAGTATTATTGTACAATTCTGATATATATTCTGTTCGTTAATTTCTAATATTGGTTATACAAGTGTCCTCACTTGGATAACTGTTGTACGTGTCGATACATACCTATTGATTTTGGGTATGTATACATTAATTAAAAGTCGTCTAAGCTATTTGACCCAGCTAGACACATATTTACAAATATCATTGAACATGATAGAACCTTATTGATATCCAATCAAATTATTTTGGTTTGGATTCTAGACTTAGTATGAACATCCCGAACAGAGAAACTTTTGTGCGCCTAAGGCGGATTTATTGGATGAAAATATCGTCTGAACAAGTAGTATTGATCAATGTAGGGCATAACGGGCTGATCACCGCCTATGCCCGTAAGTTATGACGGCCTGTAGATGAAGTTCTGTATACCTTTTCGAAAATTAAAAATAAAATTCATAGTTTGTCGACAGCTCTCCATTTATAGTCAGTACGTAGTTTCAAAAATTTGACAAAGAAATGATATGTTGTTGTTATTGGTTCAACTTACTTCACAACTGTTGATTCATTGTAGAAGTATCGTTCAAAAAAAATATTTAATCCTTTCAGCTAGTATTTATTATTGCTATTACTTGTTAGGCAATCAAATGCTCATTCTTGCTTTAAATTTAAATGTTTTCAGCTAAGCGTGACCAACCAGAAGATTCAGGCAAGAACAAAGGAAAAGGAAAGCAAACAGATTAAGTTTAATAATATCTTATATAATAGTTAGATTTTATTAAGACGATGATATTTACTATCTATCATGTAATGAATGTTTAAAGGTCGCGTACCTGGGATTAGACTCTAATATATGTAAATTAAGTTTGGTATTTATATTATTGTTATTATTTTGCTCAAAGAAAATGGTATCGTGAAGCATTGAGTTCGGGTTTCAAGTACCTAGATTTGGGGGCGTCAAAGTTTTTCTTGAAGATATGGAGGCATTACTTGTACGGAGAGAAATATGAGATATACACGGACCATAAGAGTCTAATATATATCTTCACACAAAAGGAGTTGAATATGAGACAAAGGAGATGGCTGAAGTTGATAAAGGATTAAGACTGTGAAATCCTGTAGCACCTAGGAAAAGCCAATGTAGTGGTTGACGCCTTAAGTAGGAAGGGTCGGGAGAAGTTGTCTATGTTAACGGCTCAAACTGAGTTAATAACAAAGATGGCTAGGATGGAATTGGAGGTGAAGTTACCGAGTGAGTCGGGTCAGAGATTGTTTACAACTGAGATTCGATCTACCATTGTAGAGAGAGTCAAGGAGGTACAACTCATAAGCAAGAAGTGTGACCAAATGAAGAAGCGGCTAACCGATGAAAAAGAATTAAAGTATAGTCTTGATAATGAGGGATTATTAAGATTTGAAGGAAGAATTTGGGTTTCGAATTAGACGAAATTAAAGGAGTAAGTGTTACAAGAAGCTCATAGTTTGAGGTTCTCGATTCATACGTGTAGTACTAAGATGTATCAAGACCTTCGACAGAGTTTTTGGTGGTTGAACATGAAGAAGGAAATAGCAGAATACGTGAGTAGGTGCTTAACTTGTCAAAAGGTTAAGGCCGAATATCAACGACCAAACAGCTTGTTGTAGTCCTTGGAGATTTCGGAGTGGAAGTGGGAGCATATCACGATGGACTTTGTGGTGGGACTTCCTATTACTCAAAAGGGATATGACGCTATTTGGGTAATAGTGGACCGATTGACGAAGTCGGCTCACTTTTTGCCAATAAGGGTAAAGTATAATTTAAACCAATTAGTTAAACTTTATGTTAAGGAAATCCTTTCTAGACATGGAGTACCAGTTTTGATAGTGCCAGATCGTGATCCACGATTCACATTAATCTTTTGGAGGAGTCTGCAAGAATAGATGGGGACTCAGTTAAAGTTAAGTACGGCTTATCATCCACAAACCGATGGACAGAGCGAGAGAGGACAATTCAGATGCAGGAAGATATACTAAGATCTTGCGTCATGGATTTTAAGGGTAGTTGGGATGATCATCTACCTCTAGTAGAGTTTGCGTATAATAATAGTTATCATGCGAGCATAGGAATGCCGCCTTATGAAGCTCGATACGAAAAGAAATGCAAAACACCATTGTGTTGGGATGAAGTGGGAGAACGCTAAATGCTAGGACCAAAATTGGTGCAGTAGACATCGGATATAGTCAAGCTGATACGAATGCATCTGGTAGCAGCTCAAGACAAACAAAAGAAGTATACGGATTCGAATAGAGTAAATAGAGAGTTTGAAGTAGGCTCGTACGTATTTATGAAATTATCTCCCCGGAAAGGAAAGATGCGCTTTGGAAAGAAAAGAAAGTTAAGTCCAAGGTTTATAGGTCCTTTCAAAATATTAAAAAGGGTAGGAGAGGTAGCTTACATGGTAGAGTTACCTCCAGACTTATAAAGGATACATAATGTGTTCCATGTATCTATGTTACATCCTTATAAGCCAGATTATAAGCACGTAATAGAATATGAGCCTATTCATATTGAGAAGGACTTGACGTACGAAGAAGTGCCTATTCAAATTATTGATAGAAAAGAGCAAGTTTTGAGGAACAAAGTTATACCTTCGGTAAAGGTGTTATGGAAGAACCACGATGCCGAAGAAGCAACGTGGGAACTTGAAGAAAAGATGAAGAAGAATTACCCTCAGTTATTTATGTAATGTATAGCGAGATTCTAGGGACAGAATCCTTATAAGGGGGGAAGAATGTAACGATCGAGAAAATCGGATTTATTGTAAAATAATTTTATTTAATTAATAATGAATAAAATTATATTACATGATATTATTATGTGTTAGTAAGATGAAGGTTGTTCTATAACCTAATTGTATCAGAATATCGTAGTATTCTGGCTACGTGAAGAAATTAAAGTGTTTAAATTTTCAGGACGAAAATAAAAGCTTTCTGAGAAATTTTTTGAAAAATACTATTCACCAATTTCTGCTCGGGAATTATTTTTGAACTTCTGAGAAATAAGTAATGATAGAATAATAAGGAAGGATGGAATATGTAATAATATTTTAGTTATGACAAACGCAGTTTTTCGCCTGCGTACTAAGTTTGAGAATGTAAGGAACAAAAAGATTTGAATAAATGATAATCGTATAATAGTAAGTATTATACGAGGCAATGAATACGAGTATGATACGAAGTATTATGCAAGTATATATAAAAGTTAGTATAACGTATATGACGAAAGATTATACAAACTAGTATACGTAAGGGATACGAGGATTTTACGTTAAACCCTTAAATCCTATTTCAATAGACTTGTAGGATTTGTGTAGGAATTATGAAAGCCCAATTGGTATTATGTTAAAGCCCAATGATATGAAATGCATGCCCAATGTTAGGCCCAAAGTTATTTAAACTAAAGCCCAACGTAAGAACCGGATCCGTGGATCGAACCGATGGATCAAGGGTAAGAAAACCCATGGGGCAACCTATGCGGGCCCCATGGGTGAGTTATGGTTGACTAAGTGTGGTGGCCAAGCAATGGATAAGATGTGTGAGGACCAAGAAAGGAATAATAAGGAGATGGTTTAAGGAGGTAGGATAACATTTTGACTATAATACCCTCACCTACGAAATCCTATAAATAGAAGCGTTGGATTTTCATTTATGCTTTGTTCAAAAGCACTAACATCCTAAATTATTGAGAGTACAGTAAGAAAAGTTAGTCTTTGATAATTCAAGAAGAAAGAAAAAGAACCAAGCTTGATCATCCAGGGTAAGGATCCTAAACTATGATTCTCCATCTCTCCAATTATTATTTGATAGAGAAGTGGATAGTGGTGGAGCATGTATGATAAGTAGTATAAGGATGGCTAATTAGCGAACTTAAACTTTAATAAATCATGTTGTAAGATAAGTATAATCATGGAAGTAATGAACTAATGAAGAACATGTACTGAAATATCATTTCATGGTTAAAATACGTTTGGTTAAGATGTTATAGATATGAAATAAATCCATTTTAAACGGTGTAAAAATCTCAAATAACGAAGTTATGGCAAAATTTACGAGATTAGACGACAATTGTCGAAATCGTTAAATTCTCGGAATGAAAGTCAAAAGTTACCATTGAACTCAGAAATATTGGTTTTCGATGGAGAATAGTATCAATTTGCATTCTAAAGTTGCAGACTTAAAAATGATCAAATTTTGAGTTAGAACGAAGAAACGAGCTTTGAACGTCTTTGAACATTTATCGAACGCTCAATAATGAACTAATCAGTGAATTCTATGTTAAAAGATTCGAAAATAAAATATTTTCTAATGAAATCATAGAACATGTGATTTGTGAGCTAATGGCTTTTGAATGAGCTAATTCGGACTTATAACGAATGAGTTATGATCCCGAAAAATTCACAAATAAAATCAAACTATCAAATTATCTGAGGCTCAGGGCTGGCACCGCAGCACCGCCCAAAGCACTATCCTTGGCGCCACAATGCCATACTTGGACCATCAGCCACTGAGAAGTGGCGCCGCAGCACGACTGTTACTGAAGGGACTCGGCCGCAGCGCAGAGTCCGGGGTAAAGTTACTGTAAACTCGCGCCGCAACGCAAGCTGTATGAAGGAAACTGGTGCCGCAGCGCCAGCACTAGGAAGAACATAAAGAAAAATGCTTATAAACATAAGGAATAAGGAAGTGAATGAAGGGTGAATTATATACTTAATTAACTTGAAGTAGCATCATTGAAGATACTTGAAACCTTAAGGATTACAACTAAAGGTTGATGAATGATTACGTAAACGTAAATACAATGTAATACGATAAACCGTAACAAATGTTAAACAATCTAATGCATGATTAGATTGAGAAGAAGGGTAAGATATAGTAGTAACTATACTTGATTATATATGACCTAATGTGGTACGTTATGTGATCATGTATTGTAGAACCCTTAAAGACTTAAAAGAAAGTACATTAATTGTAGAAGACGTTGAAGGCAAGTATTCTGACCCTTGTCTATATTCTTTTGGACAAGTGTTGTAATTTATGTACTTTACGCATGACTTGATGTATAATGAAGTTAAACCATTGTCAATATTACTATCTTTTGCTAAACTATTTTGGTATTGATTTCAAAGAAAGACTGAGTATGATAAACAAATGTTTTGTCGTCAAACGACAGGCATGTGAGGTTGCCAAAACTTAAACGTACATACGTTTAAAGAAAGTAGAGTTGTACAATATAGAGTACTATAGGTTGATCACCTAGACATGCTCGTAAGATATGTCGAACTTACGGACATGGTGCCGGGTTGTCCTTTTCAAATAAAGAATGAAATGCTTAAGGTCTTGTACCAAAATTTATGATTAATGAATGTTGTTCATTGTGAAACATTTTAAAGAAAAGAGAAGTGCTATTTTAAATTATCAATAGTACTTCATAACTATTATTTCAGTTATTGAAGATATACGATTTATATGATTCAAGCCTCTTGTTTAAATGAAAATATCATACTTACTAAGCTAGTTATGCTTACTCTTGCTTGAACCATATGAATGCAGCTAAGACCAAACATACTGAAGGATCCGGTAAAGATAAAGGGAAGGCTAAGGCGAATCAATATGTTGCCCTTGCAATAGTATAAGACGAATGTTGTTATTATTTGATATTATGACGAAGAATATATGTAATGGTTATAAAGAACCTGGGTTTGGTAATATTATTTTGGAATATATAGAAGACATTTTCACTCTTTTGAGGTATTTCAATTGAATGAATGTGTTAATTGTAGCATCGTGTAGCACCATCTGTCGGGTTGGAAGATACCCGGATTTGGGGACGTCACATGTTAACCATCAAAGATTTCGATTATACCACAACCTAAACTTATCTTAACTTATCCGAACCATTAAACTATAAGGTTCGTTAAGTCACTTTCTTATTCCTTATGGCTTTCTGGCAACTAAATGACATACCTCCGAATTCATTCTTTATCATCTAAGTCATACAGTCTTTTGTATACCCAGAGCGATCATTCAACATTAGTTCTATGCATTCATAGTGTTAAGCTTTTTTACGTTACCTTATTCATATATTACAACATACGGTCCATTCGACTCGAAACGTTATCCAAGTTATAAATATTAACTCAGCTTCTTAACGTTATACGCCATTGTCTTTAATTTAGTTTCTTCACCGTTCGCAGGTTAAATCATTATTCTTTATTGTCTTATGGTCAAACCATACATGGAGTGTAGGTTTTGCCCGTTTAATATTTGCGTACACTCAATCTTTACATTGGCTAAAGAGTTTAATGCTTACTTCATTATATCATTCTTTATCCGACTTGCAATCAGACTTTCATTAATCTTATTACCGTTCATTACGACTTTCTTGATAATTCATATCTTACTTACTACTTTCTTCAATGTCTAAGTCATATAACCATTGTACACTTAGAACGTTCATCTGATGCAAATACGATTCACGAGGATCGTTTACGTATTCAGTGTTCACGTTGCTCGTCTCTTAATCTTTCATTACGACATCATAACATCAAAATGTTATATATCATTCTCGTCACCCAACGTCTAAGGAATCACAATCATAGAAATCCCACACATTCATTTTATGGCGACTACAGTCCCCGGATATGGGTTACATTCATTTTATGGCGTTTACATTCTTTGCCTTTTAATCTCGTTAAATCTTTTCGTTCAACCTTTACTAAAGGTTTAAATCACTTGATTAAGTGTTACATTATGTGAACTAAATGTTTATTATTCTTTCTTACACATCTCCCAGGAATGGAGCAATTAAACTCTCTTCACTGGGTCTTGCCCTACACTGGCGCTGCGACGCCGAGTCCTCCCTTCTTCCTCGCGTTGCGGCGCGAGTCTCTAGCACCTTTTTCCCCAGTTTGGCGCTGCGGCACCAAAACCTTCTCTCACTCTCGCGCTGCAGCGCTACTAGGCAATACTTGGTTGCCCGGGTTGGTACTGCGACGGTGTCTCCCAAGGCTTGACTGGCACTGCGGCGCAAGCTTGAAACCTTGAAATTTTCTAAGTCTTTGAACTGATTTGAGACGCTTACTTTACAATCTCATATCTTTTTCGTTATAACTCGGAACGAGGTCATTCTAAAGCCATTCTTTTCCTTATCTTACGTACTTCAACTTCCCTCCGATAGAAATTCATTCTGAATCCATTAACATGCTATTCAATTCGCTTAAATTCTATCCTTCGTTCATTTTATGCTATTAACATTCTTCGTTCGTTCGTCCGTAATTCGGTCATCCGAACTCGGAACTCGTTCGTTCTTAAGTCCACGACTCACGTTTTCTACGTTCTCTTATATTCTTATGAAACTCTACTCATTTAGGTTCATTTACATACTTTCTATTTCTCATTCGTCTTTTACGAAATTTTTGACATAACTTCGTTATAGCTAAGTTTAATCTGTTCTTCATGAACGTTTCTACCGTTCCTAACCAAGCAATAAGCAACTAACTTATACACGATGGTTTTAAACTTGTCCATCAATAACAAGTTATACTACGATGATTTTAAATTTGTCCATCAACAATGTTCTTCGTGTTCTTCGCGGTCTTCGTTCGTTCTTCATTTTTAATTCATACTTTGATTATGATTTCACTTTCCCTTAGAATTTTATGTTATAAAACACCATTCCTTACTAATATCACAGAATCGTTCATATGATTCATTCGGATCGTTCAAATTCATTACGAAACTTATACTTCCTTAAGAAATTTATAAACTAAATTTTTAATTCTTATTTCTTCACTTTCTCATGATTTCAACTATATGAAATCATTCTTAACTTTTTTTACTTCTTATTCTCATTAAGCTATGTCTTAAATATTAAAAACTTAAAGAAAATTAATCTAGAAGTTAGGTTTTTAATACATTTCTTCTTTATTCTTCTTCCTTTAGACAAAGCCGGCGATTCACTAGCTTTTCTATTTCTCAATCCTCTCCGATCCGAGCCTTCATGCTCTTTCTCTTCCTTCTTTTTCTTCTCCAAGCTCTCAAGCTTTCTCCCTCTCTCTCTCTCAAAGTGTTGGTTGATTTTAAAGAAATCAACTAACACTTCTCTTTTATAGATTTTCAAAGCTTAGGGGCAAAATAGTCATTTTGCCCCTAAGTTTACTATTCACACCTCCTTACTAAACCTCCTTACTATTAACGAAGCTTCCCTTAGAAGCTTCGTGCTTCCGTCTTGCGAAATTCGTCTGATAGTTCAAAAAATTGCGATTCTCAGAATCCAAATATTTTTGAATATTTCGTCTTTCCTTTACAGATTAACTTTTACGCATTCTTCGGAACTCTGAAAAACTGAAAATCACTTTTGGACGATAAGCGTTTTCTTTCACGTTTTCCTCTAACGTAGTTAAAAGAATGAAAAGTACATAACAATACTTTTCGTTGTTTTTATTTCGTTCGATTTCTACACGTTTTTCGAAAAAAAAAAATTATAGGCTTACTTAACTTTTCACAATATATTATCGTCAAATCTTTCGACGGAATGTCATTTCGACATACCGAACTCTTGGAAAGGGTTATATTATTTAAACCCTAACCCTTAGGTTTCGTCGGGTGAATAGTGCATATTTTCGTCTTTTTTCCCAAAAATATTTTTATTCCCGAAAATTTTTTTATTTTCGTTTTGAAAATTCTTACTCATTTTCAAAACGAGTAGGGCATACTAGCGAAGGATTTACTCGTCTCCCCCCTCCTAGTTTTATTCCCCGATCTCCGCCAGAGACCATATCCCTAAGCTCTGATACCAACTGTGATGCCCCCAAAATAGGTCCACATAACCCATTCTGAGTCGCCAAATACATGGTACAAAATCCAAATACAAACTTCATATATACAACTATCGTGCAAAATACGACAACACTTAAGATGAGAGTTTCAATACAAATATCGTCTTGTAGACAATATTCAAAATCAAATAAAGTCCTCATCACAATTATTGTCACATTATTTTACAAAATGGGGAGGACTACTATAATAACCATTTTGGACCATAACTCTACTCCCCGACTAGTCCCTACTACATTCTCACCTTCTGAGAAGAACAATGGAACCAAAAGAAAAAATGTGAGTTCAACTACCCTAGTAAAGAACATTATGACTAAAATAATGTAGAACAAATTATTCTTAGTCCTCAATAGGGAAAAATCTGATATAATACAATAGACAAAAAGTTTTAGATCAACAACAGCAGCAGAAATAACAATCCATTAGAAGAGTCAAGTAAAGTTATAAGACCCCAACTTTTTTATGAATAAAGATTTAATTTTCTCTAAATATTATTTTGAATAATAAGGTGTGAATTTGATATAATGCTATAGTTATGGGTGATATATGCAACTTTTTCAAAGTAAGTAAGTTGTCATAGAATATTCTTTTTGTCGGGAAATATTCGTACGATGGCACAATCATTGGTGAACCACATAACAAAATGATTGTCTGATATATAAAGCGACAAAAATAACTTTTTTATAAAAATAACGGTAAAACTTTTACCATTAACTGTTAAAATATCGGTGATAAAAGTACAGTAATACGCATGGTTGCATAGTAGCACACGGTATTGCACTGTATCTCTGATTATTGATTCTTACGTAAGAAGTCACTCAGCTCATTTAATAATTGGCACAGTAGTTGCTACATAATATCTCATATTATTGATTCAATTATTATCACAGTATTATCTACATAATATTTTATATTATTAAATCAATAATTGAGATAACACAGTTATTCATATTATTATTTGCATTATTGACAATGTCTAGAAAGTTTGTCGAGGAAAGGGGTTAAGTTATTTAATTCCACGCCAATAAGAATAAGTTCTTATCGAAAATCCCCCTCTTTCTTGGGAATGATCTGGTTGTCAATATTGTGAGTTATAATATTAATGATGAATAATTGTTGAAATATTAAAAATATGTTTATTAAAGATAAGTGATTTACAATAAATATTTATTCAATTTTTGATATAAATAGAGGGGTTTTCATGAAGTATTTGTTGTAAGTTTGACTTATTACATAGACCCCCACTTACTCATTTTTCAAAATCGCCGGTAGAAAGTTATCTCAGTTTTGTTTTATTATTAATATAATAAAAATAAAATAGAAAACATTTTATATAAAACAGAATACTTTTTATATTATATATAAAGTTATTCATTTTATTAGATTATAAATAGAATTTATTATATTTTATATAAAATTTTTGTTTTATTAGAATATTTTATTGCACAATGATGAATAGTAAAAATTAGAAATTTGCCAAATTCTTCGCCAAAATTTTTAGAATATTTTATTGCACAATGATGAATAGTAAAAATTAGAAATTTGCCAAATTCTTCGCCCATGAATTTCCTTTACTGTGCGACCGTGATTATATTCAAATAGTGCCCTGCCATTCTCCTATAAATAGGATGCTCAGTTAAGAAATGAAAATCACACTAGAATCAGGGAATTCTTCTTCTATAATATTGTGAGTATTTCTTTTGAGCATAAGGATATTTTGAGTGTAGTAAATAGTGTAAGTTTTCTTGAAGAATATCTCTGCTATACCAGTCGGAATTACACTTCTACTAAGGTAAAGGATTATTTTTTCGTTCAATATTCGTAAGAAATATTATTTTCTTCCATACTCTATAGTATGTAAGTAATATTATTTCGTTTAATATTCCTAAATATGTACTTATTTTGATAAGTACTGCTTCTATACTCCTTGAAATTAGTAGAATATCCTTGAATTTTGCACTTCATCTAGTATCGTTTCACTGAAATATTTTTCTGAACTTTCTTATTAATTTTAATCTTTTCATGCCGGGGTACTATTCACTCAGGTACTATTCACCCGGGGTACTATCCACGACAAAATTGGTTTCTTTTCTATCCAAATTATTTTTGATACATAAATATCATTCTTGAATTTTACTCCACAATTAATTACCATGTTGACAATTTGGACATTCTTAAACTCTGGATAAATTAAATTATAAATCTTTAATATTTATCCTTGATATCACTTGATTGATTTCTTATATCATTGTCATCATCCTCATGCTTATATTGTGGTAAAAGTCATCTTTGACTTGTAGTACATAGATAGACAGTTGATTGGTATGATTATGACCATGAATTGTGTATTGGTATAATCATGATATATAATGTTACAGACAAATGATGTGGTGAAAGTCCTTTTTGGCCCGTAGTGCATAGATGGACAGTTATTTGGCATGATCATAACTACTGATGTTACTAACGAATATCCTTGGCCTGTAGTGCATTGATAATTCGTTGATGTGAAATATTTATTGGGTTTTGTTATATAGATAAAATATTGATGATGAACTTTTAAATCATAGAAGATAGTAGACATCATGCACTACTTAACTCTTCTAATGGATTGCTTGTTCCGCTGTAGTTGTTGATCTAAACTGATTGTCTATTGTATTCTATCAAATTTTACATTGTTGAAGACTAAGGATAATTTATTCTATATTATCTTAGTCATAATATTCTTTATTGGGCTAGTTGAGCTCACCCTTTTCTTTCATTATTTTGTTCAGGAAATGAGAATATAGCTGGGACTAGTCGGGAAAATGGAGTGATGGTCCAAGATGGCGGCTATAGTAGTCCTCACTATTCTATAAAATAGTGTGATAATAATTGTAATGCGGACTTTATTTGAGTTTGACTATTGTCTACAAGACAATATTTGTATTGAAACTCACAGTCTATATTTTGTCGTATTTTACACGATAGTTCAATAGTTGTATAAATGATTCTTGTATTTAAATTTTGTACCATGTATTTGGTGACTTAGAATGGGTTGTGTAGACCTATTTTGGGGGCATCACAAGAGCATGATGTCTACTATTTTTTATGATTTAAAAGGTCATCATCAATATTTTATCCCTGTAACACCAATCAATAATGATTTCCAATCAATGAATTATCTATGCACTTCGGGCCAAAGATAATCGTTTATATCACCAGTGGTCATGATCATGCCAAACACCTGTCCATCTATGCACTACGGGCCAAAGAGGAATTTCACCACAAACCTTTATCTGTAACATTAAAGGTCATGATTATACCAATACACAATTCCTGGTCATAACCATACCAATCAACTGTCCATCTCTGCACTATGGGCCAAAGATAACTTTCAACATAATATAAGCATGAGGAAGATGACAATGATATAAAGAATCAATCAAGTGAGATCAAGGATAAATATTAGAGATTTATAATTCAATTTATCCAGAGTTCAAGAATGTCCAAATTGTCAATATGATAACTAATTTGTAGAATAAAATTTAAGAATGATATTCATGTATCAAAAATAATTTGGACAGAAAAAATTTAATTTTGTCGTGAATAGAAAAGTACTATGAATGAATAGTACCCCAAATGAATAGTACCCCAGATGAATAGTACTCCGATATGGATATTACCTATAAATGGAGAATATGAAAGAAATCGATATCCCCTGACGAGTACAAATGAAATGATATCTCATACAAGTATGAAAAAATATACGAAACTGCAAATAGATTTTCACTCGTCACGCGGTAATCCGCGTAGACAGATTATTTCCATAATTTAATAAAGAATGAATACAAAGGGTTATTCAATATGCATGTGGTAATCCGCGTAGACAGGTTACTCCCGTAGATTAATAAAGAATAAATATGAAAGGTTATTGACCATGCATGTGGTAATCCGTGTAGATAGGTTACTCTCGCAGATTAATAAAGAATGAATACGAAAGGTTATTCACCATGAATGTTGTATTCCACGTAGACAAGTTACTCCCACATATTAATAATGAATAGAATGACAACCCTTATGAGTATGAAGAAAATAACATCCTTTACGAATATGAAAGAAATAATACCCTTTACCTTAGTAGGCGATTGGATACTGCAATAGTGAAGTAGCAGAATACTCTTCTTCGCTCTCTCTATAGTTTCTCTCTCTATATTTTTAGTGAATTCGTAAGAAAGAATGAAGTAATGAGCTTCTATTTATAGGATAATGGACTAAATAGTAACTTATTCATGAACAGCCCAGATTGATTTACTATTAAACGGGCAGTCCATATTGATTTACTATTAAAACTTTAACCGACGGTCCATATTGATTTACTATTATAACTTCAACCAGCGGTACATATTGATTTACTATTATAACTTCAACCGACGGTCTAAAAAATTTGCACATCTCTTCATGGAATAATAAGCCAAACTTACAACAAACGCTTCATGACAAATCCTTCTATTTATATCAAAAATTGAATAAATATTTACCACAAATCACTTATCTTCAATCATCATATTTTTAATCTTTCAACAATTATTCATCATTTAATATTATAACTCACAATATTGACAACCAGATCCTTCCCAAGAAACAGGGGACTTTTCGATAAGGATTTCTCCTTACTGGCGCGCAATTAAATAACCAAACCCCATTCCTTAACATAACTTTCTAGACATTGTCAATAATACAAATAATAATATAAATAACTGTGTCGTCTCAATTATTGATTTAATAATATAAAATTTTGTGCAGATGATACTATGACAATAATTAAATAAAATTGAGTGACTTCTTATGTAAACATCAATAATCAGAGATACTATGCAATACAGCGTGCTACTGTGTAACAACGTGTATTACTATACTTTTATCACTAGGTATTTCAACAGTTTAACGATAAAAGTATTGTCGTTATTTTATGAAAATGTTATTTCTGTCGCTTTCTATATTCGACAGTTATTCTTTTATGTAGTCCACTAATGATTGTGCCGTCGTAAGAATATTCCCGGACAAAAAGAATATTCCCCAACGAAATAAATATTTTATGATCGCTTGCTTATTTTGCAAAATTTGCACATACCATCCATAACTATAACATTATATTAAATCAACACCTTACAAGTCAAAATAATATTTAGAGAAAATTAAATCTTTATTCATAAAAGTTGGGGTCTTACACCTGTGGGTCCTGCAGTCTCTAATTTCATTCCTTTGGTCGCCTGTGTCTGTCAATCCGGGAAAAGTTGGGAGATGTGCTTAATTATCCCAGAAGGCTTCTGTCGAATGCTGAGCAATGAAGTCGGGTTTGACCATTTTTGGGTCCGAGAAGTTGAAGCAACAAGCCGAGAGGTATCTTTCAGTTTTTACGGGTAGTCAGATGGCTTGTCTTGGGTTATTTGCGTCTCGAGATTGCTGTGGTGGATTCTTATGTCCTCATCCTCAGCTTTGCGATCCTTGCTCGAATCATGTTGTTGTTGGGGAGAATTAACGCTTTTTCCCTTCCGTGAGGTTGTCTTCGGGGTGAAGGTATGTGTTTGCCTTTCGCGGGGTTGTCTCCGAGGTGAAATTACGCTTTTGCTCTCCTACAGGGTTAGTAAAACGAAAGTGAAATTTCAGGTGTCTACAGATGCCCCTCTTTGTAATGTTTATGGAATGCAATGAAATGAACATGACAAAGATACTAGACACCCGATGCATGACAAGTTATATCATGTGATGCAATGATATTTGTAAAATATTATATGATTATGAGTGCTAAAGTTTAAGGCTTCCCATCGACTGGGGAGGATTGATCGTTGTATTTGCCGCTACCTGGTATTGTCTCTAATGCCTTTGCCATGTATTGACTCCAACAAATTGATTAATCATCGGGGAGTGCAGCAGATGCCTTCATCGGGTATTGACTCAAACAAATTGATTGATCATCGGGGATTGATGTCGATGCCTTCGCCGAGTATTTACTCCAAAGGATTGATTAATCATCGAGGATTGTTGCCGATGCCTTCGTCGGGTATTGACTCCAATAGATTTATTAATCATCAGGGATTACTGCCGATGCCTTCACCGTGTATTGACTGTAACGGATTGATTAATCATCAGGGATTGCTGCCGATGCCTTGGTCGGGTGTTAACTCCAACAGATTGGTTAATCATCAGGGATTGCTGCTGATGCCTTCGTCGAGTATTGAGTCCAACGGATTGAATAATTATCGAGGATTGTTGCTGGTGCCTTTGTCGGGTATTGGCTCTAGTGGATAGATTAATTATCAGGGATTGATGTTAATGCCTTCACCGGGCATTGAATCCAATGGATTAATTAATCATCGGGGATTGTTCCCATTGCCTTCACCGGATATTGATTCTAATAGATTGATTAATCATCAGGGATTGCTGCCGACCGAGTATTAACTCCAATGGATTGATTAATCATCGGGGATTGATGCCGATGCCGATGCCTATGTCGGGTGTTAACTCCAACGAATTGATTAATTATCGGGGATTAATGTTGATTCCTTCTACGGGTATTGACTCCAATGGATGGATTAATCATCACGGATTGTTGTTGATGCCTTTGCTGGGTATTGACTCCAACGGATGGATTAATCATTGGGGATTGTTGCCAATTCCTTCGCGGGGTGTTGTCTCTTGTTAGGTTTTATGAAAATTAATGCAATCAAATTGCATAAAATAGCGAAAGCATGGCAAAAAAAAGATTTTAAAATTTTCACAAATTACCCGTATCATCATTTATGCATGTTATTAATTAAAATGAAGAATAAGAAGTTATAGAATCATATCATTGTAGATCCAAGCTTCCACAGGTACGAGTTCAACTCTTAGTTCTCTGCGATCTCCTTGAATCTCTGGGATGGATTCCTTTCCTTTGATCAATGTTAGCCACACAAATGTTTGGCTTCTAGAGGTGATCCACCAAGGAAGAAGGATTATTCATAAAGGAGGGTGGTTGGCTAAACCCTAGTTTTCTATCTATGTAAAAAAAGAAGTACTCTCAAACAATTGGAATTAAGTCTACTGATATCTGGCACAAGACTCATCTTATATAGATATTAGTTAACCCTTCTAATCTAATTAGAAATAGAGTTTTATTTAATTAATTAAGCTTCCTAATCTTATTAGGGATAATTAATTAAACTCTTTTAATTAATTTGTCTTCTAATCTCATTAGGAATAAATGAGAGTACCTATATTAAATTAATTCTCAAACTTCTTTAGAAATTAAAATAATAATATTTGTAATATTATTAATAAGACTCCTCTTATTAATTTATATTTAATATTTTTAAAATATTAAATAATAAATATTAAGCTATTTAATTTATTCTATCACCATAGATTAAGTTAAATACACATAATATATTATTATGATTATGCCATTAACTTCTTAAATAATTACTCTTCCTTTATGGTGTGAGCCTTTATGTTTTTCATATTAAACTAGTTGTGAATAAATCAATTAAAATAATTCTAATCTCATTTAAATAAATAAATTAAACTATTAATTTATTTTAATAAATAATCTATATTTTACAATAAGGATAAACCTCCTTAGCGGAGGAGAGTGCTACATCAATCCAAACTGTACGCAGCAGTCCAAACCATGTTATAATTGCATAAGAGAATGTCACCTAGCACGATTTTGTCATGCAGTAAAGCCGAGTCCAACTGGGATGGAGGAACCAAAGGTCGTCCCTGTGACACCCCCAAATACGGGTTACCTGACCCCCGAGTTTGGTGCTCACGATCCAAAATATAATAACATCTAACTACCCATTCATATATAAATAGCATTACATATATCATTAACAGATGTTGTTAATACATTCGTCTCAGATTATCTAACCTTAACATTACAAACATACCCTTTAGATATACAAAAACGGTTTAAAAATACAACATAATAATAATGTTTATTACAACTACTCCAGCACTATGCTTCTGCCTTTGTTCTTCTTAGACCCGATGGCCTCTTCGTTCCTAGTTGAAATATTTTATTTAGCAAGGGTGAGCAACAAATTTACACCGCAAGTTAGGACATACAATGAAAGTATAAGAATCAATAATAACATACTATCTAATTTGATAGAATAACAACAAAGTTTGGGGAACTTGGAAATAGCTGAACAAATCTTCTCGCATTTTATGTAACATAATAATCTGATAATAAAATAGTACAATGCTTTCAAAGTTTCTACGATATTCTAATGAATAATCAAGAATCAATTCTACGCAATAACAAAGTGAAATATTTTCTAAATTTATGCTGAGCGATCCGTTGGATCTTAAACTTCTCTTCTCGAGTAACTATCAAAGATTTGACTGTGATATACCCAGGTGTATCAGATAACCATAAAGATTAAATTATACCCCTCAACAAGCACTTAGAGCGGCCAACTCATTGTACCCTATATTATGCATAATACTTACACGCGCACATCGGTCGAATATACGACCAAAATGTTCCCTTTGTATAAAAGGTTGTTCTTTTCAGTCTTATAATCAAAGTTTGACTTATAACAATGAAATATTATGATTTCAATTTTTAATCACTTCTCGATCTAGCCGAAATAATTGGCATCGATCTGTCAATAATAATTGAATTCTCTTCTCGAACCTATCAAGTTCTGACAAATATTCGTCTAGCCAGAATAATTAGCTAAGACATTGCTCAACACGATTCTATAATAGACAGAAATCAACTGTACTATTTACAATCAATAATAACTTCTACAAATATGAATAACCAATAACAGTTATTCCCCAATCATATTCTCAAAATCAATAATTCAATTTGAACGGATAAACATGCACTAACTGCGAATAATCAACAAAAATTCTCAGACGTGGTATAATCAGCAAAAATTAACCACAACTATATTTGAAAAGTAATAACTCAAGGTTGAGTTAAGGAAACTTGCCTTCCGCGTTGATTACTGCTACAGAATATACTTATCTGCGTTCATAAGACCTATAATCACAATATTGGTCTCACAATTAGAATAATAAATCACAATACGTATCACTGTAATTTACGCTTAATCTTTCTCCTAGGCACTTTACCACATAGTCACATCAGTGTTTATAACTTATACAAACACTTATCAAGTCTAACTAGTTCGGTTTGGTTGAAGTTCAGTCTATTCTCGGTGTCTTGGTCACCCTATCCGACAATTAACATCTATACTGTCAATTAAACTCGGTCTCAAAGCTTCAATATTATATTAGATAAGTCATATATCATTTATAATATTTTTCGAAAGCTTTTAATAATTTTCTAACAATTATTTTAATTTATAATATTTTTTCAAACACCGGAATCATTTTTAAATGATTTACATACTAATTAATTCCATCATCATTAATATTTAATAATATTAAAATATTAATGACATACTTGTCAAAATATTAAAGTTATTATTAATAACTTAAAATATTTTTAAATCATCAATATTCTACTTAGATGATTTTTAAAATAATTAAAATTATTTTTAAACCATCACTATTAATATTTAAATATTAATAAATTTATCAATAAAATATTAAAAATCATTAACTATGGCTTAAAATATTTTTAAATAATTTTTCTCATTTTTAAATGATTTTTAAATCAATAAAATTATTTTTAATTCATTTATTTAATATACTAATTAAATAAATCTAATATCATTAATATTGATTTATTAATGAGAATTCTCCAAAAATATTGAAAATTTCTTTTTATAACTCAAAATATTTTAAAACACTTTATTATTATTTAAAATAATTTTTATAATATTAAAATTATTTCTCTCTAATTATTTAATACACTAATTAAATAAATTAAATATCATTAATATCTAAATAATTATAAATATTAATGAAAAATATCTCAAATTATAAAAAGTTAATTTTCATAATTTAAAATAATTTTTACAACTATTTTTGTAAATTTTAGAATTTATTAACTATTTTTAATCATTTTCCAGAAATTCAGAAAATAAAAATATTTAAAACCGTCGTTGTAGCCTATAACGACGCTTTCTGTCGTTGTTGGTGTTCTTGAGCTCAAGAACACTGACAGCCGGCTTAGCAAGGGTCAACGTTTGACCGCTTATAATTCTCTCTCTATCATGTTTCTAGGCCAGTTTGAACCTTGATCGTGCAGTGTTTATGTAACAATTCAATTTTCAATCATCATCTAGGTCATAACACATCATAACAAGAATATCTGGGCATCCAAACTAACTGTCAGGCAGTTCCTTGATTTTCTGGGTAACCCAGAAACCCAGGCAGTCCATGGGTACCACTTTGTGGCCCGATTGACATGGTGTTCTGGTCATCCATTAAGTGTTATTATGGTTCAAGTCTATAGTCCATATGTCAAGGAACATATAGAAATCAACAGATCAGTTTAACAACAACACATTCTCCAGATTAAGCCCGGTCAAACCCTGTCAGAATCATTGTTCATACGGTTTCTAGGTTTTTCCAGAAACTCCCCTTCGTGACCGAATGGTCTAGTTTGACCACTCACAACACTCGGTCTGTTGACTGTTTGTGGGAACTAAAGCCATGGATCTAGACTTCATATAACAGGCTATAATCTAGATAAACAACATCATCAAACAACATAACACCTGACAGATCTCGGGCAAACAAAATCTTGTCAGGCACTAAAAACGAGTTTCTGGGTTGCCCAGAAACTCTTGGTCATGCTCGGTCAATGGGTGTTGACCATGAATAACTGACAATCTGGACATGGAATGGCTGTGATTCCACTTCCATGTCAAAGACCTTATGAAAAACTACAGATTTAAAACTTAAAACAACAAAAATCAAAAATAGAGAAAAATCTGTGGCTCCTGACATTTGCTTGTCAGACCATTTTTTTGGTTCATGGATAGTTTTGAAGAACATTTCTTTTAAAGCCATTTGATGCTATAGATCTATGATGGATCATCATAGATCATTATAAAACATCTTCTAGGAAACACCTAAACACATAAACACCAACTTGAACTTAGCATACAAGATCAAAAGGAAACTTAGGGTTTATAGCTTCTCTTGAATATACTTTGATCTTTGTTCTCTCCTACTGATTTTGGTATTCTAAGGGGATATCTAGTAACTAAATCAATTTAGATTTTCGGAGGTTTTGTGAGAGAGAGTTGGTTGAGGTAAGAACACAAATGGGCAACTTTTGGTGACTTTCTCTCTCTTTATCTCTTATAATATGATACAATGTATCTATAAATGGCTAGGTGGCATGCAATAGATCAAATTGGCAGAGATATGAGTCACATAGTCAATACTAGTTGGTCACCAACTCCAAATTTGGCAAATTCTACAAGTTACATATTAAAGAAATGCAAAAGGGTATTTTGGTCATTGAGCACAAAATTTTAATGGCAATCTAGACAATTGTCCAAACTCTTAGGGTTTAACTCTTAGGTTTTACAACTTTAGTTTCTAAGATTTTCTAATTAGGGTTTTTAAAATAGGAAATTAAGATAACTAAAATATAATTAAGGTTTACTAATCACATTAGTCTTGCTAATTAGGATTAGGATTTCCTAATTAGGGTTTAGGATTCTCGAATTTAATATTAAGGTTTCCCGCCATCTGATTAGAGTTTTAAACTGAGCGTTAGGGTTTCTAAATTTTAGATTATGATTTCTAATCTCATATTAGGGTTTACTAATTTTGAACCATACCCGATCAATTATTGATCATTAATTCTATACAGTACAAACACGTACTCATCAATATAATTATTTTAATTATATTTTCTATCGAATCCCTATCCGCAACAAGGGTTAGGGTTTCGCAACAAGGGTTGTCAAATCCCTATCCACAACTCTATTCTTATTTTATCAGTCAATGCACAAATTCACCATATCCCAAGACTCGTATCACAGATACTCGACACAAAATTGATAATCAATATTAATATTAAATAAAAAAAATTTATTCTTAAAATTCGGATTATTCGAAATCTCAGGTTATCACATTCTCCCCTCCTTATAAGGATTTCGTCCTCAGAATCACCGCTTTCTCGTTCTCTAAGATCTTTTAAAGTTGTATTATCAATTCATTCTTATCAACACAATATTAATATGTCTCATATTCTAACATGTGACTTGGATCTATAAAAGAAAACAATTCACAGTAATTATATAACGTATAGTACTCGCGTAATAAAATTTCTAAACGAAATCGTTACTTGTCGCCACCTCCTGGAAAGCAACTGCATCTTGCACCGTCATGTTAAATGCACGGGCCATTGGTCTTCCTGGTTGTGTAGGTCCTCGAATCGCCAAGGTTCCGCTACCGGGTCCCTTGTTGACACTTTCCTTCTCCACATTTCTCTTCGGACAGTTCCGAACCAGATGATCAGTCGATCCACATGTAAAACAACCTTGTATCTTCTTTGAATTTGGACAATTAGGCGACATGTGTCCCTCTTGACCGCAGTTATAACAAACTCCCTTTCTCTTCAAACAAACTATAGAATGGTTCTTCCCACAAGTCACATATGGCTCCCTCCCTTTCCTATTCTCTTCTGTCTTATTACCCGACTGGGTATTCTCGCTCTACTTTCTCTTGTTTGGATTACTACCACCATTGTTTCCTCCGTCATTTGTCTTCTTCTTCTTTTCTTGATGAAATCGAGATGCAACTTCGCTCCCTCCTTCAGCAATTAACGCTTTTTCCATTAAAGCCGCAAATGTATTGATCTGTAATATTGCTACCTTTTTAAATATCCCCAGCTTCATTCCATTCTCAAATCTTCTCGCTTTACTCGCCTCTATGTCCACCTAATGAGGTGCAAATCTCGCTAACTCGTTGAATTTGACAGCATACTCTGAAACCGACATATTCTCCTGCTTCAGTTCTAGAAATTTGACTTCCATCCTGGATTGCATACTCGGCGAAAAGTAGTTCTCAAAGAACAATTCCTTGATTCTTGTCCAAGTCACCACAACTGTACCAGCTCTCGCCTGATTAGTCTCCCTCCAGTAATTGGCTTCTCCCTTCATCAAATATGTTGCAAAAGTTATCTTTTGCTCTTTCGCCACCCTCGCAATAATGAATGCTTTCTCCATCTCCTTCACCCAGGTTTGGGCTTCAATGGGATATGTGGTTCCCTTAAATTCTAACGATCCTACCGCTTTAAAGTCCTTAAAATTCGCCAATTTGTTGGCTGGCTGTTCTCTCGCCCTTGCTGCTGGCACTCTATTCCCCATAGCTTCTGTTATCATGTTTGCAAAGTTTTGCACCGGGTCTGCTTGACCTCCTTCATTATTCACTGACTGTTCTTCTCTTTAATTTCGAATATGTCGTCTAGGCGGCATGATCTGATTTAAATAAAAATCTTATATTAATTCTCTTTATTCACAGAAATTCTTATTAGTAGCACAATAAGAATTTAACCCAATTTCTCATATATTCGCATATTTATTCAAATAGCACATAGTACATTTAGTACTTAACACATATTACTATCCCTTTTTAAATAAATTTTAGGATTAACCCACACAACTTTACACAAAAAGTTGCAATTCTCCAACTTTACACAAAAAATTGCAATTCACCATTCATACATAGCTATTCCCAGTTCGTCAAACTTACCACACTTATGAGTTCAGGAACTTGTCATAATTATATGAGTGTATGAACTTATCCTAGTCAAACCATTGGCGTCCATTCGTTGAGGGGTTCAAAATATTTCATATAATTATGAGTCATGAACTTACCATATGCTTGAGTTTTAAGAACACAAAAATTAATCTTAATCTTATATTCATATAGAAAATAAAGATTTCATTCATACAAACATATTTGTATTTACATATGCTTACACATCGTTCTCGATATTACAACCTTTAATATTATAACCTACTACCAAAAGATACCATCGTTCATATCTAAATTGTCTACCATCCACTCCCTTCACTAGTCTTCTTCTTGTCGGGATACTTGTTGAATCCGTGACCCGTTCTTCCACATAAAAAACACTTCCTCATATTCGGCTTAGGACAATGTAGGGAAATATGTCCTTCCTTCTTACAATTGAAGCACACGTTCTTCCACCTCATGCATTCTCCCACGTGAGTCTTTCCACACTTACTACAGACTTACTTCTTCTTCGGGTTTGAATTTTCAGAATTATCACTATCGTTGTCCCTCTTTCTTTAATTACTTCCTCCCTTCTTCTTGACTGTTCCTTCACAAGATCCACCACCTTCAGTCTTCATCCTTTCCACCTGTGCCTTCAACTCGTTCCGTTCTTGAGTCATCTCGCGTAACGCTCGCTCTGTCTTCCATAACTCCTCCAAGAGAAACTCTTTACTCTGGAGTTCTTGTACTTCTACAGATACTTGATCTTGTTCTCCGACTTTGGTCTTATTCTCTTTCTCCACCTTAGCTTATTCGGACTCCACCACCTCATCACCACTCAGATACATCTCAGGATAATCATCATGATCACTCCCCAGATTGATCATAGGTTCATCTTTTCCCACTTCTTCAACTTACTCACTTTGCACTGGCACCTCGGCTACTGGCACTGGAGCAATAGCCGCTAGCATCTTCATACTCATTTCAACTTCTCTAAAAATCCTACATTCAGTGGTACTTCACCAGTACGAACTTCTCACACTATGTGTCCACATATCTCACTATTGATGCGCTTCGACAATCCCTCACTTAGTACTCTAAATGAGTATTCTAGATCTCCTTTATGGTTATAATCCTAGGGTTTCCCTCCTCTTATGGTTTATAACCTACAGCTTTGAGACCAACTTGTGACACCCCCAAATCTGGGTTACCTGAACCCCGAGTTTGGTGCTCACGATCCACAATATAATAACATCTAACTACCCATTCATATATAAATAGCATTACATATATCATTAACAGATGTTGTTAATACATTCGTCCCAGGTTATCTAATCTTAACATTACAAACATACCCTTTAGATATACAAAAAGGGTTTACAAATACAACATAATAATAATGTTTATTACAACTACTCCAGCACTATGCTTTTACCTTTGTTCTTCTTAGACCCGCTGGCCTCTTCGTTCCTACATGAAATATTTTATTTAGCAAGGGTGAGAAACAAATTTGCTCTGCAAGTTAAGACATACAATGAATATATAAGAATCAATAATAACAGACTATCTAATTTGATAGAATAACACCAAAATTCGGGGAACTTTGAAATAGCTGAACAAATCTTTAATAACTAACAAGTCTTCTCGCATTCTATGCAGCACAATAATCTGATAATGAAAGAGTACAACGCTTTCAAAGTTTCTGCGATATTCTAATGAATAATCAAGAATCAATTCTACGCAATAACAAAGTGGAATATTTTCCAGATTTATGCTGAGCGATCCGTTGGATCTTGAACTTCTCTTCTCGAGTAACTATCAAAGATTTGACTTTGATATACCGAAGTGTATCAGATAACCATAAAAATTAAATTATACCCCTCAGCAAGCACTTAGAGCGGCCAAGTCCTTGTACCTTGTATTATGCATAATACTTACACGCGCGCATTGGCCGAATATACGACCAAAATGTTCCCTTTGTATAAAAGGTTGTTCTTCTCAGTCTTATAATCAAAGTTTGACGTATAACAACGAAATATTATGATTTCAATTTCTAATCACTTCTCGATCTAGCCAAAATAATTGGCATCGATTTGTCAATAATAATTGAATTATCTTCTCGAACCTATCAAGTTCTAACAAATGTTCGTCTAGCCTAAATAATTAGCTAAGCTATTACTCAACACGATTCTACAATAGACAGAAATCAACTGTACTATTTACAATCAATAATAACTTATGTGAATGTGAATAACCAATTACAGTTATTCCCCAATCATATTCTCAAAATCAATAATTCAATTTGAATGGATAAACATACACTAACTGCGAATAATCAACAAAAATTCTCAGACGTGGCATAATCAGCAATAATTAACCACAACTATATTTAAAAAGTAATAACTCAAGGTTGAGTTAAGGAAACTTGCCTTCCGCGTTGATTACTGCTACACAATATACTTATCTGCGTTCACAAGACCTATAATCACAATATTGGTCTCACAATTAGAACAATAAATCATAACACGTATCACTGTAATTTATAGTTAATCTTTCTCCTATGCACGTTACCACATAATCACATCAGTATTTATAACTTATATAAAAACTTATCAAGTCTAACTAGTTCGGTCTGGTTGGACTTCAGTCTATTCTTGGTGTCCTGGTCACCCTATCCGACAATTAACACCTATACTATCAATTAAACTCGGTCTCAAAGCTTCAATATTATATTAGATAAGTCATATATCATTTATAATATTTTTCGGAAGCTTTTAATAATTTTCTAGCAATTATTATAATTTATAATAATTTTTCAAACACCGAAATTATTTTTAAATGATTTAAATAATAATTAATTCCATCATCATTAATATTTAATCATATTAAAATATTAATGACATACTTGTCAAAATATTAAAATTATTATTAATAATTTAAAATATTTTTAAATCATCAATATTCTACTTAGATGATTTTTAAAATAATTAAAATCATTTTTAAACCATCACCATTAGTATTTAAATATTAATGAATTTATCATTAAAATATTAAAAGTCTTTAATTATAGCTTAAAATATTTTTAAATAATTTTTCTCATTTTTAAATGATTTTTAAATCAATAAAATTATTTTTAATTTATTTATTTAATATACTAATTAAATAAATCTAATATCATTAATATTAATTTATTAATGAGAATTTTCCAAAAATATTTAAAATTACTTTTTATAACTCAAAATATTTTTAAACACTTTATTCTTATTTAAAATGATTTTTATAATATTAAAATCATTTTTCTCTAATTTATTTAATACACTAATTAAATAAATTAAATATCATTAATATCCAAATAATTATGAATATTAATGAAAAATATCCCGAATTATCAAAAGTTAATTTTAATAATTTAAAATAATTTGTAAAACTATTTTTGTAATTTTTAGAATTTATTTACTATTTTTAATCATTTTTCGGAAATTAAGAAAATAAAAATATTTAAAATCGTCGTTGTAGCCTATACCGACGCTTTCTGTCGTTGTTGGTGTTCTTGAGCTCAAGAACACTGGCAGTCGGCTTAGCAAGGGTCAACGTTTGACCGCTTATAATTCTCTGTCTATCATGTTTCTGGGCCAGTTTGAACCTTGATCGTGCAATGTTTATGTAACACTACAATTATCAATCATCATCTAGGTCATAACAAAAATATTTGGCCATCCAAACTAATTGTCAGACAGTTCCTAGGTTTTCTGGGTAACCCAGAAACCCAGGTATTCCATGGGTACCACTTTATAGCCCAATTAACTTGGTGTTCTGGTCATCCATTATGTGTTATTATGGTTCAAGTCTATAGTCCATATGTCAAGGAACACATAGAAATCAACAGATCAGTATAACAACAACACATTCTCCATATTAAGGCCGGTCAATCCCTATCAGAATCATTGTTCATCTGGTTTCTGGGTTTTTCTAGAAACTCCCCTTCGTGATCGAATGGTCTAGTTTGACCACTCACAACACTCGATCTGTTGACGTTTTGTGGGATCTAAAGTCCATATAACAGGCTATAATCTAGATATAACAACATCATCAAACAACATAACACCTGATAGATCTCGGGCTAACAAAATCCTGTCAGGCACTAAAAACGCGTTTCTAGGTTGCCCAGAAACTCTTGGTCATGCTCAGTCAATGGGTTTTGACTATGAATAACTGACAATCTGGACATGGAATAGCTGTGATTCCACTTCCAGATCAAAGACCTCGTGACAAACTACAGATTTAAAACTTAAAACAACGAAAATAAAAAACAGAGAAAGATCTGTGGCTCCAAACATTTGCTTGTCAAACCATTTTTTTGGTTCATGGACAGTTTTGAAAAACTTCTTTTTTAAAGCCATTTGATGCTATAGATCTATGATGGATCATCATAGATCATCACAAAACATCTTCTAGCAAACATCTAAACACATAAACACCAACTTGAACTTAGCATACAAGATCAAAAGGAAACTTAGGGTTTATACCTTCTCTTGAATATGCTTTGATCTTTGTTCTCTCCTACTGATTTTGGTGTTCTAAGGGGTTATCTAGTGACCGAATCACTTTAGATTTCCGGAGGTTTTGTGAGAGAGAGCGAGAGAGTTGGTTGACGTAAGAACACAAATGGGCAACTTTTGGTGACTTTCTCTCTCTTTATCTTTTATAATATGATACAATGTATCTATAAATGGCTAGGTGGCATGCAATAGATCAGATTTGCTGAGATATGAGTCACATAGTCAATATTAGTTGGTCACCAACTCCAAATTTGTCAAATTCTACAAGTTACATATTAAAGAAATGCAAAAGGGTATTTTGGTCATTGAGCATGAAATTTTAATAGCAATCTAGACAAGTGTCCAACCCTTAGGGTTTAACCCTAAGGTTCTAACCCTTAGGTTTTACAACTTTAGTTTCTAAGATTTTCTAATTAGGATTTTTAAAATAGAAAATTAAGATAACAAATATATAATTAGGGTTTCCTAATCATATTAAGGTTTACTAATCACATTAGTCTTGCTAGTTAGGATTAGGGTTTCCTAATTCTCGAATTCGAAATTAGGGTTTTTCGGCATCTGATTAGGGTTCCTAACTGAGCGTTAGGGTTTCTAAATTTGAGATTAGGGTTTTCAATCTCATGTTAGGGTTTTCTAATATTGTACCCTACCCGATCAATCATTGATAATTAATTCTATACAGTACAAACACGTACTCATCAATACAATTATTTTAATTATATTTTCTATCGAATTCCTATCCGCAACAAGGGTTAGGGTTTCTAAATTTATTAAGCACAACTCTACTCTTATTTTATCTGTCAATACACAAATTGACCACATCCCAAGACTAGTATCATAGATACTCGTTACAAAATTGATAATCAATATTAATATTAAATAAAAAAAATTATTCGCAAAATTCAGATTATTTGAAATCCCAGGTTATCGCAGTACTAGAGAAGTCAAAGCCGGTAGTTCAAGGGAGAGCGTTTGTTGTGAACTCCAAAAAAGCAAGGACCCCAAACGAGGTCATCATGGGTAAGCTAATAGTAAATTCTTTCGAAGTCTATACCTTATTTGATACCGGTTCTACCCGTTCTTATATTTCTCCTACTTGCGCTCAACGTTTAAACTTAACTTCTGCGAAATTAGACTTTGACTTATCTGTTGAAACTCCGTTGGGAGAAACCTTCATTACATCCACTGTTTATAAGTCTTATTTGATTCAAATTGGCACTCGCATGTTACCTGTCGATCTTATTTCTTTAAAAATACTTGCATTTGACATGATTCTAGGGATTGATTGGTTAACTTCTCATCATGCTAAAATTGATTATTTTCGTAAGGTTGTTAGCTTTCATATTCCTAACCAACCTATTGTGACGCCCCCAAAATTAGGTATACATCACCCATCTTGGGTCGTCAGATACATAGTACAAAATACAAATACAACTTACTAATACAATTGTCGTGTACAATACGACAAAACATAAACTGTGAGTTTGAATACAAATATTATCTTCTAGAGAGTATTCATACTCAAAAGGAGTCCTCATTACATTTATTAACACACCATTACGTAGAATAGTGAGGACTACTAACTAATACTATCATTCGGACCATCACTCCGTTCCCCGACTTGCCCCAGCTACGTTCTCATTTCCTGAAGAGAACAGTGAAAGAAAGGGTGAGCTCAACTAGCCCAGTAAAAAATATCATGACTAAGATAATGCAGAATAAATTATCATTAGCCTTCAACAATGTTAAACTGATAAAATATAATAGACATCAAGTTTAACTGCAGCAGAACAAGCAATCCATTAAAAGAGTCAAGTAGAAAATAAACTCTACTATCTTTTATGATTTAAAAGATTTTCCAACACTGTGATCGCTGAGACTCAGCTTAATAAAATAATCCACATCATCGAATCACCCCTGCACTACGGCCAATGATATTCGTATATTCATTAATGGTCATGATCATGCCAACAACTGCCCATCAATGCACTACGGGTCAATGAGGACTTTTACCACATCATTCGTAACATTACGGTCATGATTACACCGAATAATCCCTGGTCATAATCATACCAAGTCCATCTATGCACTACAGGCCACAGATGACTTTCAACATTTTATAAACATGAGGATGATGACAATGATATAAGAATTCAATAAAACAAGTTCAAGAATTAATTTATCCAAGAATTAACAACGTCCAAATTGTCAACATGATACTACTTTGTGGAGTAAAATTCAAGAATGATCAGGAGAATATTTTCATGAATAGCTACTAGATGAAGCGCAAATGTCAAGGATATTCCACAAATTTTATGGAGTATAGAAGTCAAAACTTAACCAACTGAGTATAATAAAGAAGGAAATAACAAAAGAAATCACCATGCATGCGATAGACCGCACAGACAGGTTATTCTTAACAGAATAATAATAATGGAACCAGGTCCGGCGTAACCGCACAGACAGGATATTTCGACAGAATAATAAATAATGGAACCAGGTCCGGTGTAAAAGCACAGACATGATATTCCGACAGAATAATAAATAATGAAACCAGGTCCGGCGTAAACGCACAGACAGGATATTCCGACAGAATAATAAATAATGGAACCAGGTCCGGCGTAAACGCACAGACAAGATGTTTCGACAGAATAATAACAAGACGGAACCAGGTCCGGTGTAAAACACACAGACAGGATGTTCCAACAGAATAATAATAAAAACGGAACCAGGTCCGGTGTAAAACACACAGACATGATGTTCCAACAGAATAATAATAAAAACGGAACCAGGTCCGGTGTAAAACACACAGACAGGATGTTCCAACAGAATAATAGAAGAATGTCACCAAGTATAGGGTAGATCCGCGTATACAGGTTATTCCAACAGAATAATAAGAAATGGAATAACAACAGTTCTCTTCATGAATAAGAAAGAATAACACCCCTTACCGTTTTAAAGAATAACACCCCTTACCGTGTGCTACTATGCAACCACACGTATTACTGTACTTTTACTACCGAGTAGTTCAACAGTAACAATGGTAAAACTTCCGCCGTTATTTCTAATAAAATATTTTTGTCGTTTTCTCAATCCGACAATAATTCCGTTGTGGGGTCCACCAATGATTGTGTCGTTTTACGAATATTCCCTGTTAAAACGAATATTCCCCGACCAATCGAATATTATATAACAACTTGCGTACTTTGCAAAATTTATAAATATTACCCACAACTATAACATTATATCAAATTAACTCCATAATATTCAAAAATGATATTTATAGAAAATTCTTCTTTATTTATAAAAGTTGGGGTCTTACACCTATTATGCGAATTCAAGCAACCAAACCACTAAAGTCAATCACTGTAATATCAAGCCATAAAGCTATTCGTTTATTAAAAAATGGATGTCAAGCTTTCTTAGCCCATGTCACGGATTTAAACAAAAATACGTCAGATTTGAATGATATTTCTATTATTAATAAATTTCCTGACGTATTCCCCGAAGAACTTCTTGGCCTACCCCTAGAGCGTGAAATTGAATTTTGTATCGACCTTGAACCCGGTACAAAACCCATTTTCAAAGCCCCATATCGAATGGCTCCTATTGAACTTCAGGAGTTTAAAACCCAACTACATGAGTTGTTAGACATCGGGTTCATTCGTCCTAGTACGTCTCCTTGGGGTGCTCCTATTCTATTCGTGAAGAAGAAAGATGGGAGTATGCGACTTTGTATTGATTATCGGGAGTTGAATCATGTCACCATCAAAAATAGGTACCAGTTGCCTTGCATTGATGACCTGTTTGACCAGTTGCAAGGCACTAAATTCTTTTCAAAGATCGATCTTCGTTCTGGATATCACCAGTTAAAGATTAAAACTGATGAGATTCCCAAGACTGTTTTTAGAACTCGGTACGGGCATTACGAATTCCTAGTCATGTCTTTTGGATTGACTAATGCTCCTGCTGCCTTCATGGATATGATGAACCGAGTATTCAAGGAATATTTAGATCACTTTGTAGTCGTCTTTATTGATGACATCTTTATTTATTTCAAAAGTCGTGAAGATCATGAGCAACACTTGAGGCTGATACTCCAAAAGCTTCTTGAGAACAAGCTATATGCCAAGTTGAAGAAATATGAGTTCTGGCTCGAGGAAGTAGCATTCCTTGGGCACGTGATATCAAATCACGTAATATTTGTTGACCCAACGAAGATTGAAGTAATACAAAGCTGGGAGCAACCTAAGCCAGTAACCGAAGTACGTAGCTTTCTGGGCTTAGTTGGTTAATATCAGAGATTCGTGGAAGAATTTTCTCTAATCGCTACTCCATTAACTCAGCTGACTTGAAAAGATAAAAAAATTGGTTGGAGCGAGGAATGTGAGAAAAGTTTTCAAGAACTCAAGAGGAGACTCATTTCAGAACATGTTCTGACAATACCATCTGGTTTGGAGGGATTTGTCATCTACAGCGATGCTTCAGGCAGAGGGTTAGAATGTGTTCTCATGCAACATAGGAAAGTCATAGCCTATGCCTCACGACAACTCAAAGAATATGAGAGGAATTATCCTACCCATTATCTAGAGTTGGCATCAGTCATTTTCTCACTAAAGATCTGGAGGCATTACCTGTATGGGGAGAAAGTGGAGATCTATACGGATCATAAAAGCCTTAAATACTTCTTCACCCAAAAGGAACTCAACATGCAGCAACGACGTTGGCTCGAGCTGTTGAAAGATTATGATCATATCATTCAATACCATCCTAGAAAAGCAAACGTGGTAGCTGACGCGTTGAGGAGAAGATCATATGCAGGTACGAGTGCGATATTGTCAACGCAAAGGCCCATTTTATATGACTTGTAAAGGATAGAGATAGAATTAAAGATTCTAGGGACCCATGTGATGATGTCAAATATACGAGTAGAACTGACTTTAATCAATAAAGTTAAAGTTGCTCAAGCTACGAACCCAGAGCTGATACGTATGAAGAAGAAAGTGCAAGAAGGTGCTATTCTAGAAGTGAGAATCGATGAAGAAGGAATACTTCGAGTCAACTCCAGACTTTATTTTCATAACGACTCTGACTTAAAGTATAAAATCGTGATAGAGGCACAAAACACACCGTTTGCAATCCATCCCGAAAGTACTAAGATGTATCGTGATCTTCGACATACATTTTGTTGAGTAATATGAAAACAGAGATTGCGGAGTTTATCTCAAGGTGTTTAACTTGTCAACGTGTCAAGGCGGAGCACCAAGTGCCAAAAGGTCCATCGCAACCACTTGAAATTCCAAAATGGATGTGGGAGCACATTACCATGGATTTTGTTATTGGTCTTCCCAAGGTTTCTCAAGGCATAGATGCGATTTGGGTCGTTATTGATAGATTGACCAAGTCTGCTCATTTCTTACCTATACGAGAAACTTATACACTTGAACGTCTTGTTCGTATATACATAAATGAGAATGTAAGACTGTATGGTATGCCAGTATCCATAATTTCTGATCGAGACCCAAGATTCACTTCACGGTTTTGGGTCAGTTTGCAAAAAGCTATAGGCACGGATTTACGATTTAGTCAGCATATCATCCTCAAACGGAAAGTGTCGTTCTTCAGTATGCTAGGATGAGGTGGGTGAAGCAACGTTGTTGGGACCAAAATTGGTACGTATGACTACAGAGAAGATTCAAATGATCAGATAACGTATAAAAACCTCACAAGATCGATAAGAGTTATGTTGATCTTCATTGAAAGGACATGGAATTCAATGTTGGAGAGCATGTGTTGTTATGTGTGGCACCATGGAAGGGAGTTACGAGATTTGGAAAGAGGGAAAAGCTCAATCCTCGATTCATTGACCCATTTGAAATCCTTGACCGAGTAGGAACTGTGGCCTATAAACTCGCTTTACCGCCAAGTATGTCTCGTGTTCATAACGTTTTTCACATATTCATGGTACGTAAATATGTGGAAGACCCAAACCACATTATTGAGTTAGAACCGTACAAGATAGCGAAAGATTTAACGTATGAAGAGATACCTGTTAAAATCTAGGATAAGAAGGAACATATTCAACGCTCCAAGGTTATACCTCAAGTCAAAGTTTTGTGGAGAAACCACAATGTTGAGGAAACGAACTGGGAGTTAGAATCTGAAATGAAATCAAGGTATCCTCACCTCTTCGACATACCAGGTACATACCCTAACTTTGAGGACGAAATTTCATAAGAAGGGGAGGTTGTAAGACCCCAACTTTTATGAATAAAGATTATTTTTCTCGAAATATCATTTTTGAATATTATGGCATGAATTTGATATAATGTTATAGTTGTGAGTAATATTTATAAATTTGGTAAAGTATGCAAGTTGTTATAAAATATTCGATTGGTCGGAGAATATTCATTTTAACAGGGAATATTCATACAACGGCACAATCATTGATGGACCCCACAACGAAATATTGTCGGAGTTAGAAAATGACATAAATATATTTTTTATAAAAATAACGGCCAAAATTTTACCATTAACTCTTGAAATATCATGTGATAAAAGTACAGTAATATGCGTGGTTGCATAGTAGCACACGGTATTGATTATTGATGCTTACGTGAGAAGTCACTCAGTTATATTCAATTATTGCTACAGTAATTGCTGCATAGTATCTCACGTTATTTGATTCAATTATTGTTAATATTTTATATTATTAAATCAATAATTGAGATGACAAGTTATTCATATTATTATTTGCATAATTAACAATGTCTAGAAAGTTTTGTCGAGGAAAGGGGTCTGGTCACCTAATTGCGCGCCAATAGGTAGAAATCCTTATCGGAAAGCCCCCTCTTTCATGTGAATGATCTGGTTGTTAATATTGCGGGTTATAATAATGATGAATAAATGTTGTTAAAAATATTGAGGGGATTTTTATGAAGTATTTGTTATAAATTTTGCTTATTATATGGACCCCCATTTACCCATTTTTCAAAATAATCGGTAGAAAATTATTCAGTATATATATATATATATATATATATATATATATATATATATATATATATAATATTTGTGTGTGTGTGTGTGATGTGTGTGAAAGTGACATGTGGGGTGGGGCCAACATGTGGGAAGAAAATTGAATGTGGGAGGGGAAAATCTGATAATTGTCACGGGTGGTTATAAAAGTCTTGGTTATATATATATATATATATATATATATATATATATATATATATATATATTATATTTTTGTTTTTCTTTTACTTGATAATTGTATGGAAATTCAATCACCCGTAATGTTGCGTAAGACGTCCGTGAACTCCCGACTCTGTGCACACGTGATTTTCTAAATTTAAATAGTATCCTTCCATTTTCTATAAATAGTATGCTTAGTTAGAATTGAAAATCATACCAGAATCAGAGAATTCTTCTTCTATAATATTGAGTGTATTTCTTTCGAGTTTTAGGAAGCTTTGAGTATAGGAAACAGTGAAAGTTTTCTTCAAGAATATCCCCGCTATTCCAGTTGGAATACTCTTCTTTTTAAGGTAAGGAATATTATTTTGTTCAATATTCGTAAGGAATAATATTTTCTTCCATTGTCTGTAGTATGTAAGTAATATTATTTCGTTTCAGATTCTGAATTCTACACTCATTTTGTTAAACTTTTGGCTTTTATACTCCATAAAATTAGTAGAATATCTTTAAAATTTGCGCTTCACCCAGTATCTTTTCATTGAAATATTATTATGAGCATTCTTGATAAATTTTAAGCTTTTAATGTCGGGGGTACTATTCACGAGTTAGTATTCCCGAATTACTATTCACAGGATACTATTCACTCGAGTACTATTCACCCGGGATACTATTCATGATAAAAATTAGTTTCTTTTCGGTCCAAATCATTTTTGATATAATATTGTTCTTGAATTTTACTCCACAAAGTAGTATCATGTTGAAAATTTGTACGTTTATGAATTCTGGATAAATTAAATTATAAATCTTTAAAAAAAATTCATTTGCTTTCATTTAATTGAATTCTTATATTATTGTCATCATCCTCGTACTTATATTCTTATGAAAGTCATCTTTGGCTTACGTGCATAGATGAACTGTTGATTGGTATGATTATGACCAGGGATTTTTCAGTATAATCATGACAGTAATGTTACAAATGATGTGGTAAAAGTACTCATTGGCCCGTACTGCATTGATGGACAGTTGTTGGCATGATCATGACCATTGATAAAAACACGAATATCCTTGGCCCGTAGTGCATGGATAATTCATGGTCGTGATACTAATGAATATCCTTGGTCGTAGTGCAGGGATGATTCGCTGATGTGGATTAATTATTAAGCTGAGTCTCGGTGATAAAATTGATGATAAACTTTTTAAATCATTGAAGCTAGTAGATATCATGCTCTACTTGACTCTTCTAATGGATTGCTTGTTCCGCTGCAGTTAAACTTGATGTTTATTATATTTTATCAGTTTAACACTGTTGAAGGCTAACGATAAATTATTCTGCATTACCTTAGTCATAATATTTCTTATTGGGCTAGTTGAGCTCACCCTTTGCTTTCATTGGTCTCTTTAGGAAATGAGAATATAGCAAGGACTAGTCGGGGAACGGAGTGACAGTTCAGATGTTTGCATTAGTAGTCCTCAATATTCAGTGAAATAGTGTGATAATAAATGTAATGAGGACTCCATTTGAGTTAGAATACTGTCTAGAAGATAATATTCATATTAAAACTCTCAGCTTATGTTTTATCGTATTTTACACAATATTTGTATAATTATGTTGTATTTGATTTTTGTACCATGTATTTGGCGACTCAGAATTGGTGATGTATACCTATTTTGGGGGCGTCACAACGACTAGTTTGAGGAGGTCAGTTGTTTTAGCGGAGGTTACCGATGGGCATATTGTGATGATGGACTTCTTGATAGATCACTTTGCCTCGGTTGATAGTTTTACTATTTACCAGGGGGATTTTTTTATCATTGTGGATAGGTTACAGATGGCGCAGGTGGATGCCCTGGTGATGTGTGTCATAGCCTACTTATACATGCCCTTTTATGCTGACCATATGAACGTTAGAATGTCGATGGTCGCCAGGGCTCTTCGCGACAAATTTACTATACTCCGACTGATATTGGTGGAGACCCTAATATCATATCAACGGTATTGGGATAAACTTTCAACCTTTCAAACCAAACCATAAGAGATGGAACTACCTGATCTCCCCCATACACGGGAATACATCGGTGACCAGGTGCGGTTAAATCACACCTCATCGGCTTAGACGACAGGGGTGGAACTACCTGGTCTCCCCGCACAAATGGGAGAAAAAAATATCGGCGACTGTAACAGGTCGAAATATATTGAGTCGTGATTCTGGGGACAGAATCCCTTTAAGGGGGGAAAGATGTGACGAACGAGAATTTTGTAAATTAATTTTAAATATTTATTGAGTTAAATAAATATTTTTCGATGATTTAATTATTATATTTAATAATTAACTGATGCAATTGTGGTAGATTAATTTAATTATATGTGTTACATTTATTAAATTAATGTAGAGAATTTTTAATATTCAAAGTATGTGATTATGTGAGCTTATTGAATTAAATAAATTATTTAATTAAGCATGATGTTACTTTAATTAATTTAATTATTAATTAGAGATTTAATAAATTGACATTATTTATTAATGGGATAATTAATTATGTGACTATGTGAAATTATGAGAAATTATTATATTTTATTTATGTTAAATTAAATAAGATATGAGTTTAGTTTATGAATTGGGTGTGACATTTTCAAACTATATGATAAAAGGGTTTATTAAAATAAAGAGTTTTGTGTCTAGTTGCTAGCCAAACATAGCTTTAGTAGTGGTTACTAGCAGTTGCCCATGACTGGGTTAACTGGCCAATTGCGCGTCCGTTTTCTCTTCTTTTATTATACGTATTCTTTTCTTCAAACATTTTTTTTCTAAGTCTGATAAGAGAAATCATTGAGAGAGTTTGAGAACTTTGAGAAAAATTGTGTGAGAGTTGCTTGGTGTTGAGAAAAGATCATCTCTTCCATTAATTATTCTCTGGGTAATTCTCTCCAACCCAATTTCAAGTTACGTCTTTTTAGTCTTCATAAAATGGCTTCACAGTTTTCTGTAAATCCTTGTAGATTGGAATATGATATGATTATAAGTTTATATGTGTGTTATTTTGTATCAAATCATGTTTAATTATGTCTAGTTTGCAAACCATAACATCAGTATTGTGAAACCATGACGTACATATGTTATTTCAAAATAAACAGAGTACGTGATATGGCCATATGGCCATATATGTGATAATTGACGTATTGATTATATATTATCCCTAAAATTTACACCCTTATATTATTGAGCATGTTAATACGAAGAGATCAAGCCTTAAACAAACGGATTCAGTGTTATAACGAATCCGTAGTGTTAAATTATATATTTTATATTCAAAAACCACCAAGAACATCAAAGTCAGTGAATTCACATGTTTTAATTATGTGATTATGTGTTTTAATTGGTTAAAACTACTCTACAGATGTTGGGTAATAATTATATGGAAGTATTAACATGTGGGTACGTTAAATTAGTGAGTTTAGTGATCATAAAATGTGTAAATCGCCGAACTCTGTGTTCATCGCGATCTGGAAAACAGTTTCTGGAGTCTCGCGCCGCGACGCCAACTCCAGAACTGAAGTCCCACGCCGCAGCGCCACTGCGCCGCAGCGCCAAGACCCAAGCCACGGCGCCATAGCGCCGCAGCGCAAAGAGCCCGGCCACAGCGCCACCGCGCCGCAGCGCGACTCCTTATACATTATTGGCGCCGCAGCGCCACTCTCCAGAAAATTCAGAAATGTATTTTTAAAAATGTTTAAGTCTAACAATGTGTTAGTGGATTATTGTAATGAACATGTAAACATGTTAAAAGAATAATGTGATGATAAAATAGTTGTTTAACATGTAATAAAATATTATATGTGAATTCAATTATTAAATACATAATTAGTTTGATAATTCACATAGTACAAATGATGTGACAAAGTGGAAATTTGACTAAGTTTAGTCGAATAATTAAAGTAGTCAAAGAGAAAGAGTTTATAAGGATTAGTTAAGTTATAATTAACTGGTATTGTGTATGTGAATGGTATGTAGGATTTTTAATTCAAAGAACGAGTTAGTTATAGTGTAATCTACAAGCAAGGCAAGTATCCTATCCCTAACTCCATTCTATTGAGCAAGTTTATTTAAACTTAAACGTTACTTTTATGTCGAGCAAGTTTCCCTAACCCCACTTGTCATTATTGTTCAAGTTTATTATTTACCTTGAATAAATTATCCTTGTTATTATTCTAGTTCAAGCATGATATTAAAGATTAATTATCTTTCCAAAGCATGATTCAGTTATACAATAATTGTCCTATTGTATACTTTTGAGATTATTATTCTAATCAAATATCAATTATTGTTGAACCTTATTAGACTAATGAACCTTATTGATTCAACTAGTCCATAGTTGATGAGCGTTCTAAATTTCAGAACCCTTGATGAAAGTATCCAAACCAAACTTCCTTTGGTGCGGACTCGAATGTCAAACTGAGATGAACAACCCTGTATAGGGGATTAATTACGCTTTAGCGTTAAGATATTGTGCACAGTATGGTACTAAGGGCTGATCCCCCTAAGTACGAGAAGAAGGTCCATAGTCTTATGACTGTTAAAGGTTTCAAGTATATTTCTTGTTAACCTAGGACATAGTTCAAGGTCTTATGACCCTCAGAATTCTTTTGATTCATGTTATTTATTCTTGATTCAAAAGTTGTGCTTTATTTAGATGTCTTTGATTATTCGCATGTTATTATAATGTTATTTCATTATTATACTTGTGGGCATTTGTGCTCACTCTTTCTTAATAATAACATTGCAGTTAAGAATGAAAGAAGCGATGAACCCTCCACTAGTAAGGGCAAGGGCAAAGTTAGCAAATGATGAAGACATGTTATTTATTAACTGATGTATTTGTTTAAGACTTGAGTTATTTTGATGTTAAGACTTATTTGTTTAGAATTCCGCACAGATGTTTTAAGGTTAGAGTAAACTGGGATTTATTTATGAATCAGTTGATGTAACCCTTAAGGGAAGAGATTTTATTATGATTTCTATCTATTGTATGGTTTGATATTATTTATGGGTAGATAGATAGATGATGCTTATACAGTGAACACCAAATCCCGTGGAATCGATGTACCCTGATTTGGGGGTGTCACAAGTTGGTATCAGAGCTGTAGGTTATGAACCTTAGGTGGGGGAACAACCTTAGGTAGTAACCTTATAGAAAGAAGATAGTAAAGGAAAACTCTTATCGAGTTTTAAAAAATGAATTTTTGGTAATTCATTGAAGATAATAAAATACATTATGTGTTTATGTGTTAAGTATGCGTTAGATAGTATGACTTAGTAACTAAAACTTAAAATTTTGTTGTCAGGATGACGAATGATGGAGAAGCTAGTCAAGCTGAGGAGGGACCCCGATTACCTATAGTACCTACAGAGGAGGAGACCCGAGACATACATGTTGTTAGGGAACAGTTAGTTCTGAGGGTTTCATCTCCATTGATCACCGTTGTTGGTCAGGAGCATGAACCTGAGATTGATCCTGAGGAGGAGTTTGATGAGGAGGAAGAAGAAGAGGAGCTACCACGGTACACTGTTGATGCTAAGATGTATGACACATTATATGATCGTAACGTGGAGTTACAAGATGAGGTTCAGGAATTGACTGAGCGAGCGGCTGTTCAGCAGTCTACTTTAGAGGAGAAGGATAGAGAGATTGTGACCCTTCATACACGTTTAGGAAACATGGAGTGGGATCTGGTTCATGAGAAGGGTCAAACCGAAGATAAGACCGAGGAGATAGAGAAGCAAAAGAAGGAACTGAAGGAAACCTCCGGAAGACTGAAAATAGCAGAGGAAGGATGGGTAAGAGAATCACATCGAGCAGATCGTGCAGAAAATGTTAGTCGTGCAAAGAAGGCAAAGCTTGAAGACACGTACGCCACACTTAATCATGCGATGGATGAGGTTCAAGAGCGAGTGTTAAGGTACCCCATCCAGTTTGAAGGACTTCCATCGTATATGTTGGATCGCAGGACGATGTCTCGTATCATGAATGAGGAGCGTGGCAAGGCTATTAAGCACCTTGGAAGACAGGAATAGAATCTGTTTATTTATGTGAAAGACTTATATAGTTTTATGTAAATTTCGATGTGTTTATGAACTAAGGAATATGTTAATATTTGAATGTTTTAAATCCTGTGGATTCTTTATTCCAAGATAGATGATGTAAATAGCAGTATGCTATAGTTTAATGTTAAAACTTTTTATTTGAATGAAAAGATATTAAGTTGTTTGAAATGATGTGTTAAATGAGTATGTTAAATTGTTAAGTAATGCCTTAACTATGTAGAGAAATAAATAATGTTCTAATAAACATTTATTTAACAGAAAAATGCCGCCAAGGAGAAGACAACAACGTCAACCGGCTCAGGAAGAGTCAACCAATAATAACATTAACGCCAACGCTAATCCTGTTCAGCAGTTGGTGAATCTACTGGCTGGAGCAATGAATAACCAACCGCATGCTCCACCTAGCACAACGTTTAAGGACTTCAAGGCGGTGGGACCGCCAGAGTTCAAAGGTTCCAGAAACCCGATCGAGGCTCAAACATGGGTGATGGAAATGGAGAAGGTTTTCGAAGTTGCTAGAGTTTGAGAAGATCAGAAGACCATTTTTGCGACTTTTATGCTGAAGTCTGAGGCTAGCTACTGGTGGCAGGCAAACAAGATGCGAGGAGGTGAAGGTGTAATTACGTGGGAGAGATTCAAAGAGATGTTTTTCGAAATGTATTTCCCAGCTAGTTCGCAGAATCAGATGGAGGTGCAATTTCTGGAACTGAAGCAGGAAAACATGAGCGTGCCTGAATACGCGGCTAAATTCGATGAGTTGGCAAGGTTTGCCCCGTATCAAGTACACACTGACGAGAGGAAAGCCAGACGATTCGAACAAGGACTAAAGCCTTGGGTATACAACAAGGTATCAATGTTTCAATTCTACGCAATAACAAAGTGGAATATTTTCCAGATTTATGCTAAGCGATCCGTTGGATCTTGAACTTCTCTTCTCGAGTAACTATCAAAGATTTGACTTTGATATACCGAAGTGTATCAGATAACCATAAAAATTAAATTATACCCCTCAGCAAGCACTTAGAGCGGCCAAGTCCTTGTACCTTGTATTATGCATAATACTTACACGCGCGCATTGGCCGAATATACGACCAAAATATTCCCTTTGTATAAAAGGTTGTTCTTCTCAGTCTTATAATCAAAGTTTGACGTATAACAACGAAATATTATGATTTCAATTTCTAATCACTTCTCGATCTAGCAAAAATAATTGGCATCGATTTGTCAATAATAATTGAATTATCTTCTCGAACCTATCAAGTTCTAACAAATGTTCGTCTAGCCTGAATAATTAGCTAAGCTATTACTCAACACGATTCTACAATAGACAGAAATCAACTGTACTATTTACAATCAATAATAACTTATACGAATGTGAATAATCAATTACAGTTATTCCCCAATCATATTCTCAAAATCAATAATTCAATTTGAATGGATAAACATACACTAACTGCGAATAATCAACAAAAATTCTCAGACGTGGCATAATCAGCAATAATTAACCACAACTATATTTAAAAAGTAATAACTCAAGGCTGAGTTAAGGAAACTTGCCTTTCGCGTTGATTACTGCTACACAATATACTTATCTGCGTTCACAAGACCTATAATCACAATATTGGTCTCACAATTAGAACAATAAATCACAACACGTATCACTGTAATTTATAGTCAATCTTTCTCCTATGCACGTTACCACATAATCACATCAGTATTTATAACTTATATAAACACTTATCAAGTCTAACTAGTTCGGTCTGGTTGGACTTCAGTCTATTCTTGGTGTCCTGGTCACCCTATCCGACAATTAACACCTATACTATCAATTAAACTCGGTCTCAAAGCTTCAATATTATATTAGATAAGTCATATATCATTTATAATATTTTTCGGAAGCTTTTAATAATTTTCTAGCAATTATTATAATTTATAATAATTTTTCAAACACCGGAATTATTTTTAAATGATTTAAATAATAATTAATTCCATCATCATTAATATTTAATAATATTAAAATATTAATGACATACTTGTCAAAATATTAAAGTTATTATTAATAATTTAAAATATTTTTAAATAATCAATATTCTACTTAGATGATTTTTAAAATAATTAAAATCATTTTTAAACCATCACCATTAGTATTTAAATATTAATGAATTTATCATTAAAATATTAAAAGTCTTTAATTATAGCTTAAAATATTTTTAAATAATTTTTCTCATTTTTAAATGATTTTTAAATCAATAAAATTATTTTTAATTTATTTATTTAATATACTAATTAAATAAATCTAATATCATTAATATTAATTTATTAATGAGAATTTTCCAAAAATATTAAAAATTACTTTTTATAACTCAAAATATTTTTAAACACTTTATTCTTATTTAAAATGATTTTTATAATATTAAAATTATTTTTCTCTAATTTATTTAATACACTAATTAAATAAATTAAATATCATTAATATCCAAATAATTATGCATATTAATGAAAAATATCCCGAATTATCAAAAGTTAATTTTAATAATTTAAAATAATTTTTAAAACTATTTTTGTAATTTTTAGAATTTATTTACTATTTTTAATCATTTTCCGGAAATTAAAAAAATAAAAATATTTAAAATCGTCGTTGTAGCCTATACCGACGCTTTCTGTCGTTGTTGGTGTTCTTGAGCTCAAGAACACTGACAGTCGGCTTAGCAAGGGTCAACGTTTGACCGCTTATAATTCTCTGTCTCTCATGTTTCTGGGCCAGTTTGAACCATGATCGTGCAATGTTTATGTAACACTACAATTATCAATCATCATCTAGGTCATAAGAAAAATATTTGGCCATCCAAACTAATTGTCAGACAGTTCCTAGGTTTTCTGGGTAACCCAGAAACTCAGGCAGTCCATGGGTACCACTTTATGGCCCAATTAACTTGGTGTTCTGGTCATCCATTATGTGTTATTATGGTTCAAGTCTATAGTCCATATGTCAAGGAACACATAGAAATCAACAGATCAGTATAACAACAACACATTCTCCATATTAAGGCCGGTCAATCCCTATCAGAATCATTGTTCATCTGGTTTCTGGGTTTTTCTAGAAACTCCCCTTCGTGATCGAATGGTCTAGTTTGACCACTCACAACACTCGATCTGTTGACGTTTTGTGGGATCTAAATCAATGGATCTAAAGTCCATATAACAGGCTATAATCTAGATATAACAACATCATCAAACAACATAACACCTGATAGATCTCGGGCTAACAAAATCCTGTCAGGCACTAAAAACGAGTTTCTAGGTTGCCCAGAAACTCTTGGTCATGCTCGGTCAATGGGTTTTGACTATGAATAACTGACAATCTGGACATGGAATAGATGTGATTCCACTTCCAGATCAAAGACCTCATGACAAACTACAGATTTAAAACTTAAAACAACGAAAATAAAAAACAGAGAAAGATCTGTGGCTCCAAACATTTGCTTGTCAAACCATTTTTTTGGTTCATGGACAGTTTTGAAAAACTTCTTTTTTAAAGCCATTTGATGCTATAGATCTATGATAGATCATCATAGATCATCACAAAACATCTTCTAGCAAACATCTAAACACATAAACACCAACTTGAACTTAGCATACAAGATCAAAAGGAAACTTAGGGTTTATACCTTCTCTTGAATATGCTTTGATCTTTGTTCTCTCCTACTGATTTTGGTGTCCTAAGGGGTTATCTAGTGACTGAATCACTTTAGATTTCCGGGGGTTTTGTGAGAGAGAGAGAGAGAGAGAGTTGGTTGACGTAAGAACACAAATGGGCAACTTTTGGTGACTTTCTCTCTCTTTATCTTTTATAATATGATACAATGTATCTATAAATGGCTAGGTGGCATGCAATAGATCAGATTTGCTGAGATATGAGTCACATAGTCAATATTAGTTGGTCACCAACTCCAAATTTGTCAAATTCTACAAGTTACATATTAAAGAAATGCAAAAGGGTATTTTGGTCATTGAGCATGAAATTTTAATGGCAATCTAGACAATTGTCCAACCCTTAGGGTTTAACCCTAAGGTTCTAACCCTTAGGTTTTACAACTTTAGTTTCTAAGATTTTCTAATTAGGATTTTTAAAATAGAAAATTAAGATAACAAATATATAATTAGGGTTTCCTAATCATATTAGGGTTTACTAATCACATTAGTCTTGCTAGTTAGGATTAGGGTTTCCTAATTCTCGAATTCGAAATTAGGGTTTTTCGGCATCTGATTAGGGTTCCTAACTGAGCGTTAGGGTTTCTAAATTTGAGATTAGGGTTTCTAATCTCATGTTAGGGTTTTCTAATATTGTACCCTACCCGATCAATCATTGATAATTAATTCTATACAGTACAAACACGTACTCATCAATACAATTATTTTAATTATATTTTCTATCGAATTCCTATCCGCAACAAGGGTTAGGGTTTCTAAATTTATTAAGCACAACTCTACTCTTATTTTATCTGTCAATATACAAATTGACCACATCCCAAGACTAGTATCATAGATACTCGTTACAAAATTGATAATCAATATTAATATTAAATAAAAAAAATTATTCACAAAATTCAGATTATTTGAAATCCCAGGTTATCGCAGTACTAGAGAAGTCAAAGCCGGTAGTTCAAGGGAGAGCGTTTGTTGTGACCTCCAAAAAAGCAAGGACCCCAAACGAGGTCATCATGGGTAAGCTAATAGTAAATTCTTTCGAAGTTTATACTTTATTTGATACTGGTTCTACCCGTTCTTATATTTCTCCTACTTGTGCTCAACTTTTAAATTTAACTTCGGCGAAATTAGACTTTGACTTATCTATTGAAACTCCGTTGGGAGAAACCTTCATTACATCCACTGTTTATAAGTCTTATTTGATTCAAATTGGCACTCGCATGTTACCTGTCGATCTTATTTCTTTAAAAATACTTGCATTTGACATGATTCTAGGGATTGATTGGTTAACTTCTCATCATGCTAAAATTGATTATTTTCGTAAGGTTGTTAGCTTTCATATTCCTAACCAACCTATTATGCGAATTCAAGCAACCAAACCACTAAAGTCAATCACTGTAATATCAAGCCATAAAGCTATTCGTTTATTAAAAAATGGATGTCAAGCTTTCTTAGCCCATGTCACGGATTTAAACAAAAATACGTCAGATTTGAATGATATTTCTATTATTAATAAATTTCCTGACGTATTCCCCGAAGAACTTCTTGGCCTACCCCTAGAGCGTGAAATTGAATTTTGTATCGACCTTGAACCCGGTACAAAACCCATTTTCAAAGCCCCATATCGAATGGCTCCTATTGAACATCAGGAGTTTAAAACCCAACTACATGAGTTGTTAGACATCGGGTTCATTCGTCCTAGTACGTCTCCTTGGGGTGCTCCTATTCTATTCGTGAAGAAGAAAGATGGGAGTATGCGACTTTGTATTGATTATCGGGAGTTGAATCATGTCACCATCAAAAATAGGTACCAGTTGCCTTGCATTGATGACCTGTTTGACCAGTTGCAAGGCACTAAATTCTTTTCAAAGATCGATCTTCGTTCTGGATATCACCAGTTAAAGATTAAAACTGATGAGATTCCCAAGACTATTTTTAGAACTCGGTACGGGCATTACGAATTCCTAGTCATGTCTTTTGGATTGACTAATGCTCCTGCTGCCTTCATGGATATGATGAACCGAGTATTCAAGGAATATTTAGATCACTTTGTAGTCGTCTTTATTGATGACATCCTTATTTATTTCAAAAGTCGTGAAGATCATGAGCAACACTTGAGGCTGATACTCCAAAAGCTTCTTGAGAACAAGCTATATGCCAAGTTGGAGAAATGTGAGTTCTGGCTCGAGGAAGTAGCATTCCTTGGGCACGTGATATCAAATCACGTAATGTTTGTTAACCCAGCGAAGATTGAAGTAATACAAAGCTGGGAGCAACCTAAGCCAGTAACCGAAGTACGTAGCTTTTTGGGCTTAGTTGGTTAATATCAGAGATTCGTGGAAAAATTTTCTCTAATCGCTACTCCATTAACTCAGCTGACTTGAAAAGATAAAAAAATTGGTTGGAGCGAGGAATGTGAGAAAAGTTTTCAAGAACTCAAGAGGAGACTCATTTCAGAACATGTTCTGACAATACCATCTGGTTTGGAGGGATTTGTCATCTACAGCGATGCTTCAGGCAGAGGGTTAGAATGTGTTCTCATGCAACATAGGAAAGTCATAGCCTATGCCTCACGACAACTCAAAGAATATGAGAGGAATTATCCTACCCATTATCTAGAGTTGGCATCAGTCATTTTCTCACTAAAGATCTGGAGGCATTACCTGTATAGGGAGAAAGTGGAGATCTATACGGATCATAAAAGCCTTAAATACTTCTTCACCCAAAAGGAACTCAACATGCAGCAACGACGTTGGCTCGAGCTGTTGAAAGATTATGATCATATCATTCAATACCATCCTAGAAAAGCAAACGTGGTAGCTGACGCGTTGAGGAGAAGATCATATGCAGGTACGAGTGCGATATTGTCAACGCAAAGGCCCATTTTATATGACTTGTAAAGGATGGAGATAGAATTAAAGATTCTAGGGACCCATGTGATGATGTCAAATATACGAGTAGAACTGTCTTTAATTGATAAAGTTAAAGTTGCTCAAGCTACGAACCCAGAGCTGATATGTATGAAGAAGAAAGTGCAAGAAGGTGCTATTCTAGAAGCGAGAATCGATGAAGAAGGAATACTTCGAGTCAACTCCAGACTTTGTTTTCATAACGACTCTGACAAAAAGTATAAAATCGTGATAGAGGCACAAAACACACCGTTTGCAATCCATCCCGGAAGTACTAAGATGTATCGTGATCTTCGACATACATTTTGTGGAGTAATATGAAAACGGAGATCGCGGAGTTTATCTCAAGGTGTTTAACTTGTCAACGTGTCAAGGCGGAGCATCAAGTGCCAAAAGGTCCATCGCAACCACTTGAAATTCCAAAATGGATGTGGGAGCACATTACCATGGATTTTGTTATTGGTCTTCCCAAGGTTTCTCAAGGCATAGATGCGATTTGGGTCGTTATTGATAGATTGACCAAGTCTGCTCATTTCTTACCTATACGAGAAACTTATACACTTGAACGTCTTGTTCGTATATACATAAATGAGAATGTAAGACTGCATGGTATGCCAGTATCCATAATTTCTGATGGAGACCCAAGATTTACTTCACGGTTTTGGGTCAGTTTGCAAAAAGCTATAGGCACGGATTTACGATTTAGTCAGCATATCATCCTCAAACGGAAAGTGTCGTTCTTCAGTATGCTAGGATGAGGTGGGTGAAGCAACGTTGTTGGGACCAAAATTGGTACGTATAACTACAGAGAAGATTCAAATGATCAGACAACGTATAAAAACCTCACAAGATCGACAAGAGTTATGTTGATCTTCAGTGAAAGGACATGGAATTCAATGTTGGAGAGCATGTGTTGTTATGTGTGGCACCATGGAAGGGAGTTACGAGATTTGGAAAGAGGGAAAAGCTCAATCCTCGATTCATTGACCCATTTGAAATCCTTGACCGAGTAGGAACTGTGGCCTATAAACTCGCTTTACCGCCAAGTATGTCTCGTGTTCATAACGTTTTTCACATATTCATGGTACGTAAATATGTGGAAGACCCAAACCACATTATTGAGTTAGAACCGTACAAGATAGCGAAAGATTTAACGTATGAAGAGGTACCTGTTAAAATCTTGGATAAGAAGGAACATATTCTACGCTCAAAGGTTATACCTCAAGTCAAAGTTTTGTGGAGAAACCACAATGTTGAGGAAATGAACTGGGAGTTAGAATCTAAAATGAAATCAAGGTATCCTCACCTCTTCGACATACCAGGTACATACCCTAATTTTGAGGACGAAATTTCATAAGAAGGGGAGGTTGTAAGACCCCAACTTTTATGAATAAAGATTATTTTTCTTAAAATATCATTTTTGAATATTATGGCATGAATTTGATATAATGTTATAGTTGTGAGTAATATTTATAAATTTGGTAAAGTATGCAAGTTGTTATAAAATATTCGATTGGTCGGAGAATATTCGTTTTAACAGGGAATATTCATACGACGGCACAATCATTGATGGACCCCACAACGAAATATTGTCGGAGTTAGAAAATGACATAAATATCTTTTTTATAAAAATAACGGCCAAAATTTTACCATTAACTCTTGAAATATCATGTGATAAAAGTACAGTAATATGCGTGGTTGCATAGTAGCACACGGTATTGATTATTGATGCTTACGTGAGAAGTCACTCAGTTATATTCAATTATTGCTACAGTAATTGTTGCATAGTATCTCACGTTATTTGATTCAATTATTGTTAATATTTTATATTATTAAATCAATAATTGAGATGACAAGTTATTCATATTATTATTTGCATAATTAACAATGTCTAGAAAGTTTTGTCGAGGAAAGGGGTCTGGTCACCTAATTGCGCGCCAATAGGTAGAAATCCTTATCGGAAAGCCCCCTCTTTCATGTGAATGATCTGGTTGTTAATATTGCGGGTTATAATAATGATGAATAAATGTTGTTAAAAATATTGAGGGGATTTTTATGAAGTATTTGTTATAAATTTTGCTTATTATATGGACCCCCATTTACCCATTTTTCAAAATAATCGGTAGAAAATTATTCACTATATATATATATATATATATATATATGTGTGTGTGTGTGTGATGTGTGTGAAAGTGACATGTGGGGTGGGGCCAACATGTGGGAAGAAAATTGAATGTGGGAGGGGAAAATCTGATAATTGTCACGGGTGGTTATAAAAGTCTTGGTTATATATATATATATATATATATATATATATATATATATATATATATATATATATATTTTTGTTTTTCTTTTACTTGATAATTGTATGGAAATTCAATCACCCGTAATGTTGCGTAAGACGTCCGTGAACTCCCGACTCTGTGCACACGTGATTTTCTAAATTTAAATAGTATCCTTCCATTTTCTATAAATAGTATGCTTAGTTAGAATTGAAAATCATACCAGAATCAGAGAATTCTTCTTCTATAATATTGAGTGTATTTCTTTCGAGTTTTAGGAATCTTTGAGTATAGGAAACAGTGAAAGTTTTCTTCAAGAATATCCCCGCTATTCCAGTTGGAATACTCTTCTTTTAAATGTAAGGAATATTATTTTGTTCAATATTCGTAAGGAATAATATTTTCTTCCATTGTCTGTAGTATGTAAGTAATATTATTTCGTTTCAGATTCTGAATTCTACACTCATTTTGTTAAACTTTTGGCTTTTATACTCCATAAAATTAGTAGAATATCTTTGAAATTTGCGCTTCATCCAGTATCTTTTCATTGAAATATTATTATGAGCATTCTTGATAATTTTTAAGCTTTTAATGTCAGGGGTACTATTCACGAGTTAGTATTCCCGAATTACTATTCACAGGATACTATTCACTCGAGTACTATTCACCCGGGATACTATTCATGATAAAAATTAGTTTCTTTTCGGTCTAAATCATTTTTGATATAATATTGTTCTTGAATTTTACTCCACAAAGCAGTATCATGTTGAAAATTTGTACGTTTATGAATTCTGGATAAATTAAATTATAAATCTTTAAAAAAATTTCCTTTGCTTTCATTTAATTGAATTCTTATGTTATTGTCATAATCCTCATACTTATATTCTTATGAAAGTCATCTTTGGCTTACGTGCATAGATGAACTGTTGATTGGTATGATTATGACCAGGGATTTTTCGGTATAATCATGACAGTAATGTAACAAATGATGTGGTAAAAGTACTCATTGGCCCGTACTGCATTGATGGACAGTTGTTGGCATGATCATGACCATTGATGAAAACACGAATATCCTTGGCCGTAGTGCATGGATAATTCATGGTCGTGATACTAATGAATATCCTTGGTCGTAGTGCAGGGATGATTCGCTGATGTGGATTAATTATTAAGCTGAGTGTCAGTGATAAAATTGATGATAAACTTTTTAAATCATTGAAGCTAGTAGATATCATGCTCTACTTGACTCTTCTAATGGATTGCTTGTTCCGCTGCAGTTAAACTTGATGTTTATTATATTTTATCAGTTTAACACTGTTGAAGGCTAACGATAAATTATTCTGCATTACCTTAGTCATAATATTTCTTATTGGGCTAGTTGAGCTCACCCTTTGCTTTCATTGGTCTCTTTAGGAAATGAGAATATAGCAAGGACTAGTCGGGGAACGGAGTGACAGTTCAGATGTTTGCATTAGTAGTCCTCAATATTTAGTGAAATAGTGTGATAATAAATGTAATGAGGACTCCATTTGAGTTAGAATACTGTCTAGAAGACAATATTCATATTAAAACTCTCAGCTTATGTTTTATCGTATTTTACACAACAGTTGTATAATTAAGTTGTATTTGATTTTTGTACCATGTATTTGGCGACTCAGAATTGGTGATGTATACCTATTTTGGGGGCGTCACAACGACTAGTTTGAGGAGGTCAGTTGTTTTAGCAGAGGTTACCGATGGGCATATTGTGATGATGGACTTCTTGATAGATCACTTTGCCTCGGTTGATAGTTTTACTATTTACCAGGGGGATTTTTTTATCATTGTGGATAGGTTACAGATGGCGCAGGTGGATGCCCTGGTGATGTGTGTCATAGCCTACTTATACATGCCCTTTTATGCTGACCATATGAATGTTAGAATGTCGATGGTCGCCAGGGCTCTTCGCGACAAATTTACTATACTCCGACTGATATTGGTGGAGACCCAAATATCAGATCAACGGTATTGGGATCAACTTTCAACCTTTCAAACCAAACCATAAGAGATGGAACTACCTGATCTCCCCCATACACGGGAATACATCGGTGACCATCTTTGGTACGGTTAAATCACACCTCATCGGCTTAGACGACAGGGGTGGAACTACCTGGTTTCCCCGCACAAATGGGAGAAAAAAAAATCGGCGACTGTAACAGGTCGAAATATATTGAGTCGTGATTCTGGGGACAGAATCCCTTTAAGAGGGGAAAGATGTGACGAACGAGAATTTTGTAAATTAATTTTAAATATTTATTGAGTTAAATAAATATTTTTTGATGATTTAATTATTAGATTTAATAATTAATTGATGCAATTGTGGTAGATTAATTTAATTATATGTGTTACATTTATTAAATTAATGTAGAGAATTTTAATATTCAAAGTATGTGATTATGTGAGCTTATTGAATTAAATAAATTATATAATTAAGCATGATGTTACTTTAATTAATTTAATTATTAATTAGAGATTTAATACATTGACATTATTTATTAATGGGATAATTAATTATGTGACTATGTGAAATTATGAGGAATTATTATATTTTATTTATGTTAAACTAAATAAGATATGAGTTTAGTTTATGAATTGGGTGTGACATTTTCAAACTATATGATAAAAGGGTTTATTAAAATAAAGAGTTTTGTGTCTAGTTGCTAGCCAAACATGGCTTTAGTAGTGGTTACTAGCAGTTGCCCATGACTGGGTTAACTGGCCAATTGCGCGTCCGTTTTCTCTTCTTTTATTATACGTATTCTTTTCTTCAAACATTTTTTTTCTAAGTCTGATAAGAGAAATCATTGAGAGAGTTTGAGAACTTTGAGAAAAATTGTGTGACAGTTGCTTGGTGTTGAGAAAAGATCATCTCTTCCATTAATTATTCTCTGGGTAATTTTCTCCAACCCAATTTCAAGTTACGTCTTTTTAGTCTTCATAAAATGGCTTCACAGTTTTCTGTAAATCCTTGTAGATTGGAATATGATATGATTATATGTTTATATGTGTGTTATGTTGTATCAAATCATGTTTAATTATGTATAATTTGCAAACCATAACATCAGTATTGTGAAAACATGACGTACATATGTTATTTCAAAATAAACAGAGTACGTGATATGGCCATATGGCCATATATGTGATAATTGACGTATTGATTATATATTATCCCTAAAATTTACACCCTTATATTATTGAGCATGTTAATACGAAGAGATCAAGCCTTAAACAAACGGATTCGGTGTTATAACGAATCCGTAGTGTTAAATTATATATTTTATATTCAAAAACCACCAAGAACATCAAAGTCAGTGAATTCACATGTTTTAATTATGTGATTATGTGTTTTAATTGGTTAAAACTACTCTACAGATGTTGGGTAATAATTATATGGAAGTATTAACATGTGGGTACGTTAAATTAGTGAGTTTAGTGATCATAAAATGTGTAACTCGCCGAACTCTGTGTTCATCGCGATCTGGGAAACAGTTTTTGGAGTCTCGCGCCGCGGCGCCAACTCCAGAACTGAAGTCCCGCGCCGCAGCGCCACTGCGCCGCAGCGCCAAGACCCAAGCCACGGCGCCATGGCGCCGCAGCGCCAAGAGCCCGGCCACAGCGCCACCGCGCCGCAGCGCGACTCCTTATACATTAGTGGCGCCGCAGCGCCACTCTCCAGAAAATTCAGAAATGTATTTTTAAAAATGTTTAAGTCTAACAATGTGTTAGTGGATTATTGTAATGAACATGTAAACATGTTAGAAGAATAATGTGTTGATAAAATAGTTGTTTAACATGTAATAAAATATTATATGTGAATTGAATTATTAAATACATAACTAGTTTGATAATTCACGTAGTACAAATGATGTGACAAAGTGGAAATTTGACTAAGTTTAGTAGAATAATTAAAGTAGTCAAAGAGAAAGAGTTTATAATGATTAGTTAAGTTATAATTAACTGGTATTGTGTATGTGAATGGTATGTAGGATTTTTAGTTCAAAGAACGAGTTAGTTATAGTGTAATCTACAAGCAAGGCAAGTATCCTATCCCTAACTCCATTCTATTGAGCAAGTTTATTTAAACTTAAACGTTACTTTTATGTCGAGCAAGTTTCCCTAACCCCACTTGTCATTATTGTTCAAGTTTATTATTTACCTTGAATAAATTATCCTTGTTATTATTCAAGTTCAAGCATGATATTAAAGATTAATTATCTTTCCAAAGCATGATTCAGTTATACAATAATTGTCCTATTGTATACTTTTGAGATTATTATTCTAATCAAATATCAATTATTGTTGAACCTTATTAGACTAATGAACCTTATTGATTCAACTAGTCCATAGTTGATGAGCGTTCTAAATTTCAGAACCCTTGATGAAAGTATCCAAACCAAACTTCCTTTGGTGCGGACTCGAATGTCAAACTGAGATGAACAACCTTGTATAGAGGATTAATTACGCTTTAGCGTTAAGATATTGTGCACAGTATGGTACTAAGGGCTGATCCCCCTAAGTACGAGAAGAAGGTCCATAGTCTTATGACTGTTAAAGGTTTCAAGTATATTTCTTGTTAACCTAGGACATAGTTCAAGGTCTTATGACCCTCATAATTCTTTTGATTCATGTTATTTATTCTTGATTCAAAAGTTGAGCTTTATTTAGATGTCTTTGATTATTCGCATGTTATTATAATGTTATTTCATTATTATACTTGTGGGCATTTGTGCTCACTCTTTCTTAATAATAACATTGTAGTTAAGAATGAAAGAAGCGATGAACCCTCCACTAGTAAGGGCAAGGGCAAAGTTAGCAAATGATGAAGACCTGTTATTTATTAACTGATGTATTTGTTTAAGACTTGAGTTATGTTGATGTTAAGACTTATTTGTTTAGAATTCCGCACAGATGTTTTAAGGTTAGAGTAAACTGGTATTTATTTATGAATCAGTTGATGTAACCCTTAAGGGAAGAGATTTTATTATGATTTCTATCTATTGTATGATTTGATATTATTTATGGGTAGATAGATAGATGATGCTTGTACAGTGAACACCAAATCCCGTGGAATCGATGTACCCTGATTTGGGGGTGTCACAAGTTGGTATCAGAGCTGTAGGTTATGAACCTTAGGTGGGGGAACAACCTTAGGTAGTAACCTTATAGAAAGAAGATAGTAAAGGAAAACTCTTATCGAGTTTTAAAAAATGAATTTTTGGTAATTCATTGAAGATAATAAAATACATTATGTGTTTATGTGTTAAGTATGCGTTAGATAGTATGACTTAGTAACTAAAACTTAAAATTTTGTTGTCAGGATGACGAATGATGGAGAAGCTAGTCAAGCTGAGGAGGGACCCCGATTACCTATAGTACCTACAAAGGAGGAGACCCGAGACATACATGTTGTTAGGGAACAGTTAGTTCTGAGGGTTTCATCTCCATTGATCACCGTTGTTGGTCAGGAGCATGAACCTGAGATTGATCCTGAGGAGGGTCCTGAGGAGGAGTTTGATGAGGAGGAAGAAGAAGAGGAGCTACCACGGTACACTGTTGATGCTGAGATGTATGACACATTATATGATCGTAACGTGGAGTTACAAGATGAGGTTCAGGAATTGACTGAGCGAGCGGCTGTTCAGCAGTCTACTTTAGAGGAGAAGGATAGAGAGATTGTGACCCTTCATACATGTTTAGGAAACGTGGAGTGGGATCTGGTTCATGAGAAGGGTCAAACCGAAGATAAGACCGAGGAGATAGAGAAGCTGAAGAAGGAACTGAAGGAAACCTCCGGAAGACTGAAAATAGCAGAGGAAGGATGGGTAAGAGAATCACATCGAGCAGATCGTGCAGAAAATGTTAGTCGTGCAAAGAAGGCAAAGCTTGAAGACACGTACGCCACACTTAATCATGCGATGGATGAGGTTCAAGAGCGAGTGTTAAGGTACCCCATCCAGTTTGAAGGACTTCCATCGTATATGTTGGATCGCAGGACGATGTCTCGTATCATGAATGAGGAGCGTGGCAAGGCTATTGAGCACCTTGGAAGACAGGAATAGAATATGTTTATTTATGTGAAAGACTTATATAGTTTTATGTAAATTCCGATGTGTTTATGAACTAAGGAATATGTTAATATTTGAATGTTTTAAATCCTGTGGATTCTTTATTCCCGGATAGATGATGTAAATAGCAGTATGCTATAGTTTAATGTTAAAACTTTTTATTTGAATGAAAAGATATCAAGTTGTTTGAAATGATGTGTTAAATGAGTATGTTACATTGTTAAGTAATGCCTTAACTATGTAGAGAAATAAATAATGTTCTAATAAACGTTTATTTAACAGAAAGATGCCGCCAAGGAGAAGACAACAACGTCAACCGGCTCAGGAAGAGTCAACCAATAATAACATTAACGCCAACGCTAATCCTGTTCAGCAGTTGGTGAATCTACTGGCTGGAGCAATGAATAACCAACCGCATGCTCCACCTAGCACAACGTTTAAGTTCTTCAAGGCGGTGGGACCGCCATAGTTCAAAGGTTCCAGAAACTCGATCGAGGCTCAAACGTGGGTGATGGAAATGGAGAAGGTTTTCGAAGTTGCTAGAGTTCGAGAAGATCAGAAGACCGTTTTTGCGACTTTTATCCTGAAGTCTGAGGCTAGCTACTGGTGGCAGGCAAACAAGATGCGAGGAGGTGAAGGTGTAATTACGTGGGAGAGATTCAAAGAGATGTTTTTCGAAATGTATTTCCCAGCAAGTTCGCAGAATCAGATGGAGGTGCAATTTCTGGAACTGAAGCAGGGAAACATGAGCGTGCCTGAATACGCGGCTAAATTCGATGAGTTGGCAAGGTTTGCCCCGTATCAAGTACACACTGACGAGAGGAAAGCCAGACGATTCGAACAAGGACTAAAGCCTTGGGTACACAACAAGGTATCAATGTTTCAACTTAACACGTTTACGGGAGTTTTGGAAAAGGCCATTCTCGTGGAAGGAGGAAGTGATGCAGTGACTAAGTACAACCAAGAACAGAAAAAGAAAAAGAGTGAGAATGAAGGCAATAACAAGACTGGTGGAAGTAATATTGGGAATAATAATAATCAGAAGAGGAAGTGGTCGGATAACTCGACAGCTGGAAGTCAACACGGAGGGCAAAAAAAGAAGATAGAAGCATGTCCGACTTGCGGCAAGGCACATCTATGAGTTTGTTTGAAGGGAAAGAGAGTGCGCTACAATTGTGGTCAAGAAGGCCATATAGCACCAAATTGTCCAAACCCAAAGAAGGGTGCTTGTTTCAACTGTGGTTCGAAAGATCATTTAGCAAGAGACTGTCCCAAGAAGGGATCGGGAGGATCAGGACAAGGAGGAAACCGGGGAAATAGCAGTAGAAATACCTTAACCATCACCGGACCACCTGCAACAAACCGACCAACCGCCAGAACTTTTAATATGACGGTGCAGGATGCAATCCAGTCTCGTGAGGTGGTGTCAGGTATCATTCCGATCAATGAAATTAATGCTTATATTTTGTTTGATTCGGGTGCTACCTGTTCCTTTATATCCGATGACTTTGCTAATAGTTTAGATTTGCTTAAGGATGAATTGGAATATCCCATGATTATAGAAATTGTGAATAGAGAGATAATTCCTGTTAAGCATGTGTATAAGAATTGTAGAGTGGATATTAAGGGTAATATCATGAACGTAGATCTTATCCCTATTCGATTGGGGAAATTCGACGTTATATTGGGTATGGATTGGCTATCCAATTATGGGGCTGTAATTGACTGCCAAAAGAAGCGTATTAACCTTATGACTCCGTCAAAGGTTGTGTTTTATGGTAGCAAGTCGCCTAGACAAGCGAGTTGTCTGACGACGTTGCAGGCCAGGAAGTTATTAAGACAAGGCTATGTAGGATATTTAGCTTACATAGTCGATAGTCGAAAAGAGAACCCGAAGGTAGAGGAGATACCGATTGTGAGGGACTTCGTCGATGTATTTCCAGACGATTTGCCAGGACTTCCACCAGATAGAGAAGTAGACTTTGTGATTGATTTGGCACCCAAAACTGCTCCAATATCGAAGGCACCATACCGAATGGCGCCAGTAGAGATGAAGGAATTAATGGTACAACTACAAGAATTGTTGGACAAAAAGTACATTCAACCGAGCGTATCGTCGTGGGGAGCGCCGGTGTTGTTCGTGAAAAAGAAGGACGGATCGATGAGGCTCTGCATTGACTACAGAGAATTAAATAAGGTCACGATTAAGAACAGATATCCATTACCGAGGATCGATGATCTGTTTGATCAATTGAAGGGAGCAAAATACTTTTCCAAGATTGACTTGAGGAGTGGTTATCACCAACTGAAGGTGAGGCCAGAGGATGTACCGAAGACAGCGTTCCGAACGCGATATGGTCATTATGAGTTTTTAGTAATGTCGTTTGGTCTTACGAATGCTCCTGCAGCATTTATGGGACTAATGAATGGTGTATTCAAGCCGTTTTTGGACAAATTCGTGGTGGCATTTATAGACAACATTTTGGTATATTCCAAAACCAAAGAGGAACATGAAGAACACTTGAGGTTAACGTTGGAAGTATTGAGAAGGGAGAAGTTGTATGCTAAATTTTCGAAATGCGAATTCTGGATCGAGAGAGTACAATTTCTTGGTCATGTAATCGATAAAGATGGAATTTCGGTAGATCCATCCAAAGTAGAAGCTGTGATTAACTGGGATCAGCCGAGAACGCCGTCAGAAGTAAGAAGTTTTCTTGGATTAGCAGGATATTATAGAAGATTCATACAAGATTTTTCTAAAATCGCAACTCCGTTAACGAATTTAACTCGAAAAGCTGTGAAATTTGTTTGGACGGAGAAGTGTGAGGAGAGTTTTCAAGAATTAAAGAAGAGGTTGAGTACAACGCCTGTGTTATCTCTTCCGGATGATACAAGAAATTTTGTTGTTTTTAGCGATGCGTCGCATAAAGGACTTGGCTGTGTGCTGATGCAAAACGACAAAGTCATTGCGTATGCATCACGGCAGTTGAAGGATTACGAGAAGGGTTACCTAACCCATGATTTGGAGTTAGCTGCAGTTGTTTTTGCTTTGAAAATTTGGAGGCACTATCTATACGGGGAGAAGTGTGAAATATATACGGACCACAAGAGTCTGAAATATATTTTTACACAGAAAGATTTGAATATGCGTCAAAGAAGATGGTTGGAATTAATCAAGGATTATGACTGTGAGATTTTATACCATCCGGGTAAGGCTAATGTGGTTGCCGACGCCTTAAGTAGAAGGGGTCATGAGAAATTGATGATGTTGACTGCTCAGCAGGAGCTAATTGCAGATATGGAGAAAATGGAGTTAGAAGTGAAGTATCCTATGGAGATTGATGAGAAGCTATTTCAGATGCAATCTGGTACAACTCTACTAGATAGAGTGAAGGAGGCTTAGCTTCAGGATGATGAATGCAAAAAGGTAACATCGAAGATATCTGAAGGAACCGAACCAAGATTTAAGATGGATAAGGAAGGAATATTGAGATTTGAAAGCAGAATTTGGGTTCCGCCAGTACAAGAAATTAAGAAAGAAATTTTGAGTGAGGCTCATAGTTCACGATATTTAATTCACCATGGTAGTACCAAGATGTACCAAGATCTTAGACAACATTTCTGGTGGCCAAATTTGAAGCGTGATGTTGCAGAATGTGTTGCCAAATGCCTGACATGTCAGAAAGTTAAAGCAGAACATCAGAGACCGAGTGGATTGCTACAACCGTTGGAGATCCCAGAATGGAAATGGGAACATATTACGATGGACTTCGTGGTTGGCCTTCCGACGACTCAGAAAGGCTACGACGCAGTATGGGTTATCGTTGACCGACTGAAGAAATCCGCGCACTTCCTTCCTATCAAAATCAGATTTAACTTAGATCAGTTGGCAAGACTATATGTGAAAGAGATTGTTTTGAGGCACGGAGTGCCGGTGTCTATTGTTTCCGATAGGGATCCGCGCTTCACATTAAATTTTTGGAAATGTCTTCAAGAATACATGGGTACACAACTGCGAATGAATACAACTTACCACCCTCAAATAGACGGACAGAGCGAACGAACGATTCAAACACTGGAAGATATGTTACGAGCCTGTGTAATGGACTTCAAAGGAAATTGGGATGATCACCTACCGTTAGTAGAGTTCGGCTACAACAACAGTTACCATGCTAGTATTGGTATGCCGCCTTACGAAGCGTTATACGGCAGAAAGTGCAGAACTCCGCTTCACTGGGATGAAGTTGGTGAAAGACAATTGCTAGGGCCAAAACTGGTACAGCAGACGGCAGAAATAGTCAAAGTAATCCGAGCCCGTCTGGTAGCGGCTCAAGATCGACAGAAGAAATACGCTGATCCACATCGTAAAACTATCGAGTTTGAATCCGGTAGTTATGTTTTCTTGAAAGTCTCTCCCTGGAAGGGAAAGATCAGGTTCTGAAAGAAAGGAAAATTGAGCCCAAGATTTATTGGACCCTTTGAAGTACTGAGAAGATTTGGAGAAGTTGCGTACGAGGTAGCCTTACCTCCAGCACTCGAGAATATCCACAGCGTCTTCCATGTTTCTGTGTTACGACCTTACAAACCTGATTACAAGCATATAATTGAATACGAACCCCTGCATTTTGAGAAAGACTTATCTTACGAAGAAATTCATGTCCAGATTGTCGACCGAAAAGAACAAGTTCTGAGAAATAAAGTTATACCTTCTGTTAAGGTAATTTGGAGGAACCACAACGCTGAAGAAGCTACGTGGGAACTCGAAGAGAATATGATGAAGAATTACCCTCATTTATTTACGTAATTATGTGTATGCGATTCTGGGGACAGAATCTTTGTAAGGGGGGAGAATGTAACAGGTCGAAATATATTGAGTCGTGATTCTGGGGACAGAATCCCTTTAAGGGGGGAAAGATGTGACGAACGAGAATTTTGTAAATTAATTTTAAATATTTATTGAGTTAAATAAATATTTTTCGATGATTTAATTATTAGATTTAATAATTAATTGATGCAATTGTGGTAGATTAATTTAATTATATGTGTTACATTTATTAAATTAATGTAGAGAATTTTTAATATTCAAAGTATGTGATTATTTGAGCTTATTGAATTAAATGAATTATTTAATTAAGCATGATGTTACTTTAATTAATTTAATTATTAATTAGAGATTTAATAAATTGACATTATTTATTAATGGGATAATTAATTATGTGACTATGTGAAATTATGAGAAATTATTATATTTTATTTATGTTAAATTAAATAAGATATGAGTTTAGTTTATGAATTGGGTGTGACATTTTTAAACTATATGATAAAAGGGTTTATTAAAATAAAGAGTTTTGTGTCTAGTTGCTAGCCAAACATGGCTTTAGTAGTGGTTACTAGCAGTTGCCCATGACTGGGTTAACTGGCCAATTGCGCGTCCGTTTTCTCTTCTTTTATTATACGTATTCTTTTCTTCAAACATTTTTTTTCTAAGTCTGATAAGAGAAATCATTGAGAGAGTTTGAGAACTTTGAGAAAAATTGTGTGAGAGTTGCTTGGTGTTAAGAAAAGATCATCTCTTCCATTAATTATTCTCTGGGTAATTCTCTCCAACCCAATTTCAAGTTACGTCTTTTTAGTCTTCATAAAATGGCTTCACAGTTTTCTGTAAATCCTTGTAGATTGGAATATGATATGATTATAAGTTTATATGTGTGTTATGTTGTATCAAATCATGTTTAATTATGTATAGTTTGCAAACCATAACATCAGTATTGTGAAAACATGACGTACATATGTTATTTCAAAATAAACAGAGTACGTGATATGGCCATATGGCCATATGGCCATATATGTGATAATTGACATATTGATTATATATTATCCCTAAAATTTACACCCTTATATTATTGAGCATGTTAATACGAAGAGATCAAGCCTTAAACAAACGGATTCGGTGTTATAACGAATCCGTAGTGTTAAATTATATATTTTATATTCAAAAACCACCAAGAACATCAAAGTCAGTGAATTCACATGTTTTAATTATGTGATTATGTGTTTTAATTGGTTAAAACTACTCTACAGATGTTGGGTAATGATTATATGGAAGTATTAACATGTGGGTACGTTAAATTAGTGAGTTTAGTGATCATAAAATGTGTAAATCGCCGAACTCTGTGTTCATCGCGATCTGGGAAACAGTTTTTGGAGTCTCGCGCCGCGGCGCCAACTCCAGAACTGAAGTCCCGCGCCGCAGCGCCACTGCGCCGCAGCGCCAAGACCCAAGCCACGGCGCCATGGCGCCGCAGCGCCAAGAGCCCGGCCACAGCGCCACCGCGCCGCAGCGCGACTCCTTATACATTAGTGGCGCCGCAGCGCCACTCTCCAGAAAATTCAGAAATGTATTTTTAAAAATGTTTAAGTCTAACAATGTGTTAGTGGATTATTGTAATGAACATGTAAACATGTTAGAAGAATAATGTGATGATAAAATAGTTGTTTAACATGTAATAAAATATTATATGTGAATTGAATTATTAAATACATAATTAGTTTGATAATTCACGAAGTACAAATGATGTGACAAAGTGGAAATTTGACTAAGTTTAGTAGAATAATTAAAGTAGTCAAAGAGAAAGAGTTTATAATGATTAGTTAAGTTATAATTAACTGGTATTGTGTATGTGAATGGTATGTAGGATTTTTAATTCAAAGAACGAGTTAGTTATAGTGTAATCTACAAGCAAGGCAAGTATCCTATCCCTAACTCCATTCTATTGAGCAAGTTTATTTAAACTTAAACGTTACTTTTATGTCGAGCAAGTTTCCCTAACCCCACTTGTCATTATTGTTCAAGTTTATTATTTACCTTGAATAAATTATCCTTGTTATTATTCAAGTTCAAGCATGATATTAAAGATTAATTATCTTTCCAAAGCATGATTCAGTTATACAATAATTGCCCTATTGTATACTTTTGAGATTATTATTCTAGTCAAATATCAATTATTGTTGAACCTTATTAGACTAGTGAACCTTATTGATTCAACTAGTCCATAGTTGATGAGCGTTCTAAATTTCAGAACTCTTGATGAAAGTATCCAAACCAAACTTCCTTTGGTGCGGACTCGAATGTCAAACTGAGATGAACAATACTGTATAGGGGATTAATTACGCTTTAGCGTTAAGATATTGTGCACAGTATGGTACTAAGGGCTGATCCCCCTAAGTACGAGAAGAAGGTCCATAGTCTTATGACTATTAAAGGTTTCAAGTATATTTCTTGTTAACCTAGGACATAGTTCAAGGTCTTATGACCCTCAGAATTCTTTTGATTCATGTTATTTAATCTTGATTCAAAAGTTGAGCTTTATTTAGATGTCTTTGATTATACGCATGTTATTATAATGTTATTTCATTATTATACTTGTGGGCATTTGTGCTCACTCTTGCTTAATAATAACATTGCAGTTAAGAATGAAAGAAGCGATGAACCCTCCACTAGTAAGGGCAAGGGAAAAGTTAGCAAATGATGAAGACATGTTATTTATTAACTGATGTATTTGTTTAAGACTTGAGTTATGTTGATGTTAAGACTTATTTGTTTAGAATTCCGCACAGATGTTTTAAGGTTAGAGTAACCTGGGATTTATTTATGAATCAGTTGATGAAACCCTTAAGGGAAGAGATTTTATTATGATTTCTATCTATTGTATGGTTTGATATTATTTATGGGTAGATAGATAGATGATGCTTGTACAGTGAACAACAAATCCCGTGGAAGATTTGGGGGTGTCACAGCGACCATATATAATGCGGTTGAATCCTCAAAGAGAAACACCAATCCATAAGAGATGGAACTACCTTGTCTCCCCCATACACGGGAGTACTGGCGACCATCTATGGTGCGGTCACCCTCAGAGAGGAAAGCCAAAATCCTCTCCACAACCACATTCAAGAAACCAGTCCCAAGACACCAAAAAGAATTGGGAAACACAATTATCGACGATCCATTCTGAAAGATCCTAAGACATCTCAATGTTCATCCATCAAGGAGGAGTTCAGAATACATCGAGATTGTAAGTCCTAGAAAAAAGGCAACTATTAAGAAAGTAACAAGACATATCTAAAAGGGAAGTGAATCAAAACATATTTCTTTGTAATATAATTATGTTTGATATATACAATGTGTTCTGTACATCACAAAAATGACTAACCTAGTCTATGCAGGAAAATTAAAGCTAATCAAAGGTAGTCCCACTAATATTGGTGAGTTCTGAGGTAGCTCAGTTCTCTTGTACGTTTGGTTCATGACCCATTTGAGGCCGATTGGCCGGTTTCGCCGCCATAGGTTTTGCTTTGGTCACAACATGGCACTGTTTTACTCTTTTCGTCTGGCTTTGTGTGTTGACGTCACTTCTTGGACAGCGTTCTTCGATGCCATTAAAGACCCTTTTGAGATTGTGATGTACTCAGGATATTGCTCCTTTTTGAGTTTCGTCACCCACATAGCTGACTTGGATTTCATCTCTTTGGCTGAATTGAGGGGTGTGACTACGTATCATTCATTGGCGGTGATGGGCCAATTTGATCAGTATTAGGAGGTTCATATGTTTGAAGGGGCCGCATATTTCCACTTCCCTATCTGTTCCGTTACTGAGGTGGACTTAACGTATGTATATGTATTTTGCTCCCATAGACAGACGGTTGAGTTCAGGGATTGCTTTCCCTGTCGGTCGACAGAGTACTTGGCTTGGCTAGAGGCGGATTTTGCATGAGATGTGGTTGATCATGTCGAGGTGGGTCCCGATTTAGTGATGTGGAGGAGCTGATGGAGGGCTCTATATCTCCGATTGAGGAGTTATATGCTAGTTTGACAAAGGCCCTGGTTAGTGCAACTCCAATTTCTGCTTCAGCATCGAGGAAGGCGTTAAATTGCCAGGTGCATGTTTTGACGTTTTAACGGGACTAGGCTCGAGCCTCGATGTTGACTACTTTGGCAGGTAAGGATATTACCAGTGCTGAGAGGGATGCGACTCTTATTGCCAGAGACGCGGCCGTAGATGAGAGGAATGCCCTCATGTCTTTTGCGGATGATCATGTAGACCATGCTCGGGTTGTGGTAGAGCATCAAGAGGGAACTATCCAATCAACATTGGAGCTCTTGAGATGCATTGATGCGATGGAGAAGGAGCTCTAGGCCGCTCCTTTGACTGCGGAGACAGCTGTATATTTCAAGTTGTTGCATTGCCCCCAAAATAGGTCCAATCCACCCATTCTGAGTCACCAAATACATGGTACAGAAAATAACTACAACTTCAATATTACAACTGTCGTGCAATTGTGCAAAATACAACAACACATAGGCTGTGAGTTTTAACACAAATATATGTAACTCTCATGGTGCCTCGACTACATCACTTTACAATGATACCTTACAATGGTACCATACATAAAGGTACAGTCAATAACTATTTTAAAAAATAAAATCTTTGGAAAATACTCAAGGAAACCTTCGTACATGAGAGGCCATGCATATAAGTTATAATAGATATCATATGACTCGAGAATTATCCTTGGGTGACCCAATAGACCCCAAAGAAAAACGAGAAGATTACTATCATGTTCTTTCCAATGGTGAGTCTTCTCTTGACATATAATTATCTCCATTGTCTCCAATTGAGAATTATATTTCAACCAAACTCCAAGATTATATAGGTAGTGCTCGTAGATATAATAAGCAAGAGCATGGGCACAACCCTGTCTTATAATAATATGAAGTCATCTATCATTAGACATCTTATATGATAGTGGCAAAACACCCTCTCAAAGTTGGGTTCACCTCACCCTATTCGATTCACCAAAATTAACAGTTAAAATGACGTATAAAACACGATACACTTATTTAAAATTCTCGATAAAATTATTTCCATACTATTTTAGGGGAAACCTCAACAGCTATAGACCACCGTTCTATTCCCCTGTTACCCCCGCTCGACCCAGCTACACTCTTATTACCTGAAAGGAATTATGAAGCAAAATGGTGAGTACAAATAGCCCACTAAAAAATATCATGACTAAAGATAATTAAATTATCAATAACCTTCATTAGTAATAAATCAGAGATTTAGAACATATGGTATATGATAAAACTTTTCAACCATAGTTGCAGCGGAATGAGCAATCCATTAGAAAAGTCAAATAGACCATAAAGTTTATTATCTTCTCCATGTTAAATGTCCACCAACAATGTTTTATCCCTATAACATCAATCAACAGTTTCTGTCCACAATCATGTGAATAACTTGTAATCATAATTGAGGTTCTAAATTCTTCGCATCCAGGACGAAGATAATTTTCATCACATGTCTTTACCTGAAACATCAAAGATCATGGTTATACCAAATCACAGTTCCTGTTTATAATCATACTAATAAATTCATCCTTGCACTACTGGCCAAAGATATTTATCAACAGTTCATCTTTGCACTATAGGCCAAAGATATTCAACAACAGGTCATATTTGCACTACGGGCCAAAGATATTCAACAACAGGTCATCTTTGCACTACGGGCCAAAGATATTCAACAACAGGTCATCTTTGCACTACAAGCCAAAGATATTAATATCTCAAGGAAATATATAACCATTACAGAATTTATATAAATAATAATTATAACCATGTTGATCAATTCACCTTTACACTCAAGCTAAAGATATTCAATTATAAATTTAATGGTCATGATCATACCAGTCATCAATTCATCTTTGTACTACTGGCCAAAGAGAACCCATAGTCTTGATCATACCAATAATCTACCCATCTTTACACTCAAGTCAAAGAGAAATTTCATCAACAGGATTATAAAAATGATATATATGATAATAAAAACAATATGATCAACACATGTATTTAATTTCAAGAATAAAAAAAACTAATTTTGTCATGAATAGTACCCCGTGAATAGTAACCTATGAATAGTAACTCGTGAATAGTAACCTGTAAATAGTAACTCATATTCGTAAATAGCACCGTATACATAAATAGTGTCGTATACGTGAATAGTGTTGTACACGTGAATTGTGCCGTATACGTGAATAGTAACCTCGACACAAAAAGATAAGAATTTCACAATAAAAATCATACTTCATGAATAGTACTCGTGAATAGTATCGTATACGTGAATAGTGTCGTATACGTGAATAGTAGCCTCGACATAAAAATGTAAAAATTTCATAATAAAATTCATACCAATATTTTGGTATAATGATATTAAAAGAAATAACATCATTTACGAAGAAAATAATATCCCTTACCATCCCTTACATTCCCTTACCATTATAATGACAATATCCCTTACCTCAAAAAAGTACTACTTCTGACTGGAATATTTGATATAATGTTGAAGGAAACTTGCACTGAATAGCAACACTCAAGATATCTAAATACTCAAAAAAATACGCTCAATGTTATAGAGAGAGAAAACTTTAGTTTATGGTGTGATTTTGAATTCTAACTAAGCACCCTATTTATAAAAAAAATGCTAGAACGCCAAAGCAGACTTGACTTGCTACCTGATGGTTTTACCTACTACTATTCACGCACACCACATTTGAAATTCAGAAAATTTTCCATAACAACCAAAAGTGGGGCCCACCCATTCTAGAAAATTTTCAAAAATATTTTAAATTTAAACAATATTCAGAAACTTCAGTAATTCATAATAAAAAGCCATTTTATCAGAAAAATACGAATTTTATGTCCATTTAATAGGAACTTTAATTCTCTACAATTTTGTAGAATAAAGTTTTTCCAAAATTCAATTAGAAAATGTCTGAAATTCACATACGGATGATTTTTAATACCGACAAAATACTATTAAAACACCTCAACATTAATTCCTTCATTTATATCCACATAAAAATAAATATTTTCTTATCATATAAATTAATAATTAATTATTCACAAATAATATTACAGAATCACAATATGACAACCAGGTCGTTCCCAAGAAAGAGGGGGCTTTCCGATAAGGATTTCTCCTTACTGGCGCGCAATTAGATGACCAAACCCCTTTCCTAGACAAAACTTTCTTAGACATTGCAATTAATGCTATCGAATAATATTATTCAAATAATATGAATTATTGATCTGATAATGGAAAATATTGTGCAGTGACAATTATTGAATTAACAATAATATAAAATATCAACGAAGTAATTATTGAATTAATAAAATAAAATATTGAACAGTAATTACTGTAACAATTATGAAGTAGTGCCTTCTTACGTAAGAATTAATAATTAGAATTATTGTGCAATACCGTGTGCTACTATGCAACACCGCGTATTACTGTATTTTAACCACCGGGTATTTCAACAGTGTCAACAGTAACAACTACACCGTTTTTATAAAAATATTATTTCTGTCGCTTTCTATATCCGACATTCATTCCATTATGGGGCCCACAAGTGGTTGTGCCGTCGTACGAATATTTCCCGACAACAAAAATATTCCACGACCAAACCAATATTCCCTGACAAAAATGCATATTTTATAACCACTTGCTTATTTAAAATATTTACATATATCACCCTGAACTTTAAACTTTTATCAATATAACTATTTACTAAATAGAAAAATTGAATACTTTTATTTCATAAAATTCGGGGTCTTATGCCTCCTTATGAAATTTCATCCCCGAAATTTACGTACCTGGTATTTCGAAGAGTTGAGAATACCTTGCTTTCATTTTAGATTCTATCTTCCCTGTCATCATGATTTCTCCATTGCTCATTCTAGAATACAGCTTCAAAACAAATGTTAATTGACATATCACAATTTGTCAACTTATCAAGTAAGAAATTTCAGCTTAGGTAAGTCACACACTAGCGAAGTATATTAATCGTCTCTCCCCTCCTAGTTCTAAACATAGATCTCCGCCAGCAACCATATCCTTAAGCTTTGATACCAAAATGTAACGCCCCCAAAATAGGTCCAATCCACTCATTCTGAGTCGCCAAATACATGGTAGAGAAAATAACTACAACTTTAATATTACAACTGTCGTGCAGTTGTGCAAAATACGACAACACATAGGCTGTGAGTTTTAACACAAATATATGTAACTCTCATGGTGCCTCGACCACATCACTTAACAATGATACCTTATAATGGTACCTTATACAAAGGTACAGTCAATAACTATTTTAGAAATTAAAATCTTTGAAAAATACTTAAGAAAACCTTCATACATGAGAGGTCATGCATATAAGTTATAATAGATATCATATGGCTCTAGAATTATCCTTGGTTGACCCAATAGACCCCAAAGAAAAATGAAAAGATTAGTATCATGTTCTTTCCAATGGTGAGTCTTCTCTTGACATATAATTATCTCCACTGTATCCAATTGACAATTATATTTCAACCAAACTCCAAGATTATATTGGTAATGCTCATAGATATAATGTAACAACACGATATTTCTATATAATTAAATCAGAAATTTTGTGTATAATTTTTTTTTATTTTAAAGATGAGGATTTGTACAAGATAAAGCGTATGTAATTATATAATAAATAAAAATATATTTATTACATGAATGTTTACCAATAATTTTATTTTAAAATTATTGATTATTATAAAGTATATTCTTATAATAACTAATTTTATAGTAGAAATATTTTTATTACTTATTTTCCATGAAAATATAATTATATATTATTTAAATAATATATGAAATGATTATAGAATTAATATAATAATTATTTTACACTATTATATGGAATTATTTCAGATTACTTAAGTTAATTATTTTTCTAACTTAATTAATAATGTTATTTATATGGCAGATAAATCAGATATGGAATCCAAACCATAATTTTTGATTTTGATCAATGAATGAGAATGATAATTTAATATTATTTTATTTTTGTGCTATAAATATGTACTATATGTGTGGACCGATAATGGTTGGTCAATTATGGTATATCAGTAAAAGACTTAGTGGTACTGTTATTTGAACTCAAACCAGAGTAAAGATCAGCCAAAAATTGTGTTGATGTGATTATAATAAGTGTAGAATTATAATCTAAGCTAGTAAACCCTAATTTCTAAATTAGGAACCCTAACTTCAAAATTATAAACCTTAATGGTTAAAAGTAAACCCTAGCCGCTAGCTTGACACGCTTAACGAGAATTAATGAGTTTTTTCAAACCTAACGTGTAAGCTTAATTAATTAGGAAAAACCCTAATTATTATTAGAAACCCTAATCATGAAATTAAAAACCCTAATTTCTATATTTAGTAACCTTAATTAGTAATTATAAAATCTAATTACTAATTGTAAATCCTAGTTGCTAAATTAGCAAGGTTATCTATAATTATTAAATAATTAAACCCTAATGTTCCTGTATAATGTAATTAGAAACCTAATTCAAATATTAAAAAAACCCTAATTGGTAATTTTTAGAAATTTAATTTTTATTTTTGAAACTAAAATTTTACATTTTTCAAACCCTAATTGCTAAATCCTATAAATTCTATGTGTTAAACCTTAGGGCTAAACCCTAAGGGTCAAACCCTAAGGGTTTGTCGAGTTATAAAAAGGCCATTAAAAATTGTATGACAAATGACCATTATGCCCTTATTATATTATTGAAGCTAACTTGTAGAAGTTAACCTATTGGAGTTGGTAAACCACCCTAAACCTAGCCATGTGTTATTAACTTCAGTAACTCAGCCTTTACATAATCCAAATTCATTGTATGCAAGTCATATATAAGATTAAAGAGAGAGAAAAGTCCTCATATTTGCTCATTTGGTCACAACACACCTCCAAGACCCTCTCTATCTAAAACCCACGAAATCCTTTGCTAAAATCTGTTACAAAACCAGCCCCATGAAATTAACTAACAAATCAGAAGCCCAAATACAAGAAGATCAAAGTAAAGGTATAAACCCTAACTTAAAAATCTGACCATTGATTTGTTGTTAGATGTTATGATTCTGTATTTTAATATGTTGTTAGTAGTGTATAAAGATGATTTGGGTTGATGGATGTTAGATTCATAACATCTATAGGCTCAAATCTAGCATTTTACAAAATCTGGAAAAAGTTCAAATTGTGGTCTGACAACGAATGTCAGTGGCCACCAATCTTTCTCTGTTATGTGTTTTTGTTGTTTAATGCTTTAATTATGTAGTCTGTTATGTGCTCTTTGATATGGATCAAGAATCAGGCTTAGATCTGGTCTAGATTGCATGATATTGTTGGTCAAAGGTCGTTGACCAACCATGACCGGACCATTTCTGAGAAACTCAGAAAGTCATTACCAGTGTCTGACAATATATTTAATCGCTTAGATCTGACAGGTTTTGGGAGATATGATGTTGTTGTTGTAACCAGTTTGTAGCCTTACATATGTGCTTTATAATTATGGCTTTATATCGTTTATATAATCAACATAGTGAACGGAGTAAGTGGTCAAAGTAGGCCATTCGGCCATGACTTAAGATTTATGGAATTTTTAGAAACATGAAGAACATACTTTCTGACAGCCATTGACCGATCAAGATCTTGCTAGTGTTTTGTTGTTATGGTGATGTGTTGTATTAGATCTATAATATTACATGCTAGCTACAAATTAAATGTCTTAAATCACATAAACATTAATAGGATTGCAAGTTGTGGAAACCCAAAGGTGTATGCTAGAACTGTTCTTCATTTCTGGGCAACCCAGAAAAGAAGAACAGCCTCTGACAGCTACTTTGGGTACCCAGATCTCCTTTGTTATGCATGTTATGATTATGTTTGTTGTTGAATGGTGTAGTCCTGCACTAGCACTATAAGATATACTCACAATTATTCCATGAAACATCACAGGTTGAGAATAATTCTTGGTCAAACTCACCCACTCGGTATCTGACTTGGTGTTCTGGGTTTTCATGATGAACATGAAGAACACCTATAACAACGGTTCTGTCGCTATAGGTTGTCTTTAGCGACAGTTCTTTATAAAAATTATATTTTTGTTAAATAATTACAGAAAATTAGTTTTTAATTATTAAAAATACAAATTAAAATATTAAAAATTATTTTAAAGTCCGAAAATTAGTTTTTAATTATTTTATGTATATTTCATAAATATTTAATATTTTTGAAATATCAATGGTATTTAATTTATTTAATTATAATATTAAATAAATTAGTTAAAAATAATTGTAATACTTGAAAAATCATTTAAAATTATATTATGATATAAGAAAATATTTTAAGTTATTTGTAATGACCTTTAAAATTTTGTGATGAAATTCATTAATAAATTAATATTAATGATAATTAAGTTATTTAGTAAATGAATTAAATAAATTAATTAAAAATGATTTTTATTATATTAAAAATCATTTTATATAATAATAAGCTATTTAAAAATATTTTAAGCTATAAAATATAACTTTCAGTATTTAAAGGTAAATTTTATTAATTAATTATTATTAATGATATTAAGGTTATTTAATAATTATATTAAATAAATTAGTTTAAAAATGATTTTAATATTATAAAAATCATTTTAAATGAAAATAAATTGTTTAAAGATATTTTAAGTTATAAAATATAACTTTTAATATTTAAAGGATAATTTTATTAATAATTTAATATTAATGATATTAAATTTATTTAATAATTATATTAAATAAATAGTTATAAAATGATTTTATTAATTTAAAAATCATTTAAAAAGTATATAAATGAATTAAAAATATTTTAAGTTATACTTAATGACTTTTAATATTTTGAGGAATAGTTCATTAATATTTGAATATTAAGGGTAATTATTTAAAAATAATTTTAAATGTTTTAAAAATCATTTAAAGGCAATATAAATGTTTTAAAAATATTTTGAGTTATTTTAAATAACTTTAATATTTTGACAATGATTTCATTAATAGTTTAATATTAATTAAATGTTAACGATAATAGAATTGTTTAATATTTAAATCATTCAATAATGATTCCGGCGTTTAAAAAATCATGATAAATTATAATAATTAGTTAAAAATTATTATAAGTCATTTAAAAATAATATAACTAATACTTACAGTTATTGAACTACTAGATAGAGTCTTAGACTCGATAAATATCCGATAAAGCCGTCGGTACACCGACATATTTCAAAAATTAATCTGGACTTAGATAATTTGATTTGATAAGTGTTTGTTTGTGATTCATGGACTACTAAACATATGTGAAAATGTGCTTAGGTTATGTGCTGACTGTAAAATGCAGTACTATATGTTATAGTATATTGTTCTAATTAAACGAATGATCTTATTGATGATAGGTCGTGATATAAAAGATAAAACTAAGTTGCGTATTGTAAGCAGCAAACCACGCAAGTTTCCTACCTTTGCATTTCCTATATGCAATGGACAGAAGTAAGAGAGTTTTAGAATTATATTCTTATTGTACCAAATTATTAACCCTATTGTTATATATGTTATATCCAATCATTGATTATCAACATGGTACTATATTATAATTCAGATATATATATATTATGTTCGTTAATTTCTAAATATGGTTATTCAAGTGTCCCCACTTGAATAATCATTGTATTTAATCACATGTTGATATATATATATATATATATATATATATATATATATATATATATATATATATATGATTGTCAGTATGTATACAGTAAGTAAAAGTCGTCTAAGCTATTTGATCAGCTAGACACAGAGTTAGAAATATCGTTGAATATGATAAAACCTTTTTGTATCCAATCAAATTATTTTAGTTTGGATTCCCGACTAAGTATGAACATACCGAACATTGGAAAAGTTTTATGCGCCCAAGGCGGACAGAGTGAACGGTAATATCGTTCTTGCATGTAGTATTGATCAATACAAGGCATAACAGGCTGATCACCCCCGTGCCCGTAAGTTATGACGGTTTGCGGAGGAAGTTTTACTAAGCCTATTCGAAAATTGAAAACAATGTTCATAGTATGTCACCTTAACCCTATTTATAGTCATTACGTAGTTTCAAAAAAAAAATTGATAGAGAGTTGTTATGTTATTATTATCGGTTCAGATTACTTCACAACTATTGATTTGTTGTAGAAAGGTAGTACAAAGAAAATATTTAATCCTTTCAGCTAATATTTATAATTGTTATTACTTTCTTATGCTCATCCTTACTTAATTTAAATATTTTTAGCTAAGTGTTAGCAACCTGAAGGCTCTGTTAAGAACAAGGGAAAAGGAAAGGTTGCTAAATGAATGCAATGCTATCTTATATAATAGTTTGATATTATTAAGATAATGATATATATTATCTATCATGTTATGTAAGGAATGTATTAAATGTTACGTACTTAGGATTTAGACTTTGATAAATATGTAAATTAAGTTGGTATCTATATTATTGTTATTATTATTAGTATTATTTCGCTCATAGAAATGGTATCGTGACGCACCAAGTTCGGGTTTTAAGTACCTAAATTTGGGGGCTTTACATATAATCATCAAGTGCATGCACAACCATGTCTTATGATAACACGAAGTCATCTGTCATTAGACATCTTGTGTGATAGTGGCAAAACACCCTCCCAAAGTTAGGTTCACCTTACCCTATTCGGTTCACCAAAATTAACAGTTAAAATAACGTATAAAATACGACACACTTATTTAAAATTCTAGATAAAATTATTTTCATACTGTTTTAGGAGAAACCTCAACAACTATAGACCACCGTTTTATTCCCTTGTTACCCCCGCTTGACCCAGCTACACTCTTATTACCTAAAAGGAATTATGAAGCAAAAGGGTGAGCACAAATAGTCCAGTAAAGAATATCATGACTAAAGATAATAAAATTATCAATAGCCTTCGTCAGTAATAAATCAGAGATTTAGAACATATAGTAGATGATAAAACTTTTCAACCATAGTTGCAGGAGAACGAACAATCCATTAGAAGAGTCAAATAGACCATAAAGTCTATTATCTTCTCCATGTTAAATGTTCACTAACAATATTTTATCCTTGTAATATCAATCAACGGTTCTTATCCACAATTATATGAATAACTCATAATCATAATTGAGGTTCTAAATTCTTCGCATCTAGGACGAAGATAAATTTTTATCACCTGTCTTTACCTGAAACATCAAAGATCATGGTTATACCAAATCACAGTTCTTGTTCATAATCATACTAATAAATTCATCTTTGCACTATGGGCAAAAGATATTTATCAACAGTTCATCTTTGCACTATAGACCAAAGATATTCAATAACAGTTCATATTTGCACTACGGGCCAAAGATATTCAACAATAGGTCATCTTTACACTACGGGCCAAAGATATTAATATCTCAAGGAAATATATAACCATTTCAGAATTTATATAAACAATAATTATAACCATGTTGATCAATTCAACTTTGCACTTAAGCTAAAGATATTCAATTATAAATTCAATGGTCATGATCATACCAGTCAGCAATTTATCTTTGCACTACTGGTCAAAGAGAACCCACAGTCACGATCATACCAATAATCTACCCATCGTTACACTCAAGTTAAAGAGAAATTTCATTAACAGGATTATAAAAACGTTATATATGATAATAAAAATAATATGATTAACACATGTATTTAATTTCAAGAGTAAGATTCATAAATTAACAATAATTTGGTCAAGAAAAGAAATCAATTTTGTCATGAATAGTACCCTATGAATAGTAATACATGAATAGTAACTCATGAATAGTAACTCGTGAATAGAAACTCGTATTCGTAAATAGCATCATATACGTAAATAGTGTCATATACATGAATAGTGACGTATACGTAAATAGTGCTGTATACGTGAATAGTAATCCCGACACAAAAAGATAAGAATTTCACAATAAAAATCACACTTCGCGAATAGTATTCGTGAATAGTACCGTATTCGTGAATAGTGTCGTATACGTAAAAAGTATCGTATACGTGAATAGTAACCTCGACATGAAAAGGTAAAAAATTTATAATAAAATTCATACCAATATTTCGGTATAATGATATTAAAAGAAATAACATCATTTATGAAGAAAATAACATCCCTTACCATCCCTTACAATCCCTTACCATAATAATGACAATATCTCTTACCTCAAAAGAGCAGTACTTCTGACTGGAATATCGGATATAATGTTGAAAAAAAATTGCACTAAATAGCAACACTCAAGATATTTAAATACTCACAAAAATACGCTCGATGTTATAGAGAGAGAAAACTTTAGTTTCTGGTGTAATTTTTAATTCTAACTAAGCACCCTATTTACAGAAAAATGCTAGAACGCCAAAGCAGACTTGACTTGCTGTGACGCCCCCAAATTCAGGTACTTAAAATCCGAACTCGGTGCTTCACGATACCATTTCTTTGAGCGGAATAATACTAATAATAATAACCATAATATAAATTTAAACTTAATTTACATATCAGAGTTTGAATCCCCAGGTTTCCAACCTTTAATACATTACATTTTATGATAATACTAAATATTGTTGTCTTAATAAAGTCTAGCTATTACATAAGAGAACACAAATTCATTCTGCCATCTTTCCCATCCCTTTGTTCTTGCCTAAACTTTTTGGTTGATCACGTTTGGTTGAAAACATTTAAATTTAAAGCAAGGATGAGCATTTGATTGCCCAGCAAGTAATAGTAAATGATAAGTGTTAGCTGAACGGGGTAAATATTTTATTTGAATGACACTTCTACAACGAATCAACAGTTGTGAAGTAAGCTGAACCAATAATAATGACATATCAAATCTATATCAAATTTTTAAAACTACGTACTGACTATAATTGGGAATCAGTCGACAGACTATGAATATTGTTTTCTATTTTCAAAAATGCTAAATAGAATTTCATCTATAAATCGTCATAACTTACAGGCACGGGGGTGATCAGCCCGTTATGCCCTGTATTGATCAATACTATATGCAAGAACGATATTATCGTTCATCTTATCCACCTTAGGTTCACAAAAGTTTTTCCATATTTGGGATGTTCATACTTAGTTGGGAATCCGAACCAAAACAATCTGGTTGAATACAATAAAGTTCTATCTTATTCAGCAATATTATTAAGTTTGTGTCTAGCCAAGTCAAATAGCTTAGACGATCTTTAAGTAGGGTATATATATTGGAAACCAATAAGTATGTATCAACATGTGATTAAATACAATGATTATCTAAGTGAGGGCACTTGTCTAACCATATTTAAAAATTAACGAACAGAATAATTAAATGAATTATATATAATAACAGAATTTAAAGAACTTGTGCAACAGATTATAATCTAATAACTTACTTATACAGGATCATTGCATAAGTAAATATAAGGTTAAGATATTTGAACAATGAAATAGAATAGCTCAGATATTAGCTTACACATGTCCATTGTATAAAATAAATGCAAAATTAAGATATTTGCTTGAGCTGTTGCTTATAATAACGCAATTAGTTTTATCTTTTATACTGAGACCTATCAGTAATAAGATCAATCGTTCGATTAGAATAACATATCATATCCCGTAGTACGACTATTTGCAGTCAGCACAACCTAATCACATTGTCACATATGTTTAACAGTCATTTGATCATAAATAAATACGTATCTAGTCAAATTATCTAAGTCCATATCAATTTTTGAAATATTTCGGTGTACCGACGACTTTATCGGGGTAATTATCGAGTCTAAAACTCTATTCTGTAGTTCAATATTCGTTTAGATATTTTAAATATCAGTCGAATTATCTTTCATAGCCTTATAATAATTTTTAAATAATTATTATAATTTATCATGATTTTTCAAACACTGGAATCATTTTTAACTGATTTAAATATTAAATAATTTTATTATCATTAATAATTAATTATTAATGAAACCATTGCCAAAATATTAAATAATTCTATTATCATTTATCATCTATTTTTAAATGATTTTTAGAAAATAAATTAAATAAAATTAATAAAACTGTCGCTATAGCTTTTAGCTACAGAAACCGTCGCCTATTGTGTTCTTGAGCAACCCAGACATTCATAAGCAATTAACGAGGGGCAGGTTTGACCAAGCTAAAATCTTAATTTGTAATGTTTTCAGAGCTAGTTGTTGATCACATATTATAGTGCTAGTGTTAGACTACATGATCCAACAACAAACATAATCATACAACATATAACGAAGGAGATCTGATCGTCCAAAGTGGCTGTCAGAGCTGTTCTTCATTTATGGGTTACCCAGAAAATGATGAACAGTTGGGTGGCCACTTTTAGGCTTCCACAACTTGCAATACATATGTTGTTTTTGTGATCCTAAGGTTTCAATGTGTAGAAAACATGTAAGGCTACAAATCTATTAAATAAAATCAGCCTAACAATAACAAAATCACGAGCTATTCGACGGTCAAACCATGTCAGAGATAACATGCATACGTTTTTTGGGTTACCCAGAAAACGGAAATCATGTTCGTCCTACCTACTTTGACCAATCACCATGATCAACCTGTCGGATGTTTAGGTGATATAAAGGCATGACTTTATTGTACATATAACATACTACAATTATATTACAACAAAAAGAACAACACAAAAAACAACTGAAAGATCCAGACGCTTGAATAAGTTATCAGGCTTTTCTGGGCAGTTTCTAGGTTACCCAGAAACGTCCAGTCATGGCCGGTCAACGGCTTTTGACCCTCAATATCTTACAATCTGTTCATACTATGACCTTGATTAAAGTTCCTGTAACGGGTCGAAATATATTGAGTCGTGATTCTGGGGACAGAATCCTTTTAAGGGGGGAAAGATGTGACGAACGAGAATTCTGTAATTTATTTTAATATTTATTGAATTAAATAAATATTTTTCGACGATTTAATTATTAGATTTAATAATTAATTGATGCGATTGTGGTAGATTAATTTAATTTAATTTTATGTGTTACATTTATTAAATTAATGTAGAGAAATTTTATTATTCGAAGTATGTGATTATGTGAGCTTATTGTATTAAAAGAAATATTTAATAAGCTATGTTATTTTAATTAATGTAATAATTAATTAGAGATTTAATAAATTGACATTATTAGTTAATGAGAAAATTTATTTTATGATTATGTGAATTTATGATAGATTATTATATGTTATTTAATTAATTTAAATAAGATATTTGAATTGAGTGTGACATTTATTCAACTATATGATATAACTTTATTAAATTAAATAGTATTTGGAAACTTTTCAAACTAGACAAACATGGCTTTAAAAGGAGTTATGGCCAGTTAACCCATGATGGGTAGCTGACCATAATGCACATCGGTCTATTTGAATACGACGTCTTATGTTTTTCTTTCATTTTCTAAGTCTGATAAAACTAGTTAGAGAGAATCTGATAATTGTTGAGGAGAATTGTGAGTCAGTGATTGAGAAGGAATTCATCTCTTACTAAAATCCACACTACGCGTTGGGTAATCTTCTCCTTCTGAAATTCTGTTTTTACGTCATTAAGTTTTTAAAAGAAAATGGCTTTCAAAGTTTTGGTTTAACCTCTGTAATTGGGTTAGGAGTATTGATTATGAGTTGTATGTGTGTTATGTTATACCAAATAGTGTTTAATTATATATACCATGTAAGCCATGTGATCAGTTTCATGAAAGCATGTCGTACGTATGTTTTTCAAAATAAACAGAGTACGTGATATGGCCATATGGCCTTATATGTGATAATTGATGTATTGATTATATATTATCCCTAAAATTTACACTCTTATATTATTGAGCATGTTAATACGAAGAGATCAAGCCTTAAACGAACGAATTCGATGTTATAACGAATTCGTAGGGAGAATTTTCATATAAAGTTTTCTAAAACTTCATGAACATCAAAGTCAGTGAATTGTTAGGCTTTAAATCTGTTATTAAGTGTTTAGAATTAGTTTTGTCAGTATATAAATGTTGGGTATTGATTATACATGAATTATAACATATGGGTATGTCTGAATTCGTGTTGTAATATTTAAAATTGAAATTTTTGGCTGTGTTCTGCAATTTTCGCGAATTGCAGAACTGTTTCTGGCTTGCCGCGCCGCGGCGCCAGTCCAATGCTTTAAGGCGCCGCAGCGCCACCACGCCGCAGCGCCTGAAGTCCAGCCGCAGCGCCACGGCGCCGCAGCGCGAATCCTTAGTTCAATAGTGGAGCCGCAGCGCCACTCCCCAGAAAAAATTCAGAAATGTATTTTTAAAATGTTTAAGTCTAACAATGTGTTAGTGGATTAATGTAATGAACATGTAAACATGTTAGAGGTATAATGTAATATTAAAATTGATGTTTAACATGTAAATTACATAATTACATATGGATTTAATTGTTGAATATATATTAGATTGTCATTCATGAAGTAATATTATGTGACAGTAAATGTGATAAATTGACTAAGTATAGTCAATAATTAAAGTAGACAACGAGAATGAGTTTATATTGATTAGTTAATTTATAATTAACTGGTATTGTGTATATGAATGGTATGTAGGATTTAATTCAAAGAACATGCTTAGTTAAAGTGTAATCTACGCACGAGGCAAGTATCCTATCCCTAACTCCATTCTATTGAGCAAGTTTATTTAAACTTAAACGTTACTTTTATGTTGAGCAAGTTTCCCTAACCCTACTTGTCATTATTGTTCAAGTTTATTATTTACCTTGAATAAATTATCCTTGTTATTATTCAAGTTCAAGCATGATATTAAAGATTAATTATCTTTCCAAAGCATGATTCAGTTATACAATAATTGTCCTATTGTATACTTTTGAGATTTTTATTCAAATCAAATATCAATTATTGTTGAACCTTATTAGACTAGTGAACCTTATTGATTCAACTAGTCCTTAGTTGATGAACGTTCTAAATTTCAGAACCCTTATTGAATTATCCAAACCAAACTTCCTTTGGTGCGGACTCGAATGTCAAACTGAGATGAACAACCCTGAAAAGGGATTCACTTATGCGTTAGCGTTAAGATATTGTGCACAGTATGGTATTAAGGGCTGGTTCCCCTAAGTACGAGAAGAAGGTCCATAGTCTTATGACTGTTAAAGGTTTCAAGTATAACCCTTGTTAACCTAGGACATAGTTCAAGGTCTTATGACCCTCAGTATTCTTTTGATTCATGTTATTTATTCTTGATTCAAAAGTTGAGCTTTATTCAGATGTCTTTGATTATTCGTATGTTATTATACTATTGTTTCATTTTTATATTTGTGGGCATTTGTGCTCACTCTTGCTTAATAATAACATTGCAGTTAAGAATGAAAGAAGCGATGAACCCTCCACTAGTAAGGGCAAGGGCAAAGTTAGCAAATGATGAAGACCTGTTATTTATTAACTGTTGTATTTGTTTAAGACTTGAGTTATGTTGATGTTAAGACTTATTTGTTTAGAATTCCGCACAGATGTTTTAAGGTTAGAGTAACCTGGGATTTATTTATGAATCAGTTGATGTAACCCTTAAGGGAAGAGATTTTTTTATGATTTCTATCTATTGTATGGTTTGATATTATTTATTGGTAGATAGATAGATGATGCTTGTACAGTGAACACCAAATTTCGTGGAATCGAAGTACCCAGATTTGGGGGTGTCACAGTTCCAGAGTAAAAATCTCATAGCACACTACAATAACAAACATTTAAAACACCAAAAAAAAAACATGCTGAGATCTAGAAGGTCTGACATTCGGTTGTCAGACCACTTTTAAAAAATTTTAGATTTTGCAAAGCACTAGATCTGAGCCTATAGATGTTATAGATCTAACATCTATCAACCTAGATCATCTAGTAACACTATATTCAACATGTTTAAACATTAAAACACAAAATCTAACATGGAATCAAAGGTCAGATTTTAGGTTTAGGGTTATACCTTTCTTGATCAAATCCTTGATTCTAGACTTTTGATTTGTTATGGGTGATAGTGGGGCTGGTTTTGTGATTGGTCTAGCACTAGAATTTCGTGGGGTTTGAGTTGAGAGAATTTGGTTGAGAGTAAGTTGAACAAATGAGCATGAATGTGTCTTTTCTCTCTCTTGATCTATATATATATATATATATATATATATATATATATATATATATATATATATATATATGCAATGAACAAGGCTAATGTTTGCTGCTGATATTTGCTAATTTAAGTCACATGGAAGAGCTTTAGTTGGTCACCAACTAAAGTTTTGGCAAGTTTGACAAGTTACATACAATAATGCAAAGGAGGGTAATTTGGTTATTAGGCTTACAAATTTAATAGCACAATTGTAACATGGTAAACCTTTAGGATTTGACCCTTAGGGTTTAACCCTAAGGTTTTGAAAACAATTAAATTTCTAGGATTTTTTTATTTAGGGTTTAAAAATAATTTTAGTTTCTAAAATTTACAAATTAGAGTTACTAAATTAATCTAGGTTTCCTGATTACATAGAACGTGAAAATTAGGTTTAAGTTTTATAAATTATAATTAAGATTACTAATTTAGCAATTAGGACATCCCATTTTGATAATTAGGGTTCCTAAATAACAATTAAGGTTTCTAATTCTAGAATTTAGGATTTCAAATAATTAGGGTTCCCAATTAATAATTAGGGTTTCCTAATTTAGATTATAATTCTAATACTTGCTATTAATCACATTAACACAATTTCTAACCGATCTTTACTCTGGTTTGAGTTTCAAATCACAGTACTACTAGGTTTTCTACTGATATAATATAATTAACCAACCATTATCGGTCTACACATATACAGTACATATTTATTGTAGTAAAATATAAATAATATAATATTATTATTCTCATTCATTGATCAAAATCTAGAATTAGGATTTGAATTTCATATCTGATTTATCTTTCATATACATACCATTATTAATTAAGTTGTAATAATTAACTTAATTAATCTGGAATAAATTCATATAACAAAATAATTATTATAATAATTCTATAATCATTTCATATATTATTTAAATAATATAAAATCATATTTTCATGAAAAATAATTAATAAAAATATTTCTACTATAAAATTAATTCTTATAAGAATATACTTTATAATGATCAATAATTCTAAATTAAAATTATTTGTAATTATTCATGTAATAAATATATTTTTATTTATCACATAAATTCATATACTTTACCTTGCACTTATTCTTACCTTTAAAATAAAAAAAATGTATGCAAAATTTCTTATTTATTTATATAGAAAATATAGGGTTATTACATTCACCCTCCCTTATAAAGATTTCATCCCCGGAATTACCGTTTTAAAACTTATATATATAAGGGTACATAGCATACACACTCATTCCAATTAGATCTCAATCAGATTCAATCAGACTAATCTTTAACTATTCAACATAAAGCTTGTCTATCTGATTAAACGGAAGTTTGATTTCTAAAAAAACTCAAATTCCTCCTTCAAAATTTCTTTATAAAATAATTTACTATAAGGAAATCATATATATACAAAAATAAAAGTTATACGAATAATACCTAGATTTCCATCAGCAGCTGCCACGGTATCCTGGACCGTCATGTTGAAGACTCTTGCGGTTGATTTTGTTGGATTATTTGATGACGTTGGTGCCGTGATCGCTAGAGTCCCGCTGCTTTTACCCATAGTCACACTCACTGCATCCATTTTCCTTTTTGGACAATCTTTTACCTTATGTTCCGTCGACACACATAGAAAACACCCACTGTTCATTCTAGGACTGGAGCAGTTGGGAGAGATATGACCCTCTTGCCCGCACTTATAGCAAACAAATTTTCCCTTGAGGCACTCACCCGTATGGTTCTTCCCACAGTTTCCACACTGTACCACCTACTTCTTAACACCTTCTTGCTTCACTTGAACATTCCCAAAGTTGTTCCCCTTTCTTTTCACATTCTCACTTCTACTCTCACTATTAGTTTCCACCTTCACAGCTCCTTCGACCTTCCCCTTGCTCCTTTTCTCCTTATTGTAGTGGCTCATGGCCTCACTTCCCTCTTCGGCTATGATAGCCTTTTCCATGAGTGCTATAAAGTGCTTATCTGCAACACTGCAACCTTGTTGTAGAGCCAGGGTTTTAATCCCAGCTCAAACCTTCTCGCCTTCCTAGCCTCCGTATCAACTTGATGCGGACCAAACTTAGCCAATTCATTGAATTTTGTGGCATAGTCCGCAACTGTCATGTTCTCCTGTTTTAACTCTAGAAATTTCACCTCCGTCCTAGCCTGCATACTAGCTAATAGATAGTTTTTGAAAAATAGAGTTTTAAACCTAGCCCAAGTTACCACACCTTCTCCTGCCCTCGCTTGATTTGCTTCCCACCAAAAGTTAGCCTCCCCTTTCATCATATAGGTGGCAAAAGTAGACTTTTACCCCTCATCTACCCTAGCAATTACAAACGCTTTTTAAATTTTCTTAACCCAAGTTTGGGCTTCTACAGGGTCTGTTGTACCTTTAATTCTGGCGGTCCGACCGCTTTGAAGTCCTTGAAGTTTACTAAGCGATTATCTGGTTGGTTCCCTGCGGCTGGTATTTCCTGCTGCATGGCTTGAGCTACCATGTTCGTGAAGTTTTTCATCGGGTCTGGTTGTTGTCCCCCAGTATTGTTGACAGATTCTTCTGCCCTTTGATTTTGACTTCGACGTCTTGGCAGTATTATCTGATTAAATAAAATCATAAATTTAACTTACATTCTAAACCTTATTGTATAAGTTTAACATATAACACGAAGTTTTATACAAAACTTATTTCATTAATCAAACATAGATTGACATTCATTCAACTAAGTCATAGTACCTTACATAACATAGCACATACTGCTATCCCTTAGTGACAACAAAAGTCGGTATTTACAGATACAACTTATACAAAAATTGGGAATATTACATCATACACACACATACTTATCATAAAACACACATTGAAACAGTATCTATACTACCTATTCACTACGCCTTTTCCTGGATCTTGGACAACCTTTCGCCTGATGCTCTTCTATCCCACAACTAAAACAGACACCTTGCTTCGGATTGGGGCAATGAGGGGATAAATGTCCCTCATTTTTGCAATTGTAGCAAACATTTTCCCCTTTCCGGCACAAGCCTTTATGTTTCTTGTCACAGTTTGTACACTTTTCTATTCTGCTAAGGTTCCCCAGGTAGTTGTCAAAATTTCCTAAGTCACGGTCTTTCATCTTTCTTTTTCCCTTCTTGCTCAGAGCTGCACATGATTTGTTGCTTTTGGTTTTTATTTGATCAATTTGGATTTTAAGCTTATCTTGTTCTTCCATAGTTTCTATTAACGGCTTTCGCAACTGACTATTTAATAGGTTTTCTATTTAACACAGATTTTCTAGAAAAGAAACCTAGTTCTTTAGATTCTGCACCTCCATTGATGCTTGATGAGCATCAACTGTAGTGTTCGAATCACTACTTGTCAGTTCTATTGTTTCTGGATTTGGTACTACGTTTTTCAATACCATCACCACATCAAGGTTGCTTGCATTGTGAGCCACTATTTTAGCTACTGGCTTAGACATTGGCTCCTTCTTTATGATCTAAGGGTATCCTAATTCTTTTCTACCTGACATCTACACACAAATTATCCTGATTAGCATTTAATATATACACATAGCAAGTAATAGTTTCATATAAGTTAGGTTTTATTTTGTTTGGCGATGAATTTGTCCAATTCATCTCCTTTTTAAACTCTATATGAGTTATTTATATTTTCAACGTTTCCCTCTGTTCTAAGGTTATAGCCTAAGGTCCATCACACCTAAGGTTTCTAACCCTAAGCTCTGATACCAAACTGTGATGCCCCCAAATTCAGGTACATAAAACCCGAACTCGGTGCTTCACGATACCATTTCTTTGAGCAGAATAATACTAATAATAATGACCATAATATAAATTTAAATTTAATTTACATATCAGAGTTTGAATCCCCAGGTTTCCAACCTTTAATACAATACATTTCATGATAATAATAAATATTGTTGTCTTAATAAAGTCTAGCTATTACATAAGAGAACACAAATTCATTCGACCATCTTTCCCCTCCTTTTGTTCTTGCCTGAACTTTCTGGTTGATCACGTTTAGCTAAAAATATTTAAATTTAAAGCAAGGATGAACATTTGATTGCCCAACAAGTAATAGTAAATGATAAGTGTTAGCTGAACGAGGTAAATATTTTTTTTGAATGACACTTCTACAACGAATCAACAGTTGTGAAGTAAGCTGAACCAATAATAATGACATATCAAATCTATATCAAATATTTGAAACTACGTACTGACTATAATTGGGAATCAGTCGACAGACTATGAACATTGTTTTCTATTTTTGAAAAGGTTAAACAGAAATTCATCTGTAAACCGTCATAATTTACAGGCACGAGGGTAATCAGCCCGTTATGCCCTGTATTGATCAATACTACATGTAAGAACGATATTATCGTTCATCTTATCCACCTTAGGTGCACAAAAGTTTTTCCATATTCTGGATGTTCATACTTAGTCAGGAATCCGAACCAAAACAATCTGGTTGGATACAATAAAGTTTTATCTTATTCAACAATATTATTAAGTTTGTGTCTTGCCAGGTCAAATAGCTTAGACGATCTTTAACTAGGGTATACATACTGGAAACCAATAAGTATGTATCAATATGTGATTAAATACAATAATTATCTAAGTGAGGACACTTGTCTAACCATATTTAGAAATTAACGAACAAAATAATTAAATGAATTATAATAATAGAATTTAAAGAACTTGTGCAACAGATTATAATCTAATAACTTACTTATACAGGATCATTGTATAAGTATATACAAGGTTAAGATATTTGAACAATAAAAAAGAATAGCTCAGATATTAGCTTATAATTACACATGTCCATTGCATAAAATAAATGCAAAGTTAAGATATTTGCCTGAGTTGTTGCTTACAATAACACACTTAGTTTTATCTTTTATACTAAGACCTATTAGTAATAAGATCATTCGCTCGATTAGAATATCATATCATATCACATAGTACTGCTATTTACAGTCGGCACAACCTAATCACATTGTCACATATGTTTAACAGTCATTTGATCATAAACAAATACGTATCTAGTCAAATTATCTAAGTCCGGATCAATTTCTGAAACATTTCGGTGTACCGACGGCTTTATCGGGTATTTATCGAGTCTAAAACTATATTCTGTAGTTCAATATTCGTTTAGATATTTTAAATATCAGTTGAATTATCTTTCATAGCTTTATAATAATTTTTTAATAATTATTATAATTTATCATGATTTTTCAAACACTGGAATCATTTTTAAATGATTTAAATATTAAATAATTCTATTATCATTAATATTTAATTAATATTAAATTATTAATGAAGCCATTATCAAAATATTAAAGTTATTTATGATAACTCAAAATATTTTTAAAACATTTTTATTACCCTTAAATAATTTTTAAAATAATTAAAATCATTTTTAAATAATTATCATTAATATTTAATTATTAATGTATTATTTATCAAAATATTAAAAGTCATTAATTATAACTTAAAATATTTTCAAAACATTTATATCCTTTGTAAATGATTTTTAAATTAATAAAATTATTTTTAAACTATTTATTTAATAATATTATTAAATAAATCTAATATCAGTTAATATTATTAATAAAATTTACCTTTAAATATTAAAAGTTATATTTTATAACTTAAAATATTTTTAAACTATTTATTTTCATTTAAAATAATTTTTAATTTATTTATTTAATATAATTGTTAAATAACTTTAATATCATTAATATTATATAATTAATGAAATTTGTCTTAAAATATTAAAATTTATATTTTATAACTTAAAATATTATTAAATACCTTTTTATCATTTAAAATAATTTTTAATATAAAAAAATCATTTTTAATTAATTTACTTAATGCATTTATTAATTAAATAAAATATCAATAATATCCAATTAAATATTAATATTTATGAAAATTATGCCAAATTATTAAAAGTTAATTTTTATAACTTAAAATAATTTTTATAACTATTTTTGTTCAGAAATTAATTTCTATTTTTAAATAATTTTTGAAAAATAAATTAAATAAATTAATAAAACGGTCGCTATTACTTTTAGCGACAGAAACCGTCGCCTATTGTGTTCTTGAGCAACCAAGACATTCATAAGCAGTTAACGAGGGGGCAAGTTTGACCAAGCTAAAATCTTAATTTGTAATGTTTCTGAGCTAGTTGTTGATCACATATTGTAACAACCCGATATTTTTTATATAAATAAATCAGAAATTTTGCGTATAAATTTTTTTATTTATTTATTTAAGGATGATGATTTGTACAAGATAATGTGTATGTGTATTTATGTGGTAAATAAAAATATATTTATTACACAAATATTTACAAATAATTTTATTTTAGAATTATTGATTATTATAAAGTATATTCTTATAATAATTAATTTTATAGTAGAAATATTTTTATTAATTATTTTCCATGAAAATATAATTATATATTATTTAAATAATATATGGAGTGATTTTTAGAATAATTATAATAATTATTTTATTATATGAATTTTAGTACGAATTATTAAATTAATTATTTTACCATAATTATTAAGGTTAAATATGAGGAATAAATCAGATATGGAATCCAAACCCTAATTTTGGATTATTATCAACGTATGAGAATAATAATATAATATTAATCATATTTTGATTTTTCAGTGCTATGAATATGTACTGTATGTCCGTATTGATAATAGTTGGTCAATTACGGTGTATTATGATCAAACCCTAGTAATAATGTTAAACCCTAATTTGAGATCCAATTTAGAGTACAAGATTGTTATATAACTGTGTTATATAATTTATGTTGTGGATTAATTAGGTAAATCCTAATTAAAAATCTAGAAACCCTAATCTTTAGAAAACCCTAATTATAAAGTTCTAAATTAGAAACCCTAATTAATATTTCGAAAACCCTAATTTTTGACATGGGAAGACCCTAACTTGAAACTCAATCACGAGTTCGAAATTATTATATAACTGTGTTATGTGATTTCATGATTAATTAGGTAAACCCTAATTAACATTTAGAGATATTAATTTCTAGAAACTCTAATTTCTAAAATTAGTAACCCTGATTAGAAATTATAAAAACTGATTACTAATTTTAAACTCTAATTGCTAAAGTAGAAAAGTTAATTATAATTAGTAATATAATACTCTAATGTTCATGTATAATTAGAAATTTAAATTATATTAACAAAACCCTAATTTATAAAGTTTGGAAACTAAAATTAATTTATTTTTTACAAACCTTAGTTGCTAAATCCTATTTATATTATGTGCTAAACCTTAGGGTTGAACCCTAAGGGTTTGGCAAATTACTTGGTTGCCATTAAAATGATTTATAATTTGATCATTTTGCCCCTAGTGTATTATTTTGGCTAATATATAGGTTTTGACAATGGAGGAAGTTGTTTACCAACTCATACCAACTTTTTGTGACACAAAATTGACAGCACAAGCCTTGTAGATCAGCCAATACATGCACCTTGTATGTCTATATAAAGATAGGAAGAGAGAGAAATGAACATTTGTTAGCCATTTTTGTACAACACTCAACCAAGAGCTTCTCTCACTAGAACCAACGAAAATTTTAAGTTTTAAAGTCACAAAAATTAAGCCCCACGAATTTCATAACAACATCAGAAGACAAAAATCAGAAATTAATCTTAGAAAGGTATAAAACCTTAGCTTGAAATCTGTCCATAGATTCTGTGTTAGATGTTAGTTTTTATTGTTAAAATATGTTGGTTGTAGTCCATTTTGACGACCTGGGTTGCTAAATGTTGGATCCATAACATTTAGAAGCTCAGATTTGTGTTTTTGAAAAATTTGGGAAAAGTTAGATCTGTGGTCTGACAACTAATGTCAGTGGCCACAGATCCTTGCTCGTTTATGATTTATGTTGTTTTTAAGTTTTTATATGTAGCCTGAAATGTTATCTTTAATCTGCAAAAATAATCGAGGTCAATGGATGTACAGATTGGTAGATATTCACGGTCAAATATCGTTGACCAGCATTGACTGGTTAAAATCTGGGCAGCCATGATGTAAGACCCCGAATTTTATGAAATAAAAGTATTCAATTTTTCTTATAATTACAATTCAGTAAATGGTTAAATTGATAAAAAGTTAAAGTTAAGGGTGCTGTATGAATATTTTTTTCAAAATAAGCAAGTGGATATAAAATATTCATTGTTATCGGGGAATATTCGTTTGGTCGTGGAATATTCTTTCTGTCTGGGAATATTCGTATGACGACGCAGATATTTGTGGGCCCCATAACAGAATAACTGTCGGATGAAGATAACGATAAAAATTGAGTTTTTATAATTAACGGCGTAGTTGTTACCGTTAACATTGTTGGAATACCCGGTGGTTAAAATACAGTAATACACGTAGTTGCACAGTAGCACACGGTATTGCACAGTATTTTTTTCAATTATTAATTCTTACTTAAGAAGGCACTACTCAATAATTATTACAGTAGTTATTGTTCAATATTTTATTTTATTGATTCAATAATTACTGCGTTGATATTTTATATTATTGTTGTTTCAATAATTGTTGCTGCACAGTATTTTCCTTTATCAGATCAATAATTCATATTATTTAAATAATATTATTAGATAACATTATTGGCAATGTCTAGAAAGTTCTGTCTAAGGAGAGGTTTGGTCATCTAATTGCGCGCCAGTAAGGAGAAATCCTTATTGAAAAGCCCCCTCTTTCTTGGGAACGGTCTGGTTGTCATAAATGTGATTCTGTAATATTATCTGTGAATAATTAATTATTGATTCATATGATAAGAAAATATTTATTTTATGTGGATATAAATGAGGGATATATTTTTGTGGTTAAAAATGAAGGAGTTAATGTTGAGGTGTTTTATTTGTATTTTTGTCGAAACGGATGTATTGGAAATCAAATTAGGGTTTTTGAGATATATTACGGGGGTTATAATTTTTAATCCGACCGTTGGATCGTTGTGATTTTTAGATATGTTATACATATATAAGTTGAGTATATGTCCACAAATTTTGAACCGTTAAAAATAAACGTATGATTTGTTATGAAATTTACGAGATGACTGGTTCAAAAATTGTTGAATTTTCGGAGTTAATGATTTTGGTAGAAAATTCTAGAATTGGTGGGCCCCACTCTTGGTTAGTGAAGAAATGTGCTGAAATTTTTATTCAAATGTGGTGGGTGGGAATAGTAGCAGGTAAAGCCATCAGGTTGCAGGTTAAGTCTGTTTCGACGTGCTAACATTTTCCTATAAATAGAGGGCTAAGTTAGAATTGAAAATCACACCAGAAACATAAGTTTTCTCTCTTTCTCTCTCTAGATACTTTGTGAGTTTCTATTCATCAGTGCAAGTTTTCTTTAGCGTCATATCCGATATCCAGTCAGAAATACTGCGCTTTTGAGGTAAGGGATAGTAAGAGATTTTAAGGGTTGTTATGTTTTTCAGTTTCGTAATTTTTCTAACCTTCAAAAATTTTGGAAAAATTTGAAATGATATTTTGATGAGTTTTCTTGATTGTGTCCAAAAATGGTGATTTTTGGATGTATAGATTAAAAGTTATGAATTTTATAAGAAAATACTATTTTAAAAGTAACCGCTTATAACTTCTTGTGGTTAACTCCAAAATTGATGAAATTTTTATTGGGAGTACATGTATATGATAGAAGTATACTCTGTAAATTTCAGAATTTTTGAACAAAAGTACAATTTTTGATAAATGTCTAAATATTCGGCTGTTTTGGCCATATGAAAAATAGTAAATGACTTTTAAAAATTCTGAGAAAAATATATGTTCACTATGGGACTATATTATGCTAAATCCCAGAAAAGAAATATTTTTAGAACTGATTTGGTATTTTTCATAAAAATGATCTAGTTATGAGTAAATGAATTAAATATGTTTTGTGAAGTAAGAAAAATGAAAAATAGGATTTTATGACTTGAGAATCCTATATGAGGTATATGCAGATTTTTGATGAGGGTTTTGGTTATTGGTGATGAAATCTTATGAGTTTGGCATTTTAGAATGATTAAATGCATTATTTAGTAAAGTGTAAACAATTAAAATAAATTGTTTATAACCTTAAGAAATATTATTCTTTCAATATCATTATACCGAAATATTGGTATGTATTTTATTGTGAAATTTCTACCTTTTTGTGTTGAGTTTACTATTCATGAGTTACTATTCACGAGTTACTATTCACGAGTTACTATTCACGACAAAATTAGTTTCTTTTTCTGACCAAATTATAGTTGGTTTATGAATATTACTCTTGAGATTAAATCTATATGTTGATTATATTGATTTTATTATCATATATAATATTTTTATAACCCTAATGATGATATTCTCTTTCACTTAAGTGTAAAGATGGGTAGATTATTGGTATGATCATGACTAGGGTTCTCTTTGGCCAGTTGTGCAAAGTTGAATTGGTGACTAGTATGGTCATGACCATTGAATTTATAAGTAAATATCTTTAGCTTAAGTGCAAAGGTGAAATGATCAACATGGTCATAATTATTGTTTATATAAATTCTGAAATGATTATATATTTCTTTGAGATATGAATATATTTGGCCTGTAGTGCAAATATGAACTGTTGATGAATATCTTTGGCCTGTAGTGCAAAGATGAATTGTTGATGAATATCTTTGGCCTGTAGTGCAAAGATGACATGTTGTTGAATATCTTTGGCCAGTAGTGCAAAGATGAATAGGTGTTGAGATGAACATGACCAACTGGTACAAATGAATATCTTTGGCCGTAGTGCAAAGATGAAGTTATTAGTATGATTATGAACAGGAACTGTGAGTTGGTATAACCATAATCTTTGATGTTTCAGGTAAAGACAGGTGATGAAAATATCCTTCGTCCTGGGTGCGAAGAAAAATTTAGAGTCACAATTATGATTATGAGTTATTCATATGATTGTGGAAAGGAATTGTTGAGTGATATTACAGGGATAAAACATTGTTGGTGGATTTTTAACATGAAAAAGATAATAGACTTTATAGTCTATTTGACTCTTCTAATGGATTGTTCGTTCCGCTGCAACTATGGTTGAAATTTTTATCATCTACCATATGTTCTAACTCTCTGATTTATTACTAATGAAGACTATTGATAATTTAATTATCTTTAGTCATGATATTCTTTACTGAGCTAGTTGTGCTCACCCTTTTGCTTCACAATTCCTTTCAGGTAATAAAAGTGTAGTTGGGTCGAGTGGGGGATAACAGGGAAATAGAACGGTGGTCTATAGCTATTGAGGGTGAGGCGAACCCAACGTTGGAAGGGTGTTTTGTCACTATCATACAGGATGTCTAATGACATACAACCTCGTGTTATCATAAGACAGGGTTGTGCTCATCCACTTGTTGAGTATCGTTACGAGCACTACCTATATAATCTTGGTGTTTGTTTGAAGTATAGTTCTCAATTAGAGACAGTGAAGATAATGATATGTCAAGAGAAGACTCCCCATTGGGAATAATATGATGGTAATCTTCTCATTTTTCTTTGGGGTCTATTGGGTCAACCAAGGATAATTATGTGGATATATGATATCTATCATAACCTAGACCCATGGCCCCCCATGTACAAAGGTTTCCTTGAGCACTTCTCAAAGATTTTAACTTCTAAAATAGTTTTTGACTATACCTTTATGTAAGGTGTCATTGTGAGATGCTTTCCACGGTTGGGATATGAGTCACATTTGGTATATATTTGTATCCAAACTCACAACATATATGTTGTTGTATTTTGCACGACAATTATTGTAATAAAGTTGTAGTTATTTTCTGTACCATGTATTTGGCGACTCAAAATAGGATGGATAGAATGGACCTATTTTGGGGTCGTTACACATGAACTTGCCCAGAAAGCTCTGGCAGCAAGTTTATGGGCCCAGATCTTTGTGTTGTTAGTTGTTTTGTTTTGGTTAATGTATCAATATTGTTTTATAGTATAAGTACTTTAATTTTATGCCTTAAAAGCTCATTAAAAGTTAACGGATCGAGGGTAGTGGATGGTCAAAGTAGACCATCCGGTCATATTTTCGGTTTCTGGGAAATTTTTAGAAATTTTTAAGACTTATTTATGTCAGTGGTTGACCAGTTTATAATTGTTTGATCCGTTGCTGTTTTTGGTAATGTTTTGATATAGATCTGTACATTGGTATGTTGTCTACACATTAAAGCTACTAGAGCACAAAATCAGTTCATGTGTTGCCAGTTTTCCCATATTCTTAGATTTTTCATAAATCGAGATTAACTCCAAAAATTCTGAAATTTTCACAGTATGTTCCTGTTATACACATGTACTTCCAGTAACAATTTTGTAATTTTTGGACTTATACACGGAGAGTTATTCGCATGGCTTCATAAAAATAGCCCTTCACCGTAAAATTCATAACTCTCAAACCGTATGGCCAAAAATTCTCAAATTTTTACACAATCTTCATAAATTCTGATATTACCACTCCACATTTTCCCAGAATTTTTAAAGCAAAAAAAGTGGACAAAAATACCCCCGTTTCAGACTGGTCCAAAATAGTATAAAAAAAATGGGACTATTTTCACCAAAATCAACACCGCAACTTTTAGAAACATGATTTTTGAGTTCTGCCACTTGGGTTTACTAGTCAACACCTATATCTAGCACCTCTCTTCGACGGATCGAGAAAAGAATGCATAGATCAAAAACGGTAGATTTTCAAAGTAAATAGAAATTAGGTTTCACAAACTAGAAAAAAATAATTTTCTTTTTTTTTTGATTCAAACCAAATCAACACCCATTATGGGTAGATCCATGATTAAATCCATGAAAACAAACATAGATTATAGGGGTTTGAGCTTTAAAATAAAAAACCCCCTTTCCATCAAATTACAAGAATAAAGGAAATAAAGTTTTGGATTTATACCTTTCTTCTCCTTCTTCTTCTTCTTCATCCACGGAAGATCTTCTCCTCCTTTCTTCCCTCTGGCTTCGTCCCCTTCCCCTTCTTCTCTCCCTCTCACACGGTTTCCCGATCTTTTCTTTCTCTCTTCTCTTGTTCTTTTCCTTTTTACTTTTCTCTTTCTCTCTCTTTCTTATCTTCTTATCTTTTTATTTCTTTCCTCTTCCTTATCCCTTTCTCTCATATACCGGCCATGTGGCCTCTTATCATCCAATTCATATTTTATTTAATTTCTAATTTACTCAACAAGTCAATAATTAGCCCTTCTTTAAGTGGGTCAAAAAATATTGGGCCACTTATTAATTAATTTCTATTGGGCTTGAATTTTTATTATTTTGCTTACTAAATAAAATAAAATCGGGCTTCCTCTACAAATTAGATTGGGCCAATATAATACTTGTCCCACACATAATATATTGGGCTAGGTTAAATAATTTAATCACCCTTAGTCACTTTATCTACAATTCTCATGCTTAATTAATTAATTGGGCTTGTTTAAATAATATAACTTCCTTAGTCCATTAAATATAATTCTCTTGAACTCTAAATAAATTATTGGGCTATGATATTATTATAGTCCAATACTTTTAATTCTATTTTACCCTAATCATTTAATTAGGATTTTTATTTCTCACACTTGAAAATAAATTCCTTACTTATGCCTTTTTAATTTCATAACCCAATTAGACTTGGTTATAAAATTAATTATTTTGAGATATATAAAATAAATCTCTTAATGTTAGTATATATATTTATATACTAATATTCTCCCATATTATAATCTCTTAGGTTAATTAATTATTACACCTAATATATGTATTAGGTTACATAACTAAATTCTTAATTCACTTTTATATACAAAATAAATGTATTCACATTATATAATGTATATTTATTTAATTATACACATAATTCATATAATCATAATATATTTCACTTCTCACACTAATTTTAACTTTTCTCTATAAAAAGTCAACTGTTGATTTTGACCAAAAGTCAACCTTTACACATTTTGTGTTTACTGTCCGTTCTGACTAATCTTGACGTTTCGGACGCAACCGAGCAGTCCGTGCTTCAAAATTATATCTCTAACTCAAATTTTGAGTTTTAAATTACTCCCTTTTTATTGCTAATCGTATTAACTAACGACTTTATACTTATTCAAATTCTTATTTGCCAGTCAAGGCCAACGCTCAAGCTATGTTAATTACTAACATAGTTTTATCTTGATCCTTATATTATTAACTTAATTCATCATTCCTTTTGCTAAAATATATATAGCACCTTACTAAGTATATATATATATATATATATATATATATATATATATATATATATATATATATATATATATATATATATATATATATATATACTCATCTTCGTTTAACCTCATAGCTTTTCTTCCTGTGAAATCTTATTTCGTTAATAAAATTCCACCGGTATTAATATAACATTTCTTACACTATTCAATTCACATCAAATTTTTACAGGTATCATAATACCTTATTCTTGATAATCATTCAAGTACATATTAATTCATTTCTAGGGTTTTGGAATTTTGTAACCCATATTTTCTCTATTCTCATTCGAATAGCAAACCATATAGGTTTTACTTGAAAATTTTAAATAAATCCTCAAATTCTCAATTAGTTTTTATTCTTTAACCTTTATTCTAATCATTCAAGCTTTTATAAATTTTTGGGTTGTCACAGTGTTTATACTTTTTCATATGGCTTTTAAAAGTACCAATTTTAGTGGTCAATTTGTATGTTAATCTGTGAATTGAGTTTTGATTATGCTAGTTCATTAAGAAACGAAGAAAACGTAGTTTGAACGAAGTAATTTGGTGAAGAATTATAATATATATATATATATATATATATATATATATATATATATATATATAGTATTATATTGTAATGATATTATTCTAATTTGTATATCGATATTATTTATATGTTAGGTCTTTAGGCAAAGCTTAATAAATAGCGTAACAGTAATCGACCAAACAGGCAAGTTTTTCTTAACTCTACTAAGAGTTGTTTTATTCAGATATGCTTATGGTTAATCATTGTTGATTACCATTGTAGAGTTGTACTCTATACATATTGCATGTATAAGACAGGTATGAAAGGTTGATCACCTTCATTACCATTCGGTCCAGATATATTTGTTCATGTTTAATACTTGTTCAGTCAAAAGTTTGTTCATGCTAATTCACAACTATATTGATGAATTATAGCCAGCTTATTATTCTGACTCTTTCAATCATGATATATTCTTAAATAAATTTAAACTTGTTGGGCAACCTTCATGCTCACCCTTGCTATATCATGATAAAATATTGTAGATTAAGGCGAATGCTTCGGATACAAGGAAAGGTTAAAGACAGTCCCATCTTAAAGTTAATCTGTGCGGTTAGATTTGTAATAGTATGGTATGATAATAATGTTATGTGTTAGTCAAGTTATGAATTGTGTATAAGTTAAGGTTACTCGACCTTGGGGAATAGTGTGTAAAGTTTATTTTATAAATAATTTATGTTTATATCTTCCGTAATAGTTATAGAATGATTGTACCAGATCCGTGGTGATTTGGGACCCAGATTTGTGGCTTTCACAGTTGGTATCAGAGCTGTTGGTTATGAATCTTAGGTAAGAATACCTGAGACCAATAATCACAGTGATTAGGATAAGATCTGACTCACATAGAGTTAGTTGGTTGGTAAGATTCAAAGATAAATCTCAGCGAGTTATAAAGATACAGAGTTTCCTAACTCTGATAATAAAGGTGAATAGTAGTGATGAATAGATCGAGTCTAAAAGACTAAAAATACAGGGATAGGAGATCGTAAAACAAAACGATCAAGACATTGAAATGAATCGTAATATATACGATAAGATCACCCCGTGATATGATAAGGTTATAGTATGGGATAAGAATCAATCTAAGGATTGGAAAGTTTACAGCAAGATTGCTGTGTGAATTGAACCATATTCAGGAAAGGATTATAAATACGAGCTGAATGAAATTCGTATTGAGAAGGGAGTTAAGATTAGGTGGGTATTTCAATCAAGGACTCATGTCGGCAGCTGAGTTGTATGATTCCTTGTATGGGCGGGGAATTGTACGTGGTGTAACAACCACTTAGTTTCTGACACTGATAATCATTGAAATGTTTGTGTCGCGCTATTCGCTATATGCATGTTAAGAGGGTGATTCTTTTCTCATGTATATAACAAATAGATAGGTTATAGGTAGAGAATATAAGGTTAAGTACGAGTTCTTAAAACTCATACTTATGTGACATGCTTGACTCATAGTTATATGAAATGTTTATGAACCCCTCAGCGAATACACGCCAAAGGTCTGACTAGGGTAAGTTCTTAAACTCATATGATGGTGGCAAGTTTGTGAACTCATAAGTGTGGTTTGACGAACTGGGTATAGTTATGTGTGAATGGAGTATTGAGGATAATAGAAATAGATAGATTACTAAGCAACTGATTATTAGTGAAGACATAAGTTTTCCAAAACTCCTAGCTATGCTAGATTTCAAAATTTTGACATCAAGCTAAATACGCACTATATGCTTTTTAAAAAAAATTTATGTAGACTCATAATCATTTTTGGAACGGTTTAAAGTGTAGTCTATGATACTTATTTCGGCTAGACGCAAATGATTTGAAATATCAAATTTTAATTTATTTATCACTTATGTACCATGTAACCTGGTGCAGAGATGATAAAGGTTGACAGAGTTATAAATACAGGAATACTTAGTGTGAATTCGATCTAAAAATCATTGTTCCACTATTGTATGATGTGTTATGACAAAGTCATACGATGATGACATTCTCAAACGGACTGTTAATACAATACGACATCATGACGTCATTCTCAAAAATATTTTCAAAAATTTTAATTTGCCAACGGGGTTTGGCTATACCTAAATAATTCGATTGAATTAAATTATTGATATGAGTCTACGCTATTCGATTCAGCTAGACTAAAGTTTATGAAAACTCTAAGCGTTCTTTGAAAATTTTGCTAAACCAAATTATTTTGGTGCGAAATTCGATAAGACTGAGGTAAAATTTTTGTGCCTATGGCAGTGATGAGAAACAGATCAGACCAGTAGTACTTGATAAGTAAAGGGTATACTGGATTAATTGCCCACTATATCCGTAAGTTATGACGGTTTGCGGATGAATTTCCATATAACCTTTGCAAAAATGACAGATAAATAGTCTATATGACTCCTCAGCACAATTTAAAAATTTTTACTCTTGTGAGTGGTGTATTCGGTAGCATGTGATGTTGTGTATGAATGGTGTATGGTGCATGGTATAAGGTGTAAGGTAAATTTTGGGGACAAATTTTTTTATAGAAGGGGTGAATGTGATAACCCGAGAATTTAGAAAATTTTTGAAATCATAATTTATTGATTTAAGGTTCAATATTAGAACCTAGACGAAAAATAAGTGTATGCGTTTGATATTTTTGGGAAGGAATTTTGAGGATTTCAAAATTTTGTGAAGGATTTTGGTGAATTGTTCAGGATTAAGTGTATACGTGTATATGTTCTGTGAATATGGTATTATGTATGTATAATATGTGGTTAAGGGTCAAGGGTTGACCAGATAAATTTTATTAGTGTTAAACCCTAAGTATATATTAATAACGTCAATGTTCAGTTAGAAAACCCTAGCAATGGATAAGAAACCCTAAAAATCAGTTCTTAAACCCTAATTTCGGTTCTGGAAATTCGAAACCCTAATTTGGGAATTTAAATGCTATGTATAATGTTTAAACGTCATTAATTATAATTTATTAGGGAAAATCCTACTAAATTACTTGAAACCCTAATTGATTATTAGAAAACCCTAATACCAGATCTGGAAACTCTAATTTCAAATTTCGGGAATTTGAAACCTTAATCTGGGAACTTAAAGGATAATTATAATGTTCAAGTGCTATTAATTATAATATTAATTAGGGTAAAGCTTAATTAATTAGCAAACCCTAATTTCAAATTTTTAAACCCTAATTGCTCCGTCAGAAACCCTAACATACAATTGTGAATTTAATTGCTAAATTAGCAATTTTAATTAGGAAATATTAATCCTAATTAGCAAACTTGAATTATGATTAGGAAATCTAAGTATAATTAGAGAATCCTAATTATAATTTGAAAATCTTAATTTTTCCATTTTTAAAACCTAATTTAGAAATCCTAAATGTTATTTTTATTAACCTTAGGTTTTAACCCTAAGGATTAAACCTTAAGGGTCAAACCCTAGGATTAAATGACAACTTTAGAATTAAAATTGGAAAGCAAATGACCATTTTATCCTTTTTGTATTTTTTAAGATGGAGTAAAGATCTTGCCCTATTGTGAGTGGGTGACCAACCCTAGCTCTAGCTATTTGACTTAAAAATATAACAAATATCAGATTTATGTGCCACCTAGCAAGATTTGGCGCATTGAATCAAAATTTATAACTTTAAAAGTAAGAAATACTTACTTTACTTTTCAATTGCTCTAAGTCCCTTCTCTCTCTATATTTTCGGATCTTAGAGTAAGAGAGTGTGAGAAACAAAGCCAAGATCATGTAATAACAAGGCAAGATCAGATCATGATGATCAGATTCTAAATCAAGGCTCACAAAGGTATACAAACCCTAAATTTGAAATCCATGTGTTCTATGTTAGATGTTGTAATTTGTTGTTATAAGTCATGTTAGAGGATGTCATTTGAAGATCTGCGTTGCTAAAACTTAAATCCATATCATTTTGATACTCGAAATTAAAGTTTTTAGAACTGATATATGAACCCTAAAACATGGCTTGACAGCCAAATGTCAGGGCTCATAGATCCTTTCTTGTTAATTGTTTTTATGTTTTAAGAGTTTGTACTTGTAGTAAGTTATAAGCGGTCAAAAGGCGTTGACCAAGCACGAAAACCGTTTCTGGGCAATCCAGAAAATCCCCAGATTTCTAGAAATCTCTGACAATCGTTTTGAAGACCTTTAATTTTGTTGTTGTTTGATATTTTGGCCAAGTTGTTGTTATGTTGTAGACTGGAATGTGAACTACACATACAAGTCATTAAAACACCTAGAACCATTACAGAATTAAAATTAATCTCGGTTAAATCGGCATTGACCAACTGTCTTGGACAAATTCTGGAAAACCCAGAATTCGTTGAAGAACAGTTCATGTCATGTATCTTGACCGGCTCAGATCTTGAGCTGGTAATGTTGTAAAGCTATAAAAGTGTTATATTTGTTGTACCCTGACATCATGGCTACAAGATAGAACCTCTAGATCACACAAACAAAGCACAGAAAACAAAGATTTAAGGTGGCTAAGTAGGAACCTTTAATTCTGGAAAACCCAGAAAAAACCCAGCAGCCTCTGACAATAATTTTGAGAGCTTAGATCTCTCTGATCTGATGTTGTATGGCCATGAAATTAGTTGAAGGTTATAGTATTACATCAGTACTACAATCCTAACACCATAAGCTACCCAGAAATCAACAAGAACACTGCTTTAATGTTGGTCAAAGTAGGCATCCGGTAACTGGTTATAAAGATCTGGGCTTGGACCAAGAACACCTATAGCGACAGTTACGTCGCTATAGGCCACTTTAGCGACACTTATTTTCGGATAATAAATTATTTTAATAAATAAATAGAAAAAATAGTTTTTAATTATTAAAAATACATAATAAATTACTAAAAATTATTTTAAAGTCCGAAAATTAGTTTTTAATTATTTTGAGTATATTTCATAAATATTTAATATATTTGAAATATAAATAGTATTTAATTTATTTAATTATAATATTAAATAAATTATTTAAAAATAATTTTAATACACGAAAAATCATTTAAAAATATATTATGGTGTTAGAAAATATTTTAAGTTATTTTCAATAACTTTTAATATTATGTGATGAATTTCACTAATTAATTAATAGTAATGGTAATTAATTTATTTAATAAATATATTAAATAAATTATGGAAAAATAGAAGTAATGATTTAAAAATCATATAAAAATGATTTAAGTGTTATAAAAATATTGTTATAAAAATATTTTAAGTTATAAAATATAACTTTTGATATTTTGTAATGAAAATATTTATATTTTAATATAAAAAGCAATTATCGAATAATGGATTTAAGTGTTTAAAAATCATATAAATATGATTTTATGGTATGAAAAATACTTTGATATAATATAAATATATTATAATATTATGTTTTGATTTTCATTAATATTTGATATTAAATAAATATTAATGATAGGGAGAATAATGTGGTATTTATATTAATAACAGTTATTGAATAATGTTTTTAATTACTTTAAAAACATTTAAAGGAAATAATAAAGTATTAAAAATACTATGAGATATTATAAATATATTCTAATATTTTGGCATGCATTTCATTAATATTTAATATTAAATAAATATTAATGATATTAGAATATTGTGGTATTTAAATTAGATAAATACGATATTAATGATTGGAAAATCATTTTAAATGATAATCATTATTTAAAAATTATTATGGGACTTGGAAAATTATTTTTATTAATAATATGATTATCTAAGATAATTGTTAAGTGTTAAGGCAGAGTTTAATTGAACTTAAACTCGTGAATAGTCCGACTAGACCGTCGGGATGTCAGATTTGTGTCGGGTTCAACTCAGACTGCAATAGTTTGACTTGATACCGAGTCTTATGTGTGTTTTAGATTGATAGGGTTATGTGTTATGTGTTTAGGTTATTCTCTCTCTCTCTATATATATATATATATATATATATATATATATATATATATATATATATATATATATATATGATGATATTATTCTAATTTGTATATCGATATTATTTATATATTAGGTCTTCAGACAAAACTTAATAAATGGCGTAACAGTAATCGACCGAACAGGTAAGTTTTTCTTAACTCTACTAAGAGTTGTTTCATTTAGATATGCTTATGGTTAATCATTGTTGATTGCCATTGTAGAATTGTACTCTGTACATATTTCATGTATAAGTCAGGTATGAAAGGCTGATCACCTTCATTACCATTCGGTCCAGATATATTTGTTCGTATTTAATACTTGTTCAGTCAAAAGTTTGTTCATGCTAATTCACAACTATATTGATGAATTATAGCCAGCTTATTATTCAGACTCTTTCAATCATGATATATTCTTAAATAAATTTAAACTTGTTGGGCAACCTTCATGCTCATCCTTGCTATATCATGATAAAACATTGTAGATTAAGGCGAATGTTTCGGATACAAGGAAAGGTTAAAGACAGTCTCAGCTTAAAGTTAATGTGTGCGATTAGATTTGTAATAGTATGGTATGATAATAATGTTATGTGTTAGTCAAGTTATGAATTGTGTATAAGTTAAGGTTACTCGACCTTAGAGAATAGTGTGTAAAGTTTATTGTATAAACAATTTATATTTATATCTTCCGCAATAGTTATAGAATGATTGTACCAGATCCGTGGTGATTTGGGACCCAGATTTTTGGGCTTTTACACTACCGGTGCGGGTACTTTAGATGATTAGTCTGTTGTACCTTAGTAATCGGAACAACTATATGCGTTCTTAGATTGGAATATTTTATCCAATTCGTATATCCCCATTTTCAGGGTTTGTTCACCTCAGACTCATCATAAGATTCTGTACCAAAATAATTTGGTTCGGCATAAGCTTTCAAAGAATACTTGAATTTCTTAAACATTTGTCTAGCTGAATCAAATAGCTTAGACATATACCAATAATTCAAATTTCAATCAAAATATTGCTTGCCAAATTCAATTGGCAATAAATTATCTTTAAAATTCTTAAAATCATTTTATGACGTCATGATACCGCACTGTATTTACAGTCCGTTTGAGAATTCTGTCATTTTGTGACTTTGTCATACTACATCATACTATAGTGGGCTGACGATCTTTAGATCACATCCGACATTTAGTAATTCTGCATTGATGACTCCATCATTTTTATCATTCTACATCAGGTTTACGGTTTCATGACATATTGAGATGTCTTAATCAAAACGTTCCTCATCTTTGATAATTTATATTCTTATCTTCTTCTTATAACTCTCCTAGGACTCAGCACACATCGTGTCTTTGCTAGTAGTCCATATGAAAACCATCAAAGGTTACGATTGTACCACAACTTAAATTTATCTAACTTATCCGAACTATTAAACTATAATGTTCGTTAAGTCAAATTCATATTCCTTATGGCTTGCTGGCAACTAAATGCCATACATCAGGATTCATTCTTTATCGTCTAAGTCATACAGTCATTTGTATACTTGGAACGATTATTCAATGTCAATACTATGAGGTCATAGCGTTAACCATTTCATATGAATTTATTCATATCTTAAAACGTCCAGTTCCTTCCACTCAGAATGTTTATCCAAGTTATACTTATTAACTCGGCTTCTTAACGTTACACGTTATTATCTTTAACTTAATTTCTTCACCGTTCACGGCTAAACTTAGTCTTCATTACATTACGGTTAAACCATACACGGAGTGTAGGTTTTGCCCGTTTAACACTCGCTTACACTCAACCCTTACGCTGGTTAAAGTGTTCAGCGCTTACTTTTCATTCTATTATTCTCATCTGACTTATATCCGGCTTTCAGTAATCTTATTACCGTTCGTTACGGCTCTCTTGATACCATTCGTATCTTACTTACTACCTTCATTAACGTCTATGTCATACCACCAGGGTATACTTAGAACGTTCGTCAAACGCGAATACAATTCACAAGGATCATTTACGTATTCAACGTTCACGTTGCTCGTCTCTTAATCTCTCATTCAACCTTTATTCAAGGTTTTTAATCTCTTTTGATCGTTATACATTCCATGAACCCCATGTTCATTATTCTTTCATAATGTCAAAGCCATACTGTTCGTTGTATGCTAAGACCGATCGTTCTTCGCAACAACGTTGCGTTCACAGCGTCTATGCGCTTTACGTTCATCTTACAATGCCATGTCATAACATCAGAATGTTATTCATTACCTTCGTCACTCAACGTCTAAGGAATCACAATCATAACAATCCCTCACGTTCGTTCATCGTGACTACGGTCCCTGGATATCAGTTTCGTAACCCACGTCTACATTATTTATCTTTTAATCTCGTTTAGTCTTTTCGTTCAACCTTTATTAAAGGTTTAAGACACTTGATTAAGTGTTACATTACGTGAACTATATGTTCATACTTCTTTCTTGCACATCCCCTGATAAATTGAGAACTAAAAATCTCATTTCTGGGCATTGCTATGCACTGGAGCTGCAGCGCCGTGCCCTTTCTTTCCTCTCGCGTTGCGGCGCGACCTACTTCTCTCTCCTCTCTTCCCGGCCTGGCACTGCGGCGCCAAGTCCTTTGTTATCTCTCGCGCTGCGGTGCCACTCTCCAAAAGTTTATGGCCGAGCTCGCACTGCGGCGCCGGCCTCTAAGGCACGACTCGCGCTGCGGCGCCGAGCATGAAACCTAGAAAATTTTTCTAAGTGTTAACTTCATTTTGAGACGCTTATTTTCCGATCTCATAACTTCTTCGTTATAACTCGGAACGAAGTCGTTCTAAAGCCATTCTCTTCCTTATCTTATGTACTTCGATTAGCTATGGACAAAAATTCATTCTGAATCCGTTAACATGCCATTCAATTGGCTTAATCTTCACTCTTCGTTCATTTTAACGCTTTTAACGTTCTTCGTTCGTTCGTCCGTAATTCGGTCATCCGAACTCGGAATTCGTTCGTTCTTGAGTCCACGACTCACGTTTTATACATTCTCTTACATTATTATGAAACCCTACACGTTCGGGTTCATTTGCTAACTTTCTAATTCTCGTTCGCCTTTTACGAAAATTTCACCATAACTTCGTTATAGCTCCATTTTAATCCGTTCTTCATGAACATTTCTACCATTCCTAACCAAGAAAATAAGTAACTAACTTATACGGGATGGTTTTAAACTTGTCCATCAACAATAATTACATTACGATGGTTTTAAATTTGTCCATCAACAGCATTCTTCGTGTTCTTCGCGTGTTCTTCGTGTTCTTCGTTTTTAATCGATATTTTAGATTACGATTCTACTTTTTCTTGGAATTTGATGTTATAGAACATCATTCCTTACTTATTTAACCTATTCATTCATAAAATTCATTCGGATCGCTCAAAATCCTTACGAATCTTATACTTCCTTAAGAAATTTATAAACTAAATTTCTTATTTCTTATTTCTTATTTTCTCATGATTTCAACCATATGAAATCATTCTTAACTTTATCTACTTCTTATGTTCATTAAGTTATGTTTTTGAACATAAAAACTTAAAGAAAATTAGAAGAACTGGGGTTCAGATTACCGTTCTTCTTTAATCCTCTTCCGTTAGACAAAGCCGACGATTTGCGAGCTTTTCTATTTCTCGATCACTTTTGATCCGAGCATTCATGCTCAATCTCTTACTCTTCCTCTCCCAACCAAGCTCTCTCTCTCTCTCTCTTTCTCTCAAGTTCTAGGATTTTCAAAATCCTAGAAAATGAAAGTTTAGCTTTCTATTTATAGATTTTCAAGGCTAGGGCAATTTAGTCATTTCTCCACCTAACCTCCTTACTATTCACACCTCCTCCATCTCTTAGCCACCAAGTTTACTTGGCCACCACCCTTACTTGGTGGCCAAGTGGCCGGCCCACATGCCCATGGGTCATCCCATGGGTTGCCCCAATGGTTTTACCCATCCGTTTACCCATCGGTTCGATCCGCGGTTTCTTTTCTTGGTTTAGGCCTTAACCCTTATTCATATTGGGCCTAACTTGGGCTTAACTTCACAAATCATTGGGCTTGACATAATCCAAGTCCAATTGAATTCTACAAAGTCCATGAACTCAAAGTCCATTTAGACTATTCGTATTCTACACATTCCATTCTCGTATTCTCGTAATCTCTTCGTATATCATCCGTACGATATTCGTATTATACATCGTACTACTCTTTATACTATACTCGTATAATAACTAGCATTATACTCGTATCTCTCATGCATAATAACCCTAATTATTATACGTGATCATAACATTCTCGGAACTCACTTTTCTAAACCCTTAGGTTTTGAGTCCGCAGGCGAAAACTTTGTTTTTGTCATAACTGAAATATTATTGAATATTCCATCACGTCTCAACATTTTACGTAATCGTTAACTTCTCGGAATTTCAAAATAAATCTCCGAGCAGAAATTGATGAATAGTGTCTATTTCGTCTTTTTTCCCAAAAAATATTTTGTTCCCGGAAAACTTTCATTTTAATCTTGAAAATTCTTACTCGTTCAATCTAGCTCGTAGCCAGAATCCTCCCGACTTATAATCATTCTAGGTTATAGAACGATTAATAAACACATAGCATAGAATAGTATTAATAAAAATTCATTTTGTTAATAACTAATTCTTTAAACCTAAATTCTGGATAATCCAAAATTCCAGGTTGTTACATTCTTCCCTCCTTATAAAAATTTCATCCTTGGAATTTCTTAAAACCAATCCCTTACCCGGGTTCTCACATTCTCCCCTTCTTCACAGAATTTCGTCCTCGAAATTTTAACTTACTCTTCTTCTCAACTTCTCTTCAAAGAAGTTCTTATCTTTCTTACATTCCCAACCCTTCATAACGTATTAAGAATCATAAAGTGAAAGGAATAACTAGGAATATAAGGATTCCTTTAAAACATTTCATTCTTTTGCTGAGGGGTCAAATTGACCATGAACTCTTACTAGGTTAAACAGCATAATGCCATAACCTTTCTTTCCACGGTCAGTTTACAATCACAAAGAAGGTAAACTACCTCTTCCATGTTCTCCTCAGACTTAGATTCCGCACCAAAATAATTTGGTTCGGCATAGCTCTTCAAAGAAATCTCGATTTTCTTTTAATCATGACATACCATTCGTCTTAGCCAAATCAAGTAGCTTAGACCATATCAATAAATTGGACATCAACTTGAAACATTCGTCTAGTCAACTCACTTGACATCGACTACTTCTTTAAATTCTTTTCGCAATACATCAAAACGTTTTATGACGTCATGATACCGTACTCTTCACAGTACGTTGAGGACTTCGTCAATTTATGACTTCGTCATTTATACATCTTACAATAGCGGTTTGTTGATCCTAAGATCACATCCCACCAGGTTCAATTGCATTAACAACTCCATCCTTTTACCATCCTTGCAGCAAATGCACGGATGATATAAAATTCATTTTGATATTTCAAATCAATTTTTGTCTAGCCGAAGCAATTGGTATAGACATACCAAGAATAGTTCTTTTAAAATCCATTGGTTCCAAAAGTTGAACCAATTCTTTCATTTTCCAAAACGCGCACATTAGCACGATTTCAAGAAATTTTGAAATTTAGCATAGCTAGAGGATTTGGAATATCTTATTCTCCATCTTCCGTTATTGTCTTACTGCGACAATACTTAACTTCTCTAGCACCTTCAATGCTAAGCATACTGAAAATACTCTTTTTCAGTCTACACATTCCCATACCTTAGTACAGTCCATCAACTTACCACACATTATGGGTTCAGGAACTTTCCACAATAGTATGAGTTTAAGAACATCCAGACAGACCTTAGGCGTCCATTCGCTGAAACATTCAAAAACATACTATATTATTATGAGTCACGAACTTACCATAAGTATGAGTTTAAGAACTCGCACCTACCTTAACCTTCTCTACCTATCAAGTATATACATGAGAAAAGATTCACCTTCTCGTCATATACATCTTAATAGCGCGACTAATTCCAATGATTATCATTGTAATAAACTGAGCAGTTGGTACACCAAAGCATAAACCTCTGCCCATAACAAAGGTTCATACAACTCAGCCATCACATGAGTCCTCAATTGATATTTTACAACTTCTACCTTTTCTTTACTTAATACAAATTTTCTTTAATTCGTATACTATCCTTTACAACTCAATCTGAGTTCTTCTTCCTGTACTAATTTGTAGTACCATTCATTCATAGCATTAGCTATAAATCATTCATCGTTTAACAGCTCATTTGTTACTACGATTTACTATGATCACGTGGTGATCTTCTTATCCTTCTCTTTACGATTATAGTCTTAGGTACTCTTACCTAAGATTTATAACCTATCAGCTCTGATACCAACCTGTAACGTCGCGAAATCCGGTCTAACTTCAGACCCGGACTCCGTGCGTCACGGTCTCATCATTCATCCAACATACATCATTATATACTGAAATATAACAACATACATTCTCAATTCCCAAGTTCTCAAAACCTTATAACCCTTCTCATTACAAATAATGATAATTACATTATTCCTTTCATCTTACAAGAGTGACTTTTATCCGCCACCAAGGATACATACAGTTCATTAAACTAGTCTATAGTTTAATTCATCTTTCTACATTACAAGTCTTCACTTGATCTTCACACACATTCACATACTGAATGGCACTTCGTCTGGATACCGCTTAGCTTGATCTTTACGGGATCCTTAAGTTCTTTCTAACATCGTTCGCTGAAAATATTTTTCATTTAAAGCAAGTGTGAGCATTCAATTGCCTAGCAAGTCATCACAGTTTGAACAAACAAGTTCAGAATTCAAACATTTCTTTAGAACTTCAATAACCGAACAAAGGTTATGAAGCAGCTTGAATAATAGGAATAATCTCGATTCCTATCATCTTAAAACCATACTCACTTTCACTTTGAAATACTTTCATTCTTCTACCTTTTTCATACACATTCTGTCTGGCTAGAATCATCAGCACAGACTTAACAATAACGGTTCATGAATAAACCGAGCATACTTGTATTGAACAGTTCGATCAACAAAATAGTTCATTTCGTAGAAACACTGAAGTGCTCACATTGTGGCACAAGGTCTCATACATTCTACCACCTTGTACAAATATCGCACATTCGCAAATAGACAGAACTTCTCAAGTTCAACATCTGAGAAGTTTAAGAAACTAGCATTCATTTAAAATATGAATGAAGTTAGGAAACTTGCCTTACACACAGCTACAGCTTACGCTGAACTGCTCATTCCCATTCCTATGTAACACATAAGAAAATAACACGTACACCAATTAGTCATATACTTAATTTACGAATTGGTTTACTTAACTTTACTTCTTAAGGTTTGCGTTCTTGTAATTTAAGCTTATGCGACTAACTTTCATTATCGATTTACGGTTTCATGACATACTGAGATGTATTACTCAAAATGTTCCTCATCTTTGATGATTTATATTCTTATATTCTTCTTATAACTCTCCTAGGACTCAACACACATCGTGTCTTTGCTAGTAGTCCATATGACAACCATCAAAGGTTACGATTGTACCACAACTTAAATTCATCTAACTTATCCGAACTATTAAACTATAATGTTCGTTAAGTCAAATTTATATTCCTTATGGCTTTCTGGCAACTAAATGCCATACTTCAGGATTCATTCTTTATCGTCTAAGTCATACAGTCATTTCTATACTCGGAACGATCATTCAATGTCAATACTATGAGGTCATAACGTTAACCATTTCATATGAATTTATTCATACCTTAAAACGTCCAGTTCCTTCCACTCGGAACGTTTATCAAAGTTATACTTATTAACTCGGCTTCTTAACGTTACACGTTATTATCTTTAACTTAATTTCTTCACCGTTCACGGCTAAACTTAGTCTTCATTACATTACGGTTAAACCATACACGGAGTGTAGGTTCTGCCCGTTTAACACTCGCTTACACTCAACCCTTACGCTGGTTAAAGTGTTTAGCGCTTACTTTTCATTCTATCATTCTCATCCGACTTATATTCGGCTTTTAGTAATCTTATTACCGTTCTTTACGGCTCTCTTGATACCATTCGTATCTTACTTACTACCTTCATCAACGTCTATGTAATACCACCAGGGTATACTTAGAACGTTCGTCAAACGCGAATACAATTCACAAGGATCATTTACGTATTCAACGTTCACGTTGCTCGTCTCTTAATCTCTCATTCAACCTTTATTCAAGGTTTTTAATCTCTTTTGATCGTTATCCATTCCATGAACCCAATGTTCATTATTCTTTCTTAATGTCAAAGCCATACTGTTCGTTGTATGCTAAGACCGATCGTTCTTCGCAACAACGTTGCGTTCATAGCGTCTATACGCTTTACGTTCATCTTACAATGCCATGTCATAACATCGGAATGTTATTCATTACCTTTGTCACTCAACGTCTAAGGAATCACAATCATAGCAATCCCTCACGTTCGTTGATCGTGACTACGGTCCCTGGATATCGGTTCCGTAACCCACGTCTACATTATTTATCATTTAATCTCGTTTAGTCTTTTCGTTCAACCTTTATTAAAGGTTTAAGACACTTGATTAAGTGTTACATCACGTGAACTATATGTTCATACTTCTTTCTTGCACATCCCCCGATAAACTGAGAACTAAAAATCTCATTTCTGGACATTGTTATGCACTGGCGCTGCGGCGCCGTGCCCTTTCTTTCCTCTCGCACTGCGGCGCGACCTACTTCTCTCTCCTCTCTTCCCGGCCTGACGCTGCGGTGCCAAGTCCTTTGTTATCTCTCGCGCTGCGGCGCCACTCTCCAGAAGTTTATGGCCGAGCTCGCGCTGCGGCGCCGAGCATGAAACCTAGAAAATTTTTCTAAGTGTTAACTTCATTTTGAGACGCTTATTTTCCGATCTCATAACTTCTTCGTTATAACTCGGAACGAAGTCGTTCCAAAGCCATTCTCTTCCTTATCTTATGTACTTCGATTAGCTATGGACAAAAATTCATTCTGAATCCGTTAACATGCCATTCAATTGGCTTAATCTTCACTCTTCGTTCATTTTAACGCTTTTAACGTTCTTCGTTCGTTCGTCCGTAATTCGGTCATCCGAACTCGGAATTCGTTCGTTCTTGAGTCCACGACTCACGTTTTATACATTCTCTTACATTCTTATGAAACCCTACACGTTCGGGTTCATTTGCTAACTTTCTAATTCTCGTTCGCCTTTTACGAAAATTTCACCATAACTTCGTTATAGCTCCATTTTAATCCGTTCTTCATGAACATTTCTACCATTCCTAACCAAGAAAATAAGTAACTAACTTATACGGGATGGTTTTAAACTTGTCCATCAACAATAATTACATTACGATGGTTTTAAATTTGTCCATCAACAACATTCTTCGTGTTCTTCGCGTGTTCTTCGTGTTCTTCGTTTTTAATCGATATTTTAGATTACGATTCTACTTTTTCTTGGAATTTGATGTTATAGAACATCATTCCTTACTTATTTAACCTATTCATTCATAAAATTCATTCGGATCGCTCAAAATCCTTACGAATCTTATACTTCCTTAAGAAATTTATAAACTAAATTTCTTATTTCTTATTTCTTATTTTCTCATGATTTCAACCATATGAAATCATTCTTAACTTTATCTACTTCTTATGTTCATTAAGTTATGTTTTTGAACATAAAAACTTAAAGAAAATTAGAAGAACTGGGGTTCGGATTACCGTTCTTCTTTAATCCTCTTCCGTTAGACAAAGCCGACGATTTGCGAGCTTTTCTATTTCTCGATCACTTTTGATCCGAGCATTCATGCTCAATCTCTTACTCTTCCTCTCCCAACCAAGCTCTCTCTCTCTCTCTCTCTCTCTTTCTCTCAAGTTCTAGGATTTTCAAAATCCTAGAAAATGAAAGTTTAGCTTTCTATTTATAGATTTTCAAGGCTAGGGCAATTTAGTCATTTCTCCACCTAACCTCCTTACTATTCACACCTCCTCCATCTCTTAGCCACCAAGTTTACTTGGCCACCACCCTTACTTGGTGGCCAAGTGGCCGGCCCACATGCCCATGGGTCATCCCATGGGTTGCCCCAATGGTTTTACCCATCCGTTTACCCATCGGTTCGATTCGCGGTTTCTTTTCTTGGTTTAGGCCTTAACCCTTATTCATATTGGGCCTAACTTGGGCTTAACTTCACAAATCATTGGGATTGACATAATCCAAGTCCAATTGAATTCTACAAAGTCCATGAACTCAAAGTCTATTTAAACTATTCGTATTCTACACATTCCATTCTTGTATTCTCGTAATCTCTTCGTATATCATTTGTACGATATTCGTATTATACATCGTACTACTCTTCATACTATACTCATATAATAACTAGTATTATACTCGTATCTCTCACGCATAATAACCCTAATTATTATACGCGATCATAACATTCTCGGAACTCACTTTTCTAAACCCTTAGGTTTTGAGTCCGCAGGCGAAAACTTTGTTTTTGCCATAACTAAAATATTATTGAATATTCCATCACGTCTCAACATTTTACGTAATCGTTAACTTCTAGGAATTTCAAAATAAATCTCCGAGCAGAAACTGATGAATAGTGCCTATTTCGTCTTTTTCCCCGAAAAATATTTTGTTCCCGGAAAACATTCATTTTCGTTTTAAAAATTCTTACTCGTTCAATCTAGCTCGTAGCCAGAATCCTCCCGACTTATAATCATTCTAGGTTATAGAATGATTAATAAACACATAGCATAGAATAGTATTAATAAAAATTCATTTTATTAATAACTAATTCTTTAAACCTAAATTCTGGATAATCCAAAATTCCAGGTTGTTACAGTGGTTGTCAAACCAAACTCGACCACTAATCAATATAGGAAGCTAAGCAGACAATTCCCCGCCCATATAAAGAATTTGTCAACCTAACCACTATATCGACCAGGAAGCTAAGTGATTCTAAAACCAAGTACAAATTCCCCGCCCATACAAGGAATCATACAACTCAGCTGCTAATATGAGTCCTCAATTGAAATCCTACACAATTCTTACTTTCTCTTTTCTTAATACGAATTTTCTTTAATCCGTACCTAAACATTTATCACTCTTTTCTGAGTTTACATTGTACCATTTCATAGTACCTTCTCTTTATAGCGTAAAGCTATATTATTCCAATCACTTAACATATCATATGTTATTCAACAATTTAATCTAATCACGTCGTGATCTTATTTTGAAATCATTTCTCTTTATACTTAAGATCGTTTTATATTACGATCATCATATTCTTCTCTTTAATCATATTATATTATGATTTTATTTACACTTTTCATCTTATAGACATCGTCTATTTATTTTTACTTTTCATTTTTATTACAGGAGTCAGGTAACTCCGGATTATTATCCTTATAGCCCTTCAAGATTCTTCTTTGAATCTTCTTTTATCTTATTCTTTACTTAATAATGAATTTTCTAAATTCATTTCTTATCACTTAAACTCTATTTGAGTTTATTCCTTATCATCATCTTCGCGGTTATAGCCTAAGGTACCCCTACCTAAGGTTTATAACATACATCTTTGATACCAACCTGTGACGCCCCCAAATCCGGGTCCCAAGAACCTCAGACTTGGTACGTTACAGTACTTCATCATCATACATATTATATCATCTAATGATGAACAAATAAACATATATTGTTTATTTTGCATAATTCTATAACATTTTTCCAGGTTTATTAACCTTAACTGAATACATACCTTCAAAATTACAAAGGTTTACAACAAGATAACTAAATAGTTATTATTATAACAATCTATTATTGTATTTTGCTTTTGTCTCTGTCCTTCTTCAATCCTTCGCCTTTATCTGAAATTTATTATCATGATATAGCAAGGGTGAGCAACTACTTTGCCCAGCAAGTTTAAATTCAATAAAGATATATCATGATTGAAAGAATAATAAGCTTTCAAGTTTTTAACAATTTAATAATTGTGAAGAAACATGAATCAAGATGTCAATAATTGAATGATTGAATCAATAATGTTTAAAGTCAATAAGGACCAGGAATAACTTTATCTGAACCTTAGAGTAATGAAGGTGATCAGCCTTTAATACCTGATGAACATATGCAACATGCACTAAGTGCGAATCAATAATCAGTTTAGACGTGAATAATCATCAATAATCATTCACTAACATGCTTTGAAATATAACTCGAGTTTGAGTTAAGGAAACTTGCCTGCATAGTCGATTATCGCTACGCAATTTAATTTATTCTCTTTATTGAAAAGACCTATTACGTATAAGATTGATCTTTCAATTAGCATCTCATACCTTATTTCATAATACTATCTAACACTTAATCACATAGTCAAATATTAGATAATCTTAATACCATATTCATTTACTTACTTATAATCTCATCATCTTATATTAACTTGTCTAACCTTCACTCACAAAGTTAAGTATTAGACATTACACCATAGTCTTGATATTATCATTATACATTAATAATCTTTTCATCACTTATGACTTATACTTATAAGCTTTCCCTTTATATGTTATCTTAGTAACCTAGATAACCTTTCAGTAAACTGAAATATCATTTCAGTAAACCGGATTACATTTCAGCATCCTAAAATTACTATTTCAGCAGATCACAATTTATTTCAGTAGACTAAAACCATTTCAACAATCCAAAATCCAATTCAGCACCCTAAATTCTCATTTTAGTCTATTACGAGCATAACATAGTTCATTGAATACCAAATTCAACAATTATATTGAAAAATAACATAAATCTCTTATTTTAATCTCCCTTGAAATATTATTAATTATGTAATAATATTTTTCGCTAAGGTTATTAACCTTTTAATAACATTCCAGCCAAATACTACTAATAATATCTTAATCCAATATTATTAGCTACATAACAATAATTTAAGTCATTAATCAAATTAATAAACAATTTAGTTCAATTGTTTTCCTTTTATTAATTAACTTGTTTAAGCATTCTAAAATGCCATAAACATCACAACACTTCACACCCGACCCAAAACTTCATCAAAAATCTGCATAAGCCATGCTTAAGGGTCTCAAGTCATAAAATCGTATTTTTCATATTTTTGGACATCATATATTTACTTGAATCCATTAATCCATTTGTCATCATTTAGATGAAAAATACCAAATCAGTCCCAAAAATATTTCTTTCCTGAGATTTGACAGAATATAGTTCCATATTGAACATATATTTTTCCAAGAATTTTTAAAATCCATTTACTATATTTAAATAGCCCATAATAGCCAAATATTCTCAGATTTTTCATAAATCGAGATTAACTCCAAAAATTCTGAAATTTTCACAATATGTTCCTATTATACACATGTACGTCCAGTAAAAAGTTTGTAATTTTGGACTTATACACAGAGAGTTATTCGCGTGGCTTCAAAAAAATAGCTCTTCACCGTAAAATCCATAACTCTCAAACCGTATGGCCAAAAATTCTCAAATTTTTACACAATCTTCATAACTTCTGATATTACCACTCCAAATTTTCCCCGAATTTTTAAAGCATAAAAAGTGGACAAAAATACCCCCCTTTCAGACTGGTCCAAAATTATACCAAAAAAAACGGGACTGTTTTCACCAAAATCAACACCGCGACTTTTAGAAACGTGATTTTTGAGTTCTACCACTTGGGTTTACTAGTCAACACCTATATCTAGCACCTCTCTTCGATGGATCGAGAAAAGAATACATAGATCAAAAAACGGTGAATTTTCAAAGTAAATAGAAATTATGTTTCATAAACTAGAAAAAAATAATTTTCTTTTCTTTTTGATTCAAACCAAATCAACACCCATTATGGGTTGATCCATGCTTGAATCCATGAAAACCACATAGATTATAAGGGTTTGAGCTTCAAAATCAAAAACCCCCTTTCCATCAAATTACAAGAATAAAGGAAATAAAGCTTAGGATTTATACCTTTCTTCTCCTTCTTCTTCTTCTTCTTCTTTTTCTTCTTCATCCATGGAGGATCTTCTCCTCCTTCTTTCTTCCATATGGCTTCGGTCCCTTCCCCTTCTTCTCTCCCTCTCGCACGGTTTTCCGATCTTTTCTTTCTCTCTTCTCTCGTTCTTTTCCTTTTTACTTTTCTCTTTCTCTCTCTTTCTTATCTTTTTATCTTTTTATTTCTTTCCTCTTCCTTATCCCTTTGTCTCATATACCGGCCATGTAGCCTCTTATCATCCAATTCATATTTTATTTAATTGCTAATTTACTTAACAAGTCAATAATTAGCCTCTCTTTAAGTGGGTTAAAAAAAATTGGGCCACTTATTAATTAATTTCTATTGGGCTTGAATTTTTATTATTTTGCTTACTAAATAAAATAAAATCGGGCTTCCTCTACAAATTAGATTGGGCCAATATAATACTTGTCCCACACATAATATATTGGGTTAGGTTAAATAATTTAATCACCCTTAGTCACTTTATCTACAATTATCATGCTTAATTAATTAATTGGGCTTGTTTAAATAATATAACTTCCTTAGTCCATTAAATATAATTCTCTTGAATTCTAAATAAATTATTGGGCTATGATATTATTATAGTCCAATACTTTTAATTCTATTTTACCCTAATCATTTAATTAGGATTTTTATTTCTCACACTTGAAAATAAATTCCTTACTTATGCCTTTTTAATTTCATAACCCAATTAGACTTGGTTATAAAATTAATTATTTTGAGATATGTAAAATAAATCTCTTAATGTTAGTATATATATTTATATACTAATATTCTCCCATATTATAATCTCTTAGGTTAATTAATTATTACACCTAATATATATATTAGGTTACATAACTAAATTCTTAATTCACTTTTATATACAAAATAAATGTATTCACATTATATAATGTATATTTATTTAATTATACACATAATTCATATAATCATAATATATTTCACTTCTCATACTAATTTTAACTTTTCTCTATAAAAAGTCAACTGTTGGTTTTGACCAAAAGTCAACCTTTACACATTTTGTGTTTACTGTCCGTTCTGACTAATCTTGACGTTTCGGACGCAACCGAGCAGTCCGTGCTTCAAAATTATATCTCTAACTCAAATTTTGAGTTTTAAATTACTCCCTTCTTATTGCTAATCGTATTAACTAACGACTTTATACTTATTTAAATTCTTATTTGCCAGTCAAGGCCAACGCTCAAGCTATGTTAATTACTAACATAGTTTTATCTTGATCCTTATATTATTAACTTAATTCATCATTCCTTTTGCTAAAATATATATAGCACCTTACTAAGTATATATATATATATATATATATATATATATATATATATATATATATATATATATATACTCATCTTCGTTTAACCTCATAGCTTTTCTTCCTGTGAAATCTTATTTCGTTAATAAAATTCCACCGGTATTAATATAACATTTCTTACACTATTCAATTCACATCAAATTTTTACAGGTATCATAATACCTTATTCTTGATATTCATTCAAGTACATATTAATTCATTTCTAGGGTTTTGGAATTTTGTAACCCATATTTTCTCTATTCTCATTCGAATAGCAAACCATATAGGTTTTACTTGAAAATTTTAAATAAATCCTCAAATTCTCATCTAGGTTTTATTCTTTAACCTTTATTCTAATCATTCAAGCTTTTATAAATTTTCGGGTTGTCATAGTGTTTATACTTTTTCATATGGCTTGTAAAAGTACTAATTTTTGTGGTTAATTTGTATGTTAATCTGTGAATTGAGTTTTGATTATGCTAGTTCATTAAAAAACGAAGAAAATGTAGTTTGAACGAAGTGATTTGGTGAAGAATTGTAATCACAGTAATGATTTTTGTAAAGGAACTCAAAAATTAGGTTTTTATATGAAAACATGAAATTTAAGAAATTAAATTAGTTAGCATGGTTGCTAAGTTGTTCTATATTGATGAAAATACGAGGAAACATGTTTATGATAGTTCTATACCAATCATATTTGTTAGTTTCACTGTTTTGTGAGTAAAATTCATGTTAGTTGGCCTAAAAACAGTGTCGAATCATGTTCTATAAAAACTAGAACTGGTGCGTAGCGCAGGCGCGCAGCCTCTTGGCGCGGGCGCGCAGCTGCCGCGCAAGCGCGCTGTAACCCAGTATAATAATGGCGCAGTCGCACCAGTAGCAAGTCACAGACATTGAAGTCTGCTACTTCTGCAGACTTTGGACATTCATTGCAACTTAGCTTATTGTTATGTTCATGTGTCAGATGTGTAATAACAAGGTTAAAACAGAAACGTATCATGTGGTTAGTAACTCAAAAATGTAAAGCTAGTAAGTTATGAAAATGTTATGTATGATTTGAGAAACTTATTGATCAATGAATAAGTGTTATGAAACGTACACTTGTAATTCTGAAATATGTATGGTAAGGTAAGATTTGTACTAAATTAACAAGTTTATCTAGAAATGGGTGTTATTTTGTAAGTGGATGTTAACATGTCTAATAGATATTGTGATTCCACTAAAATGTGTAGGTGAACGTGAGTTTTAGTATTATAGCTTACGCTTGAGGTAAGTTTTCTAACTCTACACTTTCGTTGAGCTAGTTCTAGTATTACATTAAGCAATTTTATTTACCCTATCTCAATTACAATTATGCAAGTTTTCTGTCTCTAATCTCTTGTTGAGCAATTTATTGTTATGCAAGTTCCTTAACCCTCATTTATTGTTGAGCAAGTTAATTAATCTTTGTTTCTTTATTCCAAACGAGATTACTTTGGCTATTCAAAGTCTGTAATTTTATTGTAAGAAATGTGTTTATTCAGCTACTAATAACTGTTGTCTGATCTCCATTCTCAATTGTCATTGTACAATCTTACATGATTGTATCGAACTCTAAGTTTCCTAGCGATTATTTACTAATTCAACTAATCCTTAGTTGATGAACATTCTAAACTCTAAATTACCCTTGAAGTAACCCAAACCAAACTTCCTTTAAAACATGTTGTCGATGATAACATTTGTTCAGTTTAGAAATCGTTAGTACTCTAGCTTATTGATTCATTGATATACCTTGTTCATGAAGATATTATAATCAAACTGTTGAATTGTTATTGGTCTCTATCTGATTCAACCAGTACTTGGTTGATGAGCATTCTAAAGATCTAGAATTCCTATGAAGTTAATTTCTAACCAAACTTCCTTTGGTTCGAAACCTGATAATCTAATTGTTAGTGGAGGGTTTTCTAAACTTTTTGTAAGCTGATAACAGGATATAATGGTTTGAATGGCAATGTGATTGGCTCTAGTGCAGCCACTTTCAAAGGATTGTTAGCTCCTTTGAGTTGAATTGTGAATGGTTTAACAGTCCCATCAGCCTCATCGGATATAACTGCCACCAATCCCTTCCATTTAGTAGGATAGGTATTTTCACTATTAAATAACACAGTATCATTGTTTGCCTGTTGAAAGACACCGCTGTCAATTAAGTTCTGAATAAGGTGGCGGAGTGCCCAGCATTCTTCCGTGTTGTGACCGCGAGAATGGGAGTGATACTGACATACTCCATCATGATTAAACCGTCCCGAATGGGAATTGATTGGAGGTAGGAGGGAAATGATTCTTCCTTCATTAATTAGCATCTGAAGTATCTCCTCTATAGGTTGGCCCAGGTATGTAAATTCCCTTTTATCGGCAAAATCCCGACGGGCTTTGGTAGTCACTCTCTTCGTCACTTTGTCCTCCAATGTTTCATATTTTGAAGGTGACGATGGAGTACTCATAACCAAGGGAAGGAGACTAGCATGCTCCTAGCTAATTAATTGGTGTGTGACTTGACGCTGATAAGTCACAAGTTCTGCCAATTGATCAATTTGTTTACACAGAGCTTTAATCTTCCGTTCCATCATAAATTGGAACTTAACATAATCCCATTTGTCAACACCGTCTTTGATGATTTGGGATGCTTCACAGTTAAAATTGGAACTCTGTCCATTGCTCCAATTAATCATGTTGACCTTTTCCTCTTTATGTGGAGGAAGAGAGCTGTCTTGCACGTGAGGTTGATCTGGTTGGGTGACCACTATCTCACCGTTCTCTATCAAATCTTGGATCTTGTGTTTCAAGGCCCAACAATCTTGAGTATCATGTCTAGGTGCCCCGGCATGATAAGCACATTTCCGAGTAGCATTAAAACCCCTCCCATTAGGGCTGACTGGTAGAAGAAGATGCGTGATTTTCTTCTTAGTTGTTAGAAGATTGAGAATGTTCTCGAGTGACTCCCCTAGGGGTGTGAACACTCGAGGGCATTTTACTTCTCCACCTTTAGGTATTGGAGGGTTTTAAGACTGCTTGAAAAGGAGTATAATTATTTTAGAGCTACGCAATAGCGTTAAAATGTTTGCGCAATACATAGTACAAAGGGGTGATCACTTGGAGTATAGGAGGATGGTCCATATAGTTGTTTAAACTGTTAAAGGTTACAGTAGAAACACCTGTTAACCTAGGACATAGATGGTCATTATAGTCTTTTAGACTGTTAAATGTTAAAGTAGAAATACTTGAAAACTTAGAGTATAGTTCGTGGTCTTGTGACCCTAAGTGTATTTTTTGATGTTGATATCTATTGTTAACTTAAACGTTCATCATTCCCTTGAACTCATAGCTGTTGAATTAAAGTTTATTGTTCCGGTAAGAATACTTTACCATTGAAAGCTCAGTTAATTGTCATTCATAAAATGTTATTGTATATTATCCTTCTTGTGGGCAATTTGTAACGCCCCAGAAAATTGAATCTTTTGTAAATACTTTAATAATGAATAAAATAATATTATTTGTTATTATTATGTGTTGATAAGATGATTGTCGTTCTATAGCCTAGAAGCGTCGGAAAGTTATAGTATTTTAACTATGTGAAGGAATTAAAATGTTTGAATTTTCAGGATGAAAATAAAAGTTTTTCGAGAAATTTTTCGAAAAACACTATTCATCATTTTCCGTTCGGGAATTATTATTGAACTTCTGAGAAATACATAACATTATAATATCGAGGTGAGATGGATTATGTAATAACAATTCAAGTATGGAAAACGTAATATTTCGCCTGCGGACTTAATTTTAGAACGTTAAGTATTAATTTCTAATAAAATGGAATTGTTACGAAGTGTAAGTCCAATAAACTTTAAGGGGCAAGCCCAAGTGGTAGTAATGTTTAGCCAAGTGTTAGTTTATATGAAGCCCAAATTGAATTAATGCAAGCCCAAAGATAAGTTAATTAATATAAGACCAAAGCCCAATTAATAAGCCATTGGGTAAAGCCAGATCCATGGGGCAACCCATGGGTGAATTGGTGATCAAGGATTTGTTGTGGAGGCCATGTAATAAGTGTGGTTAGCAAGATTACCTAGGACTTAAGTCATGAATAGTAAGGAGGTTACAAAGGAGGTGGGATGTCTTAATGTCAATTTTGCCCTAACTTTAGAAGGTCTATAAATAGCAAGCATATGATTTCATTATTTGTTTGTTAGTTTTCATCCAAGTTAAACAACTTAATTGGTAGCTAGAGAGAATAAGCACTTATAAGTCCAACCATCTTTTGTTAGATTTTCAAGAAGAAGAAAGACTAGTCATCAAAGGTAATAATCTTATGATCCTATATCTTCCATCTCTACCATTGTAGAGTGATAAGAAAAGTGTAACTTAATGAGCATGTATGTTAAGAATCTATAAAAGATTGGATAATCAATGGACTTAAGCCAAATAAGTAAGGAATAAGCAATTCAAATCTAAATAAGTTATAAAATCATGAAGAACAACGATGAACTTGTCATATGTTGACCTTGAGAAGATATTGTGATTGTTAAGATGTAAGGATGTTACTTAAATGACTTAAATCAATAATAAGTCATAAGGAAATGAAATCATGTATTGTATAATTTGTTAAGTTATGAACTTATGAGGAATAAACCATAACCTAATTTAAAGATATGTTGTTGTAATATGTAGGTTGAGATGTCTAATTAATGGATTGAATCTATTTGGAATGATGAACAAATCACTAGTAACAACGTTTTGCCGGAATTCACACAATTGGACGATAATCGTCGAATTCGTGAAATTCTCAGAATGGAAGTCGTATTTTGTGTTTGAACTTGGAAATGTTGGTTTTCGATGGAGATAATTCTTATTTGGTATTATAGTGTTGTGGACTCGAAAATGACCGAATTTCGACTTGGAACGAAGAAACGAGCGTTAAACGTTCGCGAACGTTTATCGTTTTCGTTAAAATGGACTAATAGGTGATTTTTAGTTAACAAAGTCAAATAGATAAAATTCTTGCATGAACACGTAGAGCATGTAATTTGTGAATCGTAGGCTCTTGAACGAGCCAATTCGGACTTATAACGAAGAAGTTACGAGCACGGGAGTTTCACAAAATTTCAAGTATGTCAAAATTTTATGGTGCACAGAGCTGGCGCCGTGGCGCCAGCCCAAGGCCAAATAGCCTGCGCCGTAGTGCCAAGCTTGGCCGAGCAAAGCTATCACCTACTGTTAGTTGGCGCCGTAGCGCGGCCATAACAAAGGAGACTCGCACCGCAATGCCGAGTCCGAGTTTTCTAGCACTAGTACATGGCGCCGCAGCTCTAGTCCTAGGGTTTGCATAGAGAGGATTACTTATGAAGATAAAAAGAAAGAAAACCTAATAAACATGAAGTAACATTGGTAATACATTAATGTTAAACCTCAAGTATGATCACTTAGGGTTGATGTAAGTCAATTGTATATGAACGTAAGAATGACGTAACGGAAAGCCGGAACCAATAATAAATCTAATATTTAATTAGATTAAGAAGAAGGGTAAGATTCTTTAGGAACCATGTATGTTATTCATGACCTAACATGTTATGTGATGTTATCATCTACTGTAGAGACCTTAAAGACTTGAAGTGCACGTGTTATAACTGTAGCAGACGCTAAAGGCAAGTATTCTAACCCTTGTTCCAGTTTAATCTGGACAAGCTTTGTAATTCATATATTTTTATGCATGAGTTAATGTCTGATGAAGTCAACGCCAATTCTTTCGGCTAGACTTATCATATGTTGGATTTCTTATAATCTATCTAAGTAATGTCAATAAGTTACCAAACTAATATTGCTGTGGTTTTCAAAAGGAGACTGAGTATGCTAAATTATTTTGTCGTCAAACGACAGGCATGTGAGGTTGCCACAACTTAAACGTATACACGTTTAATGAATGTAGTGTTAATCAACATAGAGTACTATAGGCTGATCACCTAGACGTGCTCGTAAGCTATATCAAACTTACAGACTTCGTGTCGGGATGTCCTTGTCAAAGTACTTATGAAATTCTCATGGTCTTAGACCAGAATTGATGTTTTACTAAATATTATCATTATAAAATGTTTTGAAGGAAAAGAAGTGTTATTTTGAATTATCAATAGTACTTCATAACTATTGTTCGGTTATTGAAGATATATGATTCTTATGTTTCAAGCATGCTATTTTACTAGAATTGTTGTACTTACTAAGCTAGTTAGGCTCACTCTTGCTTGAACCATATGAATGCAGCTAAGATTGAACGGACCGACAACTCCGGCAAGGATAAAGGGAAGGCTAAGGCGAACCCGTAGATTACATATGTAATAGTATAGGTTTGTAATGATAATATTTGATATTATGACAAGGACAAATATAATGGTTATAAAGAACCTGGGGGAATGTTAATATTATTTTGAATATATATAAGACATATTCGTTCTTTTGAAGCATTTTAATTGAATGTTTCTGTGAATTGTAGCACCGTGCAGCACCATTTGTCGGGTTAGAAGATACCCGAATTTGGGGGCGTCACACAATTGTTGCTCACTCTTACACAAAACAATGCAGATGAAGTTAAGAACTTTGAAGAGCTTTCTAGAAGCAAAGGGCAAGGACAAAGTGCTTGATTAGACGACAACGTTTAATTTATCTTTTATTTATGAAGCTTATGTATTTGATTTAATTATGATCATGTTTTAATTTTCCGCTGATGATTGTAATAAAGGTTAGATGACCATGGATTTATTCTAGGTTATGTAACCCTTTAATGGGAGATTGATTGTTTAACTTTTGAGTTTAACTATATCCTTTGTTTATAGGTAGTTAGTTATGATTTAATTGGACAGTGAACACCAAATCTGTGGAATTGAGGTGCCCGAATTTGGGGGTGTCACAAGTTGGTATCAAAGCCTTAGGTTATGAACCTTAAGTGGGGAAACCTTAGGCTATAACCTTCTAGGAGATCGAAAATATAGAGGTGATAAACTCTCATCGAGTTCTAAGGAATGAATTGAGGGAAATTCATTGAAGATAAAGCGATAAAAGAATTTATGTGCTTATGTGTTAATGACTTTTGTGCTCGCGAGTACTTAGGAGTAGTGAGTATTATATATATCAAGTTGTGGGGTTGTTAAAATTTTATTGTCTGAATGACTGACGAAGGATGATAAGGATTAGGAGCTTTAGAAGTTCGTATAGTCTGTGTATGGTTGGTATTGGGGAAAGCCGTACCCATTGATTTCTGTTGTAGACCTTGGGTATAGGCTTGAGTTTGAACGAGAGGATAAATTTGGGGTGATAAAGGTGAAGGATGAGTACGAGGAGGGGGAAATCCTCAAATGAGGTGTATGGTCATAACATTAAGTTATAAAAGAGGGTCGAGAAATTAGAAGGTCTAGCCATAAAGCACCAAGCCGTGTTACTGCAAGAAGATGTCGCAACTTAAGACCTCACTGCACAACTTGCAGATGTAGAGCGTATATTAGCTCAGTCAGAATATTAAAGAGGATAATTATTATCTAGGAATGAGATTGCGCAAGAATGACTGGGGAAAGAAGCCAGCAAAGCGTGCGAGAGCTGAAGACGCGTGCGTGAAGGCTTCTAAATGCATAGATCGTGTTGAAGACAAGTTGAAGAAGGCCAAGTGAATGATGGAACTTAGAATTTAGTATTCTATTTTTTTGTATAAGTTGAGATTTATCTTTAGTATGTGATGAATCGTCAAGTGATCCTAGAATTTTGTTATTACAGGATAAATAATATAAATAGCAGCGAGGCTATTTTGTTATGCATTGTATACTAAATGAATAAAGTATTATCATTTACTAAGATAAATCATGTGTTGTTTAAAAGTGGTTGAGATAAGTTTGAAAATTTTAATGTGTGGATGAACGATGATCTACTAGTTCCAGTTTTAAACAGTAAGATGACGCCTAGAAGAAGGCAACAACGTCAATAGAGCCCCGAGGAATATGCATACAATAGGGAAGCTAATGCAAATCCAGTGCCACAATTGGTGAATTTTCTGGTGGGAGCACTAGCAAATCAACTGAATTTCTAGCTATGTAATCAAATCTCGATGTTCAAACCAAATTCATTTACAACAGAGTTAGAGAGAACGATTGATGTAGACGGGGAAGGTAATATGATGGCGTACAATCAAGAGCAGAAGGGAAAGAAGAGTGAAGATGATAAGGTGGATGATAGTCATACCGGTAACGCTGAAAATCAGCAAAAGAATGAGAAGAAGAAAGTGGTGGCATGTAGCAACTACGAAAAGAAACATGTGGGTGTTTGTTTGAAGGGAAGAAGGGTGTGCTTTAATTGTGGCTTGAAGGGCCACATTGCCCCAAAATGTTCAAGACCGAGGAAGGGAGCCTACTTCACGTGTGGATCAAAGGAGCACTTAGCTCGAGGGTGCCCAAAGAAAGTGGCAGAAAAAGCAAGTGGAAGCAAGGGGGGCAATGGTAAGTTGGTTATTGTAGAGTCTGCTCCTCCGAGTCGACCAACCGAACAATCAACCAACATGACGATGCAAGGCGCAATGTAAGGTATGGTTTTTATCAGTTATTTACACGGCTGCGTGTTAATTATTTCAAGTGCCACTTGTTAATGTATGTTTGATGAATTTTCTTAGAAACTAAATTCGCTTCGGGAAGAGTTAGACTATTCCCTAAATATAGAAAGTGTGAATAATGATTCCTTTTAAGTTGATGTGTAGAATTTCCATATTGGTATTAAAGGCCACATGATGTCAATGAATTTATTTCTGATTTTATTTATGAGACTCTGAGGAAGTCAAAGGTAGTATTTTATTCTTTTAGTTGAAAAACGTCTGTACGGTAGAGCTATCTATCGATGTTGTAAATCAAGAAGTTATTAAGAAAATATTGAGTGGGATACGCGAAGTTCAAGATAACCACTTCGTTAATTAAATAGACGAGGAAATCAGTGGAAATTATATGGGCCAAAAATTATGAAATGAATTCTCAAGAATTGAAGAAGAATTTAGTATGGCACCTATGTTGTCTCTACCAGATCGTATAGAAAACTTTGTGTTGTATAGCGACGCATAGTGTAATATACTAGACTGTGTGTTTAGGCAGAATGGCAGGGTCATTTTATACACATCGCGTTAGTTAAAATTTTTATGAGAAAGGATATCCGACTCACGATTCGGAACTAGAGCTAATAGTGGTTTCCTTGAGGATTTAACAATATTACTTTTGGGTAGTAGTGTGAGATATAAAAAGACCTTAAGTGTCTAAAGCACATTCTCATATAGGGATATTTAAGCATCCGTTGAAGTGATAGTTGGAGTTGATCAAGGATTATGAATGCAAAATCCTAAATGATTATGGTTGCCGACGTCTTAAGAAAAGGGTAGGAGTTATTTTTATTAACTGTGCAAGATGGGTTCATAATAGAAATGACAAATTTGTGGTAGGAGGTAAGATATAGGGAAAAAAACAGAGGAGAAGCTGTTCAGATGAAAAACCGTGCAACTTTGCTAGACAGAGTAAAGAAATAGTAGCTCCAAGATGAGGGTGTCAAATTAAAAATCGATACTGAAGGATAGTTGAAAGTAGACGGAAGAAACTAGGTTTCGCTAATACCGGGAATTGAAAATAAAGTTTTACATAAAATTTATATATTGAATCAACTAGAAAGCATGAAAATATATATATTCCCTTCGATAATACTATTGGTGGCAAAATATGGTTATAGGTTTTATGGTATGTCAAGGTTAGCATATTACCTATGGATCAGTGTGCGAAGTTATATGTTAACGAAATTGTTTCACAACAAGGTGTTTCAGTGTCAATTGTGTTGAACCGAGATTCACGATTTACATCGAATTTTTAGAAAGGTTTACAAGAACGTGTGGAACGCAATTAGAATTAAGTATGTCATATTGTTTGTAAATCGATTGCCAAACTAAAAGGAAATTCAGACATCAGAAGGCGTGCTAAGCACACGAAAAGTTTTCGATAATGTCATACGAGGAATCCGCATTGAGCAAGTTATGGGCAAGTTAAGAATAAGTTAAGGGTAAGGTAATGCTAGGTGGGTTTTCAATTGAGGACTCATATGGTAACTAAGTGGTACCAACCTTTGAATGGGCAGAGGTTTTGTGCATATACTTGGTTTATCCCATTGATAATCATTGGAATATCAGTATCGCGCTATCCATGTATATGTGGTGGAAAGGTGATTCTTTTCTCATGTATATATTTGATAGTTAGATGATATTAAGATTAGGTTCGGTTCTTAAAACTAAAGCATATGGTAAGTTCATGACTCATAATCATATGGTATGTTTTGAACCCCTCAGCGAATGGACGCCTATGGTCTGACTAGGATAAGTTCCTAAACTCATATGATTATGGCAAGTTCCTGAATTTCCAAAGTGTGGTAAGTTTGATGAACTATATTGGGTATAATACGGTTATGGTATAGGAAGCATTGATGAAGTTGAAAAGATGGTTTTGAGGTAGCCCTACCTCTACAGTTAGAGCGCATTCGTAATGTTTTCATGTTTCGGTGATATAATTGAACAAGCCCGACTGCAATCATGTGATCATGTACGAACCGTTATAGTTGTCCTACTAGAAAATTACTATTCAGATAGTCGACAGAAAAGAAAAAAAATGCTCAGGGATAAAGTGATACCTTCTGTGAAGGTGATATGGAGGAACCACAACGTCGAAGAGGCTACGTGGGAACTCGAATCTGAAATGATGAAGAGTTACCCTGAGTTATTTATTTAGTCTGTATCTTCGATTTTGGGGACATAATCTTTATAAGGAGGGAAGAATGTGATGATTTGATTGTTTGAGTTGTGATTCTAGGGACAGAATCCTTGTAAGGAGGGAAGGATGTAACAATTCGAAATTTTAAATTGTAATATTAAATATTTATTGAATTATATAAATATTTATTTGATGTGTTTATTGTTGAAATTGATGAAATAAATATTTTATTGATGTGGTTATTATTAGTAAATATTTATGAATTAAATCTATTAGATAATATTCTAAATTAAATTAATTTATAATTTAGAGAGTTGTAATATAACATGAGATGTTATACTGTTATTTTAATTTAATAATTTAAATTGGTGTGTTAAATTATTAAATAAAATTATAATTAAATTATAATTTTGTGATAATTGTTTAAGTGGAATATTTATTTAAAATATGGTATGTATAATTAATTTAATTGATTAATGTTGGATATGGAAATCCAAATAAATAATATGTGATTATAAATTATAAACTAAATTATTTATTAAAATAATTAAAGTAGTTTTAAATTGATTTAACCCAAACAAGGCTTAAAATATTAAGTCTTTACTTTAAAGACTTTTTGCCAAACAAAGCCTTATGGCTTTTGAATTTTTAATTTTGAATTATAATAATATAAATAAAATAAATAAAATATAAATAATAAATATTAAATATGTTATAACTAACATGTAATTATTATTATATTAAGTATATGGCAGTTTCGTACGTTTGGGTTGTAGGCATCTGGTGTATTTGGTTATACATGAAAAATAATTGGCTTAAGCCTAATAAAAGAGAAGGAAAGAAAAGGGTTTTTAGAGAAGAATTTGAGAGAGTTTGAGAGAGAAAAGGTTGGAATTTCAAAGCAAGTTCTGAGTGTTCAAGCGATTCTCAGTGAAAGGATTTCCAAAGCAACAAAAGGTATTTCTCTAAAAAATTTATATCTTATATATATATATATATATATATATATATATATATATATATATATATATATATATATATATATATATATATGTGAGTTTTACGACATGAAGCTTCAAACTCTGTTAATTCAATTTTTTTTCGAATTCTTGTTATACAACTGATTATGGTGATTGTATGTGTTTGAGATGATAGAGTTTATGTTTAAACAAGGAATTTGTATGCTAATTACAGTTAAAAGTAGAAAAATAATGACAGTGTTTATACTTTTTCATATGGCTTGTAAAAGTACCAGTTTTAGTGGTCAATTTGTATATTAATCTGTGAATTGAGTTTTGATTATGCTAGTTCATTAAGAAACAAAGAAAACGTAGTTTGAACGAAGTGATTGGGCGAAGAACTGTAATCACAGTAATGATTTTTATAAAGGAACTCAAAAATTGAGTTTTTATATGAAAATATGAAATTTAAGAAATTAAATTAGTTAGAATGGTTGTTAAGTTATTCTATATTGATGAAAATGTCAGGAAAAATGTTTGTGATAGTTCTATACCAATCATATGTGTTAGTTTCACTGTTTTGTGACTGAAATTCGTGTTAGTTGGCCTAAAAATAGTGTCGAATCATGTTCTGTAAAAACTGAAACTGGTGCGTAGCGCGGGCGCGCAGCCTCTTTGCGCGGGCGAGTAGCTACCGTGCGGGCGTACTGTAACCTAGTATAATACTGGCGCGGCCGCGCCAGTAGCAAGTCACAGACAGTGAAGTCTGCTACTTCTGCAGACTTTGGACATTCATTGTAACTTAGCTTAATGTTATGTTCATGTGTTAGATGTGTAATAACAAGGTTAAAATAGAAATGTATCATGTGGTTAGTAACTCAAAAATGTAAAGCTAGTAAGTTGTGAAAATGTTATGTATGATTTAAGAAACTTATTGATCAATGAATAAGTGTTATGAAACGTACACTTGTGATTCTGAAATATGTATGGTGAGGTAAGATTTGTACTAAATTAACAAGTTTATCTAGAACTGGGTAGTATTTTGTAAGTGGATGTTAACATGTCTAATAGATATTGTGATTCCACTAAAATGTGTAGGTGAACGTGAGTTTTAATATTATAGCTTACGCTTGAGGCAAGTTTTCTAACTCTACACTTTCGATGAGCTAGTTCTATTATTACATTAAGCAATTTTATTTACCCTATCTCAATTACAATTATGCAAGTTCTCTATCTCTAATCTCTTGTTGAGAAATTTACTGTTATGCAAGTTCCTTAACCCTCATTTATTGTTGAGCAAGTTAATTAATCTTTGTTTCTTTATTCCAAATGAGATTACTTTGGTTATTCAAAGTCTGTAATTTTATTGTAAGAAATGTGTTTATTCAGCTACTAATAACTGTTGTTTGATCTCCATTGTCAAATGTCATTGTACAATCTTACATTATTTTACCGAACTCTAAGTTGCCTAGCGATTCTTTACTAATTCAACTAATCCTTAGTTGATGAACGTTCTAAACTCTAAATTACCCTTGAAGTAACCCAAACCAAACTTCCTTTAAAGCATGTTGTCGATGATAACATTGGTTCAGTTTAGAAATCGTTAGTACTCTAGCTTATTGATTCATTGATATACCTTGTTCATGAAGATATTATAATCAAACTGTTGAATTGTTATCGGTCTCTATCTGATTCAACCAATACTTGGTTGATGAGCATTCTAAAGATCTAGAATTCCTATGAAGTTAATTTCCAACCAAACTTCATTTGGTTCGGAACCTAATAATCTAAGCTGAGACGAACAACCCTATGTTTGCGCAATACATAGTAAAAAGGGCTGATCACTTGGAGTACGGGAGGATGGTCCATATAGTCGTTTAGACTGTTAAATGTTACAGTAGAAACATCTGTTAACTTAGGACATAGATGATGATTATAGTCTTTTAGACTATTAAATGTTAAAGTAGAAATACTTGAAAACCTAGAGTATAGTTCGTGGTCTTGTGACCCTCAGTGTATTCTTTGATGTTGATATCTACTGTTAACTTAAACATTCATTATTCCCTTGAACTCATAGCTGTTGAATTAAAGTTTACTGTTCCAGTAAGAATACTTTACCATTGAAAGCTCAGTTAATTGTCATTCATAAAACGTTATTGTATATTTTCCTTCTTATGGATAATTGTTTGCTCACTCTTGCACAAAATAATGCAGATGAAGTTAAGAAGTTGGAAGAGCTTTCTACAAGCAAGGGTAAGGACAAAGTGCTTGATTAGACGACAACATTTAATTTATCTTTTATTTATGAAGCTTATGTAATAGATTTAATTATGATCATGTTTTAATTTTCTGCTGATGATTGTAATAAAGGTTAGATGACCTGAGATTTATTTTCGGTTATGTAACCCTTTAATGGGAGATTGATTGTTTAACTGTTGAGTTTAATTATATCCTTTGTTTATGGGTAGTTAATTATGATTTAATTAGACAGTGAACACCAAATCTGTGGAATTGAGGTGCTCAGATTTGGGGCTGTCACAGTAACACTATATTCAACATGTTTAAACATTAAAACATAAAATCTAACATAGAATCAAAGGTCAGATTTTAGGTTTAGGGTTATACCTTTCTTGATCAAATCCTTGATTCTAGACTTTTGATTTGTTATGGGTGATAGTGGGGCTGGTTTTGTGACTGGTCTAGCACTAGAATTTCGTGGGGTTTGAGTTGAGAGAATTTGGTTGAGAGTAAGTTGAACAAATGAGCATGAATGTGTCTTTTCTCTCTCTTGATCTATATATATATTGATGCAATGGACAAGGCTAATTTTTGCCGCTGATATTTGCTAATTTAAGTCACATGGAAGAACTTTAGTTGGTCACCAGATAAAGTTTTGGAAAGTTTGACAAGTTACATACAATAATGAAAAGGAGGGCAATTTGGTCATTAGGCTTACAAATTTAATGGCATAATTGTAACGTGGCAAACCCTTAGGGTTTAACCCTAAGATTTTGAAAAGAATTGAATTTCTAGGATTTTTTTTATTTAGGGTTTCAAAATAATTTTAGTTTCTAAAATTTACAAATTAGGGTTACTAAATTAATCTAGGTTTCCTAATTACATAGAACATGAAAATTAGGTTTAAGTTTCACAAATTATAATTAAGATTACTAATTTAGCGATTAGGGCATCCCATTTTGATAATTAGGGTTCCTAAATAATTATTAAGGTTTCTATTTCTAGAATTTAGGGTTTTAAATAATTAGGGTTCCCAATTAATAATTAGTGTTTTCCAAATTTAGATTAAAATTCTAATACTTGTTATTAATCACATTAACACAATTTCTGACCGATCTTTACTCCGGTTTGAGTATCAAATCACAGTACTACTAGGTTTTCTACTTATATAACATAATTAACCAACCATTATCGGTATACAAATATACAATACATATTTATAGTAGTGAAATATAAATAATATAATATTATTATTCTCATTCATTGATCAAAAATCTAGAATTAGGGTTTGGATTCCATATCTGATTTATCTTTCATATACATACCATTATTAATTAAGTTATAATAATTAACTTAATTAATCTAGAATAAATTCATATAACAAAATAATTATTATAATAATTCTATAATCATTTCATATATTATTTGTAGACACCCGAAATTTTCTACCTATATGTTACTGACATCACAGGAGCGCAGATTCATCTTTCAAGAGGAAACCCTGGAAGACGGTTCATAACCATTCCGGATACCACCGGGAGGAACAGCTCAACCTCGGAACACGCACTGGGAGTAACAGCTCAACACCGTAACACACACCGGGAGCAACAATTTCAACCTCGGAGATAATCCCGAGGCCTGCAGTTATAATACCAGAACACAAACTGGAGAAGACCGATTCATCCCGGAGATAACCCCGAGATGTTCTGTCTTAGTCCCAACACTGGGAATAGCAAATTCCAACCTTGGCGATAACCCCAAGGAAGGTAGTGGCAGTTCCGGAGAGAACCCTGGAAATGCTTGTTTCAAATGCATGCCATCAGCTTCAACCTCAGCGCTCACACCGAGGCACTTAGTACAAGATAGGCACACCTCAGAGATGACACTGACCTTCAACATTTGCAGCAGTCCAATCTCAGCGATAACCCTGAGCAACGTATGCTTTATCAGACCAAATCGGAGATAACCCCAGTGAGGGGAAAAGTCGTCATCTTGCCAACTTGACGCCACATCACGCCGTCTCAACATTTTAGACATACATTTCTACACAACAATGTCCCACAAGAGCCGAGGAAAACCAATCCCGAGTGACTATTGCGTAGGGTAACAGATAGAATTTGAAGCTGAAGACCGGAGGGCATCGTCCCATCTTCATGACTTTGTACAACCTCTAATCCCATGTCATTGTGTAACTCTTGACAATAGCGGTCCGAAATAGGTCCTATATACCTCAATCGGATGTCCGGATTGCAATTCTAAAAGTTCGAGTGAACATCACGTTGCCTACGTGCACGTATTTCGAGACGGCGGGGCTCTGGTACACCTGCGGCTCCGCCCTCTATAAATTGGCCATTTTATAAGGAAAAGAGGCGAGGAAGCCCTGTCCAATTTGCTCCATACACACCCCAAACTGAGTGCTTTCTCATTTTAAACACTTATGAGCTCACATATAGCTACTTCTGTACCGGTGGAAGCCAGTGTTTATCTACTTTAAAGTTATTGAAGTCTTCTTTGGTAGCCCACTATAAGCCTTCTTACACATTTTCAAGCCTTTCTCTCCACACTTGCACACACCCTTCTTTACGTTGAGAGCCGTGTTGCGTGTATTTGCCCAGACTTCGGTCCGTGATTTTATTTCAGTTTGTATATACATATATATTTATATATATTTATATATATGGACTAACATTATCGAGTTATGCCTCGATTGAGCCTAGATTTCAGTCTGGAGCGTTTATTTGCTTTCTATATATATATATATATTTATATATATGAACTACATGTCGAACTCTATTCGACGAGCCTAGACTTCGGTCTGGAGCGTTTACTGCTTTAATATATATATACTTATATATATTAACTATTGTCGAACTTTATTCGATGAGCCTGGAATTTATATTCGGAGCGTTTATTTGCTTTCGTATATATATACTTATGTATATGAACTGTGTGTCGAACTATTTTCGATGAGCCTGGATTTTACATCCGGTGCGTTTATTGCTTTAATATATATATATATATATATATATATATATATATATATATTTACATTTCTTCCCACCTGGAGTTTACTTTGTGGTGGTTGACCGTTTTTATTGCTTTCTATACATTTCGTCTTGCCTGGAGTTTCTTCCGTGGCGGTAGATAGCTTTTACAGCTTTATTTACATTTTTGATCCCCCATGGAGGTGCTTCGTGGTTGGTGATCATGTCTGTATATATATATTTACAACTTTTACATATATACCTACTTACTGCGTTTATATCAACTGCGACATCATGTGAGCCTAGGAATCATGTGATCACAGATTCAGTTCACTGAATCTAGATTCGGTTCCCGTGATGGACCTTTTCAGCTGTAAGTAGCTTGTAAATTTATCTGTGATGTTTGGATTTCCTCAGATGGTTTTAATACTTCAGCACCTTTTTGTACATTATTTTCATACAGATGCCTCGCATCTGTAAAATAAAATCAACCAAGCCGAATATTGAATAAAATGGGAGTGTAAAAGGTCTCAATTACTATTGAGCACTGGGTTTGAAAAATCTCTTTTAAAACATCACTGCCATATCTTGCTTAAAACTGAATTTTTATATAAATTCAAACCCTGTGTATATAGGTGCGAACGAGGCCTCGCACTACTTCCAAATAACAGCACATTGACCCACACACACACACATTCATATAACAGTTTCTTGAAAAGTGGCGGTCACCGTGGTAACACGGATGTCGGGGGTGCCTAACACCTTCCCTCCGCATAAGCAAGTCCCCGGACCCTAATTGAATCTCGGTTTCACCGACCCATTTAGCAGTGTCACATCACTGGGTCAATGTGCACTCGGTTGTGTTGGTACAACCAATTAAAAAACCAACTAGCTACTCTTATAGTCCAATTGTCGACATTACACACGTCGGACCTTTTTCACTTATTTTTTCAAACAAATCTCACCTAAAATGAGAACACAAAAGAACAGGTAACGAAAAAGGGATAAATAAAAATCCCGACGTTGACTGGTGGCGACTCTGCTGGGGACACCAGTAAGAGAACTTAAGCAGCTATTACAAGCTTTTTAAAACTGTTATATGCTTGTGTGTGGAGGTTGCATTTACATTTATGATGAATGTGTACGAATGCATATACATTTATGCAGAGGACGAGAAGCTCAGAATGCAGCTTTTCCAAAAAAGTTTGACTATAGAAGCCCGTTCATAGTATACCAGATTAGAAAACTCAAGATCCATAGCTGGGAAGAGCTAGCTCACACCTTCCTCACGCAATAAAGTTTTCAGTCTCAGATGGCTCCTGACCGGTATCAGATTACCAAGGTCAAGAAATAGCCTGACGAGTCTTTTAGAGAGTATGCTCAAAGGTGGAGGCGCCTTGCTGATCAAGTTATTCCTTCTATGACAGAGTCAGAGATGGTTATGACCTTTATCGACATACAAGAAGCTCCTTTCTACGAGAGAGTCTTAGCTGGCATCGGTAAACCATTTTCGGAAATGATCAAACATGGAGAGATGTTTGAGATGGGATTGAAGTCAAGAATGATTCAAGACCTAGCTACCCTTAAAGTTGTTGCTGAACACATCCAATCCAAAAATTATGGAAACAACCCCCGGAGGGTCCATAAAAAGAAAGAAGAAGATGTTTCCCTGATACTACAGGGTCAAAAAGGCAATCAGAATATGCCTATCCAGAGGAGAAATTACTCTCCCTTTCAAGCACAGTCTTCAAACCCTTTAGTACCAAAAGGTGGAGAAGTCAAACGCCCTCGAGTGTTCACACCTTTAGGGGACTCTCTCAAGAATATTCTCACTCCTCTGACCACGCAAAAGAAAATCACGCATCTTTTTCCACCAGCCAGCCCTAATGATAGGGGTTTTAATGCTGTTCGGAAATGTGCTTATCATGCCGGGGCACCTGGACATGATACTCAAGATTGTTGGGCCTTGAAGCATAAGATCCAAGACCTGATAGGCAGTGGTCAGATCGTGGTCACCAAACTTGATCAACCTCACATTCAAGACAACCCTCTTCCTACACACAAAGAGGAAAAAGTCAACATGATTAATCGGAGCACTGGACAAAGTTCCAATTCTAACGGTGAAGCATCCCAGATCATCGAAGACGGTGCTGACAAATGGGATTATGCCAAGTTCCAGTTCTCAGTGGAACGAAAAATGAAAGCTTTGTGCAAGCAAATCGAGCAATTGGCAGAACTGGTGACATACCAACATCAAGTCACACGCCAATTAATCAACCAGGAGCATGCTAGTCTCCTTCCTCTTGTCATGAATATTTCCTCTTCACCTCCAGAAAGTGAAATAATGGAGGACAAAGTGGTAAGGAGAGCGAACGCCAAAGCTCGTCGGGATTTTGCCAACAAAAGAGAAATTTACATATCTGGGCCAACCTATGGAGGAAATCCTTCAAATGCTAATCAATGAAAGAAGGATTAATTCCCTTCTACCTCTAATCAATCCCCGTTCAGGACGGTACAATTCTGATGGAGTATGTCGATATCACTCCTATTCTCACGGTCACAGCACAGAAGAATGCTGGGCACTCTGCCACCTTATCCAAAATCTCATTGATAATGGTGTCCTGCAACTAGCAGACGATGATATTGTGCTACGGGGAAGTGAGAATACATGTCCTATTAAATGTAAAGGATTGGTAGCAGTTATCTCCGCTGAGGCTGATGGTATTGTCAAGCGACGCTCTATATCTACCATTCAACTCAGAGGAAGCAACAATCCTTTGAAAGTGGCTGCTCCAGAGCCAATCAATTTACCCTTCCAACTACAATATCCTGTTGTCAGCTTACAGAAAGTTCCTTGGAATTATGGAGAAGCTGAAGGATCCACCTCGCATACAACTGTTGCAGTGTCGAAGGAGAATCCACTGTATCTTCCCCAACGGGTGATGAAGTCTACCATTAAATCAAAGGAGAAGATTCCCACGGAGAAGATTGAAAAATTCCTCCATGCCATGGGTCATAATGAAGACAAGGTGGTTTTAAGCTTAAGAGAAGCTCCACATCAAATTTCAATACTAGACTTGGTTTTAACTTCCAAGGATCACAGGAAGATTCTACTAAAGGTTTTGGAAGAAGCCTACTTACCGACATCAGTGGATGTGGAAAAGTTTCAACATTTGGTTGATCACATTTTCAACAACAATGTGATATCTTTCACTGATGATGACATACCGCCCGAAGGGACCGGTCATTGCAAGCCGTTACACATTGCAGTCTTGTCCTCTGGATATATGCTAGCTGGAGTCTTAGTAGATGGAGGTTCATCTTTGAATATCTGTCCATACGCTACATTGTTGAAGATGAACATCAATCTCAATCGAATCAGAGTTAGATATACGATCATCAAAGCTTTTGATGGATCCCGTCGCAATTCGGTCAGAGAGATTGAGCTACCAATTGAGATTGGTCCCCATACATTCTGCGTGTCGTTCCACGTACTCAAGATAGATTCGGGATACAATTCATATGGCTGGGGCAGTCCCCTCCACCCTTCATCAGTAACTAAAATACATTACCAACAATAGCCTAGTTACAGTCAACGCTGAACCGGAATGCCCTCAACAAGGTGACATACAGTTCTTCAGTTTTAATTTCGATATTGAGTCGGTCAGTTTCCACACTTTGGAAGTAAGCAACCCTCAATTTCATGCCCTGGGAACACCATTGCCCGTACTCAAGATCTCTACCGAAGTAATGTTGGCTACTCAAGAAATGATATCTTTGGGTCATCAGCCAGGACAAGGGCTAGGTAAAGATCACCAAGGTATCAAATACCCTATCCGAGTAGCCAGTCAAACTGGGACAGCTGAACTAGGCTATTCTGCTAGTTCTAGTCAGAGGAATCCTCATAAGCATCAGCAGATTCCTTCAACTTCAACCACGTGACGTTTATCTTTGCCTTTAAACGCTGAGTCCACTCAACCTCCTGTAAAGGTGCCAACCAACGTGATGGCTATGCTATTTCCCAAGCTTGTGCCATTCAAAGCAAAAGAAGTCTTTGTTCCAGATCCCAGAGTGGAGGAAGAGAAACAAAGAATCAAACAAAACGTCGTCCGGATAATGTCGGGCATGCGCATCATTGTTCATGATGAACATACAAATAGATATACCTCAGACGATGATTGCCCAGACGTCATGGTCATCATTCGGGAAAAGGAGGACGATGACAGCCCCTCCATCAATGCAGTCCACCCGGACTTTATCCTTGCCAATTGGAGTAGTACTCCTTGCATTGGTCGACAAGGGTAAAATGGGCAGGACTTTTTTATGCCCTGTAGATATAATAACTGCTTACTTTTCTATACAGTATTAGCAGTTGTTTTGTGCGTATATGCTAGCATTATCTATGATTAAATAGTTTCATATATATATTAAGTGAAAGCATATTTTGTTTCAGGACTCTGAACTTAGATGTGACTGTACTTGCTGATAAGATGCCTCTTCTCCACAAGGATTGTAATTTTGATGAAAAGTTGGACTCAGACTTGCTGGAAATACAAGAGGACATTGAGGTGCCTCCGGAGATCAAAGAATGGGTCGAAGAAAAGCCTAAACCCAACCTTGATCAAACCACCTCCTTCAATCTTGGAACCTTAAAAAACCCTAAGTTAATCCAGATTGGTTCAGACCGTACCCCAAACTAACGGAATGACATTGTTACGTTACTAACCCAATTCGAGGATGTGTTTGCATGGTCTCATGAAGACATGGTGGGATTGTCCACTAACATTGTTCTTCATCGCATTCCCATTAAAGAGGGATTCAAGCCAGTCAAGCAGAAGATCAGGCGATTAAAACCTGAGTGGAGTTTAAAGGTGAAAGAAGAAATTGTGAAACAATTTCAAGCTGGCATTATCATGGTGTCCATGTATCCTGAATGGATATCTAACATCGTTCCAGTGCCTAAGCCTAGAGGAAAGGTACGAGTCTGCATGGATTATCGGGATTTGAATAAAGCTTGCCTTAAAGATACCTTTCCCGTGCCCTTTATCCACATTCTCATTGACAATACTGTGCAATACGGCATGTACTCCTTTGTTGCTTGCTTTGCGGGGTACCATCAGATCATGGTTGCTGAGGAAGATCGTGAGAAAACTGCTTTCATCACGCCTTGGGGAACTTTTTACTACAGACGGTTGTCATTCAGCCTCATCAATGCCGGAGCCACCTATAAAAGAGCTATGATGGCTCTCTTCCACGACTTAATGCCCAAAGAGATCGAGATCAACGTGGATGACATCATTGTCAAGTCCCGAAAGGATGAGGACCACTTAGACCATCTCAAAAAGCTTTTCAACAGGTTGCGCAAGTACAACTTGAAGTTGAATCCAGCCAAGTGCGCTTTTGGCGTTAAATCAGGCAAGTTGCTAGGATTCCTAGTCAGCCACAAAGGGATTAAGCTAGATCCTACCAAAATCTAGGCCATCACGAAAATGCCCATTCCTCAGATAAAGAAGGAAATACGGGGATTTTTTGGAAGAATCAACTTCATTAGCCGATTCATTTCTCAACTCACAGCAACCTGTAAGCCTATCTTCAAGTTGTTAAGGAAGAACTCCTCCATGAAATGGAATGATGAGTGCCAGAATGCCTTCCTTACCATCAAAGAGCAACTGGTCAAAGCTCCTATTTTAGTACCACCCAGGGATGATGTTCCCCTGTTCATGTACCTGTCCATCAGTGACAATGCCATGGGCTACATGCTGGGTCAGAAAGACGATATAGGCCATGAACGAGCTATCTATTACCTCAGCAAAAGATTCAGCAGCAGTGAACACAAGTACACTCTGATTGAGAGGACTTGTTGTGCTTTAGCATGTGCTGCCATGAGGTTACAACATTACCTCCATGGGCGCACAATCCACCTCATATCCCGCGTGGATCCTCTCAAGTATGTGTTCAGTAAACCCATACTAAATTGTCATCTGTCCATATGGCAGTTGATCCTACAATAATTTGACATTGTCTACATGATTCAGAAGTCCATTAAAGGTCAAGGAATTGCGGATCAACTGGCTGCCGTTCCTTCAGGGGATTTTAAACCCTTGGAAACCTACTTCCCCGATGAAGGGGTAATGGCAGTTCAGCAACAACATCAGTACGATACACGCCAAGCATGGAAGATGTATTTTGATGGAGCTGTTAATACGAAGGGTTCTGGAGCTGGAGCAGTTCTATTATCTAGTACGAGGGAGCAGTATCCCGTCGCCGTTAAATTACAGTTTATCAGCATCAACAACACATCTGAGTATAAAGGCTATATCATGGGGCTAAAACTTGGCCTTTCAATGGGTATCAGACGGTTAACTGTCTTTGTGGATTCAGAGTTGGTAATCAAACAATCTGCTGGAATCTATCAAACCAAAGAGTTGCGATTGTTGCCTTACAATTGGCAAGTTTTATAGATGGCTTCAGAGTTTGAAGAAATCTCCTTTATACACATTCCTCGTAATAGGAATGACTTTGCGGATACATTAGCAACTTTGGCCTCCTTGATTCACATACCTGATAAGGAACACATGCCAAGCGTCACAGTACCTCTCCAAAAGGCACCAGCCTATGGGAACTATGTTAGAGAAGTATCGGATGAGCTACCTCCCATCCAACAACCTTGGTATCAGCATATCAAGGAGTACCTACGAGATGGATCTACACCCGCTGAGGCGAGCCTGACTGAACAAAGGCGGATTCATCGACTTGCTATGAAATTCTACCTGAGCGGAGATGCACTCTACAAGAGAGATACAAGACTATGTCTTCTCAGATGTTTAGACAAAGACCAAGCTCAGAGACTTATTGATGAGATCCATGGTAGAGTCTGTGGCCCACATATAAGTGGCCCCCTCCTTGTCAAGAAGATCCTCAGGACAGGACACTATTGGCTATCTCTCAAGCCTGATTGCTATGACCACGTCAGGAGATGTTATCAATGCCAAATTCATGAGATGTTATCACCTTGGCCTTTCTCAATGTGGGGAATGGACGTGATTGGGCCCATCGAGCCCAACGCCACTAATGGACATCGATTCATATTCACCATGATCGACTACTTTACCAAGTGGGTAGAAGCAGCCTCCTTCCCCAGGGTTACCAAAGAAGTCATCATTGCTTTCATCAGAAACAATGTCATTTGTCGATACGGACAACCAGAGGTAATTGTATCAGCTAATGCCAAGAACCTCAACAACAAAATGATGGAGGAACTATGCAATAAATTCCACATCAAACACCTTAACTCCGTCATCTGCCGTCCAAAGATGAATGGCGCTATTGAAGCGGCTAACAAGAACATCAAGAAGATTATGCAGAAGATGTTCGCCAATCACAAAAGATGGCCTGACTTATTTCCTCTTACTATGTTAGCCTACAGAACATCAATGCGCACTTCAACTAGGACAACCCCCTACGCATTAACCTATGGGATGGAAGCAGTACTCCCCATAGAAGTAGAAATGGAATCCCTCAGAGTGTTGATGGACGCTCAGCTGGATGAAGATCAATGGGTACAAGACATGTATCACCAATTGTCTCTAATAGATGAAAGACGAACAGCGGCTATCTTCCATGGTCAATTATATCAACAAAGGATCGCCCGATCCTACAACAGAAAAGTCCGGCGACGGCAGTTTAAACAACATGACTTGGTTTTGAAAAAGATCATTGACAACCAAGATCAATCTAAGGGAAAATTAGCTCCTAACTGGGAAGGCCCGTTTGTTGTCAAGGAGGTATTGACAGGAGGCGCTCTCAGATTGGAGGGAATGGAGGGCGATGAATTTCCACAACTCATCAACTCGAACACCGTGAAACGGTACTACGTCTGAAGTTACCATCAAGCAAACATCCTGGTGTTGGATCATCAGATCATCAGTCATTCTGGTTCTTTAACCTTTACCATATACAACTCTTGTCCACACTTTGCCCCTTAGGGAAACATACTCTTTAAGCCAGCAGATTGGCTTCACTACGCTCATACAACTTAGGTCATCCCACTATGGATTAAACCTCTCACGTTTGCAGTTTGACTACCCATACATAGGATCAAACTTCTCGTACCTGTAGTTTGTCCTTAACTTAGGATCAAACTTTCTCTTCCCCGCAGTCTATCTTGCACATGGGATTAAACTTTCTTCCCCACAGTTTGACCTGTACATGGGATTAATCTTTCTTCCCCGCAGTTTATCATGCACATGGGATCACGCTTTTCAACTCACCTTGAGGGGTGAACTACGTCGACCTGATCTCCTTGATACACGGGAGTACGTAAGCAACCATATTTTATATGGCTCGGATAAACAAAAAACAACAAAAACATTTCTACCCTTTTCTACAAAAAATAAAAACCACAAAAACATTTCTATAACCTTTTTCTTCAATAAAGCTTCTACACCCATCTGCCTTTCATAAACAGCGTTGAACCTCTTACACTAGGTTCAAACTACGCAGACCTGATCACCTCTTCAATAGGAGTACGTAGGCAGCCATTTATGGTTCGGTCTAATCCCCTACCAAAACACAAATACTTGTCAACGGTACTGGGATCAAACCTCAATCCACCGCATTTCATTGGCTTCAAACCAAAGGGATGGAATTACCCAACCTCTCCTCATGAATAGGAGATTCGGCGACCATCTAAGCTGCAGTTGTACCTTGAAGAGCAACACCAATCCATAAGAGATGGAATTAACTAGGCTCCTCCTAAATAGGAGTACTGGCGACCATCTGTGGTGCAGTCAATCTCAGAGAGGAAAGCCACCCTCCTCTCCACATTTCCATACAGAAACCAATCCCAAGACACCGAAAAATGGTAGGGATATACACAGATCTATGATCTATTCTGAACTATCCAGAGACAATTCAATGTCCATCCAGCAAGGAATAATTTAGAATACATCAAGATCACAAGCCCTGAAGCAGCAGGCAAATATCAAGCAAGTATTCAAACATATCTAAAAAGGAAGTGATCTAAAATATATTTCCTTGCTATATACTACTGTTTGATATACATAATATAAACTGTACATGACAAAATGACTAAGCTAGTCTGTACATGAAAGTACAATCCCATCTACAAATCGGTGTATATGCAAGCTAACAAGCCCAACATGGCATCTCTCTCAGAAGTATGAGGTAAAGCTGTGGTCTCCTGTACGAGGATATCCACACGACCCAACAGATCTACAGCCATCTGCATGGTGACCATGTGCTCATCGATGTAACTGCTCATCTCTGCGATCATGCCAGTGGTAAGGGATCTCACTGCAGTACTGTCTGTGACGGCTACATCCCGAGCAGATATGGCACTATCCCTCTCAACTATCAGTGCATCTCTGGCTGATCTGGCCTCATCCCGCTCAACAACAGCGGTATCTCTATGAGCCAATACCTCGTCCCTCTCTAACAGGGCTGCGTCTCTCCCATCAAGAGCTGTTAACATCAGGGCTCTAGCCTGATCTCTCTCAAAGGTCATCAGATGAAGACTCTGCTCAAGATACTGTGCTGAATGCTGAATTACGACAGTGCTAGTACTGGGAGAATCTAAAGGAAATAATGGCAACCCAGTAGATGGCTCCTCCTCGGTGTGAGAATCAATGTCCTTTATGGGCTCTCCACCATCTGAATCAATACTCGGTAATGTGGATACAACCGCAACCGATGCAGTCTCTGTCTCCATCCATGCGGAATACTCTGCAGAATAACCTGGATGACTAATTGAGAAAGCAGCTATCTCGCGCTGATCCTAACATGCATACACACAGGATCGGTCCTCTGCTGAAAGATAGCGAGAAGCTAAACGCTGGCCCAGCGCCCCCTCAAAAGGATGAAAATCCTCAAACTGGTCAAACTGTGACATCACGGCCAGTGGATGGTAAGTAGTCATGCCCCTTAAACCAGCCAGAGGGATGTAATCCATGCCCGGAGCATGAGTAATAAAGATGTAAGGTGAGCTGAGCCCTGAGCAGGGCAATATACTAAACGGGTCTACAATATCAGCTAAGAAAGCGGACCAAGATGCAGCATCTGTACACTCTGCAAGCTGAAATGAATATGTCATGGCTACATCATGGGTGAAACAATACCCGTGCCATCTAAAAGTGTCAATCGGTCTCAGGTGTGACATAAACCACACGTATAGCATGACCGAACTGCCCGTAAATACTCCTGTCGAATAAGTGCAGCAGTATGTAGCTATAATCATAGGTATGATGGTACGACTCTCCCTGAGAGCTCTCACTGCCATGATAACTCCTATGTCCAACTCATCCATATACAATGGCATGTAGACATATGAAAGTACGCACAATAGCAATACATCTACCTTGGCTAGACGCCAATGATCATCCAGTGTGGTGAAGTCCCCGAAATATAACTATCCTCAGAGCTAAATCTATCAAACAAAAAATGTTGGGATATAATGTGGCCAGATGTAAGCTCATCCTGCACCACTCTATGCCTCAGTCCACTGAGGGTCATAAAACGTTGACTCATGTCCCCCAAAGCCATATGCATGCAAGGTCTGTCCAGTGGCAGCATCGTCAACCGTGCATACTCCTCCAGAGTGGGAGTCAATTCCTGGGTCCCAAATCAGAAAGCCCCCATCTCCGATACCTAGTGCTCCAGCATGCCATCTACGAATCCTGTGGGAACCTGAAACATCAACAGGGTCATAGTATGCTGCAATAAATTATCTACGGTCACCTTGTCTGATGGTGACATACTATCATACCAGAATCGCATACCAGATACCACCAATAATGGTGGGGATCAATACGGCTAACTATCAAAGAAAACATCTGCACGGGCCGTGTCATAAGACCATCCAAGGGTCAATGCTGAATATCTCTAGATATACATATATATGCATAACATGATACATGAATAACAGATAATAGATGGCAATATGATATAGGGAATAGAAAACTGTGTATACATTCCTAAGTATATCATCATCTAATACATCATCTCTATACAGCTACAAATACAGGGAAATGGGAAACAGACGCCCTACTACTAACAGATGCCTATCAAAAGATATAGCGAAAATGGGGCACAACCACCCAATAGCTAACAGAGGCCAATTAAAAGAGATAAACGAGAATACACATCAGAAGAAGACAATGGTGTCGATGTCTACATCATCAATCCTGTCCACCTGATGTAACTCCTCCTGAGTCACTGGATCTCTATCAACAGGGATATCAGGCCGATACAAAGAAGGATCTGCGCCGGCAAAACCAAATGGGTCACCCGAGGGGCCAGCTCCTGCGCTGGAAGGATCAAACGAATCTTCCTCTGCCGGATCTCTACCCAAATGCCAGATAAAAATATGTGCATGGTCCAACTGTCGGGTCAAACTGTCAATCTATGTCACATGAGTCGAATCTCAGACACAGGCTAACCAATCCGTCATCATCATGGATCATAGAACCATATCCCCTATGAACTGAGTGGCGCAGGTCTGGGCTCCAATAGAATGAGGGATCCACCAGTGCTGGAATACATCCTGAGTGCAAGGACCCTCTAATAATGCAAAACCGTCAACACCCAACAATGGGATATCAATGACGAGTGACTGCGATATAAGCCAATAACGCCTGGTAAGAGGCAAGATCGGTATACGGATCTCCCCTGTGGTGCTCCTAATAGCATGCTCTCCTAGATAGAGCTCACATCCTCCATCCGTGAAGAGAGGAACTCTCTGGGTGGAAATCATGTACTCGACACCAGTCGGGTATCCATCCTCAAATTTGATGGCCAAATGCTCCCTAGAATAGGGAATCCATGTGATAATGTCAGTTGTCAACAACTCTAGCTACAAACGGCAGTGAGTGAAACCCTCAGCTACAGGGACCTCCGCCAGTATGGAATTATGCCACCGCCGTCCTCGTGGGTAGGTATCCAATCTTAGCACACTCACCGGACGTAAACATGGGAGCCTCTCATAGGCCCAAAATTGCTAACACAAAGGCAAACATCTGTTGTCAGTTAACACTCTTAACCAATACATGGTAAATGACAAGAGAAATACTTACTAGCAGAAATGGGTAAAATCCTAACCAAGCCTCGGTCAAGCCCTGTGAGCGCATACGTATGCCCCTAAGGAAATAGGCAAAGGTATAGGAGCCCCAATCATACTCTCCAATACAGTCCACATGCCTAGTGGCGCTGATCAAAGGGAATGAGACCGTAGAGGAGTTATCTGCTATGAAGCAGCCCCTAATGATCATCAAGAACAATCATCGAAGAATGCGATCCCTGACTCTAACATCATCTGGCATGAGCTCGCTTAATAGCCCACTCATAGAATCTACGCTCAAAGGACCTGCGCGGACAGTCCGGCCTTTGAGTGCCTCCGCCGAAACTCCTAACAAGGATCTGACGGTAGTCCGGGTAATATTCGACGTGTAAGGCCCTGGCGCCCCTCCAAACGCCATACCTGTGATAAATCGCCAATCCATCGGCGTCATCATCACCTCACAGTCTAGCAAATGGAGTGACTGAGTCTGGTGAAACCACCGCTCAGACAATGCCCTGAGGTAACCCCAGGGACAGCGACGGGGAAGGATGGAAAAGAATGCTCCAAAATCCCAGTCATGCACAATCGCTCTATAGTCAGGATGAAACGCCTGGTACATGGAGTGTATACTAAACCAGTTCCCTCGAGGCCGTGTAAATCCAGGAACCCGCATGAAATACAGATCAACATTAAATCCTTTTACTCCTCACAAATAGGAAATAAGGAAGTTCAAGTTCTAACGTCATACCTCGTTAGCATGCAAATACATCGAGGGATGTCGACTCCAGTAACCCAGAAGCTCTAGGTTTGCCACCTGAATACTCTGGAGCTCCCTACGGGGAATATGCGCAGCAGGAGCGGGGTCCGCAATTGGAACATCCTCCTCCTCATCCTTGATGTCCGGTACATCAACTAGGACTAGACGTATCACTGCCTCTACCAATCGACGAGGTTGTCTAACGGAACGGGGTTGAGGCACTTCAGAAGCCCTCCTCCGTACACCAAAAGTGGTCCTACGAGAACTACTCGACTGATCCGGATCCATAATATCTGGACAATAAGTCTCCAAATCACCTCAGAAAGGGTGTGGTATCTTCTAACCTAGAGCTTTTCGAAATGCATTTAATAACTATCTGCATGCATGCATTATTTTAACATACATCCACAGTAGAGTTAAAAATGTATGACTAACACAATTCCTACATTTTAGGACAATTTTGCCATAGTTTCCTCTATAAATAGGACTATCCACATGCACATAGGCATGACTAGGTGGTCATTCAGTAGCACACCTACCCACAGTCATATACATACTATGTGTAAAATCATCAACACATAAGGTTAACCTCAATTGTGACGCCCCCAAAATAGGTATACATCACCCATTCTGAGTCGCCAAATACATGCTACAGAAACAAATACAACTTCAGTAATACAATTGTCATGCAGAATACGACAGCATATATACTGTGAGTTTAAATACAAATATTGTTTACTAGAGAGTATACAAACTCAAAAGGAGTCCTCATTACAATTATCACACTATTTCACAGAATAGTGAGGACTACTAATGCAACCATCTGGGCCGTCAATCCATTCCCCGACTAGTCTCAGCTATATTCTCATTTCCTGAAGAGAACAGTGAAAGAAAGGGTGAGCTCAACTAGCCCAGTAAGAAATATTATGACTAAGATAATATACAGCAACTTATCATTAGTCTTCAACATGGAAAAATCCGATAAAATATAATAGACAACAAGTTTTAGATCAACAACTACAGCGGAAAAAAAGCAATCCATTAGAAGAGTCAAGTAGAGCATAAAACCTACTATCTTCTATGATTTAAAAGATTTATCATCAATTTTATTGCTGAGATTCAGCTTAATAAATAATCCACATCATCGAATCATCCCTGCACTACGGGCCAAAGATAATCGTGTTTTCATCAACGGTCATGATCATGCCATAAAATAATTCATCTTTCACCCTTGGCCGAAGAGAATCCATGGCCATAATCATACCAAAAATTATCCACCAATGCACTACGGGCCAATGAGGACTTTTACCATATCATTTGTAACATTACGGTCATGATTATACCGAATAATCCCTGGTCATAATCATACCAAGTCCATCTATGCACTACAGGCCACAGATGACTTTCAACAGAATCTAAACATGAGGATGATGACAATGATATAATAATTCAATTAAACAAGTTTAAGGATAAATTTTAAAGATTTATAATTTAATTTATCCAGAAATCAATAACGTCTAAATTGTCAACATGATACTACTTTGTGGAGTAAAATTGAAGAATAATACTCAGTTGGTCATGTTCATCTCAATACATGTTCATCTTTGCACTACGGGCCAAAGATATTCATCAGGTAATCATTCATCTTTACACTACAGGCCAAAGATATTTAGTAATATCATCATTTAGGGCTGAGGATGATGAAAAATATCTTAAAGAAAAAGAATCTAGTGAGATAAAAGAACAAATATTAGGGAGTCGTATTATAGTTTATCCAAGTTCATTAATACTCCGAAATAACCAATTTCGAAGCAGAATTCAAAAATAATGATCAAAATATGGATACAATCAAAGATAGTAACCATAATAGCCATCTTGGATAAAAAGAAGAAAATTTCATTTTTCGGTGAATAGTGTCATATTCGTGAATAGTGCCGTATACGTGAATAATAACTCCGACACAAAAAGTTTCAAATTTGATAAAAAAGTTCATATCAATATTTCAGCATAATGATATTGAAGAAAATAATATCATTTAAGAAGAAAATAGCATCCCTTACCTCAGAATAACTGTACTTTTGACTGAATTTTGGATATAGTGCTGACAGAAACTTGCACTGAATAGCAACTCTCAAAGTATCAAAATACTCACAAAATACGCTCGAGAATATAGAGAGAGAAAGAGAGAAAACTTATGAATTCTGGTGTGATTTTCAATTCTAACTTAGCCCTCTATTTATAGGAAAATATAAGCACGCCGAAGCAGACTTGACCTGCTACCTGATGGCTTTACCTGCTACTATTCCCACCCACCACATTTGAAATAAAATTCAGCACATTTCTTTACCAACCACAAGTGGGGCCCACTAAATTCTATAATTTTCTACCAAAATCATTTATAAACCTAATTTCTGAATCAGTCACCTCTTAAAATTCATAACAAATCATACGTTCATCTTTAACGGTTTAAAATTTGTGAACATATACTCAACTTATATATATATAACATATCCAAAAATCACAACGATCCAACCGTCGGATTAAAAATTATAACTCACGCAATATATCTGAAAAATACTGATTTGATTTTTAATACCTCCATTCCGACAGAAATATTGATAAAACACTTCAACATTAATTCCTTCAATAATAACCACATAAATAAATCTATCATTTATATCCACATCAAATAAATATTTCCTTATCATATAAATCAATAATTAATTATTCACAAATAATATTACAGAATCATAATTATGACAACCAGGCCGTTCCCAGGAAAGAGGGGGCTTTCCATTAAGGATTTCTCCTTACTGGCGCGTAATTAGGTGACCAAACCTCTCCTTAGACAGAACTTTCTAGACATTGCCAATAATGCTATCTAATAATATTATTCAAATAATATGAATTATTGATCTGATAATGGGAAATATTGTGCAGTAACAATTATTGAAACAACAATAATATAAACTATTAACGCAACAATTATTGAATCAATAAAATAAAATATTGAACAGTAACTACTATAACAATTATTGAGTAGTGCCTTCTTACGTAAGGATCAATAATTCAAAAATACTGTACAAAATCGTGTGCTACTGTGCAACCACGCGTATTACTGTATTTTAACCACCGGGTATTCCAATAGTGTTAACGGTAACAACTATGCCGTTATTTATAAAAACTCAATTTTTGTCGTTATCTTCATCCGACAGTTATTCTGTTATGGGTCCCACAAATAGCTATGCCGTCGTACGAATATTCCTCGACAGAAAGAATATTCCACGACCAAACGAATATTCCCCGACAATAATGAGTATTTTATAACCACTTGTTTATTTTGTAAAATTTGCATATTTCACCCATAACCAAAATATTATATCAAATTGACACCTTATTATTCACAATAATAATTAGAGGAAATTTGATGTTATTCATTAATAAGCTGGGGTCTTACAACCTCCCCTCCTTATGAAATTTCGTCCTCGAAATTTACGTACGTACCTGATATGCCGAACAGATGGGGATATCTTGACTTCATTTCAGATTATAACTCTTGAGGTATCTCCTTATACGTTAAATCTTCTGTTATCTCGTCCGGTTCTTAATCAATAATGTGGTTCGGATCATCCATATATTTACGTATATCGATACGAAATAAACATTATGAACACGCGACATACTTGGCATTTAAAACGAGTCTGTAGGCCACAGATCCTACTTGATTGAGGATTTTAAATAGACAATTAAAATTGAGGGTTGAGATTTCCTCTCTTTATCGACTCTTGCTCCTAGAATAATGCCCTCTTGAACCTTCTTCTTCACATTCATCAGCTCTGAGTCTGTAGCTTGAGCGGCTTTAAATTTATCGATTTAAAGTCGGTTCCAATCGTATATTTGCTATCTTCACGTAGGTTCGTATATTCGCACTCGTAAATGCATACGATCATCTGCTCAACGCGTCAGCTACCACATTCGCTTTTTCCACAGTATAATCATAATCTTCAACAGCTCGAGCCAACGTCTTCAGCACATAATACGTTCGTTTTAGGTGAAGAAATATTTTAAAGGTTTTAGAAATGGGTTTTATACTGGGTTCAAGTTTAAACGTTGAGCGCAAGTAGGAGAAATAAAAGAATATTTAGAACCGGAATAAGGTATAAACTTCACAAGAGTTTATGATTAACTTACCCGTGATAACTTCGTTCGGGTTCCTCGACAAATGCTCTTACTTAAACTATCGACTTTGACTTGTCTGGGACATCCTTTGGCATCACTATCCCTGCTAGACTTGACTTCACTACAAGACAAAACCGAGCTAGGTGACCTTCTCTTCCGCAATTAAAACACACTCTGGGTTGCTGCGTACAGTTTGGACGGATGTGTCCCTCTTGTCTGCATTTGAAACATACGACCGGTGGTCGTTCTTCTTCTTTTGAAACGGGTGCTGGTGTTGCTGTCTTTCCATCATTATTGAACCTCCTCTTCTTGAAATTTCCACTTTTATTATATTGGTCATGATTACCATCGAAGTGGTTACCATTCTTGGCATGATAATTTCCTCCACGATTGTTGTCACCGCTTCGATGACTGCTACCATTGGTATTATCATTTTGTCGGCTGCTTTCTCTTGGTTGGGTTGACTCGTTATCGCGCTCCAATAACTGAGCCCTATTTACAACATCTGAATACAAACACAGTTTATGAGAAATTAAGTACTGATGTATCTCGGGTTTCAAACCTCTTAGAAACATCCGCGTCATTCTCTCCTCGTTATCAACTAAGTGGGACGCAAATCGGGACAACTCGGCAAACTTAGCTTCGTACTGCGACATGGTCATATTATTTTGCTCCAGCTTAATGAATCCCACTTCCTTCATGTGACGAATACTTTCGGGAAAGTACTTGTCGTTGAACAATTCTTAGAACTTCTCCCAAGACATCTTGAGTGCGTCAGGCTAGATACGTTTTACAAATTCCCACCAATGATCTGCTTCTTCACGTAACATAAAGGTGGCTAGATACTTCAGGATCAATAATTCAAAAATATTGTGCAAAATCGTGTGCTACTGTGCAACCACGCGTATTACTTTATTTTAACCATCGGGTATTCCAACAGTGTTAACAGTAGCAACTACGCCGTTATTTATAAAAACTCAATTTTTGTTGTTATCTTCATCCGACAGTTATTCTGTTATGGGGCCCATAAATGGATGCGCCGTCGTACGAATATTCCTCGACAGAAAGAATATTCCACGACCAAACGAATATTCCCCGACAACAATGAGTATTTTATAACCACTTGTTTATTTTACAAAATTTGAACATTTCACCCATAACCAAAATATTATATCAAATTGACACCTTATTATTCACAATAATAATTAGAGGAAATTTGATTTTATTCATTAATAAGTTGGGGTCTTACATCAATGCTAGGAGTACTTTGCCTTCTTACATTGTGCTCAAATGTCCTCAGATAGGATAAGAATAGCAGAAAAATGTGTCAATTTGACTATCTCAAAAGTTAAATTTTTTCACATCATTATGTTCAGCATGGTTTAATACTAACATTTACTATGTTGAATATTTTTTATCAAATCATTTGAGCGTACATAATCACTACTATTTGTTTAGATGCATTTCATATGATAAGTCATTTTCCAACGGATAAAAACTAGAAAAAAGTACATGCATACGTTACCAGGATAGTGTAGAACACTCGCATAGTAACAGATTTTGCAGAAAGACATCCGAACTCAGCAGATCTGAAGAAGAGCTCTCAGATTTCCTTCACGACATAAGTTGAAAATGACTTATGAAAGCAACCTGCTGGTCTTTATGATCTACGGTTGGCCGTAGGTCCATCTGCGGCTGCAGTAGGTGTACCTACGGTACCCCTATGTGGGTCCCACCCCTCTGGCTCGGTCCAGTTTGAGTTGCAAAGGAGTTCTCGCAAGCTGAAAAGGCCAAATCAGGAATAAAAACGCTACACGATTGAGCAGAATAGCTTACAATCCTGGTTGAACCGTGGGTCTTCATGTCATTCATTGGTATTCGCCCAACCACAGGGTACACTATGCTGGTGATCTCAGACGATATAAGTCACGCTCAGCAATACCTCACACAGGTCCAATTTCTCTCATTCAGGATCGTCATCCTACTTTGCCACAACAACCCCGGCGGGGGTCACAACGTGGTATATATGTCGAAGTAAATAACCCTGGCAGGGGTTACAATGCATAACATCCGTTGACATACATATCAACGAAGGTCAAGCAGCCTTAACATCACTATAACCGTTGGCAAGTAAATCCAACGGAGCGTCGGAAGCAGCCCGATGATTTCAGCCGTTGACACACACATCAACGATGATCCAACGTATCCCCGGCGGGGGTTACAACGCGTGTTCTGTTGACACACACATCAACGATAATATAACAACCCCGGCGGGGATCACAACGTATTATCATCCATTGATGTACGTATCAATGCAGGTTAAGCAACCTTGACATCATTTTAGCTGTTAGCAAGTCAATCCAACGTCGCATCAGAAATCATCTGATGATTTTATCAGTTGATACAAACATCAACAAAGTCCAAGTAGCCTTGGCATTTATCCCTAGTAGGGAGTTCATTAGTTGATCTACACATCAATAGAGGATCAAATGTATCCCTAGCGGGGGTTACAAAGCATGGTAAACCATTGGTTCACACGTCAACGAAGGTCGGGCAGCCCTAACAACATTTGTTGTTGGCAGTAAAACCAACAGAACATTGACATACTCTGGAGATACAAACCAGGAGAGGGAAACGTCATCAAGGAGGATTGATGTTGGAATATGTTATACATATCCTCAAACAGACAAAGCTTTATCCCCACAGATCTCTTACACATAAGAGGCACTACTTCAGATTCAAGTCTATATCAAGGATTTGAAACTTTGGTGATAATCCCAACGTCAACATCCTCAAAGATTTGGATCGCACATCCAATTTGGTCATCATTGCCAAATCCCCAGTATAAGCTAAAGGGAGATAGCAATCATCCTTAGCATGTTGGGCAACAACCCCATACAAATGTATCATACAGTTGCTTCATGTTATATTTCAAGTGTCTAGGATTCTTTATCCTATCCATGCATTGCATTGCATGAATATGATAAAGAGGGGCATCTGTAGACACTCGAAATTTTTTGCCTATCTGTTACTGACATCACAGGAGCACATATTCGTCTTTCAAGAGGAAACCCTGGAAGACGGTTCATATCCATTCTGGATACCACTGGAGGAACAGCTCAACCCCGGAACACACATTGGGAGTAACAATTCTAACCTCGGAGATAACCCCGAGTCCTGCAGTTACAATACCGAAACACAAATCGGAGAAGACCGATTCATCCCAGAGATAACCCCGAGATGTTCCGTCTCAGTCCCAACACTTGGAATAGCAGATTTCAACCTTGGAGATAACCCCAAGGAATGTAGTGGCAGTTCCAGAGATAACCCCAAAAATGCTTGTTTCAAATGCATGCCATCAGCTTTAACCTCGGCGCTCCCACTGAGGCACTCAGTACAAGACAGGCACACCTCAGAGATGACATTGAGGACCTTTAACATTTGCAGCAGTCCAATCTCAGCGATAATCCTGAGCAGCGTCTGCTTTATTAGCCCAAATCGGAGATAACCCCGGTAAGGGGCAAAGTCGTCATCTTGCTAACTTGACGCCACATCACGCCGTCTCAACATTTCAGACATACATTTCTACACAATAATATCCCACAAGAGCCAAGGAAAACCAATCCTGAGTGACTATTGCGCAGGTTAATGGATAGAATTTGAAGCTGAAGACCGGAGGGCATCGTCCCATCTTCATGACTTCGTACAACCTCTAATCCCATGTCATTACGTAACTCTCGACAATGGTAGTCCGAAATAGGTCCTATATACCTCAATCAGATGCCCAGATTGTAATTTTGAAAGTTTGAGCGGACATCACATTGCCTACGTGCACGTACTTCGAGACGGTGGGACCCGTGAAGCCCGGGGCACCCCGTGCAGCCTCTGGTACACATGCGACCCAGCCTCTAGTACATGTGCGGCCCAGCCGCAGGCCCTCTATAAATAGAGGACTTGGGGTGGCCATTTTATAAGGAAAAAAGGCAAGGAAGCCCTGTCCAATTTGCTCCATACACACCCCAAACTGAGTGCTTTCTCATTTTAAACACTTGTGAGCTCACATATAGCTACTTCTGTACCGGCAGAAGTCAGTGTTTATCTACTTTAAAGTTATGGAAGTCTTCTTTGGCAGCCCACTGTAAGCCTTCTTACACATTTTCAAGCCTTTCTCTCCACACTTGCACACACCCTTCTTTACGTTGAGAGTCGTGTTGCGTGTATTTTCCCGAACTTCGGTCTGTGGTTTTATTTCAGTTTGCATATATATATATATATATATATATATATATATATATATATATATATATATATATATGGACTAACATTATCGAGTTATGCCTCGATTGAGCATAGACTTCGGTCTGGAGCGTTTACTTACTTACTTATATATATATATATATATATATATATATATATATATATATATATATATATATATATATATATATATATAAACTGCATGTCGAACTTTGTTCGATGAGCCTAGACTTCGGTCTGGAGCGTTTACTGTTTTAATATATATATACTTATATATATTAACTGTTGTCGGACTTTGTTCGATGAGCCTGAATTTTATATCTGGAGCGTTTATTTGCTTTCATATATATATATATATATATATATATATATATATATATATATATATAAATATAATAAACGCACCGGATGTAAAATCCAGGCTAATCGAACATAGTTCGACACACAGTTCATATATATATATATATTATATATATATATATATATATATATATATATATATATATATATATATATATATATATATATTTCGTCCCACTTGGAGTTTACTTCGTGGTGGTTGACCATTTTTATTGCTTTCTGTACATTTCATCTTGCCTGGAGTTTCTTACGTGACGGTAGATAGCTTTTACAGCTTTAGTTACAATTCTGATCCTCCATGGAGGTGCTTCGTGGTTGGTAATCATGTCTGTATATATATATTTACAGCTTTTATATATATACCTGCTTACTGCATTTATATCAACTGTGGCATCATGTGAGCCTAGGAATCATGTAATCACAGATTCAGTCCACTGAATCTAGATTCGGTTCCCGTGATGGACCTTTTCAGCTGTAAGCAGCTTGTAAATTTATCTGTGATGTTTGGATTTCCTCAGATGGTTTTCATACCCACGAGAAATTCAGCACCTTTTTGTATATTATTTTCATACAAATGCCTCGCATCTGTAAAATAAAATCAACCAAGCCGAACAGTGAATAAAATGGGAGTGTAAAAGGTCTCAATTACTATTGAGCACTGGGTTTGAAACCCCTCTTTTAAAACATTACTGTCATATCTTGCTTAAAATTGAATTTTTATATAAATTCAAACCCTATGTATATATGTGCGAATGAGGCCTCGCACTACTTCGAAATAACAGCACATTGACCCACACACACACACACACACATTCATATAACAATTTCTTGAAAAGTTGCGATCACCGTGGTAACACGGATGTCGGGGGGTGCCTAACACCTTCCCTCCGCATAAGCAAGTCCCCAAACCCTAATTGAATCTCGGTTTCACCGGCCTGTTTAGCAGTGTCACATCATTGGGTCAATGTGCAAACCTTTTCTCGGTTGTGTTAGTACAACCAGTTAAAAAACCAACTGGCGACTCTTATAGTCCAATCATCGACATTACACATGTCGGACCTTTTTCACTTATTTTTTTAAACAAATCTCACCTAAAATGAGAACACAAAAGAACATGTAACGAAAAGGGACAAATAAAAATCCCGACGTCGATATTATTTAAATAATATAAAATCATAGTTTCATGGAAAATAATTAATAAAAATATTTCTACTATAAAATTAATTCTTATAATAATATACTTTATAATGATCAATAATTCAAAATTAAAATTATTTGTAATTATTCATGTAATAAATATATTTTTATTTATCACATAAATACATATACTTTACCTTGCACTTATTCTCACCTTTAAAATAAAAAAAAAATTGTACACAAAATTTCTTATTTATTTATATAGAAAATACAGGGTTATTACACTTGCTACCTGATTGCTTTACTTATTACTATTCACGCACACCACATTTGAAATTTAGCAAATTTACCACAACAACCAAAAGTGGGGCCCACCCATTCTAGAAAATTTTTAAAATTTTTTTAAATTTAAACAATATTCAGAAACTTTAATAATTCATAATAAATAGCCTTTTTATTAGAAAAATTCGAATTTTATGTCCATTCTATAGAAAATTTAATTCTCTACAACTTTGTAGAAGAATGTTTTTCCAAATTCCAATAAAAAATGTCTAAAATTCATATACGGATGATTTTTAATACATACATCCCGACAAAATACTAATAAAATACCTCAACATTAATTATTTCATTTATATCCACATAAAAATAAATATTTCTTTATCATATAAATTAATAATTAATTATTCACAAATAATATTATAGAATCACAATATGACAACCAGGTCGTTCCTAGGAAAGAGGGAGCTTTCCAATAAGGATTTCTCCTTACTGACGTGCAATTAGGTGACCAAAACCCTTTCCTAGACCAAACTTCCTTAGACATTACCAATAATGCTATCTAATAATATTATTCAAATAAAATGAATTATTGATCTGGTAATGGTAAATATTGTGCAGTGATAATTATTGAATTAACAATAATATAAAATATCAACGAAGCAATTATTGAATCAATAAAATAAAATATTGAACAGTATTTACTGTAACAATTATTGAGTAGTGTCTTCTTACGTAAGAATCAATAATTAGAATTATTGTGCAATAGTGTGTGCTACTATGCAACACCGCCTACTACTGTATTTTAACCACCAGGTATTTCAACAGTGTTAACGGTAACAACTGCGCTATTTTTTATAAAAAGGTTATTTCTCTCGGTTTCTATATCCGCCGTTCATTCCGTTATGGGTCCCACAAGTGGTTGCGCCGTCGTACGAATATTCACTGACAATAAGAATATTCCACGACTAAACCAATATTTTCCAACAAAAATGCATATTTTATAACCACTTGCTTATTTAAAATATTTACATATATCACCCTTAACTTTAAACTTTTATCAATATAACTATTTACTAAATAGAAAAATTGAATACTTTTATTTCAAAAAATTCAGGGTATTACAGCTGTTGTCCCGTCTGACCTCTGATCTATAACCTTGATTTGTTTTCCTGTACAGATTATGCTACTCCTTTTTCTCATATATTAATGTATACTTTTGTATATTTAAATAGTAGTATATATAAAAAGCAACACGTTTAGTTCGTTTCCCTCCTTTAAGCACATCTTGGCCTTATATACTGATTACCATTTAATCCCCATGACTTGCTATCTCGATATATCACTATTCTTGTCATCTCCCGGACTTGTGCTCGATTCGATGAAGCGATGTTGAGGTGTCATCGGGTCTTCCTAGCATGGGCTGTTAACTTGGGGCTTTTGGGTATACTGATTTTTTGGTGTGATTTTAGTTTTGAAGTTGGTATCTGGGATATGAGATGGGACATTTGGTTGTATTTTCGAGGATTAGACCGCACTATATATGGCTTCCTACTTACTTCCGTGGATGGGGGGAGATCAGGTCTTACGTAGTTCAGGTATAAACTATGAGGACCTAATTTTTTTAACTAGGGATTTAGGCTTTGTTAAAAAGGGTTCTGAGACATGCTTTGTCTATTTCTTGCAACCTTATGGCTCCATCTGACAAGACTGCTTTGATGATGAATTGTTCTTCCCAGTTTGGGGTGAACTTTCCTTTGTGTGTGTCTTGGCCCGGGATGATCTTCTTTAATACCAGGTTATGCTATTTGAACTCCCGGGGCTGCACCTTTTTGTTGTAGGACCGGGACATTCGTTGTTGGTATAATTGACCATAAAAGATAGCGGTGTCCCTTCTATTATTTATCAGAGACAATTGATCGTATTGATCTTGCAGCTACTGACTTTCTTCTATTTGGGCTTCCATTAGTACCCTTTGTAACTTCATTTCAACCTCTATAGGAAGTACGACTTCCATGTCGTATACCAATGAATAGGGGGTTTCCCCAGTCGAAGTACGAGTCGATGTCCGATAGGCAAGTAGGGTCATGGGAAACAAATCGGGCCATCCCCGATGGTTTGCTGACATCTTCTCCATTATTTTCTTGATATTTTAGTAAGTAGATTCCACTGCGCCATTCATTTTTGGACTATTGATAACCGAATTGAGGTGTTTGACATTTAACCTACTACACAGTTCCCTCATCATCTCTTGGTTCATATTATTGGCGTTGTTTGATATAATAACCTCTGGTAGACAGTATCGACAGATGACGTTGTTCCTGATGAAGTTGATAATGATCTCTGTGGTAACCTTGGGGAATGAGGTTTCTACCACCCAATTAGTAAATCAATCGATCATAGTAAAGATGAATCTATGACCGTTGCTGGCTTTGGGATTTCTCGGTCAGATCACATCCATCCCCCACATGGAAAATGGTCATGACGAGGTCATGCAGTGTAGCTCGATAGGAGACGCATGAATAATGTTGGCATAAACTTTTCATTGTTAGCAGCGTTTGACGTGATCATCGCAATCAATTTTGAGGGAGAGCCAATAATGTCCCGTCCTTAGCATTTTCTTGGTTAGTTGGGGACACTCATGTGCGGTCCGCACACTCTGCCATGCACCTCATCTAAAAGCCTCAAGGTCTGATCCTTGTCTAGACATTAGAAGGCCTATGCCCGCATCATTATTTTCCTAAGAAGACACATTTTATGTCATGAACTTGATAGTAGGCACACCTTTCCTTGTAGATATGTTGACCAATGAGGCTAGTGTGGCTAATGCGTCCGCGAAATAATTTATATGTCTTCAAACTCTGCTGCCATTTTGATAAATTGGCAATGGTATAGCACTAGGTGCAATATTTTGGTCATGTATGTCCCCGTGGATTGTTTGATGACTAGCTTTTAGTCTCCAAAAACTGCCAATCATTTGACCCCCATTAACCGAGCTAATTTTAACCCCACAAGGCATCATTCATATTCCATAGTGTTGTTGGAATTATTGAATCACAGTCTAGTTTCCACAGGGTATTGCTCCCCAATGATAGATATGAGAACTGCCCCAGCCCTGACACCTTTTGCGTTTGCGGCACTATCAAAGTACAATCTCCAGAATTTTCCTGTATCTTCCCTTTTGGCTCGTTGCATCACCATCACATTATAGTCACAGAATTATGTTTTCAAGGGCTCAAAACCTCCTGTTGGGGCTTCAGATAGCTGGTCCACAATTCCTTGGCCCTTGATGGCTTTTTGTGTCACTTAGACGATGTCGAACTATTCAAGGATTAGCTACCATCTTGATAACCGACAGTTCAACACGAGGCTTGCTAAAAATGTACTTTAGAGGATCCATGCGGGAAATGAGATAAAGTTTTATAGTCATGCAAGTAATATTGTAACCTCATGGTGGCCCAGGCTAGTGCACAACATGTCTTTTATATCAACGTGTAATTTTGCTCACAACTATTGAATCGTTTGTTGAGATAATAAATGGCTATTTCCTTTCTCATATCATCTTTCTATCCCAACATGCAGCCCATAGCAATGGATTTAACTACTTTGTACATGAAAAGGGGAACTCCATCCCTCGAGGGCACTAAGATGGGTGCCTTAATTAACTGCTTTTGAATGATGCGAAAGGCCCTTTGACAGTCCTCGTTCCATCCGCCAGAGGAATTCTTTCTCAATAGTTTGAAAATTGGCTCGCAGGTGGTCGTCAATTGGGATATGAACCGACTAATGAACTTGATCCTTCCTAGGAAACCTTAGATCTCTTTCTCGGTCCATGGTACGGGCATCTCGGTGATAACTGACTCAATGCCTCATTTGTTTATAAGGAACCCCAAAAGTTTACAAGGATTTGGGGCCTAAAAAGGAGAGGAATGATAGAGAACATAAAAAGACAATTAGAGAGGCAGAGAAAAGATATAGAACACACAAGGGATATATAGATTGAAACATCATACAAGGAGATTTTGGAGATCGTAGAAGAAGGATCATGCAAAGCTCAAGTGAAGGATTTGGAAGACGAGTTTACTACAGAGTTTATTCTTTTTCTCTTCTTTTACTTATATTTTCAGATGTTTAATTCTTCTATGGATTCATTATTCACTTTTGTTATGAGAAACTAAATTTCATCTTAAGATTACAATGAACCTTATTGCGTAGTTTGGATATATACACTTCCTTGTTAATTATTATTGACTATTATGGGATTGTCTATTATGGTTTGTTTATAATTGTTTAATTGTCTGATCAACAATTACTGTGATAATCTATATGAATTCAAGAGATGGATTATAGGTTTAGATCAAGCCATAATAGCATGTGATTGTGTTTTCTGCATGGTGATGGAATTCATGATTTCTGTTTAGGATATAAATATACCTTTACACCACATGTAATCTGATAGAGAATTTGTGTTTTAAATCTTCTTTAATTATAATTCACATAGAGATATAGTGGATTAGTTAATTAGGGCGTTCATCTTAATTCTATCATATATGGATTTAAGTTGATCTGTCTATGGTGCATCAAGAGATTGTCATAGATATTGATGTGTTCTTGATTAACAATCCAAAATAATTAATACAATTTGCCAGGAAGTGTATTGCCCTAAATGAAGCAATAAGTGAAATTGTAATCTTAAGCCTTTAATATCTGTTTTCAACCTTTTGATAATTAGTTTTAGTTTAGTTAATTGATAATTTTTAGGAATTCACAACTTTAATCATTTGTTTAATAAAATCGGGTTAATATAAAATTAGTAATTGTTAGTATAAATTGTAATCTTTTTCTCCGTGGGAATGATACTCTACTCATCATAATATTACTTGTGGATTGCGTATACTTGCGAATTTTTGCTGGTATAGATTTAGGCAAACAGATGGGTCACTAATCTAACCAGTGGTCAAACCGTTATTGACCCAGTGACTTCATTAATATGTAATAAATAATAAATAATTAAATATATTAATTATTTTATTATAAATTATATAATATTTAGAAAATATGTAAAATTAATCAATTTATCTACAAATAAATAAATTAAGCCTATTTGTACAATGTTTACTTTATACAATTTAAATAAATACTAAATCTATATAAAAAGAAAGATATTAAATCATGATCATAACTCAAAACTGAAGACTCAATAGTGATAAAATCAAACACAAATAAACATAAACATCTCTAGGAAACATTCAATCAAATTAGGTAAAAAAACTAAATCAATTTGTACAATGTTTACTTTATTCAATTTAAATAAATACTAAATCTATATGAAAAAAAAAGATATTAAATCACGATCATAACTTAAAACTCAACCAAAGATACATTTCGTGACACCCCGAAATCCGGGTACCTCATACCTCAGATTTGATGCTCACGGTACATCATACACATCACCTCTAACTACCCATTCATTATGAATTTCATCATTCATTATAAAACTTATTACAAACATATAACAATATCCCAGGTTTTTCTAACTTTAACATTACATGTCCTATAATACAAAAGGCTTAAACCAAAATATAATACAATAATCATCATTACACAATTGATACTATTCCATCACCTTCGTTTTGTCTCCTTCTTAAACCATTCGGCTACCTCGGCTTTAGCTAAAATGTTTTATTTAAGCAAGGGTGAGCAACTAGTTTGCTCAACAATTTAAAGAATACAATAAAGGATCATGAACAAAAAAGTGACGCCCCCAAAATAGGTCCACACAACCCATTCTGGGTTGCCAAATACATGGTACATAATCCAAATACAAACTTCATTTATACAACTGTCGTGCAAAATACGACAACACATAAGCTGAGAGTTTCAATACAAATATTGTCTTGTAGATAATATCCAAACTCAAATAAAGTTCTCATTACAATTATTATCACACTATTTTACAAAATATGGAGGACTACTATAATAACCATCTTGGACCATTACTTCACCCCCCAACTAGTCCCAGCTACATTCTCACCTCTTGAGAAGAACAATGAAACCAAAAGAAAAAGGGTGAGCTCAAATAGCCCAATAAAGAATATTATGACTAAAATAATGTAGAACAAATTATCCTTAGTCCTCAATAGGAAAAATCTTATAGAATACAATAGACAACAAGTTTTAGATCAACAACTACATCGGAATAAGCAATCCATTAGAAGAGTCAAGTAGACATGTTGTTTACTATCTTCAATGATTTAAAAGTTCATTATCAATATTTTATCCATGTAGCACCAATCATTAATTATTTCCAATCAATGAATTATCTATGCACTACGGGTCAAAGATAATCGTTTGTATCACCAGTGGTCATGATCATGCCAAACACATATCCATCCATGCACTACGGGCCAAAGAGGACTTTCACCAAAAACTTTTATCTGTAACATTAAAGGTCATGATTATACCAATATACAATTCTTAGTCATAATCATACCATTCAACGGTCTATCTTTGCATTATAGGCCAAAGATGATTTTAAACACAATATAAGAGTGAAGAATATGACAATGATATAAAGAATCAATCAAGTGAGATCAAGGATAAATATTAGAGATTTATAATTCAATTTATTCGGAGTTCAAGAATGTACAAATTATCAACATGATAACTAATTTGTGGAGTAAAATTTAAGAATGATATTCATGTATCAAAAATACTTTTGACAGAAAAGAAATCAATTTTATCGTGAATAGTACTCTGGCATGAATAGTACCCCGGATGAATAGTACTCTGGTATGAATAGTACCTCGGATGATAGGTACTTTGACATAAAAAGTACTTTGCATGAATAGTACCTCAAATGAATAGTACCCTGAATGAATAGTACTTCAGTATGAATAGTACCCATAAACGGAAAATACGAAAGAAAACGATATCCCTTGACGAGTATAAAAAAATGATATCTCATACAAGTATGAAAGAATATACAAAACTGCAAATGGATTTTCACCCGATATGCGGTAATCCGCGTAGACAGATTATTTCCACAATTTAATAAAGAATAAATATGAATACTTATTCACCATGCATGCGGTAAGCCGTGCAGACAGGTTATACCCACAGATTAATAAAGGATGAATACGAAGAGGTATTCGCCAGGAATGCGGTAATCCTCGTAGATAGGTTATACCCACAAAGTAATAAAGAATGAATACGAAGGGTTATTCACCATGCATGCGGTAATCCGCGTAGACAGGTTATACCCACAAATTAATAAATGATGAATACGAAGGGTTATTCACCAGATATGCGGTCATCAGCGTAGACAAGTTATTCCCACAGATTAATAAGGAATAAAATGACAACCCTTATGAGGATGAAGAAAATAACATCCTTTACGAATACGAAAGAAATAATACCCCTTACCTTAGTACGAGATTGGATACTGCAATAGTGAAGTAGCTGAAATACTCTTCTTCTTTCTCTATATAGTTTCTCTCTCTATAGTTTTAGTGAATTCGAAAGAAAGAATGAAGTAATGAGCTTCTATTTATAAGAGAATGGACTAAATAGTAACTGATTCACGAATTGTTCCAGATTGACAACAGTCTATATTGATTTACTATTAAAACTTCAAACGACGGTCTATATTGATTTACTATTATAACTTCAACCAGCGGTCCATAATGATTTACTATTATAACTTTAACCAACGGTTCATATTGATTTACTATTATAACTTCAATCGAAGGTATAAAAAATTAGCACATCTCCCCATGGAATAATAAACCAAACTTACAACAAACGCCTCATGACAAATCCTTCTATTTATATCAAAAATTGAATAAATATTTACCATAAATCACCTATATTCAATCAACACATTTTTAATCTTTTAAAAATTATTCATCATTTATTATTATAACTCACAATATTGACAACCAGATCGTTCTCAAGAAAGAGGGGGCTTTCCGATAAGGACTTTTCCTTACTGGCACGCAATTAAATAACCAAACCCTTTCCTCGATAGAACTTTCTAGACATTGTCAATAATGTATATAATAATATGAATAACTTTGTCGTCTCAATTATTGATTTAATAATATAAAATATTGTGCATATGATACTGTGACAATAATTAAATAAAATTGAGTGACTTCTTATGTAAGCATCAATAATCAGAGATACTGTGCAATACCGTGTGCTAATGTGCAACAACGTGTATTACTATAATTTTATCACCGGGTAAAAGTATTGCCATTATTTTATGAAAAGGTTATTTCTGTCGCTTTTTATATCTAAAAGTTATTCCGTTATGTGGTCCACCAATGATTACGCCGTCATATGAATATTTCCCGACAAAAAGAATATTTCCCGACCAAACAAATATTTTATGACCACTTACTTATTTTGAAAATTTTGCATATATCACCCATAACTATAGCATTATATCAAATCAACACCTTACTATTTAAAATAATATTTAGAGAAAATTAAATCTTTATTCATAAAAGTTGGGGTCTTACAACCTCCTCTCCTTATGAAATTTCGTCCTCAAAATTAATGTACGTACCTGGTATGTCGAAGAGGTGAGGATACCTTGTTTTCATTTCAAATTCTAACTCCCAGGTCATTTCCTCAATATCATGGTTTCTCCATAAAACTTTGACTTGAGGTATAACCTTTGATCATAGAATATGCTCCTTCTTATCCAAGATATTGATAGGTACCTCCTCATACGTTAAATCTTTGGCTATCTCATCTGGTTCTAATTCAATAATGTGGTTTGGGTCTTCCACATAATTACGTAACATAGATATGTGAAAAACATTATGAACACGAGACATACTTGGTGGTAAGGCGAGTCTGTAGGCCACAGTTCCTACTCGGTCGATGATTTCAAATGGACCAATGAATCGAGGGTTAAGCTTTCCTCCCTTTCCAAATCTCGTAACTCCTTTCCATGGAGAAACACGTAACAATACATGATCTACTACATTGAACTCCATGTCCCTTCGATGAAGATCATTATAACTCTTTTGTCGATCTTGTGAGGTTTGTATACATTATCGGTTCATTTGAATCTTTTCTGTAGTCATGCGTATCAATTCTGGTCCCAACAATGTTGCTTCACCCACCTCGTCCCAGCATACTAGAGAGCGACACTTTCGTCCATACAACGCCTCGAATGGAGCTATGCCTATACTTGCTTGATAACTGTTGTTGTAAGAGAATTTTACCAATGACAAGTACTTGTCCCAACTTCCTTTGAAGTCTAGAACACAGAGTCTCAATAAATCTTCAAGAGTTTAAATAGTCATTTCTGATTGCTCGTTCGTCTGGGATGATATGCAGAACTAAATTGTAAATTAGTGCTCATAGCTTTCTGCAAACTGACCTAAAATCGTGAAGTAAATATTGGGTCTCAATAAGAAACTATGGATACTAGCATACCATGCAATCTCACAATCTTATTTATGTACATACGAGCAAGACGTTAAAGTGAATAAGTTTCTCGTATAGGCAAGAAATGAGTAGACTTGGTTAATCTATCGACAATGACCCAAATTGCATTTATGCCTTGAGAAACCTTGGGAAGACCAGTAATGAAATCCATGTTAATGTGCTCCCACTTCTATTCTAGACTTTCAAGTGGTTGCAATGGTCCTTTTGGCACTTGATGTTCTGCCTTGACACGTTAACAAGTTAAACACCTTGAGATAAATTAAACACCTTGAGATAAACTCCACGATCTCTCTCTCTTCATATTGCTCCACCAAAATATATGTCGAATATCATAATACATTTTGGTACTTCCAGATTGGATTACAAATGGTGTGTTGTGTGTCTTCATCATGATTTTATACTTCAAATCAGAGTCGTTAGGAACATGAAGTCTAGAGTTGACTTAAAGTACTCCTTCCTCGTCGATCCTTACTTCTAGAATATCACATTCTTGTACTTTCTTCTTCATACTCATCAGCTCCGGGTCTGTAGCTTAAGTAGCTTTAACTTTATCAATTAAAGCTGACTCTACGCGTATATTTTTCATCTTCACGTGGTTTCCTGGAGTCTTTAACTCTATCTCTATACTTTGTAAGTCATACAAAATGGGCATTTGTGTTGATAGCATCGCACTCGTACCCGTATACAATCTTCTACTCAACGCATCATCTACCACGTTCGCTTTTCCAGTATGGTATTAGATTATATGATCGTAATCTTTCAAAAGCACAAGCCAACGTAGTTGTCGGATGTTGAGTTCCTTTTGGGTGAAGAAATATTTGAGGCTCTTATGGTCTGCGTAGATCTCCACTTTCTTTCCATACAGATAATGTCTCTAGATCTTTAGCGAGAAAACGGCTGTTGCTAACTCTAGATCATGAGTAGGATAATTCCTCTCATATTGTGACACCCCCAAAATAGGTATACATCACCCATTCTGAGTCGCCAAATACATGGTACATAATACAAATACAAACTTAAATATACAACATGAGCTGTGAGTTTTAATACAAATATTGTCTTCTAGACAGTATTGAAACTCAAAATAAGTCTTCAATACATTTATTATCACACTATTTCATAAAATAGTGAGGACTACTAATGCTATCATCTGGACCGTCACTCCGTTCCCCGACTAGTCCCGGCTACGTTCTCATTTCCTGAAGAGAACAATGAAAGCAAAAGGGTGAGCTCAACTAGTCCAGTGAGAAATATTATGACTAATATAATGCAGAATAATTTATCGTTAGCCTTCAACAGTGTTAAACTGATAAAATATAACAAACATCAAGTTTAACTACAGCGGAACAAGCAATCCATTAGAAGAGTCAAGTAGAGAATAAAATCTACTTTCTTCTATGATTTAAAATGTTTTTCATCACTTTTGTCGCTGAGACTCAGCTTAATAAATAATCCACATCATCCCTGCACTACGGCCAAGGATATTCATTAATATCACGACCACAAATTATCTACGGGCCAAGGATATTCGTGTATTCATCAATGGTCATGATCATGCCAACAACTATCCATCAATGCACTACGGGCCAATGAGGACTTTTACCACATCATTTGAATTATTACGGCCATGATAATACTGAATAATCTCTGGTCATAATCATACCAAGTCCATCTATGCACTATAGGCCACAGATGACTTTCAACATAATATAAAGATGAGGACGATGACAATGATATAAGAATTCAATAAAACAAGTTCAATGATAAATTTTTAAAAATTTATAATTTAATTTATCCAGAAATCAATAACGTCCAAATTGTCAACATGATATTGCTTTGTGGAGTAAAATTCATGAATAATATTGTACCAAAAATAATTTAGACTGAAAACGAATCAATTTTTATCATGAATAGTACCCGGGTGAATAGTACTCGAGTGAATAGTATCTCGTGAATAGTACTTCGGGAATAGTAAACCTGTGAATAGTTCTCCGGCATGAAAAAGTTAAAAACTTATCAAAAATGCTCAGAATAATATTTTCATGAAAAGATACTGGATGAAGCGCAAATATCAAGGATATTCTACTAATTTTATGGAGTATAGAAGCCAAAATTTTAACAAAACAAGTATAGAATTCGAAATCTGAAACGAAATAATATTACTTACATACTACAGAGTATGGAAGAAAATATTATTTCAAGCGAATATTGAACAAAAATAACATCCCTTACCTTGAAAAGAAGAGTATTCCAACTGGTATAGCGGGGATATTCTTGAAGAAAACTTTCACTGTTTTCCACGCTCAAAGCTTTCTAAAACTGTAAAGAAATACGCTCAAGATTATAGAAGAAGAATTCTCTGATTCTGGTATGATTTTTAATTCTAACTTAAGCGCCTATTTATAGGAAAATGCTAGAACGCCATAGGAGAATAAATAATAAAATATTAATATAACCATTCAAGCATGCTACATTGAATTTTCAGCATTCCACTTTGAATTTGCAGCCAACCATTTCATATTTTCCACAAAAAATAAAAGTGGGCCCCCAATGTTTTAATAAAAATATTTTAATTTTTGAAACTTCAATAATTCAAATAAAATCCCTTTAATTAAAAAAAATACGAATTTTATGTGAATTCCATACGAAATCAAATTCTCTACAACTTTGTAGCTTTAAGTTTTTCCAAATTCCAGACGAAAAATATCCGAAATCCACAAACGGATGATTTTTAACACCTTTTAAAATTCATAACAAATAATGCGTTGATTTTTTAACGGTTCAAAATTTGTGGACATATACTCAACTTATATATGTATAACATATCCAAAAATCACAACGATCCAACGGTCGGATAAAAATTATCACTCACGCAATAGAGCTTTAAGAACACCGATTTGATTTTTTTAATACCCCCAATCCGACAAAATACTAATAAAACACCTCAACATTAATTCCTTTATTTATAACCACATAAAATAAATATTTTCCTATCCATCATTTATGTCCACATAAAATAAATATTTTCTTATCATATAAATCGATAATTAATTATTCACAAATAATATTACAGAATCACAATTATGACGACCAGGCCGTTCCCAGGAAAGAGGGTCCTTTTCGATAAGGATTTCTCCTTGCTGGCGCGTAATTAAGTGACTAAACCTCTCCTTGACAGAACTTTCTAGACATTGTCAATAATGCTATCTAATAATATTATTCAAATAATATGAATTATTGATCTAATAATGGGAAACACTGTGCAGTGACAATTATTGAAACAACAATAATATAAAATATCAACGCAGTAATTATTGAATCAATAAAATAAAATATTGAATAGTAATTACTGTAACAATTATTAAGTAGTTCCTTCTTACGTAAGAATCAATAATTCAAAAAAATAATGTGTAATACCGTGTGCAACAACGCGTATTACTGTATTTTAACCCCAAGTATTCTAACAGTTAACGGTAAAACTTTCACCGTTATTTTATAAAAAGATATTTTTGTCATTTTTTCAATCCGACAATAATTCAGTTGTGGGGTCCACCAATGATTGTGCCGTCGTACGAATATTCTCTGTTAAAATGAATATTCCCCGACCAATCGAATATTATATAACAACTTGCGTACTTTACAAAATTTATAAATATTATCCACAACTATAACATTATATCAAATTCACTCCATAATATTCTAAAATGATATTTATAAAAAAATTATCTTTATTCATAAAAGTTGGTGTCTTACAACCTCCCCTTCTTATGAAATTTTGCCCTCGAAATTAGGGTACGTAGCTGGTATGTCAAAGAGGCAAGGATACCTTGATTTCATTTCAGATTCTAACTCCCAGGTCATTTCCTCAACATCATGGTTTCTCCACAAAACTTTGACTTGAGGTATAACCTTGGAGCGTAAAATATGCTCCTTCTTATCCAAGATTTTAACAAGAACCTCTTCATACGTTAAATCTTCCGCTATTTCATCCGGTTCTAACTCAATAATGTGGCTCGGGTCATTCACATATTTACGTAACATAGATATGTGAAAAATGTTATTAACACGAGACATACTTGGCGGTAAGGCGAGTCTATAGGCCACAGTTCGTACTCGTTCGAGGATTAAAAATGGGCCAATGAATCAAGGATTGAGCTTTCCTCTATTTTCAAATCTCGTAACTCCTTTCCATGGAGAAACACGTAACACATGTTCTCCAATATTGAATTCTACGTCCTTTCAATGAAGATCAGCATAACTCTTTTGTCGATCTTGTGAGGTTTTTATACGTTGTCGAATCGTTTGAATCTTTTCCATAGTCATACATACCAACTCCGGTCCCAACAATGTTGCTTTACCCACCTCATCCCAGCATACTGGAGAATGACACTTTCTTCCATACAACGCCTCGAATGGAGCCATGCCAATACCTGCTTGATAACGGTTATTATAGGAAAACTCCACCAATGGTAAGAACTTGTCCCAACTTCCCTTGAAGTCAAGGACACAGGGTCTTAATAGATCTTCAAGAGTTTGAATAGTCCTCTCTGATTGCCCGTCTGTTTGAGGATGATAATCTGAACTTGGCTTTTTGTAAACTAACCCAAAATCTTAAAGTGAATCTTTGGTCTCGATCAGAAACTATGGATACTGGCATACCATGCAATCTTACAATCTCGTTTATGTACGTACGAGCAAGACATTCAAGTATATAAATTTCTTGTATAAGTAAGAAATGAGCCGACTTGGTCAATCTATCAACAATGACCCAAATCGCATCCATGCCATGAGAAACCGTAGGAAGACCGGTAATGAAATCCATGGTAATGTGTTCCCACTTCCATTCTGGAATTTCAAGTGGTTGCAATGGACCTTTTGGTACTTGATGCTCCGCCTTGACTCGTTGACAAGTTAGACACATTGAGATAAACTTTCCTATCTCTCACTTCATATTGTTCCACCAAAATGTATGTCAAAGATCATGATACATTGTGGTACTCCCAGGATAGATTGCAAACGGTGTGTTGTGCGCCTCCATCATGATTTTATACTCTAAATCAGGGTCGTTAGGAACACAAAGTCTAGAGTTGACTCGAAGTATTCCTTCTCCGTCGATTCTTGCTTCCGGCATAGCACCTTCTTGCACTTTCTTCCTCATACGCATTAGCTCTAGGTCTGTAGCTTGAGCAACTTTAACTTTATCGATTAAAGTCGGTTCTACTCGTATAATCGCTATCATCACATGGGTCCCTGGAGTCTTTAACTCTATCTCCATCATTTGCAAGTCACATAAAATGGGCCTTTGCGTTGACAATATCGCACTCGTACCCGCATATGACCTTCTACTCAATGCGTTAACTACTACGTTCGCTTTACCAGGATGGTATTGAATGGTATGATCATAATCTTTCAACAGTTCAAGCCAACGTCATTGTCGCATGTTGAGTTCCTTTTGGGTGAAGAAATATTTGAGGCTTTTATGATCCGTAAAGATCTCCACTTTCTCCCCATACAAGTAATGCCTCCAAATTTTAAGTGCGAAGACAACAGCTGCCAACTCTAGATCATGAGTAAGATAATTTCTCTCATATTGTTTGAGTTGCCGAGAGGCATAGGCTATGACTTTCTCATGTTGCATAAGAACACATCCTAACTCTTTGCCCGAAGCATCACTGTAGATGACAAATCCCTCCAAGCCAGATGGTATTGTCAGAACAGGTGCTAAAATGAGTCTCCTCTTGAGTTCTTGAAAACTCTTCTCACATTTCACGCTCCAACCGAATTTTATATCTTTTCGAGTCAGCTGAGTTAATAGAGCAGCAATTCGAGAAAACCCTTCTATGAATCTCCGATAATAACCAGCTAAGCCGAGAAAGCTACGTACTTCGGTTACTGATTTAGGTTGCTCCCAACTTTGAATAGCTTCAATCTTTACCGGGTCAACAGATAATCCATGACTTGATACTACGAGCCCAAGGAATGCTACTTCCTCAAGCCAGAACTCGCATTTCTTCAACTTGGCATAAAGCTTATTTTCACAAAGCTTTTAGAGTATCAGCCTCAAGTGTTAGTGATGATCTTCACGGCTTTTGGAATATTTGAGGATATCATCAATAAAGACGACCACAAAGTGATCCAAATATTCCTTGAATACTGGGTTCATCATATCTATGAAGGCAGCAGGAGCATTAGTAAATCCAAAAGACATGACTAGGAATTTATAATGCACGTACCGAGTTCTGAAAGCCGTCTTTGGAATGTCATCTGTTCTAACCTTTAACTGATGATATCCAGAACGAAGATCGATCTTTGAAAAGAATTTGGCGCCTTACAACTGGTCAAACAAGTCATCAATATGTGGCAATGGGTACCTATTCTTGATGGTGACATGATTCAACTCCCGATAATCAATACAAAGTCGCATACTCCCATCTTTCTTCTTCATGAATAGAACAGGAGCACCCCAAGGAGACGTACTAGGACGAATAAAACCGATGTCTAATAATTCCTGCAATTGGGTCTTTAACTCCTGAAGTTTAATAGGAGCCATTCGATATGGGGCTTTGAAAATGGGTTTTGTACTGGGTTCAAGGTCGATATAAAATTCAATTTCACGCTCTAGGGGTAGGCCAGGAAGTTCTTCAGGGAATACGTCAGGTAATTTATTAACAATAGAAATATTATTCAAAATTGACGTATTTTTGTTTAAATCTGTGACATGAGCTAAGAAAGCTTGACATTCGTTTTTCAATAAACGAATAGCTTTATGGCTTGAGATGACAGTGATTGATTTTAATGGTTTGGTTGTTTAAACTCGCATAATAGGTTGGTTAGGAATATGAAAGCTAACAACCTTACGAAAATAATCAATTTTTATGTGATGAGTAGTTAACCAATCAATCCCTAGAATTACGTCAAATGCAAGTATTTTTAATGAAATAAGATTGACAGGTAATGTGAGGGTACCAATTTGAACCAAACAAGACTTATAAACAGTGGATGTAATGAAGGTTTCTCCCAACGGAGTTTCAACAGATAAGTTAAAGTCTAATTTCTCCGGAGTCAAATTTAAATGTTGAGCGCAAGTAGGAGAAATAAAATAATGGGTAGAACCGGTATCAAATAAGGTATAGACTTCGCTAGAGTTTATGATAAACTTACCCATAATGACCTCGTTCAGGTTCCTTACTTTTTGGGAGGTAACGGCAAACGCTCTCCCTTGAACTACCGGTTTTGACTTTTCTAGGACGGCCTTTGGTGCCTCCATCCCAGCTGGACTTGTCTTTGGTGCACGACAAAATCGGGCTAGGTGACCTTCTCTTCCACAATTATAACACGCTTTGGACTGCATTGCACAGTTTGGACTGATGTGTCCCTCCCCTCCGCATTTGAAGCATATGATAGGTGGTCGTTCTCCTTCCTTAACAACGGGTGTTGGTGCTGACGTCTTTCTATCACTGTTGAATCTCCTCTTCTTGAAATGTCCACTCTTATTGTCATGACCATGATTACCACCGAAGTGGTTACCATTTCTGGCATGTTGATTCCCTTCACGTTTGTTGTCACCGCTTCGATGACTGCTACCATTGGTATTATCATTTTGCCTACTGCTCTCCCTTGGTTGGGATGTCTCATTATCGCGCTCTAATAACTGAGCCCTATTTACAACATATGAATACAAACACAGTTTGTGAGAGATAAGATATTGACGTATCTCGGGTTTCAAACCTCCTAAAAACATCCGCGTCATTCTCTCCTCATTATCAACTAAGTGGGACGCAAACCGGGACAACTCATCCAACTTGGCTTCGTACTGTGACACGGTCATGTTGTTTTACTCCAGTTTAATAAACTCTACCTCTTTTATGTGACGAATACTTTCGGGAAAGTACTTGTTGTTGAACAGTTCTTTGAATTTTTCCCAACACATCTTCAGTGCAGCAGGTTGAGTACGCTTTACAGATTCCCACCAGTAATTTGTTTCTGCCCGCAACATGAAGGTGGTAAACTCGGAGCATCCCAAGACATCAAATATCTTGTTGATCTGCTTTATCCACGTCTCTGTCTTAAGTGGTTTTGGCTCTCTAAAAAATTCCGGTGGTCCCAACTCCTTCAACTGTTTAGCGGTGACCATCCGAGAGTTGCCAGTGTTTCCACTTGCATTTTGGACAGGAGCTGCTCTCGCCTGATGTTGCATGAATTGCATAAAGCCTTTGAACATTCTATCGTTCATTATTTGGTCAGTGTTGTTGTTTGCATGAGGATTGTCGCCTTCTTTATGCACATTATCCTGATTATTGTTCTGTGGAGACTCAACAGTCTCCTGTGCTCCATTGCTATTCTCAACATTCTCGGATGTCATTTTCAAATACTGCCACAAAACAAGGGTTAATTGACATGTCACATATTATCCCTATACTCTGACCGACCAATTAAATACCAAATAAACTTATGTAGGTCATACTAGCAAAGGAATTCCCCATCTCTCCCCTCCTAGTTCTTGTCTCACATCTCAGTCAGGGATCATATCCTTAAGCTTTGATACCAACTGTGACACCCCCAAAATAGGTATACATCACCCATTCTGAGTCACCAAATACATGGTACATAATACAAATACAAACTTAAATATACAACACGAGCTGTAAGTTTTAATACAAATATTGTCTTCTAGACAGTATTAAAACTCAAAATAAGTCCTCAATACATTTATTATCAAACTATTTTATAGAATAGTGAGGACTACTAATGCTATCATCTGGATCGTCACTCCGTTCCCCGACTGGTCCCGACTACGTTCTCATTTCCTGAAGAGAACAATGAAAGTAAAAGGGTGAACTCAACTAGCCCAGTAAGAAATATTATGACTAAGATAATGCAGAATAATTTATCGTTAGCCTTCAACAGTGTTAAATTGATAAAATATAACAAACATCAAGTTTAACTGCAGCGGAACAAACAATCCATTAGAAGAGTCAAGTAGAGAATAAAATCTACTTTCTTCTATGATTTAAAAGGTTTTTCATCACTTTTATCGCTGAGACTCAGCTTAATAAATAATTCACATCATCCCTGCACTACGGCCAAGGATACTCATTAATATCACGACCACAAATTATCCATACACTACGGGCCAAGGATATTCGTGTATTCATCAATGGCCATGATCATGCCAACAACTGTCCATCAATGCACTACGGACCAATGAGGACTTTTACCACATCATTTGTAACATTACGGTCATGATTATACCAAATAATCCCTGGTCATAATCATACCAAGTCCATCTATGTTCTATAGGCCACAGATGACTTTCAACAAAATATAAACATGAGGATGATGACAATGATATAAGAATTCAATAAAACAAGTTCAAGGATAATTTTTAAAGATTTATAATTTAATTTATCCAGAAATCAATAACGTCCAAATTGTCAAAATGATACTGCTTTGTGGAGTAAAATTCAAGAATAATATTGTACCAAAAAAAACTTTAGACTGAAAACGAACCAATTTTTATCATGAATAGTACCCGGGTGAATAGTACTCGAGTGAATAGTACTCCGTGAGTAGTACTTCGGGAATAGTAACCCTGTGAATAGTATTTCGGCATGAAAAAGTTAAAAACTTATCAAGAATGCTCAGGATAATATTTTCATGAAAGATACTGGATGAAGCGCAAATATCAAGGATATTCTACTAATTTCATGGAGTATAGAAGCCAAAATTTTCACAAAACGAGTATAGAATTCGAAATCTGAAACGAAATAATATTACTTACATACTACAGAGTATGGAAGAAAATATTATTTCAAGCGAATATTAAACAAATATAACATCCCTTACCTTGAAAAGAAGAGTATTCCAACTGGTATAGCGGGAATATTCTTGAAGAAAACTTTCTCTATTTTTTACGCTCAAAGCTTTCTAAAACTGTAAAGAAATACACTCAAGATTATAGAAGAAGAATTCTCTGATTCTAGTGTGATTTTCAATTCTAACTTAAGCGCCTATTTATAGGAAAATGCTAGAACGCCATAAGAGACTAAATAATAAAATATTAATATAACCATTTAAGCACGCCACATTGAATTTTTAGCATTCCACTTTGAATTTGCAGCCAACCATTTCAGATTTTCCGCAAAAAATAAAAGTGGGCCCCCCATGTTTTAATAAAAATATTTTAATTTTCGAAACTTCAATAATTCAAATAAAATAGCCCTTTAATTAGAAAAATACGAATTTTATGTCCATTCCACACGAAATCAAATTCTCTATAACTTTGTAGCTTTAAATTTTTCCAAATTTCAGACGAAAAATATCCAAAATCCACAAACGGATGATTTTTAAAACATTTTAAAATTCATAACAAATCATACGTTAATTTTTTAACGGTTCAAAATTTGAGGGCATATACTCAACTTATATATGTATAATATATCCAAAAATCATAACGATCTAACGGTCGGATCAAAATTATCACTCACACAATAGAGCTTTAAGAACGCCGATTTAATTTTTTTAATACCTCCAATCCGACAAAATACTGATAAAACACTTCAACATTAATTCTTTCATTTATAACCACATAAAATAAATATTTTCTTATCCATCATTTATGTCCACATAAAATAAATATTTTCTTATCATATAAATCAATAATTAATTATTCATAAATAATATTACAGAATCACAATTATGACAACCAGGCCGTTCCCAGGAAAGAGGGGACTTTCCGATATGGATTTCTCCTTACTGACACGTAATTAGGTGACCAAACCTCTCCTTGACAGAACTTTCTAGACATTACCAATAATGATATCTAATAATATTATTCAAATAATATGAATTATTGATCTGATAATGGAAAATATTGTGCAGTAACAATTATTGAAACAACAATAATATAAAATATCAACGCAAAAATTATTGAATCAATAAAATAAAATATTAAACAGTAATTACTGTAACAATTATTAAGTAGTGCCTTCTTACGTAAGAATAAATAATTCAAAAAATACTGTGCAATACCGTGTGCTACTGTGCAACAACGCGTATTACTATATTTTAACCACCAGGTATTCCAACAGTTAACGGTAAAACTTTCGCCGTTATTTTATAAAAAAGATATTTTTGTCATTTTATCAATCCGACAATAATTCTGTTGTGGGGTCCACCAATGATTGTGCCGTCGTACGAATATTCCCTATTAAAACGAATATTCCCCGACCAATCGAATATTATATAACAACTTGCGTACTTTGTAAAATTTATAAATATTACCCACAACTATAACATTAAATCAAATTCACTCCATAATATTCAAAAATGATATTTATAGAAAATTCATATTTATTCATAAAAGTTGGGGTCTTACACATATTCTTTGAGTTGTCAAGAAGTATAGGCTATGACTTTCTCATGTTTCATGAGAACACATCCTAAACCTCTGCCTAAAGCATCGCTGTAGATGACAAATCCCTCCAAACCTGATGGTATTGTCAGAACATGTGCTGAAATGAGTCTCTTCTCGAGTTCTTAGAAACTCTTCTCACATTCTTCACTCTATCTGAATTTTATATCTTTTTGAGTTAGCTGAGTTAATGGAGTGGCAATTCGAGAAAATCCTTCCACGAATCTCTGATAATAACCAACTAAGCCTAGAAAGCTACTTATTTTGGTTACTGACTTAGGTTGCTCCCAACTGTGACTCATATCCCAACCTTGGATAGCACTTCATAATGGCACCAATCAGTTTGCCAACGCACAAAGACGACATGAACTACGGAGAGTCTGGCTTCAGTGCATTCCACAAAGGAAGTCACCAAATAGAGGCTCGGGTACCTTTTTTTTATGGTGACATGGTTTAACTCCTCATAGTCAATGCAAAGTCGCATACTCCCATCTTTCTTCTTTACGAATAAAACAAGAGCACCTTAAGGAGATGTACTAGGATGAATAAAACCAATGTCTAACAACTCCTATAGTTGGGATTTTAACTCTTGAAGTTCAATAGGAGTCATTCGATATGGGGTTTTGGAAATGAGTTTTGTACCGGGTTCAAGGTCAATACCAAATTCGATTTCACGCTCTAGGGGTAGGCCAGGAAGTTCTTCAGAAAATACGTCAGGAAATTTATTAACATAAATATCATTCAAATCTGACATATTTTTATTTAAATCCGTGACATGAGCTGAGAAAGCTTTACATCTATTTTTTAATAAACGAATGACTTTATGGCTTGATATGACAGTGATTGACTTTAGTAATTTGGTTGCTTGAATTCACATAACAGGTTGGTTAGGAATATGAAATCTAACAACCTTATGAAAATAATCAATTTTAGCATGATGAGTAGTTAACCAATTAATCCCTAAAATAACATCAAATGCAAGTATTTTAAAAGAGATAAGATCAACAGGTAATGTGAGGGTGCCGATTTGAATCAAACAAGATTTATAAATGGTGGATGTAATGAAGGTTTCTCCCAATAAAGTTTCAACAGATAAGTCAACGTCTAATTTCTCCAGAGTCAAGTTCAAACATTGAGCACAACTAGGTGAAAGAAAAGAATGGGTAGAACTGGTATCTATTAAGGTATAGACTTTGTAAGAGTTCATGATTAGCTTACCCGTGATAACTTCGTTCAGGTTTTTCACTTTTTTGGGAAGTCACAACAAACACTCTCCCTTGAACCACCGACTTTGACTTGTCTGGGACAGCCTTTGGTGTCACCATTCCAGCTGAACTTAACTCCACCCTCAACTACTTCGTCGTACTCCTAATCCAAGATTTGAATCATTAATCTTTGATCCATATCAAATTGAGATTGACCGCTTTGTACAGGGTAATTCCAAACTCGATTTTGGGTTCTCCCAATTGCTGTCCAAAAAGAGAAATGCATATCCTCTATTTTAGCCTTCTTGGATCGGATGTCTCTTTCTACAATATTAACGTGTCGTGTGGCCTTTACCAATGCACCCTCCATTCTCACTCGTTCAGTGGTTTCTTCTTTCAGTTGATCTTTGACATTTTTATTCTCTGATTCCAGGTCTTTTATCATATACTCTACCAAAGAGAGCTTTTGTTTAAGTTTTGCATATCGAGTAGGAAAATCTTGAATTGTTGCATCCATTTGTTCCACGACCGCCTGCCGTTCTTCACCCTGCTCTTCTAACTCACGAATGAGATCTTGCAGTTTTATATTTCGATCATAAAATTCCCCTAATAAGTCCTCCTCAGGGTCCTCTTCTTCCTCACTCTCAGTTGTTACCTCTGTTACTAGCTCGGGTGCAACTATTAAGTCTTCACTCACCACATGGATATCTCTAATTTTTTCTTCGCCTGACATCCTACAATCAAGTTTAATAACTTAATTAGTACTCCCCAATAAAATCTTTGCTATAACAAGATATTATACTCCAATATTTATTCTTTAAATGAATCTCCTCAATTCATCACTTAAAACTCTATATGAGTTCATCTCTTGATTTCATATGTCATTCTAGAATACAACTTCAAAACAAAGGTTAATTGACATATCACAATTTGTTAACTTATTAAATAAGAAAATTCAGTTTAGGTAATAAACACTAGCGAAGGATATTACTCATCTCTCCCCTCCTAGTTCTAGTCTAAGATCTTCGCCAGAGATCATATCCCTAAGCTCTGATACTAACTGTGATGCCCCCAAAATAGCGTATTAGAATATTAGGGTTACAGTAAACTGGAAATTGTAAACGTTTACAATTAGTGACTAACTGTAAACTGGAAACTATATTGTGTAAGGAGGGCGTGAGCTAGCTCTTCCCAGCTATGGATCTTCGAATTGTCTAATCTGGTATACCATGAACGGGCTTCTGCAGTTAGACTCTTTTGGAACAACTGCGTTCTGAGCTTCTCGTCCTCTGCATAAGATCCAAGTTCTCTAATGAACACCTTCAAGTGTGTGTAAGGATCCCCTAACCCATCATACTTTTCAAAGTCAGGAGTTTTAAACTTTTCTGGATAATGCACCCCAAGGAATATACAAAGATCAACATAGGAGACACTCCTGTGTGCTCCAATACCTTTGATAGAACTAAGGGTTTCTTCCATTTGAAGAACTTTCTTTTTGATGTCACCGGTGTCTAGATCTCCTGTGAGATGGGCGGCATCATGACTTTTATTGGTCGTATCTAATTGCAATTCAGGTACTGTAATAGCTTTATCAGAACCTTGAATTCCTCCTTGTGCAGAGGATTCAACATGTATGGGTATCTTTGGACCCTGAGTAGATTGATGTAGTTGTTTAAGCAGAACAGCCAAATCTATAATTTTTTTACTTAATCCATCAAATTCTTCACGAGAAACTAGATTAGATTGGTCAGATGAAGACAGGATTGGCTGTAGGCCTGCGGCCTTTTTGGATTTTGACCAGGTAATAGGTCCGAATGCTTCCCTACGATAAAACTTGTATAGTTTAGTCTTAGGGATTGTGTAAATGTTTACATGTTATGTGATGTTAGATGTTTGTAATATAGGATAGCATATTAATTTAAATATGTACATGCACATATTTCTTCATATTTCTCATTAAATGGAGATGAGTATGGAATGTAAATTACGAGTAATGAGAAAGCATGAAGAGACTTTCCTCCGCGTTTGGTTTATCAGGGGCTGACCTATCTTAGGTTTCTCTCGCGGTTTTTTGGCATGAAGGATCCCAAATCATCGTAATTTACTCAATGGGAAGTTAATCCAGTCTTTCAACTAGAGCAAATTTGGGTGGTTCCTTTCCTGAGCCTCGTTGTTATTAGTCTTCCTACGAGTCCAGTAATCAAACACCGACAGGATATCCTCCTGGTGGAGGAACCACACAGCATAGATACACATACAACGTGTCTCATCGTTTATGAAAATGATGACATGTGCGAAGCACTAATATCACAGATAGATATATTATAGTGCAGTAAAAAGAAATGCATTCATACACATTCATCATAAATGTAAATGCAACATCCATACACAAGCATATAACAGTTTTGAAAAGCTTGTAATAGCGGCTTAAGTCCTGTTAATGGAGTCCCTAGTAGAGTCGCCACCTATCGACGTCAGGATTTTTATTTGTCCCTTTTCGTTACCTGTTCTTTTGTGTTCTCATGTTATATGAGATTTGTTTGAAAAAACAAGTGAAAAAGGTCAGACATATATATTGTCGACGATGGACTGTTAAGAGTCGCTAGTTAGTTTTTTAACTGGTTGTACCAACACAACCGAGAAAAGGTTTGCACATTGACCCGGTGATGTGACACTGCTAAACGGGTCGGTGAAACCGAGATTCATTAGGGTCCGAGAACTTGCTTATGTGGAGGGAAGGTATTAGGCACCCCCCCCCCCGACATCCGTGTTACCACGGTGACCGCCACTTTTCAAGAAACTATTATATGAATATGTGCGTGTGTGTGTTGGTAAATGTGTTGTTATTTGGAAGTAGTGTGAGGCCTCATTCGCTCCTATATACACAGGGTTTGAATTTATGTAAAAATTCAGTTTTAAACAAGATATAACAGTGATGTTTGGTAAAAGAGGTTTTTCAAACCTTTATGCTCAATAGTAATTGAGACCTTTTACATTTCCATTTTTATTGTTAAATGTTCGGCTTGATTGCTTTTATTTTCGAGATGCGAAGCATCTTCGAGAAAATAATGTACAGAGCAGTGCCGAACTCCTCAGGGGCATGGAAACCATAGGAAGAAATCCGAACACCGGGAATAAATTTACAAGCTGCTTACAGCTAAAAAAGGTCCATCATGGGAACCGAATCTAGATTCAGTGGACTGAATCTATGATCACGTGATTCCTAGGCTCACATGATGCCACAATTGATATAAACGCAGTAAAAAGGTATATATATATATATATATATATATATATATATATATATATATATATATATACAGACATGCATGATCAACCACCACGAAGCACCTCCATGTGGGATCAGGAATGTAAGAAAAGCTGTAAAAGCGATCAACCGCTACGGAGGAAACTCCAGGCGGGACGAAATGTACATAAAGCTGTAAAAACGGTAAACCGCCACGAAAGAAACTCCAGGCGGGACGAAATATATATATATATATATATATATATATATATATATATATATATATATATATATAGCTTGTAAATGCACCCGATATAAAATCCAGGCTCATCGGACAAAGTCCAACAACAGTCAATATATATAAGTATATATATATATATATATAAAGTAATAAACGCACCAGATGTAAAATCCAGGCTCATCGGAAAAAGTCCAACAACAGTCAATATATATATATATATATATATATATATATATATATATATATATATATATATATATAATGCACCGGATGTAAAATCCAGGCTCACTGAACAAAGTTCGACACACAGTTCATAAATATAAGTAAATATATACGAAAGCAATTAAACACACCAGACGTAAGTCTAGGCTCATCGAACAAAGTTCGACACACAGTTCATATATATAAGTATATATATACGAAAGCAATTAATCGCTCTAGACATAAGTCTAGGCTCAATCGAGGCATAACTCGATAATGTTAGTCCATATATATAAATATAAGGATATATATATATATATATATATATATATATATACAAACTGAAATGAAACCACGGACCGAAGTCCGGGCATACACACGCAACACGACTCTCAATGTGAAGAATAGTGTGTGCAAGATGAAGTGAAAGGCTTTAAAATGTGTAAGAAGGCTTATAGTGGACTGTCAAAGAGGACTTCAATAAGTTGAAATGGATGAACACTCGGCTCCCGCCGGTAAAAAGTAGCTATATATGAGCTTACAAGTGTTTAAAATGAGAAATCACTCAGTTTGGGGTGTGTACAGAGGAAATTGGACAGGGCTTCCTCACCTTTTTCTTTCTTAAAATGGCCACCCCAAGCCCTCTATTTATAGAGGGGGAGCCACAGGTGGCCGCAGGTGTACCTACTGCTTCCCAGGGTGCCCCGGGCTTCGCGGGTCTCGTCGTCTCGAAATACGTGCACGCATACAACGTGATGTCAGCTCGAACATTTAAAATTACAATTCGGGCAATTGACTGAGGTATGTAAGACCTATTTTGGACAGCCGTTGTCGAGAGTTACGCAATGACATAGGATTAGAGGTTATACGAAGTCAGGAAGATGGGACGGTGCCCTCCAGTCTTCAAGCTTCAAATTCTATCCGTTACCCTGCGTAATAGTCACTCGGGATTGGTTTTCCTTGGATCTTGTGGGACATTGTTGTGTAGAAATGTATGTCTTAAATGTTGAGACGGCGTGATGTGGCGTCAAGGTGGCAAGATGGAGACTTTGCCCCTCACTGGGGTTATCTCCAGTTTGGGCTGATAAAGCAGACGTTGCTCAGGGTTATCTCTAAGATTGGACTGCTGCAAGTGTTGAAGGTCCTCAGTGTCATCTCTGAGGTGTGCCTGTCTTCTCGGGGTCATCTCCTGGGTCTTGTACTGAGTGCCTCGGTGTAAGCGTCGAGTGTTCTAAAGCTAATTTCATGCATTTGAAATAAGCATTTTTTGGGTTATCTCTGGAACTGCATTCCTTGGGTTTATCTCCAAGGTTGGAATCTGCTACTCCCAGTGTTGGGACTGAGACGGAATATCTTAGGGTTATCTCTGGGATAAATCGGTCTTCTCCGGTGGAATTTCTGGTATTAAAACTGCAGGCCTTGGGGTTATCACCGAGGTTGGAATTGTTACTCCCGGTGTGTGTTCCGGGGTTGAAACTGAGCTTCCGCTAGTATCCAGACTGGATGTGAGCTGTCTTCCAGGGTTATCTCTGAAAGACGAATCTGCCCTCCTGCAATGTCAGTAACAGGGGGTGCAGAAAATTTCGAGTGTCTACAATTTTCTCAGGATAATATCCGATATTCCTGTCAAATCTAGTTTCTACTAAGGTAAATGATATTATTTTATTTTAATACTTATAAGAAATATCATTTTCTTTCGTACTCCATATTATGTAAAAGATATTATTTCATTTCATATTCCAAATTTTAAAATTATTATGATAAGTATAGCTTCTATAATTCCTAAAATGATTAGAAATTCCTTAAATTTTGCGCTTCATCTAATATCATTTCACTGGAATATTGGTCTGAAAATTCTTATTAAATTTTAATCTTTTTATGTTGGGGTTCTATTCATACGGTACTATTCATGAGTACTGTTCATAACAGAATTTAATTTTCTTTTCTGTCTAAATTATTTTTGATACATGAATATCATTCTTGAATTTTACTTCACAAATAGTTATCATGTTGACAATTTGGACCTTTTTGAACTCTGGATAAATTGAATTATAAATATCTAATATTTATCATTTATCTCACTTGATTGAATCTTTATATCATTGTCATCATCTTCATGCTTATATTGTGTTGAAAGTCGTCTTTGGCCCGTAGTGCAAAGATGGACTGTTGATTGGTATGATTATGACCAGGAATTGTATATTAGTATAATCATAACCTTTAATGTTACAGATAAGGTTTATGGTGAAAGTCCTATTTGGCTCGTAGTGCATTAATGGACAGGTGTTTGGCATGGTCATGACCACTGGTGATACCAACAAATATCCTTGGCCCGTAGTGCATGGATAATTCGGTGATTTAAAATATTTATTGATTGGTGTTACATGGATAAAATATTGATGATGGCCTTTTAAATCATAGAAGATAGTAGATATTATGCTCTAATTGACTCTTCTAATGGATTGTTTTTTCCGCTGCAGTTGTTGATCTAAAACTTGTTGTTTATTGTATTCTATCAGATATTTCCCTGTTGAGGACTAAGGATAATTTGTTCTATATTATCTTAGTCATAGTATTCCTTACTAGGCTAGTTGAGCTTACCCTTTTCCTTTTGGTTCCATTGTTCTTCTCAGGAGGCGAGAATGTAACTCCGACTAGTCGGGGAGTGGAGTGATGGTTCAAGATGGTTATTATAACAGTCCTCAATATTTTGTAAAATAGTTTGACAATTATTGTAATGAAGACTTTATTTGAGTTTGGATATTGTCTACGAGGCAGTATTTGTGTTGAAACTCACAACTCATGTTTTTTCATATTTTACACGATAATTAATAGTTATATAATTGACGTTCGTATTTGAATTCTGTATCATGTATTTGGCGACTCAAAATGGGTTGTGTGGACCTATTTTGGGGGCGTCACAAGTTATATTGAATAAAATAATATTTTGTGAATTTATTCTAAAGAAGTTAAAGGTCGCTTTATGACCTAGGATGAATGAATGTGGTTAGTATTCTGGCTGTGTGCTAGAATTAAATAGTATGAATTTTTAAGACGAAAATAAAAGTTTTCTGAGAAATTTTCGTAAAATCACTCTTCATCCATATCTGCTTAGGAATTATTTTTGAATTTCCGAGAAATACGTAATATTAGAATTTTGAGGAAAGATGGATTATCCAATAATAATTCAGTTATGGCAAACACAATTTTTCGCCTGCGTACTCAAATTCAAATGGTTAGGGAAAGTGAATTTCTAAGAAAATGATTGATTAAGTATACTAAGAATGTTATTATACGGAAAGAATACGAGTATAATATAATGTATTGTACAAGTGTAATACGAAGAATAATACGACGTATACTACAAATATTATACGAAGTATATACGAAAAGAATACGAGAATTATATGAAAGTTAAAATCTTGGTCAATGAAAGTAAAGATGAACTTATTGGCTATTGGGCTTGGATCTTTGGGAAACCCAATAGGAATGTTAGGAGGCCTAATGAAGAATTAAATCAAGCCCCAAAAGAATGTTAATTCAAGCCTAATGCTTGGCCCAAATTGAATTAAACTTAAGCCTGAACCAAAAACCAAAACATGTGGGTTGAACCATTGGTCGTGAGTATGAAGAAGTGGGTTGGGGCAGCCCATGAAGGTCCCACCAACCCACCTAGCCTGCCACATGAGGTGGCCAAGCTTCCTTGAAAAGCTTGGTTGATTTTTAATTAAGAGGAGGTGTGAATAGTAGCCTTTTTGGACCAAATGACAATTTTACCCCCACTCTTGCAAAGCTTATAAATACAAGCTTTAAAATCATTTTTTAGTTTACAAAAATTGAACAAACACTAACACATATATTGAGAGAGAAATTCAAATCAAAAGAATAGAAAAGAAAAGGTTTTCAAAGTGATTAATCAAGAACATCAAGAGGTAAAAGACTTTAAACCCTAATCTTCATATTTCTTCTATTTTAATTTGATAGAGAATTGAAATTGGTGTTGTATATATTATTCAATGATATAAGGATGGATATTAGTGGACTAAAACACTAATGAATGCCTAATAAGTGGAATCATAAGAAATGATTAAGAAATTAATGAAGAAAGCATGAAAAACTTAGAACTTGTTGTAGATGGAAAAGTTTCAAACCATCGTGTATAAGTTAATTTCTTATTTCTTGGTTAAGATGTAGATGAATGAATGATGAACTTGTTCCATTTGGAATGGAGGAAAAATATGCTATAATGAAGTTATGAATAAATTTTCAGTAAAAGACATTAACCATCAGAATTGTAGTTAACAATGATTTTCGGATGAATTGGAATATTGATAATGAACCTAGAAATCTATGGTTTTTTTAAAATATTACAGAACACGAATTTTATGAGTCATGGACTCAAGAATAGACGAAATTGGACATTGGATGAATGAATTACGGACACAAAAAATGTTAAAAGACGTAGAACAAATGAACAACGAAATTTGAGCTGATAAAAAGGCTTAATAACAAATTTAAAAAAATATTCTATCTGGGAGAAATTGAAGTACGATAGATAAGTAAGAAAATGGCTTTAGAATAAACCAATTCTAAGTTATAACGAACAATTTACGAGTTCGAGGAGTGGATGTTTTGGAAAATTTCAATACTTAGACATTTTTTTAAGGAATCTGTCATGGCATTGTAGCACCGGTCAAGGCATTTTATGGGGCACCGTAGTGCCTCGGTGAAGCAGAGGTTCTATTAACTTGGGCTGCAACGCCCAAGAAAATCGGATCTCTATATGAATTAAATTTTATTTGATTATTTGAATTAAATGAATTTAATTTATTAATTGTGTGAGTAAGCTATTTAAAGGTTGTTCTATGACCTAGAATGTGCGATGTGATTAGTATTTTGGCTATGTGCTAGGATTAATTGTTTTGAATTTTCAAGATGAAAATAAAGGTTTTTCGACAAATTTCCGTAAAAATACTATTCATCCGTTTCTGTTCGGAGATTAAGTTTGAATTTTTGAGAAATGCGTAATGATATAATTCTAAGATGTGATGGAATATTCAATAATATTTCAGTTATGGCAAACGAAGTTTTCACTTGCGGACTTAAAACCTAAGGGTTAGGAAAAGTGAGTTCCGAGAATTTAAGGGCTACGTATAATAATTAAGGTTATTATACGTAAGAAATACGAGTATGATACTAGTTATTATACGAGTATTGTACGAAGATAATTACGACGTATAACACGAATATCGTACGAACTATATACGAAGAGAATACTAGAATTGTACGAGTAAAATACGATTAGTCTTAATGGACTTTGAGTTTATGGATTATGTAGAATCCAATTGGACTTGGATTATGTCAAGCCCAATGTGTATGAAAATCAAGCCCAAGATATGTCAAATAAGAATTAATGTTAAGGCCCAAACTAAGAAAACGAACCGCGGATCGAACCGATGGGTCACCGAATGGGTAAAACCCATGGAGGGGACCCACAAGGCATGTGGGCCGGCCACTTGGTCACCAAGTAAAGTGATTACTTGGTGGATAAGCCATGAATAGTAAGGAGGTGGGGCATGATAACCAAATTGCCCCTAATTGGATTTTCTATATAAAGGAAGCTAGGTTGGTTCATTATTTGTTTTTCACCAACTCTAAAAATTATATTGAGAGAAATAGAGAAGTTCTATAACAAGTAATCAAGAGCAAGCAAAGCAAATCATTAAGCTTTATCAAGAACGCGAAGAACGTTAAGGTAAAATTTCATAAACGTTAGTCTTCAATCTTTTTTGATTTCTTTTTCGTAGAGAAGTATGAATTGGTGGAGCATGTCTCTGATGGAGTAATAAGGATGGCTAATAGTGGATTAAATTATTATAAGTCATGTATGATTATAAATCATAAGAGTTTAACTAAGTTATAAATCAAAGAAAACTGTTAAGCGTTTATTTGGTTGTTGATGGACAAATTGAAAACCATCATAGCGTATGTGCATCTTGTTTGGTTAGGATGTAAATGATGAATCAATGGAGTTGTTCCATTTGATTTGGCGTATAGAACTCGAGTAATGAAGTTCTGGCAAAATTTACGGGATTAGGCGGTAAACGTTGAAAACGTAGAATTTCTAGATTAGTAGTCAAAAGTTGCCGTTTAACTTGGAAACCTTGGTTTTCAATGGCATAACGTAGAATAACGTATTCAAGAGTTGTGGACTCAAGAATCGTCGAATTCCAACATAGAACGAAGAAACGAGCTATGAACGCTCGCGAACATTAAACGAACGCGTAATGGGATGTTGAATAGTGAATTCATCGTTAACGGATTTAAAAACTATTTTTATCCAAATAAAATCGAAGTACATGAGTTATGTGAGAGAACGGATTTTGAACGAGCCAATTCCGACTTAAAACGACCAAGTTAGGAGTCCGGGAAGAATCGAATTGAGAAAAAGACTTAGAAATCTAGGGCTCAAGGTCGGCACCGCAACGCCACCCCAAGCTATAATCACTCGCGCCGCAGCGCCGGGTCGAGGGAATAGATACTACAGAGTCGCGCCGCAACGCCACTCTTATATAGTAAGTCTCGCGTCGCAATGTCGAGACCGAGGATTAGCTGCTGTTAGTTGGCACCGCAACACCAATGTTAAGCATAAGGACGGCGCCGCAGCGCCGAGACAGAGGAAATGATGGACTTAGTTATTTTTGAACCCAAATGTTGTATGACAATTATGGGGCAAGTACATATACTTAATGTACATGTTAAGACCATTCCTATGTCACATATATAGTGATGACTTTAGGAATTCAATGTTGTTTAACTAGTAATTAAACGAAGAACGTAGAGTGTAAGAAAGTAAACCGTAATCAATTACTATGGTACTTGACCAATGGTTATAAAATGTTGGTTTAGTGACGTAAGAACATTAATAAGCCGTAAAGGAGGATGAGTAACTGTAAACGAGTTTTATTAATGAAATAAATTCAGTTAAGTTATAGAAGATAAAGAAGTTGGTAAAAACAATGTGATTAGATTGTTTGGTAGCTAATTAAAGTGTGCTATGTGATTATATCATGTAGATACTGTAAAGATTGAGAACTGTTGAATATTTATTTCAAGACGCTTGAAGGCAAGTATTCTTAACGCTTGTGTAACGACCCCAAAATAGGTCCATTCCACCCAACCCATTTTGAGTCGTCAAATACATGGTACAGAAAACAACTACAACTTTATTACAACAATTGTCGTGCAAAATACAACAACACATATGCTGTGAGTTTGGATACAATATATACCAAATGTGACATTGAACACCATCATGTATCAGCACCTCACAAAGGTACCTTACATAAAGGTATAGTCAAAAACTGTTTTAGAAATTAGAATCTTTGTGAAGTGCTCAAGGAAACCTTCGTACATGGGAGGCCATGCTTCTAGGTTATGATAGATATCATATGGCCACAGAATTATCCTTGGTTGACCCAATAGACCCCAAAGAAAAACGAGAAGATTACGAGTCTTCTCTTGACTTATCATTATCTCCACTGTCCCTAATTGAGAATTATACTTCAAAAAAACACCAAGATTATATAGGTAGTGCTCGTAGATATACTCAGCAAGTGGATGAGCACAACCCTGTCTTATGATGACACGAGGTTGTATGTCATTAGACATCTTGTATGATAGTGACGAAACACCCTTCCAACGTTGGGTTCGCCTCACCCTATTTTCTTCACCAAATATAACTACTAAATGATGACCACCGTTCTATTCCCTTGTTACTCCCGCTCGACCCAGCTACACTCTTATTACCTGAAAGGAATTGTAAAATAAAAGGGTGAGTACAACTAGCCCAGTAAAGAATATCATGACTAAAGATAAATAAATTATCAATAGTCTTCATCAGTAATAAATCAGAGATTTAGAATATATGGTAGATGATAAAAAATTTCAACCATAGTTGCAGCAGAATGAGCAATCCATTAGAAGAGTTAAATAGACCATAAAGTCTATTATCTTCCCCATGTTAAAAATCCATCAACAATGTTTTATCCCTGTAACATCAATCAACAGTTCTGGTCCACAGTCATATAAATAACTCATAATCATAATTGTGATTCTAAATTCTTCTTCGCATCCAGGACGAAGATAATTTTCATCACATGTCTTTACCTGAAACATCAAAGATCATGGTTATACCAAATCACAGTTCCTGTTCATAATCATACTAATAAATTCATCTTTGCACTACGGGCCAAAGATATTCATCCACAGACCATCTTTGCACAACAGGCCAAAGATATTCATCAACAGACCATCTTTGCACTACAGGCCAAAGATATTCATCAACCGGTCATCTTTGCACTACGGGCCAAAGATAGTAATATCTCAAAGAAATATATAATCATTTCAAAATTTATATAAACAATAATTATAACCATGTTGATCAATTCACCTTTGCACTTAAGCTAAAGATATTCAGTTATAAATTCAATGGTCATGATCATACCAGTCAACAATTCAACTTTGCACTACTGGCCAAAGGGAACCCATAGTCATGATCATACCAAAAATTTATCCATCTTTACACGCAAGTCAAAGAGAAATATCATCATTAGAGTTATAAAAATATTATATATGATAATGAAATCAATATAATCAACATATAGATTTAATCTCAAGAGTAATATTCATAAATCAACTATAATTTGGTTAGAAAAAGAAACCAATTTTATCGTGAATAGTAACTCGTGAATAGTAACTCGTGAATAGTAATTCATAAATAGTAACTCGACATGAAAAAGGTAGAAATTCCACAATAAAATCCATACCAATATTTCGGTATAATGATATTGAAAGAATAATATTTCTTAAATTTATAAATAATTTATTTTAATTGTTTATACTTTACTAAAATAATGCATTTAATCATTCTAAAATGCCAAACTCATAAGATTTCATCACCAATAACAAAAACTCTCATCAAAAATTTGCATATACCTCATATAGGATTCTCAAGTCATAAAATCCTATTTTTCAATTTTCTTACTTCACATAACATATTTAATTCATTTACTCATAACTAGACTATTTTCATGAAAAATACCAAATCAGTTCCAAAAATATTTTTTTTCTAGGATTTAGCATAATATAGTCCCATAGTAAACATATATTTTTCTCAGAATTTTTAAAAGTCATTTACTATTTTTCATATGGCCAAAACAGCCGAATATTTATACATTTATCAAAAATTGTACTTTTGTCCAAAAATTCTGAAATTCACAGAGTATACTCCTATCATATACATGTACTCCCAATAAAAATTTCATCAAATTTGGAGTTAACCATAAGAAGTTATAAGCGGTTACTTTTAAAATAGTCTTTTCTTATAAAATTCATAACTCTTAATCTATACATCCAAAAATTACCATTTTTGGACACAATCAAGAAAACTCATCAAAATATCATTTCAAATTTTTTCAGAATTTTTGAAGGTCAGAAAAATTATGAAACTGAAAAACATAACAACCCTTAAAATCCCTTACTATCCCTTACCTCAAAAGAGCAGTACTTCTGATCGGTATAAGGCTGAAGAAAACTTGCACTGATGAGTAGAAACTCACAAAGTATCTAAATACTCACAAAATATACTCAATAATCTAGAGAGAGAGAGAAAGAGAGAAAACTTATGAATTCTGGTGTGATTTTCAAATCTAACTTAGCCCTCTATTTATAGGAAAATGTTAGCACGTCGAAGCAGACTTGACCTGCAACCTGATAGCTTTACCTGCTACTATTCTCACCCACCACATTTGAATAAAAATCTTAGCACATTTCTTTACCAATCAAGAGTGGAGCCCACCAATTCTAAAATTTTTCACCAAAATGATAAATTCTGAAACTTCAACATTTTCTGAACCAGTCATCTCGTAAATTTCATAATAAATCATACGTTCATTTTTAACGGTTCAAAATTTGTGGATATATACTCAACTTATATATGTATAACATATCCAAAAATTATCACGATCCAACAGTCGGATTAAAAATTATAACCCCCGCAAAATATCTCAAAAACCCTAATTTTTAATACCTCCGTTCCGATAAAAATACAGATTAAACACCTCGACATTAACTCCTTCAATTTTAACCACAAAAATATATCCCTCATTTATATCCATATAAAATAAATATTTCCTTATCATATGAATCAATAATTAATTATTCACAAATAATATTACAGAGTCACAATTATGACAACCAGACCGTTCCCAGGAAAGAGGGGGCTTTCCAATAAGGATTTCTCCTTATTGACGCGCAATTAGGTGACCAAACCTCTCCTTAGACAGAACTTTCTAGACATTACCAATAATGTTATCTAATAATATTATTCAAATAATATGAATTATTGATCTGATAATGGAAAATACTGTGCAGCAACAATTATTGAAATAATAATAATGTAAAATATCAACGCAGCAATTATTGAATCAATAAAATAAAATATTGAACAGTAACTACTGTAACAATTATTGAGTAGTGCCTTCTCACGTAAGAATCAATAATTGAAAAAAATACTGTGCAATACCGTGTGCTACTGTGCAACTACGCATATTACTGCATTTTAACCACCAGGTATTCTAACAGTGTTAACGGTAATAACTACGCCGTTATTTATAAATAACTTATACTTGTCATTTTTTTCATCCAATTGCTTTCCATTATGGGGCCCACACAAGGCTGCGCCGTCGTACGAATATTCTCCGACAGAAAGAATATTCCACGACCAAACGAATATTCTCCGACAACAATGAATATTTTATAACCACTTGCGTATTTTGAAAAAATTTTAATATATCACCCTTAACTTTAACTTTTATTAATTTAACCATTTACTGAATAGTAATTATAAGAAAAATTGAATACTTTTATTTCATAAAATTCGGGGTCTTACAATCTCCCCTCCTTATGAAATTACGTCCCCGAAATTTACGTACCTGATATTTCAAAGAGTTGAGAAAACCTTGCTTTCATTTCAGATTCTATCTCCCAGGTCATCATGATTTATCCATTGCTCATCTCCTGTATTTCAGATATCATTCTAGAATACAGCTTCAAAACAAGGGTTAATTGAACAAATTAACATATCACATAATATCTCGATATTATGACTGACCAACAAATAAGCTTAGGTAGGACACACTAGTGAAGAATTTACTCATCTCTCCCCTCCTAGTTCTATTCCCCGATCTCCGCCAGAAATCATATCCCTAAGCTCTGATACCAAAATGTAACGACCCCAAAATAGGTCCATTCCACCCAACCCATTCTGAGTCGTCAAATACATGGTACAGAAAATAACTACAACTTTATTACAATAATTTCTTTATATCATTGTCATATTCCTCGTGCTTATATTGTGTTGAAAGTTATCTTTGGCCCATAGTGCAAAGATGGACCGTTGATTGGTATGGTTATGATCATGAATTGTATATTAGTATAATCATGACATTTAATGTTACAGATAAAGGTTTGTGGTGAAAGTCCTCTTTGACATGTATTGCATAGATGGACAGATGTTTGGCATGATCACGACCGTTGGTGATACAAATGATTATCTTTGGCCTGTAGTGCATAGATAATTCATTGATTAGAAATAATTATTGATTGGTGTTACATGGATAAATTATTGATAATGGACTTTTAAATCATAGAAGATAGTAGACATCATGCTCTACTTGACTCTTCTAATGGATTGCTATTTCCATTGTAGTTGTTGATCTAAAACTTGTTGTCTATTGTATTCTATCAGATTTTTCTCTATTAAGGACTAAGGATAATTTGTTTTACATTATCTTAGTCATAATATTCTTTACTTGGCTAGTTGTGCTCACCCTTTTCCTTTTGGTTCCATTGTTATTCTCAAGAGGCGAGAATGTAGCTGGGACAAGTCGGAAAGTGGAGTAATGGTCCAATATGGTTATTATGGTAGTTATCCCTATTTTGTAAAATAGTGTGACAATAATTGTAATGATTGTAATAGGGTTTATGTTGTTTTAATTTAATAATTAAAGTGATATATTAAATTATTAAATAAAATTATAATGAAATTATAATTTTGTGGTAATTGGTTAAGTGGAGAATTTAGTTAATTAGTTGCAATTAAACTATAGTATAAATGATTTATTGAAATAAATTAAAGTAGTTTTAAATGGGTTTACCAAACAAGGCTTAAAGATATTAAAGCTTTATTTTAAAAGTGTTTTGTCAAACAAAGCCTTATGGCTTTTGAATTTGAATTTAATTTTTTTTAAATAATAATAATAATAAAAATATATTAAATTTTTAATAACTGATACTTAATTATTATATTTAATAAGACGGCTGTTTTATACGTTTTGGTTTAGGTTTCGCGTTTATTTTATGGTTTACGTAAAAGGAATTGGCCTAAGCCTGAGAAAAAAGAGAAGGGAGTTTTAAGAGAAATAAAGAGAATGAGAGAAAGTAAAGAGAGAAATTTTGAGTTTGAAGGAAGAAGATTAAGGAAGCAATACTAAGCATTCTTGTGGATTAACCAAACCATTGAAGGTATAACTTCCAAAATCTTAACATTACGTATATGAAAGTTCTATGCTCTTGAATTCAAAAAAATCTCTATGAATGCAAATTTGGTAAATTGTTGTTATATAAAGTGTTTGATTGTGTTTAATAGTGAATTGTGATGTTATAACTAGCATCTAGATAAGAATTTAGTATGCTAATTTCGTTCAAAAATAGGAAAAACCATTTACAGTGAATGTGTATATATATGGCTTGTGAAAGTACAAAAATTGGTAGTTAGTTTGTGAACTAATCTGTAAATTGAGTCTTGAATATGTTAATTCAGTAAGAAACGAAGAGAACACAATTTGAATGAGGTAATTTGGTGTAGTATTGAGACCTCAGTGTTAATTCTTGTCAAGGATATTAAAAATGGAGTTTCTTTGTAAAAACATGGAATTCAAAGGATTTAAATTATTTATAGTTGTTGTTTAATTGTTCTAAGTTGGTATATATATGATAAATAGTGTTTATATGAGTTCTATGTCATTTGGGTATTCTTGATTTGTTGTTTATGGATGAAATTCGTGATAATTGGACCGAACAGAGCACTGTCTGCGTAGTTTCGGTCTGCGTACTAGCGCAGCTGCGCTGGTGGCAAAGGCAGAAATGGCGCAGCTGCGCTGGTTCCAGGTTTAAATATGGCGCAGCTACGCCATACCCAGATCAGAGGCAGTAATGCTTGTTGGTTATGCAGACCTTAAAAACTCATTGTAACCTAGTCTAATGAAATATTAATGTGATGAACAGGTAATAAAGATACTATAACATATTTGTATCATGTAGGTGGTAATTCCAAAATTGTAAAAGTTAGTAAGTCATGAAAACTTTACGTTGTGATTTGTTGAACACGAGAGTTGGTAACTAAGTGTTATAATTCTAATATTTGTGATTTCTGAAGTGTATATGGTGTGAATTAAAACTTGTACTAAAGTAACAAGTTTAACTAAAAGTGAGTTCTATTTTGGAAAATGTATGTTAGTATATCTAATAAATGTTGTGATTCTAATAATATGTGTAGGTGAACGTGAGTTGTAATTTATAGCTTACGCACGAGGCAAGTTCTTTACCCCTAAACTCTATTTAAGCAAGTTGTGAACTCTAATCCTTGTTTGATATATATCTTAACTTATTTATAATTAAGCAAATTTTCCTAGTTTTATTCTATTTATAACGAATGCAAGTTCTTGAACTTAAATCTCTAAATGAGTTGTCCAATCTTATTTACTTTGCATAGTTTCTAATCTTCATTGTTATATTGAGCAAGTTTCGTTCTCAGCTTGTTATTCATTAATGGATGTTCAATAATTCAATTCGCTTATTCGACAAGAATATAGCCTTAGCTTAATATTGTTCAAGAAAGGTTTAATGTATTACTCAATGCTTATACTTTCTAGTTTATTTCTAAGCCTGACTTTGATATATAGTGGGTTCACCTATGATTCCTAACTATTCCGTATTATGTTGTTATTGATCATTCGAAATGATATTGAACTTGGTTGATTCAACTAATCCTTTAGTTGATGATCGTTAAACTCTAAATTACCCTTGAAGCTTATTCAAACCAAACTTTATTTGGTGCGGACTTGTACTCTAAAACTGAGTAGAACAACCCTATTATTGGGGAATTATTTACGCGATGCGTTTAGATGTTTGTGCACAATACATAGTACGAAATGTTGATCACCCTAAGTACGGGGATTCCCTACAATTATGACTATTTAGGTTTGAGTTGAAAGATTACTTATAACCTTGGACATAGTTCGTGGTCTAGTGACCCTCAGATATATTTCACACTTTGATTTATGTTCTTAATTATCACTGATAAAGTATTATTCAGTTCTGTTGAGCCTATTCATTGGCAATTATTATGCTATTGTTATTCATTGCTATTTCAAGTGAGCATTTGTTTTGCTCACTCTTACATATATATAATTATTACAGCTAAGGTTGAGATGGTCGATAAACCTACCACTAGCAAAGGAAAAGGAAAAATAAACAAGTGATGAAGACTTGTAATTTATTGGCTTTCGTGATGATAGACTTTATTTTAAATGATGTGGTGTAATTACTTTAATTTCCGCACCTGATGTATGTTAAAGGTTTGATAACTTGGGAGACGTATTAATGTAATTATGCAACCCTTTTTAATGGGAGGATTTATTGTATAAATGTTATTACAATTTGGTAGTTAGACATAAATGAATGGAAAGTGAACACCAAGTCTTGTGAGAATGAAGTAACCAGATTTGAGGGTGTCACAAATTTAATAAATTAAATTAAAACTTTAGTAATTTGAATTACTAAAATACTTGGCCAAGATTCTAGCGATCAACCAATAAATTATATTAAGCGGATATTATAATTTAATTGTAGAATTCCATCTTGAAAAATACATGTTCCTAATTTCATAACACATATCACCCAACATATTGAGGTATTGATTGTATTTAAAATCTCACTCTTTAATATATTAAGTGACATACATTATAAAATTAAGTTCATTATTCTCTCAGGATTAAGAGTAATTGCACATTAATAGTAATTAAAAAATTATTTATAATAACAGTATTTAACAAATAATTTTTCGTAACGATCCAGTTCTATATATTTCAAAAATACACCAATACACTAGATTAAAGTCTTCACTTTATATGATTAAGACAAATCATCCAATCAAGTGTATTACAATCTGTAATAGCCCCAAATCTGGGTCCTAGTCACCACGGATCTGGTATACTATTTCTATAACTATTTGCGGAAGATATAAATATAAATTATTTATACATTAAACATTATACACTAATCTCCAAGGTCGAGTAACCATAACTTAATACACAATTCATAATCTAATCAACATACAATGTCATTAATATATAATACGGTTACAAACTTTATCTGTACGTATAAACTAAAGCTGGAACTGTCTTTATCCTGTCTTGTATCCGACGTATTCGTCTTAATCTGCAATGTTTAATCATGATATAGCAAAGGTGAGCAATGAGTTTGCCCAGCAAGTTTAAATTTATTTGAGGATATATCATGATTGAAAGAATTTAAATAATAATTGGCTAACATTCAACAATATAGTTGTGAACTAGCATGAATAAATTTTTATAACTGAACAACCATGTCAATAGGAATTGAATGGTCAAGAAAGAACATGAACAATTATATCTGGACTAGATGGTAATGAAGGTGATCAGCCTTTCATACCTGATGAACACATGCATTATTTGCACAGAAAGCTATTCAACAATTCATAGACATGGTAATCAGAAATGATTAGCCATAAGCATAATTGAAAGAACAACTCGAGGTCGAGTTTAAGAAAACTTGCACAATAATTAGAAGTTCAAGGTTAGAAACTTGCCTGTATCACCAACTACTGCTACACAGTTTATATTTCTTTATCCGAAGACCTAATATTAGTAATATAGATCTCCAATATTAGAATAATATCATCACAATATAATACTGCTATAAAATAATCCTAAACACATAACATATAACTCTATCAGTCCACAAACTACCTAAGACTTGGTATTAAGTCAAACTATTTCAGTCTGAGTTGAACCCGGTATAATTCTAACATCCCGATGGTCTAGTCAGAAAATTATCGAGTTTAAGTTCAATTAAACTCTGCTTAAACACTTAACAATTATCTTAGATAATTATATTATCAGCTAGAATACTTTTCATAAGCTCGTAATAATTCTTAAGTAATTATTACCATTTGTCATTATTTTTAAATCATTAATATCGTATTTATATAATATAAATACTACCTTATTCTCTTATCATTAATATTTATTTAATATTAAATATTAATGAAAATCATAACATAATATTATAATATATTTATAATATTTCAAAGTATTTTTAATACCTTAATTTCTCATTTAAATGATTTTTAAACAATTAAATTCATTATCCGATAATTATCATTAATAATAAATATTGATGTTTTCATGACAAAATATCAAAAGTTATATTTTATAACTTAAAATACTTTTATAAGATTTAAATAATTTTTATATGATTTTTAAATTATTAATTATATTTTTCCACAATTTGTTTAATATAGTTATTAAATAAATTAATTATCATTAATAAAAATTAATTAATGAAATTCATCACAAAATATTAAAAGTCATTAAAAATAACTTAAAATATTTTCTTATACCATACTATAATTTTTCAGGATTTTTCATGTATTAAAATTATTTTTAAATAATTTATTTAATATTATAATTAAATAAATTAAATACCATTAATATTCCAAAAAATATCAAATATTTATGAAATATATTCAGAATAATAAAAAAAAAAATCAGGCTTTAAAGTAATTTTTAAGAATTTATTTTGTATTTTTAATAATTAAAAACCATTTTTTCATATTTAATAAATAAAATAATTATTTTTCTAATTAAACTATCGCTAAAGAGCCCTATAGCGACGAAACTGTCGCTATAGGTGTTCTTGAGCTGTTCTTGAGCCTTCATGTCAGTTATCAGGTTGCTACCTTTGACCACTTACAAATTCTTGATTATAAAGTTTCTGAGCTGTATAAAACATTTATCCTGTAGTATTTATGTAATACTACATGTATCAATCATTACCTAGGTCATTAAACATCATAGTTGCAAAATTCAAGCTTGCAAAGTTGCTGTCAGAGGCCTGCTGAGTTTTCTGGGTTACCCAGAAATCCAGACAGCTTCGAGTGCACACTTTGTGTCTCACAAATCTTAGGGTTTAGGTCATTTGTTTGGTATTATAATGCTTCAAACTTGTAGTACTCATGCCAAGGAACATATATATAACACTAAATTAGTCAAACAACATAACAGGTGAGAGATTAAGGCCAGTTAAAGTGATGTCAGGAGCTATTCTTCACGATTTCTAGGTTTTCCAGATTTCGTCCTAGGCAGTTGGTCAACGCTGGTTTAACCACTCACAACTTCGATCCTGTTATGGTTCTGGGTGATCTATTAGCATGACTGTGTAGTCCTCATGTTAGACTACAACATCAAAACAACAACATGGCCAAACTACTAAAACACAGTAAGATCTAAGGCCTTGAAAAGCTTGTAAGAGCTTTTTGGGTTTACCCATATTTCTAGTTTTCGTGGTCGGTCAACTGACTTTGACCAATTATAACTTGAGATCTAGACATAGTATGGGGGTGATTCCACTTCCAGTTTACTCTCCTCATAACAGAGAACAAATCTATAACTTTAAACACACATAACTCGTAACAGGTAACGATCTAGAGGCCCTGACATATGGTTGTCATGCCATATTTTTAGGGTTCTTGATCAGTTTTCAAAACTTGATTTTTTGGCTACTAGATGTTATGGATCCTTGATATAACATCTAGGATCACTCAATAACATCCCCTAACACAACTTTAAACATCTAACAACATTTAACACAAAATACATGGATTTGCTAGGTTAGGGTTTTTATACCTTTTATGCTTTGATCTTGATTTTTGATCTTTGAATTCTGTTCTTGAAAGTCTATGAACTGATCATGGCTTTGTTTTAGGTCTTGGTTACTCTCAACTTTCAAAAATGAGAGAGAGAGAGAGAGAGAGATAGAATGGCTTGGCAAGTTTACTAAGTAAAGTAAGTTACTTTACTTAAGTTTTAAGTTTGATTTTTATCCAATGTATACAAACCTTGCTAGGTGGCATGTATTGGCTGATCTTGGAAGATTTGGAACACATGGGATAAGTCTTTGAGTGATGACTCACAAGATTTATAAAATCTTTTCCTTAACTTTTAAGAAAAAGGGTATTTCAGTAATTTTTCATCTACTAAGGGTAATTTGGTCTTTTCCCCTATAAATTGAAGGGTATTTTGGACATTTCTCTTTTATTCCATAACTTATAACACTTAGCCATTTACACTTAACATTTGAGCTCTCAAATTAGGGTTTTGAATATCCGAATTAGGGTTTCCGAACGTATCGTTAGGGTTTCCAACAGTTCGTTAAAGTTTTCTTACTGAACAACCATATTCTTAACATAGCTTTAGGGTTTATCACAAACGTAACTTATCGGATCAAGATTTGATACTTATCCACAGCTATACACATAAAAATTTTACTGTTCACATATAAGATCTCATATACCGACTCGTATACACTTAGATACTTAACCCTGATAATTCTTCACAAGAATTCGAAATCCACCAAAATCTTATACCTCAGTACCAGACTATCACTACAGTCTACCAAATCATTCAAGTCTTGTCCAAAAATTTTAAAATCCTTAAAATTCCTTCACATAAATGTCAAATCCATATACTCATTTTCAGTCTTGGTCTATCATATAACATTTAATCCATCATTTAAGATTTAAATAAATTATCTAAATTCTTGGGTTGTCACACAATCTACTAGAATGGTTTGTCCATTTCCATCTAAGATTGAGAACAATATATTTCTTTAATTATACATAACATATAGTTTATGTCTTCAGTATATAACACTCCTTCGTATACATTAATTATAAAATGTATAGTTATGGATAAAATTTATGACACATTTAATTATTCAAAATGAAATTAAATTTTATTATTAAAATAATAAAATAAATATCAACATTGGGTTTTTCTGAGCTTAAAACCTTACAATAAATGAATGGTACTATGAAGTAGTACGAGAAGAACAACTCAGACGAGTCGTAAAGGATAGCATATGAATTAAAGAAAATTCGTATTAAGTAAAGAGAAAGTAAGAAGTTGTAAGATTTCGATTGAGAACTCATGTGATAGCTAAGTGATACGAACTTTTGTTATGGGCAAAGGTTTGTGCTTTGGTGTAACAACTGCTTAGCTTATTACAGTGATAATCATTGGAATAGTAATGTCGCGCTATCAATATGTATATGGCGAGATGGTGAATCTTTTCTCATGTATATATTTGATAGGTAGAGAATGATAAGATAGGTGCGAGTTCTTTAAACTCATACTTATGGAAAAATTATGACTCATAGTTATATGATATGTTTCTGAGCCCTAAGCGTATGGATGGTACTTGATTTGTTCTTTGATTAAATATTGCGAAGATAAGTTCTTCAACACATATGGTTGTGGAAAGTTCCTAAACACATAAAGTGTGGTAAGTTAATGGACTATACTAAGGTATAGGAATGTTTAGACTGAAAACATGTATTTTTAGTTACCTAGCATTTAAGGTTCTAAGGAAGATTAAATATTGTCGCAAGTAAGACAATGAAAGAAGATGGGGAAAAAGGATATTCCAAGTCATCTAGCTATGCTAGATTCCAAAGTTATTAAAATCGTGCTTATATGTGCATTTTGAAAAGGAAAGAATTGGTTCAAATTTTTGGAACCAATGGATTTTATAAAGAACTATTCTTTATATATCTATGCTAATTGTTTCGGCTAAACAGAAATTGAATTCAAATATCAAAATTAATTTATATCCTCACTACATTTGATCCGAAGATGATAAAAAGATGGAGCTTTCAATACATTAAACCTAGTGTTGGTTATGATCATAGTACCATCAATCCACTATGGTAGGATGTAGTATGACAAAGTCATAAACTGACGAAGTCCTCAATGTACTGTGAAGCAGTACGGTATCATTACGTCATTAAACATTTTGAAGTATTGTGAAATGTGACGCCCCCAGAATAGGTATACAACACCCATTCTGAGTCGCCAAATACATGGTACAGAAAGCAAACTACAACTTCAATAATACAATTGTCGTGCAAAATACGACAACACATACTGTGAGTTTAAATACAAATATTGTCTTCTAGACAATATCCACACTCAAATAAATCCTCATTACAATTATTCAAACACTATTTTACAGAAATAGTGAGGACTGCTAATACATCTTTCTAGAACCATTACTCCATACCCCGACTAGATCCTGCTATGTTCTCACCTCCTGAGAAGAAAAATGGAACAAAAAGGAAAAGGGTGAGCTCAACTAGCCCAGTAAAGAATATTATGACTAAGATAATATACAACAAATTATCGTTAGTCTTCAACAGGGAAAAATCTGATAAAATATAATCGACAACAAGTTTTAGATCAACAACTGCAGCGGAAACAACAAACCATTAGAAGAGTCAAGTAGAGAAAGAATTCTACTATCTTCTAAGATTTAAAAGTCCATCATCAATATTTTATCCCTGTAACATCAATTAATAATCATCTTTAACCAAATATTCATCTTTGCACTACAGGCCAAAGATATTCATTTGTATCATCAGTCGGTCATGTTCATCTCAACACCTGTTCATCTTTGCACTACAGGCCAAAGATATTCATCAAGTAATTATACATCTTTGCACTACAGGCCAAAGATATTCATTAATATCATCATTTAGGACTGAGGATGATGAAAAATATCTTAAAGAGAACGAATCCAATGAGACAGAAGGACAAATAGTAGGGATTCGTATAACAGTTTATCCAAGATCAATAATACTTCATAATAATCAATTGTGAAGCAGAATTCAAAAATAAAGATCAAAACATGGATACAATCAAAGATAGTAACCATAATAGACATCTTGGACAAAAAGGAAAAATTTTATTTTTCGGTGAATAGTGCCGTATTCGTGAATAGTGCCGTATACGTGAATAGTGCCGTATACGTGAATAGTAACCCCGACACAAAAAGTTCCAAATTTGATAAAAACTCATATCAATATTTCAGCATAATGATATTGAAGAAAATAATATCATTAAGAAGAAAATAATATCCCTTACCTCAAAATATCAGTACTTCTGGTCGGAATACCGGTATAAGGCTGAAAGAAACTTGCTCTGATGAATAGAAACTCTCAAAGTATCTAAATACTCACAAAATACACTCAATAATCTAGAGAGAGAAAGAGAGAAAACTTGTTTCTGGTGTGATTTTCAATTCTAACTTAGCCCTCTATTTATAGGAAAATTTTGGTAGGTTTGACCTGCAACCTGATGGCTTTACCTGCTACTATTCCCACCTACCACATTTGAAATATAATTCAGCACATTTCTTCACCAACCACAAGTGGGGCCCACCAATTCTAGAATTTTCCACCAAAATGATAAACTCCGAAAATTCAACAATTTCTGAACCAGTCATCTTGTAAAATTCATAATAAATCATACGTTCATTTTTAACGGTTCAAAATTTGTGGACATATACTCAACTTATATATGTATAACATATCCAAAAATTACCACGATCCAACGGTCGGATTAAAAATTATAACCCCCGCAATATTTCTCAAAAACCCTGATTTGATTTTTAATACCTCCATTCCGACAAAAATACTGATAAAAACCTCAACATTAACTCCTTCATTTTTAACCACAAAAATATATCCCTCATTTATATCCACATAAAATAAATATTTCCTTATCATATGAATCAATAATTAATTATTCACAAATAATATTACAGAATCACATTTATGACAACCAGGCCGTTCCCAGGAAAGAGGGGGCTTTCCAATAAGGATTTCTCCTTACTGGCGCGCAATTAGATGACCAAACCTCTCCTTAGACAGAACTTTCTAGACATTGCCAATAATGTTATCTAATAATATTATTCAAATAATATGAATTATTGATCTGATAAATGAAAATACTGTGCAGCAACAATTATTGAAACAACAATAATATAAAATATCAACGCAGCAATTATTGAATCAATAAAATAAAATATTGAATAATAACTACTGTAACAATTATTGAGTAGTGCCTTCTTACGTAAGAATCAATAATTGGTGCAATACCGTGTGCTACTGTATTTTAACCACCGGGTATTCCAACAGTATTAACGGTAACAACTACGCCGTTATTTATAAACAACTTATACTTGTCGTTTTCTTCATCCAATCGCTTTCCGTTATGGGGCCCACACAAGGCTGCGTCGTCGTACGAATATTCCCCGACAGCAAGAATATTCCACGACCAACCGAATATTCACCGACCAAAAATAAATATTTTATAACCACTTGCTTATTTTGCAAAATTTGCACATTTCACCCATAACCAAAGTATTATATCAAATTAACCCCTTATTATTCACAATAATATTTAGAGAAAATTTGATTTTATTCATTAATAAGTTGGGGTCTTACAACCTCCCCTCCTTATGAAATTTCGTCCTCGAAATTGACGTACGTACCTGATGTTTCAAAAAGGTGAGGATACCTCGCTTTCATTTCTGATTCCAACTCCCAGGTCATTTCTTCAATAGCATGGTTTCTCCACAAAACCTTAACTTGTGGTATAACCTTCGTGCGTAGGACATGCTCTTTCCTATCCAAGATCTTAACAGGTACCTCCTCGTACGTTAAATCTTCAGCTATCTCGTCTGGTTCTAACTCAATAATGTGGTTCGGGTCTTTAACATATTTACGAAGCATAGATATGTGAAAAACATTATGAACACGAGACATGCTTGGAGGTAATGCGAGTCTATATGCCACATTTCCTATTCGCTCAAGAATCTCAAATGGACCAACAAATCTTGGATTGAGCTTTCCTCTCTTCCCAAATCTTGTAACTCCCTTCCATGGTGCAACACGTAACAATACATGATCCCCAATATTAAATTCCACGTCCTTCCGATGAAGATCCGCATAACTCTTTTGTCGATCCTGTGCCGTTTGTATACGTTGTCGAATCGTTTGGATCTTCTCTGTAGTAATGCGTACCAACTCTGGTCCCAACAATGTTGCTTCACCCACCTCGTCCCAGCATACTGGAGAACGACATTTTCTTCCATACAACGCCTCAAATGGAGCCATACCTATGCTCGCCTGATAACTGTTGTTGTAGGAGAATTCCACCAATGGTAGGTACTTATCCCAACTCCCTTTGAGATCTAAGACACAAAGTCTTAATAGATCTTCAAGAGTTTGAATAGTCCTCTCTGATTGTCCGTCCGTTTGAGGATGGTATGCTGAACTGAATCGTAAATCCGTGCCCATAGCTTTCTGCAAGCTAACCCAAAATCGTGAAGTGAATCTTGGGTCACGATCCGAAACTATGGATACTGGCATGCCATGCAATCTCACAATCTCGTTCACGTACATACTAGCAAGACGTTCAAGGGAATAAGTCTCACGTATCGGCAAGAAATGAGCGGACTTGGTTAATCTATCAACAATAACCCAAATCGCATCTATGCCTTGAGAAACCTTGGGAAGACCCGTAACAAAATCCATAGTAATGTGTTCCCACTTCCATTTCGGAATCTCAAGTGGTTGCAATGGACCCTTTGGTACTTGATGCTCCGCTTTTACACGTTGACAAGTTAAACATCTCGAGATAAACTCCGCGATCTCTCTTTTCATATTGCTCCACCAAAATGTATGTCGAAGATCGTGATACATTTTGGTACTCCCAGGATGGATTGCAAACGGTGTGTTGTGTGCCTCCATCATTATTCTATGCTTCAAGTCAAAATCGTTAGGAACACAAAGTCTGGAGTTGACTCGAAGTATTCCTTCTTCATCGATTCTTGCTTCTGGAATAGCACCTTCTTGCACTTTCTTCTTCATACGCATCAGCTCTATATCCGTAGCTTGAGCAGCTTTAACTTTATCGATTAAAGTCGGTTCTACTCGTATATTTGATATCATCATGTGGGTACTTGGAGCCTTCATCTCTATCTCCATCCTTTGCAAGTCATACAAAATGGGCCTTTGTGTTAAAAACATTGCACTCGTACCCGCATATGATCTTCTACTCAATGCGTCAGCTACTACGTTTGCTTTTCCAGGATGGTATTGGATGGTATGATCGTAATCTTTCAACAGCTCAAGCCAACGTCGTTGCCGCATGTTGAGTTCCTTTTGGGTGAAGAAATATTTGAGGCTTTTATGATCTGTATAGATCTCCACTTTCTCCCCATACAGGTAGTGTCTCCAGATCTTCAACGCAAAAACGACTGCTGCCAACTCCAAATCATGAGTAGGATAATTCCTCTCATATTCTTTGAGTTGTCGTGAGGCATAGGCTATGACTTTCCCATGTTGCATGAGAACACATCCTAACCCTTTGCCTGAAGCATCGCTGTAGATAACAAATCCATCCGAACCAGATGGTATTGTCAAAACAGGTGCCGAAATGAGTCTCCTCTTGAGTTCTTGGAAACTCTTCTCGCATTCCTCACTCCATACGAATTTTGTATCTTTCCGAGTCAGCTGAGTTAACGGAGTAGCGATTCGAGAAAATCCTTCCACAAATCTCCGATAATAACCAGCTAAGCCCAGAAAGCTACGTACTTCGGTTACCGACTTCGGTTGCTCCCAACTTTGTATGGCTTCAATCTTCGCCGGGTCGACAGATACTCCATGTTTTGACACCACGTGCCCAAGGAATGCTACTTCCTCAAGCCAGAACTCGCATTTCTTCAGTTTGGCATATAGCTTGTTTTCACGAAGCCTTTGCAGTACCAGCTTCAAATGGCGCTCATGATCTTCACGGCTTTTGGAATAGATGAGGATGTCATCAATAAAGACAACAACGAACTGATCCAAATATTCTTTGAATACACGGTTCATCATATCCATGAAGGCAGCAGGAGCATTAGTCAATCCAAAAGACATTACTAAGAATTCATAATGCCCGTACCGAGTTCTGAAGGCAGTCTTTGGAATATCCTCAGTTTTAATCTTCAGCTGATGATATCCAGAACGAAGATCGATCTTTGAAAAGAATTGTGCTCCTTGCAACTGGTCAAACAGGTCATCAATGCGAGGTAGCGGATACCTATTCTTGATGGTGACATGGTTCAATTCTCGATAGTCAATACAAAGTCGCATACTCCCGTCTTTCTTCTTTACGAATAAAACAGGAGCACCCCAAGGAGACGTACTAGGACGAATAAAACCGATGTCCAACAACTCCTGTAGTTGGACTTTTAACTCCTGAAGTTCAATAGGAGCCATTCGATATGGGGTTTTAGAAATGGGCTTTGTACCGGGTTCAAGGTCAATAAAGAATTCAATTTCTCGTTCCGGGGGTAGACCGGGAAGTTCTTCAGGAAATACATCGGAAAATTCTCTAACAATAGAAATATTATTCAAATCTGACTTGTCTTTGTTCAAATCCATAACATGGGCTAAGAAAGCTTGACATCCGTTTTTCAATAAACGAATAGCTTTGTGGCTTGATATGACAGTGACTGATTTTAGTGGTTTAGTAGTTTGAATTCGTATGACAGGTTGGTTAGGAATATGAAAACTAACAACCTTACGAAAACAATCAATTTTAGCATGATGAGTGGTTAACCAATCAATTCCTAAAATCACATCAAAAGCAAGTATCTTTAAAGAGATAAGATCAACAGGTAATGTGATAGTGCCAACTTGGATCATGCAAGATTTATAAACTGTAGATGTAACGAAGGTTTCACCCAACGGAGTTTCAACAGATAAGTTAAAGTCCAATTTCTCCGGAGTCAAGTTTAAACGTTGAGCACAAGCAGGAGAGATAAAAGAATGGGTAGAACCGGTATCTAGTAAAGTATAAACTTCGCAAGAATTCAAGATTAGCTTACCCGTGATCACCTCGTTCGGGTTTCTCGCGTTTTGGCCAGTAACGACAAACGCTCTTCCAGGAACCGCTGATTTCGACTTATCCGGGACAGCCCTTGGAGTCACCACTCCCGCTGAACTTGGTTTCGCTATAGTACAATCTCGAGCTATATGGCCTTCCTTCCCACAGTTATAACACACCTTGGATTGTTGTGGACAGTTTGGGCTGATATGTCCCTCTTTCCCGCATTTGTAACATCTAACTGGCGGTCGTTCTCCTCCCCTAAAATTTGTTGTTGGTGCTGGTGCTGGTGCTGATGTCTTCCCGTCATTGTTGAATCTCCTCTTTCTGAAATTTCCACTTGACTCACCTCTCCTATTATCATGGCCACGATGACCACCCGAGTGGTTACCGCCTTTGTTCGTATTTTTCCCTCCTCGTTGGTTATCATCGCTCTGATGATTGCTGTCACCGGTATGACCCTGGTTGTGGTCCCTCGGTTGAGTATACTCATTATCTCTCTCTAATAATTGAGCCCTGTTGACAACATCTGAATATAGAGAAAATTTATGAGAGATAAGATATTGACGAATCTCAGGTTTTAAACCTCTCAGAAACATCCTTGTCATTCGTTCCTCATTTTCGACCAAATGAGGTGCAAACCTGGATAACTCTGCAAACTTCGCCTCGTACTGGGACACCGTCATGTTGTTTTGTTCCAGTCTAATAAACTCAACCTCCTTCATATGACGAATACTTTCAGGAAAGTACTTGTCATTGAACAGTTTTTGAAATGTTTCCCAGGACATGTTGAGTGCGTCAGGCTGGGTACGCTTCACAGACTCCCACCAGTAGTCTGCCTCACCGCGGAACATAAATGTGGCGAATGGAACCTTCTGTTCCTCCGTGCATCCCAAGACATCAAATATCTTGGTAATTTGCTTGACCCACGTTTCCGCCATGATCGGATCCGGCTTTCCCTTAAATTCTGGTGGTCCCAATTCTTTGAACTGCTTAGCTGTGACAAACCGCGCGTTGTTATCATTTCCACCCGTATTCTGCACACGAGTCTCCCTCGTCTGATTTTGCATGAACTGCAAAAAGCTCCTAAACATTCCATCATTCATCGTTTGCTCGGTAACGTTGTTTACAGGAGGAATATTGCCTTCCTGTTGCACGTTCCCCTGGGTAGTGATCAAAGGTGTCTCCACGGTCTGATTTACTCCATTATTAACGTTCTCAGCTGCCATTCTTAAATACTGCCATAAAACAAGGGTTAATAGTCATGTCATATATTATCCCTATACTCTGACCGACCAAATAAACACCAAATAAACTTAGTCAGGTCATACTAGCGAAGGAATTCCCCGTCTCTCCCCTCCTAGTTCTTGTCTCACATCTCAGCCAGGGATCATATCCCTAAGCTCTGATACCAACTGTGACGCCCCCAGAATAGGTATACAACACCCATTCTGAGTCGCCAAATACATGGTACAGAAAGCAAACTACAACTTCAATAATACAATTGTCGTGCAAAATACGACAACACATACTGTGAGTTTAAATACAAATATTGTCTTCTAGACAATATCCACACTCAAATAAATCCTCATTACAATTATTCAAACACTATTTTACAGAAATAGTGAGGACTGCTAATACATCTTTCTAGAACCATCACTCCATACCCCGACTAGATCCTGCTATGTTCTCACCTCCTGAGAAGAAAAATGGAACAAAAAGGAAAAGGGTGAGCTCAACTAGCCCAGTAAAGAATATTATGACTAAGATAATATACAACAAATTATCGTTAGTCTTCAACAGGGAAAAATCTGATAAAATATAATCGACAACAAGTTTTAGATCAACAACTGCAGCGGAAACAACAAACCATTAGAAGAGTCAAGTAGAGAAAGAATTCTACTATCTTCTAAGATTTAAAAGTCCATCATCAATATTTTATCCCTGTAACATCAATTAATAATCATCTTTAACCAAATATTCATCTTTGCACTACAGGCCAAAGATATTCATTTGTATCATCAGTCGGTCATGTTCATCTCAACACCTGTTCATCTTTGCACTACAGGCCAAAGATATTCATCAAGTAATTATACATCTTTGCACTACAGGCCAAAGATATTCAGTATATCATCATTTAGGACTGAGGATGATGAAAAATATCTTAAAGAGAACGAATCCAATGAGACAGAAGGACAAATAGTAGGGATTCGTATAACAGTTTATCCAAGATCAATAATACTTCATAATAATCAATTGTGAAGCAGAATTCAAAAATAAAGATCAAAACATGGATACAATCAAAGATAGTAACCATAATAGACATCTTGGACAAAAAGGAAAAATTTTATTTTTCGGTGAATAGTGCCGTATTCGTGAATAGTGCCGTATACGTGAATAGTGCCGTATACGTGAATAGTAACCCCGACACAAAAAGTTCCAAATTTGATAAAAACTCATATCAATATTTCAGCATAATGATATTGAAGAAAATAATATCATTAAGAAGAAAATAATATCCCTTACCTCAAAATATCAGTACTTCTGGTCGGAATACCGGTATAAGGCTGAAAGAAACTTGCTCTGATGAATAGAAACTCTCAAAGTATCTAAATACTCACAAAATACACTCAATAATCTAGAGAGAGAAAGAGAGAAAACTTGTTTCTGGTGTAATTTTCAATTCTAACTTAGCCCTCTATTTATAGGAAAATTTTGGTAGGTTTGACCTGCAACCTGATGGCTTTACCTGCTACTATTCCCACCTACCACATTTGAAATATAATTCAGCACATTTCTTCACCAACCACAAGTGGGGCCCACCAATTCTAGAATTTTCCACCAAAATGATAAACTCCGAAAATTCAACAATTTCTGAACCAGTCATCTTGTAAAATTCATAATAAATCATACGTTCATTTTTAACGGTTCAAAATTTGTGGACATATACTCAACTTATATATGTATAACATATCCAAAAATTACCACGATCCAACGGTCGGATTAAAAATTATAACACCCGCAATATTTCTCAAAAACCCTGATTTGATTTTTAATACCTCCATTCCGACAAAAATACTGATAAAAACCTCAACATTAACTCCTTCATTTTTAACCACAAAAATATATCCCTCATTTATATCCACATAAAATAAATATTTTCTTATCATATGAATCAATAATTAATTATTCACAAATAATATTACAGAATCACATTTATGACAACCAGGCCGTTCCCAGGAAAGAGGGGGCTTTCCAATAAGGATTTCTCCTTACTGGCGCGCAATTAGATGACCAAACCTCTCCTTAGACAGAACTTTCTAGACATTGCCAATAATGTTATCTAATAATATTATTCAAATAATATGAATTATTGATCTGATAAATGAAAATACTGTGCAGCAACAATTATTGAAACAACAATAATATAAAATATCAACGCAGCAATTATTGAATCAATAAAATAAAATATTGAATAATAACTACTGTAACAATTATTGAGTAGTGCCTTCTTACGTAAGAATCAATAATTGGTGCAATACCGTGTGCTACTGTATTTTAACCACCGGGTATTCCAACAGTATTAACGGTAACAACTACGCCGTTATTTATAAACAACTTATACTTGTCGTTTTCTTCATCCAATCGCTTTCCGTTATGGGGCCCACACAATGCTGCGTCGTCGTACGAATATTCCCCGACAGCAAGAATATTCCACGACCAACCGAATATTCACCGACCAAAAATAAATATTTTATAACTACTTGCTTATTTTGCAAAATTTGCACATTTCACCCATAACCAAAGCATTATATCAAATTAACCCCTTATTATTCACAATAATATTTAGAGAAAATTTGATTTTATTCATTCATAAGTTGGGGTCTTACATGAAAGAATTTAAAGAAGTAGTCCATGTCAATTAAATTGACTAGACGAATGTTTTAAGTTGATGTCCAATTTATTGGTATGGTCTACGCTATTTGGTTTGGCTATACAAATGTTATGTTATGTTATAAGAAAATAGAGCTTTCTTTAAGAAGTTGTGCCAAACCGAATTGCTTTGGTGGGGAATCTGATGAATAAGTCTGAGGAGAACAAACCCCGAGATATGGGGATAGGTTGATCGCCTAATTTACCAGAAAAGTTAGTTTACCTTGTTTGTGATTGTAAACGTACTGGGTAAGTAAGAATGGATTGCGATGAAATATCGTAAATGTGACGCCCCCAAAATTAGGTATACATCACCCATCTTGGGTCGTCAGATACATAGTACAGAATAGAAATATAATTTACTAATACAACTGTCGTGTACAATACGACAAAACATAAACTGTGAGTTTGAATACAAATATTATCTTCTAGAGAGTATTCATACTCAAAAGGAGTCCTCATTACATTTATTAACACACCATTACATAGAATAGTGAGGACTACTAACTAATACTATCATTCGGACCATCACTCCGTTCCCCGACTTGCCCCAGCTACGTTCTCATTTCTGAAGAGAACAGTGAAAGAAAGGGTGAGCTCAACTAGCCCAGTAAGAAATATTATGACTAAAATAATGCAGAATAAATTATCATTAGCCTTCAACAATGTTAAACTGATAAAATATAATAGACATCAAGTTTATGTAAGACCCCGAATTTTATGAAATAAAAGTATTCAATTTTTCTATTCAGTAAATGGTTAAATTGATAAAATTTTAAAGTTATGGGTGAAATATGAATTTTTTTTAAGCAAGTGGTTATAAAATAATCATTGTTGTCGGGGAATATTCGTTTGGTCGTGGAATATTCTTTCTGTCGGGGAATATTCGTACGACGGCGCAGCCATTTGTGGGCCCCATAACAGAATAACTGTCGGGTGAAGAAAATGACAAATTTGAGTTTTTACAAATAACGGCGTAGTTGTTACCGTTAACACTGTTGGAATACCCAGTGGTTAAAATACAGTAATACGCGTTATTGCACAGTAGCACACGGTATTGCACAGTATTTTTGAAATTATTGATTCTTACGTAAGAAGGCACTACTCAATAATTGTTACAGTAGTTACTGTTCAATATTTTATTTTATTGATTCAATAATTGTTGCGTTGATATTTTATATTATTGTTTTTTCAATAATTGTTGCTGCACAGTATTTTCCTTTATCAGATCAATAATTCATATTATTTGAATAGTATTATTAGATAGCATTATTGGCAATGTCTAGAAAGTTCTGTCTAAGGAGAGGTTTGGTCATCTAATTACGCGCCAGTAAGGAGAAATTCTTATTGGAAAGCCCCCTCTTTCCTGGGAACGGCCTGGTTGTCATAAATGTGATTCTGTAATATTATTTGTGAATAATTAATTATTGATTCATATGATAAGGAAATATTTATTTTATGTGGATATAAATGAGAGATATATTTTTGTGGTTAAAAATGAAGGAGTTAATGTTGAGGTTTTTATCCGTATTTTTGTCGGAATGGAGGTATTAAAAATCAGGATTTTTGAGATATTTTGCGGGGGTTATAATTTTTAATCCGACCGTTGGATCATGGTAATTTTTGGATATGTTATACATATATAAGTTGAGTATATGCCCACAAATTTTGAACCGTTAAAAATGAACGTATGATTTATTATGAATTTTACGAGATGACTGGTTCAGAAATTGTTGAATTTTCGGAGTTTATCATTTTGGTAGAAAATTCTAGAATTGGTGGGCCCCACTTGTGGTTGGTGAAGAAATGTGCTGAATTATATTTCAAATGTGGTGGGTGGAAATAGTAGCAGGTAAAGCCATCAGGTTGCAGGTCAAACCTACCAAAATTTTCCTATAAATAGAGGGCTAAGTTAGAATTGAAAATCACACCAGAAACATAAGCTTTCTCTCTTTCTCTCTCTAGATTATTGAGTGTATTTTGTGAGTATTTAGATACTTGGTGAGTTGCTATTCATCAGTGCAAGTTTCCTTCAGCCTTATACCGATCAGAAGTACTGCTCTTTTGAGGTAAGGGATAGTAAGGGATATTAAGGGATTTTAAGGGTTGTTATGATTTTCAGTTTCGTAATTTTTCTGACCTTAAAAATTCTGAAAAAATTTGAAATGATATTTTGATGAGTTTTCTTGATTGTGTCCAAAAATGGTGATTTTTGGATGTATAGATTGAGAGTTATGAATTTTATGAGAAAAGACTATTTTAAAAGTAACTGCTTATAATTCCTTGTGGTTAACTCCAAAATTGATGAAATTTTTATTGGGAGTACATGTATATGATAGAAGTATACTCTGTAAATTTCAAAATTTTTAGACAAAAGTATAATTTTTGATAAATGTCTAAATATTCGGCTATTTTGGCCATATGAAAAATAGTAAATGACTTTTAAAAATTCTGAAAAAAATATATGTTCACTATGGACTATATTATGCTAAATTTTAGAAAAGAAATATTTTTGGAACGGATTTGGTATTTTTCATGAAAATAGTCTAGTTATGAGAAAATGAATTAAATATGTTATGTGAAGTAAGAAAATTGGAAAATAGGATTTTATGGCTTGAGAATCCTATATATGAGGTATATGCAGATTTTGATGAGGGTTTTGGTTATTGATGATGAAATCTTAAGAGTTGGCATTTTATGATGATTAAATGCATTAATTAGTAAAGTGTAAACAATTTAAATAAATTGTTTATAAGCTTAAGAAATGTTATTCTTTTAATATCATTATACCGAAGTATTGGTATGAATTTTATTGTGGAATTTCTACCTTTTTGAGTCGGTGTTACTATTCACGAGTTACTATTCACGAGTTACTATTCATGAGTTACTATTCACGAGTTAGTATTCACGACAAAATTGGTTTCTTTTACTAACCAAATTATAGTTGATTTATGAATATTACTCTTGAGATTAAATCTATATGTTGATTATATTGATTTTATTATCATATATAACATTTTTATAACCCTGATGTTGAATTTCTCTTTCATTGGAGTGTAAAGATGGGTAGATTATTGGTATGATCATGACTAGGGTTCTCTTTGGCCTGTAGTGCAAAGTTGAATTGTGACTGGTATGATCATGACCATTGAATTTACAATTGAATATCTTTAGCTTAAGTGTAAAGATGAATTGATTAACATGGTTATAATTATGGTGTATATAAATTCTGAAATGATTATATATTTCTTTGAGATATGAATATATTTGGCCTGTAGTGCAAATATGAATTGTTGAGGAATATCTTTGGCCTGTAGTGCAAAGATGAATTGTAGATGAATATCTTTGGCCAGTAATGCAAAGATGAACTGTGGATGAATATCTTTGGCCTGTAGTGCAAAGATGACTTGTTGATGAATATCTTTGGCCCGTAGTGCAAAGATGAAGTTATTAGTATGATTATGAACAGGAACTGTGATTTGGTATAACCATGATGTTTGATGTTTCAGGTGATGAAAATTATCTTCGTCCTAGATGAGAAGAGGAATTTAGAACTACAGTTATGATTATGAGTTATTCATATGATTGTGGACCAGAATTGTTGATTGATGTTACAGGGATAAAATATTGTTGGTGGATTTTTAACATGAGAAAATAATAGACTTTATAGTCTATTTGACTCTTCTAATGGATTGCTCGTTCCGCTGCAACTATGGTTGAAATTTTTATCATTTACCATATGTTCTAAATCTCTGATTTATTATTGATGAAGGCTATTGATAATTTAATTATCTTTAGTCATGATATTCTTTACTGAGCTAGTTGTGCTCACCCTTTTGCTTCACAATTCCTTTCAGGTAATAAGAGTGTAGCTGGGTCGAGCGAGGGTAACGGGGAAATAGAACGGTGGTCTCTAGCTGTGGATGTTCTCCCGAAGCAGTATAGAAAAGTTCATTTAGTAGTTATATTTGGTGAATCCAATAGGGTGAGGCGAACCTAACGTTGGAAGGGTATTTTGCCACTGTCATACAAGATGTCTAATGACATACAACCTCGTGTCATCATAAGACAGGGTTGTGCTCATCCACTTGCTGAGTATATCTATGGGCACTACCTATATATTCTTGGTGTTTGTTTGAAGTATAATTCTCAATTAGAGACAGTGGAGATAATGATAAGTCAAGAGAAGACTCACCATTGGGAAGAATATGATAGTAATCTTCTCGTTTTTCTTTGGGGTCTATTGGGTAAACCAAGGATAATTCTGTGGCCATATGATATCTATCACAACCTAGAAGCATGGCCTCCCATGTACGAAGGTTTCCTTAAGCACTTCCCAAAGATTCTAATTTCTAAAACAGTTTTTGACTATACCTTTATGTAAGGTGTCATTGTGAGGTGATGTCCACGGTTGGAACATGAGTCACATTTGGTATATATTTGTATCCAAACTCACAGCATATGTGTTGTTGTATTTTGCACGACAATTGTTGTAATAAAGTTGTAGTTATTTTCTGTACCATGTATTTGGCGACTCAAAATGGGTTGGATGGAATGGACCTATTTTGGGGTCGTCACAGGTGGTATCAGAGCTTAGGGATATGATCTTTGGCGGAGATCGGGGAATATAACTAGGAGGGGAGAGATGAGTAAATCCTTCGCTAGTGTGTCCTACCTAAGCTTATTTGTTGGTCAATCATAATATCGAGATATTATGTGATATGTTAATTTGTTAAATTAACCCTTGTTTTGAAGCTGTATTCTAGAAAGATATCTGAAATACAGGAGATGAGCAATGGAGAAATCATGATGATAAGGAAGATGGAATCTGAAATGAAAGCAAGGTATTCTCAACTCTTTGAAATACCAGGTACGTAAATTTCGGGGACGAAATTTCATAAGGAGGGGAGATTGTAAGACCCCGAATTTTATGAAATAAAAGTATTCAATTTTTCTATTCAGTAAATGGTTAAATTGATAAAATTTTAAAGTTATGGGTGAAATATGAATTTTTTTTAAGCAAGTGGTTATAAAATAATCATTGTTGTCGGGGAATATTCGTTTGGTCGTGGAATATTCTTTCTGTCGGGGAATATTCGTACGACGGCGCAGCCATTTGTGGGCCCCATAACAGAATAACTGTCGGGTGAAGAAAATGACAAATTTGAGTTTTTACAAATAACGGCGTAGTTGTTACCGTTAACACTGTTGGAATACCCAGTGGTTAAAATACAGTAATACGCGTTATTGCACAGTAGCACACGGTATTGCACAGTATTTTTGAAATTATTGATTCTTACGTAAGAAGGCACTACTCAATAATTGTTACAGTAATTACTGTTCAATATTTTATTTTATTGATTCAATAATTGTTGCGTTGATATTTTATATTATTGTTTTTTCAATAATTGTTGCTGCACAGTATTTTCCTTTATCAGATCAATAATTCATATTATTTGAATAGTATTATTAGATAGCATTATTGGCAATGTCTAGAAAGTTCTGTCTAAGGAGAGGTTTGGTCATCTAATTGCGCGCCAGTAAGGAGAAATTCTTATTGGAAAGCCCCCTCTTTCCTGGGAACGGCCTGGTTGTCATAAATGTGATTCTGTAATATTATTTGTGAATAATTAATTATTGATTCATATGATAAGGAAATATTTATTTTATGTGGATATAAATGAGGGATATATTTTTGTGGTTAAAAATGAAGGAGTTAATGTTGAGGTTTTTATCCGTATTTTTGTCGGAATGGAGGTATTAAAAATCAGGATTTTTGAGATATTTTGCGGGGGTTATAATTTTTAATCCGACCGTTGGATCGTGGTAATTTTTGGATATGTTATACATATATAAGTTGAGTATATGCCCACAAATTTTGAACCGTTAAAAATGAACGTATGATTTATTATGAATTTTACGAGATGACTGGTTCAGAAATTGTTGAATTTTCGGAGTTTATCATTTTGGTGGAAAATTCTAGAATTGGTGGGCCCCACTTGTGGTTGGTGAAGAAATGTGCTGAATTATATTTTAAATGTGGTGGGTGGGAATAGTAGCAGGTAAAGCCATCAGGTTGCAGGTCAAACCTACCAAAATTTTCCTATAAATAGAGGGCTAAGTTAGAATTGAAAATCACACCAGAAACATAAGCTTTCTCTCTTTCTCTCTCTAGATTATGAGTGTATTTTGTGAGTATTTAGATACTTGGTGAGTTGCTATTCATCAGTGCAAGTTTCCTTCAGCCTTATACCGATCAGAAGTACTGCTCTTTTGAGGTAAGGGATAGTAAGGGATATTAAGGGATTTTAAGGGTTGTTATGATTTTCAGTTTCGTAATTTTTCTGACCTTCAAAAATTCTGGAAAAATTTGAAATGATATTTTGATGAGTTTTCTTGATTGTGTCCAAAAATGGTGATTTTTGGATGTATAGATTGAGAGTTATGAATTTTATGAGAAAAGACTATTTTAAAAGTAACTGCTTATAATTCCTTGTGGTTAACTCCAAAATTGATGAAATTTTTATTGGGAGTACATGTATATGATAGAAGTATACTCTGTAAATTTCAGAATTTTTAGACAAAAGTATAATTTTTGATAAATGTCTAAATATTCGGCTATTTTGGCCATATGAAAAATAGTAAATGACTTTTAAAAATTCTGAGAAAAATATATGTTCACTATGGGACTATATTATGCTAAATTTCAGAAAAGAAATATTTTTGGAACTGATTTGGTATTTTTCATGAAAATAGTCTAGTTATGAGAAAATGAATTAAATATGTTATGTGAAGTAAGAAAATTGGAAAATAGGATTTTATGGCTTGAGAATCCTATATGAGGTATATGCAGATTTTTGATGAGGGTTTTGGTTATTGATGATGAAATCTTAAGAGTTGGCATTTTATGATGATTAAATGCATTAATTAGTAAAGTGTAAACAATTTAAATAAATTGTTTATAAGCTTAAGAAATGTTATTCTTTCAATATCATTATACCGAAATATTGGTATGAATTTTATTGTGGAATTTCTACCTTTTTGAGTCGGTGTTACTATTCACGAGTTACTATTCACGAGTTACTATTCATGAGTTACTATTCACGAGTTAGTATTCACGACAAAATTGGTTTCTTTTACTAACCAAATTATAGTTGATTTATGAATATTACTCTTGAGATTAAATCTATATGTTGATTATATTGATTTTATTATCATATATAACATTTTTATAACCCTGATGTTGAATTTCTCTTTCATTGGAGTGTAAAGATGGGTAGATTATTGGTATGATCATGACTAGGGTTCTCTTTGGCCTGTAGTGCAAAGTTGAATTGTGACTGGTATGATCATGACCATTGAATTTACAATTGAATATCTTTAGCTTAAGTGTAAAGATGAATTGATTAACATGGTTATAATTATGGTGTATATAAATTCTGAAATGATTATATATTTCTTTGAGATATGAATATATTTGGCCTGTAGTGCAAATATGAATTGTTGAGGAATATCTTTGGCCTGTAGTGCAAAGATGAATTGTAGATGAATATCTTTGGCCAGTAATGCAAAGATGAACTGTTGATGAATATCTTTGGCCTGTAGTGCAAAGATGACTTGTTGATGAATATCTTTGGCCCGTAGTGCAAAGATGAAGTTATTAGTATGATTATGAACAGGAACTGTGATTTGGTATAACCATGATCTTTGATGTTTCAGGTGATGAAAATTATCTTCGTCCTGGATGAGAAGAGGAATTTAGAACTACAGTTATGATTATGAGTTATTCATATGATTGTGGACCAGAATTGTTGATTGATGTTACAGGGATAAAATATTGTTGGTGGATTTTTAACATGGAGAAAATAATAGACTTTATAGTCTATTTGACTCTTCTAATGGATTGCTCGTTCCGCTGCAACTATGGTTGAAATTTTTATCATTTACCATATGTTCTAAATCTCTGATTTATTATTGATGAAGGCTATTGATAATTTAATTATCTTTAGTCATGATATTCTTTACTGAGCTAGTTGTGCTCACCCTTTTGCTTCACAATTCCTTTCAGGTAATAAGAGTGTAGCTGGGTCGAGCGAGGGTAACGGGGAAATAGAACGGTGGTCTCTAGCTGTGGATGTTCTCCCGAAGCAGTATAGAAAAGTTCATTTAGTAGTTATATTTGGTGAATCCAATAGGGTGAGGCGAACCCAACGTTGGAAGGGTGTTTTGCCACTATCATACAAGATGTCTAATGACATACAACCTCGTGTCATCATAAGACAGGGTTGTGCTCATCCACTTGCTGAGTATATCTATGGGCACTACCTATATAATCTTGGTGTTTGTTTGAAGTATAATTCTCAATTAGAGACAGTGGAGATAATGATAAGTCAAGAGAAGACTCACCATTGGGAAGAATATGATAGTAATCTTCTCGTTTTTCTTTGGGGTCTATTGGGTCAACCAAGGATAATTCTGTGGCCATATGATATCTATCATAACCTAGAAGCATGGCCTCCCATGTACGAAGGTTTCCTTGAGCACTTCCCAAAGATTCTAATTTCTAAAACAGTTTTTGACTATACCTTTATGTAAGGTGTCATTGTGAGGTGATGTCCACGGTTGGAACATGAGTCACATTTGGTATATATTTGTATCCAAACTCACAGCATATGTGTTGTTGTATTTTGCACGACAATTGTTGTAATAAAGTTGTAGTTATTTTCTGTACCATGTATTTGGCGACTCAAAATGGGTTGGATGGAATGGACCTATTTTGGGGTCGTCACAGGTGGTATCAGAGCTTAGGGATATGATCTTTGGCGGAGATCGGGGAATATAACTAGGAGGGGAGAGATGAGTAAATCCTTCGCTAGTGTGTCCTACCTAAGCTTATTTGTTGGTCAGTCATAATATCGAGATATTATGTGATATGTTAATTTGTTAAATTAACCCTTGTTTTGAAGCTGTATTCTAGAAAGATATCTGAAATACAGGAGATGAGCAATGGAGAAATCATGATGATAAGGAAGATGGAATCTGAAATGAAAGCAAGGTATTCTCAACTCTTTGAAATACCAGGTACGTAAATTTCGGGGACGAAATTTCATAAGGAGGGGAGATTGTAAGACCCCGAATTTTATGAAATAAAAGTATTCAATTTTTCTATTCAGTAAATGGTTAAATTGATAAAATTTTAAAGTTATGGGTGAAATATGAATTTTTTTTAAGCAAGTGGTTATAAAATAATCATTGTTGTCGGGGAATATTCGTTTGGTCGTGGAATATTCTTTCTGTCGGGAAATATTCGTACGACGGCGCAGCCATTTGTGGGCCCCATAACAGAATAACTGTCGGGTGAAGAAAATGACAAATTTGAGTTTTTACAAATAACGGCGTAGTTGTTACCGTTAACACTGTTGGAATACCCGTGGTTAAAATACAGTAATACGCGTTATTGCACAGTAGCACACGGTATTGCACAGTATTTTTGAAATTATTGATTCTTACGTAAGAAGGCACTACTCAATAATTGTTACAGTAATTACTGTTCAATATTTTATTTTATTGATTCAATAATTGTTGCGTTGATATTTTATATTATTGTTTTTTCAATAATTGTTGCTGCACAGTATTTTCCTTTATCAGATCAATAATTCATATTATTTGAATAGTATTATTAGATAGCATTATTGGCAATGTCTAGAAAGTTCTGTCTAAGGAGAGGTTTGGTCATCTAATTGCGCGCCAGTAAGGAGAAATTCTTATTGGAAAGCCCCCTCTTTCCTGGGAACGGCCTGGTTGTCATAAATGTGATTCTGTAATATTATTTGTGAATAATTAATTATTGATTCATATGATAAGGAAATATTTATTTTATGTGGATATAAATGAGAGATATATTTTTGTGGTTAAAAATGAAGGAGTTAATGTTGAGGTTTTTATCCGTATTTTTGTCGGAATGGAGGTATTAAAAATCAGGATTTTTGAGATATTTTGCGGGGGTTATAATTTTTAATCCGACCGTTGGATCGTGGTAATTTTTGGATATGTTATACATATATAAGTTGAGTATATGCCCACAAATTTTGAACCGTTAAAAATGAACGTATGATTTATTATGAATTTTACGAGATGACTGGTTCAGAAATTGTTGAATTTTCGGAGTTTATCATTTTGGTGGAAAATTCTAGAATTGGTGGGCCCCACTTGTGGTTGGTGAAGAAATGTGCTGAATTATATTTTAAATGTGGTGGGTGGGAATAGTAGCAGGTAAAGCCATCAGGTTGCAGGTCAAACCTACCAAAATTTTCCTATAAATAGAGGGCTAAGTTAGAATTGAAAATCACACCAGAAACATAAGCTTTCTCTCTTTCTCTCTCTAGATTATTGAGTGTATTTTGTGAGTATTTAGATACTTGGTGAGTTGCTATTCATCAGTGCAAGTTTCCTTCAGCCTTATACCGATCAGAAGTACTGCTCTTTTGAGGTAAGGGATAGTAAGGGATATTAAGGGATTTTAAGGGTTGTTATGATTTTCAGTTTCGTAATTTTTCTGACCTTAAAAAATTCTGAAAAAAATTTGAAATGATATTTTGATGAGTTTTCTTGATTGTGTCCAAAAATGGTGATTTTTGGATGTATAGATTGAGAGTTATGAATTTTATGAGAAAAGACTATTTTAGAAGTAACTGCTTATAATTCCTTGTGGTTAACTCCAAAATTGATGAAATTTTTATTGGGAGTACATGTATATGATAGAAGTATACTCTGTAAATTTCAGAATTTTTAGACAAAAGTATAATTTTTGATAAATGTCTAAATATTCGGCTATTTTGGCCATATGAAAAATAGTAAATGACTTTTAAAAATTCTGAGAAAAATATATGTTCACTATGAGACTATATTATGCTAAATTTCAGAAAAGAAATATTTTTGGAACGGATTTGGTATTTTTCATGAAAATAGTCTAGTTATGAGAAAATGAATTAAATATGTTATGTGAAGTAAGAAAATTGGAAAATAGGATTTTATGGCTTGAGAATCCTATATATGAGGTATATGCAGATTTTTGATGAGGGTTTTGGTTATTGATGATGAAATCTTAAGAGTTGGCATTTTATGATGATTAAATGCATTAATTAGTAAAGTGTAAACAATTTAAATAAATTGTTTATAAGCTTAAGAAATGTTATTCTTTTAATATCATTATACCGAAGTATTGGTATGAATTTTATTGTGGAATTTCTACCTTTTTGAGTCGGTGTTACTATTCACGAGTTACTATTCACGAGTTACTATTCATGAGTTACTATTCACGAGTTAGTATTCACGACAAAATTGGTTTCTTTTACTAACCAAATTATAGTTGATTTATGAATATTACTCTTGAGATTAAATCTATATGTTGATTATATTGATTTTATTATCATATATAACATTTTTATAACCCTGATGTTGAATTTCTCTTTCATTGGAGTGTAAAGATGGGTAGATTATTGGTATGATCATGACTAGGGTTCTCTTTGGCCTGTAGTGCAAAGTTGAATTGTGACTGGTATGATCATGACCATTGAATTTACAATTGAATATCTTTAGCTTAAGTGTAAAGATGAATTGATTAACATGGTTATAATTATGGTGTATATAAATTCTGAAATGATTATATATTTCTTTGAGATATGAATATATTTGGCCTGTAGTGCAAATATGAATTGTTGAGGAATATCTTTGGCCTGTAGTGCAAAGATGAATTGTAGATGAATATCTTTGGCCAGTAATGCAAAGATGAACTGTGGATGAATATCTTTGGCCTGTAGTGCAAAGATGACTTGTTGATGAATATCTTTGGCCCGTAGTGCAAAGATGAAGTTATTAGTATGATTATGAACAGGAACTGTGATTTGGTATAACTATGATGTTTGATGTTTCAGGTGATGAAAATTATCTTCGTCCTAGATGAGAAGAGGAATTTAGAACTACAGTTATGATTATGAGTTATTCATATGATTGTGGACCAGAATTGTTGATTGATGTTACAGGGATAAAATATTATTGGTGGATTTTTAACATTGAGAAAATAATAGACTTTATAGTCTATTTGACTCTTCTAATGGATTGCTCGTTCCGCTGCAACTATGGTTGAAATTTTTATCATTTACCATATGTTCTAAATCTCTGATTTATTATTGATGAAGGCTATTGATAATTTAATTATCTTTAGTCATGATATTCTTTACTGAGCTAGTTGTGCTCACCCTTTTGCTTCACAATTCCTTTCAGGTAATAAGAGTGTAGCTGGGTCGAGCGAGGGTAACGGGAAATAGAACGGTGGTCTCTAGCTGTGGATGTTCTCCCGAAGCAGTATAGAAAAGTTCATTTAGTAGTTATATTTGGTGAATCCAATAGGGTGAGGCGAACCTAACGTTGGAAGGGTATTTTGCCACTGTCATACAAGATGTCTAATGACATACAACCTCGTGTCATCATAAGACAGGGTTGTGCTCATCCACTTGCTGAGTATATCTATGGGGACTACCTATATATTCTTGGTGTTTGTTTGAAGTATAATTCTCAATTAGAGACAGTGGAGATAATGATAAGTCAAGAGAAGACTCACCATTGGGAAGAATATGATAGTAATCTTCTCGTTTTTCTTTGGGGTCTATTGGGTAAACCAAGGATAATTCTGTGGCCATATGATATCTATCACAACCTAGAAGCATGGCCTCCCATGTACGAAGGTTTCCTTAAGCACTTCCCAAAGATTCTAATTTCTAAAACAGTTTTTGACTATACCTTTATGTAAGGTGTCATTGTGAGGTGATGTCCACGGTTGGAACATGAGTCACATTTGGTATATATTTGTATCCAAACTCACAGCATATGTGTTGTTGTATTTTGCACGACAATTGTTGTAATAAAGTTGTAGTTATTTTCTGTACCATGTATTTGGCGACTCAAAATGGGTTGGATGGAATGGACCTATTTTGGGGTTGTCACAGTTTAACTGCAGCGGAACAAGCAATCCATTAAAAGAGTCAAGTAGAAAATAAACTCTACTATCTTTTATGATTTAAAAGGTTTTTCAACACTGTGATCGCTGGAACTCAGCTTAATAATCCACATCATCGAATCACCCCTGCACTACAGCCAAGGATATTCGTGTATTCATTAATGGTCATGGTCATGCCAACAACTGTCCATCAATGCACTACGGGCCAATGAGGACTTTTACCACATCATTTGTAACATTACGGTCATGATTATACCGAATAATCCCTGGTCATAATCATACCAAGTCCATCTATGCACTACAGGCCACAGATGACTTTTAACATTTTATAAACATGATGATGATGACAATGATATAAGAATTCAATAAAACAAGTTCAAGAATTAATTTATCCAAGAATTAACAACGTCCAAATTGTCAACATGATACTGCTTTGTGGAGTAAAATTCAAGAATGCTTAGAAGAATATTTTCATGAAAAGATACTGGATGAAACGCAATTATCAAGGATATTCCACAAATTTCATGGAGTATAGAAGTCAAAACTTAACCAACTGAGTATAATAAAGAATGGAATAACAAAAGAAATCACCCGGCATACGATAGACCGCACAGACAGGTTATTCCAACAGAATAATAAATAATGGAACCAGGTCCGGCGTAAACGCATAGACAGGATATTCTGACAGAATAATAAATAATAGAACTAGGTCCGGTGTAAAACACACAGACAGGATGTTCCAACAGAATAATAACAAGACGGAACCAGGTCCGGTGTAAAACACACAGACAGGATGTTCCAACAGAATAATAGAAGAATGTCACCAAGTATAGGGTAGACCGCGTATACAGGTTATTCCAAAAGAATAATAATAAATGGAATAATAACAGTTCTCTTCATGAATAAGATGAAAGTAATATGCACACAAGCCAATCATATATGATGATAAAGCATATACTTTGTAACAATCTTATTCATTTATTAATAAAAAGTATTTATTTATTAAAGGCTTTTAACTATCTACATGATGTTGTTTTATAATATGTGATAAACCCATAGTTTTAAGCAATGATTTTAGAATAATGATGATGATCATTCTAATGAGATCTAAATTCTTAGAAAGCTTAAAACTAAAATAGTTCCCAATCGTTGGATTACTAAATTGGGAATTAGTGAATCCAGATAGATTGGTACATACGTTGCTTGCTCATTGGATGAGGATGATTGATCTCATGATCATTTGTGTGGAGACACTAAAGTAAGTATATAGGTGCTTATTAGAGAATAAGTTCACTGAACGTGGCTCGCTAAGGAATACCTAATGGAGTTTTACTTGCCTGTCAATAGGAATTCCTGTAGTGATAGTAGTACAAGTGATCCTTGAACTTGAGATCATCATAGTATCTTGTGTATGATGAGTTATACTTTGACTTATTCCTTAAGACCCTTAGGGTATATCAAAGGGTATGCTTGGGTATAATAAGTTGTACATGGAGATAATGTATGATCAATAAAGAATCTACCGCTTCTAGTAAAAGAAGAGAAATGTCCTATGTGATTCGATAAATGACAACCCAATAGTCCTTGGCCAAGGTAGAATGAAATTAGAAAGGAGTTTCTAATTTGTATTATTTGGAGTTGTGCATTTAAGAGTCGAAATACATATAATTAAATAAAAAAAGACTTGACAGTAATTTCATGTCTTATATTTAATTGGGACATTGAATGGTGGAAGGATTGAATTGTACGGTAACTATTTACTCAAAGGTTCTTTTATGATTAATGTTGAAATCTATATTATCTGGAAAGTCGTTGATCGCTAGGGAGGCTTATCCCTATTGTAGAATAAATATTATTTATTTAAATAAATTAATTATTTAATTTATTTATTTAAATAAGATTAGAATTGTTCTAATTGATTTATTCACAGCCGGTTTAATATGGAGAACCTAAAGGGTCACACCATAAAAGGAAGAATAATTATTTAAGAAGTTAATGGCATAATCGTAATAATATGTTAAATATATTTAATTTAATCTATGGTGATAGAATAAATTAAATAGCTTAATATTTATTATTTAATATTTTAGAAATATTAAATATAAATTAATAAGAGGAGTCTTATTAATATTATTATAATTATTATTATTTTAATTTCTAAAAGAGTTTAGGAATTAATTTAATATAAGTACTCTCATTTATTCCTAATAGGATTAGGAGAAAAAATTAGTTAAAGGAGTTTAATTAATTATCCGTAATAAGATTAGGGAGCTCATTTAATTAAAAGAGTTTAATTAAATAATACCTTATTTTAATAGGGTTACTTGATATCTTTATAAGAGGAGTCTTATATCAGATATCAAACATACGTTATTCCAATGGTTGGAGAGTACGCTCTTTTCTATAGAGATAGAAAAACTAGGGTTTTGCCAAACACCCATCTTCTTGGATCTTTCTTCTTCCTTGGTGGATCACCTCTAGAGGCCAAACACTTGGGTGGCTAACGTTGATCAAAGGAAGGAATCAAACCCGGTGGATTCAAGTTGGACACGAAAAGGATTGGAGGTGAACTTGTACCTGAGGAAGCTCAGATCTTCAAGGGTATGATTCTTGTTCTTTCTTTTTCGTTTAATTAATAATTGCACATAAAGGGTGATCCGGGTATATGGTTTGTAAAATTTTAAACTCTGATTTCTCCACGTTTCCGCTATTTTGTGCAATTTGTTTGCGTTCATGAATATTACAAACCTAACAGTGGCATCAGAGCCAAACTTTTATGTGAATTATTAATTATTTTAATTTAATATGTATATTGATATGTGTTTAGAACAAATTTATTTGGGCATAATTTTGTTGTATAAAATTTATTTAAAAAGGGAAAAGGAAATACCGTAAACTTATTCGCGAAACTAAATCACAGTACAAAATCATTTTGTGAGGATGGTGGCCACGCACCTTAAAAAATTCCGTTTTTAAGTATATATATATATATATTCACGTGAATGGTAAGGTACAAGGTGATGATTTCCTGGAGAACATGATTTATTAGTTACTAAACATTTCTATATATATATATATATATATATATATATATATATATATATATATATATGATTACCTTGTTAAAATATGATTCATGTACCTGCAGTAGGATTTAGTGATTCACGAATGTATTATTTTTTTATGCCACACCGTACGGTACTGTGATCTATATATTATATATTATATATATGATATATGATATATATATATATATATATATATATATATATATATATATATATATATATATATTATATTATTCTCAATAATTTTATAATTAAAATATAAAGTTTATTTTAATTTTAAAATTAAATTTCATTCTAACTAATTAGAGTTGGAATTGGATTCCATGATAACTAACTGGAGTTGAAATTGGATTCCATGTTTCCTTAAATAAATGAGTTTATTTAGATATGAAATAAGATTTCATATTATTCAAAATAAAAGAGTTTATTTGTGAATAGGAAAGAGAATCCTAATTTCCTTAAATAAAAGAGTTTATTTAGATATGGAATAAGATTTCATATTATTCAAAATAAAGGAGTTTATTTGTGAATAGGAAAGAGAATTCGTGTTTCCTTTAATAAAAGTTTTTTTTACATGGAATTGGATTCCATAATTAATTAAAATAAAGGAGTTTATTTTGATTAAAGATTTTGATTAAAATAAAATAGTTTATTTTATTCAAAATTGGATAAATTAAAATAAAATAGTTTTATTTTGATTTAAATTTGAATTAAAATAAAGGAGTTTATTTTGATTCAAAATTAGATTTTATACTAACTAAATTTGTTAATTAAATGATATCAATATATATATTGAATGTTTATTATTCATGAGATGAATATTATTTATTGATGTATATGGTGATGTGTATGATAATAAATGGGATTGATTATGAACTATTGACCAATGTGATTGAATTTTATTTTAGTTGGATGCATGAATGTATGAGTTTTATTAAATGGGGTCTGCGTACCTCGTCTTCTCTAATTTTTTTTAATGTAAATTCTATTTTCCTCCTATGTACTTCCTCTTGACTGCTGATCAAGGTCTCTATTTATTTTAAATAGCTTTGTAATAGGAATAGTTAGAATTAATTTTGAAGAATTCGAGATCAAAGAGCAAGGAACGCTTGAAGACCCGTTTGTAATGGAGTCCGGGTTTAAATGTAATAGTTATATTTAAATATTAATTCTTGCACCCCTAGGGTTTGACCTTTTTGGTTCACTTGGTGGCTCTAGTGAACCAAACTAGAATAAAAGTCCATAATCAATCCGGGTAGAATATAGTATTCTATATGTGCATGCTTATACTATATATATTATATATTATGCAAACATGCTTCGCATGTTAATTAATATGACGCGTATTTTATATATATATGTGCATGCGCGCTAAACAAGATGAGACAAATTAATAACAAATCCCTCAAAAATTTTATATTAAGTCCTAAGCGTTCAACGATATTTGGAATATCGAACGTCGCCTTCTAGCATGATAAAATTAATAGAGTATTAAATATTTAATATGAGTTTGTTGTGTCACCACAAGGCAAGTATTAAGTATTTAAGATGTTAATTTATCACATTTGATGCTTATAAAGAAAATTGAACAATATTATTTTGTTGTGTCACCACAAGGACAATATTTTTCTTTTTTGAATATATGGAGTGCTAGGTTGGACTTAACTTGGATAATTTTGATTCGGATGTGTCACCACTTGATCAAAATAATCTAAGAGGCAAAATACAAGGAGTTGCATAGTTGATGTAATTGACAAGAGTTGTCTACCTATTTATTTATATATAGTTTGTTGTGTCACCACAAGGCTATATACATTTGAAATGGGATCCATATTCTCACTAGCAAATCTTTAATTAGATTTTGTCGAACTATATTAGTGAGGGTAATATAGTTTGATAAAAATAGTGGGAGATACCAATTTAAAACAAGACCTAAATTATTTCGGTAATTAATAAAAGAATGTATGCTAAAATGTTGTTAATTATAAAATTCATTTACAGAATTTTACAATGTCTAAATCACTATCACTGCGAAGCATATTAGATGCTATTTAACCGAACTGAATTAATCGGATTGGTTAAGAAATTTGAGAATAGTTCTCACGGCTGAAAAGCTATCTTATGTCCTTAATACGTCTATCCCTGTAATGGTTGCAGACAATGCCTCTGAGAAAGATATTGCTACTTTTAGAAAGTGGCAAGATGATGCACAGTTGGCTCAATGCATCATGCTCGCATCCATGAGTAACGAGCTTCAGCGTCAGCATGAAACTATGGATGCTCTTACTATATTCCTACACATCAAGTAGTTGATGGTGAGGAAAGTAGGACTGATAGATATCAGATATCTAAGGAGCTCTTCCGATCTAGAATGACCGTTGACACTACAGTACAGATAAAAGTTCTTAACATAATCAATTTGATTGATCAATTAGGACAACTGGTTTTGTCATGGATGGAGAGTTGAGCCAAGATTTGATCTTGCACTCACTCCCGGACTCCTTTCACAATTGTTGTGAATTTTTCATATAACCAAGCTAGATATCAGCCTCGCTGATTTGCTTAACATGTTGAAAAATGTTGAGAGTCACTTTCCAACCAAGAAAGACCAAGTCTTACCGGTAGGGGCCAAAGGATTTTCTGAAAAGAAGAACGATTCAAAGAAGGTAAATAGAAAGGCAAAAATAAAGGATAATAAGAATAAAACTGATATGGATAGCAAAGGAGTTTGCTTCCACTACAATAAGCCTGGACACTGGAAAGAAACTGCGAGAAGTATCTTGCAGAGGCTAACCAAAAAATCTTAGTGAAGTTTCGGTTACAAATACAAATTTGTTCATGATTTAAAATAAAAATTTTCTTTAAGTCAAGGTTCTACTCGGGTATTGGATACCGACTTTGGTTATCATAAATATAGATTTATGAAGGGACCAAGTAGAAGTAGAAATCTAAACAAAGATAAGTAATCTTATGTGTGGTAAATGAAGCAAAGGTTGCTACATTAGCCATAGAAACTTATAGTTTAGCATTCCCTACGGGCAAATCTATTAAGTCAATAAGTTGTTATTGTATTTCAGTTCTTGTTAGAAACATTATTTCTATTTTATTGTTGGACAATAAGATTTTTTGGTATTATAATTAAGAACAATTGTTGTTCTATTTATAATAATAATGTTTTGTATAGAACTGGAATATTACTTAATGGATTTTGTATACTTGACTTACGTAAAAATTTATTTTATAAATTGAACAAACTAGTATAAGAAAAGGAGATGATCATTCAAAGAGTTGAATATGTGTATTTGATGAAATACAAGTATAAATTATTTGAAAGGTTCAAAAAATTCAGAAGTGAAACAAATTGACAAAGTATTAAGATTCTTTGATTAGATCAAGGAATAAATACTTGTGCAATAAGTTTCTAGATCATCTCAAATGATTTTCTCATAATGGACGCCTCCTGATACGCTATAATTGATTGATGTATTTGAATGAAAAATCGTACCTTGTTGGACATGGTGCGGTTCATAATGATTTTACCGACATTTTAGTATCCCTCTAGGGTCATGTCCTAGAAATGGCTGCATATCTACAAAAATGTAACCTCAAAATCCGGCCCCAAGACTCCATAAAAGTTATGGATAGGGAGGATTCCTAATTTTAAGTATGTTAAGATAAGGGGTTGTCCAACTTATGTGAAAAGGTTTCAAAGGATAAGCTTGGGACAAGATTTGACAATTGTAGATTTATGGGACGTCCTAAAGTAAGTTTAGGGTATATGTTCTATAATCCTACTTAGCAAAAGGTGTTTGTTGCGAAACACACTACCTTCTAAGATAAAGGTGTTTATCATTGAAGGGGCTAGTGGGAGGATAATAGATCTTGAAGAGTTCAAGAACCACAAAACACAATAAGTCAAATAAGAGGAACCTGTAGATAGACCTATTGTACCATAACCGAATCGTAAATCTGGAATAGTACCGAAGATACCTAGGAGGTATGGATTCGTCATAGATGATGATGATGAGGTACGCATCATAGAAGATGTTGATCCAGAGTTACATACGATGAGGTAAGAGTTCTAGTGTGTACAAAAGGGTCAGTAGGAGCGATGTGACATTCCTAGTATTATATGTTGATATACTACGGATAAGGAATGATATACCAATGCTACAATCAGTAAAGATAAAGTTGTCTAAACATTCCTCCATGAATGATTTGGGAAGAGTATCTTAATTGGGGATACAAATCTATATATATAGATTTAAAAGGATGATCGACTTAACCCATTGAACGTATATTCATTTGATGCTAAAGTTGTTTAGCATGGCAAACTCCATCAGATGTCTCATGTTGTTGAGACATGGAGTGTATCTCTCTTAATAGTCCCCATAGACTCCAAAAGAAAGATCGCATGAGTAACTAACATGTATGCAATGAAATGTACGAGACCTGATGTTGATCAGTCATATTCTGGAGAAGTTCACTGTGAGACAGTGGAAAACATCTTAAAGTACTTAACCGGCACTAAAGATGTGATAATACATGGTGGGTCTGAATTAAAACTAGAGGGTTAACAGACTCAAGTTTTTTAGACAGACCAAGACAATAGAAAATCCACTTTAAGGTAAAGCGTTACCTTGAGCAGTGGTGCAGTGAATTGGAAAGGTTCCAAACAGCAAAGAGTTGTTAGTTTAGTGATAAAGACAAAGTATATAGCTGTAAATGAAGCTGCAAGTTGATTGTTTGGATGAAAAGTTCATTACAGAACTAGGAATAGTTCCTAAGTCTCATCTTGGATCGAAACATGTGTTGCAGCACTTTCATTTGATTAAAGAATCATTGAAAGATGGGAAATCACTATAGAGATAGTGGACTCTCAGGAACAACATTACTTATCCATTAACTAAAGCTTATCCAACAGCAGGATAATCGTCACTTAGAGAAGAAGAGTATGAGATACCATGACAATTGGCTTTAGTGCAAGTGGGAGATTGAAAGTAATATGCACACAAGCCGATCATATATGATAATAAAGCATATACTTTGTAACAATCTTATTCATTTATTAATAAAAAGTATTTATTTATTAAAGGCTTTTAATTATCTACATGATGCTGTTTTATAATATGTGATAAACCCATAGTTTTAAGCAATGATTTTAGAATAATGATGATGATCATTCTAATGAGATCTAAATTCTTAGAAAGCTTAAAACTAAAATAGTTCCCAATCGTTGGATTACTAAATTGGGGATTAGTGAATCCGGATAGATTGGTACATACGTTGCTTGCTCATTGGATGAGGATGATTGATCTCATGATCATTTGTGTGGAGACACTAAAGCAAGTATATATGTGCTTATTAGAGAATAAGTTCACTGAACGTGGCTCGCTAAGGAATACTTAATGGAGTTTTACTTGCCTGTCAATAGGAATTCCTGTAGTGATAGTAGTACAAGTGATCCTTGAACTTGAGATCATCATAGTATCTTGTGTATGATGAGTTATACTTTGACTTATTCCTTAAGACCCTTAGGGTATATCAAAGGGTATGCTTGGGTATAATAAGTTGTACATGGAGATAATGTATGATCAATAAAGAATCTACCGCTTCTAGTAAAAGAAGAGAAATGTCCTATGTGATTCGATAAATGACAACCCAATAGTCCTTGGCCAAGGCAGAATGAGATTAGAAAGGAGTTTCTAATTTGTATTATTTGGAGTTGTGCATTTAAGAGTCGAAATACATATAATTAAATAAAATAAGACTTGACAGTAATTCCATGTCTTATATTTAATTGGGACATTGAATGGTGGAAGGATTGAATTTTACGGTAACTATTTACTCAAAGGTTCTTTTATGATTAATGTTGAAATCTATATTATCTGGAAAGTCGTTGATCGCTAGGGAGGCTTATCCCTATTGTAGAATAAATATTATTTATTTAAATAAATTAATTGTTTAATTTATTTATTTAAATAAGATTAGAATTGTTCTAATTGATTTATTCACAACCGGTTTAATACGGAGAACCTAAAGGGTCACACCATAAAAGGAAGAATAATTATTTAAGAAGTTAATGGCATAATCGTAATAATATGTTAAGTATATTTAATTTAATCTATGGTGATAGAATAAATTAAATAGCTTAATATTTATTATTTAATATTTTAGAAATATTAAATATAAATTAATAAGAGGAGTCTTATTAATATTATTATAATTATTATTATTTTAATTTCTAAAAGAGTTTAGGAATTAATTTAATATAAGTACTCTCATTTATTCCTAATAGGATTAGGAGGGAAAATTAGTTAAAGGAGTTTAATTAATTATCCCTAATAAGATTAGGGAGCTCATTTAATTAAAAGAGTTTAATTAAATAATACCTTATTTTAATAGGGTTACTTGATATCTTTATAAGAGGAGTCTTATATCAGATATCAAACATACGTTATTCCAATGGTTGGAGAGTACGCTTTTTTCTATAGAGATAGAAAAACTAGGGTTTTGCCAAACACCCATCTTCTTGGATCTTTCTTCTTCCTTGGTGGATCACCTCTAGAGGCCAAACATTTGGGTGGCTAATGTTGATCAAAGGAAGGAATCAAACCCGGTGGATTCAAGTTGGACACGAAAAGGATTGGAGGTGAACTTGTACCTGAGGAAGCTCAGATCTTCAAGGGTATGATTCTTGTTCTTTCTTTTTCGTTTAATTAATAATTGCACATAAAGGGTGATCCGGGTATATGGTTTGTAAAATTTTAAACTCTGATTTCTCCACGTTTCCGCTATTTTGTGCAATTTGATTGCGTTCATAAATATTACAAACCTAACATAAGACAGAATAACACCCCTTACCGTTTTAAAGAAGTGCTGAAATAAGGAAGTAGTTAAATAGCAGAATACTCTTCTTCTTCTCTCTCTATAGTTTCTCTCTCTAGAGTTCAGTGAATTCGTAAGAAATAATGAAGGAATGAGCTGCTATTTATAGAAAAATAGAATGCACAGTAACTAATCCATGAACGGTCCAGATTGATTACTTTAATCTGACGGTCCATATTTAAAGAAAAATCTTTTAAATAAAATATAATATATTCTATTTATAGAATAACTTTAGTAAAGTATTCTGTTTTATATTAAAAGATGTTTCTGCTTTATTACGTTAATAATACGAATAAAACAAAACGTCATTATCGCTAAATAATTCATATTATTAACTGACAATAATTGAATCAAACTGAGTGACTTCTCACATAAGCATTAATAATCAATACCGTGTGTTACTATGCAACCACACGTATTACTGTACTTTTAATACCGAGTAGTTCAACAGTATCAATGGTAAAACTTCAGCCGTTATTTTTAATAAAACATTTTTGTCGTTTTCTCAATCTGACAATAATTCCGTTGTGGGGTCCACCAATGATTGTGCCGTTGTACGAATATTCCCTGTTAAAATGAATATTTCCCGACCAATCGAATATTATATAACAACTTGCGTACTTTGCAAAATTTATAAATATTACCCACAACTATAACATTATATCAAATTAACTCCATAATATTCGAAAATGATATTTATAGAAAATTCATCTTTATTTATAAAAGTTGGGGTCTTACAACCTCCCCTTCTTATAAAATTTCACCCTCGAAATTAGGGTACGTACCTGGTATGTCGAAGAGGTAAGGGTACCTTGATTTCATTTCAGATTCTAACTCCTAAGTCATTTTCTCAACATCGTGGTTTCTCCACAAAACTTTGACTTGAGGTATAACCTTGGAGCGTAGAATATGTTCCTTCTTATCCAAGATTTGAACAGGAACTTCTTCATACGTCAAATCCTCCGCTATTTCGTCTGGTTCTAACTCAATAATGTGGTTTGGGTCTTCCAAATATTTGCGTAACATGGATATGTGAAAAACGTTATGAACACGAGACATACTTGGCGGTAAAGCGAGTCTATAAGCCACAGTTCCTACTCGATCGAGGATTAAAAATAGACCGATGAATCGAGGATTGAGCTTTCCTCTTTTTCCGAATCTCGTAACTCCTTTCCATGGAACAACACGTAAGAACACATGATTTCCTATATCAAATTCCACGTCCTTTCGATGAAGATCAACATAACTCTTTTGTCGATCTTGCGAGGTTTTTATACGTTGTCGGATCGTTTGAATCTTTTTTGTAGTCATACGTACCAACTCCGGTTCCAACAACGTTGCTTCACCCACCTCATCCCAGCATACTGGAGAACGACATTTTCTTCCATACAATGCTTCGAATGGAGCCATGCCAATACTTGCTTGATAACTGTTGTTGTAGGAAAACTCCACCAATGGTAAGAACTTGTCCCAACTTCCCTTGAAGTCAAAGACACAGAATCTTAATAAATCTTCTAGAGTTTGAATAGTCCTCTCTGATTGTCCGTCCGTCTGAGGATGATATGCCGAACTAAATCGTAAATCTGTGCCCATAGCTTTTTGTAAACTAACCCAAAATCGTGAAGTGAATCTTGGGTCTCGATCAGAAATTATGGATACTGGCATACCATGCAGTCTTACAATCTCGTTTATGTACATACGAGCAAGACGTTCAAGTGTATAAGTTTCTTGTGTCGGTAAGAAATGAGCAGACTTGGTCAATCTATCAACAATGACCCAAATCGCATCTATACCTTGAGAAACCTTAGGAAGATCGGTAATGAAATCCATGGTAATGTGCTCCCACTTCCATTCTGGAATTTCAAGTGGTTGCAATGGACCTTTTGGTACTTGATGCTCCGCTTTGACTCGTTGACAAGTTAGACACCTTGAGATAAACAACACTATCTCTCTCTTCATATTACTCCACCAAAATGTATGACGAAGATCATGATATATTTTGGTACTTCCAGGATGGATTGCAAACGGTGTGTTGTGCGCCTCCATCATGATTTCATACTTTAAATCAGGGTTGTTAGGAACACAAAGTCTGGAGTTGACTCGAAGCATTCCTTCTTCATCGATTCTTGCTTCCGGCATAGCACCTTCTTGCACTTTTTTTCTCATACGCATCAGCTCCAGGTCTGTAGCTTGAGCAGCTTTAACTTTATCGATTAAAGTTGGTTCTACTCGTATATTTGCCATCATCACATGGGTCCCTGGAGTCTTTAACTCTATCTCCATCCTTTGCAAGTCACACAAAATGGGCCTTTGTGTTGATAATATTGCACTCGTACTTGCATATGATATTCTACTCAATGCGTCAGCTACCACGTTCGCTTTTCCAGGATGGTATTGAATGGTATGATCATAATCTTTCAACAGTTCAAGCCAACGTCGTTGTCGCATGTTGAGTTCCTTTTGAGTGAAGAAATATTTGAGGCTTTTATGATCCGTAAAGATCTCCACCTTCTCCCCATACAAGTAATGCCTCCAAATTTTAAGTGCAAAGACAACAACAACCAACTCTAGATCATGAGTAGGATAATTCCTCTCATATTCCTTAAGTTGTCTTGATGCATAGGCTATGACTTTTCCATGTTGCATGAGAACGCATCCTAACCCTTTGCTCGAAGCATCACTGTAGATGACAAATCCCTCCGAGCCAGATGGTATTGTTAGAACAGGTGCTGAAATGAGTCTCCTCTTGAGTTCTTGAAAACTCTGCTCACATTCTTCGCTTCAACCGAACTTTGTATCTTTCCAAGTCAGCTGAGTTAATGGAGTAGCGATTCGAGAAAATCCTTCCACGGATCTCCGATAATAACCAGCTAAACCAAGAAAGCTACGTACTTCGGTCACTGATTTAGGTTGCTCCCAGCTTTGAATAGCTTCAATCTTTACCGGGTCAACCGATATTCCATGACTTGATACTACGTGCCCAAGAAATGCTACCTCCTCCAGCCAGAACTCGCATTTCTTCAACTTGGCATAAAGCTTGTATTCACGAAGCTTTTGGAGTACCAGCCTCAAGTGTTGCTTATGATCTTCACGGCTTTTAGAATAAATAAGGATGTCATCAATAAAGACGACCACAAAGTGATCTAAATATTCCTTGAATACCCGGTTCATCATATCCATTAAGGCAGCAGGACCATTAGTCAATCCAAAGGACATGACTAGGAATTCATAATGCCCGTACCGAGTTCTAAAAGCCGTCTTTGGAATATCCTCAGTTCTAACCTTCAGCTGATGATATCCAGAACGAAGATCGATCTTTGAAAAGAATTGTGCTCCTTGCAACTGGTCAAACAGGACATCAATACGTAGCAATGGGTACCTGTTTTTGATGGTGACATGATTCAACTCCCGATAATCAATACAAAGTCGCATACTTCCATCTTTCTTCTTCACGAATATCACAGGAGCACCCCAAAGAGAAGTATTAGGACGAATAAAGCCAATATCTAACAATTCCTGCAGTTGGATCTTTAACTCCTGAAGTTCAATAGGAGTCATTCGATATGGGGCTTTGGAAATGGGTTTTGTACCGGGTTCAAGGTCGATACAAAATTCAATTTCACGCTCTGGGGGTAGGCCAAGAAGTTCTTCAGGGAATACGTCAGGGAATTTATTAACAATAGAAATATCATTCAAAACTGACGTATTTTTGTTTAGATCCGTGACATGAGCTAAGAAAGCTTGACATCCATTTTTCAATAAATGAATAGCTTTATGGCTTGAGATGACAACGATTGATTTTAATGGTTTGGTTGCTTTAATTCGCATAATAGGTCGATTAGGAATATGAAAGCTAACAACCTTACGAAAATAATCAATTTTTGCATGATGAGTAGTTAACTAATCAATCCCTAGAATCACGTCAAATGCAAGTATTTTTAATGAAATCAGATCGACAGGTAATGTGTGGGTACCAACTGAACCAAACAAGACTTATAAACCGTGGATGTAATGAAGGTTTCTCCCAATTTAGTTTCAACAGATAAATCAAAGTCTAATTTCTCCGGAGTCAAATTTAATCGATGAGCGCAAGTAGGAGAAATAAAAGAATGGGTAGAACCGGTATTAAATAAAGTATAGACTTCGTTAGAGTTTATGATAAGCTTACCCGTGATGACCTCATTCGGGTTCCTTGCTTTCTGGGAGGTCACAACAAACGCTCTCCCTTACACTACCGGTTTTGACTTTTCTGGGACGGTCTTTGGTGTCTCCATCTTGGCTGAACTTGTTTTTGGTAAATGACAAAATCGAGCTAAATGACCTTCTCTTCCATAATTATAACATGCTTTAGACGGCATCGCGCAGTTTGGACTGATGTGCCCCTCCCCTCCGCATTTGAAACATATGATATGTGGTCGTTCTCCTTCCTTAACAACTGGTGCGGGTGCTGACGTCTTTCCATCATTGTTGAATCTCCTCTTCTTGAAATGGCCATTCTTATTATTTTGGCCCTGATTACCACCGAAGTGGTTACCATTTCTGGCCTGTTGATTCCCTCCACGCTTGTTGTCACCGCTTCGATGACTGCTCTCATTGGTATTATCATTTTGCCAACTACTCTCTTTTGGTTGCGTTGACTCGTTATTGCGCTCCACTAACTGAGCCCTATTCACAACATCTGAATACAAACATAATTTATGAGAAATAAGATGTTGACATATCTCAGGTTTCAAACCTCGCAAAAACATTCGCGTCATTCGCTCTTCATTATCCACCAAGTGGGACGCAAACCGGGACAACTCAGCAAATTTAGCCTCATACTGCGACACGGTCATATTATTCTGCTCCAATTTGATGAACTCCACCTCCTTTATGTGACGAACACTTTCGGGAAAGTATTTATCATTGAACAGCTCTTGGAACTTCTCCCAAGACATCTTCAGTGCGGCAGGTTGAGCACGCTTAATCGATTCCCACCAGTAATCTGCCTCTCCTCGCAACATAAAGGCGGCAAAGGGAACCTTTTGCTCCTCGGAGCATCCCAAGACATCAAATATCTTGGTAATCTGTTTTATCCATGTTTTCGCTATAAGTGGTTTTGACTCTCCCTTAAACTCTGGTGGTCCCAGCTCCTTGAACTGTTTAGCGGTGACCGTCCGAGAGTTTTTAGTGTTTCCACCTATATTTTAGACAGGAGCCGCTCCCGCCTGCTGTTGCATGAACTGCATAAAGTTTCTGAACATTTCATCATTCATCATCTGGTCAGTGTTGTTGTTTGCATGAGGATTGTCACCTTCCTGATGCACATTATCCTGATTATTGATATGTGGTGAATCAACAGTCGCCTGTGCTCCATTGCTATTCTCAACATTCTCAGATGCCATTTTCAGATACTGCCACAAAATAAAAGTTAATTGATATGTCATATATTATCCTTATAATATGACCGACCAATTAAATACTATGCAAATAAACTTAGGTAGGTCATACTAGCGAAGGAATTTCCCGTCTCTCCCCTCCCAGTTCTATTCTCACATCTTAGCCAGGGATCATATCCCTAAGCTCTGCTACCAACTGTGACACCCCCAAAATTAGGTATACATCACCCATCTTGGGTCGTCAGATACATAGTACAGAATACAAATACAATTTACTAATACAACTGTCGTGTACAATACGACAAAACATAAACTGTGAGTTTGAATACAAATATTATCTTCTAGAGAGTATGCATACTCAAAAGGAGTCCTCATTACATTTATTAACACACCATTACATAGAATAGTGAGGACTACTAACTAATACTATCATTCGGACCATCACTCCGTTCTCCGACTTGCCCCAGCTACATTCTCATTTCCTGAAGAGAACAGTGAAAGAAAGGGTGAGCTCAACTAGCCCAATAAGAAATATTATGACTAAGATAATGCAGAATAAATTATCATTAGCCTTCAACAATGTTAAACTGATAAAATATAATAGACATCAAGTTTAACTGCAGCGGAACAAGCGGATACCTATTCTTAATAGTGACATGGTTTAATTCCCGGTAATCAATACAAAGTCGCATACTCCCGTCTTTCTTCTTTACAAATAAAACAGGAGCACCCCAAGGAGATGTACTAGGACGAATGAAACCGATGTCCAACAACTCTTGTAGTTGGACCTTTAACTCCTGAAGTTCAATAGGAGCCATTCGATATGGGGTTTTAGAAATGGGCTTTGTACCAGGTTCAAGATCAATAAAGAATTCAATTTCTCGTTCCGGGGGTAGACCGGGAAATTCTTCAGAAAATACGTCAGGAAAGTCAATAACAACAGGAATATTATTCAAATTTTGATATAACAGTGATTGATTTTAATGGCTTAGTTGTTTGAATTCGTACAACAGGTTGGTTAGGAATATAAAAACTAACAACCTTACGAAAACAATCAATTTTGGCATGATGAGTAGTTAGCCAATCAATCCCTAAAATCACATCAAAAGCAAGTATCTTTAAAGAGATAAGGTCAACAGGTAAGGTGATGGTGCCAACTTGGATCACACAAGATTTATAAACAGTGGATGTGATGAAAGTTTCTCCTAACGGAGTCTCCACAGATAAATCAAAGTCTAACTTCTCCGGAGTCAAGTTTAAAAGTTGAGCACAAGCAGGAGAGATAAAAGAATGGGTAGAACCGGTATCTAATAAGGTATATACTTCGCATAAATTTATGATTAGCTTACCCGTGATCACCTCGTTTGGGTTCCTCGCATGTTGACCAGTCACGACAAACGCTCTTCCAGGAACCGTTGACTTTATCTTTTCTGGGACAGCTTTTTGAGTCACCATCCCCGCTGGACTTGGTTTTGCTACAGTGCAATCTCGAGCGATATGTCCTTCCTTTCCACAATTATAACATACCTTAAACTGTTGTGGGCAGTTTGGGCTAATATGTCCTTCTTTTCCGCACTTATAGCATATAACCGGTGGTCGTTCTCCTCCCTTGGAACCAGTTGCTGTTGGTGCTGACGTCTTCGTATTGTCATTGTTGAATTTCCTCTTTTTAAAATCTCCTCCCGACTCGCTTCTTCTATTTTCATAGCCACGATTACCACCAGAGTGGTTGCCGTTCTTGTCTGTATTTTTCTTTCTCTGATGGTTATCATTGTTCTGATGACTGCTGTCACCGATATGATCCTGGTTGTGATCCCTCAGTTGACCGTACTCGTTATCTCGCTCTAATAATTGAGCCCTGTTGACAACATCTAAATAGAGAGAAAATTTATGAGAAATGAGATATTGACGTATGCCGGGTTTCAAACCTCTCAGAAACATCCTCGTCATACGTTCCTCATTCTCCACCAAATGAGGTGCAAACCTGGACAACTCTGCAAACTTTGCCTCGTACTAAGATACCGTCATATTATTCTGCTCTAGTCTAATAAACTCTACCTCCTTCATATGACGAATACTTTCAGGAAAGTACTTGTCATTGAACAGTTTTTGAAATGTCTCCCAAAACATGCTGAGTGCGGTTGGATGGGTACGCTTCACAGACTCCCACCAGTAATCTGCCTCGTCACGGAACATAAAGGTGGCGAATGGAACCTTCTGTTCCTCCGTGCATCCCAAGACATCGAATATCTTGGTAATTTGCTTGACCCACGTTTCCGCCATGATCGGATCCGGCTTTCCCTTAAATTCTGGTGGTCCCAATTCTTTGAACTGTTTGGCTGTGACAAACCGTGAATTGCTATCATTTCCTCCTGTATTTTGAACACGAGTCTCCCTTGTCTGGTTTTGCATGAATTACAAAAAACTTCTAAACATTCCATCATTCATCATCTGCTCATTGGTGTTGTTCACAGGAGGAACATTGCCAGCCTGTTGCACGTTCTCCTCGTTGGTAAGCACCGGTGTCTCCACGGTCTCATTTACTCCACTGTTAACATTCTCAGTCGACATTCTCAAATACTGCCATAAAACAAGGGTTAATTAAATAAATTAACAAATCACATAATACCCCTATATTATGACTGACCAATAAATAAGCTTAGGTAGGACACACTAGCGAAGGATTCGTCTCTCCCCTCCTAGTTTTATTCCCCGATCTCCGCCAGAGATCATATCCCTAAGCTCTGATACCAACTGTGACGCCCCCAAAATAGGTATACAACACCCATTCTGAGTCGCCAAAATACATGGTACAGAAACAACTACATCTTTATTATTACAACACAAGAACTGTGAGTTTAAATACAAATATTGTCATTTAGACAATATCCACACTCAAATAAGTCCTCATTACAATTATTGATACATTATTTCACAAAAATGGTGAGGACTACTAAAGTAACTTCTAGAACCATCATTTCATACCCCGACTAGTACTCGCTACAATCTCGCCTCCTGAGAAAAATGGAACAAAAAGGAAAAGGGTGAGCTCAACTAGCCCAGTAAAGAACATTATGACTAAGATAATACAGAACAAATTATCGTTAGTCTTCAACAGGGAAAAATCTAATAGAATACAATAGACAACAAGTTTTAAATCAATAACTGCAGCGGAAACAGCAAACCATTAGAAGAGTCAAGTAGAGAATGAGTTCTACTATCTTCTAAGATTTAAAAGTCCATCATCAATATTTTATCCCTGTAACAACAATCAATAACCATCTTTAATCAAATATTCATCTTTGCACTACAGGCCAAAGATATTCATTTGTATCACCAGTCGGTCATGTTCATCTCAACACCTGTTCATCTTTGCACTACGGGCCAAAGATATTCATCAGTTAATCATTCATCTTTGCACTACGGGCCAAAGATATTCAGTAATATCATCATTTAGGACTGAGGATGATGAAAAATATCTTAAGAAAACGAATCCAGTGAAACAAAATAATAAATATTAAGGATTCGTATTTCGATTTATCCATGTCCAAAAAAATACCTTATAATTATTCATAGTGAAGTAGAATTCAAGAATGATCAAAACATGGATACAATCAAAGCTAGTACCCAAAATAGATATTTTGGACGAAAAGAAGAAAATTTTATTTTTCGGTGAATAGTAACTCGTGAATAGTAACTCATGAATAGTAACTCCGACGTGAAAAGTTCCAAATTTGATAAAAATTTCCAACCAATATTTCGGCATAATGATATTGAAGAAATAATATCATTTTTGAATAAAATAACATCCCTTACCTCGTAAAGACAGTACTTCTGGTCGGAATACCGGTATAAGGCTGAAAGACACTTGCTCTGATGAATAGAAACTCTCAAAGTATCTAAATACTCACAAAATACACTCAATAATCTAGAGAGAGAAAGAGAGAAAACTTGTTTCTGGTGTGATTTTCAATTCTAACTTAGCCCTCTATTTATAGGAAAATATTAGCACGCCGAAGCAGACTTAACCTGCAACCTGATGGCTTTACCTGCTACTATTCCCACCCACAACATTTGAATAAAAATCTCAGCACATTTCTTCACCAACCAAGAGTGGGGCCCACCAATTCTAGAATTTTCTACCAAAATGATTAACTCCGAAAATTCAACAATTTCTGAACCAGTCATCTCGTAAAATTCATAATAAATCATACGTTCATTTTTAACGGTTCAAAATTTGTGGACATATACTCAACTTATATATGTATAACATATCCAAAAATTACCACGATCCAACGGTCGGATTAAAAATTATAACCCCCGCAAAATATCTCAAAAACCCTGATTTTTAATACCTCCATTCCGACAAAAATACTGATAAAAACCTCAACATTAACTCCTTCATTTTTAACCACAAAAATATATCCCTCATTTATATCCACAAAAATAAATATTTCCTTATCATATGAATCAATAATTAATTATTCACAAATAATATTACAGAATCACATTTATGACAACCAGGCCGTTCCCAAGAAAGAGGGGGCTTTCCAATAAGGATTTCTCCTTACTGGCGCGCAATTAGATGACCAAACCTCTCCTTAGACAGAACTTTCTAGACATTGCCAATAGTGTTATCTAATAATATTATTCAAATAATATGAATTATTGATCTGATAATGGAAAATACTGTGTAGTGACAATTATTGAAACAACAATAATATAAAATATCAACGCAGCAATTATTGAATCAATAAAATAAAATACTGAACAGTAATTACTGTAACCATTATTGAGTAGTGCCTTCTTACGTAAAAATCAATAATTAGTACAATACAGTGTGCTACTGTGTAACAACGCGTATTACTGTGTTTTAACCACCGGGTATTCCAACAGTATTAACGGTAACAACTACGCCGTTATTAATAAAAACATATACTTGTCGTTTTCTTCATCCAATCGCTTTCCGTTATGGGGCCCACAAAAGACTGCGCCGTCGTACGAATATTCCCCGACAGGAAGAATATTCCACGACCAAACGAATATTCCCCGACAACAATGAATATTTTATAACCACCTGCTTATTTGAAATATTTGCGCATTTTACCCATAACTAACCTCATTAATCAATTTAACACTTACTATTTCAAAATAATAAATAGAGGAAATTTAAATTTCATTTATTAATAATTTGGGGTCTTACAAATAAACTCTACTATCTTTTATGATTTAAAAGGTTTTTCAACACTGTGATCGCTGGGACTCAGCTTAATAATCCACATCATCGAATCACCCCTGCACTATAGCCAAGGATATTCGTGTATTCATTAATGGTCATGGTCATGCCAACAACTGTCCATCAATGCACTACGGGCCAATGAGGACTTTTACCACATCATTTGTAACATTACGGTCATGATTATACCGAATAATCCCTGGTCATAATCATACCAAGTCCATCTATGCACTACAGGCCACAGATGACTTTTAACATTTTATAAACATGATGATGATGACAATGATATAAGAATTCAATAAAACAAGTTCAAGAATTAATTTATCCAAGAATTAACAACGTCCAAATTGTCAACATGATACTGCTTTGTGGAGTTAAATTCAAGAATGCTTAGAAGAATATTTTCATGAAAAGATACTGGATGAAACACAATTATCAAGGATATTCCACAAATTTCATGGAGTATAGAAATCAAAACTTAACCAACTGAGTATAATAAAGAATGGAATAACAAAAGAAATCACCCGACATACGATAGACCGCACAGACAGGTTATTCCAACAGAATAATAAATAATGGAACCAGGTCCGGTGTAAACGCATAGACAGGATATTCTGACAGAATAATAAATAATAGAACCAGGTCCGGTGTAAAACACACAGACAGGATGTTCCAACAGAATAATAATAAAAATAGAACCAGGTCCGGTGTAAAACACACAGACAGGATGTTCCAACAAAATAATAATAAAAACAGAACCAAGTCCGGTGTAAAACACACAGACAGGATGTTCCAACAGAATAATAGAAGAATGTCACCAAGTATAGGGTAGACCGCGTATACAGGTTATTCCAACAGAATAATAATAAATGGAATAACAACAGTTCTCTTCACGAATAAGAAAGAATAACACCCCTTACCGTTTTAAAGAAGAGCTGAAATAAGGAAGTAGTTAAGTAGCAGAATACTCTTCTTCTCTCTCTCTATAGTTTCTCTCTATAGTTTCTCTCTCTAGAGTTCAGTGAATTCGTAAGAAATAATGAAGGAATGAGCTGCTATTTATAGAAAAATAGAATGCATAGTAACTAATCCATGAACGGTCCAGATTGATTACTTTAATCTGACGGTCCATATTTAAAGAAAAATCTTTTAAATAAAATATAATATATTCTATTTATAGAATAACTTTAATAAAGTATTCTATTTTATATAAAAAGATGTTTCTGTTTTATTACGTTAATAATACGAATAAAACAAAACGTCATTATCGCTAAATAATTCATATTATTAACTAACAATAATTGAATCAAACTGAGTGACTTCTCACATAAGCATTAATAATCAATACCGTGTGCTACTATGCAACCACACGTATTACTGTACTTTTACTATCGAGTAGTTCAACAGTATCAATGGTAAAACTTTCGCTGTTATTTTTAATAAACTATTTTTGTCGTTTTCTCAATCCGACAATAATTCCGTTGTGGGGTCCACCAATGATTGTGCCATTGTACGAATATTCCCTGTTAAAACGAATATTCCCCGACCAATCGAATATTATATAACAACTTGCGTACTTTGTAAAATTTATAAATATTACCCACAACTATAACATTATATCAAATTAACTCCATAATATTCGAAAATGATATTTATAGAAAATTCATCTTTATTTATAAAAGTTGGGGTCTTACAGTAAAACAATAAGAGATCATAGTCTATAAGACCCTTCAGCAATAATATGAAATGTTTTGAAGGAATCCTTATATTCCTATTTATTACTTCTACTTCATAATTCTTGATAACTTATGAAGGTTAGGGAATGTTTGAAAGATAAAAACTTCTTTGAAGAGAAGTTGAGATGAAGGGTATTTTAAAATTTCGAGGACGAAATTTTGTGAAGAAGGGGTGAATGTGATGACCCGAATGATTGAAAGCATAGTTAGACGTGAGGTTTATTTAATAACGATTATGTCAACAGATGATCCTTAAGAAAAGGATGGTCATAAGAAAGAGAAGTAAGATTAAACATTTGTGAAAGATTGTAAGAATAAAGCATCCGGGTATGGGTGTGGTTTTAGAAATTTCGAGGACATAATTTTTATAAGGGGGAAGAATGTGACAACCAGGAAAAATCGGATTGTCCAGAATTTAAGTTTAAAGAATTAGTTATTAATAAAATGAATTTTATTAATAATATTATATGCTATATTTTTATTAATCGTTCGAGGACCTGGGATGATTATAAAACAGGAGGATTCTGGCTATGAGCTAGACAGAACGAGTAAGAGTTTTCTGGACGAAAATAAAAAAAAATCGAGAATAAAAATATATCTGAGGAAAAAGACGAAATAGGCACTATTCACCCAACGAAACCTAAGGGTTAGGGTTTAAATAACCTAAACCTTTCTGAGAGATCGGTATGTCAAAATGACATTCTGTCGAAAGATTTGACGATAATATGTCGTGAAAAGTTAAGTTAGCTGATAAAAATTTTTCTCAAAAAATGTGCAGAAATCGGACGAAATAAAAACCACAAAAAGTACTGTTATGTACTTTTCATTCGTTTAACTACGTTAAGGGAAAATGTGAAGGAAAACGCTTTTCATCAAAAAATATTTTTTAGTTTTTGGAATTTCTGAAGAATGTGTAAAAGTTAATCGGTAGAGGAAAGACGGAATATCCAAAAATATATGGATTCCGAGAATCGTAGTTTTTCAAACTGTCGGACGAATTCTGCAAGACGAAACCACGAAGCTTCCAAGAGAAGCTTTGTGAATAGTAAGGAGGTTAGGAAAGGAGGTGGGAATAGTAATTTTGGGGGAGAAATGACTATTTTACCCCTAGCCTTGAAAGCTTATAAATGAGAGCTTAAGCTCATTTGTTAGTGATTTGAAAAATCACCATTACTTGGAGAAAGAGAGAGAGAGAGAGAAAGAGAGAGAGAGAGAGAGAAAAAAGTTTCGGCTGGGGAAGAAGAGAGGAAAAGCTAGCAATTCCCTAGTTTTATCCAACGGAAGAAGATTAAAGAAGAAAGGTAATCCAAAATTTAGTCTAATCTAAATTTTCTTTAAGTTTTTATATGGAATCATATAGCTTAATGAGAATAGAAGTAAAAGATGTTAAGAATTATTTTCATATGGTTGAAATCATGATAAGATGAAGAAATAAGAATTAGAAGTTTAGTTTATAAATTTTTTAAAAGCTTTCTTAAGGAAGTATGAATTGTTTGATGAGTTGAGCGATCCGAATGAATCTTATGAACGATTCAGTGAAATAAGTAAGGATTGGTGAGTTATAACACCAAATTCAAAGAAAAAGTGAAATCATAATCAAAGTATCGATTAAAAATGAATAACAAACAAAGAACGCGAAGAACACGTAAAGAGCGTTGTTGATGGACAAATTAAAAACCATCGTAGTTAAAACTTGTTGTTAATGGACAAGTTTAAAACTATCATATATATGAATTGCTGATATATACTTGGTTAGGAACGATAGAAACGTTCATGAAGAACGAATTGAACTTAGCTATAACGAAGTTATGGTAAAATTTTGTAAAAGACGAAACAAATATAGGAATTAAGTTAAGGAACCTAAATAGTCAGGGTATCATAAGAATGTAAAAAAATACAGAAAACTTGAGTTGTGGACTCAAAAACGAACGAATTTCAAGTTCGAATTGTAGAATTACGGACGAACGAAAATTTAATGCTAAGTTGAAAAACTACATGAGAGTGGACTTTTGGGCTAAGATTATTACTCATTAATAGATTAAGAATAAAATTTTGTCCAGGGAAAATTGTAGAGGGTGTTGCAAGCTTTCCAACGCCTTAAGAATGGATTAATTCCGATATCGGGAGAAGAAGTTATGAGATTTCAAAATTGGTGTATCAAACGTGTTCAACGCTTAGAAAATTTTTCTAAGTTTAAAGACTGGCGCCGCAGCGCCAGCCAGAACTAGAATAGTCGTGTGGTACCGCCTAGTCCAGAGCTCAACTACTACCAACCCACGCCGCAGCATCAGGTTTAACAAGGAGAGTGGCGCCGCAGCGCCCTTAAGGGAATTTTTCCCGACCGGAGATTTTTATTATCCAACTTTTGGGATGGTAATTAAGGAGCAAGCATGAATATATTATTCATGAAGAAAAATATCTAGAATGATGATTAAAACCTTGAATTTGACAATAAAAAGTCGAATAAAAGTTATAAAACGGCGAACCCACAATACGTAACTAATATCCGGGAATTGTATTTGTGTTAAAACGAATGTGTGGGATTGCTATGATTGTGATTCCTTAGACGTTGAGTGATGAGAGTGATTTATAACATTTTGATGTTATGATGTTATAATGAGAGTTAAGTGTAAAGCATATAGACGCTATAAACGTAAAGTGATTGCGATGAACTACCAGTCTTAGCATACGACGAACTGTATAGCTTAGACATTATAGGAGGACGATGAACGTGAGGTTCATGTGATGGATAACGAATGAGAATGATTAAAACCTTAGGTAAAGGTTGAATGGGATATTAAGAGACGAATAACATGAATGCAGAATACGTAAATGATCCCCGTGAATCGTCTTCGCGTCGGGTGAACGTTATAAGTATTCATTGGTTGTGTGACTTAAACGTTGACGAAGGTAGTAATTAAGATATGAATTATCAAGAAAGCTGTAACGAACGATAATAAGATTAATGAAAGTCCAAGTGTGAGTCGGATAAAGAATGTTAGAATGAAACTTAAGTGTTAAACACTTTAGGTGACGTGAGGGTTGAGTTTACGCGAATAATAAATGGGCAGAACGTACACACCGTGTATGGTTTAAACGTACGAGAATGAAGAGTAATGAATAACGTATAAACATTGAACAAGATGAGTTAGTAATAATAACTTGAATAATGTTCTGAGTCAAGTAAACCAGATGTTGTGAGATGAGGAAATAAGGTAAGGTAAAATGCTTAACGCTATGAACGCATAGTATTAACATTGAATGATCGTTCTAAGTATTCAAAAGACTTTATGACATCTCGATAAGGAATAAATCCTGAGGTATGCCATTTAGTTGCCAGAAAGCCATAAGGAATGTGAAATCAACTTACCGAACATTATAGTTTTAATTGTTCGGATAAGTCAAGTTTAAGTTGTGGTACAATCGTAATATTTAATGGTTGACATATGGGAGCTGGGCTAAATAATTCCTTTAGAGAGCAAAGGTTAATACGAACTAGCAACCGATTTAACTCATTGTGAAAGACAGTGTAGATGAGATAGGAAACTAGTTTGTTGGTTGTTTGTGGGAAATCACTCAAGAGTACTATATGGAATACTAGTAGAGACTCGATGTGTGATAAGTATAGAAGTTATACGAAGAAGATGAGAATGTAAATCATCAAAGATGATGATTGTATGAGTTAAGACATCTTCGTATGTCATAACGCCGTAAAATGGTAAAGAAAGATGGTTACGTGAACTTAGGTTATAAATACAAACCATAAGGAGTAAAGTTAAGCTTAAACCAATGTGTAAGTCAAGTATATGACTAATTGGTGTATGTGTTATTTTCTTATGTGTTATATAGGGATTGCAATGAACAGTTCAGTGTAAACTATAAGTTGTAACGGTGCTTAAGGAAAGTTTCCTAACTTCATTCATATTCTAAATGAATGTTAGTTTCTTAAACTTTCTCAGATGTTGAACTTGAGAAGTTTTATCTATGTGCAAATGTGTGATATTTGTACAAGGTGGTAAAATGTATGAGGCCTTGTGCCACAGTTTTAACATTTTGGTGTTTCTATGAGATGAACCGTTCTGTGATTGAACTGTTCAATATGAAAATGTTCTGTTTATTCATGAACCATTATTGTTAAGTCTTTTCTAATGATTCTAGCCAGATAGAATATGTATGAAAAAGGTAGAAGAATGAAAGTATTGCAAAGTGAATGTGACTAATGTTTTAAAATGATAGGAATCAAATTTTTTTCCTATTATTCAAGTTGCTTCATAACATTTGTTCGATTATTAAAGTTTTAAAGGAATGTTTAAATTCTTAATGTTGTTTATTCAACTGCTATGAATTGCTGAGCAATTGAATGCTCACTCTTACTTTAAATAAAAATATTTTATGCAAACGATGTTAGAAAGAACTTAAGGATCCCGTAAAGATCAAGTTGGCCGGTATCCAGACAAAGTGTCATTAAGTATATGAATGAGCGTGAAGATCAAGCCAAGACTTGTAATGTAGAATAGTTTAATGAACTGTTATGTATCCTTGGTGGCGGATGAAAGTCATTCTTGTAAGATGTAAAGAATAATGTAATTATCATTATTTGTAATGAACGAGGTTATAAGGTATTAGAACTTGGGATTTGAGAATGTATGTTGTTATATTTAGTTATATAATGATGTATGTTTGGAATGAGATGCATTCGTGGTGTATGAAACTTGGGTGTGAAAATAAACTGGATTTTGGGGTGTCACAGTTCCTTTCATATACATCTACTCCCAATAAAAAGTTTACAATTGTTGGAGTTAACTACAAAAGAGTTATTTCAATTTACTTTTAAAATAGTCATTTCTTGTAAAATTCATAACTTTCATTCTACACATCCAAAAATTCCCATCTTTGGACCAAATCTTGATAAGTCAACATATTAACATCTCAAATTTTTTCAGAATTTTTAAAGCAAATAAAAAGGATGAAAATGCCCCTGTAAGAAAATGTTCAGGAGCTGTCCTTTCCTTTTCTTTACAAGGTAGACTGTTTTGACTAAAACAGCCACCATGGCTTGTATAATCATCACTTTGAGTGCTACCACTTGGGTTTAAAAGATGACTCATATATCTAGTACCCCTCTTTGACGAATCACAAAACGAAGGTGTAGATCTTAAATGGTAGTTGATCAAAGTGGAAGAAAGTGAAGGTTTTCTAGCCTTTAAGGACATAGCTTCTATTTCTTCCTTTTTGATAAACATGAAAGCACTCAAATGATTAGATCTAGACATGCAACACTCAATAGTATGTATATCTAAGGATTTGAGTTCAAAAACATTAACCCCCTTTATTTGTAAAACAAATCAAGTACAAATAAACTAGTGTAGGAATTTATACATTGATCTATGTGTTATCCTTCTTGTTTTGCCAAAGTGGGAGATGGATTTTGGAAGCATGAAGATCAAATCCCTCTCCTTTCTCCCCCTCTTACCCAAGGTTTTTCCCCCTCTCTCTCTACCTCTTCTATTTTGCTTCTTTTGCTTTTCTTTTAGTGGAGAGAAAAAGTAAAAAAGGTAAGGTAATTTTGTCGATAATTAAATATGGGATGTGTAATTAGTATTGGTGAAATAGTATAGATACAATTTATGTATGTATATCAATTGCTCAACACTTTTCTCTCTCTTTCTTATCTTCAATTTTACTTACACACTTAAACAATTAAAGTGGTTAAATGATGTAGTAACACATGAGGTAATGATTAAACGTAAGGATAACATCACACAGGCTTCTCCCCTCCTAGTGGCTAAAAATTTGGCTCATTTATCCCCATTTTTGGTTAATTTTTATTGCCCATACTTGCTTACCAAAATGACAAACAAGCCCCTCCCAAGTTGGGCTAAGTTTGGACCACTAGATTAATTACTTGGGCTTTCTAAATTAAATGATTGTGCCATAATTATAATCATGGGCTCAACACACAAATTTTATCTTACCCTAATTATTTAATTAGGGGTTCTATTCCACCCATTTGGAATTTAAATAAATAACCATACACATTTAATTTCTATAACCCAATTAAACTTACTTAAATTAAGTTCAAAATTAATTAGTCAACATATATAAACTAAATCTCTTAGAATTTGCATACTAGTATATTTATTAAATATTAGGATTCTTCGATTACTATAACCCTTTGGTTATTTAATTTTTATACCTAATGTGTATATTAGGTTATGTAACTTTTCTTTTTAATTTCCTTTATAAAACAGATAATCATATATACATACTATAATGTATATATTTATTTAATCACATACACACTTTTCATGTTCACAAAAGCTTTACCATATATTTACTCAAAACATGTCACAAAGTTTTTAATAACATTAATATTTAATTAATATATTTATTTACAATGTTATTTAAAATTCTTGGTTATTACATTTGTCCTCCTGCAGGGTTAGTACCAGGAAAACAAAATTTTGAGTGTCTACAAGAAGGTATATGTTACCCATAGCTCGATAAACGAATGTACGATGTCAGAATATACGAAAACAAGCCCCACAAAGTGAATTTGAGAATAATTTATAAGTATGTGAAAGACTAGACAAGAAGATTCAAGAGAAATAAAGAAGAAGAGAAGGGGTTGTTGGTATAAGGTGACTCACATCTAATCGCGGATGTAGCTACGGTTGGACCCAGTGAGTCCCACACCTGCTCTTTTTGAAAATTTGAAGTTAAAACGTGTCTTTTTTAGTCTAAAAAGAGATATTCGTAGAGAAAAGCGATTCTAGCTCATAAATTATCCATTATCGACCAATAAAGTTCGCGAAAACTCTAAATCTGGCATTGAAAGGCCTTAAGGCTTTAAAAAATGGGGAAAATAATGTAAAACCGATCAATAGTAGAGAATTAAGCAAAACGTTTGACCCAGTGATGAATCTATTGGAGACAATACTCTACGAAGGTATCGAAGATGATACCCGATGGTGATGAATCTATTGGAGACGATACACGGTGAAGACATCTAATATGATACCCGATGGTGACGAATCTGTTGAAGATGATATCCGACGAAAGTTTCAGAGACGAGACACTGTGGTGATGAATCTATTGGAAACGATACCCGACGAAGACATCAGAGATGATACCCGGTGGTGATGAATCCATCGAAGATGTTACCCGGCAAATATAGTAAAGACGATACCCAGTGGTGATAAATTTGTCAAAGATAATATGTGACGAAGGCATCGGAGACAATACCTAGTGGTGATGAATCCGTCAAAGACGATACCCGACAAAGGCATCGAAGATGCTACCCGACGAAGGCATCGGAGACGATACCCGATGGTGATCAATTCATCGGAGACGATACCTGGTGGTGATCAATCCGTTGGAGAAGATGTTTGGCGAAGGCATCGGAGACGATACTCGGTGGTGACAATCTGATAGCCATCCTCCCCAGTAGATGCGAGTGATGTTAAAAATTAGCATTTATGTCATCATGGCACATTTTCTCAAATATCATTACATTACTGATATACCCTTTCATGCATTAGGTGTCTATATCTTTGCCATGATCATTACATTGCATTGCATAAACATGACAAAGAGGGACATTTATAGACACCCAAAATTTCATTTTCCTATTACTAACCCCAATAAAAGGGTAAAAGCGTAATTTCACCTTGATGATAACATGTCTAAGTAAGGATAACGAAGTTGAGGATGAGGTCATAAAAGCCACCACAGCGATCCCCAAGCCGCAGACTACCCGAGGCAAGCTAGTTGATTATCACAAAGATTTAGGAAGATACTTTTTAGTTTTTTGCTTCATCTTCCTGGATCTGAAATATCATTGTGTATCCCTCTGAAAGAGCTTTCGGAATGGTGTGGCACGTCTCCTAACACTTCTCAAATTAAAAGATACGAATGTTTTAATGAACTATAAAACGACCGACGACACGAGAATCAAGACTGTGGGACCCACAACGGCCAGTCGTAGGTGTATATGTGCCTGGTCCTGGGGCCCTATACTTTGGCATCAGCAGCTCATTTGTGAAGGGATAGCTCATTTTTAAAGAGAGAAATAGATTTCTAAAGAGTGGCTCGGATTTAAACATAAAAAATCATTAGATTCAATATAGATCTAGCATTAGATAGGTAGATCTCTTAGATATTGAGTGTTATAGTCTAGATTCAAGTCAAAGAAGCTTGTTTCATCATTTCCCAAAGTGAAAAATCTAATATTTTTGTACATTCATTATAGATCTATTAGGTCCCTTAGATCTTGTTAATTATTCTACTTAGATCTAGTTAAAGTTTCAATCTTTATACGTATATCCATCGTTTATATATAGATCTACTTATTTTACTAATTATGTTGCTTATAGATAGTTAAAAGTTGAATCTTTTTACCAAATTTATACTAGATCTAGCCCTTACCCAATTATAAAGCTTTAAAGCTTGAATCTTTATGCTATATTAGTTTAGATATAATTTAGATCTAGTCATTTTCAATGTTTTCGATCAATTTTGGTCACTCCGTAAAACCGTAGATCTATATCTAGTTGGGGGGGGGGGGGTCCTAACTACTCGTACTAGGGATTTTAATAAGTGAATCACCTGATAGTGGGTTTAGGATACATTTTTTATATTTATTTGCATTTAAATCCTGATTGTGACATTGTACGGATTTGAGGCATCTTAAATCTATGGATTTATATCCCAGATTTTATGTCCATTTCCGTAGATCTCATTAATACACATAGTCTATCAGGATGTTGGTTTCAGTGTTGCAATCTAAAAGATAGGTTTACGGGAGCCCGCTTTCAGATCTTGTTTTGCTTGTGTTTGTGATATTATGATGTGAGCCTTAGAATCTAGGAGTCGAGATCCACAAACCGGATCTTGACCCGATTCCCACGATAGACGTATTTCGATTGTAATAATAAATGTTCAAGTCGTTGTACATGTAATTTTGGGCCTTAAAATGACTTCAAGGGCCTCATCCCGAGAGAATGGATTTAAGACCTCGTAATAGTGAAAATTTGTGATTGTGGTTGCTCGGGTCGACTGAGATAGCTTTCATGCCCATAGGTGGCTCGACCCTTTTCGATGTTTTATTTTATGTATTATCACCAAAACGATTTTCAAACAAAATAATAAAGATCTTATAAAAATGTAAATCACTTCGGGTAGACAAACTTAAGGCTAAGAATCAAAACGACAAATAATAGGATACGAATATTGAGTTTTCCCAAATCTTCACCGCAAAGGTACTTTTTATCAAAGTCCAAGCTAAAACCAAACATTTCGATTATAGGTTAAAAAGAGACCTAGAATTACTTTCAAAATCAATGCACTTAAACACGATTTCAAGATATTAGAGGCTTCGTCAAATCACACACACACACACACACACACACTTCACACTTAGGAAAACAACAAGATACGGTAACCATGTTTTAGCGAAAGTCGTCCTTTCCCTCGCTTAAGCAATCCCCCGAACTCTATGAATCTCGGTTTCAAGACCAATTTTACGGAGTTACATATTGGATCATATTGCGAAAACCTCAAAAATCCGAATGGATTGGTACATCCATTTAAACTTATACCAACTGGCGACTCTGTTTAAAACTGCTCAGTCCTTAAAATCAACGTTTTCAAATTCGTCGGCATTTATGTCGATCTTTTCCTAAAACCTCACTCTCTAAATAAAATATCGTTATAGAAATCTTAAAAAAAGGTAGAAAAACAAACATTTAGGGAAAAAAATCCCCAGCATCGACAACCAATTTTCTAACATTCAAGTCATTAGTCAATGATAAAAAGACTCATAGAGAAGTAGTTATTTCTTCTCTTTAATTGCCTAACCAGATCAACTAAGTAGTTGGCCAATCATTTAAAGGACAAGTGTTAACTAAATATAACTTTACTAGTTAGACAAACATTTCTCACATTGAGTTCAGTAAACTTTGGCACGTCCACACATAAAAATTATTCAGCCACAATAAATCTTAAAAAGAAAATTTGAAGATCTATCCAACCTCTTCCCTTCTAGATCTACTTTTTCATTCCACGCTCTAACATGATCCACTATTAATGTGGATAGTTTCTTAATGGATTGAAGGTGCATAATGGGGTGGTGGCTCACGATAAGCTAAGCATGCCTCAGGTTCTTGATTGACAAAAAGTTGTTGATATGGAGGACTGTTACTATGTGGATTATTGAGTCGAGAAGTACGGGTATTCACCGTATGGAATTTTTGGATTGTGAGAAAGATGTGACTTTTCGTTCCCTCTTATAAACGACACTAATTTGATGCATAAATCAAATACCTAAAAATTTGAGTTTCAATCAACCCTAGATTCGTTGACACGCGAGTTGACTTTGACCAATGTTGACAGCCTAGAACCTGCAAAAAATCCACCAAAAATTGGAAGCTTCAAGAAGACTTTTCATACTTAAGTTAATAAGTGAGAGATATATTTTATGCACAATATATAAGTAGAATTGTAGACATATGATTGTATGCCTGACCCCCTTATATAGTATGAAAGTCCTATTGGACCTTGGATTGTTGTGAATTTCTCAATCCATGTTTGTGGGCAAATGGCACCCTCTACTTCTACTTCTAATTAAAGGCAAAGAGTCAGAATTTCAAGCAAAGAAAGGGTCGCACCCGTTTAAGCCATCCTATTGGATCTTAGATTGTTGTGAAATTCTCAATTTTAATCAGCCACACAGTCTCTTTGATGGTTATAACCGCCAACTATTGTATTAATTGATATATATATATATATATCCTTAGATAAATATTAGATTATTCATTATTCTTTTCAAAGTGAAATTATTATAATGTCCTTGGCCAAATACGGCTTGAAAATAATGACATATGTCAAGCTGTCATTGGTGGGAATTGGAACCAAATCATACTGAAATGCCTCTTTAAACTAATAAACTATTGATAATTATCAATTAAATGATTCCTCTCAAAACCACACTATATAAGACAAGAAAGAAATTAAATGACAATTAACAAATGACATTACTAAGCGATAGAGCTAAAAATCCTATTTTTTCCCTTTGTCCCTTGCTTATTTTAGCAATACATTTTAACAAAGACCTACCATAATCTAGAAATTTCATAACCAATTTTGATGTAGGGACGGAACCTAGCTTATTTCAGTAACACATTTTTAATAAACACCTACCAAAATCTAGAAATTTCGTAACCAATTTTGATGTAGAGACGGAGTCAGAATTATAATTGCAGTAACCCGGGTCAATTCCCTAGTTTGAAACAAATATCGAGTCGAATTCATCCAAACAAGATCTTAAACCACCAACTCAATAGTATCTACTTAGGTCATCTTATCCGGCTAACTCAAAAGGTCATAATTGAAGGCATTGTTGGTTAGTTACTTAATTCCTTAAGTACATATATATTTCTCCCACATATTTCAATGGGATTGAGGTGTTACAAACTCTACCACTTAAATAATTGACGTCCCCTCAGAATCAACAACACATACAGCCCATAAATCTTTGCTTCTCTTGTTAGGTTTGTATATAGCGTGATTACATAAACAAATCACATAAACGTAGCGGAAGCACGATAAAATGGAGTTTTAAAATTTTATACAAACTATCAACATGATTATGTTTTGTGCTTAATTATCAATCTAAAAGAAGAAGAATGAGAATAGGATTCATACCCTTGTAGCACTGTGTGCTTCCTCAGGTACGAGTTTGACTCCTAGTCCTTCGTGATTTCCTTGAATTCACCAGGTTTGATTCCTTCCTTTGATCAGCGTTAGCTACCCAAGTATTTGGCCTCTAGAGGTGATCCACCAAGGAAGATTAGTTATTTAAGAAGATGGGTTTGTGGCCAAACCCTAATTTATGTACTCTCCCAACTCTTAGAATTGTTAGTATAACCCTAATCCATAATAAAACCTTCTTATTTATAGATGTAAGCAACTCTCCTAAACCATTTAGAAATAGAGTTTTGATTTAATTAATTAAACTCTTTTACTTAATTAGGCTCCTAATCCAATTAGAAATAATTGAGAGTATCTTTATTAATTAATTCTCAAACTCCTTTAGGAATTAAATAATAATAATAATATAAATATAAATAAGACTCATCTTATTAATTTATATTTAATATTTTCAAAATATTAAATAATAAATATTAGGTTATTTAATTTATTCTATCACTATAAATTAAATTAAATACGCTTAACATATTATTATGATTATATCATTTACCTCTTAAATAAATATTTTTCTTTTATGGTGTAACCCTTTAGGTTATTCATATTAAACCGGTTGTGAATAAATCAATCAGAAAAATTCTAATCTTATTTAAATAAATAAATTAAACTATTAATTTATTTAAATAAATAACATTTATTCTACAATAAGGATAAGCTTTCTTAGTGATCAACGACTTTCCATATAATATAGATTTCAACATTAATCATAAAAGAACAGTTGAGTAAATAGTTATCGTACAATTAAATCCTTCAACCTTACAATATCTCAATTAAATATAAGATATGGAATTACTGTCAAGTTTTATTTTATTTAATTATATGTATTTCGATTCTCAAATGCACAACTCCAAATAATGCGAATTAGAAACTTCTTTCTAATTTCATTCCACCTTGGCAAAGGATTACTGGGTTGTCATTTATCGAATCACATAGGACATTCACTCCTTTTACTAGAAGCGATAGATTATTTATTAATCATTCATTATCTCCATGTACAACTTATTATACCTAAGTATACCCTTTGATATACCCTAAGGGTCTTAAAGGACATGTCAAAGTGTAACTTATAATACACAAGATACTATGATGATCTCAACTCTAAGGATCACTTGTACTACTATCACTATAGGAATTTCTATTGACAAGCAAGTAAAACTCCATTAGGTATTCCTTAGCGGGTCACGTTCAGTAAACTTATTCTCCAATAAGCACATACATACTTGTTTTAGTGTCTCTACACAAATGATCATGAGATCAATCATCCTCATCCAATGAGCAAGCAACATATGTACCAATCTATCTGGATTCACTAATCCCCTTTTTAGTAATCCAACGATTGGGAACATTTTAGTTTTAAACTATCTAAGAATTTAGATCTTATTAGCATAATCTCATCATGATTCTAAAAGTATTGCTTAAAACTATAGGTTTATCACTTATTAAAATAACAGTACCATGTAGATAATTAAAGCTTTTAATAAATGAATATTTTTATTAATAAATGATTAAGACTGTTACAAAGTATATATTTTATCATTAAACATGATTGGCTTGTGTACATAATATTTTTATCTCTAACCATTGTGAGATAATACCGACTGTTTTCATGTCCCAACCTTTGGATCTCTCTCCATTCCACTAACATTTGTGTCCCCATCTCTGGAAACCCGATCAGATGGCCTGACCTGAGCTTTCAAGAGTCATCTCAATTATGAAAAGACTCAAGTCAAATTCTGAGTTCAGAACAAATCTCGAGTTCGAATCAAATTAAATTCATCCAAACAAGTCCTTAAACCACTATCCAATTAGCATTTTCTTGGGTCATCTAAGTCCACCATAGACTCACCCAAAATGTCATGACTAAAGGTACAATGGTACATTTAGGTGATTCTTGAGCCTATTCCACTTATCTTTTTTAGATCTACAACTTTGTAGAAGATGTCTTAACAATCTGAGAATTATAGCATGGTGTTTCATAGGATTCAAAATCGGGAAGTAAAGATTACTTGTATAAAAGAATTTGATTTCAATTTGTGGTGCTACATAATAACGTACAGATTGCGTACTCTGCTCCTTTGATTATTTGTATATTCACATTATCTCATGAATCTTATCGTTTAAACAAATGATTATATTTTTAGCTAGTCTTCTGTTTACTTTGATATAACATACAAAGTATCATGTGTTTAATTTATAAATTTGTATTTCTTCGTAGCATGTTTGGAATCTTAGTTGTGTAGTAAAATTGATGTAATATTCAGAGTATGTTCGTTGTTCAAAATTGTTCGATTCCAAGTTATTGTTAGTGTAAACTTTTGATTTATTAAACAGTCATTTCTTTACGAAATTGCTAATGTAAACTTTTGATTTATTAAACATTGCTTTACAAAAACATTTGTAACTTGATTTTCATCTAGTGGATTTCTATGTTCCTTATAACCTTTGTAAAACCTAAAAAGCATGTACTTTATTTCTTTAATGGATACTTTTTTTAAAGTAAAATTATTCCATATAAGTACACTACTTACCTTTATTAGTTATGCTTAAATATAATTTATTATTCTAAACTATAGGTCATATTCTACTTCTGTGATCCACCTTTTAATTTTGTCAATTAAATGATTGAACTATTACTTTTTTCTAATTCCAACAAATTGAGTCTATCACGTCAGAAATTGCTAACGTGACTATCTGGGTGGGGCATAACTCAGCTGATGTATGTAAAAAAATAGTTTTTTTTTTTATTTTTTGATTAAATAATTTTGATATATTAAAGGGTAAAATGGTCACAACACTCGCATTTATACATTCAGACTAATTAAAAAAAAGCTCAAAACTAACTACCACTCCTCCCCACTTGCCTCCGTGTTTGCTGGTGTCGGCGAAGCTCTTCGATTTTGGCCAAACTTTGATGTCCAAGACCCCAATAATGACATCCTAGAAGGCCTGATTTAGTTGCTGGGGAGAATGGCCAGCCCATAAACCTTCTTCTCTCTCCAGGCCAAGGAATTCAAGGGTTCGAGTGGTGTGAAGGTTGTAAATTGGTTCTTCATATACGTTGATGACTGAGTCAGATTGGCAGAGGGATTCAACTTCTTTGGGGCTAAGAGCGGTGGCGAAGCCATGGTAGGCGGTGGTGTAGGTGTAGAGTATGGAATCAGAGGAGGAGTGAGATTGGAGGCTGGCGGAGTAGCAATCGTGATGAGTGGCATAAGATTCAGGCTTCTGGTGGTGCTTCATATGGACTATGTAGGTCTGTTTGGATGTAACATTGATGGATTAAAGAAAAACCACAACCAAACAGAACCAAATTATAGACACCATTTCTCCAGGAAAAAGAAAATTGGGATTGATGGGTTAATGTAGAAATGGGATATTATATATATATATATATATATATATATATATATATATATATATAAAGTTTCGAAAAGGATCAAGGGCTTACCCCTTGATCCTACATACCTTACATACCCCCTTTAGCGGTTCGGTCCGTCGTATATGTTTGGTCCGTCACTATATGTTGACCGTCGCTAAAAGTTAAGACGACAGTTCTCTGATATAGCGACGGACTGAACCGTCGTCCGGTCCATCGCTAAAGTGGGTGAGTATGGTATGTAAAATAAAGAGGTGAGCCCTTGAAATGGACTGTATAAAGTTAAAATGTATGTATGGTTTTACTATAAACATGGACGTGGAGAGAGAGAGAGAGAGAGAGAGAGAGAGAGAGAGAGGAGGGGGGGAAGAAGATAGTCGCTGACTGCCATAGGGAGAGAGAGAGAGAGTTGTTAATGTAAACTTTTGATTTATTAAACATTGCTTTACAAAAACATTTGTAACTTGATTTTCATCTAGTGGATTTCTATGTTCCTTATAACCTTTGTAAAACCTAAAAAGTATGTACTTTATTTCTTTAGTGGATAATTTTTTTAAAGTAAAATTATTCCATATGAGTACACTACTTAACTTTATTAGTTATGGTTAAATATAATTTATTATTCTAAACTATATGTCATATTTCACTTCGGTAATTCACCTTTTAATTTTGTCAATTAGATGATTGAATTATTAATTTTTTCTAATTCCAACAAATTGAGTTTGTCATGTCAGAAATTGCTAACGTAACTATCTGGGTGGGGCATAACTCAGCTGATGTGTGAAAAAATAGTTTTTTTTTTATTTTTTTGATTAAATAATTTTGATATATTAAAGGGTAAAATGGTCATAACACTCTCATTTATACATTCAGACTAATTAAAAAAAAGCTTCAAAACTAACCACCACTCCTCCCCACTTGCCTCTGTGCTTGCTGGTGTCGGCGAAGCTCTTTGATTCTAGCCAAACTTTAATGTCCAGGACCCCGATAATGACATCCTTGGAGGCCTGATTTAGTTGCTGAGGAGAATGGCCAGCCCACAAACCTTTTTCTCTCTCTAGGCCAAGGAATTTAAAGGTTCAAGTGCTGTGAAGGTTGTAAACTGGTTCTTCATAGACGTTGATGACTGAGTCGGATTGGCAGAGGGATTCGACTTCTTCGGGACTGAGAGCGGCGACGAAGCCATGGTAGGCGGTGGTGTAGGTGTAGAGTAGGGAATCAGAGGAGAAGTGAGATTGAAGGCTGGCGGAGTACCAATCGTGATGAGTGGCATAAGATTCAGGCTTCTGGGGGGTGCTTCATATGGACTATGTAGGTCTGTTTGGATGTAACATTGATGGATTAAAGAAAAACTATAACCAAACAGAACCAAATTATAGACCCCATTTCTCCAGGCAAAAGAAAATTGGGATTGATGGGTTAATGTAGAAATGGAATATTATATATATATATATATATATATATATATATATAAAGTTTCAGAAAGGATCAAGGGCTTACCCCTTGATCCTACATACCTTACATACCCCCTTTAGCGACGAACCGGGAGAAGGTTCGGTCCGTCGCTATATGTTGTCCGGCGCTAAAAGTTAAGACGACAGTTCTCTGATATAGCGACGGACCGAACCGTCGTCCGGTCCATCGCTAAAGAGGGTGAGCATGGTATGTAAAATAAAGAGGTGAGCCCTTGAAATGGACTGTATAAAGTTTAAATGTATATATGGTTTTACTATAAGCATGGGCGTGGAGAGAGAGAGAGAGAGGGAGGGGGAGGAAGAAGACAGTCGCTGATTGTCACAAGGAGAGAGAGAGAGAGTTGTGACCATTTTACCCTTTAATATATTAAAATTGTTTAATTAAAAAAAAATTTACACACATCGGCTGAGTTATGCCCCACCCAGATAGTCACGTCAGCAATTTCTGACTTGGCAGGGTCAGTTTGTAGGAATTGGAAAAAAAATAATAGTTCAATCATCTAATTGACAAAAGTGAAAGGTGAATCACCAAAGTAAAATATAGTCTATAGTTTAGGATAGTAAATTATATTTAAGCTTATTATTTTAGACTAAATTCATGTCATTTGGGTTCCATTATTTTTATTTGTTTTAAAAAGTCTCACTTTATACTCTTCATATTTGGCCATTATTATTCTTATTTCTTTCACTGTGACATCATCGACTTTGTCCCTTTCCTTAATTTTGTTTTTCGTGTCGGTTATATTTGTTAGAATTTGAGCCTGAAATAATGTGGGTGTCATTAATTATTTTTAATGATTCCATATATTAAAGTGTTTTACTCCATGAGTAGATTAAATTAAGTATTTGGAAGCTCAGATCTATGGAGTAATGAATGAGATATTAACTCCCAAAAATCGCACTTGGAAATGATAAATGATAATAAATACATGTGGGAAAAAGCCAAGTCCCACATAGGTTAAGAATTAAACTTTTAATGTGTTTATATACAAGGAAATTGCTCTTGGGTTTGAGCCCCTAAGGGCACCGCACTTTTGTGGAAGGGAGAGAACCTAGCTAAGGCTTGGTTCGAACCCACACGTGCGCGTTGCCGCCGCCGACCGTCCGACCTGGCATGGCTCTGGGTCGAGGTTATGGGTCGTGGGTCGTGGGTCTAGGTCCTTGTATATAATTTTTTAGACAAAATTTATTTAAATTTTAATTAAAATTTATTTATTTAAGTATATAATTAAAACTGTGTCGTTTTGATAAACGGTATTTATTAAATTATCAAAACTGTGTCGTTTTGAGAAGCGGTATCTACTGAAAGAGTATCAGTATGAACGGATGGCCCAAAACTACGTCGTTTTGTCGTGCCTTTTCTACTAAGCCTAAAACTACGTAGTTTTAGTTCTGTTAATGCTTAAATTACGTCGTTTTATGGGTTCGAATAGATACGCCAATTCTGCAAATGATCAAAACTACGTCGTTTTGACCAAAGGAGTCTATGTCATGTCTTTTTAGAAGCATCCCATATCTTTTCAAGGGTGAAGTGCCAATCCAAAGGATCACCAACCCCTCCTATAAATAGATAGGAGGGGGCAACCTTCTCATTCACTCATTCACAAGCAATTAACCATTATTAGTCTTTCTAGTCTTCAGTTTTTTCATCAGTTTTATAGTTATTTTGAGAGAGAGTTAGAGCATTTATTTTTGGTTCGTAGAGTATACTTTTTGTAGTGTTGTTAAAGTATACGGTGCCATTGTATCCTGGGAGACAAGTGTTATCAACTCTAAGCACCATACGGAGGGCATAATTATCTTAAGGACATAGTACCAAGTACTAGCCTTAACAAATCTCTTTCTACAATTTTGGTTTATTTGAGATAAGTTTATATATATATATATATATATATATATATATATATATATATATATATATAGCAAGGATCAAGTGCATACCCCTTATCTTACTCACCCGTGCTCACCCCCCTTTAGGCGACGATTTCGGTCATACAACCGTCGTCTATACTTTTAGCGACGCTATATGTTGTCCGTCGCTAAAAGTATAGACGACGGTTGTATAACCAAAACCGTCGCCTAAAGGAGGATGAGCACGGGTGAGTAAGATAAGGGGTATGCACTTGATCCGGACCGTATATATATATATGCAAGAAATATGGATACAAATTCTGCTACTATAATTGGGTATTCTTCTACACCTTCTATACCAAATGTTCTAGTGAACCATGGTGAAAAACCAAAAAAGTTCAATGGAACAGAGTTTAAAAGATGGCAACAAAAGATGTTATTTTATCTTACTACTTTGAACTTGGCAAGGTCTCTTCACGAAGATCCTTATGTTCTTAAAGAAGATGAAACATACATGCAGGTTGTTGCCGCAATAGATGCATGGAAACATGTTGTTTTTTTGTGCCGAAATTATATCCCTAATGAATTGGACAACACATTATACAATGTGTATAGTTCTCTCAAAACAGCAAGAGAATTATGGGATTCCTTGGATAAAAAATTTAAAACAGAAGATGTTGGCTCGAAGAAGTTCGTAGTTGGAATGTTTTTGGACTACAAGATGGTGGATTCCAAGGCAGTCATTAACCAAGTCCAAGAATTATAAGCAATCCTACATGAAATACATGTAGAAGGTTTGTCCTTAAGTGAATCTTTCCAAGTTACTGCTATTATTGAAAAACTACCACCTATGTGGAAAGATTTTAAAATTTATCTCAAGTATAAACGCAAAGAGATGAAACTTGAAGACTTAATCGTAAGATTAAGTATAGAAGAGGATAATCGTGCTTCTGAGAAGAAAACAGGAAGGGCCTTCATGGAATATAAAGCTAACATGGTGGAACAAGGTCCAAAGTCTAAAAAGAGAAAGTTCTCAGGTAATGGGCCTCAACAGGGAACAAATAAGAAGTTCTAAGGCAAATGCTACATCTGTGACAAGCCCGGAGATAGGGTAAAAGATTGTTAAAAATGCAAAGACCAGATCAAGAAGTCCGCACAAGCCAATGTAACGGAAGTGGATGGTCTTCTTAAAGATGTTTCTGAAATGAATCTTTCAGCGGTTGTTTCAGAAATAAATATGGTTGAGAATCCAAGGGAATGGTGGGTAGATATTGGAGCAACCCGCCATATGTGTTCTGATAGGAAGATGTTCTCCATATATCAAGAAATTGAGAATGGAGAACAATTATACATGGGAAGTTCTTCTTCATCTAAGATTTTTGGACAAGGAAATGTGATTCTAAAGATGACATCTGGCAAGGAACTCACCCTCAACAACGTGCTCCATGTGCCTGATATTAGAAAAAATTTAGTGTCAGGATCCCTTCTTAGTCAAAAGGGATTTAAATTAATCTTTGTGTCGGACAAATTTGTCCTAACTAAAAATGAGATGTATGTGGAGAAGGGTTATATGAGCAGTGGGCTCTTCAAAATAAATGTAATGACTATTGTACCTTCCAATATTAATAAAATTACATATTTTGCTTATATGATTGAGTCATCTAATTTATGGCATGGTAGATTAGGACATATTAATTATAATACTATATGTAGATTAATTAATGTGGAATGTTTGCCAAAATATGAGATTAACTCTAATCATAAATGTTGTGACAACCCGGAAAATCGAATTGCCCAGAATTTAAGTTTAAAGAATTAGTTATTAATAAAATAAATTTTTATTAATAATATTATGTGCTATGTGTTTATTAATCGTTCTAGAACTTAGGATGATTATAAAATGGGAGGATTCTGGCTACGAGCTAGACTGAACGAGTAAGAATTTTCAAGATGAATATAAAAAAATTTTGGGAACAATAATATTTCTGAGGAAAAAGACGAAATAGGCATTATTCACTCGACGAAACCCTAAGGGTTAGGGTTTAAATAACCTAAGCCTTTCTAAGAGTTTAGTATGTCGAAATAACATTCCGTCGAAAGATTTGACGATAAGATGTCATGAAAAGTTAAGTTAACAGATAAAAGTTTTTCTCAAAAAACGTGCAAAAATCGGACGAAATAAAAACGACGAAAAGTATTGTTATGTGCTTTTCATTCGGTTAACTACGTTAGGGGAAAACATGAATGAAATGCTTATCATCAAAAAGAGTTTTTTAGTTTTTCAAAGTTTTGAAGAATGTGTAAAAGTTAATCTATAAAGGAAAGACGAAATATCCAAAAATATTTGAATTTCGAGAATCGCAGTTTTTCAAACTGACGAACGAATTCCGCAAGACGAAAGCACGAACCTTCCAAGTGAAGCTTCGTGAATAGTAAGGAGGTTAGGTGGGAATAGTAACTTTAGGGGCGAAATGACTATTTTTCCCCTAGCCTTGAAAATCTATAAAAGAGAAGTGTTAGTTTATTTCTTTGAAATCAACTAACACTTTGAGAGAGAGAGAGAGAGAGAGAGAGAGAGAGAGAGAGAAATCTTGAGAGCTTGGAGAAGAAGAAGAAGGAAGAGAAAGAGCATGGATGCTCGGATCGGAGAAGATCGAGAAATAGAAAAGCTAGTAAATCGTCGGCTTTGTCCAACGGAAGAAGATTAAAGAACAAAGGTATTGTAAACCTAACCTATAAGTTAATTTTCTTTAAGTTTCTTATGTTAAAAACATAGCTTAATGAAATAGGAAGTAATAGATGTTAAAAATGATTTTCATATGGTTGAAATCATGAGAAAACGAAGAAATAAGAATTTAAAGTTTAGTTTATAAATTTCTTAAGGAAGTATGAATTTCGTAATGAATTTGAATGATCCGAATTAATCATATGAATAATTCGGTGAAATAAGTAAGGAATGATGTTTTATAACACCAAATTCTAAGAAAAAATGAAATCATAATCAAAGTATGTATTAAAAATGAAGAACGAACGAAGAACACAAAGAACACGAAGAACGTTGTTGATGGACAAATTTAAAATCATCGTAGTTATAACTTGTTGTTGATGGACAAGTTTAAAATAATTGCATATAAGTTAGATGCTTATTGCTTGGTTAGGAATGATAGAAACGTTCATGAAGAACGGAATAAACTTAGCTATAACGAAGTTGTGGAAATTTTTTTTGTAAAAGATGAATGGAAAGTAGAAAGTATATAAATGAAACCGAATGTGTAGGGTTTCATAAGAATGTAAGAAAACGTAGAAAACGTGAGTCGTGGACTCAAGAAAGAACGAATTCTGAGTTCGGATGACCGAATTACGGATGAACAAATAAAGAACGTTAATAACGTAAAACAAACGAATGATGAAATTTAAGCCAATTGAATGGCATGTTAACAGATTCAAAATGAAATTTTGTCCAGAGGAAGTTGAAGTATGTAATGAGAGTAAGAATATGGCTTTGGAATGACCTCGTTCCGAGTTATAACGAAGAAGTTATGAGACTATGAAGTAAGTGTCTTAAACATGTTCAAGACTTAGAGAAATTTTTTGAGTTTTAGAACTGGCGCCACAGCGACAGTTATGACTTGGGAAGCGGCATCGTAGCGCCAGCACGGGGAGAAAGCTACTGATGAGTGGGGCTATAGCTCGAGAAATAACAAAGGAAGTGGTGCTGCAGCGCTGGTGCAGGACAAGACCCAGAGAAGAGCTTTTAATTGCTCAACTCCTAGGGAAAGTACAAGGAAAGATAATGAACATATAGTTCACATAATGTAACACTTAATCAAGTGATTGAAACCTTTAATGAAGGTTGAACGGAAAGATTAAACGGGATTAAAAGACAAAGAATATAAACGCAACGTAGTTGCGATGAACGATCGGTCTTAGGATACAACGAACCGTATGGCTTCGACATTAAGAAAGAATAATGAACGTGGGGTTCATGTGATGGATAACGAATGAAAGAAATTAAAACCTTAGATAAAGGTTGAATGAGAGATTAAGAGATGGACAATGTGAGCGCAGAATACGTAAACGATCCTCGGGAATCGTATTTGCGTCGGGCGAACGTTCTAAGCATACATAGGTTGTATGACTTAGACATTGAAGAAAGTAGCAAGTAAGATGTGAATTATCAAGAAAGCCATAACAAACAGTAACAAGATTAAGGAAAGTACGAATGTGAGTCGGATAGAGAATGTTAGAATAAAAGTAAGCGTTAAGCACTTTAGCCGACGTAAGGGTTGAGTGTACGCGAATATTAAACGGGTAGAACCTACACCCTGTGTATGGTTTGACTGTAAGGTAATGAAGAATGATGATTAAACCTGTGAACGGTGAGAAAACTGAATTAAAGACAATGACGTATAACGTTAAGAAGCCGAGTTAGTAATTATAACTTGGATAACGTTCCGAGTCGAATGAACCGAACGTTGTAAGATATGAGTAAGGTAATGTAAAATGCTTAACGCTATGAATGTATAGTATTAATATTGAATGAGTATACAAAAGACTGTATGACTTAGACGATAAAGAATGAATCCTGAGGTATGGCATTTAGTTGCCAGAAACCATAAGGAATAAGAAATAGACTTAACAAACATTATATTATTAATGGTTTGGATAAGTTAAGATAAAGTTTAGGTTATGGTACAATCATAATCTTTAATGGTTGACATATGGGAGTTGGGCTAAACAATTCCTTCAGAGAGCGGAGGTATATACGAAACTGACAACCGATTTAACTCACTGTGAAAGACAGTGTAGACGAGACGGGAAACTAGTTTGTTTGTTGTTTGTGGGAAACCACTTAGAGTACCATATGGAATATTAGTAGAGATTCGATGTGTGCTAAGTCCTAGAAAGGTTATAAGAAGAAGATAAGAGTGTAAATCATCAAAGATGATGATCGTATGAGTAAGACATCCTCATATGTCATAACGCCGTAAAAAGGTAAAGAAAGTAAGTCGCGTAAACTTAGATTGCAAGAACGTGAACCCTAAGAAGTAAAGTTAAGCTTAAATCAATGCGTAAGTCAAGTATATGACTAATTGGTGTATGTGGTATTTCCTTATGTGATATATAGGGATTGTGATGAACAGTTCAACATAACTTGTACCTGTGTGTAAGGTAAGTTTTCTAACTTCATTCATATTTTAAATGAATGCTAGTTTCTTAAACTTTCTCAGATGTTGAACTTGAGAAGTTTTATCTTTGTGCAAATGTGTCATATTTGTACAAGGTGGTAGAATGTATGAGGCCTTATGCCATAATTTTAACACTTCAGTATTTCGATGAGATGAACTCTACTGTGATTGAACTGTTCAATATGAAAATGTTCTGTTTATACATGACCCGTTATTGTTAAGTCTGTGCTAATGATCCTAGCCAAACAGAATGTGCATGAAAAAGGTATAAGAAAGAAAGTATTTCAAAGTGAATGTGACTAATGTTTTAAAATGATAGGAATCAGAGTTTATTCCTATTATTCAAGCTACTTCATAACCTTTGTTCGGTTATTGAAGTCTTAAAAGAATGTTTAAATTCTTGAAGTTGTTTATTCAACTACTATGACTTACTTGGCAATTGAATGCTCATACTTACTTTAAATGAAAAATATTTTCAGTATACGAGTAGAAGAACTTAAGGATTCCGGTATCCAGAAGAAGTGTCATTCAGTATATGAATGAGCGTGAAGATCAAGCCAAGACTTGTAATGAAGAATAATTTAATGAACTATTATGTATCCTTGGTGGCGGATGAAAGTCACTCTTGTAAGATGTAAATAATAATGTAATTATCATTATTTATAATGAACGAGGTTATAAGGTATTAGAACCTTGGAATTGAGAATGTATGCTGTTATATTTAGCTATATAATGATGTATGTTTGGAAGAAGATGGAACCCTGACGTACGGAATTCTGGTGTGAACATAGACCGGATTTTGGGGCGTTACAAATGTGAAATTTGCGTTGAGGCAAAACTTCAGAAATCTTCTTTTAAATCAATTTAAAGAAGTACAAAACCTCTTGAATTAATACATATTGATATTTGTGATTTAAAGTATATACAGACAAGAGGAGGTAAGAAATACTTTATCACTTTTATAGATGATTGTACAAGATATTGTTATGTTTACTTATTGAGATTTAAAGATGAGAGTTAGGAAATGTTTATACATTACAAAAATGAGGTTGAAAACCAACTTGATAAAATGATCAAGATAGTTAGAAGTGATAGAGGTGTGGAATATGAATTTCTATTTGTTAAAATTTGTTCATAACATGGTATAATACACCAAACAATTGCACCTTATTCACCGCAACAAAATGGTGTTGCAGAAAGAAAGAATAGAACTTTGAAAGAAATGATGAATTCTTTATTATTAAGTTATGGGCTATCTCAAAATTTGTGGGGGAAAGCAATTCTTTCAGCAAATTATATTCTCAACCGAATACCTCAAAAGAAGTCTAATGTTTTACCCTATAAATTATGGAAAGAACGTAAGGCGTCTTATAAACACTTAAAAGTTTGAGGGTGTTTAGCAAAAGTAATGGTTCCTCTACCAAAAAAGGTGAAAATAGGACTGAATACAATGGATTGTATATTCATTGGTTATGCTAATAATAGCAGTGCATATAGATTTTTGGTTAATAAATCAAAAATAGAGGAAATACATGAAAATAGTATTATTGAGTCAAAAGATGTTGAATTCTTTCAAATCGTATTTCCTAATAAAAAAAAACAAGAGCCAAGTTCTAACGAACAAGGAATAAGTTCAAATAAAAAAACTTATGATGCTGTTAATGATAGTGATCACGATTTAGAAGATATTGATGAACCTAGACGCAGTAAATGTGCTAGAACATCAAAAACTTATGATCCGGATTTTCTAACGTATTTGTTAACTTATTTGTTAGAAAATGAGTCTCAAACCTATAAAGAAGCAACACCGAGTCTTGAAGCTCCATATTGGAAAGAGAGAATTAGTATATCTCCCACCAGGCTCTAAACCTCTTGGATATAAGTGGATATTCAAGAAAAAAATGAAAGCAGATGGATCTATAGACAAATATAAAGCAAGACTTGTAATCAAAGGATACATGCAAAAGGAGGGTTTAGATTATTTTGATACTTATTCTCTTGTGACAAGAATATCCTCAATTAGGATGTTAATAGCCATTGCAGCTATATTTAATTTAGAAATACATCAAATGGATGTAAAAACAACTTTCTTGAATGGAGATTTAGAAGAAGAAATCTACATTGAACAATCAGAAGGATTTATTATTCCAGTACAAGAAAAGAAAGTTTGTTGGCTTGTAAAGTCCCTTTATGGATTTAAACAAGCACCTAAAAATGGCATGAAAAATTTGACATTGCAATGTTATCAAATGGTTTCAAAATAAATGAGTGTGATAAATGTGTGTATGTCAAGGACACTAAGAATGGGTATGTCATTATTTGTCTTTATATAGATGATATGCTCATTATGGGGAGTAATAATGAAATAATTAAAACTACTAAACGAATGTTAAATAATATGTTTGACATGAAAGACATGGGTATTACCGATGTAATATTAGGAATTAAAATTTCTAAAACATCGGATGGGTTAGTGTTATCACACTATATTGAGAAAATACTCAGGAAATTCAATCAAAATGATTGCAATCCTATGGGAACATCGGTAGATATAAATCTACACTTGTCTAAAAATAAAGGAGAGAGCATATCACAACCTGAGTATGTACAAATAATTGGAAGCCTTACGTAGATAATGAATTATACACGTCCTGACATAGCACAAGTTGCCAATAAATTGAGTAGATTTATAAGCAATCCAAGACAAGATCACTAAAAAGTGATTATAAGAGTTTTAAGGTATTTTAAATACACTTAAAAATTTAGATTGCACTACTCAAGATATCCAGCAGTACTTGAAGGATATTGTGATGCGAATTAGATATCGAATACAATAGACTCTAAATCCACAAGTGATTTTGTGTTTACGCTAGGTGGAGGAGCAGTATCATGGAAATCTTCTAAACAAACATGCATTGCTCGATCAACGATGGAATCTAAGTTTATTACTTTGGATAAGGCTGGAGAAGAAGTTGAATGGCTTCGTAATTTTTTAGAAGATATTCCTATGTGGTCTAAACCTATGCCGCCTATTTGTATCCATTGTGATAGTCAATCAGCAATTGGAAGGGCACAAAGTCACATGTATAATGGTAAGTCTAGACATATTTGTCGTAGACACAATACCATAAAACAATTGCTCTCTAACAACATTATATCTATTAAGTACATAAAGTCGAAAGAAAATATAGCGGATCCATTGACTAAAGGTTTCACTAGAGAGCAAGTAAAAATAACTTCGAGGGGAATGGGTTTAAAGCCTATAAACAAGGATCGCTATGATGGAAACCCAACCTAGTTGGCTGGAGATCCCAAGATCTAGGTTCAAAGCGACAACTAAATTATGAACGATTCAACCAAATCATTATGAAGAAATTAATTTTTTCTGCTCATTCCTATAATACGAAATAGTGATACCTGCAGTGGTTATAGGATAAGTTATGCTTTTAATGATTCTTAAATCTTGATAAACATGTGAAGTATGGCAGGATACTTTTATTAAGAATCACCTATGTGAGTGTGAACTGGGCCAATTCTATGAGAAGGATAAGGCTTTACTTCTCTAAAGCACTCATAAATTCGGGATTGTTTGGGGCCAAAATGAACAAAATCATGAGAACTAAATAATGTCTGAAAAGATTCTATGTGAATTACTATTATCTCGATTTATACAAACGATTGGACATTTCAAGACATCACGTTCACTGGACAATCAGTAAACCCGATAGTCTTTCACAAGGGAAGGTTCAAAGCCAAAAGCTACCTCTCTTGATACAAAAGATTTCTAATTATCTCTCTCTCTCTTTCTCTCAGAGTCTGCATAACATTTGGATAAGGCTGGCAGTCAATATAATTCATGTGGGGGATTGTTAGAATTTGAGCCTAAATTAATGTGGGTGTCATTAATTATTTTTAATGATTCCATATATTAATGTGTTCTACTATACGAGTAGATTAAATTAAGCATTTGGAAGCTCAAATCCATGGAATAATGAATGAGATATTAACTCCCAAAGATTACACTTGGAAATGATAAATGCTAATAAATACATGTAGGAAAAAGATAAGTCCCACATAGGTTAAGAATTAACTTTTAATGTGTTTATATACAAGGAAATTGCTCATGGGTTTGGGCCCCAAGGGGCACCCCACTTTTGTGGAAGGGAGATGACCTAGTCAAGACTTGGTTCAAACTCACACGTGCGGGCCGGCTGGTCGGCCTGGCCTGGCTTTGGCTCTGGCTCTGGCTCAGGGTCGTGGGTCTGGGTCCTTGTATATAATTATTTAGATAATGTATTTAAATTTTATTTATTTAATTCTATTATCAAAACTATGTCGTTTTGATAAACGGTATTTATTATATTATCAAAATTGTGTTATTTTGAGAAGTGGTATCTGCTGAAAGGGTATTAGTCTGAACGGACGGCCCAAAACTACATCGTATTGTCGCGCCTTTTCTATTAAGCCTAAAATTACGTAGTTTTGGTTCTACTAATGCTTAAACTACGTCGTTTTATGGATCCGAATAGATGCGTCCATTCTGCAAATGATCAAAACTATGTCGTTTTGACCAAATGATGTCGTGAAATGTCTTTTTAGAAGCATCCCATGTCTTTTCAAGGGTGAAATGCCCATCCGAAGGGTCACCAACCCCTCCTATAAATAGATAGGAGTGGCAGCCTTCTCATTCACTCATTCACAAGCAATTAAGCATTATTAGTCTTTATAGTCTTCAGTTTTTTCATCAGTTTTATAGCTATTTTGAGAGAAAATTAGAGCATTTATTTTTGGTTTGTAGAGTATACTTTTTGTAGTGTTGCTAAAGTATACAGTGTCATTGTATCCTAGGAGACAAGTGCTATCAACTCTGAGTACCATACGAAGGACATAATTATCTTTTTCTACAATTTTGATTTATTTGAGATAAGTTAATATATATATATATATATATATATATATATATATATATATATATATATATATATATTCCTTTCAGTTTAGTAACAATATTTGTTGTAATCCGTTTTGATTAGTAATCTTAGGTTTTATTTTTTGTTCTATTTTCTCTGTCGTCATAGGCTTTTGTTTTTAAATTCCTACAACTTTTTGGATAAATATGTGGTTGGTTAAAATAATCAAAGAAGATACTATTAACTAGTGATTTAATGTCTTGTTTGAATGAATTTGATTCGACTCGAATTTGGGATTTGACCCGAGATTTATTTTGGTATCATAATTTAACATGGGTCGTTACATATGGTATCAGAGCCAACTCTCAAAAACTCGGGTCTGATCATCTGATCAGGTTGGACTCAAATGCTGGTGATATTATCTCACAATAGAGAGAGGTCCCAAAGGTAAGAACACAAAGTCGGCCGGTATTATCCCACAATGACTAAAAAGACAAAAATATATAGATTGTGTGTGATGGATTCTGACGAGAACGTCATAAATAATTTAAGTGGGGTAAGTAATATTCAGTCTCACATCAAAATATATGAGAAAAATTTGTTTGTATATAAGAAATTAAGTTTTAGTCATCATATATTGGGTAAGCATATGATAAACTAAGATAACACAAAAAGATACTATTGGATTAATAGTTTAAGGTCTTGTTAAGATGAATTTGATTTGATTCGGACTTGAAATTTGGCCCAAAATTTATTCTGAACTCTGGGTTTGACCCAGGTCTTTATTACAATAAATCACGACAAAATAAGAGTTAATCTCTCCTAATTGAGCAATAATCAAACACTGATCTCTTTCAAAATTCCTATTTGATTAAAGTTATGACTCTAATGTTGTAGACCTAATGTGGTATAAAAAATCTAATGACGGATATACAAAGAGTTCTTGAAATTTAATTGAATATAAAAAAAGGGAAAATGTAATGCAAAACCACATGTTTGTTTGTACCTTTTATGTGACAGCCCCGAATCCGAGGTCCCGAATCACCGCAGATCTGGTTCGATCATTTTAACACTATTACTATTTGCGAAAGATATAAACATAAATTGTTTATACAATACATTACGCACTATTCCCCAAGGTCGAGTAACCTTAACTTAATACACAAATCATAACTTCTTTAACTTACAATAACATTAATATTATACAATACTATTACAATCTAATCGTACATATTAACTTTACGTTGTAACTGTCTTTAGCCTTTCCTTGTATCCGACGCATTCGCCTTAATCTGCAATATTTTATCATGATATAACAAGGGTGAGCATAAAAGTTGCCCAGCAAGTTTAAATTCAATAATATAATGATATATCATGATTGAAAGAGTCTGAATAATAAGCTGGCTATAATTCAACAATATAATTGTGAACTAGCAGGAACAAATTTATGACTTAACAAGTATTATACATGAACAAATATATCTGAAACCAACTGGTAATGAAGGTGATCAGCCTTTCATACCTGACTTATACATGCAATATTTGCAGAGTACAATTCATGGCAACCAATAATGATTAACCGTAAGCTTATCCGAATGAAACAACTCTTAGTAGAGTTAAGTAAAAACAAACTTGCTTGAACCGTTGATTACCGCTACGCAATTTATAATGCTTTATCCGAAGACCTTTTGAGCTTTGATCTCTTGATTCTGACTTTTTGATTCTGTTCTTAAGTTGCTGTGAACTGATCATGCTTCATCTTTTCTTTCTCTCTCACTCTAGATCTCGAAAATGAAGAGAGAGACTGGCTAAGGAGAAAATGAAAATGAAAGTGTGTGGTTTTCTCATTCTAAATCTATATAAATTATTGTTGCAATGAAAATGGCTGATGTGTTGGCTGATTTCTGTGGAGTTAAGGCACATGGCTAGGCTAGGGTTTGCTCACCAACTTCCCTAGGACAACTCTTACAAGTTAGCTCAAATAATGCACCAAAGGGTATTATAGTCATTTCCCTTTTACTTTTAGTGGCATTTTAGACATTGGCCAAACTCTTAGGATTTAGGGTTTGGGTTAGGGTTTAGGGTTTAAACTATTTTAAGGTTTAGGGTTTAAACCCTTAGGTTTTAAAAATAATTTTTAGAATTTTCAAATTAGGTTTTCAAAAATAGAAAAATTAATATTTCTAAATTATAATTAGAATTTTCTAATTATATTAAAATTTCTTAATCATAATTCAATCTTTGCTAGTTAGGATTAATATTTCCTAATTAAAATTACTAATTAAGCAATTAGGGTCAAAATTGTTCATTAGGGTTTATTACCCAAAATTAGGGTTTCTAATAGAAAATAATTTTCCTAAATTAGATTTCATAATTAGATTAGAGTTTTCTAATTACTTAACTTAAAAATTAGGATGAATATTTCCTAATTAAGAATTAAAATTATCTAATTACAAATTAGGGTTTCAAATTTACAAATTAGGGTTCCTAATAATTAGGGTTTATGATTATTAGAATTTCTAAGTAATGAATTAGGGTTATCCCTAATTAAGTTTGTGATTAATACAAAAACCATATACGCTGTACTTAAATGCCCAATTTAGGGTTTCAAAATACCGAATTAGGGTTTCAAAATCCCCAAAACTGAACTTAGGGTTTCATAACCGATTTCTAGGGTTTCTTATCCATTTCTAGGGTTTTCTAACCGAACGTTGACGTTCTTAATATATACTTAGGGTTTGTTACAGATATCGTTTATCTAGTCAACCCTTGACCCTTAACCACATATTGTACACATATACACAGAACATATTCACGTATTCCCTTAATCCTGAATAATTCACTTAAATCCTTCACAGAATTTTGAAATCCTCAAAATTCCATCCTAAAAATATCAAACGCATACACTAATTTTCTGTCTAGGTTCTAATTTCGAACCTTAAATAAATATTTTAAAATTTTAAAATTTTTCTAAATTCTCGGGTTGTCACATTCATCCCTTCTGCTAAAAATTTCATCCCCGAAATTTACCTTACACCATACACCATACACCGTTCATTCTTATCATCACATGCTACCCAATACACCTCTCACAAGAGTAAAAATTTTTAAATTTTGCTGAGGACTCATATAGACTATTTGTCTGTCATTTTCGCAAAGGTTTTATGGAAATTCATCCGCAAACCGTCATTACTTACGGACACAAAGGGTGATTAGCCCGATATGCCCTGTACTGGCCAAGTACTGATTTTATCTGTTTTTCGTCACTGCCATAGGCACAAAAATTCTACCTCAGTCTTATTGGATTCCGCACCAAAATAATTTGGTTCGGAAAATTTCTTTCAATGAAAACTTAGAGTTTTATAAATGTTTGTCTAGCTGAATCAAATAGCATAGACCATATCAATAATTCAATTCAATCGAATTATTTAGGTGGAGCCAAACCTCGTTGGCAAATTAAAAATTTTGAATTTTATTTTTCGAGAATGACGTCATGATGCCGTACTGTATTAACAGTCCGTTTGAGGATGCCGTCATTGCATGACTTTGTCATAACACATCATACAATAGTGGAACAACGATTTTAGATCAAATTCACACTAAGTATTCATGTATTTACAACTCCATCACCTTTTTATCATCTCTGCACCAGGTTACATGGTACGTGAGTGATAAATAAAATATATTTTGATGTTTCAAATCAATTGCGTCTAGCTGAAATAAGTAGCATAGACTATACTTTAAACCGTTTCAAAAATCACTACGAGTCTACATTTTTTTTTCAAAAGCACATAGTGCGTATTTATCTTGATGTCAAAACTTCGAAGTCTAGCATAGCTAGGAGTTTTGGAAAACTTATGTCTCCACTAATAATCATTTGATTAACAATCTATCTGATCCTATTATCCTCAATATTTCGTTTACACACAACTATACCCAGTTCGTCAAACCACATTTATGAGTTCATTTACTTGCCACAATCATATGAGTTTAAGAACTTGTCCTAGTCAGACCTTTGGCGTCCATTCACTGAGGGGTTCATAAACATTTCATATAACTATGAATCAAGAATGTCACATAAGTATGAATTTCAAGAACTCGTACTTAACCTAATATTCTCCACCTATAACATATCTATCTGTTATACACATGAGAAAGGAATCACCCTCTTAACATGCATATAGCAAATAGCGCGACACAAACATTTCAATGATTATCAATTCCAGAAACTAAGTAGTTTTTACACAAAGTACAATTCCCTGCCCATACAAGGAATTATACAACTCAGCTGCCGACATGAATCCTCAATTGAATCCCCACCTAACACTAACACCCTTCTCAATACGAATTTCATTTAACTCGTATTCATAATCCTTTCCTGAATGTGTACCAATTCATAGTACAACTGACACCCAGCAATCTTGATGTAAACTGTTCAATCATTAGATTGATTCTTCTTCCTGTTATCACCTTATCAGATCACGGGGTGATCTCATCGTATATATTACGATTTATTTCTATATCTTGATCGATTTGTTTTACGATCTCCTATCTCCGAGCTTTTAGTCTTTTAGACTCTATCTATTCATCACTACTGTTCAACTTTATTATCAGAGTTAGGGAACTCTGTATCTTATAACTCGCTGAGATTCGTCTTTGAATCCTACCAACCAACTAACTCTATTTGAGTTAGTACTTATCCTAATCACTGCGGTTATTAGTCTCAGGTATTTCTACCTAAGGTTCATAACCTACAGCTCTGATACCAACTGTGACAGCCCCGAATCTGAGGTCCCGAATCACCGCAAATCCGGTTCGATCATTCTAACACTATTACTATTTGCGGAAGATATAAACATAAATTGTTTATACAATACATTACACACTATTCCCCAAGGTCGAGTAATCTTAACTTAATACACAAATCATAACTTATTTAACTTACAATAACATCAACATTATACAATACTATTACAATCTAATTGCACATATTAACTTTACGCTGTAACTGTCTTTAGCCTTTCCTTGTATCTGACGCATTCGCCTTAATCTGCAATATTTTATCATGATATAACAAGGGTGAGCATAAAAGTCGCCCAACAAGTTTAAATTCAATATATAACTATATATCATGATTGAAAGAGTCTGAATAATAAGCTGGCTATAATTTAACAATATAATTGTGAACTAGCAGGAACAAATTTATGATTGAACAAGTATTATAATGAACAAATATATCTGAAACCAACTGGTAATGAAGGTGATCAGCCTTTCATACCTAACTTATACATGCAATATGTACAAAGTACAATTCATGGCAACCAGCAATAATTAACCATAAGCTTATCCGAATGAAACAACTCTTAGTAGAGTCAAGTAAAAACAAACTTGCCTGAACCGTTGATTACCGCTACGCAATTTATAACATTTTATCCTAAGACCTCTTGAGCTTTGATCTCTTGATTCTGACTTTTTGATTCTGTTCTTAAGTTGCTATGAACTGATCATGCTTCATCTTTTCTTTCTCTCTCACTCTAGATCTCGAAAATGAAGAGAGAGAATGGCTAGGGAGAAAATGAAAATGAAAATGTGTGGTTTTCTCTTTCTAAATCTATATAAATTATTGTTGCAATGAAAATGGCTGATGTGTTGACTGATTTCTGTGGAGTTAAGGCACATGGCTAGGCTAGGGTTTGCTCACCAACTTCCCTAGGACAACTCTTACAAGTTAGCTCAAATAATGCACCAAAGGGTATTATAGTCATTTCCCTTTTACTTTTAGTGGCATTTTAGACATTGGCCAAACTCTTAGGATTTAGGGTTTGGGTTAGGGTTTAGGGTTTAAACTATTTTAAGGTTTAGGGTTTAAACCCTTAGGTTTTAAAAATAATTTTTAGAATTTTCAAATTAGGTTTTCAAAAATAGAAAAATTAATATTTCTAAATTATAATTAGAATTTTCTAATTATATTAAAATTTCTTAATCATAATTCAATCTTTGCTAGTTAGGATTAATATTTCCTAATTAAAATTACTAATTAAGCAATTAGGGTCAAAATTGTTCATTAGGGTTTATTACCCAAAATTAGGGTTTCTAATAGAAAATAATTTTCCTAAATTAGATTTCATAATTAGATTAGAGTTTTCTAATTACTTAACTTAAAAATTAGGATGAATATTTCCTAATTAAGAATTAAAATTATCTAATTACAAATTAGGGTTTCAAATTTACAAATTAGGGTTCCTAATAATTAGGGTTTATGATTATTAGAATTTCTAAGTAATGAATTAGGGTTATCCCTAATTAAGTTTGTGATTAATACAAAAACCATATACGCTGTACTTAAATGCCCAATTTAGGGTTTCAAAATACCGAATTAGGGTTTCAAAATCCCCAAAACTGAACTTAGGGTTTCATAACCGATTTCTAGGGTTTCTTATCCATTTCTAGGGTTTTCTAACCGAACGTTGACGTTCTTAATATATACTTAGGGTTTGTTACAGATATCGTTTATCTAGTCAACCCTTGACCCTTAACCACATATTGTACACATATACACAGAACATATTCACGTATTCCCTTAATCCTGAATAATTCACTTAAATCCTTCACAGAATTTTGAAATCCTCAAAATTCCATCCTAAAAATATCAAACGCATACACTAATTTTCTGTCTAGGTTCTAATTTCGAACCTTAAATAAATATTTTAAAATTTTAAAATTTTTCTAAATTCTCGGGTTGTCACATTCATCCCTTCTGCTAAAAATTTCATCCCCGAAATTTACCTTACACCATACACCATACACCGTTCATTCTTATCATCACATGCTACCCAATACACCTCTCACAAGAGTAAAAATTTTTAAATTTTGCTGAGGACTCATATAGACTATTTGTCTGTCATTTTCGCAAAGGTTTTATGGAAATTCATCCGCAAACCGTCATTACTTACGGACACAAAGGGTGATTAGCCCGATATGCCCTGTACTGGCCAAGTACTGATTTTATCTGTTTTTCGTCACTGCCATAGGCACAAAAATTCTACCTCAGTCTTATTGGATTCCGCACCAAAATAATTTGGTTCGGAAAATTTCTTTCAATGAAAACTTAGAGTTTTATAAATGTTTGTCTAGCTGAATCAAATAGCATAGACCATATCAATAATTCAATTCAATCGAATTATTTAGGTGGAGCCAAACCTCGTTGGCAAATTAAAAATTTTGAATTTTATTTTTCGAGAATGACGTCATGATGCCGTACTGTATTAACAGTCCGTTTGAGGATGCCGTCATTGCATGACTTTGTCATAACACATCATACAATAGTGGAACAACGATTTTAGATCAAATTCACACTAAGTATTCATGTATTTACAACTCCATCACCTTTTTATCATCTCTGCACCAGGTTACATGGTACGTGAGTGATAAATAAAATATATTTTGATGTTTCAAATCAATTGCGTCTAGCTGAAATAAGTAGCATAGACTATACTTTAAACCGTTTCAAAAATCACTACGAGTCTACATTTTTTTTTCAAAAGCACATAGTGCGTATTTATCTTGATGTCAAAACTTCGAAGTCTAGCATAGCTAGGAGTTTTGGAAAACTTATGTCTCCACTAATAATCATTTGATTAACAATCTATCTGATCCTATTATCCTCAATATTTCGTTTACACACAACTATACCCAGTTCGTCAAACCACATTTATGAGTTCATTTACTTGCCACAATCATATGAGTTTAAGAACTTGTCCTAGTCAGACCTTTGGCGTCCATTCACTGAGGGGTTCATAAACATTTCATATAACTATGAATCAAGAATGTCACATAAGTATGAATTTCAAGAACTCGTACTTAACCTAATATTCTCCACCTATAACATATCTATCTGTTATACACATGAGAAAGGAATCACCCTCTTAACATGCATATAGCAAATAGCGCGACACAAACATTTCAATGATTATCAATTCCAGAAACTAAGTAGTTTTTACACAAAGTACAATTCCCTGCCCATACAAGGAATTATACAACTCAGCTGCCGACATGAATCCTCAATTGAATCCCCACCTAACACTAACACCCTTCTCAATACGAATTTCATTTAACTCGTATTCATAATCCTTTCCTGAATGTGTACCAATTCATAGTACAACTGACACCCAGCAATCTTGATGTAAACTGTTCAATCATTAGATTGATTCTTCTTCCTGTTATCACCTTATCAGATCACGGGGTGATCTCATCGTATATATTACGATTTATTTCTATATCTTGATCGATTTGTTTTACGATCTCCTATCTCCGAGCTTTTAGTCTTTTAGACTCTATCTATTCATCACTACTGTTCAACTTTATTATCAGAGTTAGGGAACTCTGTATCTTATAACTCGCTGAGATTCGTCTTTGAATCCTACCAACCAACTAACTCTATTTGAGTTAGTACTTATCCTAATCACTGCGGTTATTAGTCTCAGGTATTTCTACCTAAGGTTCATAACCTACAGCTCTGATACCAACTGTGACAGCCCCGAATCTGAGGTCCCGAATCACCGCAAATCCGGTTCGATCATTCTAACACTATTACTATTTGCGGAAGATATAAACATAAATTGTTTATACAATACATTACACACTATTCCCCAAGGTCGAGTAATCTTAACTTAATACACAAATCATAACTTATTTAACTTACAATAACATCAACATTATACAATACTATTACAATCTAATTGCACATATTAACTTTACGCTGTAACTGTCTTTAGCCTTTCCTTGTATCTGACGCATTCGCCTTAATCTGCAATATTTTATCATGATATAACAAGGGTGAGCATAAAAGTCGCCCAACAAGTTTAAATTCAATATATAACTATATATCATGATTGAAAGAGTCTGAATAATAAGCTGGCTATAATTTAACAATATAATTGTGAACTAGCAGGAACAAATTTATGATTGAACAAGTATTATAATGAACAAATATATCTGAAACCAACTGGTAATGAAGGTGATCAGCCTTTCATACCTAACTTATACATGCAATATGTACAAAGTACAATTCATGGCAACCAGCAATAATTAACCATAAGCTTATCCGAATGAAACAACTCTTAGTAGAGTCAAGTAAAAACAAACTTGCCTGAACCGTTGATTACCGCTACGCAATTTATAACATTTTATCCTAAGACCTCTTGAGCTTTGATCTCTTGATTCTGACTTTTTGATTCTGTTCTTAAGTTGCTATGAACTGATCATGATTCATCTTTTCTTTCTCTCTCACTCTAGATCTCGAAAATGAAGAGAGAGAATGGCTAGGGAGAAAATGAAAATGAAAATGTGTGGTTTTCTCTTTCTAAATCTATATAAATTATTGTTGCAATGAAAATGGCTGATGTGTTGACTGATTTCTGTGGAGTTAAGGCACATGGCTAGGCTAGGGTTTGCTCACCAACTTCCCTAGGACAACTCTTACAAGTTAGCTCAAATATTGCACCAAAGGGTATTATAGTAATTTCCCTTTTAATTTTAATAGCATTTTGGACATTGGCCAAACCCTTAGGATTTAAGGTTTAGGGTTTGAGTTAGGGTTTATGGTTTGAACCATTTTAGGGTTTAGGATTTGAACACTTAGGTTTTAGAAATAATTTCTAGAATTTCCAAATTAAGTTTTTCAAAAATAGAAAAATTAATATTTCTAAATTATAATTAGAATTTTCTAATTATATTAAAAAAATTTAATCATAATTCAATCTTTTCTAATTAGAATTAATATTTCCTAATTAAAATTGCTAATTAAGCAATTAGGGTCAAAATTGTTCATTAGGGTTTATAACCAAAAATTAGGGTTTCTTATAGAAAATAATTTTTCTAAATTAGATTTCGTAATTAGATTAAAGTTTTCTAATTACTTAACTTAAAAATTAGGATGAATATTTCCTAATTAAGAATTAAAATTACCTAATTACAAATTAGGGTTTCAAATTTATAAATTAGGGTTTCTAATTATTAGAATTTGTAAGTAATGAATTAGGGTTATCCTTAATTAAGTTTGTGATTAATACAAAAACCATATACGTTGAACTTAAATCCCCAATTTAGGGTTTCAAAATACCGAATTAAGGTTTTAAAATCCCCAGAACTGAACTTAGGATTTCATAATCGGTTTCTAGGGTTTCTTATCCATTGCTAGGGTTTTCTAACCGAACGTTGACGTTCTTAATATATACTTAGGGTTTGTTACAGATATCGTTTATCTGGTCAACCCTTGACTCTAGACCACATAATGTACACATATACACATAACATATTCACGTATTCCCTTAATTCTGAATAATTCACTTAAATCCTTCACAGAATTTTGAAATTCTCAAAATTCCATCCTTAAAATATCAAACGCATACACTAATTTTCTGTCTAGGTTATAATTTCGAACCTTAAATAAATTAATTAAAATTTTAAAAAATTTCTAAATTTTCGGGTTGTCACATTTTAGGATCCATGTAGTTTGATGAGATTTTGTAGAAACACAGAGTTTAAGAGTGGTGAATTGCACACCGTTACTAATTACCTGAATATGAAAAATATGATGGCCTAGGGACTTTTGTCCATTCATATTGACAGGATAAAACAGAAAGACTTGAACGTTATACTCCCTAGTTCCAAAAACATAATATCATTATTGATTTTGCAAGACAACTTAAAGACATTTTTCATACTCAAAAATTGGTAAATTCATTTAATTTTAATTATAAATATTATAAACTATCTAAAAATTAATACTAATTATAATATTTATTAATTTGCAACTTTTATTGAATTTGAAAATGTTTCAAATCGAAGATAAAAAATGATCTAACCTACTTTTTTTCATGTCAAAATAATAATCAATAATAATTCTATAATTTGAAACCACAATCAATAGGTTTTACACTACCACAGCTACACTATCTAGCTGGGGAACTTCAATGTGGAGTAGCACAATGTTCTGAGTTCATCAAGTTCTTTCTAATAGTCTTTCAAAGTCTCCTCAAAATCAAATGAATTTGAAGATTAATTTAGTACTGTTAATGCCAAGATCTTCTCCCGCGTCCCAATCACGTAAGACGCTCTGACCCTGCACAGTTCAATAAGTCAACACCAGAAGCTTGACGGCCTGACCGTCGGGGGATAGGTCCGGCGTGAGAGTCAGTACAGGCGATCACAAGGTTAACAATGGAGAAAAAATATTGACTAGTGTATGAGTGAGAGAAAAATAATAGGATTGTGTATTGTGTTTTGTTACCTCTTTCTTTTTGTGATCCTTGCCCCATACGTTCCCTAGACTCGATTTACCGTGCCACCCACTATCTCCTGACACCTCCTCTCACCCCCGGTCATCTCAGCCGAAAGTATGTAGCTTATTTCCCTACCTGCTACCACTGTTACCTCCCGCCAGTAATCGGAGTCACATCCTTATTAATGCCATGCAGAAAGGTGGCGGACATAACAGTCAACTACTACCCTTTGTGATGATTACCGGTCAAAGATAGGGTAAGTGACAGCTTACATAATGGACCAATCCAATGACTAAGCTCAATATTATAGTCAAGTAGCGGGGCCCAAATCATTTGACCCAATACGACAAAAGTGAAATAGTCCAAAGGACAAACCCATTCGGCCTGGCCCAGTATGAAAAGTATTATGGCCCAACATTGCCCCCCAGTCTTTTATTAAACATGATGTTTAGTGGAAGACTGTAAATAGTGTAAGTCCATAGTGAAAGGGATTTGTAATAAACCAAAGGGGCAGAAAGGAATCTCACTGAGGTCCAACGGATAAGTAACAGTCGCTAATTCAAGTGGATCCAGAAGCCCAAATGGCACATGCCCAACAGCCTTAAGGACGAAAAATGAAGATCCAATGAATGCCAGCCCACTCTGGATAACCCATTAAAACCAAAATCGGACGTTACCCCTTCCTCTCGCACATCATTACCTCTAAGGAATGCACCGCCCTTGGTTTTCGTGCAAAATTTGAAAAGACTACTCACTATAAGAGCTACCATCCATTCACCTTGGATGGTTCCTTGCTATTTCGAGTCTACAAGAGTTTATTGCCTTCTCTTCCTCAAATTTCTTCATTTTCTCTACAAATTCTCAACAATGGCATCTCAAAGCTCTGATAAGAGTTCTCCACTTCGTGTAACCCCCATTACCACCGTGACCCCGCATTTAAGCCCTGACAAAGAGGCTTTGAACTCAAACCCCCAAATTGATACCCAGGAAGCTCCGTTTCTTGAACCACTTCCCAACCCCTCTGAAATTTTTTAAGAATGAGGAAGATTTTCCTCACGCTAACACCCCCTCCACTGTTACTGAGGTCGAGCTCCGCAATATTCGAACTCGCTACCAAATACCGGATACCCATAGGGTGAGGATCGCAGCTTCCCATGAAAGAATGTACCAGCGCCCCAACGGTTGGACCGCCGTTCCAATAACGTTTTTGGAGAAGGGAGTAAGGTTTCCCCTTCACGCCTTCTTGATCACCCTCCTAGGGTTCGTTGGAGTTGGATTCGCCCAATTGGTGCCGAATTCATATATCCATATACTAGCTTATATAGCCTTCTGCTACGAGATATGAGTTCCTCCCACTGTTTATTCTTTCTTTACCCTATTCTCGGTGGGGAAGTCTCGGGAAAAAGGCTTCAAGGTACTGAGCAAAATAGCCCCTAAGCCCAATGCCAGAATCGAGAAGCGGTCTCTAATGGACACTCCTTCGAGCAACCGAGGATGGCACAATAAATGGTTCTTCGTCAACGGGCCCGAAATCTCCTCTATTCCGGACTGGACTACTTCTGATCGCGTCTCTGCAGACTTCGGAGATATATCCGAGGAACGCGTAAGAGAAATGACGCGTATTATAGAGAAGATACATCTGAAGGAATGGAGCTTCGGACTCCTAAGCAAGCAAGCGTGGTTGTACGACCACAAATTTGAGTAGACTTATATCAAGGTACAATTTATTGATTTATGCTAGTAGTGTCTAAACTGATTCTTTGTATATGTAGTGTCTCTAATTAAACCGACTTCGATCGATCGAAAGGATCTGGATAGGTACCTCTCCCGTAAGCCTTCGTCGCCTTCCGCTGAAGTACCCCCTGGGGAACCTTTGGCCTCCGAAGATCAGAACATCGAGGATTAATCGGCACACTTCGTCGCTGAAGAGGAACCTAACCGACCTCGAAGAAAGAAAAGGGCTATTCGGAAAGTTCGGACAAACCCTCAAGAATCTTAATCCGTTTCTGCAGCAAGTTTGATTGAAATGCCTGTGAAGGAGCGGATGCAAGCCCTCCGTATCAAGAAGAGGAGGACCATGGTAACCCCTTTGTCTGCCGACGAACTCTGGATTCCCACTGCTGAAGTCGATCCTCCGATCATCATTCTTGTGGAGATCCAGGTTTCTGAAGATGAGTTAGAAAAACAAATCGAATCTACACCTCTGTCCCGCAAAAGGAAATAACCTTCCGACAATCAACCACCACGGCCTCCCGAACCATCTATGCCCTCTTCGGCACGATCTTCCCCCTCAGCCTTCAGGCGAGAAGCTGCATCTTCTCCCACCGTATGGCCGGAGTTTAATGCAAACTTTCCCTTTCAGTTGTTCGATTCCTTCGTCCGGGAGACCGATGACCATCGGTTCGGGAACAGCTCGATTAGGGATTTAATCGAAGAAGGCATGAGTTACCAGGCTAAGGTGAGTACGTTTTTGAATATTGGGAAATTGTGTGCTTCTAATAATTCACCGACTGTCTTTGAATGTCTGTAGGCAAATGCTGTCTTCGGGAGACTTCTTCCCCGATATAAAGGATCCGAAGCCGAAGAAGACGCAGCCCGACAAGAGAACGTTATTCTGACATCGGCTCTGAGAAAAGAGAGAAGGGACCATGGTACCGTTCTCTTCAATAACGAATGCCTCCAAAAGGATTTGAATAAGTTAAAAGAGAAACTGGAAACAGTCGAAGCCACCCACCAAGTAACCGTTAGTACGAACATAAACCTGGTTCGTAGAAATGAAGCTCTTGTGGGAAAAAATGAGAAAATGGTGAAAACTAACAAGAGCCTGGCGCAGCAAGTGAATGAACTCGAAGCTAGGGACTTGAGACATCTGAAGGAATGGGCAAAGCTCGAAGAGGAGCTTCGAGAACTTCGTGCTCTGAGAGATTTGGGTACCCCTCTGACCGAAAATCTTCGAAAAGAAGTTCAACAAGAATATCAGAAATCAGTTGAGTTGAACGAGGAGATTGTCCAAATGTTCTCGGATGGATATGATGAGTGCCGAAGCAAAGACAAGGCAAGACTTGTCACAGCCAAGGTTGATCCGACCATTCTCGACTCTTCGGAAGACGAAGCTGGCTCCTAAAGATGATTTTCTTTTCCCTTAGCTGTAGGATTTCTGTAAAAGTGTCTATTGTTTCGTAAACAATATTATGTAAATGAAATATCAACATTATTCCTTATGACTTCGGTGCATTTACTGTTTAACAATACTTCAATTTCGATTCGGCTTGAAAAATGTACAAGCTCCTTCGTGGACTTAACTTATACTGTTAATTAGCAACTAGGTATAACAGATAAGATGAAGTTAAAGAATGTGGCCTTCCAAACTCAACACTTAGAAAAATTTAGGTAATAAAGTAAAGGAATACTTATTCGTTACCAAAGTGTGAGGTAGATCTGCTTCACTGGGGATTCGCCTACCGTGAAGGGCCTAACGAAGTCTAAAGGATGACACTTGCCTACCACGAAGGGCCTGACAAGGTCTAAAGGTCGACAATTGCCTACCACGCAGGGCCTGACAACGTCTTACAGATGACACTTGCCTACCACGAAGGGCCTGACAAGGTCAAAAGGTCGACAATTGCCTACCACGCAGGGCCTGACAACGTCTTAAGGATGACACTTGCCTACCACGAAGGGCCTGACAAGGTCTAAAGGTCGACAATTGCCTACCACGTAGGGCCTGACAACGTCTTAAGTATGACACTTGCCTACCACGAAGGGCCTGACAAGCTCATAAGGACCACCTGCCGATGAGGCTACCATCGAATGGTCAGCGAATCTACCCGAACCTCCTTACACCAATGACGTTTGCCTACCACGCAGGGCCTGACAAACTCATAAGGACCACCTGCTGATGAGGCTACCATCGAATGGCCAGCGAGTCCACCCGAACCTCCTTACACCGGTGACATTAACAGCAACGAAGACAAGACTTGTTTGAGAAAAAGTGAATTTTTATTGATGATGACTTAAACATTTACAGACTTCCAGTGTACTGACATTGTATCTACTGAAAATACTTTTGAAGCCTGCCTGCATGCCAAGTATTCTTGATATCTGATCCGTCCAAGGCCCTCAACCGATATGTTCCCGGCTTCGGTATTTCAATGACTTCATATGGCCCTTCCCAATTCGGCATCAGCTTTCCCAAATTCTGGGCTGTAGATGCTTTAACTTCTCTGAGAACGAAATCCCCTACTTCGAATCTACGAAGCTTTACCCCTTTGTTATAATGCTTAGCTACTCTTCCCTGATAGGCTGCTAGTTTGGTCAAGGCTGTTTCTCTGATTTCTTCAAGTAAATCAAGATTGGCTTTCAGTCCTTCGTCATTGTATATCTCTTTGAACTGACTAACTCGAAGACTTGGAGATCTAATTTCAATTGGGACTAAGGCATCAATATCGTAGGCTAGTCTGAAAGGTGAATCTCCTGTTGTGGTCCTCGGAGTGGTCTGATAGGCCCATAACACGCTGAGCAGCTCTTCTGGCCATCTTCCTTTTTCTTCGTCCAATCTGTGCTTGATTCCATTCAGCAGCGTTCTGTTGGTCACTTCGACTTGTCCATTAGACTGAGGATGAGCTACCGAAGTCTTTCTGTGCTGGACCCCCAGTTCTTTCAAAAATACTTCGAATTTTGATCCCACAAACTGACGTCCATTATCTGAAATCACCACCTTAGGAATTTCGAACCGAAATACTACCGACTCCTTGATGAACTTTAAGCATTCCTGTTCCGTTATTAACCTAAGCGGTTTTGCTTCTACCCACTTGGTCATGTAGTCGATGGCAATTATAACAAAGCTGACCTGACCTTTTGCTTTCGGTAGCGGACCTAGTATATCAACCCCCCAGATAGCAAAGGGTATGGGAGATAAGATTGAGTATAGCTCTTCTGGTGGCTGATGTGGGATCGGACTGCTGAGCTGACATTTCTCGCACTTCTTGACGTATTCAGTCGCTTCCTTGAAGATGGTAGGCCAGTAGTACCCCTGACGAAGTACTTTGTAGGCTAATGACTTAGCAGCCATATGGTCGCCATAGATGCCCTCGTGAACTTCTCGAAGAGCATATTCAGCTTCGGACGGAGTCAAACATTTTAACAGTGGAGACGAGAAGGCCCTTCAAAACAGATCCCCATCTATCAGAATGAAATTAGCACTCTTGTACTTAATTTTCTTGGCCAGCATATGATCCGAAGGTAAAACGCCATCTGCCAGATATTCTAGATATGGGGTCAACCAGCAGTTGGTTCGGTCAACGCACATTACCGATTCATGATGAACACTAGGATGTTATAGAATTTTCAAGTAAACCGACCTATCAAAAATGTTAACATCCGTAGTGGCTAATTTGGAGAGTGCATCGGCAATGGAATTGTCGTTACGTTCCCCTAAAATTCGTAGAACTGGAAATACTGAAGCCGTTCTTTCAATTCTGTTAAATACTTGATCATTCTATGACCTCGGGCTTCGTATTCCCCGGAGACTTGTTTAACGACTAACTGAGAGTAGCTGAAGATAACTATTCTTTGCACTTCGAGACTCTTAGCTAGTCGCAATCCCGCCAACACTGCCTCATATTCCGCCTCATTGTTCGTCGCTTTAAACTGAAATCTGATGGCCTGTTGCACCTTGAATCCCTCTGGACTGGTCAGAATAATCCCTGCTCCACTGACATCCGTGGTAGAGGACCCATCTGCATACAGCATCCACGAACTCTGCTTCTACTGAAGAACTGCGACTATGCTGTCAGACCCTTCAGTTTCTGCCACAACTTCATCAGCTTCAGAAAACGAACACTCGACCACAAAATCTGCCAAGGCCTACCCCTTGATGGCAGTTTGGGGATGATATTCAACGAAGAATTGAGATAACTCCATCGTCCATGCAGCTAATCTCCCCGATACCTCAGGTTTGCCCATAATTTTCTTCAAAGGCTGATCTGTGTAGACTATTACCAACCTACCCTGGAAGTATTGCCTAAGCTTTCGAGTAGCAGTTATTAAAGTAAAAGCAAACTTTTCAATGTTTGGGTACCTTGTTTCAGCATCCCGAAGGACATGGCTTACATAATAAACTGGGTGTTGCTTACCCCCAACTTCTCGCACCAAAACTGCTGCTACTGCCAACGAACTAGCTGCTAAGTACAAATACAAAGGCTCAGTAGGAGCGGGCTTCACCAACAAAGGCGCCGAAGATAAGTAGGACTTGATGCTCTGAAAAGCATCTTCGCATTCCGAAGTCCATTGGAACGTCTTGGCATTCTTCGGCCCTTTCAACGTATCAAAAAACGGCAAACACCTTTCTGCCGACTTGGACATAAACCTCCTCAAAGCTGCAATCCTTCCAGTCAGACGTTGAACATCTTTAAATGACTGAGGAGTCTTCATGTTCATGATCGCTTGAATCTTTTCTGAATTGGCTTCAATTCCCCTCTGACTGACCAGATAACCCAGAAACTTGTCAGCCCCTAATCCGAAGGTGCACTTGACAGGATTCAGTCTCAATTTGTGATGGCAGACTGTCTGAAAGCATTCTTCCAGGTCATCCAGATGTTTGTGCACCAACATGCTCTTAACAATCATGTCATCTATGTATACTTCCATATTCTTGCCCAACTGGTGCCTAAAGACATAGTTCATCATCCTCTAGTAAGTGGCCCCGGCATTGATGAGACCGAAGGTCATTTTTTTGTAGGCATATACCGAACGATGTGTAATGAACGCCGTCTTCTGTATATCCTCTTTACACATAGAGATCTGATGATAGCCAGAGAATACATCCATGAAGCTTAACAAGGCATACCCCGAAGTTGCATCGATGAGCTGGTCAATGTGGGGCAACGGGTAGAAATCCTTTGGACAAGCTTTATTCAAATCTGTATAGTCGATGCAGACTCGCCATTTCCCATTCTGCTTCTGGACCAGCACCACATTTGCCATCCATTGCGGATAGTCGATCTCGAAGATGAAGTCAGCAGCTAGCAACTTCGTAATTTCTTCATCGATGATTCTCTGGCGCTCAAGCGCAAAGATCCTCCTCTTTTGTCGAACTGGCTTCTTCGACGGGTCCACTTCTAACCGATGCTCTACAATATTCCTGCTCACTCCCGGCATATCTTGAGGTTCCCAGGCGAAGATGTCAATATAACACCGCAGGAGTTCAATGAGGTTCGTCCGGAGAGGTTCTGGCAGACCCGAACCTATTTTCACCGTTTTGTTAGCCTTGCCCGGGATGAGCTCTATCTCTTCTATTTCTTCAGCTGGCATGACCAACGGCTCTGAGCTTCTTTCCGTGAAGGGTTCGATCTCTATTGCCATGGTCTATTTTTGCTTTGACACCCCTATTTTCGAAGTGATCACGGTATTTCTATAACATCTTCTGGCCAGATCCAGATCTCTTTTCACCTCCCCAACCCCATGAGCCATAGGAAATTTGATTTTGAAATGAGGGATTGAGGTTACAGCTTGTAAAGCAGTTAAAGTGGGCCTCCCCAAAATAGCATTATAAGCGGAATCTACATGTACAACATAAAATTTGCAAATAATTTCTACCTATTGGGGGGCCGTACCGAAGATAACCGGCAGTTCGATGGTTCCAACCACTTTGACTGGATCGTTGCTGAAGCCATATAAAGGGGCCTCATGCCCGATCTCCATCTTCTGCCCATCAACATGCATCCTCTGATAAGCATGGGCATATAAGATATGCACAGAAGACCCATTGTCGATCATCATTCGTTTCATATCCACCGAACCCACTTGTGCCGTCACCACCAATGATCCCTCATGCGGTTCGATGGTTTCCGAAGGGTAATCCTCATCTGTAAAGGAAATTACCGTACCCGGGAAGAGTCTGTCAGTCTTCGGGAGGGTACCCGCCACCGACATGACCGAATTCAGATAACTTTGGCGCTTCTTTCCAACAAGATTGCCCGAAGTACCCCCAGTGATGACATCTATCACTTACCTTGCTGGTGGTCCAGGAGCGGGGAACACTTGCTGAACTGGTTGGGCTGCCTGAACAGGTCCTCTATCTTGCAGTTGATTCGTTCTGGCAGCCACATAATGAACTAAAGCCCCGTCTTGCACCTTTCTCTCAATAAAATCTTTCAAACTAGCACAGCCGTTCGTATCGTGGCCCGAGGCTTGATGATAGTCACAATACTTACGAGAATTCCCTTTCCCGGGCTTAATATTATCTCGGGGTGGCTCGAAGATAGGTTGATTTTTAATCTGATCCAAGATAACAGCCCTGTCAGCGTTGAGTGCAGTATACGTCCTGTTTACCCTCTGAGCTGGAGTAGACGAGTGCCCTCCACCCTGTCTCCAATTATTGTTGTATTTTTTTGACCCGCCGTCATGACGACCTTTATCTCCTTCATTCTTACTCTGGTCCCCCTCTGTTCTGTCCCGATCTGTCTCCTTAAGCCGATCTAAAGAAGGGCGCTTGAGGCTATTCATGGCTTCTTCTACCACAATATAACCTTCCGCTTTGTCGAAGGCTTCTACGAGACTCTTCGGGTGATGAAACATCAATTTCTTCACCAACTTCTCTGATTTGATCAGATCTAACCCATTCTGAAACAATCCCACGGCTTGTAGATCGTTCAGGTCTGTCACTTGGCCGACTGTTTCACGGAATCGCTTTACATATTGGCCCAAAGACTCATTCGTATACTGTCGAACCTGAGCCAGCGAGCCAGTTGGTTTCCCTCTTCTTTTGTTACTCCCGAAGCGAGCGTGGAACTTATTGCACATGTCCACCCAAGATGAAATCGAATCTGAAGGCAAAGGCCCCAACCACTGCCTGGCATCCTTTCTGAGTGTCGTGACAAAAGTATGACACTTAGCAGCATCGCTAAAGTCATAATAATCCATCAGTCGGTCGAACGCCTGACTATGGTCATAGGGATCCCCCGATCCGTCATAGCTTTCAATGTGAGGTTACTTCTTGGTGGGGTCAGCTTTTTCTTTCAGAATCTCCGTGAAAAAAGGGGATGCCTTCTTTCCCGAAGTATCTTTCATTTTCTGTACCTCGACAAGCTGCCTCCGAAGCTCCTTCACCTCTTTAACTAGATACTCCACGCCCTCGGATTGGGATGATGCTACTTTTTCCGGTGACTCCTCCCTCCTCTGAATGGACCGGTCTCTTGCCATAGAACCCCCAACTTTTGAGGGGCTTTTACGATGACGATGGTCCACAGGGCGGAGTGCCCTCGGTGGACTTTCGGGTGTACGACCCCTAGATCTACTTCGTCTTTGAACCCAGCTGCCGTGGTGGGAATGCGCAACAACGAGCGCCTTCTTTATATTCTCAGGAGTACGATCCCTGGATCGACCTCTTCGTTCGCTTCGACCCTGCTCCTTAGAACCGACAGGGTGATGTGCCCTCTTCGATCTTTGAGGAGTAGGGCTTCTGGACCTTCTTCTTTCTCGAGGTGGACCCCGAGACTCACGCCCTGAATGAGCAGGTTCTTTCCCACTTCGATGCCCACGTTCTTCAGATTGGACATAGCTGGACACTTCGTCCCTCAAATCTTCCATTCGAGACATCTGCTCAGCTATATCCTGTCGTTGCTTCACTAGTGCCTCCATGGCCCTATCAGCTTCGTCTGCCATCTTAGCCAAGCGGGCAGCCTTTTCGTCTTGGTCATCCCAATATCGAGTTCTAGGCGAGGTACCTTCTACTCGTCTCCGGCCATGACCAGACCCTTTCTCTACTGTGAAAACTAGCCTTCTCTTGGCTTTGCTCACAGCCCTCGGACGAGAATCTCCATGCGATCGTTTGGACGCCGTGCTGGCATGAACACTTAGTGTAGGTCCCAAACGGTCCTTGACAGATACTCACGGTATTGTCCTTGACAGATACTCACGGTATTGATTCACTGGCAGCCATCGGCTGCCCCTCAGGTGTAGGTGTTCTACTCTTCCCCATAAATACCGACATAGAACGACCACAATGCGTGATTGAAAAATACTCAGGACACTAGAACTCAGCCCTCCTTCTAGCGCCAATGTTAACGTCAAGATCTTCTCCCGCGTCCCAATCACATAAGACGCTCTGACCCTGCACAGTTCAACAAGTCAACACTAGAAGCTTGACGGCCTGACCGTCGGGGGACAGCTCCGGCGTGAGAGTCAGTACAGGCGATCACAAGGTTAACAATGGAGGAAAAATATTGACTAGTGTATGAGTGAGAGAAAAATAATAGGATTGTGTATTGTGTTTTATTACATCTTCCTTTTTGTGATCCTTGCCCCATACGTTCCCTAGACCCGGTTTACCGTGCCACCCACTATCTCCTGACTCCTCCTTTCACCCCCGGTCATCTCAGCCGAAAGTATGTAGCTTATTTCCCTACCTGCTACCACTGTTACCTCCTGCCGGTAATCAGAGTCCCATCCTCATTAATGCCATGCAGAAAGGTGGCAGACATAACAGTCAACTACTACCCTTTGTGATGATTACCGGTCAAAGATAGGATAACTGACAGCTTACATAATGGACCAATCCAATGACTAAGCCCAATATTATAGTCAAGTAGCGGGGCCCAAATCATTTGACCCAATACGACAAAAGTGACATAGTCTAAAGGACAAACTCATTCGGCCTGGCCCAGTATGAAAAGTATTATGGCCCAACAAGTACAAATGACCATAAAAGAGGTTTGGTTAGAGTATAAACCATTCCTCGCCATCCAAATTTTTAAATGCAAGTTCCTTCTGAACCCAACTAGGTACACAGGTTCAGTCAAATGTGTTTGAAACAATCAAAGTTAGTAGTTGGGCTTAGCCCCAGCAACAGAAGGAGCAACACCTCGGGTTGTCTTCACATAGGTGACATATTCACTACTTCCTCCGCTTCTTAATATAAGTCGTTTCAAAGAAATATTTTTGTTCCTTAATATAAGTCGTTTTAGAATTTCAAGTAAGCATTAATTGTTTGGTTTTCAATATTACCTCAAGTATTAAATGTAACCTTGGTTCTCTCACTATTTTCTGTCCAATAAATAACAATCTCTTCTTCTAATACAAGGGCAAAATAGACAATTGATATTATAATTAATGTTATACAATCATTTCCTTAATACTTATGCACAACTCTAAAGCGACCTATATTAAGGAACGGAGGGAGTATAATGCATAGTAAATAATGTGCTCTGGTAACGGGTGAGTCGGATACTCATCTGGAGTGCTTCGGTTATGGTGCCGTTGTAACCTGCTTTTCGTATCAGCGAGTCAATTGCTTCTGTTGTTGTCCAACCTGAAACCATTAATACAGCCAAACAATGGGAATTTAATGTCACCAACATAAGTATATGGGTTGGTAAAATATTTGTTTCAAGTTTATTTGAAAGTTACAACTAATTATATCCTTCAAGGATCTATACACAATTACAGCTTCTAATATTTGTACTCCACAAAGCTTCCAAGTGTTATCTTTCTCATGTTCATGAAGGTAATATCTGCACTGGTATTTGCTATAGACATAAAATCACCTGGATGTGCACATATTCACCAATAAGTGAAAGTGAGGAAAACAGTATCTAACGATGTTTCACTTGTACTTATCTGATGTATAATGTTTAGAGGGTAATGATGACAACGAGTCGGAAGCCAAGAAGAAAAATCTATTAATGTTATGAAAGTTTTATTATGTTTAATGTAATTATTTATTTATTTATTTATTTTTGTATGGGGATTAGAACATTTAAAAGTGATTAGGATTTTAATATTTAGTAAGGCTATTTTAGTGGTTTAGTACTTTTATTATTTTCCCAAGTAATATTAAGCTTTTGAGTCTATAAATATTTGATGTAATCCCCCACAAGTAAATAGCACTACAGTTAATATTATTTATTACAAAGCCAAGATCGAGCTTTTTCCCCGTTGACAAACTCCTGGGGTAGGTGTGTGCGGAACATCACCCAAGTAAAAGAATCTTGGGGTAGTGGATTAGAGCCTCGCCCGAGTTAATTTCCCATTATTTTTCAATTATTGTTCTTCAAAAGTTGTCCTACATTAGAGGCATACAGAAAACGAGGTAATTTTGAGAAAACATTTTTAGATTCAAAATGTAGAACCAGTATCAAGCCAGTGGTTAACAAAATGGCTTGAATTGCTAAAATTCACTTCCAAGACAGAATATAGGTCTGCAGACTTACATTTCATGTCATCACTCACAGTTCTAGAGACAAAAAATGGAAGTTCATGAAGGCTTGAGTTCAAATTGGAAAACATCATGTCTCCAGACTCCATATAAAGTTTTGTAGTCCAAAACATACTGGCACTTGTAAATACTCCACGATAGAAACGAATAAATGCTGGACACTTATTTAACACAAGCCAAGACATTGCATCCAATTTCTGAGAATTCACCGTGTCAACTTGTGCACAATGTTGACACAGTTAGTAGTGTCTTTATGTATGCAATATTTGGGAATTACATCCTATGCAGGTCACGAGGAGACAAGCGACATGTAACAACAAATCAATAGACAGATAAGAAACTAAAAGTTATCCTGTTGTTCGTCTTTTCAAAACTGATATTGCATGCAAACGACTTGTGTTCTTGTGGCTCAAAACTTCCCAGGTTATTAGAATGCCACATTCTAATTGTCTTTAAAATCTTGTGAAAAAATACTAATTTGTTGTGCAGATATAACTAAGGCTGCAAGCTAAGCATGAGAACCCAATCTGGCAAAGCATTTCTATTCAGACCTATAAGCAGAAACCATCCTATTTACTCAAGATTCTAACATAAAAGAGGACATATGCATTAGCAATTAAGGGCTTCATGAGCAGCCACCTCAGCAGGTATGTAGCACTTCGCCTTGTATTATAGTCAGGATCAGTGAATTCAATAATTACACCATGCTTCCCAACCTGCAAGATAGCACAATGTTTCTTTGAAAATGCTACAAGTAGTTTTCTTCCTTAAAAGGGAAAAAGGAAAATGCAAACATGATTGGACCAGGTGGTAAAGGTGTATCTAACATACAATCAAGAACATCTTACCGTTGCAACAAGTTATGCAAATCTGATTAGCCTGTCTGTTACACAGGTCTAGGAAGGTAGACAAAAACTCGACAAAATATAGAGAGCTATTCATAATTGAATCATTAGCAAAGTAGATTGAACGAACTCCCAGGTAATAAAGTATAGCATTCCAAATATGACAAGAAACTTGAGAAATGTCAATAGTTCAAAAACCTTCTTGACAAACTGTCTAGTTGATATTAGAAAAGTTCCACCAAGTGTACATTTAGGGCATTTGGAAGAAATTCATGGAAAAACATTTTCCACTTCTTTAAAATAAAATAATATCCGTAAGTCATAAATTTATTGATGTTAAGCAAAATTCAATCTACTTTATATTTGGCTTAAGCTGTTGGCATTTTAGGGTTTGCGGAATGTGGTTAAATTGAGTTAGCATCAGTAACTGTATACAGAACATGATTGGGGACCTCCATGGACCATGTCCATGATTTAAAAGTCCAAAAAACTTAGAGAACAAACCTCCCAATCAAGGTAATGGGCAGCATTTTCATAATTAGTCAGAATGGAAACTGTACATTCCAAATTAGGCAACTCTTTAGGCTGTATGGGGGCAAATCGGCGATCCCTTAGAGCACTGAAAAAGCAGTAGAAACATATAATTGTATGAGCAACTGCTTAAGAGCATGGAAATGAGAAAAAGATTGGACCGACTGAAATGCATTTAAAATATACCAATTTCATGCTATAGTAGAGAGAGAGAGAGAGAGACAAGCCACTAATTTAAACAGCAATAAACATAATGTTTGTACGATTTTCTTAGTACTATTTACTTTTCTCCCAAAATAAGAGTCTTTTTTAACTTTTGAGAATTTAGTTCATATTCAGGTTTTTTCCATACACATTTTTCAATATCTTTTTCATAATCAAAAATTTTAATTTTGATGTTTAAAATTTGGAGAACAAAAATTATGACATAAATTATGTCAAACTGTACTTGTAAGAAACCCTGATATGCTTAAAAAAGAAATTTCAGAGTCAAATGGGACTCCCATTTTGGAATGGAGGGAGTATTTACTATAAACTGTGACTGTCATGATAAGAAAATAAATTTGGAATTACTACTGATTTCAGCACAATAAATATAAAACATTAAAACTTCCGTTTTTAATTTTGCTCCCACATTAAAGTATAAGTTTAAAGTTCAACTCTTTGCAGCAGCTTCAGAGCTTCTATAAGTAAATCCCTCCGTACATTAATTATTTACTATGAAACACGGACTTAGACACGGGACACCGACACGACACGCGAACCGGCTACGGCATTTTCCAAAAAAACAGGACACAGCAAGTCGGGGACACATTCAATTTTTTATATATCTTTAATAATATAAATGTATTTTTTACAATAAATAAATTTAATTATTAATAGAGCGTGATAAAAACATAAACAAATTTATAACACAGTAACACACCCATTTTATACCACACCCATTTTAGGCATCGTACATGGTCCATATATAAGTTTATACCTTATGCAGCCTACACCATATGGTCAATTCAAAGGTACCGAATTAGGTTTAAAAGGTACGAATTGCGTATAACGGGACATGTCCGAGTTTAAAAAAGAAAAAGAAAATGGAAGCTTATGGACACGTGTCGGGTGCGTATCGGAGGCGTGTCGGAGCGAATTCGACGTGGACTTCCAGGACGTGCCTGTGCTTCCTAGATTATTTATATAATCATACATCTATTTTATTTTGTTTATATATTCAGCTTTTACAAAATGATAATGCTAAATGTTACCATTTAATGACAATAGGTCAGGTGCTTAATTAGCCAAAATAAAGAAAAATTCAAGCGTTTAATGTATGTATGTGACGATTTAGAATGTAGCTTATCCTTGTAATTAGGATTATAATATTTATTGAATAAAATAAATATTTTGATGGGAATAATTGTGTTATGTGATTAAAGGTTGAATTTTGACCAAGATTATGTGTATGTGAGTGTTAATGAATGTTGCAAGTGTTAATGAATGTTGTAAGTAAAATAAAAATAAAAAAATTCCAGGAAAAGACGTTAAAACACTATTCATGCCGAAAAAGTCTTATTCGTTTTTTGACTTTTCGAATTACGTTATAGTTGTAGACACTCGAAATTTTCTGCACACCTGTTACTGACATTGCAGGATGGCAGATTCGTCTTTCAGAGATAACCCTGGAAGACAACTTACATCCAGTCTGGATACTACCAGAAGCTTAGTTCCAACCCCGAAACACACACCGGGAGTAACAGTTCCAATCTCGGCGATAACCCCGAGGCCTGCAGTTTTAATACTGGAAATTTCACCGGAGAAGACCGATTTATCCTGGAGATAACCCTGAGATATTCCATCTCAGTCCCAACACTGGGAGTAGCAGATTCCAACCTTGGAGATAACCCCAAGGAATGCAGTTCCGGAGATAACCCCGAAAATGCTTGTTTCAAATACATGCAATCAGCTTCAGAACACTCGGCGCTTATACTGAGGCACTCAGTACAAGACCCAGGAGATGACCCTAGGAAGACATGCACACCTCAGAGATGACACTGATGACCTTCAAACACTTGCAGCAATTCAATCTCAGAGATGACCCTGAGCAACGTCTGCTTTATCAGCCCAAACTGGAGATAACCCCAATGAGGGAAAAAATCGTCATCTTGCCACCTTGACGCCACATCACGCCGTCTAAACATTTCAGACATACATTTCTACATAGCAATGTCCCACAAGAGCCAAGGAAACCCAATCCCAAGTGATTATTACGCAGGGTAACGGATATAATTTGAAGCTTGAAGACCGGAGGGCACCGACCCATCTTCCTGACTTCGTACAACCTCTAATCCCATGTCATTGTGTAACTCTCAACAACGGCAATTCGAAATAAGTCTTTCATACCTCAGTCGGATGCCCGGATTGCAATTCTGAAAGTTCGAACAGACATCACGTTGCATGCGTGCACGTACTTCGAGACGATGGGACCCGCGAAGCCCGGGCACCCCGGACAGCCGCAGGTACACCTGTGGCCCCCCTCTACAAATAGAGGGTTTGGGGTGTGTGACACCCCCAAAATAGGTATACAACACCCATTCTGAGTCGTCAAAATACATGGTACCGAAACAACTACAAATTTATTAATACAACATAAAAACTGTGAGTTTAAATACAAATACTGTCATCTAGACAACATCCACACTCAAATAAGTCCTCATTACAATTATTAATACACTATTTCATAAAATAGTGAGGACTGCTAGGACAAATTCTAGAACCATCATTCCACACCCCGACTAGTACTCGTTACATTCTCGCCTCCTGAGAAGAAAAATGGAACAAAAAGGAAAAGGGTGAGCTCAACTAGCCCAGTAAAGAACATTATGACTAAGATAATATAGAACAAATTATTGTTAGTCCTCAACAGGAAAAAAATTTAATAGAATACAATAGGCAATAAATTTTAAATCAATATTCGCAGCGAAAATAATAATTCATTAGAAGAGTTAAGTAGAGAATGAAATCTACTATCTTCAATGATTTTAGAAGTCCATCATCAATATTTTATCCATGTAACATCAATCAATATACATCTTGATTCAAATATTCATCTTTGCACTGCATGCCAAAGATATTCATTAGTTGGTCATGTTCATCTCAACACATGTTCATCTTTGCACTACGGGCCAAAGATATTCATTAGAAAATCATTCATCTTTGCACTACAGGCCAAAGATATTCAGTAATATCATCATTTAGGACTGAGGATGATGAAAAATATTTTAAAAAAAACGAATCTAGTAAAACAAAAAGAACAATTATTAAGGATTCGTACTTTAAACAAACCAAGTTCAAAAATACTTCGTAAATAATCATAGTGGAGAAAAATTCAAGAATGATCAAAACATGGATACAATCAAAACTAGTATCCATAATAGATATCTTGGATAAAAAACAAAAATTTAATTTTTCTGTGAATCGTGTCGTATTCGTGAATAGTGTCGTATACATGAATAGTACCATATACGTGAATAGTAACCCCGACACAAAAAGTTTTAAATTTGATAAAAAATTTAGTCAAATATTTCGGCATAATGATATTAGAAGAAATAATATCATTTACGAAAAAAATAACATGACTTACCTCAGAAAGACAGTACTTCTGACTGGAAAACTGGATATAGTGCTAAAGGAACTTGCACCGTATAGCAACTCTCAAAGTACCAAAATACTCACAAAAATACACTTGATATTATAGAGAGAGAAGATTTTAGTTTCTGGTGTGTTTTTCAATTCTAACCTAAGCACCCTATTTATAGAAAAATGCTTAGAATACCAAAGCAGAAAATTTAATATAATATTAATATATATAATCAAATTTCTTACGCCCACTTTCTTAGATCTGAATTCAGCCATTTACATCACATGCAAGACCCACAATAATGACCAACAACGTTTTTCATATTAAAAATAATTAAAACTTCCAAAAATCAATTATTTCAGAACTTTGAAGCTTTAATAATTTATAATAAATAGCCCTTTTGTCAGAAAAATTCAACCCTTATTTCTTTTCCATAGGAAATTTCATTATCTACAACTTTGCAGAAGAAAGTTTTTCTAAATTCCAAACAGAAATTGACCAAAATCCACAAACGGACGATTTTACAAGCTATAATCAAATTTCAGTCAAGAAATGGGGTCCACAAACATGAAAAACATGTTTTAATCATTTAATGTAACAAAAATACTCTTCCTCCTCATATACTTATATATCTCACATTCAATGTAAAAATATCATCATTATTATATTATAATAATATAATAAAATATTATTTTATCAGAAAAGATAAAATATCGATTTTCAACAATTGTCACTTTAAAAATTTTCTCCATCTATATCCACATAAAATGAATATTTTTCTCATCATATAAATCAATAATTAATTATTAAATAATATTACAGAATCAAAATATTGACAACCAGGCAGTTCCCAAGAAAGATGGGGCTTTCCAATAAGGATTTCTCCTTACTGGCGCGCAATTAGGTGACCAAACCTCTCATTAGACAGAATTTTCTAGACATTGCCAATAATATTATCTAATAATATTATTCAGATAATATGAATTATTGCTTCGATAATAAAAAATACTGTGTAGTGACAATTATTGAAACAACAGTAATATAAAATATCAATGCAACAATTATTGAATCAATAAAATAAAATACTAAACAGTAATTACTGTAACAATTACTGAGTAGTGACTTCTTACGTAAGAATCAATAATTGGTGCAATACCGTGTGCTACTGTGCAACAACGCATATTACTGTATTTTAACCACCGGGTATTCCAACAGTATTAACGGTAACAACTACGCCGTTATTTATAAACAACTTATACTTGTCGTTTTCTTCATCAAATCGCTTTCCGTTATGTGGCCCACACAAGGCTGCGCCGTCGTACGAATATTCCCCGACAGTAAGAATATTCCACGACCAAACGAATATTCTTCGATAAAAATGAATATTTTATAACCACTTGCTTAATTAAAGTATTTGCGCATTTTACTCATAACTAACCACATTAATAAAATCAACCCTTACTATTTCAAAATAATAAATAGAGGAATTTAAATTTTATTTATTAATAATTTGGGGTCTTACAACCTCCCCTCCTTATGAAATTTCGTCCTCGAAATATCCTCAATAGCATGGTTCCTCCACAAAACTTTAACTTGTGGTATGACCTTTGTGCGTAGGACATGCTCTTTCCTATCCAAGATCTTGACAGGTACCTCTTCGTATATTAAGTCTTCGGCTATCTCGTCCGGTTCTAACTCAATAACGTGGTTCGGGTCTTTCACATATTTACGAAGGACAGATATGTGAAAAATGTTATGAACACGAGACATACTTGGAGGTAACGCAAGTCTATAGGCCACATTTCCTATTCGGTCAAGAATCTGAAATGGACCAATAAATCGTGGATTATGCTTTCCTCTCTTCCCGAATCTTGTAACTCCTTTCCATGGAGCAACACGTAACATTACATGATCCCCAATATCAAATTCCGCGTCCTTTCGATGAAGATCCGCATAACTCTTTTGTCGATCTTGTGCCGTTTGTATACGTTGTCGAATCATTTAGATCTTTATGTAGTCATACGTACCGACTCGGGTCCCAACAATGTTGCTTCACCCATATCATCCCAACATATTGGAGAGCGACACTTTCGTCCATACAATGCTTCGAATGGAGCCACACCTATACTTGCCTGATAACTGTTGTTGTAGGAGAATTCTACCAATGGTAAATACTTATCCCAACTCTCTTTGAAATCTAAAATACAGAGTCTTAATAGATCTTCAAGAGTTTGAACAGTCCTCTCTGATTGTCCGTCCGTTTGAGGATGGTATGCCGAACTGAATCGTAAATCCGTGCCCATAGGTTTCTGCAAGCTAACCTAAAATCGTGAAGTGAATCTTGGGTCACGATCCGAAACTATGGATACTGGCATGCCATGCAATATTACAATCTCATTTACATACATACGAGCAAGACGTTCAATAGAATAAGTCTCCCGTATTGGCAAGAAATGAGCAGACTTAGTTAATCTATCAACAATAACCCAAATAACATTTATACCTTGAGAAACCGTAGGAAGACCCGTAACGAAATCCATGGTAATATGTTCCCACTTCCATTTCAGAATCTTTAGCGATTGCAATGGACCCTTAGGCACTTGATGCTCTGCCTTTACACGTTGACAAGTTAAACACCTTGAGATAAACTTTGTAATCACTCTCTTCATATTGTTCCACCAAAATGTATGGCGAAGATCATGATACATTTTGGTACTTTCGGGATGGATTGCAAATAGTGTATTGTGTGCCTCCATCATGATCTTGTACTTCAAATCAGAATCGTTAGGAACACAAAGTCTGGAGTGGACTCGAAGTATTCCTTCTTCATCGATTCTTGCTTCTGGAATAGCACCTTCTTGCATTTTCTTCTTCATATGCATCAGCTCCGGGTCTGTGGCTTGAGCAACTTTAACTTTTTCGATTAAAGTTGGTTCTATACGTATACTTGACATCATTGCATGGGTCCCTGGAGTCTTGACTTCTATCTTCATCTTTTGTAAATCACACAAAATGGGCCTTTGTGTTGACAACATCGCACTCGTTCCCGTGTATGATCTTCTACTTAATGCGTCGGCTACCACGTTCGCTTTTCCAGGATGATATTGAATGGTATGGTTGTAGTCTTTCAACAGCTCAAGCCAACGTCGTTGCCGTATGTTGAGTTCTTTTTGGGTGAAGAAATATTTGAGGCTTTTATGGTCTGAATATATCTCCACTTTCTCCCTATATAGATAGTGCCTCCAGATCTTTAGCGCGAAAACGACTGCTACAAACTCTAGATCATGAGTAGGATAATTCCTCTCATATTCTTTAAGTTGTCACGAGGCATAGGCTATAACTTTCCCACGTTGCATGAGAACACATCCTAGCCCTTTGCCTGAAGCACTGCTGTAAATAACAAATCCATCCGATCCAGATGGTATTGTCAGAACAGGTGCCGAAATGAGTCTCCTCCTAAGGTCTTGGAAACCCTTCTCGCATTCCTTGCTCCATACGAATTTGATATCTTTCCGAGTCAACTGAGTTAATAGAGTAGCGATTCGAGAAAATCCTTCCACGAATCTCCGATAATAACCAGCTAAGCCCAGAAATCTACGTACTTCGATCACCGACTTCGGTTGTTCCCAACTTTGTATTGCTTCAATCTTCGCCGGGTCAACAGATACTCCATGTTTTGACACCACGTGCCCAAGGAATGCTACTTCCTTAAGCCAGAACTCACATTTCTTCAACTTGGCATATAACTTGTTTTCACGAAGCCTCTGGAGTACCAGCTTCAAATGGTGCTTATGATCTTCACGACTTTTGGAATATATGAGGATGTCATCAATAAAGACAACAACGAACTGATCCAAATATTCCTTGAATACTCGGTTCATCATATCCATGAAAGTCGCAGGAGCATTAGTCAATCCAAAAGACATGACTAAGAATTCATAATGCCCGTACCGAGTTCTGAAGACAGTCTTTGGAATATCCTCAGTTCTAATATTCAGCTGATGATATAGATCGATCTTTGAAAAGAATTGTACTCCTTGTAACTGGTCAAGCAGGTCATCAATACGAGGTAGCGAATACCTATTCTTGATAGTGACATGGTTTAATTCCCGGTAGTCGATACAAAGTCACATACTCCCGTCTTTCTTCTTTACGAATAAAACAGGAGCACCCTAATGAGATGTACTAGGACGAATGAAACCGATGTCCAACAACTCCTGTAGTTGAACCTTTAACTCCTAAAGTTCAATAGGAGTAATTCGATATGGGGTTTTAGAAATGGGCTTTGTACTAGGTTCAAGATCAATAAAGAATTTAACTTCACATTCTGGGGGTAGACCGGGAAGTTCTTCAGAAAATACGTCAGGAAAGTCAATAACAACTGGAATATTATTCAAATATGACGTGTCTTTATTCAAATCCATAACATGGGCTAAGAAAGTTTGACATCCGTTTTTCAATAAACGAATAGCTTTATGACTTGATATGACAGTGATTGATTTTTGTGGTTTAGTTGCTTAAATTCTAACAACAGGTTGATTAGGAATATGAAAACTAACCACCTTACAAAAATAATCAATTTTGGCATGATGAGTAGTTAACCAATCAATCCCTAAAATCACGTTAAATGCAAGTGTCTTTAAAGAGATAAGGTCAACAGGTAAGGTGATGGTGCCAACTTGGATCAAACAAGATTTATAAACAGTGGATGTGATGAAAGTTTCTCCTAATGGAGTCTCCACAGATAAATCAAAGTCTAATTTCTCCGGAGTCAAGTTTAAACGTTGAGCACAAGCAGGAGAAATAAATGAATGGGTAACACCGATATCTAGTAAGGTATAAGCTTCGCATGAATTTATGATTAGCTTACCCGTGATCACCTCGTTTGGGTTTCTCGCATGTTGACCAGTCACGACAAACGCTCTTCTAGGAACCGTTGACTTTGACTTTTCTGGGACAGTCTTTTGAGTCACCATCCCCGCTGGACTTGGTTTCGCTACAATACAATCTCGAGCGATATGTCCTTCTTTTCCACAATTATAACATACTTTAAACTGTTGTGGACAGTTTGGGCTGATATGTCCTTTTTTTCCGCATTTATAGCATATGACCGGTGGTCGTTCCCCTCCCTTAGAACCAGTTGATGCTGGTGCTGACGTCTTCACATTGTCATTGTTGAATCTCCTCTTTTTAAAATCTCCTTCCGACTAGCTTCTTCTATTATCATGGCCACGATTACCACCAGAGTTGTGACAAACCGAGAATTTTGAATTTTTTTTATTTTTATTAATTAATTTAAGGTCAAATAATAGACCTAGACAGAAAATAAGTGTATGCGTTTGAGATTTTTATGAAGGAATTTTGAGGATTTCAAAATTATGTGAAGGATTTAGGTGAATTATTTAGGATTAAGAACTTGTGTGAATATGTTCTGTGAATATGGTTAAGTATGTATTCAGAATGTGGTTCAGGGTCAAGGGTTGACAAGATAAATTATATATGTGTCAAACCCTAAGTATATATTAAGAACATCAACGTTCAGTTAGAAAACCCTAACGTCTGATAAGAAACCCTAGAAACCGGTTCTGAAACCCTAGTTTCAGTTCCAGGAATCCAAAACCCTAATTCGGTATTTGAAAACCCTAGATTGGGAATGCAAATGTTAAGTACAAGGTTAAACGTTATTAATTATAACTTAATTAGGGAAAACCCTAATGATTTATTTGAAACCCTAATTGATTATTAGAAAACTATAATACCCAATTTGGAAACTCTAATTTTAGATTTTCGGTAATTTGAAACTCTAATCTGGGAACTTAACGGAGAATTTTAGTGCTTAAGTGATATTAATTATAATATTAATTAGGGAAAAGCTTAATTATTTAGCAAACCCTAATTTTAGATTTTTAGACCATAATTATTCTGTCAAAAATCCTAATGCACAGTCATGGATTTAAGTGCTAAATTAGCAATTTTAATTAGGATAAAATTAATCCTAATTAGCTAGATTGATTTATAATTAGGAGATTATAATATAGTTAGAAAGCCCTAATTATAATTTAGAAATCATGATTTTCTATTTTAAAATTTGACTAGAAAATCTTAGAAATCCAAGTTGTTAAATCTTTAAGAGTTAAACCCTAAACCCTAAAGGGTTAAACCCTAAATCCTAATGTCTAAACCCTAAGGGTTTCATCAAATGACAATTTTAGAATAAAAATGGCATGGAAAATGACCTTTATGCCCTTTTGACACATTCTTTAGTAGGTGGCTTGCAAATATTGTTATATATTGAGTTGTTGAGCAACTCTAACCAGTCCTTGACATATTTATCCCATCAATATCTCAGCCCTTACATTATATAGATACATTGTATCGAAACAATTGGATTAAATAAGAGAGAAAAGACCATTTTCATGCTCATTCTCTCCAACCCTTTCTCTCTCTTCCAAATCCGAAATCTAAAGTGAGAGAGAGAGAGAAAATTTGAACCATGATCAGTCATAGCAAGTCAAGAACAAAATCAAAAAGGCAGAATCAAGAATTAAAGCTCAAAGGTATAAAATCCCTAAATTTTGAAATCCTTAGATTTAATGTTAGATGTTGTTGTTTGTTGGTTAAATATGTGTTAGATGGTGTCACTTAATGATCTGGGTTGTTGGATCAAGGATCCATAACATCTAGAGGCACGAAAATCAAAATTTTAAAACTGGTCAAGAACCCTAATTTTGTTGTCTGACAAGCAAATGTCAGAGCTCTTAGATTCTTGTGCGTTAATCGTTATGTGTGTTTTATGTTTTGGACTTGTTCTCTGCCATGTGGTCTTTATTCTGAAACTGGAATCAGGGATTTATCGTGTCTAGATTGCATGTTAGGATCGGTCAAACAGCGTTGACCGATTACGGGAGTAAGCTTCTGGGTAACCCAAAATTTCAGTAACGTCTGACAAGAAGTTCAAGGCCTCAGATCTTGCTTCTGACAGGTTATTGGGCCATGTTTGTGTACTTCACTTGTAGTCTGATATAAGAACTACAATATCGAGCTTTTATATCACCCATATCGTACATAGATTAAACGTTATGCAGGGTCAAAGTAGCCTTGACCACCAATTTTGTCAAAATCTGGAGAAAACCCAGAAACTTCATATCCGATTTTTCTGACATAGTTTGACTGACATATATCTTACTGTTTTGATGATGTTAAGTTGATCTTTTGAATTTTTGTTGTACCTTGACACTAGTACTACATGTTTGAACCATCAAACCACATGAAGTAAAACCAGAACATATATATAATCGAGCATCAAAGTAGGTACTCGAAACTGTCTGAGCCCAGAAAACCCAGATTGTTCCTGACAGCAACTTTGGAGGCTTTGATCTCCTTGTTGTGATATTGTTTTACCAAAGTGTTGGTTGGATATTGTAGTGGGACATTAATACTACAATATCAAAGTTTTAGATAACCTAGAACATGATCAGATTGGATTTTAGGAGTGGTCAAACGTGCACCCTTAAACACTGCCTTGTCAGTGTTCTTGAGGCCAGGAACACCTATAGTGACAGAAAGTGTCGCTATAGCCATTTAGCGTCGGTTTTATTAATATTTATTTTCTGATTTTCTAAAAATTATTTAAAAATAGATAAAAATGATTTTTAATTATTAAAAATACAAAATAAATTCTAAAAAATTATGTTAAAGTCTGAAAAATAATTTTTAATTAATTTGAGTATATTTCATAAATATTTAATATTTTCAGAATATAAATGGTATTTAATTTATTTAATTATAATATTAAATAAATGATTTAAAAATGATTTTAATTCATGAAAAATCATGAAAAATAATATTATGGTATAATAAAATATTTTAAGTTATTTTTAATGACTTTTAATATTTTGGGATGAATTTTATTAATTAATTAATATTAATGACAATTAGTTTATTTAATAAATATATTAAATAAATTATGGAAAAATAGAATAAATGATTTAAAAATCATATGAAAAAGATTTAAGTGTTATAAAAATATTATAAGTTATAAAATATAACTTTTGATATTTTGTCATGAAAATATTAATATTTTAATATTAATAGCAGTAATCGGATAATGGATTTAAGTGTTTAAAAATCATATAAATATGATTTTAAAGTATTAAAAATACTTTATGATATTATAAATATATTATAATATTATGGCATGTATTTCATTAATATTTGATATTAAATAAATATTAATGATAATAGAATTATGTGGTATTTAATTCATTTAAATACAAGTTTAATGATTGAAATTTTTTAATAAATGATAATAATTATGTGAAAATTATTATGAGACTTAGAAAAATATTTTGACTGATATTAAAAGTATCTGAGATAATTGTTAAGTGTTAGGCAGAGTTTAATTAAACTTATACTCGATAAAGGTCCGACTAGACCGTTAGGACGTTAGAACTTTGTGTTGGGTTCAACTCAGACTGCAATAGTTTGACTTGACACCGAGTCTTATGTGTGTTATAGACTGATAGGGTTATATGTTATGTGTTTAGGTTATTCTGTGTGTATATATATATATATATATATATATATATATATATATATATATATATAGTATTATATTGTGATGATTTTATTCTAATATTGGAGATCTATATTACTAATATTAGGTCTTTGGATAAAGCGTTATAAATTACGTAGCGATATTCAACGGTTCAGGCAAGTTTGATTTTACTTAACTCTACTAAGAGTGTTTCATTCGGATAAGCTTATAGTTAATCATTGCTGATTCCCATGAATTGTACTCTGTACATATTGCATGTATAAGTCAGGTATGAAAGGCTGATCACCTTCATTACCAGTTGGTCCAGATATTTTTGTTCATGTTTAATACTTGTTCAGTCAAAAGTTTGTTCCTGCTAGTTCACAATTATATTGATGAATTATAGCCAGCTTATTGTTCATACTCTTTCAATCATGATATATCATTATATTATTGAATTTAAACTTGCTGGGCAATCCTTATGCTCACCCTTGCTATATCATGATAAAATATTACAGATTAAGGCGAACGTGTCGAATACAAGGAAAGGTTAAAGACAGTTCCATCGTTAGCATATGTGTGCAGCTAAATTGTATAAGTGTTGTATTTTAAGGTTATGTGTTAAGTAGGTTATGTAATGTGTATTAAGTTAAGGTTACTCGACCTTGGGGAATAGTGTGTAATGTATTGTATAAATAATTTATGTTTATATCTTCCGCAAATAGTAATAGTTGTATAGAATGATCGAACCAGATCCGAGGTGATTCGGGACCTTGGATTCGGGGCCGTCACAGTTGGTATCAGAGCTATTGGTTATGAAGCTTAGGGAGAAATACCTGAGACCAATAACCATAGTGATTAGGATAAGTACTAACTCACATAAAGTTAGTTGGGTTGGTAAGATTTAAAGATGAATCTCGGCGAGTTATAAGATACAGAGTTCCCTAACTCTGATAATAAAGTTGAACAGTAGTGAGAAATAGATAGAGTCTAAAAGACTGAAAGTGCAGTGATAGGAGATCGTAAAACAAAACGATATAGATATATAAATGAATCGTAATGTATACGATGAGATCACTCCGTGATCAGATAAAGTTATAGTATGGAGAAGGATCAAGCGAATGATTGAAAAGTTACAGCAAGTTTGTTGGGTGACAGTTGTACTATGAATTGGTACAAATTCAGGAAAGGATTATGAATACGAGTTGAATGAAATTCTTATTGAGAAGGGTGTTAAGGTTAGGTGGGGATTCAATTGAGGACTCATGTCAGCAGCTGAGTTGTATGATTCCTTGTATGGGCAAGGAATTGTACTTGGTGTAAAAATAACTTAGTTTCTGGCATTGATAATCATTAAAATATTTGTGTCGCGCTATTTGCTATATTCATGTTAAGAGGGTGATTCCTTTCTCATGTGTATAACAGATAGATAAGTCATAGGTAGAGAATATCAGGTTAAGTACGAGTTCTTAAAACTCATACTTATGTGACATTCTTGATTCATAGTTATATGAAATATTTATGAATCCCTCAGCGAATGGACGCCAAAGGTCTGACTAGGACAAGTTCTTAAACTCATATGATTGTGTCAAGTAAATGAACTCATAAGTGTGGTTAGACGAACTGGGTGTAGTTGTGTGTAATTGAAGTATTGAGGATAATAGGAACAGATAGACTGATTAAGCAAATGATTATTAGTGGAGACATAAGTTTTCCAAAACTCCTAGCTATGCTAGACTTCGAAATGATTGACATCAAGCTAAATACGCACTATGTGCTTTTGAAAATAAAATAAAATATGTGGACTCGTAATCATTTTTGAAACGGTTTAAAGTATAAGTCTATGCTACTTATTTCAGCTAGACGCAAATGATTTGAAATATCAAAAGTTATTTTATTTATCACTTATGTACCATGTAACCTGGTGCAGAAATGATAAAAAATTGATGGAGTTGTAAATACAAAAATACTTAGTGCGAATCCGATCTGAAAATCACTGTTCCACTATTGTATGATGTGTTATGACAAAGTCATACAATGACGACATCCTCAAACAGACTGTTAATACAGTACGGCATCATGACGTCATTCTAAAAAAAAATGTTTTCAAAAATTTTAATTTGCCAACGGGGTTTGGCTACACTTAAATAATTCGATTGAATTGAATTATTGATATGAGTCTATGCTATTCGATTCAGCTAGACTAATGTTATGAAAACTCTAAGTGTTCATTGAAATAAATTTCTCGACCCAAATTGTTTTGGTGCGGAATCCTATGATAAGTCTGAGGTGAACAACCCTGAAAATGGGGATATACTAATTGGATAAAATATTCAAATCTAAGAACGCATATAGTCATTCTGATTATTAAAGTACAATAGATTGATCATCCAAAGTACCCGCATCGGTAGTTTACCTTCTTTGTGATTGTAAACATGCTGTTAACCTTTGTAAGGGATAGAGTACCTTTTTCTTAATTGAAATAGGTAGCAGGTAGTAATAGCTATAAATCTCAATTGTTCATGGTCTATATGACCCATCAACACAATTTCAAACTTTTAACTCTGGTGAGAGGTGTATTAGGTAGCATGTGATGCTGTGTATGAATGGTGTATGGTGTATGGTGTAAGGAGTAAGGTGAATTTTGGGAACGAAATTCTTAGAAGAAGGGGTGAATGTGACAACCCGAGAATTTTGAATATTTTTGTTAATTGATTTAAGGTCAAATAATAGACCTAGACAGAAAATAAGTGTATGCGTTTGAGATTTTTAAGAAGGAATTTTGAGGATTTCAAAATTCAGTGAAGGATTTAGGTGAATTATTCAGGATTAAGAACTTGTGTGAATATGTTCTGTGAATATGGTTATGTATGTGTTCAGAATGTGGTTAAGGGTCAAGGGTTGACCAGATAAATTATACCTGTGTCAAACCCTAAGTATATATTAAGAACATCAACGTTCAGTTAGAAAACCTTAACGTTTGATAAGAAACCCTAGAAACTGGTTCTGAAACCCTAGTTTCAGTTCCAGGAATCCAAAACCCTAATTCGGTATTTGAAAACCCTAGATTAGGAATGCAAATGTTAAGTATAAGGTTAAACGCTATTAATTATAACTTAATTAGGGAAAACCCTAATGATTTATTTGAAACCCTAATTGATTATTAGAAAACCATAATACACAATTTGGAAACCCTAATTTTAGATTTTCAGTAATTTAAAACCCTAATCTGGAAACTTAACGGAGAATTTTAATGCTTAAGTGATATTAATTATAATATAAATTAGGGAAAAGGTTAATTATTTAGCAAACCCTAATTTCAGATTTTTAGACCTTGATTATTCTGTCAGAAACCCTAATGCACAATTATGGATTTAAGTGCTAAATTAGCAATTTTAATTAGGATAAAATTAATCCTAATTAGCTAGATTGATTTATAATTAGGAGATTATGATATAGTTAGAAAGCCCTAATTATAATTTAGAAATCATGATTTTCTATTTTAAAATTTAACTAGAAAATCTTAGAAATCCAAGTTGCTAAATCTTTAAGAGTTAAACCGTAAACCCTAAAGGGTTAAACCCTAAACCCTAAACCCTAATGTCTAAACCTTGAACCCTAAGGATTTCATCAAATGACAATTCTAGAATAAAAATGGCATGGAAAATGACCTTTATGCCCTTTTGACACATTCTTTAATAGGTGGCTTGCAAATATTGTTATATATTGAGTTGTTGAGCAACTCTAACCAGTCCTTGACATATTTATCCCATCAATATCTCAGCCCTTACATTATATAGATACATTGTATCGAAACAATTGGACTAAAAGATAGAGAAAAGACCACTTTCATGCTCATTCTCTCCAACCCTTTCTCTCTCTTCCAAATCCAAAATCTAGAGTGAGAGAGAGAGAGAAAATTTGAGCCATGATCAGTCATAGCAAGTCAAGAACAAAATCAAAAAGGCAGAATCAAGAATTAAAGCTCAAATGTATAAAAATCCTAAATTTTGAAATCCTTAGATTTGATGTTAGATGTTGTTATTTGTTGGTTAAATATGTGTTAGATGGTGTCACTTAATGATCTGGGTTGTTGGATCAAGGATCCATAACATCTAGAGGCACGAAAATCAAAATTTTAATCTGGTCAAGAACCCTAATTTTGTTGTCTGACAAGCAAATGTCAGAGCTCTTAGATTCTTGTGCGTTAATCGTTATGTGTCTTTTATGTTTTGGACTTGTTCTCTGCCATGTGGTCTTTGTTCTGAAACTGGAAATCAGGGATTTATCGTGTCTAGATTGCATGTTAAGATCGGTCAAACACCGTTGACCGATCACGGGAGTAAGCTTCCGGGTAACCCAGAATTTCAGTAACGTCTGACAAGAAGTTCAAGGCCTCGGATCTTGCTTCTGACAAGTTATTGGGACATGTTTGTGTACTTCACTTGTAGTCTGATATAAGGACTACAATATTGAGCTTTTATATCACCCATATCGTACATAGATTAAACGTTATGCAGGGTCAAAGTAGCCTTGACCACCAATTTTGTCAAAATCTGGAAAAAAACCCAGAAACTTCATTTCCGATTTTTCTGACATAGTTTGACTGACATAGATCTTACTGTTTTGATGATGTTAAGTTGATCTGTTGAATTTTTGTTGTACCTTGACACTAGTACTACATGTTTGAACCATCATACCACATGAAGCAAAACCAGCACATATATATAATCGAGCATCAAAGTAGGTACTCGAAACTGTCTAAGCCCAGAAAACCCAAATTGTTCCTGACAACAACTTTGGAGGCTTTGATCTCCTTGTTGTGATGTTGTTTAACCAAAGTGTTGGTTGGATATTGTAGTGGGACATTAATACTACAATATCAAAGTTTTAGATAACCCAGAATATGATCAGATTGGATTTTAGGAGTGGTCAAACGTGCACCCTTAAACACTGCCTTATCAGTGTTCTTGAGGCCAAGAACACCTATAGCGACAGAAAGTGTCGCTATAGCCATTTAACGACGGTTTTATTATTATTTATTTTCTGATTTTTCGAAAATTATTTAAAAATATATAAAAATTGTTTTTAATTATTAAAAATACAAAATAAATTCTAAAAAATTATTTTAAAGTCTGAAAAATAATTTTTAATTATTTTGAGTATATTTCATAATTATTTAATATTTTTGGAATATAAATGGTATTTAATTTATTTAATTATAATATTAAATAAATGATTTAAAATGATTTTAATTCATGAAAAATCATGAAAGATAATTAAAAGCAATTATAATATTTTATTATGGTATAATAAAATATTTTAAGTTATTTTTAATGACTTTTAATATTTTAGGATGAATTTCCATAATTAATTAATATTAATGACAATTAGTTTATTTAATAAATATATTAAATAAATTATGCAAAAATAGAATAAATGATTTAAAAATCATATGAAAATGATTTAAGTGTTATAAAAATATTATAAGTTATAAAATATAACTTTTGATATTTTGACATGAAAATATTAATAGCAATAATCGGATAATGGATTTAAGTGTTTAAAAATCATATAAATATGATTTTAAAGTATTAAAAATACTTTATGATATTATAAATATATTATAACATTATGACATGTATTTCATTAATATTTGATATTAAATAAATATTAATGATAATAGAATTATGTGGTATTTAATTCATTTAAATACAAGTTTAATGATTGAAATTTTTTAATAAATAATAATAATTATGTGAAAATTATTATGAGACTTAGAAAAATGTTTTGACTGATATTAAAAGTATCTGAAATAATTGTTAAGTGTTAGGCAGAGTTTAATTGAACTTAGACTCGATAAAAGTCGGACTAGACTGTCAGGACGTTAGAACTTTGTGTCAGGTTCAACTCAGACTGCAATAGTTTGACTTGACACTGAGTCTTATGTGTGTTATAGACTGATAGAGTTATATGTTATGTGTTTTGGTTATTCTCTGTGTGTGTATATATATATATATATATATATAGTATTATATTGTGATGATATTATTTTAATATTGGGGATCTATATTACTAATATTAGGTCTTCGGATAAAGCGTTATAAATTGCGTAGCGGTAATCAACGGTTCAAGCAAGTTTGTTTTTACTTAACTCTACTAAGAGTGTTTCATTCGGATAAGCTTATGGTTAATCATTGCTGGTTGCCATGAATTGTACTCTGTACATATTGCATGTATAAGTCAGGTATGAAAGACTGATCACCTTCATTACCAGTTGGTCCAGATATTTTTGTTCATGTCTAATACTTGTTCAGTCAAAAGTTTGTTCCTGCTAGTTCACAATTATATTGATGAATTATAGTCAGCTTATTGTTCATACTCTTTTAATCATGATATATCGTTATATTATTGAATTTAAACTTGTTGGGCAATCCTTATGCTCACCCTTGCTATATCATGATAAAACATTTCAGATTAAGATGAACGCGTCGGAAACAAGGAAAGGTTAAAGACAGTTCCAACATTAGGATATGTGTGCAGCTAAATTGTATAAGTGTTATATTTTAAGGTTATGTGTTAAGTAAGTTATGTAATGTGTATTAAGTTAAGGTTACTCGTCCTTGGGGAATAGTGTGTAATGTATTGTATAAATAATTTATGTTTATATCTTCCGCAAATAGTAATAGTTGTATAGAATGATCAAACCGGATCCGAGGTGATTCGAGACCTTGGATTTGGGGCCGTCACAAGAGTGGTTACCGCTTTTATCTGTATTCTTCTTTCTCCGCTGATTATCGTTGTTTTGATGACTGTTGTCACCGGTATGATCCTGGTTGTGCTTTCTCGGTTGAATGTACTCGTTATCTCGCTCTAATAATTTAGCCCTGCTGACAACATCTGAATAGAGAGAAAATTTATGAGAAATGAGATATTGGCGTATGCCGGGTTTCAAACCTCTCAGAGACATTCGCATCATACGTTCCTCATTCTCAACCAAATGAGGCGCAAACCTGGATAACTTTACAAACTTCGCCTCGTACTAGGACACCGTCATGTTGTTGTGTTCCAGTCTAATAAACTCCACTTCCATCATATGACGAATGTTTTCAGGAAAGTACTTGTCATTGAACAGTTTCTGAAATGTCTCCCAAGACATGCTGAGTGCGGCTGGATGGGTACGCTTCACAGATTCTCACAAGTAATCTGCCTCATTACGGAACATAAAGGTGACGAATGAAAGCTTCTGTTCCTCCGTGCATCCTAAGACATCGATTATCTTGGTAATTTGTTTTACCCACGTCTCCGCCTTAATCGGATCCGGCTTTCCCCAGAATTCTGGTGGTCCCAACTCTTTGAACTGATTGGCTGTGACCAGCTGTGTGTTGCCATTGTTCTTACCTATATTTTGAACAAGAGTCTCCCTCGTTTGGTTTTACATGAATCGCAAAAAGCTTCTAAACATCTCATCGTTCATCGTCTGCTTAGTATTGTTAACAGGAAGAACATTGCCAGCCTGTTGCACGTTCTCCTCATTGGTGAGTACATGCGTCTCCACAGTCTCATTTCCTCCACTGTTAACATTCTCAATTGTCATTCTCAATTACTGCCATAAAACAAGGGTTAATTAAAGAAATTAACAAATCACATAATACCCCTATATTATGACCGACCAACAAATAATCTTAGGTAGGACACACTAGCGAAGGATTTACTCGTCTCTCCCCTCCTAGTTCTATTCCCTGATCTCCGCCAGAGATCATATCCCTAAGCTCTGATACCAACTGTGACACCCCCAAAATAGGTATACAACACCCATTCTGAGTCGTCAAAATATATGGTACCGAAACAACTACAACTTTATTAATACAACATAAAAACTGTGAGTTTAAATACAAATATTGTCATCTAGACAATATCCACACTCAAATAAGTCATCATTACAATTATTAATACACTATTTCACAAAATAGTGAGGACTACTAGAACAAATTCTAGAACTATCATTCCACACCCCGACTAGTACTCACTACATTCTCGCCTCCTGAGAAGAAAAATGGAACAAAAAGGAAAAGGGTGAGCTCAACAAGCCCAGTAAAGAACATTATGACTAAGATAATATAGAGCAAATTATCGTTAGTCCTCAACAGGGAAAAATTTAATAGAATACAATAGACAACAAATTTTAAATTAATATTCACAGCGGAAATAATAATTCATTTGAAGAGTTAAGTAGAGAATAAAATCTACTATCTTCAATGATTTTAAAAGTCCATCATCAATATTTTATCCCTGTAACATCAATCAATATACATCTTGATTCAAATATTCTTCTTTACACTACAGGCCAAAGATATTCATCAGTTGGTCATGTTCATCTTAACACCTGTTCATCTTTGCACTACGGGCCAAAGATATTCATTAGAAAATCATTCATCTTTGCACTACAGGCCAAAGATATTCAGTAATATCATCATTTAGGACTGAGGATGATGAAAAATATTTTAAAGAAAATAAATCTAGTGAAACAAAAGAACAATTATTAAGGATTCGTATTTTAAACAATCCAAGTTCAACAATACTTCGTAAATAATCACAGTGGAGAAAAATTCAAGAATGATCAAAACATGGATACAATCAAAGCTACTATCCATAATAGATATCTTGGACAAAAATTTAATTTTTTTATGAATAGTGCCGTATTCGTGAATAGTGTCGTATACGTGAATAGTACCGTATACGTGAATAGTAACTCCGACACAAAAAGTTCTAAATTTGATAAAAAGTTTAGTCCAATATTTCGGCATAATGATATTGGAAGAAATAATATCATTTATGAAAAAAATAACATCCCTTACCTCAGAAAGACAGTACTTCTGACTGGAAAACTAGATATAGTGCTGAAGGAACTTGCACCGTATAGTAACTCTCAAAGTACCAAAATACTCATAAAAATACACTCGATATTATAGAGAGAGAAGATTTTAGTTTCTGGTGTATTTTTTAATTCTATCCTAAGCACCCTATTTATAGAAAAATACTTAGAATACCAAAGCAGAAAATTTAATATAATATTAATATATATAATCAAATTTCTTACGCTCACTTTCTTAGATCTGAATTCAGCCATTTTAATCACATGCAAGACCCACAATAATGACCAAAAACGTTTTTTATATTAAAAATAATTAAAACTTCCAAAAATCAATTATTTTGAAACTTCGAAGCTTCAACAATTCATAATAAATAGCCCTTTTGTCAGAAAAATTCAAACCGTGTGTCCATTTCATAGAAAATTCCATTATCTACAACTTTGTAGAAGAAAGTTTTTCCAAATTCTAAACATAAATTGACCGAAATCCACAAACGGACGATTTTACAAGCTATAATCAAATTTCAGTAAAGAAATGGGGTCTACAAACATGAAAAATATGTTTTAATCATTTAATGTAACAAAAATACTCTTCCTCCTCATATACTTATATATCCCACATTCAATGTAAAAATATCATCATTATTATATTATAATAATATAATAAAATATTATTTTATCAGAAAAGATAAAATATCGATTTTCAACAATTTTCACTTTAAAAATTTTCTCCATCTATATCCACATAAAATGAATATTTTTCTCATCATACAAATCAATAATTAATTATTAAATAATATTACAGAATCATAATATTGACAACCAGGCAGTTCCCAAGAAAGAGGGGGCTTTCCAATAAGGATTTCTCATTACTGGCGCGCAATTAGATGCCCAAGCCTCTCCTTAGAAAGAACTTTCTAGACATTGCCAATAATATTATCTAATAATATTATTCAGATAATATGAATTATTGCTTCGATAATAAAAATACTGTGTAGTGACAATTATTGAAACAACAGTAATATAAAATATCAACGCAACAATTATTGAATCAATAAAATAAAATACTGAACAATAATTACTGTAATAATTATTAAGCAGTGCCTTCTTACGTAAGAATCAATAATTAGTACAATACTATCTACTACTGTGCAACAATGCGTATTACTGTGTTTTAACCACCGGGTATTCCAACAGTATTAACGGTAACAACTACGCCGTTATTTATAAACAACTTATACTTGTCGTTTTCTTCATTCAATCGCTTTTCGTTATGGGGTCCACACAAGGCTGCGCCGTCGTACGAATATTCTCCGACAGTAAGAATATTCCACGACCAAACGAATATTCTCCGATAAAAATGAATATTTTATATCCACTTGCTTAATTAAAATATTTGCGCATTTTACCCATAACTAACCACATTAATAAAATCAACCCTTTCTATTTCAAAATAATAAATATAGAAATTTAAATTTTATTTATTAATAATTTGGGGTCTTAAAGGGTGGCCATTTTAAGAAAGAAAAAGGCGAGGAAGCCCTACCCAATTTGCTTTGTAAACACCCCAAACTGAGTGCTTTCTCATTTTAAACACTTGTAAGCTCATATATAGCTACTTTTTACCAGCGGGAGCCGACTGTTCATCCATTTCAAGTTATTGAAGTCTTCTTTGGCAGCCCACTGTAAGCCTTCTTACACATTTTAAAGTCTTTCTCTTCACCTTTGCACACACTATTCTTCACATTGAGAGTCGTGTTGCGTGTGTATGCCCGAACTTCGATCCGTGGTTTCATTTTAGTTAATATATATATATATATATATATATATATATATATATTGTGTGTCGAACTCTGTTCGATGAGCCTAGACTTACGTCTGGTGCGTTTAAATGCTTTCGTATATATATATATATATATATATTATATATATGAACTGTGTGTCGAACTTTGTTCGATGAGCCTGAATTTTACATCCGGTGCGTTTACTGCTTTAATATATATATATACTTATATATATTAACTGTTGTTGGACTTTGTCCGATGAGCCTGAATTTTATATCCGGTGCGTTTATGCGCTTATATATATATATATATATATATATATATATATATATATATATATATATATATATATATATACATTTCGCCCCGCCTGAAGTTTATTTCGTGGCGGTTGACCGTTTTGACAGTTTTTTATATATTTCGTCCCATCTGGAGTTTACTTCGTGGCGGTTGATTGCTTTTACAGCTTTCCTTACATTTCCAATCCCCCATGGAGGTGTTTCGTGGTGGTTGATCATGTCTGTATATATATATTTACAGCGTTTATATATATATGTCTGCTTACTGCGTTTATATCAATTGCGACATCATGTGTGCCTAAGAATCATGTGATCACAGATTCAGTCCACTGAATCTAGATTCGGTTCCCGTGATGGACCTTTTTCAGCTGTAAGCAGCTTGGAAATTCATTCTCGGTGTTCAAATTTCCTCCGATGGTTTCCATACCCATGAGGAATTTGACACTACTTTGTATATTATTTTCTCGAAGATGCTTCGCATCTCGAAAATAAAAGCAATCAAGCCGGACATTTAATAATAAAATGGAAGTGTAAAAGGCCTCAATTACTATTGAGCATAAGGGTTTGAAAAACCTTTTTTACCGAACATCACTACTATATCTTGTTTAAAACTAAATTTTTACATAAATTCAAACCCTGTGTGTATAGGTGCGAACGAGGCCTCGCATTACTACCAAATAAGAACACATTAACCCACACACACACACACACACACGCACATTTATATAACAGTTTCTTGAAAAGTGGCGGTCACCGTGGCAACACGGATGTTGGGGGGTGCCTAACAATTTCCCTCTGCATAAGCAAGTCCCCGGACCCTAATGAATCTCGGTTTTACAGACCCGTTTAGCAGTGTCACATCACTGGGTCAATATGCAAACTTTTTCTCGGTTGTGTTGGTACAACCAATTAAAAAACCAACTGGCGACTCTTAATAGTCCATCATCAACATTATACATGTCGGACCTTTTTCACTTGTTTTTTCAAACAAATCTCACATAACATGAGAACACAAAAGAACAGGTAACGAAAAGGGACAAATAAAAATTCCGTCGTCGACAGGTGGCGACTCTGCTGGGGACTCCAGTAAGAGGACTTAAGCCACTATTACAAGATTTTCAAAACTGTTATATGCTTATGTGTGGATATTACATTTACATTTATGATGAATGTGTACGAATGCATTTCTTTTTACTGCACTGCAATATATCTTTCTCTGATATTAGTGCTTTGCACATGTCATTATTTTCATAAACGGTGAGACACGTTGTATATGAATGTATGTTGTGTGGTTCCTCCACCAGGAGGCTATCCTGTCGATGTTTGATTACTGGACTCATAAGAAGACTAATTCCAACGAGGCTCAGGAAAGGAACCACCCAAATTCGCTCCAGTTGAAAAACTGGATTAACTTCCCGTTGAGTAAATTGCGATGATTTGGGAACCTTCATGCCAAAAAGCCGCGAGAGAAACCTAAGATAGGCCAGCCTATGATAAACCAAACACGGAGGAAAGTCTCTTCATGCTTTCTCATTTCAAATTACTCGTAAAGTCAATTACTTGTAATTTACATTTCATATTCATCTCCATATAATGAGAAATATGAAGAAACATGTGCATGTACATATTTAAATTAACATGTTATCCTGTATTACAAACAACTAACATCCATTTTGCAAGATCATAATCCTAAAATGGACACATCACATAGCATGTAAACATTTACACAATCTCTAAAACTAAACAATGCAAGTTTTGTCACAGGGAAGCATTCGAACCTATTACCTGGTCAAAATCCAAAAAGGTCGTAGGCCTACAGCCAATCATGTCTTCATCTGACCAGTCTAATCTAATTTATAACGAAGAATTTGATGGATTAAGTAAACAAATTACAGATTTGGCTGTTCTGCTCAAAGAACTACATCAATCTACTCAGGGTCCAAAGATACCCATACATGCTGAGGAGGAACTCAAGGTTCTGATAAAGCCATTATAGTACTTGAACTACAGTTGGATACGACCAACGAAAGTCATGATGTTGCCCATCTCACAAGAGATCCAGACACCGGTGACATCAAAACGAAAGTTCTTCAAATGGAAGAAACCCTTCGTTCTATCAAAGGAATTGGAGCACATAGGAGTGTCTCCTATGCTGATCTTTGTATATTCCCTGGGGTGCATTATCCAGAAAAGTTTAAAACTCCTGACTTTGAAAAGCATGATGGGTTATGAGATCCTTACACTCACTTAAAGGTGTTCATTGAAGAACTTGGATCTTATACAGAGGACGAGAAGCTCAGAATGCAACTGTTCCAAAAGAGTCTGCCTGGAGAAGCCCGCTCATGGTATACCAGATTAGACAATTCGAAGATCCATAGCTGGGAAGAGCTAGCTCACGCCTTTCTTACACAATACAGCTTCCAGTCTCAGATGGTTCCTGACAGGTACCAAATTACCAAGGTCAAGAAACAGTCCAATGAGTCTTTTAGAGAATATGCTCAAAGGTGGAGGCGCCTTGCTGCTCAGGTGATTCCTTCTATGACAGAGTCTGAAATGGTTATGACCTTCATCGACATACAAGAAGCTCCTTTCTATGAAAGAGTCCTAGCTGGCATTGGTAAACCATTTGCTGAAATGATCAAACATGGAGAAATGGCTGAGATAGGATTGAAGTCAGGAAAGATTCAAGACCTAGCCGCTCTCAAAGCTATTCCTGAGCACATCCAATCCGAAAATTATGGAAACAACCTTAGAGGGTCCATAAAAAGAAAGAGGATGATGTTTTGCTGATACTACAGGGTCAGAAAGGCAATCAGAATATGCCTATCCAACGGAGAAATTACACTCCTTTTCAAGCACAGTCTTCAAACCCTCCAATGCCAAAAGCTGAAGAAGTCAAACGCCCTCGAGCGTTCACACCCCTAGGGGATTCACTCAAGAACATTCTCAATCTTCTGACAACTTAGAAGAAAATCACGCATCTTCTTCCACCAGCTAGCCCTAATGGGAGGGGCTTAATGCTGCTCGGAAATGTGTTTATCATGCCGGGGCACCTGGACATGATACTCAAGATTGTTGGGCCTTGAAACACAAGATCTGTGACAACCCCAAAATAGGTTCATTCCACCCAACCCATTCTGAGTCGTCAAATACATGGTACAGAAAACAACTACAACTTTATTACAACAATTATCGTGCAAAATACAACAACACATATGCTGTGAGTTTGGATACAAATATATACCAAATGTGACTCATGTTCCAACCGTGGACATCACCTCACAATGACACCTTACATAAAGGTATAGTCAAAAACTGTTTTGGAAATTAGAATCTTTGGGAAGTGCTTAAGGAAACCTTCGTACATGGGAGGTCATGCTTCTAGGTTGTGATAGATATCATATGGCCACAGAATTATCCTTGGTTGACCCAATAGACCCCAAAGAAAAATGAGAAGATTACTATCATATTCTTCCCAATGGTGAGTCTTCTCTTGACTTATCATTATCTCCACTGTCTCTAATTGAGAATTATACTTCAAACAAACACCAAGATTATATAGGTAGTGCCCATAGATATACTCAGCAAGTGGATGAGCACAATCCTGTCCTATGATGACACGAGGTTGTATGTCATTAGACATCTTGTATGATAGTGACAAAACACATTTCCAACATTGGGTTCGCCTCACCCTATTTTCTTCACCAAATATAACTACTAAATGATGACCACCGTTCTATTCCCTTGTTACCCCCGCTCGACCCAGCTACACTCTTATTACCTGAAAGGAATTGTGAAGCAAAAGGGTGAGCACAACTAGCTCAGTAAAGAATATCATGACTAAAGATAATTCAATTATCAATAGCCTTCATCAACAATAAATCAGAGATTTAGAACATATGGTAAATGATAAAAATTTCAACCATAGTTACAGCGGAACGAGCAATCCATTAGAAGAGTCAAATAGACTATAAAGTCTATTATCTTCTCCATGTTAAAAATCCACCAACAATGTTTTATCCATGTAACATCACTCAACAGTTCCTTTCCACAATCATATGAATAACTCATAATCATAATTGTGACTATAAATTTTTCTTCGCACCCAGGACGAAGAATATTTTCATCACCTGTCTTTACCTGAAACATCAAAGATCATGGTTATACCAAATCACAATTCCTGTTTATAATCATACTAACAAATCCATCTTTGCACTACGGGCCAAAGATATTCATCAACAAACCATCTTTGCACTACGGGCCAAAGATATTCATCAACAAACCATCTTTGCACTACGGGCCAAAGATATTCAACAACAGTTCATCTTTGCACTACAGGCCAAAGATATTCAACAACAGTTCATCTTTGCACTACAGGCCAAAGATATTCATCAACAAACCATCTTTGCACTACGGGCCAAAGATATTCAACAACAGTTCATCTTTGCACTACAGGCCAAAGATATTCAACAACAGTTCATCTTTACGCTACAGGCCAAAGATATTCATCAACAATTCATATTTGCACTACAGGCCAAATATATTTATATCTCAAAGAAATATATAATCATTTCAGAATTTATATACACCATAATTATAACCATGTTAATCAATTCATCTTTACACTTAAGCTAAAGATATTCAATTGTAAATTCAATGGTCATGATCATACCAGTCACAATTCAACTTTGCACTACAGGCCAAAGAGAACCCTAGTCATGATCATACCAATAATCTACCCATCTTTACACTCCAGTGAAAGAGAAATTCAACATCAGGGTTATAAAAATGTTATATATGATAATAAAATCAATATAATCAACATATAGATTTAATCTCAAGAGTAATATTCATAAATCAACTATAATTTGGTTAGTAAAAGAAACCAATTTTGTCTTGAATAGTACCCGTGATTAGTAACTCGTGAATAGTAATTCGTGAATAGTAACTCATGAATAGTAATCCCGACACAAAAAGGTAAAAATTCCACAATAAAATCCATACCAATATTTTGGTATAATGATATTGAAAGAATAACATTACTTAAATTTATAAACAATTTATTTTAATTGTTTACACTTTACTAATTAATGCATTTAATCATCATAAAATGCCAACTCTTACAATTTCATCATCAATAATCAAAACCCTCATCAAAAATCTGCATATACCTCATATAGGATTCTCAAGCCATAAAATCCTATTTTTCAATTTTCTTACTTCACATAACATATTTAATTTATTTTCTCATAACTAGACTATTTTCATGAAAAATACTAAATCCGTTCCAAAAATATTTCTTTTCTGAAATTTAGTATAATATAGTCCCATAGTGAACATATATTTTTCTCAGAATTTTTAAAAGTCATTTACTATTTTTCATATGGCCAAAATAGCCGAATATTTAGACATTTATCAAAAATTGTACTTTTATCTAAAAATTCTGAAATTCACAGAGTATACTCCTTTCATATACATGTACTCCCAATAAAAATTTCATCAATTTTGGAGTTAACCACAAGAAATTATAAGCAGTTACTTTTAAAATAGTCTTTTCTCATAAAATTCATAACTCTCAATCTATACATCCAAAAATCACCATTTTTGGACACAATCAATAAAACTCATCAAAATATCATTTCAAATTTTTCCAGAATTTTTGAAGTTCAGAAAAATTACGAAACTGAAAAACATAACAACTCTTAAAATCCCTTACTATCCCTTACTATCCCTTACTATCCCTTACCTCAAAAGAGCAGTACTTCTGGCTGGATATCGGATATGATGCTGAAGGAAACTTGCACTGAATAGCAACTCTCAAAGTATCTAAATACTCACAAAATATGCTTCATAATATAGAGAGAGAAAGAGAGAAAACTTATGTTTCTGGTGTGATTTTCAATTCTAACTTAGCCCTCTATTTATAGGAAAATTTTGGTAGGTTTGACCTGCAACCTGATGCCTTTACCTGCTACTATTCCCACCCACCACATTTGAAATATAATTCAGCACATTTTTTCACCAACCACAAGTGGAGCCCACCAATTCTAGAATTTTCCACCAAAATGATAAACTCCAAAAATTCAACAATTTCTGAACCAGTCATCTTGTAAAATTCATAATAAATCATACGTTCATTTTTAACGGTTCAAACTTTGTGGACATATACTCAACTTATATATGTATAACATATCCAAAAATTACCACGATCCAATGGTCGGATTAAAAATTATAACCCCCGCAAAATATCTCAAAAACCCTGATTTTTAATACCTCCATTCCGACAAAAATACGGATAAAAATCTCAACATTAACTCCTTCATTTTTAACCACAAAAATATATCCCTCATTCATATCCACATAAAATAAATATTTCCTTATCATATGAATCAATAATTAATTATTCACAAATAATATTACAAAATCACATTTATGACAACCAGGCCGTTCCCAGGAAAGAGGGGGCTTTCCAATAAGGATTTCTCCTTACTGGCGCGCAATTAGATGACCAAACCTCTCCTTAGACAGAACTTTCTAGACATTGCCAATAATGTTATCTAATAATATTATTCAAATAATATGAATTATTGATCTGATAATAGAAAATACTGTGCAACAACAATTATTGAAACAACAATAATATAAAATATCAACACATCAATTATTGAATCAGTAAAATAAAATATTGAACAGTAATTACTGTAACAATTATTGAGTAGTGCCTTCTTACGTAAGAATCAATAATTTCAAAAATACTGTGCAATACCGTGTGCTACTGTGCAATAACGCGTATTACTGTATTTTAACCACCGGGTATTTCAACAGTATTAACAGTAACAACTACGCCGTTATTTGTAAAAACTCAAATTTGTCGTTTTCTTTCACCCGACAGTTATTCGTTATGGGGCCCACAAATAGCTGCGCCGTCGTACGAATATTCTCCGACAGAAAGAATATTCCACGACCAAACGAATATTCCCCGACAACAATGATTATTTTATAACCACTTGCTTATTTTGAAAAAAAAATTCATATTTCACCCATAACTTTAAAATTTTATCAATTTAACCATTTACTGAATAGAAAAATTGAATACTTTTATTTCATAAAATTCGGGGTCTTACAAACCAGATTAGCCTCACATACAAGACAACCCTCTTCCTCTACACAAAGAGGAAGAGGTCAATATGATTAACTCGAGCAATGGACAGAGTTCTAATCTTAACTGTGAAGTATCCCAGATCATCAAATACGGTGTTGACAAACGGGATTATGCCAAGTTCCAATTTATGATGGACCGGAAGATTAAAGCTCTGTGTAAGCAAATTGAGTAATTGGCAGAACTTGTGACCTATCAGCATCAAGTCGCACACCAATTAATTAGCCAGGAGCATGCTAGTCTCCTCCCCTTGGTTATGAGTACTCCATCGTCACCTTCAAAATATGAAACATTGGAGGACAAAGTGACAAAGAGAGCGACTGCCAAAGCCCGTCAGGATTTTGCCAATAAAAGGGAATTTACATACCTGGGCCAACCTATGGAGGAGATACTTCAGATGCTAATTAATGAAGGAAGAATCACTTCCCTCCTACCTCCAATCAATCCCCGTTCAGGACGGTTTAATCATGATGGAGTATGTCAATATCACTCCCATTCTCGCGGTCACAGCACGGAAGAATGCTGGGCACTCCGCCACCTTATTCAGAACTTAATCGACAGCTGTGTCTTGCAAATGGCAGATAATGATACTGTGCTATTTGAGAGTGAAAATACCTATCCCACTAAATAGAAGGGACTAGTAGCAGTTATATCCACTGAGGATGATGGGACTATTAAACCACTCATAATTCAACTCAAAGGAATTAATAATCCTTTGAAAGTGGCTGCTCCAGAGCCAATCAACCAATCATTCCGACCACAATATTCTGTTGTCAGCTTACAAAAAGTTCCTTGGAATTATGGAGAAGCTGAAGGATCCACATCTCATACAACTGCTGCAGTGTCAAAGGAAAATCTACTGTATCTTCCCCAACGGGTGATGAAGCCTGCAATTAAATAAAAGGGGAAAATTCCCATGGAGAAGATTGAAAAATTCCTCCGTGCTATGGGTCATAATGAAGCCAAGGTGGTTTTAAGCTTAACAGAAGCTCCACATCAAATTTGAATATTAGACTTGGTTTTAACTTCCGAAGATCACCGGAAGATTCTACTAAAGGTTTTGGAAGAAGCCTATTTGCCAAAATCAGTGGATGTGGAAAAATTTTAACATCTGGTTGATCACATTTTCAACAACAATGTGATCTCTTTCACTGATGTTGACATACCGCCCGAAGGGACCGATTATTGCAAGCAGTTACACATTGCGGTTTTGTCCTCTTGATACATGTTAGCTGGAGTCTTGATAGATGGAGGTTCATCTCTGAATATCTGTCCTTATGCTACATTACTGAAGATGAATGTCAATCTTAAGCGAATCTGAAGTAGTCATACGATCATCAAAGCTTTTGATGGATCCTGCCAAAATTTAGTCGGAGAGATTGAGCTGCCAATTGAGATTGGTCCGCATACATTTTGTGTCTTTTCGCGTGCTCAAAATAGATACAGGATACAACCTGCTTCTAGGGAGACCATGGATTCATATGGTCGGGGCAGTCCCTTCCACTCTTTATCAGTAACTTAAATACATTATCAATAATAGCCTAGTCACAGTCAATGCTGAACCGGAATATCCTCAACAGGGTGACATGCCGCTCATCAGTGTCAATTCTAATGTTGAGCTGGTCAATTTTCATGCTTTGGAAATAAGCAACACTCAATACCATTCTATTGGGACACCATTTCCCATACCCAAGATTTCTGCCGAAGTTATGGCAGCTACTCAAGAAATGATGTCATTGGGACACCAGCCGGGACAAGGGCTAGGTAAAGAGCATCAGGGTATTAAGCACCCAATCCAAGTGTCCAGTCAAACTGGGATAGCTGGACTAGGCTATTCTACCAGTTCCAGGTATAGGAATCCACATAAGCATAAGCAGATTCCTTCCACTTCAGTCACACAGCTTTTATCTCCACCTGTAAATCCAGAGTCTGCACAAGCTCCGGTAAAGGTGCCAGCCAACATAATGGCTATGCTATGTCCAAAATTGATACCGGTAAAGGATAAGAAAGTCTTTGTTCCAGATCCCAAGGTGGAAGAAGAGGAGCAGAGAATTAAATAAGACATCATCTGAATGATGTCAGGCATACACATCATTGTCCATGATGAACATACAAACAGATACACCCCAGACGATGACTGTCCAGACATAATGGTCATCATTCGGGAGAAGGAGGACGATGACAATCCCTCCATCACTGCTGTCCATCGGGACTTTTTCCTTGGCAATTAGAGCAGCACTCCTTGCATTGGTCGACAAGGGTAAAATGGGCAGGACTTCTTTTTGCCCTGTAGATATCATAACTGCTTACTTTTCTGTACAATATTAGCAGCTGTTTTGTCCGTACATGCTAACTCTTTGTATGATTAAATAGTTTCATATATATTAAGTGAAATCATATTTTGTTTCAGGACTCTTAACTTAGATGTGCCTGTACTTGCTGATAAGATGCCTCTTCTCCACAAGGATTGTAACTTTGATGAAAAGTTAGACTCAGACTTAATGGAAATACAAGAGGACATTAAAGTGCCTCCAGAGATCAAAGAATGGGTCGAAGACAAACCCAAACCCAACCTTGATCAAACCACCTCTTTTAATCTCGGAACCTTAAAAACCCTAAGTTAATCCAGATTGATTCAGACCTTACCCCAAACCAGGGGAATGACATGGTTAGGTTACTAACCCAATTCCAAGATGTGTTTGCATGGTCTCATGAAGACATGGTGGGTTTGTCCACTGACATTGTCCTTCATCGCTTTCCCATCAAAGAGGGATTCAAGCCAGTCAAGCAGAAACTCAGGCGATTGAAACCTGAGTGGAGTTTTAAGGTGAAAGAAAAAATTGTGAAACAATTTTAAGTTGGTATTATCATGGTGTCCACATATCCTGAATGGATATCTAACATCGTTCCCGTGCCTAAGCCTGGAGGAAAGGTGCGAGTTTACGTGGATTATCAGGATCTCAATAAAGTTTGCCTTAAAGATAGCTTTCTCGTGCCATTTATCCACATTCTCATTGACAATACTGCTCAATACGGTATGTACTCCTTCGCCGATTGCTTCACGGGGTACCATCAGATCATGGTTGCTGAGGAGGATCATGAGAAAACTGCTTTCATCACGCCTTTGGGAACCTTTTGCTATAAACGATTGTCATTCGGCCTCATCAATGCCGGAGCTACCTATCAGAGAGCAATGATGGCTCTTTTCCATGACTTAATGCATAAGGAGATAGAGATCTACGTGGATGACATCATCGTCAAATCCTGAAGGGAGCAAGACCAATTAGACCATATTATAAAGCTCTTCAGTAGGTTACGTAAGTACAACTTGAAGTTGAATCCAACCAAGTGCGCCTTTGGTATTGAATCGGCAAGTTGCTAGGATTCCTAGTCAGCCATAAAGGGATTGAGCTGGATCCCACCAAAATCTAGGCCATTACGAAAATGCCCATTCCTCAGACAGAATAGGAAATACAGGGATTTTTTGAGAAGAGTTAACTTCATTAGTAGGTTCATCTCTCAACTCACAGCAACCTGTGAGCCTATCTCCAAACTATTAAGGAAGAACTCCTCCATGAAATTGAACGATGAGTGCCAGAAGGCCTTCCTTACAATCAAAGATCAGCTAGTCAAAGCTCTTATTTTGGTACCACCCAGGGATGATGTTCCCCTGTCCATGTACCTATCCATAAGTGACAATGTCATGGGCTGCATGTTGGGTCAAAAAGACGATAGAGGACGAGAACAAGCTATCTATTACCTTAGCAAAAGATTCAGCAACTGTGAACACAAGTATACTCTGATTGAAAAGACTTGTTGTACTTTAGCATGGGCTGCCATGAGGTTACGACATTACCTCCATGGGCACACAACCCATCTCATATCTCGCGTGGATCCTCTCAAGTATGTGTTCAGTAAGCACATATTGAATTGTCGACTGTCCAGATGGCAGTTGATTCTGCAACAATTTGACATTGTGTATGTGATGCAAAAGTCCATTAAAGGTCAAGGAATCGCGGATCAACTAGCCGCACCTTCAGGGGATTTCAAACCCTTGGAAACATACTTCCTCGATGAAGGGGTAATGACAATTCAGCAACACCATCAGTACGATACACGTCAAACATGGAACATGTATTTTGATGGACCTGTTAATATGGAAGGTTCTGGAGCTGGAGCAGTTCTAGTATCCGGTACGGGATAGTAGTATCCCGTTGCCGTCAAATTGTAGTTTGTCAGCACCAACACAACTGAGTATGAAGGTTGTATCATGGGGCTAAAACTTTCCCGTTTAATGGGCATCAGGCATTTAACTGTCTTTGGGGATTTAGAGTTGGTAATCAAACAATCCACAGGAATCTATCAAACCAAAGAGCTACATTTGCTGCCTTACCATCGGCAAGTTTTATAGATGGCTTCGGAGTTCGAAGAGATCTCCTTTCTACATATTCCTCGTAATAGGAATGACTTCGCAGACGCATTAGCAACTTTGGCCTCCATGATTCACATACCTAACAAGGAATACATCCCAAGCGTCACATTAGCCCTACAAAAGGCACCAGCCTATGGGAACTATGTTGGAGAAGTATCGGATGAGCTACCTCCCATCCAACAACCTTGGTATCAGCATATCAAGGAGTACTTGCAAGATGGATCTACACCCGCTGAGGCAAGCCTGACTGAGAAAAGGCGGATTCATAGACTAGCCATGAAATTTTACTTGAGCGGAGATGTACTCTACAAGAGAGATGCAGAACTAGGCCTCCTCAGATGACTGGACAAGGATCAAGCTCAAAGACTCATGGATGAGGTCCATGGTGGAGTATGTGGCCCACACATGAGCGGCCCTTTACTTGTAAAGAAGATCCTCAGAACAGGACATTATTGGCTTTCTCTCAAGGTTGACTGCAATGACCACATCAAGAGATGTTATCAGTGCCAAATTCATGGGAATGTTATCCATGCCCCTCCACGGGAGCTCCACAATAGGAGTTCACCTTGGCCCTTCTCAATGTGGGTAATGGACGTGATCGGGCCCATCGAGCCTAAAGCCAGTAATGGACATCGCTTTATCTTCACCATGATCGACTACTTTACCAAGTGGGTAGAAGCAGCCTCCTTCCCCAGGGTTACCGAAGAAGTCATCATTGCTTTCATCAGAAACAATGTCATTTGTCGATATGGACAACCAAAGGTGATTGTATCAGACAATGCTAAGAATCTCAACAACAAAATGATGGAGGAGTTATGCAGTAAATTCCACATCAAACACCTTAACTCCGTCATCTACCGTCCAAAGATGAATGGTGCTATTGAAGCGGCTAACAAAAACATCAAGAAGATCATGCAAAAGATGTCCGCCAACCACAAAGGATGGCCTGACCTATTGCCTCTTTCTCTGTTATCCTACAGAACGTCAATGCACACTTCAACTGGGGCAACCCCCTATGCATTAACCTATGGGATGGAAGCAGTACTTGTAACGCCCCGAAATCCGGTCTATTTTCACATCCGGATTCCGTATGTCACTATCCCATTTTCTTCCAAACATACATCATTATATACTAAAATATAATAACATATATTCTAAGATCCCAGGTTCTATAACCAGAATACCTCTTTCATTACAAATAATGATAATTACATTATTCTTTACATCTTACACGAGTGACTTTCATCTGCCACAAAGGATTCATAACTGTTCATTAAACTAGTCTATAGTTTAATTCTATCATTCTATATTACAAGTTTTCACTTGCTCTTCCCGCACATTCATATAATGAATGGCACTTCGTCTGAATACCGCTCAGCTTGATCTTTACGGGATCCTTAAGTTCTTTCTAACATCGTTCGCTGAAAATGTTTTTCATTTAAAGCAAGTGTGAGCATTCAATTGCCCAGCAAGTCATAACAGTTGAACAAACAACTTCAAGAGTGTAAACATTCTTCAGAACTTCAATAACCGAACAAAGGTTATGAAGCAGCTTGAATAATAGGAATAGTCTTGATTCCTATCATTTTAAAACATTAGTCACATGCACTTTGAAATACTTTCATTCTCTACTTTCTTTCATGCACAATCGGTCTGGCTAGAATCAATAGCACAGACTTAACAATAACGGTTCATGTATAAACCGAACATACTTGTATTGAACAGTTCGATCACAAAACAGTTCATCTCATAAAAACACCGAAGTGCTCACATTGTGGCTCAAGGCCTCATACATACTACCATCTTGTACAAATATCGCACATTCACACATAGACAGAACCTCTCAAGTTCAACATTTGAGAAGTTTTAAAAACTAGCATTCATTTAAAATATGAATGAAGTTAGGAAACTTGCCTTATGCATAGCTACAGCTTACAGTTTACGCTGAAATGCCTATTCCAAAACCCTATATAACAAATAAGGAAATAACAAGTACACCAATTAGTCATATACTTGACTTACGCATTGGTTTACTTAACTTTACTTCTTAAGGTTCGCGTTCTTGTAATTTAAGCTTACGCGACTAACTTTCATTACCAGATTATGGCTTTATGACATACTGAGATGTCTTACTCAACACGTTCATCATCTTTGATGATTCACATTCTTATCTTCTTCTTATACTTCTCTAGTACTCAGCACACATCACTTTTCTGCTAGTAGTCCATATGGTACTCTGAGTGGTTTTCCACAAATAACCAACAAACAAGTTCCCGTCTCATCTACACTGCCCATACAGTGAGTTAGATCTGTTGCCAGTTTTGTATATACCTTCGCTCTCTGAAGAAATTGTTTAGCCCAGCTCCCATATGTCAACCATCAAAGGTTACGATTGTACTACACCTAACTTACCTTAACTTATCCGAACCATTAAACTATAATGTTCGTTAAGTCAACTTCTTATTCCTTATGGCTTTCTGGCAACTAAATGCCATACCTCAGGAATCATTTACCTCAGGAATCATTCTTTATTGTCTAAGTCATACAATCTTTTGTATACTCGGAACAATCATTCAATGTCAATACTATGAGACCATAGCGTTAAACATTTCATATGAACTTATTCATATCTTACAACGTCCGGTTCCCTCAACTCGGAACATTGTTCAAGTTATACTTATTAACTCGGCTTCTTAACATTATACGTTATTGTCTTTAATTTAGTTTATTCACCATTCACAGGTTTAATCAATAGTTTTCACTATCATACGGTCAAACCATACACGGGGTGTATGTTCTACCCATTTAATATATGCGTACACCCAACCTTCACGTCGGTTAAAGTGTTCGACGTTTACATTTCAATCTAACATTCTCATCGGACTTATATCGAACTTTCATTATTCTTATTACCGTTCGCTACGGCTTTCTTGATACCATTCGTATCTTACTTACTATCTTCGTCAACGTTTAAGTCATACAACTAGGGTATACTTAGCACGTTTGTCAAACGCGAATACGATTCACGAGGATCGTTTACGTATTCAACGTTCACGTTGCTCGTCTCTTAATCTCTCATTCAACCTTTACTCACGGTTTCAATTACTTTCATCATTATCCATCCCATGAACCCCATGTTCATTATTCTTTCTTAATGTCGAAGCCATACCGTTCGTTGTATGCTAAGACCGATCGTTCATTGTAACTACGTTGCGTTCATAGCGTCTATACGCTTTACATTCATCTCTCAATGCCATGTCATAACATTAAAATGTTATACATTAACATCGTCAACCAACGTCTAAGGAATCACAACCATAGCAATTCCTCACGTTCGTTTATCGCGACTACGGTCCCCGGACATCGGTTCCGTAACCCGCATCTACATTCTTTGTCTTTTATTCTCGTTTAATCTTTTCGTTCAACCTTTGCTAAAGGTTTAAAACACTTGACTAAGTGTTACATTACGTGAACTATATATTCATGCTTCTTTCTTGGACATCCCCCAGTATCTAAGAACTAAAAATCGCATTTCTGGGCATTGCTATGCACTGGCGCTGCGGCGCCGTGCCCTTCCTTTCCTCTCGCACTGCGGCGCCACTCTCCAGAAGTGAATGGCCGAGCTCGCGCTGCAGCGCCCCTTCTCACGCTGCGGCGCCCCTTCTCGCGCTGCGGCGCCAAGACAAAAACCTAGAAAATTTTTCTAAGTGTTAAGTCAAGTTTGAGATGCTTACTTTACGATCTCATAACTTCTTCGTTATAATTCGGAACGAGGTCGTTCCAAAGCCATTCTCTTCCTCATCTTACGTACTTTAATATGCCTCAGACAGAACTTCATTCTAAATCCGTTAACATGCCATTCAATTGGCTTAATCTTAACCCTTTGTTCATTTTACGCTTTTAACGTTCTTCGTTCGTTCGTCCGTAATTCGGTCATCCGAACTCGGAATTCGTTCGTTCTAAAGTCCACGACTCACATTTTATACGTTCGCTTACATCCTTATGAAACCCTACACATTCGGGTTCATTCACTAACTTTCTAATTCTCGTTCGTCTTTTACGAAATTTCGCCATAACTTCGTTATAGCTCCGTTTTAATCCGTTCTTCATGAACGTTTCTAACGCTCCCAACCAAGCAAGAAGCAACTAACTTATACGAAATGATTTTAAACTTGTCCATCAACAACGTTTACACTGCGATGGTTTTAAATTTGTCCATCAACAACGTTCTACGCGTTCTTCGCGTGTTCTTCGTTCGTTCTTCATTTTAATCGATATTTTGGATTACGATTCTACTTTTTCTTGGAATTTGATGTTATAGAATACCATTCCTTACTTAATTCACCTACTCGTTCATAATATTCATTCGGATCGCTCCAAATCCTCACGAATCTTATACTTGCTTAAGAAATTTATAAACTAAATTTCTTATTTCTCATTTCTTATTTTCTCATGATTTCAACCATATGAAATCATTACTAACATCTTTTACTCCTTATTCTCATTAAGTTATGTTTTAAACATATTAAACTTAAAGAAAAATAGTAGAAGAAACTAAGGTTCGGATTACCGTTCTTCTTTATTCCTCTTCCGTTAGACAAAGCCGGCGATTCGCGAGCTTTTCTATTTCACGACCACTTTGGATCCGAGCCTTCATGCTCAATTTCTTCCTCTTCCTCTTCCAACCGAACCCTCTCTCTCTCTCAAGTTCTAGGATTTTTAAAATCCCAGAAAAATGAAATTAAGCTTAGTATTTATAGAATTTCCAAGCAAAGGGCATTTTGGTCATTTCCCCTCCACCTCCTTACTATTCCTCACTTGGCAACCAAGTTTACTTGGCCACCACCCTTACTTGGTGGCCAAGTGGCCGCCTCTTATGCCCATGGGTCATCCCCATGGGTTTTACCCATCCGTTTACCCATCGGTTCGATCCGCGGTTTCTTTTCTTGGTTTGGGCCTTAACCCTAATTCTTATTGGGCCTAACTTGGGCTTAACTTCACAAATCATTGGGCTTGACATAATCCAAGTCCAATTGGATTCTACAAAAGTCTATGAACACAAAGTCCATTAAGACTAATCGTATTCTACGCATTCCATTCTCGTATGCTCGTATTCTCTTCGTATATTGTTCGTACGATATTCGTATTATACGTCGTACTAATCTTCGTAATATCCTCGTATAATAACTCGTATCATACTCGTATTTCTCACGCATAATAAACCTAGTTATTATACGCGATCATAACATTCACGGAACTCACATTCCCTAACCCTTAGGTTTTGAGTCCGCAGGCGAAAACTTCGTTTTTGCCATAACTAAAATATTATTGAATATTCCATCACGTCTCAGAATTAAACGTAATCTATAACTTCTCAGAATTTCAAAATAAATCTCCGAGCAGAAACGGGTGAATAGTGCCTATTTCGTCTTTTTCCCCGAAAAATATTTTATTCCCGAAAAACTTTTATTTTTGTCTTGAAAATTCTTACTCGTTCAGTCTAGCTCGTAGCCAGAATCCTCCCGATTAATAATCATTCTAGGTTATAGAACGATTAATGAACACATAGCACAGAATAGTATTAATAAAAATTCATTTTATTAATAACTAATTCTTTAAACTTAAATTCTTGACAATCCGATTTTCCGGGTTGTCACAGTACTCCACATAGAAGTAGAAATGGAATCTCTCAGAGTGTTGATAGACGCTCAGCTGGATGAAGACCAATGGGAACAAGACAGGTATCACCAATTGTCTCAAATAGATGAAAGGCGAACCGCTGCTGTCTTCCATGGTTAGTTATATCAATAAAGGATAGCCAGATCCTACAACATAAAAGTCCAGCTACGGCAGTTTAAACCACATGACTTGGTTTTGAAGAAGATCATTGACAACCAAGATCTATCTAAGGGAAAATTCACTCCTAACTGGGAAGGCCCGTTTATTGTCAAGGAGGTATTGACAGGAGGTGCTCTCAGATTGCAGGAAATGGACAGCGATGAATTTCCACAACTCATCAACGCGGACACCGTGAAACGGTACTATGTCTGAAGTTACCATCAACCAAACATCCTGGCGTTGGATCATCAGATCACCAGTCATTCTGGTTCTTTAACACTTTACCACATACAACTCTTTTCCACACTTTGCCCCTCAAGGAAACATAATCTTTAAGCCAGCAGCCTGACTTCACTGCACTGTTACAACTTTGGTCATCCCACTAGAGATTGAACCTCTCGCGTTTATAGTTTGTCCCCCCAAACATGGGATCAAACTTTTCACACCTACAGTTTATCCTCAACCTAGGATCAAACTTTTTCTTCCCCACAGTCTATCCTGTACATGGGATTAAACTTTCTTCCCTATAGTTTGACCTGTACATGGGATTAATCTTTCTTCCCCGCAGTTTACCCTGCTCATGGGATCACACTTTTCAACTCATCCCGAGGGGCGAACTACGTCGACCTGATCTCCCTGATACACGGGAGTACGTAGGCAACCATATTTTATATGGCCCGGTCGCAATAAAAAAAATAACAACAAAAACATTTCTGCCCTTTTCTACAAAAACAAAAACCACAAAAATACTTCTACAACCTTCTTCATCAATAAAGCTTCTACACCCATCTTCCTTTCACAAACAGCGTTAAACCTCTTACACCAGGTTCAAACTACGTAGACCTGATCTCCTCTTCAATAGAAGTACGTAAGCAGCCATTCATGGTTCAGTCTAACTCCCTACCAAACCATAAATACTTGTCAACAGTACTGGGATCAAACTTCAATCCATCATATTTCATTTGGCTTTAAACCAAAGGGATGGAATTACCTGAACTCCTCCTAAATAGGAGATTTGGTGACCATCTAAGCTACGATTGTTCCTTGAAGAGCAACACCAATCCATAAGAGATGAAATTAACTAGGCTCCTCCTAAATAGGAGTACTAGCGACCATTTGTGGTGCAGTCAATCTCAGAGAGGAAATCAACACTCCTCTCTACATTTCCATACAGAAATCAGTCCCAAGACACCAAAGATGGTAGGGATATACACAGATCCATGATCCATTCTGAACTATCCAGAGACAACTCAATGTCCATCCAGCAAGAAGGAGGTCAGAATACATCAAGATCACAAGCCTTGAAGAATCAGGCTAATATCAAGCAAGTATTCAGGCGTATCTAAAAGGGAAGTGATCAAAAATATATTTCCCTGCTATATATAATATTGTTTGATATACACAATGTAAACTGTACATAAGAAAATGGCTAAGCTAGTCTGTGCAGGAAAATATAAGGCTATCTACAGATCGGTTCCTGTACAAGGATATCCACACGAGGCAGCAAGTCTGAGGCCATCTGCATGGTGACGCAATACTCATCAATGTATGCACTCATCTCGACAAGCATGCCAGTGGTAAGGGACCTCACTGTAGTACTATCTATGATGGCTACATCCTGGGCAGATATGGTGCTATCCCGCTTAACTATCACTGTATCTCTGGATGATCTGGCCTCATCCTGCTCAACAACAGTGGCATCTCTACGACCTAATGCCTCGTCCCTCTCTAACAGAGTTGTGTCTCTCCCATCAAGAGCTGTCAACATCAGGGCTCTAGCCTAATCTCTCTCAAAGGTCATCAGATGAAAACTCTGCTCAAAGTACTGTGCTGAAGGCTGAATCACGACAGTGCTAGTACTGGGAGAATCTAAGAGAGCTACTGGCAACCCAGTAAATGGCTCCTCCTCGGTGTGAGAATCAATGTCCTCCATGGGCTCTCCACCATTTGAAGCAATGCTCGGCACTGTGGATACTACCGTAGCTGATGAAATCTCTGTCTCCATCCACGCAGAATACTCTAGCGAATAACCTGGATGGCTAATAGAAAAAGCAGCTATCTCGTGCTGACCTAACGCCCCATCAAAAGGATGAAAGTCTTGGAAATGGTCAAACTGCGACATCACGGCCAGTGGGTGGTAGGTAGTCATGCCCCTCAAACCAGCCAGAGGAAGATAATCCATGCCCGGAGTATGAGTAACGAAACTGTAGGGTGAACTGAGCCCTAAACACGACAAAATAGCAAATGGATCTACAATCCCGGCTAAGAAAACAGACCAAGATCCAGGATCTGTACACTCCATAAGCTGGAAGGAATACGACATAGCTATCTCATGGGTAAAACAATACCCATGTCACCTGAATGTGCCACCAATGGCCATATGCGCGCAAGGTCTGTCAAGTGGCATCATCATCAAACGTGCATACTCCTCTAAAGTCAGAGTCAACTCCTGGGTCCCAAACTGGAAAACCTACCTCTCCGGTACCCAGCGCTCTAGCATACCCTCCACAAATCCTGCTGGAACCTGAAACATCAAAGGGGTCATGGTATGCTGTAACAGCTGACCTATGGTCACCCTATCTAGGGGTGACATATTATCATACCAATATCTCAGACGGGATGCCACCAATAATGGCGGGGTGTGATCTATGCGGCTAACTGTCAAAGAAGACATCTGTGTGGGCTGTATTATAATACCATCCAGTGGTCAATGCTGAATATCTCTGGACATACATACATATGCATAACATGATACATGCATAACAGATAATAGATGACAATATGATATAGGGAATGGGAAAACTGTACATACATTCCTATGTATATCATCATCTATATACATCATCTCTGTACAACTAAAAAGACAGGGAAATAGGGCACATACGCCTTATTACTAACACATGCCTATCAAAAGATATAGTGAGAATGGGGCACAACCACCCAATAGCTAACAGAGGCCTATCAAAAGAGATAACGAGAATACACATCAGAAGAAGACAATGGTGTCAATATCTACATCATCAATCCTGTCCACCTGATGTAACTCCTCCTGAGTTACTGGATCTCTATCAACAGGGATATCAGGCCTATACAAAGGAGGATCTGCGCCGACAAAGCTAAATGGGACATCTGAGGGGCCAGCTCCTGCGCTGGAAGGATCAAACAAATCTGCCTCTGCCGGATCTCTGTCCAAATACCGGATAAAGAAATATGCACGGTCCAGTCGCTGGGTCAAGCTGTCAATCTGTGTCACATGAGTCAGATCTCGGACACAGGCTAGCCAATCCGTCATCATTACGGATCCTGGAACCATATCCCCCATGAACTGAGTGGCGCGGGTATGGGCTCCAATGGTGCGAGGGATCCACCAATGCTGGAATACATCCTGAGTGCAAGGACCCTCTGACAAGGTAAAACCGTCAACGCCCAACAATGGGATATCGATGACGAGTCACTGCGATACAGGCCAATAATGCCTGATAGCACGCTATCCTAAATAGAGCTTACATCCTCCATCTGTGAAGAGAGGAACCCTATGAGTGGAAATCACGTACTCGACACCAGTCGGGTACCCATCCTCAAATCCAATGGCCAAATGCTCTCCAGAATATGGAATCCATATGATGACATTCGCTGTCAACAACTCCAACTGTAGGCGACAATGAGTGAAACCCTCAGCTACAGAGACCTCCGCCAGTATGGAATGATGCCATCTCCGTCCTCGTGGATAGGTATCTAACCCTAATACACTCACAGGACATAAACATGAGAGCCTCTCATAGGCCCAAAACTGCCAACACAAAGGCAAACATCTGATGTCAGTTAATACTCTTAACCTGTACATGGTAAATGATAAGAGAAATACTTACTAGCAGAAATGGGTAAAATCCTAACCAAGCCTCGGTCAAGCCCTGCGAGCGCATACGCATGCCCTTGAGGAAATAGGCAAAGGTATAGGAGCCCCAATCATACTCTCTAACATGATCCACATGTCGCGTGGCGCTGATCAAAGCGAATGACACTATAGAAGAGTTATCTGCTATGAAGCAGCCCCTAATGATCATCAAGAACAATCGCCGAAGAATGTGATCCCTGACTCTAACATCAGTTGGTATGGGCTCACTCAATAGCCCACTCATAGCATCTACGCTCAAAGGACCGATACGGGCAGTCCTGCCCTTGAGCGCCTTCGCCAGAACTCCTAGCAAGGATCTGACGGTAGTCGGGGTAATATCAGTCGTGCAAGGCACTGGCGCCCCTCCAAACTCCATACCTGTGATAAACCGCCAATCCATCAGCGTCATCATCACCTCATAGTCCAGCAAATGGAGAGACTGAGACTGGTGAAACCAGCGCTCAGACAATGCCCTGAGGTAACCCCAGGGACAGCGGCGGGGAAGGATGGAAAAGAATGCTCTAAATCCCCAGTCATGCACAATAGCTCTATAATCAGGATGAAGATCCTGGTACATGGAGTGAATGCTAAACCAGTTCCCTCGAGGCTGTGTAAAGCCGGGAACCTACAAAATGCGGATCGACTTTAGAATCCTTTACTCCTCATCAATAGGAAAGAAGGAAGATTAAGATCTAAGCTTTATACCTCGTTGGCGTGCAAATACATCAAGGGATGTCTACTCAAATCACCCAGAAGCTCTGAGTTTGCCACCTGAATACTCGGGAGGTCCCTACGGGGAACATGCATAGCAGGAGCGGGGTCCACAACTGGAACATCCTCCTCCTCGTCCTCAGCATCTGGTACATCAACCCGGACTGGATGTATCACCACCTCCACCAACCGATGAGTCTATCTAACGGAACGAGGTCGAGGCACTTCAGAAGCCCTCCCCCGTACACCAGAAGTGGTCCTGCGGGAACTACTCGGCTGATCAGGATCCATAATATCTGGACAATAAGTCTCCAAATCACCTTAGAAAGGGTGTGAATTTCCAGAAAGAAGTTCGAACTCAGCAGATCTGAAGAAGAGCTCTCAGATTTCCTTTGCGGCGCAACATGAAATGACTTGAGAAAGCAAACTGCAGCATTAATAGCCATTCACGGTTGGCCGCAGGTCCATCTGCGGCTATAGCAGGTGTACCTGCGGCACCCCTACGTGGGTTTTACCCCTCTGGCTCGGTCCAATTCGAGTTGCAAAGGAATTCTCATAAGCTAAAAATGCTAAATCAGAGATAAAAACGCTACGCGATTGAGCGGAATAGCATGAAATCCTGGTTTTTTTGGGCCCGACTGTGGCTTTCATATCATTCATTGGTATTCGCCCGAACACAGGGTATACTATACCGAAGATCTAAGTCGTTGCAGATCACATTCAGCAATACCGCACAGAGGTCAAATGCCATCAATTCAGGGTCGTTGCCCTAATCTCCACAACAGAGGCGGGGGTTACAACACATGTTCTGCTGACACACACATCATCGACAATCCAAGAGATCCCCAGTGGGGGTTACAACGTATGGTCATCTGTCCATAAATAGATCTAACGGTCTAGATTGATTTACTTTAATCTGACGGTCCATATTTAAAGCAAAATCTTTTAAATAAAATAAAATATATTCTATTTATAATCTAATAAAATGAATAACTTTATAAAAGATTTTACTATGCAAATACTATGCAGACACTATGCAAAACACTATGCATAATAAACTATAATATATTCTAATTATTGTCTAATAAAATAGATAACTTTATAAAAGTATTATGTTTTATATAAAAAGATTTTACTATTAGCCTAATAAAACGAATAACTTTATAAAAGTATTATGTTTTATATAAAAAGCTTTTCTGTTTTATTACATAAATAATACCAATAAAACAAAACTGAGTGACTTATCACATAAGCATCAATAATCAATACCGTGTGCTACTATGCAACCACACGTATTACTGTACTTTTACTACCGAGTAGTTCAACAGTATTAACGGTAAAACTTCCGCCGTTATTTTCATAAAATATTTTTGTCGTTTTCCCAATCCGACAATAATTCCGTTGTGGGGTCCACCAATAATTGTGCCGTCGTACGAATATTTCTCGACAAAAATAATATTCCCCGACCAATCGAATATTATATAACCACTTGCTTACTTTGCAAAATTTATAAATATTGCCCACAACTATAACATTACATCAAATCAACACCATAATAAAAAATAAAAAAAAATTATTTCGAAAAAATTAAATCTTTATTCATAAAATCTGGGGTCTCACAATCTCTCCTCCTTATGAAATTTCACCCTCGAAATTTATGTACGTACCTGGTATGCCGAACAGGTGAGGATACATTGACTTCACTTCAAATTCTAACTCTTGAGGTATAACCTTTGAGCGTCGAATATGATCCTTCTTATCCAAGATGTTAACACGTAACTTCTCATACGTTAAATCTTCTGCAATCTCGTCTAGTTTTAATTCAATAATGTGGTTCAGGTCGTCCACATATTTACGTAACATCGATACGTGAAAAACGTTATGAACACGTGACATACGTGGCGGTAAAATGAGTCTATAGGCCACAGTTCCTACTCGATCAAGGATTTCAAATGGGCCAATTAAATCGAGGGTTGAGATTTCCTCTCTTCGTCGATTCTTGCTTCTAGAATAATGCCCTCTTGAACCTTCTTCTTCACATTCATCAGCTCTGAGTATGTAGCTTAAGCAGTTTTAACTTTATCAATTAAAGTCGATTCTACTCGTATATTCGTTATCTTCACGTGGGTTCGTATATTCACACTTGTAACCGCATACGATTTTTTACTCAATGCGTCAGCTACCACATTTGTACTTCCACGATGATATTGAATGGTACGATCGTAATCTTTAACAGCTCGAGCCAACGTCTTTGGCGCATGTTACATTCATTTTAAGTAAAGAAATATTTGAGGGTTTAAGAAATGGGTTTTGTACTGGGGTCAATACAAAATTCGATTTCACGCTCTAGGGTAGGCCAAGAAGTCTTCAAGAATACGTCAGGAAATTTATTAACAATAGAAATATCATTCAAAACTGTGACTCTCATCCTAGACTTGGATAACACGTCACATTAATACCTATCAACTTGCCATCGTCATTCACAACGTCTCCTATGGGAAGTCTGGCTTCGGTGCATCCCACACAAGGAAGTCAACAATAAAAGAATCGGGCCTCTTTACTTATGGCTTGATATGACAATGATTGACTTTAGTGGTTTGGTTACTTTGAATTCGCATAACAGGTTGGTTAGGAGTATGAAAGCTGACAACCTTACGAAAAGCATGATGAGTAGTTAACCAATCGTTTCTAAAAACCACATCAAAGGCAAGTATTTTCAAAGAGATAAGATCGACATGTAACGTGAAAGTGTTGATTTGAACAAGATTTATAAATAGTGGAGGTAACGAAGGTTTCTACTAACGAAGTTTTGACCAATAAGTCAAAGTCTAACTTCTCCGGAGTTAAATTTAAATGTTGAGCGCAAGCAAGAGAGATAAAAGAATAGGTAGAACCGGTATCGAATAAGGCATAGACTTCACAAGAATTTATAATTAACTAACCCGTGATAACTTCGTTCGATTCTTCATCACAAAAAATGCTCTCCCTTAAACTACCGAATTTGACTTGTTCGGGACAGTCTTTGGTGTCGTCATTACCACTAGAATTGACTTTCGCTATAGGACATATTCCACCCTTAACTGCTTCATCGTACTCTTGCTCCATGATCTGAATCATTAGCCTTCGATCCATATCGAATTGGGGTTGACCGCAATGTATAGGGTAATTCAAAACTCGATACTGGGTTCTCCCAATTGCTGTCGAAAAAGAGAAATACATATCATCTATTTTAGCTTTTTTGGATCGGACTTCTCTTTCCACAATATCAACGCGTCGTGTGGCTTTTACCCATGCATCTTTCATTCTCACTCGTTCAGTTGTTTCTTCTTTCAGCTGCTCCTTGACATTTGAATTCTCAGATTTCAGCTTTAATATCGTATACTCTGCCAAAGAGCGCTCCTGTTCAGCTATCGCACATTGGTAATACAATTTTGAATTGTTACATTCCTTTGCTCCACGACCGCCTTCCGTTCTTCAGCCTGCTCTTCTAACTCATGAATACGATTTTGCAATTCTACATTTTGATCAATAAGTTCTTCTAATAAATCCTCCTCAGGTTCCTCTTCTTCCTCACTCTCAGTTGCTAACTTTGCGACTAGCTTGAGTGCAACTTTTAATTCCTCAATCACCACATGGATATGTCTAATCACATTATCTTGGTTGGAGATTAGAGGTGTCTCCACGGTCTCATGTGCTCCATTGCTATTCTCAACATTCTCGGATGTCATTTTCAAATATTGCCACAAAACAAGGGTTAATTAACCTATCACATATTATCCCTATACTCTGACCGACCAATTAAATACCAAATAAACTTAGGTAGGTCATAATAGCGAAGGAATTACCCGTCTCTCCCCTCCTAGTTCTATTCTCACATCCTAGTTAGGGATCATATGCCTAAGCTTTGATACCAACTGTGATGCCCCCAAAATAGGTATACATCACCCATCTTGAGTCGCCAGATACATGGTACATAATTCAAATAGAACTTAATAATACAACTGTCGTGTACAATTCGACAAAACATTAACTGTGAGTTTGAATACAAATATTGTTTACTAGAGAGTATACAAACTGAAAAGGAGTCCTCATTACAATTATTATCACACTATTTCATAGAATAGTGAGGACTACTAATGCACCATCTAGGACCATGACTCTGTTCCCCGACTAGTCCCAGCTACGTTCTCATTTTTTGAAGAGAACAGTGAAAGAAAGGGTGAGCTCAACTAGCCCAGTAAAAAATATTATGACTAAGATAATACAGAATAAACTATCATTAGTCTTCAACAGTGTTAAACTAATAAAATATAACAAACATCAAGTTTAACTGCAGCGGAACAAGCAATCCATTAGAAAAGTCAAGTAGAAAATAAAATCTACTATCTTTTATGATTTAAAAGGTTTTTCATCACTTTTATCGCTGGGACTTAGCTTAATAAATAATCCACATCATCCCTGCACTACGGCCAATAATATTCATTAGTATCACAACCACAAATTATCCATGCACTACGGGCCAAAGATATTCGTGTATTCATCAATGGTCATGATCATGCCAACAACTGTCCATCAATGCACTATGGGCCAATGAGGACTTTTACCATATCATTTGTAACATTATGGTCATGATTACACCGATTAATCCCTGGTCATAATCATACCAAGTCCATCTATGCACTACAGACCACAGATGACTTTCAACAAAATATAAACATGAGGATGATGACAATGATATAAGAATTCAATAAAACTGGTTCAAGAATTAATTTATCAAGGAACTAATAACGTCCAAATTGTTAACATGATACTACTTTGTAGAGTAAAATTTAAGAATGCTCAGAAGAATATTTCCATAAAAAGATACTAGATGAAGCGCAAGTATCAAAGATATTCCACTAATTTCATGGAGTATAGAAGTCAAAACTTTAACCAACTGAGTTTAATAACGAATGGAATAACAAAAGAAATCACCATGCATGCGGTACTTCGCATAGACATGTTATTCCAACAGAATAATAAGTAACGGAACCAGGTCAGGCGAAATTCGCACTGACAGGATGTTCCAACAGAATAATAAGTAATGGAACCAGGTCCGGCGTAAACGCACAGACAGGATATTCCGACAGAATAATAAATAATGGAACCAGGTCCGGCGTAAAACGTACAGACAGGATATTCCAACAGAATAATAAAGAATGGAATAACAGAAGAATTTCACCAAGTATAGGGTAGCCCGCGTATACAGGTTATTCCAACAGAATAATAAATATGGAATAACAGAAGTTCTCTTCATGAATACAAAAGAAATAATACCCCTTACAAGTACAACAAATAATATCTCTTACCGTAAAAGAAACTTGATATCGAAGTAGTGAAGTAGCAGAATACTTTTCTTCCCTCTCTCTATAATTTCTCTCTCTAGAGTTTCAGTGAATTCGTAAGAAAATAATGAAGGAATGAGCTTCTATTTATAGAAAAATGGACTGCATAGTAACTAACTCATGAACGGTCTAGATTGATTTACTTTAATTTGACGGTCCATATTTAAAGCAAAATCTTTTAAATAAAATATAATATATTCTATTTATAATCTAATAAAACGAATAACTTTATAAATATTTTTACTATGCAAACACTATGCAGACACTATGCAAACACTATACATTATAAAATATAATATATTCTAATTATTGTCTAACAAAACAGATAACTTTATAAAAGTATTCTGTTTTATATAAAAAGATTTTACTATTAGCCTAATAAAACGAATAACTTTATAAAAGTATTCTGTTTTATATAAAAAGCTTTTCTGTTTTATTACATAAATAATACCAATAAAACAAAACTGAGTGACTTATCATATAAGCATTAATAATCAATACCGTGTGCTACTATGCAACCACACGTATTACTGTACTTTTACTACCGAGTAGTTCAACAGTATTAACGGTAAAACTTTCGCCGTTATTTTCATAAAATATTTTTGTCGTTTTCTCAATCCGACAATAATTCTGTTGTGGGGTCCACTAATAATTGTGCCATCGTATGAATATTCCCCGACAAAAATAATATTCCCCGACCAATCGAATATTATATAACCACTTGCTTACTTTGCAAAATTTGTAAATATTGCCCACAACTATAACATTACATCAAATCAACAACATAATAAAAAATAAAAAAAAATTATTTCGAGAAAATTAAATCTTTATTCATAAAATCTGGGGTCTCACATATATACTTGATAGGTAGAGAACGATAAGGTAGGTGCGAGTTCCTAAAACTCATACTTATGGTAAGTTCGTGCCTCATAATTATATGGTATGTTTTCGAACGTCTCAGCGAATGAACGCCTATGGTTTGTCTAGATGTTCTTAAACTCATATTATTGTGGAAAGTTCCTGAACTCATAATGTGTGGTAAGTTGATGGGACTATATTAAGATATAGGAATGTTTAGACTGAAAGTAAGTATTTTCAGTAGACTTAGCAATGAAGGTGATAGAGAAGATTAAGTATTGTCACAGTAAGACAATGAAGGAAGATGGAGAAATAGGATATTCCAAGTCATCTAGCTACGCTAGATTTCGAAGTTTATTAAACTCGTGCGAATATGTACATTTTAAAAAGGAAAGAATTGGTTCAACTTTTGGAACCAACAGATTTTAAAAGAGCTATTCTTGGTATGTCTATGCTAATTGCTTCGGCTAGACAGAAATTGATTTGAAATATCAAAATGAATTTTATATCATTAGTGCATTTGATGCAAGGATGGTAAAAAGATGGAGTTATTAATGCAATTGAACTTGGTGTTGGATGTGATCTTAGGATCAACAACCCGCTATGGTATGCTGTATAATGACGAAGTCACAAACTGACGAAGTCCTCAACGTACTGTGAAAAGTACGGTATTATGATGTCATAAACCGTTTTGATGTATTGCGAAAAGAATTTAAAGAAGTAGTCAACGTCAATTGAGTTGACTAGACGAATGTTTCACGTTCATATCCAATTTATTGGTATGGTCTAAGCTACTTGATCCGGCTAGACAAATGGTATGTCATGTTATAAGAAAATCGAGCTTTCTTTAAAAACTTTTGCCAAACCAAATTGTTTTGGTGCGGAATCTAATGATTAAGTCTGAGGAGAACATGGAAGAGGTAGTTTACTTTCTTGGTGATTGTAAACTGACCGTAAACTGACCGTTAAAGAAGGGCTTATGGCGAATGCTGTTTAACCTAGTAACAGTTTATGGTCGATGTGACCTCTCAGCAAAAGTATAAAATGTTTTCAAAGGAAATTTTATATTCCTCGTTATTCCTTCTACTTCATGATTCTTAATATGTTATGGGGGTTAGGAATGAAGGAAAGATAAGAACTCCATTGAAGAGAAGTTGAGAAGAAGGGTAAGCTAAAATTTCGAGGACGAAATTCTATGAATGTGATGACCCGGGTAAGGGGTGTGGTTTTAAGAAATTCCGAGGACGGAATTTTTATAAGGAGGGAAGAATGTGACAACCCGGAAATTCGGATCGTCCATAATTTAGGTTTAAAGAATTGGTTATTAATAAAACTAATTTTTAATAATACTATTCTGTGCTATGTGTTTATTAATCGTTCTATAACCTAGGATGATTATAAGTCGGGAGGATTCTGGCTACGAGCTAGATTGAACGAATAGGAATTTTCAAGACGAAAATAAAAATTTTTTGGGAACAAAAATATTTTCGGGAAAAAAGACGAAATATGCACTATTCATCCGTTTCTGCTCGGAGATTTATTTTGAAATTCCGAGAAGTTATTGATTATGTAAAGTTTTGAGACGTGATGGAATATTCAATAAAATTTCAGTTTTGATAAAAACGAAGTTTTCACCCACAGACTTAAAACCTAAGGGTTAGGAAAAGTAAGTTCCGAGAATTTAATGATCTCGTATAATAATTAGGGTTATTATGCGTGAGAAATACTAGTGTAATACTAGTTATTATACGAGTATAGTATGAAGATTATTACTACGTATAATACGAATATCGTACGAACGATATACGAAGAGAATACGAGAATACGAGAATGGAATGCGTAGAATACAATGAGTCTTAATGGGCTTTGAGTGCATGGACTTTGTAGAATCCAATTGGACTTGGATTATGTTATGCCCAATGTTTTGTGAAATCAAGCCCAAGCTAGGCCAAAGAAGAATTAGGGTTAAGGCCCAAACCAAGAAAAGAAATTGCGGATCGAATCGATGGGTAAACGGATGGGTAATAACCATTGGGGTAACCCATGGGATGACCCATTGGAATGTGGGCCGGCTACTTGGCCACCAAGTAAGGGTGGTGGCCAAGTAAACTTGGTGGCTAAGTGTTGGAGGAGGTGGGAATAGTAAGGAGGTGGGGGTCAAAATGACTAAAATGCCCTTAGCCTTGAAAATCTATAAATAGGAAGCTTGAGCTCATTGTTTTGGATTTTAAAAATCCTACATCTTAGAGAGAGAGAGAGAGAGCTCGGAGGATGAGGGAGAAGGAAGAGCATGAGCATGAATGTTCGGATCAAAAGTGATAGTGAAATAGAAAAGCTTGCAAATCGCCGGCTTTGTATAGCGGAATAGAAACAAAGAGGAAAGATATTAAAACCTAATTCGTAGGTTAGTTTTCTTTAAGTTTCTATGTTCAAAAACATAATTTAATGAGAATAATAAGTAATCGATGATAAGAATGATTTCATATGGTTGAAATCATGAGAAAATGAAGAAAAAAGAATTAGAAGTTTAGTAAATAATTTTCTTAAGGAGGTATAAGATTCGTAATGAATTAGAACGATCTGAGTGGATTATATGAATAAGTAGGTGAAAAAAGTAAGGATGGTGTTTTATAACATCAAATTCCAATAAAAAGTGAAATCGTAGTCCAAAATATCAATTAAAATGATGAACGAACGAAGAACACGAAGAACAAGCGAATAACATGAAGAACGTTGTTGATGGACAAATTTAAAACCATCATAGGATAATTGTTGTTGATGGACAAGTTTAAAACCATCGCGTATACGTTAGATGCTAATTGTTTGGTTAGGAACGGTAGAAACGTTCATGAAGAATGGATTAAAACGTAGCTATAACGAAGTTATGATGAAATTTTCGTAAAAGACGAACGAGAATTAAAAAGTTAGTAAATGAACCCGAATGTGTAGGGTTTCATAAGGAAGTAAGAGAACATAAAAAATGTGAGTCGTAGACTCAAGATCGAACGAGTTTCGAGTTCGGATGACCGAATTACGGACGAACGAGCGAAGAACACTAAAAGCGTAAAAATGAACGAAGGGTGAAGATCAAGCTAATCAAATGGCACGTTAACAGATTCAGAATGAAGTTCTGTCTGAGGGGTATTGAAGTATGTAAGATAAGGAAGAGAATGGCTTGGGAACAATCTCGTTCCGAGTTATAGCGAAGAAGTTATGAGATTGGGAAGTATGCGTCTCAAATTGATTTAACACTTAGAGAAATTTTCTAAGGTTAGGGTTTGGCGCTGCGGCGCCAGTCATGCCTTGTAATGTGGTGCTGCAGCGCCAAACCGAGAAGCCAGGTACTGCCAACTCACACCGCGGCGCGAGAGTTAATGAGGAGAGTGGCGCCGCAGCGCCAGTGTAGAGAAAAAGTCAAAGATGAGCTTTTAACTGCTCAGCTCTTGGGGAAAACGTAAGGGACGATAAAGAACATAATGTCCAATTAATGTAACACTTAAGCAAGTGAATTAAACCTATAGTAAATGTTGAACGGAAAGATTAAATAAGATTAAAAGACAAGGATTTTAGGTACGGGTTACGAAACCGATATCCGGGACCGTGGTCGCGATGAACGAACGTGTGGAATTGCTACGATTGTGATTCCTTAGACGTTGAGTGACGAGGGTAATGAATAACATTTCGATGTTATGTCATGATAATGAGAGCTAAATGTAAAGCGTATAAACGCTGTGAACGCAATGTTGTTGCGATGGACACTTGGTCTTAGCATACAACAATCGGTATAGCTTTGACACTAAGAATAAGTAATGAACATGGGGTTCATGTAATGGATAACGAAATTATTAAATAAGATATGAATTATTAAGAAAGCCATAATGAATGGTAATAAGATTAATGAAAGTCGAATGTGAGTTAGATAAGAATATAAATCAACCAAGATGATGCACGTTCTGAGTAAGACATCTCCGTATGTCATGAAGTTGTAAACTGGTAAAGGAAGTTAGACGCGTAAGCTTAAATTTCAAGAACGCAAATCCTAAGAAATAAAGTAAAGTTTAAACCAATGCGTAAATCAAATATATGACTAATTGGTGTTTATGTTTTCTCCTTATGTGTTATATAGGAATTGAAATGAGCAGTTCAGCGTAGGCTGTAGCTAGGCGTAAAGCAAGTTTCCTAACTTCGTTCATATTTTAATTGAATGCTAGTTTCTTAAACTTTACATATGTCGAACTTGAGAAGTCTTGTCTATGTGCATACGTGCGATGTATGTACGAGGTGGTAGTATGTATGAGGCCTTATGTCATAATTTGAACACTTCGGTGTTTCTATGATATGAACTGTTGTATGATTGAGCTGTTCAATACAAGTATGTTCTGTTTATACATGAACTGTTATTGTTAAGTCTGTGCTAATGATTCTAGCCAGACAGGATGTGTTTGAAAATGGTAGAGGAATGAAAGTATTTCAAAGTAAAAGTGACTGATGTTTTAAAATGATAGGAATCGAGACTATTCCTATTATTCAAGCTGCTTCATAACCTTTGTTCGATTATAGAAGTTCTAAAGAAATGTTTTAATTTTAAAGTTGTTTGTTCAACTGTTATGACTTACTGGGCAATTAAATGCTCACTCTTGCTTTAAATGAAAAACAATTTTCAGCGAACAAAGTTAAAAGAACTGAAGGATCCCGTAAAGATCAAGCTGACGGTATCTAGATGAAGTGTCATGCAGAATGTGAATGAGCGAGAAGATCAAGTGAAGACTTGTAATGTAGAAAAATGGAACTGAACGATAGGCTAGTTTAATGAACTGTTATGTATCCTTGGTGGCAGATAAAAGTCACTCTTGCAAGATGAATTGAATAATGTATTATTATTATTTGTAATAAAAGAGGTTATAAGTTTCCAGAACTTGGGATTTGAGAGTGTACGTTGTTATATTTTAGTATATAATGATGTATGCTGGATGAATGATGTACTCGTGACGTACGAAATTCGGGTGTGAAGATAGACCGAATTTCGGGGCGTTACACCGTTGGTGCCGTGGACGAGGACCCGCCGACGCTCAGGCGTTATCTTTTTGAAGCAATGTAAGAAAATTTGTTGGTTTGAACAAAAACAGTCCCTAATCAGTGTAGAAATAACCCTTGAAGCAATGCACAACAACACCCCAATAAATCCCAGTAATTCAAAACCAAAACAGTCTAAACAGTCAAGTTGTTCTTTCAAGAAATTTATCAAACACCTAGAGTGCATTTTTCAAAACCAACTTGGACAGACCTTGCTTGAAAGAGCTCTAACCAAATTTTTGGCATTGGAAATCACACAAATACACAGCAAGAAATGCACAAATCCAAACAATTAACCCACAAATAGGTTCTGATTGACTGAAATCAAAAATTACCTTGAGGGAGAAAAATGGCAGTCCTCAGAAGACCTTAGATACACAGTTGATTTCAACTCGAATTTGTGTGTTGGTGCCTTTTAGCAGAAATCGGTTTAATCTATTCAGGTATACAAGTAACTGCTGATAGTGGGTGGTGTAACGACCGAGAAATTTAGATTTATTGATAATTTTATTTAATTAAATAATTAATAAAAGTATATTATATGTTATTATTATGTGTTAGCGAGATGAATGTCGTTCTATAACATAGATATGTCGGAACGTCGTAGTATTTTGGCTACATGAAGGAATTAAAGTGTTTAAATTTCCAAGACGAAAATAAAATTTTTCCGAGATATTTTCCAAAAAATACCATTCACGCATTTCTGCTCGGGAATTATTTTTGAACTTCCGAGAAATACGTAATGATAGAATATCAAGGGAAGATGAATTATATAATAATAATTCACGTATGGCAAAAGCAGTTTTTCGCCTGCGGACTTAATTCGAGAATGTTAGGGAAAGTAAAGCGTTAGCAAGTAAACGATGATCGCATGATACGTGAGTATTGTACGAGGTGTTAAATACGAGTATAATACAAAGTATTGTATGCGTATGTATGAATGATGATATGTCGTATATTATGAATGAGTATACGAGTTAGTATACAAGAATAATACGTTGATTATACGTTATAAGGCTTTAAGCCATATGTAATGGACTTATTGGATTGTGGAGGATGTTTTAAGGTCCAATTGGAATTAGGATAAAGCCCAAAGCATAGTTAAGGTTAATTAAACCTAAAACCTAAATTTAGAACCAGATCCATGGATCGATCCAATGGGTAAAGATGACCCATGGGGCAACCTATGTGGGCCCTATAATCATATGGATGATCTTGGTGGCCAAGCAAAGGATAAGCTAAGTGATGACCAATTAAAGTTGATGGCTAAGTAAGGAATAGTAAGGAGGTGATTAAAGAGGTGGAATTAAGGAGGTGGGATGGTTTAATGACTAAACTACCCTAGCTTTGGAAATTCTATAAATATGAGACTTGCTAGATCATTTGTTACTTGTTATTCCACCAACAAACATTTAAGTGCTTATTTGTTAGAGGGAAAAAGTTAGAAAAGCTAGACTTTGATAATCCAAGTAGAAAAGAAGGAAGAACCAAGTGAACTTCAAAGGTAATGATCCTAGCCTATTAATCTTCCATCTCTTCAATTGTAGGTTGATAGAGAAGTGTTGATTGGTAGAGCATATATGCTAAGAAGTAATAAGAATGGCTAATCAAAGGACTTAAGCCTTAATAAGTCATGAATAAGTAACTCATACTTTTATAAGTTATGAACTTATGAAGAACTAGTAAGAACTTATCATGTATATGATGTATGTTAGTTAAGGTGTTAGTATGATGGAATGAAACCATTTGAAACGATGAACAAATCTTAAGTAACGAAGTTATGATGGAATTTACGAGATTAGACGATAATTGTCGAAATCATGAAATTCTCGGAATGGAAGTCAAATTTTGACATTTAGCTCAAAAATGTTGGTTTTCGATGGGGATAAGTCTTATTTGGCATTATAGAGTTACGGACTCAAAAATGATCGAATTCCAACTTAGCACGAAGAAACGAGCGTTGAACGTTCACGAACGTTTAACGTTTTCGTTAAAAATGAACTAAAAGGTGAATTTCGAGTTAATGGATTTGAAAATGTAAAATTCTTGCATGAACACTTAGAGTATGTGTTTTGTGAGCTAAACGGCTTTTGAACGAGCCAATTCGGACTTGAAATGAACAATTTATGAGTCTGAGAAGTTCACTAAGTAGAAAATCTGTCAAGACTATCTGGTGCATAGAGCTGGCGCCGCGACGCCAGCCCAAGGCCAAATAGATGGCGCTGCAGCGCCGAGCAATGGCATAACCTACTGAAGTTTCGCGCCGCAGCGCGGCCAATTGAACTAAGACTCACGCTGCAGCACCGAGTACGGACCTCAGCCACTAAAGAGTGGCGCCGTAGCGCGACTTGGAGAAGGGAAGCTGGCGCCGCAGCGCCAGCACTAGACCAAGCATAGTAATGAAAGCTTACAAAGATAGAAAGGAAATTAGTTAATTAGTAATGAACTAATACATTACTAAACTTAAAGTAACATCAATTAGGATGTTGTAAACCTTAAGTAATACACTAAAGGTTGAAGATAAGTCGAAGGTGAACATAAGAACAAGGTAATGTGATAAACTTGAACCAATGTTAAAATAATCTAATGAACAATTAGATTGAGAAGAAGGGTAAGATATGTTAGGAACCATACTTGATTATATATGACCTAATATGGTATGTTATGTGATCATATATTATAGAGACCTTAAAAACTCAAAGGAAAAGTTTTAAAACAGTAGTAGACACCAAAGGCAAGTATTCTGACCCTTGTCTGAATTCTTTGGACAAGCTTTGTAATTCATGTACCTTACGTATGAATTGATGTATAATGAAGTCGAAGCCAATTCCTTCGGTTAGACTTAAGATGTTTTATGGATTTCTTATAATCTATTGAAATGTTATCAAAGTTGTTAAGTTTTGCCAAACTATTTTGGTATTGTTTTCAAAGGAAGACTGAGTATGAATAAACAAATGTTTTGTCGTCAAACGACAGGCACATGAGGTTGTCAAACCTTAAACATACATACGTTTAAAGAAAGTAGTGTTGTACAACATAGAGTACTATATGTTGATCACCTAGACGTGCTCGTAAGATATGCTGGACCTATGGACTTGGTGCTGGGTTGTCCTTTTCAAAGAAAGTATGGAATGCTTATGGTCTTGAACCAAACTTGATGATTGTTGTTCATGATGAAATGTTTTGAAGGAAAAGAAGTGCTATTTTGAATTATCAATAGAACTTCGTAACTATTATTCAGTTATTGAAGATATACAATTCCTATGTTTCAAGGATGCTGTTAAATGAAATTGTCATACTTGCTGAGCTAGATATTATCATTCTTGCTTTAACCATATGAATGTAGCTAAAACAGAACGGACTGAAGGACCTAGTAAGGATAAAGGGAAGGATAAGGCAGACCGTTGAACTATCTATGTAATAGTATAGGTTTAATGTCATAATGTATTTGATATTATGACAAAGAACAAATGTAATGGTTATAAAGAACCTGGGTAATGGTAATATTGTTTGGAATATATATAAGACATATTCTTTCTTTTGAGGCTTTTCAATTGAATATATGTATGAACTGTAGCACCATATGTCGGGTTGGAAGATACCCGAATTTGGGGGCGTCACAGGTGATTTTGTGGAGAAGAGGGAGAGGTTTGGTCGAGAGGTGGCTTACATAGGGCAACAAGTAACTACTGATAGCACATTTAAGCAACTGGGACACGCTATCAGCGCTGCGGCGCGAGGATTACTTCGTTGAGTGGCGCTGCGACGCCAATTAACAGTAGGTTGGGCTCGGTTTCGGCGTTGTAGCATGGCCTAGCCTTCCTTGCTTGGCGCCGCGGTGCGAGTTAGTAGTGGGCAAGGCTCGTTGGTGGCGCGGTGGCGTTGCGACGCGAAGTTTAGAGTAGTAGATGGCGCTGCAGTGCGAGGTTTAAATTATGGACAGTGAACATGGCGTCGCGGCGCGGGTTGCAGAGTACTTGTTGGCGCTGCAGTGCGATGACTATTTTCTGTGTTTTTCCTGTACAAAAGCCATGTATTAGATAACATATATACACACACACAAATATATATATATATATATATATATATATATATATATATATATATATATATATATATATACCCAATTAATAACTAGCTTAACTATACTACTATATATAAAATAACAACACAACAGGAAAACATGTTGCAGCCACAAAAACATGTTCAATACAACTTGGTAGTACAATATATGGCAGCAATGTTTACAAAGTAAAAATAACTGACATAATATATAAACTAGACATAAGTAAGGAATAAAAGAGAAAAATGATATTGAGATGGGGGTGCCTCCCCACCAAGCGCTTGTTTTAAAGTCGTCGACTTGACTAAACCGATGCCGCTCAATCCGGCTCATAACCGAAAATGACCATTTCATGCCTCCTATTCGTCAATTCCTTTAAATTTTTGGCAGACATGGATGATTGATCATCCCCATTTTCTTCACCCATTGACACGAAGAATCTTTCACCACTGGAATTATCCGCTAATTCTCCTTGTTCATCAAGTTGAAAGCGTTCTTTGTGCGCTAGCGGGCCCTCCAGGATTTCCACAGTCGTAAGCGTGGTTTCTAACTATTGATTACTCTTGACAATACAACCACTGTTTATCCTTTTCTCTCCAACTTCAGACTCCACCGGTTGGATAGTTCGGACCATGGCATCTCCTTCACCAACTTTGTGAGACTCATCGCCTTCTCCTTGCGTATCCACCGTGCAGTGCTCTACTGCTTCATCTTTGAGATCAATTATGACCGGTAGATTGCCTAGCGGTGGATTTGTGATTGCATTGACTAGTTGTCCCAATTGATTTTCGAGGCTTTGCAATGCAATTTCTTGACTTGCATCCGAACCTCATTTTTCACAATAAAGTTGGTGAGAAGTTCTTCAAGCCTGTTCTCTTCTTCTTGTGTTAAGTACTCAGAAAAGTTCTCATTGGGTTGAGACGTCAACTCATATTGCGGCGGAGACTGATATTCAACTTGATAGGCATGATTCGGATCATGATATTACTCTTGACTGTAGTCCCAAGAGTTTGGATAACCCTAATAGTTTGGATGATAGGAGATCGGTTCAATGTCAGCTCGTTCCTGACGGTAGGCAGTTTGAGTGGGCCGACACTCAAGATTGTCAGAAAACCTCAAGACATTTGCAATTTGAACTTACAATTGCTCGAGTCCTTCTTCCGAGCTTGGTTGTGGCATCTTCTCATAAGGTCATTGATAACATTGATTGTCCATAACCTGTAACTTAAAAAACAAAAAGGAAGATCAAACAAATAAAAGAAATATGTATATATACGTTCAAATTAAGACTATATTGATTTAAATCAATATTGGACAATATTAGAATAATAGCTCCCCGGCAACGGTGCCAAAAACTTATTAGTCAAAAAATAAAGCACTAAACACGCGCAAGTATACGCGGTCTAACAAGTAATACTGTGATAAGTAGAGTGTCGTACCCAAGATGAACTATCACTAATATTTACCAAGTACCGACTTTGTATCGCTAAAGTCTTATTCGAATAACAATAAATAGAAGTGTGATTAATCTAGTTATAACTAATTATCAAAGCAAGTAAATAGATAACGAATGGTAATCGAAGGAATAACAAGCTAAGGTTACAACTTCACCCCACACAGGCATTCTGTCGAACACCTGGCGTGTTATGCTTCATCAAACTACCTACCCTTCTCTCTTTGGTCTTTATGGTCACGACAATTTGTCGACCGAGAACACACAGGTGCTCATACACCTCTGTCGAGGTATGCACAAACATATCCTCTCCAGTTCCACCCGATAGGGAATAGAACAGACAAGAACGTCTAAGCTAGGTGATAATCCTACACATGTCTATGCGAATTAACCTAATAAGGATTTAGGCATAAGTTCTTAATTAGGTCGCACGTGGCGCACAGATACATGTCTATTCTATGCACAACTTATTCAGTCGAAACCCATAATCACATGCCAATATATTTAGGTGTAAATCTACAATCCTTCTGTCGATATCATGTAGATTACCAAAATCATCACTAATGTCTTAGCGAGAATCATTAAGCATGGATATTTTAAACCAAACCATATGGTGCCAACCAAAGAGATAAGACAGTCAATTTAAATAACAAAGGGTTCCATTATAACCTTAGAGCCAATACTCAGTTCATAGCTATTGAACAAAATATAAGTAGCAATAAAGACAACGTTTATGGACTACAAAATCAGAGGAAATAAATAGATAATAATAAACTCTGTCGAGGTTCTTCAATCTCCAAGCATTCCGCTCCTCTCAAGCTTTTCAATCCGTGTAGCTCACTGCTCTTGATGCTCCAAGGAAAATCCCAGACTTCTCCCTAATTTACCTAATTTATATTTACAGACCATAACTAAGAGAAAGAGAGAGAAATTACAGAAGAAAGGAGAAAACTACATTATTCTATCCAAAGCTATATGATTATATAATGTATGGTTTGATATATGTCTACAGAGGCTCTCTTCTGATATATATATATATATATATATATATATATATATATATCTGTTTCCTTCTTTCGGTAGGTCAAACGAAGCCCCTCTCTGCCTGGGCACCGGAGCTCGTGCTGCGACGCGGGCAATAGGCCTATGGGTGGCGCTGCGGAGCCACGTCAGCTTGGAAAACACCGGAGCTCGCGCTGCAACGCTAGCCCATAAAGGACCAGTGGCGCTGCGGCGCCAAGGTGACGTCAGGTTGGACAGGAGGGTGGCGCTGCGGCGCGAGCACAAGGCTTGTCATTGGCGCCGCAGCGCGAGTGTATGCAAAATGACCATTTTGTCCCTGAAAGCTAGAAAAGTTTGTAAAGCCCTGCAATACATCGGTTAAGCATAATAACACTATAATCATATAAAACTATATAAAATCTACGAGATCAGGCAACCATTTAAGTCATAAAGTATTCGATTCGCAGGTATAAATACCACTCATCAACTATAGAAGCTGCGTTGCGGCACCATTCAACAGTAGTTGACCTCCCATCCCGGCGCTACGGCTGCACTTTCTTAGGCTTGGGAGGCACTATGGCGCCGGCCCTGAGCCTTTAATTTTTTTTTTTAAGTTTTTCAATTCAATTTCTATTCGGGCTCGTAACTCGATCGTTATAAGTCAGAATTGACTCATTCAAAATCCGTTATCTCACATATCTCATATACTTCATTTTCATTTGGACAGAATAAGTTTCTGAATCCGCTAACAATAAATTTACTTTTTAAATTTTCTATTATGCGTTCGTTAAACGTTCGTGAACGTTCATAGCTCGTTTCTTCAATTTAAATCAAAATTCGACCATTCTTGAGTTCACGACTCTTAAATGCGATGTTCTACGATACGCTATCAAAAACTAAGGTTTTTGAGTTAAACAACGACTTTTGACTATCGTTCTAGAAATCTTACGATTTCGACGATTATCGTCTAATATCGTAAATTTCTCTATAACTTCGTTATTCGAGATTTTACCCCAGACCGAATGGAATCAATCCATTGATCAATTATCTATATCTTAACCAAACAATTTGCATCTAACTTATACCCGATGGTTTTCAATTTGTCCATCAACAACCAATTCAACGTTTTAATGGTTTTCTTCGATTAAAGATTAATTAGTCGATTATAATTCTCGCATATAGATGGCTTATTAATGTTCTAATTCACTAATAGCAATCCTTATCACTCCGGAAGAGACATACTCCACCAATTCATACTCCTCTATGAAAATAAATAGAAAAGAATCAAAGGCTAGGCACTACAAGAAAAAAGCTTAATTCCGATGGAATTTTTCCTTGGAATTAAGCCTATTATGTCAGAAATAGGTTATTTCTGACGGAATATTCTGTCAGAAATTCGGTCGTATATATACGCGTCGAAGATAACATCCGACACAAATTCCGTCGTACCTATCTTATCTTCGACGAATTTATCTCCGACTGAATTTTGTCGAAAATAAGCTATCTGCGATTGAATAAATAGGATGAAATTTTCCGTCAAGTATAATATACCTTATTTTCGACGGAAAGATTCCCTCGGAATTAACCTATTTCCGACTAAAAATTAAAATAAACCGGTATTTATTAAAAATGGCTAATTATTAACTTTGACGAAATTTTCGTTGGAGATGCCTTATTGTCGACGGACATATTCCCTCAGAATTAGCCTATTTCTGACTGAAAATTAAAATATACCGGTATTTATTAAAAAATGGGTAATTATTAAAACCAACGGAAATTCCGTCGGAAAATACCTTATTCCGTCGGAATTAACTATTTTTTTTAAATACAGATTTGAAAAGTGCAGTTTCCAGGTGTTTAAACCCATTTATGTACTTGTAACCTGTCACAACCCAATACACAATAATATAAACCTGTATATCATATTCAAATATTCAACGTAGCCCTAAAAATTATAGCAACACATCCAGTAAAACGTAATCTAGTAACTGATTATCATCAACACTACTGAGCTAACAATTACAAATATAAGCTAATGTTCCATAAATGATAAACAATATAATTTACAATACTTATATAGACGCAATTAGACACTACAATATATACAAATGTTCTATAATAACATGAATACAAATAAACTATAAACTAGTAAAAGTATCATCATCGGGCGGAGGTGAACGACGCTGCTCTGGTGTATGGAAATTAGTGTTGTCCGCCTGCTCGTCATCGCCAGTCTGCTCGCCATCGCCACCCTGTTAATAGAATCAAAAATATAAATCATTAGTCCGTATATATATATATATATATATATATATATATATATGTGTGTGTGTGTGTGTGTGTGTGTGTGTGTGTGTGTGTGTGTGTGTGTGTGTGTGTGTGTGTGAATTAACAAGGTAGCCTTAATTGAAAAAAAACATAAACAATAAGAATACATTAGTAGGCGAGGGTGGACGAAAAGCCTCCTCCAAGAGGGTAATCACCATCCGGAGCATCTCGCCGCTCCAAGCGTCTAAATGCTCCCGCAATAATTTTGTACCCTCTACGGAGGCCCCTGCTATAATATCCTGAGCAATCTGGTGAAGACAAGAACTGGAAGGTAATTACTGACGCTGAAAGACCGGATCGGTACGGAACCTATCCGACACGGCCCCTATCAGTCGCCGAAAGATATCGTCATCTAAGCTAGCGCCCGTATGAGATGGTCCAACATGTGCGCTCGGACACTGGCGCTGGCGCAGACTCGAGCCTATAAAAAGATACAAATTCGATTACTAATAATAATTTATATAATGTGATAAATTCGAATAATTTCGTGAAACATAAAAAATATTACCTCCAGGAAGTGTATATGTTGGTATCCTCGGCAGACTATCACTCAATATCTGTCAGTACTACTACTAGGGGGATCCTGAGATGCGACCCATAGTCTCAGCTCCTCATCCCGATCTAATACAATATTGGGAAGAGAGGTGGCAGAATCTAATGGCTCAGAACCCCTCCTAATAGCCTCCAGCTCAGCTATACGCTCGTCCTGAAGCCTCTGAAATCGGTCTTGTAATTTATTTTGTATACGTATGTTAATTATATCATTTTATTTACGATTGAATATTACTAAAAGATAAAAGCTAAATAGTAAGATGAGTTTTACCCGTATAGCTAAAGCTGCTTGAGACAAAGCACGCTCGGCCTTAGGTGTGTGGGCTCGATCCCAAAACTCTAAAATGGTAGGATCTCAGCCCAAGGTCCTCCTCAAGGCCTAATAAAAACATTCATAAAACAGGTATTAAATATTTGTGTGAGAACTTGAGAACTAAATACAACGCATTTACCGTCTTCACCTCTAAGAACCAGTGGTGTGTACTATTCGAAGCTGACCACGGTTCTTCTTCGCCTGCTAACACTTTTTCTTGAAGTCATCAGCCTCCCAGTGCGCACACATAGCCTCCCACGCTAAATCAGAGTTTATACGGGGCTGTTGATCTCTAATAGTGGTCCCCGACTGGTCCTCAACTGCTCGGGCTGCCCTCTGTCACATCTCATATAGCCAGTCGGAGTAATTAGCAACAATATGTGTACGTTTGCTTCAGTTTCGTCATCGTTATCATCCTCAACAACTATATAATCATGCATGTGTACGTTTGCCTCAACATTCTCATCCTCAGGTAAATCAATGACATCAGTACTCATCACATCTTCAGCATAAAACACTATGGCCAAAGGGTTGCTAACATCTTCTTGCAACGCCTCATCCATACTAAACATGTTATCAACATCAAATGAACGTGTTTTAGTTGTGACTACTGTGTACCAGGGGCTTCGAATATTTACAACATTAGGAGCGTAATACACTTGAGTCGCTTGACTTGCTAACATGAACACGCCATCAGACTTTAACACCGACTTGATATCTACGGTTGTGATTCTATTACGATCAACTTTAACCCCCTTTTCAGTTTCAAACTAGCTACACTTAAATGTAACTACCTTTTTACCCCCGTGATAATTTATCACAACCATATCCTGTAAACATCCATAGTAATTGGACTCAGAATCTTGGTAGCAGCTTCCTAACACCATAACCCCAGAATTGACTGATGTGAGTTCATTCAAGTCATCGACTCTAAATCTGTACCCATTCACGATGCAACCGGGAAAAAAACTAACAACTTTGTAAGGTCATTGGATGACATCTATAAAACTCTTAGAAATGTTCTCCGCTTCAACCCTTTTCTTAAACCACTGTTGGAAATTTGCATTAGTGAATGTTTCCAACTCTGCTGCAGTAAAAGCTGGGTTAGAAGCATACGCTTCCTCTTCGAATGAACTGTAAAAATAGTAAAATGTCTGTCACATATATAGATGACTACACTTATAAATTGCACTAAATACCACTAATAAGATGAGACTTACGTGATGTATGATGATATTTCGGGCATATTTAGAAGCATGTATATAGATACAATCTTCAACTCTTTGTCGCTTAAGTAAGTCAGCGTTTCATGGCCAAATGACTTAGCCGGATATATGAATACAACTAACTCATCATCAGCATGAGACATTGGACCAACAACTTCATTCCTTCCTAAACGATTGTGCTTTGTTGAGACAACATCGTCAAAATACATTGAGCAGAAGTTGACAATCTCTTCCTCCGTATAGCGTTCAGCAATAGAACCCTCTACACGAGCTTTGTTCTTGACCTTTTATTTTAATCGACGCATATACCTAAGATTAATATTCCGATAAATATGAGTATTATTAATTTGAGTAGCATAATCATTCCTATAAGAGAAAAATAGGTGAGCCGTTCTATGAGAACTACCCATCTGAGGAATTTGGAGCGCTGAGAAGCTGTCTATGTCATGGATTGGACCCACACGGGGAGATGATTCATTCCTAGCAGAAAAGTGATCGTTTGTTCATCTAGAAGGTTGTTTAACCTATAACATTGTTCAATAACTTAATGGCACTCCTTCTGGATGTTGTCATCTGTTATGATGGAAGAGTGAGGAATGTCCACAATAATTTAATTAACTTTATTATTCGAGTATAAGACACAAATAAGAACTGCGACCCATATTTTTTTTAATTGTTGTCGAGGAACCGGTTGGAGTACTATTAGCTGCAACTGCTATGTCGAACCCTGCATACAAGGAAGAGTACATATATGTAGGGAGAGAATTATTGCATTTATTGAAAATTATGGCAAACTAAGCAAATGCTACTTTATTTATTTTGTCAATGATAAACTAAGTAAGTGGTAATTAGTTTATGAGAATTGTTATTTGGAATCTATAGAGACTACTGTTCGACATTCACTCCTACTTATCAAACGGGTTTCTAATTAAGTTCCAAAGTATATTATTTAATTTAATCGAAAACATTCTTATTCAGTTTCTTTTAATTGCATCCCAATAAACAAATGCTACTTAGTTTATTATTATATATTTTTTCTTTTATTTTGTATTATATTATATTATAGTATATAATTGGTTTATTTATTTATTAAATTTAATTTATTAAATTAAATTATTTTATTTTATTTTGTTAATGAAAAACTAAGTAAGCGCTACTTAGTTTATAAGAACTGTTATTTGGAATATATATGGACACTACTATTAAATTATTTTATTTTATTTTATAAAATTTAATTGTATTTATTATTTTAAATATTGTATTTTATTTTATTTTGTATTGTAATATATACTATAATTTTTTATTATTTTATTAAATTAAATTAAATTCATTTTTTTATTTTATTAAATCAGATTTATTAAATCAAATTATTTTTATTATTTTATTATTATTATTATTATTTAATTTAATTTAATTTATTTTCATTGTTTTATTAAATAATTAAATTAAATTAAATTTGTTTTATTTTATTCAATTTAATTTATTATTTAATTCATTTAGTTTTATTTTATTAAATTGGATTAAATTTATTATTATGTTTTAATTTAATTTAATTTATTTTGTATTATATTATATAATTTTTAATTTTTTTAATAAATTAAATTTAAATTATTTTAATTAAGTTAAATTTAAATTATTTTATTTTATTAAATATTTTTTTATTAATTTTAATTTATTTATTAAAATAAATCAAATTTCTTTTGTTTTATTCAATTTAATTTAATTTATTATTTTATTATATTATATTATCAAATTATTAAAATTTATTTTATTTAATAAACTAAATTAAATTTATTTCATTTTATTTTATTGTAGTAGTAAGAAATTAAGTAAATGCTACTTAGTTTATATTTTAATATTGGGAAACTAATTACATAATAAATAAATATACTTGAAGGGCCCATAAAGGTTGCAATTTCATAATTCTGACAACAATTCTGTTAGAAATTCCGTCGAAAATATCAAATTTACCAACAATTAACATAAGGCAGACAGTTATATGCTAGACCAAATTCAGCCAACAAAATTATATGCCAACAAAATTATAGCACTGCTGGAGGGGGAACAATTATATGCCAACAATTTACAAATTCAGCCAACAAAATTATAGCACTACCAGAGGGGGAAAACCACTGCCGGAGGGGGAGCAATTATATGCTAGACCAACAACCAAATTCAGACCGATTTCATACTTTTAACAACAATATATATTCACAAAGTAATCCCATATCAAATTATACTAACAATTATATGGTAGCAAAAAAATAGAGAAGCAAATGGGTAGGAGAAACTGCTAACCACTGCTGGAAGGGAGGAGAAGGAGCTGCCGGACGGAGGGGAGGAAAAGGAACTGCCGGACGGGAGGAGAAGGAGCTGTCATCGTCGGAGGGAGTAGAGGTGATCGTCAGAGGGAGGAGGGAGGAGAGGTGGTCGCCAGAGCAGAGAGAGACGAGGGATAGAGAGACATGAGAGAGAGTGTGAGAGATAACAGGAGGCGGCTGGGGGAAGTGAACTGGGTTTTAGGTTTTAAAGGCTATTTTCGACGGAACATTCCCTCGAAATTAATTCCCTCGAAATTAAGTTATCTTCGACGGATATTTCGTCGGTCCTAATTGCCATTCCCTCGAAAATAGAGTTGGCGCTGGCGGGAACATTGGCACCATTTTGCTGGGTGTATGTTCGACGGAATTCGATCAAAAATAACTTATATTCAAGGGAACTATTTTCGACGGATAATTCAGTCGACTTTACTCTATTTACGACTGAATATTTTCCCTCGGAAATAATTCCGTTGGAAGTAAGGCTTTTTCTTGTAGTGAGGGTTTACGCATTTTTACCTTAGTATTCTTCGCGTTCTTGACTTAAGCTTGATTACTTTGTTTTGATTCCTCTTTATTACTTGCTCTTGCTCTTCTCTCTCGCTCTCTCAATATAGTGCTCAATGTTGGTAAAAACAACAAATGAACCAACATAGACTTCTATATATAGAAAATCAAATGGAGGGTATTTTAGTCAAAAGAGCCACCTCCTTACTATTCAAAGCTTGCAAGGAAAGCTTCCCACCTATCTTGGCCACCAAGTAGCCACCCCACATGCCCCTTGGGGGACCCATATAGGTTGCCCCATGGGTTTTACCCATTCGGTGATCCATCAATTCGACCCACGGGTTCATTTTTTGATTTGGGCTTAAAATTAATTCATAGTGGGCCTATCTTTGGGCTTGATTTAATTTAACATTGGGTCTTGATATTCTTCATCATCCAATTGGGCTTGACAGAGTCTAGGTCCAATAACTAAAGTGTTAGTTCCCAGAGGCACAATAGTTATCTAGAAGTGGGGTTGAATAGATATTTTAAATTCTTTTCGAAATACTTTGTTAGTTTTGATAATGATTTAAACACAGCAGAATTAAGATTTGTTTGTTCTCCCTTTAAGATATAGTGAGTTAATAAGAGTGAAGCAGTTATGACAGTTATAGCAGTTATAGCAAGAATGTAAGAGACACATCAATTTTAAGTGGTTCAGAGCACTTAAAGCTCCTAGTCCACTCTTCTACTCCTCGAGTAGGAAATCCACTAAGGATAACTTTACACTTTCTGAATCTCACAAATTCCTTCAAGACTAGCAGTCTTGGTACTTCTCAGTTCACTTTTGAACTTTTTAAGTCCAACAGACTTGGTTCTTCACAGTTTACTTAGAACTCTTCAAGTCCTTCTGACTTGGAACTTCTTACTTCACTTGATAGTAGTTGAGTTCTTGTGTGGTGCTACTCTGTTGCCGTTAAACTTGTGTTCGAAAGAACTGAGTAGCTGAGCAAGCCTTTTCTTTCAGATCGTAGAGTTAAGCGTTGAGTGTTCTTCACCATTTTGGTTCAATGCTTGCTTGGTTCTATCATCTGCTGATGTTTTTGCATATATGAGGTCATTGAAATGTATCCGTTAAAGATATCCGTTGAAGCATTAAATACGTTTAACATTTCTGAGCTTTGATGGATACTTTTTGTGCAACTTCTGATTTGCAGTCTGGCCCACTGACACAGGAAACTGCTGTCTCACCTAACACTTGAAAAGATATTTTTAGCTGACCCATAGTACTTTTCTTAGCTTCTTTAATATGCTTCTTTGGTGTATACTAAGGATGACTATTGACATTAGGACTGCCGAGGACTTCAACGTCTATAATCCATTCCACATTTGTTGGGATTTAGTCTTTAAACAAATGGACACGACTCGATGCCTCTGATGCAGACAGATGATACTCGGCGATTCGGATCATGGTGTCTAGCCTCCTTGGTGCTTGATCTGATACTAGCAAATGAGAACACTACAATTTCTCTTAAGTGCTGGCACACTACGATCTTCACTTACTTGGCTTGCAGACTCTACACTTCTGAGAGCACACTACGATCTCTGAGTTGGCTCGGCAGGCGTTTGAACCACTCAACGATTCTGAGAGAGGCCCTTCAAAGCAGACACACTACGATTCTCGATGCTCTACGATTCTGCCTTGACTTCTGCAATCTCTTGATCAACTTGATAGACTACGATTCTGTTGAAGCTTATCTATTACATCTCAAGATATAGATCAACCTAACAACTTTGATCTCTTCATCTATACATTCATTTATAGAAAGATGAACATTAAAAGCTCAGATCAACTTAACAATTTTGATCTATCACTAAGTCCTTGTACATATATTCCTTGAAGGACTTTACATATAATCATGAATACTTACTTTCAACATTAAATTTAAATATGCAATCTCCCAACATAAAGTTCATTAAGAACTAATCGTATTCTCATCGTATGTATCGCGTACGATATTCGTATTATACCTCGTAATAATCTTTATACTATACTTGTATAATACCTAACATTATACTCATATTCCTCACGTATAATAACAATTCTTATTAGACATGATCATTTAGTTCTTGAATTTCACTTTCCCTAACCCTTAGGGTTTTAAGTCCACAGACGAAAACTTCGTTTGCCATAACTGAAATATTATTAGATATTTTAGTTCGTCTTAGAATTCTATCATTACGCGTTTCTCAAAAATTCAAAATTAATTCCCGAGCAGAAACGGATGAATAGTGCTTTTACAGAAATTTCTCGGAAAACTTTTATTTTCGCCTTGAAAATTTAAATCATTTAATCCTATCACATAGCCAGAATTCTAACCACATTTGCACATTCTAGGTTATAGAACGACCTTTAAACATCTTATTCACTTTAATAAATAATTAAATTCATTTAATTCAAATAATCAAATAAGAATTTAATTCACACAATAATTTGATTTTTCTCGGGCGTTACATTCTTCCCCCTTATAAGGATTCTATCCCCAAAATCTCGATACAATTAAGTAAACAAATAGGGAAAATTTTCCTTCATTTTACTCTCGAGTTCCCATGTTGCTTCTTCGGCATTGTGGTTCCTCCAAATTACCTTCACCGAAGGTATTATTTTATTCCTTAAGACTTGTTCCTTCTTATCAACAATCTGAATTAAAAGTTCTTCATACGTTAAGTCTTTTTCTACCTCAATAGATTCATATTCTATTACGTACTTATAGTCCAGTTTATAAGGACATAATACTGACACGTGAAACACATTATGTATATGTTCCATCTCTGGAGGTAAAGCTACTTCGTATGCTATCTCTCCTACTCTCCTTAAAATTTCTAAAGGTCTTATAAACCTTGAACTTAACTTCCCTTTCTTCCTGAAGCGTATCTTCCCTTTCCAAGGTGACACCTTCAGAAAGACATACAAACCGACTTCAAACTCCCTTTTTCACGGCGAGGATCCACATACTTCTTCTGTCTATCTTGAGCCGCTACTAGTCGAATACGTAATAACTTCACTATGCCTACCGTTTGTTGAACCATCTCAGGTACCAACATTCGGCGTTCACCTACTTCATCCTAGCACATTGGCATCCTGCACCTCCTTCCATACAATGCTTCATAAGGCGACATACCTATACTAGCGTGAAAACTATTATTGTAAGCGAACTCCACCATAGGTAAATGTTCGTCCTAACTCCCCTTGAAATTCATAACGCAAGATCTTAACATATCTTCCAATCTTTGAATTGTCTGTTCACTTTGTCCATCAGTCTGAGGATGATATGCTGTACTCAACCTCAACTGTGTTCCCATTTGCTCTTGCAAACTCCTTCAGAAATTCAATGTGAATCGTGGATCCCGATCTGACACAATTAAAACCGGTACCCCATGTCTTGAAATAATTTCTTTGACATAAAGCTCAGCTAATTACTCTAGGTTATATCTAATTCCTATTGGCAAAAAGTGAGCCGACTTTGTAAAACGATCCACTATTACCCAAATAATGTTGTATCTATTATTCATCATCGGAAGTCCCACCACAAAGTCCATCGTGATATACTCCTACTTCCACTCTGGAATCTCTAGTGATTGCAATAATCCACTCGGTCGTTGGTGTTCGACCTTAACTTTTTGACAAGTTAAGAACCTACTAACATATTCTACTGTTTTTCTCTTTATGTTCGACCACCAAAAGTTCTTTCGAAGGTCCTGATACATCTTGGTGCTACATGGATGTATCGAGTACCTCAAACTATGGGCCTATCCCATTATCTCTTCTTTTAATTTTGTATCACACGGAACCTAAATTCTTCCTTCAAAACGTAGCAACCCTTCCTTGTCAAGATTATACTTAGTCTTCTCTCCATCCTCAATTCTCTTCTTCATTCGTTCGCATTCCTCATCTCTTAGTGGTACTTCCTTAACTCGTTCCATAATTGTTGGTCAAGTTTCCATGGTAAATAACTTCCCTACTGATTCACTCGACAATCTAACTTCTAGCTCCATCCTTGCCATCTTTGTTACTAACTCATTTTGAGTCATTAACATTGATAGATTTTTTCGACCCTTCCTACTTAACGCATCAGCCGCAACATTCGCTTTCCCTGGATGATATAAGATATCACAATCGTAATCTTTTATCAATTCTAACCACATTTTCTGCCTCATATTCAAATCCTTTCGCGTGAAGATATATTTCATACTTTATGGTCCGTGTATATCTCACGCTTCTCCCCATATAGATAGTGTAGACACTCGAAATTTTTTGCACACCTGTCACTGACATTGCATGAAGGCAAATTTGTCTTTTAGAGATAACCATGGAAGGCAGCTCATATCCAGTTCGGATATTACCAGAAGTTTAGTCTCAACCCTGGAACACACACTGGGAGTATCAGTTCCAACCTCAGAGATAACCCCGAGACATGTAGTTCAAATATTGAAAATTTCACCGGACAAGGCCGATTCCTCTCGGAGATAACCCCGAGATATTCAGTCTCAGTCCTAAAAATAACACTGGGAGTAGTAGTTCCAACCTTGGAGATAACCCCAAGGAGTGCAGTTGCAGTTCCGGAGATAACTCTGGAAATGCTTGTTTCAAATGCATACAATCAGCTTCAACCTCGACACTCACACCGGGGTACTCAGTACAAAACCTGGAGATAACACTGGGAAGGCAGGCACACCTCAGAGATGACATTGAGGACCTTCAACACTTGCAGCAGTCCAATCTCAGAGATAACCCTGAGCAACGTCTGCTTTATCAGCCCAAATCGGAGATAACCCCGGTGAGGGGAAAAGTCATTATCTTGCCACCTTAACGTCACATCGCACCGTCTCAACATCTCATACATACATTTCTACGCAACAATGTCCCATAAGAACCAAGGAAGTCCAATCCCGAGTGACTATTGCGCAGGGCAACAGATGGAATTTGAAGCTTGAAGATCGGAGGGCATTGTCCCATCTTCCTGACTTCGTACAACCTCTAATCCCATGTCATTGCGTAACTCTCAACAACGGTAGTCCGAAATAGGTCTTACATACCTCAGTCAGATGTCCGGATTGCAATTCTGAAAGTTCAAGCGGACATCACAGTGCACAAGTGCACATAGTTCGAGACGGCAGGACCCGCAGAACCCGGGGCACCTCGGGCAGTCGCAGGTACACCTACGGCTCTCCCCTCAGAGGGCTTGGGGTGGCCATTTTGTAAGAGAAAAAGGCGAGGAAGCCCGGTCATATTTGCTCTGTACACACCCTAAACTGAGTGCTTTCTCATTTTAAACACTTGTGAGCTCACATATAGCTACTATTTGTACCGACGGGAGCCAAGTGTTCATCTTCTTAAAGTTATAGAAGTCTTCTTTGGCAGCCCACTGTAAGCCTTCTTACACACTTTGAAGCCTTTCTTTTCATCTTGGCACACACCATTCTTCACATTGAGAGTCATATTGCGTGTGTATGCTCGGACTTTGGTTCGTGGTTTCATTTCAGTTTGTATATATATATATATATATATATATATATATATATATACTTATATATATATTTTTATATATGGACTAACATTATCGAGTTATGCCTCGATTGAGCCTAGACTTATGTTTGGAGCGTTTATTTACTTTCATATATATATATATATATATATATATATATATATATATATATATATATATATATATATATATATATATGAACTCTGTCCGATGAGCCTAGACTCACGTCTGGAGCATTTATTTACTTATATATATATATATATATATATATATATATATATATATATATATATATATATATACTTATATATATGAACTGTGTGTCAAACTTTGTTTGATGAGCTTGGATTTTACTTCCGGAGCGTTTACTGCTTTAATAAATATATATACTTATATATATCAACTGTGGTCGAACTTTGTTCGATGAGCCTGGATTTTACATTCGGTGCGTTTACCGCTTATATATATATATATATATATATATATATCTACATTATGTCCCGCCTGGAGTTTACTCCGTGGCGGTTGATCGTTTTTATATCTTTCTTTACATTTCGTCCCGCCTGGAGTTTACTTCGTGGTGGTTGATTGCTTTTACATCTTTATTTACATTTTCGATCCCCCATGGAGGTGTTTCGTGGTGGTTGATCATGTCTATATATATATATATATATATATATATATATATATATATATATATGCTTACTGCTTTCATATCAATTGCGGCATCATGTGAGCCCAGGAATCATGTGATCACATATTCAGTCTACTAAATCTAGATTCGGTTCCCGTGATGGACATTTTCAGCTGTAAGCAGCTTGTAAATTATTCACGGTGTTTGAATTTCCTCAGATGGTTTTCATGCCCACGAGGAGTTCGACGCTGCTTTGTACATTATTTTCTCGAAGATGCTTCGCATCTCGAAAATAAAAGTAATCAAGCCGAACACTTAATAAAATGGAAGTGTAAAAGGTCTCAATTACTATTGAGCATAAGGGTTTGAAAAATCTCTTTTCTAAAACGTCACTGCCATATCTTGTTTAAAATTGAATTTTTACACAAATTTAAACCCTGTGTATACAGGTGCGAACGTGGCCTCGCACTACTTCAAAATAACAGCACATTGACCCACACACACACACACATTTATATAACAGTTTCTTGAAAAGTGGCGGTCACCGTGGTAACACGGATGTCGGGGGGTGCCTAGCACCTTCCCTCCGCATAAGCAAGCCCCCGAACCTTAATGAATCTCGGTTTGACCGACCCGTTTAACAGTGTCACATCACTGGGTCAATGTGCAAACCTTTTCTCGGTTGTGTTGGTACAACCATGTGAAAATCCAACTGGCGACTCTTAATAGTCCATCGTCGATATGATACATGTCAGACCTTTTTCACTTATTTTTTCAAACAAATCTCACCTAACATGAGAACACCAAAAAACATGAAACGGAAAAGGGACAAATAAAAATCCTGACGTCGACAGATAGTGTCTCCATATCTTTAATGCAAAAACTACTGTTGCTAATTCTAGGTCATAAATAGGATAAACCTTCTCATAATACTTTAACTGACGTGACGCATATGCAATGACCTTGCCATGCTGCATGAGCACGTAACACAGTCCTCTATGCAAAGCATCGCTATAAACTATAAAATTCCTCGTATCATTTCGTAAATATAATACAGGTGCTTCACTTAACCTCCTCTTTAGTTCCTGAAAACTGTTCTCATACTTCTCCGTCCATACATACTCATAGACTTCCTAGTCAAATTTGTCAATGGAGTAACTATTTTAGAAAAGTCCTGAATGAACCTTCGATAGTATCCCGCTAACACCAAAAAACTCCGCACCTCGGTTGGTGTTTTCGGCTGTTCTCAATTATTAACTGCTTCCACCTTCACTGGATCCACTAAAATGCCATCTTTATCAATAACGTGCCCTAAAAACTGCACTCTTTCAAGCCAAAATTCACACTTAGTGAATTTCACATACAACTTTTCCTTCCGTAGTGTTTTCAACACTAACATTAAATGTTCAGCGTAATCTTCTGGCGTCGTAGAATAGACTAGAATATCATCAATGAAAACTACGTCAAACTTGTCTAAGTAATGCTTGAACACTCTGTTCATTATATCCACAAATTTAGCTGGCGCATTTGTTAATCCAAACAACATAACTAGAAACTCGTAATGACCATGACGAATCCTGAACGCCATCTTAGGTACATCCACCTTCCTCACTTTCAGTTGATGATACCCCGTGTGCAAATCTATCTTAGAAAAATACTTTTCCCCTTTCAACTGATCAAATAGATCATTGATCCTGGGCAATGTGTATTTATTCTTAATCGTTAACTTGTTCAACTCACGATAGTCGATACAAAGTCGTAACGATCCATCCTTCTTCTTTACAAATAATAATGGTGCTCCCCACAGAGAAACACTCGGTTGAATGTACTTCCTGCCAATAATTCTTGTAATTGAACTATAACTCTTTCATTTTTACCGACGCCATCCGATATGGTGCCCTAGAAACTGGTGCCATACCTGGTAGCACATCGATCACAAATTCGACCTCCCTATTCGGTGGAAGACCTGGTAATTCATCTGGAAATACATTTACGAATTCTTGTACTATAGGTATCTGTTCCAATGATGCTCCCACTCTCTGGGTATCAACAACATGGCACATATATCCTATACACCCCTTCCTCAACATCTTCCTAGCTTGTGTCATAGTTAGTCAACAAGAGCATCCCGGTGATTTACTACAGTAAAACACTTCCTCGGGTTTCTTAGAAATTCGAAGGTTCACACTTTTTCTTTGACAATCTATTATCGCTCTATGGTTAAATAACCAATCAGTCCTGAGAATTATATCAAATTATCCCAACCTTATCAGTATAAGATCTACCGATAATTTATTTACTGAATAATTTTTATGAATGTGCTCAACGGGAACTTTCTCTTCGTTCGCTACCTTAATGTTTAAAGGTGTTTCTAATCTTTCCGAGAATAATCCTAATCGCTTAGCAAATTCACATGCTATAAAAGGATAGGTAGCACATGAATCAAACAACACATAAGCATTTATTTCATTAACTGGAATAATACCTGCTACTACATCAGCTGATGCAACCGCATCTTGGACAGTCATATTAAACGTATGGGCCGTGGGTCTACCCGGTGGTGTTGGTCCAGTAATGGCTAGGTTACCACTACTTGTACCCTTGCTACCCTCCGATCCCTTCTTTGGGCAATTTCTTGCCATGTGGTCCATCGACCCACATACAAAACACCCCTGATTCTTCTTAAGGTTAGGATAATTTGGTGAAATATGACCCTCCTGCCCACAGTTATAACAACTTACTTCCCCTTGAGATAGACTCCTAGATGAGCCTTCCCACATGTCTTGCATGCTTCGATCCTACGCTTAGGATCCCCTTATTTTACTCCAACATTCCCGGAGTTAAAACCCTTCCTCTTGGGCACACTTCCGTTGCCACTAGCTCCCTTGGTCTTGGATACTCCCTCTCCTTTATTATTATTCTTCCTATATTTATGGTATTAGCTTAAAGCCTCACTACCAGCCTCGGTAATAATATCCTTCTCCAGAATTGTCCTGTACGAAGCGCTCTGAAACATAGAAATCCTGCTATAAAGCCAGGGCTTCAGTCCCTGCTTAAACCTACGAGCCTTCCTCTCCTCAGTGTCCACTTGATGTGGAGAAAATCTTGCCAATTCATTGAACTTGGCTGCATATTGGGGAACCGTCATGTCCCCTTACTTAAGTTCTAAGAACTTAATCTCCATCCTACCCTGCATGCTTATAGGAAAGTAGTTCTCTAAGAAGACCTTCTTGAACTGTTCCTATGTAATTGCATCGGTTCCAGCCCCACCTTGGTGAGCCTCCCACCAGAAGTTGGCTTCTCCCTTCATCATATAGGTTGCAAAAGAAGTCTTTTCTGCCTCCCCGACGTTTGCAATTACAAACGCCTTCTCAATTTCCTTAACTCATGTTTGGGCTTCAATAGGGTCCGTAGTTCCTTTGAACTCCGGCAGACCTACACTTTTAAATTCCTTAAAGGTAGTCGTTCGAGTTACCCTACGGACTACTAGTGCTCTACCCCTAGCTTGATTAAATGCAGCTGCTAATAAATTAAATAACTCCTTCATAGGGTTGTTTTGACCCTCTTGGTTCTCATTATGGGATTCAGCTTCCTGATTACGTTGTCTTATTCTTGGCGGCATTTTTCTGATTAAATAAATAAAGTTTCGTTATTATTTATTCCTTCTTGTTTACTTAGTTATTATTCATCAAACAACAACTCATACTACAATCAAGCATATTTATTAAAAACCTCGTTATATTAATATGCTTCTTTATAGTTCGAAACTATTTACATATTAATTCTATAGCCAGAGCTATTACATCTCTATCCCGCGTTTGACTTTCACAAAAATTGAGATTTATAAAAAGACTACCCTTTAATTATACAAACGAGGGATTTACGTCACTACACAGATACACAAAATATTTACAGATCTATGCTTTCTCTATCTACTACTAATAATGCATAACAACATTCTCGTGCTTCTGATTCGCAAGAATCAACACAATATCCCGACTAATATTATGACGAGTTTGCCTCGACTCAATTGAATAACAAGCAATTTTCAGCTTGAAATCCTTATGAGCACTCTCATGGATGTAAGACATCCGTGCTATCTTCTGGTTCTTCTCACCCAGTTCTTTACGAAGCTCAACGACGTCGTTCTTATAATCCCTCGCCTAATCCTTCATGAGCACCTTCTCATCATGCTCTAACTCAAAATCTGCTTATACAGACTCCTTTGCTTCATAGAGGTCACTAACTTCCTCCCTCAGGTTCTGCACATTAGTGCGCAGTTGAACATTTCTGTAAGACCCCAACTTATTAATGAATAAAATCAAATTTTCTCTAAATATTATTGTGAATAATAAGGGGTTAATTTGATATAATACTTTGGTTATGGGTGAAATGTGCAAATTTTGCAAAATAAGCAAGTGGTTATAAAATATTTATTTTTGGTCGGTGAATATTCGGTTGGTCGTGGAATATTCTTGCTGTCGGGGAATATTCGTACGACGACGCAGCCTTGTGTGGGCCCCATAACGGAAAGCGATTGGATGAAGAAAACGACAAGTATAAGTTGTTTATAAATAACGGCGTAGTTGTTACCGTTAATACTGTTGGAATACCCGGTGGTTAAAATACAGTAGCACACGGTATTGCACCAATTATTGATTCTTACGTAAGAAGGCACTACTCAATAATTGTTACAGTAGTTATTATTCAATATTTTATTTTATTGATTCAATAATTGCTGCGTTGATATTTTATATTATTGTTGTTTCAATAATTGTTGCTGCACAGTATTTTCATTTATCAGATCAATAATTCATATTATTTGAATAATATTATTAGATAACATTATTGGCAATGTCTAGAAAGTTCTGTCTAAGGAGAGGTTTGGTCATCTAATTGCGCGCCAGTAAGGAGAAATCCTTATTGGAAAGCCCCCTCTTTCCTGGGAACGGCCTAGTTGTCATAAATGTGATTCTGTAATATTATTTATGAATAATTATTTATTGATTCATATGATAAGGAAATATTTATTTTATGTGGATATAAATGAGGGATATATTTTTGTGGTTAAAAATGAAGGAGTTAATGTTGAGGTTTTTATCCATATTTTTGTCGGAATGGAGGCATTAAAAATCAGGGTTTTTGAGATATTTTGCGGGGGTTATAATTTTTAATCCGACCGTTGGATCGTGGTAATTTTTGGATATGTTATACATATATAAGTTGAGTATATGCCCACAAATTTTGAACCGTTAAAAATGAACGTATGATTTATTATGAATTTTACAAGATGACTGGTTCAGAAATTGTTGAATTTTCGGAGTTTATCATTTTGATGGAAAATTCTAGAATTGGTGGGCCCCACTTGTGGTTGGTGAAGAAATGTGCTGAATTATATTTCAAATGTGGTGGGTGGGAATAGTAGCAGGTAAAGCCATCAGGTTACAGGTCAAACCTACCAAAATTTTCCTATAAATAGAGGGCTAAGTTAGAATTGAAAATCACACCAGAAACAAGTTTTCTCTCTTTCTCTCTCTAGATTATTGAGTGTATTTTGTGAGTATTTAGATACTTTGAGAGTTTCTATTCATCAGAGCAAGTTTCTTTCAGCCTTGTACCGGTATTCCGACCAGAAGTACTGATATTTTGAGGTAAGGGATATTATTTTCTTCTTAAATGATATTATTTTCTTCAATATCATTATGCTGAAATATTGATATGAGTTTTTATCAAATTTGGAACTTTTTGTGTCGGGAGTTACTATTCACGTATACGGCACTATTCACGTATACGGCACTATTCACGAATACGGCACTATTCACCGAAAAATAAAATTTTCCCTTTTTGTCCAAGATGTCTATTATGGTTACTATCTTTGATTGTATCCATGTTTTAATCTTTATTTTTGAATTCTGCTTCACAATTGATTATTATGAAGTATTATTGATCTTGGATAAACTGTTATACGAATCCCTACTATTTGTCCTTCTGTCTCATTGGATTCGTTCTCTTTAAGATATTTTTCATCATCCTCAGTCCTAAATGATGATATTACTGAATATCTTTGGCCTGTAGTGCAAAGATGTATAATTACTTGATGAATATCTTTGGCCTGTAGTGCAAAGATGAACAGGTGTTGAGATGAACATGACCGACTGATGATACAAATGAATATCTTTGGCCTGTAGTGCAAAGATGAATATTTGGTTAAAGATGATTATTAATTGATGTTACAGGGATAAAATATTGATGATGGACTTTTAAATCTTAGAAGATAGTAGAATTCTTTCTCTACTTGACTCTTCTAATGGTTTGTTGTTTCCGCTGCAGTTGTTGATCTAAAACTTGTTGTCGATTATATTTTATCAGATTTTTCCCTGTTGAGGACTAACGATAATTTGTTGTATATTATCTTAGTCATAATATTCTTTACTGGGCTAGTTGAGCTCACCCTTTTCCTTTTTGTTCCATTTTTCTTCTCAGGAGGTGAGAACATAGCAGGATCTAGTCGGGGTATGGAGTGATGGTTCTAGAAAGATGTATTAGCAGTCCTCACTATTTCTGTAAAATAGTGTTTGAATAATTGTAATGAGGATTTATTTGAGTGTGGATATTGTCTAGAAGACAATATTTGTATTTAAACTCACAGTATGTGTTGTCGTATTTTGCACGACAATTGTATTATTGAAGTTGTAGTTTGCTTTCTGTACCATGTATTTGGCGACTCAGAATGGGTGTTGTATACCTATTCTGGGGGCGTCACAGTTGGTATCAGAGCTTAGGGATATGATCCCTGGCTGAGATGTGAGACAAGAACTAGGAGGGGAGAGACGGGGAATTCCTTCGCTAGTATGACCTGACTAAGTTTATTTGGTGTTTATTTGGTCGGTCAGAGTATAGGGATAATATATGACATGACTATTAACCCTTGTTTTATGGCAGTATTTAAGAATGGCAGCTGAGAACGTTAATAATGGAGTAAATCAGACCGTGGAGACACCTTTGATCACTACCCAGGGGAACGTGCAACAGGAAGGCAATATTCCTCCTGTAAACAACGTTACCGAGCAAACGATGAATGATGGAATGTTTAGGAGCTTTTTGCAGTTCATGCAAAATCAGACGAGGGAGACTCGTGTGCAGAATACGGGTGGAAATGATAACAACGCGCGGTTTGTCACAGCTAAGCAGTTCAAAGAATTGGGACCACCAGAATTTAAGGGAAAGCCGGATCCGATCATGGCGGAAACGTGGGTCAAGCAAATTACCAAGATATATGATGTCTTGGGATGCACGGAGGAACAGAAGGTTCCATTCGCCACATTTATGTTCCGCGGTGAGGCAGACTACTGGTGGGAGTCTGTGAAGCGTACCCAGCCTGACGCACTCAACATGTCTTGGGAAACATTTCAAAAACTGTTCAATGACAAGTACTTTCCTGAAAGTATTCGTCATATGAAGGAGGTTGAGTTTATTAGACTGGAACAAAACAACATGACGGTGTCCCAGTACGAGGCGAAGTTTGCAGAGTTATCCAGGTTTGCACCTCATTTGGTCGAAAATGAGGAACGAATGACAAGGATGTTTCTGAGAGGTCTAAAACCCGAGATTCGGCAATATCTTATCTCTCATAAATTTTCTTTATATTCAGATGTTGTAAACAGGGCTCAATTATTAGAGAGAGATAATGAGTATACTCAACCGAGGGACCACAACCAGGGTCATACCGGTGACAGCAATCATCAGAGCGATGATAACCAACGAGGAGGGAAAAATACGAACAAAGGCGGTAACCACTCGGGTGGTCATCGTGGCCATGATAATAGGAGAGGTGAGTCAAGTGGAAATTTCAGAAAGAGGAGATTCAACAATGACGGGAAGACATCAGCACCAGCACCAGCACCAACAACAAATTTTAGGGGAGGAGAACGACCGCCAGTTAGATGTTACAAATGCGGGAAAGAGGGACATATCAGCCCAAACTGTCCACAACAATCCAAGGTGTGTTACAACTGTGGGAAGGAAGGCCACATCGCTCGAGATTGTACTATAGCGAAACCAAGTTCAGCGGGAGTGGTGATTCCAAGGGCTGTCCCGGATAAGGCGAAATCAGCGGTTCCTGGAAGAGCGTTTGTCGTAACTGGCCAAAACGTGAGAAACCCGAACGAGGTGATCACGGGTAAGCTAATCTTGAATTCTTGCGAAGTTTATACTTTACTAGATACCGGTTCTACCCATTCTTTTATCTCTCCTGCTTGTGCTCAACGTTTAAACTTGACTCCGGAGAAATTGGACTTTAACTTATCTGTTGAAACTCCGTTGGGTGAAACCTTCGTTACATCTACAGTTTATAAATCTTGCATGATCCAAGTTGGCACTATCACATTACCTGTTGATCTTATCTCTTTAAAGATACTTGCTTTTGATGTGATTTTAGGAATTGATTGGTTAACCACTCATCATGCTAAAATTGATTGTTTTCGTAAGGTTGTTAGTTTTCATATTCCTAACCAACCTGTCATACGAATTCAAACTACTAAACCACTAAAATCAGTCACTGTCATATCAAGCCACAAAGCTATTCGTTTATTGAAAAACGGATGTCAAGCTTTCTTAGCCCATGTTATGGATTTGAACAAAGACAAGTCAGATTTGAATAATATTTCTATTGTTAGAGAATTTTCCGATGTATTTCCTGAAGAACTTCCCGGTCTACCCCCGGAACGAGAAATTGAATTCTTTATTGACCTTGAACCCGGTACAAAGCCCATTTCTAAAACCCCATATCGAATGGCTCCTATTGAACTTCAGGAGTTAAAAGTCCAACTACAGGAGTTGTTGGACATCGGTTTTATTCGTCCTAGTACGTCTCCTTGGGGTGCTCCTGTTTTATTCGTAAAGAAGAAAGACGGGAGTATGCGACTTTGTATTGACTATCGAGAATTGAACCATGTCACCATCAAGAATAGGTATCCGCTACCTCGCATTGATGACCTGTTTGACCAGTTGCAAGGAGCACAATTCTTTTCAAAGATCGATCTTCGTTCTGGATATCATCAGCTGAAGATTAAAACTGAGGATATTCCAAAGACTGCCTTCAGAACTCGGTACGGGCATTATGAATTCTTAGTAATGTCTTTTGGATTGACTAATGCTCCTGCTGCCTTCATGGATATGATGAACCGTGTATTCAAAGAATATTTGGATCAGTTCGTTGTTGTCTTTATTGATGACATCCTCATCTATTCCAAAAGCCGTGAAGATCATGAGCGCCATTTGAAGCTGGTACTGCAAAGGCTTCGTGAAAACAAGCTATATGCCAAACTGAAGAAATGCGAGTTCTGGCTTGAGGAAGTAGCATTCCTTGGGCACGTGGTGTCAAAACATGGAGTATCTGTCGACCCGGCGAAGATTGAAGCCATACAAAGTTGGGAGCAACCGAAGTCGGTAACCGAAGTACGTAGCTTTCTGGGCTTAGCTGGTTATTATCGGAGATTTGTGGAAGGATTTTCTCGAATCGCTACTCCGTTAACTCAGCTGACTCGGAAAGATACAAAATTCGTATGGAGTGAGGAATGCGAGAAGAGTTTCCAAGAACTCAAGAGGAGACTCATTTCGGCACCTGTTTTGACAATACCATCTGGTTCGGATGGATTTGTTATCTACAGCGATGCTTCAGGCAAAGGGTTAGGATGTGTTCTCATGCAACATGGGAAAGTCATAGCCTATGCCTCACGACAACTCAAAGAATATGAGAGGAATTATCCTACTCATGATTTGGAGTTGGCAGCAGTCGTTTTTGCGTTGAAGATCTGGAGACACTACCTGTATGGGGAGAAAGTGGAGATCTATACAGATCATAAAAGCCTCAAATATTTCTTCACCCAAAAGGAACTCAACATGCGGCAACGACGTTGGCTTGAGCTGTTGAAAGATTACGATCATACCATCCAATACCATCCTGGAAAAGCAAACGTAGTAGCTGACGCATTGAGTAGAAGATCATATGCGGGTACGAGTGCAATGTTTTTAACACAAAGGCCCATTTTGTATGACTTGCAAAGGATGGAGATAGAGATGAAGGCTCCAAGTACCCACATGATGATATCAAATATACGAGTAGAACCGACTTTAATCGATAAAGTTAAAGCTGCTCAAGCTACGGATATAGAGCTGATGCGTATGAAGAAGAAAGTGCAAGAAGGTGCTATTCCAGAAGCAAGAATCGATGAAGAAGGAATACTTCGAGTCAACTCCAGACTTTGTGTTCCTAACGATTTTGACTTGAAGCATAGAATAATGATGGAGGCACACAACACACCGTTTGCAATCCATCCTGGGAGTACCAAAATGTATCACGATCTTCGACATACATTTTGGTGGAGCAATATGAAAAGAGAGATCGCGGAGTTTATCTCGAGATGTTTAACTTGTCAACGTGTAAAAGCGGAGCATCAAGTACCAAAGGGTCCATTGCAACCACTTGAGATTCCGAAATGGAAGTGGGAACACATTACTATGGATTTTGTTACAGGTCTTCCCAAGGTTTCTCAAGGCATAGATGCGATTTGGGTTATTGTTGATAGATTAACCAAGTCCGCTCATTTCTTGCCGATACGTGAGACTTATTCCCTTGAACGTCTTGCTAGTATGTACGTGAACGAGATTGTGAGATTGCATGGCATGCCAGTATCCATAGTTTCGGATCGTGACCCAAGATTCACTTCACGATTTTGGGTTAGCTTGCAGAAAGCTATGGGCACGGATTTACGATTCAGTTCAGCATACCATCCTCAAACGGACGGACAATCAGAGAGGACTATTCAAACTCTTGAAGATCTATTAAGACTTTGTGTCTTAGATCTCAAAGGGAGTTGGGATAAGTACCTACCATTGGTGGAATTCTCCTACAACAACAGTTATCAGGCGAGCATAGGTATGGCTCCATTTGAGGCGTTGTATGGAAGAAAATGTCGTTCTCCAGTATGCTGGGACGAGGTGGGTGAAGCAACATTGTTGGGACCAGAATTGGTACGCATTACTACAGAGAAGATCCAAACGATTCGACAACGTATACAAACGGCACAGGATCGACAAAAGAGTTATGCGGATCTTCATCGGAAGGACGTGGAATTTAATATTGGGGATCATGTATTGTTACGTGTTGCACCATGGAAGGGAGTTACAAGATTTGGGAAGAGAGGAAAGCTCAATCCAAGATTTGTTGGTCCATTTGAGATTCTTGAGCGAATAGGAAATGTGGCATATAGACTCGCATTACCTCCAAGCATGTCTCGTGTTCATAATGTTTTTCACATATCTATGCTTCGTAAATATGTTAAAGACCCGAACCACATTATTGAGTTAGAACCAGACGAGATAGCTGAAGATTTAACGTACGAGGAGGTACCTGTTAAGATCTTGGATAGGAAAGAGCATGTCCTACGCACGAAGGTTATACCACAAGTTAAGGTTTTGTGGAGAAACCATGCTATTGAAGAAATGACCTGGGAGTTGGAATCAGAAATGAAAGCGAGGTATCCTCACCTTTTTGAAACATCAGGTACGTACGTCAATTTCGAGGACGAAATTTCATAAGGAGGGGAGGTTGTAAGACCCCAACTTATTAATGAATAAAATCAAATTTTCTCTAAATATTATTGTGAATAATAAGGGGTTAATTTGATATAATACTTTGGTTATGGGTGAAATGTGCAAATTTTGCAAAATAAGCAAGTGGTTATAAAATATTTATTTTTGGTCGGTGAATATTCGGTTGGTCGTGGAATATTCTTGCTGTCGGGGAATATTCGTACGACGACGCAGCCTTGTGTGGGCCCCATAACGGAAAGCGATTGGATGAAGAAAACGACAAGTATAAGTTGTTTATAAATAACGGCGTAGTTGTTACCGTTAATACTGTTGGAATACCCGGTGGTTAAAATACAGTAGCACACGGTATTGCACCAATTATTGATTCTTACGTAAGAAGGCACTACTCAATAATTGTTACAGTAGTTATTATTCAATATTTTATTTTATTGATTCAATAATTGCTGCGTTGATATTTTATATTATTGTTGTTTCAATAATTGTTGCTGCACAGTATTTTCATTTATCAGATCAATAATTCATATTATTTGAATAATATTATTAGATAACATTATTGGCAATGTCTAGAAAGTTCTGTCTAAGGAGAGGTTTGGTCATCTAATTGCGCGCCAGTAAGGAGAAATCCTTATTGGAAAGCCCCCTCTTTCCTGGGAACGGCCTGGTTGTCATAAATGTGATTCTGTAATATTATTTGTGAATAATTAATTATTGATTCATATGATAAGGAAATATTTATTTTATGTGGATATAAATGAGGGATATATTTTTGTGGTTAAAAATGAAGGAGTTAATGTTGAGGTTTTTATCCATATTTTTGTCGGAATGGAGGTATTAAAAATCAGGGTTTTTGAGATATTTTGCGGGGGTTATAATTTTTAATCCGACCGTTGGATCGTGGTAATTTTTGGATATGTTATACATATATAAGTTGAGTATATGCCCACAAATTTTGAACCGTTAAAAATGAACGTATGATTTATTATGAATTTTACAAGATGACTGGTTCAGAAATTGTTGAATTTTCGGAGTTTATCATTTTGATGGAAAATTCTAGAATTGGTGGGCCCCACTTGTGGTTGGTGAAGAAATGTGCTGAATTATATTTCAAATGTGGTGGGTGGGAATAGTAGCAGGTAAAGCCATCAGGTTGCAGGTCAAACCTACCAAAATTTTCCTATAAATAGAGGGCTAAGTTAGAATTGAAAATCACACCAGAAACAAGTTTTCTCTCTTTCTCTCTCTAGATTATTGAGTGTATTTTGTGAGTATTTAGATACTTTGAGAGTTTCTATTCATCAGAGCAAGTTTCTTTCAGCCTTATACCGGTATTCCGACCAGAAGTACTGATATTTTGAGGTAAGGGATATTATTTTCTTCTTAAATGATATTATTTTCTTCAATATCATTATGCTGAAATATTGATATGAGTTTTTATCAAATTTGGAACTTTTTGTGTCGGGGGTTACTATTCACGTATACGGCACTATTCACGTATACGGCACTATTCACGAATACGACACTATTCACCGAAAAATAAAATTTTCCCTTTTTGTCCAAGATGTCTATTATGGTTACTATCTTTGATTGTATCCATGTTTTGATCTTTATTTTTGAATTCTGCTTCACAATTGATTATTATGAAGTATTATTGATCTTGGATAAACTGTTATACGAATCCCTACTATTTGTCCTTCTGTCTCATTGGATTCGTTCTCTTTAAGATATTTTTCATCATCCTCAGTCCTAAATGATGATATTACTGAATATCTTTGGCCTGTAGTGCAAAGATGTATAATTACTTGATGAATATCTTTGGCCTGTAGTGCAAAGATGAACAGGTGTTGAGATGAACATGACCGACTGATGATACAAATGAATATCTTTGGCCTGTAGTGCAAAGATGAATATTTGGTTAAAGATGATTATTAATTGATGTTACAGGGATAAAATATTGATGATGGACTTTTAAATCTTAGAAGATAGTAGAATTCTTTCTCTACTTGACTCTTCTAATGGTTTGTTGTTTCCGCTGCAGTTGTTGATCTAAAACTTGTTGTCGATTATATTTTATCAGATTTTTCCCTGTTGAGGACTAACGATAATTTGTTGTATATTATCTTAGTCATAATATTCTTTACTGGGCTAGTTGAGCTCACCCTTTTCCTTTTTGTTCCATTTTTCTTCTCAGGAGGTGAGAACATAGCAGGATCTAGTCGGGGTATGGAGTGATGGTTCTAGAAAGATGTATTAGCAGTCCTCACTATTTCTGTAAAATAGTGTTTGAATAATTGTAATGAGGATTTATTTGAGTGTGGATATTGTCTAGAAGACAATATTTGTATTTAAACTCACAGTATGTGTTGTCGTATTTTGCACGACAATTGTATTATTGAAGTTGTAGTTTGCTTTCTGTACCATGTATTTGGCGACTCAGAATGGGTGTTGTATACCTATTCTGGGGGCGTCACAATTTCGGTCAAGCATCGCAAAATATAATGCCCTGATTGCCTCTGGTGGTGTTGGCTCTAGTGCAGGTACCACCGTATTAAACGATGCTACCTCCATATCCTTATCCACATCGACCACTGCATTAAAATATGACGCCGATCCCAAATTCTCCAAGTCCCCATACAGATATTCCTCCTCTGGCTCAGACTCATCTATGTTAACCATTAGTACCTCTGCCACTGGCACTAGTACTGGCCCTATCATGTTTATTGACTCCTCGTTCACCACATGTATATCCCTATACATAGAGCTATCGATTGACATCTGTAATAACACATAACACGTTGATTAGTACATAATACACAATAATAGAAGCACAAATCACAATTTAGTTTATTTAAGGTTAATTTCCATCTTTTAAATCTTTCTATAATGAGTTTACTCAATACTTAATTAAGAACTCTACTTGAATTCCTTTACTTCTAACTTCTCATACTAGTACCAAAGTTATTAACCTAAAGTTCTTCCCCTCTTAAAGTTTTATAACTTAATGATTTGATACCAACTTGTGACGCCCCCAAATCCAGGTACTTTCAACCCACAGATATGGTGCTACATGATGAGTGAGTTTTATACCAATTAATTGAGTGTATTTAAGCTTAATCTTTTGGAAGTTTTTAAGTGTTTGGGTCTATTCATGCATGTTTTATGTTGTTTTGTAGGAATTGGGATAAAAGTTACTTGGATCGATGTTTGGGGTTGCTAGATACGCATTTTTGACTTGCCATTTACATAACAGACACTTCAGGACAAATTTCAGCATTTTTCCAGCCCTTATTTCGAAAAAGTCAAAGAATAAAAATTGTATATCTACGTCTTCTCTTTTCGGAACATCTTGAATCATCGAAATCGAAGTTCGGATGAAGAAGTTATGGCCATTTTCCCAAAGAACGTCAGAGAAGAAAATTCTCAAAAAAGGCCCCAGCGCCGGGGCGCCCAAACATAGGCCATTTCCAGCGCTGGGACGCTAGGAGGTAGGTTTCCAGCACTGTGAGCAGCGCCGAGGCGCTGGGGTCGGGCCAAAAAAAAGTTAGGACGCATTTTGGGGCGAATTTTGATACTTTTTTGACTCCAAATTGGATTGAGTTTGTTCCTAAGTTAAAAATTAGACTTGTAACCTATAAATACCTGATGGGAGGCATAGAATAAGGGATATTAGATAGTAGATTAGCTTTGATAAAAATACTCCATTAGATTAGAACATAAACCCTAGTTCTTAATTAGTCATTGGAGATTGAAACAACTTGAAGAACACTAAAGATTCAAAGCAAGAGCGGAAGAGGAGTCTCAAGACTGCTGACAATAGATTTTATTCTCTTCTCTTATCTTACTTTTATCTTTTAATGTTTATTCAGTTGTGGATTATAGGTTTTAATTCATTAATCATGAACTAAATCTTTTGTTTAAGATTACAATGGAGCTTATTGCATAGTTTATTTTAGTATGCTTCTCTATTAATTATTGTGATTATTTTTGGATTGTCTATTATGATTTATGATGAATTGTTTAATTGCCTAGCTAACAATTACCGTGATAATCTATATGAACTCGAGAGATGAATTATAGATTTAGATATTATCATAATAGTATATGATTGTGTTTTTTGCATGGTGTTGGAATTCATAATTTATGTTTAGGATAGGGATATGCCTTTACGCCACGTGTAATCTGATAGGGAACATGTGCTTTAAATCCTTTTTAATTGTAATTCACATAGGAATATAGTGAATTAGTTAATAGGGTGTTTAATTCAATTATATCAAATGTGGATTTGGATTATTATGTTTGTGATGCATCAGAATGTGATTATAAATACTAATAATTCCTGATTAACAATCCAGAATAGTGAGCATAATTAATAAGAAGTATTTTAATATAAGTGCAGTAATAAGTGAAGTTGATATCTTAAATCTCCATAACCTGATTTTCAACTAGTGGTGGTGGTGGTGGTAGTAGTAGTAGTAGTAGTAGTAGTAGTAGTAGTTGTAGTAGTAGTAGTAGCTGATGCGTTGAGTAGAAGATCATATGCGGGTACGAGTGCGATATTGTCAACGCAAAGGCCCATTTTGTACGACTTACAAAGGATGGAGATAGAGTTAAAGACTCCAGGGGCCCACGTGATGATGCCAAATATATAAGTAGAATCTACTTTTATAGATAAAGTTAAAACTGCTCAAACTACGGACCTAGAGCTAATACGTATGAAGAAAAAAGTGCAAGAAGGTTCTATTCTGGAAGCAAGAATCGATGAAGAAGGAATACTTCGAGTCAACTCCAGACTTTATGTTTCTAACGACTATGATTTAAAGTATAGAATCATGATGGAGGCACACAACACACTGTTTGTAATCCATCTTGGGAGTACCAAAATGTATCGTGATCTTCGACATACATTTTGGTGGAGCAATATGAAAAGAAAGATAGCAGAGTTTATCTCAATGTGTTTAACTTGTCAATGTGTCAAGGCGGAGCATCAAGTGCCAAAAGGACCATTGCAATCCCTTAAAATTCTAGAATGGAAGTAGGAGCATATTACCATGGATTTCGTTACTGATCTTCCTAAGGTTTCTCAAGGCATAGATGCAATTTGGGTTATTGCCGATAGATTAACCAAGGCTGCTCATTTCTTACCTATACGAGAAACTTATTCATTTGAATGTCTTACTCGTATATACATAAATGAGATTGTAAGACTGCATGGTATGCCAGTATCCATAGTTTCAGATCGAGACCCAAGATTTACTTCATGATTTTGGATCAGTTTGCAGAAAGCTATGTGCACATATTTACGATTCAGTTCGGCATATCATCCCCAGACAGATGGGCAGTCAGAGAGGACTATTTAAACTCTTGAAGATCTATTAAGACTCTGTGTCTTTGACTTCAAAGGAAGTTGGGACAAGTTCTTGCTGAAAGTAGTATGCACACAAGCCAATCATGTTTGATGATAAGGCATATACTTTGTAACAATCTTATTCATTTATTAATAAAAAGTATTAATTTACTAAAGGCTTTTAATAATCTACATGATGCTGCTTTATAATATGTGATAAACCCATAGTTTTAAGCAATGCTTTTAGAATAATGATGATGATCATTCTAATGATATCTAAATTCTTAGAAAGCTTAAAACTAAAATAGTTCCCAATCGTTAGATTACTAAATTGGGGATTGATAAATCCGGATAGATTGGTACAAACGTTGCTTGCTCATTGGATGAGGATGATTGATCTCATGATCATTTGTGTGGAGACACTAAAGCAAGTATGTAGGTGCTTATTAGAGAATAAGGTCACTGAACGTGGCTCGCTAAGGAATACCTAATGGAGTTTTATTTGCCTATCAATAGGAATTCCTGTAGTGATAATAGTACAAGTGATCTTTGGACTTGAGATCATCATAGTATCTTGTGTATAATGAGTTATACTTTGACTTATTCCTTAAGACCCTTAGGGTATATCAAAGGGTATGCTTGGGTATAATAAATTGTACATGGAGATAATGTATGATCAATAAAGAATCTACCACTTCTAGTAAAAGAAGAGAAATGTCCTATGTGATTTGATAAATAACAACCCAGCAGTCCTTGGCCAAGGCAGAATGAAATTTGAAAGGAGTTTCTAATTTGCATTATTTAGAGTTGTGCATTTAAGAGTCAAAATACATATAATTAAATAAAATAAGGCTTCACAGTAATTACATGTCTTATATTTAATTGGGACATTGTATGGTGGAAGGATTGAATTGTACGGTAACTATTTACTCAAAGGTTCTTTTATGATTAATGTTAAAATCTATATTATCTGAAAAGTCGTTGATCGCTAGGGAGGCTTATCCCTATTGTAGAATAAATATTATTTATTTAAATAAATTAATAGCTTAATTTATTTATTTAAATAAGATTAGAATTGTTCTAATTGATTTATTCACAACCGGTTTAATATGGAGAACCGAAAGGGTCACACCATAAAAGGAAGAATAATTATTTAAGAAGTAAATAGCATAATCGTAATAATAAGTTAAGTATATTTAATTTAATCTATGGTGATGGAATAAATTAAATAGCTTAATATTTATTATTTAATATTTTAGAAATATTAAATATAAATTAATAAGAGGAGTCTTATTATTATTATTATTACTATTATTATTATTTAATTCCTAAAGGAGTTTGAAAATTAATTAATAAAAGTACTCTCATATATCCTAATAAGATTAGGAGACTATTAACTAAAAGAGTTTAATTAATTATTCCTAATAAGATTGGGAGCCTAATTAATTAAAGAAATTTAATTAATTAAAAATAAAACCCAATTCTTTAATTGTTAAGGAGGGTTGCCCACATCTATAAATAAGATGAGTCTTATTATGGGTGGGGTGGTTGAGATTTTCACAACACACGTGAATATGTAATTTTAATAGTTGAGAGAGTACACATCTTTCTATGAGAGATAGAAAAACTAGGGTTTTGCCAAATACCATTCTTCTTGAATATTTTTTCTTCCTTGGTGGATCACCTCTAGAGGCTAAACACTTGGGTGGCTAACGTTGATCAAAGAAAGGAACCCAACCCGGTTGTGAGACCTCAGATTTTATGAATAAAGATTTAAATTTTTCGAAATATTTTTTTGAATATTGTGGTGTGGATTTGATATAATGTTATAGTTGTGGGTAATATTTATAAATTTTTCAAAGTACGCAAGTTGTTATATAATATTCGATTGGTCAGAAAATATTCGTTTTAACAGGAAATATTCGTACGATGACACAATCATTGGTGGACCCCACAACAGAATTATTGTCGGATTGAGAAAATGATAAAAATATTTTATTAAAAATAATGGCAGAAGTTTTACCATTAATACTGTTGAACTACTCGGTAGTAAAAGTACAGTAATACGCGTGGTTACATAGTAGCACACGATATTAATTATTGATGCTTACGTGATAAGTCACCCAGTTTTGTTTTATTGGTATTATTAATATAATAAAACAGAAAAGTTTTTTATATAAAATAAAATACTTTTATAAAGTTATTCGTTTTATTAGGCTAATAGTAAAATCTTTTTATATAAAACAGAATACTTTTATAAAGTTATCTATTTTATTAGATAATAATTAGAATATATTATATTTTATTATGCATAGTGTTTGTATAGTAAAATCTTTTATAAAGTTATTCATTTTATTAGATTATAAATAGAATATATTATATTTTATTTAAAATAGTTTGCTTTAAATATGGACCGTCAGATTAAAATAAATCAATCTAGACCGTTCATGAGTTAGTTACTATGCAGTCCATTTTTCTATAAATAGAAGCTTATTCCTTCATTATTTCCTTACGAATTCACTGAAACTCTAGAGAGAGAAATTATAGAGAGAAAGAAGAAAAATATTCTGCTACTTCACTACTCCGATATCAAGTTTGTTTTACGGTAAGGGATATTATTTGTTGTACTCGTAAAGGGTATTCTTTCTTTCTTATTCATGAAGAGAACTTCTGTTATTCCATTCTTTATTATTCTGTTGGAATAACCTGTATACGCGGGCTACCCTATACTTGATGAAATTCTTCTGTTATTCCATTCTTTATTATTCTGCTGGAAAAACCAGTATACGCGGACTACCCTATACTTGGTGACATTCTTCTATTATTCCATCTTTATTATTCTGTTGGAACATCCTGTCTGTGCGTTTTACGCCGGATCTGGTTCCGTTATTTATTATTTTGTTGGAATAACCTGCATGTGCGGTCTATCCCATGCATGGTGATTTTTTTTATTATTCCATTCTTTATTATACTCAGTTAGTTAAAACTTTGACTTCTATACTCCATGAAATTAGTGGAATATCCTTGATATTTGCGCTTCATCCAGTATCTTTTCATGGAAATATTTTTTTGAGCATTCTTGAATTTTACTCTATAAAGCAGTATCATGTTGACAATTTAGACGTTATCAGTTCCTAGATAAATTAATTCTTGAACTTGTTTTATTGAATTCTTATATCATTGTCATCATCCTCATGTTTATATTTTGTTGAAAGTCATCTATGGCCTGTAGTGCATAGATGGACTTGGTATGATTATGACCAGAGATTATTCAGTGTAATCATGACCGTAATGTTATAAATGATGTGGAAAAAGTCCTCATTGGCCCGTAGTGTATTGATGGACAGTTTTTGGTATGATTATGGCTATGGATTCTCTTTGGTCGTAGTGCAAAGATGAATTGTTTTATGGCATGATCAGGACCGTTGATGAAAACATGATTATCTTTAGCCGTAGTGCAGGGGTGATTCGATGATGTGGATTATTTATTAAGTTGAGTCTCAGCGATAAAAGTCATGGAAAACCTTTTAAATCATAAAAGATAGTAGATTTTATTCTCTACTTGACTCTTTTAATGGATTGCTTGATCCGCTGCAGTTAAACTTGATGTTTATTGTATTTTATCAGTTTAACATTATTGAAGACTAATGATAATTTATTTTGCATTATCTTAGTCATAATATTTCTTACTGGGCTAGTTGAGCTCACCCTTTCTTTCACTGTTCTCTTCAGGAAATGAGAATATAGCTGGGTCGAGTCGGAGAACGGAGTGATGGATCATATGATAGTATTAGTAGTCCTCACTATTCTGTTAAATAGTGTGACAACAAATGTAATGATGACTTATTTTGAGAGTGGATATTGTCTAGAAGACATTATTTATATTGAAACTCATAGCTCTCTTGTGGTATATTAAAGATTATATTTGTATTCTGTACCATGTATTTGGCGACTCAGAATAGGTGATGTATACCTATTTTGGGGGCGTCATACCGGTGGATTCAAGTTGAACACGAAAAAGATTTGGAGGTGAACTTGTACCTGAGGAAGCTCGAATCTTCAAGGGTATGATTCTCATTCTTTATCTTTTTGTTTAATTAATAATTATGCATAAAGGATGATCCGGGTATATAGTTTGTAAAATTTTAAACTCTGGTTTTTACACGTTTCCGCTTATTTTGTGCAATTTGATTGCGTTTTTGAATATTACAAACCTAACACTTGCTATTAGTGGAATTCTCTTACAACAAAAGTTATCAAACAAGTATTGGCATGGCTCCATTAGAGGCGTTATATAGACGCAAGTGTCATTCTCCAATATACTGGGATGAGGTGGGTGAAGCAACGTTGTTGGGACCAGAATTGGTAAGCAAGACAATGGAAAAGATTCAAATGATCTGATAACGTATAAAAATCTTACATGATCAACAAAAGAGTTATGCTGATCTTCATCGAAGGGACGTGGAATTTAATGTTGGAGATCATATGTTGTTACGTGTTGCTCCATGGAAAGAAGTTACAAGATTTGGAAAGAGAGGAAAGCTCAATCCTAGATTCATTGGCCCATTTGAAATCCTCGATTGAGTAGGGATTGTGGCCTATAGACTCGCCTTATCACCAAGTATGTCTCATGTTCATAACGTTTTCACATATCTATGTTACGTAAATATGTGAAAGGCCCGAACCACATTATTAATTTAGAACCAGACGAGATAACAGAAGATTTAACGTATGAAGAGGTACCTGTTAAAATCTTGGATAAGAATGAACATATTCTACGCTCCAAGGTTATACCTCAAGCCAAAGTTTTGTGGAGAAACCACGATGTTGAGAAAATGACCTGGGAGTTATAATTTGAAATGAAATCAAGGTATCCTCACCTCTTCGACATACCAGGTACGTACACCAATTTTGATGATGAAATTTCATAAGAAGGGGAGGTTGTAAGACCCCAACTTTTATGAATAAAGATGAATTTTTTCTCTAAATATCATTTTTGAATATTATGGTGTGGATTTGATATAATGTTATAGTTGTGGGTAATATTTATAAATTTTTTAAAGTAAGCAAGTTATTATACAATATTCGATTGGTCGGGGAATATTCGTTTTATCAGAGAATATACGTACGATGACACAATCACTGGTGGACCCCACAATAGAATTACTGTTGGAGTTAAAAACAACAAAAATAACGACAAAAGTTTTACCGTTAACTATTGAAATACCCGATGATAAAAGTACAGTAATACGCATAGTTCCATAGTAGCACACGATATTGTACATTATCTTTGATTATTGATGCTTACATGAGAAGTCACTCAATTTTATTCAATTATTGCCAAATTAATTGCTGAATAGTATCTCACGTTATTGATTCAATTATTGTCATAATATTTTATATTATTAAATCAATAATTGAGACGATAAAATTATTCATATTATTATTTGCATTATTAACGATGTCTAGAAAGTTCTGCCGAGGAAAGGGGTTTGGTCACCTAATTGCACGTCAATAAGGAGAAATTCTTATCGGAAAGCCCCCTCTTTCCTGGGAATGATCTGATTGTTAATATTGTGAGTTATAATATTAATGATGAATGTTATTAAAAATATGTTTTGAGAAGCCAAGTGAATTGAGATAAATAGAGGGGTATTTTATGAAGTATTTGTTATAAATTTTGATTATTATATGGACCCCCACTTACTCATTTTTCAAAATAATCGGTAAAATGTTATTCAGTATATATATATATATATATATATATATATATATATATATATATATATATATATATACATATATAATATAAGTGGGTGGTGTGTGCCATGCCATTTGGGGTACGGTTGTGACGCCCCCAAAATTAGGTATACATCACCCATCTTGGGTCGTCAGATACATAGTACAGAATACAAATACAACTGATTAATACATCTGTCGTGTACAATACGACAAAACATAAACTGTGAGTTTGAATACAAATATTATCTTCTAGAGAGTATTAATACTCAAAAGGAGTTCTCATTACATTTATTAACACACCATTACATAGAATAGTGAGGACTACTAACTAATACTATCATTCGGACCATCACTTCGTACCCCGACTTGTCCCAGCTACGTTCTCATTTCCTGAAGAGAACAGTGAAAGAAAGGGTGAGCTCAACTAGCCCAGTAAGAAATATTATGACTAAGATAATGCAGAATAAATTATCATTAGCCTTCAACAATGTTAAACTGATAAAATATAATAGACATCAAGTTTAACTGTAGCGGAACAAGCAATCCATTAAAAGAGTCAAGTAGAAAATAAACTCTACTATCTTTTATGATTTAAAAAGTTTTTCAACACTGTAATCGTTGAGACTCAGCTTAATAAAATAATCCACATCATCGAATCACCCCTGCACTACGGCCAAGGATATTCGTGTATTCATTAATGGTCATGATCATGCCAACAACTGTCCATCAATGCACTACGGGCCAATGAGGACTTTTACCACATCATTTGTAACATTACGGTCATGATTATACCGAATAATCCCTGGTCATAATCATACCAAGTCCATCTATGCAATACAGGCCACAGATGACTTTCAACATTTTATAAACATGAGGATGATGACAATGATATAAGAATTCAATAAAACAAGTTCAAGAATTAATTTATCCAGGAATTAACAACGTCCAAATTGTCAACATGATACTGCATTGTGGAGTAAAATTCAAGAATGCTTAGAAGAATATTTTCTTGAAAAGATACTGGATGAAACGCAACTATCAAGGATATTCCACAAATTTCATGGAGTATAGAAGTCAAAACTTAACCAACTGAGTACAATAAAGAATGGAATAATAAAAGAAATCACCATGCATGCGATAGACCGCACAGACAGGTTATTCCAATAGAATAATAAATAATGGAACCAGGTCCGGCGTAAACGCACAGACAGGATATTCCGACAGAATAATAAATAATGGAACCAGGTCCGGTGTAAAACACACAGACAGGATATTCCAACAGAATAATAATAAAACGGAACCAGGTCCGGTGTAAAACACACAGACAGGATGTTCCAACAGAATAATAAACGGAACCAGGTCCGGTGTAAAACACACAGACAGGATGTTCCAACAGAATAATAGAAGAATGTCACCAAGTATAGGGTAGACCGCGTATACTGGTTATTCCAACAGAATAATAACAAATGGAATAACAGAAGTTCTCTTCATGAATATAAAAGAAATAATATTCCCTACCTTAAAAGAACTGGATATTGGAAAAGTGATGTAGCAGAATACTTTTATTCTCTCTCTCTTATTCTCTCTATACTTTCTCTCTCTATAGCTTGAATGAATTCGTGAAAAATAATGAAGCCCTAGGCCTCTATTTATAGAAAAACTGAGGGTGGCTCTTGGTCTTAACGAAAGGTCAAATGACTCTTGGTCTTAACGAAGGGTCAAATGACTCTTGGTAATATTGAAGGGACAACTACTATTGACGAAAGTAATTACTATTGACCAAGGTAAATACTATTGACGAAGGTAATTACTATTGACCAAGGTAAATACTATTGACCAAGGTAAATAATATTGACGAAGGTAATTACTATTGACCAAGGTAAATACTATTGACGACGGTAATTACTATTGACGACGGTAATTACTATTGACGAAGAGACTCTTAGATGATGACATATGGCCCCCCATAAAATAACCAAACTTACCACAACGTCTCAATTATTGATTTAATAATATAACATATTATACAGATGATACTATGACAATAATTTAAGAGATATGATGCAGCAATTACTGTAGCAATAATTGAGTATAGCTGAGTGACTTCTCACGTAAGCATCAATAATCAATACCGTGTGCTACTATGCAACCACGCGTATTACTGTACTTTTACTACCGAGTAGTTCAACAGTTTTAACGGTTTTAACGGTAACACCTCAGCCGTTATTTTTATAGAAAGATAATTCTGTCGTTTTCTCAATCCGACAATAATTCCGTTGTGGGGTCCACCAATGATTGTGCCGTCGTACGAATATTCCCGGACAAAAAGAATATTCTCCGACCAAACGAATATTTTATATCAACTTGCTTACTTTGCAAAATTTATAAATATTACCCACAACTATAACATTATATCAAATTAACTCCATAATATTCAAAAATGATATTTATAGAAAATTCATCTTTATTTATAAAAGTTGGGGTCTTACAACCTCCCCTTCTTATGAAATTTCGCCCTCGAAATTAGGGTACGTACCTGGTATGTCGAAGAGGTAAGGATACCTTGATTTCATTTCTGATTCTAACTCCCAAGTCATTTCCTCAACATCGTGGTTTCTCCACAAAACTTTAACTTGAGGTATAACCTTGGAGCGTAGAATATGTTCCTTCTTATCCAAGATTTGAACAGGAACTTCTCCCAAGACATCTTCAGTGCGGCAGGTTGAGTACGCTTTATCGATTCCCACCAGTAATCTGCCTCTCCTCGCAACATAAAGGCGGCAAAGGGAACCTTTTGCTCCTCGGAGCAACCCAAGACATCAAATATCTTGGTGATCTGCTTTATCCATGTTTCAGCTACAAGTGGTTTGGGTTCTCCCTTAAACTCCGATGGTCCCAGCTCCTTAAACTGTTTAGCGGTGACCGCCTGAGAGTTTCCAGTATTTCCACCTACGTTGTGGACAGGAGCCGCTTTCACCTGTTGTTGCATGAATTGCATAAAGCCTCTGAACATTTGATCATTCATCATTTGGTCAGTGTTGTTGTTTGCATGAGGATTGACACCTTTCTGATGCACATTATCCTGATTATTGATATGTGGTGAATCAACAGTCGTCTGTGCTCCATTGCTATTCTCAACATTCTTGGATGCCATTTTCAGATACTGCCACAAAATAAAAATTAATTGATATGTCATATATTATCCTTATATTATGACCGACCAATTAAATACCATGCAAATAAACTTAGGTATGTCATACTAGCGAAGGAATTCCCCGTCTCTCCCCTCCTAGTTCTATTCTCACATCTTAGCCAGGGATCATATCCCTAAGCTCTGATACCAACTGTGACGCCCCCAAAATTAGGTATACATCACCCATCTTGGGTCGTCAGATACATAGTACAGAATACAAATACAACTGATTAATACATCTGTCGTGTACAATACGACAAAACATAAACTGTGAGTTTGAATACAAATATTATCTTCTAGAGAGTATTCATACTCAAAAGGAGTTCTCATTACATTTATTAACACACCATTACATAGAATAGTGAGGACTACTAACTAATACTATCATTCGGACCATCACTCCGTACCCCGACTTGTCCCAGCTACGTTCTCATTTCCTGAAGAGAACAGTGAAAGAAAGGGTGAGCTCAACTAGCCCAGTAAGAAATATTATGACTAAGATAATGCAGAATAAATTATCATTAGCCTTCAACAATGTTAAACTGATAAAATATAATAGACATCAAGTTTAACTGTAGCGAAACAAGCAATCCATTAAAAGAGTCAAGTAGAAAATAAACTCACTGTGACGCCCCCAAAATTAGGTATACATCACCCATCTTGGGTCGTCAGATACATAGTACAGAATACAAATACAACTGATTAATACATCTGTCGTGTACAATACGACAAAACATAAACTGTGAGTTTGAATACAAATATTATCTTCTAGAGAGTATTCATACTCAAAAGGAGTTCTCATTACATTTATTAACACACCATTACATAGAATAGTGAGGACTACTAACTAATACTATCATTCGGACCATCACTCCGTACCCCGACTTGTCCCAGCTACGTTCTCATTTCCTGAAGAGAACAGTGAAAGAAAGGGTGAGCTCAACTAGCCCAGTAAGAAATATTATGACTAAGATAATGCAGAATAAATTATCATTAGCCTTCAACAATGTTAAACTGATAAAATATAATAGACATCAAGTTTAACTGTAGCGGAACAAGCAATCCATTAAAAGAGTCAAGTAGAAAATAAACTCTACTATCTTTTATGATTTAAAAATTTTTTCAACACTGTAATCGCTGAGACTCAGCTTAATAAAATAATCCACATCATCGAATCACCCCTGCACTACGGCCAAGGATATTCGTGTATTCATTAATGGTCATGATCATGCCAACAACTGTCCATCAATGCACTACGGGCCAATGAGGACTTTTACCACATCATTTGTAACATTACGGTCATGATTATACCGAATAATCCCTGGTCATAATCATACCAAGTCCATCTATGCAATACAGGCCACAGATGACTTTCAACATTTTATAAACATGAGGATGATGACAATGATATAAGAATTCAATAAAACAAGTTCAAGAATTAATTTATCCAGGAATTAACAACGTCCAAATTGTCAACATGATACTGCATTGTGGAGTAAAATTCAAGAATGCTTAGAAGAATATTTTCTTGAAAAGATACTGGATGAAACGCAACTATCAAGGATATTCCACAAATTTCATGGAGTATAGAAGTCAAAACTTAACCAACTGAGTACAATAAAGAATGGAATAACAAAAGAAATCACCATGCATGCGATAGACCGCACAGACAGGTTATTCCAATAGAATAATAAATAATGGAACCAGGTCCGGCGTAAACGCACAGACAGGATATTCCGACAGAATAATAAATAATGGAACCAGGTCCGGTGTAAAACACACAGACAGGATATTCCAACAGAATAATAATAAAACGGAACCAGGTCCGGTGTAAAACACACAGACAGGATGTTCCAACAGAATAATAAACGGAACCAGGTCCGGTGTAAAACACACAGACAGGATGTTCCAACAGAATAATAGAAGAATGTCACCAAGTATAGGGTAGACCGCGTATACTGGTTATTCCAACAGAATAATAACAAATGGAATAACAGAAGTTCTCTTCATGAATATAAAAGAAATAATATTCCCTACCTTAAAAGAACTGGATATTGGAAAAGTGATGTAGCAGAATACTTTTATTCTCTCTCTCTTATTCTCTCTATACTTTCTCTCTCTATAGCTTGAATGAATTCGTGAAAAATAATGAAGCCCTAGGCCTCTATTTATAGAAAAACTGAGGGTGGCTCTTGGTCTTAACGAAAGGTCAAATGACTCTTGGTCTTAACGAAGGGTCAAATGACTCTTGGTAATATTGAAGGGACAACTACTATTGACGAAAGTAATTACTATTGACCAAGGTAAATACTATTGACGAAGGTAATTACTATTGACCAAGGTAAATACTATTGACCAAGGTAAATAATATTGACGAAGGTAATTACTATTGACCAAGGTAAATACTATTGACGACGGTAATTACTATTGACGACGGTAATTACTATTGACGAAGAGACTCTTAGATGATGACATATGGCCCCCCATAAAATAACCAAACTTACCACAACGTCTCAATTATTGATTTAATAATATAACATATTATACAGATGATACTATGACAATAATTTAAGAGATATGATGCAGCAATTACTGTAGCAATAATTGAGTATAGCTGAGTGACTTCTCACGTAAGCATCAATAATCAATACCGTGTGCTACTATGCAACCACGCGTATTACTGTACTTTTACTACCGAGTAGTTCAACAGTTTTAACGATTTTAACGGTAACACCTCAGCCGTTATTTTTATAGAAAGATAATTCTGTCGTTTTCTCAATCCGACAATAATTCCGTTGTGGGGTCCACCAATGATTGTGCCGTCGTACGAATATTCCCCGACAAAAAGAATATTCTCCGACCAAACGAATATTTTATAACAACTTGCTTACTTTGCAAAATTTATAAATATTACCCACAACTATAACATTATATCAAATTAACTCCATAATATTCAAAAATGATATTTATAGAAAATTCATCTTTATTTATAAAAGTTGGGGTCTTACAACGGTGGTATATATATATATAAGTTTTGTTTTTTTTAATAAAAAATAGAATATATTATATTTTATTGTTTGCATAGTACTACATAGTGTTGCATAGTGCAGTATAGCGCTGCATAATAAAATTAAATTTTTTTTTCAGCCGACGCATGTGAATTTGTTCGAATTTCCACTGTGCAGTCCGTGATTTTCAAATTCAAATAGTATCATTCCATTCTCCTATAAATAAGATGCTTAGTATAGAATTGAAAATCACACCAGAATCAGAGAATTCTTCTTCTATAATATTGACTGTATTTCTTTAGAGTTTAAGGAAGTTTTGAGTGTAGAAAACAGTGTAACTTTTCTTCAAGAATATCCCCGCCCTACTAGTCAGAAATACTCTCCTTTTATGGTAAGGAGTATTATTTATTTCATATTCGCTTACGATATTATATTTCGTATTCGTAAGGAATTTTATTTTCGTTCAATATTCGTAAGGAATATTACTTTCGTTCAATATTCGTAAGGAATATTATCTTCGTTCAATATTCGCAGGAATATTATTTTCGTTCAACAGTTGTAAGGGATATTATTTTTGTTCAATATTCGTATGAAATAATATTTTCTTCCATACTCTGTAGTATGTAAGTAATATTATTTCGTTTCAGATTCTGAATTCTACACTCATTGTGTTAATTATTGCTTCTATACTCCTTGAAATTAGTAGAATATCCTTAAAATTTGCGCTTCATCTAGTATCGTTTCACAATAATATTTTTCTGAACATTCTTGTTAAAGTTTAATCTTTTCATGCCGGAGTACTATTCACGAGGTGCTATTCACGAAGTACTATTCATGGGGTACTATTCACTCGGATACTATTCACCCGGGGTACTATTCATAACAAAAATTGATTTTTTTTCTGTCTAAATTATTTTTGATATAATATTATTCTTAAATTTTACTCCACAAAACAGTTACATGTTGACAATTTGGACATTATTGAATTCTAGATAAATTGAATTATAAATCTTTAAAATTTATCCTTGCTCTCATTTAAATGAATTCTTATATCATTATCATCATCCTCATGCTTATATTGTGATGAAAGTCCTCATTGGCCCGTAGTGCATTGATGGACAATTGTTGGTATGATTATGATTATGTATCGGTATAATCATGACCTATAATGTTACAAATGATGTGGTAAAAGTCCTCATTGGCCCGTACATTAATGGACAGTTGTTGGCATGATCATGACCATTGGTAATAATAACGAATATCCTTGGCCCGTAGTGCATGGATGATTCGTGGATGTGATAATAATGAGTATCCTTGGCCCGCAGTGCATGGATAATTCAGTGATGTGTATTATTTATTGAGCTGAGTCTCAGCGATAAAATTGATGATAAACTTTTAAATCATAGAAGATAGTAGATATCATGCTCTACTTGACTCTTCTAATGGATTATTTGTTCTGCTGCAGTTAAACTTGTTGTCTTTTGTATTCTATCAGTTTAGCACTGTTGAAGGCTAATAAAAATTTATTTTGCATTATCTTAGTCATCATATTCTTTACTGGGCTAGTTGAGCTCACCCTTTATTTTCATTGTTCTGTTCAGGAAATGAGAATATAGCTGGGACTAGTCAGGAAACGGAGTGATGGTCCGAGATGGTGGCTATAGTAGACCTTACTATTTTACAAAATAGTGTGATAATATTTGTAATGAGGACTCTATTTGAGTTTGGATATTATCTACGAGACAATATTCGTGTTTGAACTCTCAGCTTATGTATTGTCGTATTTTACACAATAGTTGTATAATTAAATTTGTATTTGAATTTTGTACCATGTATCTGGTGACTTAGAATGGGTTGTGTATACCTATTTTAGGGGCGTCGCATGATTTTTATCAGGCGTTACAGTTTGTGTGTGTATTGCAATTAATTGGTCCTGAGTGCATTATTTGGAAGTAGTGTTATACCTCTTTTGCATCTATATACAAAGGGTTTAACTTGTATAAAAGTTCAATTTTAATATAAGACATATAAAATGATGTTTTGAAAATAGGTTTTCAAACCCTTATGCTCACATAGTAATTGAGGCCTTTGATTCTTCCATTTTATTCCGTATTTGACTTGTTTTGATTTTATTCTCGAGATGCGAAGCATCTTCGACAAAATAATATATATATATATATATATATATATATATATATATATATATATATATATATAGTGTCGGGCTCCTTATGGGCATGAAAGCCAAAGTATGCCCGAGCACCACACATAGGGTTTTCACTATTACGGGGACCTTAAATCTGGATAACCGTTTTAAGGTACTATATTTACAATTACAAAATTTATAAGCTAGCTGTACAACTAAAACGGATCCATCATGGGAACCATATCTAGATCTGTCAACTAGATCTTAGACCACGTGGCTCCTAGGCTCACATAATATCACATAAATGTAGGCTTTGTATATATCGCAATTATGTAATCAAATCACATAAATAAGGTGGAAGCGAGAAGAAACGGGAATTTAAAATTTTATACAAACCCATACCCATGATCATGCTTTGTGCTATATTACCAATTAATAGAAGAAGATGGAGAATAAGAATCATACATTTGAAGATTCGACCTTCCTTAGGTACAAGTTCAACTCCTAGTCTCCTTTGTACTTGATAAGTAGGTTTTATACCTACTTATTGGTTACCAACTCATTGGAATTTTGCTCAACTCAAGTATTTTTGGTATGTTTTATTTGCTTTTTGTGTTTGTTTTGCAGTGTTTATAATTGGAACTCCGAAAGCATGATATGGCAAGACAAGGCGTGGTAGCTTGTGTAAGAATGAAGATGGCAACTGAGATCAAGTAGGTGAAGAGGACAGATAGAAAGGCTTTGATGTGGCCAAATGAAGAAGAAATGAGTGAAGAAGAAGAAGTAAGAAAGTAGCAGTAATGAAGAAAGTAAACACCAACAGACAGCAAGCAGCAACAGCGCGGCGGCACTGCCATCAAAGCAAGACATGGCGCGCCCGCGCCATACCAAGACCAGAAGCACACGAGGCTAGCGCGCGTCCGCGCCAACCACAGCGCGCCCACGCCTAGCACCGCGTGCCCACGCTAAGCACTCGACAGAAAGCCCACATCGCGCCCACGCCCGCTCCTGCGCCTGCGCCCGCGCTCATTCCCGCGCCCGCGCCCGCCCCCGCGCCCGTGCCCGCGCCCTTTTCCTTTTACATCATCGCGCGACCACGCCAGTCAAACTTAACTTAAAATTCTGACTTTTTATTTTGAAATGTTGGAGCGTGTTTGCTATGCTGGGATATATTTTGTTGGTTTTCAGAGACGGGGGAATAATTCTATTATCAATGTTTTTACTTTACTATTATTAGGGTTTGGTACTCTAGAGAGTGTATATAGCATTTTCTCTATTTATTTAAGCTTCTCTATCTAGATTATTGCTTATGAATATTGGTTTTCAATTTGGTGACGATTGTAGACTTGAATCGGCTTGAAATCAGACTTCAAAGCATGGTTTATCAGATTTGATTCCTCATTTCTCTTATATCTCTTGTTCTTATTTCTTATTTTAATGTTTTGCTTTAATCCCATAATGGCAGTTGATTCAGAAATGAACTAACTTCCATTATGACATTCTAATAGATTTTATTACATAGTCCAGTCTTGTATGCCTATTTGTGATGCTTGTATGTTTAATATTGGATTGCCTAACATGGTTGTACATAGATGTTTGAATGCTTGATCACCATTCACCCCAATTACTTATACGGAATTGAAAAAAGAAATATACGTATAGATTATACCATGTTGGTATATGTTCATGAGACTTATTTGTGTTAGGTTTTGTGATTCATGACCAGGATAGGAATATACCGGTTCACCATGTGTAGTCATTAAGAGAGCTTGTGCTTAAACCATTGTTACTTTTAATTCACATAGACATATAGTGAGTTAGGTAATTTTGATGCTTACATGAATTCTATCAATTTGTGGAATTTGTGTGATTTGGACATAGTACATCGAAAGATGGTTATGTTACACTTTTATGCTCATGACTAGCTATCCATAATAAATAATTAGGCATAACAAGAGGCGTACATTTTGGATAAAGCATTAAATGATATTAGGATACCATATTTCTCTAGCTTGATTACCATACGTTTAGTAATTAGTATTTTTGTGCAAATTTAGATATAAATTCACTTTTAATTGATTGTTTGAGCAAACAATAATAGTGATATGGTTGATGCATGATAGCATAGATTTATTCACCTTTCTCCGTGGGATCGATACTTTCTTACTCTGTACTACTTGTTGACCTATGTATACTTGCATGAGTTAGAGTCCATTTTGTTAAACCAAAAAGGAGGCAACAATACTCTTCTTGAATACTTGGGATTGATTCTTTCCTTTGATCAACGTTAGCCACCCAAGTGTTTGGCCTTTAGAGGTGATCCACCAAGGAAGAAGAAGAAGTAAAGAAGAAGGGTATATGGCTAAATCCTAGTTTTTATCTCTATAGAAATCTTTGTACTCTCCCAACAATTGGAAAAACACGTTATTAAATATATAACATAAGACTCTTCTTATATAGATATTAATTAGCCCTCCTAACCTTATTAGGAATATGGTTTTATTTAATTAATTAAAAAAAAACTTTTTTAATCAATTAGGCTTCCTAATCTCTATTAGGAATAATTAATTAAACTCATTTAATTAATTACCCTCCTAATCTAATTAGGAATGTTAGAGAGTACAAATATTAAATTAATTCCCAAACTCATTTAGCAATAATAATAATAATAATAATAATAATAATAATAATAATAATAAAAATAAAAATAAAAATAATAATAATAAAAAATAATAATAATAATAATAATAATAATAATAATAATAATAATAATAATAATAATAATAATAAGACTCCTCTTATTAATTTATATTTAATGTGACGAACGAGAATTTTGTAAATTATTTTAAATATTTATTGAATTAAATAAATATTTTTCAACGATTTAATTATGAGATTAAATAATCAATTGATGCAATTATGGTAGAATAATTTAATTATATGTGTTGTATTTATTAAATTAATGTAGAGAATTTTATTATCAATGTACGTGAGCTTATTGAATTAAACGAAATATTTAATTAAACATTATGTTATTAAATTAATGTAATTATTAATTAGAGATTTAATAAATTGACATTATTTATTAATGAGTAAATTAAAAATATGACTATGTGAATTTATGAGAAATTATTATATTTTATTTATATTAAATTAAATAAGATATTTGATTTATTGTGCAAGTGGGTGTGACATAAATTAAACTATATGATAAAGTTTTATTAAATTAAATGATTTTAAAACCTTTTCCTAACTAACCAAACAGAGCCTTAAGGGGAGTTGGTGCAGTTAACCCATGATTGGGCCAACTGACCACTCTGCGCTCAGTTCTTTTATTATATTACGACGTCTTCTCTTTTTCTTTCCTCATTTTGCCTAAGTCTAGAAAGCTATCAGAGAGAGTTTAGAGAAAATTGTCAGAGATATTTAGAATTGTGAGTGGGTGAAGGAGATTTTGAGTGAGGAATTCTAATCCTACTAATTATATTCTACAGGGTAATCTTCTCCTTCCCAAATTCTAAATTACGTATTTTAGTTTTCATAAAATGGCTTTCAAAACTTCTGTTAATATCTGTGAATTGAGAATTGGTGTTGTGAAAAAGATATGTGTAGTAATTCGAGAAGTATAGCATGTTTTACATATATATTGCATGATTCCATATCATTAGTTTCATAATATTACGTAATATATATGTTTTACAAAATTACAGAGTTTAGGTTTGGCCTTAAGGCCTTATACGTGAAAATTTATGTATTGATCATATATTATCCCTAAATTTTAGACTTGTATGTTGTTATGCATGTTAATACGAAGAGTTTAAGCCTTAAACGAACGAATTCGGTGTTATAACGAATTCGTAGGGAGAATTTTCACATAAAGTTTTCTAAAACTTCATGAACATCAAAGTCAGTGAATTGTTAGGCTTTAAATCTGTTATTAAGTGTTTAAAATTAGTTTTGTCAGTATATAAATGTTGGGTATTAATTATATATGAATTCCAACATGTGGGTATGTTTTATTTGGAGAATTAATGATTTTGTAGTAATTATTTCGCTGAATTTTGTGTTCTTCACGAACAGGAAATTCAGAGGCTGGAGCGTCGCGCCGCGGCGCGAGCTCCTAGTCTTTTTCCCGCGCCGCAGCGCCACCGCGCCGCAGCGCCAGGGGGCCGGCCGCAGCACCATGGCGCCGCAGCGCCGAGAGCCTGTATAAACGTGGCACCGCAGCGCCACTCCCCAGAAAAAGGCAAAAAAATGAGCTTTTAAATTTTCTAAGTCTAACAATGGGTTAGTGTATTAAAATAATGAACATGTAAATATGTTAGAAATATTATATGATGATAAAATATTTGTTTAGCATGTAAATAACATAATTACATGTGAGTTGTATTATTAAATACATAATTAGTTATTTATTCATGAAGAACAAATTAGGTGTCAACGTGATGATTTGACTAAGTTAGTCAATTATTAAAGTAGACAACGAGAATAAGTTATGATGATTAGTTAATAATTAACTGGTATTGAATGTGAATGGTATGTAGGATTTATTTCAAAGAACGTGATTAGTTAAAGTGTAATCTACACGCGAGGCAAGTTTCCTAAACTTAAACTCTTAAATTGAGCAAGTTTCTTAACTCTACTTTTACATTGAGCAATTTACTTAAACTTAAATTATTATTCAAGATCAAGTATTATACTAAAGATTGATTATCTTTCAAAGCATGATTCAATTATACAATAATTGTTCTATTGTATACATTTGAGATTATTATTCAAATCGAATATCATTATTGTTGAACCTTTTTAGACTAGTGAATCTTAATGATTCAGCTAGTCCTTAGTTGATGAACGTTCTAAATTTCAGAACCCTTATTGAATTATCCAAGCCAAACTTCCTTTGGTGCGGACTCGAATGTCAAACTGAGATGAACAACCCTGAAAAGGGATTCACTTATGCGTTAGTGTTAAGATATTGTGCACAGTATGGTACTAAGGGCTGATCCCCCTAAGCACGAGAAGAAGGTCTATAGTCTTATGACTGTTAAAGGTTTCAAGTATAACCCTTGTTAACCTAGGACATAGTTCAAGGTCTTATGACCCTCAGTATTCTTTTGATTCATGTTATTTATTCTTGACTCAAAAGTTGAGCTTTATTCAGATGTCGTTGATTATTCGCATGTTATTATACTGTTGTTTCATTTTTTTATACTTGTGGGCATTTGTGCTCACTCTTGCTTAATAATAACATTGCAGTTAAGAATGAAAGAAGCGATGAACCCTCCACTAGTAAGGGCAAGGGCAAAGTTAGCAAATGATGAAGATCTGTTATTTATTAACTGATGTATTTGTTTAAGACTTGAGTTATGTTGATGTTAAGACTTATTTGTTTAGAATTCCGCACAGATGTTTTAAGGTTAGAGTAACCTGGGATTTATTTATGATTCAGTTGATGTAACCCTTAAGGGAAGAGATTTTATTATGATTTCCATCTATTGTATGGTTTGATATTATTTATGGGTAGATAGATAGATGATGCTTGTACAGTGAACACCAAATCCCGTGGAATCGAAGTACCCGGATTTAGGGGTGTCACAAGTTGGTATCAGAGCTGTAGGTTATGAACCTTAGGTGGGGGAAACAACCTTAGGTAGTAGCCTTATAGAAGAAGATAGTAATTGAAAACTCTTATCGAGTTCTAAGAAATGAATTTTTGTAATTCATTGAAGATAATAAAATACATTATGTGTTTATGTGTTAAGTATGCGTTAGATAGTATGACTTAGTAACTAAAACTTAAAATTTTGTTGTCAGGATGACGAATGATGGAGAAGCTAGTTAAGCTGAGGAGGGACCCCATTTACCTATAGTACCTACTAAGGAGGGATCTCGTGTACTTGTAGGACCTACTGAGGAGGAGCCCCGAGACATTCATGTCGTTAGGGAGTAGCTGGTGTAGAGGGTTTCATCTCCATTGATCACCGTTGTTGGTCAGGAGAATGAACCTGAGATTGATCCTGAGGAGGATCCTGGGGAGGAGTTTGATGAGGAGGAAGAAGAAGAGGAGCTACCACGGTACACTGTTGATGCTGAGATGTATGACACACTATATGATCGTAACGTGGAGTTACAAGATGAGGTTCAGGAATTGACTGAGCGAGCGACTGTTCAGCAGTCTACTTTAGAGGAGAAGGATAGAGAGATTGTGACCCTTCATACACGTTTAGGAAAACGTGGAGTGGGATCTGGTTCATGAGAAGGGTCAAATCGAAGATAAGACCGAGGAGATAGAGAAGCTGAAGAAGGAACTGAAGGAAACCTCCGGAAGACTGAAAATAGCAGAGGAAGGATGGGTAAGACAATCACATCGAGCTGATCGTGCAGAAGATGATAGTCGTGCAAAGAAGGCAACGCTTGAAGACACGTACGCCACACTTAATCATGCGATGGATGAGGTTCAAGAGCGAGTGTTAAGGTACCCCATCCAGTTTGAAGGACTTCCATCGTATATGTTGGATCGCAGGACGATGTCTCGTATCATGAATGAGGAGCGTGGCAAGGCTATTGAGCACCTTGGAAGGCAGGAATAGAATCTGTTTATTTATGTGAAAGACTTATATAGTTTTATGTAAATTCCGATGTGTTTATGAACTAAGGAATATGTTAATATTTGAATGTTTTAAATCTTGTGGATTCTTTATTCCAGGATAGATGATGTAAATAGCAGTATGCTATAGTTTAATGTTAAAACTTTTTATTTGAATGAAAAGATATCAAGTTGTTTGAGATGATGTGTTAAGTGATATGTTAAATTGTTGAGTAATGTCTTAACTATGTAGAGAAATAAATAAAGTTCTAATAAACGTTTATTTAACAGAAAAATGCCGCCAAGGAGAAGATAACAACGTCAACCGGCTCAGGAAGGGTCAACCAATAATAACAATAATGCCAACGTTAATCTAGTTCAAAAGCTAGTTAAGTTACTAACTGGAGTCATGAATAACCAACCGCAAGCTCCACCTAGCACAACGTTTAAAGATTTTAAGGCAGTGGGACCACTAGAGTTCAAAGGTTCCAGAAACCCGATCGAAGCTCAAACGTGGGTTATGGAAATGGAGAAGGTTTTCGACGTTGCTAGGGTTCGAGAAGATCAGAAGACCGTTTTTGCGACATTTATGCTGAAGTCTGAGGCTAGCTACTGGTGGCAGGCAAACAAGATGCGAGGAGGTGAAGGTGTAATTACGTGGGAGAGATTCAAAGAGATATTTTTCGAAATGTATTTCCAGCTAGTTCGCAGAATCAGATGGAGATGCAATTTCTGGAACTGAAACAGGGAAACATGAGCGTGCCTGAATACGCGGCTAAATTCGATGAGTTAGAAAGGTTTGCCCCGTATCAAGTACACACTGACGAGAGGAAAGCCAGACGATTCGAACAAGGACTGAAGCCTTGGGTATACAGCAAGGTATCAATTTTTCAACTTAACACGTTTGCGGGAGTTTTGGAAAAGGCCATTCTCGCGGAAGGAGGAAGTGATGCAGTGACTAAGTACAACCAAGAACGGAAAAAGAAAAAGAGTGAGAATGAAGGTAATAACAAGACTGGTGGAAGTAATACTGGGAATAATAATAATCAGAAGAGGAAGTGGACGGATAACTCGACAGCTGGAAGTCAACACGGAGGGCAAAAAAAGAAGATAGAAGCATGTCCGACTTGCGGCAAGGCACATCTAGGAGTTTGTTTGAAGGGAAAGAGAGTGTGCTACAATTGTGGTCAGGAAGGCCACATAGCACCAAATTGTCCAAACCCAAAGAAGGGTGCTTGTTTCAACTGTGGTTCGAAAGATCATTTAGCAAGAGACTGTCCCAAGAAGGGATCGGGAGGATCAGGACAAGGAGGAAACCGGGGAAATAGCAGTGGAAATACCTTAACCATCACCGGACCACCTGCAACAAACCGACCAACCGCCAGAACTTTCAATATGACGGTGCAGGATGCAATCCAATCTCGTGATGTGGTGTCAGGTATCATTCCGATCAATAAAATTAATGCTTACTTTTTATTTGATTCGGGTGCTACTTGTTCCTTTATATCCGATGACTTTGCTAATAGTTTAGATTTGCTTAAGGATGAATTGGAATATCCCATGATTATAGAAATTGCGAATAGAGAGATAATTCTTGTTAAGCATGTGTATAAGAATTGTAGAGTGGATATTAAGGGTAATATCATGAACGTAGATCTTATCCCTATTCGATTGGGGGAATTCGACGTTATATTGGGTATGGATTGGCTATCCAATTATGGGGCTGTAATTGACTGCCAAAAGAAGCGTATTAACCTTATGACTCCGTTAAAGGTTGTGTTTTATGGTAGCAAGTCGCCTAGACAAGCGAGTTGTCTGACGATGTTACAGGCCAGGAAGTTATTAAGACAAGGCTGTGTAGGATATTTAGCTTACATAGTCGACAGTCAAAAAGAGAACCCGAAGGTAGAGGAGATACCGATTGTGAGGGACTTCGTCGATGTATTTCCAGACGATTTGCCAGTACTTCCACCAGATAGAGAAGTAGACTTTGTGATTGATTTGGCGCCCGAAACTGCTCCAATATCGAAGGCACCATACCGAATGGCGCCAGTAGAGATGAAGGAATTAATGGTACAACTACAAGAATTGTTGGACAAAAGGTACATTCAACCGAGCGTATCGCCGTGGGGAGCGCCGGTGTTGTTCGTGAAAAAGAAGGACGGATCGATGAGTCTTTACATTGACTACAGAGAATTAAATAAGGTCACGATTAAGAACAGATATCCATTACCGAGGATCGATGATCTGTTTGATCAATTGAAGGGAGCAAAATACTTTTCCAAGATTGACTTGAGGAGTGGTTATCACCAACTAAAGGTGAGGCCAGAGGATGTACCGAAGAAAGCGTTCCGAACACAATATGGTCATTATGAGTTTTTAGTAATGTCGTTTGGTCTTACGAATGCTCCTGCAGCATTTATGGGACTAATGAATGGTGTATTCAAGCCGTTTTTGGATAAATTCGTGGTGGTATTTATAGACGACATTTTGGTATATTCCAAAACCAAAGAGGAACATGAAGAACACTTGAGGTTAACGTTGGAAGTTTTGAGAAGGGAGAAGTTGTATGCTAAATTTTCGAAATGCGAATTCTGGATCGAGAGAGTACAATTTCTTGGTCACGTAATCGATAAAGATGGAATTTCGGTAGATCCATCCAAAGTAGAAACTGTGATTAACTGGGATCAACCGAGAACGCCGTCAGAAGTAAAAAGTTTTCTTGGATTAGCAGGATATTATAGAAGATTCATACAAGATTTTACTAAGATCGCAACTCCGTTAACGAATTTAACTCGAAAAGCTGTGAAATTTGTTTGGACGGAGAAGTGTGAGGAAAGTTTTCAAGAATTAAAGAAGAGGTTGAGTACAGCGCCTGTGTTATTTCTTCCGGATGATACAGGAAATTTTGTTGTTTTTAGTGATGCGTCGCATAAAGGACTTGGCTGTGTGCTGATGCAAAACGGCAAAGTCATTGCGTATGCATCACGACAGTTGAAGGATTACGAGAAGGGTTACCCAACCAATGATTTGGAGTTAGCTGCAGTTGTTTTTGCTTTAAAAATTTGGAGGCACTATCTATACGGGGAGAAGTGTGAAATATATACGGACCACAAGAGTCTGAAATATATTTTTACACAGAAAGATTTGAATATGCGTCAAAGAAGATGGTTGAAATTAATCAAGGATTATGACTGTGAGATTTTATACCATCCGAGTAAGGCTAATGTGGTTGCCGACGCCTTAAGTAGAAAGGGTCGTGAGAAATTGATGATGTTGACTGCTCAGCAGGAGCTAATTGCAGATATGGAGAAACTGGAGTTAGAAGTGAAGTATCCTATGGAGATTGATGAGAAGCTATTTCAGATGCAATCTGGTACAACTCTACTAGATAGAGTGAAGGAGGCTCAGCTTCAGGATGATGAATGCAAAAAGGTAACAACGAAGATATCTGAAGGAACCGAACCAAGATTTAAGATGGATAAGGAAGGAATATTGAGATTTGAAAGCAGAATTTGGGTTCCGCCAGTACAAGAAATTAAGGAAGAAATTTTGAATGAGGCTCATAGTTCAAGATATTCGATTCACCCTGGTAGTACAAAAATATACCAAGATCTTCGACAACATTTCTGGTGGCCGAATTTGAAACGTGATGTTGCAGAATGTGTTGCCAAATGCCTGACATGTCAGAAAGTTAAAGCAGAACATCAGAGACCGAGTGGATTGCTACAACCGTTGGAGATCCCAGACTGGAAATGGGAACATATTACGATGGACTTCGTGGTTGGCCTTCCGACGACTCAGAAAGGCTATGACGCAGTATGGGTTATCGTTGACCGACTGACGAAATCTGCGCACTTCATTCCTATCAAAAATTAGATTTAACTTAGATCAGTTGGCAAGATTATATGTGAAAGAGATTGTTTCGAGGCACGGAGTGCCGGTGTCTATTGTTTTCGATAGGGATCCGCGCTTCACATCAAATTTTTGGAAACGTCTTCAGGAATGCATGGGTACACAACTGCGAATGAGTACAGCTTACCACCCTCAAACAGACGGACAGAGCGAACGAACGATTCAAACACTGGAAAATATGTTACGAGCCTGTGTAATGGACTTCAAAGAAAATTGGGATGATCACCTACCGTTGGTAGAGTTCGGCTACAACAACAGTTACCACGCTAGTATTGGTATGCCGCCTTACGAAGCGTTATACGGCAGAAAGTGCAGAACTCCGCTTTATTGGGATGAAGTTGGTGAAAGACAATTGCTAGGGCCAGAATTGGTACAGTAGACGGCAGAAATAGTCAAAGTGATCCGAGCACGACTGGTAGCAGCTCAAGATCGGCAGAAGAAATACGCTGATCCACATCGTAAAAATATCGAGTTTGAATCAGGTAGTTATGTTTTCTTGAAGGTCTCTCCTTGGAAGGGAAAGATCAGGTTCGGAAAGAAAGGAAAATTGAGCCCAAGATTATTGGACCCTTTGAGGTACTGCGAAGAATTGGAGAAGTTACGTACGAGGTAGCCTTACCTCCAGCACTCGAGAATATCCACAACGTCTTCCATGTTTCTGTGTTACGACCTTACAAACCTGATTACAAGCATGTAATTGAATACGAACCCCTGCATTTTGAGAAAGACTTATCTTATGAAGAAATTCCTATCCAAATTGTCGACCGAAAAGAACAAGTTCTCAGAAATAAAGTTATACCTTCTGTTAAGGTAATTTAGAGGAACCACAACGCTGAAGAAGCTACGTGGGAACTCGAAGAGAATATGATGAAGAATTACCCTCATTTATTTACTTAATTATGTGTATGCGATTCTGGGGACAGAATCTTTGTAAGGGGGGAGAATGTAACAGGTCGAAATTATTGAGCCGTGATTCTGGGGACAGAATCCTTTTAAGGGGGGAAAGATGTGATGAACGAGAATTTTGTAAATTATTTTAGATATTTATTGAATTAAATAAATATTTTTCGACGATTTAATTATTAGATTAAATAATCAATTGATGCAATTGTAGTAGAATAATTTAATTATATGTGTTACATTTATTAAATTAATGTAGAGAATTTTATTATCAATGTACGTGAGCTTATTGAATTAAACGAAATATTTAATTAAGCATTATGTTATTAAATTAATGTAATTATTAATTGGAGATTTAATAAATTGACATTATTTATTAATGAGTAAATTAAAAATATGACTATGTGAATTTATGAGAAATTATTATATTTTATTTATATTAAATTAAATAAGATATTTGATTTATTGTGCAAGTGGGTGTGACATAAATTAAACTATATGATAAAGTTTTATTAAATTAAATGATTTTAAAACCTTTTCCTAACTAACCAAACAGGGCCTTAAGGGGAGTTGGTGCAGTTAACCCATGATTGGGCCAACTGACCACTCTGCGCTCAGTTCCTTTATTATATTACGACGTCTTCTCTTTTTCTTTCCTCATTTTGCCTAAGTCTAGAAAGCTATCATATAGAGTTTAGAGAAAATTGTCAGAGATATTTAGAATTGTGAGTGGGTGAAGGAGATTTTGAGTGAGGAATTCTAATCCTACTAATTATATTCTACAGGGTAATCTTCTCCTTCCCAAATTTTAAATTACATATTTTAGTTTTCATAAAATGGCTTTCAAAACTTCTGTTAATCTCTGTGAATTGAGAATTGGTGTTGTGATAAAGATATGTGTAGTAATTCGAGAAGTATAGCATGTTTTACATATATATTGCATGATTCCATATCATTAGTTTCATAATATTACGTAATATATATGTTTTACAAAATTACAGAGTTTGGGTTTGGCCTTAAGGCCTTATACGTGAAAATTTATGTATTGATCATATATTATCCCTAAATTTTAGACTTGTATGTTGTTATGCATGTTAATACGAAGAGTTTAAGCCTTAAACGAACGAATTCGGTGTTATAACGAATTCGTAGGGAGAATTTTCACATAAAGTTTTCTAAAACTTCATGAACATCAAACTCAGTGAATTGTTATGCTTTAAATCTGTTATTAAGTGTTTAAAATTAGTTTTGTCAGTATATAAATGTTGGGTATTAATTATATATGAATTCCAATATGTGGGTATGTTTAATTTGGAGAATTAATGATTTTGTAGTAATTATTTTCGCTGAATTCTGTGTTCTTCGCGAACTGGAAATTCAGAGGCTGGAGCGTCGCGCCGCGGCGCGAGGTCCTAGTCTTTTTCCCGCGCCGCAGCGCCAGGGGGCCGGCCGCAGCGCCGAGAGCCTGTATAAACGTGGCGCCGCAGCGCCACTCCCCATAAAAAGGCAAAAAAATGAGCTTTTAAATTTTCTAAGTCTAACAATGGGTTAGTGTATTAAAATAATGAACATGTAAATATGTTAGAAATATTATATGATGATAAAATATTTGTTTAGCATGTAAATAACATAATTACATGTGAGTTGTATTATTAAATACATAATTAGTTATTTATTCATGAAGAACAAATTAGGTGTCAACGTGATGATTTGACTAAGTTAGTCAATTATTAAAGTAGACAACAAGAATAAGTTATGATGATTAGTTAATAATTAACTAGTATTGAATGTGAATGGTATGTAGGATTTATTTCAAAGAACGTGATTAGTTAAAGTGTAATCTACACGCGAGGCAAGTTTCCTAAACTTAAACTCTTAAATTGAGCAAGTTTCTTAACTCTACTTTTACATTGAGCAATTTACTTAAACTTAAATTATTATTCAAGATCAAGTATTATACTAAAGATTGATTATCTTTCAAAGCATGATTCAATTATACAATAATTGTTCTATTGTATACATTTGAGATTATTATTCAAATCGAATATCATTATTGTTGAACCTTTTTAGACTAGTGAATCTTAATGATTCAGCTAGTCCTTAGTTGATGAACGTTCTAAATTTCAGAACCTTTATTGAATTATCCAAACCAAACTTCCTTTGGTGCGGACTCGAATGTCAAACTGAGATGAACAACCCTGAAAAGGGATTCACTTATGCGTTAGTGTTAAGATATTGTGCACAGTATGGTACTAAGGGCTGATCCCCCTAAGCACGAGAAGAAGGTCTATAGTCTTATGACTGTTAAAGGTTTCAAGTATAACCCTTGTTAACCTAGGACATAGTTCAAGGTCTTATGACCCTCAGTATTCTTTTGATTCATGTTATTTATTCTTGATTCAAAAGTTGAGCTTTATTCAGATGTCGTTGATTATTCGCATGTTATTATACTGTTGTTTCATTTTTTTATACTTGTGGGCATTTGTGCTCACTCTTGCTTAATAATAACATTGCAGTTAAGAATGAAAGAAGTGATGAACCCTCCACTAGTAAGGGCAAGGGCAAAGTTAGCAAATGATGAAGACCTGTTATTTATTAACTGATGTATTTGTTTAAGACTTGAGTTATGTTGATGTTAAGACTTATTTGTTTAGAATTCCGCACAGATGTTTTAAGGTTAGAGTAACCTGGGATTTATTTATGATTCAGTTGATGTAACCCTTAAGAGAAGAGATTTTATTATGATTTCTATCTATTGTATGGTTTGATATTATTTATGGGTAGATAGATAGATGATGCTTGTACAGTGAACACCAAATCCCGTGGAATTGAAGTACCCGGATTTGGGGGTGTCACATTTAATATTTACAAAATATTAAATATAAATATTAAGCTATTTAATTTATTCTATCATCATAGATTAAATTAAATAACCTTAACTTATTATTACGATTATGCCATTAACTTGTTAAATAATTTTTCTTCCTTTTGTGGTGTGACCCTTTAGGTTCTCTATATTAAACCGATTGTTAACAAATCAATTAGAACAATTCTAATGTTATTTAAGTAAATAAATTAAACTATTAATTTATTTAAATAAATAACATTTATTTTACAATAAGGATAAGTCTTCTTAGTGAACAACGACTTTCTAGATAATATAGATTTCAACATTAATCATAAAAGAACCTTTGAGTAAATAGTTACCGTACAATTCAATCATTCCACTATACAATGTCCCGATTAAATATAAGACATAAAATTACTGTCAAGTCTTATTTTATTTAATTATATGTATTTCGATTCCCAAATGCACAACTCCGAATAAATGCAAATTAGAAACTCCTTTCTAATTTCATTCCACCTTGGCCAAGGATTCCTGGTTGTCATTTATCGAATCACATAGGACATATCTCTTCTTTTACTAGAAGTGGTGGATTCTTTATTGATCATTCATTATCTCTACATATAACTTATTACACCCAAGCATACCCTTTAATATACCATAAGGGTCTTAAGGGACATATCAAAGTATAACTTATTATATACAAAATACTATGATGATCTCAAGTCTAACGATCAGTTGTACTACTATCACTACAGAAATTCCTATTGATAGGTAAGTAAAACTCCATTAGTTATTCCTTAGCGAGCCATATTCAGTGAACTTATTCTCCAATAAGCACCTACATACTTTCTTTAGTGTCTCCACACAAATGATTATGAGTTCAATCATCCTCACCCAATGAGAAAATAACGTATATACCAATCTATCCGGATTCATTAATCCCTTTTTTGTAATCAATTGATTGGAAATATTTTAGTTTTAAGCTATCTAAGAATTTAGATTTCATTCGCATAATCTCATCATGATTCTAAAAACATTTCTTAAAACTATAGGTTTATCACATATTATTAAACAACACCATGTAGATAAATTAAATACCTTTAATAAATGAATACTTTTATTAATAAATGAATAAGATTGTTTATAAAGTATATGCTTTATTATCATACATGATTGATTTGTATGCATACTACTTTCAATCTCCCACTTCCACTAAAGCCAATCGCCATCGTATCTCATACCCATCTTCTCTAAGTGACGATAAAACTACTGTTGTGTTTTATGTTTTAGTAAATGGATCTGCAATATTATCTTGAGAGTCCACACGCTCTAGGGTGACGTCTCCTCTTTCAATGATCTCTATGATCAAATGAAACCACCGCAACACTTGTTTAGATTTCTGATGAGACTTAGGTTCTTTAGCCTGCGCAACAACTCCAGTGTTGTCACAGTACAAGGGCACTGCTCCTCTAATGCTAGGTGTTAGTTTCCAGAGGCACAATAGTTATCTAGAAGAGGGGGGGGAGTTGAATAGATATTTTAAAATTTCTTTTTCAAAATACTTTGTCAGGTTTGTTAATCAATTAAAGCGGAATATATGACTTGTTTGTTCCCCTTTAAGATGAACTGAGTTAATAGATAATAGGCAGTTATAACAAATATAGCAGTTAAAGTACGAATATAAAAGACACAAAGATTTTAAGTGGTTTAGACCACTCAAGGCTGTTAGTCCACTCTTCTACTCCTCGAGTAGGAAATCCACTAAGGATGTCTTTATAATATTTGAATCTCACAGATTCCTTCAAGACCACCAGTCTTGGAACTTCTTAGTTCACTTAGAACTCTTAAAGTCCAACATACTTGGAATACACTTGATGAGAGTTGAGTTCTTTGGGTTGTGCTACTCAGTTGTTGTTAAGAATGTGTTCTAAAGGACTGAGTAGCTGAGCAAGCTTTCTTTCTTAATCGCCGAGTTGAGCGTTGAGTGTTCTTCAACTTTTGTTGTGTTCTTGCTTACTTTCTTGCATCTGCATATGATTTGTATATAAGGTGCCTTTGAAATATGTCCATTTGAAGGCATCCGTTGAAGCATTAATTTTATTTGACATTTTTGAGCACTGATGGTGACTTCATGGAAATCTTTTATTTAGCCGTCTGGTCCACTGACATAGCAAACTGCTATCTCACCTAACACCTGAAAAGGTATTTTCAGCTGACATGTAGTACTTTCCTTAGCTTCTTTATTACGTTTCTTTGTTATAAACTAAGGATGAGTGTTGGGTCATTGGGATTCCCGAGAGTCTCAACGTCTATAATCCATTCCGCATTTGTTGTAGTTGAATCTTTAATAAATGGACAAAGTTCAATGCTTCTGATCCAGATAGATGATGCACTACGATCATGATCGTGGTGTCTTATCACATAAGTTCTTGATACAGACTAATAAAAGAGAACACTACGATTTCTCTTAAGCACTAGTAGACTACAATCTTTGCTTACTTAATTTACAAACTCTAAGCTTTTGAGAGCAGACTACGATTCTTGATTTGGCTCGGCAGGCGTTTGGACCACTCTACGATTCTGGGAGAGGCCCTCCAAAGCAAAAAGACTACGATTCTTAATACTCTACGACTTTACCTTGGTTTTTGCAGACTCTTGGCTGGCTCGACTGACTACGATTCTGTTGAAGCCTATCTATTACATCTCAAAATAGATCAACCTAACAACTTTGATCTTTTCTTTTATACATTCATTTACAGAATGATAAACATAAAGCACAAATCAAACCTAACAAGCTTTGATTTACCACTAAGTCCTTGCACATGTATTCCTTGAAGGACTTTACATATAAACATGTTTATTTACTTTCAACATCAAATTTAAATATGCAGTTCCCAACAATCTCCCCCTATTTGATGTTGACATAACTAAAGAGATTTGTATCATGATCATTAATTTCTAGATGCAGTTGCTAGAAAGTAAATATGACTTAGTATTTCAGTGATCAGCTAAAATCTCTAGTGAATAAGCATGAATTTTTTGACCTGTAAAGACATATATTAAAATAAAGCTTAGTTACATCAGTAAGAAATAAATTTTAACTTATCTCTATTTCTTCTACCTTTTACTTCTTGGAGAATTGGCATGCTCTGCAGCTCTCTATCTTTTACTTAGTATTATGTCTATTCATAACGGCATGATCTCCAATCGGGATATTTAGGCCAATAGTGGTTACCTGTTGTGAGCTAGGATATGACCCTCGACTCCTTAGCAGTTGAGCTATGAGAATTGGCTGGCGCTACTGCTGTTCAGGTCGTGGAGTCTGATGGCGAGGCTGTCTTGAGGGAGGGCTCCTTGAAGATTGAGCAATGAGTTTTTCTCTACCTTTTCCTTTCTCTTCTTCCCCTTTATTCTCCCCCTTTATGTCAGCATCAAGGGTTCGAATGTCTTCAAACACATGATTCATGCCTTGGACAAGTTCGTGGAGCTGATTCCTGGATTGAGCAATGTCTTCATAGTTTTCTTGAACTAGAGAATTAGTTCAAGACTTGTTCTTTTGTAGAATAACCAGGACAGTGTCTATTTGTTGCATCTGACTCATTGAATATTCTTAGAATTCTTTCATTGAGGTTCGTAGACTTGAGAGGCTTTCCGTCACAAGTTTATTTTGAGTTTCCTGAGTCTTCTGCAAAAGGAGAACTGCTTCCTTGTGCTTCTGGGTAGACTGAAAGTGAATCTGTTCCCTTTCATTAATGATGTGGATAATTTCCTTGATGATCTCCCTAAGCTTATTTATGAGATCTGTGCTCAGATTATTGGGAAGGGTGTTGGCAGCATCTATCAAGTGATTCAGCCTTGTATGGACGAGCAGAGAGTGAGTTTTAAGATCATCTTGAATATCTTTGGTTACTTTCTGTGATGCATTGGTCAGCTCAGATTTGGTAGGAAGATCTGAAAGATGCTCAAGAATTTGCTAAGTGTCTTGAGGAAAGGCTCTTGTATCTTGATTTTGAAGATCGTAGAGAGAAAGATCAAGATCAAAATAATTATTGGTTGATGAGGAAGGTATATCTGAAGGACGTGCAGCTATGTGAGTATGAGTTATGGTAGGAGGTGATGGTTGAGTAGGTGACTCTACGATTTGAGTAGGATCGATATTCGTAGAGTGAGAGATGGTGGGAGATGGTATCAGTATAAAGTTAGGTATATTTTCTTCATCAGTTACAGAAAGTTGGGATTCTGTAGCTGGAAATTGGTTTAGTGTCTGAAGTATCACTTCCAACCATCTTGGCAATTCATAGAATTGGTTGAAGTTTGATGGAGGATAGTGACTAACTATAAAAGAGATGGGAATTGATTGTACCTCATGCTCAGTTTTTGAAGAAGGATGGTTAGTGATTAGCTTCTGAGCAAACGTGAGGTCGCCTGGGAATCCATGAGCAAGCACTGAGATTGCTGAATAAGCTTTGAAAGCCCAGAACATGTGATCCTAGGAGTTGAGAATTTGGGCTTTGTGATAGGGCATCATAGGTAAGTAGGAGAACAACTGATTGTAGTTGGCTCTCCTATATCCATCCCAGCCCACTGCTATAATCTCAACTTCATCATCCTCTTCTTCTTCTCGATCTTCATTTTCTTCATTTAAAATTTCCACCACTTCAAACATCTCCTCATTCCTTGTCTGATCTTAACCCTTTTCTTCCTCCATAGCTTTTACACCTTCAAAATCCATATCCTCTTGTATCTCCTCCTCAGCTGTAGCTTTTTCTGGAACAGGAACTTCGAGAGGCTCCCCCTCAATTTGATCATACATTTGTACTTCAGACAGCTCCCCCTCAACTAGAGCATTTTCTAGTGCAGGAATTTCAAGAAGCTCCCCTTATGTAGCTATTTTTCTTTCTTCTTCCTTCAAGGCTTTCTCATTTTCAAGAATATATTTCTTGACAAGCTTTCTCCTTGTCTTTCTGGGCTGAGCTTCAGCCTCGGTGCTTTCTTCAACTTCAGTTCTGATAGTTATTTTAGGCTGAGATACTGTTGCAGCATCCACTTCTGGAGTGATGATAAGTTTGGACACTACGATCGGTAATGACTCTACGATCGAAGAGAATGAAGACTTCTTTGTTTTGTGGCTACGTTTTCCCTTCTTAAGCAGTTGAGAGATGGTGGCTCTGTCTTCTTCCTCTTCAGACTGCTGCTCATTCCTCTTCATTTCCTTTAGAATTTCAGTGCCCGAACTCTTTTTGGGCGCATCAGTGGTTGAGCCTTGAGGCTTTTCTGTTGTTTGAACTTTAATTTTTCTCTTACCCTTGCTTTTTTTGATCAAAGCGATGGGTTCCTCTTGATTAATTTCTTATTCTTCTTCACCTTCTTTTACTTCAAACATGTTTCCTGGAAGCCCAGATACCTTTGTTTCACCAGTCCTTCCACTGGATTCATACATCATTCAGACATTTTTTGTAGGGTTTCTTTTCCAGTTTTGAAACAGCTGCTGGGTCATTCTTCTGTTGAGGTGATGGGTTCCCCTTCGTTGTCCCCAATTTTGTCACCTAACGCAGATTGCAGGATTATGCTTATGAACCTCCCATAGAGCATTTTCTCATAGCTTTTTGATTTCTTTGAGCTGAGTATCCACTTCTCGATCCAATCGAAGAGTAGAGCCCCATAGTTGAGTTGAATCCTGAAGCAAATTGCTGTCATGAGCTTTAGTTGAACTTCATTTACAGAGTCGTGGCCAAAGCTTTTACAACATATGCACTTCCCAACAATGTCAGCTAGAAATTCATACTTCTGGGGATACTCTTTCTTCTTGTACCCCTTGACGTTCTGAAACTTCGTGTGGTGCATCTTCTTCAGACCTTCATGGAAGTCGATGACATCCATGGATGCGAGTCCCTTTGATTTGAAACCTAGGGCTAAATTTATATCTTCAGTTTTGAGTTTAATTTGTTCCCCCTTGACCTTTGTAGTGATATTGTCGTTCTCAAGGACTCCATTATTATAGAATTCTTTCACCAGCTTTGGGTAGATCCTTGTGCTGGTGCTTAGAGTTTCTTCAAGATCAGCTTTCTTCAGAAGAGATAGAGTCTTGTGGAACTGAGGGCTAGCTGTCTTGAATTCGTCTAAGTAGAGTTGGTAACCAGATATAACATTAGAAGTAGCCATTGATTTTCCTGAACTGAGGTTGATTGATCGTTCTGAAAGCTAGGGTTTTTGTTAATAGAGAGAGAGAGAGGAATGAGCTTTTTGAAATTCTGAGGTGAATTTTCAAAAAGCCTTTTCAAATTGTATTTGTAACTTCCCTCCACACAATCTGCATAGTGGGGCACGTGTCGAGTTCTACCGGGCTCCACGATTTTAAATAGTGTGGAAAATACTGATTTGCCCTTAGCTCCCCCTGAGCTAGTGTATCCTTTGGGAAGACTACGATCGTCGAGGCTGCTCTACGATTGTCGAGTCCACTGCTGATTCTTCTCTATGATCATTTTCTGTCCTGGTCCTTGTGATGAGCTCTGACTTAGCATTCCTTCTGGGTTAAGGTAGCTCAAGAAGGGCCAACCCCTTAGACTGAACTAAGGGTCATGTTTGTCCTTGAGGCGCTTATCAGAGGGGTTGCTTGGATAGAAATGATGTCATCACATGATGCTTCTCTATCACGTCGAGACTTCTCTACGATCGTGGTTTCACTTTAGTCATCACTACGATTTTAAACATAGCCCTTTTATCTGCATGGTTAGCACAAACTAGAGCATAGAGTTTATGATTGCAGATTTAGCATACCTAACTCACTTATCAATTTATTAAATTTGGATTCATTTAAAGGTTTTGTAAAGATATTAGCAAGTTAATTTTCAGTAGGGATGTATTATAAAGATATAGTTCCATTTTGGACATTATCCCTAACAAATTGATATCTTATTTATATATGCTTAGTCCTAGAATGCATAATAGGATTATGTGTTATTGCTATGTCACTTATGTTATCACAATGAACATGTATAGATTTGAAATCAAACCCATAGTCTGCTAGCTGATTTTTAATCCATAAGATTTGAGCACAGCAGCTGCCAGCAACAATGTATTCAGCTTTTGTTGTTGAGGTAGAAACTGAGTTTTACTTCTTGCTAAACCAGGACACAAGTCTATTTCCTAGCAACTGTGACAACCCGAGAATTTGGATATTTATAAAATCTTAAAATATTGAATAAAGGATAAATAATGGACCTAGATTGGAAATAGAGTTTGAATTTAATTTTTTTTTCTAAAGGACTTATGTGGTTTTGTGTATAGTGACTTATGTGAAGTATGCGGGTGATTAAATAAATATATATTATAAATATGTATATATTTATTTAATATATAAATAGAATGAATGAGAAGTTATATAACCTAATATTATATATTAGGAATGAGAATTAAATAACCTAAGGGTTATAACAAGTGTAAAGTGCTAGTATTTAAATTTTATACTAGTATACTAACCTAAGAGATTAATTTTATTATCTCAATTTATTAATTATTTTAAACCTAGCTTAATTGGGTTGCATAATAATATTATCAAAGTTTTTAAATTTCATAATGAGTGAATTAGAAATCCTAATGAAATATATAGAGTTATGTAAACTAAATGTATTGGACTATGATATTTATATGCCCAAGCAATCATTTAGAAAGCCCAAATGAATTAATTAGATTGCCCAAGCTTGACCCAACTTGGTAAGGACTTTTTGGTCATTTGCTTAAGCTAATTTAGCAATTAAAAAAAATACTTGAGGAATTACAAGGGGGGATGTCCAGATATCCAAGGGGGGATTTGGCATGTGTTTTATTTGATTTTCAAAGGTGACTCACCACCCTACATTCCTTGCCATCTAGGATCATCAAGGAGAAGAATAAAGCCATATGAATAAGGTATAAAAATCAAACCATAATAAGTTATTTTATGTAATTTATTTTGTTTGGTTGTGATGAAATAGTGAAGTTATATTTCTTGAACTTTAAAAATCATAGATCTACATGTTATATGGTGTGTTATGTGTAGATCTAGTCATTTTGGATGTTAACAAGTTTGATCAAAGAAGAAAAGTGAAAATAGTTTTTAAAACTAAGAAAAAGTAGTGGGCTGCTGCCCCTAAACAGAAAATTCAGAGTTAGCTAGAGTGCTCTAAAATTTTTGGGCGTTTGGTATGTTATAGTACACTCAATAAGGTTTCCATAGACTCCAGAACGGACTAAATCCGACATCGGAGGAGAGAGTTATGACATTTCAAAGTTGTAGTTTCAAAACTGTCCAACAAGTGCGATGCAGTCCACTTGAACAGAATTTCTGGAAGTTAGCTTCCCGGAAGTTAGCTTCGCGTGGGCTCAAGAATCGCCTAAAAATATTTTAAAACGAAAAAGTTGTGACTATTTTAGTGAAAGAGGGTAAATTTGGGAAAAAGATGAAAACCGTTGCGAGTGGACATTTTTGGGGTATGTTTTAGGCTGCCTAAGAGGTCCGAAATTACTGGGTTATATTTTTTAAAAATACTTTGGTATGACATGTATAACATATCCAAAATTCAGATTAATCGGAGTTACGAGTAACGCGTGAGAAAATCGTGAAGTAGCTGCCTTAAGATGCGTAACAGGCAGAGCAGCAGCAACGCCTGTTGAGCGCCGCGCGATCCTGGGCTGGGCTGGGCTGTGCTGACTGCTGCTTGACGTCCTTTTCGCGCACTGTTTTGATGAGCTTCCATGATCCGTTTTTGCGGTGTGAAATTTTTCTAAAATACTGACATGAGGTCTATAACATGTTCAAAATTTCACTGTTATACGACTTACGATTTGAGAATTAAAAATGAGCGAACATGCATGTCAGAACTAAAATTTGAGCGAACGCCGAGCGTCGGCGCGTTGAGCGACTTTGACGTTTGCCGTTCCGAATCGCGTTCCGGCGAAATAATAAGTATTAAAAAATCTAATAAAGTCCTACGAGACGAGATTTGGCTATAAATGATATTTTACTCCGATAAACGTCTTTTCAAGCATAAATAAAGCAATAAAAATATGTAATAAATATAAATTACATACTTAAGCGAAATAAAAACTACAATTGCCTATAAAATTATTTTATGATGCAACGAAGAACGTAAAACCTTTTAAAAATTGTATTAATCATAAAAATGATATTTTGAGGTTTTCGGTGCTTAAAATATGGTTTTTGAGTTGAGATTTACGTAACGGAATATATATATATATATATATATATATATATATATATATATATATATATATATTTAATATATAAAGAAAAAATGGAAATATTTGTAAAAAAAAATATAAAGCAAATGTGCTAGCAGGATAAAATATTTGTATATGAGGCCACAGTCAGTGTTGACTCATGAACGGACAAACTGATGTAAAAAAAATTGTTTAAATTAAAGAAATAATATAGTAAGTTGAGTTTTAATATAAAAGCTATGTATTAGCTGTTTAAACCTCAAATTTGTATAATATTTATATCTTAAAATGTGTGAGACCTTTACTATTTAAGAAACAAGTAAAATATTATTACATGATTAATAATATTAGATAATGAATAAAAATACTATTAAATGATGATAATTATTTAAAAATTATTATAAGCCTTTGAAAATTATATTGACTAATAAATAAATTATCTAAGATAATAATTAAGCTTTTAAGTAGAGTCTTATTCATATTAGGCTCGATATCTATCCGATTAGGCAATCAGGATGTCGGAATAGTATCGAACTCAACTCAGACTGAAATAGTTTAACTTGAGATAAGGTCTTATGTGTTTTATAGACTGATAGGATTATATGATAATGTGTTTATGTTATTTTATAACTGTATATAACAATATTATACTGTGATGATGTTATTCTAATATTTGTAGATCAATATTATTTATAATAGGTCTTCAGGCAAAGCTTATTAAAATGCGTAACGATAATCAATGAACCAGGCAAGTTCTCTCTAACTCGACCTCGAGTTGTTATTTCATATATGCTGGTGATTAATCATTGCTGATTATCACATCTATGAATTATTGAATCGTACTATATGTACATTGCATGTATTCATCAGGTATGAAAGGCTGATCACCTTCATTACCATTCGGTCCAGATATAATTAATATGTTCATGTTCAATGTTCGTGCAGTTATAAAAATTTGTTCATACTAATTCATAACTATATTGTTGAATTATAGTCAGCTTATTATTCAAATTCTTTTAATCATGATATATCCTTGAATAAAATTATACTTGCTGGGCAAACTCATGCTCACCCTTGCTATATCATGATAAACATTACAGATTAAGACAAATACGTCGGATACAAGGAAAGGTCAAAGACAGTTCCAGCTTTAGTTTTCATGTGTGTAGTTAAGTTTGTATAAGTATTGTATATTAATGTTGTTGTAAGTCAAATAAGTTATGATTTATGTATAAGTTAAGGTTACTCGACCTTGGGGAATAGTGTGTAATATTTAATGTATAAACAATTTATGTTTATATCTTTCGCAATAGTTATAGAATGATTGTACCAGATCCGCGGTGATTCGGGACCCGAATTTGGGGCTCTCACAGTTGGTATCAAAGTTGTTGGTTATGAAGCTTAGGTAGGAATACTTGAGACCAATAACCGCAGTGATTAGGATAAGATCTAACTCACATAGAGTTAGTTGGTCGGTAAGATTCAAAGATGAATCTCAGCGAGTTATAAGATAAAGAGTTCCCTAACTCTGATAATAAAAGTGAACAGTAATGGTAAATAGAAAGAGTCTAAAAGACTGAAAGTGCAGTGATAGGAGATTGTAAAATAAAATGATCAAGGCATTGAAATGAATCGTAATATATACGATGAGATCACCCCGTGATCTAATAAGGTGATAGTAGGGAGAAGGATCAAGTGAATGATTGAAAAGTTTATGGCAAGAATGTTGTGCGAAAGTTGTACTATGAATTTGTACAGATTCAGGAAAGGATTATGAATACGAGTTGAATGAAATTCGTATGGAGAAGGGAGTTAAGATTAGGAGGGGATTTCAATTGAGGACTCATGTCAGCAGCTAAGTTGTATGATTCTTCGTATGGGAGCTGAATTGTACTTGGTGTAAAAACCACTTAGTTTTTGGCACTGATAATAATTAAAATATCTGTGTCGCGCTATTTTCTATATACATGTTAAGAGGGTGATTCCTTTCTCATGTGTATATCAGATAGATAGGTTATAGGTAGAGAATATAAGGTTATGTATGAGTTCTTAAAACTCATACTTATGGTATGTTCGTGACTCATAGTTATATGAAATGTTTATGAATCCCTCAGCGAATGGACGCCAAAGGTCTGACTAGGACAAGTTCTTAAACTTATATGATTGTGGAAAGTTCCTGAACTCATGAGTGTGGTTTGACGAACTGGGTAGAATTAAGTGTGGACGAAATATTGAGGATAGTAGGAATAGATAGAATACTAAGCAATTGATCATTAGTGGAGACATAAGTTTTCCAAATCTCCTAGCTATGCTAGACTTCGAAATTTTGACATCAAGCTAAAAACGCACTTTGTGCTTTTGAATATATATATATATATATATATATATATATATATATATATATATATATATATATATATATATATATACTCGTAATAATTTTTGGAACGATTTAAAGTATAGTCTATGCTACTTATTTCGGTTAGACGCAAATGATTTGAAATATCAAAATATGTTTTTATTTATCACTTATGTACCATGTAACCTGGTGCAGAGTTGATAAAATTTGATAGAGTTATAAACGCAGGAATACTTAGTGTGAATTCGATCCAAAAATCATTGTTCCACTATTGTATGATGTGTTATTACAAAGTCATACGATGACGGAATTCTCAAACGGACTGTTAATACAGTACGACATCATGACGTCATTCTCAAAAATATTTTAAAAAATTTTAATTGCCAACGGGGTTTGGCTACACTTAAATAATTCGGTTGAATTGAATTATTGATACGAGTCTATGCTATTCGATTCAGCTAGACCAACGTTTATGAAAATTCTAAGCGTTCTTTGAAATATTCCCAAACCAAATTATTTTGGTGCGGAATCCAATAAGACTGAGGTACAATTTTTGTGCCTATGACAGTGACGAGAAATAGAGTCAACCAGCAGTACTTAATAAGTACAGGGCATACCGGGCTAATTACCTACTATGTCCGTAAGTTATGACGGTTTGCGGAAGAACTTCCATAAAACCTTTGCGAAAATGACAGACAATAGTATGTATAACCCCTCAGCACAATTTTAAAATTTTAACTCTTGTGATAAATGTATTGGGTAGCATGTAATGATGAGAAGGAATAGTGAATGGTGAATGGTGCATGGAGAAAGGTGTAAGGTAAATTTTGAAGACAATATTTTTAGAAGAAGGGGTGAATGTGACAACCCGAAAATTTAGATATTTATAAAAACTTAAAAGATTGAATAAAGGTTAAATAATAGACCTAGACTGGAAATAGAGTTTGAATTAAATTTTTTTTTCTGAAGGACTTATGTGGTTTTGTGTATAGTGACTTATGTGAAGTATGCAGGTGATTAAATAAATATATATTATAAATATGTATATATTTATTTAATATATAAATAGAATGAATGAGAAGTTATATAACCTAATATTATATATTAGGAATGAAAATTAAATAACCTAAGGGTTATAACAAGTGTAAAGTGCTAGTATTTAAATTTTATACTAGTATACTAACCTAAGAGATTAATTTTATTATCTCAATTTATTAATTATTTTAAACCTAGCTTAATTGGGTTGTATAATAATATTATCTAAGTTTTTAAATTTCATAATGAGTGAATTAGAAATCCTAATGAAATATATTGGGTTATGTAAACTAAATGTATTGGACTATGATATTTATATGCCCAAGCAATTATTTAGAAAGCCCAAATGAATTAATTAGATTGCCCAAGCTTGACCTAACTTGGTAAGAACTTTTTGGTCATTTGCTTAAGCTAATTTAGCAATTAAAAAAAATATTTAAGAAATTACAAGGGGGTATGTCCGGATATCCAAGGGAGGATTTGGCGTGTGGTTTATTTGATTTTCAAAGGTGACTCACCACCCTACATTGCCTAGCCTTTGTGATATTATTTGATTTGTTAGATTTTGCTAATATTTCAAGCAACAAGAGAGAGAAGATGGGAGATTGTGGGAAGATATTGCATATATGTATATATTGTAAGTATACATATTATAGTTCTGTAAATACCTCCCTATTCATTCCACATTAAAACTTTTACTTCATTCCTAAAAGCTAAGAAAATAAAATAGAAAGAGAGAGAGACCGTGAGGGGCTGCTGCTGCCATGGGAAGAAGAGAGGAGGAAGAGAATATTTTCCTTGCCATCTAGGATTATCAAGGAGAAGAATAAAGCCATATGAAAAAGGTATAAAAATCAAACCATAATAAGTTATTTTATGTAATTTATTTTGTTTGGTTGTGATGAAATAATGAAGTTATGTTTCTTGAACTTTAAAAATCATAGATCTACATGTTATATGGTATGTTATGTGTAGATCTAGTCATTTTGGATGTTAACAAGTTTGATCAAAGAAGAAAAGTGAAAATAGTTTTTAAAACTAAGAAAAACTAGCGGACTGTTGCCCCTAAACAGAAAATTCAGGGTTAGCTAGAGTGCTCTAAAAATTTTGGGCTTTTGGTATGTTATAGTATACTCAATAAGGTTTTCATAGACTCCATAACGGACTAAATCCGACATCGGAGGAGAGAGTTATGACATTTCAAAGTTGTAGTGTCAAAACTGTCCAACAAGTGCGATGCAGTCCACTTGAACGGAATTTCTGGGCTGATTCGTTCGAAATCTGAAAAAAATATCAGTAGGAAAGAGTTGTAGTACCGGAAGTTAGCTTCGCGTGGGCTCAAGAATCGCCTAAAAATATTTTAAAATAAAAAGGTTATGACTATTTTAGTGAAAGAGGGTAAATCTGGGAAAAAGATGAAAACTGTTGCGAGTGGACATTTTTGGGGTATGTTTTAGGCTGCCTAAGAGGTCCGAAATTACTGGGTTAAATTTTTTAAAAATACTTTGGTATGACATGTATAACATATCCAAAATTCAGATTAATCGGAGTTTTCAGTAACGTGTGAGAAAATCGTAAAGTAGCTGCCTTAAGATGCGTAACAGGCAGAGCAGCAGCAGCGCCTGTCGAGCGCCGCGCGCTCCTGGGCTGGGCTGTGCTGACTGTAACATTCCATAATTTTAAAGCGTGATATTAAATATTTATTGGTTTATTTAAGTATTTAATGGATATGTTATTGTTGAATAAATAATTGTTCAATTTGAGTGATGTAGTTTATTTAATTATTTGTTGAATAAATAATTAAATATTAAATATTAAATATTTATTGGTAATATTAAATATTTATTGAATTATATGGCAATTTGAGTTGATGTGATTTAATTAATTGTTGAGTAAATAATTAAGGAGCTAAGTAAATTAATTGTTATGAGATTATATAATAATATAATTTAATAAGTAAGCTAGAGAGCTTATGGTGATTTAAATAAGTTATAATATTTTAAATGGGAAATTGTAATTTAAAATATTAGTTGGTTAAATAAAATTATAATTATAAAAGAAATTATAATTACGTGATAATGATTTATGTGTTAAAGTAATTTAATAGATTAATGTTTTAATTGATTTATTAATTTAATAAAAGTGTGACTAATAACCTTGCTATAAAGGAGTTATTAAAATAAATAAAAAGAGTTTAATTTGGTTTTTCTAAACATGTCTTATTGCATAATAAGTCTTTAATTTAATGATGTTTTATCAAACAAGGTATAAGGATTAATCTATTTGTTTTAGTTAGATTTGCCAAACAAGGTGTAAGGATTTAATGTGTTATTTTATTATGCTTAGCCAAACAAGCCTTATGGCTTTTGATTTTCAAAAAAAAAAAATTATAACTGATGTCAGTTAAATCCTATACTTAATATCTATATTATTATTATACGTTATAATATTATACGTATGTTAGAGTTAGGGAGAAGAAAGACTCAGTTGAAGTTTACAGAGAGAAAAAGAAGAAAAGAGGAAAACTAGAGAGAATTTGAGAGTGATTTTAACAGGTGTTGTAGAAAAGAATTTGGAGAAAATAATAATAATCATCTTCCTAATCCAAGGTAGGAGCTCAATCTCTTTCTCTAAAAGTTTCATGTTTTTCTTCTTCCCAAAAAGTTCTCTGTAAAATATTTTATGGGATGAATTGTTGATATACATGTATAACTTGGTATGGTACTTGATTATATAGTTATTATATGAGTTTATGATGATTAGAGGTAGTGCTTAAACGAGAATTGCATGATAAATTCGTTTGACAGTAGGAAGAAATAATGTCAGTATATGTATTTCTTATGTAGCTTATGTAAATAACAATTATGATGATCAATTTAGTGTGTGAAATTGAACTGTGACTATATTAGTTAGTTTGTTAAGAATTACAGAGAATTTAGTTCAAAAGAATCAAATTGGTGTATCATTATGATTACAGTATGCACTGTGTCAAGAAATATCAAAAATGGAGTTTTTGGGTTTTAAAATATGTTATTCTAGTATTTAATTTTTCTAGAATTATGGTTTAAGTTGTGTTAATTTAGTATTTGTATGCTTGGTGAAAGTTTATGTATAATTTGCATTAGTTATTCATGTTAATTAGTGTTGGAATTGAAGTTATAGACAGAAAATTGAGTTATTCTGTTCTTCGTGGTTGGTTTCTGTGAGTTTCGGCGCCCCAGCGCCAAAATTCACGCCCCAGCGCCAAATTTCGCGCACTGGCGCCAAATTTCGCGCCCCAGCGCCATAATGGGCCGTAGCTCGCGCCCCAGCGCTGTAGCTCGCGCCCCAGCGCCGTGGCTCGCGCCCCAGCGCCACTGTTCCGCGCCCCGGCGCCGGAAAAGTGGCCTAGTTGGGCAGTTTTGGTCTCCTTTAGTAAAACGGCCATAACTTTTTCATACGAACTCCGATTTAGGTAATTCAAGATGATTCGGAAAGAGGAAGAGCAGACCTACAACTTTCATTCTTTATGTTTTTTAATTTGAGGTCTATAACAGTTGTCAAAATGGCCATCTTTAGGACTGTTGTGTTTTCGGAGGCAATCGGAGGGTGTCGGGCATGCACATATGCATGTGTAGTGCTCCATACCATAAAAGACGATGTCCTAAGTTACAAAACATGAATAATAGTAAATATAATGATGCTTAACATTAATATATGATGTTTTAGATAAGTTATAGAAGCATAGTAAGCATGCACAAGAGAGGCAAATCTGGCGTGTGACGAATGAACGTCGAAACGCCGTGCCAAGTGTTAATGAACTTAAAAAGTGTATTAATTCAAATGAAATGAATATTATAAGATAAGGAATGGATTTAATATAAAACTAATAAGTAGCCCTAGCAAGACTTAAACACTTGAATGAACTGCGAATATGAAATACAGTGAGATATAAGTTGAAAGTTAACACAATTAAGTTGAACATTGTGTATTTATGATAGGAAGGGTTATGAGACGTAGAGTAGAGTTTACATTACAATTACTATGTGTTGTTATGTGACTAATATTTGATGTGATTATATAATTGCGTAGGGCACGTGAAGTGCAGATAGCTGTAAGCTGTTAAACTGTTATTGGTAAACAACGATCAAGGCAAGTCTTTCAGTTCCTATTTTCTACGTGGATTTGATGAACTGTTTTAAATTACATGATATGTTATACATGTTGAAATCATGAAATGTTAAAGTCAATATATGACTGCATTGTTTTGGCTAAGTAATGATGATTGAGTAAGGAACTCAATCTTTATAATTGCTATGTGAGTTAAAAGCATGTATGCCATGTTACTTTAATGAGTTGTATATCGAGCATGTTATTATGTGTTATGTGATGCATGAAAACTGTTAGACTTTGCTGGGCTGTCGAGCTCACTCTTGCAAATAACAACTTTTGCAGGTACAAACTTTAAGGTAAAGATATGTGCTAAGTGAGTTATAGAGATCTATATTCACGAAGATTACTTATGTTCTATGAGAAATGTATTTCCTATCTTAAATATAACATGTTGTTGAATTGTAAGTTGAGCTATCCAATGTATATGGATATTTAGTTATGATGTAAGACTTTGCATAGTCAGTTTGTTGTAATGATTCATGGCATTTGATTTGAATCGAAGAGATGTAATGTAAATGTTATGATTTAGGGCAAGACAGAAGGAGATGTATAAAAGTTTTAATTATTCCGCAATTTTATTAAGTTTAACATCGAATAATGATGTATTAATTAGAGGTTGAATGTATGGTTAACGACTGAAGTCGGGATTTAAATTGTATAGATTTTGGGGTCGTTACACTGACTGCTGCTTGACGTCCTTTTCGCGCACTGTTTTGATGAGCTTCCATGATCCGATTTTGCGGTGTGAAATTTTTCTAAAATACTTTGACACGAGGTCTATAACATGCTCAAAATTTCACTGTTATACGACTTACGATTTGAGAATTAAAAATGAGCGAACATGCATGTTAGAACTAAAATTTGAGCGAACGCCGAGCGTCGGTGCGTCGAGCGACTTTGACGTTTGCCGTTCCGAATCGCGTTTCGACGAAATAATAAGTATTAATAAATCTAATAAAGTCCTACGAGACGAGATTTGACTATAAAAGATATTTTACGCCGATAAACTTTTTTTCAAGCATAAATAAAGCAATAAAAATATGTAATAAATATAAATTACATACTTAAGCGAAATAAAAACTACAATTGCCTATAAAATTATTTTATGATGCAACGAAGAACGTAAAACCTTTTAAAAATTGTATTAATCATAAAAATTATATTTTGAGGTTTTCGGTGCTTAAAATATGGTTTTTGAGTTGAGATTTACGTAACGGAATATATATATATATATATATATTTAATATATAAAACAAAAATGCAAATATTTGTAAAACGAAAAATAAAGCAAATGTGCTAGCAAGGTAAAATATTTGTATATGAGACCACAGTCAGTGTTGACTCATGAACGGAAAAACTGATGTAAAAAAATTGTTTAAATTAAAGAAATAATATAGTAAGTTGAGTTTTAATATAAAAGCTATGTATTAGCTGTTTAAACCTCAAATTTGTAAAATATTTATATCTTAAAATGTGTGAGACCTTTATTATTTAAGAAACAAGTAAAATATTATTATGCTTAAGGTGCTTATTTAAGTTCATATAAGGCTTTGTCTAATCTATAGACATAATTAGAGAGAGTTGCATTGATGAAACCTGGAGGTTACTCCACATATACTTCTTCTTGAAGTTCACCATTTAGAAATGCACTTTTGACATCCATTTGAAAGACTTTGAACTTCATGTGGGCAGCAAAAGCAAGGAATATCCTGATGGCTTCTAATTTGGCAATAGGTGCGAAGGTCTCATCGTAGTTGATGCCTTCTTCTTGGGAATAACCTTTGGCTACTAGTCTTACCTTGTTTCTTGTTATTACCCCATCTTTATCCATCTTATTTTTGAAGACCCACTTGGTGCCAATAACTAGGTGGCTTCTTGGTCTTGGAACCAATCTCCATACTCTGCTTCTTTCAAATTGATTTAGTTCCTCTTGCATGGCTTCTATCCAACTTGAGTCTTCCATAGCATCTTCTATCTTCTTGGGTTCCATTTGTGATAGAAAGCTTAGATAGAAACACTCATTCTAGGTGGCGGATCTTGTCTTGACTCTTGCATTTGGATCTCCAATGATTAGGTCTTGAGTGTGATCTCTTGCCCATCTGTTTCCTGTTGGAACATCTGTTTTGATGCCTTCTTGTCTGAATTCTTCAAGATTAACATATGCTTGTTGATGTGAAGGTTCGTTGTCTGGCGTAGCTCTTGTCAGGAATAAGCATGTGAATGTTATCCCTATTTACATATGATTTGATTATGATATATATGAATGAATATGCAAGTATGCTTGCATTAAGAAAATCTGTAAAGTCCTTTGATAGATAATAGGATCATATGTACAAGTACTTAGAACGACTTGATCAAATACGTTAGGTTGATCCTACATAAACAAAACAACTTTGAAAAGTCCTTAAAAAGAAATGATGTACAAGGACTATAAATATAGAATGATCAAGCTTGTTAGGTTGATCTTAAAATGTAATAGATAGGCTTGTCTGATCGTCGAGCACTGCACCAAAAATCGTAGTCTGCTAGGACAGTCTAGGAAAACTCGAAAGCTATCAAGGCAGAATCGTAGTCTGCAAGATAATAGATCTCGGAGTTTGTTGACTGCCAGGAGAGACGAGGAAGGATAGTAGTGTGTCAAGAAGAACTTCCTCTGAGCCGTAGTCTGCTGAAGAAGCCATGTTCCGAATCTTAGAGACAGCCTGTCTACGAGCCGACCGAGCATCTGCCAAAGCAAACTTAAGAATCGTAGACTACACTCGGAGTCGTAGAGTCTACTGATCACATCAGAGGCAGAGATTGTAGTCGAGTAAGATTAGATGAAGACAACAATCATAAAGAAAGAAATCGTAGAGTGTCAAGATCTGATATCGGAGTCGTCGTGTCTGCACAACCCAAGTTGAATCATAGAGTGCAGAACTAAGGCTTCAATAGATGTGCTCATAACGCCAAGGTAGAATCGTAGAGCAAACACAATTCTCAACAAATGAGCACTCCCAGAATATCCAAAGAATGAAGCCTCTGGTCTGAGTTACAATGACAAATCCCACCTGAAGGAAACCAGAGAGCACTCAACGAATGGCATGCAAGCTAACAGAATATCTAAGCACCAATCCAATCAACATCCAGATTGAGTTATGAAGCCATTCAAGAAGAAGTCTTCCACAAGTTGGTCAGAAGAAGATTTCAGTAACTGACTAAGGAAAGTCAGCAAGTGCAATAGCTGTCAAGTAAACAAAAGACAACAATCTTGGAAGTATCCATGATCGTAGAGTTTGCCAAACAAAGCAAGAACTGATGAAGTGTACACAGAGATACTGTTCAGCTTATGAAGAACAAGGCTAAAGTGATTAAGCATCGTGTCAGTCCATTGATGATAAGTGAACGAAAAATCACAAGGAGAAAGCGAGCTGGACATGCCACAAATCTGAAGTGTCTTACTATTCAGAAGAGACCAGAACAAGGAGTCAAGCTATTAGTTCCTGAGATCAATCGAGGCAAACAGAAGTGTTGAAGCACTGCACAAGAGAAGGAAGAGGTGTTCTACATTAAGGATACAATGAACACTCTTCAAAATTGTAGTGTTGGATCTACCAGTCGATGAACAACATTCAACATGACACTATGATCAGGTCCAAGAAGAGATGCATCAGAATCGTAGAGTTCAGTCATCTGAAGATTGAAGCATTGGCAACAATTCAATCTGAATATTGATATTTGAACAGAGCTTATTGAGAGCATCGATGCAAAAGGACAACCTCTGATCTAGAAATTAGAAGGAGGAAATAAAGTCGACTACCTGCCCAAGACATCAAAGTGACATCTCTGATGGGGTAGGTGAAACAGTAGACTGCAATGTCAGAAAGTCATAAAGGAGATGTAATGTCACATTTGCAGTCTACCTCAAATAACTCGAGATCTGAGAAGCAATTCAAAAAGCTCCCAACGGCCACATTCCAATGGGAAGGTTATGAAGGAGTATAAATCAACAAGAGCTTCAAAGATAAAGAGTTTCTGAGTTACAGAATCATTGAGTTGTTGGAATGCTATTGTTGACTCTACGAGTTTCACCAGAGCCAAATAGAACAAGTCTCGGTGACAGTGAGACTACGAAGGTGGAAGTGAAGTAGCTTTGAAGAAGGACTTGAACAGACTAAAGCTTCACTCAACAAAGATGAGAATGCCATTGAAGATGGCAGTTAAGCTAAGAAACAAAAAAGAAAAGAAGATAGCATTCAGAAAAGTGGCAGAGCACAAAGAAGATTCAGAGAGCCACTCTACGAATCACCATGAACCTAAAGCTGAATCAGAACAAGTGTAGAACCATGTCTGCCAACCAGTCAAGAGGGATTCAGGGAATGCTAAAGCTCAAACACTTAGCAGACCCAAATGGTGATGGTGCAGAGCTGACAACATATGAAGATGACCAGAACAGAATGAAGATTAGCTGAACCAAAGAAGATGTAGTCTAGACTCAAAGTAGAATGCCAAGAGGACTACGCCAAGCTACTAAGTATAAAAGATGTTCAAGCTTAAAGACAGCTTAGCAGCAAGGCACCACGACCACGACCACGACCACCACCACCAACAACAACAAGAAGCCAGGGCTTGAGGGGTCCTTGTCCGGAGGGACTAAATGAAGTTCCAAGCTTGCTGGGCTTGAAGAGTTCCTAGGGAACTAGAGAAGTTCTAAGACTGCTGGCCTTGAAGAGTTCTTAGTGAACTGAAGTTCCAAGGCTACTAGCCTTGAAGGAATCTTATTGATTCTTAGTGAAAATCCTGCTAGTTGAAAGCAGTAGAGTGGATTAGGAGCTTGAGTCTCAGAACTACTTAAAATCCCTTGTGTCATTTACTTTATGTCATTTACATTATGTACCTAACTGCCATAACTGCTATGTATGTATTAACTACTTACCACTTAACTAACTCTAAGAACAATGTATGTATGATTATGAATATATCAATGAAGGGAATCTTTTACTTATTCCACTATGCTTGAAAAGATTCTTATGTTTGTTATATGCTAATTCATTAGCAATATAAAATAAACGAGAAAAGTATTTGAAATTAAAAAGGATCTATTCAACCCCCCTTCTAGATCTATTGTGCGCCTACTGGGAATTAACAATTGGTATCAAAGCAGGTTCTCATGCTATATTCAAAAGCTAATTTCTTTGAGTCTGATCCTAGGCACAATCATTATTCTAAACTTAGTTTAGTAGTAAGTCACTTGTAAATGCAGATGAGCTTACACGTTGCAAATATTGTGTACAGGTAAATGTGTATATACACCTGAAGCTGCTCAGATTGGTCCATGTTCTTAAATGCCATTACAACAAGACCAATCCTTGGCCAAAGTCAATCTTGTAGTCTGAAGACCAGGCAAGGAAGCTCAAGAGACATCAACAGCTGGATGTGAACCTTGTGGACTCAAGGCTGTCAAAGAACTAAATATGCCAAGATTCTCTTAGCTTACATCTTCAAGACTATGACTGATTGACTGAAGGACAACTGGAGCAACAAGTTGTCAAGAGCAAATAAAAAACTATGCACATCAATGCCTAACCTCAGTATATCTAAGATAAATAGCTGTTAAGAAACTGACAGCAGAAAGGTACGGTTCCTCACTAATATAAATGTGTATATCATGGTGCACCTCCTTATGCACTATAACAATACTCTTTCAAGAAATCATACTCTACCTAAAAAGGTAAAGAGAGAAAGTACACTGAGGTTGGAAACTCAAATGCTTACAAACTTTCTCTCTATCCAAGTTTTAGGTTGAAGATGACATCTTGAAAGAAATCTGAAATAGGTCATAAGCATATCAAGGTTTAAATTAATCTTATGTGGAATAATCTTTGCTGATGGGTTAATATGTATGTACAAACCTATGTTCTAAGGTTTTGATAACGCATAGAGTATGATCAGTTCTACAAGAGGTTCTTGAAGATTCGTAGAAACTTATCACCTCCCTGAATCAACCAAATGCAAATAAGTGATAGAGTTGATTCTTGCTCTGTGAACATTTAAACCATATGAACAAAACTAAGCAAATGATGAAACCATCAAAGAAAAAGAGTGTTTTGTCAAAATAATTAATCTTACACACACTCATCATCATGCATCTTAAGATGCCATATCTAAATTGGATACATGCATGAATATGATTGCTGATGATCAATATGATGAGTATTCAAATATATGATGAACATGGATTTTAAAAGCTAACCTAGCAGGACCCATGTAACTATGGGTACCAAAAATAAAAATGTATCTAACCTACAGGTGCTTGGTCTATCTGACCACACTAAGGAATGCTGAAGCAGAAGACTCCAATCAAGAAGATTCAACCAGCAGAAGGCTTGTGACATTTCAAAAATGTTTCTGACAAAATCTCTATTTGTCAAAGCTTGTCCTTAAAGACTTACTAAGCTAACATGAGTAAAGCTCTCATGGTTGCTGATCTCCACATGGAAGCAGACCATTCACCCTAAGATAAATAGGGTCATATATGTTCTATCATCCAAAGCAGATTCATATGAGAAGAATCCTCAAGAAAGTTCACATCAAAGGATCATCGAGCATTAATAATGAGGAACTCATTACAGAAGCATAACTCCACAAGTACAAACTGACAAGGAAGACTACGTTCATAGTACTGTCAAATGATCGTAGAGTGATCAGTCTTGAAGATATCCCTATCTATGATATAAAGATTTAATTGATAGTAATGATTCCAGTCAGAAGGAGATATGCAAGGCTGCCTTCTAATGCACATGAAGAAGAAGAAATTACACTTCACTGAGAAGACAATATCAACTATGGGGGAGCAATGATTTGCTAAAGAACAGCAGCACTGAAAGCATCAGAAATACACTACGAAGCAATATACGAGTTATAGAGTCCCAAAACTTTGTGGCTGATGAACCAAATAAAGATCCATAGTCAGTAGGAACGTCTCATAACGCACTACTGGTAACCTTGTTAGCCATCTAACTCAAAATCATGAAGCGCCTACAATCAAACACATGATCGTAGTATAAGAGCAGGAGGACACCACGATTACATCCAATGCAAATGTCTAGAGTTGGTTGATGAACTCCCCAGCAGAAAAGGTCAAATGAGATATCAGTGCTAACCACTTCTAAAGCTTTTCATCTATAAAGCGCCTCAGGGACAAACCTGACCCTTAGTTCTCTCTAAGAGGTTGGCCCTTCTTGAGCTACCTTAACCTAGAAGGAATGCTTAGTCAAATTCATCTCAAGGACCAAGTTAGACAACGATCGTAGAATAGAGTTTGAAGTGAACTCGACGATCACAGTGCAACCTCAACAATCGTAGAAGTAGACTCGATGATCGCAGTCTTCCCAGAGGATACACTAGCTCATGAGGAGATAAGTTCGAATACTGGTCGGAAAGATGTCCTGCAGGCTCACCTCAGAAGTCGAGTGCCCAAACCTCCATAAAGTACATCAGTGGTTAAGCTATGCAGTTTTAAGATGAGGATTAGTGTCAAAACATCCACTGTAGCATCTCTCAGAAGAAGATCGTTGAGTCGACAAAGAAAAATATAGAGTCTATAGCTGCCTCACCAAGCTACTCTATGTACTAAAAAAGGTCAACGGTCAATCCACGTCAGTAAAACGCCTTCTCTCTTAAAAGGAACATCAAACTGAAAAGTTTATGGGGAGTTACAGTTTCTCACTAGGCATCGTGCAACCAATGAATGGTTAACACATCATAGCTTATGTAGAGTCAGAAGGAACTATCATAAAGACAAATTCAAATCTCAAAATAATAACCTCTCTCCCTCTCCTTTTCAAACCCTAAAATCCTCCTAACAGACTAAATCCATTAACCCTCCAGAGCCTTGCCCAAATCACATTCAACTATCTCTCATAAGACTCCCTAAATCAAATACCCATATTCTTCGAATGGCAGATTGGCGAGTAATCACTGGCATTCAGCTCAGAACCAAGACGTTTGAGAAATCCAAAAAGAAGTTCAGAGATATTCTTGAACTTGTGAAGAAGGTTGGATTCTCATAATGTCTTGAGGCAAACACTCGAATATATGCTGAACTGGTTAAAGAGTTTTACTCAAACGCATCCATAAATTTTGGAACCCTTTCTACCAAGGTCAAAGGTCAGATTCTAAAGTTGAAATCGTCTGACATCAATCAATGCTTAGGTCTTCCTGACCTAGGATTGAAAAGCCTTGATGAGATCGACACTAAACAAGCAAAGAAGATTATGTTATACAAAAGAAACCTTAGTCTGAAGGACATGAAGAAAAAGGAGTTTCCTAAAGAATGCGAGTTCCTTGCTGAGATAGTGGACAAATGTATACTATGCAAGGATACTACACATGACACTGTGATTGATCAACAACTAAAGATTATGTCTGCAATAGTTCTAAAGAAGCGTATGAACTTTGGAGTTATCCTGCTCGATCAAATTTCTCAATGGCTAGAAAAGGCTGAAATGAAGAAGTTTACAGATAAACCCATTACAATGGTTTTTCATGGAAGACTCTTGAGCATTGTGCTAATGAAGAAACTAAGAAGCAAGATCAAGGATGATGAGGGAGAACCACTAAAAGTCCATAAAGTTATGTTTTTACAGTTGTTTGTAAACTGGAAGAAAAATCCCAAGGAAAACAGGAGGCTAATAACAACTGGGAGCAGCATCAAGGTCTCTGCAAAGAAGAGGAAGGCACAAGAGGTGGAATGTGACGCCCCCAAAAATAGGTATACATCACCCATCTTGGGTCGTCAGATACAAAGTACAGAAAACAAATACAACTTACCAATACAACTGTCGTGTACAATACGACAAAACATAAACTGTGAGTTTGAATACAAATATTATCTTCTAGAGAGTATTCATACTCAAAAGGAGTCCTCATTACATTTATTAACACACTATTACATAGAATAGTGAGGACTACTAACTAATACTATCATTCGGACCATCACTCCATTCCCCGACTTGCCCCAGCTACGTTCTCATTTCTTGAAGAGAACAGTGAAAGAAAGGGTGAGCTCAACTAGCCCAGTAAGAAATATTATGACTAAGATAATGCAGAATAAATTATCATTAGCCTTCAACAATGTTAAACTGATAAAATATAATAGACATCAAGTTTAACTGCAGCGGAACAAGCAATCCATGAAAAGAGTCAAGTAGAAAATAAACTCTACTATCTTTTATGATTTAAAAGATTTTCCAACACTGTGATCGCTGAGACTCAGCTTAATAAAATAATCCACATCATCGAATCACCCCTGCACTACGGCCAAGGATATTCTTATATTCATTAATGGTCATGATCATGCCAACAACTGTCCATCAATGCACTACGGGCCAATGAGGACTTTTACCACATCATTTGTAACATTACGGTCATGATTACACCGAATAATCTCTGGTCATAATCATACCAAGTCCATCTATGCACTACAGGCCACAGATGACTTTCAACATAATATAAGCATGAGGATGATGACAATGATATAAGAATTCAATAAAACAAGTTCAAGAATTAATTTATCCAAGAATTAACAACGTCCAAATTGTCAACATGATACTACTTTGTGGAGTAAAATTCAAGAATGATCAGGAGAATATTTTCATGAATAGATACTAGATGAAACACAATTATCAAGGATATTCCACAAATTTCATGGAGTATAGAAGTCAAAACTTAACCAACTGAGTACAATAAAGAATGGAATAACAAAAGAAATCACCATGCATGCGATAGACCGCATAAACAGGTTATTCTAACAGAATAATAAATAATGGAACCAGGTCCGGTGTAAACGCACAGACAGGATATTCCAACAGAATAATAAATAATGGAACCAGGTCCGGCGTAAACGCACAGACAGGATATTCCGACAGAATAATAAATAATGGAACCAGGTCCGGTGTAAAACACACAGACAGGATGTTCCAACAGAATAATAACAAGACGGAACCAGGTCCGGTGTAAAACACACAGACAGGATGTTCCAACAGAATAATAACAAAAACGGAACCAGGTCCGGTGTAAAACACACAGACAGGATGTTCCAACAGAATAATAGAAGAATGTCACCAAGTATAGGGTAGACCGCGTATACAGGTTATTCCAACAGAATAATAAGAAATGGAATAACAACAGTTCTCTTCATGAATAAGAAAGAATAACACCCCTTACCGTTTTAAAGAAGAGCTGAAGTAAGGAAGTATTTAAGTAGCAGAATACTCTTCTTCTCTCTCTTTATAGTTTCTCTCTATAGTTTATCTCTCTAGAGTTCAGTGAATTCGTAAGAAATAATGAAGGAATGAGCTGCTATTTATAGAAAAATAGAATGCATAGTAACTAATCCATGAACGGTCCAGATTGATTACTTTAATCTGACGGTCCATATTTAAAGAAAAATCTTTTAAATAAAATATAATATATTCTATTTATAGAATAATTTTAATAAAGTATTCTATTTTATATAAAAAGATGTTTCTGTTTTATTACGTTAATAATACGAATAAAACAAAACGTCATTATCGCTAAATAATTCATATTATTAACTGACAATAATTGAATCAAACTGAGTGACTTTTCACATAAGCATTAATAATCAATACCGTGTGCTACTATGCAACCACACGTATTACTGTACTTTTACTACCGAGTAGTTCAACAGTAACAATGGTAAAACTTCCGCCGTTATTTTTAATAAAATATTTTTGTCGTTTTCTCAATCCGACAATAATTCCGTTGTGGGGTCCACCAATGATTGTGTCGTTGTACGAATATTCCTTGTTAAAACGAATATTCCCCGACCAATCGAATATTATATAACAACTTGCGTACTTTACAAAATTTATAAATATTACCCACAACTATAACATTAAATCCACACCATAATATAAAAAAATTATTTCGAGAAAAATTAAATATTTATTCATAAAATCTGGGGTTTCACAATCTCCCCTCCTTATAGAATTTCGCCCTCGAAATTTACGTACGTGCTTGGTATGCCGAACATGTGAGGATACCTTGACTTCACTTCAAATTCTAACTCTTGAGGTATAACCTTTAAGCATCGAATATGATCCTTATTATCCAAGATGTTAACACGTATCCCCTCATACGTTAAATCTTTCGCTATTTCGTCCGGTTCTAAATTAATAATGCGGTTCGGGTCGTCCACATATTTACGTAACATCGATACGAAAAAAAAAATATTCTGAACACGCAACATACTTGGCGGTAAAACGAGTCTATAGGCCACAGTTCCTACTTCATCGAGGATTTCAAATGGGCCAATTAAATCGAGAGTTGAGATTTCCTCTCTTCGTCGATTCTTGCTTCTAGAATAACGCCCTCTTGAACCTTCTTCTTCACATTTATCAGCTCTTAGTATGTAGCTTGAGCGGCTTTAACTTTATCGATTAAAGTCAATTTTAATCGTATATTCGTTATCTTCACGTGGGTTCGAATATTCACACTTGTAACCGTATACGATCTTCTACACAACGCGTCAGCTACCACGTTCACTTTTCCACGATGTTATTGAATGGTACGATCGTAATCTTCAACAGCTCGAGCCAACGTCTTTGGCGCATAATACGTTCGTTTTAGTTGAAGAAATATTTGAGGGTTTAAGAAATGGGTTTTGTACTGGGGTCAATACAAAATTCAATTTTACGCTCTGGGGTAGGCTAAGAAGTCTTCAAGAATACGTCAAGAAATTTATTAACAATAGAAATATCGTTCAAAACTGTGACCCTCATCCAAGACTTGGATAACACGTCACATTGATACCTATCAACTTGCCATCGTCATTTACAACGTCTCCTACGGAAAGTCTAGCTTCGGTGCATTCCACACCAGGAAGTCAACAACGAAAGGAACGGGGATTTTTACTTATGGCTTGATATGACAATGATTGACTTTAGTGGTTTGGTTACTTTGAATTTGCATAACAGGTTGGTTAGGAGTATGAAAGCTAACAACCTTACGAGAAGCATGATGAGTAGTGAACCAATCGTTTCAAAAAAATCACATCAAAGGCAAGTATTTTCAAAGAGATAAGATCGACAGGTAACGTGAAAGTGTTGATTTGAACAAGATTTATAAATAGTAGAGGTAACGAAGGTTTCTCCCAACTGAGTTTAAACAGACATATCAAAGTCTAAGTTCTCCGGAGTTAACTTCAAACATTTAACACAACTAGGTGAAATAAAAGAGTGAGTAGAACCGATATCTAACACGGTATAGACTTCGCAAGAGTTTATGACTAACATACCCGTGATAATTTTATTCAGGTTCCTCATCACGAAAAAAAATACTCTCTCTTAAACTACTGGCTTTGGCTTTTCTGGGACGGTCTTTGGTGCCTCCGTCCTATCTGAACTTGTCTTCGGTGAACGACAAAATCGGGCTAAGTGACCTTCTCTTCCACAATTATAGCATGCTTTGGATGGCATCGCGTAGTTTGGACTGATGTGCCCCTCCCCTCCGCATTTGAAACATATGATAGGTGGTCGTTCTCCTTCCTTAACGACAGGTGCTGGTGCTGACGTTTTTCCATCATTGTTGAATCTCCTCTTCTTGAAATGCCCATTCTTATTATTTTGGCCCTGATTACCACCGAAGTGGTTACCATTTCTGGCCTGTTGATTCCCTCCACGCTTGTTGTCACCGCTTCGATGACTGCTTTCACTAGTATTATCATTTTGCCGGCTGCTCTCTTTTGGTTGCGTTGTCTCGTTATCGCGCTCCACCAACTGAGCCCTATTTACAACATCTGTATACAAACACAATTTATGAGAAACAAGATGTTGACGTATCTCCGGCTTCAAACCTCTTAAAAACATCCACGTCATTCTTTCTTCATTATCCACCAGGTGGGACATAAACCGGGATAACTCCGCAAATTTTGCCTCGTACTGCGACACGGTCATATTATTCTGCTCCAATTTGATGAACTCCACCTCCTTCATGTGACGAATACTCTCGGGAAAGTATTTGTCGTTAAACAGCTCTTGGAACTTCTCCCAAGACATCTTCAGTGCGGCAGGTTGAGTACGCTTTATCGATTCCCACCAGTAATCTGCCTCTCCTCGCAACATAAAGGCGGAAAATGGAACCTTTTGCTCCTCGGAGCAACCCAAGACATCAAATATCTTGGTGATATGCTTTATCCATGTTTCAGCTACAAGTGGTTTGGGTTCTTCCTTAAACTCCGGTGGTCCCAGCTCCTTAAACTGTTTAGCGGTGACCGCCTGAGAGTTTCTAGTATTTCCACCTACGTTGTGGACAGGAGCCGCTTTCACCTGTTGTTGCATGAATTGCATAAAACCTCTGAACATTCCATCATTCATCATCTGGTCAGTGTTGTTGTTTGCTTGAGGATTGCCACCTTCCTGATGAACATTATCCTGATTATTGATATGTGGTGAATCAATAATCGTCTGTGCTCCATTGCTATTCTCAACATTCTCAGATGCCATTTTCAGATACTGCCACAAAATAAAAGTTAATTGATATGTCATATATTATCCTTATATTATGACCGACCAATTAAATACCATGCAAATAAACTTAGGTAGGTCATACTAGCGAAGGAATTCCCCGTCTCTCCCCTCCTAGTTCTATTCTCACATCCTAGCCAGGGATCATATCCCTAAGCTCTGATACCAACTGTGACGCCCCCAAAATTAGGTATACATCACCCATCTTGGGTCGTCAGATACAAAGTACAGAAAACAAATACAACTTACTAATACAACTGTCATGTACAATACGACAAAACATAAACTGTGAGTTTGAATACAAATATTATCTTCTAGAGAGTATTCATACTCAAAAGGAGTCCTCATTATATTTATTAACACACTATTACATAGAATAGTGAGGACTACTAACTAATACTATCATTCGGACCATCACTCCGTTCCCCGACTTGCCCCAGCTACGTTCTCATTTCCTGAAGAGAACAGTGAAAGAAAGGGTGAGTTCAACTAGCCCAGTAAGAAATATTATGACTAAGATAATGCAGAATAAATTATCATTAGCCTTCAACAATGTTAAACTGATAAAATATAATAGACATCAAGTTTAACTGCAGCGGAACAAGCAATCCATTAAAAGAGTCAAGTAGAAAATAAACTCTACTATCTTTTATGATTTAAAAGATTTTCCAACACTGTGATCGCTGAGACTCAGCTTAATAAAATAATCCACATCATCGAATCACCCCTGCACTGCGGCCAAGGATATTCGTATATTCATTAATGGTCATGATCATGCCAACAACTGTCCATCAATGCACTACGGGCCAATGAGGACTTTTACCACATCATTTGTAACATTACGGTCATGATTACACCGAATAATCTCTGGTCATAATCATACCAAGTCCATCTATGCACTACAGGCCACAGATGACTTTCAACATAATATAAACATAAGGATGATGACAATGATATAAGAATTCAATAAAACAAGTTCAAGAATTAATTTATCCAAGAATTAACAACGTCCAAATTGTCAACATGATACTACTTTGTGGAGTAAAATTCAAGAATGATCAGGAGAATATTTTCATGAATAGATACTAGATGAAACACAATTATCAAGGATATTCCACAAATTTCATGGAGTATAGAAGTCAAAACTTAACCAACTGAGTACAATAAAGAATGGAATAACAAAAGAAATCACCATGCATGCGATAGACCACACAAACAGGTTATTCCAATAGAATAATAAATAATGGAACCAGGTCCGGCGTAAACGCACAGACAGGATATTCCAACAGAATAATAAATAATGGAACCAGGTCCGGCGTAAACGCACAGACAGGATATTCCGACAGAATAATAAATAATGGAACCAGGTCCGGTGTAAAACACACAGACAGGATGTTCCAACAGAATAATAACAAGACTGAACCAGGTCCGGTGTAAAACACACAGACAGGATGTTCCAACAGAATAATAACAAAAACGGAACCAGGTCCGGTGTAAAACACACAGACAGGATGTTCCAACAGAATAATAGAAGAATGTCACCAAGTATATGGTAGACCGCGTATACAGGTTATTCCAACAGAATAATAAGAAATGGAATAACAACAGTTCTCTTCATGAATAAGAAAGAATAACACCCCTTACCGTTTTAAAGAAGAGCTGAAGTAAGGAAGTAGTTAAGTAGCAAAATACTCTTCTTCTCTCTCTATAGTTTCTCTCTATAGTTTATCTCTCTAGAGTTCAGTGAATTCGTAAGAAATAATGAAGGAATGAGCTGCTATTTATAGAAAAATAGAATGCATAGTAACTAATCCATGAACGGTCCAGATTGATTACTTTAATCTGACGGTCCATATTTAAAGAAAAATCTTTTAAATAAAATATAATATATTCTATTTATAGAATAACTTTAATAAAGTATTCTGTTTTATATAAAAAGATGTTTCTGTTTTATTACGTTAATACTACGAATAAAACAAAACGTCATTATCGCTAAATAATTCATATTATTAACTGACAATAATTGAATCAAACTGAGTGACTTTTCACATAAGCATTAATAATCAATACCGTGTGCTACTATGCAACCACACGTATTACTGTACTTTTACTACCGAGTAGTTCAACAGTAACAATGGTAAAACTTCCGCCGTTATTTTTAATAAAATATTTTTGTCGTTTTCTCAGTCCGACAATAATTCCGTTGTGGGGTCCACCAATGATTGTGTCGTTGTACGAATATTCCCTGTTAAAACGAATATTCCCCGACCAATCGAATATTATATAACAACTTGCGTACTTTACAAAATTTATAAATATTACCCACAACTATAACATTAAATCCACACCATAATATAAAAAAATTATTTCGAGAAAAATTAAATATTTATTCATAAAATCTGGGGTTTCACATTGAAAGCTCTCATTCTGATGACTCTATATCAGTAGTAGTCACACCAGCAAAGAAGAAGTCCAAGGGTGTGAAAAATACAGAAGCTCCACCAAGTCATCTCTCCACTGACAATAAGAGACAAGGAGAAGAACAAGCAGCAACTGCAGAAATACCAAAGAGAAGGAGTAACAGATTACTCAAAGAGCCATCCAAAAAGAAAATAAAGGTGATGAAGAAGTCAGCCCCAGTTCCCCAAGAAAGTCTATCTTCCAAGGATGAGAACGTAGAGTCAGAAGATGTGAAGGGAAGTGAGAGCCACAAGATTGAACCCTCAAAGAGCAAGTCCAACAATGAAGAAGAAGCTGAGTCTATGAAAGAAATAGCCAAACCTGATAGTAAAGGAGAATGTGCAAGCCCTATGGCTAACTCTTAGAGTATCCACTCTGCTGATGAAGAAAGGTTGCAAGTTAACACAATTGCATCCCCTACTGAGAATGCTCCAACAAGTTCACATGATGGTTCTAAAGATGTGGAGTCTGAAGAAGAAGGACCTGCCCCTACTAATGCTGAACATCAAGGAAGCTTATCTGGTGAGTCAAAGGCTTCAGATTCTGAAGAAGAAGAAAATTCCGACTCTCCTATAGCTGAACCTCTAAGGAGAAGAAAGAGCAACCGACTTCTTGACAAATCTGTCTCAAAGAAGCAAGGTGATCACTCAACTGCAATCATTGAAATGAGTGATGATGAATCTGAATCCAAGGAAGAAAACACTGAAGAAGAAACTAGTGATGAAAATTAGCAAGAAGAATTCACTGATGAATCTGATGAAAGAAGTCAGCATGATTCAAGCTCAGAAGGTGAAGAAATGGAGAAAGATTCTAGTTCTGCAAATAAGAAATCAGAGGAAAATCTACAAAGGTCTTACTCCAGTTCAAAACAGAGAGAAGGTGGAAGAGACTCCTGTTCTGCAGAAGAAGAACCAGAAGATTTTCACATTCCCCACCTTGTTCATCACAAGAGAAGAATTGTAGTTGAAGTTGATGAAGAACCACTAAATGTGCTTCCATGTAGATAGATTAATCATGGAAATGAATGGATAAATGTAGTAATGATGACCTTAGAAAATTTGCTCAACAATCGTAGAGCTATGAAGCTGGACACTTCAACTGTGATTTATGAGCCTGAAGCTAAAAATCATGCAATAAGATGGTTTTACTCTCATATGCCATGGGTAAAGGCATCCCTCACCAAAGACAACAACTATCTCACATGGGTCTTCTCTCACCTTCCCAACGTAGAGCTGGTGGCACAGAACTTCTCACTAGTAAAGAAGTTTGCAACTCAAATGATAAAGGACCAGTCTCACTACAAAGTCTACCGACATACTGGCAATCACTACATTCCCTATGATAGTAGAATGGGTTCTGATGGCAGAAGGATTATGGCCAAGGAGATGATCGTAGAGTCCCTTCACTCTACCATTGAAAATGATCAAGTTCAGTTTGAGCAGCTTCCCTCTGCCCAAGCACAGTTGTCTGATATTCCTTTATCCTCCACCAATGATTGGCACTCAACGATCTATCAAATTCTCACTGCTTTCGAAACTCTGTTCAAGAATGGAAATCGTGGAGTCCAGTCTAGTGCTCAAAATGAAGCTGCCCAATCAAATGACCAAACTCCTATGGAGCAAGAGTTAGTGAAGAATTCTGATGAGCAGATTAAGAAGATATCTTTCATCCTCGAAGAGTCAAAGATGTTTACAGAAGCAAGAGACACTGCAGTTCAAAATAGACTTCAAGCCACTATGTCTGATATATCTCTCAAAATTAAAGAGAGAGATCAAATCTATCTGAAGGCTATAAATGATCAGAAGGCAGAAGCTCTATGAAAACAGAAGGCTAATGAAGAGTAAATCCTAACCCTCTCTGACAAGATTGACAATCTGAATCTATCTCTCTCCCTACAAATTGAGTTGAGCCAACAAGAACTTAAGATTGAGGTTGGTAAATCATCTTACCTAATGGAGCAACTCGTGTCCAACATGGAGCAACTTTCACAAGTGATTAATGATAAATAAGGGGAGAAAAAGAGACATAGGAAGAAGAAGTCAAGGAGGAGCAAGGAGAAAAGAAGCAAAGAAGACAAGAAGGCCAAGAAGAAGGCAAAGAAGGAGATAACAGCAGCAGAAGCAGAATAATCATCTGAGGGGGAGCCAAAGGATGATGATCCTATGAATGTAGAGTTTGAGGGGGAGCTAGAAAAAGAAGAAGATCATGAATCTGAGGGGAACAAAGAAAAGAAATGAAGTCACCATCCCAGGGAGAGCAGAAGCAAAAATATCAAACATACAAGTAACTGATCAAAAGACATCTTGGAAACATATAAGGAGCCAAAAAGGTACATCTCTAACTAGTTAGGTATATTCTGGATCCAGGATGTAAACTGTCATAATTTATGAAATTCCATATCATTATAAATGACATTCATGATTATCTGTTTTAGAAATACAGCTGCTCACTGTATATAAGATTCATTCATATCATGCATATGCACTAATTATTTTTGTCATAATCAAATAGAGGGAGATTGTCAGGAATAAGCATGTGAATGTTATCCCTATTTATATATGATTTGATTGTGATATATATATGAATGAATATGCAAGTATGCTTGCATTAAGAAAAGCTATAAAATCCTTTGATAGATAATAGGAACATATGTACAAGAACTTAGAACGAATTGGTCAAATATGTTAGGTTGATCCTACATAAGCAAAACAACTTTGTAAAGTCCTTAAAAAATAATGTACAAGGACTATAAATATAGAAAGATCAAGCTTGTTAGGTTGATCTTCAAATGTAATAGATAGGCTTATCTGATCGTCGAGCACTGCACCAGAAATCGTAGTCTACCAGGACAGTCAAGGAAAACTCTAGAGCTATCAAGGCAGAATCGTAATCTGCAAGATAGTAGATCTCAAAGTTTGTAGACTGCCAGGAGAGACGAAGAAGGATCATAGTGTGTCGAGAAGAACTTCCTCGGAGCCATAGTCTGCTGAGGAAGCCATGTTCAGAATCGTAGAGATAGCCTATCTACAAGCCGACCGATCATATGCCAAAGCCAAGTCAAGAATCATAGAGTCGTAGAGTCTACTGATCACATCAGAGGCAGAGATAATAGTCGAGAAAGATCAATTGAAGACAATGATCATAAAAAAAGAAATCGTAGAGTGTCAAGATCTGATCTCGGAGTCGTAGTGTCTGATAAGTAGGTTTTATATCTACTTATTCGGTATCTATTACTTGAATTAGTTTCTTTTACTTGAATTAGTTTCTTAAACCTATGTTTCTAAGTTATTTTTTATACATTTTATGTTATTTTATATGCTATGACATAACATTGGCATGAAGAAGCAAGGAAAAGAAATTCAGACATCTTTTGGACTAAAATATGCAAATAAATACAAGAAGGTAAGATTACACGGCTTTTAACACCAAGTGGGATGTATGTTCTTAGCTTAGATCTTGGATTATACTGTAGAGCTTCTTCTTAGCTTTTCGAAACATCTTGAATCATCCTAATCGGAGTTCGGATGCGAGAGTTATGGCCTTCTTATCAATGAAGATCAAAGCTAAGAGTTCTCATGTTTGCAATTTACATAACATCTACTTAGGGCCCAATTTCCACCTTGATCCAGTCTGAACCTGTCAATTCTCAAAGAATGAAAGTTGTAGAGCTCGTCGGTATATTTGATTTGATAGATGGTGGGCCTCGTAACTCCTCCCGGATCAAACGTTATGGCCGTTTTAGCAGAGGACATTGCAGCAGAAAAATCACCCCCGCCGGGGCGGGCTTTTCCTTCATAAAACCCCCGCTGGGGCGGGCATACCAGCTGCAAAATAGTGTGTATGCCAGCCGGAACGGGCCCTTTATGCCTTATACCCCACGTCGGGGTGGGGATATGTGCAGAAAACTCAGTTTTTGTCCAAATTTGAGTTCAAGAAGGATTGTTTCGATCCGATTGACTTAAGGACTTCCAAGAGGACTTAAAGACATATAAAGAGACTTATAAAAGGAGGAGAATCACAAGGATTAGAGGGGAGATTAGAGAGAGAGAGGGAGGATTCTATTAGATTAGATTAGAGTAGAATAGGAGAAAACACTAGTTCTTGTTAGATTTAGAGATTGAAGCAACTTGGAGACCATTGAAGATTCAAAGTAGGAGCAAGGAGGGAGCATCAAATCTACAGATAATAGTTTGTATCTTCTCATCTACTTCTATCTTTGTCTTTTATTGTTGATTCAATTGTGGATTCTTAGTTTTAATTCAATGAACTAATTCTTTGTTTGAGATTACAATGGATCTTATTGTGTAGTTTATTTTAATATGCTTCGCTATCAATTATTATGTTCTATTGTGTGGATTGTCTATTGTGATTTGGACTTAATTGCTTAATTACCTAGCTATCAATTACCGTGATAATCTATATGAACTTGAGAGAGGAAGTTTAGATTTAGATCTGATAATAATAGCATGTGTTTGTGATTTTTGCATAGATGAAATTGATGATTCGTTTTTAGGATAACGATATGCCTTTACGGCATATGTAATATTATAAAGAACTTGTGCTTTAAATCCTTTTTAATTGTAATTCACATAGAGATATAGTGAATTAATTAATTAGGGTGTCTTGCTTAATTCTATCATCTGTGGATTTAAGTGAGTGTGGGTTTTATGCATCGAGAGATGGTTTTATCTGCTTTAGTGTTCTAGATTAAAAATTCAGGATAGAGAATAATTGATGAGAAGTGTGTTAACTTAAATGAAGCAATAAGTAAAGGTGTGATCTTAAATCTCCGTAATCTTAATTTAACTAGTGGTAATTAGAATTAGTTTACTTATAAATTAAAATTCATTCGTTTAAATAAGATTGACTTGGTTACGGGTTATTACTTGGTGATTTTTATTAAACAATTCCTCGTGGGAACGATACTTTACTTTCACTTTATTACTTGTTGACCACGTATACTTGCGTGTTGTGCGTAATTAGATTTTACCCAACAAGTTTTTGGCGTCGTTGTCGGGGAATTAGTTTAATATATTTTTTTGCCAATATTAGCTTCAATCAAATTAGTCTTAATTTAAACATTTTTTTATTTAATTCTCTCCCTACTTTTCTTTCTTTTCAGGTACAATGGCTGGATGCAATTATCAATAGCCTTATTCGAATATGACTCAGCAAAGGGGAGCAGGGATTGATGGTCTCAATGCATTTTTTGCATTATCAGCACAGCTTGAAACACTTTCGAGGAGGTTGGACGTTGTTGCAGCCCAAAGTAATTGAAGGATAGCAGTTAATTGCAATTATTGTGCTGGTAATCATCCGAGTCATCAATGCACCGTTAGTTTTGGGCCGGGACAGCACGATGGTGAATACCTCAACGATTATACATATGCTAATTATCATCAAGTTTGGGGGTATAACCCAGATTCGTCATGGAGCTATACTTATGAAGACCCATACTACGCTCCAAATCCAACATACACACCAGAATTTTCATGTCCACCTCCATTGCCATAAGAAGAAATTGAAGGGCATAGTAAACCTAGAGGAGATGAGGATTTGCCAAGAGTTGTCAACCCAAAATTTTAATAATCGGATGGAACAACTCGTCACGACCTCAACCAATGGTCCTTAATACATGGCTTCCAAGACTGAGATAGATAATTCAAAGTTGGAGGAATTGTTGTCCAAGTTCGTAGCATCAAATAAGGAGAGGAGGATTAATCAAGAGCGGTCAATTCAGAATCAAGAGATATTAATTCAAAATCTACAGAACCAGATGGATCAAATGCTCATAGCCTTGAACAACTGTCCTCAAAACAATTGGTGTTATGATGAGGATTCCGAGATTGATGAAGTACCCGAACCAAAACTACAACTGGATGAAACACGAGATGTTGAAGAAGAGGAGACAAGTGGGGATGAACTAACTATGAGTACTAACGAGGATTAGTTGATGTTATTAATGCCTCAAGTGCCCTCTCCACCAAAGTTCAAGGATCCGGTTAGATTTGCAAAACCTTATCCGCTAGGTAGTCTTGTCGTCGACAATACTCCTTGTGACGTAAAAGCGAGTAAAACTTCGAAGCCCTGGTGCGATGAGTTGGAGAAGATAGAAGAAGAGATTGTTGTATCTGACAAGCTTTAATGCCAGAATCTATTCGCAGACACAATGGAGAAAACACCTAGATGTTGGACGTTCTTGAATGTGATCTTATCTAAACAAAGTATGCTAGGTGATTAACCTACCAAAAGCTATATTATTTTCGATGGATGGAGGGTACCTCAATTATCAAAGAGGAATTGGATAGCGTTGACTAGACAAAGTCAGACTGAAAGAGTATAAATCAAGCGCTGACTGGAGGTTATTTAGTAGATAGGAATCACGTTATATTTCAAAGTTCTATTCTAATCCATGTTGTCTCTCTTCATTACAGGTATTGGAGGTTCAATGGATAGGAAAATGATCGTCACCGCCATCGCCACCATCACCTCACGCTTAGCTGATTACAGGGAAGTTCTCTTCTATTTACCGCTATATTCTTACAACGAGGACATTGTAATTGCTATGTTTGGGGGAGTTTAGTTTAGTTCATTATTGCATGTTTAGTTTTATATTTATGTTATGCTATTTTGCATATGTTGTTAATTTAGTTTATGTTCATTATGTTTGCATTCATGTAGTACAACTACATAAGTAGTTGCATAGTAGTATAGTTTGAATAGCATTATATTCAGTTTCTTGTTTAAAACAAAATCAAAAAAATTAAAAATAATAGTTAGTTACTATGTTCATCTTGCATGATTCCAGTTGTTAGATAGTTATAGTTTATTTTGGCCAATGATGAGATTGGAATTGGGTAGACAAGTATAGTACTGACTATTAGAGCTTTGATGTGATTTCTTGTTCTGAATTGAGTCTTTTTCTGTTTGAAACTGCTATAATAAAGATAACACAGTAAAAACAACTTGTTGATTGATTGAGTTTAAATTGATACATAATGGGATTCTAAAGGATAATGCTAGTTTGAATGAAAGAATGACAAGAATAAGTAGCGATGGCTAAAGTTAGACACGAACATAAGTTTGGGAGAATATTTGGGGTATATAAGCTATAAAAAAAAGAAAAAAAATGAAAAAAAAATTTATGAATAAACACCGTGGCGTGCTTGTCTAGTTTTGTGGCCTTTGTTAATTGAGTAAGTAAGCCCGAGGAGATTGTCTTTACACCTAGTGCCCTAAGGTCTTAATTGTCTGGGAGTCGTTGATCGAAAGCTCGTTAAGGTAGCATTAAAAAGTCTAAAGGAATAAGACATTGCATAGCTATGTGTATATAAACCAAAAGAAAAAAAAATGAATAAAACGGGAAATAAGAGCAAAAAGCCCCCGTAGATGAAAAATAAAGCATAAGTATCCCATGTTGACCCTAGATATTGGTAATTGTTTGATTTTAGTTGGATCTAGCTTATTTTTGGATTTCTTGAGTTTACACTGTATGATGCCTTCGAAAAGACTTGTATGTGTTAAATTTGGTTTTATATCAGTTAACATTGTTGTGGAGAACATTCACACTATATTAGTGATAACAGTCTAAGATTTGATGATTGATTAGGAAATTACTGATTTATTTTTGATATGATGTATTATCATGTTTACTTGATTTTTCTCTAAGGCCGGTTGAATAGACTTATTTATGTCATTACTACTGGATTCGTAGGCATGTAGATTAGTTGCATTGCATAGCATTATTGTTTTGTGTTTTTGCTTGAGGACAAGCAACGGTTTAAGTTTAGGGGTATTTGATAAGTAGGTTTTATACCTACTTATTCGGTATCTATTACTTGAATTAGTTGCTTAAACCTATGTTTCTTAGTTACTTTTCATACATTTTATGTTATTTTGTACGCTATGACATAACATTGGCATGAAGAAGCAAGGAAAAGCAATTCGGACATCTTTTGGACTAAAATATGCAAACAAATACAAGAAGGGAAGATTGCAGGGCTTTTAACACCAAGTGGGATGCATGCTCTTGGCTTGGATCTTGGATTATACTATAGAACTTCTTCTTAGCTTTCTGAAACATCTTGAATCATCCCAATCGGAGTTCGGATACGAGAGTTACGACCTTTTTATCAACGAAGATCAAAGCTAAGAGTTCTCATGTTTGCAATTTACATAGCATCTACCTCAAGCCCGATTTCCACCTTGATCTAATCTGAATCTGTCAATTCTAAAAGAATGAAAGTTGTAGAGCTCATCGATATCTTCGATTTGATAGGTGGTACGTAACTCCTCCTGAATCAAAAGTTATGGCCGTTTTAACAGAGGACACTACAGTAGAAAAAGCCCCCGCTGGGGCGGGCTTTTCCTTCACAAAATCCCCACCGGGGCGGGTATACTAGCTGCAAAACAGTGTGTATGCCAGTCGGGGTGGGCCCTTTATGCCTTATACCCCCCACTGGGGCTGGGGTATGTGCAAAAAACTAGATTTTTGTCAAAATTTGAGTTCGAGAAAGATTGTTTTGATCCGATTAACTCAAGGACTTCCAAGAGGACTTAAAGACATATAAAGAGACTTATAAAAGGAGGAGAATCACAAGGATTAGAGGAGAGATTAGAGAGAGAGGATTCTATTAGTTCTTGTTAGATTTGGAGATTGAAGCAACTTGGAGACCATTGAAGATTTAAAGTATGAGCAAGGAGGGAGCATGAAATCTATAGACAATAGATTGTATCTTCTCATCTACTTCTATCTTTGTCTTTTATTGTTGATTCAATTGTGGATTCTTAGTTTTAATTCAATGAACTAATTCTTTGTTTGAGATTACAATGGATCTTATTATATAGTTTATTTTAATATGCTTCGCTATCAATTGTTATGTTCTATTGTGAGGATTGTCTATTGTGATTTGGAATTAATTGCTTAATTGCCTAGATATTAATTACCGTGATAATCTATATGAACTCGAGAGATGAAGTTTAGATTTAGATCTGATGATAATAGCACGTGTTTGTGATTTCTGCATAGATGGAATTCGTGATTCGTGTTTAGGATAGAGATATGCCTTTACGCCATATGTAATCTTATAGAGAACTTGTGCTTTAAATCCTTTTTAATTGTAATTCATTTAGAGATATAGTGGATTAGTTAATTAGGGTGTCTTGCTTAATTCTATCATCTGTGGATTTAAGTGAGTATGAGTTTTATGCATCGAGAGATGGTTTTATCTGCTTTAGTGTTCTTGATTAACAATTCAGGATAGAGAATAATTGATGGGAAGTGTGTTAACTTAAATGAAGTAATAAGTGAAGTTGTGATCTTAAATCTTCGTAATCTTAATTTAACTAGTGGTAATTAGAATTAGTTTACTTATAAATTGAAATTCATTCGTTTAAATAAGATTGAGTCGGTTATGGGTTAGTACTTGGTGATTTTTATTAAATAATTCCTCGTGGAAAGGATACTTTACTTTTACTTTATTACTTGTTGACCACGTATACTTGTGTGTTGTGCGTAATTAGATTTTACCCAACAATGTCTGCCCAAGCTGAATCATAGAGTGCAGAACTAAGGCTTCAACAGATATGCTCACAACGCCAAGGCAGAATCGTAGAGAAAACACGATTCTCAACAAATGAGCACTCCCAGAATATCCAAAGAATGAAGCCTCTGTCTGAGCTACAAAGATAAATCCCACCTGAAGGAAACCAGAGAGCACTCAACGAATGGCATACAAGCTAACAGAAGATCTCAGCACCAACTCAATCAACATCCAGATTGAGTTATGAAGCCATTTAAGATGAAGTCTTCCACAAGTTGATCAGAAGAAGATTTCAGTAACTGACTAAGGAAAGTCAGCAAGTGCAGTAGCTGTCAAGTAAACAAAAGACAACAATCTTGGAAGTATCCAGGATCGTAGAGTTTGCCAAACAAAGTAGGAATTGATGAAGTGTACATAGAGATACTGGTCAGCTTATGAAGAACAAGGCTAAAGTGATTAAGCACTGTGTCAGTCCATTGATGATAAGTGAACGGGAGATCACAAGAAGAAAGGGAGCTGGACATGCCACAAATATGAGGTGTCTTGCTATTCAGAAGAGACCAGAACAAGGAGTCAAGCTATTAGTTCCTGAGATCAGTTGAGGTAAACAAAAGTGTTGAAGCACTGTACAAGAGAAGGAAGAGATGTTCTACATTGAGGATACAATGAACACTCTTCAGAATCGTAGTGTTGGCTCAACCAGTCGATGAGCACATTCAACATGACACTGCGATCAGGTCCAAGAAGAGATGCATTAGAATCATAGAGTTCGGTCATCTGAAGATTGAAGCATTGGCAACGGTTCAATCTGAAGATTGTTATTTGAACAGAGCTTATTGAGAGCATTGATGCAAAAGGACAACCTTTGATCGAGAAATTAGAAGGAGGAAATAAAGTCGACTACCTGTCCAAGACATCAAAGTGACATCTCTGATGGGGTAGGTGAAATAGTAGACTGCAGTGTCAGAAAGTCATAAAGGAGATGTCATGTCACATCTGCAGTCTACCTCAAATAACTCGAGATCTGTGAAGCAATTTAAAAAACTCCCAACAGCCACATTCTAATGGGAAGGTTGTGAAGGAGTATAAATCAACAAGAGCTTCAAAGATCAGGTGTTACTGAGTTACAGAATTATTGAGTTGTTGGAATGCTATTGTTGACTCTACGAGTTCCACCAGAGCCAAATAGAACAAGTCTCGGTGACAGTGAGACTACGAAGGTGGAAGTGAAGCAGCTTTGAAGAAGGACTTGAACAGACTAAAGCTTCACTCAACAAAGATGAGAATGCTATTGAAGATGGCAGTTAAGCTAAGAAATAAAAAAGAAAAGAAGATATCATTCAGAAAAGTGGCAGAGCACAAAGAAGATTCAGAGAGCCACTCTATGAATCACCATGAACCTAAAGCTGAATCAGAACAAGTGTAGAACCATGCCTGCCAACCAGTCAAGAAGGATTCGGGGAATACTAAATGCCAGACGAAGTCTAGCAAAAGCTCAAACACTTAGCAGACCCAAATGGTGATGGTGCAAAGCTGATAACAGATAAAGAGGAGCAGAACAGAATGAAGATCAATTGCACCAAAGAAGATATTGTCCAGACTCAAAGCAGAATGCCAAGAGGACTACGCCAAGCTGCTAAGTACAAAAGATGTTAAAGCTTAAAGACATCTTAGCAGCAAGGCACCACCACCACCACTAACAACAATAAGAAGCCAGGGCCTGAGGGGTCCTTGTCCGGAGGGACTGAATGAAGTTTCAAGCTTACTGGGCTTGAAGAGTTTTTAGGGAACTAGAGAAGTTCCAAGGCTGCTAGTCTTAAAGAGTTCTTAGTGAACTAAAGTTCTAAGGCTGATGGCCTTGAAGGAATCTTAGTGATTCAGGGTGCTGCCCTTCCTTAGTGGAAATCCTGCTAGTTGAAAGTAGAAGAGTGGATTAGGAGCTTGAGTCTGTGAACCACTTAAAATCCCTTGTGTTATTTACTTTATGTCATTTACATTATGTACCTAACTGCTATAACTGCTATGTATGTATTAACTGCTTACCACTTAACTAACTCTAAGAATAATGTATGTATGATTATGAATATATTAATAAAGGGGATCTTTTACTTATTCCGTTGTGCTTAAAAAGATTCTTATGTTTGTCATATGCTAATTCATTAGCGATAAAAAATAAACGAGAAAAGTTTTTGATATTAAAAAGGATCTATTCAAACCCCCCTTCTAGATCTATTGTGTGCCTACTGGGAACTAATAGCTCTCTCTATGATCTCTTCTTCAGGCTCGATGATTTCATCTTCTAGGACAACGATCGTGGTGTTGAGCTCAACTACCTCGTTCGTAGAGTCTAAGTCGTCGATAGTAGTGTCTTGAGGCACAAATTTGTCTACATCTATTTCATCGAAGATGATGTGAATCGAGACTTCAACACTTAACGTCTTTTTATTGAATACTCTATAAGCCTTACTGCCTGTGGCATATCCGAGAATGATTCCTTCATCTTACTTGGGTTGAAACTTAGTCAAATACTGTTTTCCATTGTTGAGAATATAGTATGCACAACCAAACACATGGAAGTAGCTGACATTTGGTTTTCTTCCTCTCCACAGCTCGTAGGGAGTCTTCTTTAACGTAGAGTGCACAAGAGACATGTTCTGAGTGTAGCATGCAGTGTTGACAGCTTCTGCCCAGAAGTATTCAGGCAGACGAGCTGCTGCTAGTAGAGTTCTTCCAGTTTCAATCAACGTTCTGTTCTTTCTTTCAGCTACTCCATTTTGCTGTGGAGTTTGTGGAGCTAAGAAGTTATGACTAATGCCATTGTCTGTGCAGAACTGATCCATCTCAGAGAAGTCAAATTCTCTACCATGATCACTCCTTATAGTCTTGATTTTCTCCCCTTTCTCGTTCATCACCATCTTGAACATCTTGATGAGTTGGAAACTTGTTTCATCTTTTGAGTTTAGAAAGAACACCCATATAAATCTGGTGTAGTCATCCACTACGACCAATGAGTATCTCTTCCCTCCAAGGCTTGTTGTTAGAATTGGTCCAAATAGATCCATATGAAGTGTGACGCCCCCAAATCTGGGTATCTTCCAACCCGACAGATGGTGCTACACGGTGCTACAGTTCACACAATCATTCAATTGAAATACCTCAAAAGAGTGAAAATGTCTTCTATATATTCTAAAACAATATTACCACACCCAGGTTCTTTATAACCATTACATATGTTTTTGTTATAATATAAAATAATTACAACATTCATACTATACTATTACAAAGGCACTCTATTGGTTCGCCTTAGCCTTTCCTTTATCTTTACCGGATCCTTCAGTTCGTTCAGTCTTAGCTGCATTCATATGGTTCAAGCAAGAGTGAGCATAACTAGCTCAGCAAGTATGACAATTTCATTTAAATAAGAGGCTTGAATCATATAAATCGTATATCTTCAATAAATAAATCAATAGTTATGAAGTACTATCGATAATTCAAAATAGCACGTCTCTTTTCTTTAAATCGTTTCACAATGAACAACATTCATTAAACATCAATATCGGTCCAAGACCTTGAGCATTTCATTCTTTCTTTGAAAAGGACAACCCGACACCAAGTCCGTAAGTCCTACATATCTTACGAGCACGTCTAGGTGATCATCCTATAGTACTCTATGTTGTACAACACTACTTTCTTTAAACGTATGTACGTTTAAGGTTTGGCAACCTCACGTGACTGTCATTTGACGACAAAATATTTTTTTATCATACTCAATCTTTCTTTAAAATCAATACCAAACAATTTGGCAAAAGATAGAAACATTGAAAATGGTTTGATAGATTAACTGGAAATCCACAAAACACATTAAGTCTAGCTGAAGGAATTGGCTTCGACTTCATTATACATTAAGTCATGCATAAAATACATGAATTACAACACTTGTCCAAAAAAATATAGACAAGGGTCAGAATACTTGCCTTTTAGCGTCTTCTACAGTTAATATACTTTCCTTTAAGTCTTTAAGGATTTCTACAATACATGATCACAAACATACCACATTAGGTCATATATAATCAAGTATGTTCACTAATTTATCTTACCCTTCTTTTCAATCTAATCATGCCTTAGATTGCTTATTATTCGTTACGGTTTATCGTATTACTTTGTATTTACGTTTACATAATCGTTTGTCAACCTTTTATTATAATCCTTAAGGTTTCAAGTATCTTCAATGATGTTACTTCAAGTCAATTAAGTATATAATTTATTACTAATGAACTTCTCCCTTCTTTATATACATAAGCATTCTTCTCTGTGTTCTTCCTAGTGGTGGCGCTACGACGCTAGCTTCCTTCATATAACTCACGTTGCGGCGCGGGTTTCCAGTATATGATATTCGGCCTTGGCGCTGCGGTGCCACTTCTTCTTCTCTGTGCCGCGCTGCGGTGCCACTTCCCAGTATGTGAAGGTCTGTCCTGGCGCTGGGCACCGGCTTCACCTCCTTGGCCCGCGTTGCGGCGCCAACCCTGCCTCAGAGAAAATTTTGACAGATGGTTTCTTCTGTGAATTCTCTGGGCTCATAACTTATTCTTTATAAGTCTAAATTGGCTCGTTCAAAAGCCATTAGCTTACAAATCATATGTTCTATGATTTCATTAGAAAATACTTCATTTTCGAATCTTTTAACTTGGAATTCACCGATTAGTTCATTATTACGAAAACATTAAACGTTCGTGAACGTTCAAAGCTCATTTCTCCATTCTAAGTTAGAATTTAGTCATTTTCGAGTCTGCAACTCTCAAATGCCAATTGAGACTATTCTCCATCGAAACCCAATGTTTTTGAGTTCAATGGTGACTTTTGACCTTCATTATGAGAATTTAACTATTTTGACGATTATCGTCTAATCTCGTAAATTTTGCCATAACTTCGTTACTTGAGATTTTTACATCGTTCAAAATGGATTCATTCCATTACTTTCACATCCTAACCAAACATATTTCATTAAATCATATAAATGACAAATTCTTACATGTTCTTTAGTAGTTCATAACTTTCATGATTATGATGTTCTTACAACATGGTTTATTAAAGCTTAAGTTCTCTAATAACCATCCTTATCACTCCATAACATACATGCTCTACCACTATCCACTTCTCTATCAAATATCAATTGTGAGATGGAGAATCATGGTTTAGGATTCTTACCCTTGAAGTTCAGGGTTGGTTCTTCTTCTTCTTCTCAATTTGATATAGCAAGTCTAGCTCTTACTTTTATCTCTCAATATATAAGTTCTAAGTTTGTTGGTTGAATTTGAACAAGGCAAGAAATGACCAACAAGCTCTTCTATTTATAGGATTTCCTAAGTGAGGGTATTATGGTCAAAAGGTCATCCCACCTCCTTAAATCACCTCCTTACTATTCCTTTCTTGGGCAACACTCTCCTTATCCTTTGCTTGGCCACCACACTTGGTCAACTATGACTCACCTATGGGGCCCACATGGGTTGCCCCATGGGTTTTCTTACCCGTTGAACCATCGGTTTGATCCACGGATCCGGTTCTTAGTTTGGGCTTTAGTTTAAATAACTTTGAGCCTAACGTTGGACTTTCTTTTCATTTCATTGTGCCTTAACAAGTTTGCACTTGGGCTTGCCCAATTACTACACAAATCCTACAAGTCCATTAGAATTGGTTTAATGCTTATAACGTATAATCTATGTATTCTTCGCGTATACTCATTCGTATAATCATTCATCATATATGTTATACTACATTTCATATATACTCGTATAACATTTCGTATCATACTCGTACTCATTACCTCGTATAATACTCGCTATTATACGATCATCATTTATTCCAATCTTTACGTTCTTTAACATTCTCAAATTTAGTACGCAGGCGAAAAAATGTGTTTGTCATAACTGAAATATTATTACATATTCCATCCTTCCTTATAATTTTATCGTTACATATTTCTCGGAAGTTCAAAAATAATTCCCGAGCAGAAATTAGTGAATAATGTTTTTCAGAAAATTTCTCGGAAAGCTTTAATTTTTGTCTTGGAAATTCAAACACTTTAATTCCTTCACGTAGTCAAAATACTACGATACATTTAGGTTATAGAACAACTTTCATCTTACTATCACATAATAATAACATATAATATAATTTTATTCATTATTTAATTAAATAAAATTATTTTACAAATAATCCGATTTTCTCGGCCGTTACATTCTTCCCCCCTTATAAGGATTCTGTCCCTAGAATCTCGCTAACAATTAAACAAATAACTGAGGGTAATTCTTCTTCATCTTTTCTTCAAGTTCCCACATTGCTTATTCGGCATCGTGGTTCTTCCATAACACCTTTACCGAAGGTATAAATTTGTTCCTCAAAACTTGCTCTTTTCTATCAATAATTTGAATAGGCATTTCTTCATACGTCAAGTCCTTCTCGATATGAATAGGCTCATATTCTATTACGTGCTTATAATCTGGCTTATAAGGATGTAACACAGATACATAGAACACATTATGTATACGTTCCAACTCTGGAGGTTATGCTACCACGTAAGCTACCTCTCCTACCCTTTTAAATATCTCGAAAGGTCCTATAAACCTTGAACTTAACTTTTCTTTCCAGGGAGACACCTTCAGAAATACGTAGAAGCCTACTTTAAATTCTCTGTTTGCTCGATGCGAATCTGCATATTTCTTCTGTCTGTCTTGAGCCGTTACCAGATATATTCGTATCAGCTTAACTATATCCACTGTCTGCTGCACCAATTCAAGTCCTAGCATTCGGCGTTCTCCCACTTCATCCCAACACAATGGTGTTTTGCACTTCCGTCCGTATAAAGCTTCGTAAGGCGGCATGCCTATGCTCGCATGATAACTGTTGTTATACGCAAACTCTACTAGCGGTAGATGATCATCCCAACTACCTTTGAAATCCATGACACAAGATCTCAACATATCTTCTAGCGTCTGAATTGTCCTTTCGCTCTGCCCATCAGTTTGTGGATGAAAAGTCGTACTTAACTTTAACTGAGTCCTCATCTGTTCTTGCAGACTCCTCCAAAAGTTTGAGGTGAATCGTGGATCATGATCTGACACAATCGAAGCTAGTACTCCATGTCTAGAAATAACTTCTTCAACATAAAGTTTAGCTAACTGATCTAAGTTATACTTAACCCTTATGGGCCAAAAAGTGAGCCGACTTCGTCAACCGGTCCACTATTACCCCAATCTTATCATACCCCTTCTGAGTAATTGGAAGTCCTACCATAAAGTCCATCATGATATGCTCCTACTTCCACTCCGAAATCTACAATGGCTGTAACAAGCCACTTGGTTGTTGATGTTCAGCCTTAACTTTTTGACAAGTTAAGCACCTACTCACGTATTCTACTATCTCTCTCTTCATATTTGGCCACCAAAAACTATATCGAAGGTCTTGATACATCTTAGTACTATCAGGATGAATCAAGTACCTCGAACTATGAGCTTCTTGTAACACTTGCTCCTTTAATTTTGCCTCATTCGGAATCCAAATTCTTCCTTCAAATCTTAATAATCCCTCATTATCAAGACTATACTTTAATTCTTTTCCATCGGCTAGCCGCTTCTTCATCTGGTCATACTCCTCACTTCAGAGTTATACCTCCTTGGCTTTCTCTACAATGGTAGATCGAATCTCTGCTGTAAACAATCTCTGACCCGACTCACTCGGTAACTTTGCCTCTGACTCCATACTATCCATCTCTGTTATTAACTCAGTTTGAGCTGCTAACATAGACAACTTTTCTCGACCCTTCCTACTTAAGGTGTCGACCACTACATTGGCTTTTCCTAGGTGACACAGAATTTCATAGTCGTAATCCTTTACCAACTCCAACCATCTCCTTTGTCTCATATTTAACTCCTTTTGTGTGAACATATATTTTAGATTCTTATGGTCCGTATATATCTCACATTTCTCCCCGTATAAGTAATGCCTCCATATCTTCAAGGTAAAAACTACCGCGGCCAGTTCCAGATCATGAGTAGGATAAACTTTCTCATAATCCTTCAACTACCGTGATGCATACGCAATGACCTTGCCATGTTGTATGAGCACGCAACCAAGTCCTCTATGCTAAGCATCACTATAAACTACGAAATTCCATGTATCATCGAGTAAAGACAATACAGGTGCTTCACTTAGTCTTTTCTTCAGTTCTTGAAATTTGTCTTCACACTTCTCCGTCCATACGTACTTCACTGTCTTCCTTGTCAAGTAAGTCAACGGAGTAGCTATCTTCGAAAAATCTTGGATAAATCTTTGATAGTATCTCGCTAAACCTAGGAAACTCCGCACCTCAGTCAGCATTTTCGGCTGTTCCCAATTCATCACTGCTTTCACCTTCGCTGGGTCTACTAAAATTCCCTCTCGGTCGATAACATGACCTAAAAACTGTACCCTTTCTAACCAAAATTTACTCTTAGTGAATTTCACATATAACTTTTCCTTCCTTAGTGTCTCCAACATAAATCTTAGGTGTTCAACGTGATCTTCTGGCATCTTAGAATAGACTAGAATATCATCGATAAACACTACGACGAACTTGTCCAAATATTATTTGAACCCTCTTTCATCATATACATAAATGCAGCTGGTGCATTTGTCAACCCAAACAACATCACCAGAAACTCGTAATGGCCGTAACGAGTCCTGAATGCCATCTTAGGTACATCTTCCTTCCTAACCTTCAACTGATTATATCCCGTCCGTAAATCTATTTTAGAAAAATACTTTGCCCCTTTCAACTAGTCAAAGAGATCATCGATTCTGGGTAATGGGCATTTATTCTTTATCGTTAACTTGTTCAACTCTCCGTAGTTGATACAAAGTCTTAACGATCCGTCCTTCTTCTTCATAAACAGTACCGGTGCTCCCCACGGTGAAACACTCGGTTAAATATACTTTCTATCCAATAGTTCTTATAAATGCACCATCAACTCTTTTATCTCCACTGGCGCCATACGGTATGGTGCCCTGGAAACTGGTGCCGCTCATGGCATTATATCTATTACGAATTCGGTCTCCCTATTCGGTGGAAGACCCTGCAATTCACTTAGAAATACATCCATTAATTCTTTAACTATAGGTATTTGTTCCATCGTTGCTCCCATTCTCTGGGTATCAACAACATGGTATAAATAACCTACACATCCCTTCCTCAACAATTTCCTCGTTTGTGTCATTGGAAGATAACACGAACGTCCCGACAATTTATTACCGTAAAACACTACCTGAGGCTATCTCAACGTTCTTATGTTTACACATTTCTTTTGGCAATCTATAATTACACCATGGTTGAATAACCAATCCATCCCGAGAATTACATCGAATTCTCCCAACTTTATCGATAACAAATCTATCGATAACTTATAACCCCGTATTTCTATGCAACAACTCATATGAATATCTTCAACATGAATTATTTCTTCATTTGCAACCTTGATATTCAAAGGTGCAGGCAATCTTTCGGGAAGTAATCCTAATCATCTAGCAAAATCATATGCTATGAAAGAACAAGTAGCACCCGAATCAAATAACACGTAAGCATTTATATTGTTGATTAGGATAACACCTGTAACTACATCCCCGGATGCAACTGCATCTTAGACTGTCATGTTAAAGGTGTGGCCCATCGATCTACCCATCAGTGTTGGACCACCAATAGCTAACTTATCGCTATTAACGCCCTTATTCCCGTCCGTCCCCTTCTTTGGGCAGTTCTTCGCTATGTGATCAGTTGATCAACACACGAAGCATCCATAGTTCTTTTTCAAACTTGGACAGTTAGGCAAAATGTGTCCCTCCTGTCCACAGTTGTAACACACTGCCTTTCCCTTAAGACAGACTCCTAAGTGAGTCTTCCCATAGTTCTTTTATGCCTCCATCTTTCTCATAGGATCCCCTTGCTTCACTCCGGTATTCCCAGAGTTAAAACCCTTTCTCTTTTGCCTATCTCCACTACCACTGGCTCCCTCTGTTTTCACTCCCCCGTCTACCTTATTCTTGTTCTTCTTCTCCTTGTGGTATTGGCTTAAAGCCTCGTTACCACCTTTGATAATTATTGCCTTCTCCAGTATGGTTCCAAAAGAGTTACTTTGGAACACAAATATCCGGCTATAGAGCCAGGGTTTCAAGCCCTGGTCAAACCTTCTAGCCTTCCTCACCCCAGTGTCTACCTGATGTGGAGCAAAGCTTGCCAGTTCATTGAACTTGGTCGCATATTGGGGAACCGTCATCTCCCTTTGTTTTAACTCTAGAAACCACATCTCCATCCTCCCCTGTATACTCGTGGGAAAGTAGTTCTCGAAGAAAATCTATTTGAATCGCGTCCACGTAAGGTTTTCAATACCGGCCCTAGCCTGGTTTGCCTCCCACCAGAAGTTGGCCTCTCCTTTCATCATATAGGTAGTAAAAGCAACCTTTTGCCCCTCATCGACATTTGCAATAACAAATGCCTTCTTTATTTCTTTCACCCAAGTCTGGGCTTCTATGGAGTCTGTAGTTCCTTTGAACTCCGGTGGACCGACACTTTTAAAGTCCTTAAATGTAGTAGCTCGTACTACCCCAAGATTTACGAGTATATTCGCCCCATTCCTATTAAACGTAGCCGTTAATAAGTTAACAAACTCTTATATCGGGATAACCGGACCTCCTTCCGGTTGATTGACATTGGCTTCTTGATTTTGTTGTCTTCTTCTTGGCAGTATTTTGTTGTTAAGATAAACAACACGTCATTATTACTTCCTTCTTGTTAGTTAGTTATTATTCATTATTAAATAATAACTTCAACTCATTGCACAATATGTTCCATAAAAGGGCTTATATTGATTTGCTTCTTCGTAGCATAATACTACATCATTCGTCATTACATAGCCTTAGCTGATTACATTACTATCACGCAATTACTTTCCAAAAATTGGGATTTACAAAAGACTACCCATTGATATACAAAAAAGGGTTTTACGTCACTACTAGATACATCATATTTACATATCTAACTCTAGTCTAACTATGAAATAAGTTACATCTGCCTTATGGCATTCTCAAAATCCGCGTTGGCAAAACCGACAATAATATCTTGACAGATAGTATGCCCAATCTGCCTTGCCTCTATCGGATACCCAGCTACTTGCTGTAGAAAATCCACATGAGAACTCCTATGAATATAGGACATTCTACCAACCTTCTGCTTCTTGACCTTTAGCTCCTGCCTGAGCTCAAAGGTCTCTTATTTCAGCTCATGAACCTTGTCCTTCGCCAAAACTCACTCATTGTGCTCCTCCTCCCACATAGTCTCCATACTTTTCTTATCCTCCAGGATTTGCTGGACCTCCTCCTTCAGCTCCCTTACTGTCGACGTCGGGATTTTTATTTGTCCCTTTTCTATTCTTGTCTTTTGGTGTTCTCATGTTAGGTGAGATTTATTTGAAAAAATAAGTTGTGAAAAGGTCTGACATGTATATGTCGATGATTGGACTATAAGAGTCGCTAGTTAGTTTTTTAAATGGTTGTACAAACACAATCGAGAAAAGATTTGCACATTGACCCAGTGATGTGACACTGCTTAACGGGTCTGTGAAACTGAGATTCGTTAGGGTCCAGGGACTTGGTTATGTAGAGGAAAGGTGTTAGGCACCCCCCGACATCCGTGTTGCCACGGTGACTGCCACTTTTCAATTAAACTGTTATATGAATGTGTGTGTGTGTGGATCAATGTGCAATTATCTGGAAGTAGTGCTATTCCTCGTTCGCACCTATATACAAAGGGTTTGAATTTCTATATAAAAATTTAGTTTTAACAAGATATAGCAATGATGTTTTGTAAAAAGAAATTTTTTCAAACCCTTATGCTCAATAGTAATTGAGGCATTTGATACTTCCATTTTATTAAATGTTCGGCTTGATTGCTTTTATTTTCGAGATGTGAAGCATCTTCGAGAAAATAATATACATAGCAGTGCCGAACTCCTTATGGGCATGAGAGTCGTCTAAGGAAATTCAAACACCGTGAATAAATTACAAGCCGTGTACAGCTAAAAATGTCCATCATGGGAACCGAATCTAGATCCAGAAGACTGAATCTGTGATCACATGATTCCTAGGCTCACATGATGTAGCAATTTGTATGAAAGTTGTAAACAGTTATATATATATATATATATATATAAGCTATAAATATATATATACAGATAATCAACCACCACGAAGCACCTCCATGGGGGATTGAGAAAATATAAATAAAGCAATAAAGTGATCAACCGCCTCGAAGTAAATTCCAAGCGGGACAAAATGTACATAAAGCAATAAAAGACGACGAAGTAAACTCCAGGCCAGACTGAAATATATATATATATATATATATATATATATATATATATATATATATATATATATATATATATATAGCAGTAAACACTCCAGATGTTAATCCAGGCTCATCGAACAGAGTTCGACCACCGTTTATATATAAGTATGTATATAAAAGCAATAAACGCTCTAGATGTAAATCCATGCTCAATTGAGGCATAAATCGATAATGTTAATATATATATATATATATATATATATATATATATATATATATATAAATATTTATATAAAAAAAAATTAAAGCCACGGACCGAAGTCCGAGTATACACACGCAACACGACTCTCAATGTGAAGAACTGTGTGTGCACAGTAGTGGAGAAAGGCTTTAGAAAGTGTAAGAAGTTATACAATGGACTGCCAAAGAAGACTTCAATAGCTTTAAATGGATGAACACTCGGCTCCCGCAGGTAAAAATATAGCAATACAGAAGCTCATAAGTGTTTAAAATGAGAAAGAACTCGGTTTATAGTGTGTACAGAGCAAATTCGACAGGGCTTCTCGCCTTTTCTCTCTTCAAAATGGCTGCTCCAAGCCCTCTATTTATAGATGGGGGATCCGCATGTGTACCTGCGGTAGCCGAAGATGCACCTGCGGCTGCCCGGGGTGCCCTAGGCTCCGCGGGTCCCGCCATCTCGAAGTACGTGCACGCGTGCAACGTGATGTCCGCTCGAACTTTTAGAACTTCAATCCGGGCATCCGATCGAGGTATATAAGACCTTTCACAGCATGCTGTTGTCGAGAGCTACACAATGACATGGGATTAGAGGTTGTACGAAGTCAGAAAGATGGGACTATGCCATCGGTCTTCAGGCTTCAAATTCTATCCGGTGTGCTGTCTTGTGTAGTAGTCACTCGGGATTGGAGCTCTTTGGTTCTTGTAGGACATTCTTGTGTAGAATGTATGTTTGAATGTTGTTGATACGGCGCAATGTGGGATGATAAAATGACTATTTTGCCCCTCACCGGGGTTATCTTCGGTTTGAGCTGATTTATCGGTCGTTGCTTAGGGTTATCCTTGAGATTGGACTGCTCCAAGTGTTGACTATCCTTAGGGTTGTCTTTGAGGTGTGGCTGACCTCCCGGGGTTATCTCTGGTCTTGGGGAATGAGTGCCTCGGGGCTATCGCCGAGTGTTGAAGCTGACTGCTAGGAGCGGAAAAGGGCATTTTTGGGGTTATCTCCAAAACTGCAACTACATTCCTCGTGGTTGTCTCCGAGGTTGGATTGAAGATCCCGGGGTTGTCTCCGGGATTGAGACTGAATATCTCGGGGTTGTCTTTGGGATGGAAAATTTCTTCGGTGTTGTCTCTGAAATTGTGACTGCAGTCCTCGGGGTTGTCTCCGAGGTTGAAACTGAATCTCCCGGGATTGTCTCCGGGTGTGACGCCCCCAAAATAGGTCCAATCCATCCAACCTATTCTGAGTCGCCAAATACATGGTACAAAAAATAACTACAACTTTATTACTACAATTGTCGTGCAAAACATAACGACTCATATATTGAGAGTTTTGATACAAATATATACTAACTGCGACTCTCATCCCAACCTTGGATAGCACGCCACAATGGCACCTTACTTAAAAGTACATTCAATAACTATTTTAGAAATTAAAATCTTCAGAAAGTGCTCAAGGAAACCTTCGTACATGGGAGGCCATGCATCTAGGTTATGATAGATATCATATGTCCACAGAATTATCCTTGGTTGACCCAATAAACCTCAAAGAAAAACGAGAAATTACTATCATATTCTTTCCAATGATGAGTCTTCTCTTAACATATCATTATTTCCACTGTCTCTAATTGAGAATTATACTTCAACCAAACACCAAGATTATATAGGTAGTGCTCGTAGATATACTCAGCAAGTGGATGTGGACAACCATGTCTTATGATGACACGAGGTTGTATGTCATTAGACATCTTGTATGATAGTGGCAAATCACCCTTCCGAAGTTGGGTTCGCCTCACCCTATATGATTCACCAAATATAACTACTAAATGATGTATAAAATACAACACACTATTCCAAAGTTCTCAATAAAATTATTTCCATACTGTTTAGGGAGAACCTTCACAGCTAGAGACCACCGTTCTATTCCCCTGTTACCCCCGCTCGACCCAGCTACACTCTTATTACCTAAAAGGAATTGTGAACCAAAAGGGTGAGCATAAATAGCCCAGTAAAGAATATCATGACTAAAGATAATTAAATTATCAATAGCTTTCATCAGTAATAAATCAGAGATTTAGAACATATGGTAGATGATAAAACTTTTCAACCATAGTTGCAGCGGAACGAGCAATCCATTAGAAGAGTCAAATAGACCATAAGGTCTATTATCTTCTCCATGTTAAAAGTCCACCAACAACGTTTTATCCCTGTAATATCAAATAACAGTTTCTGTCCACAATCACATGTATAACTCATAATCATAATTGTGGTTCTAAATTCCTCTTCTCATTCAGGACGAAGATAATTTTCATCACATGTCTTTACTTGAAACATCAAAGATCATGGTTATACCAAATCGCAGTTCCTGTTTATAATCATACTAATAAATTCATCTTTGCACTACGGGCCAAAGATATTCGTCAACAGTTCATCTTTGCACTACCGGCCAAAGATATTCAACAATAGGTCATCTTTGCACTATATGCCAAAGATATTCAACAACAGATCATCTTTGCACTACAGGCCAAAGATATTAATATCTCAAAGAAATATATAATCATTTCAGAATTTATATAAACAATGATTATAACCATGTTGATCAATTCACCTTCGCACTTAAGCTAAAGATATTCAATTATAAATTCAATGGTCATGATCATACCAGTCAACAATTCAACTTTACACTACTGGCCAAAGAGAACCCATAGTCACGATCATACCAATAATCTACCCATCTTTACACTCAAGTCAAAGAGAAATTTCATCATCATGATTATAAAAATGTTATATATGATAATAAAAATAATATGATCAACAACTACATTTAATTTCAAGAGTAAGATTCATAAATTAACGATAATTTGGTCAGAAAAAGAAACCAATTTTGTCGTGAATAGTACCCGTGAATAGTAACTTGTGAATACTCGTGAATAGTACTTCATGAATAGTAACTCGTGAATAGTAACTCATAAATAGTACTCCGTATTCGTACATAGTACCGTATACGTAAATAATATCATATACGTAAATAGTGTCATATACATGAATAATGTTGTATACGTGAATAGTACCGAATTCGTGAATAGTAACCCTGACATGGAAAAGGTAGAAATTCCACAATAAAATCCATACCAATATTTTGGTATAATGATATTGAAAGAATAACATCATTATGAAGAAAATAACATCCCTTAATATCCCTTACAATCCCTTACCTCAAAAGAACCATACTTCCAGCTAAAATATTAGGTATAAGGCTGAATGAAACTTGCACTGTTAAATAGCAACTCACAAAGTATCTAAATACTCATAAAATACGCTCGATAATATAGAGAAAGAAAGAAAGAAAACTTGTTTCTGGTGTAATTTTCAATTCTAACCCAGCACCCTATTTATAGGAAAATTTAGAACGCCAAAGCAGACTTGACCTGCAACTTGATGGCTTTACCTGCTACTATTTCCACCCACCAAAAGTGAGGCCCACCCATGTTTTTAATAAAAACAATTTAATTTCTAAAACTTCAATAATTCATAATAAATAGCCCTTTTATCAGAAAAATTCGAATTTCATGTCTTTTCCATAGAAAATTTAATTCTCTATCACATAGCATGCTTCTTAACACATTACATAGCATATTAGTCATATATTACAAGTTAAAGTAATCATATAAGCATGCCTTGAACTTCAAATCAAAAATAGAAACTAATCTTGACTGCAGGATGGCGCAGCTGCGCCCTGTCTAGGCTTAGGGACGGCGCAGCTGCGTTGTCTCCTGGCCAGACCAAGGTTGAGCTTTTCATTCCTGGTTTCAGTCCTACTCTAGCATACCACTACACTCATACTTTAATATATGTGCACGTTAGAAGCTTTCACATAGCACATGACCATTCTTGAGTTTATTTGTACAAGTTTTAACTTAAAACTTGCATGGTATTAAAGCATAACAAGATCATGTAGCTACCATGTTTTATAACTTGGCTATATGTCCACATAGAGATTTCACAATCTGTTAATACGCATGCTTATAGTATTCATATTGCTTGTTCACAACTATCATTGTTCAACACTTTGAATCATGCTTTAAACTCATGTTTGGTTTAGTTATCATCATGTTCAATACATATGGATCATGTCTAGGGATATTATAGACATAACATGACATCTTAACCCTTTAGAATCTAGATATTCATGTGATGCAACTAGATTTTGAAAATATAGTCAAGTTTGCCTTTGAAACCATTTTAAACTTGAACTATGCAATTTAACACATACAAGATAACTTTAAAGCTCTTATCATGTGTAGTCAGGTCATGTTAACATGCTTGCAAGATCAAAATGTATACCATGTAGCATTTATGTATCTTAGTTCTATTATACCAAGTTTTCTCAAAAACATCTCTCACACAATGTGACGCCCCCAAAATTAGGTATACATCACCCATCTTGGGTCGTCAGATACATGGTACATAATACAAATACAACTTACTAATACAACTGTCGGGTACAATACGACAAAATATAACTGTGAGTTTGAATACAATTATTATCTACTAGAGACTATACAAACTCAAAAGGAGTCCTCATTACAATTATTGTCACACTATTTAATAGAATAGTGAGGACTACTAATACTATCATCTGGTCCATCACTCCGTTCCCCGACTCGTCCCACCTATATTCTCATTTCCTGCAGAGAACAGTGAAAGAAAGGGTGAGCTCAACTAGCCCAGTAAGAAATATTATGACTAAGATAATGCAGAATAAATTATCATTAGCTTTCAACAGTGTTAAACTGATAAAATATAACGAACATCAAGTTTAACTGCAGCGGAACAAGCAATCCATTAAAAGAGTCAAGTAGAGAATAAAATTTACTATCTTCTATGATTTAAAAGGTTTTTCAACACTGTTATCGCTGGGACTCAGCTTAATAAAATAATCCACATCATCGAATCACCCCTGCACTATGGCCAAGGATATTCGTGTATTCATTAATGGTCATGATCATGCCAACAACTGTCCATCAATGCACTACGGGCCAATGAGGACTTTTACCACATTATTTGTAACATTACGGTCATGATTACACCGAATAATCCCTGATTATAATCATACCAAGTCCATCTATGCATTACATGCCATAGATGACTTTCAACATTTTATAAACATGAGGATGATGACAATGATATAAGAATTCAATAAAACATGTTCAAGAATTAATTTATCCAAGAATTAACAACGTCCAAATTGTCAACATGATACTGCTTTTTGGAGTAAAATTCAAGAATGCTTAGAAGAATATTTTCATGAAAAGATACTGCATTAAACGCAATTATCAAGGATATTCCACAAATTTCATGGAGTATAGAAGTCAAAACTTAATCAACTGAGTATAATAAAGAATGGAATAACAAAAGAAATCACCATGCATGCGATAGACCGCACAGACAGGTTATTCCAACAGAATAATAAATAATGGAACCAGGTCCGGCGTAAAACGCACAGACAAGATATTCCAACAGAATAATAATAAAGACGGAACCAGGTCCGGTGTAAAACACACAGACAGGATGTTCCAACAGAATAATAATAAAGACGGAACTAGGTCTGGTGTAAAACACACAGACAGGATGTTCTAACAGAATAATAATAAAGATGGAACCAGGTCCGGTGTAAAATACACAGACAGGATGTTCCAACAGAATAATAGAAGAATGTCACCAAGTATAGGGTAGACCGCGTATACAGGTTATTCCAACAGAATAATAAGAAATAGAATAACAACAGTTCTCTTCATGAATAAGAAAGAATAACACCCCTTACCGTTTTAAAGAAGAACTGAAATAAGAAAGTAGTTAAGTAGCAGAATACTTTTCTTCTCTCTCTCTCTATAGTTTCTCTCTATAGTTTCTCTCTCTAGAGTTCAATGAATTCGTAAGAAATAATGAAGGAATGGGCTGCTATTTATAAAAAAAATAGAATGCATAATAACTAATCCATGAACGGTCCAGATTGATTACTTTAATCTGACGGTCCATATTTAAAGAAAAATATTTTAAATAAAATATAATATATTCTATTTATAGAATAACTTTAATAAAATATTCTGTTTTATATAAAAAGATGTTTCTGTTTTATTACGTTAATAATACGAATAAAACAAAACTTTATTATCACTAAATAATTCATATTATTAACTGACAATAATTGAATCAAACTGAGTGACTTCTCACATAAGCATTAATAATCAATACCGTGTGCTACTATGCAACCACACGTATTACTGTACTTTTACTACCGAGTAGTTCAACAGTATCAATGGTAAAACTTCCGCCGTTATTTTTAATAAAATATTTTTGTCGTTTTCTCAATCCGACAAAAATTCCGTTGTGGAGTCCACCAATGATTGTACCGTTGTACGAATATTCCATGTTAAAACGAATATTCCCTGACCAATCGAATATTATATAACAACTTGCGTACTTTGCAAAATTTATAAATATTACCCACAACTATAACATTATATCAAATTAACTCCATAATATTCAAAAATAATATTTATAGAAAATTCATCTTTATTTATAAAATTTGGGGTCTTACAACCTCCCCTTCTTATGAAATTTTGTCCTCAAAATTAGGGTACGTACCTGGTATGTCGAAGAGGTAAGGATACCTTGAGTTTATTTCAGATTCTAACTCCCAAGTCATTTCCTCAACATCGTGGTTTCTCCACAAAACTTTGACTTAAGGTATAACCTTGGAGCGAAGAATATGTTTCTTCTTATCCAAGATTTGAACAGGAACTTCTTCATACGTCAAATCTTCTGCTATTTCATCTGGTTCTAACTCAATAATGTGGTTCGGGTCTTTCACATATTTACGTAACGTGGATATGTGAAAAACGTTATGAACACGAGACATACTTGGCGGTAAAGCGAGTCTATAAGCCACAGTTCCTACTCGATCGAGGATTAAAAATGGACCGATGAATCGAGGATTGAGCTCTCCTCTCTTTTCAAATCTCGTAACTCCTTTCCATGCAGCAACGCATAAGAACACATGATCTCCTATATCAAATTCCACGTCCTTTCGATGAAGATCAACATAACTCTTTTGTCGATCTTGTGAGGTTTTTATACGTTGTCGGATCGTTTGAATCTTTTCTATAGTTATACGTACCAACTCCGGTCCCAACAACGTTGCTTCACCCACCTCATCCCAGTATACTGGAGAACGACATTTTCTTCCATACAATGCTTCGAATGGAGCCATGCCAATACTTGCTTGATAACTGTTGTTGTAGGAAAACTCCACCAATGGTAAGAACTTGTCCCAACTTTCCTTGAAGTCAAGGACACAGAGTCTTAATAAATCTTCTAGAGTTTGAATAGTCCTCTCTAATTGTCCGTCCGTCTGAGGATGATATGCCGAACTATATCGTAAACCCTTGCCCATAGCTTTTTGTAAACTAACCCAAAATTGTGAAGTGAATCTTGGGTCTCGATCAGAAACTATGGATACTGGCATACCATGCAGTCTTACAATCTCGTTTATGTACATACGAGCAAGACGTTCAAGTGTATAAGTTTCTCGTATCGGTAAGAAATGAGCAGATTTGGTCAATCTATCAACAATGACCCAAATCGCATCTATATCTTGAGAAACCTTAGGAAGACCGGTAACGAAACCTATGGTAATGTGCTCCCACTTCCATTCTGGAATTTTAAGTGGTTGCAATGGACCTTTTGGTATTTGATACTCTGCTTTGACTCGTTGACAAGTTAGACACCTTGAGATAAACAACGCTATCTCTATCTTCATATTGCTCCACCAAAATGTATGACGAAGATCATGATACATTTTGGTACTTCCAAGATGGATTGCAAACGGTGTGTTATGCACCTCCATCATGATTTCATACTTTAAATCAGGATTGTTAGGAACACAAAGTCTGGAGTTGACTCGATGTATTCCTTCTTCGTCGATTCTTGCTTCTGACATAGCACCTTCTTGTACTTTCTTCCTCATACGCATTAGCGCCAGGTCTGTAGCTTGAGCAACTTTAACTTTATCGATTAAAGTTAGTTCTACTCGTATATTCGTTATCATCACATGGGTCTCTAGAGTCTTTAACTCTATCTCCATCCGTTGCAAGTCACACAAAATGGGTCTTTGTGTTGACAATATCGCACTCGTACTTGCATATGATCTTCTACTCAATCCGTCAGCTACCACGTTCGCTTTTCCAGGATGGTATTGAATGGTATGATCATAATCTTTCAACAGTTCAAGCCAACGTCGTTGTTGCATATTGAGTTCCTTTTGAGTGAAGAAATATTTGAGGCTTTTATGATCCGTAAAGATCTCCAACTTCTCCCCATACAAGTAATGCCTCCAAATTTTAAGTGCAAAGACAACAGCTACCAACTCTAGATCATGAGTAGGATAATTCCTCTCATATTCCTTGAGTAGTCTTGATGCATAGGCTATGACTTTTTCATGTTGCATGAGAACGCATCCCAACCCTTTGCTCGAAGCATCACTGTAGATGACAAATCCCTCCGAGCCAGATGGTATTGTTAGAACAGGTGCTGAAATGAGTCTCCTCTTGAGTTCTTGAAAACTCTTCTCACATTCTTCACTCCAACCGAACTTTGTATCTTTCCGAGTCAGCTGAGTTAATGGAGTAGCGATTCGAGAAAATCCTTCCACGAATCTCCAATAATAACCAGCTAAACCAAGAAAGCTACGTACTTCGGTCACTGATTTAGGTTGCTCCCAGCTTTGAATAGCTTCAATCTTTACCGGGTCAACAGATATTCCACGACTTGATATTACGTGCCCAAGGAATGCTACCTCCTCCAGCCAGAACTCGCACTTCTTCAACTTGGCATAAAGCTTATATTCACGAAGCTTTTGGAGTACCAGCCTTAAGTGTTGCTCATGATCTTCATGGCTTTTGGAATAAATAAGGATGTCATCAATAAAGACAACCACAAAGTGATCCAAATATTCCTTGAATACCCGGTTCATCATATCCATGAAGGCAGCAGGAGCATTAGTTAATCCAAAGGACATGACTAGGAATTCATAATGCTCGTACCGAGTTCTGAAAGCCGTCTTTGAAATATCCTCAGTTCTAACCTTCAGCTGATGATATCCAGAACGAAGAATGATCTTTGAAAAGAATTGTGCTCCTTGCAACTGGTCAAACAGGTCATCAATACGTGGCAATGAGTACCTATTTTTGATGGTGACATGATTCAACTCCCGATAATCAATACAAAGTCGCATACTTCCATCTTTCTTCTTCACGAATAGCACAGGAGCACCCTAAGGAGAAGTACTAGGACGAATAAAGCTAATGTCTAACAATTTCTGCAGTTGGATCTTTAACTCCTGAAGTTCAATAGGAGCCATTCGATATGGGGCTTTGGAAATGAGTTTTGTACTGGGTTCAAGGTCGATACAAAATTCAATTTCATGCTCTAGGAGTAGGCCATGAAGTTCTTCAGGGAATACGTCAGGGAATTTATTAACAATAGAAATATCATTCAAAACTGACGTATTTTTATTTAGATCCGTGACATGAGCTAAGAAAGCTTGACATCCATTTTTTAATAAATGAATAGCTTTATGGCTTGAGATGACAGCGATTGATTTTAATGGTTTGGTTGCTTGAATTCGCATAATAGGTCGATTAGGAATATGAAAGCTAACAACCTTATGAAAACAATCAATTTTTGCATGATGAGTAGTTAACCAATCAATCCCTAGAATCACGTCAAATGCAAGTATTTTTAATGAAATAAGATCGACAGGTAATGTGTGGGTACCAACTTGAACCAAACAGGACTTATAAACCGTGGATGTAATGAAGGTTTCTCCCAATGGAGTTTCAACAGATAAGTCAAAGTCTAATTTCTCAGAAGTCAAATTTAATCGATGAGCGCAAGTAGGAGAAATAAAAGAATGGGTAGAACTGGTATCAAATAAAGTATAGACTTCGTTAGAGTTTATGATAAGCTTACCCGTGATGACCTCATTCGGGTTCCTTGCTTTCTGGGAGGTCACAACAAACGCTATCCCTTGCACTACCGGTTTTGACTTTTTTGGGACGGCCTTTGGTGTCTCCATCCTAGCTGAACTTGTTTTTGGTAAATGACAAAATTGAGCTAAATGACCTTCTCTTCCACAATTATAACATGCTTTAGACGGCATCGCGCAGTTTGGACTGATGTGCCCCTCCCCTCCTCATTTGAAACATATGATAGGTGGTCGTTCTCCTTCCTTAACAACGGGTGCTGGTGCTGACGTCTTTCCATCATTGTTGAATCTCCTCTTCTTGAAATGACCATTCTTATTGTTTTGGCCCTGATTACCACCGAAGTGGTTACCATTTCTGGCCTGTTGATTCCTTCCACGCTTGTTGTCACCTCTTCGATGACTGCTCTCATTGGTATTATCATTTTGCTGACTGCTCTCTTTTGGTTGCGTTGACTCATTATCGCGCTCCACTAAATGAGCCCTATTCACAACATCTGAATACAAACACAGTTTATAAAAAAAAAGATGTTGATGTATCTCAGGTTTCAAGCCTCGCAAAAAATTCGCGTCATTCGCTCTTCATCATCCACCAAGTGGGACGCAAACCGGGACAACTCAGCAAATTTAGCCTCATACTACGACACGGTCATATTATTCTGCTCCAATTTGATGAACTCCACCTCCTTCATGTGACGAACACTTTCAGGAAAGTATTTGTCGTTGAACAGCTCTTAGAACTTCTCCCAAGACATCTTCATTGCGGCAGGTTGAGTACGCTTAATCGATTCCCACCAGTAATTTGCCTCTCCTCGCAATATAAAGGCGGCAAAGGGAACCTTTTGCTCCTCGGAGCATCCCAAGACATCAAATATCTTGGTGATCTGCTTTATCCATGTTTCCGCTATAAGTAGTTTTGGCTCTCTCTTAAACTCCAGTGGTCCCAGCTTCTTGAACTGTTTAGCGGTGACCGTCCGAGAGTTTTCAGTGTTTCCACCTATATTTTGGACAGGAGCCACTCTCGCCTGCTGTTGCATGAACTGCATAAAGCTTCTGAACATTCCATCATTCATCATCTGGTCAGTGTTGTTGTTTGCATGAGGATTGTCACCTTCTTGATGCACATTATCCTGATTATTGATATGGAGTGAATCAACAGTCGCATGTGCTCCATTGCTATTCTCAACATTCTCAGATGCCATTTTCAGATACTGCCACAAAATAAAAGTTAATTGATATGTCATATATTATCCTTATATTCTGACCGACCAATAAAATACCATGCAAATAAACTTAGGTAGGTCATACTAGCGAATGAATTCCCCGTCTCTCCCCTCCTAGTTCTATTCTCACATCTTAGCCAGGGATCATATCCCTAAGCTCTGATACCAACTGTGACGCCCCCAAAATTAGGTATACATCACCCATCTTGGGTCGTCAGATACATGGTACAGAATACAAATACAACTTACTAATACAACTGTCGAGTACAATACGACAAAACATAATTGTGAGTTTGAATACAATTATTGTCTACTAGAGACTATACAAACTCAAAAGGAGTCCTCATTACAATTATTGTCACACTATTTAATAGAATAGTGAGGACTACTAATACTATATTCTGGTCCATCACTCCGTTCCCCGACTCGTCCCAGCTATATTCTCATTTCCTAAAGAGAACATTGAATAAAAGGGTGAGCTCAACTAGCCCAGTAAGAAATATTATGACTAAGATAATGCAGAATAAATTATCATTAGCTTTCAACAATGTTAAACTGATAAAATATAACGAACATCAAGTTTAACTGCAACGGAACAAGCAATCCATTAAAAGAGTCAAGTAGAGAATAAAATCTACTATCTTCTATGATTTAAAAGGTTTTTCAACACTGTTATCGCTGGGACTCAGCTTAATAAAATAATCCACATCATCGAATCACCCCTGCACTATGGCCAAGGATATTCGTGTATTCATTAATGGTCATGATCATGTCAACAACTGTCCATCAACGCACTACGGGCCAATGAGGACTTTTACCACATCATTTGTAACATTACGGTCATGATTACACCGAATAATCCCTGGTTATAATAATAGGTCTTACCAAAAGAAGTTAACTTAAACTGTGTAGCAGTAGTCAACGAATCAGGCAAGTTTCCTTAACTCAAATTCGAGTTATATTTCAAAGTATGCTAGTGAATGATTATTGATGATTATTCATGTCTAAACTGATTATTAATTCGCACTTAGTGCATGTTGCATATGTTCATCAGGTATGAAAGGCTGATCACCTTCATTACCATAAGGTTCAGTTAAAGTGTTTATGGTCATTGTTGACCTTCAAACATTATTGATTCAGTCATGAAATTATTGAAACTTGATTCACGTTATTTCATAATTATTATATTGTTGAAAACTTGAAAGCTTATTCATTCTTTTCAATCATGATATATCTTCATTGTATTTAAAACTTGCTGGGCAAATTTGATGCTCACCCTTGCTATATCATGATAAAAATTTTCAGATTAAGATGAAAGCTCGAGTAAAGACAGAAGAAAAGTCAAAGTTCAAGATTTGAATTAAGATGCAGTTAGATCTATTAAATTTTTTGACGAAAATAGCATTGTAAACCTTTAAGATATGGAAGGTATGTATTAAGTTAAGGTTGTAGACCTTGGGAATGAAGTGTAAAAGTTTAATGTATAAACAATTTATGTATATATCTTCCGCAATAGTTATAAAAATAGTATACCAGATCCTTGGTGATTAGGACCGGGATCTGGGGATGCTATAATATATATATATATATATATATATATATATATATATATATATATATATATATATATATATATATATATGTAAAAGCGGTAAACACACCAGATGTGAAATCCAGGCTCAATCAAATAGATTTTGATGGCAACAACATATATCCGGATGTTAATCCAGGCTCATCGAACAGAGTTCGACCACAATTTATATATATATATATATATATATATATATATAGTAATAAATGCTCCGGATGTAAGTTCAGGCTCATCGAACAGAGTTCGACCACAGTTTATATATAAATATGCATATAAAAGCAATAAACGCTCTGGATGTAAATCCAGGCTCAATCGAGGCATAAGTCGATAATGCTAGTATATATATATATATATATATATATATATATATAAACCACGGACCGAAGTCCGGACATACACACGCAATACGACTCTCAACGTGAAGAACTGTGTGTGCACAGCGGTGGAGAAAGGCTTTAGAAAGTGTAAGAAGGCTTATAGTAGACTGCCAAAGAAGACTTCAATAGCTTTAAATGGATGAACACTCGGCTCCCGCCGATAAAAATATAGCAATATAGAAGTTCACAAGTGTTTAAAATGAGAAAACACTCGGTTTATAGTGTGTACAGAGCAAATTGGACAGAGCTTTCTGGCCTTTTCTCTCTTCAAAATGGCTACCCCAAGCCCTCTATTTATAGAGGGGGGAGCCGCACGTGTACCTACGGCAGTCGAAAATGCGCCTGCGGCTGCCCGGGGTGCCCCGGGCTCTGCGGGTCCTGCCGTCTCGAAGTACATGCACGCGTGCAACGTGATGTCCGTTTGAACTTTTAGAACTTCAATCCGGGCATCCGATCGAGGTATATAAGACCTTTCACGACATGCTATTGTCGAGAGCTACATAATGACATTAGATTAAAGGTTGTACGAAGTCAGGATGATGGGACCATGCCCTTGGTCTTCAGGCTTCAAATTTTATCCGGTGTGCTGTCTTGTGTAGTAGTTACTCGGGATTGGAGCTCTTTAGTTCTTGTAGGATATTCCTGTGTAGAATGTATGTTTGAATGTTGTTGAGACAGCGCAATGTGGGATGGAAAAATGATGATTTTGCCCTTCACCGGGGTTATCTCCGGTTTGTGCTGATTTAGCGGTCGTTACTCAGGGTAATCTCTGAGATTGGACTGCTGCAAGTGTTGACCGTCCTAAGGGTTATCTCTGAGGTGTGCCTGACCTCCCGGGGTTTTCTCTGGGCTTGGGGAATGAGTGCCTCGGGGCTATCGCCGAGTGTTGAAGCTGACTGCTGGGAGCAAAAAAGAGCATTTCTGGGGTTATCTCTAAAACTACAACTGCATTCCTCGGGGTTGTCTCCGAGGTTGGATTGAAGATTCCAGGGTTGTTTCCAGGATTGGGACTAAATATCTTAGGGTTGTCTCCGGTATGGCAAATTTCTCTAGTGTTGTCTCCGAAATTGTGACTGTAGTCCTCGGGGTTATCTCCGAGGTTGAAACTGAATCTCCTAGGGTTGTCTCCAGGACTGGACTGAATATCTCGGGGTTATCTCTGAGATGGAAAACTGAGTATCCCGGGGTTGTTTCTGGGACTGAGTTGAGTTGTCCTCCAGGGTTATCTCTGAAAGACGATTCTGCCCTCCTGCAAGGTTAGTAACAGGAATGTAAAATTTTGAGTATCTACACTTACTTCATTCCCCAACTGGATATTTCTATCCAATAATGCCATGAATAATGACATCGTTGACTCCCCCGGAGTCAACTCTTCTGCAGGTGCTACGGTGTTAAAAGACACCACCTCTACCTCCTCCTCTAACATGCGATCAAACAAAGATATGAGGTCTAAGTTTCCGAGTCTCCAGACTCGATCACAACCACTTCTGGTTCTTCTACTATAGGGGTCGGTAAGATCTCTACTTGATTTACTGACTCCTCGCTAACAACATGTATATCCCTATATGTGACGCCCCCAAAATAGGTATACATCACCCATTCTGAGTCGCCAAATACATGGTACAGAAACAAATACAACTTCATTATAATAATTGTCGTGCAAAATATGACAACACAAATACTGTGAGTTTAAATACAAATATTGTCTTCTAGACAATATCCACACTCAAATAAGTCCTCATTACAATTATTGAAATACTATTTTACAAAATAGTGAGGACTGCTAACACAACTGACTGGAAACATCACTCCACACCCCGACTAGTTCCCGCTATATTCTCGCCTCTTGAGAAAAATGGAACAAAAAGGAAAAGGGTGAGCTCAACTAGCCCAGTAAAGAATATTATGACTAAGATAATAAACAACAACTTATCATTAGTCTTCAACAGGGTAAAATCTGATAAAATATAATAGACAACAAGTTTTAGATCAACAACTGCAGCGAAAATAACAAACCATTAGAAGAGTCAAGTAGAGAGTGAATTCTACTATCTTCTAAGATTTAAAAGTCCATCAACGATATTTTATCCCTGTAACATCAATCAATAACCATCTTTAATCAAATATTCATCTTTGCACTATAGTCCAAAGATATTCATTTGTAACACCAGTCGGTCATGTTCATCTCCACACCTGTTCATCTTTGCACTACGGGCCAAAGATATTCATCAGTTAATCATTCATCTTTGCACTACATGCTAAAGATAATATCATCATTTAGGACTGGGGATGATGAAAAATTATCTTAAAGAAAATGAATCCAATGAGATAGAAGGACAAATATTATGGATTTGTATTATAGTTTATCCAAGTGCAATAATACTCCATAATAACCAATTGTGAAGGAGAATTCAAAAATAAAGATCAAAACATGGATACAATCAAAGATAGTAACCATAATAGACATCTTGAACAAAAAAAATTTATTTTTCGGTGAATAGTGTCGTATTCGTGAATAGTGCCGTATACGTGAATAGTGTCATATACGCGAATAGTAACCCCGACACAAAAAGTTCCAAATTTGATAAAAAATTCATATCAATATTTCAGCATAATGATATTGAAGAAAATAATATCATTTAAGAAGAAAAAAATATCCCTTACCTCAAATGAACAGTACTTCTGATCAAAATATCGTATATGAGGCTGAATGAAACTTGTGCTGAATAGTAACTCTCAAAGTATCAAAATACTCACAAAATATGCTCGAGAATATAGAGAGAGAAAGAGAGAAAACTTATGAATTTTAGTGTGATTTTCAATTCTAACTTAGCCCTCTATTTATAGAAAAATGTTAGCACGCCGAAGCAGACTTGACCTGCAACCTGATGGCTTTACCTGCTACTATTCCCACCCACCACTTTTGAATAAAAATTTCAGCACATTTCTCACCAAATCAAAAGTGGGGCCCACCAATTCTAGAATTTTTCACCAAAATGATAAATTCCGAAACTTCAGTAATTTCTAAATTAGTCATCTCTTAAAATTCATAACAAATCATACGTTCATTTTTAACGGTTCAAAATTTGTGGACATATACTCAACTTATATATGTATAACATATCCAAAAATCACAACGATCCAACGGTCGGATTAAAAATTATAACTCACACAATATAACTCAAAAACACTAGTTTGATTTTTAATACCTCCATTTCGACAAAAATACTGATAAAATAACTCAGCATTAATTCTTTCATTTATAACCACAAAAATATATCCCTCATTTATATCCACAAAAAAAATATTTTCTTATGATATAAATCAATAATTAATTATTCAAAAATAATATCACATAATCACAATTATGACGACCAGGCTGTTCCCAGAAAAGAGGGGGCTTTTCAATAAGGATTTCTCCTTACTGACGCGCAATTAGATGACCAAACCTCTCCTTAGACAGAACTTTCAAGACATTGCCAATAATGATATCTAATAATATTATTCAAATAATATGAATTATTGATCTGATAATGGAAAATATTGTGCAGTGACAATTATTGAAACAACAATAATATAAAATATCAACGCAACAATTATTGAATCAATAAAATAAAATATTAAACAGTAATTACTGTAACAATTATTGAATAGTGCCTTCTTACGTAAGGATCAATAATTGGAGCAATACTGTGTGCTACTGCATTTTAACCACCGGGTATTCCAATAGTATTAACGGTAACAACTACGTCGTTATTTATAAACAACTTATACTTGTCATTTTCTTTATCAAATTGCTTTTCGTTATGGGGCCCACACAAGGCTGCGCCGTTGTACGAATATTCCCCGACAGCAAGAATATTTCACGACCAAACGAATATTCTCCGACAAAATGAATATTTTATAACCACTTGCTTATTTTGCAAAATTTGCACATTTCACCCATAACCAAAGTATTATATCAAATTAACACCTTAGTATTCACAATAATATTTAGAGAAAATTTAATTTTATTCATTAATAAGTTGGGGTCTTACAACCTCCCCTCCTTATGAAATTTTATCCTCAAAATTGACGTACGTACCTGGTGTTTCGAAAAGGTAAGGATACCTCGCTTTCATTTCTGATTCCAACTCCCAAGTTATTTCTTCAATAGCATGGTTTCTCCACAAAACCTTAACTTGTGGTATAACCTTTATGCGTAGAACATGCTCTTTCCTATCCAAGATCTTAACATGTACCTCCTCGTATGTTAAATCTTCGGCTATCTCGTCTAGTTCTAATTTAATTATGTGGTTCGGGTCTTTTACATATTTACGAAGCATAGATACGTGAAAAACATTATGAACACGAGACATGCTTGGAGGTAATGAGAGTCGATATGCCACATTTCCTATTCGGTCAAGAATTTCAAATGGACCAACAAATCGTGGATTGAGCTTTCCTCTCTTCCCAAATCTTGTAACTCCTTTCCATAGTGCAACACGTAACAATACATGATCCCTAATACTAAATTTTACATCCTTTTGATGAAGATCCGCATAACTCTTTTGTCGATCATGTGCCGTTTGTATACGTTATCGAATCGTTTGGATCTTCTCTATAGTTATGCGTACCAATTTTGGTCCCAACAACGTTGCTTCTCCCACTTCGTCCCAGCATACTGGAGAACGACACTTTCATCCATACAAGGCTTCAAATGGAGCCATACCTATACTTGTCTAATAATTGTTGTTGTAGGAGAATTCCACCAGTGGCAAGTACTTATCCCAACTTCCTTTGAAATCTAGAACACAGAGTCTTAATAGATCTTCAAGGGTTTGAATAGTCCTCTCTGATTGTCCATCCGTTTGAGGATGGTATGTTGAACTGAATCGTAAATTCGTGCCCATAGCTTTCTGCAAGCTAACCCAAAATCGTGAAGTGAATCTTAGGTCACGATCCGAAACTATGGATACTGGCATGCCATGCAATCTCATAATCTCATTCACGTACATACTAGCAAAACGTTCAAGGGAATAAGTCTCACGTATAGGCAAAAAATGGGCAGACTTGGTTAATCTATCAACAATGACCCAAATTGCATCTAAGCCTTGAGAAACATTGGGAAGACCCGTAACAAAATCCATAGTAATGTGTTCCCACTTCTATTTCAGAATCTCAAGTGGTTGCAATGGACCCTTTGGTACTTGATGCTCCGCTTTTACACGTTGACAGGTTAAACACCTCGAGATAAACTCTGCGATCTCTCTTTTCATATTGCTCCACCAAAATGTATGTCAAAGATCATGATACATTTTGGTACTCCCAGGATGAATTGCGAACGGTGTGTTGTGTGCCTCCATCATGATTCTATGCTTCAAGTTAAAATCGTTAGGAACACAAAGTCTGGAGTTTACTCGAAGTATTACTTCCTCATCGATTCTTGCTTTTGGAATAACACCTTCTTGCACTTTCTTCTTCATACGCATCAGCTCCATGTTCGTAGCTTGAGCAGCTTTAACTTTATCGGTTAAAGTCGGTTCTACTCGTATATTTGATATCATCATGTGGGTACTTGGAGCCTTCATCTCTATCTCCATCCTTTGTAAATCATAAAAATGGGCCTTTGCATTAACAACATTGCACTCGTACCTGCATATGATCTTCTACTCAATGTATCAGCTACTACGTTCGCTTTTCCAGGATGATATTGGATGGTATGATCATAATCTTTCAACAGCTCGAGCCAATGCCATTGCCGCGTGTTGAGTTCCTTTTAGGTGAAGAAATATTTGAGGCTTTTATGATCTGTATAGATCTCCACTTTCTCCCTGCCCATAGAGGTAGTGTCTCCAGATCTTCAACGCGAAAATGACTGCTGCCAACTCCAAATCACGAGTAGGATAATTCCTCTTATATTCTTTGAGTTGTCGTGATGCATAGGCTATTACTTTCCCATGTTGCATGAGAACACATCCTAACCCTTTGCCTGAAGCATCGCTGTAGATAACAAATCCATCCGAACCAGATGGTATTATCAGAATAGGTGCCGAAATGAGTCTCCTCTTGAGTTCTTGGAAACTCTTCTCGTATTTCTCACTCCATACGAATTTTGTATATTTCCGAGTCAGCTGAGTTAACGGAGTAGCGATTCGAGAAAATCCTTCCACAAATCTCCGATAATGACCAGCTAAGCCCAGAAAGCTACGTACCTCGGTTACCGACTTTGGTTGCTCCCAACTTTGTATGGCTTTAATCTTCGTCGGGTCGACAGATACTCCATGTTTTGACACCACGTGCCCAAGGAATGCTACTTCCTCAAGCCAGAACTCGCATTTCTTCAGTTTGGCATATAGCTTGTTTTCACGAAGCCTTTGCAATATCAGCTTCAAATGGCACTCATGATCTTCACGACTTTTGGAATAGATGAGGATGTCATCAATAAAGACAACAACGAACTGATCTAAATATTCTTTGAACACACGGTTCATCATATCCATGAAGGCAGCAGGAGCATTAGTCAATCCAAAAGATATGACTAAGAATTCATAATGCCCGTACCGAGTTCTGAAGGCAGTCTTTAGAATATCCTCAGTTTTAATCTTGATTTGATGATATCCAGAATGAAGATCGATCTTTGAAAAGAATTATGCTCCTTGCAATTGGTCGAACAGGTCATCAATACGAGGTAGCAGATACCTATTCTTGATGGTGACATAGTTCAATTCTCGATAGTCAATACAAAGTTGCATACTCCCGTCTTTCTTCTTTACGAATAAAATAGGAGCACCCCAAGGAGACGTACTAGGACAAATGAAACCGATGTCTAACAATTCCTGTAATTAGACTTTTAACTCCTGAAGTTCAATAGGAGCCATTCGATATGGGATTTTAGAAATGAGCTTTGTACCCGGTTCAAGGTCAATAAAGAATTCAACTTCATGTTCTGGGGGTAGACCAGGAAGTTCTTCAGGAAATACGTCAAGAAATTCACTAACAACAGAAATATTATTCAAATCTGACGTGTTTTTGTTCAAGTCCATAACATGGGCTAAGAAAGCTTGACATCCATTTTTTAATAAACGAATGGCTTTATGGCTTGATATAATAGCGATTGATTTTAATGGGTGGTTGCTTGAATTCGCATAACAGGTTGGTTAGGAATATGAAAACTAACAACCTTACGAAAATAATCAATTTTTACATAATGAGTAGTTAACCAATCATTTCCTAAAATCACATCAAAAGCAAGTATCTTTAAAGAGATAAGGTCAATAGGTAATGTGATTGTGCTAACTTGGATTAAACAAGATTTATAAACTGTAGATGTAATGAAAGTTTCTCCTAACGAAGTCTCCACAGATAGGTCAAAGTCTAATTTCTCCGGAGTCAAGTTTAAACGTTGAGCACAAGCAGGAGAGATAAAAGAATGGGTAGAACCGGTATCTAGTAAAGTATAAACTTCATAAGAATTCAAGATTAGCTTACCCGTGATCATCTCGTTCAGGTTTCTCACGTTTTGGCCAGTCACGACAAACGCCCTTCCAAGAACCGCTGATTTCGACTTATCCGGGACAACTTTTGAAGTCACCATCCCCGCTGAACTTGGTTTTTCTACAGAACACTCTCGAGCTATATGACCCTCCTTTCCACAGTTATAATATACCTTGAATTATTGTGGGTAGTTTGGGCTGATATGTCCCTCTTTCCCGTATTTGTAACAAACGACCGGTGCTCGTTCTCCTCCCCTAGAAACAGTTGATGTTTGTGCTGACGTTTTCACGTTATCATTGTTGTACCTTCTCTTCTTGAAATCTCCTCACGACTCGGTCTTTTTATTATCATGGCCATGATTTCTACCAGAGTGGTTACTGCTTTTGTCCAAATGTTTTCCTCCCTGCTGGTTTTCATTAGTCCGATGACCGCTGCCACCGGTATTACCTTGGTTGTGTTCCCTCGGTTGAATATACTCATTATCTCGCTCTAATAATTGAGCCCTGTTTACAACATTTGAATATAAAGAAAATTTATGAGAGATAAGATATTGCCGAATCTCGGGTTTTAAACCTCTCAAAAACATCCTTGTCATTCGTTTCTCATTCTCGACCAAATGAGGTGCAAACCTGGATAACTCTGTAAACTTCGCCTCGAACTGGGACACCGTCATGTTATTTTATTCCAGTCTAATAAACTCTACCTCCTTCATATGACGAATACTTTCAGGAAAGTACTTGTCATTAAACAGTTTTTGAAATGTTTCCCAGGACATGTTGAGTGCGTCAGGCTGGGTACGCTTCACAAACTCCCACCAGTAGTCTGCCTCACCGCGGAACATAAAGGTGGCGAATGGAACCTTCTGTTCCTCCGTGCGTCCCAAGACATCGAATATCTTGGTAATTTGCTTGACCCACGTTTCCACCCTAATCGGATCTGGCTTTCCCTGAAAGTCTGGTGGTCCCAACTCTTTAAACTTCTTGGCCGTGACAAACCACGCATTTTTATCATTTCTACCTGTATTCTGCACATGAGTCTCCCTCGTCTGATTTTGCATGAACTGCAAAAAGCTCCTAAACATTCCATCATTCATCGTTTGCTCGGTAATGTTGTTTACAGGAGGAATATTGCCAGCCTGTTGCACATTCTCCTGATTGGTAACTAAAGGTGTTTTCACGGTCTCATTTACTCCATTGTTAACGTTCTCAGCAGCCATTCCTAAATACTGCCATAAAGTAAGGGTTAATTAAACAAATTAACATATCACATAATATCCTTATATTATAACCAACTAACAAATAAGCTTAGGTAGGACACACTAGCGAAGGATTTACTCGTCTCTCTCCTCCTAGTTCTATTCCCCGATCTCTGCTAGAGAGCATTTTCCTAAGCTCTGATACCAACTGTGACGCCCCCAAAATAGGTATACATCACCCATTCTGAGTCACCAAATACATGGTACAGAAACAAATACAACTTCATTATAATAATTGTCGTGCAAAATACGACAACACAAATACTGTGAGTTTAAATACAAATATTGTCTTCTAGACAATATCCACACTCAAATTAGTCCTCATTACAATTATTGAAACACTATTTTACAAAATAGTGAGGACTGCTAACACAACTGACTGAAAACATCACTCCACACCCCGACTAGTTCCCGCTATATTCTCACCTCCTGAGAAAAATGGAACAAAAAGGAAAAGGGTGAGCTCAACTAGCCCAGTAAAGAATATTATGACTAAGATAATAAACAATAACTTATCATTAGTCTTCAACAGGAAAAAATCTGATAAAATATAAGAGACAACAATTTTTAGATCAACAACTGCAGCGGAAACAACAAACCATTAGAAGAGTCAAGTAGAGAATGAATTCTACTATCTTCAAAGATTTAAAAGTCCATCAATGATACTTTATCCCTGTAACATCAATCAATAACCATCTTTAATCAAATATTCATCTTTGCACTACAGGCCAAAGATATTCATTTGTAACACCAGTCGGTCATGTTCATCTCAACACCTGTTCATCTTTGCACTACGGGCCAAAGATATTCATCAGTTAATCATTTATCTTTGCACTACATGCCAAATATATTCAGTAATATCATCATTTAAGACTGAGGATGATAAAAAATATCATAAAGAAAACGAATCCAATGAAACAGAAGGACAAATATTAGGGATTCGCATTATAGTTTATCCAAGTGCAATAATATTCCATAATAACCAATTGTGAAGGAGAATTCAAAAATAAAGATCAAAACATGGATACAATCAAAGATAGTAATCATAATAGACATCTTGGACAAAAAGAAAAAATTTTATTTTTCGGTGAATTGTGCCGTATGCGTGAATAGTGTCATATACGTGAAAAGTAATCCCGACACAAAAAGTTTTAAATTTGATAAAAAATTTATATCAATATTTCAGCATAATGATATTGAAGAAAATAATATCATTTAAGAAGAAAAAAATATCTCTTACCTCAAATGAACAGTACTTTTGATCAAAATATCGTATATGAGGCTGAATGAAACTTGTGCTGAATAGTAACTCTCAAAGTATCAAAATACTCACAAAATATGCTCGAGAATATAGAGAGAGAAAGAGAGAAAACTTATGAATTTTGGTGTGATTTTCAATTCTAACTTAGCCCTCTATTTATAGAAAAATGTTAGCACGCCGAAGCAGACTTGACCTGCAACCTGATGGCTTTACCTGCTACTATTCCCACCCACCACTTTTGAATAAAAATTTCAACACATTTCTCACCAAACCAAAAGTGGGGCCCACCAATTCTAAAATTTTTCACCAAAATGATAAATTCCGAAACTTCAATAATTTCTAAATCAGTCATCTCTTAAAATTCATAACAAATCATACGTTCATTTTTAACGGTTCAAAATTTGTGGACATATACTCAACTTATATATGTATAACATATCCAAAAATCACAACGATCCAACGGTCGGATTAAAAATTATAACTCACACAATATAACTCAAAAACACTGGTTTGATTTTTAATACCTCCATTTCGACAAAAATACTGATAAAACAACTCAGCATTAATTCTTTTATTTATAACCACAAAAATATATCCCTCATTTATATCCACAAAAAAAATATTTTCTTATGATATAAATCAATAATTAATTATTCACAAATAATATCACATAATCACAATTATGATGACCAGACCGTTCTCAGAAAAGAGGGGGCTTTTCAATAAGGATTTCTCCTTACTGACGCGCAATTAGATGACCAAACCTCTCCTTAGACAGAACTTTCAAGACATTGCCAATAATGTTATCTAATAATATTATTCAAATAATATGAATTATTGATCTGATAATGGAAAATATTGTGCAGTGACAATTATTGAAACAACAATAATATAAAATATCAACGCAACAGTTATTGAATCAATAAAATAAAATATTAAACAGTAATTACTGTAACAATTATTGAGTAGTGCCTTCTTACGTAAGGAACAATAATTGGTGCAATACCCGTGTGCTACTATATTTTAACCACCGGGTATTTTAATAGTATTAACGGTAACAACTACGCCGTTATTTATAAACAACTTATACTTGTCGTTTTCTTCATCCAATAGCTTTTTGTTATGAGGCCCACACAAGGCTGCACCGTTATACGAATATTCCCCGACAGCAAGAATATTCCACGACCAAACGAATATTCCCCGACAAAATAAATATTTTATAACCACTTGCTTATTTTACAAAATTTGCACATTTCACCCATAACCAAAGTATTATATCAAATTAACACCTTATTATTCACAATAATATTTAGAGAAAATTTGATTTTATTCATTAATAAGTTGGGGTCTTACACTATACATCTCATTATTTCCTGACATCTACAACAAAACAATTTAGTTTGATTAGTACACGTCAGTAAAATAATAAAAACACATATCACATTTAATGCATTTTTAGGGTTAACTTCATCTTTTACTTCTTTAACTTTTCTTAAGGTTATGACTTAAGATTCTTTTCCCCCCCTTAAGTTTTATAACCTACAGCTTTGATACCAACATGTGACGCTCCAAAATCCGGGTATTTTCTAACCCAACAGATGGTGCTACATGGTGCTACAGTTCACACAATCATTCAATTGAAATACCTCAAAAGAGTGAGAATGTCTTCTATATATTCTAAAACAATATTACCATACCCAGGTTCTTTATAACCATTACATATGTTTTTGTCATAATATCAAATAATTACAACATTCATACTATACTATTACAAAGGCACTCTATTGGTTCGCCTTAGCCTTCCCTTTATCTTTACCGGATCCTTCAGTCCGTTCTATCATAGCTGCATTCATATGGTTCAAGAAAGAGTGAGCATAACTAGCTCAGCAGGTATGACAATTTAATTTAAACAAGAGGCTTGAATCATATAAATCATATATCTTCAATAACTGAATCAATAGTTATGAAGTACTATCGATAATTTAAAATAGCACTTCTCTTTTCTTTAAATCGTTTCACAATGAACAACATTCATTAAACATAAATATCGGTCCAAGACCTTGAGCATTTCATTCTTTCTTTGAAAAGGACAACCCAGAACTAAGTTCGTAAGTTTGGCATATCATACGAGCATGTCTAGGTGATCAACCTATAGTACTCAATGTTGTACAACACTACTTTCTTTAAACGTATGTACGTTTAAGGTTTGGCAACCTCACGTGCCTGTCATTTGACGACAAAATATTTATTTATCATACTCAGTCTTTCTTTGAAATCAATACCAAACAATTTGGCGAAAGATATCAACATTGACAATGGTTTGATAGATTAACTGGAAATCTACAAAACATATTAAGTCTAGCCGAAGGAATTGGCTTCGACTTCATTATACATCAAGTAATGCATAAAATACATGAATTACAACACTTGTCCAAAAGAATATAGACAATGGTCAGAACACTTTCCTTTTAACATTTTCTACAGTTAATATACTTTCCTTTGAGTCTTTAAGGATTTCTACAATACATGATCACATAACATACCACATTAGGTTATATATAATCAAGTATGTTCACTAATTTATTTTACCCTTCTTCTCAATCTAATCATGCCTTAGATTGCTTATCATTCGTTACGATTTATCGTATTACTTTGTATTTATGTTTACGTAATCGTTCGTTAACCTTTTGTTATAATCCTTAAGGTTTCAAGTATCTTCAATGATGTTACTTCAAGTCAATTAAGTATATAATTTATTACTAATTAACTTCTCCCTTCTTTATATACATAAGCATTCTTCTCTGTGTTCTTCCTAGTGCTGGCGCTGCAGCGCCAGCTTCCTTCATATAACTCGCGCTGCGGCGCGGGTTTCCAGTATATGATATTCGGCTTTGGCGCTACGACGCCACTTCTTCTTCTCTGTGCCGTGCTGCGGTGCCACTTCCCAGTATGTGAGGGTCTGGCCTGGCGCTGCCGCACCGGCTTCTCCTCCTTGGCCTGCGCTGCTACTCCAACCCTGCCTCAGAAAAAATTTTGACAGATGATTTCTTCTGTGAATTTTTTGGGCTCATAACTTATTCTTTATAAGTCTGAATTGGCTCGTTCAAAAGGAATTAGCTTACAAATCACATGTTCTATGATTTCATTAGAAAATATTTCATTTTTAAATCTTTTAACTCGGAATTCACCGATTAGTTCATTATTATGAAAACGTTAAACGTTCGTGAACGTTTAAAGCTCGTTTCTCCATTCTAAGTCGAAATTTGGTTATTTTCGAGTTCGCAACTCTTAAATGTAAATTGAGACTATTCTCCATCAAAAACCAACATTTCTGAGTTCAACGGTGACTTTTGACCTTCATTCTGAGAATTTAACGATTTCGACGCTTATCGTCTAATCTCGTAATTTCGTCATAACTTCGTTACTTGAGATTTTTACATCGTTCAAAATGGATTCATTCCAGTACTCTAACATCCTAACCAAAAATATTTCATTAAATCATATACATGACAAATTCTAACATGTTCTTCATTAGTTCATAACTTTCATGATTATGATGTTCTTACACCATGGTTTATTAAAGCTTAAGTTCTCTAATAACCATCCTTATCACTCCATAACAAAAATGCTCTACCACTATCCACTTGTCCATCAAATATTAATTGAAGAGATGGAGAATTATGGTTTATGATTCTTACCCTTGAAGTTCAAGCTTGGTTCTTCTTCTACTCTATATAATATAACAAGTATAGCTCTTACTTTTCTCTCTCAATATATAAGCTCTAAGTTTGTTGGTTGAATTTGAACAAGGCAAGAAATGACCAATAAGCTCTTCTATTTACAGGATTTCCTAGGTGAGGGCATTATGGTCAAAAGGTCATCCCACCTCCTTAAACCACCTCCTTATTATTCCTTTCTTGGGCAACACTCACCTTATCCTTTGCTTGGCCACCACACTTGGTCAACCATGACTCACCTATGGGGCCCATATAGGTTGTCCCATGTGTTTTCTTACCCGTTGACCCATCGGTTCGATCCACGAATTCGGTTCTTAGTTTGGGCTTTAGTTTAAATAATTTTGGGCCTAATATTGGGCTTTCTTTTCATTTCATTGGGCCTTAACAAGTTTGCACTTGGGCTTACCCAATTACTACACAAATCCTACAAGTCCATTAGAATTGGTTTAATGCTTATAACGTATAATCTATGTATTCTTCGCGTATACTCATTCATATAATCATTCATCATATACGTTATACTACCTTTCATATATACTCGTATAATACTAGCTATTATACGATCATCATTTACTCCAATCTTTACGTTCTTAAACATTCTCAAATTTAGTACGCAGGCGAAAAACTGCGTTTGTCATAACTGAAATATTATTACATATTCCATCCTTCCTTATAATTCTATCGTTACATATTTCTCGGAAGTTCAAAAATAATTCCCGAACAGAAATGGGTGAATAATGTTTTTAAGAAAATTTCTGAAAAAGCTTTTATTTTTGTCTTAGAAATTCGAACACTTTAATTCCTTCACATAGCCAAAATACTATGATATTTCGATACATTTAGGTTATAGAACAACCTTCATCTTACTAACACATAATAATAACATATAATATAATTTTATTCATTATTTAATTAAATAAAATTATTTTACAAATAATCCAATTTTCTCGGTCGTTACATGAAGTAGCTGCAAGGGCTTATCAATTGAGTTGACAGTTTTGCTTTTGAATGAGCTTTTAGTTTGTTTTCCAAGTTGATAGGCGCTGCATAGCCTTTCCTTGGCAAAGTTGAGCTTGGGTAAGCCTGCTACTAGATCCTTGGAGGCCAGTTTTGACATGCTTTTGATGTTGAGATGAAACAATCTTCTATACCATAACCAACTCATTTCTTCAGAGGCTATTGCTAGAAAACATATTATTTCGTCAAAACTCAGTTGACTGAGATTAACAGTGTAGACGTTTCCTTCTCTTATTCCGGTTAACTTTATAGAAGAGGTCTTCAGATCTCTGACTTGACATTGATTGTTGAGAAAGGTAGCTTGATGACCCTTGTCGCAGAGCTGGCTTATGCTCAGAAGATTGTGCATTAGTCCTTCCATATAGGCTACTTTGCTGAAGGACACCGCACCATTCCCAGCTGAGCCATAACTTCTTGTCTTGCCAGAACCATTGTCTCCAAAGATGACTATTGGACCCTCTTTCTCTATGAAGTCAGACAGGAGGGCTTTGTTCCCAGTCATGTGTCGTGAGCATCCACTGTCCAGGTACCAAGTTATGATCGTGGAACTCTATTTCTGAAGTGAGGTTTAAGCTCTCATTTTGGTACCCATACTTGCATGGTTCCTATCTTGTTAGTACCCTTGGGGACCCAACTCTGCTTGACTTTGGATTTAGTATGCATAGGATTATTGTAACATACTGCAACCTTATGACCATATCTATCACATACAAAACATCTACCATGATGCATGCTTGAGTATGTGTGTGGATTCTTTTTCCATTTTGACTTATTTGGATTTCTGGTAGTCCTTCCTTTATATTGATTCTTCTTTCTCAATGTGTCATTGTGATTCATGATTTGTGAAGAGTGTAACTTAACTCTATTATTCCCACCTGGTTGGTTCGTGGAGTTGATTTTGCTCGACTCTATGACCCTTCGAGGTTGGAGAGTAGTGTCTAAGTTACTCTCCTCTTTTCTTAACCCTAGGCCAATATGGGATCTGCTATGCCTTGTAGCATAGATTTGATCAGAAGAGCAGGGATGGACTGATTCTTCCTTTTGTGAGGATTTCACAAATGTAATGCTTCTATTGAGGTTTAAAGCACTACTGATGTTAGTCTCCTTTGACTTTTGCACATGTGGTTTTGACGTGGATTCCCCAAAACCTAAACTTGTTCTGTCATATGCACTTCTTTGACTGGAGATCAGGGAGTCCATGGATGAAGAGGATCTATTCCACGTTAAGATTGTCTTTTCTAGTTCCTCAATCTTAGATCTTACATTTTACTCTCTTTGTGCATTAATTTCATTGGTCTGTCTTAAGAGTTTATTCTCAACTTCAAGTTTAGAGAGGGAGTTAGCACTTAGAAGAGCTGTTTCCAGTTCTTCTTGAACTTTCTCTTTCTCATTTTGAAGAAGAGAATAATCTTTAGACAGAACTCTGAACCATTTCATGTATTGATGCAGATCAGAGGTTATGCCATGTAGTGTAGTTCTTAAATCATTAATATCTACATCAGGAGAGTTAAAGTCAAATACATCATCAATACTTAATTCATGATTGTCGATGTTTTTCTTATCCTTAGCATTTTCGGCCATTAGACACAGATTTGCTACTTGAGGATCTTCATCATCTCCACACTCAGGAGTTGTGTCGTTATCTGAGTCACTCCATGATCCTCCGGCCACAAGACCTTTGTCTTTCTTCTGGAGCCTCTTTGTAAAGCCCCCAAATCCGGGTACTTGAAACCCGAACTTGGTATTTCATGATACCATTTCTATGAGCAAAATAATACTAATAATAATAACAATAATATAGATACCAACTTAATTTACATAATTATCAGAGTCTAGCTCCTAAGTACGTAACCTTTAATACATTCATTACATAACATGATAGATAATATATATCATTGTCTTAATAATATCAAACTATTACATAAGATAACATTGTATTCATTTAGCAACCTTTCCCTTTCCCGTGTTCTTAGCTAAGGCTTCTGGTTGTTCACACTTAGCTGAAAACATTTAAATTAAGCAAGGATGAGCATTTGAGTGCTCAACAAGTAATAGCAATTATATATATATATATATATATATATATATAAGCTGAAAGAGTTTAAATGTTTTCTTTGTACTACCCTTCTACAATAAGTCAATAGTTGTGAAGTAATCTGAACCGATAATAATAACATAACAACTCTCTATCAAATTTTTGAAACTACGTAATGACTATAAATAGGGTTTAGGTGACATGCTATGTACATTGTTTTTATTTACGAAAAGGTTAAACAGAAATTAATCTACAAACCATCATAACTTACGGGCACGGGGGGTGATCAGCCCGTTATGCCCTGCATTGATCAATACTACATGCAAGAACGATATGATCGTTCACTCTATCCGCCTTGAGCGCATAAAAGTTTTCCCTTAATCGGGATGTTCATATTTAGTCGTGAATCCAAACCAAAACAATTCAGTTGGATACAAAAAAGTTTTATCTTGTTCAACAATAACTTATAAGCCAACACACACACACACACGCACACACACACACACGCACACACACACACACACACACACACACACATATATATATATATATATATATATATACACTAAAAAATGTGTATCAACATGTGATTAATTATAATAATTATCCAAATTGGGACACTTGTATAACCATTTGTAAAAATTAACAAACAGAATATATATCTGAATTATCATATACTAACATGTTGATAATTAATGAGCGTATATAATATATACAACAATAGGGTTAATAATCTGTACATTAATAATATAATTCTAAAACATTCTTACTCTTGTCCATTGTATAAAGAAAATGCAAAGGTAAGATACTTGCCTGATACGCTACTTACAATTTGCAATTTAGATTTATCTTTTGTATATCAACCTATCAGTAATAAGATCATTTTACTGATTCGAATAACATATCTCAACACATAGCACTGCTAATTGCAGTCAGCACATACCCTAATCACCTTGGCACATATGTTTAACAACCATTGAATCACAAATAAACACATATCTAATCAAGTTATCTAAGTCCAGATCAATTTCTGAAACATATCGGTGTACCGATGGCTTTATCGGGTAATTATCGAGTCTAAAACTCTATCCTGTAACTCAATATCTGTAAGTCTTAGTCATATTATTTTTAAATGACTTATAATAATTTTTAATCATTTATAATTTATCATGAATTTACAAACATCGGAATCATTATTAAATGATTTAAATATTAAATAATTCTATTATCATTAATATTTAATTAATATTAAACTATTAATGAAACCATTTCCAAAATATTAAAGTTATTTATAATAACTTAAACTATTTTTAAAGTATTAATATTACCCTTAAATGATTTTTAAAACAATTAAAATTATTTTTAAATAATTACAATTAATATTAAATTATTAATGTACTATTTATCAAAATATTAAAAGTCATTAAGTATAACTTAAAATATTTTTAATTCATTTATATCCTTTTTAAATAATTTTTAAATTAATAAAACCATTTTAAAACTATTTATTTAATATATTTATTAAATAAATTTAATATCATTAATATTAAATTATTAATGAAATTATCCTTTAAATATTAAAAGTTATATTTTATAACTTAAAATATCTTTAAACACTTTATTTTTATTTAAAATGATTTGTATAATATTAAAATCATTTTTTAACTAAATTATTTAATATAATTAGTAAATAACTTTAATATCATTAATAATAATTAATTAATGAAATCTACCTTTAAATATTAAAAGTTATATTTTATAACTTAAAATATTAATAAACTCTTTATTTTCATTTAAAATGATTTTTCTAAAATAAAAATTATTTTTAATTAATATATTTAATTTAATTATTAAATAAATCTAGTATCATTAATATTAAATAATTAATGAAATTTGCTTTAAAATATTAAAAATTATATTTTATAACTTAAAATATTTTTAGATAACTTATTATCATTTAAAATGATTTTCAATATAATAAAATCATTTTTAATTAATTTATTTAATATATTTAATAAATAAATTAATTATCAATAATATTTAAATAAATAGTAATATTTATGAAAAATATTTCAAATTATTAAAAGTTAATTTTTATAACTTAAAATAATTTTCAAAATAATTTTTGTAATTTTCAGAAATTAATTACTATTTTTAAATTATTTTTAGAAATTAATTTAATTAATTTTAATAAAACTGTCACTAAAGACTGCCTATAGCGACAGAACCGTCGCTATAGGTGTTCTTCGTGTTCTTCATGTCAACCCATATCTTCATACACAGTTTCGAGGGACCAAGTTTGACCATCAATTATTCATCACAAAAACTGTTTCTGGATTCGTTGTTGATCAGATTATGTAGTACAAATGCACCACTACAAGACCCAACAACAAACATAGTCAAATAATGCATAACCAAAGAGATCTAAGGGCCTAAAGTAGCTGTTAGAGGCTGTTCTTCATTTCTGGGTTGCCCAGAAATGAAGAACAGTTCAAGCGTGCATGTTTGGGCTTCCACTACTAGAAATCCTTTTGATGTTATTGTGATATAACGATTACAGATTCTAGCCAACATGTAACTAAAGAGATCCATCACAAAACATCACTAAAAGAACAACAGATCTAGTATATACAAACTGGCCAAACCCTGTCAGAAATAAGCTTCAACAAGTTTCTGGAAATTCCCAGAAATACAAATCAGTGCGAGTGGCCTACTTTGACCACTTGCTACGATCTACCTGTTGATTATTTACACGATCTAAAGACATGGAATCATATAACATATAACAGGCTACATGTGTAATACAATAAATCATTAAAAAATATCAGGATTGACAGATCAAAGTCATAGAAAAACATGTCAGACGCTGTTTATGGCTTTCTGGGCTACCTAGAAAAGGCCCAATCAATGTCAGTCAACGTTGTTTGACCGTTAATAACTACCAACCTAGACATCAAATAACTCTGATTCATTTTGTAGATTAAAGACCACATTACAGGCTACACATAGCAACTTAAAAATAACAAAAATCGTAAACTACCAAAGATCTGTGGCCACTGACATTCGTTGTCAGACCACAGTTTAATTTTTTTTCCAGATTTTGCAAATCTTCAAATCCAAGCCTCTAGATGTTATGGATTCAACATCTAGCAACCTAGATCATCATTAGACACTACTAACAACACATTTAACAAAAAAAATCTTACATCTAACAACAGATTTATGGACAAAAATCATGGCTAGGGGTTATACCTTCTTTAATCAATTGATGATTCAAGGCTACTGATTTGGTTAGGGGATTTCGTGGGGCTGATCTTGGGGACTGGAAAGCTTATAAACTTCGTGGGTTTGGGTTGAGAGAAAAGGTTTGAGTGTTTTGTTCAAAATATGCTAGCAAAATGATTTTCTCTCCCTTTCAATCTATATATAGAAGTGGTTGATACATGTATGGCTGATCATAGTGGTTGATTGCTGCCATTTTTCATCACATGGGGTTGTTGGATTTGGCCACCAACTTCCCCTATTGTCAAAACCTATACTAGCTTCAATAATGCAACTAAGGATAAAAAGGTCAATTGGCTTTCCAATTTAATGGCATTCTTGTCATTTGGCAAACCCTTAGGGTTTAACCCTATGGGTTTCCAACAATTGCTTTTCTAGAATTACATTTTAGGGTTTACAAAATAAAATAAAATAAAAAATTAAATTAGTTCCTAAAAATAGAAAATTAGGATTTGTTAATTAGATTAGCTTTCTAATTACATTATACAGGAACATTAGGGTTTAAAATCACTTATTATAATTAACCTTGCTAAATTAGCAATTAGGGTTTATACTTTTGATAATTAGGGTTACCAAATTATAATTAGGGTTTCCAATTACTAAATTAAGGTTATAGTTTAGTAATTAGGGTTTAAAAATTTAGGGTTTCTATAATTAACAATTGTAATTATAATACTTATTAATTAATCGCATTAACACGATAACTAATCAATCTTGAACTCTAAATTTAGTTTTAAATTAGGGTTTAGCATTTAAAATTAGGATTTTTAATAACTTAGGGCTTTCTAAAAATTATTTAGGGTTTTTAAATTTTTTAATTAGGATTTACCTAATTAATCATTTAATACACAACATAAATAATATAACACAGTTATATAACAGTCTTAAACTCACAATTGATTTTTAAATTAGAGTTTTTCACAATAAAACTAGGGTTTTGACATTAAATACCATAATTGACCAATCATCCTCAATACGTACATACAATACATATTTATAGCACTAAAAAATTAAAATATAATAATATTATATTATTATTCTCATCCCTTAATAAAAAATCCAAAATTAGGGTTTGGATTCCGTATCTAATTTATTCTTCCATATTTAACCTTAATCATTAAGGTAAATAAATTAACTTAATATTCTGTACTAAAATTCATATAATAGAATAATTATTATAATTATTCTCAAATTCATTTCATATATTATTTAAATAATATATAATTATATTTTCATAGAAAATAATTAATAAAAACATTTCTACTATAAATTAATTATTATAGGAATATACTTTATAAAAATCAATAATTCTAAAATAAAATTATTTGTAAACATTTATGTAATAAATATATTTTTATTTACCACATAAATACATATACACATTATTTTTTACAAATCCTCATCTTTAAAATAAAAAAAATATTTATACGCGAAATTTCTGATTCACCCTCCTTTATAAAGATTTTGTTCCTGGAATCACCGTTTTAAAATCTATACATACAGGGTACATAGCATACACAATCCTTGGAATTAGATCTTGATCAACTTTGATCGAACTGATCTTTAATTATTCACATAAAGCTTGTCTTTCTGATTAAACGAAAATTTAATTTCTAAAAGAACTCAAATTCCTCCCTCAAAATTTCTTTATAAAATAATTTACTATATATAGGAAAAATCATGTTTATAACAAAAATAAAAGTTATACGAATAATACGTGGAATTGCACCACCAGCTGCTATCGTATCTTGGACAGTCGTGTTATAGACCCTTACTGTTGATTTTGTTGGCTTATTTCACGAAGTCGGTCCGGTGATTGCTAAAGTCTCGCTGCCAGTATTCACACTTCTTGCTTCCGTCCTCCTCTTCGGCCAATCCTTCACCTTGTGATCAGTCGATCCGCACAGAAAACACCCACTGTTTATCATAGGATTGGGGCAGTTGGGAGAGATATGGCCCTCCTGCCCGCACTTATAGCAAACAAATTTCCCCTTCAGACATTCCCAGAGTGGTTCTTTCCACAAGTCTTACACTGCACAGCTGGCTTCTTAACTCCTTCCCGCTTGATCTGAACATTCCCAAAATTATTCACCTTCCTCTTTCCATCTCCACTCCTGCTCCCAGTATTAATTCCTACCTTCCCAGCTCCTTCGGTCTTACCCTTATTCTTCCTCTCCCTGTTGTAGAGGCTCATGGCCTCACTTCCCTCCTCAGTAATAATCACCTACTCCATGAGTGCTGCAAATGTAGGGATCTGTAATACTGCCACCTTGTTGTAGAGCCAGGGTTTTAATCCCAGCTCAAACCTTCTCGCTTTTCTAGCTTCCGTATCAACTTGATGTGGGGAAAACCTAGCTAACTCATTAAATTTGGCGGCATATTCGGACACCGTCATATTCTCCTGCTTCAACTCTAAAAATTTCACCTCCATCCTAGCCTGCATACTAGATGAAAAATAGTTTTCAAAAAATAAAGTTTTGAACCTATCCCATGTAACTACACCTTCTCCTGCCCTCGCCTGATTCGCTTCCTACCAAAAGTTTGCTTCCCCCTTCATCATGTAAGTGGCAAAAGTAGTCTTCTGCCCTTCAGCTACTCTAGCTATCACGAATGCTTTTTTAATCTCTTTGACCCAAGTCTGGGCTTCAACAAGGTCAGTTGTACCTTTGAATTCTAGTGGTCCTACAGCCTTGAAATCTTTAAAGTTCGCCAAGCGATTGTCGGGCGAGTTCCCTGCGGCTGGTATTCCCTGTTGTATAGCCTGAGCTACCATATTCCCGAAGTTCTGCATCGGGTCTGCTTGTTGTTGTCCCTCAACGTTGTTGACAGATTCTTCTGCCCTTTAATTGCGAGTTCGACGTCTTTGCGACATTATCGGATTAAATAAAACCATAAATTTAACTTACATTCTAAACCTTATCGCATAAGTTTAATATATTAAACTTGTTTCATTACTCAAACTTAGATTCATATTCATTTAACGAATAATTTACATAGCATAGCACATAATGCTTTAAACATCAGCTATCCCTTTGTGACCACAAAAGTCGGGATTTACAGTCTTGACTAATACAAAAGTTGGGAACATTACATTACACATACATACTATTCATATATATAACATTAAACAGACCTACACGACAGAACCTATACTACCTATTTACTACACCTTTTTTTCCTTGGACAACTTTTCGCCTGATGATCTTCCATTCCACAAATAAGACATGCACATGGTTTATAGTCGGGACAATACATAGTGGTATGTCCCTCATAGCCGCAAAGGTAACATATCTTTTTTCATTTCTTCTTATCAGATTTTCCTAAGTCATGGTCTTCTATTTTTCTTTTTCCCTTCTTGTTCGGAACTGCACACGATGTGTTGCTTGTGGCTCCCATCTGATCAATTTGGATTTTAAGCTTATCTTGTTCTTCTATTGTTTCTAGTAAGGCTTTTCGCAACTGACTATTCAGCAGCTTTTCTATTTTCCACAGCTTTTCTAGAGAAGAAACCTTGTTCCTCAGATCCTACACCTTCGTTGATGGTTGTTCAGCTTCAACTTTAGTGTTCGAATCACTATCTGTTAGCTCCACCATCTCCGGATCTGGTACTATGTTTTCTAAAATAACCACCTCGTCTGAGTTATTTTCATTGTGAGCCTCTATTTCAGCTATTGGCTTCGATATCAGCTCGGGGGTATGGATTTGATCTTTCTTCATGCTATAAGTATATAACAAGCCTTTTCCACCATACATCTACACATAAATTATCCTGATTAGCACTTAATATTTACACACAGCAAATAAGAGTTTTATATAAGTTATCTTATATTTTGTTTTACGATGAATTTATTCAATTCATCTCCTTATAAACTCTATATGAGTTATTTATATTTTCAACGTTTTCCTCTGTTCTAAGGTTATAGCCTAAGGTCTAGCCCACCTAAGGTTTTTAACCATAAGCTCTGATACCAACCTGTAACTTTCATGGTGCTTCCAATCATAGCACCTTACAAGGGTACCTATCAACTTGCCACCGACTGAATCGGCGTCCCCTACGGAGATTCTGGCTTTGGTGCATTCCACACAAGGAAGTCACCAGCGAGAGGCTCGGGGCTCTTTGCAAATTCATACTTATAGCTCTGATACCAACCTGTAAAGCCTCCAAATTCGGGTACTTGAAACCCGAACTCAGTACTTTACGATACCATTTCTATGAGTGGAATAATACTAATAATAATAACAATAATATAGATACCAACTTAATTTACATAATTATCAGAGTCTAGCTCCTAAGTACGTAACCTTTAATACCTTCATTACATAACATGATAGATAATATATATCATTGTCTTAATAATATCAAACTATTACATAAGATAACATTGTATTCATTCAGCAACCTTTCCCTTTCCCTTGTTCTTAGCTAAGCCTTCTGGTTGTTCACAGTTATCTAAAAATATTTAAATTAAGCAAGGATGAGCATTTGAGTGCCCAGCAAGTAATAGTATATATATATATATATATATATATATATATATATATATATATATATATATATATATATATATATATAAGCTGAAAGAGTTTAAATATTTTCTTTATACTACCCTTCTATAACAAGTCAATAGTTGTGAAATAATATGAACCGATAATAATAACATAACAACTCTCTATCAATTTTTGAAACTACGTAATGACTATAAATAGGGTTTAGGTGACATGCTATGAATATTGTTTTCTATTTTTGAAAAGGTTAAACAGAAATTCATCTGCAAACCGTCATAACTTACGGGGATGGGGGGTGATCAGCCCGTTATGCCCTGCATTGATCAATACTACATGCAAGAACGATATGATCGTTCACTCTGTCCGCCTTGGGCGCATAAAAGTTTTCCCTTGATCGGGATGTTCATATTTAGTCGTGAATCAGAACCAAAATAATTCAGTTGGATACAAAAAGGTTTTATCTTGTTCAACAATAACTTATAAGCCAACATATATATATATATATATATATATATATATATATATATATATATATATATATATATATATATATACTAAAAAATATGTATCAACATGTGATTAAATACAATGATTATTCAAGTGGGGACACTTGTATAACCATTTGTAAAAATTAACGAACAGAATATATATCTGAATTACCATATACTAACATGTTGATAATCAATGAGCTTATATAATATATATAATAATAGGGTTAATAATTTGTACAGTAATAATATAATTCTAAAGCATTCTTACTCTTGTCCATTGCATAAAAAAATGCAAAGGTAAGATACTTGCCTTATACGCTGCTTACAATTTATAATTTAAATTTATCTTTTGTATATCAACCTATCAGTAATAAGATCATTTTACCAATTAGAATATCATATCTCAACACATAGCACTGCTAATTGCAGTCAGCACATACCCTAATCACATTGGCACATATGTTTAACAACCATTGAATCACAAATAAACACATATCTAAACAAGTTATCTAAGTCTAGATCAATTTCCGAAATATGTCGGTGTACCGACGGTTTTATCGGGTAATTATCGAGTCTAAGACTCTATCCTGTAACTCAATATCTGTAAGTCTCAGTCATATTATTTTTAAATGACTTATAATAATTTTTAATCATTTATAATTTATCATGAATTTACAAACATCGGAATCATTATTAAATGATTTAAATATTAAACAATTCTATTATCATTAATATTTAATTAATATTAAACTATTAATGAAACCATTTTCAAAATATTAAAGTTATTTATAATAACTTAAACTATTTTTAAAGTATTAATATTACCCTTAAATGATTTTTAAAACAATTAAAATTATTTTTAAATAATTACAATTAATATTAAATTATTAATGTACTATTTATCAAAATATTAAAAGTCATTAAGTATAAATTAAAATATTTTTAATTTATTTATATCCTTTTTAAATAATTTTTAAATTAATAAAACTATTTTAAAACTATTTATTTAATATAATTATTAAATAAATTTAATATCATTAATATTAAATTATTAATAAAATTATCCTTTAAATATTAAAAGTTATATTTTATAACTTAAAATATCTTTAAACACTTTATTTTTATTTAAAGTGATTTATATAATATTAAAATTATTTTTAAACTAAATTATTTAATATAATTAGTAAATAATTTTAATATCATTAATAATAATTAATTAATAAAATCTACCTTTAAATATTGAAAGTTATATTTTATAACTTGAAATATTAATAAACTCTTTATTTTAATTTAAAATGATTTTTCTAATATAAAAATTATTTTTAATTAATTTATTTATTTAATTGTTAAATAAATCTAATATCATTAATATTAAATAATTAATAAAATTTGATTTAAAATATTAAAAGTTATATTTTATATCTTAAAATATTTTTAGATAACTTATTATCATTTAAAATGATTTTTAATATAATAAAATTATTTTTAATTAATTTATTTAATGCATTTAATAAATAAAATAATTATCAATAATATTTAAATAAATAGTAATATTTATGAAAAATATTTCAAATTATTAAAAGTTAATTTTTATAACTTGAAATAATTTTTAAAATAATTTTTGTAATTTTCAGAAATTAATTACTATTTTTAAATAATTTTTAGAAATTAATTTAATTAATTTTAATAAAACTGTCATTAAAGACTGCCTATAGCGACAGAACCGTCGCTATAGGTGTTCTTCGTGTTCTTCATGCCAACCCAGATCTTCATACATAGTTTTGAGGGACCATGTTTGACCATCAATCATTCATCACAAAAAGTGTTTTTGGATTCGTTGATCAGATCATGTAGTACAAATGCACCACTACAAGACCCAACAACAAACATAGTCAAATAATGCATAACCAAAGAGATCTAAGGGCCTAAAGTAGCTATCAGAGGCTGTTCTTAATTTCTGGGTTGCCCAGAAATGAAGAACAGTTCAAGCATGCATGTTTGGGCTTCCACTACTAGAAATTCTTTTGATGTTATTGTGATATAACGATTACAGATTCTAGCCAACATGTAACTAAAGAGATCCATCACAAAACATCACTAAAAGAACAACATATCTAGTATATACAAACTGGTCAAACCCTGTCAGAAATAAGCTTCAACAAGTTTCTGGAAATTCCTAGAAATACAAATCAGTGCGAGTGGCTTACTTTGACCACTTGCTACGATCTACCTGTTGATTATTTACACGATCTAAAGACATGGAATCATATAACATATAACAGGCTACATGTGTAATACAATAAATCATTAAAAAATATCAGGATTGACAGATCAAAGTCATAGAAAAACATGTCAGACGCTGTTTATGGCTTTCTGGGCTACCTAGAAAAGGCCCAATCAATGTCAGTCAACGTTGTTTGACCGTTAATAACTACCAACCTAGACATCAAATAACTCTGATTCGTTTTGCAGATTAAAGACCACATTACAGGCTACACATAGCAACTTAAAAACAACAAAAATTGTAAACGACCAAAGATCTGTGGCCACTGGCATTCTTTGTCAGACCACAGTTTAACTTTTTTCCAGATTTTGAAAATCTTCAAATCCGAGCCTCTAGATGTTATGGATTCAACATCTAGCAACCTAGATCATCATTAGACATTACTAACAACACATTCAACACAAAAAATCTAACATCTAACAACAGATTTATAGACAGAAATCATGGCTAGGGGTTATACCTTCTTTGATCAATTGATGATTCAAGGCTACGGATTTGGTTAGGGGATTTCGTGGGTCTAATCTTGGGGACTGGAAAGCTTATAAATTTCGTGGGTTTGGGTTGAGAGAAAAGGTTTGAGTGTTTTGTTCAAAACATGCTAGCAAAATGATTTTCTCTCCCTTTCAATCCATATATAGAAGTGGTAGATACATGTATGGCTGATCATGGTGGTTGATTGCTGCCATTTTTCATCACATGGGGTTGTTGGATTTGGTCACCAACTTCCCCTATTTTCAAGACCTATACTAGCTTCAATAATGCAACTAAGGATAAAAATGTCAATTGACTTTCTAATTTAATGGCATTCTTGTCATTTGGCAAACCCTTAGGGTTTGACCTTTAGGATTTAACCCTAAGGTTTTCCAACAATTGCTTTTCTAGAATTACATTTTAGGGTTTACAAAATAAAATAAAATAAAAAATTAAATTAGTTCTTACACTACAAGGAAACCAACTAATCCCGACAGAGCTAAGTTCGACGGACTTCATTCAGTCGAAATTAATATAAGTTCGACGCAATATTAGGTCGAAAATAATTCCGTCCAAAATAGTTTATTTTCGAGGAAATTTCGTCGGGAATATAAGACCACATATGGTGCCAAATTTCCCGCCAGTGCGAAACTTAAATTCGACGAAATTATGGTTATTTTAGAGGGACTGTACGTCGAATATACTGTAATTTCGACGGACTTTAGTCCGTCGAAAATCGCTTATAAAAACTATTCGACTGACTCAGGCCACCGTCTCCCCGTATTCTTTAAGTTTTATATCTCTCCCCTCTCACTCTCTCATCTCAGTCTCTCCTCTCTCACTCTCATCTCTCTCTCTCATCTCCGGCGCACACCTACCACCAACACCTCCACCGTCGACTAGCCGCGTGCCCCCTTCTTGCGATCGATCAGTTCTCCCCCACCGCCAGGCGCCCCTCTAGCCGCCGACCACCACCACCACCATCTTAGTTCTCTGCCTTCTTCCTCCAGCCGCCGACCACCACCACCACCACCACACGCTGGACAGTTTATTAGGTCCAAAAGGTATGAGTTCAAATATTATTTCATTTTGATGATGATGTACAAAATCAGTAGATTGAATAATTTTTATATTGTACGTATATATTAATTTGAGTCTAAAAATTGGTAAATTCCTTAATTGGTTACTGTATGTGCATCAATTTGGCTTTGGCAATTGGATTTGAGGCTGAAATTGGTATATGATTAAAAATTTGTTATATATTTGACTGAAATTTGGATTTGAGGCTGAAATTTGGGGCTAAAATTTGGTATATATTTTGATTGAGAATGGATAATTATGCAGTATATATTGTTTGCATTGTTTATGTAATTTAATTAGTTTTCAATCTTGAACTTAACTAATTTTTGGACTGTTTTTAATTTTGATATATTTGCAATTTCCGACTGAATTTGTAACAGAAATTCTGTCAGATGTATGCATTTGCAAGATTTTGTCAGAATTATTTTGATAATATTAGTAATTAGTCCCAATATTAAAGTATAAACTAATTTGAAGTAAATTAAATAAAATCAAACAAATTTTATTTAATTTAATAAAAAATATTTACAAATATATAATATAATACAAATAGAATTCAATTCAATAAAGAATAAAATAAAATATAATCAAATAATTTCAATTTAATTTAATTTAATTTAAATAAAATAAATTAAAATAAATTAAATTAAATTAAATTAAAGTAAATTAAATTAAATTAAGGCTAAATTAAATTAAATTAAATTTAAATTAAATTAAATTAAATTAAATTTAAATAAATTAAATTAAGGCTAAATTAAATTAAATTAAATTAAATTAAATTAGAGTAAAGTAAATTAAATTTAAATTAAATTTAAATAAATAAAATAAGTAGGAGTGAATGTCGAACAGTAGTCTATAGAATCCAAATAACAATTCTCATAAACTAAGTACCACTTACTTAGTTCACATTGGCAAAATAAACTAAGTAGGAGTGAATGGAACAATATATATTCTCTATAGATTCCAAATAACAATTTTCATAAACTAAGTATCATTTACTTAGTTTATTATTATTGGCAAAATAAACTAAGTAGCATTTGCTTAGTTTGCCACAATTTTCAATATATAAATGCAATAACACTCTCCCTACATATATGTACTCTTTCTTGTATACAGGTTTCGATATAGCAGTTGCAGCTAATAGTACTCCAACCGGTTCCTCGACAACAATTAAAAAAAAAGGGTCGTAGTTCCTGTTTGTGTCCTATACTCGAATAATAAAGGTAATTAAATTACTGCAAACATTCCTCACTGTTCCATCATAACAGATGGCAACATCTGGAAGGAGTGTCAGTAAGTTGTTGAACAAAGTTCTAGGTTAAGCAACCCTTTAGATGAGCGAACGATCACTTCTCTGCTAGGAATGAATTATCTCCCTATATGAGTCTAATCCATGATATAAACAGCTTCTCACCACTCTAAATTCCTCAGATGGGTAGTTCTCACAGAACGTCTCACCTCTTGTATGAGAACTATCCATTTGAGGAATTCGGAGTGGTGATAAGCTGTCTATATCATGGATTGGACCCATATGAGGAGATAATTCATTCCTAGGAGAGAAGTGATCGTTCATTCATCTAGAGAGTTGCTTAACCTAGAACTTTGTTCAATAACTTACTGGCACTCCTTCCGGATGTTGCCATCTGTTATGATGGAACAGTGAGGAATGTCTGCAGTAATCCAATTACCTTTATTATTCAAGTATAGGACACAACAGGAACTACGACCCTTTTTTTATCGATTGTCGACTCAAGTATAGATTCCACATAACAATTCTCATAAACTAAGTAGCATTTTCAATTATATATGTACTATACTTTGAAACTTAGAAACCCGTTTGACATACACTCAGTAGGGGTGAATGTCGAACAGTGCCCAGTTTGGGACTGTTATTGGATGCTATGTCTCTCACTTAAGTCGGTGCAAACACGAAACGGTACATTTTTTGTTATTTTGAGGATTAATCGACTGTTATCTCTATATGTTCTCCGAGTGCATACTTAGATTAAGTTATCTTAGTCTATTTCGTGTGCTTGGAGACCATGGGGAGGTGCTGCCGAAATTTTCTTAAAACTCATGAAACGTACTCAACGTGTTTGCACTAGTGACGAGACACATCCAATAACGGGATAGAAGCCTTACCCCTATCCTGTAGAGATACTCGGTAAATCTAATTCACGCATGAATATCCAAATTAACTTAATGCGTACTTCTGTGTAGTTAAAAATGTTAACCGACCAGAGTTGGATGTACCATAGGATACCCAGTGATGGGAGGGGATTAGTCTCAGCTTATCGTGTTGGGATTTTAGATTTCTTGAACAAAGCACTAGAATATACGGATGATCCGAATGGGAAGATGCGATGCCCGTGTGTCAAGTATAAAAATCTGATCTGGAAGAAAGTCGACGAGATTAAATTCGACTTATTTTCTCGTGGATTTGTGGGTGGGTACTTCGTATGGACTCATCACGGGGAATCAGAAGTGAATAAAAATATTATGGAACAACCAATTCCACAGGCTTCATATGTCGAACACTATGATCCAGTTGAGATGTTGGTCGATGCTTATGGCCTTACTACTATTGACTGGGATGAATATGAACCTTCTTCAAGCAGTGCGAAGCAAGTGCCAAATGATACAGCCGCTGCCTTTTACAAGTTGCTATCTGAATCTGGGGTCGCGTTGTATCCAGGAAATGATACGGACACCAAGCTTTCTACAGTGATGAAGCTCTTACACTTCAAGAATGAGCACGACTGTAGTGAGAGAGGTTTCAACGATTTGCTCGCTATAATTGGACAGTTCTTACCCAAGGATCATACTCCTCCTGTGAATTATTACGAAGTGAAGAAGATGGTCAAGGGGTTAAATATGGGGTATCAGAAAATCGATGCTTGTGAGCAAGATTGCATGTTATACTATGGGGAGGACAGAGATAAGGGACAGTGTGATATATGCAGCTTATCACGCTACAAGGTTACAAAACGTGTGGGGAAGGAGAAACATGTTCCCAGGAAAATCTTACGGTACTTTCCACTTGCGCCGAGACTTCAGCAGCTATTCATGTCATCTTATACGGCTCAACATATGAGTTGGCATCGAACAAGGGATGTCGTGCCTGGTCAGCTGACTCACCCAGCGGATGGAGATGAATGGAAGAGATTTGATGTAAATTATCCCGAGTTTGCAGAAGAAGTTAGGAATGTTAGGCTTGGCATGGCTAATGATGGCTTTTACCCTTTTAATAATTTTAGCCAGCCGTACTCAGTTTGGCCAGTCATTATGGTCGCTTATAATCTTCCACCAGTAATGTGCATGAGGGATCCGTATTTATTTTTGACTTTACTCATTCTAGGGGATAAAAGTCCTATAAAAGATCTTAATGTGTACCTTCGACCGTTAGTGGATGAACTAAAGATGTTGTGGGAGACAGAGGTTCAGACGTATGATAAATCGATATGCGAGAATTTTGTGATGAAAGAAGCCCTGTTATGGACTATCACTGACTTTTCGGCTCTTGGGATGGTTAATGGTTGGTCAACTCACGGGAAGCTATCCTGTCCAGTGTGTATGGGGGATGTGCAAGTTGCAGCATGGGCAGAAATGTAGTTTCTTTGGTACTGCTCGTAGATTCTTGCCTCTTGATCACAATTACAGAAAGATGTCTACACAGTTCAACAGAAAGATAGAGAAGAAGGGGGTTATTGGTCGGCTGTCGGGCAGTGAGGTCTTGGAGTGGTTGAATCAACTTGATTTTCCTTTGTCGGGGATCATCAGCCCCGCATAGTCTCCGATTTAGCCTGTGAGGCTATGTGTGCGCACTGGGAGGCTGATGACTTCAAGAAAAAGTCCGAGCAGGCGAAGAAGAACCGTGGTCAGCTCCGGATAGTACACACCACTGGTTCTCAGTCGTTCGAGGAGGTGAAGATGGTTAGTGCGTTGTATTTAGTTATTTATGTGTCAAGTTCTCACACAAATACTTAAGACCTGTTTTATGATTGTTTGTATTAGGCATTGGGGAGGACCTTGGGCCGTGATCCTACCATTCTAGAGTTTTGGGATTGAGCCCACACGCCTAAGGACGAGCGTACTTTGTCTCAGGCAGCTTTATCTATACGGGTAAAACTCATCTTACTATTTAGCTTTTAATAATATTCAATCGTAACTAAAATGATATAATTAACATACGTATACGGAATACATTACAGGACCGATTTCAGAGGCTTCGGGACGAGAGTATAGCTGAGCTGGAGACAATTAGGAGGGGTTCTGAGCCGTTAGATTCTGCCACCCCTCTTCCCGATATTGTATTAGATCGGGATGAGGAGCTGAGACTATGGGTCGCGTCTCAGGATCCCCCTACTAGCAGTACCGGTAGATATCGAGTGTTGGGTCTGTCGAGGATACTCGCATATACACTTTCTGGAGGTAATATTTTTTAATGTTTTACGAAATTATCCGAATTTATCACATTATATAAATTATTATTAGTAATCGAATTTGTATCTCTTTATAGGCTCCAGCCAGCGCCAGCGTCCGAGAGCACATGTCGGACCATCTCATACGGGTGCTGGCTTGGATGACGATATCTTCCGGCGGCTGATAGGGGCCGTATCGGATAGGTTCCATACTGATCCGGTCTTTCGGTGTTAGCAGTTGCCTTCAAATTCTCGTCTTCACCAGATTGCTCAGGATATGATAGCAGGGGCCTCTGCAGAGAGTACAGGATTACCACGGGAGCAGTTCGACGCTTGGAGCGCCGAGATGCTCCGGATGGTGATTACCCTCTTGGAGGAGGCTTTTCGTCCGCCCCCACCTACTCAGGTATTCTTATTGTTTATGTTTTTCAATTAAGGCTGGTTTGTTAATTCTCATATATATATATATATATATATATATATATATATGGACTAATGATTTATATTTTTGATTCTATCAACAGGGTGGCGATGGCGACCAGGCTGGTGATGATGAGCAGGAGCACGAGGCTGATGATGATACTTTTACTAGTTTATAGTTTATTTGTATATATTCATGTTATTGTAGAACTTTTGTATATATTGTATTGTCTAATTGCGTCTGTACAACTATTGTAAATAATATTGTTTAACATTTATGGAACATTAGCTTATATTTGTAATTGGTTAGCTTATAATACGTTTTGGTGGATATTTGAATGCGAATGTGAATGATAATGAGTTGAAGATTAAGTTTTAGTGCTACGTTACATATTTGAATGTGAGATACAGGTTTATATTAATGTGTATTTGGTTGTGACAGGTTACAGGTACATTAATGGGTTTAAACACCTAGAAACTGAACTTTTAAAATATGCAATTAAAAAAAAGGATAGTTAATTCCGACGGAATAGGGTATTTACGACGGAACTTCCCTCGGAGTTAACAAATAATTAATTTTTAATAAATGCCGAAATATCCTAATTTCAGTCGAACATACGTTATGTTCAACGGAACGTATCCGTCGTAAACACTCTATCTCCGACGCAAATTCTGTCAAAGTTAATAATTAGCCAATTTTAATGAATAGTGGGTTATTTTAGTTTTCAGTCGAAAATAAGAGAATTCCGAGGGAATATATCCGTCGAAAATATGTGCTGTTATATTCGACGAAAAGTTTCGTCCTATATATTCTGTCGAAAATAGTTAATGTTCGACGAACAGCCGTCGGAGATACGTTCGTCGAGGATAATGAATTTCTAACGGAATTTTTGACGGATCTTATTTTCGACGTGAATATTTACGGCCGAATATCTGACAGATATTTTCGTCGGGAATAATATATTTTCGACTGAATAAGCTTATGTCTGACGGATTATTCCGTCGGACTTAAGCTTTTTTCTTGTAGTTTTAAAAATAGAAAATTAGGGTTTGTTAATTAGATTAGCTTTCTAATTACATTATACAGGAACATTAGGGTTTAAAATCACTAATTATAATTATTCTTGCTAAATTAGCAATTAGGGTTTATACTTTTCATAATTAGGGTTTCCAATTACTAAATTAAGGTTCTAGTTTAGTAATTAGGGTTTAAAAATTTAGGATTTCCATAATTAACAATTGTAATTCTAATACTTGTTAATTAATCACATTAACACAATTACTAATCAATCTTGAACTCTAATTTGAGTTTCAAATTAGGGTTTAGCATTTAAAATTAGGGTTTTTAATAACTTAGGGGTTTTTAAAAATTATTTAGGGTTTCTAAATTTTCTAATTAGGGTTTACCTATTTAATCATTTAATACACAACATAAATAATATAACATAGTTTTATAACAGTCTTAAACTTACAATTGATTTTCAAATTAGGGTTTTCCACGGTAAAACTAGGGTTTTGACATTAAACACCATAATTAACCAACCATCCTCAATACGTACATACAATACATATTTATAGCACTGAAAAATTAAAATATAATATTATTATATTATTATTCTCATCCCTTGATAAAAAAATCTAAAATTAGGGTTTAGATTTCATATCTGATTTATTCTACCATATTTAACCTTAATCATTAAGGTAAAATAATTAAATTAATAATCTGTACTAAAATTCATATAATAGAATAATTATTATAATTATTCTCAAAATTATTTCATATATTATTTAAATAATATATAATTATATTTTCATGGAAAATAATTAATAAAAATATTTCTACTATAAATTAATTATTATTGGAATATATTTTATAAAAATCAATAATTCTAAAATAAAATTATTTGTAAACGTTTATGTAATAAATATATTTTTATTTACCCCATAAATACATGTACACATTATCTTGTACAAATCCTCATCTTTAAAAAAAATATATATATTATCCGCAAAATTTTTGATTTATTTATATAGAAAATATCGGGTTGTTACACTCTCGTTGCCTTTGAACTCTTTCTTTGGATTTGTTTTCCTCTTCAGTTCTTCTCTAAGAGGTTTGTTGCAGTTTGCAATGAAATGGCCAGGCTTCTTGCAGTTGTAGCATAGGTCATTTATCTGCTCCTAGCTGTTGTTGTTGTTGAATCTCTTAGGTTTGCTGCTTCTGTCTTTACGCATGAACCTCTTGAGTCTTCTTACTAGCATTGTAATATCCTCGTCATCATCTTCCTATGAGTCAGAGTCATTTTTAGTATGAACTTTGGAGATGGTATGTATTGCTTTGAGAGCAACTGCTTTGTCCTTCTTTCTTCCTTTAGATAGAGTCTCTGCTCGTTGAGTCAGCTCTAGTTCATAGTTGAGAAGGTTGTCATAGAGTTATTGAACAATCATTTCATGGAGATTCTTTGATTCTCTGATGGCAATGGTTTTGGCTTCCCACTTACTTGGTAAAGCTCTCATAAACTTTATAATCAGATCTTTGTTTGGATATATCTTTCCAAAAGCTCGAAGAGAGTTGAGCATAACATTGAATCTTTTATAAGTGGAAGTGACATTTTCCCCTGGAACATGGGCAAACATTTCATATTGTTGAGTCAGAAGAGATTGTATATTTTCTTTGACTTCTTCAGTTCCTTCGTGCATAATGAGCAATGCTTCCCATACTTCCTTGGTAGTTTTGTTGTTGATCACATTCTCGAACAGATCATCTTCTAAAGACTCGAACAAAATGTTCTTGGCCTTTTTGTCTAGTTGGACAACTTTTTTTTCGTTGTCAATCCACTCAGCTTTAACCTTGATTTAAACTTTGTTTGGATCTTCTGGAGTTGGTGCTAGCTTTGTTGGAATGAAGGGCCCATTCATGACAGTTTTAGATAGCTCTTCATCTATTGAGTCCATGCATGCTTGCATACGAACTTTCCAGTTGGCAAATTTATCTTTGTTGCACATTGGTGGCTTGTTGCCTCCTCCAGTCTTTGATTTGCTTATCAGATGTGCCATTGGATCTACTCAATCTTTGAAGGCTGATTGAGAGAACCTGCTCTGATATCAAATGTTAGTTCTCAAAGGCACAATAGTTATCTAGAAGGGGGGTTGAATAGATATTTTAAAATTTCTTTTTTAAAATACTTGTTAGGTTTGTTAATCAATTATAGCGGAATATATGACTTATTTGTTCTCCTTTAAGATAAATTGAGTTAACAGATAACAGACAGTTATAACAAATATAGCAGTTAAAGCAAGAATATAAAAGACACAAAGATTTTAAGTGGTTCAGAACACTTAAGGAACCTAGTCCACTCTTCTACTCCTCAAGTAGGAAATCCACTAAGGATGTCTTTACAATCTTTGAATCTCACATATTCCTTCAAGACCACCAGTCTTAGAACTTCTTAGTTCACTTAGAACTCTTCAAGTCCAGCAGACTTAGAATACACTTGATGAGAGTTGAGTTCTTTGGGTTGTGCTACTCAGTTGTTGTTAAGAATGTGTTCTAAAGAACTGAGTAGCTGAGCAAGCTTTCTTTCTTAATAGTCGAGTTGAGCGTTGAGTGTTCTTCAGCTTTTTTTATGTTCTTGCTTACTTTCTTGCATCTACATCTGATTTGTATATAAGGTGCCTTTGAAATATGTTCGTTTGAAGGCATCCGTTGAAGCATTAATTGTATTTGACATTTCTGAGCACTGATGGTGACTTCCTGGAAATCTTATGTTTAGCCGTCTGGCCCACTAACACAGCAGACTGCAATCTCACCTAACACCTGAAAAGGTGTTTTCAACTTACATGTAGTACTTTCATTAGCTTCTTCAATACGTTTCTTTGTTATATACTAAGGATGAGTGTTGGGTCATTGGAATTCCCGAGAGTCTCAACGTCTATAATCCATTCCACATTTGCTGTAGTTGATTCTTCAACAATTGGAAAAAGTTCGATGCTTTTGATCCAGACAGATGATGCCCTACGATCATGATCGTGGTGTCTTGTCACATACGTGTTTGATATAGACTGATAAAAGAGAACACTACGATTTCTCTTAAGCACTGGTAGACTACGATCTTTGCTTGCTTAATTTGCAGACTCTACGCTTCTGAGAGCAGACTACGATTCTTGATTTGGCTTGGCAGGCATTTGGACCACTCTACGATTCTAAGAGAGGCCCTCCAAAGCAAACAAACTACGATTCTCAATACTCTACGATTTTTCCTTGGTTTTTGCAGACTCTTGGCTGGCTCGATAGACTACGATTCTGTTGAAGCCTATCTATTACATCTCAAAATAGATCAACTTAATAGCTTTGATCTTTTCTTCTATACATTCATTTACAGAATGATAAACATAAAGCACAGATCAAACCTAACAAGCTTTGATCTACCACTAAGTCCTTGTACATGTATTCCTTGAAGTACTTTACATAGAAGCATGTTTATTTACTTTCAACATCAAATTTAAATATGCAGTTCCCAACATTAGGAACCACACCAAGTTTGGTTATGAACTTCTTCATCCAAATAGCCTTCTTTACAGCTTCACTTGCAGCTATGTACTCTACCTTTGTCACTGAATCAACAACCGTTTGCTGCTTAAAACTTTTCCAACTCACTGCACCACCATTCAAGATAAACACATACCCCAAAACAGATTTACTGTCATCTTGGTCTGTTTGAAAAATTAAGTCTATGAAGTCATCTAGTTTAAATCCAGACCCATCGTAGACAAGAAATACATCCTTAGTTCTTCGTAAGTACTTTTGGATATTTTTTACTGCCTTCTAGTGCTCTTCTCCTGGATTCGACTGATATCTTCTTGTTACACTAACTGAATGAGCATCATCCGGTCTAGTACATATCATACCGTACATGATAGATCCTATTGATGAAGCATAAGGAATCTTACTCATACGGTTTATCTCTTTAGGTGTCTTTGGGGCCTATTTCTTGGAGAGATGTATTCCATGGCTCATTGGCATGAGACCTCTCTTGGAATCTTCCATGCTAAACTTATTTAGCATCGAGTTAATATACGTTCCTTGGGACAAGCTAAGCATCCTTTTATATCTATATCTATAGATCTTTATCCCCAAAATATAGGATGCTTCTCCCAAGTCCTTCATGGAGAAGTGTTTATATAACCATATTTTGATCGATTGTAGCATAGGAATATCATTCCCTATCTGTAATATATCGTCAACATATAATACAAGAAATGAAATAGCGCTCCCACTAACCTTCTTGCACACACATGGTTCATCCTCATTTTTGATAAAATTAAACTCTTTGATTGTTTCATCAAAACGGATGTTCCATCTACAAGAAGCTTGCTTCAATCCATAAATGGATTGTTGCAACTTACAGACTTGATTTGTTCCAACTGTTGAAACAAATCCCTATGGATGTGTCATATACACATCATACTCAAGTTTCCCATTGAGGAAGGCCGTTTTCACGTCTATTTGCTAAATTTCATAGTCGTGGTAAGCTGCAATCGCAAGCAAAATTCGAATGGACTTGAGCATAGCTACTGGTGAAAAGGTTTCACTATAGTCAACTTCTTGTCTTTATTTGAAACCTTTTGCGACAAGTCGAGCCTTACAGGTCTCTACCTTGCCATCTGCTCCATTCTTTCTTTTAAAAACCAATTTACACTCAATAGGCTTAATGCCTTTAGGTGGTGAAACTAAAGTCCATACTTGGTTTTCATACATAGAGTCCATCTCGAATTTCATGGCTTCTAGCCATGTAACAATCCAAGATTTTAGTATTTATAATTTAAAATATTTATTAAATTAAATAAATATTTTATTGATGTGATTGCTGTTAGTAAATATTTATTTGATGTGATTATTGTTATTAAATATTTATGAATTAAATTTATTAGATAATAACATGAGATGTTATATTGTTGTTTTAATTTAATAATTTAAAGTGGTGTGTTAAATTATTAAATAAAATTATAATGAAATTATAATTTTATGATATTTATTTAAGTGAAAAATTTATTTAAAATTTAGTATGTTATAATTAATTTATTTAATTAATGTTGGATATGGAGAATAATATGGCATTGTAAATTATAGTATAAATGATTTATTAAAATAAATTAAAGGAGTTTAATTTAGTTTTTATCAAACAAGACTTAAAATATTAAGTCCTTATTTTAACGAATTTGTGCCAAATAAAGCCTTATGGCTTTTGAATTTTTAAATTTTATTATAATAAATAAAATACATAAAATAATAAATAATAAATAATATATATTATAACTGATAACTTATTATTCTAATTATTATAACGTCAGTTTCAGACGTTAGGGTGTGTGTGTTGGGTTAAGTTTTATTATATGCAAAAATCATTTGGCCTAAGTCTACTGAGGAAGAAGAGAAGAAAAGTTACAGAGAATAGAGAGACTTGAGAGGAAGATTTTTGGAGGAGTTCAAAGAAAGTCGTGGTGTTATAGCAAAAATTAACGAACAATAGAAGGTATTTCCATAACTTTGATAATATATATATATATATATATATATATATATATGTGTGTGTGTGTGTGTGTGTGTGTGTGTGTGTGTGTGTGTGTGTGTGTGTGTGTGTGTGTTACGACATAATTTCTAAGTTCCTCTGAATTCAATTTCCTTGAATCGTTGTTATATTAACTGAGTTGTTGCCTTTGTGAGTAATTGGGATGTTAGAGATGGTATTTTGACAAGAATTATTGTTCTAATTGTGTTTAAAAGGAAGAAAACTAATTACAGTGTGTGTGTGTGTGTGTGTGTGTGTGTGTGTGTACATATGGGTTGTGAGAGTACCAAATTTGGTGGTTAGTTTATATGTTAATCGGTGAATTGGGTCTTGCATATGTTAATTCAGTAAAAAACGAAGAAAACGAAGTTTGAATGAAGTAATTTGATGAAGAATAGTGATCATAGTGTGAAATTCTATGAAAGATGTCAAAAAATGGAGTTTTGTGTAAAAACATGAAATTTAAGGAATTAAACTAGTTTAAATTGTTGTTTAAATGTTCTAAATTGATGAAAATGTGAGGAAACATGTTTATAATAGTTTTATACCAATCGTATATGTTAATTTCACTGTTTTGTGGGTGAAATTCGTGTTAGTTGGGCTAAAGTCGGCTACTGTTCACAACCTTTCTAGTTCTGTCTGTGCACTGGCGCAGCTGCGCCGGTGCTAAGGCCAGAAACAGCGCAGCTGCGCCGGTCCCAGGCTTGTGTATGGCGCAGCTGTGCCATACCCTGTCCTGAGGCAGTGAATTATGCTGCTGCTGCAGACCTTGGGATACCAATATAACATAGTTTAATGATATGTTAAAGTAACGAACATGTAGTAAGGGGGTTAAAACAGAACCGTGATATGTCGTTGATAATTTCAAAGTCGTAAAGGATTAGTAAGTTACGAACACGTTATGACTTAATGTATACAATGAATAGTGAATAAGTCTTGTGATGTTAACACTTGTGATTTCTGAAATGAACACTAAGATATGGAAGGTGATTAATATAAAACCAATGAGTCTTAGGAAGACTTAAACACTTGATTGAACTTCAAGTTCGATTAAGGAGAAATGTGGTATTGATTAATAAGAGTTGAAAATGTGATTTGGATGTTAAAAGTCCTATTTATGTGTTAGTGAGTTTTCGAATTCGTGTTATGTGGTTTAGTATTATGGTTAAATCTTAAACTAAAGGTTATGACTTAACTAAGATAAGAATTGAATCTATGAGGTTAATGTATGTAGCTAATTGATGTGATAATCCTAATGGTATGTGTAGGACATTAGAGTACGTGAGTTGTAATTGTATAGCTTATGCAACAGGCAAGTTCCCTAACCTTTGCTACTTTATTATTCAGCAAGGTTACTTTTCACTGTCATAATATACTTTTGCAAGTTCTCTATTTCTAATCTCTTGTTGAGCAATTTATTGTTATGCAAGTTCTTTAACCCTCATGTATTGTTGAGTAAGTTAATTAATCTTTATTTCTTTATTCCAAATGAGGTTACCTTGGTTATTCAAAGTCTGTACTTTTGTTGTAAAAAATGTGTTTATTTAGCTACTAATAACTGTTGTTTGATCTTCGTTCTCCAATGTCATTGCACTAACTTACATTATTGTACCGAACTCTAAGTTGCCTAGCGATTCTTTACCAATTCAACTAATCCTCTGTTGATGAATGTTCTAAACTCTAAATTACACTTGAAGTCAATCCAAACTAAACTTCTTTTGGTTTGCTTATGTACCCACACAATTTTGCAAGAATGTTGTCAATGATTACACTTATTCAGTTTAGAAGTCGTTAATACTCTAGCTCTTATTGATTTATCGATATACCTTTGTTCATGAAAATATTATAATCAAACTCTTGAATAGTTATTGATCCCTATCTGATTCAACTAGTACTTGGTTGATAAGCGTTCTAAAGATCTAGTTTTTCTTTGAAGTTAATTCCCAACCAAACTTCATTTGGATCGAACCTGATAATCTAAGCTGAGATGAACAACCCTATATTAGGGGATTATTTTTAGAGCTACGTCATAGCGTTAAAATGTTTGCGCAATACATAGTACAAAAGGGCTGATCACCTGGAGTACGGGATGATGGTCCATATAGTCATTTAGACTGTTAAAGGTTACAGTAGAAACACCTGTTAACCTAGGACATAGATGATAATTATAGTCTTTTAGATTGTTAAAGGTTAAAGTATAAATACTTGAAAACCTATAGTATAGTTCGTGGTCTTGTGACCCTCAGTGTATTCTTTGATGTTAATATCTATTGTTAACTTAAACGTTCATTATTCCTTTGAACTCATAGATGTTGAATTAAAGTTTATTGTTCCGGTAAGAATACTTTACCATTGAAAGATCAGTTAATTGTCATTCATTAAACGTTATTGTATATTATCCTTCTTGTGGGCAATTGTTTGCTCACTCTTGCACAAAAAAATGCAGATGAAGTTAAGAAGTTTTAAGAGTTTTCACCAAGCAAGGGCAAGGGCACGATGCTTGATTAGATGACGTTTAGTTTACCTTTTATTTATGAAGCTTATGTAATAGATTTAATTATGATCATGTTTTAATTTTCTGCTGATGATTGTAATAAATGTTAGATGACCTGGGATTTATTTTAGATTATGTAACCCTTTAATGGGAGATTAATTGTTTAAACTTTTGAGTTTAATTATATCCTTTATTTATGGGTAGTTAGTTATGATTTAATTGGACAGTGAACACCAAATTTATAGAATTAAGGTACCCGGATTTGGGGGTGTCACAATTATAGCCCAAGTGTTGGCAGGAAATTATAGAGTGAATTTTCACTAATTAGAGAAGAATTTAGTATGGTACCTGTGATATCTCTACCAGATAATACAGGAAATTCTATGTTGTATAGCAACACATCATATAATAAATGAGGTTGTGTGTTTAGGCGGAACGACAGGGTCATTTCATATGCATCGCGTCAGTTAAAAATTTTTATGTGAAAGGATATCCGACTCACGATTCATAGTAGAGGTATTAGTGGTTGTTTTGGGGTTTTAGAGGTGTTATTTTTGGGAAATAGTGTGAGATATAAAAAGACCATAAATGTCTAAAACATATTCTCATATATAGGGGTATTTAAGCATGCGTTGAAGTGATAGTTGGAGTTGATCAAGGATTGTGAATGCAAAATTCTAAATGATTATGGTTGCCGACGTCTTAAGAAAAGGATAGGAGTTATTTTTTATTATTATTAACTGTGCAAAATGGGTTCATAATAGAAATGAAAAAAAAATCAGAGGAGAAGCTTTTCAGGTGAAAAACCGTATAACTTTACTAGACAGAGTAAAGGAAGAGTAGCTCCAAGATGAGGGCGTCAAATTCAAAATCGATACTGAAGGATGGTTGAAAGTAGACAAAAGAAACTAGGTTTTGCTAATACCAGGAATTGAAAATGAAGTTTTGCATAAAATTTATATGTTGAGTCAACTAGGGAGCAAGAAATTATATATTGTCTTCGATATTACTATTGGTGGCAAGATATGATGATAGATTTTTGGTATGTCAAAGTTAGCATATTACATATCGAGCAGTGTGTGAAGTTATGTCTTAATAAAATTGTTTCAAGGCACGATGTTTCAGTGCCAATTGTGTCGAACCAAGATTCACGATTTACATCGGATTTTCAGAAAGGTTTACAAGAATGTGTGGAACGTAATTAGAAATAAGTATGTCATATAGTTTGCAAATCGATTGCCAAACTAAAAAGGCGTGCTAATCGCACGAGAAGTTTTCGATAATGTCATACGAGGAATCCGCATTGAGTAAGTTATGGGCAAATTAAAAATAATTTAAGAGTAAGGTAATGTTAGGTGGGATTTCAACTGAGGACTCATATGGTGACTGAGTCGTACAAATCTTTGTATGGGCAGAGGTTTTGTGCATATACTTGGTTTATCACTTTGATAATCATTGGAATATCGGTATCGCGCTATAAATGTATATGTGGTGGAAAGGTGATTATTTTCTCATGTGTATATTTGATAGTTAGAGGTTTTTTAAGATTAAGTTAGATGATATTAAGATTAGGTTCGGTTCTTAAAACTAAAGCATATGGTAAGTTCGTGACTCATAATCATATGGTATGTTTTGAACCCCTCAGCGAATGGGCGCCTATGGTCTGACTAGGATAAGTTCCTAAACTCATATGATTATGGCAAGTTCCTGAATTTCCAAAGTGTGGTAAGTTTGATGAACTATATTGAGTATAAAACGGTTATAGTATAGGAAGCATTGATGAAGTTGAAAAGATGGTTTTGAGGTAGCCTTACCTCTACAGTTAGAGCGCATTCGTAATGTTTTTCATGTTTCGGTGATATAATTGATCAAGCTCGACTGCAATCATGTGATCAAGTACTTACCGTTATAGTGTCCTACTAGGAAATTACTATTCAGATAGTCGACAGAAAAGAACAAATGCTCAGGGGTAAGGTGATACCTTTTGTGAAGGTGATATGGAGGAACCACAACGTCGAAGATGCTACATGAGAACTCGAAACTAAAATGATGAAGAATTATCCTGAGTTATTTGTTTAGTCTGTGTCTTCGATTCTGGGGACAGAATCTTTGTAAGGAGGGAAGAATGTGCCGCTTTGATTGTTTGAGTTGCGATTCTGGGGACAGAATCCTTGTAAGGAGGGAAGGATGTAACAATCCAAGATTTTAGTATTTGTAATTTAAAATATTTATTAAATTAAATAAATATTTTATTGATGTGATTGTTGTTAGTAAATATTTATTTGATGTGATTATTGTTATTAAATATTTATGAATTAAATTTATTAGATAATAACATGAGATGTTATATTGTTGTTTTAATTTAATAATTTAAAGTGGTGTGTTAAATTATTAAATAAAATTATAATAAAATTATAATTTTATGATATTTATTTAAGTGGAAAATTTATTTAAAATTTAGTATATTGTAATTAATTTATTTAATTAATGTTGGATATGGAGAATAATATGGCATTGTAAATTATAGTATAAATGATTTATTAAAATAAATTAAAGGAGTTTAATTTAGTTTTTATCAAACAAGACTTAAAATATTAAGTCCTTATTTTAATGAATTTGTGCCAAATAAAGCCTTATGGCTTTTGAATTTTTAAATTTTATCATAATAAATAAAATACATAAAATAATAAATAATAAATAATATATATTATAGCTGATAACTTATTATTCTAATTATTATAACGTCGGTTTCAGACGTTTGGGTGTGTGTGTTGGGTTAAGATTTATTATATGCAAAAATCATTTGGCCTAAGTTTACTGAGGAAGAAGAGAAGAAAAGTTACAGAGAATAGAGAGAGTTGAGAGGAAGATTTTTGGAGAAGTTCAAAGAAAGTCGTGGTGTTCTAGCAAAAATTACCGAACAATAGAAGGTATTTCCATAACTTTGATAATATATATATATATATATATATATATATATATATATATATATATATATATATATATATACATGTGTGTGTGTGTGTGTATGCGCGCGCGGGTGTGTGTTACGGCATAATTTCTAAGTTCTTGTGAATTCAATTTCCTTGAATCGTTGTTATATTAACTGAGTTGTTGCCTTTGTGAGTAATTGGGATGTTAGAGATGGTATTTTGACAAGAATTATTGTGCTAATTGTGTTTAAAAGGAAGAAAACTAATTACAGTGTGTGTGTGTGTGTGTGTATATATATATGGGAGTTGAGAGAACCAAATTTGGTGGTTAGTTTATATGTTAATCGATGAATTGGGTCTTGCATATGTTAATTCAGTAAGAAAAGAAGAAAACGAAGTTTGAACGAAGTAATTTGATGAAGAATAATGATCACAGTGTGAAATTCTATGAAAGATGTCAAAAAAATGGAGTTTTGTGTAAAAACATGAAATTTAAGGAATTAAACTAGTTTAAATTGTTGTTTAATTGTTCTAAATTGATGAAAATGTGAGGAAACATGTTTATAATAGTTTTATACCAGTCGTATATGTTAATTTCACTGTTTTGTAGGTGAAATTCGTGTTAGTTGGGCTAAAGTCGGCTACTGTTCACAACCTTTCTAGTTATGTCTGTGCACTGGCGCAGCTACGCCGGTGCTAAGGCCAGAAACGGCGCAGCTGTGCCGATCCCAAGGTTGTGTATGGCGCAGCTGCGCCATACCCTATCTTGAGACAGTGAATTCTGCTGCTGCTGCAGACCTTGGGATACCAATATAACATAGTTTAATGATATGTTAAAGTAACGAACATGTAGTAAGGGGGTTAAAACAGAACCGTGATATGTCGTTGATAATTTCAAAGTCGTAAAGGATTAGTAAGTTACGAACACGTTATGACTTAATGTATACAATGAATAGTGAATAAGTCTTGTGATGTTAACACTTGTGATTTCTGAAATGAACATTAAGATATGGAAGGTGATTAATATAAAACCAATGAGTCTTAAGAAGACTTAAACACTTGATTGAACTTCAAGTTCGATTAAGGAGAATTGTGGTATTGATTAATAAGAGTTGAGAATGTGATTTGGATGTTAAAAGTCTTATTTATATGTTAGTGAGTTTTCGGATTCGTGTTATGTGGTTTAGTATTATGGTTATGTGACGACCCAAGAATTTAGAAAATTATTTAAATCTTAAATTATTAAATAAAGGTTAAATAATAAACCTAGACAGAAAATAAGTGCATGGATTTGACCTTTCTGAAAAGGAATTTTGTGAATTTAAAAATTTTTGGTGGTGAATTATTCAGGATTAAGTATATAAGTGTATATGTTCTGTGAATATGGTATTATATGAGTATAGTATGTGGTTAAGGGTCAAGGGTTGACCAGGTAACTATATCAGTGTCCAACCCCTAGGTATATATTTAGATCATCAACGTTTAGTTAGAAAACCCTAACGTCTGATAAGAAAACCCTAGAAATCGGTTCTGGAAACCCTAATTTCAGTTCCGAGAATTTGAAACCCCAATTCGGATATTAAAATCCTAATTTGGGAATTTAAATGCTATGTATAAGGTTTATGTATTTTAATTATAAACCTAATTAGGGATAATCCTAATTATTAATTAGATTTTTAATACTTTAGAAACCCTAATTCTTGGGTTATAAACCCTAATACATGATCATGAAACCTAATTGCTAAATTAGAAATTTTAATTAGGAAATATTAATCCTAATTAGTAAGCTTGATTAATGATTAGTAAATTTTAATATAATTAGAAAATCCTAATTATAATTTTGAAATATTAATTTTTTATTTCGGATACCCAAATTTAGAAATCCTAGAAATTAAATTTCAAATATTTTAGGGTTAAACCCTAAACTTTAAGGATCAAACCTTAAACCCTAAGGGTTAAATCCTAAACCCTAAGGGTTTGGACCAATTACATGAATGCCATTAAATTTAAAAGTCTAATGACCATTTTGCCCTTTTTTGTATTTGTATAAGTTAGCTACAAAATCTTGCCATATCTTTAGGTTGATGACTAACCCTAGCCCTAGAATGTGCTCTATATCTCAATTATCAGCCAACATTATCAGCCCATTCATTGTATACCTTAGAAATAAAAGATTAAAGTGAGAGAAAACTCACTTTATTTTCCTTGCTAGCCAAAGCCATCCTCTCTCTCTAAATTCGAAAATCTAGAGTGAGAGAGAGTGAAATATTGTGACATTATCAGTTTATAGATCTACTCAAACAGATCACAGGAATCAGAATCAAGAACAAGCTTTAGAAAGGTATAAAAACCCTAAACTTAGAAATCTCATGATTTGATGTTATTTGTTGTAATTTGTTGGCTAGATATGTGTAATAGGATGTTATTTAGTAATCTGGGTGGTAAAATCCCAGATCCATAACATCAAAGTCCTCGAATCTAGCATTTTGTGAAATCTAGAAAAGCTGGAAAAATATGGCTTGACAGCCATATGTCAGAGGCCTTAGATCTTTACCTGTTAATATTTTGGTGTATTTTATGTTATGTATTTGTTCTTTGTTGTTAGGTCTTTGATCTGAGACTTGAATCAAGCTCAGATCATGAGTATATTGCAAGACATGATCGGTCAAAGTGCATTGACCGAGCACGAAATTTTTAATTTGGGCAACCCAGAACTTTTCCAGGTGGTCTGACAGGCTTTTCGAAGCCCTTGATCTTGCTTGTCTTTTATGTATTATGTCACGTTGTTAGTTTGATCGTGTAGCCTGACATATAGACTACATTCTGAAGTCTTTAGTTCACTCAGATCCATAACAGAATTGTAGCTAATTGTGGTCAAGCCCACGTTGACCAACTGGCCGGAAGGAGATTCTGGGTAACCCAGAATCTTCAAGACCCATTTTCTGACTACTATTTTGACCGGCCTGGATTTCTTCAATGTGTTGTTGTTAGACCGATCTGTTGATGTTTTGATGTACCCTGACATCAAAACTATAGTATTGAACCTTCATATCACCCTAACCAAGCCGGGGATGTGAAGATTAAAAGGGCCAAAGTAGCACCTACGTCTGTTCTTCATTTATGGAAAACTTAGAAAATGAAGAACAGCGTTGTCAGTCATTTTGCTAGCTTAGATCTTGCTGTGATGTTGTGTAATGACCTTGACATTTGATTTCGGATGTAGTATTACATGGATACTACAACCTTAATACAAATTAGAAGCTCAGAATCAACAAGAACATACATCAATTCCCGGTCAAACTAGGGACCTTGTTCACTGACTTGAAGTTCTGGGCAACCCAAGAACAGGCCCAAGAACACCTATAGCGACGGGTCTGTCGCTATAGGGCCTTTTTGTAATTATTATTTTCTGAAAATGATTATTTTAATTAAATAAATCAAAATAAATGGTTTTTAATTATTAAAAATACTAAATAAATTCTGAAAAATTATTTTAATGTCTGAAAAATAGTTTTTAATTATTTTGAGTATATTTCATAAATATTTAATATTTTTGGAATATAAATGGTATTTAATTTATTTAATTATAATATTAAATAAATTATTTAAAAATGATTTTAATGCATGAAAAATCATGAAAAATAATATTATGGTATAAGAAAATATTTTAAGTTATTTTTAATGACTTTTAATATTTTAGGATGAATTTCATTAATTAAATCAATATTAATGATAATTAGTTTATTTAATAACTATATTAAATAAATTATGGAAAAATAGAATTAATGTTTTAAAAATCATATAAAAATAATTTAAGTGTTATAAAAATATTTTAAGTTATAAAATATAACTTTTGAGATTTTGTCATGAAAATATTAATATTTTAATATTAATAGCAATTACCGGATAATGAATTGAAGTGCTTAAAAATCATATAAAGGTGATTTTAAAGTATTAAAAATACTTTGTGATATTATACAAATATTGTGATATTATGACATGTATTTCATTAATATTTGATAATAAATAAATATTAATAATAAAAGAATTATATGGTATTTTAATTCATTTAAATATGATATTAATGATTGAAAATTTATGATAAATAGTAATAATTATTTAAAAATTATTACGAGCTTATGAAAAATGTTTCGACTGTTAATAAATTATCTTAGATAATGGTTAAGTGTTTAGACAGAGTTTAATTGAACTTAAACTCGAGATTTGTCTGATTAGACCGTCGAGAAGTCAGATTTGTGTCGGGTTCAACTTAGACTGCAATAGTTTGACTTGATACCGAGTTTTATGTGTTGAATAGACTGATAGGGTTATGTGTGTTAGGTTTGTAAGATTCATGAACGCAATCAAATTGCACAAATAAAGCGAAAACGTGTTAAACAAGAGTTTTAAAATTTTACAAACCAAATTTTGCAATTACTTATGAATTTCGTTACAAAAAGTGAAAGCCTGACATAATCTGCAACAAAAGACAAGTTTCATTGCTAAACATACACTTTTAGTAACGACTTATAAAGTCGTTGCCTGAAAAATTATTGCTAAAGCCCCATTTTTAGCAAAAAAAAAAAATTTGTTGCCCACGATGACGGGAAATCAAGTGGCCGAAAATTTTGCAATGAATTTCTAACGAAATTTTTTCCCGCCAATGAATTACCAACGAAATTTTGCCACGACTTATGAATTCCGTTGCAAAAAGTGAAAGCCTGACACAATCTTCAACGAAGGACAAATTTCGTTGCTAAACATATACTTGTAGGAACAACTTACAAAGTCGTTGCCCGAAAAATCGTTGCTAAAGGCCCATTTTTGTAGTGACAGTTATTAATTAAACGAAAATAAAGGACGAGAATCATACCCTTGAAGATCCGAACTTCCTCAGCTACAAGTTTACCTCCAAATCCTTTTCGTGTTCAACTTGAATCCACCGGGTTGGGTTGCTTCCTTTCATCAACGTTAGCCACCCAAGTGTTTGGCCTCTAGAGGTGATCCACCAAGAAAGAATAAAGATTCAAGAAGATGGGTGTTTGAAAAAATCTTAGTTTTTCTATCTCTCATAGAAAAGGGTGTACTCTCCCAACCATTAGAATTACGTATTTTTAGATATCTGATATAAGACTCCCCTTATAAAGATATCAGGTAACCCTATTAAAAATAAGGTATTATTTATTTAATTAAACTCTTTTAATTAAATGGGCTCCCTAATATTATTAGGGATAATTAATTAAACTCATTTAACTAATTTTGCCTCCTAATCCTATTAGGAATAAATGGGAGCACTTATATTAAATTAATTCCTAAACTCTTTTAGAAATTAAAATAAAAATAATTGTAATAATATTAATAAGACTCCTCTTATTAATTTATATTTAATATTTCTAAAATATTAAATAATAAATATTAAGCTATTTAATTTATTCTATCACCATAGATTAAATTAAATATACTTAACATATTATTACCATTATGCCATTAACTTTTTAAATAATTATTCTTCCTTTTATGGTGTGACCCTTTAGGTTCTCCATATTAAACCGGTTGTGAATAAATCAATTAGAACAATTCTAATCTTATTTAAATAAATAAATTAAACGATTAATCTATTTAAATAAATAATATTTATTCTACAATAGAGATAAGCCTCCCTAGCGATCAACGACTTTTCAGATAATATAGATTTCAACATTAATCATAAAAGAACCTTTGAATTAATAGTTACCGTATAATTCAATCCTTCTACCATACAATGTCCCAATTAAATATAAGACATGGAATTACTGTCAAGTCTTATTTTATTTATTATTATATGTATTTCGACTCTTAAATGCACAACTCTAAATAATACAAATTAGAAACTCCTTTCTAATTTCATTCTGCCTTGGATAATGACTACTGGGTTGTCATTTATCGAATCACATAGGACATTTCTCTTCTTTTACTAGAAGTGGTAGATTCTTTATTGATCATACATCATCTCCATGTACGACTTATTATACCCAAGCATACCCTTTGATATACCCTAAGGGTCTTAAGGAATAAGTCAAAGTATAATTCATCATACATAAGATACTATGATGATCTCAAGTCCAAGGATTACTTGTACTACTATCACTACATGAATTCCTATTGACAGACAAGTAAAACTCCATTAGGTATTCCTTAGCGAGCCACGCTCAGTGAACTTATTTTTTAATAAGCACTTACATACTTACTTTAGTGTCTCTACACAAATGATCATGAGATCAATCATTCTCATCCAATAAGCAAGCAACGTATGTACCAATCTATCCGGATTCACTGATCCCCAATTTAGTAGTCCAACGATGGAAAACTATTTTAGTTTTAAGCTTTATATGAATTTAGATCTCATTAGAATGATCATAATCATTATTCTAAAAGCATTGCTTAAAACTATGAGTTTATCACATATTATAAAACAGTATCATGTAGGTAATTAAAAGCCTTTAATAAATTAATATTTTTTTATTAATAAATGAATAAGATTGTTACAAAGTATATACTTTATCATCAAACATGATTGGCTTGTGTGCATACTACTTTTAATCTCCCACTTGCACTAAAGCCAATCGTCATGATATCTCATACTCTTCTTCTCTAAGTGACGATTATCCTGCTATTGGATAAGCTTTAGTAAATGGATATGTAATGTCGTTCTTAAGAGTCTACTATCTCTATAGTGATTTCCATCTTTCAGTGATTCCTATAATCAAATGAAAGTGACACAACACATGTTTAGATTCAAGATGAGACGTAGGAACTATTCCTAGTTCTGTAATGAACTTTTCATCCAAACAATCAACTTGTAGCTTCATTTATAGCTATATACTTTATCTTTATCACTAAACTAGCAACTCTTTACTATTTGGAACCTTTCCAATTCACTGCACCACCATTTAAGGTAACGCCTTACCTTAAAGTGGATTTTCTGTCGTCTTGGTCTGTCAAAAAAACTTGAGTATATTAAGCCCTCTAATTTTAATTTAGACTCACCATGAATATGATCACATCCTTAGTGCCAGTTAAGTACTTTAAGATATTTTCACTGACTCATAGTGAACTCCTCTAGAATATGATCGATCAACATCAGGTCTCGTATATTTCATTGCATACATAATCGTTACTCATGCACTCTCTCTTTTATGAGTCTATGGGGACTATTAAGAGAGATACACTCTAAGGCTCATCAAAATGAGAATTCTCTTGGAGTTTGTCATGCTAAACGACTTTAGCATCATATCAATATATGTTCCTTAGATTAAGTCGAGCATCCTCTTAAATCTATCTATTTAGATTTGTATCCCCAATTAAGATATTCTTCCCAAATTATTCATGGAGGAATGTTTAGACAACTTTATCTTTACTGATTGTAGCATTGGTATGGAATTCCTTATCCGTAGTATATCAACATATAATACTAATAATATCACGATACTCCCACTGACCCTTTTGTACACACTAGGTTCATTCTTATTTGTGACAAAATCAAACTCTTTTGATTTGTTTCATCAAAACGAATGTTCCATATTTGAGAAGCTTGCTTCAATCCATTTCTCTGAGTGTCTACAAGTCTTACCTCATCGTATGTAACTGGATCATCATCTTCTATGATGCGTACCTCATCATCATCATCGATGATGAATCCATACCTCCCAGGTATCTTCGATACTATTCTAGATTTACGATTCGGTTGTGGTACAATAGGTCTATCTACAGGTTCCTCTTATTTGACTTATAGTGATTTATGATTCTTGAACTCTTCAAGATCTATCATCTTTCCACTAGTTCCTTCAATGATAAACACCTTTATCTTAGAAGGTAGCGTGCTTCGCAACAAACACCTTTTGCTAAGTAGGTTTATAGAACATATACCCTAAACTTACTTTATGATGTCCCACAAATCTGTACTTGTCAAATCTTATCTCAAGCTTATCCTTTGAAACATTTTCACATAAGTTGGACAACTCCTTATCATAACATACTTAAAATTAGGAATCTTCCCTATCCATAACTTTTATGGAGTCTTGGGGCTAAATTTTGAGGTTACCTTTTTCGTAGATATGCAGCCATTTCTAGGATATTATCCTAGAGAGATACTGGAATGTCGGTAAAATCATTATGGACCGCACCATATCCAACAAGGTACGATTTTTCCTTTCAGATACATCAATCAATTATTGCGTATTGGGAGGCGTCCATTATGAGAAAATCATTTGAGATGATCTAGAAACTTATTACACGAGTATTTATTCCTTGATCTAATCAAATATTCTTAATACTTTGTCAATTTGTTTCACTTCTGAATTCTTTGAACCTTTCAAATAATTCACACTTGTATTTCAGTAAATACATACTTTCAACTCTTTGAATGATCATCTCCTTTTTCTTATACTAGTTTGTACAATTTACAAAATTATTTTCACGTAAGTCAAATATACAAAATCCATTAAGTAATATTCTAGCTCTATACAAAATATTATTATTATATATAGAACAACAATTGTTCTAAAATATAATACCAACAAATTTTATTGTCCAATAACAAAATGTAAATAATGTTTTAACGAGAACTGAAATACAATAATAATTTATTGACTTAATAGACTTGCCCGTAAGCTATGCTAAACTATAAGTTTCTATGGCTAATGTAGCAACCTTTACTTCATTTCCCACACATAGGATTACTTATTTTTGTTTAGCTTTCTACTTCTGCTTGGTCCCTTCATAAATCTATAGTTATGATAACCAAAGTCGGTATCCAATACCCAAGTAGAAACTTGACTTAAAGAAAAAATTATTTTAAATCATGAACAAATTTGTACTTGTAACCGAAACTTCACTAAGCTTCTTATGGTTAGCCTCTGCAAGATGCTTGTCACGGTTTCTTTTGAGTGTCCTGGCTTATTGCAGTGGAAGCAAACTCCTTTTCTATCCGTATCAATTTTGTTCTTATTATCCTTTGTTTTTGCCTTTCTATTTACCTTCTTTGAATCGTTCTTCTTTTCAGAAGATCCTTTGGCCCCTACCAGTAAGACTTGGTCTTTCTTGGTTGAAAAGTGACTCTCAACATTTTTCAACATGTTAAGCAAATCAGTGAGGTTAATATGTGGCTCGTTCATATAAAAAATTCACAATAATTGTTGAAATGAGTCCGGGAGTGAGTGCAAGATCAAATCTTGGCTCATCTCTCTATCCATAACAAAACATGTTATCCTAATTGATCAATCAAATTGATAATGTTAAGGACTTTTATCTGTACTGTAGTGTCATCGGTCATTCTAGATCAGAAGAGCTCCTTAGATATCTAATATTTATCAGTCCTACTTTCCTCACCATCAACTACTTGATGTGCAGGAATATAGTAGGAGTATCCATAGTTTCAGGCTCACGCTGATGCTTGTTACTCATGGATACGAGCATGATGCATTAAGCCAACTGTGCATCATCTTACCACTTTCTAAAAATAGCAATCTCTTCCTCAGAGGCATTGTCTACAACCATTGCAGGGATAGGCTTATTAAGGACATAAGATAGTTTTTCAGCCTTGAGAACTTTTTTCAATTTCCTTAACCAATCCGTTTAAATACGGTCCTGTTAAATAGCATCTAATATGCTTCATAGTGATAGTAATTTAGACATTGTAAAATTCTATAAATGAATTTGTAACAACATTTTAGCATACATTCTTTTATTAATTACCAAAATAAATTAGGTCTTATTTTAAGTTGGTATCTCCCACTATTTTCTTCAAACTATATTACCCTCACTTATATAGTTCGGCAAAATCTAATTAAAGATTTACTAGTGAGAATAAGGATCTCATTTCAAATGTATATAGCTTTGTGGTGACACAACAAACTATATATAAATAAATAGGTTAGACAACTCTTGTCAATTACATCAACTATGCAACTCCTTGTATTTTACCTCTTAGATCATAATGGTCAAGTGTGTGCACATCCGAACTAAAATGATCTAAGTTAAGTCCAACCTAGCACTCTATATATTCAAAAAAATATATATTATCCTTGTGGTGACAGAATAAAACATAATTGTTCAATTTTCTTTATAAGCATCAAATGTGATAAATTAACATCTTGAATACTTAATACTTGCCTTGTGGTGACACAACAAACTTATATTAAATATGTAATACGCTATAAATTTTATCATGCTAGAAGGCGACGTTCGATATTCCAAATATCTTTAAACGCTTAGGACTTAATATAAAATATTTAAGGGGTTTGTTATTAATTTGTCTCATCTTGTTTAGCGCACATGCAAATATATATATAAAATACGCGTCATATTAATTAACATGCGAAGCATGTTTACATGATATATAATATATATAGTATAAGCATGCACATATAGAATACTATATTCTACCCGGATTGATTATGGACTTTTATTCTAGTTTGGTTCACTAGAGCCACCAAGTGAACCAAAAGGTCAAACCCTATGGGTGCAAGAATTAAATTTAAATATAACTATTATATTTAAACTCGGGCTCCATTACAAACAGGTCTTCAAGAGCTCCTTACTCCTTGATCTCTAATTCTTCAAAATAATTCTAATTATTCATATTACAAAACTATTTAAAATAAATAAAAATATTAATCAGCAGTCAAGGGAAAGTATATAGGAGGGAGATAGAATTTACGTTAAGTAAAATTAGAGAAGACGATGTACGCAGACCCTATTTAATATAACTCATACATTCATGCATCTAACTAAAATAAAATTCAATTACATTGGTCAATAGTCCATAATCAATCTCATTTATTATCATACACATCACCATATGCATCAATAAATAACATTCATCTCATGAATAAAAAACATTCAATATATATATTGATATCATTTAATGGGCAAATTTAGTTAGTATAAAATCTAATTTTGAATCAAAATAAACTCCTTTATTCTAATCCAAATTTAATTCAAAATAAACCTCTTTTATTTTAATTTATCCAATTTTGAATAAAATAAACTTTTTATTTTAATCAAAATCATTAATCAAAATAAATTTCTTTATTTTAATTAATTATGGAATCCAATTCCAAGTATAAAAAAAAATTCCTTTATTAAAAGAAACACGGATTCTCTTTCCTATTCACAAATAAACTCTTTTATTTTGAATAATATGGAATCTTATTCCACATCTAAATAAACTCTTTTATTTAAGAAAATTAGAATTCTTTTTCCTATTCACAAATAAATTCTTTATTTTGAATAATATGAAATCTTATTCTATATCTAAATAAACTACTTTATTTAAGGAAATATGGAACCCAATTTTAACTCCAATTAGTTATCATAGAATATAATTTTAACTCTAATTAGTTAGCATGAAATTTAATTTTAAAATTAAAATAAACCTTTTCATTTTAAAATATATATATATATATATATATATATATATATATATATATATATAACCGTTAATAAGAATTCTAATTCTTGAATCCTATAACATGTAAAAAGTTCAGGACTCATTTTTATTTTTATTTTTTTTGTTTCACGTGATTCCCTTATGTCACCATTCTCCTGGGCCACGTTAATAAGAATTCTACTGCAAATATATAATACCCACGTGAATCAGCAGTATGTAATCAGCGAAAAATCCAATTTCAAAAAAAACTTTTCGCGAACCTTTTTTTTTTAAAATAAATTTTATACAATAAAATTATGCCCAATTAAATTGTTCTAAACACACACACACACACACACACACACACACACACACACACACACACACATATATATATATATATATATATATATATATATCAAATTAAAACAATTAATAATTCACATAAATGTTTAGCTCTGATGCCACTGTTAGGTTTACAAGATTCATGAACGCAATCAAATTGCACAAATAAAGCAGAAACGTGATAAACAAAAGTTTTAAAATTTTACAAATCATATACCCGGATCACCCTTTATGCACAATTATTAATTAAACGAAAATAAAGGACGAGAATCATACCCTTGAAGATTCGAGCTTCCTCAAGTACAAGTTCACCTCCAAATCATTTTTGTGTTCAACTTGAATCCACCGGATTGGGTTGCTTCCTTTGATCAACGTTAGCCACCCAAGTGTTTGGCCTCTAGAGGTGATCTACTAAGAAAGAATAAAGATTCAAGAAGATGGGTGTTTGGCAAAATCGTAATTTTTCTATCTCTCATAGAAAAGGGTGTACTCTCCCAACCATTAGAATTACGTATTTTTAGATATCTGATATAAGACTCCCCTTATAAAGATATCAGGTAAACCTATTAAAAATAAGGTGTTATTTATTTAATTAAACTCTTTTAATTAAATGGACTCCCTAATATTAATAGGGATAATTAATTAAACTCATTTAACTAATTTTTCCTCCTAATTCTATTAGGAATAAATGAGAGTACTTATATTAAATTAATTCCTAAACTCTTTTAGAAATTAAAATAAAAATAATTGTAATAATATTAATAAGACTCCTCTTATTAATTTATATTTAATTTTTCTAAAATATTAAATAATAAATATTAAGCTATTTAATTTATTTTATCACCATAGATTAAATCAAATATACTTAACATATTATTACGATTATGCCATTAACTTCTTAAATAATTATTCTTTCTTTTATGGTGTGACCCTTTAGGTTCTCCATATTAAATCGGTTGTGAATAAATCAATTAGAACAATTCTAATCTTATTTAAATAAATAAATTAAACGATTAATCTATTTAAATAAATAATATTTATTCTACAATCGGGATAAGCCTCCCTAGCGATTAACGACTTTCCAGATAATATAGATTTTAATATTAATCATAAAAGAACCATTGAGTTAATAGTTACCGTACAATTCAATCCTTCAACCATACAATGTCCCAATTAAATATAAGACATGAAATTACTGTCAAGTCTTATTTTATTTAATTATATGTATTTCGACTTTTAAATGCACAACTCTAAATAATGCAAATTAGAAATTCCTTTCTAATTTCAATCTGCCTTGGCCAATGACTACTGGGTTATCATTTATCGAATCACATAGGACATTTCACTTCTTTTACTAGAAGTGGTAGATTCTTTATTGATCATACATTATCTCCATGTATAACTTATTATACCCAAGCATACCTTTTTATATACCCTAAGGGTCTTAAGGAATAAATCAAAGTATAACTCATCATACACAAGATTCTATGATGACCTCAAGTCCAAGGATCACTTGTACTACTATCACTACCAGAATTTTTATTGACAGGCAAGTAAAACTCTATTAGGTATTCCTTAGCGAGTCACGTTCAGTGAACTTATTCTCTAATAAGTACCTACATACTCTCTTTAGTATCTCCACACAAATGATCATGAGATCAATCATCCCTATCCAATGAGCAAGCAAAATATATACCAATGTATCCGGATTCACTAATCCCCAATTTAGTAATCCAACGATTGGGAACTATTTTAGTTTTAAGTTTTCTAAGAATTTAGATCTCATTAGAATGTTCATCAATATTATTCTAAAAGCATTGCTTAAAACTATGTGTTTATCACATATTATAAAGCGACATCATGTAGATAATTAAAAGCCTTTGATAACTTAATACTTTTTATTAATAAATGAATAAGATTGTTACAAAGTATATGCTTTATCATCAAGCACGATTGGTTTATGTGCATACTACTTTCAATAGGAGCCCATCTTTATGCAACTTAGATAATCTTCTTTTATTAATATGATCGAGTCTACAGTGCTACATGGAGGTATAATTAACATTATCTCTTTTCCTTTTCTTAGTTTGTTCAATTTGAAGTATATTTTCATGTAAGTCAAGCATGTAAAGTCCATTTCGCAAATTTCCAACACCATATAAAACATTTTTATTATAAATAGAACAACTGTTGTTCTTTATTATTGTTAGGTTTGTAATATTCATGAACGCAATCAAATTGCACAAATTAAGCGGAAGCATGGAAAATCAGAGTTTTAAAATTTTACAAACCATATACCCGGATCATCATTTATGCATAATTATTAATTAAATGAAAATATAAAGAACAATAATCATACATTTGAAGATTCGATCTTCCTCATGTATAAGTTCACCTGCAATCCTTTTCGCGTTCAACTTGAATCCACCAGGTTTGGTTCATTCCTTTGATCAATGTTAGCCACCCAAATATTTGGCCTCTAGAGGTGATCCACCAAGGAAGAAGAAATATTCAAGAAGAAGGGTAGTTGGCTAAACCCTAGTTTTCTATCTCTATTAGAAAAAGGTGTACTCTCCAACAATTGGAATAACGTATATTGATATCTGATATAAGACTCCTCTTATAAAGATATCAGTTAACCCTTCTAATCTAATTAGAAAATATGATATTATTTAATTAATTAAATTCCTTTAATTAATTAAGCTCCCTAATCTTATTAGGGATAATTAATTATATTCTTTTAATTAATTTAACCTCCTAATCTTATTAGGAATATATGAGAGTACATTTATTAATTAATTCACAAACTTCTTTAGGAATTAAATAATAATAATAGCAATAATAATAATAAGACTCAACTTATAAATTTATATTTAATATTTTCAAAATATTAAATAATAAATATTAAGCTATTTAATTTATTCTATCATCATAAATTAAATAATATTTAAACAATTATTCTTCCTTTTATGGTGTGACCCTTTAGGTTCTCTGTGACACCCCCAAATCTAGGTACTTCATTCCCACAAGATTTGTTGTTCACTATCCAAACATTTATACTATCTACCCAGATAAAATAATATTTAAACAATAATCCTCCCTTTAAATAGGTTACAACAGTAGTTCAAAAATATCCCAGGTTATCTAACCTTTGCATATCATTCAATTGCAGAATTTAATTATTACATTATATCATTAATGAAAAGTCTATGATCACAACAGTAAACAAAAGTACAAATCAGCATCACTTGTATATTTTTTCCTTTCCTTTGCTAGTTGAAGGCTCATCTACCTTCTCAACTTTAGTTGCAATGAGTGTATAAATATGCAGGAGTGAGCAAAACAATTGCTCACTAGATACAACAATAAATCAACAGGAAAATAATAATAATAATTGCCAACGAATAGGCTCATCAAGTCTGAATAATACTCCAACAATGATAATCACAAACTGGAATCCAAAATATGGAATATATATAACTGAGGTTCATAAGACCATGAACTATGCCCATAGTTGCGAGTAATCTTTTAACACCAACTTTAACATTCATAAGACTATAAGGACACCCCGTACTTAGGGGGATCAACCCTTTGTACAATATATTGTGCACAAACATTTTAACGCTACGCGCAAATTATTCCCTAATAATAATAGGGTTGTTCATCCCAATATTTAGAGTACAAGTCCGAACCAAAGAAAGTTTGGTTTGGATAAGCTTTCAAGGGAAATTAAAGTTTAACGAACATCAACTAGAGGACTAGTTGAATCAATAGTGTTTGATAATCACAACAGATGTTTAATAACAACATAACATAGAACAACTGAGAATCATAAATGAACTGATTATACATATTCAACTCATGCTTGAAATAAATATAGAGCATAAGTATTCAATAAAATGAATAAAATGGTAAATTTTTGCTTGAACAATAAATAAGCTAAGGTTAGAGCCTTATAACATTAGAAATGAAATTATTGAATGTACATTAACTGATAGCAAGCTGGAAACTAAAAACTTGCCCAACATAGTATTAACTCGTGCAAAGAATTAAATCAGTTCAACAATAGAGACGAGAGTTCAAAAATTACGTTCATTATACAATAATAGAACTTAAGAAAATTGCTTAACTATAAACACTTTAAAACGAATCAATCAAATGAGAATTTGAAATAACACTAGAGTTAAAGTTTGCTCGAATGAATTTCAGGAACAATTGACTTATTCAGTAACAGTTAAGATAAAAAGCTTGCTCAATCAAAAGAATAAAGTTACACAATGTAATAATAGAACTAACTCAACGAAAGTGTAGAGTTAGAAAACTTTCTCAATGTAAAAAGATAGGGTTTAGAAACTTGCCTTGAGCATAATCTATAAACTTAAACTCACGATCACCTACATAATTTTAGAACTACAATACCTATTAGATATGCTAACATACCATAATATGTTCATTACCATTTACATTTCAGAAACTCTAAGTGTTTTGCTTCGTAACACTTGTCTAACTTTCATTATATATACTAAATTATCACATAATGCGCTCCATAACACAACTATGTTTTAGCCTTGCTGTTACATGTTGGACACATTACCATAATCTTTTGTTAAGCTACAAAGAAAAACCAAAGTCTGCAGAAATAGTAGACTTTAGTGTCTGGAAATGGGCACTCGTGCGGCCGCGCGAGTTTTGTACTGGGAGGCCGCGTGCCCGCGCGACGCACAGAACTCATTTTTTGCAGAACAGAGTTTCGACACTTTTCCTAAGCCAACTAACACGAGTTTCACCCACCAAACAGTGATAATAACACGTAAAATAAATATACAACTATCATAGACATGATTGCTAACATATTCAACCACTTAACACAATTTAACAATCACTAAAACTATTTTAATTTCTCAATTCTCATGTTTTCATGAAAAACTCAACTTTCTTGACATTCATCCTAAAAATTATTACTGTGAATTCATTATTTGTTCAAATTACTCCATTCAAATTACGTTATGCTCGTATCTCATTGAACTAACATAAACAAAACTCAATTAACATCTTAGCATGCAACTTGACCATCAAAATTGGTACTTACATAGCTATATATGAAAACATATATATACTGACAAAATTTCCACTGATATCTGAAATTAGCATGAATTTCTCATTTAAGCACAACCTCCAGTCATCATATACTCATATAATCCTAAATAATCCCGTTGTATATCAACAATTCAACAATTTGAAATTCACAGATTATATAAAAGTTTGTCGTAAAACCCATATATATATATATATATATATATATATATATATATATATATATATATATATATATATATATATAACACTAATGTTGTGTAAAAATACCTTGAATTTGCTTGCAATCCTTGCTAAACTCATTGGAATTGTCACTATGAAATCCTTCTCTCTCAAATTCTCTCAACTCTCTCTATTGTCTCTAGGCTAGCAACCAAGTTATGCGTAAAACCAACTGAATAGTAAGCGTAAACAAAAGAAACTGATATAGCTTTAATAATAGTACTAAATGTCAATTCAGTTACTGACGTATATAATATAAATGTATTATATTTATTTTAATTTATTTTATTTGTTTATTTTAAATTTTAAAATTAAAAATACCAAAAGTCATAAGGTTTGTTTGGCGAAACCATTTAATTTTAAAGAATTAAAATACTCAAGCCTTGTTTGATAAAAACTAAATTAAAACCTTTTTTAATTTATTTTAATAAACACTTTAGTTTATAATTATAATCATATACTATATTTTAATTAAATATAGCATTTTAGCAAATATGACAAAATTATAATTTCCATTATAACTTTATTTAATAATTTAATATACCATCTAAATTATTAAATCAAAACAACAATAGACATATCAAATAAATATTTATTCAACAATAATCACATCCATTAAATATTTATATAAATTAATAAATATTTAATATTACATTTAAAATTCTGGAATGTTACATCATTCCCTCCTTAAAAGGATTCTGTCCTCAGAATCACAATTCAAACAATCAAATCGTCACATTCTCACCTACTTACAAAGATTCTGTCCCCAGAATCGAAGACACAGACTAAACAAATAACTCAGGATAATTTTTCATCATATCAACTTCGAGTTATCACGTAGCCTCTTCGACATTGTGGTTCCTCCATATCACCTTCACAGAATGTATCACTTTATTCCTGAGCACTTGTTCTTTTCTGTCGACTATCTGGATAGGAATCTCTTCGTAAGACAAATCTTTACTGAACTACAACGGTTCATACTCAATCACATGCTTGTAATCGAGTTTATACGGTCGCAACACTGATGCATGGAAAACGTTGTGCACATGCTCCAATTCTAGAGGTAAAGCTACTTCATAAGCTACTTCTCTCACTCATCGTAAAATTTTGAAAGGTCCAATAAACCTGTGGCTGAGCTTTCCTTTCTTGTCAAAACGAATTTTCCCCTTCCAAGGAGAAACTTTCAGGAACATGAAACTTCCTGCTTTAAATTCACAATTCTACTTGTGTTGATCAGCATACTTTTTTTGTCGATCTTGAGCAGCTACCAGTCTTGCTCTGATGAGTTTGATAACTTCAGTGGTCTGCTGTACCAGTTCTGGGCCTAACAGTTGACGCTCACCAACTTCATCCCAACATAGTGGAGTTCAACACTTTCTGCCGTATAATGCCTCGTACGGTGGCATACCAATACTTTTATGGTAACTGTTGTTGTATGCAAATTCCACCAACGGTAGATGATCATCCCAGTTTCCTTTGAAATCCATGATGCATGCTCTAAGCATATCTTCAAGCGTCTGGATCGTTCTTTCGCTTTGCCCATCGGTTTGCGGATGATATGTTGTACTCATTTTCAGTTGCGTTCCCATGCATTCTTGTAGTCTCTTCCAGAAATTTGATGTGAACCTTGGATCTCTGTCGGATATAATTGACACCGGAACTCCGTGTCTTGAGACGATCTCCTTAACATATAGCTTCGCCAGCTGATCAAGATTAAATTTAATCTTTATTGGAAAAAAGTGTGTAGATTTCGTTAATCTGTCCACTATCACCCATATCGCATCGTATCTTATTTGGGTCGTTGGAAGACCTACCACAAAATCTATTGTGATGTGCTCCTATTTCCATTCTGGTATTTCCATCGGTTGAAGTAATCCGCTTGGTCGTTGATGTCCGGCCTTCACTTTCTGACATGTTAAGCATTTTGCAAAGCACTCTGCAACATCTCTTTTCATGTTCGGCCACCAAAAATGACGTCGCAAATCTTGTGTTAGAGTTTATGCCCTAGAGGCCAATTATTTGATATAATTGCTTAACGTTTTGATATTATATTTAATTGAATAAATAAATGATTTTATTATGGTTTAATTTACTGTGTAATATAATTTTTAACATAATAAAATTCCTTAGAATAGTGATACAAATTATATAGTTTCAAGTATGTGACTTGAACATGAGATTATATAATTACAATTAGTATTATTGTTCTTAAATGTCCCTAGTCGAGTATCATTGTTGATGGGACAACAATGATACATTTAGACTAGTATGTGGATTGACTGATAACCAAATCTCATTGGTCATAAATATATGAGATATTAAGTCAATGCATAGGTACATGTTAGAGAACGATGTACTGGACAGACCCACCATGAGAATTCTATATGGAGCATTATGCGAAGTGTCATTAGCAATTCTCATAGTGACAATGATGTAATGGTCCTCTGACCTGAAATCGCTATATTACTACACGAGAATTTATGTACTTTGATATCATCAAATGTCGCCTTTAATAGGGTGGACTATAAAGGTGATTATTGGTTTCATCATGAATCGTGTGAGAAATATGAGTGATCTAGATGGAATTGAACCATCCTATATATTATGGGTGCTATCCATAGGCCTCTTGATTGAGTAGGACTATGAAATGTATGGCCATGCTCAAATAGTGATTTGTTTCATATAGTCTACTCATTGATCAAGAAAACTAAGATTAAATTATGAAGAGTATGACACATTCCATGACTCGAGTTTAATCTAGGATATTAAGGTTAAAAGGATTAAATTACATTGAAACATTGGTCACGAAAAGGTTGCATCGAATCATCGATCTTATTATTACTTGGGTAGCAGTGATGCATTACTAGATGCCGCTCACTGTTTATAATTTTATAATATAATTTTAAAATTATTGCCAACGTAATAATAACCTATAGGGTCACACACAAAGAACATTATTAAAAGGGAATTAATTTAAATTGTAAGGATTTAAATATATCAATATGATTGATAGTATTTAAATCACGAATTTAAATTAAAAGGATGCTTTGTATATGTATATATATTAATTAAGTAAGACTTAATTAAGATATAATATATATATAAATTTGGATTTTATTTTAATAAGATTAGGATTTTGATTAATTCCAATTTATTGCTATATATATGATATATCAGCGTCTTTGGAAAGTTAATCAAAACAAAAAAACCTAGCCGCTCTTAGAGAGAGACTAGAGAAAACAGTTTCGAAAATCCTCAGCCTTGGTGGCTAGTACCGCGATTCCTTCTTCTGCAGATCGTAGGACGATTCGTGGAGCGTTCGTGTAGATACCGTAGAGACGGAGTTCGTTTGAATTGCGTTGGAGATTTGACCGCATCGTTTAATCGCTTTCTTAATCGGTATAATTTCTAACCACTGAATTAACTATTTTTCGCATGGATCCTGTTTAGGGTTTCGAATTTAGTTTAAATTGTTCTATTTCCGCTGTGCGTTTCTGTGTCGAAACCCTTTATCTTGATACATCTTTGTACTTCCCGGATGAATCGAATATCTTGAACTATGAGCTACTGCCAAAATTTCTTCTTTAATATCCTGTACTGCTGGAACCCAAATTCTTCCCTCGAATCTCAACATTCCCTCAGTATCGACCTTGTACTTCACTTCTTTACCCTCGGCCACGCTTTCCTTTATTTTCTTGCATTCTTCATCTTGTAGTTGTGCGTTCTTCACTTTGTCCACCAAAGTTGGACCAGCTTCTATCTGGAACAATTTTTCACCGGATTCTTCTGAAAATTTGATTTCTAGCTCTAGCCTTGCCATTGTTGAAATGAGCTCCTCCTTATCAGTTAACAACATCAACTTCTCTCGGCCTTTCCTACTCAAGGCATCTGCAACCACATTAGCCTTGCTCGGATGATAAAAGATCTCACAATCATAATCCTTTATCAATTCCATCCATCTCCTTTGTCGCATGTTTAGGTCTTTCTGTGTGAAAATATACTTTAGACTTTTATGGTCTATGTAGATCTCACACTTTTCTCCATAGAGATAATGTCTCCATATCTTCAATGCAAACACAACCGCCGCCAACTCTAAATCATGAGTCAGATACCCTTTCTCGTATTCTTTCAGTTGCCTTGACGCATACGCAATGACTTTGTCGTTCTGCATAAGGACACAACTCAATCCTTTGTGTGAAGCATCACTATATACCACAAAGTGTCCTGTATTATCTAGTAGTGACAACACAGGTGCCACACTTAACTTCTTTTTCAGTTCTTGAAAATTTTCTTCACACTTTTCTGTCCAAACAAATTTTATAGATTTTCTCGTCAAATTTATCAACGGAGTAGCAATCTTGGAAAAATCTTGAATAAATCGTCTGTAATATCCTACCAATCCCAAGAAACTTCTTACTTCTGATGGAGTTCTTGGTTGTTCCCAATTTATCACCACTTCAACTTTTGATAGATCCACTAAAATCCCATCCTTATCGATTACATGACCAAGAAATTATACACGTTCCAGCCAAAATTCACATTTAGAGAATTTTGCGTACAACTTTTCTTTTCTTAGCGTCTCTAACGCCAGACGTAAGTGTTCCATGTGTTCCTCTTGAGTTTTCGAGTACACCAAAATATCATCGATTAACACCACCACAAACTTGTCTAAAAATGGTTTAAACACCCTGTTCATCAAATCCATGAACGCTATAGGGGCGTTTGTCAAACCAAATGACATCACTAAAAATTCGTAATGTCCATAGCGAGTTCGGAATGCCGTCTTCGGTACATCCACCTTCCTCACTTTCAATTGGTGATATCCACTTCTCAAATCTATTTTCGAGAAATATTTAGCACCCTTCAATTAATCAAACAAGTCATCTATTCTAGGCAATGGATATTTGTTCTTAATAGTGACTTTGTTTAATTCTCTATAATCAATGCAAAGACGTATTGACCCATCTTTCTTCTTCACAAATAATACCGGTGCTCCCCACAGTGATACGTTCGGTTGAATGTATTTCTTATCCAACAACTCTTGTAGTTGTACCATAAGTTCCTTCATTTCCACTGGAGCTATTCTGTACGGTGCCTTCGATATCAGAGCGGTTCCTAGCGCTAAGTCGATCACAAACTCGATTTCTCTGTCAGGTGGAAGTCCTGGCAAATCTTCTGGAAACATATCCCCGAATTCCCTAACCACTGGTATTTCCTCCAATTTCACACCCTTCTCCTTTTGAGTATCGACTATGTAAGCTAAATACCCTACACAGCCCTGACTCAATAACTTCTTAGCCTGCATCATCGTCAGACATCTCATTTGTCTAGGTGATTTGCTACCATGAAAAACTACCTTTGACGAAGTCACAAGGTTTACACACTTCTTTTGGCAGTCAATTATCGCTCCATAATTGAATAGTCAATCCATTCCCAATATCACGTCAAACTCTCCGAGTTTTATCGAGATTAAATTTATCATCATGATATTCCCCTTAATATTCACCCTACAGTTCTTGTATACGAACCTAATAGGAATCACTTCCCTATTCGTAATTTCTATGTTTAAAGGGAAATTCAGCTCTTCACTAGATTTTTCTAACTTCTTAGCAAATTCATCAGATATAAAAGAGCAAGTAGCACCCGAATCAAATAATACATATGCATTTATATCATTGATTTGGATAATACCTGACACGACATCTTTTGATTGCACCGCATCCTGCACCGTCATGTTAAAGGTTTTGGCCGTGGGCTTATTTGTTGACGTCGGTCCAGCAATAATCAGTGCACCTCCACTAACATTTCCCTTGCTTCCAGCTGTCTCACCCGACTTCTTCTTTGGACACTCGCGAGCAAAGTGATCCTTTGACCCGCAGGTGTAGCAAACATTCTTCTTGGGTTGATTGCAATTTGGGGCGATGTGACCCTCCTGGCCACAGTTGAAGCATACTAGTTTCCCCATCAAGCATACACCCTTGTGAAACTTTTCGCATGTAGCACATGCTTCGAACTTCTTCTTTTGCTGGCTTCCTTGCTGATTTCCAGCTCCCCCATTCGTATTCCACTTCCTCTTCAAATTATTACTGCCATTTCCACCATTATTACCTCCACCATTCTTAACTTCACCTTCACTCATCTTCTTCCTCTGCTCTTGGTTATGTTTTGTTATAGCCTCACCTCCACTCTTAACGAGAATTACCTTTTCCATCACCGCTGTAAATGTTTTTAACTGGAACAAGGAGACCCTACTGTACAACCAGGGCTTCAATCCTTGTTCAAATATCTTCGCCTTGCGCTCGTTTGTGCTAACTTGATATGGCGTAAATCTCGCCAACTCGTTGAATTTAGCGGCATATTCAGACACCGTCATCGTTCCCTACTTCAGTTCCAAAAACTGCACTTCTAACTGACTCTTCGAACTCTCTGGGAAATAGGTCTCGAAGAACAATTCCTTACACCTATCCCATGTCATCACCCCTGGTCCTTCACGAGTTTTATTGGCCTGCCACCAATAACTAGCCTCTGCTTTCAACATGAATGTTGCAAAATCAGTCTTCTGATCATCCCTTACCCTAGCAACATCAAACACCTTTTCTATCTCCACAATCTAGGTTTGTGCCTCCACTGGATTCATGGACCCACAGAATTCAGGTGGTCCAACCACCTTGAAATCCTTAAACGTTGTTCATTGGTTCTGAGGTTGATTCTGCAAAGCACCAGTCAGTAACGTCACTAGCTGCTGAACTGGGTTATCTCCCACATTGTTGTTGTTGTTTATCTCAATGGTTCTTTGTTGTGGTGGTTGACGTCTTGGAGGCATTTTCTGTTAAAATTCACTCATTAGATTCTATTCAACCTTTAAAGTATTATATATTTAAATTGCACATCATAAAAGATTATCACGTAACACATAACACTTTGAATAAAATAAAAACTTTTATTCCTTCATAATCTTTTTGAAAACATCATAACAATAGCATCACTACTATTTACATTACTTCCCTGAACTACTAAACTTCCGGGATAACATCATTATCATATCCCATAGGTTACATCACACTTGGGATTTAGGTATTATTTAACATTTTTTTAGTCTCGTCATAGGCACACTCTCTACGATGTCCTACTAATATAGTCCGTAGCCTTTTGACGTTCTTCTTCCATAATTCGGAACATTGTTCGACGATCTAACACGTACGATGGCAGAGTCTCGAACTAAATAGGATAACCCATGACCCGATCTTGAGCTCGATTAATCACTGTGTTGAATACGTTATTCATCTCCTCCATCTTCATCCTCTTTGCTTGCATGTCTCTTATTACTATCCTAGCTCGTTGAAAAGCTTCTTCGTACGCATCTTCGGCTCTTGCCCTCTTTGTCGATTCCTTCCTCAACCTGTTCTTCAGTTCTGCAATCTCCGCTGTCATTCGTTCGTTCTTTCCTTCATTGTGTTCTAACTTCTCCTCGACATTAGTCAGTCGTTCCTCTCGATCTAGGATCTCATCGTCTTTCTGTGTCATTACAGTCTGTTGTTCAGCTATTATTTCTTGCAACTCCTCGACAGTATCCTGAAGTTCCACATTACGGTCGTAGACTTCATCGTACATACGAGTATCTATCAAGTTTAGTGGAATCTCGTCCTCCTCGTCCTCCTCATCCCTTGATTGTGGCAGTTCAACAGGGTCCTCCTCATCCATCTCTATCTCATCCTCCTCATCAGGTACTCTTTCCTGCTCAACTACTGTGACCGACAGAACTGTTTCCCACGGCAGTAGTTGTTCCCAAATCACCTGAATATCTCGAGGCTCCTCCTCTCTAGCCTGACTGGATCCTCCTAAATTAGCCATCCTGTCAACCAAATTTTAAGTTTAATTATTAATCATTACTACTCGACACTCACGAGCACATAAGTTGTAATCACATAAGCACATAAGTATTTTATTACTTCTTCCTTAACAACTCTTATCATCACTATCTTTTCAAAGGTTACTTCCTAAGGCTTTTCCCCACCTAAGGTTCATAACCTAAAGCTTTGATACCAACTTGTGACACCCCCAAATCTAGGTACTTCAATCCCACAAGATTTGGTGTTCACTATCCAAACATTCATACTATCTACCCAGATAAAATAATATTTAAACCATAATCCTCCCTTTAAATAGGTTACAACATTAGTTCAAAAACATCCCAGGTTATCTAACCTTTACACATCATTCAATTGCGGAATTTAATTATTACATTACATCATTATTGAAAAGTCTATGATCACAATAGTAAACAAAAGTACAAATTAGTATCACTTGTACATTTTTTCCTTTCCTTTGCTAGTTGAAGGCTCATCTACCTTCTCAACTTTAGCTGCAATGAGTGTATAAATATGCAAGAGTGAGCAAAACAATTGCTCACTGGATACAACAATAAATCAACAGGAAAATAATAATAATAATTGCCAATGAATAGGCTCATCAACTCTGAATAATACTCCAACAATGATAATCACAAACTGGAATCCAAAATATGGAATATATATAACTGAGGGTCATAAGACCATGAACAATGTCCACAGTTGCGAGTAATCTTTCAACTCTAACTTTAACAGTCATAAGACTATAAGGACACCTCGTACTTAGGGGGATCAGCCCTTTGTACAATGTATTGTGCACAAACATTTTAACGCTACGCGTAAATTATCCCCTAATAATAATAGGGTTGTTCATCCCAGTATTTAGAGTACAAGTCCGCACCAAAGAAAGTTTGGTTTGGATAAGTTTTCAAGGGAAATTGAAGTTTAACGAACATCAACTAGAGGACTAGTTGAATCAATAGTGTTTGACAATCACAACATATGTTTAATAACAACATAACATAGAACAATTGAGAATCATAAATGAACTGATTATACATATTAAACTCATGCTTGAAATAACTATAGAGCATAAGTATTCAACAAAATGAATAAAATGGTAAACCTTTACTTGAACAATAAATAAGCTAAGGTTAGAGCCTTATAACATTAGAAATGAAATTATTGAATGTACATTAACTGATAGCAAGCTGGAAACTAAAAACTTGCCCAACATAGTATTAACTCGTGCAAAGAATTAAAACAATTCAATAATAGAGACGAGAGTTCAAAAACTACGTTCATTATACAATAATAGAACTTAAGAAACTTGATTAACTATAAACAAGTTAAAATGAATTAATCAAATGAGAATTTCAAATAACACTAGAGTTAAAGTTTGCTCGAATGAATTTCAGGAACAATTGACTTATTTAATAACAGTTAAGATAAAAAGCTTGCTCAATCAAAAGAATAAAGTTACACAATGTAATAATAGAACTAACTCAACGAAAATGTAGAGTTAGAAAACTTTCTCAATGTAAAAAGATTGTGTTTAGAAACTTGCCTTGAGCGTAAGCTATAAACTTAAACTCACGATCACCTACACATATTTTTAGAACCACAATACCTATTAGATATGCTAACATACCATAACATGTTCATTACCATTTACATTTCAGAAACTCTAAGTATTTTACTTCGCAACACTTGTCTAACTGTTATTATATATACTAAATTATCACATAATGCGTTCCATAACACAACTATGTTTTAGCCTTGCTGTTACATGTTGGACACATTACCATAATCTTTAGTTAACCTACAAAGAACGACCAAAGTCTGTAGAAATAGCAGACTTCAGTGTCTGGAAATGGGCACTAGCGCGGCCGTGCGAGTTTTGTACTGGGAAGCCGCGCACCCGCGCGACGCACATAACTCAGTTTTTGCAGAACAGAGTTTCGGCACTTTTCTTAAGCCAACTAACACGAGTTTCACCCACCAAACAGTGATAATAACACGTAAAATAAATATACAACTATCATAGACATGATTGATAACATATTCAACCACTTAACACAATTTAACAACCACTAAAACTATTTTAATTTCCAATTCTCATGTTTTCATGAAAAACTCAACTTTCTTAACATTCATCCTAAAAATCATTATTGTGAATTCATTATTTGTTCAAATTACTCCATTCAAATTACGTTATGCTCATATCTCATTGAACTAACATAAACAAAACTCAATTAACATCTTAGCATGCAACTTGACTATCAAAATTTGTACTTACATAGCTACATATGAAAATATATATATACTGACAAAATTTCCACTGATATCTGAAATTAGCATGAATTTCTCATTTAAGCACAACCTCCAGTCATCATATACTCATATAATCCCAAATAATCCCATTGTATAGCAACAATTCAACAATTTGAAATTCACAGATTATATAAAAGTTTGTCGTAAAACCCATATATGCATATATATATATATATATATATATATATATATATATATATATATATATATATATATAACACTAATGTTGTGTAAAAATACCTTGAATTTGCTTGCAATCCTTGCTAAACTCACTGAAATTGTCGCTATGAAATCCTTCTTTCTCAAATTCTCTCAACTCTCGTTGTTGTCTCTAGGCTAGCAACTAAGTTATGCGTAAAACCAACTGAATAGTAAGCGTAAACAAAAGAAACTGATATAGCTTTAATAATATTACTAAATGTTAATTTAGTTACTAACGTATATAATATAAATGTATTATATTTATTTTAATTTATTTTATTTGTTTATTGTAAATTTCAAAATTAGAAATACCAAAAGCCATAAGGCTTGTTTGGCAAACCCATTTAATTTTAAAAAATTAAAATACTCAAGCCTTATTTGATAAAAAATACATAAAACCCTTTTTAATTTATTTTAATAAACACTTTAGTTTATAATTATAATCACATACTATATTTTAATTAAATATATCATTTTAGGAAATATCACAAAATTATAATTTCTATTATAACTTTATTTAATAATTTAATATACCATATAAATTATTAAATCAAAACAACAATAGACATATCAAATAAATATTTATTCAACAATAATCACATCCATTAAATATTTATATAAATCAATAAATATTTAATATTACATTTAAAATTCTAGAATGTTACATTCTCCATATTAAACCGGTTGTGAATAAATCAATTAGAACAATTCTAATCTTATTTAAATAAATAAATTAAACTATTAATTTATTTAAATAAATAATATTTATTCTACAATAGGGATAAGCCTCCCCAGCAATTAACGACTTTCCAGATAATATAGATTTCAATATTAATCATAAAAGAATCTTTGATTAAATAGTTACCGTACAATTCAATCCTTCCACCATACAATGTCCCAATTAAATATAAGACATGAAATTACTGTCAAGTCTTAATTTATTTAATTATATGTATTTCGACTCTTAAATGCACAACTCCAAATAATGCAAATTAGAAACTCCTTTCTAATTTCATTATGCCTTGGCCAAGGACTACTGGATTGTCATTTATCGAATCACATAGGACATTTCTCTTCTTTTACTAGAAGCAATATATTCTTTATTGATCATACATTATCTCCATGTACAACTTATTATACCCAAGCATACCCTTTGATATGCCCTAAGGGTCTTAAGGAATAAGTCAAAGTATAACTCATCATACACAAGATACTATGATGATCTCAAGTTCAAGGATCACTTGTACTACTATCACTACAGGAATTCCTATTGACAGACAAGTAAAACTCTATTAGGTATTTCTTAGCGAGCCACGTTCAGTGAACTTATTCTCTAATAAGCACCTACATACTTGCTTTAGTGTCTCCACACAAATGATAATGAGATCAATCATCCTCATCCAATGAGCAAGCAACGTATGTACCAATCTATCCGGATTCACTAATCCCCAATTTAGTAATCCAACGATTCAGAACTATTTTAGTTTTAAGCTTTCTAAAAATTTAGATCTCATTAGATTGACCATCATCATTATATTAAAAGTATTACTTAAAACTATGGGTTTATCACATATTATAAAGTAGCATCATGTAGATAATTAAAAGCCTTTAATAAATTAATACTTTTTTATTAATAAATAAATAAGATTATTACAAAGTATATACTTTATCATCAAATATGATTGGCTTGTGTGCATACTACTTTCAATCTCCCACTTGCACTAAAGCCAATTGATGAGTGAGTTTTATACCCATAATTGAGTGCATTTGAGCTTAATATTTTGGATGTTTTTTTTAGTGTTTGTGTCTATTCAAGCATTTTTTATGTTGTTTTGTAGGAATTGGGACAAAAGTTACTTGGATCGACGTTTGGGGTGGCTAGATTCGCATTTTCGGCTTGCCATTTACACAATAGTCACTTCAGAGCCAATTTGAGTATTTCTCTAGACCTTATTTCGAAAAACTTAAAGAATGAAAGTTGTAAATCTATGTCTCCTCTTTCCGCAACATCTTGAATAATTAAAATCGGAGTTCAGACGAAGAAGTTATGGCCATTTTCCCAAAGGACGTCGGAGCAAAAAATTTCCAGAAAAGGGGCCAGCGCTGGGGCGCCCATTTCAGGCCTATGCCCAGAGCCGGGGTGCTAGGGGGCAGAATTCCAGCGCTGTGCCCAGCGCCGGGGCACTTGGGAAGAGGTTAGGCAAGCTTGGACGTGTTTTGGGGCGAATTGTAACACTTTTTTGAGTCCAAATAGGATTGGATTTGTTCCTAAGCTAAAAATTGGACTTGTAACCTATAAATACATGATGTAAGACATAAAATAAAGGGGGATGACATAGATTATACTAGATATACACTCTATTAGATTAGACATTAACCCTAGTTCTTATTAGTTTTGGAGATTGAAACAACTTGGAGATCATTGAAGATCAAGAATAAGAACAAGAGGGGAGCATCAGATTTGCTGACAACAAATTCTATTCTCTTCTCTTCTCTTACTTTTATCTTTTAATATATATTCAATTGTGGATTCTTTGTTTTAATTCATTAATAATGAACTAAATTTCTTTTATTAAGATTTCAATTGAACATTTTATGTCTATAAATTAGTTATTCGATTTATTCCAATTATTTGTGTCAAAGTAAATTGCTTATCTTGCCTTGTATTTATTGATTAATTATTTGGCCAATAATTACCTTGTTACTCTAGAAAGAATTAGAAGAGGAATTTTAGGGTTAGAACTGGGCATGATAACATGTGACTTAGTTATTTGCATAGTGAATAATTAGGTTTGTGAATTGAATGGAAATATATGTTCACCGCATGTAACACATAAGGAATTGGAATTGAAGGAGTTTAATTCAATTGTTTTGCATAGGAATATAGCAAGATTAATCTGGATTAAATAGAAGTCAATTGATCACTTAGAAAAGGACTTTTGGCATTTGAGAATTCCTGTTAACAATTCAATAGGCATAATAATTGGGATAATTAGATAATTGATTTATAGTTCATAATTGGGGATATTGAAGTCTTAATCTTTATTTATTTGAATTCAGTCATAAAGCAATTCAGTTTAATTAGTTAATGTAGTTTTCTTAATTAGAAAAATCACGATTTGAGATTGTTTAAATAAAATTAGTTTGGTTAAGAATTAGTACTTAGTAATTTTTATTAAATAATTCCTCGTGGGAACGATACTCTACTTTTACTTTATTACTTGTTGACCGTGTATACTTGTACATATTCATTGATTGTGAAATCTATCAACACCAATCGACATGGTATCACATACTCTCTCTCTAAGTGATGATTATCTTGTTATTGGATAAGCTTTAGTAAATGGATATGTAATGTTATTCTTGAGAGTCCACTATCTCTATAGTAGTTTCTCATCTTTCAATGATTCCTCTAATCAAATGAAAGTGTCACAACACATGTTTAGATCCAAGATGAGACTTATGAAGTATTCCTAGTTCTATAATGAACTATTCATCCAAACAATCAACTTGCAGCTTCATTTATAGCTAAATATTTTGTCTTTATCACTAAACTAACAACTCTTTTTTGTTTGAAACCTTTTCAATTCACTGCACCACCATTCAAGGTAATGCTTTACCTTAAAGTGGATCTTCTGTCGTCTTGATCTGTCTGAAAAAACTTGAGTCTGTTAAACCCTCTAGTTTTAATTTAGATCCACCATAAATTTTAATCACATCCTTTGTGCCGATTAAGTACTTTAAGATGTTGTTCACTGTCTTACAGTGATCTTCTCTAGAATATAACTGATCATCATCAAGTCTCGTATATTTCATTGTATACATGATTGTCACTCATGCAATCTATCTTTTTAGGAGTCTATGTGGACTATTAAGAGAGATACACTCAATGGCTCATCAACATGAAACATTTTTTGAAGTTTTCCATGCTAAACAACTTTAGCATCAAATGAATATACGTTTCTTGGGTTAAGCCTGTAACAACCCCAAAATTCATACCATTTAAAATCTCGACTTCGGTCGTTAACCATACATTAAATCTCTAATTTTACATCATTATTCAATATTAAAAACACTAAAATTGCGAAAAATTTAAAACGTTTGTACATTTCCTTCTTTCTTGCCCTGAATCGTAACCTTTACCTTACATCTCTTTGATTCAATCTTATATCATGAATCGTTACAACAAAATGACTATACAAAGTCTTACATTATAAATAGATATCCATATACACTGGATAGCTCAATTTACAACTCAACAACATCTACATTCAAAATCTTACATACATTTCTCATAAAACATAAATAATCTTCGTGAATATAGATTTATATAACTCACTTAGCACATATCTTTACCTTAATTCCTTGACCTGCAAAAGTGGTTATTCGCAAGAGTGAGCTCGACAGCCCAACAAAATCTAACAGTTTTCATGCATCACATAGCACATAATAACATGCTTAACATGCATATCATAATAATTAAATTAACATGGCATACATGCTTTTAATTCACATAACAATTATAAAAATTGAGTTCCTTACTCAATCATCATTATATAACTAAAACACAGTAGTCATAGATTGACTTTAGCATTTCATGATACAACATGTATAATATTTTATGCTTGCTTATAACACATCTCACATGTCATGCAATTTAAAACAGTTCATCAAGTCCACGTAGAAAATAGGAACTGAAAGACTTGCCTTGCGCGTAGATTAAACCGTTGATATCCAAATCACAATACCCTATATACATATGTCAACTGAAAGTAGTATGCACACAAGCCAATCATGTTTGATGATAAAGCATATACTTTGTAACAATCTTATTCATTTATTAATAAAAAGTATTTATTTATTAAAGGCTTTTAATTATCTACATGATGTTGTTTTATAATATGTGATAAACTCATAGTTTTAAGCAATGCTTTTAGAATAATGATGATGATCATTCTAATTAGATCTAAATTCTTAGAAAGCTTAAAACTAAAATAGTTCCCAATCGTTGGATTACTAAATTGGGGATTAGTGAATCCGGATAGATTGGTACATACGTTGCTTGCTCATTGGATGAGAATAATCGATATCATGATCATTTGTGTGGAGACACTAAAGCAAGTATGTAGGTACTTATTAGAGAATAAATTCACTGAACGTGATTCGCTAAGGAATACCTAATGGAATTTTACTTGCCTGTCAATAGGAATTCCTGTAGTGATAGTAGTACAAGTGATCCTTAGACTTGAAATCATCATAGTATCTTGTGTATGATGATTTATACTTTGACTTATTCCTTAAGACCCTTAGGGTATATCAAAGGGTATGCTTTGATATAATAAGTTGTACATGGAGATAATGTATGATCAATAAAGAATCTACCGCTTCTAGTAAAAGAAGAGAAATGTCCTATGTGATTCGATAAATGACAACCCAGTAGTCCTTGGCCAAGGCAGAATGAAATTAGAAAGGAGTTTCTAATTTGCATTATTTGGGGTTGTGCATTTAAGAGTCGAAATACATATAATTAAATAAAATAAGACTTGACAGTAATTACATGTCTTATATTTAATTGGGACATTGTATGGTGGAAGGATTGAATTGTACGGTAACTATTTACTCAAAGGTTCTTTTATGATTAATGTTGAAATCTATATTATCTGAAAAGTCGTTGATCGCTAGGGAGGCTTATCCCTATTGTAGAATAAATATTATTTATTTAAATAAATTAATAGTTTAATTTATTTATTTAAATAAGATTAGAATTGTTCTAATTGATTTATTCACAACCGATTTAATATGGAGAACCTAAATGGTCACACCATAAAAGGAAGAATAATTATTTAAGAAGTTAATGGCATAATCGTAATAATATGTTAAGTATATTTAATTTAATCTATGGTGATAGAATAAATTAAACAGCTTAATATTTATTATTTAATATATTAGAAATATTAAATATAAATTAATAAGAGGAGTCTTATTATTATTATTATTATTATTATTATTATTATTATTATTATTTAATTCCTAAAGGAGTTTGAGAATTAATTAATAAAAGTACTCTCAAATATTCTAATAGGATTAGGAAGCAAATTAATTAAAAGAGTTTAATTAATTATCCCTAATAAGATTAGGGAGCTTAATTAATTAAAAGAATTTAATTAATTAAATAAAACTCAATTCCTTAATTGTTAAGGAGGGTTGCCTACATCTATAAATAAGAGGAGTCTTATTATGGGTGAGGCTGTTGACACTTTCACAACACGTGAATACGTAATTCCAATAGTTGGGAGAGTACGTCTTTTTCTATAGAGATAGAAAAACTAGGGTTTTGCCAAATACCCATCTTCTTGAATTCTTCTTATTCCTTGGTGGATCACCTCTAGAGGCCAAACACTTGGGTGGCTAACGTTGATCAAAGGAAGGAACCAAACCCGGTGGATTCAAGTTGAACGCGAAAAGGATTGGAGGTGAACTTGTACCTGAGGAAGTTCGGATCTTCAAGGGTATGATTCTTGTTCTTTCTTTTTCGTTTAATTAATAATTGTGCATAAAGTATGATCCGGGTATATGGTTTGTAAAATTTTAAAACTCTGATTTTTCACGTTTCCGCTTATTTGTGCAATTTGATTGCGTTCATGAATATTACAAACCTAACAGTGGCATCAGAGCCAAACTTTTATGCGAATTATTAATTGTTAAGATTTGATATGTATTTTGATATGTATTTAGAATAATTTAATTGGGCATAATTTGATTGTATAAAATTAAAAAAAAACGGTACTGTTTTTTTTTCTCTTGCTGTTCCGTGTTTTGGTTAATTGTTAAGGAGGTTGCACGGATTTTCGTGTTTCACCATCTTGAATTCTTGATTCACGGTCTGTTTTGTAAAAAAGGTTATAGGTCCTTTTACAAAAGTTAAAGAATGCCCAGGATGGTTACTAATTAAAGGAATGGGCCACGTGGGTTTTTTTTTGTGTTTTTTAAAAGGAAGGTACGGATATATATATATATATATATATATATATATATATATATATATATATATATATATATATATATATATATATATATATTAATTATTTTAATTTTAAAATAAAAAGTTTATTTTAATCTTAAAATAAAGGTTTTATTTTAATTTTAAAATTGAATTTCATGCTAACTAATTAGAGTTGGAATTGGATTCCATGATAACTAATTGGAGTTGAAATTGGATTCTATGTTTCCTTAAATAAAAGAGTTTATTTAGATATGGAATAAGATTTCATATTATTCAATAAAAGAGTTTATTTGTGAATATGAAAAAGAATCGGTCTTTCCTTAAATAAAGGAGTTTATTTATATATGAAATAAAATTTCATATTATTCAAAATAAAGGAGTTTATTTGTGAATAGAAAACAGAATTCGTGTTTTCTTTTATAAAGGAGTTATTTTTTTTACATGGAATTGGATTCCATAATTAATTAAAATAAAGTAGTTTATTTTGATTAATGATTTTGATTAAAATAAAATAGTTTATTTTATTCAAAATTGGATAAATTAAAATAAAATAGTTTTATTTTGATTTAAATTTGGATTAAAATAAATGAGTTTATTTTGATTCAAAATTAAATTTTATACTAACTAAATTTGCCCATTAAATGATATCAATATATATGTATATATTGAATATTTATTATTCATGAGATGAATGTTATTTATTGATACATATTGTGATGTGTATGATAATAAATAGGATTGATTATGGACTATTGATCAATGTGATTGGATTTTATTTTAATTGGACACATGAATGTATGAGTTTTATTAAATAGGGTATGCGTACCTCGTCTTCTCTAATTTTTTTCTTAATGTAAATTCTATCTCCCTCCTATGTACTTCCCCTTGACTGCTGATCAATGTTTCTATTTATTTTAAATAGTTTTGTAATAGGAATAGTTAGAATTAATTTTGAAGAATTAGAGATCAAGGAACAAGGAGCGCTTGAAGACCCGTTTGTAATGAAGCCCGGGTTTAAATGTAATAGTTATATTTAAATATTAATTCTTGCACCCCTAGGGTTTGACCTTTTGATTCACTTGGTGGCTCTAGTGAACCAAACTAGAATAAAAGTCCATAATCAATCCGGGTAGAATATAGTATTCTATATGTGCATGCTTATACTCTCTATATATATATATATATATATATATATATATATATATATATATATATATATATATATGCAAACATGCTTCGCATGTTAATTAATATGACGCGTATTTTATATATATATGTGCATGCGCACTAAACAAGATGAGACAAATTAATAACAAACCCCTCAAATATTTTATATTAAGTTGTAACGTTCAAAGATATATTTGGAATATCGAACGTCACCTTCTAGCATGATAGAAACAATAGAGTATTGAATATTTAATATGAGTTTGTTGTGCACACACAAGGCAAGTATTAAATATTTAAGATATTATTTTTATTGCATATGATGTTTATATGGAATTGAACATTACTGCTTTGTTGTGCACACACAAGGGCTGTAGTTTTTTCTTCACTTATACGGAAATGCTGGGTCTGACTTAACTTAAATCATTTTAGTTCGGATGTGCACACACTTGACCATTATAATTTAAGAGGCAAAATACAAGGAGTTACATAGTTGATGTAATTGACAAGAGTTGTCTACCTATTTATTTATATATAGTTTGTTGTGCACACACAAGGCTATATACATTTGAAATGGGATCCTTATTCTCACTAGCATATCTTTAATTAGATATTGCCGAACTATATATATTGAGGGTAATATAGTTTGAAGAAAATAGTGGGAGATACCAATTTAAAACAAGACCTAATTTATTTTGGTATTTAATAAAAGAATGTATGCTAAAATGTTGTTAATTACAAATTCATTTAAAAAATTTTACAATGTCTAAAATTACTATCACTGCGTAGCATATTAGATGCTAAATTAATCGGACCGAATTAAACGGATTGGTTAAGGAAGTTGAGAATAGTTCTCATGGCTGAAAAGTAATCTTATGTCCTTAATACGCATATCCCTGCAATGGTTGTAGACAATGCATTTGAGGAAGAGATTGCTACTTTTAAAAGTGGCAAGATGATGCACAGTTGGCTCAATTCATCATGCTCACATCCATGAGTAACGAGCTTCAGCGTCAACATGAAACTATGGATGCTCCTATTATATTACTGCACGTCAAGTAGTTGATGGTGAGGAAAATAGGACTAATAGATATCAGATATCTAAGGAACTCTTCCGATCTAGAATGACCAAATAAACTACAGTACAGACACATGTCCTAAACATGATCAATTTGATTGAACAATTAGGACAACAGGTTTTGTCATGGATGGAGAGTTGAGCCAAGATTTGATCTTGTACTCACTCCCAGACTCCTTTCACAATTGTTGTGAATTTTTCATATGAACAAGCTAGATATCAGCCTCGTTGATTTGCTTAACATGTTAAAAAATGTTGAGAGTCACTTTCCAACCAAGAAAGAACAAGTCTTACTGGTAGGGGCCAAAGGATCTTCTATAAAGAAGAAAGATTCTAAGAAGGTAAATAAAGAAAGGCAAAAACAAAGGATAATAAGAACAAAATTGATACGGATAGCAAAGGAGTTTGCTTCTATTGCAATAAGCCTGGACACTAGAAAAAAACTGTGAGAAGCATCTTGCAGAGGCTAACCAGAAGAAGCTTAGTGAAGTTTCGGTTACAAATACAATTTTGTTCATGTTTTAAAATAAATTTTTCTTTAAGTCAAGGTTCTACTTGGGTATTGGATACCAACTTTGGTCATCATAAATATAAATTTATGAAGGGACCAAGCAGAAGTAGAAAGCTAAACAAATATAAGTAATCCTATGTGTGGAAAATGAAGCAAAGGTTGCCACATTAGCCATAGAAACTTATAGTTTAGCAATGCCTACGGGCAAATCTATTAAGTCAATAAGTTGTTATTGCATTCTAGTTCTTGTTAGAAACATTATTTCCATTTTGTTGTTGAACAATGAAATATTTGGTATTATATTTAAGAACAATTGTTGTTCTATTTATAATAATAATATTTTGTATAGAACTGGAATATTACTTAATAGATTTTGTATACTTGACTTACGTAAAAAATTATTTTACAAATTGAACAAACTAGTACAAGAAAAGGAGATGATCATTCAAAAAGTTGAATGTGTGTATTTACAGAAATACAAGTGTGAATTATTTAAAATGTTCAAAGAATTTAGAAGGGAAACAAATTGGAAAAGTATTAGGATTCTTTGATCTGATCAAGGAATAAATACTTGTGCAATAAGTTTCTAGATCATCTCAAATGGTTTTCTCATAATGGACGTCTCCTAATACGCAATAATTGATTGATGTATCTGAAAGGAAAAATCATACCTTATTGGACATGGTACGGTCCATAGTGATTTTACCGACATACCAGTATCCTTCTAGGGTAATGTCCTAGAAATGGCTGCATATCTACGAAAAGGTAACCTCAAAATCCAGCCCCAAGACTCCATAAACGTTATGGACATGGAGGATTCTTAATCTTAAGTATGTTAAGTTAAGGGGTTGTCTAACTTATGTGAAAATGGTTTCAAAGGATAAGCTTGGGACAAAATTTGACAAGTACAGATTTGTAGGACATCCTAAAATAAGTTTAGGGCATATGTTCTATAATTCTACTTAGCAAAAGGTGTTTATTGCGAAACACACTGTCTTCTAAGATAAAAATGTTTATCATTGAAGGGGCTAGTGGGAGGATAATAGATCTTGAAGAGTTCAAGAACCACAAAATAATATAAGTCAAATAAGAGGAACCTGTAGATAGACCTATTGTACCACAACCGAATCGTAAATCTGGAATAGTAATGAACATACCTGGGAGGTATGGATTCATCATGGATGATGATGATGAGGTACGTATCATAGAAGATGATGATCTAGTTACTTACGATGAGGTAAGAGTTCTAGTGTGTACAAAAGGGTCAGTGGGAGCATCGTGAAATTTCTAGAATTATATGTTGATATACTACGGATGAGGAATAACATACCAATGCTACAATCAGTAAAGATAAAGTTGTCTAAACATTCCTCCATGAATGATTTGGGAAGAGTATCTTAATTGGGGATGCAAATCTATATAGATAGATTTAAAAGGATGCTCGGCTTAACCCAAGGAATGTATATTCATTTGATGCTAAAGTCGTTTAGCATGATAAACTCCAAGAGTTATCTCATGTTGATGAGCCATGGAGTGTATCTCTCTTAATAGTTCCCATAGACTCCAAAAAGAGAGATCGCATGAGTAACTATCATGTATGCAATGAAATGTACGAGACCTGATGTTGATCAGTTATATTCTGGAGAAGTTCACTGTGAGACAGTGAAAAACATCTTAAAGTACTTAACTGGCACTAAGGATGTGATCCTACATGGTGGGTCTGAATTAAAACTAGAGGGCTTAACAGATTCAAGTTTTTCAAACAGACCAAGATGACAGAAAATCCACTTTAAGGTAAAACGTTACCTCGAACAGTGGTGCAGTGAATTGAAAAGGTTCCAAACAGCAAAGAGTTGTTGGTTTAGAGATAAAGACAAAGTATATATCTATAAATGAAGCTGCAAGTTGATTGTTTGGATAAAAGTTCATTACAGAACTAGGAATAGTTCCTAAGTCTCATCTTGGATCTAAACATGTGTTGTGTCACTTTCATTTGATTATAAGAATCATTGAAAGATGGGAAATTACTATAGAGATAGTGGACTCTCAAGAAAAACATTACATATCCATTAACTAAAGCTTATCCAATAGCAGTATAATCGTCACTTAGAGAAGAAGGGTACGAGATACCATGGCGATTGACTTTAGTGCAAGTGGGAGATTGAAAGTAGTATGCACACAAGCCAATCATATTTGATGATAAAGCATATACTTTGTAACAATCTTATTCATTTATTAATAAAAAGTATTTATTTATTAAAGGCTTTTAATTATCTATATGATGCTGTTTTATAATATGTGATAAACTCATAGTTTTAAGCAATGCTTTTAGAATAATGATGATGATCATTCTAATGAGATCTAAATTCTTAGAAAGCTTAAAACTAAAATAGTTCCCAATCGTTGGATTACTAAATTGGTGATTAGTGAATCCGGATAGATTGGTACATACGTTGCTTGCTCATTGGATGATTATGATTGATCTCATGATCATTTGTGTGGAGACACTAAAACAAGTATATAGGTACTTATTAGAGAATAAGTTCACTGAACGTGGCTCGCTAAGGAATACCTAATGGAATTTTACTTGTCTGTCAATAGTAATTCCTGTAGTGATAGTAGTACAAGTGATCCTTGGACTTGAGATCATCATAATATCTTGTGTATGATGAGTTATACTTTGACTTATTCCTTAAGACCCTTAGGGTATATCAAAGGGTATGCTTGGGTATAATAAGTTGTACATGGAGATAATGTATGATCAATAAAGAATCTACCACTTCTAGTAAAAGAAGAGAAATGTCCTATGTGATTCGATAAATGACAACCCGGTAATCCTTGGCCAAGGCAGAATGAAATTAGAAAGGAGTTTCTAATTTGCATTATTTGGGGTTGTGCATTTAAGAGTCGAAATACATATAAATAAATAAAATAAGACTTGACAGTAATTTCATGTCTTATATTTAATTGGGACATTGTATGGTGGAAGGATTGAATTGTACGGTAACTATTTACTCAAAGGTTCTTTTATGATTAATATTGATATCTATATTATCTGGAAAGTCGTTGATCGCTAGGGAGGCTTATCCCTATTATAGAATAAATATTATTTATTTAAATAAATTAATAGTTTAATTTATTTATTTAAATAAGATTAGAATTATTCTAATTGATTTATTCACAACCGGTTTATATGGAGAACCTAAAGGGTCACACCATAAAAGAAAGAATAATTATTTAAGAAGTTAATGGCATAATCGTAATAATATGTTAAGTATATTTAATTTAATCTATGGTGATAGAATAAATTAAATAGCTTAATATTTATTATTTAATATTTTAGAAATATTAAATATAAATTAATAACAAGAGTCTTATTAATATTATTATTATTATTATTATTTAATTGCTAAAGCAGTTTGGGAATTAATTAATAAAAGTACTCTCAAATATCCTAATAGGACTAGGAAGCAAATTAATTAAAAGAGTTTAATTAATTATCCCTAATAAGATTAGGGAGCTTAATTAATTAAAAGAATTTAATTAATTAAGTAAAACCCAATTCCTTAATTGTTAAGGAGGGTTGCCTACATCTATAAATAAGAGGAGTCTTATTATGGGTGAGGCTGTTGATACTTTCACAACACGTGAATACGTAATTCCAATAGTTGGGAGAGTACGCCTTTTTCTATAGAGATAGAAAAACTAGAGTTTTGCCAAATATCCATCTTCTTGAATTCTTTTTCTTCCTTGGTGGATCACCTATAGAGGCCAAACACTTGGGTGGCTAACGTTGATCAAAGAAAGGAACCAAACCCGGTGGATTCAAGTTGAACGCAAAAAGGATTGGAGGTGAACTTGTACCTGAGGAAGCTCAGATCTTCAAGGGTATGATTCTTGTTCTTTCTTTTTCGTTTAATTAATAATTGTTCATAAAGGATGATCCGGGTATATGGTTTGTAAAATTTTAAAACTCTGATTTTTCACGTTTCCGCTTATTTGTGCAATTTGATTGCGTTCATGAATATTACAAACCTAACATCAACATGACATGATCAGTCATAATCAACACTACATCATGTATGGTTTAAATGTCTAACCATGTAATTAATTTATATTCCTAAACGATAATAAACTCGTTAGGTATTAAAACCATGTTCGCTCAACACATTACAATACTAAAATAACAAAATTATTTGGTCATATAACATTACAACTAAAAATTTCAGACTTCTGTGCAAGACAGGAGTCATTTCAGAACATTCTGCTAAGTGGCGCCACGGCCCCACAGTTTGAACTGTGGTCCGCGCTGCGGCGCTGAGGTAGCGCTTCGACGCGAGCAACATAAAATGACTCGGCACTGCGGTGCGAGGTCCGGCGCTCCGGCGCTAACTTCGGCGCTGCGGCGCGAAGTCTGGCTTGGGCGCGATTTTTGGCGCTAAGGCGCGAGATTTGACGCTGGAGTGTGAATTTTGACGCTGGGGCGCCGAAACTCACAGAACCCAACTAGAAAATAGAACAAAGCTATTGTCTAACTTTTTAACAGCAATTGACACCCATTAACATGTATAACTTCACGTAAATTACACATAAAAGTTATGAAGAATTAGTGTACAAATTTTACACAGCTTAAACAACAATATCAGAGAACTAATTCTTTGAAAACACTGGTTTTCTTTGAAAACACTGGTTTTCTTTGAAACCAAAGTTTTAAAACTCCATTGTTGATATCTAAAATACAGTGAGCGTAAATCCATAATTATAACCAACTTAATACTTTTGGAATACTAGCATACCAACATATAGTCCAATTAACATATACAAAGTTCAATTCGCGTATTAGTTCACAATTTGCATAATCACATACCAATTTTGTTATTTTGCAAAACATACGTTCATACATGTTTTTCACTATAAACAAATTTTCCTTTTTCTTGTATACGTAATCTAACATACAATCTCATAAATACATATGCTAATATAACAATTACAGTTAGACGTACACATAAAATATTACACGAAATTGTAAAAATATAGTTCTACAAAAATTTTGATAAAAACTTTATACCCAGTGATATTCAAGAAAACAAAAAATATCAAGTTCATAGGAAATGGCTTAAACATATCTACGTACATATATTAAGGTTAGAGAAGCATACCTTTTTGTTTGCTTTAAAATCTTTGTTAACAGACTTCCTTTGAAAATCACGTTTTCTCTCTAACTCTCTCAAAACTCTGAACTTTTCTCTTTGAAAACCTTTTTTTGAACTTGTTCTTAGACTGAAACCATATACAATATACGTAACACAAAATAACACCAACGTACCAGTTTTAAAACGTATAAAATCGACGCCACACTTATTACCCTAATAATATATCAGTTACCATATATATATATATATATATATATATATATATATATATATATATATATGAATTTAACTAATAATTTAAATTCAAAAGTTATAAGGCTTTGTTTGGCAAACCATTTAAAAATTAAAGAATTAATATACTTAAACCTTGTTTGGCAAAAACTAAATTAAAATTACTTTAATTTATTTTAATAACCACTTATAATATAACTATTTGTCACACTTCTAATTAATTAAGTTTTCATACTTAATTTAATTAATTCTAATAATAATTCATTGCATAATATAATAATTTAATTAATCATTATAAACTCTCTAACTTAATTATTAAATTAAATTAGATTACTATTTTAAAATAATTACTTTCCTTAACTCATTAATTATTTATTAAATAAATAAATAATCAAATCGCATCAAATCAATTAAACAAATACTTATTTAACGATAAACACATCCATTAAATATTTATATAATTCAATAAATATTTAAATATTTAATTAAAAATCTGGATTGTTACATCTTTCCTTCCTTACAAGGATTTTGTCCTCAGAATCACAACTCAAACCACTCATTCGTTACAATTTTCCCTACTTACAAAGATTTTGTCCCCAGAATCGGAGACACAAATTAAACACCAATTAACACTTAAATTCTCTTTACACCAATTCACATATCTCACAATATATAACACATATACACACACTCATATTTAAACATCTTAAAATAAGAATTTTATTTATTAAATTCTCATTTATTAATTCTTAAAAATACGAGATGTCACATCCTTCCCTCCTTATAAGGATTCCGTCCTCGGAATCAATGAAACCTCATTTACTCGGTTTTCGCAAAAATCTCTTTCACAATTATCGTTGAATAACTTCAACACGTTAACTTAGCAAAAGGTTTTACATATATATATATATATATATATATATATATATATATATATGTATGTATGTATATATTTCATTCATTTCTTCAACAACTTTTAGGTTTTATTACATAACCTTCAATTAAACACAATCATCTATCAAATATTATATATTCTTTAACCCAATTCATTTCTTTTTCTAAGGATCGTTATCATAAACACTCGGGATATTACATTCACCCATTCTTCTAAGAATTTTGTCCTCAAAATTTTATCTATTAATATTTATTCATTCAATCTATCAAAGTAGATTTTACGTCACTACTTCATTCATTCATTGGTTTCTATAATACTTTCTTTTCACAAAGAACATTCTACAATTATTAACTTTTCTATTAAAAGTTTTACAAATTTCTTTGATAACTCATATCCTTCTCACTTCAAAATCTCTTTTCTCACTTAATCAACACATTCATCATTCAGTGACGCATTGTACGACTTACTTCTTTCTAAGGAATACTTTCCTTTCCATATTCACTTCAGAATAACATGAATCCTCCACAATTGCTCAATAATTGGGAAGCAGTATGAATAACTCAAGATTTTAAAAGATTATCCAATCATGCTGAGGGTCACAAGACCTTGAACTACGTCCCCAGGTTATCAAGTATGTCTCACCCTGAACCTTTAACAGTCATAAGACTATATGGACCTCCGTACTTAGGGTGTTAAGCCCTTCGTACAATGTATTATGCACAAACATTTTAGCGCAAAGTGTAAACTAAGCATAACCTCTAATAAAAAAGTTGTTAATCTCAAAATTTAGAGTACAAGCATTCAACTGAGGGTCTAATGACCACGAACCATGTCCACAGTTATAAGTAATCTTTCAACTTTAACTTTAACAGTCATAAGACTATAAGGACTCCACGTACTTAGAGGGAATCAATCCTTCGTACAATGTATTGTGCACAAACATTTCAACGCAAAGTATAAACTAAGTGTAACCCTTAATATTAGGGTTATTCATCTCAGCTTTTCAACATCTGAATCCGCACCAAAATAATTTGGTTTGGCATAACTTTTCAAGAATCTCTTGAATTTCATGAACATTTTTTAATATTCGTCTAGCTGAATCAAATAGTATAGACCTCTACAATAATTTGGACATCAACTGAAATATACATATACATATATACATATGTATTCTCATATCATAAAGAAATCTTAAAAAAAATCTTTTTATGACGTTATGATACCGCACTGTATTTACAGTCCGTTGAGGATTCCGTCATTTGGTGATTTTATCATACTACATCATACCATAGTGGGCTGACGATCCTTATATCACATCCAACACTAGGTAATACTGCATTGATGACTCTATCGTTTTTATCATCTTTGCACCAGGTTACATGATGCATTAATGATATAAGATATATTTTGATATATTGCAAATCATTTTTGTCTAGCCGAATCAATTAGCATAGACATACGAATAACATTATTGTTGTTAAAACTCATTGGTTCCATTAGTTGATCCAATATTTTTCAAGAAAATAGAAGTGTAAACATCAGTACGAAGTCAATAAATTTCGAAAGTCTAGCATAGCTAGTAGATTTAGAATACCTATGCTTCTACCATCAACTCCACTTTCTATAATGATCCATTGCTTAATAGGTCTATATATTCCTATCATCCTCAATACTCTATTCACACTTAGCTATACCCAGTTCGTCAAACTTACCACACATTATGAGTTCAGGAACTTGCCACAATCATATGAGTTTAAGAACTTATCCTAGTCAGACCATAGGAGTCCATTCGCTGAGGGGTTCAAAAATATACCATATAATTATGAGTCATGAACCTACCATAAGTATGAGTTTTAAGAACTCGCACTTAACCTTATAATATTCTCTAACTATACTCTACATATCTGTTATACACATGAGAAAAGAATCACCTTCTCAATAGGCATATAGCAAATACCGCGACACAAACATTCCAACGATTATCAATGTGATAAATTGAGTACCAGCACAAAACCCTCGCCCATACAAAGGTTTGTACAACTCAGCCACCACCTGAGTCCTCACTTGGAATCCCTCCTAACTCTATCTTGCTTATAACTTGCTCTTTGCTCGATACGAATTCCTCGTATCACATTATCTATAACTCCTCATGAGTTTACCTCGTACTATATCATAGTACAATATCTTCATAGCATCAAGCAATAATCATTCAAACATTACAAACCATCTTCCTTTTATAACTTAAACAGATCACGTCGTGATCTTATTCTATAATCATCTCCCTTAAAATTCTTTTCTTAACTCATGATCGTTTTGTTTTACGATCCTTATTCTTTCCTTTTTCATCACTTACGACATTATTCGTTATCTTGGCTTTTGGAGTTAGGAAACTCCCATTTCTTATCTTTATATCTCTTCAAGAGTCTTCTTTGAATCTTCTTATTTATATAACAATTCTTCCTTTAAGAATTTCTAACTTCATTTACATCACTCAAAATTTCATTCGAGTTACACACTTGGTACACATCAAGTCTCCAACAGTTTCAATATGGTACGCTGAGTGGTTTCTCACAAACAACCAACAAACTAGGTTCCGAGTTGTTAGTTCGTATATACCTCCGCTCTATGAAGGAATCGTTTAGCCCAGATACCATACATCAACTACTAAAGAGTACAATTGCACCACACTTAGATATAACTCTCTATTCTTAACTTCTTTATCACTCTCATTATAGACACTGTCTATTTATTATTATTATTGGAGTTGGGTAACCCCACATTCATATTCCTTATAACTCTACGAGATTCTTCTTTGAATCCTTTTTCGCATGTTCTAAACCCTTCTTGTTCAAACTCTATTTGAGCATATTCATTCACTATCTTCATCTCTCTTTTCAAAGGTTATAGCCTACGGTACTCCTACCTAAGGTTTATAACCTACTGCTCTGATACCAACTGTAACAACCCCAACATTCATACCATTTAAAATCTCAACTTCGGTCGTTAACCATACATTAAATCTCTAATTTTACATCATTATTCCATATTAAAAACACTAAATTTGCGGAAAATTTAAAACGTGTGTACATCTCCTTCTTTCTTGCCCTGAATCGCAACCTTTACCTTACATCTCTTTGATTCAATCTTATATCATGAATCGTTACAACAAAATGACTATACAAAGTCTTACATCATAAATAGATATCCATATACACTGGATAGCTCAATTTACAACTCAACAACATTTACATTAAAAATCTTACATACATTTCTCATAAAATGTGACACCCCCAAATCCGGGTACTTCGATTCCACGGGATTTGGTGTTCACTGTACAAGCATCATCTATCTATCTACCCATAAATAATATCAAACCATACAATAAATAGAAATCATAATAAAATCTCTTCCCTTAAGGGTTACATCAACTGAATCATAAATAAATCCCAGGTTACTCTAACCTTAAAACATCTGTATAGAATTCTAAACAAAAAAGTCTTAAACAACAACATAAGTCTTAAACATAAATACATCATCAATTAAAATAACAAGTCTTCATCACTTGCTAACTTTGCCCTTGCCCTTACTAGTGGAGGGTTCATCGCTTCTTTCATTCTTAACTGCAATGTTATTATTAAGCAAGAGTGAGCACAATGCCCACAAGTATAATAATGAAATAACATTATAATAACATGCGAATAAATCAAAGACATCTGAATAAAAGCTCAACTTTTGAATCGAGAATGAATAACAAGAATCAAAAGAATTCTGAGGGTCATAAGACCTTGAACTATGTCATAGGTTAACAAAAAATATACTTGAAACCTTTAACAGTCATAAGACTATGGACCTCCTTCTCGTACTTAGGGGGATCAGCCCTTAGTACCATACTGTGCACAATATCTTAACGCTAAAGCGTAATTAATCCCCTATACAGGGTTGTTCATCTCAGTTTGACATTCGAGTCCGCACCAAAGGAAGTTTGGTTTGGATACTTTCATCAATGGTTCTGAAATTTAGAACGCTCATCAACTATGGACTAGTTGAATCAATAAGGTTCACTAGTCTAATAAGGTTCAACAATAATTGATATTTGATTAGAATAATAATCTCAAAAGTATACAATAGGATAATTATTGTATAACTGAATCATGCTTTGGAAAGATAATTAATCTTTAATATCATGCTTGAACTTGAATAATAACAAGGATAATTTATTCAAGGTAAATAATAAACTTGAACAATAATGACAAGTGGGGTTAGGGAAACTTGCTCGACATAAAAGTAACGTTTAAGTTTAAATAAACTTGCTCAATAGAATGGAGTTAAGGATAGGATACTTGCCTCGTGCGTAGATTACGCTTTAACTAAGCACGTTCTTTGAATTAAATCTGATGTGATAAAAATATGTAACTGCAAGTGCATAGTGTCAAATTGAAGAACTGACAAGTACAGGTCGAACCCACAGAGACTAGATTAATTCTTTAATATATCCTTAATTAATATTTTAGGCGAATTAGAAATAAATATGGTGGAGAAAATTTATTAACTAAATTATTCAAACTACTAATTAATAACGGAAACTATTAATGAGAAAAGATACCTAGGAATCAGAATCCACCAAATATTAACATAATAAATAATTTCTTATTTCCTAAATCAATTCCCAAATTATTCTCCCGTCCCTTTAAAAATAATGATTCATATAATTAATATGGGCAAGCATAAGTTATGAAAAATTCACAGATTAACTATAACTTATCAAAACCTCGCAATCAATATAAAAATCATACGCAATTTATGCGGAGGAAAATATGAAGGCGAAAATAATTATGCATTAATTTTGGAACGGAAAGAAAATATTATTATGAAATACTTAGTTTCATCATAATCCTAGGTATTAGAAATTTAGCTAGCCATGAAATTAAAAATAAAAACAAATAATATTAGTACTACAATTCGCATGAAATAAGAACAATGATTAAAAAGAGAATTTCTATTATATAAATAAAAGAAAGATACAAATACTCCCTGACAGTAGTTTCACACGTGATTGGAATAAGAGAAAAACAAACTCTAAATATGTTACTCCCTTCTACACTAGTGAAGAACTAAGAAAAAGAAAAAAATAAGTGGTCTCCTTCTCTCTAAAACAAGAGGCCTATTTATAGAGAAAATAACTTGGAACCCTAATTGAACTTGGACAGTTTTGTTTCCCATCAACTTCTCAAAAAAAAATCTTCTAGATATACTTTCCATTCTGTTGTTGGATTTGACGTGCACACCAAGATTGTTCAACCTCTTTCCTACTCCTTGTAGGATTCTTCTTGGATATTCCTTATATGAATAAAAGCATTAAATATCGCTTGATCACCAAGATTTTGACTTTATTGCAACAAATATTAAATCCTACAAAATAAAATAAAACATATTAATTTAATAAACTAATATAATTAAAAGGACAAAATTAGGGATAATTAAATGTATGAATTACGTGTCTATCAAATACCCCCATACCTAGCTTTTGCTCGTCCTCGAGTAAAATAAAAATAAAATAAAATAAAAATTAGACTACCCCATTTTCGTAGGAAACACGATTGCACTTAGCATGTGCAACAAGCCTTTAAACCCCAAGGTTACCCAAGTGGACGAGTTGTGTCTCGTGAGGGTTTGCAGTGAATATACCCACAAAATTTAAAAATATATTTTTTGGATTCAACAAATTATGAAATTGAAAGAAAACTTCTAAATATCTATGGGCATTGTACAGAAGAAAGATTAAATTCAAAATCACACTTTCACCTTATCAAAAATACTCGATCTTCATTTTAGACACCATCCTTCATTAAATCAATTCCATGTGATGCATGCATGTGTATATGATGTAACTCTTAGTAGGAATTTTTATCATGAAAATCAAGCAAGCTCATTTTTTTCCTTTTCTTTTCATTTTTTTCATTTTTTTTCAATTTTGATTCTTGACTTGTGCAATGTCTCATTTTCTTAGGCTTTTCAGAGTTACCCATGTAGAGCGAGCGTTGGACCAATGACTCCCAAACCAGATGGCTTTAGGGCATTAGGTGTAGAGACACCCCTAAGGGCTTACTTACTCGAGTAACAAAGGCCACAAAATTAGACTAGTCAAGCTGCTTTTATCCATCACACTTTTCAGCGTGAATATCGATGCTTCCCGAGGCTTGGATACCCAGTTATTTCATTTAATGGACATTGAAGCAGTTATTTATTTCTTCTTTTTTTTTCAACTTTTTTGAACTTCATTTTTTTCATTCTTTCTTCTTTTCTTTTCTTTTTTTTTTTTTTTTAAAATTACTCGAATCATGGTTTATACCCCACAACTAAGAATTAGTGTAAACGTGAAGTGCAAAAATGCTTGTGAAATCAGTTTTAATACGGATGGTGTTTTGAACTAAGATTTCGCATCTTATCAAAAATTTAAGAGTTCTAAATCTTTCAATCTTACTCATGAGTTTTGCTCCACAAACACTTATTAGAATTAATCCAATGCATAAAAAGTCAAATAATTTTTTTTTTATTTTTTTATAATTTTTTTGTGTTTTTTACTTTCCTAAAAAGAAAAAAAAATTCTAATACAATAATATACAAACAAACTCCCCCCATGCCTAAATCATGCATTGTCCTCAATGTATGCAAATGAAGAAAAGAGAACAAAGATGTGAAAAAAATTATACCTTGTATGCGGGCCATTTGTTCTGCAAGAAAATGTGGTGAGAAAGAAAATAAATGTACATATCTACAAATATTATGCATCCTAAAAATTATGTGACTATAAATGATCAGGGATACAAATAGACAACCTAGAGTGGATTGCGTATGATTTTCAGGAGGTCTGGGTAATTGGAAATAGTTAGAATTTGCAACATAAGAACAATTGTGAGCATACCCGACTGATTCTTTTAAAATTGAGTCAAAGGATAATAACGAAAAATGATGGTTCCTTTTGAAAAATTCTAACTTCATAAAATCTATCCAAACTTGCCATCCATATTTGTTACCATGGGGCACTAAAACATTTTTATCATTTTGAATAACTGTTAGACCAAGATGTTTAGACACCACTTGATTAACACATGCATTATCTGAAATGGGAGATATGATCTCATTATCTAAACATGGAAGATTATCATTGTCCACAACCTTTGGTTCATTTGTTAAATCACATTTAGTGTTTTTGGAAGGAGCGTCGGATGGACCCAAGGTAGACTCAAAATGATCATAAGAGGATTGAAGGTCAATTTGATTCTCGTGAAAATGTTCAAAATGTGTCAAACTTGATTCAACTATAGGGTCCAATCTAGAGTAAGATTTTTGGGCTGTGGAGTCCAACATCTCGTTGACCTCATTCAAGTATTCAGTTTCATCCCAATTTTGACCAAAATGATTTAGACAAAAGTTAATAATTTCATCTTCCCCCATAAGCTCATTTCCCGACATTTGTTGAATCATATTCACTTCAACGGACTGGTCAAACAAATCACTAGGTTGCTCTCCCACATTAAACACATTTAAGTCAATTGTCATGTTCCCAAATGTCAATTTCATTATCCATTTCTACAATTGATTAACGCATTAGAAGTTGCTAGAAATGGTCTACCTAAAATGACAGGAATTTGACTCTTGGGATTAGCAACAGGCTGGGTTTCAAGGACAATAAAGTCAACAGGGAAGACAAAATCACCAACCTTAATGAGTACATCTTCAACTATTCCTTTTGGTACTTTAACAGAACGGTCAGCTAGTTGGAGTGTGACACTTGTCTTTTTCAACTCCCCTAAGCCTAAGGTTTGGTACACAGAAAATGGTAACAGGTTCACACTAGCTCCTAAATCAAGCAAAGCTTTTTCAATTAATGTGTCACCTATGATGCATGAAATTGTAGGACAACCGGGGTCCTTATACTTCACAAGGACTTGACATGACAAGATAGAACTAACATGGGCTGTTAGAAAAGCTTTTTTAGGAACATGAGTGGTTCTTTTATGTGTGCACAAATCTTTTAGACATTTAGCATATGAGGGAACTTGTTGAATGGCATCTAAAAGAGGAATGTTAATTTTTACTTGTTTGAACACTTCTAGAATTTTGTCCAACTGAGCTGACTGCTTATTTGAAATAAGTCTTTGAGGGAATGGGGCTTTAGGTTTGAAGGCTTTTTCATTTAATTCAGAAGACGTGGTTTGATCATTTTTTGACACACGCTGAGTAGATAGACCTACTGACTCAGAGTTTGTGGGCTTTTCAGGCTGGGCTAACTTTGAAGATGGATTATTAGATTCAACATTTAAATTTTTCTCTTCTACATTATTAATTCCAGCATGATTGTTAAAATAATTTCCAGACCCTAAAGAAATTATAGAATTCACATGATTGACTTGGTTGTTTTCAAGTGAATTAACATGATAAGGTTTTTGAGTAGGAACTGAAAATTTTGAATTGGTCTCGGGTTGACTAGGAAGTTTACCCTTCTCTCTTTCACTAACTGTAGTGGCCAATTGACTCATTTGGATCTCTAGGCGAGAAATGGATTTTATTACAGTTTCCATACTCTTCTCTAAGGTGCTCACACTTTTCTCTAAGGTGCTAAGTCTCCTCTCACTTTCATTAGAAAAAACTGGTGGATATTGAGGTGCTGGATTTGAATTTTGGTACGGACCAGGATTTGACTTTTGGTAAGGTTGAAAAGATTGATTTAGAGACTGATTGACCTGATTTGGAGAATTATTTGGGTAGGGTCCTTGGTTCCATGCAAAATTAGGATGATTTCTCCAACCAGGATTATAAGTGGGTGCAAATGGGTCATTCCTAGGTCGTTGAAACATTCCATTGACTTGTTCATATTCTTCAAATTGGGGCACGACTCTAGGACATTCCTCAATCACATGGCTTGGTGAATTACACTTTAGACACAAAGGTGGCGGTGTTGAGACTTGGTTCACGTGTGATTGTCCCCTAGTTTCTAAATCTTCAAGTCTTTTAAGTACACCAGCCAACTTAACTTCGGTAGTAATTGAATTATCAATTGTATGAACACCCCTAGATGAACTAGGCTGTCTCTCGGGTGGTTTCCCATTGCATGGTTTTTTCTGCTAAGTCTTCTAAAAACTCCCAAGCCTTTTCCTCATCATTATTCAAAAAATCCCCTTTACACATTGACTCTAACATTGTTTTAGTGGGATAGTCTAAACTTTCGTAAGCAATTTGACACAATCTCCATTTCTCAATTCCGTGGTGTGGGCATTGGGATAACAAATTTTTAAATCTATCAAAATATTTCCAAAATGACTCTTTTTCATGTTGGCAAAATTGATGAATTGCAGTCCGAATTTTAGCAGTTTTATGATTTGGAAAATATTTTTTTAGAAATGTAACAACAAATCCCTCCCAGGTTGATATGGAATTATTTGGTAGGCTATATAACCATTTTTTAGCATTATCTTTTAAAGCAAATGTTATAAATCTTAGCCTAATTGAGTCATCAGACAATTGTTGAATTTTCATTAGGGCACAAACTTCCTCAAATTCCTGAATAAATAAATATGCATCTTCTATCCTTGTGAACCTAGGTAACATATTTATAAAATGTGGCTTAAGTTCAAAATTGTTACCAGTTACCGGTGGTAGACTGATACATGAAGGTTGGACAGAGCGGGAAGGATAACATCGATCCATTAAAGAAACAGTTTGTGCGCCCTCCATTTTTCTTAAAGTGAGATCTTTTAAAGTGAAATCCGAAAAATCAAGTGTTCTCACTAATCGGGATGTTTCGTCCCTAATCCACACTTTTTGCATACACTACTTAACAAATAAGCAGATAAGCACAAAAAAAAAACAAAAAAAACAAAAAAAAATTAATAATAAAATAAAATAAAAAGAAAATAAAAATAAATTTACTTCTAAGGTCAACCTAATTAAAATCTAGACAGCTCCTAACTGTTCCAAGTTACACCGCAAGGTCCACCAAATTCGAAATTAATCACACCACTAGCCAGGTAAGTGTAAGAAAGGTGGGAGTCTCTCCGTAGAAACGGTGACTAATTGATTAACCACACAATCTTTAGGCGTATACCTTTTGAACCACTTGCCTAGACACCAGTAGTTTGATTAATTTAAAATTCAGACTCCTCTTGGAGTTTCTTGTCCTAATTGAGCTCGAGAGTCCTAGGGGCCAACGTCTACTTGATTTTATTAGGTCATGGTCATGCAAAATATAAATTGGGTTGTTTGTGGGCCAAGGAAGGGTGATGAAATCCCCACCTTATCTTGTTAAGGGTTGTGCCCTTATTGTTAGATTAAAGATGAAAATGCACAAATAATAAAAAAAACTGTAAACAAATAAAGTGTCCTAAAACTATGTAAATTACGAAAGAAGAAGAAATTTTGACGTACCTCAATCCTCCAGCAATCACCACAGTTTATATTTGACAAATAATAATAATAATAATAATAATAATAATAATAATAATAATAATAATAAATAAAAATAAAAACCTAACAGGATGTGCTCTACGTGAGTGAATGCATGAATGCGACAAATAAAAAAAATATTAATAATAATAAAAACTAAACTATTTTTTTTAAAATATGGAGATACGAAGTACCGAAGAAAGCCCAGCAACAAAGTTTTTATCTTTTCGCTCCTTCGACCAACTTTAATAATCCTGAAAAAAAAAATAGAGAGTTAAAGCTAATTCGAATAAATAAAAATTAAGGGATAAATAAAAATTAATTCTAGTCCCCGGCAACGGCGCCAAAAACTTGATGTGATAAAAATATGTAACTGCAAGTGCACAGTGTCAAATTGAAGAACTGGCAAGTACAGGTCGAACCCACAGAGACTAGATTAATTCTTTAATATATCCTTAATTAATATTTTAGGCGAATTAGAAATAAATATGGTGGAGAAAATTTATTAACTAAATTATTCAAACTACTAATTAATAACGGAAACTATTAATGAGAAAAGATACCTAGGAATCAGAATCCACCAAATATTAACATAATAAATAATTTCTTATTTCCTAAATCAATTCCCAAATTATTCTCCCGTCCCTTTAAAAATAATGATTCATATAATTAATATGGGCAAGCATAAGTTATGAAAAATTCACAGATTAACTATAACTTATCAAAACCTCGCAATCAATATAAAAATCATATGCAATTTATGCGGAGGAAAATATGAAGGCGAAAATAATTATGCATTAATTTTGGAACGGAAAGAAAATATTATTATGAAATACTTAGTTTCATCATAATCCTAGGTATTAGAAATTTAGCTAGCCATGGAATTAAAAATAAAAATAAATAATATTAGTACTACAATTCGCATGAAATAAGAACAATGATTAAAAAGAGAATTTCTATTATATAAATAAAAGAAAGATACAAATACTCCCTGACAGTAGTTTCACACGTGATTGGAATAAGAGAAAAATAAACTCTAAATATGTTACTCCCTTCTACACTAGTGAAGAACTAAGAAAAAGAAAATAATAAGTGGTCTCCTTCTCTCTAAAACAAGAGGTCTATTTATAGGGAAAATAACTTGGAACCCTAATTGAACTTGCACAGTTTTGTTTCCCATCAACTTCTCAAAAAAAAAATCTTCTAGATATACTTTCCCTTCTGTTGTTGGATTTGACTTGCACACCAAGATTGTTCAACCTCTTTCCTACTCCTTGTAGGATTCTTCTTGGATATTCCTTATATGAATAAAAGCATTAAATATCGCTTGATCACCAAGATTTTGACTTTATTGCAACAAATATTAAATCCTACAAAATAAAATAAAACATATTAATTTAATAAACTAATATAATTAAAAGGACAAAATTAGGGATAATTAAATGTATGAATTACGTGTCTATCAAAATCCTACATACCATTCATATACACAATACCAGTTAATTATAAATTAACTAATCAATATAAACTCATTCTCGTTGTCTACTTTGATTATTGACTATACTTAATCAATTTTCAATTTGCCACATCATTTGTACTTCGTGAATTACCAAACTAATTATGAAATTTAATAATTCAAATCACATGTAATTATGTTATTTACATGTTAAACATCTATTTTATCATCACATTATTCTTCTAACATGTTTACATATTCATTACAATAATCCACTAACACATTGTTAGACTTAATCATTTTTTTAAAAATACATTTCTGAATTTTTTGGGGAGTGGCGCTGCGGCGCCACTATTGAACTAAGGATTCGCGCTGCGGCGCCGTGGCGCTGTGGCCGGGCCCTTGGCGCTGCAGCGCTGTGGCGCCGTGGCTCGAGTCATGGCTCTATGGCACGGTGGCGCTACGGCGCGGGAAATGAACAGGCAGCCGGCACTGCGGCGCGGCGTACCAGGTACAAAAATGGCAGCTCGCGAAAATCGCAGAACTTGCCAATTTCTCCAAATTTCTTAAAGTTCTACTCGAAATTAAACATACCCATATGCTATAATTTATATATAATCATTACCCAACATTTATATACTGACAAAACAAATTTTAAACACTTATTAACAGATTTAAAGCCTAACAAAATTATTGACTTTGATGTTCGTGAAGTTTAGAAAACTTTATATGAAAATTCTCCCTACGGATTCGTTATAACACCGAATCCGTTCATTTAAACTCCAATCTCTCCGTATCGACATGCTCAATAATGTAAGGGTGTAAAATTTAGGGATAATATATAATTAATACATCAATTATCACATATATGGCCATATCACGTACTCTGTTTATTTTGAAATAACATATGTACGACATGTTTTCACAATACTGATGTTATGGTTTGCAACAATATATAATTAAATACGGTGTGATATAACATAACACATATACAACTCATAATCAATACTCCTAACTCAATTACAGAGGTTAAACCAAAACTTTGAAACTTATATTCGTGAAACTTTTAAAGAGCGTAATAATAAAAATTGGGTTGAAGAGATTACCCAAACGTAGATTAGTAGTATTGAAACCTTCTCCAATTTCTTCCTAACTCTCAAAATCTCTGAACTCTCAAGTTTTCTCTCTGAATTCTCTCTGTGATTTTTATCAGACTTAAAACAAAATGAAAAGAGAAGACGTCGTAATCAATTAGGAAGGATCAGATGCGCGTTGGTGGTCAGTTACCCAGTCATGGGTTAACTGACCCTAACCTCTCTTAGTGCCATGTTTGGCTAGCAACTAAGTTAAAACTCTTTATTTTAATAACACATTTACAATATAGTTTAATTAATGTCACACTCTTATAAGATAAATCTAATATTTTATTTAATTTACTTTAAATAAAATATAATAATTTCTCATAAATTCACGTAGTCACAATATTAATTATCTCTTTAATAAATAATAATAATTTATTAAATCTCTAATTAATAATTACATTAATTAAATAACATCATGCATAATTAAATATTTCATTTAATTCAATAAGCTCACACAATCACATACTCGAATAATAAAAATTCTCTACATTAATTTAATAAATGTAACACATAATTAAATTAATCTACCACCATTGCATCAATTAATTATTAAATCTAATAATTAAATCATCGAAAAATATTTATTTAACTCAATAAATATTTAAAATAATTTACAAAATTCTCGTTCGTCACATAAAACATAAATAATCTTCGTGAATATAGATTTATATAACTCACTTAGCACATATCTTTACCTTAATTCCTTGACCTGCAAAAGTGGTTATTTGCACGAGTGAGCTCGACAACCCAGCAAATCTAACAGTTTTCACGCATCACATAGCACATAATAGCATGCTTAACATACATATCATAATACTTAAAGTAGCATGGAATGCATGCTTTTAATTCACATAACAATTATAAAAATTGAGTTCCATACTCAATCATCATTATATAACCAAAACACAGTAGTCATAGATTGACTTTAACATTTCATGATACAACATGTATAATATTTTATGCTTGCTTATAACACATATCACATGTCATGCAATTTAAAACAGTTCATCAAGTCCACGTAGAAAATAGGAACCGAAAGACTTGCCTTGCGCGTAGATTAAACTGTTGATATCCAAATCATAATACCATGTATACATATGTCAACATGACATGATCAGTCATAATCAACACTACATCACGTATGGTTTAAATGTCTAACCATGTAATTAATTTATATTCCTAAACGATAATAAACTTGTTAGGTATTAACACTATGTTCGCTCAACACATTACAATACTAAAATAACAAAATTATTTGGTCATATAGTATTACAACTAAAAATTTCAGACTTCTGTGCAAGACAGAAGTCATTTCAGAACATTCTGCTAAGTCGCGTTGCGGAGCCACAGTTTGAACTGTGGGTCGTGCTTTGGCGCTGAGGTGGTGCTTTGGCACGAGCAACATAAAAGGACTCGGTGCTGTGGCGGGAGGTCTGGCGCTCCGGCGCTGACTTCGGCGCTTCGGCGGGAAGTCTGGCTGGGGCGCGATTTTTGGCGCTAAGGCGCGAGATTTGACGCTGGAGCGTGAATTTTGACGCTGGGGCGCCGAAACTCACAGAACCCAATCAGAAAACAGAACAAAGCTACTGTCTAACTTTTTAACAGCAATTGACACCCATTAACATGTATAACTTCACGTAAATCACACATAAAAGTTATGAAGAATTCGTGTACAAATTTTACACAGCTTAAACAACAATATTAGAGAACTAATTCTTTGAAAACACTGGTTTTCTTTGAAACCAAAGTTTTAAAACTCCATTGTTGACATCTAAAAAACAGTGAACGTAAATCCAGAATTATAACCAGCTTAATACTTTTGGAATACTAGCATACCAACATATAATCCAATTAACATATACAAAGTTCAATTCGCGTATTAGTTCACAATTCGCATAATCACATACCAATTTTGTTATTTTGCAAAACATACGTTCATACATGTTTTTCACTATAAAACAAATTTTCCTTTTTCTTGTATACGTAATCTAGCATACAATCTCATATATACATATGCTAATATAACAATTACAGTTACACGTACGCATAAAATATTACACGAAATTGTAAAAACTTAGTTCTACAGAAATTTTGATAAAAACTTTATACCCAGTGATATTCAAGAAAACAGAAAATATCAAGTTCATAGGAAATGGCTTAAACATATCTACGTACATATATCAAGATTAGAGAAGCATACCTTTTTGTTTGCTTAAGAATCTTTGTTAACAGACTTCCTTTGAAAATCACGTTTTCTCTCTAACTCTCTCAAAACTCTGAACTTTTCTATCTGAAAACCTTTTTCTGAACTTGTTCTTAGACTTAAACCATATACAATATACGTAACATAAAATAACACCAACGTACCAGTTTTAAAACGTATAAAACTGACGCCACACATATTACCCTAATAATATATCAGTTACTAAATATATATATATATATATATATATATATATATATATATATATATATATATATATATATATACTAATAATTTAAATTCAAAAGAAATTCAAAAGCCATAAGGCTTTGCTTGACAACCCATTTAAAAATTAAAGGATTAATATACTTAAACCTTGTTTGGCAAAAACTAAATTAAAATTACTTTAATTTATTTTAATAACCACTTATAATATAGCTATTTGTCACACTTCTAATTAATTAAGTTTTCATACTTAATTTAATTAATTCTAATAACAATTCATTGCATAATATAATAATTTATTTAATCATTATAAACTCTCTAACTTAATTACTAAATTAAATTAGATTACTATTTCAAAATAATTACTTTCCTTACCTCATTAATTATTTATTAAATAAATAAATAATCAAATCGCATCAAATCAATTAAACAAATATTTATTCAACGATAAACACATCCATTAAATATTTATATAATTCAATAAATAATTAAATATTTAATTAAAAATCTGGATTGTTACAAAGCCGATAATCCTTTTAAATCTATCATTATAGATATGTATTCCCAATTAAGATACTCTTCCCGAATCATTCATGGAGGAATGTTTAGACAACTTTATCTTTACTAATTATAACATTTGTATGTCGTTCCTTATCCGTAGTATATCAACATATAATAGTAGGAATGTCACGACGCTCCCACTGACCCTTTTGTACACAATAGGTTCATTCTTGTTTTTGATAAAATAAAATTCTTTTGATTGTCTCATCAAAACGAATGTTCCATATTTGAGAAGCTTGCTTCAATCCATTTCTCTGAGTGTCTACAACTCTTCCCTCATCGTATGTAACTGGATAATCATCTTCTATGATGTGTACCTCATCATCATCATCTATGATGAATCTATACCTCCTAGGTATCTTCGATACTATTCCAGATTTATAATTTGGTTGTGGTACAATAGGTCTATCTATAGGTTCCTCTGATTTGACTTATAGTGTTTTGTGGTTCTTGAACTCTGTAAGATTTATTATCCTCCCACTAGCCCCTTTAATGATAAACACCTTTATCTTAGAAGGTAGCGTGTTTCGCAACAAACACCTTTGGCTAAGTAGAATTATAGAACATATACCCTAAACTTATTTTAGGATGTTCCACAAATCTGTACTTGTCAAATGTTGTCCCAAGCTTATCCTTTGAAACATTTTCATATAAGTAGGACAACGCCTTATCTTAACATACTTAAGATTAGGAATCTTCTCTGTCCATAACTTTTATGGAGTCTCGGGTTGGATTTTGAGGTTATCTTTTGTAGATATGCAGCCATTTCTAGAGTATTACACTAGAAGGATACTGGAATGTCGATAAAATCATTATAGACCGCACAATGTCCAACAAGGTATAGTTTTTTTATTTCAGATACATCAATCAATTATTACGTATCAGGAGGCGTCCATTATGAGAAAACCATTTGAGATGATCTAGAAACTCATTTCACAAGTATTCTTTCCTTGATCCTATCAAAGAATCCTAATACTTTGCCAATTTATTTCACTTTTGAATTCTTTGAACCTTTCAAATAATTCACACTTATATTTCAGCAAATACACACATTCAACTCTTTGAATGATCATCTCCTTTTCTTATACTAGATTGTTCAATTTGCAAAATATATTTTCACGTAAGTCAAGTACACAAAATCTATTAAGTAATATTTCGTTCTATACAAAATATTATTATTATAAATAGAAAATGATTGATCTTAATTATAATACCAAAGATTTCATTGTCCAACAATAAAATGGATATAATGTTTCTAATGAGAACTGAAATACAATAACAACTTATTGAATTAATAGATTTGCCTGCAGGCAATGCTAAACTATAAGTTTCTATGGCTAATGTAGCAACCTTTACTTTATTTTCCACACATAGGATTACTTATCTTTGTTTAGCTTTCTACTTCTGCTTTGTCCCTTTATAAATCTATATTTATAATTACCAAAGTCGGTATCCAATACCTAAGTAGAACCTTGACTTAAAGAAAAATTTATTTTAAATCATGAACAAAGTTATATTTATAACCGAAGCTTTACTAAGCTTCTTCTGGTTAGCCTCTACAAGATGCTTCTCGTAGTTTCCTTTCCAGTGTCCAGGATTATTGCAGTTGAAGTAAACTCTTTTGCTATCCGTATCAGTTTTGTTCTTATTATCCTTTGTTTTTGCCTTTCTATTTACCCTATTTGAATCGTTCTTCTTTTCAGAAGATCCTTTGGCCCCTACAAGTAAGACATGGCCTTTCTTGGTTGGAAAGTGACTTTCAACATTTTTCAACATGTTAAGCAAATCAGTGAGGCTGATATCTAGCTTATTCATATGAAAAATTCACAACAATTGTGAAAGGAGTCCAGGAGTGAGTGCAAGATCAAATCTTGGCTCAACTCTCCATCCATGACAAAACCGGTTATCCTAATTAATCAATCAAATTGATAATGTTAAGGACTTTTATCTGTACTATAGTGTCATCGGTCATTCTACATCGGAAGAGCTCCTTAGATATCTGATATCTATCCGTCCTACTTTCCTCACCATCAACTACTTGATGTGCAAGAATATAATAGGAGCATATATCCATAGGTTCATGCTGACGCTAAGGCACATTACTCATGGATGCGAGAATGATGTATTGAGCCAACTGTGCATCATCTTATCACTTTCTTAAAGTAGCAATCTCTTCTTCAGAGGCATTGTCTGCAACCATTGCAGGGATAGGCGTATTAAGGACATAAGATAGCTTTTCATCCATGAGAACTATTCTCAAATTCCTTAACCAATCCATTTAATTCGGTCTGGTTAAATAACATCTAATATGCTTCACAGTGATAGTAATTTAGACATTGTAAATTTCTGTAAATGAATTTGTTCTTAATAATATTTTAGCATACATTCTTTTATTAATTACCAAAATAATTTAGGTCTTGTTTTAAATTGGTATCTCCCACTACTTTCATCAAACTATATTACCCTCACTTATATAGTTCGACAAAATCTAATTAAAGATTTGCTAGTGGAAATAAGTATCTCATTTCAAATGTATATAGCCTTGTGTGTGCACAACAAACTATATATAAATAAATAGGTAGACAACTCTTGTCAATTACATCAACTATGCAACTCCTTGTATTTTGCCTCTTAGATCATAATGGTCAAGTGTGTGCACATCCGAACTAAAATGATCTAAGTTACGTTATACCTAGCACTCCATATATTCAAAAGAAAAACATTGTCCTTGTGTGTGCACAACAAAACAACATTGTTCAGTCTATTTATAAGCAATAAATATGATAAAATAACATCTTAAATATTTAATACTTGCCTTGTGTGTGCACAACAAACTCATATTAAATATTTAATACTTTATTATTTTACCATGCTAGAAGGCGACATTCGATGTTTCAAATATATTTGAACGTTACGACTTAATATAATTTATTTGAGAGTTTTGTTATTAATTTGTCTCATCTTGTTTATCGCGCATGCACATATATATATAAAATAGGCGTCATATTAATTAACATGCGAAGCATGTTAATTAATATATATATATATATATATATATATATATATATATATATATATATATATATATATAGTATAAGCATGCAGATATAGTATACTATATTCTACCCGGATTGATTATGAACTTTTATTCTAATTTGGTTCACTAGAGCCACCAAGTGAACCAAAAGGTCAAACCCTAGGGGTGCAAGAATTAATATTTAAATATAACTATTACATTTAAACTCGGGCTCCATTACAAACGGTTCTTCAAGCGTACCTCGCTCCTTGATCTCCAATTCTTCAAAATTAATTCTAACTATTCCTATTACAAAACTATTTAAAATAAATAGAAACATTGATCAGCAATCAAGGGGAAGTACATATAACTATTACATTTAAACTCGGGCTCTATTACAAACGGGTCTTCAAGCGCTCCTTGCTCCTTGATCTCCAATTCTTCAAAATTAATTCTGACTATTCCTATTACAAAACTATTTAAAATAAATAGAAACCTTGATCAGCAGTCAATGGAAAGTACATAGGAGAGAGTTAGAATTTACATTAAGAAAAAATTAGAAAAGACGAGGTACGCAGACCCCATTTAATAAAACTCGTACATTCATGCATCCAACTAAAATAAAATCCAATCATATTAGTCACTAGTCCATAATCAATCTCATTTATTATCATACACATCTAAATATACATCAATAAATAAATTTATCTCATAAATAATAAATATTCAGTATATATATATATATATATATATATATATATATATATATATATATATATATATCATTAAATGAGCAAATTTAGTTAGCATAAAATCTAATTTTGAATCAAAATAAATTCCTTTATTTTAATCAAAATTTAAATAAAAATAAACATCTTTTATTTTAATTTATCCAATTTTGAATAAAATAAACTAATTTATTTTAATCAAAATCTTTAATCAAAATAAACTCATTTATTTTAATTAATTATGGAATTCAATTCTAAGAAGAAAAAAAACTCCATTTATTAAAGGAAACACTGATTCTATTTCCTATTCACAAATAAACTTTTTTATTTTGATTAATATGAAATCTTATTTCATATCTAAATAAACTTCTTTATTTAAGGAAATACAGATTCTCTTTCCTATTCACAAATAAACTCCTTTATTTTGAATAATATGAAATCTTATTTCATATATAAATAAACTCCTTTATTTAAGGAAACATGGAATCTAATTTCAACTCAAATTAGTTATCATGGAATCCAATTCGAACTCTAATTAGTTAGCATGAAATCCAATTTTAAGAATAAAATAAACTTTTTATTTTAATATTAAAATATATTTTTTTTAATTATAAAATAATTAAGATTAATATATATATATATACATATGATACGTCATATACATATACATATGATATAATAGTTATATACATATGATAATAACACAGGAACCTTTTAATGACCCAATCTCGTTGGCAGCAAGTCCTCAAAATACCTTGATGTATATGAGTCAACTATAAAGGAAGGTATCTAAATAGATTTTATGGATTGCGCAAGAGATCAACTTTTGAAAAATAAAACCAACCAAAAAACAAGGATTAGCGAAAACAAGGATTGTGACTCAGTGAAATACCGATTTTCATAAAAAAAAAGGTTTTCCGAATTGTTTTTATTTTTCATTAAATAAATTTTATATAACAAAATTATGCCTAATTAAAGTGTTCTAAACACATATCAACATACATATCGAATCTGAACAATTAATAATTCACATTAAGGTTTGGCTCTAATGCCACTGTTAGGTTTGTAATATTCACGAACGAAATCAAATTACACAAATTAAGCGAAAGCATGAAAAATCAGAGTTTTAAAATTTTACAAACCATATACTCGGATCATCCTTTATGCACAATTATTAATTAAACGAAAATATGAAGAACAATAATCATATCTTTGAAGATTCGAGCTTCCTCATGTACAAGTTCACCTCCAATCAGTATCATTGTTGATGGGACAACAATGATACATTGAAACTAGTATGTGGATTGACTGATAACCAAATCTCATTGGTTATAAATATATGAGATATTGAGTCAATGCATAGGTACATATTAGAGAACGATGTACTGGACATACCCACCATGAGAATTCTACGTGGAGCATTATGCAAATTGTCATTAGCGATTCTCATAGAGACAATTATGTAATGATCCTCTGACCTGAAATCACTATATTACTATACGGGAATTTATGTACTTTGATATAATCAAAAGTCACCTTTAATAGGGTGGACAATAAAGGTGATTATTGGGTACATCATGAATCGTGTCAGGAATATGAGTGATCTAGATGGAATTTAATCCTCTTATATATTAGAGGTGATATCCATAGGCCTCCTGATTGAGTAGGACTATGAAATGCATGGCCATGCTCAAATAGAGATTTGTTTTATATAGTCTACTCATTGATCAAGAAAACACAGATTAAATTATGAAGAGTATGACACATTCTGTAACGACCCCAAAATCTATACAATTTAAATCCTGACTTTGGTCGTTAACCATAAATTCAACCTCTAAATAATACATCACTATGCGATGTTAAACTTAATAAAATTGCGGAATATTTAAAACTTTTATACATTTCCTTCTTTCTTGCCCTGAATCGCAACCATTACATTACATCTCTTTGATTCAATCTTATATCATGAATCGTTACAACAAAATGACTATACAAAGTCTTACATCATAACTAAATATCTATATACATTGGATAGCTCAACTTACAATTCAACAACATATTACATTCAAAATATGAAATATATTTCTCATAAAACATAAGTAACCTTCGTGAATATAGATCTCTATAACTCACGTAGCACGTATCTTTACCTTAAAATCTTGACCTGCAAAAGTGGTTATTTACAAGAGTGAGCTCGACAGCCCAACAAAGTCAAACAGTTTTCATGCATCACATAGCACATAATTACATGCTCGATATACATATCATTAAAGTAACATGGCATACATGCTTTTAATTCACATAGCAAATATAAAGATTGAGTTCCTTACTCAATCATCATTACTTAGCCAAAACAATGCAGTCATATATTGACTTTAACATTTCATGATTTCAACATGCATAACATATCATGCAATTTAAAACAGTTCATCAAGTCCATGTAAAAATAGGAACCGAAAGACTTGCCTTGATCGTTGTTTATCAATAACAGTTTAATAGCTTACAGCTATCAGCACTTCACGCGCCCTACGCAATTATATAATCATAAACATCAAGTATTAGTCACATAACAACACATAGTAATTATAATATAAACTCTACTCCACATCTCATAATCTTTCCTATTAATTAGCACACAATGTTCAATTATATTGTGTTAGCTTTCAACTTATATCTCACTGTATTTCATATTCGCAGTTCATTCAAGTGCTTAAGTCTTGCTAGGACTACTTATTGGTTTTATATTAAACCCATTCCATATCTTATAATATCCATTTCAATTGAATTGAAATACTTTTTAAGTTCATTAACAATTGGCACGGCGTTTCGACGTTTCGACGTTCATTCGTCACACGCCCGATTTGCCTCTCTTGTGTAAGCTTACTATGCTTCTATAACTCATCAAATACATCATGTATTAATGTTAAGCATCATTATAATTATTAATATTCATGTTTTATAACTTAGGACATCATCTTTTATGGTCTGGAGCACTACACATGCATATGTGCATGCCCGACACCCTCCGATTGCCTCCGAAAACACAACAGTCCTAAAGATGATCATTGTGACCCATCCTAATGACCTCAAATTGAAAAACTTAAAGAACGAAAGTTGTAGGTCTGCTCGTCCTCGTTCGGATCATCTTGAATCACCTCAATCAGAGTTCGTATGAGGAAGTTATGGCCATTTTACTACAGGAGGTCAAAACTGTCCAAGTCAGACTTCTGTCCCCACGCTGGGGCGCGAGGACTAAGCCAACTAGTGGCGCTGGGGCACGAGATTGGCGTTAGGGCGCCAACTTCTGGCGCTGGGGCGCGAATTTTGGCGCCGAGGCGCGATTTTTGGCGCTGGGGCTCAAATTTTGGCGTTGGGGCGCCGAAACTTGCAAAACCCAACCACGAAGAACATAACAAAGCTACTGTCTTTATTTTTAAAGACAATTAACCCCAATTAACATGCATAACTTCATTGTAAACTACATATAAACGTTAATAATCATCCATAGACTAGTTACTAACCACTGAACAACGATTTCAGAAAACTTAATTATTTGAAAACACTGTTTTAAAACCAAAACTCCATAGTTGATATATTTTAACACAGTAAACACTGTAAATTCCAATAACAACCAATTCGTTTACTTTAATTACGATTCTCTGAACTTCTTAACAATAGAATTAACATGTTCACAGTTTTAATTTCCCAATTAGCTATCAACAATTTACCGATTTTTATCCTCTTAACAACCAAACTAATGAATATTTTCACTGTTAATAGCCATGTACCGAAACATATACTGCAAAATAGTTTACTTCCTTTTAAACCAAATTAACATAACCTTTCATGTACTTCCAACATCATACACCCATAAAAAACACCATAGTTCAATAATATAACAACTACTACAGAGTTTTGTAAAAACTTTATATTTACAATGAAATAGAAGAACACAGAGACGTAAAAACATATATATATATATATATATATATATATATATATATATATATATATATATATAGGTTTTAAAACATACCTTTTGTTGTTAAGAAATTCTTGTTAAGCCTTGCTAGTCACAAACAACCTTGCAACTTCAGACACCTTTTCCTCTCAATTTACTCTATTATCTCTCAATTTCTGCCATCTTCCTTTTCTTTTCTCTTGAGCCAAAACCCAAATACTCCTTACATAAAAACAAAATAAAACCAACGCATGCCCGTTTAAACAAAACCGACGCCTACTCAATACCCCTATTCAATTTATCAGTTACCAAATTAATATATATATATATATATATATATATATATATATATATATATACATATATATATATATTATTTATTAAAATTCAAAATTTAAAAAAACAAAAGCCATAGGGCTTTGTTTGGCAAAACAATTTAAAATTAAGGAATTTATATCCTTAAGCATTGTTTGGCTAAAACCAAACCAAAACTACTTTAATTTATTTTAATAACTAATTATAATATAGTTATTTGTCACAATTCTAATTAATTAAGTTTTCATACTTAATTTAATTAATTCTAATAACAATTTGTTGCATAATATAATAATTTTTTTAATCATTATAAACTCTCTAACTTAATTATTAAATTAAATTAGATTACTATTTCAAAATAATTGTTTCCTTAAATCATTAATTATTTATTAAACAAATAAATAATCAAATCACATCAAATCAATTAAACAAATACTTATTCAACGATAAACACATCCATTAAATATTTATATAATTTAATAAATATTTAAATATTATACTAAAAATCTGGATTGTTACATCATTCCCTCCTTACAAGGATTCTGTCCTCAGAATCACAACTCAAGCCACTCATTCGTTACAATCTTCCCTACTTACAAAGATTCTGTCTCCAGAATCGAAGACACAAATTACGCAAATGACTCAAAGAAATATTTCATCATTTTATCTAAATATAGATTTTATATTTCCTACTATATTCATTACCTAACAAATTCTAGGTTTCATTTCATAACTTTCATTTAAACTCAATTATATTTTGAGTATTATATATCTTTTAACCCATTCATTCCCTTTTCTAAGGATCGTTATCATAAACACTCGGGAATCGCTATCATAAACACTCGGAATATTACATTCACTCTTTCCTCTAAGAATTTCGTCCTCGAAATTTTATTTATTAATTTTTATTCATTCATTCTATCAAAGTAGATTTTACGTTAATACTATATTCATTCCTTAGGTTCTATAACCACTTCTTCGACAAAGATCATTCTACAATTATTAACTTTTCTATTAAAAGTTTCACAAATTTCTTTGATAACTCATCCCCTTCTCATTTCAAAATCTCTTTTCTCACTTAATCAACACATTCATCCTTCAGTGTTGCATTCTATGACTTACTTTTTTCTAAGGAATATTTTCCTTTTTCACTTCCATCTTGCAGAGTAACAAGAATCTTCCACAATTGTTCAATAATTGGGAAGGAATTTTAAAAGATTCCAAATCATGCTGAGGGCCATAAGACCACGAACTATGTCCACAGTTACAAGTAATCTTTCAACTTCAACTTTAACAGTCATAAGACTATAAGGACCCCCGTACTTAGGGTGTTAAGCCCTTCGTACGATGCATTGTGCACAAACATTTAAACGCTATGCATATGTCCATAGTTATAAGTAATCTTTCAACTTAAACTTTAACAGTTATAAGACTATAGGGACTCCTCGTACTTAGGGTGATCAGCCCTTTCGTACAATGTATTGTGCACAAACATCTCAACGCCTCCGCGTAATCCCCTATAAAAGGGTTGTTCATCTCAGTTTTTCAACATCTGAATCCGCACCAAAACAATTTGGTTTGACATAACCTCTCAAGAAACTCTTGAATTTCATGAACATCTTTCAATATTTGTCTAGCTGAATCAAATAGCATAGACCTCTACAATAACTCGGACATTAACCGAAATATACATATACATACATACATATGTATTCTCATATCTTAAAGAAATCTCAAAAATCTTTTTATGACGTCATGATACCGCACTGTATTTACAATCCGTTGAGGATTCCGTCATTTGGTGACTTTATCATACTACATCATACCATAGTGGGCTGACGATCCTTAGATCACATCCAACACTAGGTAATACTGCATTGATGACTCCATCGTTTTTATCATCTTTGCACTAGGTTACATGATGCATTAATGATATAAAATACATTTTGATATATTGCAAATCATTTTTGTCTAGCCGAAGTAATTAGCATAGACATACGAATAATAGTATTTGTTGTTAAAACTCATTGGTTCCATCATTTGATCCAATGTTTTTTAAGAAAATAAAAGTGTAAACATCAGCACGAAGTCAATAAATTTTGAAAGTCTAGCATAGCTAGTAGATTTAGAATACCTATACTTCCACCATCAACTCCACTTTCTATAATGATCCATTGCTTAATAGGTCTATCTATTCCTATCATCCTCAATACTCCATTAACACTTAATTATACCCTAGTTCATCAAACTTACCACACGTTATGAGTTCAGGAACTTGCCACAATCATATAAGTTTAAGAACTTATCCTAGTCAGACCATAGGCGTCCATTCGCCGAGGGGTTCAAAAACATACAATATAATTATGAGTCACGAACCTACCATAAGTATGAGTTTTAAGAACCCACACTTAACCTTATAATATTCTCTAACTATACTCTACCTATCTGTTATACACATGAGAAAAGAATCACCTTCTCAACAAGCATATTACAAATAGCGCGACACAAACATTCCAATGATTATCAATGTGATAAACTGAGTGCAAGCACAAAACCCTCACCCATACAAAGGTTTGTACAACTCAGCCATCACATGAGACCTCAATTTAAATTCCACCTAACTCTATCTTGCTTATAACTTGCCCTTTGCTCGATACGAATTCCTCGTATCACATCATCTATAACTTCTCGTGAGTTATCTCGTACTATTTCATAGTACTCCATCTTCATAGCATTAAGCTATAATTATTCAAATATTACAGACCATCTTTCTTTTATAACTTAAACAGATCACGTCGTGACCTTATTCTATAATCATCTCTCTTATAATTCTTTTGTGATCGATTTGTGATCGATTTAGCTCCAGGAATGACTCTAATATCGAAGGCACTGTACCGAATGGTGCCGGTAGAAATGAAAGAATTGATGGTACAACTACAAGAATTACTGGACAAGAAGTACATTCAACAGAGTGTATCACCGTGGGGAGCGCCGGTGTTGTTTATAAAGAAGAAAGACGGGACGATGAGGCTTTGCATCTATTATAAAGAACTGAATAAGGTCACAATTAAAAATAGATATCCATTACCGAGGATCGATGATCTATTTGATCAATTGAGGGGAGCGAAATACTTTTTCAAGATAGATTTGAGAAGTGGTTATCATCAATTGAAGGTGAGACCAGATGATGTACCGAAGACAGCGCTCAGAACACGATATGGTCACTACGAATTTTTAGTAATGTTGTTTGGTTTAACAAATGCTCCTGCAACATTTGTGGGACTAATGAATGGTGTGTTCAAGCCATTTTTTGACAAGTTCGTAGTGGTATTTATAGATGATATTTTGGTATACTCAAAAACCAAGGAAGAACATGAAGAGCATTTGAGATTAACGTTGGAAGTATTAAGAAAGGAGAAGTTTTATGCCAAGTTTTTGAAATACGAATTTTGGATTGAGCGGGTGCAATTTCTTGGTCACGTGATCGATAAAAACAAAATTTCGATAGATCCATCCAAAGTCGAAGCCGTGATTAACTGGGATCCGCCGAGGACGCCGTCGGAAGTACGAAGTTTTCTTGGATTGGCAGGATATTACAGAAGGTTCATTCAGGACTTTTCCAAGATCGCAACTCCGCTAACGAATTTAACTCGAAAAGCGGTGAAATTTGTTTGGACAGAGAAGTGTGAGGAAAGCTTTCAAGAATTAAAGAAGAGGTTGAGTACATCACCTGTGTTGTCTCTTCCGAACGATACGGGAAATTTTGTGGTTTATAGTGATGCGTCGCATAAGGGACTTGGCTGTGTGCTTATGCGAAATGGTAGAGTCATTGCGTATGCGTCACCACAACTGAAAGATTATGAGAAGGGGTATCCGACCCACGACTTGGAGTTAGCTGTAGTGGTTTTTGCTTTGAAAATCAGGAGGCACTATCTCTACGGGGAGAAGTGTGAAATATATATACAGACCACAAGAGTCTGAAATATATTTTTACATAGAAAGAATTGAATATGCGCCTAAGAAGGTGGTTGGAATTAATTAAGGACAACGATTGTGAGATTTTATACCATCCGGGTAAGGCAAACGTGGTTGCTGACGCATTAAGTAGAAAGGGTCGGGAGAAGTTGATGATGTTGACCGCTCAGAAGGAATTGATTTTAAAAAATAGAGAAACTAGAGTTGGAAGTGAAGTATCTTATGGAAATTGATGAGAAGCTATTTCAGATGCAATCTGGTACAACCCTACTGGATAAAGTTAAGGAGGCTCAACTTCAGGACGATGAATACAAAAAGGTGATAAGGAAGATATCTGAAAGAACCAAACCAAGATTTAAGATGGATAAGGTAGGAATACTAAGATTTGAGAACAGAATTTGGGTACCGCCAGTACCAGAGATTAAGAAAGACATTTTAAGCGAGGCTCATAGCTCACGATATTCGATTCACTCTGGTAGAACCAAGATGTACCAAGATCTTCGACAACATTTCTGGTGGCCTAATCTAAAATGAGATGTTGTAGAGTGTGTTGTCAAGTGTCTAACCTGTCAGAAAGTGAAAGCAGAACATCAGAGACCGAGTGGGTTGCTACATCCGCTAGAGATCTTAGAATGAAAATGGGAACATATTACAATGGACTTCGTGGTTAGCCTTCCGACGACTCAGAAAGGCTACGACGCAGTATGGGTTATCATTAATCGACTGACGAAATTCGCACACTTCCTTATGATAAAAGTCAGTTTCAACTTAGATCAGTTGGCAAGGTTGTGTGTAAAAGAGATTGTTTTGAGGCACAGAGTGTTAATGTCAATTGTTTTTGATAGGGATCCGCGCTTTACCTCGAACTTCTGAAAACATCTACAGGAATGCATGGGTACGCAATTGCGGATGAGTACGTCATATCACCCTCAAACAGATGGACAGAGCGAAAGAACGATTCAGACATTAGAAGATATTCTAAGAGCCTGTGTGTTGGAATTTAAAGGAAATTGGGACGATCACCTACCGCTTGTAGAGTTCGGCTACAATAACAGTTACCACGCTAGTATTGACATGCCACATTATGAAGCGTTATATGGTAGAAAGTGCAGAACTCTGCTTTACTGGGATGAAATTGGCGAAAGACAGTTGCTAGGGCCAGAATTGGTACAACAGGCAGCAGAAATAGTCAAAGTAATCTGAACACGATTGGTAGTAGCTCAAGATAGACAGAAGAAATACGTCGATCCACATCGTAAAAATGTTCTGTTTTAATCGGGTAGCTATGTATTCTTGAAGGTCTCTCCCTGGAAAAGAAAGATCAGGTTCGGAAGGAAAGGAAGATTAAGCCCAAGATTTATTGGACCATTTGAAGTACTGCGAAGAATAGGAGAAGTCGCGTATGAGGTAGCCCTACCTCCAGTACTTGAGAATGTCCACAACATCTTCCATGTTTCTATTTTACGACCCTACAAACCTGATTACAAACATGTAATTGAATACGAACCCCTAATTTTTAAAAAAACTTATCTTACGAAGAAATTCCTGTTCAAATTGTCGACAGAAAAGAACAAGTTCTCAGAAATAAAGTAATATCTTCCGTTAAGGTAATTTAGAGAAACCACAACGCTGAAGAAGCTACGTGAGAACTCGAAGAGAATATGATGAAGAATTACCCTCATTCATTTACTTAATTGTGTGTAAGCGATTTTGGGGACGGAATCTTCGTAAGGGGGGGAGACTGTAACGGGTCGAAATTATTGAGTTATGATTCTAGGGGCAGAATCCTTTTAAGGGGGGAAAGATGTGATAAACGAGATTTTGTAATTTAATTTTAATATTTATTGAATTAAATAAATATTTTTTGATTAATTAATTATTAGATTAAATAATTAATTGATGAAGTTGTGGTATATTAATTTAATTATGTGTTATATTTATTAAATTAATGTGAAGAATTTTATTATTCGATGTATGTTTTTACGTGAGCTTATTGAATTAAAAGAAATATTTAATAAGCCTAATGTTATTTTAATTAATTAAAGATTTAATAATTTGTCATTATTAATGAATGAGAAATTCAATTATGCGACTATGTGAATTTAATGAGAAATTATTTTATTTTATTTAAAATAAATTAAACTAGATATTTGATTTATTTTATAAAGGGTGTGACATTTTTCAAACTATATTATAAAGGTTTTATTAAATTAATTTAATATAAGCCTTTAAGGCTAGCCAAATTAGGCCTTAAGAGGAGTTGGGGGCAGTTAAACGACGTATGGAGTAACTGACCTCAACTCTGTGCATAAAGGGTCAGTTGCTTTGTTTTACGTATTTTCATTGAGTGTTCAACCTGAGAGTCAGAGAATTCAGAGAGAAAAATTTATAATTTTGAGGAGATTGTGAGTGTGTGATTGAAGAAGAGTTGAGAAGGAATTCACCTCCTACTAATCTACACTTTGGGTAAATTCTTCAATCCAGTTTATTTACGTTGTTTAAGTTTTGTAAAATATTTGGCTTTCAAGTTTTTGTCTCTATAATTTGTAAATGGTATGGTTATGAGAATATAGGTGATGATATGTTAGCATAGCATGTATTACTATATATTATAGATTCCCATATCATAAGTTTCGTAATATTATAATTACAATGTATGTTATGGCCTCAAAATTTACAGAGTATAGAAATATGACCATATGGCCCTTATACATGATTTTAATATGTCAAACATAAATTATTTTGTAAAATTTCCACTTGTATATAATTATGCATTCTAAAATGAAGAAAACTAAATTTGAATGGACGGATTTGGTGTTATAACGAATCCGTAGTGTTAAAATTTTATGATTTATGTTCAAAACCTTCAAGAACATCAAGAACAGTGAAATTTACATATTTTAATTCTATAATTATGTGTTTTAATGGGTTAAAATCATTCTATAAATGTTGGGTAATGATTATGTATGAATTCTAGCATATGGGTATGTTAAATTGGTGAAATTAATGATCATGTAGTGTTTATTTCGCTGAACTCTGTGTTCTTCGCGAACTGAGAATCAAAATCTGGAGTTTCGCGCCGCGACGCCAACTGCAGAACTGAAGTCCCGCGCCTTAGCGCCACCGCGCCGTAGCACCAAGTATCCGGCCGTAGCACCACGGCACCGCAGTGCAAGACATAGTACAACAGTGGCGCCGCAGCGCCACTTAGCAGAATGACCCAGAAATGAGTTTTTTAAATGTTTAAGTCTAACAATGTGTTATTAACTTAATTTAATGAACACAAAAACTTGTTAGACATATAATGAGGTGTTAAAATAAATTCTTAACACATCCATAACACAATTACGTGTGAATTGAGCGATTGAATGCATAGTTAGCTTATTGTTCGTGAAGTCTTAATTTTGGCAATAAGTGTAGTAATTGACTAAGTATAGTCATGAATTCAAGTTAGACAAAAGAATAAACTTGTGATGACTAGTACATTATAATTGACTAGTATTATGAATGTAAATGTATGTAGGATTTAAATCAAGGAACGAGTTTAATTAAAGTGTAATCTACGCATGAGGCAAGTTTCCTAACTCTACTTGTTATCATTATATAAGTGATGAATTCACCTTTATACTTTGAGCAAGTTCTCATTATTATTGATCAAGTTTGTTTTGTTATGTTAAAGCCTATGAATCTTTCAAGCATGATGTTGTTACACAATACTTATTCTATTGTATACCTTTTGAGATTTTATTCAAGTTAAATATTCAGTTACTGTTAAACCTTACTAGACTAGCGAACCCTTAATGATTCGACTAGTCCATAGTTGATGAGCATTCTAAATTTCAGAACCATTGATGAATTATCCAAACCAAACTTCCTTTGGTGCGGACTCAAATGTCAAACTGAGATGAACAACCCTGTATATGGGATTACTTATGCGTTAGCGTTAAGATATTGTGCACAGTATGGTACTAAGGGCTGATCCCCCTAAGTACGAGTAGAAAGGTCCATAGTCTTATGACTGTTAAAGGTTTCAAGTACAACCCTTGATAACCTAGGACATAGTTGAAGGTCTTATGACCCTTAGAAATATTTTGAATTCGTGTTATTCATTCTTGATTCAGAAGTTGAGCTTTTATTTCAAAAGTCCTTGATTCACTTGCATGTTATTATATATTGTTATTTCATTTTATACTTGTGGGCATTCGTGCTCACTCTTGCGTAATAATAGCATTGCAGTTAAGAACGAAAGAACCGACGAGCCTTCTTCTAGCAAGGGCAAGGGCAAAGCTATTAAGTGATGAAGACGTGTTATTAAATTTTAGGAATGCTATTGTCAAGACTTGATGCTGTTTAAGACTTATTATTTGTTTATGTTTCCGCACAGATGTTTAAGGTTAGTATGACTTGGGATTGTATTTATTATTCAGATGTTGTAACTCCATAAGGGGAGGATTTATTTCTATCTATTGCATGGGTTAATTTATTATGAGGAGATAGATATATGATGTTTGTATACTGAACACCAAATCACGTGGGAATGGAAGTACCCGGATTTGGGGGTGTCACATATAGGACTTTTTCAAGTTGTAGTTAAACCTTTAAACATTAAACGAATTAATTCAAGTATCTACCTCTGTCTTAGAGATGCTAGATTTTTGAATTATCACCCAAGTATCATTGGCATAATGGAATCAAGTCTGCATAATGGTCCAATCCATTTCAATTGCTTTCCTGATTTCACATTAAGCCTCAGTGATCACAACCTATTAAAGGCCTTAACATTAAATATTAAAACTGCTAGAGAGATTACTCAAATGATTGAGGGATCTCAACCTCTTGCTTTGATTTATAGGATTTATTATAAGACCATGAGAACTAATTTAAACGTTCATGCTCTTAATAAAAGTCCTAAAGATCAAATTGTTTTAATTCAAAGTTCGACTAGTGATGCTAATGTTCAGATCCCGAGAACCATACTCTGGAAAGATATTACTCTACCTAGTCAATGGACTTAACCTAGTGAAATACCTCAACAACCCGTAGTTAACAACTTATTAAATGTTGAGAATGTTAGACAATTTTCTAATGGAACAGTTAAAATAAGTTTTGAACGAACTAGAAGGCAAGTTATTATAGAAGAATTTACTAGTTCTTCGGCACCTTCAGTCCATACTCGAAGAGATACTGAAGTACTTAGTAACCCTTCTATAAGGGATATAAAAATGAAAGGTATCCTTAATCAGGGTCAAACTAGTCATCCTTGTTATACTCATAATGATCCTGTTGAAGAAGAATGTTCTTCTTCTCCATCTTCCGAGTTTCCTATTCAATCTGATTTTGATGCTCCTATTAATAAACAATTAAGAGTCATTAAAAAAGATTTTGAATTAGATTGGGATAATCTTGTTAGAGATTTCAATTCTAAATCTAATAAAGAAAAAAGACATCTATTTCGATCTTGCCATCTTACAGAAAGAGAGCGTGATAAAATTATTAATAGATGGAAAAGATTTATTAAAAATGAAAAGATAAACATTACTTTTTATGATTGGTATGATCAATATCAAGGTAAATGTAATGTTATATCCAAAAAGCTATGGGTGAAAGAAGATAAATCAAAAGTTTCCTCTTTCCATCCTCCTTTAGAAACTGTTCTAATCCCAGTAAAAAACACTTCAGTTATTGCCAGTCCTTTCAAAATTTCTGATGGCAATAAAGATGACAAAAAAGTTATTGAACAAAACAATTTTGCAAATCAGTATCTAGCAACCCTAGGTAAGCAACTGGATAAAATCGAGGAAAAATTAGAAGAATCTGTTATTAAAAAGCCGGATTCAAAAATTGAACATCCTTTACTAAAATTACCAGAAAATAGGAATAAATTAGGTTTACCTAATAAAGATGGTGAACTTACCCAAGTTATTGATAAGTTATTTTAAAAAACTAAAAACTGAAGCCAGTACAAGTGGCACTATAGCTCTTATTGATCAGGTTGAATATGATAATGAAAGTGATAGTCCTTCTGATCAGTCTGATCCAACTACTGATATTAATGATCAACTGAAAAAATTAAATGTTAATAACACTAGTATTACCAGAAATTGGTATTCTGGACCTACTCCTCCAGATCTACAGTTCGAAGAGAGAAATCTAGAGAAACAATTCTCTGTTTCTTCTAATAAAATTTATGAATAGAACATTGATGGATTTAGTGAGCAAGAGATTATATTTTAATTAAATCATATGTACATGGTAGCTAATAGCTATATTACTAAATTCAACAATCTAACTCAACCAGACATCGTTAAATTAATAGCTAGTGGATTTACTAGTATTCTTAGGTCTTGATGGGAAAAACATCTAACAGAAGACACAAGGTTATCAATAATCCATGCTGTCCAATTGGATGATGACGACAATCCCATCTTTGATGAAGATGTTGGTATTGGTCCGCCTGATGGTGTTAATACTTTAATATTCACAATTATTAAACACTTTGTTGGAACTCCTAGTAACATTACTAAAAGGATTCACGATCAATTAAGTAATCTCACTTGTGACGCTGCCAAAATAGGTATACATCACCCATTCTGAGTTGCCAAATACATGGTACAGAATACAAATACAAACTTAAATATAGAACATAAGCTGTGAGTTTCAATACAAATATTGTCGTCTAGACAGTATTCAAACTCAAAATAAGTTCTCATTACATTTATTATCACACTATTTCACAGAATAGTGAGGACTACTAATGCAAGCATCTGGACAGTCACTCCATTCCCCAACTAGTCCCAACTATATTCTCATTTCCTGAAGAGAACAATTAAAGAAAAGGGTGAGCTCAACTAGCCCAGTAAGAAATATTTTGACTAAGATAATGCATAATAAATTATCGTTAGCCTTCAACAGTATAACAACTGATAGAATATAATATATAACAAGTTTTAGATCAACAACTGCAGTGAAATAAGCAATCCATTAGAAGCGTCATGTAGAGCATGATGTCTACTATCTTCTATGATTTAAAAAGTTTATCAACAATTTTAGCACTGAGACTCAGCTTAATAAATAATCCACATCATCCATGCACTACGACCAAGGATATTCATTAGTATCATGACCACAAATTATCCGAGATAAAGATAATCGTGTTTTCATCAACGGTCATGATCATGCCATAAATTAATTCATCTTTGCACCCTTGGCCGAAGAGAATCCATGGCCATAATCATACCAAAAACTGTCCATCAATGCACTACGGGCCAATGAGGACTTTTACCACATCATTTGTAACATTATGGTCATGATTATGCCGAATAATCCCTGGTCATAATCATACCAAGTCCATCTATGCACTACGACCAAAGATGACTTTCATAATAATATAAGCACGAGGATGATGACAATGACATAATAATTCAATAAAACGAGTTCAAGGATAAATTTTAAAGATTTATAATTTAATTTATCTAGAATTCAATAATGTTCAAATTGTCAACATGATACTACTTTATGGAGTAAAATTCAAGTATAATATTATACCAAAAATGATTTGGACTGAAAACGAATCAATTTTTATCATGAATAGTACCTCGGATGAATAGTATTCGAGTGAATAGTATTCCATGAATAGTATTTCATGAATAGTAACCCGTGAATAGTACTCCGGCATGAAAAAGTTAAAACTTATCAAGAATACTCAGAATAATATTTTCATGAAAAAGATACTGGATTGAAGCGCAAATATCAACAATATTCTACTAATTTCATGGAGTATAGAAGCCAAAACTTTAACAAAACGAGTGTAGAATTCGAAATATGAAATTAAATAATATTACTAACATACTACAGAGTATGGAAGAAAATATTATTTCATACGAATACTGAATAAAAATAATATCCCTTACGAATATTAAACGAAAATAATATTCATTACGAATATTAAACGAAAATAATATTCATTACGAATATTAAACGGATATAATATTTCTTGCGAATATTGAACGAAATAAAATTTTTTATGAATATTGAACGAAAATAATATTCATACGAATACGAAAAATAATATCTCTTCAGAATGTGAAATAAATAATACCCCTTACCTCAAAAATAGAGCAATTCCGACTGGTATAACAGATATATTCTTGAAGAAAATTTTCGCTATTTTCTACACTCAAAGCTTCCTAAAACTCGAAATAAATACGCTTAATATTATAGAAGAATAATTCTCTTATTCTGGTGTGATTTTCAATTCTAACTAAGCATCCTATTTATAGGAGAATGGAAGGGTACGACTGTTTAAGAATTTCACGAGCGTAGCATTTGAAAAGTCACTGGCTGAATACATACGTCCGTTTTAAAAAAAAATAAGAATATAATATTCAAGTAAAACAAATAACTTTATATATAATATAATATATTCTATTTTTCATAAAAAAATAAAACTTATTATAATATATAAATATATGATAATAATAATAATAAAAGTACTCCCCCCTTCTTCTTTTTTTCTTTGCCCGTGAACCAACTTCATTTCCCCTCCCCCCACTTTTTCTTTCCATCGTTTAAAAAGTCATTGGCTGAATACATACGTCCGTTTTAAAAAAAATAAGAATATAATATTCAAGTAAAACAAATAACTTTATATATAATATAATATATTCTATTTTTCATAAAAAAATAAAACTTATTATAATATATAAATATATAATAATAATAATAAAAGTACTCCCCCCTTCTTCTTTTTTTCTCTGCCCGTGAACCAACTTCATTTTCCCTCCCCCCACTTTTTCTTTCCATCGCATGTATATATATATATATATATATATATATATATATATATATATATATATATATATAGAAAGTTATATATATATAATATTACCTTTCCTCCTTCCTACGTAACCAAATCGCCCCTCCCCCCCATTTCCAATTCAGGTTTTTCAACACATATGGGCCCCACATGTGGCCCCCACCTTTATAATATTAAATAATTTTCTACCGATTATTTTGAAAAATGGATAAATGGGCGTCCATAAAATATGCCAAAAATTACAACAAATACTTCATAAAAATCTCCTCAATATTTTTAACAATATTTATTAATATTATTATAACTCGCAATATTAACAACCAGGTCGTTCTCAGGAAAGAGGGAGACTTTTCAATAAAGATTTGTTCCTATTGGCGTGCAATTGGGTGACCAAACCTCTCCTCAACAGAACTTCTAAACATTGTTAATTATGCAAATAATAATATGAATAACTGTATCATCTCAATTCTTGATTTAATAATATATAAAATATTGACAATAATTGAATCAAATAACGTGAGATACTATGTAGCAATTACTGTAGTAATAATTGAACAAAACTGAGTGACTTCTCACGTAAGCATCAATAATCAAGACCATGTACTACTATGCAACCACGCGTATTACTGTACCTTTACTACCGAGTAGTTCAACAGTTTAACGGTAAAACTTATGTCGTTATTTTTATAAAAAGGTATTTATGTCGTTTTCTCATACCGACAATAATTCCGTTGAGGTACACCAATGATTGTATTGTCGTACGAATATTCCCTGTTAAAACGAATATTCCCCGACCAATCGAATATTATATAACAACTTGCTTACATTGCAAAATTTATAAATGTTACCCACAACTATAATATTATATCAAATCCACACCATAATATTCAAAAAAAATATTTTGAGAAAATTAAATCTTTATTCATAAAATTTTGGGTCTCACAATCTCCTCTCCTTATGAAATTTTACCCTCAAAATTTACGTACGTACCTGGTATGTCGAACAGATGAGGACACTTCGTCAGATTCTAACTCTTGAGGTATAACCTTTAAGCATAGAATATATTCCTTCTTATCTAATATTTTAACATATATCTCCTTATATGTTAAATCTTCCGCTATCTCATCATGTTCTAATTTAATAATGTGGTTCGGGACATCCACATATTTACGTAACATCGATACGTGAAAAACGTTATGAACACGCAACATATTTGGTGGTGAAATGAGTCCATAGGCCACAGTTCCTACTTGATCAAGGATTTCAAATAGACCAATAAAATTGAGGGTTAAGATTTTCTCTCTTCATCGACTCTTACTTCTAGAATAACGCCTTCTTGAACCTTCTTCTTCACATTCATCAGTTCTGAGTCTATAGCTTAAGCATATTTACTTTTAAAGTCGGTTCAAATCGTATATTCGCTATCTTCACGTAGGTTCGTTTACATACTCATAAATGCATATGAACTTCTACTCAATGCGTCGGCTACCACGTTCGCTTTTCTAGGATGGTATTGAATGATATTATCGTAATCTTCAATAGCTCGAGCCAATGTCTTTGGCGCATGTTACATTCATTTTGGGTGAAAAAAATATTTGAGGGTTTCAGAAATGGGTTTTGTATTGGAGTCAATACAAATTTGATTTCACGCTCTAGGGGTAAGCTAAGAAGTCTTCAGGAATACATCAGAAACTTATTAACAATATAAATATCATTCAAATCTGACGTATTTTTATTTAAATTTGTGACATGGCTAAGAAAGCTTGACGTCCATTTTTCAATAAACGAATAGCTTTATGGCTTGAGATGACAGTGATTGATTTTAATAGTTTGGTTGCTTGAATTTGCATAATAGGTTGGTTAGGAATCTGAAAACTAATAACCTTACGAAAATAATCAATTTTAGCATGATGACTAGTTAACCAATCAATCCCTAAAATCACATCAAATGTAAGTATTTTCAAAGAGATAAGATTGACATGTAACATGAAAGTGTCGATTTGAATCAAACAAGATTTATAAATAGTGGATGTAACAAAGGTTTTTCCTAACGGAGTTTCAACAGATAAGTCAAAATCTAAGTTCTTCGGAGTTAAATTTAAACGTTGAGCGCAAGTAGGATAAATAAAAGAGTGGGTAGAACCGGTATCGAATAAGGTATAAACTTCGGAAGAGTTTATGATTAACTTACCCGTGATAGCTTCATTCGAGTTCCTCGACAAACGCTCTCACTTAAACTACTGACTTTGACTTGTCTGAGACATCCTTTGGCGTCACCATCCCAGCTGGACTTGACTTCACTACACGACAAAATCGAGCTAGGTGACCTTCTCTTCTCTAATTGAAACACGCTTTGTGTTGCTGCGTACAGTTTGGACGGATGTATCCCTCCTGTCCGCATTTGAAACATACGACCGGTGGTTATTCTTCTTCCTTGGAAATGGGTGCCGCTGTCTTTCCATCATTATTAAACCTTCTCTTCTTGAAGTTGTTCTCACTTAGTTCACCTTTCCTATTATCCTGGCCATGATTACCACCGAAGTGGTTACCATTTCTGGCATATAGATTCCCTCCACGTTTGATATCACCGCTTCGATGACTGCTACCATTGGTATTATCGATTTGTGGGCTGCTCTCTCTTGGTTGGGTTGTCTTATTATCGCGTTCCAATAACTGAGCTCTATTTACAACATCTGAATACAAACACAGTTTGTGCGAAATTAGATATTGACGTATCTCGGGTTTCAAACCTCTTAGAAACATCCGTGTTATTCTCTTCTCATTATCAACCAAGTGGGATGCAAACCGGGATAACTTGGTAAACTTAGCCTCATACTGTGACACGGTCATATTGTTCTGCTCCAGCTTGATGAACTCTACCTCCACGTGACGAATACTTTCGGGAAAATACTTGTCGTTGAATAGTTCTTGGAACTTCTCCCAAGACATTTTGAGTGCGTTAGGCTGGGTATGTTTTACAGATTCCCACCAGTGATCTGCTTCTTCACGCAACATAAAGGGGGTGAATGGAACCTTTTGCTCCTCTGAGCATTCCAAGACATCAAATATCTTGGTGATCTGCTTTATCCACGTCTCTGCCTTAAGTGGTTTTGGCTCTCCAATAAACTCCAGTGGTCTCAGCTCCTTGAACTATTTAGCTGTGACCAACCATGGGTTGCCATTATTTCCACCTGCATTATGAACAGGAGTCTCTCTCGTTTGGTGTTGCATGAACTGCACAAAGCCTCTGAACATCCCATTGTTCATCATTTGGTCGTTGTTGTTGTTCACCTGTGGATTATTGCCTTCCTGCACATTATCCTGATTATTAATCTGTGGTGACTCAACGGTCTCTTGTGCTCCATTGCTTATCTCAACATTTTCAGATGCCATTTTCAAATACTGTCACAAAACAAGGGTTAATTGACATATCACATAATACCCCTATCCTCTGACCGACCAATTAAATAACAAATTAGCTTAGGTAGGTTATACTAGTGAAGGAATTCCTCGTCTCTCCCCTCCTAATTCTAGTCTCACATCTCAGCCAGGGATTATATCCCTAAGCTTTGATACCAACTGCGAAGCCCCCAAAATAGGTATACATCTCCCATTCCGAGTCGCCAAATACATGGTACAGAATACAAATACAAACTTAAATATACAACAATGAGCTGTGAGTTTCAATAAAAATATTATCGTCTAGACAGTATTCAAACTCAAAATAAGTCCTCATTATATTTATTATCACACTATTTCACAAAATAGTGAGGACTACTAATACAAATATCTGGACCGTCACTCCATTCCCTAACTAGTCCTAGCTATATTCTCATTTCCTGAAGAGAACAATGAAAGAAAAGGGTGAGCTCAACTAGCCCAGTAAGAAATATTTTGACTAAGATAATGCAGAATAAATTATCGTTAGCCTTCAACAGTATAACAACTGATAGAATATAATAGACAACAAGTTTTAGATCAACAACTGCAGCGGAATAAGCAATTCATTAGAAGAGTCATCTAGAGCATGATGTCTACTATTTTCTATGATTTAAAAAGTTTATCAACAATTTTATCGTTGAGACTCAGCTTAATAAATAATCCACATCATCCCTGCACTACGACCAAGGATATTCATTAGTATCACAACCACAAATTATCCATGCACTACGGCCTAAAGATAATCGTGTTTTCATCAACGGTCATGATCATGGCATAAAATAATTCATCTTTGCACCCTTGGCCGAAGAGAATCCATGGCCATAATCATACCAAAAACTGTCCATAAATGCACTACGGGCCAATGAGGATTTTTACCACATCATTTGTAACATTACGGTCATGATTATACCGAATAATTCCTGGTCATAATCATACCAAGTCCATCTATGCACTATGGCCAAAGATGACTTTCATAACAATATAAGCATGAGGATGATGACAATAACATAATAATTCAATAAAACAAGTTCAAAGATAAATTTTAAAGATTTGTAATTTAATTTATCCATAATTCAATAACATTCAAATTGTCAACATGATACTGCTTTGTGGAGTAAAATTCAAGTATAATATTGTACTAAAAATAATTTGGACCGAAAATAAATCAATTTTTATCATGAATAGTACCTCGAATGAATAGTACCTCGAGTGAATAGTATTTCGTGAATAGTAACTCATGAATAGTACTCCGACATAAAAAAGTTAAAACTTATCAAGAATGCTCAGAATAATATTTTCATGAAAAGATACTAGATTAAAGCACAAATATCAAGGATATTCTACTAATTTCATGGAGTATAGAAGCCAAAACTTTAACAAAATAAGTGTAGAATTCGAAATCTAAAATTAAATAATATTATTAACATACTACAGAGTATGAAAGAAAATATTATTTCATATGAATACTGAATAAAAATAATATCCCTTACGAATATTAAACGAAAATAATATGCATTACGAATATTAAACGAATATAATATTTCTTGTGAATATTGAACGAAATAAATTTTTTTATGAATATTGAACGAAAATAATATTTATACGAATACAAAAAATAATATCTCTTCAAAATGTGAAATAAATAATACCACTTACCTAAAAAATAGAGCAATTTCGACTAGTATAGGGATATATTCTTGAAGAAAACTTTCACTATTTTTTACACTCAAAACTTCCTAGAACTCGAAAGAAATACGATCAATATTATAGAAGAAGAATTCTCTGATTGTGGTGTGATTTTCTATTCTAACTAAGCATCCTATTTATAGGAGAATGGAAGGGTACGATTGTTTAAGAATTTTACGGGCATAGCATTTGAAAAGTCACGGGCTGAATACATACGTCCGTTTAAAAAAAAATAAGAATATAATATTCAAGTAAAACAAATAACTTTATATATAATATAATATATTCTATTTTTCATAAAAAACCAAAACTTATTATAATATATAAATATATAATAATAATAATATACATATATATTATATGTATATATATATATACATATAATATTTAATACTTAAATAGCACTCTTTTATTAAAATTAGGTCGTTTTTGAGTGGCTTAAAAGAGAGTGGTCCCACTTGTTTTCCTTTTATTTACAAAAATACCACCCACGGCCACTCCAAAACGATGTAGTTTTAATAAAGGAGTGATATTTAAGGATGAATGCTATTTAAGAGGAATGCTTTTGATCCTTGCTCTTTCTCTCTCTCTCTCTCTCTCGATCGATATATATATATATATATATATATATATATATATATATATATATATATATATATATATATATATATATATATATATATATATACCTTTCCTCCTTCCTACGTAACCAAATCCCCCCCCCCAATTACCAATTCAGTTTTTTCAACACATATTGGCCCCACATGTTGGCCCCTACATGTGGGCCCCACTTTTATAATATTAAATAATTTTCTACCGATTATTTTGAAAAATGGATAAATGGGGGTCCATAAAATACGCCAAAAAGTACAACAAATACTTCATAAAAATCCCCTCAATATTTTTAGCAACATTTATTAATATTATTATAACTCGCAATATTAACAACCAGGTCGTTCCCAGGAAAGAGGGGGCTTTCCAATAAGGATTTCTCCCTATTGACGCGCAATTAAGTGACCAAAACCTTTCCTCGACAGAACTTCTAGACATTGTTAACTATGCAAATAATAATATGAATAAATGTATCGTCTCAATTATTGATTTAATAATATATAAAATATTGACAATAATTGAATCAAATAACGTGAGATACTATGCAGCAATTACTGTAGCAATAATTGAACAAAACTGAGTGACTTCTCACGTAAGCATCAATAATCAAGACCGTGTGCTACTATGCAACCACGCGTATTACTGTACTTTTACTACCGAGTAGTTCAACAGTTTAACGGAAAAACTTCCGCCATTTTTTTCATAAAAAGATATTTCTGTCGTTTTCTCATTCCGACAATAATTCCATTGTGGGGTCTACCAATTATTGTGCCGTCGTACGAATATTTCTCGTTAAAATGAATATTCCCTGACCAATCGAATATTATATAACAACTTGCTTACTTTGCAAAATTTATAAATATTACCCACAACTATAATATTATATCAAATCCACACCATAATATTCAAAAAAAAAATATTTCGAGAAAAGTAAATCTTTATTCATAAAATTTGGGGTCTCACATCACTTATCCCACTCTAAGTGATTTTAGATGGTATAAGGATGTGTTTACTTCTAGAGTCATGATGCGTAATGATAGTAATAAACCATTCCGGAAAGAAAAATTCGTTAATGGTTTACCATCATTATTTGCTCATAACGTTCGCGAAGAATTAAGTAAAAATCTAGGATACATTGATTATGATAATCTTACTTATGGTAATATTATAAGTTATATTCAAAAGATTGGTTTAAAAATGTGTATTGATTTTAAACTAGCCAAACAAGCTGGTAAGGATAAAAATAAAGCTAAATATGAGTTAGGGACTTTTTGCGAACAATATGGTTCCTCTAGAAGAAAGCTCAGGCATAAACATATTGAGTCTCGTAAGAGTAACAAACATCATAAAAGAAAATATAGTCAAAACCAAAATAAAAATCAAGACAATTATTATACTAAACCAAAGACGTCTAGTAAAAAATCAACTAAAAAACCCAAGAAGTTAGATAAAAGTAAAATTGTTTGCCACAATTGTGGGCAAAAAGGACACTACAAAAATGAGTGTAAAATAAAACAAAAGTTATCTCAGCTAAATGTTTCGAATGATGATACTGAACAACTATTAGAATTAATGAGAATAGAGAACAACGTCAGTAATGATGAAGGTTCTGATATTCCTTATTCTTCTGATAGTGGTAAGAACAACGATGAATCAAATAATGATAATGAAGTTACTATATGCACTGCGAATTGCAATGAAAACTGTTGTGTTAAAAGATCAAATGTAATTACCAAAGAAGATGAAGAAAGCTCTTTGTTAATTGATTTTTTTAGTAAAATTACTGACCTTGAGTTAAAAGTTCAATACACAAAACAGTTGAAAGATTTGTTAACTAAAGATAAAGGGGTTAAGGACAAGATCTTTAAAGCTAAAGAAAAACATATATTTAGCCTTAATAAAACTCTTGAAAGATTTAAATCTCCAGTTAAAGAAGTTACCCATTCTAAATTAAATCAAGAAGTTAATAAACTAAAAAGAGAAATTTCTAATTTAAAATTAGATGTTTCTAACTTAAGAAAAGAGATTGAAGATAAAAAAAATGTGACCTTCAAGTACATGATTCCTTTTCTAGTGATGAAAATCATGATGAACCAGAATCATCAGGTACTATAGAAGAGCTTGATCTTTTTATTCAACGTCTCTCCCTTAAACGTATTAAAGATATCACCATTCAAAAATGGTATATCTCTGTTAACTTAGTTATCGATAGAACTTTCTCAATACAACTCCCTGCGTTAGTTGATGCTGGTGCAGATCTGAATTGTATTCAAGAAGGTCTTATCCCTACTAAGTATTGTAAGAAAACTAGTGAAAAACTAAATTCTGCTAACGGTAGTCAGATGGAAATAAAATATAAATGACCCAAAGTTCATATTTGTTAAGATAATATGTGTTTTAAAACTTTATTTATTTTAATTCGCAATCTTACGTATAAAATCATCTTAGGATTACCATTTATATATTTATTATATCCGTTCACTACCAATAACAAAGGACTAAGCTGTGAGCATCTAGGTAAGAAGATAACATTTAAATTTCTTATTAAACCTAAAGAGAGGGATTTGACATTTATCCAAGATGAATCTATTTCCAATTCTTTAAATCTTCTAAATTGCAAGTCTTCTCATTTAAACTTCTTAAAGGAAGAGATTAAGTATAACCAAGCTGAAGAACAGCTTAAGAGTAAAAGAATTCAAGAAAAAATTGTTGATTTAAAGACTTATTTAAATGATAATCTATGTTCTGATTCTCCTAATGCTTTCTGGCATCGGAAGAAACATGTAGTAAGGCTCCCATATGCTAAAGAATTTAAAGAACATTTGATCCCTACTAAAGCTAGACCCATACAAATGAGCCATGAACAAATGGAATTATGCAAGAAAGAAATTAATGATCTCATCAATTATGGTTTAATTAGACATAGTAAATCCCCTTGGTCCTGTCTTGCCTTCTATGTTAATAATGAAGCAGAAAAGGAATGAGGTGTTCCTCATCTAGTTATTAATTACAAACCACTGAACAAAGTTCTTAAATGGATTAGGTATCCCTTGCCCAATAAGGAAGATCTCCTTAATAGGTTAAGTTCTGTTACCATTTTCAGTAAATTTGACCTAAAATTAGGATTCTGGCAAGTTGCCATCCACCCATATGATAGGTACAAAATAATATTCACTACCCCATTTGGTTATTACGAATGGAATGTGCAGTCATTTGGTTTGAAAAATGCCCCTAGTGAATTTCAAAATATCTTAAATGATATTTTGAATCCCTTTAGTCATTTCATCATTGTTTATATCGATGATATCCTTATTTTCTCCAAAATCATAGAAGAACATATTAAGCATTTGAATTCATTTTTTAAAATAGTTAAGACCAATGGTCTTGTTCTTTCTTCTTCCAAATGCAGTCTATTTCAGACTAAAGTCAGGTTTCTTGGTCTTATCCTCTATCATGGACTTATTCGGCCTATTTACAGATCTATTCAATTTGCCGACAGATTTTCTGATAAGATTACCAACAAAACCCAGCTGTAAAGATTTCTGGGCTCGCTCAATTATATTGGCAAGTTCTACAAAGATCTCAGGAATCTTTGCAAACCTCTCTTTTAGCATTTGTAAGGTAATCCTCCCTCTTGGACCGACGTTCATATTTCTGTCATCCAGTAAGTTAAAAAATATGTTAAGGTTTTGCCTTACCTTGGCATTTCTAATGATTCAGCTTTTAAAATTGTTGAAACCGATGTCTCGAAATTGGATTCGAAGGTATTCTCAAACAAAAGTTATCTCCTACCTCTTCTGAACAAATTGTCCAATTTCATTCCGGTGCATGGAATCCTACACAGTTAAATTATAGTACTATTAAAAAAGAAATTCTTTCTTTAGTATTATGTATTAATAAATTTCAAAGTGACTTGCTAAATCAAAAGTTCCTAGTTAGGATAGATTGCAAATGTGCAAAATTTATTTTAGAAATAGACGTTGAAAACATGGCCTCTAAGCAGTCTTTTGCTAGATGGCAAGCCCTGTTAAGCATTTTTGATTTTGAGATTGAGTATATTAAAGGAAGTAACAATTCAATTCCAGATTTTCTTACTCGTGAATTTATTAACACATGTACCGTATTATCACTATGTGTGTACGAGGAGGTTCTTCTTCTCGTGATCAGGGCCGCCCTTCAGGCACAAGTAATCAGTCAAAAGGAACTTTAGTTCCTCATCCAGTCAACCCGGTTCCTCCGCTCAACCCAGTTAATAAATTTCAGGTCCTGGGTATAGTTCCCAAGCCCTATTCATCGGTCCTAGCCAGTAACGCTAAGCCTGTTGATCCCTTCTGCAATCAAACAAGGGAAACATCCTCAAATCCCAGTAACCCCTCACCTCAGTACATCCTTAAATGGGATCACCACTTGTTTCATATTGAACCACATATGAATCCAAAAGACGACCCAATTAAGTTTCCTGCCCAGTATTTCCCTACTGGATGGCATTTCGTGCCTTGGGCTCCTTATAAATCCCTTGTGTATTATAAGGATATCCTTCTTGAAACAGAGTCAATCTTCATTAAGCCTATTTATACTAGGGATGATGAATCTAAAGTTCTCTATCATTCACTTTATATTAAACAAGTTATTCACTCCATAGAGTGGGGAAATCATCTCTCTGATCTTAAGCAGCTCTCTAATCAGGGTAACTCGTATTGTTATTATGATTATATAGAGGCCTGGAATAAGATCTTCCTCTATCAAAATGAATCGCATAGTCATTCGTGGTTCTTACAATTTGACCACAAATTCAAAAGTATAATCCCTTTCTGGTTTATTCTTTGGTGGTCAAGATTTGGGTCTTCTTTCGACCTTCTCTCTGACACTCTTAAGGCTCAGCTCAGTCATTTTTGTAACCATAATAAATATCAATTAAAGTTTGAGGGTATCCCTATTTTTCTTCAATTCATTAGTAAATATAAGGTTCCTTGGATTTTTAAATGGCAGTATGCCATTCTTTCTCCATCTGAAGTAACAACTTTTCAATCTCCGCAATAGTCTAGTAATCCGACTATCCAAACCATAGTTTCCCCAATTACTTATGTTTCCCGTCAATGCTTTGTAAAATGGTGGGATAAATTTGATGTTAATAGGATTGTAGGTCAAGTTCAAAAAGAATCTCCCTCGATTCCTATTAAAGTTCTTCCAGTTACCTCAATCCTGGCTATGGGATCTTCTAATAAATCAAAACCAACAAAATCTAGCTCAGCAGGTTCTTCGTGTCCTATTGATATTACCAATGTTAAAAATGTTCAACTGAAGAATTAAAGATCCTTGTCGATGCTATCCACATGAGAATTAACAAGTTACATGAAGAGGTCGAAGCTTCAGAATATTCTTCTTCCTCCTCCAGATGTGCCTGTTCTAGTAAAGATGAAGATGATGAAGATAACGATTATCCTTACGGAAAAATCAATCTTCAAGATGCCAGGACCACTTTACCTGACATGTCAGTCACATGCACCTGCTCCTGCAGCTACTTAGTCAAAAGATGCTCTTGCTTTCCACCGAAAGCAGGTCTCAATCACATGCACCTGCTCCTGCAGCCAGTTAGTCAAAAGATGCTCCTGCTTTTTACCAAAAGCATGAGATTCTGCCCGCTTTAGTCAAAAGTCACTGAAAGCATCCATGCATAGTAAAAAGTCAGCACTGTTTTACTATTCATCAATAGTAATTATTGTCTATAATCATTTACTTTTGTAATAGTAAAGTTGTAATAGTTCTTTCCTTATTCTATAAAAGGATTTCGAACTTAGTTAGGAAGGCAGACTTAAAAAGACTCAGAGTTCCTTCTTTGACGAATCTTTGGACTCTCTCCCTTCTCTCCTCTTCTACCATTCTAATGTTCTAATAATTTGTAAGTCACTTCTATTTTCTGTCTTGTAAATATTTCTCCAGTTATCAATAAACTTTATTATTTTAGTAATTTAATTGTTTTTCATATGCGCCATTCTTGTTCTTCCCCATTTTATCTGCTTCCGCCAATAATAATAAGACTCCTCTTATTAATTTTTATTTAATATTTTCAAAATATTAAATAATAAATATTAAGCTATTTAATTTATTCTGTGACTATAGATTAAATTAAATACACTTAACTTATTATAACGATTATGTCATTTACTTCTTAAATAAATATTCTTCCTTTTATGGTGTGACCCTTTTAGGTTCTCCATATTAAACCGGTTGTGAATAAATCAATTAAAATAATTCTAATCTTATTTAAATAAATAAATTAAGCTTTTAATTTATTTAAATAAATAACATACAATAAGGATAAACCTCCTTGGCGATCAATGACTTTTTATAGATTTCAACATTAATCATAAAAAAACCTTTGAGTAAATAGTTACCGTACAATTCAATCCTTCCACCATATAATATCCCAATTAAATATAAGACATGTAGTTACTGTCAAGCCTTATTTTATTTAATTATATGTAATTCGATTCACAAATGCACAACTCCAAATAATGCAAATTAGAAACTCCTTTCTAGTTTCATTCCACCTTGGCAAAGGATTTCTGGATTATCATTTATCGAATCATATAGGATATTTCTTTTCTTTTACTAGATGCGGTAAATTCTTTATTGATCATTCATTATCTCCATATATAACTTATTACACCCAAGCATACCCTTTGATATACCCTAAGGGTCTTAAGGGACATGTCAAAGTATAACTTATTATATACAAAATACTATGATGATCTCAAGTCCAAGGATCACTTGTATTACTATCACTATAGGAATTCCTATTGACATGTAAGTAAAACTCTATTAGGTATTCCTTAGTGAGCCACGTTCAGTGAACTTATTCTCTAATAGGCACCTACATACTTGCTTTAGTATCTCCACACAAATAATTATGAGATCAATCATCCTAATCCAATGAGCGAGCAACTTATATACCAATCTTTCTGGATTCATTAATCCCCTTTTTAATAATTCACTGATTGAGAACATTTTAGTTTTAAGCACTACTACAAAACAGTAAATAGACAACGCGAAAAAAACGTTGTGGTTTCAGTCAAAAAAACGTCGTGGTTAAGGATGTTGTCTATTTGACACCCTTACACAACGTTTTTAAAACGTTGTAGTTAAGCACAATACACAACGTTTTTTAGGAAAAAACGTTGTAGATTTATTTTTCAAAAATTAGCAGATGCTTAAAAACGTTGTAGAAGGTATGATTTCACAACGTTTTTTAGATAAAAATGTTGTTGTTTAGTATATTAGACAACGTTTTTTAAATGTTGTATATAAAGGAAAAAAAAGAAAAAAAAAGGATGTGGTTCACCTATATTACCAATATGCACCTGCAATATGCTAATGCCATGATATATAGCCAAAATGTATCAACCATTCAAAATACATCCCAATAATACCACTCGTTTACAGTTTCAAATTACTACATCCACAAAATATATACCAAACTATCCATATATACATTCCAAATTCACTATATTACTATTGACACAAGTAGGGATAATTTCTTTCAACTCCACTGTGATAGCTTTCACAAAAATGCTTGGATCTTTATAAACTGTGATATGTTTCTAATCACAAGTAGGGATAGATTTGTCTAACATGTGCTAGTTCTTGAATAGAAATAGCCTCCAATACACCCCCATGTAAATCTTTTGACAACCTGCTCCTGATCATATAATTAAGGATTACTTTGTATACAGTGACTAATAAGATAGTGGGATTACTAAACCTTAAAACTACCTCAATATAGAAACAAAATATAGAAAGCTACCTCGATACAGAACTCCCCGATTTCTGGCTCTTTAGGTACTATTGTGACGCCCCCAAAATAGGTATACAACACCCATTCTGAGTCGCCAAATACATGGTACAAAAAGTAAACTACAACTTCAATAATACAATTGTCGTCCAAAATACGACAACACATACTATGAGTTTAAATACAAATATTGTCTTCTAGACAATATCCACACTCAAATAAGTCCTCATTACAATTATTCAAACACTATTTTACAGAAATAGTGAGGACTGCTAAAACATCTTTCTAAAACCATCACTCCATACCCCGACTAGATCCTGCTATGTTCTCACCTCCTGAGAAGAAAAATAGAACAAAAAGGAAAAGGGTGAGCTCAACAGGGAAAAATCTGATAGAATATAATCGACAACAAGTTTTAGATCAACAACTGCAGCGAAAATAGCAAACCATTAGAAGAGTCAAGTAGAGAATGAATTCTACTATCTTCTAAGATTTAAAAATCCATCATCAATATTTTATCCCTGTAACATCAATTAATAATCATCTTTAACCAAATATTCATCTTTACACTACAGGCCAAAGATATTCATTTGTATCACCAGTCAGTCATGTTCATCTCAACACCTGTTCATCTTTGCACTACAGGCCAAAGATATTTATCAGGTAATCATACATCTTTGCACTACAGGCCAAAGATATTCAGTAATATCATCATTTAGGACTGAGGATGATGAAAAATATCTTAAAGAAAACGAACCCAGTGAGACAGAAGGAAAAATAGTAGAGATTCGTATAACAGTTTATCCCAGATCAATAATACTTCATAATAATCAATTGTGAAGCAGAATTCACAAAATAAAGATCAAAATATGGATACAATCAAAGATAGTAACCATAATAGACATCTTGGACAAAAGAAAGAAAATTTTATTTTTCGGTGAATAGTGCTGTATACGTGAATAGTGCCATATACGTGAATAGTAACACCGACACAAAAAGTTCCAAATTTGATAAAAAAACTCATATCAATATTTCAGCATAATGATATTGAAGAAAATTATATCATTTAAGAAGAAAATAATATCCCTTACCTCAAAATATCAGTACTTCTGTTCGGAATATCGGTAAAAGGCTAAAGAAAACTTGTACTGATGAATAGAAACTCACAAAGTATCTAAATACTTCGAAAATACACTCAATAATATAGAGAGAGAAAGAGAGAAAACTTATTTCTGGTGTGATTTTCAATTCTAACTTAGCCCTCTATTTATAGGAAAATGTTAGCACGCCGAAGCAGACTTAACCTGTAACCTGATGGCTTTACCTGCTACTATTCCCACCCACCACATTTGAATAAAAATCTCAACGTATTTTCACCAACCAAAAGTGGGGCCCACTAATTCTAGAATTTTCCGCCAAAATGACAAATTCTGCAACTTCTACAATTTATAAACCAGTCATTTCGTAAAATTCATAACAAATCATACGTTCATTTTTAACAATTCAAAATTTGTGGACATATACTCAACTTATATATGAATAACATATCCAAAAATTACCACGATCCAACGGTCGGATTAAAAATTATAACCCCCGCAATATTTCTCAAAAATCCTGATTTGATTTTTAATACCTCAATTCCGATAAAAATACTGATAAAACACCTTAACATTAGCTCCTTCATTTTTAACCACAATAAATATATCCAACATTTATATCCACATAAAATAAATATTTCCTTATCATATGAATCAATAATTTATTATTTACAAATAATATTACAGAATCACATTTATGACAACCAAGCCGTTCCCAGGAAATAGGGGGCTTTCCGATAAGGATTTCTCCTTACTAGCGCGCAATTAGATTACTAAACCTCTCCTTAAACAAAACTTTCTAGACATTGCCAATAATGCTATCTAATAATATTATTTAAATAATATGAATTATTGATCTGATAATAGAAAATACTGTGCAGCAACAATTATTGAAACAACAATAATATAAAATATCAACGCAGCAATTATTGAATCAATAAAATAAAATATTGAACAGTAACTATTGTAACAATTATTGAGTAGTGCCTTCTTACGTAAGAATCAATAATTGGTGCAATACTGTGTGCTACTGTATTTTAACCACCAGGTATTCTAACAGTATTAACGGTAACAACCACGCCGTTAATTATAAACAACGTATACTTGTCGTTTTCTTCATCCAATCGCTTTCCGTTATGGTGCCCACACAAGGCTGCGCCGTCGTACGAATATTCCCCGACAACAAGAATATTCCACGACCAAACGAATATTCACCAACTAAAAATGAATATTTTATAACCACCTGCTTATTTGAAATATTTACGCATTTTACCCATAACTAAGCACATTAATCAAATCAACCCTTTCTATTTCAAAATAATAAATAGAGGAAATTTAATTTTATTTATTAATAAGTTGGGGTCTTACAACTGTAGCAGTTAGGCCAGTAGTAGAAGATGATTTTCCAGATGTATACACAGATCTCAGAACTAGACTTGACGTAACGCCCCCAAAATAGGTCCATTCCATCAAACCCATTTTGAGTCGCCAAATACATGGTACAGATAACAACTACAACTTTATTACAATAATTGTCGTGCAAAATACAACAACACATATGATATGAGTTTGGATACAAATATATACCAACTGTGACTCATGTCCCAACCTTGGATAGCACGTCACAATGACACCTTACATAAAGGTATAGTCAAAAATTGTTTTAGAAATTAGAATCTTTAGAAAGTGCTCAAGGAAACCTTCGTACATGGGAGGTCATGCTTCTAGGTTATGATAGATATCATATGGCCACAGAATTATCCTTGGTTGACCCAATAGACCCCAAAGAAAAATAAGAAGATTACTATCATATTCTTCTCAATGGTGAGTCTTCTCTTGACTTATCATTATCTCCACTGTCTCTAATTGAGAATTATACTTCAAACAAACACCAAGATTATATAGGTAGTGCTTGTAGATATATTCAGCAAGTGGATGTGCACAATCCTGTCTTATGATGGCACGAGGTTGTATGTCATTAGACATCTTGTATGATAGTGACAAAACACCCTTCCAACGTTGGGTTCGCCTCACCCTATTTTCTTCACCAAATATAACTACTAAATGATGACCACCGTTCTATTCCCTTGTTACCCCCCGCTCGACCCAGCTACACTCTTATTACCTGAAAGGAATTGTGAAACAGAAGGGTGAGCACAACTAGCTCAGTAAAGAACATTATGACTAAAGATAATTAAATTATCAATAGCCTTCAACAGAATTAAATCAGAGATTTAGAACATATGGTAGATGATAAAATTTTTCAACCATAGTTGCAGCGAAATGAGCAATCCATTAGAAGAGTCAAATAGACTATAAAGTCTATTATCTTCTCCACGTTAAAAGTCCACCAACAATGTTTTATCCCTGTAACATCAATCAACAGTTCCTTTCCACAATCATATGAATAATTCATAATCATAATTGTGATTCTAAATTTCGCATCCACGACGAAGATAATTTTCATCACCTTTCTTTACCTGAAACATCAAATATCATGGTTATACCAAATCACAGTTCCTGTTCATAATCATACTAATAATTTCATCTTTGCACTACGGGCCAAAGATATTCATCAACAACTCATCTTTGCACTACAGGCCAAAGATATTCCTCAACAGCTCATATTTGCACTACAAGCCAAATATATTATTATCTCAAAGAAATATATAATCATTTCAGAATTTATATAACCAATAATTATAACCACGTTGATCATTTCACCTTTGCAGTTAAGCTAAAGATATTCAATTATAAATTCAATGGTCATGATTATACCAGTCAACAATTCAACTCTGCACTACTTGCCAAAGAGAACCCATAGTCATGATCGTACCAAAAATATACCCATCTTTACACTCAAGTCAAAGAGAAATATCATCATTAGGGTTATAAAAATGTTATATATGATAATAAAAAAAATAATATGATCAATGTATAGATTTAATCTCAAGAGTAATATTCATAAATCAACTATAATTTGGTTAGAAAAAGAAACTAATTTTGTCATGAATAGTAACTCGTGAATAGTAACCCATGAATAGTAACTCATAAATAGTAACTCGTGAATAGTAACTCGTGAATACTAACTCATGAATAATAACTCGTGAATAGTAACTCATGAATAGTAACTCATGAATAGTAACTCGTGAATAGTAACTCATGAATAGTAACCCCGACATGAAAAGATAAGAATTTTACAAGAAAAATCCTACCAATATTCCGGTATAATGATATTGAAAGAAATAATATCATTGATAAAAAAATAACATCCCTTACGATAATATCCCTTACTATCCCCTACCTCAAAAGAGCAGTACTCCTGACTGGAATAACGCTGAACGAACTTGCACCGTATAGCAACACTCAAGATATCAAAATACTCACAAGAATACACTCGATAATATAGAGAGAGAAATAGAGAGAAAACTTCAGTTTCTGGTGTGATTTTCAATTCTAACCTAAGCACCCTATTTATAGGAAATTACTTAGAACACCAAAACAGAAAATTTAATAAAATAATAATATAATTATAAATTTTCCTTAGCCCACCTTTGAAAATCTGGATTCAGCCATCAACATGTGCAAGTGGGGCCCACCAAAGTGTAAAAAACGTTTTTGTTAATAAAAATAAATAAAACTTCTAAAAATCAATTATTTCAGAACTTCAATAATTCATAATAAATAGTCCTTTTATCAGAAAATTCGAATCTCGCGATTTTTTATAGAAAATTTAATTCTCTACAACTTTGCAGAAAAAAGTTTTTCTAAATTCCAAACAGAAATTGACCGAAATCCACAAACGGGCGATTTTACAGTCTATAATAAATTTTCGGTCAAGAATTGTGTCCACCAACACACAAAACATGTGTTAATCATTTAATGCCACAAAAATACGCTTCCTCCTCATATACTCATATATCCCACATTCAATGTAAAAATATCACCATCAATATATTATTAAAATAATATATTTAAATGAATTATTTTATCAGAAAAAGATAAAATATTAATTTTCAACAATTGTCACATTAAAAATTTTCTCCATCTACATCCACATAAAATCAATATTTTTCTCATTATATAAATCATTAATTAATTATACACAAATAATATTACAGAATCACAGTACTGGCAACCAGGCCATTCCCAGGAAAGAGGGGACTTTCCAATAAGGATCTCTTCCTTACTGGCGCGCAATTAGATGACCAAACCTCTCCTTACACAGAACTTTCTAGACATTGCCAATAATGTTATCTAATAATATTATTCAGATAATATGAATTATTGCTCCGATAATAGAAAATACTATGTAGTGACAATTATTAAAACAACAGAAATATAAAATATCAACGCAACAATTATTGAATCAATAAAATAAAATACTGAACAGTAATTACTGTAACAATTATTGAGTAATGCCTTCTTACGTAAAAATTAATAATTGGTACAATACCGTGTGCTACTGTGCAACAATGCGTATTACTGTGTTTTAACCACCGGATATTCCAACAGTGTTAACGGTAACAACTACGCCGTTATTTATAAACAACTTACTATTGTCGTTTTCTTCATCTAATCGCTTTCCGTTATGGGGCCCACAAAAGACTGCGCCGTCGTACGGATATTCTCCGACAGTAAGAATATTCCACGATCAAACGAATATTCTCCAACAACAATGAATATTTTATAGCCACTTGTGTATTTCGAAAAAAAATTCATATATCACCCTTAACTTTAACATTTATCAATTTAACCATTTACTGAATAGTAATTATAAGAAAAATTGAATACTTTTATTTCATAAAATTTAGGGTCTTACAATCTCCCCTCCTTATGAAATTTCGTCCTCGAAATTTACGTACCTGGTATTTCAAAGAGTTGAGAATACCTTGCTTTCATTTCAGATTCCATCTTTCCTGTCATCATAATTTCTTCATTGCTCATCTCCTATATTTCAGATATCATTCTAGAATACAGCTTCAAAGCAAAGGTTAATTGAACAAATTAACATATCACATAATATCCTGATATTATGACTGACCAACAAATAAGCTTAAGTAGGACACACTAGCGAAGGATTTACTCGTCTCTCTCCTCCTAGTCCTATTCTCCGATCTCCGCCAGAGATCATATCCCTAAGCTCTGATACCAAATGTGACATTGGACACCATCATGTGTCAGCACCTCACAAGGGTACCTATCAGCTTGCCACCGCAGAATGGCGTCCCCTACGGAGAGTCTGGCTTCGGTGCATTCCCCATCAACAGGATGTCACCAGATAGAGGCTCGGGGCTCTTTACTTATGGCTCTGATACCAACTGTAACGCCCCCAAAATAGGTCCATTCCATCCAACCCATTTTGAGTCGCCAAATACATGGTACAGATAACAACTACAACTTTATTACAACAATTGTCGTACAAAATACAACAACACATATGCTATGAGTTTGGATACAACTATATACCAACTGTGACTCATGTCCCAACCTTGGATAGCACGTCACAATGACACCTTACATAAATGTATAGTCAAAAACTGTTTTAGAAATTAGAATCTTTAGAAAGTGCTCAAGGAAACCTTCGTACATGGGAGGTCATGCTTCTAGGTTATGATAGATATCATATAGCCACAGAATTATCCTTGGTTGACCCAATAGACCCCAAAGAAAAATAAGAAGATTACTATCATATTCTTCTCAATGGTGAGTCTTCTCTTGACTTATCATTATCTCCATTGTCTCTAATTGAGAATTATACTTCAAACAAATACCAAGATTATATAAGTAGTGCTTGTAGATATATTCAGCAAGTGGATGTGCACAATCCTGTCTTATGATGACACGAGGTTGTATGTCATTAGACATCTTGTATGATAGTGACAAAACACCCTTCCAACGTTGGGTTCGCCTCACCCTATTTTCTTCACCAAATATAACTACTAAATGATGACCACCGTTCTATTCCCTTGTTACCCCCCGCTCGACCCAGCTACACTCTTATTACCTGAAAGGAATTGTGAAACAGAAGGGTGAGCACAACTAGCTCAGTAAAGAACATTATGACTAAAGATAATTAAATTATCAATAGCCTTCAACATAATTAAATCAGAGATTTAGAACATATGGTAGATGATAAAATTTTTCAACCATAGTTGCAGCGAAACGAGCAATCCATTAGAAGAGTCAAATAGACTATAAAGTCTATTATCTTCTCCACGTTAAAAGTCCACCAACAATGTTTTATCCCTGTAACATCAATCAACAGTTCCTTTCCACAATCATATGAATAATTCATAATCATAATTGTGATTCTAAATTTCGCATCCACGACGAAGATAATTTTCATCACATGTCTTTACCTGAAACATCAAATATCATGGTTATACCAAATCACAGTTCATGTTCATAATCATACTAATAATTTCATCTTTGCACTACGGGCCAAAGATATTCATCAACAACTCATCTTTGCACTACAGGCCAAAGATATTCCTCAACAGCTCATATTTGCACTACAAGCCAAATATATTATTATCTCAAAGAAATATATAATCATTTCAGAATTTATATAACCAATAATTATAACCACGTTGATCATTTCACCGTTGCACTTAAGCTAAAGATATTCAATTATAAATTCAATGGTTATGATCATATCAGTCAACAATTCAACTTTGCACTACTGGCCAAAGAGAACCCATAGTCATGATCGTACCAAAATCTACCCATCTTTACACTCAAGTCAAAGAGAAATATCATCATTAAGATTATAAAAATGTTATATATGATAATAAAAAATAATATGATCAATGTATAGATTTAATCTCAAGAGTAATATTCATAAATCAACTATAATTTGGTTAGAAAAAGAAACCAATTTTGTCATGAATAGTAACTCGTGAATAGTAACCCATGAATAGTAACTCGTGAATAGTAACTCGTGAATAGTAACTCATGAATAGTAACTCGTGAATAGTTACTCGTGAATACTAACTCGTGAATAGTAACTCCTGAATAGTAACTCATGAATAGTAACTCATGAATAGTAACTCGTGAATAGTAACTCATGAATAGTAACCCCGACATGAAAAGATAAGAATTTTACAAGAAAAATTCTACCAATATTCCGGTATAATGATATTGAAAGAAATAATATCATTGATAAAAAAATAACATCCTTTACGATAATATCCCTTACTATCCCTTACTATCCCTCACCTCAAAAGAGCAGTACTCCTGACTGGAATAACGCTGAACGAACTTGCACCGTATAACAACACTCAAGATATCAAAATACTCACAAGAATACACTCGATAATATAGAGAGAGAAATAGAGAGAAAACTTCAGTTTCTGGTGTGATTTTCAATTCTAACCTAAGCACCCTATTTATAGGAAATTACTTAGAACACCAAAACAGAAAATTTAATAAAATAATAATATAATTATAAATTTTCCTTAGCCCACCTTTGAAAATCTGGATTCAGCCATCAACATGTGCAAGTGGGGCCCACCAAAGTGTAAAAAACGTTTTTGTTAATAAAAATAAATAAAACTTCTAAAAATCAATTATTTCAGAACTTCGGAACTTCAATAATTCATAATAAATAGTCCTTTTATCAGAAAATTCGAATCTTGGGCACCTTCTATAGAAAATTTAATTCTCTACAACTTTGCAGAAAAAAGTTTTTCTAAATTCCAAACAGAAATTGACCGAAATCCACAAACGGGCGATTTTACAGTCTATAATAAATTTTCGGTCAAGAATTGTGTCCACCAACACACAAAACATGTGTTAATCATTTAATGCCACAAAAATACGCTTCCTCCTCATATACTCATATATCCCACATTCATTGTAAAAATATCACCATCAATATATTATTAAAATAATATATTTAAATGAATTATTTTATCAGAAAAAGATAAAATATTAATTTTCAACAATTGTCACATTAAAAATTTTCTCCATCTACATCCACATAAAATCAATATTTTTCTCATTATATAAATCATTAATTAATTATACACAAATAATATTACAGAATCACAGTACTGGCAACCAGGCCATTCCCAGGAAAGAGGGGACTTTCCAATAAGGATCTCTTCCTTACTGGCGCGCAATTAGATGACCAAACCTCTCCTTACACAGAACTTTCTAGACATTGCCAATAATGTTATCTAATAATATTATTCAGATAATATGAATTATTGCTCCGATAATAGAAAATACTATGTAGTGACAATTATTAAAACAACAGAAATATAAAATATCAACGCAACAATTATTGAATCAATAAAATAAAATACTGAACAGTAATTACTGTAACAATTATTGAGTAATGCCTTCTTACGTAAAAATTAATAATTGGTACAATACCGTGTGCTACTGTGCAACAATGCGTATTACTGTGTTTTAACCACCGGATATTCCAACAGTGTTAACGGTAACAACTACGCCGTTATTTATAAACAACTTACTATTGTCGTTTTCTTCATCTAATCGCTTTCCGTTATGGGGCCCACAAAAGACTGCGCCGTCGTACGGATATTCTCCGACAGTAAGAATATTCCACGATCAAACGAATATTCTCCAACAACAATGAATATTTTATAGCCACTTGTGTATTTCGAAAAAAAATTCATATATCACCCTTAACTTTAACATTTATCAATTTAACCATTTACTGAATAGTAATTATAAGAAAAATTGAATACTTTTATTTCATAAAATTTAGGGTCTTACAATCTCCCCTCCTTATGAAATTTCGTCCTCGAAATTTACGTACCTGGTATTTCAAAGAGTTGAGAATACCTTGCTTTCATTTCAGATTCCATCTTTCCTGTCATCATAATTTCTTCATTGCTCATCTCCTATATTTCAGATATCATTCTAGAATACAGCTTCAAAGCAAAGGTTAATTGAACAAATTAACATATCACATAATATCCTGATATTATGACTGACCAACAAATAAGCTTAAGTAGGACACACTAGCGAAGGATTTACTCGTCTCTCTCCTCCTAGTCCTATTCTCCGATCTCCGCCAGAGATCATATCCCTAAGCTCTGATACCAAATGTGACATTGGACACCATCATGTGTCAGCACCTCACAAGGGTACCTATCAGCTTGCCACCGCAGAATGGCGTCCCCTACGGAGAGTCTGGCTTCGGTGCATTCCCCATCAACAGGATGTCACCAGATAGAGGCTCGGGGCTCTTTACTTATGGCTCTGATACCAACTGTAACGCCCCCAAAATAGGTCCATTCCATCCAACCCATTTTGAGTCGCCAAATACATGGTACAGATAACAACTACAACTTTATTACAACAATTGTCGTACAAAATACAACAACACATATGCTATGAGTTTGGATACAACTATATACCAACTGTGACTCATGTCCCAACCTTGGATAGCACGTCACAATGACACCTTACATAAATGTATAGTCAAAAACTGTTTTAGAAATTAGAATCTTTAGAAAGTGCTCAAGGAAACCTTCGTACATGGGAGGTCATGCTTCTAGGTTATGATAGATATCATATAGCCACAGAATTATCCTTGGTTGACCCAATAGACCCCAAAGAAAAATAAGAAGATTACTATCATATTCTTCTCAATGGTGAGTCTTCTCTTGACTTATCATTATCTCCATTGTCTCTAATTGAGAATTATACTTCAAACAAATACCAAGATTATATAAGTAGTGCTTGTAGATATATTCAGCAAGTGGATGTGCACAATCCTGTCTTATGATGACACGAGGTTGTATGTCATTAGACATCTTGTATGATAGTGACAAAACACCCTTCCAACGTTGGGTTCGCCTCACCCTATTTTCTTCACCAAATATAACTACTAAATGATGACCACCGTTCTATTCCCTTGTTACCCCCCGCTCGACCCAGCTACACTCTTATTACCTGAAAGGAATTGTGAAACAGAAGGGTGAGCACAACTAGCTCAGTAAAGAACATTATGACTAAAGATAATTAAATTATCAATAGCCTTCAACATAATTAAATCAGAGATTTAGAACATATGGTAGATGATAAAATTTTTCAACCATAGTTGCAGCGAAACGAGCAATCCATTAGAAGAGTCAAATAGACTATAAAGTCTATTATCTTCTCCACGTTAAAAGTCCACCAACAATGTTTTATCCCTGTAACATCAATCAACAGTTCCTTTCCACAATCATATGAATAATTCATAATCATAATTGTGATTCTAAATTTCGCATCCACGACGAAGATAATTTTCATCACATGTCTTTACCTGAAACATCAAATATCATGGTTATACCAAATCACAGTTCATGTTCATAATCATACTAATAATTTCATCTTTGCACTACGGGCCAAAGATATTCATCAACAACTCATCTTTGCACTACAGGCCAAAGATATTCCTCAACAGCTCATATTTGCACTACAAGCCAAATATATTATTATCTCAAAGAAATATATAATCATTTCAGAATTTATATAACCAATAATTATAACCACGTTGATCATTTCACCGTTGCACTTAAGCTAAAGATATTCAATTATAAATTCAATGGTTATGATCATATCAGTCAACAATTCAACTTTGCACTACTGGCCAAAGAGAACCCATAGTCATGATCGTACCAAAATCTACCCATCTTTACACTCAAGTCAAAGAGAAATATCATCATTAAGATTATAAAAATGTTATATATGATAATAAAAAATAATATGATCAATGTATAGATTTAATCTCAAGAGTAATATTCATAAATCAACTATAATTTGGTTAGAAAAAGAAACCAATTTTGTCATGAATAGTAACTCGTGAATAGTAACCCATGAATAGTAACTCGTGAATAGTAACTCGTGAATAGTAACTCATGAATAGTAACTCGTGAATAGTTACTCGTGAATACTAACTCGTGAATAGTAACTCCTGAATAGTAACTCATGAATAGTAACTCATGAATAGTAACTCGTGAATAGTAACTCATGAATAGTAACCCCGACATGAAAAGATAAGAATTTTACAAGAAAAATTCTACCAATATTCCGGTATAATGATATTGAAAGAAATAATATCATTGATAAAAAAATAACATCCTTTACGATAATATCCCTTACTATCCCTTACTATCCCTCACCTCAAAAGAGCAGTACTCCTGACTGGAATAACGCTGAACGAACTTGCACCGTATAACAACACTCAAGATATCAAAATACTCACAAGAATACACTCGATAATATAGAGAGAGAAATAGAGAGAAAACTTCAGTTTCTGGTGTGATTTTCAATTCTAACCTAAGCACCCTATTTATAGGAAATTACTTAGAACACCAAAACAGAAAATTTAATAAAATAATAATATAATTATAAATTTTCCTTAGCCCACCTTTGAAAATCTGGATTCAGCCATCAACATGTGCAAGTGGGGCCCACCAAAGTGTAAAAAACGTTTTTGTTAATAAAAATAAATAAAACTTCTAAAAATCAATTATTTCAGAACTTCGGAACTTCAATAATTCATAATAAATAGTCCTTTTATCAGAAAATTCGAATCTCGGGCACCTTCTATAGAAAATTTAATTCTCTACAACTTTGCAGAAAAAAGTTTTTCTAAATTCCAAACAGAAATTGACCGAAATCCACAAACGGGCGATTTTACAGTCTATAATAAATTTTCGGTCAAGAATTGTGTCCACCAACACACAAAACATATGTTAATCATTTAATGCCACAAAAATACGCTTCCTCCTCATATACTCATATATTCCACATTCATTGTAAAAATATCACCATCAATATATTATTAAAATAATATATTTAAATGAATTATTTTATCAGAAAAAGATAAAATATTAATTTTCAATAATTGTCACATTAAAAATTTTCTCCATCTACATCCACATAAAATCAATATTTTTCTCATCATATAAATCATTAATTAATTATACACAAATAATATTACAGAATCACAGTACTGGCAACCAGGCCGTTCCCAGGGAAGAGGGGGCTTTCCAATAAGGATCTCTTCCTTACTGGCGCGCAATTAGATGACCAAACCTCTCCTTACACATAATTTTCTAGACATTGCCAATAATGTTATCTAATAATATTATTCAGATAATATGAATTATTGCTCCGATAATAGAAAATACTGTGTAGTGACAATTATTAAAACAACAGAAATATAAAATATCAACGCAATAATTATTGAATCAATAAAATAAAATACTGAACAGTAATTACTGTAACAATTATTGAGTAATGCCTTCTTACGTAAAAATTAATAATTGGTGCAATACCGTGTGCTACTGTACAACAACGCGTATTACTGTGTTTTAACCACCGGATATTCCAACAGTGTTAACGGTAACAACTACGCCGTTATTTATAAACAACTTACTCTTGTCGTTTTCTTCATCTAATCGCTTTCCGTTATGGGGCCCACAAAAGACTGTGCCGTCGTACGAATATTCTCCGACAGTAAGAATATTCCACGATCAAACGAATATTCTCCAACAACAATGAATATTTTATAACCACTTGTGTATTTCGAAAAAAAATTCATATATCACCCTTAACTTTAACATTTATCAATTTAACCATTTACTGAATAGTAATTATAAGAAAAATTGAATACTTTTATTTCATAAAATCCGGGGTCTTACACTTGAAGTATACATGTAAGGATAGATAGAACTGCGTAAATTAGTATTTTTGTTTGTAACTGGAGGAATATTAGAAAATGGAATCTAAGGTTTACTTGAGGAACTGAGACTTTGCACAGCTTGGATCCCCAACAATGCAAACATTAATATCTCCCCTCAAGTTAATGCCTTCATAATAGAACTTGTGGACACAACCCAAAAGCATAAGCAGGATTGCTCGCTTAATATCTTGATGACCAAAAATAGTTGGGGATATGCTCTCAACGAGATCAAAAGAAAGAGTATCAGATTGAGATCAAAAGAATTTTATTCATGTATATATTTAATCAGGGGGAGAAAAAAAATACATACATATATATATATATATATATATATATATATATATATATATATATATATATATATATATATATAATCAAGAAAAAAGAAACTGAAAAAAAAATTAAATAGTATACATAGTTCTGGATAAGACTCAAGAAAGTAACAACAGATAACATGGCAAATATGGGGAGAATAACAACACTGACTGAATAAAATAAAATCAAAAAAAAATAAAAAAGAAGCAAAAAGAATAACTCAGTGTCACCAAGATTAACCGGATCTTGTTATAACTTGCATAAAACCTAAAATCATCTTTCTTGACAAGCTGTCTATATCTCTTCATCTCAGGACAATCACGAGTATCAACATTAGACACAGTTATCCCTTGCACATGTACTAGCAAAACTGAACTTACTCGTATGTGATTAGATGACAAGGTCCTTGAGTGCCTCTACATTTTATAGTTTTCCATTTGAAGAAAGAGGCACTGCGCTTTGATCAGCTTGTGAATGATTCATACTCCCATTAGCAGGGTTCTTCTTTATCTCGTTGCAAGACATAACTGCAGAGGTGCGACCATGTTCAAAGTATGTTGAGTATGGGAAGTACTCACTGCATCGCATTTTCCATCCTACAATATAAAATAACATTGTAAAACCCCAACTTTTTGAATAAAGATGAATTTTCTATAAATATTATTTTTGAATATTTTGGAGTAAAATTGATATAATATTATAGTTGGGGGTAATATTTATAAATTTTGCAAAGTAAGCAAGTTGTTATAAAATATTTGTTTGGTCGGGGAATATTTTTTTTGTCAAGAAATATCCGTACGACGGTACAATCATTGGTGGACCCCACAACAAAATTATTATCAGATTGAGAAAACGACAAAAATATTTTATTAAAATAACGTCGGAAGTTTTACCGTTGATACTGTTGAACTACTCGATAGTAAAAGTACAGTAATACGTGTGGTTGCATAGTAGCACACGATATTGATTATTAATGCTTATGTGAGAAGTCACTCAGTTTGATTCAATTATTGTCGATTAATAATATGAATTATTTAGCGATAATGGAGTTTTGTTTTATTCGTATTATTAACGTAATAAAACAGAAACATCTTTTTATATAAAGCAGAATACTTTATTAAAGTTATTCTATAAATAGAATATATTATATTTTATTTAAAAGATTTTTCTTTAAATATGAACCGTCAAATTAAAGTAAATCAATCTGGACCGTTCATGGATTAGTTACTATGCATTCTATTTTCCTATAAATAGAAGCTCATTCCTTCATTATTTTCTTACGAATTTACTGAACTCTAGAGAGAGAAACTATAGAGAGAAACTATAGAGAGAAAGAAGAAAAGTATTCTGCTACTTAAGTACTTCTTTATTTTAGTTCTTCTTTAAAACGGTAAGGGGTATTATTTCTTTTGTATTCATGAAGAGAACTTCTGTTATTCCATTATTTATTATTCTGTTGAAATAACCTGTATACGCGGTCTACCCTATACTTGGTGACATTCATCTATTATTCTGTTGGAACATCCTGTCTGTGTGTTTTACACCGGACCTGGTTCCGTCTTTATTATTATTCTGTTAGAACATCTTGTCTGTGTGTTTTACACCGGACCTGGTTCCGTCTTTATTATTATTCTGTTGGAACATCCTGTCTGTGTGTTTTACACCGAACCTGGTTCCGTCTTTATTATTATTCTGTTGGAATATCTTGTCTGTGCGTTTTACGCCGGACCTGGTTCCATTATTTATTATTCTGTTGGAATAACCTGTCTCTGCGGTCTATCGCATGCATGATGATTTCTTTTATTATTCTATTCTTTATTATACTCAGTTGGTTAAAATTTTGACTTCTATACTCCATGAAATTAGTGGAATATCTTTGATATTTACGCTTCATCTAGTATCTTTTCATGGAAAGAATTTTCTAAGAATTCTTGAATTTTACTCCACAAAGCAATATCATATTGACAATTTGGACGTTGTTAATTCTTGGATAAATTAATTCTTGAACTTGTTTTATTGAATTCTTATATCATTGTCATCATCCTCATGTTTATATTCTATTGAAAGTCATCTGTGGCCTGTAGTGCATAGATGGACTTGGTATGATTATGATCAGGGATTATTCGGTATAATCATAATCGTAATGTGACAAATGATGTGGTAAAAGTCCTCATTGGCCAGTAGTGCATTGATGGACAGTTGTTGGCATGATCATGACCATTAATGAATACACAAATATTCTTGGCCCGTAGTGCATGGATAATTGTGGTCGTGATACTAAAGAATATCCTTGGCCATAGTGCAGGGGTGATTCGATAATGTGAAATATTTATTAAGTTGAGTCTCAGCGATAACAGTGATGAAAAACCTTTTAAATCATAAAAGATAGTAGATTTTATTTTCTACTTGACTCTTTTATTAGATTGCTTGTTCCGCTGCAGTTAAACTTGATGTCTGTTATATTTTATCAGTTTAACATTGTTGGAGACTAATGATAATTTATTCTGCATTATCTTAGTCATAATACTTCTTACTGGGCTAGTTGAGCTCACCATTTCTTTCACTGTTCTCTTCAGGAAATGAGAATATAGCTGGGACGAGTCGGGGAACGGAGTGATGGTCCAGAGGATAGCATTAGTAGTCCTCACTATTATGTGAAATAGTGTGATAATAATTGTAATGAGGACTCCTTTTGAGTTTGTATACTCTCTAGTAGAAAATATTTGTATTCAAACTCACAGTTTATGTTTTGTCGTATTGTACACGACAGTTTTATTAGTAAGTTGTATTTAAATTTTGTACCATGTATCTGGCGACCCAAGATGGGTGATGTATACCTATTTTTGGGGGCGTCACAAACATCATCACTATGAATCTACACTTGTATTCTCTGAAACAGAATAGAAAATGACATCAACATATACAAGTGAATATTACTTCATCTGAAATAGAATATTACTGCAACACAAACAAGGGGAATATATAAATATATCAATGAAATGTAAAAATATGGTACTCCATCTGCCTTAACAATTTGGGCTTTTGACGACATGGAATCATATCACAAAGACAAAAGAACAAAGAACAATAATGGCAAGGTTATTACCAACTTTGTTTCAAATCATATTTAACAAGAAAAGAAAGGGGGGGGGACTAAAGAAAGCACATATCTCTGTGATGATCAACAGAATCACCCATATCATGATATTCGGAAAGCTCCAGTAGGGCAACTCCCTACATATGTCACACAATCAATAAAGTCAAAAGTTTAGCATAAATGATAATGAAAGAAAGTTTGTCATGTTTTTTTTTGCTAAGTTTGGTGTTATATTAGATGGGACCAAATATACAATGGCATAGGGACAAACCCCGACAATAGCTAGGTCATTTCAAGACAAGCCTAGAGATGAACTAACTATAGGAAAAGAAAAATTGCATTATACTGTAAAAGTGTTAGACGAAAATCAGCTTTACCTCTACAACAAGGAATTTGTCCTACGCATCACACAACCTGATGGCTCCAAGTCCTGAATGAGTAAATATTATCAATACACATGTTTTACTAGTTTGATGTCACAAATTCAGACTTCAACGTCTAAATTGAAGTACTTCTACTTGAAAGTCAAAAATGAAAATATGCCAGGAGATTAAACTATGAACATTAATGAAATTTATAAACAAGTGTTACCCACTTACCCTGAACTAGCTAATCAAGCTAGGACTTGTAGACAAATGATACAAGATCATGATACATTGCATTCTGCCTCTTATTCTGTGTACCTCAAGTTGCTCCATCTGCATCTTTGACTTGAATGCTTGTATCTTCTTACGTTTGGTGGCTTTCTGTAGATAATAGGGAAAATAACAAAGCAAATACAACACATAAATAATCAAAGGAATTTATTAAAGTAAAACAAGCAGAAATCTAACTATTTTGCCACAACTTGGCATTATTCCAAGAACTGAAAAACCAGGCAAGTCACTTAAAATTAAAATTGGAACACTCCAAATTCATGGGGAAGTTATAGCTTGTTCACCAAACTGGGATACTCATGAGTACTAGATTGCAGATGCTCAACATCACTGCTCATCCCAACATCCTAGATCTGGAGATCTGGAGACTAACTACTCACTTTAGTCATTTTTGTTTATAATTCCAAACTTTCTGTCAACCCAACTTCAGAAAACTCCTGCCAATTGAAGCACCACATACAATCATGTAATTAGACATGATATATGAAACAATTAAAATAAATACAAGTTATAACTGACATACCATGTCATCAGATGTTAATGTCCCAGTTTTATCGAAACAACATATATCAACCTGCAGAAGGAGCACCAGGAAAAAACATGTAAAATACGAGGAGACACGCGAGATCAATAAATTGCCACATATTTACACTCACAGCAGTCATATTTATAAAGCTTGGAAGTCATGAGATCTAGTCATTTCTATTTTATATTATCATTATTCAAGAAAATAGGCTCATCCAAATATATTATCACTATTCAAGAAAAAAGGCTCATCCACTAGCATTAGATTGTCAAATGAGGTTAAAAAATCTTAAATTTTAGCTAGTATTAATCAAATGTTCCCTTTACTCGAACAACTCCAGGAATAGCATAATACCCTGAAAAAGAGGTACTCCACTATCTAATACCATCTCCACCAAATATTATACAATCACCCATTATAGTCCACTTGAAAATTTTATAATACTCCATGCTTACAAAGATTAAAGTATCAGAATAGTTTTAATCAGGATTCCTTGAAACCCAATATCAATTTTTTACATTAACTCAGCAGTGATAATTGATAAAAGTTCTGAATTTCTAGGCTATGGATAGAGATTAAACTAAAATGAAAAAACATAAAGGTAAAACTCACAAAACCATATCTTTTGGATTGCCCTGTGTTCTTATCAATGATAACAACAGCCTCAAGGATTTCCCCAAATAGCTCAAAATATCCACAACCTTGACAGCTTGGTCATCCACGCCTTCGTCGTCCTCTGTACCTTCAGCAGAAGGGTTAGCCGCAATTTGAAGTCAATGATTATAGCTGAAGAAGAAATCAGAACCAAAAAATGAATGGAATCATATAAATTAAAACCACTAACATCCAAATCAGAACTAATTGTAAAATAAAAAATTGAATTCAAGAAAGAGAAGAATATTGAATATCGACAGATGATTTGAAGACAACGGCTTCTCGGCGCCACTTGGGTCCAAATTTGGGGCGGGGAGGTAGTTTTTCGTCGACAAGGCGGAAGGAGGCATCGTCGTCTCCATTACCGGTGAAGGAATCATCGTCAGTGAAGTCGAAGGCGGAGTCGGCAGGGTTAGAGCGCTTCTAGGGTTTAACCGGTCCCCGGTCGTAGGGGTTGAAGGGGACGGCGCCGATTTTAAAGCCTACCATGTTGTTTTTCGATCTGATTGAGATGAGAGAGTGAAGATGAGTGAGAGATAGGGGAGGGTGTATAGATTGGGATTTGGGAGAGCAGAGAACTGCTTCAGATGTTGGAAGCGATGTTGGAAGGCTAGGAGAGAAAAAGACTATAAGTCTTTTAATTTTAAGTGTTCAAGCTTCGTGTTTTTAATTTTAAGTAGCTCCGTGTTTTTTTAATAGACAACGTTTTTAAAAAAAACGTTATCTAATTAAAACCAAAAAAATGCCCTTTTAAATAGACAATATTTTTGTATATATATCTACAACGTCTTTTTTAAAAACATTGTAAAAAAAATACCACAACGTTTTTATAAAAAACGTTGTCTTTTAAGCATTGTCTATTTACTATTTTGTAGTAGTGAAGCTATCTAAAAATTTAGATATCATTAGCATAATCCCATCATGATTCTAAAATCATTGCTTAAAATTATCACATATTATTAAACAGTACCATGCAGATAAATTAAATGCCTTTAATAAATGAATACTTTTATTAATAAATGAAAAAGATTGTTTATAAAGTATATGTTTTATCATTATACATGATTAGCTTGTATGCATATTACTTTCAATAAATAGTCTGCATAGCGAATGTATTGAAACAAAACAGATATATTTACACTAAACGTCGCAAAACAAAGGATTTATCAGTCAAATCCCTATATGCATGTAGCCAAAACTTCCAGCATCCACTAGATCTAGGGCCGTATGATTGCTAAATATTTATAAAAATTAGATCTAAGTAGATCTTAGCCATTCTAGATTCTAGGTTCAGGTTTCACAATCTTTGAACCAGTTAAAAGCTAGATTTGGCTAGATCCAATACAGATCTAGTCAATACAACTCAAATATTGATTATTTGCAAGAAATAAACGGTTAAAACTTCAGATCTAGCGAATATCAACCATTAAAAAGCTATATAACACACTTATATACGTATTAAAGCAAGCTAAGGAGTCATATCTGGCAAAATCTTACAGTTAGGAACGAGAATGGCTATCGAACGACTTTAAGCACCTCAAAACTCGTTTTCCACTGGTTAAAGGTGATATGTTGTAGTTTATATGTATATGAGTGTTTAAAAAAAAGTTTTACAAAGATTGAATGGAAGAAAAACAGCCTTTTACTCTCAAATGGCTAGATTTCTCTCTCCCAGACCCTTTATCTCTCTCTTTTTTTCATACAAATGAGTTTGGGGGAGGGGGTATATATAGAACCAATCAAGCACGGGTCTACCTATGGCTGACCCTGGTGGGCATGGCCTGGTGGGTCCTATCATCTCGAAGTACGTGCACTCCGACCAACGCTCAGTCTGCTTGAACCTTCATAACTTTTAATTTGGGAATCCAATGGAGGCGTGCTATACTTTTTCGAAAAAACCTTTCCGAGAGCTACATAATGACATATGATTTGACCATTTCTGAATCCGAGAATATGGGTCCATAACTAGATCTTCGAGTCTTTGCAGTCTGTTTGTTAAGCTGTCTGTGTTGTTTTCACTCAGGATTGCTGTTACGGTCTTGCATGACCTTTTTCATGGTAATTTGATTTGATTTGATGCTGAGTTGACAAAATTACTCTTTTGCCCTTTCGGATTGATTTCTGGGCTTGATGTGCTGCAACTGTCTTTGCTCAGAGTTGTCTCCGGGGTTTGACGGCTGTTAACTTCTATCTGTCCTCAGGGTTGTCTCTGTGATGCCCCCAAATTTGACCCGCCACTTGGTCACTAGAATTCAGTTCGTCATGTTCTCATGGTAATTACCATAATAACTAAAATCACACATTCACAACGAAAGATCCAATTTAGAATAATATACAATGATTTATTATAATTATTTCCCCAAGTCTCGCAACCTACAGTACTTAATAGATTACTTAATAATATCGAATAAAGACTTATTACATAATCCTACTTAAGCTTAAACATAGTCTGAAAATAGTCTTAATACAACATAATAGACTTAAACGTAAAGGAACAAGCTAGTCAGTAGCCTTGCCCTTGCCCTTATCTTTCCTAGAGACACTTCCCTGCTCTGCCTTAGCTGAAAGGTTTTAAATAAGCAAGGATAAGCACAAATTGTCCAACAAGTAATATACAACAAGGGTAAAGAGTTTTATAACATAAGTTTGAAATATCAAAGTATCATCTCTAAGATAGTTCAGAGTTTCAAAATAATATCATGAATAATGAATATCAACATTTCTTGGAATAAGAACGATAATTCAATATAAATCAACAGATATATATGAATTCAAAGACTATCAATGTATCCAACTGGATAAGCAATTTATACTGAGCAGTCACTAAGGACTATTAAACATCTACCAGAATTACAAATATTAAACTGATAACCTAAAAGAATCAAGTACTATAGATGATCAGTCTACAATACTCTAAGTTATGCATAACACCACAGTAAAAATCTACTCATGTGTTGGGGTTTCCAACAACATACATTCCCCTTACCATAAAGATTGTTCAACTCAGTTTTCAAGATTTTCGCACCAATCAATTGGTTTGGACAGTTTTATAAACATACATATAGACTAGCAGAATAAAATGGCATAGACACTTTCACAATATTCAAGAACAATACCAAGTTCAACATGAATAATACTTTTCTCAAGAGTTTAACATACTATCTCAATTGAACAAGAAAATATTATAATTTGCATTCAAAGCGATAAGGTTTGCTAACGATATCCATTGAATAAAGTAATGCAGGAGTTTAGGATACTTGCACAATGTAAAGGATACTTCAGATACTTGCCTTAAGCATAGTTTATCGACGTTAAGAAATCAACACTTTCGAATCCTATTTATAGTGTATTACAAGTATAGGATGCCCATTAGTTAAACATATTCGATAAACAATCCTGATATATAGATCAAGTGTACACACATGACTCAATCATGAAATCATAGACTTATGTTATTACGTTGCTCGAAATTACCATTAGACTTCATTATTTTAAAACACTTTGTCAATTCAAGCTAAGATAGGTGTTAACATGCGAGGCTACTTCTATTAGTGTGTCATGCACAGAAATAAGCATAATGAAGTTATACTAGCATGCTACATACTTCAGAAATTACAGAAGTCACTTTACTAGTCTGTAGAATGGCACGACCGCGCCTGGTTTATACTAAGGAGATGAGCGGCTCCCAGTTCAAACCAGGGCTGAGCAATCACTTACTTGGCCTAGCTTGCCCATCCTTACATACATAAAATATATAAATATGTCAAGGGTTCTTTTGCCTCAATTATATATTCTCGTTAGTTACATCATGTATTTCAAGTATGAAGTCATCACTTAGACTTATCGCATTCCATGCTCAACTACTTTACAATTCTCATGATTAGTTAACATGCTTGTCATTCATGTCTGGATGCATGATGATCCATAAGTTCAGAATACTAATAGGGTATTCCCCAACTAATTAAAGTTGATTTTCAACTTCAACATTTTTATTGAAAATCTCATATTAAACCAGCTAAGCATGCAAAGTTACTTTATTTACTGTACATCATGCCCTCCCATATACACATTAGAACATATAATCATACTCAAAAGTTCATATATAATTCATCCAGTTTGTATTTAAAATCCTAAGTCTTCCTTAGTAAATCATCAAAACTTAAGCATACAAAGTAAGTCCATGTACTCTATGTCGTGCTTTTACGTTTATAGATTTAGATTATGATAGCATGCTTTCAAGCTCAAACTTACTGTATACATAGTTTATCAAGTTTATAATTACAATTATAAGTCTCATTAGTAAAACTTATTTAAGCATGCAAGATAAGCACACATTGTTTAAATGACACTTTCGTACGCATTTGTGCACATACTCAGTTATTTATATAAGCTAGAAATATCAAAATTTGAAAACATAATGCTCATCATACTTTGTTTTGTAAAACTTCAAGTTTTCCTTTAGAAATCCTTTAAAACCAAGCTAGAAAACTCTATTATACACCAAACCAGTTCATGCCTTATGTTATACTCATGTATGTGCATACCTAGATTATTTACACATGCTCACAAAATCAGAATATACATTATTCCAAGTTTACCATTTCTAATTTTCCAAATCTTGAAGTTTTCTTGGAAACTCAACTCAAATCAAGCTAAAACAACGTATTATGTTCAAAATAATATCTAACCACATGCTAGGGTCATTTTTATGTATATTCAAACCCATGTAGCATGCTCATCATAACACTGGATCACTACAAGCAGTATCTGAGAAAAACACCACGCGCGGCCAAGCGGTATTAAGCTATTGAAGTGACGCGGCAGCGCCACTTCGAGCAGAATAAAAAATTATGGCTCTGCTTTTGCAGAGCCTTATCACATTCACTGCTAAACTTGCAACCAGACTCACTACAACATTTCCAAGCATACATACTAACTCAAACAACACAAAGTCATGCTAATTCATACCACTTATCAGAGATTTCATGAGAATTACAAGAATTTGACAAAACTCAAACTAATAACAAAAAATAAATTATACCTACTTGAAGCTTGAATCGAATTCCCTCACCCCTCTGATAATACTCCCTAATAGCTCAGCAACTCACACTCTCTAATGCACTTCTCAGATAATTTTTAAGCAACACAAAATGAGATAGAGAGGGTGCTATATATAGAGAATGGTTTGCCCAGTTAATGCTCTTGCACTGTAATTTAATTTAATGGGAATTAGAAGAACACAATGTGTATAAGGAAGTTGGCCAACCACCAAATCATAGCCATCATCTCAGCAACACGGCTAGGAAGTTTGAGTTTACGCAATGAATTTTCTAGGTTACTGTTCATGTACTTTGCTCAACTGATAAATTTTATATTACAGCAACAAGCTTCATTTTGGCTCAGTTAGTTACTTTAACTCCCCAAATGTAATTTTAATGTATAAATATTACCATATTAGGAGAATTTAGGGATTATTTGTGTATTCATATTATATAATCCATGTACATTAAATACATGTAATAAAATAACGCAGTGAGGTATTATTGTCCGGGTAACTCAATAATTATTTTTATTACTCACATAACCACATAATAACACTATTTAGTATTAATGTTTATTTAAACATTTAATTTCTTTCCCAGTTTCTAGGGTGCACAGATTTTTAATTAATGCACACTTGCACATAACAGTCGATATAATCTTATTATAACAATAACTTACTTATTCGTTTTATGTCAAATAAATAATTTATTCATCTTATTGATTAATTAACACTAATATTAATTACTCCATTCTTCATTGAATAATGTAATTATTGACCTTTTTCACAATTAATTATCTGACATGTATAGTAAATAAATATAAATCTTATTATATCTATAGACACGTTACTAATTATTATTATATCTCTACAATAATAATCACATCTCATTAATTAATCACCATTATCAATTAATTAATATTCTACGGTAACAATTAACAATTAATATTAATTAATTATTCACTTAATAATTCCTTCGTTGATTAATATTATTATTAATATTTTCCATCACCGTGCCACACAAGGCTTTCAACGAGTTTATCAAAAATTCCATATATTCTCAATTATTCAATACAATTGAGTTAACTCATCTCGTAACACAAAATTATTTATATTCAAATAAATATTCATTTAATAAGGTGTGAAAATTTTCGGGTATTACAGTCTCTGAAGTTGATTTGATGTCCCACATGGCTGTCTTCGGGAGTTTGGTCTGATGATTTTCTGGGGTTGTCTCTGGGGAACTGGTTTGATGATATCCTGGGGTTGTCTTTGGGTGTTTGGTTTCATGATCTCTTGGGGTTGTCTCCGGTTCTTTTCCTTCAAAACGTTTTACAATGATAATATTCAGTAAAACATCAATTCTGGTCTAAGACCATGAGCAGTTCATACTTTCTTTGAAAAGGACAACCCGACACTAAGTCCGTAAGTCCGACATAGCTTACGAGCACTTCTAGCTGATCAGCCTATAGTACTTTATGTTGATCAACACTACATCCATTAAACGTATGTACGTTTATGTTTTAGCAATCTCGCGTGCCCATCGAATAATCAATGAAAAATACATTTGTTTATTCATACTCAAGCTTACCTTGAATCCGTACCAAATACTTGACATAGGATAGCGTTAACAATTCTATATTGAAAGACTTGAAAATAAATCAATCCATCTTTAAGATTAGTCTAGCCGAGTTAAAACTGGCGTCGAGTTTTTCTTTAAAACCATTCATGCATCTCATAACATGAATCATTGAAAACTTAGCTAACACGAAGGTTAGATAAGCGTTTAGAAAAACTTACCTTCATCATCTGCTACAATATAATTACTTTTTCTTTCAGTCTTTACGGTCTCTACAACACATAATCACATAACATACCACATTAGGTCATGAATAAGCATACATGGTTCCAAATGAATCTTACCCTTCTTCTCAATCTAATCATGTATTAGATTTGTTATTATTGGTTCCAGCTTGCTGTCGTTCTTTTACATCATTCTTACCAATTTCTCTCTTTTCTATAACTTAATCAAAATTATTTTATTAATACAACTCAGGTCGAGTTAATCATCCTTCCTCACGGCTTACTGACGTCCTTACATTATTAATCGAAACTTGATCGTCATTGGTGAAGTACCAACGTTGAATACCATTCATGGTTTACTTAATTATCCTTCACGTTCTTCGTTTAATTATTCTTAATCCATACTTAAATTCATATTGTTACTACTATAAAAGTGATTTAAAGTTAATCCAATCATGTACATTAAGTACACGCACATTCTAATATTCGTTTCAATCAATTGGAATTACAAAACCGAATTTGGTTAACCAACTTTTCACTGTCGGCGTTCCGTTACGTCGTTCTTACGTTCATATGCAATTGACTTACTTTAACCCTAAGTGATCATACTTGAGGTTTAATCATGGCTCAATAATGTTTTATTAAGTTACTTAGTTCATTGATTAAACATTTTCCATTCATGCTTTACTTGTAAACATCCTTCATTGTCTAGATCTTAAGACTGGCGCTGCGGTGCCAGTTCCCTTTGCATTAACCGCGCTGCGATGAGATACTTTAGTGGCTAAAGACCCGGACTCGACGCTGCGGTGCGAGACCTCTTTGTTATGGCCGCGCTGCGGCGCCAACTGTAACGCCCGAGAAAATCGAATTTTTAGGAGAATTAAATTTTTATTTAATTATAAGGATTAAATGAATTTAATTGATTAATTATGTAGTCAGCTAATTGAAGGTCGTTCTACGACCTTGACATATCAGAATGTCGTAATAGTTTGGCTACGTGATAGAATTAAAGTGTTTGAATTTTCAAGACGAAAATAAAAGCTTTCCGAGAACTTTTTTGAAAAATATTATTCACGCATTTCTGCTCGGGAATTATTTTTGAACTTTCGAGAAATACGTAACGATAGAATATCGAGATGAGATAGAATATCCAATAATATTTCAATTATGAAAAATGTAGTTTTTCGCCTGCGGACTTAAAACCTAACGGTTAGGAGAAAGTGATTTACGTGAAGGAAATGTAATGCGATTAATGAATTAATCAATGATCGTATAATACGTAGGTATTATACGAAGTAATGAATACGAGTATAATATGAGGTATTATACGAGTGTGTATGAATAATGGTAGGTTGTATATGTTGAATTAATATACGAGTTAGAATACGATAATAATACGTATAGAATACGTTATAAGGCTTTAAGCCAAATGTATTGAATTTGTAGGATTGTGTAGGAAATATTAAAGTCCAATGTGATTTGATAAGGCCCAAATGTAGGAATGGTTAAGTCCAATGTAGATTTATGAACAAGCCCAAGTGTTTGTTAATTACAAGCTCAATGTATAAGTTAAATTAATTAAATGTAAGGCCCAAAGTAAGTAACCAATGGGTTATGGGATGGTTTAAACCCATGGGGCAAACCATGGATAATCCAAAGTAGGGAACAAGTTTACATAATAGCTAAGTATGTGTGGTAATCAAGAATACTTAATGGCTAAGTAAGGGAGATGGCCAAGTATATGTGGGGAGCAGGTTTACTTGATGGCTAAGATAGGAATAGTAAGGAGGTTGAAGGTCCTAATGACCATTATGCCCTAACTTTGAGATGCCTATAAATAGCAAGCTTTGTATTCATTTGTTAGTTGTTAGATTTTCATCTAATAACTTATAATTTGAGAGCTTATTTGCTTGAGAGAAAAAGCTAGAAAGTTAGCCTTTGAAGTCCAAGAATCAAGAAGGAGATTAAAGATTAATCAAGTGTTATTCAAGAGTAAGTAATCTTGAACCATACTTCTCTTTCTCTTCTATTGATAGAGAAGTGGGTAGTGATAGAACTTCTATACTAAGGAATGATAAGAATGAGTAATTAAAGGGCTTAAGTCTTAATAAGCCGTATAAGTAATGAATAAGCTATTCGTAATCATATAAGCTATGAACTTAAGGAGAATTGGTAAGAACTTGTTACATGTTTACATTAATGAAGTTGATATGATAAGAAGAAGCAATGATGATGGTTAGAAATCTTGAACCTTGATATGTCATGTAAAAAGAAATCATAAGTCATGAGAATTGGAAACATAAGTAGTTTGTACTTTTAAAAGTTATAAATTCATAAAGAACAAGTAATAACTTATCATGATTATAAGTTAACGAAGTATGTATATTAAGAAGTTAGTATGATGGAATGAATCCATTTGAAACGATTAATAAATCATAAGAAACAAAGTTTTACCGGAATTCACACGATTAGACGATAATCGTCGAATTCGTGAAATTCTCGGAGTGGAAGTCGATTTTTGATATTGAGATTGGAAATATTGGTTTTCAATGGAGACAAGTCTTATTTGGCATTATAGAGTTGCAGACTGGAAAATGTCCGAATTCCGTCTTAGAATGAAGAAACGAGCGTTGAACGTTTACAAACGTTTATCGTTTTCGTTAAAAATGGACTAATAGGTGAATTTTTAGTTAACGAAGTCAAATAGATAAAATTCTTGTATGAACATGTAGAGTATGTAATTTGTGAACTGTAGGTTCTTGAATGAGCCAATTCAGACTTATAACGAAGAAGTTATGCGCCTGTCACATAAAAAGTAAACTGTCAAATTTTTCTGGTGCTGAGTACTGGCGCCGCGGCGCCAGTCAAGGCAAAGTAAGTCACGCCGCAGTGTGAGGTCGAACCATAGCACACTATTAGTTGGTGCCGCAGCGCGGCAGATAACATTAAGACTCGCGTAGCAGTGACGAGTCCGGTCTTTTGGTCCTAAAGCATGGCGCCGCAGCGCGACACAAAGAAGAAAAGCTGGCGCCACAGCGCCAGCCCTAGGTTTTGCATAGAGAGGATTGGTTATGAAGATAAAAAGAAAGGCAATGAAGTAGTACAAACTTAATAAACATGAAGTAACATTGTTAAGTCATGATTAAACCTTAAGTATGATCACTTAGGGTTGAAGTAAGTAAATTGCATATGAACGTAAGAACGACATAATGGAAAGTCGGGACCAATAATAACAAATCTAATACAGAATTAGATTGAGAAGAAGGATAAGATTCTTTAGGAACTATGTATGTTCATTCATGACCTAATGTGGTATATTATGTGGTTATGTGTTGTAGAGATAGTAAAGACTCAAAGGAAACGTAATTTTACTGTAGCAGATGCTAAAGGCAAGTTTTTCTTAAACGCTTGTCAAATCTTCGTGTTAGCCAGGTTTTCAAATGATTCATATTATGAAATGCATGAATGGTTTTAAAGAATGAGACGATGCCAGTTTTAACTCGGCTATACTATTCTTAAAAGATTGATTGATTTCTTTACAAGCCTTTCAATATAGAATTGATAACGCTATCCTACGCAGAATATTTGGTATGGATTCAAGGTAAGTCTGAGTATGAATAAACAAATATATTTTACATCGATTATCCGATGGGCACGCGAGGTTGCAAAAACTTAATTGTACATACGTTTAATGAATGTAGTGTTAATCAACATAGAGTACTATAGGCTGATCATCTAAAATTGCTCGTAAGATATGTCGGAATTACAAACTTAGTGTCGGGTTGTCCTTTTTCAAAGAAATTATGAAACGCTCATGGTCTTGGACCAGAATTAATGTTTTACTGAATATGGTCATTGTAAAACGTTTTAAAGGAAAAGAAGTGCTATTTTGAATTATCGATAGTACTTCATAACTATTATCCAGTTATTGAAGATATACGATTCCTATGTTTCAAGCATGTTATTTAAATGAAATTGTTGTACTTGCTAAGCTTGTTATGCTCACTCTTGCTTGAACCATATGAATGCAACTAAGGACGAGCGAACCGAGGTTTCTAGTAGAGTTAAAGGCAAGGCGAAGAGGAATGATTAGTTTATCTTGTAATAGACTAGTAAGTATATATATTATATTATGATGAACAAATAATGTAATGATTTAAGAACATGGGAACGAGATTTATTATTATTAATGTAATAAGAATGTCGTTGGAACACATATTTTGATGTTGTTTCCATAGAATGAATGTACATTTATGAGTACCGTGTAGCACTAATTATCGGGTTGGAAGATACCCGTAATTGGTGGCGTCACAGGTTAGTATCAAAGCATTAGGTTATAAAACTTAAGGGGGAAGAACCTTAGGCTAATAACCTCATTAAGGAAGAGAAGTCTGAAGGAAGTAAACTCGAGCTTTACTTGAGTTAAATGAGTCAACAAGGTATTGAGGAAACTCAGTATCGGAAGATTTAAAGGATGGAAAGTAACCCTAAATAAAATAAATGTGATTTGTGCTTATACTATGGTGTGTTATGTACTAATCAGCATATGTGTTATTGTAGGATGTCGAACGATAGCTTGATGTATAGAGATATACACGTGTTGAATGATGAGTTGGTGAACAGAGTAGAGCCTATACCCATGCTAGTGGCGGAGGTACCCTTAGTGATTCTGGAGGAGTCATAATCAGAGGAGTACTTTTCTGAGGAGAACTACTTCGAGGGAGAGATGGACATAGCATCATATCTTCATATGATGAACAATGTGGAGGAGGGAGTGGAGGTAACGTCGGTTGGTACGATGGTACCTACACCAGAGTCATCACCTCCAGATGTAATGAGATCATTGTATCTGGTAGAGCTTGACAATAATGCACAACTGAGTACAGTTGTGCAGAATCAGAATGAAGAGATTAATTCTCTTTATGTCGCGAAGGAGTCTGCAGAAGCAGATTTTGAGTCAGAGTATGATGAGACGGTGCTTATGATAAATAAGGCTAGGGATTTTAAGGAGGTCGATGAGCTTCGTAAAGAACTAGGGGAGAAGGACCGGAAGATAGCACGGATGTCTTACATCCATAAGAGTGCTCATAAGGATTTAAAGGTGAAAGTTGCTTGTCATCCCATGGAGTCAGGACAAACTCGACATACGATTAGTCGGGATACTGTAGCGAATATAGCGGATGAGAAACACGAAGATGCTGTTATGCATTATTAGAAGTCTAGAGTTATAAATATATGTGTAGTGACGTAAAACCCTCTTTTGTATAAAAAGGGTAGTCTTTTTGTAAATCCCAACTTCTGTGAAATTTAATTGCTGGATAGAAAATGTAATAGCTTTTGGCTATAAACGCAAATTGTAAATAGTTTCAAACTATGAAGAAGCATATGAATATAATGAAGTTTTCATTTAATATGTTTTGTTATGGTACGAGTTGATATGTGATGAATAATAACGACGTAAGTAAATAGATAATGATGAAATTTTATTTATTTAAATTAGAAAATGCCGCCATAGAAAAGACAATGTAATTAGGAAGCGGAATCACATAATGATAATCAAGGGGGTCAGAACAACCCTATGCAAGAGTTCATTAATTTATTAATGACTGCATTTAACCAAACCGGGGGTAGAGTACCCGCGGAACCTAGAGTAGCCAGAATGACTACCTTTAAAGAGTTTAAAAGCGTAGGTCCACCGGAGTTCAAAGGAACGACGGACCCAATACAGGTCATACACGGATAAAAGGAAATAGAGAAGGCGTTTGTTATTACAAGTGTAGGTGAGGCGCAAAAGATTTCTTTTGCCACTTACACAAGGAAAAGGGAAGCCAACTTTTGATGGGAGGCTCACCAGGGTAGGGCTAGAACAGATGCGGTAACGTGGGAATAGTTCAAGAAGGTTTTCTTCGAGAATTATTTCCCTACAAGCATGCAAGGGAGGAGGGAGATTAAGTTCTTAGAACTTAAGTAAGGGGACATGACAGTTCCCCAGTATGCGACCAAATTCAATGAATTGGCAAGGTTTGCTCCACATCAAGTGGAAACTGAGGAGAGGAAGGCTCGTAGATTTGAGCAGGGCCTGAAACCCTGGCTCTATTGTAGGATTTCGGTGTTCCATAGTGTTTCCTATGGGACCATTTTGGAGAAGGAAATTATAGTAGAGGGTGGTAGTGAGGTGTTGACTCAATGCCACAAAGAGAGGAAGAATAAGACCAAGTGAGAGGGAGGAACCAAGGCAGAGAATGCCAAAAAGAAAGAATTTTAACTCCGAGAATACTGGAGTGAGGCAAGGGGATCCTAAGCGTAAGATCAAAGCATGTAAAACATGTGGAAAGACTCATCTAGGAGTCTATATGAAAGGGAAATCGGTTTGTTATAACTGTGGACATGAGGGTCATATATTACCCAATTGTCCTAATCCTAAGAAAAACTATGGCTGTTTTGTATGTGGGTCGTTGGACCACATGGCAAGAAATTGTCAAAAGAAGGGATCGGAAGAAAGTAAAGGTGTTAGTAGTGGCAAGTTAGCCATTACTGGACCACCATTGTCAGGTAGACCTATGGCCGTACTTTCAATATGACAGTGCAAGATGCGGTTGCATCAGCGGATGTAGTAGCAGGTATCATTCCAGGCAATACAATGAATGCTTATGTGCTATTTGGCTGGAGTGCTACTTTTCTATTATAGAATGTGAATTGCTAAGTGATTAACCTCATTCTAGAAGGGGTTTATAAATACATTTAAGCATTAAGGTAGAGAATGAGGAAATAACTTTAATAAATTGTATTCGTGGAAATTGTTTCATGAATAATAAAGATAAGAAAGTATCGGTAGATAGGTACCGATAAAGTTAAGAGAATTTGAAGTAATTCTCGGTATGAATGGGTTGATTAACTATAGAACTTTAACAAATTTTCTAAGGAAAAGTATGAATCTTCAGTTTTCTAATAAACCCAAGGTGGTATTTTACAGTAACAAAACACTGCAAAATTCTTGTTGTCTAATTATGACGCAATCTAGAAGGATGTTAAGACATGTTTAGGTTGTGGTACAATCGTAACCTTTGATGGTTGACATATGGGAGCTGAGCTAAACAATTCATTCAGAGAGCGAAGGTATATATGAAACTGGCAACCGATCTAACTCACTGTGATGGCAGTGTAGACGAGACGTGAACTTGTTTGTTGGTTGTTTGTGGAAAACCACTCAGAGTACCATATGGACTACTAGCAGAGAAGCTATGTGTGCTGATTCCTAGAGAAGTAATAAGAAGAAGATAAGAATGTAAATCATTAAAGATGCTGAATGTATTAAGTAAGACATCTCCGTATGTCATGAAACCGTAAGCTGGTAATGAAAGTAGGTCGCGTAAACTTAGGTCGAAAGAATACGAACCCTAAGCAATAAAGTTATGTAAACCAATGCGTAAGTCAAATATATGACTATTTGGTTAGCGGTTAAGAATAAATACCCATAGCCTAGGATCGATGATCTATTTGATCAGTTGAAGGGGGCAAATAATTTTTCTAAAATAGATTTGTGTGCGGGGTATCGTCGGTGGAAAATAAGAAAGAAGGTGGCAAATTGATAGGTACTCTTGTGAGGTGCTATGGTTGAAGGTACCATTAGCGTCACATGATTTAAAAGGATGGTTAAGTGAGGCACCTGTATTGTCTATATATCAGATGATACGAGGAATTTTGTAGAGTATCTCGATGTTTCGCATAGATGACGAGATTGCGTGCTCTTGTTGCATGGCAAGGTCATTGCGTATGCATCACGCCAGTTAAAGGATTATGAGAAGGTCTATCCTACTTATGATCTATAATTGGCAGCTGTAGTTTTTAAATTAAAAATCTGAAGATAATATTTATACAAGGAAAAGTGTGAGATATACACGGACTCTAAGAGTCTGAAATATATCTCCGCACAAAAGAAGTTGAATATACGATAGAGGGAGGACTGTGATATGTTATATCATACATGGAAGGTAAAAGTAGTAGACAACGCATTAAGTATGGAAGGCTAGAGAAAAGATATCAATGTTAACGACTCGGAATGAGTTAATAACAAAGATGGCGAGAACAGAGTTAGCAGTTAAATTATGGAATGAAGGGGTAGAAAGGTTATTCAAAATATAGACTCAATCCATGATAATTGAACGAGTTCAGTAAGTACAACTAGGTAACTATGAATGCAAGCGAATAAAGAAGAGGATGAAAAATAACAAGAAGACTAAGTATACTCTTGTTTTGAGGGAGAAATTTGAATTCCAAATAATTAGGAGTTGAACGAAGGACTAATAAAGGGAAGATAGAGTAATATGTTAGTAAGTGTTTATGTAACGACCCCAAAATCTATACAATTTAAATCCCGACTTCGGTCGTTAACCATACATTCAACCTCTAATTAATACATCATTATTCGATGTTAAACTTAATAAAATTGCGGAATATTTAAAACTTTTATACATTTCCTTCTTTCTTGCCCTGAATCGCAACCATTACATTACATCTCTTTGATTCAATCTTATATCATGAATCGTTACAACAAAATGACTATACAAAGTCTTACAGCATAACTAAATATCCATATACATTGGATAGCTCAACTTACAATTCAACAACATGTTACATTCAAAATATGAAATACATTTCTCATAATACATAAGTAATCTTCGTGAATATAGATCTCTATAACTCACATAGCACGTATCTTTACCTTAAAATCTTGACCTGCAAAAGTGGTTATTTGCAAGAGTGAGCTCGACAGCCCAGCAAAATCTAACAGTTTTCATGCATCACATAACACATAATAACATGCTCGATATACATCTCATTAAAGTAACATGGCATACATGCTTTTAATTCACATAGCAAATATAAAGATTGAGTTCTTTACTCAATCATCATTACGTAGCCAAAACAATGTAGTCATATATTGACTTTAATATTTCATGATTCAACATGCTTAACATATCATGCAATTTAAAACAGTTCATCAAGTCCACGTAGAAAATAGGAACCGAAAGACTTGCCTTGATCGTTGTTTACCAATAATAGCTTAACAACTTACAGTTATCTGCACTTCACGTGCCCTACACAATTATATAATCATACACATCAACTATTAGTCACATAACAACACATAGCAATTGTAATGTAAACTCTACTCCACATCTCAAAATCTTTCCTATTAATTAGCACACAATGTTCAATTATATTGTGTTAACTTTCAACTTATATCTCACTGTATTTCATATTCGCAGTTCATTCAAGTGCTTAAGTCTTGCTAGGACTACTTATTGGTTTTATATTAAACCCATTCCATATCTTATAATATCCATTTCAATTGAATTGAAACACTTTTTAAGTTCATTAACACTTGGCACGGCGTTTCGACGTTCATTCGTCACACGCCCGATTTGCCTCTCTTGTGTATGCTTACTATGCTTCTATAACTTATCTAATACATTATTTATTAATGTTAAGCATCATTATATTTACTAAGATTCATATTTTATAACTTAGGACATCATCTTTTACGGTCTGGAGCACTACACATGCATATGTGCATGCCCGACACCCTCTGATTGCCTCCGAAAACACAACAGTCCTAAATATGACCATTTTGACCCATCTTAATGACCTCAAATTGAAAAACTTAAAGAACGAAAGTTGTAGGTCTACTCGTCCTCTTTCCGGATCATCTTGAATCACCTCAATCGGAGTTAGTATGAGGAAGTTATGACCATTTTACTACAGGAGGTCAAAACTGTGCAAGTCAGACCACAAATCCGGCGCTGGGGCGCGGATAGTGGCGCCGGGGCGCGAGTACCAGCGCTGGGGCGCGAGTTCTGGTGCTGGGGCGTGAGTTCTAAGCTAGCCGGCGGTGCCAATGGCGCCAGGGCGCGAACTTTGACGCCGGGGCGTGAATTTTGGCGCTGGGGCTCCAGTTTTGGCTCTGGGGCGCCAAAAACTAACAGAACCAAGCACGAAGACCATTTTTGGTCTATTTAAGAAATTCTAGCAACTAATTATATACGTATAATTGATGTAATTTATACATAAATGCTAACAATCATCTATATCCTAATTACCCACCACTAATCAACAATATCATAAACTAATTCTTAGAAAACGCTATTTTTTTTTTAAATCAAAAACTCCATTTTTGATATTTTTCATAAAAATCAACACTGTGATTTTGTTATTCAACCAAAACAGAAATTTCAAAGCATCATAATTATGTTTTTACATACTCTATCAATTCTAACAATCAATTTATCCATTTAACAACAATTAAAACCTTAATTTCTATTTTAAAATAGCCATATTCATACATATTGTCATATGAACACTCTGTAATATATTTTCTTCCACAAAACACATATATGCATGAACTAATTTCTCTATAATCATATATAAGTTCATAGAACAACCATATAGTCAATAATCATGCCAAACCATATACATAACAACAATTTATCTTTTATAAAATTTTAACAGAGACTTTTTGGGAAGAAGAAAACTAAATTTTTAAAGAAAGAGCTAGAGCTCCTACCTTGGATTATGAAAGATGATGACACTATCCCTTTTTCTCCAAATCTTTTCTCCAAAACCTGTAAAATTCTCTTAATTCTCTCAATTTTTCTCTTAGTTTTCTTCTTTTCTTCTTCTTCTTCCTCTGAGTTTTTCTCTTTTTCTCTCCTTTCTCTCTCCTCTAATCTTACGTAAAATATTATAACGCATATAAGATATAATTATAATAATTATATAATATAAGTACTGACATAAGTTATGTCAGTTACATAAGTTTTAAAAATCAAAAGCCTTAAGGCTTGTTTGGCTAGCATAATAAAAATAACTCATTAATCCTTATACCTTGTTTGGTAAACTGAATTAAAACAAATTGATTAATCCTTATACCTTGTTTGACAAAACTAAATTAGACCATTTTTTTATTTATTTTAATAACTCCTTTATAGCAAGGTTATTAGTCACACCTTTATTAAATTAATAAATCAATTAAACATTAATCTATTAAATTACTTTAACTTTTATAATTATAATTTTATTTAACCAACGAATATTTTAAATTAATTTCCCATTTAAAATATTATAACTTATTTAAATCACCATAAGCTCTCTAGCTTACTTATTAAATTATATTATTATATAATCTCATAACAATTAATTTACTTAGCTCCTTAATTATTTACTCAACAAATAATTAAATCACATCAACTCAAATTGCCATATAATTTAATAAATATTTAATATTGCCAATAAATATTTAATATTTAATATTTAATTATTTATTCAGTAAATAATTAAATAAACCACATCACTCAAATTGAACAATTATTTATTCAACAATAACATATCCATTAAATACTTAAATAAATCAATAAATATTTAATATCACGCTTTAAAATTATGGAATGTTACATCATTCCCTCCTTACAAGGATTCTGTCCTCAGAATCACAATTCAAATAAATCATTCGTTACATTCTTCCCTACTTACAAAGATTCTGTCCCCAGAATCACCGAAACCCTACCTTACTCAGGTTTTCCTCAAATCTATTCATTGAATAACTTCAACACATTACCTTAATATAGGTTTTATATTTTCTACTCTCACCATTCTTGATAATAAATTCTTATAAGTTTTATTTCATAACATTTACTTAGACTCAATTATATTTGAGTATTATATATTCTTTGACCCGTTCATTATCTTTCTCTAAGGATCATTATCATATATTATATGATCAAACTCTCGGGACATTACAGTTTAACTTCCGACTCAAATTATTGATAGAAAGTGACAAGTCATGTAAAATAAGATAATACCTTCGTGGAAGGTGAAATGAAAGAACCATAATGTCAAAGAAGCATTGTGGGAACTCAAGATTAAAATGTAGAAAACTTTTCCTCATTTGTTTATATAAGTATAGCGAGATTCTGGGGACAGAATCCTTATAAGGGGGGAAGAATGTAACGCCCGAGAAATTATATTTTTAGGAGAATTAAATTTTTATTTAACTATAAGGATTAAATGAATTTAATTGATTAATTATGGAGTAAGCTAATTGAAGGTCGTTCTATGACCTAGACATATCAGAATGTTGTAGTATTTTAGCTACATGATAGAATTAAAGTATTTGAATTTTCAAGATGAAAATAAAAGCTTTCCGATTTTTTTTTTGAAAAACAATATTCACGCATTTCTGCTCGAGAATTATTTTTGAACTTCCGAGAAATACGTAACGATAGAATATCGAGATGAGATAGAATATCCAATAATATTTCAGTTATGAAAAATGCAGTTCTTCGCCTACGGACTTAAAACCTAACAGTTAGGAAAAAGTGATTTATGAGAAGGAAATGTAATGCGATTAATGAATTAATCAATGATCGTATAATACGTAGGTATTATACGAAATAATGAATACGAGTACGATATGAGGTATTATACGAGTGTGTATAAATAATGGTAGGTTGTATATGTTGAATTAATATACGAGTTAGAATACGATAATAATACGTATAGAATATGTTATGAGGCTTTAAGCCAAATGTATTTAATTTGTAGGATTGTGTAGGAAATATTAAAGTCCAATGGAATTTGATAAGGCCCAAATGTAGGAATGGTTAAATCCAATGTAGATTTATGAACAAGCCCAAGTGTTTGTTAATTACAAGCCCAATGTATAAGTTATATTAATTAAATGTAAGGCCCAAAGTAAGTAACCAATGGGTTATGGGATGATTTAAACCCATGGGGCAAACCATGGATGATCCAAAGTAGGGAACAAGTTTACTTAATAGCTAAGTAAGTGTGGTAATCAAGAATACTTAATGGCTAAGTAAGGGTGATGGCCAAGTATATGTGGGGAGCAAGTTTGCTTGATGGCTAAGATAGGAATAGTAAGGAGGTGGAAGGTCCTAATGACCATTATGCCCTAACTTTGAGATGCCTATAAATAGCAAGCTTTGTATTCATTTGTTAGTTGTTAGATTTTCATCTAATAACTTATAAGTTGAGAGCTTATTTGCTTGAGAGAAAAAGCTAGAAAGTTAGCCTTTAAAGTCCAAGAATCAAGAAGGAGATTAAAGATTAATCAAGTGTTATTCAAGAGTAAGTAATCTTGAACCATGATTCTCTTTCTCTTCCATTGATAGAGAAGTGGGTAGTGATAGAACTTGTATGCTAAGGAATGATAAGAATGAGTAATTAAAGGGCTCAAGTCTTAATAAGCCGTATAAGTCATGAATAAGCTATTCATAATCATATAAGCTATGAACTTAAGGAGAATTGGTAAGAACTTGTAACATTTTACACTAATGAAGTTGATATGATAAGAAGAAGCAATGATGATGGTTAGAAATCTTGAACCTTGATATGTCATGTAAAAAGAAATCATAAGTCATGAGAATTGGAAACATAAGTAGTTTGTACTTTTAAAAGTTATAAATTCATAAAGAACAAGTAATAACTTATCATGATTATAAGTTAATGAGGTATGTATATTAAGAAGTTAGTATGATAGAATGAATCCATTTAAAACGATGAACAAATCATAAGAAACGGAGTTTTGCCGGAATTCACACGATTAGACGATAATCGTCGAATTCGTGAAATTCTCGGAATGGAAGTCAATTTTTGATATTGAGCTTGGAAACATTGGTTTTCAATGGAGACAAGTCTTATTTGGTATTATAGAGTTGCGGACTCAAAAATGACCGGATTCCGACTTAGAACGAAGAAACGAGCATTGAACGTTCACAAACGTTTATCATTTTCGTTAAAAATGGACGAATAGGTGAATTTTATTTAACGAAGTCAAATAGATAAAATTCTTACATGAAAATGTAGAGTATGTAATTTGTGAACCGTAGGCTTTTGAACGAGCCAATTCGGACTTATAACGAAGAAGTTATAAGCCCGGGAATCTCACATAAAAAGTTAACTGTCAAATTTTTCTAGTGCTGAGTACTTGCGCTGTGGCGCCAGTCAAGGCAAAGTAAGTCACGCTGCAGTGCGAGGTCGAACCATAGCACAATATTAAGTGGCACCGCAGCGCAGTAGATAACACTAAGACTCGCGCCGTAGCGCCGAGTCCGGTCTTTTGGTCCTAAAGCTTGGCGCCGCAACGCGGCACAAAGAAGAAAAGCTGGCACCGCAGTGCCAACCCTAGGGTTTGCATAGAGAGGATTGGTTATGAAGATAAAAAGAAAGGCAATGAAGTAGTACAAACTTAATAAGCATGAAGTAACATTGTTAAGTCATGATTAAACCTTAAGTATGATCACTTAGGGTTGAAGTAAGTCAATTGCATATGAACGTAAGAATGACGTAATGGAAAGCCGGAAACAATAATAACAAATCTAATTCAAAATTATATTGAGAAGAAGGGTAAGATTCTTTAGGAACTATGTATGTTCATTCATGACCTAATGTGGTATGTTATGTGATTATGTGTTGTAGAGACCATAAAGACTGAAAAGAAACGTAATTTTATTGTAGAAGACGCTGAAGGCAAGTTTTTCTTAAACGCTTGTCTAATCTTCGTGTTAGCCAGGTTTTCAAATGATTCATGTTATGAAATGCATGAATGGTTTTAAAGAAAGAGTCGATGCCAGTTTTAACTTGGCTAGACTATTCTTAAAAGATTAATTGATTTCTTTACAAGTCTTTCAATATAGAATTGATAACGCTAACCTACGCCAATTATTTGGTATGGATTCAAGGTAAGCCTGAGTATGAATAAACAAATGTATTTTACATCGATTATTCAATGGGCACGCGAGGTTGCCAAAACTTAAACGTACATACGTTTAATGGATGTAGTGTTGATAAACATAGAGTACTATAGGCTGATCACCTAGAAGTGCTCGTAAGATATGCCAGACTTACGGACTTAGTGCCGGGTTGTCCTTTTTTAAAGAAATTATGAAACACTCATGGTCTTGGACCAGAATTAATGTTTTACTGAATATGGTCATTGTAAAACGTTTTGAAGGAAAAGAAGTGTTATTTTGAATTATCGATAGTACTTCGTAACTATTATCCAGTTATTGAAGATATACGATTCCTATGTTTCAAGCATGTTGTTTAAATGAAATTGTTGTACGTGTTGAGCTTGTTATGCTCACTCTTGCTTGAACAATATGAATACAGCTAAGGACGAGCGGATCGAGGTTTCCAATACAGTTAAAGGCAAGGCGAAAAGGAATGATTAGCTTATCTTGTAATATACTAGTAAGTATATATATTATATTATGATGAACAAAGAATGTAATTGTTTCAGAACCTGGGAACGAGATTTATTATTATTAATGTAATAAGAATGTCGTTGGAACACACATTTTGATGTCATTTCAGTAGAATGAGTGTACAATTATTAGTACCGTGTAGCACCAATTATCGGGTTGGAAGATACCCAGATTTGGGGGCGTCACACCAACTAACAGTGCACCATGCCTTGAGTCGCGCTGCGGTGTGAACACTGTGCATCGGGCAATTTTGACAGATTTTTGATTTTGATTTTGCATCATACCCAGATTTTTGATTTTTGATTTCTCATGACTTATGATAGTTCATGACTTCTAACCATTATTCTTACTTCTTCTTATCATATTAACTTGTTAAGGTTTGAATTACTTATTCATGACTTATACGGCTTAAGTCCATTGATTTAATCATTCTCTTCATTCCTTAGCATACATGTTCTACCACTACCCACTTCTCTAACAATGGAAGAGAAAGAGAATTATGGTTTAGGATTGCTTACCCTTGAATATCACTTGGTTAATCTTTACTCTTCTCCTTGCTTCTTGAACTATGAAATCTAACTTTCTAGCTTTTTCTCTCAAGTAAATAAGCTCTCAACTTATAAGTTATAAAGTGTTGAATGAATGAACAACCAATAAAGAGCTATCTTCTATTTATAGGAAATCCTAAATGAGGGCAGTTTAGACAATAAACCACTTCCACCTCCTTACTATTCAGTACCTAGGCATTAAGTTAACTTGCTCCTCACATGAATTACTTGCTCATCACAGCACTTAGCCATTAAGTTAACTTGCTTAGCACAACTTTTATCCTTTGCTTGCTCATCACATTCCTTAGACATTAAGTTTTCTTTAACTTATCCTTTGCTTAACCCTTAAGTCTACTTGCTCATCACACTTGTTTCTTGGCCACCAAGACCACCCGTGTGATCATGGGTTTCCCCATGGGTCACCCTAACCCATTGGATTAATAGTTTGGGCTTAGGGTTTAATTACCCTACTTATACATTAGGCTTGCATATTAAATTACTTTGGGCTTCACATAATAAACACTTGGGCTTGCACATTAATTCTATTGGACTTTCACAAATTGCTACACAGTCCTACAAGTTCAATCCATTTGGCTTAAAGCCTTATAACGTATAATTTACGTATTAATCTCGTATTCTAACTCATATACTAATTCATGATATACGATATATCGTCATTCATACATACGCGTACAATACCTCGTATTCATTACCTCGTACAATACCTACGTATTATACGATCATCGCTTTATTTCATTATACACGTTTAAATTCCTTCTCGAAAATCACTTTTCCTAACCGTTAGGTTTTAAGTCTGCAGGCGAAAAAACTGTATTTTTCATAACTGAAATATTATTGGATATTCTATCCCACCTCGATATTCTATCATTACGTATTTCTCAGAAGTTCAAAAATAATTCCCGAGCATAAATGCGTGAATAGTATTTTTTTCCGGAAAATTTTTCGGAAATCTTTTATTTTCGTCTTGATAATTCAAACACTTTAATTCATTCACATAGCCGAAATACTACGATGTACCAACATTGTTAGGTTATAGAACAACCTTCATATTATTATCACATATAATATAATTTTATTCATTATTAATTGAAAAAAATTATTTTACAATTTGCTCGATTTTCTTGGGGCGTTACAGGATTGGTTTGATGATTTCCCGGGGTTGTCTCTGGAGAACTGGTTTGATGATCTCCCAGGGTTGTCTCCGGGTGTTCGGTTTGATATTTTCCCGGGGTTATCTATGGAGAACCGGTTTGATGATTTTATGGGATTATCTCCAGGGAACTGGCTTGATGATTTCCTCGGGTTGTCTCCAAAAGATGATTATGTCCTCCTGCATAGTTAGTAACATGAATATAAAATTTTGAGTGTCTACACACTTCATTTTAAGGAAGAAAAAAATGAATATAAATTAGACTAAAAACCTTAAGGTCACAAAGCTTAAGATTAAACTGTGTTTAAATATTATCTATATCAATGTTTAAGAATCTAATCGATTTGGTGAACCAATTAGATCGAAACTATTATTTTCAGTTCAATTTGGCTTTTGCCGAAGTTAGTTTTGATCAAAAATTGAATTAAACTATTTAATTATTGGTTAAACCAGCGATTCAATCGATCAAATTGATCAAATTAATCTAGTGAATAGATTTTTTTTTTTTTGTTAATATTCAAATTTTTTGAAACCAATGATTTTTGTATTCATATTAAATATTTTTAATCTTATTGGATTAAAACTTCATTATATTTTAGTTTATGATGAAATATATTCCCACTATTTCATAAAAAGAATATTATTTGACTTCTGAAAGTTAAATTGTGAAATATTAAAATTAAAATTAATGTGAATTCATTTAAGTTTAGAAAACAACAATTTTTTACTTGTTTCTACTTTTTAAATAGTTTATAATATTCGTAATGATATGAATTAAAATAAAATAAATTAATGTTAATTTTGAATTATAAAATTTTGCAATTGACCCCAATAAAAATTAAATGAGACTTTATTTATGGAGCTTGTTTAAAAATCTTATTAATTAGAGAAAACTGGAAGTACGAGGCACTATTAGAGATGCACAAAAGGCCTGCACGCTTGTCAAAACTCGGCTTGATCAAGGCTTGGACTGGTCAGACCCGACTTAGAAGGCTTAAAAATGACGCTATTTTAAGACAAAAATATGGTCTAGTCTGACCTTCAAAAAAGTCCGGGCTTGCCTTAGGTCAGGTCCAGCTTGAGACTTGACCTGATTCTCTATCTAGATATTTATTATTTTTGAACTTTTCAGTTATAATTATTCACCAATAAAGTATAAAAAAATTCTTATTCATTATTGTAATTTATAAATTATAATACATTAGTTTTAATTGATACATCAATAAAGTTTAAATTTTTAATTATTTATTATTAATTTCTTGTAAATATATTTAATTAATATACATTTTCAATGAATAGAACTAGTTAGTATATTTAATATTAATAAGAAGTTAATAACTTAGTTGATTAAATATTAGTAATAAGTTAGTTTATTGTAAATACTAAATTACTAATATTTAACACTAAATTTTATTAATATTTCATGCTAATTTTAATGTTAAATATTAACATTAATTAATCAATCAATAAAATAACTTTTAATATTAAATATTAATAATAAGTTAGTTTCTTCTAAATACTCAAATTCTTTATTAATTTGATTTTAATTTTTTGGAGAATTTATTGTTTTGATTATTTTTCTAGTATTCTGTATTTCTGTTGTAGCAATTTAAAGAATAATTTCATGAAGCAATTAGAAAACTAATTGAAAATAATACTTGAGATATAACTATGTAACTATTTAATTAACATAAAGGAAAAGATATATGTGTATTTAAATTTTACAAAATATATGTCCAACTGATCCTAGTACTAGAAAAATAAAATAGAGATTAACTTTATATTCAAAATATAAAAGTGTAATCTACAGTAACTTAATTTTATATTTCATCTATAGTCATATGTATCGCCATAGATTGTATTCAAATTATATTTTATATCATGACAAACCGTGCATAGTAGACATACATTAAAGAAATCAATTTGCTTTATATTTCAGTTACATTTAAATTATATTTTCCTTTAATTTAAAAGGAATAAATTTATTTTTATATTTAATATATAATATTAAAAAAAAGACCAAGTCTAACTAGGCCACATCCCAACGATGAAGGCTTGGCCTTGCAGGCCTAAGTCAACTACCTGGCCATTTCAAAGCTTCTATCCCCTTTCCTTCGGTAAAAGCTTCTCTCATCGGCTTTTCTACCCTTTTCCTCTGTAAAATATTCCATCCATTTTCTTCCATGCCAGCAGCGATGATCAGGGTCATTCTTGAGATTTTGGTGGCCCAATGCGAAAAATAAAAACGACACCTTTTTCGAAACATTGACTTCAAAAAAACATACAAATAAATAAAAAAAAAGTATAAGCTATCTCCAAAAAAGTTCATTTCCGATGCTTAAAACATAATAGTTCGATTATAACAAAATATATGAGAATACATTCATTCATTGAAAGATTCTTCTTCTAGTATTCCTAGAGGCAATCAAATATTCAAAATCAAGCTTGTCCAACATATCCTTCTCGATGCACATGATTGCAAACTCATTTAACATATCTTATGTCATAGTCGACCGCAAATAATTTTTCAATAATTTTAACTTCGAAAAACTTCTTTCAGCAGATGTCACTGTCACATGAATAGTTAGTAATACCCTGTAAGCAATGGAAAAAGAAAACAAACCAAAACTTTTACAAACTCTAAAATTTCAATGGCTGACTCTATTTCTCTTGGCAAAGTCATTTGTAACACTTGCAATTCTAAAAACAAATCATTTAAATTAACATCAGAAAAATTGTCATGTTTCAGAGTCTTTTCAAGATTAACACAACATTCTTTCAATATGATATCATCCAGCATTCTTAATGTTTTTGGATCATATAAGAATCCAAAAACATCTTCAATTGTTTGCAATTGTAAAAACCTATTCTTCAATTAAGTAATAACCATATCTGCTAGAACAAGAAAATAATTAACTCTAAAACATTCTTCAGCAGATTGTGTCGTCGCATCACTAGAATTCTCATTAAATTCCTTCTTTCTACCAATTTGGCATTTCTTAGGATATACAGGATCAATTCCCATACTATGTGCAATAGCTTTGGTAGAAAGCATAACAAATGTAAACCCATTTTCTCTGTATATTTCGAAGAAAGAAACCAATGCCTTTAATTTCAATATGGCAACATCAATACATATGTTTTTAAATTGTAAATATTTGTTGATCGAGTTAATCTTGTCCAAGATGTCATGCTAATTTGCCATACCTAACAAGAACTCAAAGTTTGAAAATTCATGTGTTGCTAAACTTTCAACTTCACTCTTTATCTTGGCATCGTCACTCCTTATCTTGGCATCGTCACTTTCCTCTTTCTTAGTGTTTTTATCTTCTGCAAGAACTGGGGAATTTAGGAGTGGAAGATGTCATTAACACTTTAAAATTAAATCCTTACTCTTACTCTATGAACATATAATTTAATGCAAGGGTCGATCCCACAGAGAGTGATGCTGTCTTAGTGTATTCTACTGTTTTCTAAATCAAAATAACATTAAATATAAATGGGGGGTTTTGAATTGAGTATAACTAAATAATTTAACATAAAATAATTACTAACAATAACCAATAAATTAAAGACTTCAGTTCTTCAGTTCAATATCGCCTTTTTATAATAATAGAATAATCAAGTTAAACAATATTCATACTTCAATGAAATTAATAGCCCAAGATAACCACACTCATTAATTATCCAAAATCCTCCTAAGGTTTTAAATGTATTGTGACAATCACCCCTACAAGAGCCTAACTATTATCCAACTCATGAAAGTAGTATGCACATAAGCCAATCATGTTTGATGATAAAACATATACTTTGTATCAATCTTATTCATTTGTTAATAAAAAAAATTGCTTATTTAAAGACATTTAATTATCTACATGGTGATGTTTTTATAATATGTGATAAACCATAGTTTTAAGTAATACTTTTAGAATCACAATGATGATCATGATAATGAGATCTAATGTGACACCCCTAAATCCGGTTACTTCAATTCCCACATGATTTGGTATTCACTATACAAACATCATGTGTCTATCTACCCGTAATAAATAAAAGCATAAATAGATAGAAATAAATTCTCTCCTTAAGAAGTTACATCAACTAAATAAATACATAAATCACAGGTCATACTAACCTTAAATCTCAAAAGTGAAAACATAAACAATTAATAGTCTTACACAACGTTAACATGAGTCTAAAACATAAATACATAATCACATAAACAACAAGTCTTCATCACTTGTTAATCTTGCCTTTGCCTTGGCTAGTAGAAGGCTCGTCGTACCTTTCGTTCTTTACTACAATGTTATTATTATGCAAGAGTGAGCACGATTGCCCAGAAGTAAAATAATGAAACAATAATATAATAACATGCGAGTGAATCAAAGACTTCTGGAATAAGAAACTCAAATTTTGAATGAAGAATGAATAACAAGAATCAAAAGAATATTTGAGGGTCATAAGACCTTGAATTATATCCTAGGTTATCAAGGGTTATACTTGAAACCTATAACAGTCATAAGACTATGAACTCTTCTACTTGTACTTAGGGAGATTAGCCCTTAATAACATACTGTGCACAATATCTTAACGCTAACGCATAAGTAATCCCTACACAGGGTTGTTCATCTCAGTTTGACATTAGAGTCCGCACCAAAGGAAGTTTGGTTTGGATAAATCAATAAGGGTTCTGAAATTTAGAACGGTCGTCAACTATGGACTAGTCGAATCAATAAGGGTTCGCTAGTGTAATAAAGTTCAACAATAATTGATATTTAAATCGAATAACAATCTCAAGAGGTATACAATAGAATAAGTACTGTATAACAGAATCATACTTTGAAAAGATTAATAATCTTTAATATAAGAAATTGAACTTGATTAATAATAATAAGAATTTGCTCGATGTAAGTTTATAAACTTGAATAACAATAAGAAGTAAGGTTAGGAAACTTGCCTCGTGCGTAGATTACACATTAATTATACACGTTCCTCGATTTTTATCCTATATACCATTCATATTCAGAATACTAGTCAATTATAACGTAAATAGCCATCACAAGTCCATTCTTTTTGTGTAACTCGGTTTATGACTCGGATTATGACTATACTTAGTCAAATTATCACACTTATTGCCACATAATTTACACTTCACGAACAATAAGCTAACTATGCGTTCAATAATTCAATCCACACGTAAATGCGTTATTGACATGTCAAGAACCTATGTTAACATCCCATTATATGTCTAACACATTTTTATGTTCATTAGATTAGGTTACTATTACATTCCTGGACATAAATAATCAAAAAAAATTTATTTCTGAGCAATCTGCAGAGTGGCGCTGCGGCGCCACTGTTAGGCTTGTTCTTGGCGCTGCGGCCTGGACATTGGTGCTGCGGCATGGCTCGCGCTGCGGCGCGGCGAGGCGAGGCGAGGCGAAGCAGTACCAGAACTGCAATTCGCGAAAAATTGCAGAACATGGCCAGAACCTCCAACTAACTAATTCTTACACGAATTTAGACATACCCAAACACTGTAATACACATATAACTACTACCCAACCCTTCTAGCATGATTTTAACAAGTTAAAACACATAATTTACAGAATCAAAACATGTAATTTTACTGTTCTTGATGTTCTTGAAAGTTTTGAACACAAAACATAAAAATTAACACTACGGGTTCGTTATAACACTAAATCTGTCCATTCGAAGTTTGATTTCTTTTTTTTTAACATACATAATCATATGCAAGTATAAATTTATGATGCAACATATGATCTAACACATAAAATTTGTGCATAAGGGCCATATGGCCATATTTTATACTCTGTAACTTTAAGAAACTATATACGACAGATTTCTATAAATTTGATGTTATGAAAACATACAAGATATAGTTAAACATGTTATGATAACATATTAACACATATATACACATAATCGTTACCCTTTTCAATTACAGAGACTTACACAAATTTTCCATAAAAACTTCAAATGACGTAAATAAAAACGTAAGTCTAAGGGTTTACCCTTGATTGCTCTGCTTGGATTACACATGGGTGATAACAAGTTCCAATTTCTCACAATCATTCTCTTTTACTATCACTGATTCTAAATTCTATCTGTGATTTGTTTTGACAAACTTAGAAAAAAAGAAGAAGACGTATGAAAATATAGGAAACTGACGCTGTAAGGTCAGTTAACCCGATCATGGGTTAACTGCTCCCAACTCCCAATAAGGCTTCGTTTGGCTAGCCTTAAATGGCTCAAATCTATTTAATTTAATAAATCTTTTATCCTATAGTTTAATAGTGTCATACCCCTTTATAAAATAAATTAAATATCTTATTTACTTTAATTTAAATAAAATATGATAATTTCTCATTAATTCACATAGTCACATAATTAATTTTCTCATTTATTAATTTTCTCATTAATTATTAATTTAAATAAAATAATATTAGGCTTATTAAATATTTCTTTTAATTCAATAAGTTCACATAATTACATACCTTGAATAATCAAAATTCTCCACATTAATTTAATAAATATAACACATATAATTAAATTAATCTACCATAATTTCATCAATTAATGATTTAATATAATAATTAAATCACCAAAAAATATTTATTTAATTCAATAAATATTCAAAAAAAAAATACAAAAATCTTGTTTGTCATATCTTTTCCTCCTTAAAAGGATTCTGTCCACAGAATCAAGACTCAATCAATCTGTCCCGTTACATTCTCCCCCCTTACAAAGATTATGTCCCCAAAATTGCTACACATTGTGAGAGCCCCGAATCCGGGTCCCAAATCACCGCAGATCTGATACTATCAATTCTATCACTACTACTATTTGCGAAAGATATAAACATAAATTGTTTATACAATACACTTTACATACTATTATTCTCCAAAATTGAGTAACCTTAACTTTTACACAATTCATAAACTATCTAACACCTAACATTATTATCAAACTATACTATTACAAACTAGCTACACATTTTATCCCAAGCAGAACTTGACATTATCCTTTTTCCTGTATCCGAACGCATTCGCCTTATCTGCAATATTTATCATGATATAACAAGGGTGAGCATGAAAGTTGCCCAACAAGTTTAAATATAATTTAAGGATATATCATGATTGAAAGAGTCTGAATAATAGGCTAGCTATAATTCATCAATATAATTGAGAACTAGCACGAACAAACTTTTGACTGAACAAGTATTGAACATGAACAAATATATCTGGACCATCTTGTAATGAAGGTGATCTGCCTTTCATACCTGACTTATACATGCAATATGTACAGAGTACAATTCCACATGGCAATCAGCAATGATTAACCATAAGCATATCTGAATAAAACAACTCTTAGTATAGTTAAGTAAAACTTGCCTGAACCGTTGATTACCGCTACGTAATTTATAACGCTTTATCCGAAGACCTAATATTAGTAATATAGATCTCCAATATTAGAATAATATCATCACAATATAATACTATTATATATATATATATATACACATAGAATAACCTAAACGCATAGCACATCATCCTATCAATTTACAATACATATAAGACTTAGCATCAAGTCAGACTATTTAAGTCGGAGTTGAACCCGACAAAATTCTAACATCCCGACGGTTAAGTCAAACAATCATCGAGTTTAAGTCCAATTAAACTCTGCTTAAACACTTAACAATATCTTAGAAAATTTTCTTATCAGTCAAAACAATTTTCATAGACTTGCAAAAATTTTCAGATGACAACTACTTTTAATTCACTTAATATTATTAATTTTAATAATATTTAATTCCCCTCTTAATATTACTAGTTCACTAATAACTATTTTATTCGCTTATTAATCTTAATAATATTTCAATACTTTACTAATATTAATAATTCTATTAATTATATTTTAATCATGCATTAATATTATTACGTTAATAATATCTTACTTATGCTTTAGTATCATTAATCAATTAATAATACTTTTAGTCATTTACCAATCGTAATAATATTTTATTTATTGACTAATATTATTAATCATTTAATAATATTTTATTGTTTTAATAATGTTATAACATTCATAACATTTTATTTAATCTCAAATATTATTATTTACTTAATAATATTTTAATCATTTAATAATACTTTAATTTAATATTATTAATCTTTAAATAATATTTTAATATATGATTAATATTTTAATCTAATATTATTAATCATTTAATAATACTTTAATGAAGTTTTAATCTTAATATTTTTATTTACTTACAATATCATATTCTAATATTATTAATATCATAATAACATTTTAATAATTTATTAGATCAATAAACAATTTATTTTAATTGTTCACCATTTATTAAACCTCTTAATTAATATCCATAAAAGGTCATAAATAAAATTTATTATTGTAAATTACCAAAATGCCTAGAATAGTCATAACATTATATATTAGGAGTATTCAAGTATTAAAATCACATTTTTCTTATTTAAGACATCATTTAACTATTTATTTCCTTTTATTCATAACTTAATCATTTTTAGGAAAAATACCAACCTGGTTCCAAAAATTCTCATTTTCTGAATTTGGACAGTATATGAACCTACAATGATCCCCAAAAATTCTGGAATTTTAGAAAATGATTTACTATTTTTATAGTGCCCAAAACACTCGGATCTTGCTTCATTTTTTCATAAATTGAGTTTTGCTCAGACAAATCTGAAATTTTCAGGGTATACTCTCATAACATATATAAACCTACTGTAAAAATTTTGGAATTTTCCAGTGTATACACAGTGAGAAATTCGAGTGTTAATATTTAAGAGTCCTTTACGGAAATAGCCATTACGCACAACCTATAAATTGAAACACGTCCGTTATTTTTCCTACACGTAGATAACTTCTTAAGGTACCTCTGTGATTTTTCCCAGATTTTTAAGAGACATGAAACTGTCCGAAACAGTCCCAAGAAAAATGGGACATAAGCTATTTTAGGGTTTTTGAACCCTTAACATTCCAAGTGGACTATTTTGGGGAAAACAGCCCCAAAGGCTTCAAAACTTGCTAGATTTGTGTTCTACCACTTGGGTTTACTAGATAACTCATGTATCTAGCACCCCCCTTCGACGGATCACAAATCCAAGTTGTAAAACTTGAGTTATACATGATTTAGTGGAAGAAAAGCAACTAGAGTTTGATTTCTTACCTTGTCTTGTGGGATGCCCTCCTTTTCTTTGCTAAGAAAGTTAGGAACTTGGGATGCATGAAACATTTCCTCCTCTTCTTCCCCACAAGATCTGAATTCCTCTCTCTCTTTCTCTCTTGGTGTTTTGATGGTTTGGGAGAAAATAGAAGAAGAGGAATGGTGGAGAATGAAATGGGAATAAAATGAAATGTAACAAGATGTTGGTGAAATGAAATGGGATGCTAATATCTCCCATGTTCTTTTTTTCCCTTGGAGAAAAGGGTTAGCCTTATCCCTTCCTAATCATGCCATTAAGGATGTTAATTAGATTTTCCACCAATGGTGGCATGACACACTTGTCCATGTGTGTAAGACTTCCTACTTTTGGAACTTGATTAGCTTGATTTCTTTGCCTTAAAAGGCTTAACATGGCCAGCTATTCCATGCCCAATAACTTATCCATTTTACCTTTATTTTAATGCACAAATTAGATTAATCAAATGTCTAAAATACCCTTAATCAAGGAGGCTAAGTGTGGGCTTGCATTTTATTTCTTTTGGGCTTTTTCTTTAATTGTTTTGGGTTATGTTGTGACGCCCCCAAAATAGGTATACAACACCCATTCTGAGTCGCCAAATACATCGTACAGAAAGCAAACTACAACTTCAATAATACAATTGTCGTGCAAAATACGACAACACATAATGTGAGTTTAAATACAAATATTGTCTTCTGGACAATATCCACACTCAAATAAATCCTCATTACAATTATTCAAACACTATTTTACAGAAATAGTGAGGACTGCTAAAACATCTTTCTAGAACCATCACTCCATACCCCGACTAGATCTTGCTATGTTCTCACCTTCTGAGAAGAAAAATGGAACAAAAAGGAAAATAGTGAGCTCAATTAGCCCAGTAAAGAATATTATGACTAAGATAGAATATAATCGACAACAAGTTTTAGATCAACAACTGCAGCGGAAACAGCAAACCATTAAAATAGTCAAGTAGAGAAAGAATTCTACTATCTTCTAAGATTTAAAAGTCCATCATCAATATTTTATCCCTGTAACATCAATTAATAATCATCTTTATCCAAATATTCATCTTTGCACTACAGGCCAAAGATATTCATTTGTATCACCTGTCAGTTATGTTCATCTCAACACCTGTTCATCTTTGCACTACATGCCAAAGATATTCATCAAGTAATCATACATCTTTGCATTACAGGCTAAAGATATTCAGTAATATCATCATTTAGGACTGAGGATGATGAAAAATATCTTAAAGAGAACGAATCCAGTGAGTCAGAAGGACAAATATTAGGGATTCGTATAACAGTTTATCCAAGATCAATAATACTTCATAATAATCAATTGTGAAGCATAATTCAAAAATAAAGATCAAGACATCGATACAATCAAAGATAGTAACCATAATAGACATCTTGGACAAAAAGAGAAAATTTTTATTTTTCGGTGAATAGTGCCGTATTCGTGAATAGTACCGTATACGTGAATAGTGCCGTATACGTGAATAGTAACCCCGACACAAAAAGTTCCAAATTTGATAAAAACTCATATCAATATTTCAGCATAATGATATTGAAGAAAATAATATCCCTTACCTCAAAATATCAGTACTTCTGGTCAGAATACCGGTATAAGGCTGAAAGAAACTTGCTCTGATGAATAGAAACTCTCAAAGTCTCTAAATACTCACAAAATACATTCAATAATCTAGAGAGACAAAGAGAGAAAACTTGTTTCTGGTGTGATTTTCAATTCTAACTTAGCCCTCTATTTATAGGAAAATGTTAGCACGCCGAAGCAGACTTACCTGCAACCTGATAGCTTTACCTGCCACTATTCCCACCCACCACATTTGAATAAAAATCTCAGCACATTTCTTCACCAACCAAGAGTGGGGCCCACCAATTCTAGAATTTTCTATCAAAATGATAAACTCCGAAAATTCACTAATTTCTGAACCAGTCATCTCGTAAAATTCATAATAAATCATACGTTCATTTTTAACGGTTTAAAATTTGTGGACATATACTCAACTTATATATATATATATAACATATCCAAAAATTACCACGATCCAACGGTCGGATTAAAAATTATAACCCCCGCAAAATATCTCAAAAATCCTGATTTTTAATACCTCCATTCCGACAAAAATACTGATAAAAACCTCAACATTAACTCCTCCATTTTTAACCACAAAAATATATCCCTCATTTATATCCACATAAAATAAATATTTCCTTATCATATGAATCAATAATTAATTATTCACAAATAATATTACAGAATCACATTTATGACAACCAGGCCGTTCCCAGGAAAGAGGGGGCTTTCCAATAAGGATTTCTCCTTACTGGCGCGCAATTAGATGACCAAACCTCTCCTTAGACAGAACTTTCTAGACATTGCCAATAATGTTATCTAATAATATTATTCAAATAATATGAATTATTGATCTGATAATGGAAAATACTGTGTAGCAACAATTATTGAAACAACAATAATATAAAATATCAACGCAACAATTATTGAATCAATAAAATAAAATATTAAACAATAACTACTGTAACAATTATTGAGTAGTACCTTCTTACGTAAGAATCAATAATTGGTGTAATACCGTGTGCTACTGTATTTTAACCACCGGGTATTCCAACAGTATTAACGGTAACAACTACGCTGTTATTTATAAATAACTTATACTTGTCGTTTTCTTCATCCAATCGCTTTCCGTTATGGGGCCCGCACAAGGCTGCGCCGTCGTACGAATATTCCCCGACAGCAAGAATATTCCACGACCAAACGAATATTCCCCGACAAAATGAATATTTTATAACCACTTGCTTATTTTGCAAAATTTACACATTTCACCCATAATTAAAGTATTATATCAAATTAACCCCTTATTATTCACAATAATATTTAGAGAAAATTTGATTTTATTCATTAATAAGTTGGGGTCTTACATATGTAATAAACATAGTTTAACAATTTTAATATATATTACCCTAATTGTTTATTTAGGGTTTCTATTCTCAATCATATGGAATTTAATTAATATACACGTGACTTTAGCTCATAACCTAATAAGGTTTACAAGAAATAGGTTTAAAATTATTAGTCACTTGAAATAACAAGATTATCCACTTAAGTTAGTATACATATTAAATACTAACCTTTCCTTATTACCATAACCCTTAGGTTATTTAATTGTCTCACCTAATGTATAATTAGGTTACAAAGCTTTCATTTTTTTAATAAAATCTATAAATGTATATATCCATAACTATAGTATATATGTTTGTTGATCCATCCACCACTTCACATATGTTGTCACATATTAAATCACTGTATAACACAAAGTTTTAAAATATCAAATGTACATACATATATAGTGACTTAAAATTTGCGGTTATTAACCCTTAGGGTTTTCAAAAATAGAAAATTAATATTTAAAATTGTAATTATGATTCTCGAATTAAATTAAACTTTCCCATTCATAAATCAATCTTGTTAATTAGGATTAATTTATCCCAATTTAAATTGCTAATTTAGCAATTAAGTCCACAATTTTACATTAGGGTTTCTGATGGAATAATTAGTGTTTAAAAATTTGAAATTAGGATTTGTTAATTAATTAAGCTTTACCCTAATTAATATTATAATTAATATCACTTAAGCATTATAATTATCCTTTAAATTCCTAAATTAGGGATTCCAAGTTCTGAATTAGGGTTTCAAATTCGCGAAACTAAAATTAGGGTCTCAGAACCAGTTTTAGGGTTTCTTATCAATCATTAGGGTTTTCTAACTGAATGTTGATGTTCGAATATAATATTAGGGTTTAACACTGATAAAATTTATCTGGTCAACCCTTAACCACATTCTGAACACATAGATGACCATATACACAGAACATATTCACATATACACTTAATCCTGATTAATTCATTAAAAGCCTACACATGATTTTGAAATCCTCAAAATTCCATCCCAAAAATATCAAACGCATACACTCATTTTCTGTCTAGGTCTATTATTTGACCTTAAATCAATCATTTAAGATTTTAATAAATTGTCTAATTTTCTCGGGTTGTCACACACATAATTTAATTGAATAAATAAAGGTAATTCTTCATCATATGCTCTTTGAGTTCCCACGTTGCTTCTTCAGCGTTGTGGTTCTCCAAATTACCTTAACAGATGGTATTACTTTATTTATGAGAACTTGTTCTTTCCTGTCGACAATCTGAACAGGAATTTCATCATAGGATAAGTCTTTCTCAAAATGAAGGTGTGATAACCCGGGATTTCAAATAATAAATATTTTGCGAATATTTTTTTTTTATATTTAATATTGACTGTTAATATTGTACAGGGTATCTGTGATACGAGTCTCGAGAAGGTCAATTTGTGTATTGACTAATAAATTTAGAGTAGAGTTGTGCTTAACAACTTTAGAAACCCTAACCCTAATTTCTGGAAAGGGATTCGATAGAAAATATAATTAAAATAATTATTTTGATAAGTACGTGTTTATACTGTATAGAGATTTTGATCAATGATTGAACGGATAAGGTTTAAAATTTATAAACCCTAATAAGATATTAGAAATCCTAATCTCAGGATTTGAAACCCTAAACCCTAATCAAAAGTTGGGAAACCCTAATATTAAATTTGGGAATCCTAAACCCTAATTAGGAAACCCTAATCCTAATTAGCAAGCCTAAAGTGATTAGTATGTGTTAATATAATTAGGAAACCCTAATTATACTTTAGAAATATTAATTTCTATTTAAAATCATAATTATATTTTCAAAATTCTTAATTTTCTATTTTTAAACCCTAATTAGAAATTTCTAGAATTGAAGTTTTTAAAACCTAAGGGTTAGAACCTTAGGGTTAAACCCTAAGGGTTTGTGCAATTGTCAAGAATGCCATTAAATTTTTTTAGCAAATGACCAAAATGCCCTTTTTCATTTTCTTTAATTGGTAACTTGTATAATTGCTAGCAACTTTAGTTGGTGAAGCACTACATTGACTTGGTGACACAAAAATCCAGCCAATTCAGCCAAAAATCTCAGATCTAAGCAACATATAATCATATATATAGTATTAGAGAGAGAGAAAGTCCATTTACTTGCTCATTTTCTCTCTTGCTCTCACCAACTATTTCTCTCACCAAGACATCCGAAAATAGCAAGTAGATCAGTCCTAAAAATAGCCCTTGATCAACCAATATCAGTTAGGAGAATTAAGATAAAGGATTTGAAGCAAGAAGGTATAAACCTAAAATATATTTTGATCCAAGTTGATAAGAAAACTTTTTGTGTTTAAGTGTTTAGAATCTTGCTAATGAATGTTTTATGAAGATCTATGATGATCTATCATAAATCCATAGCATCAAAGCGCCTTAAAATGATGTTTTTGAAAATCTGTTCTTGAACATTTTAGTGGTCTGACAAGAAATGTCAGTCGCTCTAGATCTTTCGGTGTTTATGATATTTGTTGTTTCAAAGTTGCTATTAGTAGCTTGTCATGTGGTCTTTAACCTTCAAGTGGAATCAGTGTTATTCGATGTCTAGATGTGGTTATTAATGGTCAAATCCCGTTGACCGGGGCCAAATTTGGGTAACCCAGAAAGCCATGAACAGTGCCTGACAAGATATTTGAAGCCCGAGATCTGTCTGAATTTAAGTGTTATCATAATGTGTTTGTATCTAGATTATAGCCTGATATGTGTACTCTAGCACTGTGCTTTTATATCTCTTAAACAACACCTAATCGGGTTGTAGTGGATGGTCCAACTTGACCATTCAATCACAAGTTACGTTTCTGGAATTTCCAGAAAATGTATGAACGAACTTTCTGACATCCTTTGACCAAGTTGTAACATGTGATGTTGTTGTTGTTTATTTGATCTGTGGATTTAATGTTGTTCCTTGTCATGTATACTACGAGTATGAACCAAGAAATCACCAAACTAATGACCAGAACACTTAGCTAATTGAGCTCGAAATGGGTCACTCGAACTGCCTGGGTTTCTGGAAAACCCAGGTGATGTCTAATAATGATTTTAGAAGCATAGATCTATTTGTTTGTTTCATGTGTGACCAAGATGCTGATTGAATGTTGTAGTATTACATTTCTACTACCAGATCCATGCTCAAGCAAGCCCAGAAACAATTTTGGTTGAGATTTAAAGTCGGTCAAAGTTGACCTCTTGATCCTGCCGGCTGTCAGTGTTCTTGAGCTCAAGAACACCAACAGCGACGCTTTGTGTCGCTAAAAGCCTATAACGACGGTTTTATTTATTTTATTTTCTGAATATTCTGGAAAATGCTTAAAAATAGAAATAAATTTCTAAAAATAACAAAAAAGGTTTTAAAAATCATTTTAAATTCTGAAAAGTAACTTTTAATTATTTGGGACATTTTTCTTAAATAATTATAATTATTTGGATATTAATGATATTTAATTTATTTACTTAGTGTGTTAAATAAATTAGAGAAAAATAATTTAATATTATGAAAAATCATTTTAAATAAGGATAATTTATTTAAAAATATTTTGATTTATATAATGCAATTTTTAATATTTTGGAGAATTTTTATTAATAAATTAATATTAATGATATTAGATTTATTTAATTATTATATTAAATAAATGAATTAAAAATGATTTTATTGATTTAAAAATGAGAAAAATATTTTAAAAATATTTTAAGTTATAATTAATGACTTTTAATAGTTTGATAATAATTTTATTAATATTTAAATATTAATGGTGATGATTTAAAAATGATTTTAATTATTTTAAAAATCATTTAAGTAGAATATTAATGATTTAAAAATATTTTAAGTTATTAATAATAACTTTAGTATTTTGAAAAGTATGTTATTAATATTTTTATATTATTAAATATTAATGATAATAAGATTATTTGATAATTAAATCATTTAAAAATAATTTAAGTGTTTGAAAAATTATTATAAATTATAATAATTATTTAAATATTATTAAAAGCTTCTGAAAAATATTATAAATGATAATTGACTTATCTAAATTAATATTAAAGCTTAGAGACCAAAATTAATTGACAATAAATGTGTTAATTATCGGATAGAGTGACCAAAACACCGAGATGAGGCCGAAGTCCAACCAGACCGAAATAGTTAGACTTGATAAGTGTATAGGTTATAAACACTGATGTGACCATGTGGTAATGTGTCTAGGAGAAGATTGACTGTGAATTACAGTGTTGTGTGTTATGAAATGTTGTGCTAATTGTGAGACCGATATTATTGGTTATAGGTCTTTCGAAAGCAGATAAGTATATTGTGTAGCTGTAATCAGCGAAAGAGGCAAGTTTTCTAACTCAACCTTGAGTTATATTCATTCAATTATTATAGGGGTTAATTATTATTGATTATACCACGTCCAAGAATTTATTGTTAATTATTCGTAGTTAGTGCATGTTTAATAATTAAAATTGAATTACTGATTCAGAAAATATACATTTATAGAATAACTGTTGTTGGATATTCATATTCGTAGAAGATAGAAGTGACAGTACATATAATTCTTGTTTATTGTCGAATTATGATGAGAAATGTCTTAGCCAATTATTCTGGACTAGACGAACATTTGTTAGAACTTGATAGGTTCGAGAAGAGAATTCAATTGTTATTGACAGATCGATGCCAATTATTTCAGCTAGATCGAGAAGTAATTAGAAATTGAAATCACAGTATTTCGTTGTTAAATCAAAAACTTGATTCTGAGACTGAGAAGAACAACCTTTTTTATAAAAAGGGAATATTTTATTGGTTATATATTTGACCTTTGCGTGCGATTAAGTATTATGCATAATATAGGGTATAATAAAGCTGATCACTTTGTATACTTCCAGAGGGGTATGATTTAATCTTTATGATTATCTGATACACCTGGGTATATCAAAGTATAACTTTGATTGTTACTCGAGAAGATAAGTTCAAGATCCAATGGATCGCTCAACATAAATCTGGAAAACATTCCACTTTGCTATTTCGTAGAATATAATTCTTGATTATTCATTTGAATATCATAGAAAACCTTGAAAGCATTATGCTCTTTCATTATCAGATTATTGTTGCGTTGAATGCAAGAAGACTTGTTATTTATTCCTATACATTTATCGTATGTCTTTAATTGCGGAGCAAACTTGTTGCTCACCTTTGCTAAATAAAACTTTTTAGCTAGGGACGAAGGTGCGGTGAAGAAGAACAAGAGAAAAGGCATAGTGATAAATTAATATAATGAACATTATTATTATTATGTTGTATTGTAAACCCTTTTTGTATATCTAAGGGGTATGTCTGTATTGTTAAGGTTAGCGGACCTGGGATTAATGTTTTAACAGTATATGTTAATGTGATATGTATTCCTATTTCTATTTGAAGGGGTAGTTAGTTAGTATTATATTGTGGATCGTGAACACCAAACTCGGGGGTCAGGTAACCCGGATTTGGGAACGTCACAGAAGGGGTTCATATTCAATCACGTGCTTGTAATCAGCTTTGTAGGGTCGTAAAATCGAAACATGGAAAACGTTGTGGACATTCTCGAGTGCTGAAGGTAAGGCTACCTCATACGCAACTTCTCCGATTTTTCGCAGTACTTCGAAGGGTACAATGAATCTTGGGCTTAATTTCTCTTTCTTTCCAAACCTAATCTTTCCCTTCCAAGTAGAGACCTTCAAGAACACATAACTACCTAATTCAAACTCAATATTTTTACGGTGTGAATCGACATATTTCTTCTGCCTATCTCGAGCTGCTACCAGTCTTGTTCGAATCACTTTGACTATTTCTGCTGTCTGCTATACCAATTCTGGGCCTAGTAATTGTCTTTTGCTAACTTCATCCCAGTATAGCGGAGCTCTGCACTTTCTGTCGTATAACGCTTCATAAGGCGACATGACAATACTAGCGTGGTAACTGTTGTTGTAGCCGAACTCTACGAGCGGTAGGTGATCATCCCAATTTCCTTTAAAGTCCATTACACAAGCTCTTAACATATCTTTCAATGTCTGAATCATTCTTTCACTCTGCCCATTTGTCTGAGGGTGATATGCCGTACTCATTCGTAACTGCGTACCCATGCATTCCTATAGACGTTTCCAGAAGTTAGATGTAAAGTGTAGATCCCTAAAGGAAACAATTGACACCAGAACTCCGTGCCTCGAAATAATTTCTTTCACATATAACCTTGCTAACTGATCTAAGTTGAATATGATTTTGATCGGAAGGAAGTTTGCGGATTTCGTCAATCGGTCAACGATAACCCATACTGCGTCATAGCCTTTCTGAGTTGTCGGAAGGCCAACCATAAAATCCATCGTAATATGTTCCTATTTCCATTATGGGATCTCCAATAGTTGTAGCAATCCACTCGGCCTCTGATATTTTACTTTCAGTTTCTGACATGTTAGACACTTGACAACACACTCTGCAACATCTCATTTCAAATTTGGCCACCAGAAATGTTGTCAAAGATCTTGATACATCTTGGTATTACCAGGGTGAATCGAATATCGTGAGCTATGAGCCTCGCTCAAAATGTCTTCCTTAATTTTTGGTACTGACGGTACCCAAATTCTGCTCTCAAATATCAGTATTCCTTCCTTGTTCATCTTGAATCTCGGTTCGGTTCCTTCGAATATCTTCTTTTTCACCTTTTTACATTCTTCGTCCTGAAGTTGAGCCTCCTTAACTTTATCTAGTAGGGTTGTACCAGATTGCATCTGGAACAACTTATAGTCAATCTCCATAGGATACTTCACTTCCAACTCTAATTTCTCCATTTCTGAAATTAGCTCCTCCTGAGCAGTCAACGTCATCAATTTCTTCCGTCCCTTTCTACTCAAGGCGTCGACAACCATATTTGCCTTACCTGGATGGTATAAAATCTCACAATCATAGTCCTTAATTAACTCCAACCACCTTTTTTGGCACATATTCAAGTCCTTCTATGTAAAAATATATTTCAGACTCTTATGGTCTGCATATATTTCACACTTCTCCCAATAGAGATAGTGCCTCCAGATTTTCAAAAAAAAACCACTGCAGCTAACTCCAAGTCGTGGGTCGGATACCCCTTCTCATAATCCTTCAATTGTCGTGACGCATACGCAATGACTCTGCCGTTTTGCATAAGCATACAACCAAGTCCTTTATGCGACGCATCACTATAAATCATAAAATTTTTGTATCATCCGAAAGATATAACAAACAAATTTCACAACTTTTCGAGTCAAATTTATTAACGGAGTTGCGATCTTGGAAAAGTCTTGAATGAATCTTTTGTAATATCCTGCCAATCTAAGAAAACTTCGTACTTCCGACGGCGTTCTCGACTGATCCCAGTTTATCACGGCTTCGACTTTGGATGGATCCACCAAAATTTCATCTTTATCGATCACATGTCCAAGAAATTGTACCCGCTTGATCCAAAATTTGCATTTCAAGAACTTGGCATACAACTTCTACCTTCTCAACTCTTATAACGTTACCTTCAAATGCTCTTCATGTTCTTCCTTAGTTTTCGAATATACCAAAATATCATCTATAAATACCATTACGAATTTATCCACAAACGGCTTAAACACTCCATTCATTAGGCCCATAAATGCTGCAGGAGCATTCGTTATACCAAATGACATTACCAAAAATTCGTAGTGACCATATCGTGTTCTGAACGCTATCTTCGGTACATCCTCTGGCCTCACCTTCAGTTGATGATAACCACTCCTCAAGTCTATCTTTGAAAAGTATCTCGCTCCCTTCAATTGATCAAACAGGTCGTCGATCCTCAGTAATGGATATCAATTCTTAATCGTGTCCTTATTCAGTTCTCTATAGTCGCTTTGGCCGTCTGTTTGAGGATGGTAAACCATACTCATTCTCAACTGTATTCCCATGCATTCTTATAGTCTTTTCCAAAAGTTTGACGTGAATCGCGGATCTCTGTTTGACACAATTGACAATGGAACTTTATGTCTCGAAATGATCTCCTTGACGTACAGCTTTGCCAACTGATCAAGATTAAATCAAATTTTTATTGGCAAAAAGTGTGCTAATTTCGTAAGCTTATCCACTATCACCTAAATTGCGTCATACCCTTTTTGAGTAGTCAGAAGACCTACCATAAAATCCATTGTGATATGCTCCCACTTCCATTTTGGTATTTCCAACGGTTAAAGTAATCTGCTCAGTTTTTGATGCTCGACCTTAACTTTCTGACATGTCAAGAATTTTGCGGCACATTATGTAACATTTCTTTTCATATTCGGCCACCAGAAATGCTATCGTAAATCATGATACATCTTCGTACTTCCTGGGTGAATTGAATATTTTGAGTTATGAGCTTTATTCAAAATTTCGTCTTTAATTTTAGGTACTGCTGGAACCCAATTTCTTCCCTCGAACCTTAGTAGTCATTCGGTATCAATCTTGAACTTCACCTCACTACCCTTAGACACTCCTTCTTTAATTTTCCCACAATCTTCATCTTGTAGTTGAGCATTCTTCACTTTGTCTACTAAAGTTGGACCAGCTGGCATCTGGAACAATCTTTCATCCGATTCTTTCGAAAGTTTTACTTCCAATTTTAGTTTCACCATTGCTGAAATGAGCTCCTCTTGGGCAGTTAATAACATCAACTTTTTCCGACCCTTTCTACTCAAGGCATCGGCAACCATATTTGCTTTACCCGAATGATAAAAGATTTCACAATCATAATCTTTTATCAATTCTAACCATCGTCTCTGTCGCATGTTCAGATCTTTTTGTGTGAAAATATACTTTAGACTTTTATGGTCTGTGTATATCTCACATTTCTCCCCATAAAGATAATGTCTCCATATCTTTAGAGCAAATACCACCGCAACCAATTCCAAATTATGAGTCGGATATCCTTTTTCATAATCCTTCAGTTGCCTTGATGCATACACATTGACTTTGTCGTTCTATATAAGCACACAACCTAGTTCTTTATGAGATGCATCACTATACACGACAAAGTTTCCTGTATTATCTAGTAATGACAAAATAGGTGTCATGCTAAGCTTCTTTTTCAAGTCCTGAAAGCTCTCTTTGCACTTCTCCGTCCATGCAAATTTTTATAGCTTTCCTTGTCAAATTTGTCAACGGAGTGGCAATCTTGAAAAAGTCCGGAATAAAGCTTCTGTAATATCCTACCAATCCCAAGAAACTCCTCACTTCTGATGGTGTCCTTGGTTGTTCCCAATTTATTACAGCTTCAACCTTTGATGGATTCACCGAAATCCCATCTTTGTCAATCAGATGCCTAAGAAATTGCACATGTTTTAGCTAGATTTCACACTTAGAGAATTTCACATACAACTTTTCCCTTCCTAACTTCTCCAACGTCAAACGTAAATGTTGCACGTGTTCCTCTTGTGATTTGGAGTACACCAGGATATCAACAATGAATACCACCACAAATTTATCTAAGAATGGTTTAAACACCATGTTCATCAAATCTATGAATGCTGCAGGGGCATTGATAAAACTAAAAGACATTATAAGAAACTCATAGTGTCCATACCGAGTCTTGAATGCCATCTTCAGAGCATCCTCCTTCCTTAATTTTAATTTATGATACCCACTTCTCAAACTCTATCTTCGAGAAGTATCTAGCTCCTTTCAACTGATCAAACAAGTCATCTATTCTTGGCGACGGATACTTATTCTTAATAGTGACTTTGTTTAATTCCCTATAATCAATGTAAAGACGCATTGATCTGTCCTTCTTCTTCATGAATAACATCGATGCTCCCCATGGTGATACACTCGGCTAAATGTATTTCATGTCTACCAGCTCTTGCAGTTGTATCATTAATTCCTTTGTCTCTACCAAAGCCATCCTATACGGTGCCTTCAATATCGGAGCAGTCCTTGGTGCTAAATCAATAACGAACTCGATCTCTCTGTCAGGCGAAAGTCCTAGAAAATCTTCCAGAAATACGTCTGCAAAATCCCTAACAACTGTTATCTCTTCCAGTTTCACGCCCTTTTTTTGAGTATCGACTATGTAAGCTAAATATCCTAGACAGCCTTGTCTCAATAACTTCTTGGCCTACATAATCATCAGACATCTTACTTGTCTATGTGATTTTCTACCATATAAGACTACCTTTGACGGAGTCATAAGGTTTACACATTTCTTTTGGCAATCAATTATCGCTCCATAATTGAATAGCCAATCCATCCCCAATATAACATCAAACTCTCCAAGTTTAATCGGGATTAAATCTACTGTCATAATATTCTTTCCCCTTAATATTCACCTTACAATTCTTGTATACGAATCTAACATGAATCACCTCCCTATTCGTAATTTCTCTGTTCAAAGGGAATTTTAACTCTTCACTAGGAAACCATAGACTCTTAGTAAAATCATTAGATATAAATGAACAAGTAGCACCCGAATCAAATAACACATATGCATTTATATCATTAATTGAGATAATACCTGACATAACATCTTTTAACTGCACCACATCTTGCACAGTCAGGTTAAAGGTTCTGGTTGTGGTTTTGCTCGATGACGTTGGTCCAGTAATAGCCAACGTACCTCCACTGCCACCTCCCTTGCTTCCCGTTGCCTCTCCGGATTTCTTTATAGGACACTCACGAGCTAAATGATCCTTCGACCCGCATGTGTAACAAGCATTCTTCTTCGGTTGATGGCAATTCGGAGCAATATGACCCTCTTGGCCATAGTTAAAGCACACTCGCTTACCCCTCAAACACACGCCAGTGTGATTTCTCCTACAGGTAGCACACGCTTCAAATTTCCTTTTCTGCTGTCTACTCTATAGTCTTCCAGCACCTACACTCACATTCCACTTTCTCTTTGGGTTATTATTATTCCCACCACTGCTATCACCAATTTTACCTTCATTCTCACTCTTCTTCTTTCTCTGTTCTTGATTGTACTTCGTTAAGGCATCGCTTCCACCTTTCACGATTATCGCCTTGTCAAGCACTTCTACAAACGTCTTCAGCTGGAACATAGAAAATCTGCTATACAACCAGGGCTTTAGTCCATGTTAAAACCTTCTTACCTTGCGTTCATCTGTGTTAACTTGATATGGCGCAAACCTCGCCAACTCATTGAATTTTGCAGCATATTCCGACACCATCATTGTACCTTGCTTCAATTCTAGAAATTGGACCTCCATTTGATTTTGTGAACTCTCTGGGAAATATGTCTCAAAAAAGATTTCCTTAAACCTATCCTATGCCATCACCCCTTGACCTCCTCGGGTTTTTTTTACCACCAATAGCTGGCTTCTGTTTTCAACATGAATGTCGCAAAAGAAGTCTTCTGGTCCTCACCGACTCTCACAACGTCGAAAACTTTTTTTTATTTCCATGATCCAGGTCTATGCCTCAACTGGATTCATGGACCCACGAAACTCTGGTGGCCTAACCGCCTTGAAATTCTTAAAAGTCACAGCTTGATTCTACGGCTGATCCTACAGTGCTTCTGCTAATAATGTCACCGACTGTTGAACTGGGTTAGCATTGGCGTTGTTGTTATTGGTAGACCCCTCAGGGGTTCTTTATCGTGGCTGACGTCTTGGAGACATTTTTTGTTAAAACAACACTTATTAGGTCATTTCTAAATTTCTTAAGTATTTTCTACTTAACCTGCACATCAAAAAAGATCATCACATACCACATAACATCTTGAATAAATATCAACATTTTATTCATTCATCATCTTTAAAGAAAACATAGGAATGATAGCATCCTTACTATCTACATCACTTTCCTGAACTGATAAAGTTTCAAGATAACATCATCATATCCCATTAGTTACATAACACTTGGGATTTACATCTTGTTTATTATATCATTATTCATTCAACAATTACATTTCTCTATTATGGCCTACTAAGACGTTGCAAGCCATACGACGCTCTTCTTCCATGATACGGAACATCGTTCTACAATCTAACATATACGATGACAATTCTTCGAACTGAGTCGGATAGTACATGACTCGGTCTTGAGCTCAATTTGTCATGGTGTTAAAAACACAATTCATCTCTTCCATCTTTATCTTCTTTGCTTGTACCTCTCCCTTTGCTACCTCTGCACGCTAAGAAGCACGCATCTTCAACTCTTTCTCTCTTGGCGGAATCTTCTTTTAAGTTATCCTTCAGTTTCACAACCTCCTCCATCAGTTGCTCATTCTCCCCCTCTGTGTGAACCAACTTCCATTCCACATTGATGAGATGTTCATCAAGATCCCGGATCTCATCGTCCTTCTGCGCCATCTAAGTCTGACGTTCAACTACTAGCTTCTCCAACTCCTCGACTCTATCCTCAAGCTTAATGTTACGATCGTATACTTCGTCATATATATGAGCTGCAATAGAGTTTGGTGGAAACTCTTCCTCATCATCATCCTCATCCTCATCCTCATCCATTTGTGGCAGCTCCACGAGGTCTTCCTCATCCGTCTCTACCACATCCTCATCATTAGGTATACTCTTCTGCTCAACCTCCGGGGAATAACCAACCACTATGGCCAACGAATATGACTCCCTTGGTAGTAGTTATTCCCAGACCACCTGATTATCTTGAGGTTCCTCCTCTCTCGGCATTTGAGGTCCCTCCTCCCTAACTTGACTGGATTCTCCCACATTAGCCATCCTGACAACAAAAATTTAAGTTTTTAATTACTAACCATCACTAGTCGACACTCACGAGCACATAGGTTACAACCACATAAGCACATAAAATGTTTTATTATTTCTTTCTTAAAACTCAATAAGAGTCTATCACCACTGTATTTATCTTTACAAATGTGACAACACTAGAATTTATAGGATTTATAAAATCTTAAATGATTGAATAAAGGTTGAATAATAAGACCTAGACTGAAAATAGGTATGGATTTAAAATTTTTGTGAAGAACTTATGTGGTATTGTGTATTGTGATTATATGTGTATTAAGTTAAGGTTATCGACCTTGGGGATTATGTTGTAAAGGTTATTGTATAAACAATTTATGTTTATATCTTTCGAAATAATTATAGAATTGGTGTACCAGGTTCATGGTGATTAGTACCCAGATTTGGGGACGCTACAGTTGGTATCAAAGTTATAGGTTATAAACCTTAGGTAGTGTTACCTTAGGCTATAACCGCAGGGATGAATAAACTCAAATAGAGTTTAACATTTTAAGCGATGAATTTGGGAAAAGTATTAAGTCAATAAGATTCAAAGAAGAATCTTGGCTAGTTATAAAGATAAAGTGTGACACCCCCAAATCCGGGTACTTCAATTCCCACATGATTTGGTGTTCACTATACAAACCTCATATGTCTATCTACCCATAATAATTGAAAAACATAAAATAGATAGAAATAAATCCTCTACTTAAGGAGTTACATCATCTGAATAAAATACATCAATTTGAGGTCATATTAACCTTAAATCTCAAATGCGGAAACATAAATAAATAACAGTCTTACACAACATTCACATAAGTATGAAACATAAATACATAATCACATAAACAACAAGTCTTCATCATTTGTTAATCTTGCCCATGCCTTTGCTAGTAGAAGGCTCGTCGGACCTTTCGTTCTTAACTGCAATGTTATTATTACGCAAGAGTGAGCACGAATGCCCACAAGTATAATAATGTAACAACAAATAATAACATGCGAGTGAATCAAAGACTTCTAAAATAAAGAACTTAACTTTTAAATCAAGAATGAATAACAAGAGTCAAAAGAATTTTGAGGATCATAAGACCTTGAACTATGTCCTAGGTTGTCAAGGGTTATACTTGAAACATTTAACAGTCATAAGACTACGGACTCTTCTACTCGTACTTAGGGGGATCAACCCTTATTACCATACTGTGCACAATATCTTGATGCTAAAGCATAAGTAATCCCCTATACATGGTTGTTCATCTCAGTTTGACATTAGAGTCCGCACCAAAGGAAGTTTGGTTTGGATAAATTCAATAAGGGTTCTGAAATTTAGAACATTCATCAACTATGGACTAGTTAAATAAATAAGGGTTCGCTAGTCTTACGAGGTTCGACAATAACTGATATTCAAATTGAATAATAAACTCAAGAGGTATACAATGGAATAAGTATTGTATAACCGAAATCATACTTTGAAAAGATTAATAACCTTTAACATAACATATTGAACTTGATTAATAAATAATAAGAACTTGCTCGATATAGAATATAAGTCTAGAATTTGCTCAATGTAAAGAGGTAAGGTTTATAAACTTGCATAATGATAACAAGTAGGGTTAGAAAACTTGCCTCGTACATAGGTTACACGTTAACTATACACGTTCCTCAATTTAATCCTACATACCATTTACATTCACAATACTAGTTAATTATAACATCACAAGTTCATTCTCTTTGTCTAAACTCTGATTATGATTATACTAATCAAGTTACAACATTTGTTTTCACATAAGAATAACCTTCACGGACGCTAAGCTAACTACATGTTTAACAATTTAATTAAACATGTAAATACTTTATTGACATGTTAAGGATCTATTTTAACATCACATTATATGTCTAACACATTTTTATGTTTATTAGATTAGGTTACAATTTACAGTCCCTAAAATAAAATAACTAAAATGCTCATTCTTAGACAAACTGCATAGTGGCACTGCGGCGCCACCGTCTATTCTATCCTTGGGGCTGCGGTGCGGGCTGGAGGTAAGGCTACCTCATACGAAACTTCTCCAATCCTTTGCAGTACCTCAAAGGGTCCAACGAATCTTGGGTTTAATTTTTCCTTCTTTCCGAATCTGATCTTTCCTATCCAGGGAGAGACTTTCAAAAATACATAACTACCTGATTTAAACTCGACATTTTTACGGTGTGGATCGGCATATTTCTTCTGCCTATCTTGAGCTGCTACTAGTCTTGTTCGGATCACTTTGACTATCTCTGCTGTGTTTTATACCAGTTCTGGACCTAGTAATTGTCTCTCGCCAACTTCATCCCAATATAGCAGAGTTCTACACTTTCTACCGTATAACGCTTCATAAGGCGACATGCCAATACTAGCATGGTAACTGTTGTTGTAGCTGAACTTTACGAGCGGTAGATGATCATCCCAATTTCCTTTAAAGTCCATTATACAAGCCCTTAACATGTCTTCTAATGTCTGAATTGTTCTTTTACTCTTCTCGTCTGTCTGAGGGTGATAACCCGTACTCATTCTCAACTTCATACCCATGCATTCCTGTAGTCATTTCTAGAAGTTCGATATAAAGCGCAGAACCCTATCAGAAATAATTGACATCGGAACTCCGTGTCTCAAAACAATCTCTTTTATATATAATTTTGCCAACTGGTCTAAGTTAAATTTAATTCTAATTGGAAGGAAGTGTGCGGATTTTGTCAGTCAGTCAACGATAACCCATACTGCGTCATAGCCTTTCTGAGTTGTCGGAAGGCCAACCACGAAATCCATCGTAATATATTCCCATTTCCATTCTGGGATCTCCAACGGTTAAAGCAACCCACTCGGCCTCTGATGTTCTTCTTTCACTTTTTGACATGTCAGACATTTGGCAACACACTTTGCAACATCTCGTTTCAAATTTGGCCACCAGAAATGTTGTCGAAGATCTTGGTACATCTTAGTACTACCAGGGTGAATCGAATATCGTGAGCTATGAGCCTTACTCAAAATGTCTTCCTTAATCTCTGGCACTGTTAGTACCCAAATTCTGCTTTCAAATATTAGTATTCCTTCATTATCCATCTTGAATCTCGGTTCAGTTCCTTCGGATATCTTCTTTTTCACCTTCTCACATTCTTCGTCCTGAAGTTGAGCCTCCTTAACTTTATCCAGTAAGGGTGTACCAAATTGCATCTGGAATAACTTCTCGTCAACCTCCATAAGATAATTCACTTCCAACACCAGTTTCTCCAATGCTAAAATTAGCTCCTCCTGAGCGGTCAACGTCATCAATTTCTCCCGACCCTTTCTACTTAAGGCGTCGGCAACCACATTTGCCTTACCTAAATGGTATAAAATCTCACAATCATAGTCCTTAATTAACTCTAACCACCTTCTTTAGCGCATATTCAAGTCTTTCTGTGTAAAAGAATATTTCAGACTCTTGTGGTCTGTATATATTTCACACTTCTCCCCATAGAGATAGTGTCTCCAGATCTTCAAAGTAAAAACCGTCGTGGTTAACTCCAAGACGTGGGTCGGATACCTCTTCTCATAGTCCTTCAATTGTTGTGACGCATACGCAATGACTCTGCAGTTTTGCATAAGCACACAGCCTAGTCCTTTATGTGATGCATCACTAAAAACAATGAAATTTCCTGTATCATCCAGAAGAGATAACACATGTGTTGTACTCAACCTCTTCTTCAGTTCTTGAAAGCTTTCCTTACCCTTCTCCGTCCAAACGAATTTCACAGCTTTTCGAGTCAAATTTGTTAGCGGAGTTGCGATCTTAGAAAAGTCTAGAATGAATCTTCTGTAATATCCTTCCAATCCAAGAAAACTTCATACTTCCAACGGCGTTCTCGGCTGATCCCAGGTCATAACGGCTTCGACTTTGGATGGATCTATCGAAATTCCATCTTTATCAATCATAGATCCACGAAATTGTACCTACTCAATCCAAAATTCGCACTTCAAAAACATGTCATACAACTTCTCCCTTCTCAACGCCTCTAACATTACCTTCAAATGCTCTACATGTTCTTCCTTGGTCTTCGAGTATACTAAAATGCCATCGATAAATACCACCACAAATTTACCCAAAAATGGCTTGAACACTCCGTTCATTAGGCCCATAAATGTTGCAGGATCATTCGTTAGACCAAATGACATTACCAGAAATTCGTAGTGACCATATCGCGTTCTAAAGGCTGTCTTCGGTACATCCTCTGGTATCACCTTCAGTTGATGATAACCACTCCTCAAGTCTATCTTTGAAAAGTATCTCGCTCCCTTTAATTGATCAGACATGTTGTCGATCCACGGTAATGGATATCTATTCTTAATCTTTACCTTATTAAGTTCTCTATAGTCGATGCAGAGTCACATCGTCTCGTCCTTCTTCTTCACAAATAATACCGGCGCTCTCCACGGTGATACTCTTGGTTGAATGTACTTCTTGTCCAGTAATTCTTGTAGTTGTACCATCAATTCTTTCATCTCTACCGGTGTCATTCGATACGGTGTCTTCGATATTGGAGCCGTTCCTAGCGCCAAATCGATCACAAATTCAACCTCTTTGTCTGGCAGAAGTCCTGGCAAGTCGTCTAGAAATACGTCTGCGAATTCCCTCACTACTGGTATCTCCTCTATTTTTGGATTCTCTTTACGACTGTCGACTATGTAAGCAAGATATCCTACACAGCCTTGTCTTAACAACTTCCTGGCCTGCATCATCGTTAGACAACTCGCTTGTCTAGGCGACTTGTTATTATAAAACACAACCTTTGACGAAGTCATAAGGTTAATATGCTTCTTCTGGCAATCAATTATAGCCCCATAATTGAATAACCAATCCATTCCCAATATAACGTCAAATTCTCCAAGTCTGATAGGGATAAGATCTACATTTATAATATTACCCTTAATATCCACCCTGCAGTTCTTATGTACGTACTTAACAGGGATTATTTCTCTATTCACAATTTCTATGTTCATGGGATGTTCTAACTCATCTTTAGGCAATTCTAAGTTCTTAGCAAAGTCATCAAATATAAATGAATAAGTAGCACCTGAATCAAATAATACATATGCATTAACATTATTGATCGGAATGATACCTGACACCACATCACGAGACTGTATAGCATCCTGCACTGTCATGTTGAAAGTCTTGGCGATTGGTCTGTTGGTTGCAGTTGGTCCCATGATAGTCAGAGCACTTCCACCGCTGTTTCCCCTATTCACTCCTGATTCTGCCCACAAGATCCCTTCTTAGGACAATCCCTTGCCATATGGTCCTTTGAGCTGCAAGTGAAACAGGCGCCCTTCTTTGGGTTAGGAAAGTTAGGTGCTATGTGACCTTCCTGACCACAATTGTAGCACACTCTTTTTCCTTTCATGCAAACTCCCAGATGAGCTTTTCCGCAGGTCGGGCATGCTTCAATCCTCTTTTTCTGACCTTCTTGCTGATTTTCAGTTGATGAGTTGTCAGACCACCTTCTCTTTTGATTGCTACTTCCTCCCGTGTTATTAGCACTAGCCTTATTAATTCCCTAATTTTCACTCTTCTTCTTCTTCTGATCCTGATTATAATTAGTTATCGCATCGCTCCCACCTTTAGCGAGTATAGCCTTCTCCAAAACTCTAGCAAACGTCTTTAACTGAAACATCAACACTTTACTATACAACCAGGGCTTCAACCCTTGTTCAAATCTTCTTACTTTTCTCTCATCCGTGTGCACTTGATATGTGGCGAACCTAGCCAACTCGTTGAATCTTGCTGCATAATCTGGCACGGACATATTTCCTTGTTTCAACTCCAGAAATTGTACCTCTATTTGGTTCTGCGAGCTTGTCGAAAAGTACATCTCGAAGAACATGTCCTTAAATCTCTCCAAAGTGATCATACCTTCTCCTCCACGGACCTTAGTTGCTTACCACCAATAACTGGCCTCTGACTTCAACATGAAAGTTGCGTAGGCAATTTTCTGGTCGTCTCTGACTCTGGCAACATCAAAAACTTTCTCCGTCTCCATAATCCAAGTTTGAGCTTCAATTGGGTTCATGGAGCCTTTAAACTCTAGCGGTCCCACCGCCTTGAAGTCCTTGAACGTCGTATTAGGTTGAACTTGAGTTTGATTATTAATTGCTCCAGCTAATAAATTCACCAATTGCTGAACGGGGTTAGCATTGGCGTTGTTTTTGTTGTTCGTCGATTCTACTTGCGCTGGTTGACGGTTTGGTCTTCTTCTCGGTGGCATATTTCTGTTAAAATATATGTTTATTAGATCTTTGTCCAATTCCCTAAATATTTAAGGCTTAATTCAAACAATATATCATAATCACTTAACACATTTTCTCAAACAACTTAATATATTCATTTAATCAAATGTTTTAACAAACTACGATAGCATCACTGCTATTTACATCAACTATCCCGAGATAAAGAATCTAGAGGATTTAAAACATCAAATTATTCCACTGTTTATAACCACATCGGAATTTACAGTTATAAGTACTAGATAGGTTTCCACATAATTAAACTATTTCATCACTGCCTGTTAAGGCGTTGAATAGCCTTGCTACGTTCTTCTTCCATAATACGAGACATCGTCCTGTGATCTAGCATGTACGATGGTAGTTCTTCGAACTGAATTGGGTATCTGATAACTCGATCCTGGGCCTCATCCTGAGTTCGTCTCCCTAAGCTTAGCCTTCTTCACTCGACAATTCTCTTCTCCGAGATCATAACGATGTGATTCCCTTACCCAGGCCTCCTCTGCTATGGTCAGTCTTGCCGAGTTCTCTTTCAGTTCATTCTTTAACTTCTCTATTTCCTCGAACATCTCCTCGGTTTGACCCTTCTTGTGAACCAAATTCCACTCTACGTTTCCTAGACATGTGTGAAGATTCACTACCTCCCTATCTCTCTGCTCAATGGTAAGCCAATGAATAACCGTTCACTCATTCAGCTTCTGAATAATATCACGTAACTTTATGTTACCGTCATATAGCTCGTCGTACATCTCAGCACTGATAGAGTTTGGTGGGAACTCATCTTCTACCTCTTCTTCCTCAGGATCCTCCTCTTGATCAGTGTCAAGCTCATGCTCCTAACCAACAACGGTGATCAACGGAGTTGGCTCTCTCTGTACCAACTGGTCCCGGAAGACATGAATGTCTCAGGGCTCCTCCTCCTTAGGTATGCAGGGTTCCTCCTCCCCAGATCAACTAGATCCTCCAATATCCGACATCCTGACAACACAGTTTTAAGTTTTAGTTACTAATCTGTACTAGCGAGCACATAAATTTATCACATAAACATATAAAGTCTTTTATTATCTTCAAAGAATTAAGGAATTCATTTCTTAGAACTCGATAAGAGTTTTCCATCACTATGTTCTTCCGATAAAGCTACTACCTAAGGTTGTTCCCCCACCTAAGGTTCATAACCTACAGCTTTAATACCAACCTGTGACACCCCCGAATCCGGGTACTTCAATTCCCACATGATTTGGTGTTCACTATACAAACATCATATGTTTATCTACCCATTATAATTGAAAAACATAAAATAGATAGAAATAAATCCTCTCATTAAGGAGTTACATCATCTGAATAAAATACATCAATCTCAGGTCATACTAACCTTAAATCTCAAATGCGGAAACATAAATAAATAATAGTCTTACACAACATTGACATAAGTCTGAAACATAAATACATAATCACATAAACAACAAGTCTTCATCACTTGTTAATCTTGCCCTTGCCTTTGCTAGTAGAAGGCTTGTCGGACCTTTCGTTCTTAACTGCAACGTTATTATTACGCAAGAGTGAGCACAAATGCCTACAAGTATAATAATGTAACAACAAATAATAACATGCGAGGGAATCAAAGACTTCTGAAATAAGGAACTTAACTTTTGAATCAAGAATGAATAACAATAGTCAAAAGAATTTTGAGGGTCATAAGACCTTTAACTATGTCCTAGATTGTCAAGGGTTATACTTGAAACCTTTAACAGTCATAAGACTATGGACTCTTTTACTCGTACTTAGGGGAATCAACCCTTAGTACCATACTGTGCACAATATCTTAATGCTAAAGCATAAGTAATCCCCTATACAGGGTTGTTCATCTCAGTTTGACATCAGAGTCCGCACCAAAGGAAGTTTGGTTAGGATAAATTCAACAGGGGTTCTAAAATTTAGAACGTTCAACAACTATGGACTAGTCGAATCAATAAGGGTTCGCTAGTCTTACGAGGTTCGACAATAACTGATATTCAAATTGAATAATAAACTCAAGAGGTATACAATGGAATAAGTATTGTATAACCGAAAGCGTACTTTGAAAAGATTAATAACCTTTAACATAACATATTGAACTTGATCAATAAATAATAAGAACTTGATCAATATAGAATATAAGTCTAGAATTTGCCCAATGTAAAGAGGTAAGGTTTATAAACTTGCATAACGATAACAAGTAGGGTTAGGAAACTTGCCTCGTGTGTAGGTTACACGTTAACTATACACGTTCCTTGATTTAGTCCTACATACCATTTACATTCACAATACCAGTTAATTATAACGTAACTAGCATCACAAGTTTATTCTCTTTGTCTAAACTCTGATTATGATTATACTAATCAAGTTACAACATTTGTTTTCACACAAGAATAACCTTCACGGATGCTAAGCTAACTACGTGTTTAACAACTTAATTAAACATGTAATTACTTTATTGACATGTTAAGGATCTATTTTAACATCACATTATATGTCTAACACATTTTTATGTTTATTAGATTAGGTTACAATTTACAGTCCCTAAAATAAAACAACTAAAATGGTCATTCTTGGACAAACTGCATAGTGGCGCTGCGACGCCACCGTCTAGTCTATCCTTGGCGCTGCGGCGCGACTGGCGCTGCAGCTTAGTTAATGGTGCTACAGCGTGGTTGGCGCTGTGGCGCGGGAAACCAGTTCCAAAAACTGCAGTTCGTTAAAAAATGAAGAGCAAGCCAAAATCTACCAATTTCTTTATTAATACATGTATTTAAACATAGCCAGACATTATATTAAACACATAATCATTACTCAACCTTTCTAGCATGATTTTAACAGGTTAAAACATATAATTACTTAAATCAATTCATGTAATTTTAGTGTTCTTCTTGATTTTGAAAATATTGAACATGAAACAAAAAAATTGGCATTACGAGTTTGTTATATCACCGAATCTGTCCATTCAAAGTTTATTTTCTTCGTTTTGACATGTGCTAACATAATCTACCGTTAAATTTCAAGTTAAACAACAGTTCGTAGTATACCAATTCCCATAAGGGCCATACATATGAAACTTATACTTAGTAACTTCACAAATCTATTTACAACATGTTTGTATGCAATTGATGTTATGAAAATTTACATATATAGTAATAAAAACATATTATGCTTATATATTATCATGTTTTAACACCTAGATCATCAATTCATGCATAGATCACACAAATTTGTTTTACAGAGAAGTTAGAGATAGTTTTTCACAAAAATAATAATAACAACGTAAATGATAAATAGGGTTGAAGAAATTACGTGACAACCCCAAAATAGGTCCATTCCATCCAACCTATTCTGAGTTGCCAAATACATGGTACAGAAAACAACTACAACTTTATTACAACAATTATCGTGCAAAATACAACAACACATATGCTGTGAGTTTGGATACAAATATATACCAAATGTGACTCATGTTCCAACCGTGGACATCACCTCACAATGACACCTTACATAAAGGTATAGTCAAAAACTGTTTTAGAAATTAGAATCTTTGGGAAGTGCTCAAGGAAACCTTCGAACATGGGAGGTCATGCGTCTAGGTTATGATAGATATCATATGGCCACAGAATTATCCTTGGTTGACCAAATAGACCCCAAAGAAAAACGAGAAGATTACTATCATATTCTTCCCAATGGTGAGTCTTCTCTTGACATATCATTATCTCTACTGTCTCTAATTGAGAATTATACTTCAAACAAACACCAAGATTATATAGGTAGTGCTCGTATATATACTCAGCAAGTGGATGAGCACATCCCTGTCTTATGATGACACGAGATTGTATGTCGTTAGACATCTTGTATGATAGTGGCAAACCACCCTTCTAACGTTGGGTACACCTTACACTGTTGGATTCACCAAGTAAAACTACTAAATAAACTTTTCTATACTGCTTCGGGAGAACATCCACAGCTAGAGACCACCGTTCTATTTTCCCGTTACCCTCGCTCGACCCAGCTACACTCTTATTACCTGAAAGGAATTGTGAAGCAAAAGGGTGAGCACAACTAGCTCAGTAAAGAATATCATGACTAAAGATAATTAAATTATCAATAGCATTCATCAATAATAAATCAAAGATTTAGAACATATGGTAAATGATAAAAATTTAAACCATAGTTGCAGCGGAACGAGCAATCCATTAGAAGAGTCATATAGACTATAAAGTCTATTATCTTCTCCATGTTAAAAATCCACCAACAATGTTTTATCCCTGTAACATCAATCAACAATTCTAGTCCATAATCATATGAATAACTCATAATCATAACTGTAGTTCTAAATTCCTCTTCTCATCCAGGACGAAGATAATTTTTATCACCTATCTTTACCTGAAACATCAAATATCATGGTTACACCAAATCACATTTCCTGTTCATAATCATACTAATAACTTCATCTTTGCACTACGACCAAAGATATTCATTTGTATCACCAGTTGGTCATGTTTATCTCAACATCTGTTCATCTTTGCACTACTGGCCAAAGATATTTAACAACATGTCATCTTTGCACTACGGGCCAAAGATATTCAACAACATGTCATCTTTGCACTACGAGCCAAAGATATTCATCAACAATTCATCTTTGCACTACATGCCAAAAATATTCATTAATATTTCATCTTTGCACTACAGGCCAAAGATATTCCTCAACAGTTCATATTTGCACTACGGCCAAATATATTCATCAACAGTTCATATTTGCACTACAGGCCAAATATATTAATATCTCAAAGAAATATATAATCATTTCAGAATTTATATAAACAATAATTATAACCATGTTGATCAATTCACATTTGCACTTAAGCTAAAGATATTCACTTATAAATTCAATGGTCATGATCATACCAATCAACAATTCAACTTTGCATTATTGGCCAAAGAGAACCCATAGTCATGATCATACCAAAAATCTACCCATCTTTACACTAAAGTCAAAGAGAAATATCATCATTAGGGTTATAAAAATATTATATATAATAATAAAAATAATATGATCAACATCTAGTTTTAATCTCAAGAGTAATATTCGTAAATCAACTATAATTTGGTTAGAAAAAGAAACCAATTTTTTTCGCGAATAGTAACTCGTGAATAGTAACTCATGAATAGTAACTCGTGAATAGTAACTCGACACAAAAAGGTAGAAATTCCACAATAAAATACATACCAATATTTTGGTATAATGATATTGAAAGAATAATATTTCTTAAGCTTATAAACAATTTATTTTATTTGTTTACACTTTACTAAATAATGCATTTAATCATCCTAAAATGCCAAGCTCAAAAGATTTCATCACCAATAACCAAAAACCCTCATCAAAAATCTGCATATACCTTATATAGGATTCTCAAGCCATAAAATCCTATTTTCTAATTTTCTTTCTTCACAAAACATATTTAATTCATTTACTCATAACTAGACCATTTTCATGAAAAATACCAAATCAGTTCCAAAAATATTTCTTTTCTGGGATTTAGCATAATATAGTCCCATAGTGAACATAAATTTTTCTCAGAATTTTTAAAAGTCAGTTACTATTTTTCATATGGCCAAAACAGCCGAATATTTAGACATTTATCAAAAATTGTACTTTTATCTAAAAATTCTAAAATTCACATAGTATACTCCTATCATATACATGTACTCCCAATAAAAATTTTATCAATTTTGGAGTTAACCACAAGGAGTTATAAGCGGTTACTTTTAAAATAGTCTTTCCCCGTAAAATTCATAAGTCTTAATCTATACATCCAAAAATTACCATTTTTGAACACAATCAATAAAACTCATCAAAATATCATTTCAAATTTTTCCAGAATTTTTTTTGAAGGTCAAAAAAATTACGAACTGAAAAACATAATAACCCTTAAAATTCTTTACTATCTCTTACTATCCCTTACCTCAAAAGAGCAGTACTTCTGATCGGTATAAGGCTGAAGGAAACTTGCACTGATGAATAGAAACTCACAGAGTATCTAAATACTCACAAAATATACTCAATAATCTAGAGAGAGAAAGAGAGAAAACTTATGAATTCTGGTGTGATTTTCAATTCTAACTTAGCCCTCTATTTATAGGAAAATGTTAGCACGCCGAATCAGACTTAACTTGTAACCTGATGGGTTTACCTGCTACTATTCCCACCCACCACATTTGAATAAAAATCTCAGCACATTTCTTCACCAACCAAGAGTGGGGCCCACCAATTCTAGAATTTTTCACCAAAATGATTAACTCAAAAAATTCAACAATTTCTGAACCAGTCATCTCGTAAAATTCATAACAAATCATACGTTCATTTTTAACGGTTCAAAATTTGTGGACATATACTCAACTTATATATGTATAACATATGCAAATATTACCACGATCCAACGGTCGGATTAAAAATTATAACCCTCGCAAAATATCTTAAACACCCTAATTTGATTTTCAATACCTCCGTTCCGACAAAAATACAGATAAAACACCTCAACATTAACTCTTTCATTTTTAACCACAAAAATATATCCCTCATTTATATCCACATAAAATAAATATTTCCTTATCATATGAATTAATAATTAATTATTCACAAATAATATTACAGAATCACATTTATGACAACCAGGCCGTTCCCAGGAAAGAGGGGGCTTTCCAATAAGAATTTCTCCTTACTGGCGCGCAATTAGGTGACCAAACCTCTCATTAGACAGAAATTTCTAGACATTGTCAATAATATTATCTAATAATATTATTCAAATAATATGAATTATTGATCTGATAATGGGAAAATACTGTGCAGTGACAATTATTGAACAACAATAATATAAAATTTCAACGTAGCAATTATTGAATCAATAAAATAAAATATTAAACAGTAATTACTGTAATAATTATTGAGTAGTGCCTTCTTATGTAAGAATCAATAATTTTAAAAATACTATGCAATACCGTGTGCTGCTGTGCAATAACGCGTATTACTGTATTTTAACCACCGGGTATTCTAACAGTGTTAACGGTAACAACTACGCCGTTATTTGTAAAAACTCCAATTTGTCGTTTTCTTCACCCGACAGTTATTCTGTTATGGGGCCCACAAATGGCTGCGCCGTCGTACGAATATTCTCCGACAGAAAGAATATTTTACGACCAAACGAATATTCCCCGACAACAATGAATATTTTATAACCACTTGTGTATTTTGAAAAAAAATTCATATATCACCCTTAACTTTAACATTTATCAATTTAACCATTTACTGAATAGTAATTATAAAAAAAATTGAATACTTTTATTTCATAAAATTTGGGGTCTTACAAATTACCCTATTGCAACTTCTCTGACTCTTCAATCTCACAATTTCCCTCAGATTGTCTCTAACTCTCTTTGAATTGTCTAAGTCAAGTCTAATAAAAATGAATTACGCAATAGAACCAGACTGATTAATGCACATAGTTGGGGTCAGTTAATCCATACGTGGTTTAATTGCTCCCAACTCCTCATAAGGTCTCGTTTGGCTAACACTTAATTATTACTTCTAATTATTTTAATTAATCTCTTATAATATAGTTTAATAATGTCACACCCTTTTAGGAAATTAATCAAATATCTTATTTAATTAAATTTTATATAAAATATAATAATTTCTTATTAATTCACATAGTCACATAATTAAATTTCTCATTTATTAATTATGTCAATTTATTAAATCTCTTATTAATTATTAAATTAATTAAAATAAAATTATGCTTATTAAATACTTCATTTAATTCAATAAGCTCACTTAAATACTTACTTTGAATAATAAAATTTTCCACATTAATTTATTCAATATAACACATATAATTAAATTAATCTACCACAAATTCATCAATTAATTATTTAATCCAATAATTAAATCATCAAAAAATATTTATTTAATTCAATAAATATTCAAATTAAATTACAAAATCTCGTTCGTCACATACAGAATTACCTAACTCTGATAATAAAGATGATCAATAATAATGTATAGATAGAGTTTAAAAGACTAAAAGTATTAAAGGGAAAGAAGATCGTAAAACAAAACAATCATAACATAGAAAAGAATACTAATATAATATGATTATAATATGAGATCACCACGTGATCTGATAAGGTCATAACAGGGAGGAGGATCAATCAAATGATTGAAAATTTTATAGCAAAATTGTTGTGTGTAAGTTGTACTATGAATTAGTACTATTTAAACTCAGAAAAGAGTTGTGATACGTAAGTTGTACTATGAAATGGTATTATGCAAACTATGAAAAGAGTTGTGGATGATACAATACAGATTAAACAAAATTCGTATGGAGTAAGGGAAAGCTAGGATTATGTGAGATTTCAATTGAGGATTCATGTCAGCAGCTAAGTTGTATGATTCCTTGTATGGTCAGGGAATTTATACTTGGTTTTAGAACTACTTAGCTTCCTATATCGATATAGTGGTTAAGTTAAACATATCTTTATATGGGCGGGGAGTTGTCCCTGGTTTAACAACCGTTTAGCTTCCAAACATGCATTTCATGATTCTACTAATATATACATTATATAAAATCAACTTCTAAGAATTAAAATCATGTTTTTACTAATTTCCTCATATTTCAACGTATTTAGCTAATTCAATCACCAAATCTCCAATTCTTAACCAAATTAAGTCATTTCAGTTGCATTGTTTTCATTTCTTGATATACTAACATAATTCACAACCAATTTACAAATTATAACAAGGATTAAACATAAATTCTTGGTCTTAATAAGCCATTTTCACCCATGTATAACACTGTTACTTTAATTTTCTTCTTATAAACCAATTTCATGAATTTGATCACTAAATTTACTTATATATGATAATTATTAGATTTTACATGACTGAACATACATATATCAACAATGTAACAAAAACTCAATTACAGAGAATATCAAAACTAAGAAATTAGAAATAGATTATTACCCTTACTCCTTTGTTGTAGATTAGCAAAGATGATGACAAAGTTTCCAATACTCTTTATACTTCCTCTTGACAAGTTACAGAGAATTCTTTCTTCTCTCTATTCTTCTCTAATCACTATGTGTTTTCTTCATCTCTACACTCTCTGTTCTTTAGCCTTAGGAAATAATACGTATAGAAAAAAACTGATATAGGCACTACACATCAGGTACAAAAACAAAAAGCTATGTCAGTTGCAATATGCCAATGGCCACAAGGCCATGTTTGGTTACACACAAAACTTCCCCTTTTAATTTATTTTTATAGTACTTATATTATATAGTTCTTATCTTACACCCATTCTACAACTAATTTAATTAAAATTTTAATTTAAATTAACATTGCCTTATAATTATAATTTCCTTTATAAATTATAATTTTATTCCACAACTAATAAATCTCCAATTTAATTATTAAATTAAATTATAACAACAATATAATTATTTAATAATTAATTTAATTTAATTATCTCATTAAATTAAATCTATTAAATCTTCAAATCATAAAATTATTATTCATTAATTTAATTATTATAACACATCTTAACTAAATTATTACACCACAATTTTATCAATTATTTATTTATCTCAATAAATAAATTAATTAAAATATTTATTTAATTCAATAAATATTTAAAATTAATTACAAAATTCTTGTTCGTTACAGCAACTCCTTTCCACTCCAGAGCATGACCACCTTGCAATGCTCTATTCCTTCTTTCTTTGGATTGACCTCTGTGTCACTAGGCACAACTCCTTGAGGTCGATTTTTAAGGGCTTGAGTCAATTGACCCATCTAATTTTCTAAAATTCCTTATTAATACTGCAGACACTAGAAAATTTTGAATTCTTATTACTAACCTTACACGAGGGCAAAATCGTCTTCTAGAGATAATCCTGGAAGTCAAATTAGCTAAATCTCAGAGACAACTCCGGGATACATAGTTTTCCATCTCAGAGACAACCCCAAGATACTCAGTTCTAGTCCTGGAGACAACGCTGAAAGATTCAGTTCCAACCTTAGAGATAACCTCGAGGGATGCGGTTTCAGTTCTGGAGATAACCCCGGAGAAGGCCGTTTAAATCCCCAAAAGTCAGCTTCAACCTCGGTGACAACCCCGAGGAACTCTGTCCCAACCCCGAGAGGTCAAACACACCTCAGAGACAACCTTGAGGATATTTAGTACCTGCAACAACCCAATCTCAGAGATAACCTTGAGAAACGACCGCTAAATCAGTCCAGAGCCAGCGACAACCCTGGTGAGGGGCATAATCGTCAATTTACCACCTCGATCCCACATTCACACCGTCTCAGCATCATTTCATACCACATTCTACACAGAAGTGTCCTACAAGAACTATAGCTCAAATCTCGAGAGACTACTACACAAGACAGTACAGCGGATAGAATTTGAAGACTTGAAGATCTGGTCTTAGACCCATCTTCCTAGCTTCGTACAACCACTTATCCCATGTCATTGTAACAATCCATATTTTTTTAATTAAATAGTTAAATATTTATTGAATTATATAAATATTTAATGGATGTGTTTATCGTTGAATAAGTATTTATTTAATTGATTTGATGTGATTTGATTATTTATTTGTTTAATAAATAATTAATGAGTAAAGGAAATTAATTATTTTGAAATAGTAATCTAATTTAATTTAATAATTAAGTTAGAGAGTTTATAATGATCAAATAAATTATTATATTTTGCAATGAATTGTTATTAGAATTAATTAATTAAGTATGAAAACTTAATTAAAAGAAGTGTGACAAATAACTATATTATAATTAGTTATTAAAATAAATTAAAGTAGTTTTGATTTGGTTTTACCCAAACAATGCTTAAGGATTTAAATTCCTTAATTTTAACTGTCTTGCCAAACAAAGACCTATGGCTTTTGGATTTTTGAAATTTAAATTATTTACAAAATTAAATAAATACATAAAATATATTTAATTTATACGTTATCTTTTGTAACTGATATAATAAGTAGGCTTATTATTGCCATATCAGTTTTTATTTTTAACGTATACTTTGTCAGTTATTGGTTTATGCTAGCCTAGTCTAGGACTGAACTTAAGAAAGAAAAGAAATTTGAGAGTGAAAAGGCTGTGATTTTCAAACCAAATTCTGACTTCTTCTAGCTATTATCAGTGATTAACAAATAGTTTCAAAACAACAGAAGGTATGTTTTATAATCTTAACATATATGTGTTATACTATAATTCCTTAGTCTCGGTATTCTTGAAATTCACTAAGTTGGTGGTATAATTTCTGTAATTGCTGTTAAACAATTGAATTATAGTGATGTTATGTGATTATGAGGATTATAACTAGTGTTAGATGAAGAATTGTATGATAAATTACGTTTACAAGAAGAAAATAATTTTTACAGTGAATATATATGTATAAACGTATGTTTTGCATGATAACAAAAATTAGTAGGTGATTGTATGTGTAGCATCCCCAAATCCCAGTCCTAATTACCAAGAATCTGGTATACTATTTCTATAACTATTACAGAAGATATAAACATAAATTGTTTATACATTAAACTTTTACACATCATTCCCAAGGTCTACAACCTTAACTTAATACATACCTTCAATATCTTAGAAGATTTACAATACTATTTTCGTCAAAAAATTTAATAGATCTAATTGCAATGTGATTTAATCTTACACTTTGACTTTGCTTCTTTCTTTCCTCGAGCTTTCATCTTAATCTGAAAATTTTTATCATGATATAGCAAGGGTGAACATCAAATTTGCCCAGCAAGTTTAAATTCAATAAAGATATATCATGATTGAAAGAATTGAACAATAACCTAGCTAACTTTCAACAATATAAACATTGTGAAAGAGCATGAACAAATTTTCTTAGCTGAACGACCAAGTCAATAAAAATGAATGATCATGTATAAACATGAACAGATTAGCTTAACCAAATGGTAATGAAGGTGATCAGCCTTTCATACCTGATGAACATTTACAATATGCACAACGTGTGAATCAATAATCAATATAGACGTGAATAATCAATAACAATTATTCATTAACATGCTTTGAACATACAACTCATATTTGAGTTAAGGAAAAACTTGCCTGATTCGTTGACTACTGCTACGCAGTTTAAGTTAACTTCTTTTGGTAAGACCTATCATTAATAGTAAGATTGGTCTTTCAATCAGCATATTCTACTTTGTATCATAATACAATTACTTTATTACTAGATTATCTAACACTTAATCAAATATTAGATAACATCCTAACACATCGGTATTATTATCATTCTTGGATAATTCTTTAATCACTGTATCATATTCATTATGATTAAACACTTAATCTTATACATTATAAGTTCTTCTTTATACTCTAATAAGTCAAATACTAATCCAACAACCTGGATTCTAAATTTAACAACCAAATTGCCAATCCAGCAGGCTGGATACAGAATCCACCAACCTGGATTCAACAAATTTCCAATCTAGCAAGCCAAACTGCAATCTAGCAAACTGGATTACAAATCCAGCAACTAGATTGCAATCCAGCAAGCTGGATTCAACATATTTTCAATTCAGTAAACTTCTTTTCAATCCAACAAGCTGGATTCATCATATTTTCCAATCCAGCAAGCTGGATTCCATATCCTTTTCATGAAAATACCAAATTAACTTATTAATTTTCTATCCTTTGTACAAACATGTATACATATATTTCATACACAAATAGTATTTTTCCAAAATTTTCCAATTTCCTTTGGTATTTTTCAAAAATTATTTTTAGTTAATTCCTTAAGAAATTAGCTACCTCATGCTTAACTCCAGAAATTCTCATCTCTTGACACAATCTTATACGTGTTAACGTGACACTCCAGTTTAAATTTCGTGGCCATCGGAGTTATAGAACTCCGGTTATAGCCATTTTCGTCAAAAAATCATAGAAATTGAAATGGTCATAACTTGCTCATTTTAACTCGGAATGAGCTCATTTTTGGATAGTAGGTACTTTATACCATATATTTTCATGTCCCAAAAGGCCAGAAGTTTTCTCATAAATTAAGTTGCTGAAAATGCCTTTTTAAAATTTTGGCAGAAGCTAAATGTCATTTTACAGTTTTTCGTGCTTTGTTAAACATTTTCCATACGGAAATCTACAACTTCTTTTTCAGTGGTTCTACTTGGAGATGCTAGATAACTTATCATAGTACCCTCCCAAATTTTTCTAGAATTTTTAGATGTCCGAAAAATGACCAAACTGCCCCTACTCTTTAACTGTCCAAAACAGTCTGTTTTTCACTTTTAGCAACGAAACTGTTTTTGGTAAAACAGTCACTACAACTTGTGTACTCAACATTTTTGAGTTCTACCACTTGCGTTTAGTATTTAACTTACATATCTAGCACATCCCTTTGACGGATCGCAAAAAGAAGGTGTAGATCAAAAACGGTGGATATTCAAAGTACATAGAAATTTTATGGCTTATAAACTAGAAAAATCACTTTTCTTTTCCTTTTGATTTCCAACTAAAATAGCACCCAATATGGGTATATCTAAACATGAAATACTCATTAACATGTAGATATAGGGTTTTAATCCTCAAGATCACAAACTTTAAATCACTAAAATCAACCAAAATAAAAAGAAATAAGCTAGTTTAATTCTTTTCACCTTGAGTTTTGGGAACACTTCTTTCCTTTCCAAAGTATGAGATGAACTTATGGAGCATAAATGGTTGATCTCCTTCTTCGTTCTCTCTTCTTCCCACCGAATTTTTATCTCTCTCTTGCCTCTTCCTCTCTCTCTCTCTCACTCTCTCTCTCTCTTTCTTATGTTGGTAAAAAATGAAATGGAAGAGATATTAGCTAGAGATTATTATTATTTTTTTCTTTTGATTGAAGAAAAAATTGTATAGATATATTGTATATATCTATCTATTATTACCCCCACTCTAGCTTTCTCTCTCTCCTTAATCATTACATAGATATATGGGAGATTATTAAGTAATGTGACTCCATAAATAAATTGACACATGGCTAAGAGATATGAAACAAATCTTGCCAAATTCAATTAACCATGTGCTAACATACTCCATCCTTATCCATCCACTCATTCCTTTTTGTTTGGCCCAAATTTGATTTTTTTATTTATTTGATACATTTACTAATTAAATGATCTAAATGGTCCACAAAATTTCGGGCCAAAATTGGGTCAATCCATTAATGATTTGGGCTTCTATTTAACTTATTTGGACCACTTAAAATATCATATGTCCAACACATTTAATCTCTCTTACCCTAGTTATTTAATTAGGGTTCCTAATCCACTCATTTAATCTTTTGGGCTTTCTTAATAATTCTTTGGGCTATGTAAAATTGACATAGTCCAATCATTTCCATCGTATCCCACCCTGAATATTTAATTAGGGTATCCATTCCAAATATATAGAATTTAAATCATCACTCTTGTATATTAAATTCTATAACCCAACTAAACTTGTTTTAATTAAGTTATAAAATTAATAACTTGAGATAATAAACGTATATCTCTTAACTTAATATAATTTTTAATATTATTGTTCTCCCACATGTTCCTTAATAATTGGCTCACTTGAGCTTAACACTTAATTCCTTTGGCTTTTCCAGATAAAATATTTGGACTTCCTAACTAAAATGTTTGGGCCATAAAAATTAATATGGTCCATTACATTTAATTATATCTTACCCTAATCATTTAGTTAGGGTTTCCATGCACTCAATTTAAATTCAAATTCTTACCCCAAGTACATTTAATTTCCTTAACCCAATTAGACTTACATTAATTATGTTATAAAATTAATTAATTGAGTTACATAAAATAAATCTCTTAGAATTAGTATATATTTTAAATACCATAATTCTCTCATCCCATAACCCTCAAGTTATTCAATCCTTCATTCCTAATATAAAATTAGGATTACACTAGTTTCTTTTATTTTTTTATATAATAAACAAATATAAATCATCACATAATATTCGTATTCACTTACTCACATAATCATTAAATAAATTGTGACACGCTCCACAATTCTCTTAGATTAGGTCACTAGTATATATTTAAATACCTGTACCACTAAATAACAATAACCATTTAGGTTATTTAATTATCATACTTAATTTAAATAATTTATTTAAGTTTTACAATTTATATTGTATAATTTAATTTAATTTCCTCCTTCTCTCCATAAATTGTTTTCAAACAATTTATTTATATATTAAATATATAATTTAATATATTCAATCATTTATTCAAATATGAATTTAATTTACTAACTACTTTGATACCAATATTCATATCTACATATTGGATCTCATATCATATTTTAGCTTTACCTTATTTGGTATAATATTAAATATTATACCATTATCCATAAAACATCTTTCACTTCTCACACTAATTTTAACTTTTATCCATAAAAAGTCAGCTGTTGACTCTGACCAAAAGTCAACTTTTACACCTTTTGTGTTTACTGTCCATTCTTTTTAAACTTAACGTCCCGGACGCAACCGAGCAGTTCGTGCTTCAAAATTCTATCTCTAACTCAAAATTTGAGTTTTAAATTACTCTATTTTTATTGCTAATCATATTAGCAAATAACTTTTAGCTTATTTATCTTCTTATTTGTCAATCAAGGCCCACATTCAAGCTATGTTAATTACTAACATAGTTTTATTTTGATCCTTATATCATTAACTTAATTCATCATTCCTCTTGCTAAAATATATATACACCTTACTAAGTATATATATATATATATATATATATATATATATATATATATATATATATATATATTTCTATACATATACCCATCTTCGTTTAACCTCATAGCTTTTCTTCCTGTGAAATCTTATTTCATTAATAAAATTCCAGTTGTATTAGTATAACATTTCTTACACTATTCAATTCACATCAAATTTTACAGGTATCATAATACCTTATTATTGATATTCATTCAAATATATATCAATTCATTTCTAGGGTTTTGAAATTTTGTAACCCATATTTCTTTATTCTCATTCAATTAAGAAACCATATAGGTTCTTCTTAAAAATTTTGAAATTCTTAAAATTCCTTCACAGAAACGTCAATTCCATACACTTATTTTCTGTCTAGGTTCATCTTATAACTTTTAATCCATCATTTTAGGATTTTGATAATTATCTAAATTCTCGGGTTGTCACATTCACCTCTTCTTCGAAGAATTTCGTCCCCGAAATTAAAGTATACTAATCTGATTATTCTCTTGATCAAAACTAGGTTTTTAACTTAACCGTTACAATTTTCTCCTTTGAGGATTTCTCATCTAGTATCACATTTCACCATAACTACTCACTAGGAGTTTACATATTCTAAACATTCATTAAAACTAGGTTGTCATAATAACCTTTATTCAATCATCTCAGATTCTACTCGTACGCAACGAGTTCACAATATTTCATATCCATCACCACCTTCTACCACAACATTACTCTAAAGAGTTTAAAAAATTCATATCTGTTTGAGGGATCCTAAAAACCATGAACTTTGAGGCTTAGGGTATTTCTACCTGCTACCTCTTTCAATTAAGAAAGAAAGGTACTCTACCTCTGAAATATTTTATATTTGGTATGTTTACAATCACAAAGAAGGTAAACTACCGATGCGGGTACTTTAGAGGATCAGTCTGTTGTACCTTAGTAATCGGAACAACTATATGCGTTCTTAGATTGGAATATTTTATCCCATTAGTATATCCCCATTTTTAGGGTTATTCACCTCAGACTCATCATAAGATTCCTCACCAAAGTAATTTGGTTCGGCATAAGCTTTCAAAGAATACTTTGAATTTCATAAAAATTTGTTTAGCTGAATCAAATAGCTTAGACGCATATCGATAATTCGAATTTCAATCGAAACATTGCTAGCTAAATTTAGTTGGCCATAAATTATCTTTAAAATTCTTAAAATCATTTTATAACGTCATGATACCGCACTGCATTTACAGTCCGTTTGAGGATTCCGTCATTGTGTGACTTTGTTATACTACATCATTCCATAGTGGGCTGACGATCTTTAGATCACATACCACACTAGGTAATTATGCATTGATAACTCCATCATTTTTATCATCTTTGCACCTGGTTACATGATACATTAATGATATAAAATACATTTTGGCATCTCAAATCATTTTTTTTTCTAGCCGAATCGATTAGCATAGACTATACTTTAAACCGTTCAAAAATTATTACAAATCGGTTTTATCATCTCAATAGGTAATGAGGTGTAGATGGCCCGAAGTCCATGCATACACAAGGGTCACCAAGAGTTGAGAATAAAAAAATCCATTTTTTTCAAAAAGGCACATAGTGCGTATTTAGCTTGATGTCAAAAACTTCGAAGTCTAGCATAGCTAGAAGATTTGGAATACCTATGCTTCCATCATCAACTTCAATTTCTCTAATGATCCATTGCTTAATAAATATATCTGTTCTATCATCTTCAATGCTCCAATCTCAACATAACTATACCAGTTCATTAAACTTACCACACATTATGAGTTCATGAACTTTCCACAATCATATGAGTTTAAGAACTTGTCCTAGTTAGACCTTTGGCGTTCATTCGCTAAGGGGTTCAAAACATACCATATGATTATGAGTCATGAACTTACCATAAGTATGAGTTTTAAGAACTCGTAACTAACCTTATATTCTCTATCTATTCGTTATACACATGAGAAAAGAATCACCTTATCAACATGCATATAGCAAATAGCGCGATATTAGGTTCCAATGATTATCAATACCAGAAACTAAGTGGTTGTCAAATCAAACTCGACCACTAATCAATATAGGAAGCTAAGCGAACAATTCCCTGCCCATACAAAGAATTGGTCAACTTAACCACTATATCGACCAAGAGGCTAAGTGATTCTAAAACCAAGTACAAATTCCCCGCCCATACAAGGAATCATACAACTCATCTGCTGACATGAGTCCTCAATTGAAATCCCACACCATTCTAACTTTCTCTTTTCTTAATACGAATTTTCTTTAATCCGCATCTTAACATTTACCACTCTTTTCTGAGTTTATATTGTACCATTTCATAGTACATTCTCTTTATAGCGTCAAGCTATATCATACCAATCACTTAACATATCTTATGTTATTCAACGATTTAATCTGATCACGTCGTGATCTTATTTCGTAATCATTTCTCCTTATATTTATGATCGTTTTATTTTATGATCTTCTTATTCTTCTCTTTAATCATATTATATTATGATTTTATTAACATTTCTCATCTTATAGACATAGTCTATTTATTTTCACTTTTTATCTTTATTTCTGGAGTCAGGTAACTCCAGATTCTTATCCTTATAGCTCTTCAAGATTCTTCTTTGAATCTTAATTATCTTTCTCTTTACTTAAATGATGAATTTCTTAAATTCATCTCTTATCCCTTAAACTCGATATGAGTTTATTCCTTATCATCATCTACGCGATTATAGCCTAAGGTACTCCTACCTAAGGTTTATAACCTACGGCTCTGATACCAACTGTAGCATCCCCAAATCCCGGTCCTAATCACCAAGAATCTGGTATACTATTTCTATAACTATTGAGGAAGATATAAACATAAATTGTTTATACATTAAACTTTTACACATCATTCCCAAGGTCTACAACCTTAACTTAATACATACCTTCAATATCTTAGAAGATTTAAAATACTATTTTCGTCAGAAAATTTAATAGATCTAACTGCAATGTGATTTAATCTTGCACTTTGACTTTGTTTCTGTCTTTACTCGAGCTTTCATCTTAATCTGAAAATTTTTATCATGATATAGCAAGGGTGAGCATCAAATTTGCCCAGCAAGTTTAAATTCAATAAAGATATATCATGATTGAAAGAATTGAACAATAACCTAGCTAACTTTCAACAATATAAACATTGTGAAAGAGCATGAACAAATTTTCTTAGATGAACGACCAAGTAAATAAAAATGAATGGTCATGCATAAACATGAACATATTAACTTAACCAAATGGTAATGAAGGTGATCAGCCTTTCATACCTGATGAACATTTACAATATGCACAACGTGCAAATCAATAATCAATATAGACGTGAATAATCAACAACAATTATTCATTAACATGCTTTGAACATACAACTCATGTTTGAGTTAAGGAAAAACTTGCCTGATTCGTTGACTACTGCTACGCAGTTTAAGTTAACTTCTTTTGATAAGACCTATCATTAATAATAAGATTGGTCTTTCAATCAGCATATTCTACTTTGTATCATAATACAATTACTTTATTACTAGATTATCTAACAGTTAATCAAATATTAGATAACATCCTAATACATCGGTATTATTATCATTCTTGGATAATTCTTCAATTACTGTATCATATTCATTATGATTAAACACTTAATCTTATACATTATAAGTTCTTCTTTATACTCTAATAAGTCAAATACTAATCCAACAACCTGGATTCTAAATTTAACAACCAAATTGCCAATCCAGCAGACTGGATACAGAATCCAGCAACCTGGATTCAACAAATTTCTAATCTAGCAAGCCAAACTGCAATCCAGCAAACTGGATTACAAATCCAGCAACTAGATTGCAATCCAGCAAGCTGGATTCAACATATTTTCAATTCAGTAAACTTCTTTTCAATCCAACAAGCTGGATTCATCAGATTTTTCAATCCAGCAAGCTGGATTCCATATCCTTTTCACGAAAATACCAAATCAATTTATTAATTTTCTATCCTTTGTACAAACATGTATACATATATTTCATACACAAAAAGTATTTTTCCAAAATTTTCTAACTTCCTTTGGTATTTTTTAAAAACTATATTTAGTTAATTCCTTAAGAAATTAGCTACCTCGTGCTTAACTCCAGAAATTCCCATCCCTTGACACAATCTTATACGTGTTAACGTGACACTCCAGTTTAATTTCGTGGCCATTGGAGTTATTGAACTCCGGTTATAGCCATTTTTGTCGGAAAATTATAGAAATTGAAATGGTTATAACTTGCTCATTTTAACTCGGAATGAACTCATTTTTGGACAGTAGGTATTTTATACCATATATTTTCATTTCCCAAAAGGCCAAAATTTTTCTCATAAATTAAGTTGCCGAAAATGCCTTTTTAAAATTTTGGGCAGAAGCTAAATGTCATTTTGCAGTTTTTCGTACTTTGTTAAACATTTTCCATACAGAAATTTACAACTCCTTTTTCAGTGGTTCCACTTGGGGATGTTAGACAACTTATCATAGTACCCTCCCAAACTTTTCCAGAATTTTTAGATGTCCGAAAAATGACCAAACTGCCCCTACTCTTTGACTGTCCAAAACAGTCTGTTTTTCACTTTTAGCAACGAAACTGTTTTTGGTAAAACAGTCACTACAACTTGTGTACTCAACATTTTTGAGTTTTACTACTTGGGTTTAGTATTTAACTTACATATCTAGCACATCCCTTTGACGGATCGCAAAAAGAAGGTGTAGATCAAAAACGGTGGAAATCCAAAGTACATAGAAATTTTATGGCTTATAAACTAGAAAAATCATTTTTTCTTTTCCTTTTGATTTCCAACTAAAATAGCACCCAATATGGGTATATCTAAACATGAAATACTCATTAACATGTAGATAGAGGGTTTTAATCCTCAAGATCACAAACTTTAAATCTCCAAAATCAACCAAAATAAAAAGAAATAAGCTAGTTTAATTTTTTTCACCTTGAGTTTTGGGAACACTTCTTTCCTTTCCAAAGTATGAGATGAACTTATGGAGCATCAATGGTTGATCTCCTTCTTCCTTCTCTTTTCTTCCCACCGAATTTGTATCTCTCTCTTGCCTCTTCCTCTCTCTCTCTCTCTCTCTCTCTTTCTTATGTTGGTAAAAAATGAAATGGAAGAGATATTAGTTAGAGATGCTTATTATTTTTTTTCTTTTGATTGAAGAAAAAATTGTATAGATATATTTTATATATCTATCTATTATTACCCCCACTCTAGCTTTCTCTCTCTCCTTAATCATTACATAGATATATGGGAGATTATTAAGTAATGTGGCTCCATAAATAAATTGACACATGGCTAAGAGATATGAAACAAATCTTGCCAAATTTAATTAACCATGTGCTAACATACTCCATCCTTATCCATCCACTCATTCCTTTTTGTTTGGCCCAAATTTGATTTTTTTATTTATTTGATACATTTACTAATTAAATGATCTAAATGGTCCACAAAATTTCGGGCCAAAATTGGGTCAATCCCTTAATGATTTGGGCTTCTATTTAACTTATTTGGACCACTTAAAATATCATATGTCCAACACATTTAATCTCTCTTACCCTAGTTATTTAATTAGGGTTCCTAATCCACTCATTTAATCTTTTGGGCTTTCTTAATAATTCTTTGGTCTATGTAAAATTGACATAGTCCAATCATTTTCATCGTATCCCACCCTAAATATTTAATTAGGGTATCCATTCCAAATATATAGAATTTAAATCATCACTCTTGTATATTAAATTCTATAACCCAACTAAACTTGTTTTAATTAAGTTATAAAATTAATAACTTGAGATAATAAAAATATATCTCTTAACTTAATATAATTTTTAATATTATTGTTCTCCCACGTGTTCCTTAACAATTGGCTCACTTGAGCTTAACACTTAATTCCTTTGACTTTTCCAAATAAAATATTTGGACTTCCTAACTAAAATGTTTGGGCCATAAAAATTAGTATGGTCCATTACATTTAATTATATCTTACCCTAATCATTTAGTTAGGGTTTCCATGCACTCAATTTAAATTCAAATTCTTACCCCAAGTACATTTAATTTCCTTAACCCAATTAGACTTACATTAATTAGGTTATAAAATTAATTAATTGAGATATATAAACTAAATCTCTTAGAATTAGTATATATTTTAAATACCATAATTCTCTCATCCCACAACCCTTAAGTTATTCAATCCTTCATTCCTAATATAAAATTAGGATTACACTAGTTTCTTTTATTTGTTTATATAATAAACAAATATAAACCATCACATAATATTCGTATTCACTTACTCACGTAATCATTAAATAAATTGTGACATGCTCCACAATTCTCTTAGATTAGGTCACTAGTATATATTTAAATACTAGTACCACTAAATAACAATAACCATTTAGGTTATTTAATTATCATATTTAATTTAAATAACTTATTTAAGTTATACAATTTATATTGTATAATTTAATTTAATTTCTTCCTCCTCTCCATAAATTGCTTTCAAACAATTTATTTATATATTAAATATATAATTTAATATATTCAATCATTTATTCAAATATGAATTTAATTTACTAACTACTTTGATACCAATATTCATATCTACATATTGGATCTCATCTCATATTTTAGCTTTACCTTATTTGGTATAATATTAAATATTATACCATTATCCATATAACATCTTTCACTTCTCACGCTGATTTTGACTTTTCTCCATAAAAAGTCAACTGTTGACTTTGACTAAAAGTCAACTTTTACACCTTTTGTGTTTACTGTCCATTCTTTTTAAACTTAACGTCCCGGACGCAACCGAGCAGTTCGTGCTTCAAAATTCTATCTCTAACTCAAAATTTGAGTTTTAAATTACTCCATTTTTATTGCTAATCATATTAGCAAATAACTTTTAGCTTATTTATCTTCTTATTTGCCAATCAAGGCCCACATTCAAGCTATGTTAATTACTAACATAGTTTTATTTTGATCCTTATATCATTAACTTAATTCATCATTCCTCTTGCTAAAATATATATAGCACCTTACTAAGTATATATATATATATATATATATATATATATATATATATATATATATATATATATATACATATACTCATCTTCGTTTAACCTCATAGCTTTTCTTCCTATGAAATCTTATTCCATTAATAAAATTCCAGTTGTATTAGTATAACATTTCTTACACTATTCAATTCACATCAAATTTTACAGGTGTCATAATACCTTATTATTGATATTCATTCAAATATATATCAATTCATTTCTAGGGTTTTGAAATTTTGTAACCCATATTTCTTTATTCTCATTCAATTAAGAAACCATATAGGTTCTTCTTAAAAATTTTGAAATCCTTAAAATCCTTCACAGAAATGTCAATTCCATACACTTATTTTCTGTCTAGGTTCATCTTATAACCTTTAATCCATCATTTTAGGATTTTAATAATTATCTAAATTCTCGGGTTGTCACAGTATGCTATTTATGAAATTGAACGTCATGTATGTTAATTGGGTATGAATTTCAGAGAATCGTACTTTAAAGTAATCAAGTTTGGGTTATTATTGATATTACAGTGTTAAACAAATGTTAACAATGGAGTTTTCTTAAAATAGTGTTTTCAAAGAATTATGTTTTCTAAAGTAGTTGTTTAATTGTTGGTAATTGTTATATGGATGATTGTTAGCGTTTATATGTAGTTTACGATGAAGTTATGCATGTTAATTAGTGTTAGAAATTAAGTTATAGACAGAAATTCAGTTGTTATGTTCTTCGTGGGCTGCGTTCTGCAAGTTTCGGTGCCCCAACGCCAAAAATGGAGCCCAGGGCCAAAATTCGCGCCCCAGTGCCAGAAGTTCGCACCCCAGCGCTGAAATTCACACCCCAGCGCCAATCTCACGCTACGGCACCACTGGTTAGCCTAGTTCTCGCGCCGCAGCACGGGGACAGAAGTTTGAGTCAGACAGTTTTGGCCTCCTGTAGTAAAATGCCCAAAACTTTCTCATACGTACTTCGATTGAGGTGATTCAAGATGATCCGGAACGAGGAAGAATAGACCTACAACTTTTATGCTTTAAGTGTTTTTATTTGAGATCTGTAACAGTAGTCAAAATGGTCATCTTTAGGACTATTGTGTTTTTGGGGGCAATCGTAGGGCGTCGGGCATGCACATATGAATGTGTAGTGCTCTTGACGATAAAAGATGATGTCCTAATTTATAAAACATGTATGTTAGTAAATATAATAATACTTAACTTTAATAAATAATGTATTAGATAAGTTATAGAAGCATAGTAAGCATACACAATAGAGGCAAATCGGGCGTGTGACGAATAAACGTCGAAACGACGTGCCAAGTGTTAATGAACTTAAAAAGTGTTTCAATTCAATTGAAATGAATATTATAGGATATAAAATGGGTTTAACATAAAATCAATAAGTAGTCCTAGCAAGACTTAAGCACTTGAATGAACTTCGATTATAAAATATAGTGAGATATAAGTTGAAAGTTAACACAATCTAATTAAACATTGTGTGCTAATTAATAGGAAAGATTATGAGATGTGGAGTAAAGTTTACATTACAATTACTATGTGTTGTTATGTGACTAATAGTTGATGTGTATGATTATATAATTGTGTAGGGCACGTGAAGTGCAGATAACTGTAAGCTGTTAATCTATTATTGGCAAACAACGATCAAAGCAAGTCTTTCGATTCCTATTTTCTATGTGGACTTGATGAACTGTTTTAAATTGCATGATATGTTATATATGTTGAAATCATGAAATGTTAAAGTCAATATATGACTACATTACTTTGGCTAAAGAATGATGATTGAGTAAGGAACTCAATCTTGATATTTTCTATGTGAATTAAAAGCATGTATGCCATGTTACTTTAATGAGATGTATATCGAGCATGTTATTATGTGCTATGTGATGCATGAAAATTGTTATATTTTTCTGAGCTATCGAGCTCACTCTTGCAAATAACCACTTTTGCAGGTCAAAAAATTAAGATAAGGATATGTGCTAAATGAGTTATAGAGATCTATATTCACGAAGATTACTTATGTTTTATTAGAAATGTATGTAATATTTTGAATGTAAATGTTGTTGAATTGTAAATTGAGCTATCTAGTATATGTGGATATCTATTTATGATGTAAGACTTTGTATAGTCAGTTTATTGTAACGATTCATGACATATAATTGAATCGAAGAGATGTAATGTAAAGGTTGCGATTCAGGGAAAGAAAGAAGGAAATGTATAAACATTTTAAATATTCCGCAAATTTAGTGATTTTAATATCGAATAATGATGTAAAATTAGAGCTTGAATGTATGGTTAAAGACCGAAGTCGATATTTTAAATGGTATAAATTTTTGGGTCGTTACAGTCATTATGTAGCTCTCGACAACAGTATTCTGGAAAGGTATTATACGCCTCAATCGGATGCCCGGATTGAAAATTATGAAGGTTCGAGCGGACAATACGTTGCATGCGTGCACGTACTTCGAGACGGCAGGGCCCACGAACACCGGGACACCCCAAGTAGCTACAGGTACACTTGCGGCTCCCCCCTCTATAAATAGAGGGCTTGGGGTGGCCATTTTAAGAAGAGAAAAGGCAAGGAAGCCCTGCCCAATTCACTCCATACACACTTTTATAGTGATACAAAGACAGAAAAAGCGAGAAAGTTCTGTCTATTTTGCTTTGTACACACTTTAAACTTAGTGTTTTCTCTTTCCAAACACATGTGAGCTTGTGTTTTGTTATGTTTTACCTGTGGAAACTGAGTAGTCATTCATTTAAAGCTATCTAAAGTCTTCTTGGCAGCCCACTATAAGACATCTCAGATTTCTTTCAGCCTTTCTCCACTTCCAGCACATATACTCATTCACGTTGACAATCGTGTTGCATGTGTATGCCCGGATCGTCGACCCGTGGCCTTTATTGCTTTTATATATATATGTATATATATATATATATATATATATATATCCCTTTCGATTGCTAGAGTAGATGTACTCTTGATGTGTGTAGTGGCCTATCTATACATACCACTGTACATGGATCATTTAGACATCGGTGTAGTTATGGCAGTGCGGGCTCTCAGGGAGGGACATACCATTGTACCGATGATTGTGGCAAAGACATTGAGGTCAGCGACGTATTGCCATACCCATTCTATAGGGGTATTCACAGGCAGCTCGATCTTGCTGTATGTGTGGTTCATGTCACACCTGAGACTGATTGGCACCTTCCGACGACATAGGTATTTATATTCCCATGACATAGCCATGTCTTACTCCTTTCATCCGGTGGAGTGTACGTACGCTACATCTTGGTCGACGTTCTTGGCAGGGATCGAGGATCCATTTGACATTTTGCTGTGTTCAGGGCTTAGTTCTCCCTACAGCTTCATTACTCATGCACCTGGCATGGATTATCTCCTTCTAACTGGTTTGATGAGCATGACCACGTATCAGCCACTGGCTGTGATGGAACATTTGATACCATAGGACAGGAGCTTACAACGTTACCCCTCTCTTTTGAGAGGGATGCCATGTTAGATTTGATAGCGCACATATACACTGATTTGTTGATGGGCTTGTATTTTCCTGCACAGACTAACTTAGCTATTTTTGTCATGTATAGTACACATTGTATATATCAAACAATATTATATATGGTAGGGAAATATATTTTGATTCACTTCCCTTTTATTTATGCCTTGTTACTTGTTTGATATTTGTCTGTTTTTCCAGGGATTATGATCTTGATGTATTATGAACTCCCCCTTGATGGATGGACATTGAGATGTCTCAGGATCTTTCAGAATAGATCCTTGATCTGTGTGTATTCCCTACCTTCTTTGGTGTCATGGGACTGGTGTATAGAGAGGAGTGTGGCTTTCCTCTCTGAGGTAGACCCCCCACAGATGGTCATCGGTACTCCTTTGTATGGGGGAGCCCAAGTAGTTCCATCTCTTATGGATTGGTGTTTCTCTTTGAGGACTTAGCTATAACATAGATGGTCACCGATTCTCCCATTGGTGTGGGGAGGCCAGATAGTTCCATCCCTTTGGTTTAAGACGATGACGTATGGTTTGAAGGATGATCCCAATACCGTTGACAAATTTTTGTGTTTTGGTAGGGGGTAAGACCGAACCATGAATGGCTACCTACGTACTCCCATTAAAGAGGGGTGATCAGGTCTGCGTAGTTCGAACCTAGTGTAAAGGTTCAAAGTTGCATGTGGTGAAAAAGGTGTAGAAATATTTTTGTTTTTTTTCTGTGGTGAGACTGGACCATAAAAATGGCTGCCTACATACTCCCGTGTATTGGGGAGATCAGGTCTGCGTAGTTTGCCCCGTGTATAGGACAGACTGTAAATTGTGGAAAAGTTTTATCCCTAGCGGGACAAACTGAAGGTGTGAAATGTTTGATCCCTGGTGGGATAAACTGAAAGTGTGAAATGTTTAATCCCGAGTGGGACAAAATGAAGGTGTGAAATGTTTATCCCGAGTGGGATAAACTGAAGTTGTGAGGATTGTATGTAGTGAGAAAGGTTTAGAAAACATGAATTGACTGGGGATCTGGTCATCTAAACCAGGATGCTAGTTTGCTGGCAACTTTAGACATAGTACCGTTTCATGGTGTTTAAGTTGATGAGCTGTGGAAATTCATCACCATTCATCTCCTGTAACATTAGAGCTCCTCCAGTCAATACCACCTTGACAACAAATGGACCTTCCCAGTTTGGGGCAAATTTTCCTTTGGATTGATATTGTTTGTTAAGAATCTTCTTTAAGACCATGTCATGTTGTTTGAACTACCGTAGCCAGACTTTCTTGTTGTAGGATTTGGCGACCCTTTGTTGATATAACTGACTATGGAAGATAGATGCGACCCGCCTTTCATCTATTAGAGATAATTGGTGGTACCTATCTTGTAACCATTGGTTTTCATCCAGCTGAGCATCTATCAATACTCAGAGGGATTCCATTTCCACTTATATAAGGAGGACTGCTTCAATTCCATAGGTTAATGAGTAAGGGATTGCCCCAGTGGAAGTGCGAATTGATGTTTTGTAGGCTAACAGAGTTAGAGACAACAAGTCAGGCCATCCTTTGTGATTGGCGGACATCTTTTGCATGATCTTTTTGATATTCTTATTAACTGCTTCAACAGCACCATACATCTATGGATGATAGATGACGAAGTTGAGATGTTTGATGTGGAATTTACTGCATAACTCCTCCATCATTTAGTTATTGAGGTTTTTAGCATTGTCTGACACAATCACCTCTGGTTGTCCATATCGACAAATGACATTATTTCTGATGAAACCAATGATAACTTCTTTAGTAACCTTGGGGGAAGAGGCTTCTTCTACCCACTTGGTGAAGTAGTCGATCATGGTGAAGATGAATCGATGACCATTACTTGCTTTGGGCTTGATGGGCCCGATCACGTCTATCCCTTGGAGGGGTATGGATAACATTCCCATGAATTTGACATTAGTAACATCTCTTGACGTAATCATCATAGTCAGCCTTGAGAGAGAGCCAGTAATGCCATGTTCTTAGGATTTTCTTGACAAGTGAAGGGCCACTCATGTGTGGGCCACATATTCTACCATGGATTTCATCCATGAGCCTTTGAGCTTGGTCTTTGTATAAGCATCTGAGAAGACCTAGTCCTGTATCTCTTTTGTAGAATTCGTCTCTGCTTAGGTAGAATTTCATTGCCATTCGATGGATCCGTTTCCTTTCAGCCAGACTCGCCTCAACGGGTGTAGGTCTATCTCACAGATACTCCTTGATATGCTGATACAAATGGTGTTGGATGGAAGGTAGCTCATCTGATACTTCTCCAATATAATTCTCATAAGCTAGTGCCTTTTGCTGGGAAAATGTGATGTTTGGCATATTTTTCTTATCAAGTATCTTGATTAGGGAGGCCAAAGTTGCTAGCGCATCTATAAAGTCATTCCTATTTCGTGGAATGTGGAGGAAAGATATTTCCTCAAACTCTAAAGCCATCTGTATAACATGTCGATGGTAAGGCATCAAATGTAGCTCTTTGGTGTGATAGATCCTAGTGGTTTGTTTAATTACCAATTTGGAATCTCCAAAGACAGTTAACCACCTGATGCCCATGGATTGGGCTAGTTTCAACCCCATGATATGACCTTTATACTCAGCTGTGTTATTGGTGCTGGCAAACTGCAATTTGACGGTGACGGGATGCTGCTCTCCCGTAATGGATACTAGAACTGCTCCAGCTCCAAAACCTTCCATGTTTATAGCTCCATCAAAATACATCTTCCATAGTTGATGTGTATCATCCTGTCAGTGTTGCAAAACTGTCATTACCCCTTCATCCGGGAAGTATGTCTCCAAGGGTTTGAAATCCCCTAAAGGTGCAGCGACCAGTTGATCCGCGATTCCTTGACCTTTTATAGACTTTTACGTCACGCAGACAATGTCAAATTGTTGTAGGATCAACTGCCATCTGGACAGTCGACAATTCAACATGGGTTTGCAGAACACGTACTTGAGAGGATCCACGCGGTATATGGGATGAGTTATGTGACCATGGAGATAATGTTGTAATCTCATGGAGGCCCATGTTAAAGCACAACAAATTTTCTCAATCAGAGTGTACTTGTGTTCACTGCTGCTGAATCTTTTGTTGAGGTAATAGTTAGCTCTTTCTTGGCATCTATCATCTTTCTGTCCCAGCATGCAGTCCATGGCATTGTCATTAATTGACAGGTACATGAATAGGGGAACACCATCCCTGGGAGGTACCAAAACACGAGCTTTGATTAGCTGCTCTTTGATTGTAAGGAAGACTTTCTGACACTCATCATTCCATTTCATGGAGGTGTTCTTCCTTAACAACTTGAAGATAGGGTCACAGGTTGATGTGAGTTGGGAGATGAATCGGCTGATGAAGTTGATTCTTCCCAAAAATCCCAGTATTTCCCTCTCTCTCTAGGGTATGGGTATTTCCTTGATGGCCTAGATTTTGGTAGGATCCAGCTCAATCCCTTTGTGGCTGACAAGGAATCCTAGCAACTTGCTTGATTTAACGCCAAAGGCGCACTTGGCTGGATTCAACTTCAAGTTGTACTTACGCAACCTATTGAAGAATTTTTTGAGATGATCTAGGTGGTCTTCCTCCCTTTGGAACTTGACAATGATGTCATCCATATAGATTTCTATCTCTTTTTGCATTAGATCATGGAAAAGAGCCATCATGGCTCGCTGATAAGTAGCTCTGACATTGATGAGGCCGAATGACAACCGTCTATAAAAAAAGGTTCCCCAAGGAGTGATGAATGCAGTTTTCTCACGATCCTCTTTAGTAACCATGAGTTGATGGTACCCCGTGAAGCAGTCAGCACAAGAGTACATATTATACTGAGTTATATTATCAATGAGTATGTGGATGAATGGTACGAGAAAGCTATCTTTAAGGCATGCTTTGTTCAGATCCATGTAATCAATGTAAACTCGCACCTTTCCTCCAGGTTTAGGCATGGGGATTATGTTGGATAGTCACTCAGGGTATGTTGACTCCATGATAATGCCATCTTGAAATTGTTTCACAATTTCTTCTTTGACTTTTAAACTCCACTTAGGTTTTAGTCGCCTGAGTTTCTGTATGACTGACTTGAATCCCTCTTTGATGGGGAGGCGATGAATGACAATGTTAGTGAAAAAACTAACCATGTCTTCATGAGACCATGCAAACACATCCTAGAATTGGGTTAATAGAGTAACCATGTCATTGCTTTGGTTTGGAGTAAGGTCTGTACCAATCTGGATTTGTTTGGGGTTTTTTGAGGTTCCGAGATTCAAAGAGGTGGTTTGATCAAGATTTGGCTTGGGTTTGTCATCGACCCATTCTTTGATCTCCTGAGGTATCTCATAGTTCTCTTGTTCAATCTCCATCAAGTCTGAGTCTAACTTTACATCAAAGTTACAATCCTTGTGAAGAATAGACACCTCATCAGCAAGTTTAGACACATCTTACTTTAGAGTCTTGAAACAAAATGCTTTCACTTAATATATGAAACTGTTCAATCATACAAAGTTTTAACTTGAAATGTCAAAACAACTGCTAATACTGTACAGCAAAAGTAAGCAGTTATTGTCATCTACAGGGTAGAGGGGGTTTCTGCCCTTTTTACCCTTGTCGACAAATGCAAGGAGTGTTGCTCCAATTGCCAAGGGTGAAGTCATGATGGACGACTGTAACGAAGGGGTTGTTATCATCCTCCTTATCTTGAATGATGACTATAATATCCGGACAATCATCATCTGGGATGTCTCTATTCATACCCTCCGTATAGACTAGGACTCGCACGTTTGACAACCGCCTTGTAATATCTTGTTCACGTCTTTGATTTCTTTCTTCCACCTCCGGATCTAGAATCAAGAATTCCATTCATTTGACCGGTAACGGCTTATGAAATAGCATAGCTACCACATGGGCAAGAACCTTTAATGAAGGTCGTACAAGCTCAGGCTCTGTAGGTTTAGGCAATCATCTTGAAGATGAAGGAACCTATTTGTGCTTATGAGGGTTCCTGTGATTGAACCCAGGAGAATAGCCTAGTCAGGCTGTCCCTATCTGACTGGGCACTTGAATTGGGCATTTAATTCCCTGATAATCCTTTCCTAACCCTTGCCCAGGTTGAAAACCTAAGGATATCATCTCTTGACTTACCAACATTACCTCGGTAGAAACTCTAGGTATCAGAGGTGGCGCCCCAAGGGACTGATAGTGAGTGTTGCTCACCTCAAGGGCTTGGAAACTTACATGCTCAACTTCTGCATTGAAATTGATGAGTGGTATGTCACTTTGCACAGGATATTCTAGCTCAGCATTAATAGTGACTAGGCTACTGTTAATGATGTATTTGAGCTGCTGATAGAGAATGGACAGGACAGCTCCAACCATAGGAATCCACGATCTTCCAAAAAGTAGGTTGTATCTTGTAGCTATCTTGAGCACATGAAAGGACACGCAGAATGTACGTGGACTAATCTCCACAGGTAGTTCAATCTCTCCGATAACATTTCGTCGGGATCCATCAAAAGCTTTGATAATTGTATGGCTGCTTCAGATCCTGTTGAGATTGATGTTCATTTTCTCTAAGGTGGGGTAGGGGCAGATGTTTAAGGATAATCCTCCATCTATCAGAACTCCTCCCACAACATATCCAGAGCACATAACCGCTATGTGCAACAGTTTGCAATAACCCGTCCCTCCGGGAGGTATGTCATCATCGGTGAAGGATATCACATTGCTGTTGAAGATGTGATCAACTAGATGATGGAATTTTTCAACATCCACTGTTTTTGGCAAGTGGGCTTCTTCTAAGACTCTCAATAAGACCTTTCGGTGATCCGCTAAGGAGACTACCAAGTCCATAATAGAAATCTATTGTGGAGCTTCTTTCAAGCTTAAAACCACATTGGCTTCATTATGTCCCATAGTACGAAGGAATTCTTCAATCTTCTCCATGAACACTTTCCCCTTAGATCTAATAATAGGTTTCATCACCCGATAAGGAAGATACAATGGATTTTCTTTCGACACTGCAGCAGTTGTATTGGATGTGGATCCTTCAGCTTCTCCATACGTCCACGGTACTTTTTGTAGGCTGACAATATAATACTATCGCCTGAAAGGCAATATGATTGGCTTTGGTGCAACCACTTTCAAAGGATTTTCAACACCTTTGAGGATATAACTGCTACGACTTCCTTCCATCTTGTAGGAAATGTGTCCCCACTCTCAAGTAGTACATCGTTATTATATGTCATTAGTAGGTCACCGCTGTCAATCATGTTCTAAATAAGATGGCGGGGTTCCCAGTATTCTTCAGTACTGTGACCACGAGAGTGGGAGTGGTATTGATATACTCCATTAGCATCAAACTGATTTGAGCGCGGGTTGACTGGAGGTAGCAGCACTGTGATTTTTCCCTCATTAATTAGCATCTGTAATATCTCTTTCATCTGTTGGCCTAAATAGGTGAATTCCATTTTGTTATCGAAATCCCGACATGCATTGACTTTTGCAATCTTATCATCCAGTGTTTCACTTTTTGGAGCAAGTGGTAGAGTAGTTGTAATAAGAGAAATGAGGCTAACCTACTTCTGATTGAATAATTGACGTGTGACTTGGTGTTGATGAACCCCCAGTTCTGCCAATTGGTTGACTTGTTCGCCAAGAGCCTTCATTTCTCGTTCCATCATAAACTGGAATAATGCATAATCCCATCTGTCAGCGCTATCCTTGCTTGTTTGGGATGATCCACCCGCTTACTTGAGGTACTTGGAGGTATCTCCATTGCCTTTGTTGATCATATTAACCTCCTATTCCTTGTGTTGAGGAAGAGGGTTGTCTTAAACATGGGGTTGGTCGGGTTTGGTCACCACGATCTCACCATTGTCAATTAAATCCTGGATCTTATGCTTAAGGGCCCAACAATCCTACGTGTCATGGCCTAGAGCTCCAACATGGTAAGCACATGTCTTGCTTTCATTAAAACCTTTTCCAATCGGGCTGGCTTGAAAAAAGGTGAGTAATTTTCTTTTGAGCTGTCAGAAGTTTGAGAATGTTTTCGAGTGAGTACCCTAAGGGTGTGAACACTCGGATACGTCTGACTTCTCCACTTTTTTGGCAATGGAGGGTTTGAAGACTGTGCTTGCAAATGGGAGTAGTTTCTCCTCTAAATAGGCATATTCTGATTGCCTTTTCTTCCTTGTAGTATTAAGGAAACATCCTATTCTTTCTTCTTATGGACCCTCTGGTGGTTATTTCCATAACTTCTAGACTGGATGTGCTTAGCTACAACTTTTAGACCGACAAGGTCTTGAATCCTCCTTGATTTCAATCCCATTTCAGTCATTTCTCCATGTTTGATCATTTCAGAGAATGACTTACCTATGCCAGCTAAGACCCTCTCATAAAAGGGAGCTTCTTGAATGTCTATGAAGGTTATTGCCATTTCAGACTCAATCATAGATGGAATAACTCGAGCAGCCAAACGCCTCCATCTTTGAGCATACCCTCTGAAGGACTCATTGACTTGTTTCTTGACCTTGGTAATTTGGTACCGGTCTGGAGCCATCTAAGTTTGAAAGCTGTATTGACTAAGGAAAGCATGGGTTAACTCCTCCCAGCTATGAATCTTGGAGTTGTCTAATCTGGTGTACCATGCTCTGGCTTCTCCAGTCATACTTTTCTGAAATAGCTACATTCTGAGCTTTTCATCCTCGGCATAAGATCTGAGCTCCCCAATGAACACCTTCAAGTGAGTGTAAGGATCTCCCAATCTATCATATTTTTCAAAATCGGGAGTCTTGAATTTTTTCGGATAATGAGCCCCAGGGAAGATACAAAGGTCTGAATATAAAACACTCTCGTGTGCTCCAATCCCTTTGATGGACCGAATGGTCTCTTCCATTTGTAGAACTTTCTTCTGAATATCACTGGTGTCTTCATCTTCTTTAAGATGGGTGATTTTAGGGGTTTTGTTTGTCTATCATACTGAGACTCAGGTGCTGGAACATCATTGTCCAGACCCTGGGTTCTTCCATGTGCAGACGATTCTGTGTTGATGGGTATTTGTGGACCCTAAGTGGAACAACCAACTCTATAATTTGGTTGATTAATCCTTTGAACTTCTCGCAAGAGAAAAAAGTGGGATTAGACTGGCCAGATGTAGCCATGCTTAGCTGTAGGCTTAGTGCCTTTTTGGACTTTGAACGGGTAACAGGACCAATTGTTTCCCTACAAAAAGACTTATGTAGTTTAGTCTTGGGGAAATGTGGAAATGTTACATGCTACGTAATGTGTCCGTTTCTTACGAGTATTATCCTACAAAATGGATGTTAGTTGTTTTAATGACAGGATAGCATGACAGGTTTTGATATGAAAAGGAATGCAAGTACACATATTCCTTTATATTTTCCATTGCATTGAGATTGACATGTAAATGAAATTACAAGTAATTTGAAATGGGAAGGTATGAAGAGACTTCCCTCCGCATTTGATTTTTTCAGAGGCTGACCTATCTTAGGCTACTCTCGCGGCTTTTTGGCGTGAAGGTTCCCAGATTATCGCAATTTTACTAGACGGGAAGTTTATCCGGTATTTTAACTGGAGCGAATCTGGGTGGTGCCTTTCCTGAGCCTCGTTGGAATTAGTCTCCCTACGAGTCTAGTAATCAAACACCGACAAGATAGCCTCCTGGTGGAGGGACCACAGAACATACATTCACATACATCGTGTCTCACCGTATGGAAATGATGACATTTGCAAAGAACTAAGTGTAGTATGTAAATGCATTAGTACACATTTATTCAAATGTAAATGCAACATCCACACACAAGCAGAGAAAAGTTTTGAAAAGTTTTTAATAGCGGCTTAAGCCCTCTTACTGGATGTCCCCAACAGAGTCACCATCTGTCGACGTCGGGATTTTTATTTATCCCTTTCTGTTCTTGTCTTTTGGTGTTCTCATGTTAGGTGAGATTTGCATGAAAAAACAAGTTGTGAAAAGTTCTGACATGTATATGTCGACGATTGGACTATAAGTGTCTCCAGTTGGTATTTTTAAATGGTTGCACCAACTCAACAGAGAAAAGGTTTGCACAAAGACCAAGTGATGTGACATTATTTAACTGGTTTGTAAAACTGTGATTCATTAGGGTCCGGGGGCTTGATTCAGCGGAGGGAATGTGTTAGGCACCCCTTGACTTCCGTGGTGACACGGTTACTGCCACTTTTCAATTTAAACTTTTATCTAAATGTGTATGTGTAGGTTAATGTGCAATTGTCTGGAAGTAGTGATATGCCTCGTTTGCACCTATATACAAATTGTTTAAATTTTGTATAAAAGTTTAATTTTAACGAGATATGGCAGTGATGTTTTGTAAAACAGGTTTTTCAAACCCTTGTGATCAATAGTAATTAAAGCCTTTGACACTTCCATTTTATTATGTGTTCGTCTTGATTGCTTTTATTTTTTTCTAGAGGCGAAGTATCTTCTAGAAAATAAGATACATTGCAGTGCCGAACTCCTTGTGGGAATGAAAGTCATCTAAGGAAATTCAGACACCGTGAATAATTTATAAGTTGGCTGCAGCTAAAAATGTCTATCACGGGAACCGAATCTAGATTCAGGAACTGAATCTGTGATCACATGATTCCGAGGCTCCCATGATGATACAATATGTACAAAAGCTGTAAACAGTTATATATATAAAAGATGTAAATATACATATATAAAAGCTGTAAATATATATATATATATATATATATATATATATATATATCTAGGCTCAGTCGAGTCGAATTCGATAACAATATATATATATATATATATATATATATATATATATAATACAATTATATTTATAACATAGAAAAAATCGTAATATAATATGATTATATTATGGGATCGCCACGTGATCTGATAAGGTCATAGAAGAGAGGAGGATCAATTAAATGATTGAAAATTTTGTAGCAAAATTGTTGTGTGTAAGTTGTACTATGAATTAGTACTATTTAAACTCAAAAAAGAGTTGTTATATGTAAGTTGTACTATGAAATGGTACTATGCAAACTCTGAAAAGAGTGATGGATGATGCAATACGGATTAAACAAAATTCGTATGGAGTAAGGAAAAGCTAGGATTATGTGGGATTTTAATTGAGGACTCATGTCAGCAGCTAAGTTATATGATTCCTTGTATGGGCAGAGAATTTATACTTGGTTTTAGAACCACTAAGCTTCCTATATCGATATAGTGGTTAAGTTAAACAATTCTTTATATGGTCGGAGAGTTGCCCTTAGTTTAACAACCGATTAGGGATTGTTAAACCAATAGTTGTGTTTAGGGATTGTGTTTGGCAATCGAAAGAGTACATCTACTCTGGCAATCAAGAGTTCATCTACTCTGGCAATCAAAAGTTCATCTTTCCTATATTGATTAGTGGCCGAGTTGACCAATTCCTTGTATGGGAAAGGGATTGTGTTTAGTTTGACAATCACTTCGTTTTTGGTATTGATAATCATTAAAATATTTGTGTCGTGCTATTTGCTATATACATGTTGAGAATGTGATTCTTTTCTCATGTCTATAACAGATAGGTAACGGATAGGTAGAGCGTATAAGGTTATGTGCGAGTTCTTAAAACTCATACTTATGGTAAGTTTTTGACTCATAATTGTATGGTATATTTTTGAACCTCTAAGCGTATGGACAGTTCCTGATTGGTTCTTGAACTACGTATTGCTAGGATAAGTTCCTACTCATATTATTATTGAAAGTTCCTGAACTCATAACGTGTGGTAAGTTTGATGAACTAGTGTATAGATAAGTTGTGAATGGAGTATTGAGGATGATAGGAATAGATAAAATTATTAAGAAATAGATCATTATAGAAAGTGGACTTGATGTTGGAAGCATATGTATTCCAAATCTTCTAGCTAGGTTAGACTTCGAAATTTTGAACATCAACACATGGTGACAATTGTGTATGTGTGGACTTAGGGACACTGACATATCGTTACCTGTTGAGGCATGATAACACTAACATGATTTGCAATGTTTTTGAACAGTTTAAAGAATAGTCTATGCTAATTGTTTTTGCTAGACGAAAATGATTTGAAAAATATCAAAATGTATTTTATATCATTAATGCATCATGTAACCTGGTGCAAAGATGATAAAAAAAATGATGGAGTTATCAATGCAGAATTACTTAGTGTTAGATGTGATCGAAAGATTGTCAACCCACTATAGAATGATGTAGTATGACAAAGTCACACAATGACAGAATCCTCAAACGGGCTGTAAATACAGCACGGTATCATGACGTCTTAAAACTATTTTCAGAATTTTAAAGATAAATTATTGCCAACGGGGTATAGCCAAACTTGTTTCGATTGTAATTGAATTATTGGTATAAGTCTGAGGTATTTGATTCAGCTAGACCCGTTTATGAAATCCAAAGTGATTTTGAAAATTTATCCTGAACCATATTATTTTGGTGCGAAATCCTATGATAAGACTGAGGTGAACATCCCAAAATTGGGAAACTTTTGTGCGCCCAAGGCGGATATGATGAACGTAAATATCGTTCCAGCATGTAGCACCTGATCAGTACAGGGCATAATGGGCTGATCACCCTCCGTGTCTGTAAGTCATGACGGTTTGCGGGTGAATTTCTGTATAAACCTTTTTAAAAATTAAAAATGAAAGTTCATGGTCTATATGACTCCTTAGTATGAATTGAAAATTTTACTCTTTAGAGTGATGCTTTAGGTAGTTTATGATGATGTGTATGAAATAGTATGAACTCGTTGCGTACGGGTAGAATATGACATGATTGAATAAAGGTTGTATTGAAAACCTAGTTTTGGTGAATGAAAGGAGTAGGGTGTAGTAAGGTGTAATTTCGGGGACAAAATTTTTAGAAGAAGGGGTGAATATGGCAACCCAAGAATTTATAAGATTTATAAAATCTTAGATGATTGAATGAAGGTTGAATAATAAGACCTAGACTGGAAATAGGTATGGATTTAAATTTTTTGTGGAGGACTTATGTGGTATTGTGTATTGTAATTATATGTGTATTAAGTTAAGGTTATCGACCTTGGGGATTATGTTGTAAAGGGTATTGTATAAACAACTTATTTTTATATCTTCCGCAATAGTTATAGAATTGGTGTACCAGGTTCGTGGTGTTTAGTACCCGAATTTGGGGACGCTACAGTAAACTGCTACAAGGTTACTACCTAAGGTTTTCCTTCCACCTAAGGTTCAGAACCTAAAGCTCTGATACCAACTTGTGACCCCCCAAATCTGAGTACTTCATTCTTACATGATTTGGTGTTCACTATCCAATCATTCATTTCTAACTACCCAAATATAATAAAATTTAAATAATAAAACTTCCCATTAAAGGATTACATAATTAAATCCAATAAAATCCCAGGTTATCTAACCTTTAAAAACATTCATCAAATGCCGAAAAGTAAATAATTACATCTCATAATTACACCAAGTCTGAAAACATAAATATTAATAGATTTATAAGTCTTCAACACTTGTTCAACTTTCCTTTCCCTTTGCAAGTGGTTGGCTCATCAATCTTCTCAACTTTAGCTACAATGATTATATACATGCAATAGTGAGCAAAACAAATGCTCACTTGAAAGAATATAATAACTGGCCATGAATAAACTCATTTGAATTGAATAACATATCTGAACATTGATAATCAATAACTGATACTAGAAATTATATGAGGGTTTCAAGACCAAGAACTATGTCCAAGGTAACCTTCATCACGCTTACTCATTATAAATAACATATAATATAATTTTATTCACTATATATTCAAATAAAATTATTTTACATTATAATCCGATTTTCTCGGTTGTTACAAAATATATTAATATTTTAATATTAATGGCAGTTATTAAGAATGATTTTAAATATTTTAAAAATCTTTTAAAGGTGATATTAAGGTATTAAAAATACTTGGAGTTATTATAAAAAACTTTTAATATTATGACATGGATTTCATTAATATTTGAAATTAATTAAATATTAATGATAATGGATTTATTCAGTATTTAAATCATTTAAAAATGATATTAATGATTGAAAAAAAAATTATAAATAATAATAATTATTTGAAAATTTTTATGAGTTTCCAAAAAATGTTATGACTGATAAATAAATTATGTAAGATAATATTGAAGTAATTAAGTAGAGTTTAATTGAAAATAAACTCGATACTATCCGATAAGTCAATCGGGACGTAGAAACAATACCGAACTCAAATCAGACTGAAATAGTTTGACTTAATAATGGGTTTTATATGTTTTATTGGCTGTTATGAATATGTGCTTATGTGTTTAAGTGGTATTATGACTGTAAATAACAGTGATAGATGTTTTAACATTATTCTAATTGAGAGATCGATATTATCAATAATAGGTCTTTCGAGTGAAGCTAAATTAGATTACATATCAGTAATCAACGGTACATGAAAGTTTCTTAACCTGTGCAATGGTTTATATTGTGCAAGTTCCTATACTCTTTTATTGAGCAAGTTTTCTAACTCGAACTCGAGTTGTTATTGTAAAGCATGTTTATGGGTCATCATTGCTGATTATACCACATCTATGATTTATTGATTCGCATGTTGTGCATGTTGTATATGTTCATCAGATATGAAAGCCTGATCACCTTTATTACCGCTTGGTTCAGTTATATTTGTTCATGTTCATTCCTTCACTATTTCTTACGAATTCACTGAAACTCTAGAGAGAAAAACTATAGAGAGAAAGAAGAAAAGTATTCTTCTACTTCACTACTTATATATCTAGTTTCTTTTAAGGTAAGGGGTATTATTTCTTCCGTCTTCACGAAGAGAACTTCTGTTATTCCATTCTTTATCATTATGTTGGAATAACATGTCTATGCGAAGTACCGTATACATGGTCAAATTCTTCTGTTATTCTATTCTTTATTATTCTGTTGGAACATCCTGTCTGTGTGTTTACGCATGACCTGGTTCCATTCTTTATTATTCTATTGGAACATCCTGTCTGTGCGGTTTACGCATGACCTGGTTCCGTTCTTTATTATTCTGTTTGAACATCCTGTCTGTGCGGTTTACGCATGACCTGGTTCCATTCTTTATTATTCTGTTAGAATAACCAGTTTGTGCGGTTTATCGCATGCATGGTGATTTCTTCTGTTATTCCATTCTTTATTATTCTGTTGGAATAATCTGTCTATATGGATTATCACATGCATGGTGAATGATCCTTCGCGTTTATTCCTTATTAAATTGTGGAAATGATCTGTCTAAGCGGATTACCGCATGGCGGACAAAAATCCATTTGCAATTTTATATATTCTCTTATACTCAGTTGATTAAAGCTTTGGCTTCTATACTCCATGAAATTAGTGGAATGTCCTTGATATTTGCGCTTCATTCAGTATATTGTCATGAAAATATTTTTCTGAGCATTCTTGAATTTTACTCTACAAAGAAGTGTCATGTTCACAATTTGGACGTTATTGGTTCCTAGATAAATTAATTCTTGAACTTGTTTTTATTGAATTCTTATATCATTTTCATCATCCTCATGTTTATATTATGTTGAAAGTCATCTGTGGTCTGTAATGCATAGATGGACTTGGTATGATTATAACTAGAGATTAATCGGTATAATCATGACCGTAATATTACAAATGATGTGGTAAAAGTCCTCATTAGCCCGTAGTGCATTGATGGACAGTTGTTGGCATGATCATGACCATTGATGAGTACATGAATATCCTTGGCCCGTAGTGCATGGATAATTTGTGGTTGTGATACTAATGAATATCCTTGGCCACAGTGCAGGGATGATATGAATTATTTATTAAGCTGAGTCCCAGCGATAAAAGTGATGAAAAACCTTTTAAATCGTAAAAGATAGCAGATTTTATTCTCTACTTGACTTTTTTAATGGATTGCTTATTCCGCTACAATTAAACTTGATGTTTGTTATATTGTATCAGTTTAACACTGTTGAAGGCTAACGATAATTTATTCTACATTATCCTAGTCATAATATTTCTTACTGAGCTAGTTGAGCTCACCCTTTTACTTTCATTGTTCTCTTCAGGAAATGAGAACGTAGCAGGGACTAGTCGGGGAACGGATTGACGGTCCAGATGCTAGCATTAGTAGTCCTCACTGTTCTATGAAATAGTGTGATAATAAATGTATTGAGGACTTATTTTGAGTTTGAATACTTTCTAGAAGACAATATTTGTATTAAAACTCATATCTCATGTTGTATATTTAAGAATGTATTTGTATTCTGTAGCATGTATTTGGCGACTCATAATAGGTGATGTATACCTATTTTGGGGGCGTCACAGTTATTATCAAAGCTTAGGGATATGATCCCTAGCTGAGATGTGAGATATGAACTAAGAGGGGAGAGACGGGGAATTCATTCGCTAGTATGACCTACCTAAGTTTATTTGGTATTTAATTGGTCGGTCAGAGTATAGGGATAATATGTGATATGTTATTTAACCCTTGTTTTATGGCAGTGTTTGCAAATGGCTGCTGAAAATGTTAACAATAGAGTGAATGATACCATTGAGACACCTTTAATCACCAACCAGGCTAATGTGATGTCAGACGAAGAAGAAATTAGAGATATCTACGTGGTGAGTGAAGAACTAATAGTTACACCCGAGTTAGTCGCAGAGGTAGCAGCTAAGAGTGAGGAAGAAGAGGAAGAAGAGGAACCTGAGGAGAATTTATTAGAAGAATTTTATGATCAAAATTTAGAATTACAAAATAGTATTCATGAGTTAGAAGAACATGCTGAAGAACGGCAGGCGATCGTGGAGCAAAATGATGCAATAATTCAAGCTTGTGTTACCCTATATGTGATGCTTGAACAGAAACACTCTTTGGCAGAGTATAAGATGATAAAGCTAGAATCTGAGCTGAAAGAAGAAATAACTGAACGAGTGAGAATGAGTGATGCATGGGTAAAAGTCGCACGACGCGTTGATATTGCGAAAAGAGATGTTCGATCTAAGAAGGCTAAAATAGATGATATGTATTTCTCTTTTTCGACAGCAATTGAGAGAACCCAACATGGAGTTTTGAATTACCATGTACAGAGCGGTCAATCTCAATTCGATATGGATCAAAGATTGATGATTCAGATCATGAATCAAGAGTAAGACGAAGAAGTTGAGGACGGAATATGCCCTATAGGAAAGTCAATTCCAACGGTAGTAATGACACCAAATGCTACCCCAGACAAGTCAAAGTCGGGTAGTTCAAGGGAGAGCGGTTGTCATGACTCCTCAAAAAGTGAGTAACCCGAACGAAGTTAGCACATGTTAGTTAATTATAAATTCTTGCGAAGTCTATACCTTATTAGATACCGGTTCTACCCATTATTTTATATCTCCTGCTTGCGCTCAATGTTTAAATTTAATTCTAGACAAGTTAGACTTTGACTTATCAATTGAAACTTCGTTACCTCCATTGTTTATAAGTTTTGTTTGATTCAAATCGGTAACCACACATTACCTGTCGTTCTTATCTCTTTGAAAATACTTGCCTTTGATGTGATTTTAGGAATCGATTGGTTAACTACTCATCAAGCTTTTCGTAAGGTTGTTAGCTTTCATATTCCTCACCAACTTGTTTTACAAATTCAAGTAACCAAACCACTAAAGTCAATCATTGTCATATTAAGCCATAAGTAAAGAGTCTCGAGCCTTTATCTGGTGACTTCCTTGTGTGGAATGTACCGAAGCCAGACTTTCTGTAGGTGATGCTGTGAATGACGATGGCTAGTTGATAGGTATCAATGTGACGTGTTATCCAAGTCTTGGGATGAGAGTCACAGTTTTGAATGATATTTCTATCATTAATAAATTTCCTGACGTATTCTTGAAGACTTCTTAGCCTACCTCTAGAGCGTGAAATCGAATTTTGTATTGACCCCAGTACAAAACCCATTTCTTAAACCCTAAAATACTTTCTTTGCCCAAAACGAACGTATATTGTGCCAAAGACGTTGGCTTAAGCTGTTAAAGATTATGATCATACCATTCAATACCATCGTGAGAAAGTGAACGTGGTAGCTGACGCGTTGAGTAGAAGATCGTATGCGTTTACGAGTGCGATGTTGTTAACACAAAAACCCATTTTGCGTGACTTGCAAAGGATGGAGATAGAGTTAAAAACTCCAGGAACCCATGTGATGATGGCGAATATATGAGTAGAATCGACTTTAATCGATAAAGTTAAAGCCGCTCAAGCTACACACTCGAATATGATGAATGTGAAGAAGAATGTTCAAGCGAGCATTATTCTAGAAGCAAGAATTGACGAAGAGAGGAAATCTCAACCCTCGATTTAATTGGCCCATTTGAAATCCTAGATTGAGTAGGAACTATTGCCTATAGACTCGTTTTACCGCCAAGTTTGTCGAATGTTCATAACGTTCTTTTTCACGTATCGATGTTACGTAAATATGTGGACGACCCAAACCACATTATTGAATTGGAATTGGACGAGATAGCAGAAGATTTAACATATGAGGAGATATATGTTAAAATCTTAGATAAGAAGGATTGTATTCAACACTCAAAGGTTATACCTCAAGAGTTAGAATCTGAAATGAAGTCAAGATATCCTCATCTTTTCAGCATACCAGGTATGTACGTAAATTTCGAGGGCGAAATTTTATATGGAGGGGAGATTGTGAGACCCCAAATTTTATGAATAAAGATTTAAATTTCTCGAAATAATTTTTTTAATATTATGGTGTGGATTTGATATAATGTTATAGTTGTGGGTAATATTTATAAATTTTGAAAAGTATGCAAGTTGTTGTATAATATTCGATTAGTCGGGGAATATTCTTTTTGTCAGGAAATATCCATACGACGGTACAATCATTGGTGGATCCCGCAACAGAATTATTGTCAGATTGAGAAAACGACAAAAATATTTTTATGAAAATAACTGCGGAAGTTTTACCGTTAAAACTGTTGAACTGCTCGGTAGTAAAAGTACAGTAATACACGTGGTTGCATAGTAACACACGGTATTAATTATTGATGCTTACGTGAGAAGTCACTCAATTTTGTTCAATTATTGCTACAGTAATTGCTGCATAGTATCTCACGTTATTTGATTCAATTATTGTCGATATTTTATATATTATTAAATCAATAATTGAGATAACAAAGTTATTAATATTATTATTTACAATATTAACGATGTTTAGAAGTTCTGTCAAGGAGAGGTTTGGTCACCTAATTGAGCGTCAATAGGGAGAAATCCTTATTGGAAAGCCCCCTCTTTCCTGGAAACGGTCTGATCAATTAATATTGTGAATTATAATAAAGGTGATAAGTTTTGTTTTATTATTATTACAAATGTAATAAAACAGAAAACTTTTTATATAAAACAGAATACTTTTATAAAGTTATTTATTTTATTAGACTATAAATAAAATATATGATATTCTATTATGCATAGTGTTTACATAGTATCTGCATAGTGTTTGCATAGTAAAATCTTTTTATATAAAATAGAATACTTTTATAAAATAATTTGTTTTATTATACTATAAATAAAATATATAATATATTCTATTATGCATAGTGTTTGCATAGTGTCTACATAGTGTTTGCATAGTAAAATCTTTTTATATAAAACAGAATACTTTTATAAAGTTATTCGTTTTATTAGATTATAAATAGAATATATTATATTTTATTTAAAAGATTTTGTTTTATTATAATATTTTATTAATACTGCATAGTAAATCAATATGGACCGTCCGTTTAAGAGTAAATCAATATGGATCGTTCATGAATTAATTACTATTCAGTCCGTTCTCCTGTAAATAGAAGCTCATTCCTTCCTTATTTCTTACGAATTCACTGAAACTCTTGAGAGAGAAACTATAGAGAGAAAGAAGAAAAGTATTCTGCTACTTCACTACTCCTATATCAAGTTTCTTCTAAGGTAATGGGTATTATTTCTTTCGTCTTCATGAAGAGAACTTTTGTTATTCCATTCTTTATCATTATGTTGGAATAACCTGCCTATGCGAAGTGCAGCATATATGGTAAAATTCTTCTGTTATTTCATTCTTTATTATTCTGTTGGAACATCCTGTCTATGCGTTTATGCATGACCTGGTTCCATTCTTTATTATTCTGTTGGAACATCCTGTATGTGCGATTTATGCATGACCTGGTTCCATTCTTTATTATTCTGTTGGAACATCCTGTCTGTGCGGTTTACGCATGACCTGGTTCCATTATTTACTATTCTGTTAGAATAACCTGTCTGTGTGGTCTATCGCATGCATGGTGATTTCTTCTGTTATTCCATTCTTTATTATTCTATTGGAATAACCTGTCTATGTGGATTATCACATCCATGGTGAATGATCATTTGTATTTATTCCTTATTAAATTGTGAAAATGATCTGTCTAAGTGGATTACCACATGGCGGACGAAAATTCATTTGCAGTTTCATATATTCTCTTATACTCAGCTGATTAAAGCTTTGGCTTCTATACTCCATGAAATTAGTGGAATGTCCTTCATATTTGCGCTTCATCCGGTATATTTTCATAGAAATATTCTTCTGAGCATTCTTAAATTTTACTCCACAAAGAAGTGTCATGTTAATAATTTGGACGTTATTGGTTCCTGGATAAATTAATTCTTGAACTTGTTTTATTGAATTCTTATATCATTGTCATCATCCTCATGTTTATATTATGTTGAAAGTCATCTGTGGCCTGTAGTGCATAGATGGACTTGGTATGATTATGACCAGGGATTAATCGATATAATCATGACCGTAATATTACAAATGATATGGTAAAAGTTCTCATTGGCATGTAGTGCATTGATGGACAGTTGTTGGCATGATCATGACCATTGATAAATACACAAATATCCTTGGCCCGTAATGCATGGATAATTTATGGTTGTGATACTAATGAATATCCTTAGCCGTAGTGCAGGGATGATGTGAATTATTTATTAAGCTGAGTACTAGCGATAAAAGTGATGTAAAACCTTTTAAATCATAAAAGATAGTAGATTTTATTCTCTACTTGACTCTTTTAATGGATTGCTTGTTCCGTTACAGTTAAACTTGATGTTTATTATATTGTATTAGTTTAACACTGTTGAAGGCTAACGATAATTTATTCGGCATTATCTTAGTCATAATATTTCTTACTGGGCTAGTTGAGCTCACCTTTTTACTTTTATTGTTCTCTTCAGGAAATGAGAACGTAGCAGGGACTAGTCAGGGAACGGAGTGACGGTCCAGATGATAGCATTAGTAGTCCTCACTATTCTATGAAATAGTGTGATAATAAATGTATTGAGGACTTCTTTTGAGTTTTAATACTGTCTAGAAGACAATATTTGTATTAAAACTCACAGCTCATGTTGTATATTTAAGATTGTAATTGTATTATGTACCATGTATTTGGTGACTCAGAATAAGTGATGTATACCTATTTTGGGGGCGTCACAATAACTGTGACACATTTAATTTTACACTTTATTAATGCTTGTATACGATATGATATGATAAATAATGTGCATGCTTAATAAGATTAAAATTGGTGAGAACTAAATTAATTAATAAAATCCCTCTTTAAATTATTAAGTTTTAATCAGATGCCTTCCAATGAATAACACTCATCTTGATCGATGGATGTAAGTTTGCCAAAGCAAAGTACCCTATTTATCTTGGTAAGATACGATAGGATAATTGTGATATACAAACTATTAAAATCATTGGGCCCGACTTAACTAAGTTATGTCAATAGAATTGTGGGCTTAGAGGCATGGAGTTTGGTAGGTGCCATTAGATGGACTAGAAACAAATGTTGTTTACCAAACTATCCAAGAGTTATATATTATATAATTGACAAGGAGTTGTCTGCCTAAATAATTATGTTTTGAGAGAATAGCCAAAGCTAACTTAAGGCATAATGAAATATGGATCTTGGCTCACTAGAAAAATTTAATAGAAAATGTTTTCCAAATTAATGGTAAGGGCTATTAGTTTGAATAAAATAGTGGGATGTATATTTTGAATGTTCTATTATCAATTACATAATATCAAAAACTCTGTAATTTGACTTATTATTTTTACACTTATAAATTGTAGATATCAATGGCAAACAACAACAACACAAATAGTCTTTCACTACGATCAGTCATTGAGAAGGAAAAGTTGAGTGTAATTAATTTCCTAGACTTGTATAGGAACTTGAGGATTGTCCTCAAACAAGAGCGCAAGCTATATGTCCTTGATGGGCCCATTCCTGCAGCACTAGCTAACACTGCACCACGTACAGAGCCTAATGCTTACAAGAAGCATTAAGATGATGCTCTGGACGTGAGTTGTCTCATGCTAGCAACTATAAACACTAAGCTTCAGAAGCAATATGAGTTGATGGATGCTTATGAGATGATCGAGCATCTCAAGAAATTGTTCGAAGGGCATGCTTGATAGGAGAGGTATGATACAAGAAAAGCGTTGTATCACTGCAAGATGGGTGAACGTGATCCAGTTGGTCCACATGTACTGAAAATGATTGGGTATATTGAGTACCTTGATAGGTTGGGTTTTTCGATTACTCTAAAAGCCTAAACTGATCTTGTTTTGCAATCTTTGAACAACAGGTACTCTTAATTTGTTATGAATTACCTCATGAATGAAATTGAGAAACCCCTTTCTGAGTTGTTGAGCATGTTAAGAACTGCCGAGAACATCATGAAAAAGGCAGGACCCGCTCCCTTAATGATGGTGCAAAAGGGGAATGCTAAGGGAAATTGGAAAAGGCAAGAAGAAGATAGGATCTAAATCTGGTGCCATACCCAATTCCAAGACCAAACAAGCTTTAAAACCTAAAGGCGGGGTGGCTAAAGAAGGTGATTGTCACTTCTGTGGAAAACCTGGACACTGGAAGAGGAATTATCACGCTTATTTGGAAGAAGTGAAGAAAAAGAAAGGAAGTGCGACTTTTGATTCAGGTATATATGTTATGGAATTCAATTTGTCTACTTCTACATCATGGGTATTGGATAGTGGATGTGGTTCTCACATTTGTGTTAATGTGCAGGAACTCTGAAGGAGTAGGACTTTTGCGAAATGAGAGGTTGATCTACGAGTTGGGAATGGAGCAAAAGTTACTGCACTAGCCATAGGAACTTATCATTTATCTTTGCCCACTGGGCTAGTATGAAAATTAGAGGATTGTTATTATATGCTTGCTATAAGCAAAAATATTATTCATGTTTCTTGTTTGGACAAGAAAGGTTTTTCATTTATAATAAAGAACAACCGTTGTTCATTTTACTTAAATGATATATGCTATGGTGTTGCACAATTGTTTAATGGTCTTTATATTATTGATTTAGAAATGCATATCTATAACATAAATACAAAACGATTTAAATCAAATGATTCAAATCTGACATATCTTCGGCACTGTCGTTTAGGCCATATAAATGAGAAACACATATCCAAACTCCCCAAAGATGGATTTTTGGATTCATTTGATTTTGAATCATATGAGAGATACGAGTCTTATTTATTAGGCAAGATGACTAAAGCCCCTTTCACTGGGCACAGTGAATGGGCTAGCGATGTATTAGGACTTATACATAGTAATGTATGTGGACCCATGAGTTCATTAGCAAGAGGTAGATTTTATTACTTTATTACATTTACTAACGACTTCAATAGATATGGATATGTGTATCTTATGATACACAAATTTGAATCCTTTGAAAAGTTCAAGGAATTCAAGAATGAAGTTCAAAACCAATTTGGCAAAAGCATAAAAGCCCTTCGATCCGATCGAGTTGGGGAATACTTAAGCTAAAACTTTGATGACCTTCTAAAGGAGTGTGGTATTATATCATAGCTCACTTCACTTAGAACACCACAATGGAATGGTGTATCTGAGAGGAGGAATCACACGTTGTTGGACATGGTACGATCAATGATGAGTCATGCAGATCTTCCAATAAGCTTTTGAGGTCATGCCCTAGAGACAACTGCATTCACACTTAACTGTGTTCCTACAAAGACGGTTCAGAAGACACCATATGAGAAATGGACTAGGAAACATCCTAGTATGTCGTTCATGAAAATTTGGGGTTGCGAGGCGTTTGTAAAACGTCTTGATTCTGACAAGGTCGAACCCAAATCTGAAAACTGTAATTTTGTGGGATACCCAAAGGAAACAAAAGGGTATTATTTCTACAAACCTTCTGAGAATAAAGTGTTTGTTGCTCGAACTGGTATTTTTCTAGAAAGAGAATTTGTCTCTAAAGGAAATAGTGGAAGGAAAGTAAAACTCGAAGAAATTCGAGAACCACAAAATATCATTGAACCTGAGTTGGAACGTGATCAGGAACCACAAGATATTGTGGAAAGTGAACCTGCTCAAATTACACAAGGCATTCGTAGATCTGGTAGGACACGCCAAGAGCCCGAGAGATATTATGGATATCTTATGACTCAAAATGGCGATGTGATGCTCATAGATTAGGATGAGCCTGCTTCCTACCAATAAGCTATGAATGGACCAGATTATGAGAAATGGCTTGAAGCCATAAAATCTGAGATGGACTGTAAGACCCCAATTTTTATAAATAAAGATGAATTTTCTATAAATATCATTTTTGAATATTATGGAGTTAATTTGATATAATGTTATAGTTGTGGGTAATATTTATAAATTTTGCAAAGTAAGCAAGTTGTTATAAAATATTCGTTTGGTCGGAGAATATTCTTTTTGTCGGGGAATATTCGTACGACGGCACAATCATTGGTGGACCCCACAACAGAATTATTGTCGGATTGAGAAAACGACAGAATTATCTTTCTATAAAAATAACGGCTGAGGTGTTACCGTTAAAACCGTTAAAACTGTTGAACTACTCGGTAGTAAAAGTACAGTAATACGCGTGGTTGCATAGTAGCACACGGTATTGATTATTGATGCTTACGTGAGAAGTCACTCAGCTATACTCAATTATTGCTACAGTAATTGCTGCATCATATCTCTTAAATTATTGTCATAGTATCATCTGTATAATATGTTATATTATTAAATCAATAATTGAGACGTTGTGGTAAGTTTGGTTATTTTATGGGGGGCCATATGTCATCATCTAAGAGTCTCGTCGTCAATAGTAATTACCTTCGTCAATAGTATTTACCTTCGTCAATAGTATTTACCTTGGTCAATAGTAATTACCTTCGTCAATAGTATTTACCTTGGTCAATAGTAATTACCTTCGTCAATAGTATTTACCTTGGTCAATAGTAATTACTTTCGTCAATAGTAGTTGTCCCTTCAATATTACCAAGAGTCATTTGACCCTTCGTTAAGACCAAGAGTCATTTGACCCTTCGTTAAGACCAAGAGCCACCCTCAGTTTTTCTATAAATAGAGGCCTAGGGCTTCATTATTTTTCACGAATTCATTCAAGCTATAGAGAGAGAAAGTATAGAGAGAATAAGAGAGAGAGAATAAAAGTATTCTGCTACATCACTTTTCCAATATCCAGTTCTTTTAAGGTAGGGAATATTATTTCTTTTATATTCATGAAGAGAACTTCTGTTATTCCATTTGTTATTATTCTGTTGGAATAACCAGTATACGCGGTCTACCCTATACTTGGTGACATTCTTCTATTATTCTGTTGGAACATCCTGTCTGTGTGTTTTACACCGGACCTGGTTCCGTTTTTATTATTATTCTGTTGGAACATCCTGTCTGTGTGTTTTACACCGGACCTGGTTCCATTATTTATTATTCTGTCGGAATATCCTGTCTGTGCGTTTACGCCGGACCTGGTTCCATTATTTATTATTCTATTGGAATAACCTGTCTGTGCGGTCTATCGCATGCATGGTGATTTCTTTTGTTATTCCATTCTTTATTGTACTCAGTTGGTTAAGTTTTGACTTCTATACTCCATGAAATTTGTGAAATATCCTTGATAATTGCGTTTCATCCAGTATCTATTCATGAAAATATTCTCCTGATCATTCTTGAATTTTACTCCACAATGCAGTATCATGTTGACAATTTGGACGTTGTTAATTCCTGGATAAATTAATTCTTGAACTTGTTTTATTGAATTCTTATATCATTGTCATCATCCTCATGTTTATAAAATGTTGAAAGTCATCTGTGGCATGTAGTGCATAGATGGACTTGGTATGATTATGACCAGGGATTATTCGGTATAATCATGACCGTAATGTTACAAATGATGTGGTAAAAGTCCTCATTGGCCCGTAGTGCATTGATGGACAGTTGTTGGCATGATCATGACCATTAATGAATATACGAATATCCTTGGCCGTAGTGCAGGGGTGATTCGATGATGTGGATTATTTTATTAAGCTGAGTCCCAGCGATCACAGTGTTGAAAAACTTTTTAAATCATAAAAGATAGTAGAGTTTATTTTCTACTTGACTCTTTTAATGGATTGCTTGTTCCGCTACAGTTAAACTTGATGTCTATTATATTTTATCAGTTTAACATTGTTGAAGGCTAATGATAATTTATTCTGCATTATCTTAGTCATAATATTTCTTACTGGGCTAGTTGAGCTCACCCTTTCTTTCACTGTTCTCTTCAGGAAATGAGAACGTAGCTGGGGCAAGTCGGGGAACGGAGTGATGGTCCGAAGAATAGTATTAGTTAGTAGTCCTCACTATTCTATGTAATGGTGTGTTAATAAATGTAATGAGGACTCCTTTTGAGTATGAATACTCTCTAGAATATAATATTTGTATTCAAACTCACAGTTTATGTTTTGTCGTATTGTACACGACAGTTGTATTATTAAGCTGTATTCTGTACTATGTATCTGACGACCCAAGATGGGTGATGTATACCTAATTTTGGGGGCGTCACAGTTGGTATCAGAGCTTAGGGATATGATCCCTGGCTAAGATGTGAGAATAGAACTAGGAGGGGAGAGACGGGGAATTCCTTCGCTAGTATGACATACCTAAGTTTATTTGCATGGTATTTAATTGGTTGGTCATAATATAAGGATAATATATGACATATCAATTAATTTTTATTTTGTGGCAGTATCTGAAAATGGCATCTAAGAATGTTGGGAATAGCAATGGAGCACAGACGACTGTTGATTCACCACATATCAATAATCAGGATAATGTGCATCAGGAAGGTGTCAATCCTCATGCAAACAACAACACTGACCAAATGATGAATGATCAAATGTTCAGAGGTTTTATGCAATTCATGCAACAACAGGTGAAAGCGGCTCCTGTCCACAACGTAGGTGGAAATACTGGAAACTCTCAGGCGATCACCGCTAAACAGTTTAAGGAGCTGGGACCACCGGAGTTTAAGGGAGAACCCAAACCACTTGTAGCTGAAACATGGATAAAGCAGATCACCAAGATATTTGATGTCTTGGGTTGCTCCGAGGAGCAAAAGGTTCCCTTTGCCGCCTTTATGTTGCGAGGAGAGGCAGATTACTGGTGGGAATCGATAAAGCGTACTCAACCTGCCGCACTGAAGATGTCTTGGGAGAAGTTCCAAGATCTGTTTAACGACAAATACTTTCCCGAGAGTATTCGTCACATGAAGGAGGTGGAGTTCATCAAATTGGAGCAGAATAATATGACCGTGTCGCAGTACGAGGCAAAATTTGCGGAATTATCCCGGTGTGCGTCCCACCTGGTGGATAATGAAGAAAGAATGACGCGGATGTTTTTAAGAGGTTTGAAGCCGGAGATACGTCAACATCTTGTTTCTCATAAACTGTGTTTGTATTCAGATGTTGTAAATAGGGCTCAGTTGGTGGAGCGCGATAACGAGATAACGCAACCAAAAGAGAGCAGCCAGCAAAATGATAATACCAGTGAGAGCAGTCATCGAAGCGGTGACAACAAGCGTGGAGGGAATCAACAGGCCAGAAATGGTAACCACTTCGGTGGTAATCAGGGCCAAAACAATAAGAATGGACATTTCAAGAAGAGGAGATTCAACAATGATGGAAAGACGTCAGCACCAGCACCTGTCGTTAAGGAAGGAGAACGACCACCTATCATATGTTTCAAATGCGGAGGGGAGGGGCACATCAGTCCAAACTGCGCGATGCCGTCCAAAGCATGTTATAATTGTGGAAGAGAAGGTCATTTAGCCCGATTTTGTCGTTTACCGAAGACAAATTCAGCTAGGATGGAGGCACCAAAAGCCGTCCCAGAAAAGTCAAAACCGGTTATGCAAGGGAGAGCGTTTGTTGTGAACTCCCAGAGAGCAAAGAACCCGAATGAGGTCATCACTGGTAAGCTTATTATAAACTCTAAAGAAGTTTATACTTTATTTGATACCGGTTCAACCCATTCTTTTATTTCTCCTACTTGCGCTCATCGATTAAATTTGATTCTGGAGAAATTAGACTTTGACTTATCTGTGGAAACTCCGTTGGGAGAAACCTTCATTACCTCCACTATTTATAAGTCTTGTTTGGTTCAAGTTGGTACCCACACATTACCTATCGATCTGATTTCATTAAAAATACTTGCATTTGACGTGATTCTAGGGATTGATTGGTTAACTACTCATTATGCAAAAATTGATTGTTTTCGTAAGGTTGTTAGTTTTCATATTCCTAATCGACCTATTATGCGAATTCAAGCAACCAAACCATTAAAATCAATCGCTGTCATCTCAAGCCATAAAACTATTCGTTTATTGAAAAACTGATGTCAAGCTTTCTTAGCTCATGTCACAGATCTAAACAAAAATACGTCAGCTTTGAATGATATTTCTGTTGTTAATAAATTTCCTGACGTATTTCCTGAAGAACTTCCTGGCCTACCCCCAGAGCGTGAAATTGAATTTTGTATCGATCTTGAACCCGGTACAAAACCCATTTCCAAAGCCCCATATCGAATGGCTCCTATTGAACTTCAGGAGTTAAAGATCCAACTGCAGGAATTGTTAGACATTGGCTTTATTCGTCCTAGTACTTCTCCTTGGGGAGCTCCTGTTCTATTCGTGAAGAAGAAAGATGGAAGTATGCGACTTTGTATTGATTATCGGGAGTTGAATCATGTCACCATCAAAAACAGGTACCCATTGCCACGTATTGATGACCTGTTTGACCAGTTGCAAGGAGCACAATTCTTTTCAAAGATCGATCTTCGTTCTGGATATCATCAGCTGAAGGTTAGAACTGAGGATATTCCAAAGACGGCTTTTAGAACTCGGTACGGGCATTATGAATTCCTAGTCATGTCCTTTGGATTGACTAATGCTCCTGCTGCCTTCATGGATATGATGAACCGGGTATTCAAGGAATATTTGGATCACTTTGTGGTCGTCTTTATTGATGACATCCTTATTTATTCCAAAAGCCGTGAAGATCATGAGCAACACTTGAGGCTGGTACTCCAAAAGCTTCGTGAATACAAGCTTTATGCCAAGTTGAAGAAATGCGAGTTCTGGCTGGAGGAGGTAGCATTCCTTGGGCACGTAGTATCAAGTCGTGGAATATCGGTTGACCCGGCAAAGATTGAAGCTATTCAAAGCTGGGAGCAACCTAAATCAGTGACCGAGGTACGTAGCTTTCTTGGTTTAGCTGGTTATTATCGGAGATTCGTGGAAGGATTTTCTCGAATCGCTACTCCATTAACTCAGCTGACTCGGAAAGATACAAAGTTTGGTTGGAGCGAAGAATGTGAGCAGAGTTTTCAAGAACTCAAGAGGAGACTCATTTCAGCACCTGTTCTAACAATACCATCTGGCTCGGAGGGATTTGTCATCTACAGTGATGCTTCGAGCAAAGGGTTGGGATGTGTTCTCATGCAACATGGAAAAGTCATAGCCTATGCATCAAGACAACTCAAGGAATATGAGAGGAATTATCCTACTCATGATCTAGAGTTGGCAGCTGTTGTCTTTGCACTTAAAATTTGGAGGCATTACTTGTATGGGGAGAAAGTGGAGATCTTTACGGATCATAAAAGCCTCAAATATTTCTTCACTCAAAAGGAACTCAACATGCGACAACGACGTTGGCTTGAACTGTTGAAAGATTATGATCATACCATTCAATACCATCCTGGAAAAGCGAACGTGGTAGCTGACGCATTGAGTAGAAGATCATATGCGGGTACAAGTGCAATATTAACAACGCAAAGGCCCATTTTGTGTGACTTGCAAAGGATGGAGATAGAGTTAAAGACTCCAGGGACCCATGTGATGATGGCGAATATACGAGTAGAACCGACTTTAATCGATAAAGTTAAAGCTGCTCAAGCTACAGACCTGGAGCTGATGCGTATGAGGAAGAAAGTGCAAGAAGGTGTTATGCCGGAAGCAAGAATCGATGAGGAAGGAATACTTCGAGTCAACTCCAGACTTTGTGTTCCTAACAACCCTGATTTAAAGTATGAAATCATGATGGAGGCGCACAACACACCGTTTGCAATCCATCCTGGAAGTACCAAAATGTATCATGATCTTCGTCATACATTTTGGTGGAGCAATATGAAGAGAGAGATAGCGTTGTTTATCTCAAGGTGTCTAACTTGTCAACGAGTCAAAGCGGAGCATCAAGTACCAAAAGGTCCATTGCAACCACTTGAAATTCCAGAATGGAAGTGGGAGCACATTACCATGGATTTCGTTACCGGTCTTCCTAGGGTTTCTCAAGGTATTGATGCGATTTGGGTCATTGTTGATAGATTGACCAAGTCTGCTCATTTCTTACCGATACGAGAAACTTATACACTTGAACGTCTTGCTCGTATGTACATAAACGAGATTGTAAGACTGCATGGTATGCCAGTATCCATAGTTTCTGACCGAGACCCAAGATTCACTTCACGATTTTGGGTTAGTTTACAAAAAGCTATGGGCACGGAGTTACGATTTAGTTCAGCATATCATCCTCAGACGGACGGACAATCAGAGAGGACTATTCAAACTCTTGAAGATCTATTAAGACTCTGTGTCTTTGACTTCAAAGGAAGTTGGGACAAGTTCTTACCATTGGTGGAGTTTTCCTACAACAACAGTTATCAAGCAAGTATTGGCATGGCTCCATTCGAAGCATTGTATGGAAGAAAATGTCGTTCTCCAGTATGCTGGGATGAGGTGGGCGAAGCAACGTTGTTGGGACCGGAGTTGGTACGTATGACTACAGAAAAGATTCAAACGATCCGACAACGTATAAAAACCTCACAAGATCGACAAAAGAGTTATGCTGATCTTCATCGAAAGGACGTGGAATTTGATGTAGGAGATCATGTGTTCTTACGTGTTGCTCCATGGAAAGGAGTTACGAGATTTGGAAAGAGAGGAAAGCTAAATCCTCGATTCATCGGTCCATTTTTAATCCTCGATCGAGTAGGAACTGTGGCTTATAGACTCGCTTTACCGCCAAGTATGTCTCGTGTTCATAACGTTTTCCACATATCCATGTTACGCAAATATGTGGAAGACCCGAACCACATTATTGAGTTAGAACCGGACGAAATAGCGGAGGATTTGACGTATGAAGAAGTTCCTGTTCAAATCTTGGATAAGAAGGAACATATTCTACGCTCCAAGGTTATACCTCAAGTTAAAGTTTTGTGGAAAAACCACGATGTTGAGGAAATGACTTGGGAGTTAGAATCAGAAATGAAATCAAGGTATCCTTACCTCTTCGACATACCAGGTACGTACCCTAATTTCGAGGGCGAAATTTCATAAGAAGGGGAGGTTGTAAGACCCCAATTTTTATAAATAAAGATGAATTTTCTATAAATATCATTTTTGAATATTATGGAGTTAATTTGATATAATGTTATAGTTGTGGGTAATATTTATAAATTTTGCAAAGTAAGCAAGTTGTTATAAAATATTCGTTTGGTCGGAGAATATTCTTTTTGTCGGGGAATATTCGTACGACGGCACAATCATTGGTGGACCCCACAACGGAATTATTGTCGGATTGAGAAAACGACAGAATTATCTTTCTATAAAAATAACGGCTGAGGTGTTACCGTTAAAACCGTTAAAACTGTTGAACTACTCGGTAGTAAAAGTACAGTAATACGCGTGGTTGCATAGTAGCACACGGTATTGATTATTGATGCTTACGTGAGAAGTCACTCAGCTATACTCAATTATTGCTACAGTAATTGCTGCATCATATCTCTTAAATTATTGTCATAGTATCATCTGTATAATATGTTATATTATTAAATCAATAATTGAGACGTTGTGGTAAGTTTGGTTATTTTATGGGGGGCCATATGTCATCATCTAAGAGTATCGTCATCAATAGTAATTACCTTCGTCAATAGTATTTACCTTCGTCAATAGTATTTACCTTGGTCAATAGTAATTACCTTCGTCAATAGTATTTACCTTGGTCAATAGTAATTACCTTCGTCAATAGTATTTACCTTGGTCAATAGTAATTACTTTCGTCAATAGTAGTTGTCCCTTCAATATTACCAAGAGTCATTTGACCCTTCGTTAAGACCAAGAGTCATTTGACCCTTCGTTAAGACCAAGAGCCACCCTCAGTTTTTCTATAAATAGAGGCCTAGGGCTTCATTATTTTTCACGAATTCATTCAAGCTATAGAGAGAGAAAGTATAGAGAGAATAAGAGAGAGAGAATAAAAGTATTCTGCTACATCACTTTTCCAATATCCAGTTCTTTTAAGGTAGGGAATATTATTTCTTTTATATTCATGAAGAGAACTTCTGTTATTCCATTTGTTATTATTCTGTTGGAATAACCAGTATACGCGGTCTACCCTATACTTGGTGACATTCTTCTATTATTCTGTTGGAACATCCTGTCTGTGTGTTTTACACCGGACCTGGTTCCGTTTTTATTATTATTCTGTTGGAACATCCTGTCTGTGTGTTTTACACCGGACCTGGTTCCATTATTTATTATTCTGTCGGAATATCCTGTCTGTGCGTTTACGCCGGACCTGGTTCCATTATTTATTATTCTATTGGAATAACCTGTCTGTGCGGTCTATCGCATGCATGGTGATTTCTTTTGTTATTCCATTCTTTATTGTACTCAGTTGGTTAAGTTTTGACTTCTATACTCCATGAAATTTGTGAAATATCCTTGATAATTGCGTTTCATCCAGTATCTTTTCATGAAAATATTCTTCTGAGCATTCTTGAATTTTACTCCACAATGCAGTATCATGTTGACAATTTGGACGTTGTTAATTCCTGGATAAATTAATTCTTGAACTTGTTTTATTGAATTCTTATATCATTGTCATCATCCTCATGTTTATAAAATGTTGAAAGTCATCTGTGGCATGTAGTGCATAGATGGACTTGGTATGATTATGACCAGGGATTATTCGGTATAATCATGACCGTAATGTTACAAATGATGTGGTAAAAGTCCTCATTGGCCCGTAGTGCATTGATGGACAGTTGTTGGCATGATCATGACCATTAATGAATATACGAATATCCTTGGCCGTAGTGCAGGGGTGATTCGATGATGTGGATTATTTTATTAAGCTGAGTCCCAGCGATCACAGTGTTGAAAAACTTTTTAAATCATAAAAGATAGTAGAGTTTATTTTCTACTTGACTCTTTTAATGGATTGCTTGTTCCGCTACAGTTAAACTTGATGTCTATTATATTTTATCAGTTTAACATTGTTGAAGGCTAATGATAATTTATTCTGCATTATCTTAGTCATAATATTTCTTACTGGGCTAGTTGAGCTCACCCTTTCTTTCACTGTTCTCTTCAGGAAATGAGAACGTAGCTGGGGCAAGTCGGGGAACGGAGTGATGGTCCGAAGAATAGTATTAGTTAGTAGTCCTCACTATTCTATGTAATGGTGTGTTAATAAATGTAATGAGGACTCCTTTTGAGTATGAATACTCTCTAGAATATAATATTTGTATTCAAACTCACAGTTTATGTTTTGTCGTATTGTACACGACAGTTGTATTATTAAGCTGTATTCTGTACTATGTATCTGACGACCCAAGATGGGTGATGTACACCTAATTTTGGGGGCGTCACATGGACTCCATGTATACTAACCAAGTATAGACTTTAGTTGATCCACCCGAAGGGGTAAAACCAATCGGGTGCAAGTGGATTTTCAAGAAGAAAACTGACATAAATGGTAATGTACAAACCTACAAAGGTCGACTGGTAGCAAAAGGTTTCAAACAAGTTCAAGGTGTTGACTATGATGAAGCCTTCTTTCCAGTGGCAATGGTTAAATCCATCAAGATCTTACTTGCTATTGCTGCCTTTTATGATTACGAAATCTGGCAGATGTATGTCAAAACTGTTTTTCTTAACGAAAATCTCCTTGAGGATGTGTACATGACACAACCTGAAGGTTTTATCACTCCAAAGGATGCTGGAAAGGTATGTAAGCTGCAACGATCCATTTATGGATTGAAGCAAGCCTCTCGGAGTCGGAATCTTCAATTTGATGAAGCAGTCAAAGAGTTTGGCTTTATAAAAAATGGAGATGAACCTTGTATTTATAAGAAGGTTAGTGGGAGTCACATTGTATTTCTGGTATTATATGTTGACGACATATTAATTATTGGGAATGACATTCCTTCCTTACAGGCTATAAAAACATAGTTAGGAAAATGTTATTCCATGAAAGATTTGGGTGATGCAACCTACATTTTAGGCATCATTGTAACGTTAACGTCCACAAATTTGAAACTCCTTATTTAATTAAATATGTGATTTAATTTTTAATGAGTTAGTTTTGTGAGTTTAGTTAAACCTTATGTGATTATGTGAATCTATGAAATGATTAAATGGAGTCACTAATAGTTATTTAAATTAGTGGACTAACCCTAACGTTTTTGATATTAAAGAATTGATAGGATTCTTAATGATTAAATATTCAATTTATTTGAATATGGTGGCAAGATTTGAACATATTGATTTATGTCAAGTATGGGTATATCACCAGTGAAGAAGTTAAATTATCCCATATGAAACTTATGTAGTGATGGGAATTGGAACTGGCTTGAAACTAGCCTATTTTGGCACTGCCAGGGACCGGCGCAGCTGTGCCCTCCCAGCAGTACAAAATGGCGCAGCTGCGCCAGTGTCCAAACTTAGAAAAATTAGTTCTGCTATAGAAAATGAATTGGAAGATTAGTATAATGTGTGACAAGCTTAGAATCATATAATAAGAATACATTCTAATGACATGAAGTACCAAGTAGTGCAATAAAATCATAAGTGATTGTTAAACAGAGATAATTAAATATTTGTGTATTGGAAGAGATGTTATGTGTGCACTCTGAATATATAATATTAAATAATGTTATAATATGGCTAGGAGAGTAGTAGAGGTAATTATGGAATTACCCGGACAATAATACTTAACTATGTTATTTTATTGCGTGTATTTAATGTACATGAATATTATAATGTGAGTACATAAATAATCTCCAAATTTTCTTGTGCTATAGCATGTACACATTTATATTACATTATGGGAATTATAGTGTCCAAACAAAGCCTTAATCAAGCTAGTTGTTGAGATTTCTCTATTGTCCCAAAATGAGTGTCTCGTTAGTGCATGAACAGTAGTAAGAAGCTAGTTACGTATTCTTCAAGTGGCTAGTCTTAGGCAATAATTTCAAGGCCAATGGCCTGATGGTGGGTTGTTCAACCACCCTTGATTAACCAATGAGTTCTTCCTTTGCACCATGAGCTCCAATATTGTGTAATACAAGTGTCTAGTTCATATTTCCTTTATAAATACAAGCCCCATTTTCAATTTTTGGTTGTTTCTTAAGTCTAAGATTGAGAGTCCTAAGTTGCTGAGAAATTTTGGAAGCATACTCAGTGTGTGAAGGGTCTAATTCAAGCCAAGGAGGTATAAATCTTAACTTGTGTTCTTGATATGGGTTTTGTCAATTTATAGAAATTCTTTGTTAGTCAAAGTGAATTAGCAAGCTATAATGTGTTTAGGGAGTAGCCTTACATGTTTGAACTGTTAAATGTTGGTATGAAGCAAGTTTAATTCAAGGAGAATGGTTAAGGGTTAAGGCTCTGCAAACAGAGTCTGCTTACTGTCTCTGATGCAGGCATGGCGCAGCTGCGCCCTATTTGTACTAGGGTGCAGCGCAGCTGCTGTAACGAATGAGTGGCTTGAGTTGTGATTCTGAGGACAGAATCCTTGTAAGGAGGGAATGATGTAACAATCCAGATTTTTAGTAGAATATTTAAATATTTATTAAATTATATAAATATTTAATGGATGTGTTTATCGTTGAATAAGTATTTGTTTAATTGATTTGATGTGATTCGATTATTTATTTGTTTAATAAATAATTAATGAGTTAAGGAAAGCAATTATTTTGAAATAGTAATCTAATTTAATTTAATAATTAAGTTAGAGAGTTTGTAATGATTAAAAAAATTATTATATTATGCAACGAATTGTTATTAGAATTAATTAAATTAAGTATGAAAACTTAATTAATTAGAATTGTGACAAATAACTATATTATAATTAGTTATTAAAATAAATTAAAGTAATTTTAATTTAGTTTTGCCAAACAAGGCTTATATATATTAAGTCTTTAATTTTAAATAATTTTGCCAAACAAATCCCTATGGCTTTTGGATTTTTAAATTTGATTTATTAGTAATATAAATTAAATTAAACAAAATATAAATAATATATAATATATTTGGTAAGTGATATTTTAATAGGGTTATTAAGTATATGGCAGTTTCGTACGTTTGGCTTTTAGTTTATTTGGTTTTACGTATATTGTTTGGCTTAAGCCTAAGAAAAGCTACAGAGAAAGGAAAAGTTCAGAAAGGTTTGAGAGAGTCTGAGAAAGAGAAGCAACAAGAGCTGAGTTCTTCAAGTTATTATTAGAGTTTAATACGAATTTCTTAACAACAAAAGGTATGTCTATGACCTTAATACTAGATACACATATAATTTATATGTCTATGTGTATTTCTTTTTCACTGAGTAGAAGGTTTTTACAAAATTCTTGTAAAACTATGTTTTTATAATTGTTATAGTGGCATATATAGATATGTGGTTAAGATTTCATGTTAATTACGTGTTAAAGAAAAAGGAAGTAGAATTACAGTGAACATATATGTATAAACGTGGTTTGCAGAGTACCAAATATTATACTTGTATTTTATGATAATCATGAAATTAAACTGTGATTATATGAATTGGGTAAGAATTTAATAGAATATAATTAGAATAAATCATATTATTTTATAACTATGATTTCAGTGCTCACTGTGTCAAGAATATCATCAATGGAGTTTTTGTTTTAAAAAAAAATAGCGTTTTCAAAGAATTAGTTTATGATATTGTTGATTAGTGGTGGGTAATTGGTATATAGATGATTGTTAGCATTTATGGTATAAATTACATCAATTATACGTATATAATTTGTTGCTAGAATTTCTTAAACAGACCAAAAATGGTCTTCGTGCTTGGTTCTGTTAGTTTTTGGCGCCCCAGCGCCAAAACTGGAGCCCCAGCGCCAAAATTCGCGCCCTGGCGTCAAAGTTCGCGCCCTGGCGCCACTGGCTACCTTAGGACTCACGCCCCAGCACTAGAACTCGTGCCCCGGCGCTGGTACTCGCGCCCCGGCGCCACTATCCGCGCCCCAGCGCCGGATTTGTGGTCTGATTTGGACAGTTTTGACCTCCTGTAGTAAAATAGCCATAATTTCCTCATATGAACTCCGCTTGAGGTGATTCAAGATGATTCGGAACGAGGACGAGTAGACCTACAACTTTTGTTCTTTAAGGTTTTCAATTTGAGGTCATTAGGATAGGTAAAAATGGTCATTTTTAGGACTGTTGTATTTTCGGAGGCAATCGGAGGGTGTCGGACATGCACATATGCATGTGTAGTGCTCCAGACCATAAAAGATGATGTCCTAAGTTATAAAACATGAATCTTAGTAAATATAATGATGCTTAACATTAATAAATAATGTATTAGATAAGTTATAGAAGCATAGTAAGCATACACAAGAAAGGCAAATCGGGCGTGTGACGATTGAACGTCGAAACGCCGTGCCAAGTGTTAATGAACTTAAAAAGTGTTTCAATTCCATTGAAATGGATATTATAAGATATGGAATGGGTTTAATATAAAACCAATAAGTAGTCCTAGCAAGACTTAAGCACTTGAACTTCGAGTTTGACTAAGAAGAAATATAGTGAGTCATAAGTCGAAAAGTTAACACAATCTAATTGACCATTGTGTATTTATTAATAGGAAAGATTATGAGATGTGGAGTAGAGTTTATATTACAATTGCTATGTGTTGTTATGTGACTAATAGTTGATGTGTATGATTATATAATTGTGTAGGGCACGTGAAGTGCAGATAACTGTAAGCTGTTAAGCTATTATTGGTAAACAACGATCAAGGCAAGTCTTTCGGTTCCTATTTTCTACGTGGACTTGATGAACTGTTTAAATTGCATGATATGTTAAGCATGTTGAATCATGAAATGTTAAAGCCAATATATGACTACATTGTTTTGGCTACGTAATGATGATTGAGTAAGGAACTCAATCTTTATATTTGCTATGTGAATTAAAAGCATGTATGCCATGTTACTTTAATGAGATGTATATCGAGCATGTTATTATGTGTTATGTGATGCATGAAAACTGTTAGACTTTGCTGGGCTGTCGAGCTCACTCTTGCAAATAACCACTTTTGCAGGTACAAATTTTAAGGTAAAGATACGTGCTATGTGAGTTATAGAGATCTATATTCACGAAGATTACTTATGTTTTATGAGAAATGTATTTCATATTTTGAACGTAACATGTTGTTGAAATGTAAGCTAATGTATATGGATATTTAGTTATGATGTAAGACTTTGTATAGTCATTTTGTTGTAACGATTCATGATATAAGAATGAATCAAAGAGATGTAATGTAATGGTTGCGATTCAGGGCAAGGAAGAAGGAAATGTATAAAAGTTTTAAATATTCCGCAATTTTATTAAGTTTAACATCGAATAATGATGTAAAATTAGAGATTTAATGTATGGTTAACGACCGAAGTTGAGATTTAAATTGTATGGAATGTGGGGTCGTTACAGCTGCGCCGTAACCCAAAATCAGTTTTGTATCTGGCATCGCGCAGCTGCGCCCTAATTGTACTAAGGTGCAGCGCAGCTGCGCCGAACCTCAGTTCAAGTTTCTGGTTTCTGTTGGTTATATGTGTTACTAACTTGATGTTATGACCTAGATACATACCTATAGAGGAGTATAACATGTTATGTAAAGCTTGTGTATGTGGTATGAAGTAATCAACTGAGATTAGTAAGAAAGTTATAACAAAACTTAGAGTTTTCAAAACTAACTTTGAGGAAAACTTATGTTCAAAAGTTTTAAACTTACGAGACCATATACATGACTGATTTGGAACCTAAATGATCATGATGTATGATTCATAGCTATTGTATCCATGACCAACTTGATTAGCTTTATGCTAGAACATAATTTGAAAAGAAAAGCTTAGTTAAGGCTAATGAACATGAATGCTAAGAGATTTAGATTTTGATATTGAAAGGAGGTTGGCATGACTTAACTCCTTATGAAAAGAGTTTTGAAGTTGTCTCATAAGTGTTATCTTGTATCATTCGTGTTAAAATGATTTCAAAAACAACCTTGGACATATTTTCAAACATAAGTGCATATTATGTGAGTACTTAGATACTAAAGTAGTAAGACGTCATGTTATAACTATATTACTCCAAAACATGATTCATATGTATTAAACTTTATGATTACATGAATTTTATGTTTTAATGACATATAATGTGTAAGTTAAACTTGAAGTAATGAATTCAAGTATGGTCATGTGTTATATGTGAAACTCTAGCATGTACGTATGTTAAAAGATATATGTAATTAGAGTGTTAGAGTTGGACTAAAGTCAGGAGAACAGCAGCTAAACCTGGTCTGGCCAGGGGACAGCGCAGCTGCGCCATCCCTAAGCCTAGACCAGGCGCAGCTGTGCCAGCCTGCAGTCATAAATAGATTCTGTTTTTGATTCTGACTTTTAAGGTATGCTTATATGATTACTTACTTTGTAAGGTGTGACCTAATGTCATATAACGTGTTGAGAAGCATGCTATGTGATGACTTATTTCTTTTAAGTGTGGACTCATCTTAGTTTACACGTACTAATTGAAAAAACCAACTTGTTAATGTTAGGTCATTTCAACGCAAGTAATTAAAGCTGGAATTAATTATAGCTGAGCAAACAGGCAAGTTCCTAAACTCTTATTCGTTTACTTGAGCAAGTTCCTCAACCTTACGCAGTACCTTTATTTGGTGCAAATAGGTATATGTTTATGCAAGTTCTTTGAACCTTACTTTTATTGATCAAGTATCCGAATTTATTATGTTGCAAGCTTCCTAACTTACAGAACTTTGAGTTTGTGAAAGTTTTCCTATCCTTCTAATAGTGCATTGACCAAGATATTGTTGAATTGAAAGTTATTCATTTAAGCTTGAATCTTATTTCCAAGAATGCTATTAAGTGGTTTAATTTCCTTACAATTATTCCACATCGATATTATTGATATTCGTACTTAGTGCACTTAAGTTCATACAGTCTTGCACTTGTACATCATTTAAAGTTCAAAAATTATGGAACTGTGGTAAATAGAGTCTGAACCTTTGTCCGGTTAAACAAGCCTATGAAGTTTTATAAAAGGTGTCCAAACCAATTGATGGTAAGGATTCTTAGACTGAAAGAACACCCCTCTTATGATAGGGCAGTACCCCAAGTATCTAATATAAGATACAATAGAGAAAATTTAAATGTTATGCATATACATAGGGTACGCGAGGCTGATCCCCTCAAGTACTTAATCTGTAGCCAGTAACCAAAGGGTCAATTAGCTATTGATTCCATTGGAGTGTTATAGTTCAAAGTCTATTTGACTAGCAGTTATTCTAAAAGCAATCATTATCTTTGCTTACGATATTCATATTGTTGAATCTTTCAAATATTCATATTGTTGAATCCATTACCAGATATTTTTTCATTCAACATGATATATCCTTATTATTGTATTTAAACTTGTTGAGCAAACTTGTTGCTCGTCCTTGCTATATCATGAATTATATTGCAGCTAAGCCTGAGACCTCAAGGAATGACAAGGGTAAAGGAAAGATGTAGAATTGTTATCAGAAGCAGAGTTTATTTTGTGCTTAGTTTAAATTACTGTTATGTAATATGAACCCTAATTACTATTATAGGGTATGTTTGTAAGACTTTATTAACGTTATCGAATCTTTAGACTAGTAACACCTTTTGAATGAACGACGTACGTTTATTATTTTTCCGCATTTTAGTTATCATATGTTGTTTAAAGGTGGATGTTCATATTTTATCCTGATGACCGAACTGGAGTCAGAGGACCCAGATTCGGAGGCGTCACAAGTTGGTATCAAAGTCGTAGGTTATAAACTTTAGGAATGCAAAACCTTGGTTATAAAGTTAGTAGAAAACTTAAGTAGAGTATGTAAGTGATGGGATGAAGGAAATCCGTCGAGTTTTTTTGTGATATTGAAGTGGTTTATTTAAATCAAAAATGATTGATAGACGTCTTAAACTTCTTAATGCTAACATGGATATTATATCACATAAAGCCTCATTATTTCTTCCTTTCCTCAGATCATGCCGCCTAGGAGACTACAACAGAATCAGAGGGAGGAAGGATCCGTTAACAATGGTGGAGGGGAAAATGTTGATCCAATGCAGAACTTTGTTAACCTGTTAACTGAGGCAATGCAAAATAGACCCCCGCTAGCAGCAGGGCAGCCAGGACAACACTTGGCTAGCTTTAAAGACTTTAAATTGGTAGGACCACCATAGTTCCGAGGAATCTTGGATCTAATTGAACCCCAAACATGGATAGAAGAGATGGAGAAGGTGTTTGAAGTCGCACGAGTGGCCGAAGAACAGAAGACGAGTTTTGCTACTTTCATATTGAAGGGCGAAGCTAATTATTGGTGGAAGGCCAATAAGGGATGAGCAGACGAAGGAGTTATTCCTTAGGACAGATTTAAGGAGCTATTGCTTGAGAATTACTTCTCAGAGAATACGCAGCAGGATATGAAAGTTAAGTTTCTGGAACTGAAGCAATGTAGTATGTATGTCGTAGAGTACGCGACAAAATTTAACGAGTTGGCCCTATTCACGTCACATCAGGTTAACACGGAGGCCAGGAAGGCAAGGAGGTTCGAATTAGTACTGAAACCATGGGTGTAGAAAGTAGTAGCTGTATTAAAGATTAAGACTTACTCTGATCTTTTGGAAAGGGCTATCATCGCCGAAGGAGGCAATGAAACCATCGCTCGATTTAAACAAGAAAAGAAGGCAGGTCAAGAAGGACAGAAAGGGGGAAGCAGCGGAAGCAGCTATGAAAGCCCCGAACCTGGGTCCCAAATCACCGCTGATCCAGTACAATCAATCTATCACTATTACAATCATTCTATAACTATTGCGGAAGATATAAATATAAATTATTTATACAATACATTTACACACTAATCTCATGGTCGAGTAACCTTCACATATATAAAATTTATAACCTGACTAACGTATAACATTATAATCAAACTATACTATTACAAATTAGCTGCACATTTTATCCCAAGCTGAACTTAGCATTATCCTTATTCTATATTCGAACGCATTCGCCTTATCTACAATGTTTATCATGATATAGCAAGAGTGAGCATGAAGGTTGCCCAGCAAGTTTAAATATTATTTGACGATATATCATGATTGAAAGAATCTGAATAATAAGCTGGCTATAATTCAACGATATAATTGTGAACTAGCAGGAACAAACTTTTGACTTAACAAGTATTTAACATGAACAAATATATCTGGACCGAATGGTAATGAAGGTGATCAGCCTTTCATACCTGACTTATAGATGCAATATGTATAGAGTACAATTCTACAATGGCAATCAGAAATGATTAACCATAAGCATATCTGAATGAAACAACTCTTAGTAGAGTTAAGTAAAACTTGCCTGAACCGTTGCTTACCGTTACTCAATTTAATAAGCTTTGTCTGAACCTAATATATACATAATATCAATATACAAATCAGAATAATATCATCACAATATTTAAAATAACCTAAACACAATATCACATAATCCTATCAGTCTATAAAATACAGAAAACTTAACCTCAAGTCAAACTATTACAGTATGAGTCGAGTTCGGTATAATTCTGACATCTCGATGGTCTAGTCGGACAAAATTTCCAGTTTAAATCGAATTAAACTCTGTATAAACACGTAACCATTATCTAAGATAATTTATAAGTAGTCGAAACATTTTTTCATAAGCTCGTAATAATTTTTAAATAATTATTATTATTTATCACGAATTTTCAATCATTAATATCATATTTAAATGAATTAAATACATTATAATTCTATTATCATTAATATTTATTTAATACTAAATACTAATAAAAATCATAACATTATATTATAATATATTTATAATATAACAAAGTATTTTTAATACCTTAAAATCATATTTATATGATTTTTAAACCATAAAATTTATTATCCGATAATTGCTATTAATATTAAAATATTAATATTTTCATGACAAAATATCAAAAGTTATATCTTATAACTTAAAATGTTTTTTATAACACTTAAATTATTTTTATATAATTTTTAAATCATTAATTATATTTTTTCATAATTTATTTAATACATTTATTAAATAAACTAATTATCATTAATATTGATTAATTAATGAAATTCATCCTAAAATATTAAAAGTCATTAAAAATAACTTAAAATATTTTCTTATACCATAATATTATTTTTCATGATTTTTTATGCATTAAAATCATTTTTAAATAATTTATTTAATATTATAATTAAATAAATTAAATATCATTTATATTCCAAAAATATTAAGTATTTATGAAATATACTCAAAATAATAAAAAAAAACTATTTTTCAGACTTTAATATAATTTTTAGGAAATTATTATGTATTTTTAATAATTAAAAAACATTTCTTTCGATTTATTTAATTAAAATTTTAATTTTTGGAAATTAATAATTAATAAGGGGCACTATAGCGACAGAACCGTCGCTATAGGTGTTCTTGGCCTGTTCTTGAGCTGCCCAGAAACTCATCGACAGAGAGCAAGGTACTCACTTTGACCAACTTTAATGCTATGTTCTTGTTGATTTTTGGGTTGGATTTTGTGATAAAGTTGTAGTACTCATGTAATACAACAACTAAAAACTAAGTTCATGACCATACAACTTTACACTTAGAAGATCTGAGCCTCTAAATAAATCTGACAACGCTGTTCTTCATTTCTGGGTTTTCCAGAAAATGAAGAACATACGTAGGTGCTAGTTTTGTCCTTTTAATCTCCACGTCACCGGCTTGGTTAGGGTGTTTTATTGATTCAGTCATATAGTATTGATGTCAGTGTGCAATAATATATCAACATATTGATTTCACAACATTAAATCAGTAAGATCTAGATCGGTCAAACTAGGCCACAAAATTGTTCTTGAACATTTCTGGAAAACCGAGAAATGTTGGTGAGCAGTTTGGTCAAAGGTTGTTTGACTGCAATTTTCTATGACTATGTTACAGATCCGGGTGATATAAAGGTTTTAATATGTACTCCTCATGTCAGACTACAAGGATCAAACAACAACATAGCCAAAATATTAAAATACTACAAGATCTAAGGCTCACAAAATCTTGTCAGACGAAATATGGAAATCTGGGCTGCCCAGATTCCAGTTTTCGTGGTCGGTCAACGCCTTTTGACCGCTTGTATCTTGCAATATAAACATGATCTGAGGTTGATTTAAGTCTTAAATCAAAGCCCTAACATCAAAGAACATATCTATTACATTACATACACCAAACATCAAACACACACAGATCTAAGACTTCTGACATTTGATTGTGAGATAACTTTCCAAAAATTTTCCAGATTTCAAAAAATGCTATTTCGTGCATCTAGGTGTTATGGATCCATGATCCAACAACCCAGATCATCAAATAACACCCTCTAACATAACTTTAGCCAATAAACAACAACATATTACATCAGATCATGAAATTTTGAAAATTAGGGTTTTTACCACTTTTAAAGCTTGATCTTGATTTTGATCCTCATGATCTGATCATGGCTTGCTATGGATCATATAAGGGACTGAATCTCTTAAGAATTTTGTGGGTCTAGAGAGAGAAAGGGTTGATTTAGAGTTTGATAGCAAATTAGCAAAATTTGTGAACTTTATCTCTCTTCAATTATTTATAAATTTGATACAATGAATCTTTATGATGTAAGGTGGCTCAAATATCAGGTATGGAAATATTTGAGGCACATGTTGATATCCAAAAAGATGAGTCACCAAGATTTGCCATATCTTTTACTTAACCTTTAAGAAAATAGTATTTTAGACATTTTACATTTAATTTTAAAAGCATTTTTGTCATTTGCCCTAACCCTTAGGGTTTAGGGTTTAACCCTAAAATTTTTAAAATTTCATTTTTAAGATTTTCAAATTTCGGTTTTTAAAATAGAAAATTAATATTTCTAAATTATAATTTGGATTTTCTAATTATATTAAAATTTACTAATTATTATTCAAGCTTACTAATTAGGATTAATATTTCCTAATTAAATTACTAATTTAGCAATTAAGTTTCATGATCATGCATTAGGGTTTATATCCCAAGAATTAGGATTTTCTAAATACTCAATTAGGGTTATCCCTAATTATATTTATAATCAAAATACTTATACCATTGAATTTAGCCTTTGAATTCTCAAATTAGGGTTTTATATTCCGAATTAGGGTTTTGGATTCCCAAAAACTTAAATTAGGGTTTCCAGAACCGATTTCTGGGATTTCTTATAAATCGTAAGAATTTTCTAATTGAACGTTGACGTTCTAAATATATACTTAGGGTTTGGAAACTGATAAAATTTATCTGGTCAAGCATTGACCATTAACCACATTTTGTACACATATAATACCATATTCACATAACATATACACATATACCCTTAATCTTGAATAATTCACCACCAATTTTTTTTTAAATTCACAAAATTCCTTCCTGAAAATATCTAATCCATTCACTTATTTTCTGTCTAGGTTTATTATTTAATCTTAAATTCAATAATTAAGATTTAAATAATTTTTCTAAATTCCCAGGTCGTCACATTCGCCCCTTCTTCTAAGAATTCCGTCCTCGAAATTTAACTTAGATCGTATACCATACAGCTTACACCAATCATACACATCTTTACATGCTACCCAATACATTCCTCACAAGAATTAAAATTTTGAAATTGTGCTGAGGGGTTTTACAGACTATTGTCTGTCATTTTCGCAAAGGTTTTATGGAAATTCATCCGCAAACCGTCTTATCTTAAAGACATAATGGGTAATTAGTCTAGTATGCCTTATTCTGACCCAGTAATACTGGTTTTATCTATTTCTCGTATCCGCCTTGGGCGCATAAACTTACCTCAGTCTTTATCAGAATCCGACCAAAATAATCTGGTCCGGGAATTTTTTTTTTCAAAGAACGCTTAGAGTTTTCATAAAAGTTGGTCTAGCCGAATCGAATAGCTTAGTCTCATATCAATAATTAAATTCAATCGAATTATTTAGATGTAGCCAAACCCCGTTGGCAAATTAAAATTTTAAAATTAGTTTGAAAATGACGTCATTATGCCGTACTGTATTAACAGCCCGTTTCAAGATGCCGTCATTGTATGACTTTGTCATAACACATCATATAATAGTGGAACAACGATTTTAGATCAATTCAACACTAAGTATTCCTGTATTTACAACTCCATCAACTTTTTATCATCTCTGCACCAGGTTACATAGTACATAAGTGATAAATAAAAATATATTTTGATATTTCAAATAATTATTGTCTAGCCGAAACAATTAGCATAGACTGTACTTTAAACTGTCCAAAAATGATTACGAGTCTACATTATTTTTTAAAATTTTTAAAAGCATATCGTGCGTATTTAGCTTGATGTCAAATTTTTGAAGTCTAGCATAGCTAGGAATTTTGGAAAACCTATGTCTCCACTAATAATCATTTGCTTAAACAGTCTATCTATTCCTATTATCCTTAATACTCCATTAACACAAAATTATACCCAGTTCTTCAAACTTACCACACATATGAGTTCAGGAACTTGGCACAATCATACGAGTTTAAGAACTTGTCCTAGACAGACCTTTGGCGGAGGGGTTCATAAACATTTTATATAATTATAAGTCACGACATACTATAAGTATGAGTTTTAAAAACTCGTACTTAACCTTATATTCTCTACCTATAACCTATCTATCTGTTATACACATGAGAAAAGAATCACCTTCTCAACATGCATATAGCAAATAGCGCGACACAAACATTTCAATGATTATCAGTGCCAGAAACTAAGTGGTTGTTGTAAGGCCCCAACTTATTAATGAATAAAATCAAATTTTCTCTAAATAGTATTGTGAATAATAAGGTGTTAATTTGATATAATGCTTTGGTTATGCGTGAAATGTGCAAATTTTGCAAAATAAGCAAGTGGTTATAAAATATTTATTTATTGTCGGGGAATATTCGTTTGGTCGTGGAATATTCTTTTTGTCGGGGAATATTCGTACGACGGCGCAGCCTTGTGTGGGCCCCATAATGGTAAGCAATTGGATGAAGAAAACGAAAAGTATAAGTTGTTTATAAATAACGGCGTAGTTGTTACCGTTAATACTATTGGAATACCCTGTGGTTAAAATACAGTAGCACACGGTATTGCACCAATTATTGATTCTTACGTAAGAAGGCACTACTCAATAATTGTTACAGTAGTTACTGTTCAATATTTTATTCTATTGATTCAATAATTGATGTGTGATATTTTTATATTATTGTTGTTTCAATAATTGTGGCTGCACAGTATTTTCCATTATCAGATCAATAATTCATATTATTTGAATAATATTATTAGATAGCATTATTGGCAATGTCCAGAAAGTTCTGTCTAAGGAGAGGTTTGGTCATCTAATTGCGCGCCAGTAAGGAGAAATCCTTATTGAAAAGCCCCCTCTTTTCTGGGAACGGCCTGGTTGTCATAATTGTGATTCTGTAATATTATTTGTGAATAATTAATTATTGATTTATATGATAAGGAAATATTTATTTTATGTGGATATAATTGATGGATATATTTTTTTTATGTGAAGGAATTAATGTTGAGGTATTTTTGTCGGAATGGAGGTATTAAAAATTAAATCACTGTTCTTGAGATATATTGCGTGAGTTATAATTTTTAATCTGACCGTTGGATCGTTGTGATTTTTGGATATGTTATACATATATAAGTTGAGTATATATCCACAAATTTTGAACCGTTAAAAATGAACGTATAATTTGATATGAATTTTAAGAGGTGAATGATTCGAAAATTAGGTTTATAAATAATTTTGGTGAAAAATTATAGAATTGAGTGGGCCCCACTTTTGGTTGGTGAGAAATGTGTTGGAATTTTTATTCAAATGTGATGGGTGGGAATAGTAGCAGGTAAAGCCATCAGGTTGCAGGTCAAGTTTTCTTCGGCGTGCTAACATTTTCTTATAAATAGAGGGCTAAGTTAGAATTAAAAATCTGACCAGAATTCATAAGTTTTCTCTCTTTCTCTCTCTATATTATCGAGCGTATTTTGTGAGTATTTAGATACTTTGTGAGTTTTTATTTATCATTGCAAGTTTTCTTTGGCCTTATACCGATATTCCGAACAGAAGTACTGTTATCTTGAGGTAAGGGATGTTATTTTCTTCTTAAACGATATTATTTTCTTCAATCTCATTATGCCAAAATATTAGTTTGAACTTTTTATCAAATTTGAAACTTTTTGTGTCGGGGTTACTATTCACGTATACGACACTATTCACGTATACGGCACTATTCACCGAAAAATAAAATTTTTTCTTTTTATCCAATATGTCTATTATGGTTACTATCTTTGATTGTATCCATGTTTTGATTTATTTTTGAATTCTACTTCACAATTGGTTGTTATGGAGTATTATTGCACTTGGATAAACTGTAATACGAATCCCTAATATTTGTCCATCTGTCTCACTGGGTTCGTTTTCTTTAAAATATTTTTCATCATCCTTAGTCCTAAATGATGATATTACTGAATATTTTTGGCCTGTAGTGCAAAGATGAATGATTAACTGATGAATATCTTTGGCCCGTAGTGCAAAGATGAACAGGTGTTGAGATGGACATGACCGACTGGTAATACAAATGAATATCTTTGGCTTGTAGTGCAAAGATGAATATTTGATTAAAGATGACTATTAATTGTTGTTACAGGGATAAAATATTGATGATGGACTTTTAAATCTTAGAAGATAGTAGAACTCATTATCTACTTTACTCTTCTAATGGTTTGCTGTTTCCGCTGTAGTTGTTGATCTAAAACTTGTTGTCTATTATATTTTATCAGATTTTTCCTTGTTGAAGACTAATGATAAGTTGTTGTATATTATCTTAGTCATAATATTCTTTACTGGGCTAGTTGAGCTCACCCTTTTCCTTTTTGTTCCATTTTTCTCAAGAGACGAGAATATAGCGGGAACTAGTCGGGGTATGAAGTGATATTTCTAGTCAGTGGTGTTAGCAGTCCTCACTATTTTATTAAATGATATTTCAATAATTGTAATGACGACTTATTTGAGTGTGGATATTGTCTAGAAGACAATATTTGTATTTAAACTCACAGTATTGTGTTGTCGTATTTTGCGCGACAAGTGTTTTAATAAAGATGTATTTGTTTCTGTACCATGTATTTGGCGACTCAGAATGGGTGATGTATACCTATTTTGGAGGCGTCACAGTTGTTACACCTAGTACAATTCAACTCCCATACGAAGAATCATACGACCTAGCTGCCGACACGAGTCCTCAATTGAAATCCCCACTTAATCCTAACTACGTTCTCAATACGAATTTCATTCAACTCGTATTCATAATCCTTTCCTGAATCTGTACCAATTCATAGTACCACTGACGCAAAATATTCTTGTCGCAAACTTGTCTATCATTTGCTTAATCCATATCAGATCACGGGGTGATCTCATCGTATTTATATAATACGATTCATTTCTATTCCTTGATCGTTTTATTTTACAATCTCCTATCACTGTACTTTTAGTCTTTTAGACTCTATCTATTTACTTTTAGTATTCACCTTTATTATCAGAGTTAGGGAACTCTGTATCTTTTATAATCTGCCGAGATTCGTCTTTGAATCATACCAACACACTAACTCTATTTGAGTAATTACTTATCCTAATCACTGCGGTTATTAGTCTCAGGTAACCCTACCTAAGGTTTACAACCAACAACTTTGATACCAATTGTGAAAGCCCCGAACCCGGGTCTCAAATTATCGCGGATCCGGTACAATCAATCTATCACTATTACAATCATTTTATAACTATTGCGGAAGACATAAACATAAATTGTTTATACAATACATTTACACACTAATCCCAAGGTCGAGTAACCTTCACATATACAAAATCCATAACCTGACTAACATATAACATTATTATCAAACTATACTATTACCAATTAGCTGCATATTTTATCCCAAGCTGAACTTGGCATTATCATTTTCATGTATTTGAACGCATTCACCTTATCTGCAATGTTTATCATGACATAGCAAGGGTGAGCATGAAGGTTGCCCAGCAAGTTTAAATATTATTTAACGATATATCATGATTGAAAGAATCTGAATAATAAGCTAGCTATAATTCAACAATATAATTGTGAACTAGTAGGAACAAACTTTTGACTGAACAAGTATTTAACATGAACAAATATATCTGGACCGAATGGTAATGAAGGTGATCAGCCTTTCATACTTGACTTATACATGCAATATGTACAAAGTACAATTCTACAATGGCAATCAGCAATGATTAACCATAAGCATATCTGAATGAAACAACTATTAGTAGAGTTAAGTAAAACTTGCATGAACCGTTGATTACCGTTACACAATTTAATAAGCTTTGTCTGAACATAATATATACATAATATCGATATGCAAATTAGAATAATATCATCACAATATTTAAAATAACCTAAACACAGTATCACATAATCCTATCAGTCTATAAAACATAGAAAACTTAACCTCAAGTCAAACTATTACAGCATGAGTCGAGTTTTGGTATAATTCTGACATCCCGACTGTATAGTCGGATAAAATTTCGAGTTTAAGTAAACTTTGTATAAACACTTAACCATTATCTAAGATAATTTATAAGTAGTTGAAACATTTTTTCATAAGCTCTTAATAATTTTTAAATAATTATTACTATTTATCATGAATTTTCAATCACTAATATCATATTTAAATGAATTAAATACCATATAATTCCTTTATCATTAATATTTATTTAATACTAAATATTAATGAAAATCATAACATAATATTATAATATATTTATAATATATCAAAGTATTTTTAATACCATAAAATCATATTTATATGATTTTTAAACCATTTAATTCATTATCCGATAATTGTTATTAATATTATAATATTAATATTTTCATGATAAAATATCAAAAGTTATATCTTATAAATTAAAATATTTTTTATAACACTTAAATTAATAAACTAATTATCATTAATATTGATTAATTAATGAAATTCATCCTAAAATATTAAAAGTCATTAAAAACAACTTAAAATATTTTCTTATACCATAATATTATTTTTTATGCATTAAAATCATTTTTAAATAATTTATTTAACATTATAATTAAATAAATTAAATACCATTTATATTCTAAAAATATTAAATATTTATGAAATATACTCAAAATAATTAAAAAAAAATACAATTTTTCAGACTTTAAAATAATTTTTAGGAATTTATTATGTATTTTTAATAATTAAAAATCATTTATTTCGATTTATTTAATTAAAATTTTAATTTTTAGAAATTAATAATTAATAAGGGGCCCTATAGCGACAGAACCGTCGCTATAGGTGTTCTTGGCATGTTCTTAAGCTGCCCAAAAACTCATCGATAGAGAGCAAGGTACTCACTTTGACCAACTTTAATGCTATGTTCCTGTTGATTTCTGGGTTGGATTTTGTGATAAAGTTGTAGTACTCATGTAATACAACAACTAAAAACTAAATTCATGACCATACAACTTTACACTTAGAAGATCTGAGCCTCAAAAAAATCTGATAACGCTGTTCTTCATTTCTGGGTTTTCCAAAAAATGAACAACATACGTAGGTGCTACTTTGGTCCTTTTAATCTCCACGTCCCCGGCTTGGTTAGGGTGTTTTATTGATTCAATCATGTAGTATTGATGCCAGTGTAAAATAATATATTAACAGATTTATTTAACAACATCAAATCAGTAAGATCTATATCGGTCAAACTAGGCCACAAAATTGTTATTGAACATTTCTAGAAAACGCAGAAATATTCTTGAGCAGTTTGGTCAACGGTTGTTTGACTGCAATTTTCTATGATTCTGGTACAGATCCGGGTGATATAAAGGTTTTAATATGTACTCCTCATGTCAGACTACAAGGATCAAACAACAACATAGCCAAAATATTAACATACTGCAAGATCTAAGGCTCACAAAATCTTGTCAGACGAAATCTGGAAATCTGGGCTGCCAGATTTCAGTTTTCGTGGTCGGTCAACGCCTTTTGACCGCTTGTATCTTGCAAAATAAACATGATCTGAGGTTGATTCAAGTCTCAAATCAAAGCCCTAACATCAAAGAACATATCTATAACATAACATACGCCAAACATCAAACACACACAGATCTAAGACCTCTGACATTTGACTGGCAGACAACTTTCCAAAAATTTTCCAGATTTCAAAAAATGCTATTTCGTGCATCTAAGTGTTATGGATCCATGATCCTACAACCCAGATCATCAAATGCCACCCTCTAACATAACTTTAACCAATAAACAACAACATATTACATCAGATCATAAAATTTTGAAAATTAGGGTTTTTACCACTTTTAAAGCGTGATCTTGATTCTGATCCTCATGATCTGATCATGAATAACTTATGAATTTTGTGGGTCTAGAGATAGAAAGGGTTGATTGAGAGTTTGATAGCGAATTAGCAAAATTTGTGAACTTTCTCTCTCTTCAATTATTTATAAATTTGATACAATGAATCTATATGATGTAAGGTGGCTCAAAGATCAGATATGTAAAGATCTAAGCCACATGTTGATATCCAAAAAGATGAGTCACCAAGATTTGCCATATCTTTTACTTAACCTTTAAGAAAATGGTATTTTAGACATTTGACATTTACTTTTAAAAGCATTTTTGTCATTTGCCCTAACCCATGGGGTTTAGGGTTTAACCCTAAATATTTTAAAATTTCATTTCTAAGATTTCTAATTTTCGGTTTTCAAAATAGAAAATTAATATTTCTAAATTATAATTAGGATTTTCTAATTATATTAAAATTTACTAATCATTATTCAAGCTCACTAATTAGGATTAGTATTTCCTAATTAAAATTATTAATTTAGCAATTAGGTTTCATGATCATGCTTTAGGGTTTATAACCCAAGAATTAGGGTTTTCTAAATAGTCAATTAGGGTTATCCCTAATTATATTTATAATCAAAATACTTATACCATTGAATTTAGCCTTTGAATTCTCAAATTAGGGTTTCATATTCCGAATTAGGGTTTTGGATTCCCAAAATTGAAATTAGGATTCCCAGAAACGATTTTTAGGGTTTCTTATAAATCGTAAGAATTTTCTAATTGAACGTTGACGTTCTAAATATCTACTTAGGGTTTGGACACTGATAAAATTTATCTGGTCAACCCTTGACCCTTAACCACATTATGTACACATATAATACCATATTCACAGAACATATACACATATACCCTTAATCCTGAATAATTCACCACCAAAATTTTTTTAATTTCACAAAATTCCTTCCTGAAAATATCTAATCCATTCACTTATTTTCTGTCTAGGTTTATTATTTAATCTTAAATTCAATAATTAAGATTTAAATTTTTTTTCTAAATTCTCGGGTCATCACTTTTACCCCTTCTTCTAAAAATTTCGTCCCCAAAATTCAACTTACACCGTATACCATACTGCTTACACCAATCATACACATCATCACATGCTACCGAATACATTCCTCACAAGAAATAAAATTTTGAAATTGTGCTGAGGGGTTTTACAGATTATTTTCTGTCATTTTCGCAAAGGTTTTATGGAAATTCATCCGCAAACCGTCTTATTTTGAAGACATAATGGGTAATTAGTCCATTATGCCTTATTCTGACCCAGTAATACTGGTTTTATCTATTTCTCGTATCCGCCTTGGGCGCATAAACTTAACTCAGTCTTGATCGGAATCCGCACCAAAATAATCTGGTTCGGGAAAAAATATTCAAAGAACGCTTTGAGTTTTCATAAAAGTTGGTCTAGCCAAATCGAATAGCTTAGACTCATATCAATAATTCAATTCAATCGAATTATTTAGATGTAGCCAATCTCCGTTGGCAAATTAAAATTTTAAAATTAGTTTAAAAATGGTGTCATTATGATGTACTGTATTAACAGCCCGTTTGAAGATGCCATCATTGTATGACTTTGTCATAACACATCATTCAATAGTGGAACAACGATTTTAGATCAATTCAACACTAAGTATTCCAACATTTACAACTCTATCAACTTTTTATCATCTCTGCACCAGGTTACATGGTACATAAGTGATAAATAAAAATATATTTTGATATTTCAAATCATTATTATCTAGCCAAAATAATTAGCATAGACTGTACTTTAAACCGTTCCAAAAATGATTACGAGTCTACATTTTTTTTAAATTTTTTTTAAAAAACACATCGTGCGTATTTAGCTTGATGTCAAAATTTCAAAGTCTAGCATAGCTAGGAATTTTGGAAAACCTATGTCTCCATTAATAATTATTTGCTTAAACAGTCTATCTATTCCTATTATCCTTAATACTCCATTCACACAAAACTATACCCAATTCGTCAAACTTACCACACTTATGAGTTCAGGAACTTGCCACAATAATATGAGTTTAAGAACTTATCCTAGACAGACCTTTGGCGTCCATTCGATGGGGGGTTCATAAACATTTCATATAATTATGAGTCGCGAACATACCATAAGTATGAGTTTTAAGAACTCATACTTCACCTTATATTCTCTACCTATAACCTATCTATCTGTTATACACATAAGAAAACAATCACCTTCTTAACATGCATATAGCAAATAGCGCGACACAAACATTTCAATGATTATCAGTGCCAGAAACTAAGTGGGTGTTACACCAAGTACAATTCAACTCCCATACGAAGAATCATACGACCTAGCTGCTGACATGAGTCCTCAATTGAAATCCCCACTTAATCCTAACTACATTCTCAATACGAATTTCATTCAACTCGTATTCATAATCCTTTCCTGAATCTGTACCAATTCATAGTACCATTAACAAACAATATTCTTGCCGCAAACTTGTCTATCATTTGCTTAATCCATATTAGATCATGAGGTGATCTCATTGTATTTATATAATACGATTCATTTCTATTCCTTGACCGTTTTGTTTTACAATCTCCTATCACTGTACTTTTAGTCTTTTAGAATTTATCTATTTACTATTAGTGTTCACCTTTATTATCAGAGTTAGGGAACTCTGTATCTTTTATAATCCGACGAGATTCGTCTTTAAATCATACCGACACACTAACTCTATTTGAGTTAGTACTTATCCTAATCACTGCGGTTATTAGTTTCAGGTAACCCTACCTAAGGTTTATAACCAACAACTTTGATACCAACTGTGAAAGCCCCAAACCCGGGTCCCAAATCACCGTGGATCCGGTACAATCAATCTATCACTATTACAATCATTCTATAACTATTGCGGAAGATATATACATAAATTGTTTATACAATACATTTACACACTAATCCCAAGGTCGAGTAACCTTCACATATACAAAATTCATAACCTGACTAACATATAATATTATTATCAAACTATACTATAACAAATTAGCTGAACATTTTATCCCAAGCTGAACTTGGCATTATCCTTTTCATGTATTCAAACGCATTCGCCTTATCTGCAACGTTTATCATGATATAATAAGGGTGAGCATGAAGGTTGCCCAGTAAGTTTAAATATTATTTAACGATATATCATGATTAAAAGAATCTAAATAATAAGCTGGCTATAATTCAACAATATAATTGTGAACTAGTAGGAACAAACTTTTGACTTAACAAATATTTAACATGAACAAATATATCTGGACCGAATGGTAATGAAGGTGATCAGCATTTCATACCTGACTTATACATGCAATATGTACAAAGTATAATTCTACAATGGCAATCAACAATGATTAACCATAAGCATATCTGAATGAAACAACTCTAAGTAGAGTTAAGTAAAACTTGTCTGAACCGTTGATTACCGTTACGCAATTTAATAAGCTTTGTCTGAACCTAATATATACATAATATCGATATGCAAATTAGAATAATATCATCACAATATTTAAAATAACCTAAATACAGTATCACATAATCCTATCAGTCTATAAAACATAGAAAACTTAACCTCAAGTCAAACTATTACAGTATTAGTCGAATTCGGTATAATTCTGACATCTCGACGGTCTAGTCGGACAAAATTTCGAGTTTAAGTTCAATTAAACTATGTATAAACACTTAATCATTATCTAAGATAATTTATAAGTAGTTGAAACATTTTTTCATAAGCTCGTAATAATTTTTAAATAATTATTACTATTTATCATGAATTTTCAATCATTAATATCATATTTAAATGAATTAAATACCATATAATTCCTTTATCATTAAATATTTATTTAATACTAAATATTAATGAAAATCATAACATAATATTATAATATAGTTATAATATATCAAAGTATTTTTAATGCCTTAAAATCATATTTATATGATTTTTAAACCATTAAATTCATTATCCGACAATTGTTATTAATATTAAAATATTTTTATAAAACTTAAATTAATAAACTAATTATCATTAATATTGATTAATTAATGAAATTCATCCTAAAATATTAAAAGTCATTAAAAATAACTTAAAATATTTTCTTACACCATAATATTATTTTTCATGATTTTTCATGCATTAAAATTATTTTTAAATAATTTATTTAATATTATAATTAAATAAATTAAATACCATTTATATTCCAAAAATATTAAATATTTATGAAATATACTCAAAATAATAAAAAAACTATTTTTCAGAGTTTAATATAATTTTTAGGAATTTATTATATATTTTTAATAATTAAAAATCATTTATTTCGATTTATTTAATTAAAATTTTAATTTTCAAAAATTAATAATTAATAAGGGGCCTTATATCGCCAAAACCGTCGCCATAGGTGTTCTTGGCCTGTTCTTGAGCTGCCCAGAAACTCATCGACAGAGAGCAAGGTACTCACTTTGACCAACTTTAATGTTATGTTCTTGTTGATTTCTGGGTTGGATTTTGTGATAAAGTTGTAGTACTCATGTAATACAACAACTAAAAACTAAGTTCATGACCATACGACTTTACACTTAGAAGATCTGAGCCTTTAAAAAATCTGACAATGTTGTTCTTCATTTCTGGGCTTTCTAGAAAATGAAGAACATACGTAGGTGCTACTTTGGTCCTTTTAATCTCCACGTCCTCGGCTTGGTTAGGGTGTTTTATTGATTCAATCATGTAGTATTGATGTCAGTGTACAATAATATATCAACAGATTGATTTAACAACATCAAATCAGTAAGATATAGATCGGTCAAACTAGGCCACAAAATTGTTCTTGAACATTTTTGGAAAACCCAGAAATGTTCTTAAGCAGTTTAGTCAACGGTTGTTTGACTGCAATTTTCTATGATTCTGTTACAGATCCGGGTGATATAAAGGTTTTAATATGTACTCCTCATGTCAGACTACAAGGATCAAACAACAACATAGCCAAAATATTAACATACTGCAAGATCTAAGGCTCACAAAATCTTGTCAGACGAAATCTGGAAATCTGGGCTGCCCAGATTTCAGTTTTCGTGGTCGGTCAACGCCTTTTGACCGCTTGTATCTTGCAATATAAACATGATCTAAGGTTGATTCAAGTCTCAGAACAAAGCCCTAACATCAAAGAACATATCTATAACATAACATACACCAAACATCAAACACACACAGATCTAAGACTTCTGACATTTGACTGTCAGACAATTTTCCAAAAAATTTTTAGATTTCAAAAAAATGCTATTTCGTGCATCTAGGTGTTATGGATCCATGATCCAACAACCCAGATCATTAAATGACACCCTCTAACATAACTTTAACCAATAAACAACAACATATTACATCAGATCATGAAATTTTGAAAATTAGGGTTTTTTCCAATTTTAAAGCTTGATCTTGATTCTGATCCTCATGATTTGATCATGACTTGATATGGATCATATAAGGGACTGAATCACTTAAGAATTTTGTGGGTCTAGAGCGAGAAATGGTTGATTGAGAGTTTGATAGCAAATTAGCAAAATTTATGAACTTTATCTATCTTCAATTATTTATAAATTTGATACAATGAATCTATATGATGTAAGGTGGCTCAAAGATCAGATATGGAAATATTTAAGGCACATGTTGATATCCAAAAAGATGAGTCACCAAGATTTGCCATATCTTTTACTTAACCTTTAAGAAAAGGGTATTTTAGACATTTCACATTTAATTTTAAAAGCATTTTTGTCATTTGCCCTAACCCTTAGGGTTTAGGGTTTAACCCTAAAATTTTTAAAATTTCATTTCTAAGATTTCCAAATTTTTGTTTTCAAAATAGAAAATTAATATTTCTAAATTACAATTAGAATATTCTAATTATATTAAAATTTACTAATCATTGTTCAGGCTTACTAATTAGGATTAATATTTCCTAATTAATATTACTAATTTAGCAATTAGGTTTCTTGATCATGCATTAGGGTTTATAACCCAAGAATTAGGATTTTCTAAATAGTCAATTAGGGTTATTCCTAATTATATTTATAATCAAAATACTTATACCATTGAATTTAGCCTTTGAATTCTCAAATTAGGGTTTCATATTCCGAATTAGGGTTTTGGATTCCCGAAACTGAAATTAGTGTTTCTAGAACCGATTTATAGGGTTTCTTATAAATCGTAAGAATTTTCTAATTGAACGTTGACGTTCTAAATATATACTTAGGGTTTGGACACTGATAAAATTTACCTGGTCAACCCTTGACCCTTAACCACATTCTATACACATCTAATACCATATTCATAGAACATATACACATATACCCTTAATCCTGAATAATTCACCACCAAAATTTTTTTAAATTCACAAAATTCCTTCCTGAAAATATCTAATCCATTCACTTATTTTCTGTCTAGGTTTATTATTTAATCATAAATTCAATAATTAAGATTTAAATAATTTTTCTAAATTCTCGGGTCGTCATAGCTGTAACCCCAATAAGCGTAAATGGACAGAGAGCCAATCCTCTGGAGGTAATAAGTCCGGGGGAGAAGCTAAGAAAAGTATGAAGTGCAACAACTGTGGGAGGAATCACTCGGGTGAGTGCATGAAAGGAAAGAGTGTTTGTTATCGTTGCGGACAACCGGGGCACATGGCTCCTCGGTGTCCAAATAAGCCGAAGGGAGGATGTTTCTCGTGTGGCACCATAAACCATCTAATCAAGGACTGCCCGAAGAAAAAGGGTGATGCAGCTACCAGCAACCGCAATAACAACAACAATGGACTAAATATGGAGGGTCAGTCAGTCAAGCCAACAGACCAACGGCACGAGCGTTACGAGCGTTCAACATGACGGTACAGGATGCGGTGGAGTCTAAGGACGTGGTGTCAGGTATCATTCCGATCAATGATATAGATGCATACGTGTTATTTGATTCGGGAGCTACCTGTTCTTTTATTTTCGGAGAATTTGTTAAACAGTTAGACTTACCCCGTGAGAGATTAGAACACCCTATGAGCGTAGAAGTAGCGAACAAGGAAATTATTCCCATAAAATACATTCATAGGAATTGTTATGCCGAATTTCGAGAATTTAAGATCAAAGTGGATTTGATACCGATTTGTTTGGGGGAGTTCGATGTAATCCTTGGCATGGATTGGTTATCGGTTCATGGAGAAGTTATAGATTATAAGAAGAAGTGTGTACACCTTAAGACTCCGACTAAGTCGAAGGTGGTATTTTATGGTAGTAAATCGTCGAGACAATCTCATTGTCTGATGATGGTGCAAGCGCAGAGATTGCTTAGAAAGGGTTGTATAGGTTATTTGGCTCACGTGGTTGATACTCAACGAGTCGAGGGCGAACTGAGTCAGATACCTATTATAAGGGATTTCATTGATGTCTTCCCAAACGAGATTCCGGGATTGCCACTGGATAGAGAGATTGAGTTTGTTATTGATTTGGCACCAAGGACAACACCAGTATACAAAGCGTCGTATCGTATGGCACCGGTAGAGATGAAAGAACTGAAGGCTCAATTGCAAGAGTTGTTTGATAAGGGATACATTCGACCGAGCATATCTCCGTGGGGAGCACCAGTCTTATTCGTGAAGAAGAAAGATGGGTCGCTAAGACTTTGTATCGACTACCGAGAGTTGAATAAAGTCACCATTAAGAACAAGTACCCGTTGCCCAGGATAGACGATTTATTTGATCAGTTGAAGGGGGGCAAATTACTTTTCAAAGATTGACTTAAGAACCGGTTATCACCAACTAAAAGTGAGGCCAAAGGACATTCCAAAGCCGACATTCAGAACTCGATATGGACAGTTTGAGTTTCTGGTAATGTCATTTGGATTGACGAATGCGCCAGCAACATTTATGGATTTGATGAACAGAGTGTTCAAACAGTATTTAGATAAGTTTGTTGTCGTATTCATTGATGACATCCTAGTGTATTCAGAGACGGAGGAAGAACACGTTGAGCATCTTCGGATAGTGTTGGAGACATTAAGGAGGGAGAAGTTGTATGCAAAATTCTCCAAGTGTGAGTTTTGGTTGCAGAGGGTGTAATTTTTAGGGCACGTTATCGACAAGAATGGTGTTTCGGTAGATCCAGCGAATGTAGAAGCTGTTATCAATTGGGAGCAGCCAAAGACGCCGACTGAAATCAGGAGTTTCTTAGGATTAGCAGGATACAATTGAAGATTTATTCGAGATTTTTCGAAACTAGCATCGCCGTTAACCAATCTTACTAGGAAGACAGTTAAGTTCGTTTGGACGGAGAAGTGTGAGGAAAGTTTCCTAGAACGGAAGAAGAGGCTTAGTCAAGCACCTGTGTTGGCTTTACCGGACAACACGAGAGGGTTTATAGTGTATAGCGATGCGTCACACAAAGGACTTCACTGTGTACTGATGCAACATGGTAGAGTTATTACGTACGCTTCACGTCAACTGAAAGATTATGAGAAGGGATATCCGACTCATGATCTGGAGTTAGCAGCAGTAGTTTTTGCCTTGAAGATTTGGAGGCATTATTTGTATGACGAGAAGTGTGAGATATATATGGACCATAAGAGTCTGAAGTATATCTTCACACAGAGAGAGTTAAACATGAGGCAGCGCCGATGGTTAGAATTAATCAAAGATTATGATTGTGAGATTCTGTACCATCCTGGCAAAACAAATGTAGTGGCAGATGCCTTGAGCAGAAAAGGCAGAGAGAAGTTATTGAAGTTAACCATTCAAGAAGAATTGGTGAAAGATTTTGAACGACTAGACTTGGAAATCAGGTATCCGATGGAGACCGACGAGCAATTATTTACGGTAATAGCGAGCTCGGCCTTATTAGATAAGGTTAAAGAGGCACAAAAAAAGGACGAAGATTACAATAACATCAAGAAGCGATTGACTGAAGGTGAGGAATTGAAATTTAAGGTTGATAGCACGGGACTACTAAGATTTGAAGGATAAATTTGGGTACCGTGAGTACCAGAACTGAGAGAGGAGATTTTGCAAGAAGCGCACAGTACGAGATACTCGATTCACCCCGAAAGTACAAAGATGTACCAAGATTTGCGTCACCACTTCTGGTGGCCAAACATGAAGAGAGAGGTTACGAAATGCGTAAGTAGATGTCTAACTTGTCAGAGAGTCAAGGCAGAGCACCAATGACCAAGCGGGTTATTACAACCATTAGAAATTCTAGAATGAAAATGGGAGCACATCACAATGGACTTTGTTATGGGACTTCCAGCAACACAAAAAGGGCACGACGCCATATGGGTGATTATAGACCGTCTTAATAAGTCAGCTCACTTTTTGTCGATTAAGATTAAGTATAGTTTGGACCAGTTAGCCAAATTGTATGTCAAGGAAATTATCTCGAGGCGTGGGGTGCCGGTATCTATTGTATCAAATAGAGATCCGCGATTCACGTCAAACGTCTGGAAGAGTCTTCAAGAAAGAATGGGGACACAACTACGAATGAGTACCGCGTATCATCCGCAGAATGACGGGCAAAGCGAGAGGACAATTCAAACACTTGAAGACATGCTCCGAGCTTGTGTGATGGACTTCAAGGGTAGTTGGGAGGATCACCTTCCATTAGTAGAATTCGCGTATAATAATAGTTATCACGCCAGTATTGGAATGCCACCGTACGAAACACTATATGGGAGGAAGTGTAGAACGCCCTTATGCTAGGACGAAGTTGGAGAACGTCAACTGTTAGGACCAGAATTGGTATAACAGACGGTAGAAATCATCAAGGTGATAAGAGCCTGGCCAGTAGCAGCTCAAGATCGCTAAAAGAAGTATGTAGATTTACATCGCAAGAAGAGGGATTTTGAATTAGGAAACTATGTATTTCTGAAAGTATCTCCCTGGAAAGGGAAGATTCGTTTTGGGAAGAAGGGTAAGCTGAGCCCTAGGTTCATAGGACCGTTTGAGATTTTAAGACAAGGCGGTGAAGTGGCGTACGAGGTAGCGTTACCTCCTGAACTTGAGCACATTCACGTGTTTCATGTGTCAGTATTACAGCCATATAAACCGGACTACAAGCACATTATCTCCTGTGAACCAATTCAAGTAAAAAAAAACATATCGTACGAGGAAGTTTTTGTCCAGATACTAGATAGGAAGGAACATAAGTTGAGGAATAAGATTATCCAGTTCGTTAAGATTCTCTGGAGGAATCACGCAGTAGAAGAAGCTACGTGGGAGTTAGAAGAGAAAATGAGAGAGAATTATTCGTTTTTATTTGAGTAACCTTATTTTTACAATTTTGAGGACATAATTTTTATTAGGGGGGGGATGTAATGATAACGTCCACGAATTTGAAACTCCTTATTTAATTAAATATGTGATTTAATTTTTAATGAGTTAGTTTTGTGAGTTTATTTAAACCTTATGTGGTTATGTGAATCTATGAAATGATTAAAGGAAGTCACAAATAGTTATTTAAATTAGTGGACTAACCCTAAGGTTTTTGATATCAAAGAATTGATAGGATTCTTAATGATTAAATATTTAATTTATTTGAATATGGTGGCAAGATTTGAACATATTGATTTCTGTCAAGTATGGGTATATCACTAGTGAAGAAGTTAAATTATCCCATATGAAACTTATGTGGTGATGGGAATTGGAACTGGCTTGAAGCTAACCTATTTTGGCACTGCCAAGGACTGGCGCATCTGCGCCCTCCCAGCAGTACAAAATGGCGCAGTTGCGCCAGTGTCCAAACTTAGAAAAATTAGTTCTGCTATAGAAAATGAATTGGAAGATTAGTATAATGTGTGACATGCTTAGAATCATATAATAAGAATACATTCTAATGACATGAAGTATCAAGTAGTGCAATAAAATCATAAGTGATTGTTAAACAGAGATAATTAAATATCTGTATATTCCAAAAATTGGAAGAGATGTTATGTGTGCACTCTGAATATATAATATTAAATAATGTTATAATATGGCTAGGAGAGTAGTACAGGTAATTATGGAATTACCCGGACAATAATACTTAACTGCGTTATTTTATTGCGCGTATTTAATGTACATGAATATTATAATGCGAGTACATAAATAATCCTCAAATTTCCTTGTGTTGTAGCATGTACACATTTATATTACATTATGGGAATTATAGTGTCCAAACAAAGCCTTAATCAAGCTAGTTGCTGAGATTTCTCTATTGTCCCAAAATGAGTGTCTCGTTAGTGCATGAACAGTAGTAAGAAGCTAGTTATGTATTCTTCATGTGGCTAGTCTTATGCAATGATTTCAAGGCCAATGGCCTGATGGTGGGTTGTTCAACCACCATTGATTAACCAATGAGTTCTTCCTTTGCACCATGAGCTCCAACATTGTGTAATATAAGTGTCTAGTTCCTAGTTCCTTTATAAATACAAGCCCCATTTTCAGTTTTTGGTTGTTTGTTAAGTCTGAGATTGAGAGTCCTAAGTTACTGAGAAATTTTGGAAGTATACTCAGTGCGTGAAGGGTCTAATTCAAGCCAAGGAGGTATAAATCTTAACTTGTGTTCTTGATATGGGTTTTGCCAATTTATTGAAAGTCTTTGTTAGTCAAAGTGAATTAGCATGCTATAATGTGTTTAGGGAGTAGCCTTACATGTTTGAACTCGTAAATGTTGGTATGAAGCATGTTTAATTCAAGGAGAATGGTTAAGGGTTAAGGCTTTGCAAACAGAGTCTGCTTACTATCTCTGATGCAGGCATGGCGCAACTGCGCCCTATTTATACTAGGGTGCAGCGCAGCCATGCCGTAACCCAAAATCAGTTTTATTTTTGGGATGGCGCAGCTGCGCCCTAATTATACTAGGGTGCAGCGCAGCTGCACCGAACCTTAGTTCCAGTTTCTGGTTTCTGTTGGTTATATGTATTACTAACTTGATGTTATGACCTAAATACATACCTATAGAGGAGTATAACATGTTATGAAAAGCTTGTGTATGTGGTATGAAGTAATCAACTCGGATTAGTAAGAAAGTTGTAACAAAACTTAGAGTTTTCAAAATTAACTTTGAGGAAAACTTATGTTCACAAGTTCTGAACTTACGAGACCATATACATGACTGATTTGAAACCTAAATGATCATGATGTATGATTCATAGCTATTGTATCCATGACCAACTTGAATAGCTTTATGCTAGAACTTAATTTGAAAAGAAAATCTTAGTTAAGGTTAATGAACATGAATGCTAAGAGATTTAGATTCTGATATTGAAAGGAGGTTGGCATGACTTAACTCCTTATGAAAAAGAGTTTTGAAGTTGTCTCATATGTGTTTTCTTGCATCATTCATGTTAAAATAATTTCAAAGACAACCTTGGACATATTTTCAAACATAAGTGCATATTATGTGAGTACTTAGATACTAAAGTAGTAAGATGTCATGTTATAGTTATATTACTCCTAAACATGATTCAAATGCATTAAACTTGATGATTACATGATTTTTATGTTTTAATGACATATAATGTGTAAGTTAAACTTGAAGTAATGAATTCAAGTATGGTCATGTGTTATATGTGAAACTCTAGCATGTACGTATGTTAAAAGATATGTGTAATTGGTGTGTTAGAGTTGTACTGAAGTCAGGAGAGCAGCAGCTAAACCTGGTCTGGCCAGGGGACAGCGCAAATGCGCTGTCCCTAAGCCTAGACCAGGCTCAGCTACGCCGGCCTGCAGTCACAAATAGATTCTGTTTTTGATTCTAACTTTTAAGGCATACTTATATGATTACTTACTTTGTAAGGTGTAACCATATGTCATATAATGTGTTGAGAAGCATGCTATGTGATGACTTGTTTCTTTTAAGTGTGGACTCATCTTAGTTTACACGTACTAATTGAAAAGACCGACTTGTTAATATTAGGTAATTTCAACGCAAGTAATTAAAGCTAGAATTAATTGTAGCTGAGCAAACAGGCAAGTTCCTAAACTCTTATTTATTTACTTGAGCAAGTATCTAAACCTTACGCACTACCTTTATTTGGTGCAAATAGGTATATGTTCATGCAAGTTCTTTGAACCTTACTTTTATTGAGCAAGTATCCGAATTTATTATGTTGCAAGTTTCCTAACTTACACAACTTTGAGTTTGTGAAAGTTTTCCTATCCTTCTAATAGTGCATTGAGCAGGATATTGTTGAATTGAAAGTTATTCATTTAAGGTTGAATCTTATTTCCAAGCATGCTATTAAGTGGTTTAATTTCCTTACAATTATTCTATATCGATATTATTGATATTCGCACTTAGTGCACTTGAGTTCGTACAATCTTGCACTTTTACATCATTTAAAGTTCAAAAATTCTTGAACTGTGGTGAATAGAGTCTAAACCTTTGTCTGGTCAGACAAGCCTATGAAGTTTTATAAATGCTATCCAACCCAATTGATGGTAAGGATTCTTAGACTGAAAGAACACCCCTCTTATGATAGGGGAGTACCCCAAGTATCTAATATAAGATACAACAGAGCAGATTTAAATGTTATGCATATACATAGGGTACGCGAGGTTGATCCTCTCAAGTACTTAATCTGTAGCCAGTAACCAAAGGGTCAATTAGATATTGATTCCATTGGAGTGTTATAGTTCAAAGTCTATTTGACTAGCAATTGTTCTAAAAGCAATCATTATCTTTGCTTGCGATATTCATATTGTTGAATCTTTCAGATATTCATATTGTTGAATCCATTGCCAGATATTTTTCCATTCATCATGATATATCCTTGTTGACCAAATTTGTTGCTCATCCTTGCTATATCATGAATTATATTGCAGCTAAGCCCGGGACCTCAGGGAAGGACAAGGGTAAAGGAAAGACGTAGAATTATTGTCAGAAGCAGAGTTTATTTTGTGCTTAGTTTAAATTACTGTTATGTAATATGAACCCTAATTACTATTATAGGGTATGTTTGTAAGACTTTATTAAGGTTATCGAATCTTGGGACTAGTAACACCTTTTGAATGAACGACGTACGTTTATTATATTTCCGCATTTTAGTTATCATATGTTGTTTAGAGGTGGATGTTCGCATTTTATCGTGATGACCGAACCGGTGTCAGAGGACCCGGATTCGGGGGGGTCACAATCATGATCTATAGAGATAGATCGAGAAAAATGCTCGGCCTAAGTTAAAGTAAATATATTAATAAAGTGCTGAAACGGTTCAGCATGCAAGAGGCGAAAAGAGGACACTTACCCGTGAATCATGGTGTAAAGATCTCTAAGGCCCAATGTCCTAAATCACAAGATGATGAGGAGCATATGAGAAAGATCCGTTATGCTTCGGAAATTCAATCTATCATGTATGCAATGATATGTACTCGTCCGGATGTCTCGTATACTTTGAGCATGACGAGCAAATACCAGTCGAATCCAGGTGAAGGTCAATGGACAACATTCAAGAATATCCTCAAGTACCTGAAAAGGACTAAGGATTCATTCTTGGTATATGGAGGTGAAGATGAACTGGCAGTAAAGGGTTACACAGATGCTAGTTTCCAGACTGACAATGATGACTATAAGTCTCAGTCAGGTTTTTTGTTTTGCCTTAATGGTGGTGCTCTTAGCTGGAAGAGTTCGAAGTAAGAGACAATAGCCAATTCTACAACAGAGGTTGAGTATATTGCTACTTCTAGTGCGGCCAAGGAGGCTGTATGGATTAAAAAGTTCGTCACTGAACTAGGTGTTGTTCCAACCGTTGTTGATCCAGTTGAACTATACTGTGATAATAATGGAGCCATTGCACAGGCTAAGGAACCCAAATCTCACCAACGATCCAAGCATATACTTAGGCGATATAATCTCATCCGTGAAATCATTGATAGAGGAGATGTACATATAGGAAGAGTGCCAACTGATGATAATGTTGCAGATCCACTGACCAAGGCTTTGTCGCAGCAGAAACATGACGATCACACTAGATCCATGGGTATTAGATACATGAGTGATTGACTCTAGTGCAAGTGGGAGACTGTTAGAGTTTGTGCCCCAGAGGCCAATTATTTGATATAATTTCTTAACATTTTGATATTATATTTGATTGAATAAATGAATGATTTTATTATGATTTTATTTACTGCGTTATATAAATGTTAACATAATAAAATTTCTTAGAATAGTGATACAAATTATATAATTTCAAATATGTGACTTGAACATTAGATTATATAATTACAATTAGTATCATTGCTCTTAAATGTCCCTAGTCGAGTATCATTGTTGATGAGACAACACTGATACATTGAGACTAGTATGTGGATTCACTAATGACCAAATCTCATTGGTCATAAATATATGAGAAATTGAGTTAATGCATAGGTACATGTTAGAGAACGATGTACTGAACAGGCCCATCATGAGAATTCTACGTGGAGCATTATGCAAAGTGTCATTAGCGATTCTCATAGTGACAATGATGTAATGATCCTCCGACCTAAAATCACTATATTACTACACGAGAATTTATGTACTTTGATATCATTAAAGGTCACCTTTAATAGGGTGGACAATATAGGTGATTATTGGGTACATCATGAATCGTGTGAGGAATATGAGTGATTTAGATGGAATTTAACCCTCCTATATATTAGGGGTGATATCCATATGCATCTTGATTGAGTAGAACTATGAAATGTATGGCCATGCTCAAATAGTGATTTATTTCATATAGTCTACTCATTGATCAAGAAAACTCAGATTAAATTATGAAGAGTATGACATATTCCATTAGTCGAGTTTAATCAAGGATGTCTAGGTTAAAAGGATTAAATTACATTGAAACATTGGTCACGAAAAGGTTGTATCGAATCATCGATCTTATTATTACTTGGGTAGCAGTGATGCATTACTAGATGCCGCTCACTGTTTATAATTTTATAATATAATTTTAAAATTATTACCAACATAAAAATAACTTATAGGGTCACACACTTAGAATGTAATTTAAAGAAAATTAATTTAAATTATAAGGATTTTAATATGTCAATATGATTGATAGTATTTAAATTATGAATTTAAATTAATAGGACAATTTGTATATATGTATATTAATTAAGTAAGTCTTAATTAAGATATAATATATAAATTCAAATTTTATAATTGAATTAGGTTTTAATTAATTCTTTTGGACTGCTATATATACAATATATATCAGCCATTTTGAAGGGATTGTCATTAACCGAAAAACCCTAGCCGCTCTTAGAGAGAGACTAAAGAGAAAAAGTTTCAAAATCCTGATCGTTGCTGGCTAGTACCGTAGCTCCTTTTACTGTAGATCGTGCGATAATTCGCGGGCGTTCGTATGGATACCATAGAGACATAGTTTTGTGAGGAATTTCTTTGGAGATTCGAAGCGTATCAGAATTTTCTACAATTGGTATAATATATAAACCACTGAATTAATATGTTTTCGTATGGATCCTGTTTAAGGGTTTCGAAAACTACTTTGATAAATTTTATATTCTGCTACTTTTATGTGCCGAAATCCCTACAGTTAAAAGCCAGATCTGGCTATATTTAGTTTTGATGTAGTCAACATAACTCGAATATTGACTATTTACAATAAATAAACTGTTAATACTTCAGATCTAATGAATATCAACCGTTAAAAAGCTATATAAAGCACTTATATGTGTATTAAAGCAAGTTAAGATGCCAGATATGGCGAAATCATACAGTTAGGCACGAGAATGCCTATCGAACGACTTTTGGCACCTTTAGGAACGATTTCCACCGGTTAAAACTTGATATGTTATAGTATATATGTGTATGAATGTTTACAAAGATTGAACGGAAGAAAAGTTGCCTTTCGCTCTTAAATGGCTTGATTTCTCTCTCCCGGACCCTTTCTTTCATTTTTTTTCATGCAAATGAGCTGGGGGAGGGGTATATATAGACTCGATCAGCAGCGGGTTTACCTATGGCTGACCCGGGTGGGCCCAGCCTGGTGGGTCATGTCATCTCAAAGTACGTGCACTCCGACCAACGCGCAGTCTGCTTGAACCTTCATAACTTTCAATCCGGGAATCCGATGGAGACGTGCTATACCTTTCCGGAAAGCCCTTTCTGAGAGCTACATAATGACTTGGGATTTAACCTTTTTTGAATTTGAGAAGATGGGTTCATGACCAAATCTTTGAGTCTTTGCAGTCTGTCCATTGAGCTGTCTTGCACTATTTTTACTCGGGATTGATGTTATGGTCTTGCATGACCTTCTTCATGGTAATTTGTTTTGATTTGATGTTGGGTTGGAAAAATTACTTATTTGCCCTTCCGGGTTCATTTCTGGGCCGTATGTGCTGCAACACTCTTTCCTCATGGTTGTCTCTGAAGCTGATTTGATGTCCCACGTGGTTGTCTCTTAGGGGGGGGTCTGGTTTGATTATCTATCTGGGTTGTCTTTGGGGACTGGTTTGATTATCTCTTGGGGTTGTCTCTGGGGACTGGTTTAATGATCTCCCGGGGTTATCTTCAGGGGTCTGATTTGATGATCTCCCAGGGTTGTCTTTGGGGACTATTCTGCCCTCCTGCATAGTTAGTAACAAAAATACGAAATTTTTAGTGTCTACACCCTTCTTCTTGAGTTGTTGGTCTTCTTTGGTAGATCACTTCTAGAGGGCCAAATGATTGGGTAACTAACGTTTATCAAAAGAAAGAATCAATCCCGCATATTCAAGGAGAGCACGAATGACTATGAGTTGAACTTGTACATGAGGAAGCTCGAATCTTCAAGGGTAAGAATCTTATTCTTCATATCTTTCGTTTAATTAATAATTGTGCATACAAGATGATTTGAGTATATGGTTTGTAAAATTTTAAAATTTGTTTTTACCATGCTTCCGCTACTTTGATTGTGTATACGAATATTACAAACCTAATAATTTATTTATTTAAATAAGATTAGAATTGTTCTAATTGATTTATTCACAGCCGATTTAATATGGAGAACCTAAAGGGTCACACGATAAATGAAAAAAATATTTATTTAAGAAGTAAATGACATAATCGTAATAATAAGTTAAGTGTATTTAATTTAATCTATGGTGATACAATAAATTAAATAGCTTTATATTTATTATTTAATATTTTTGAAATTCTAAATATAAATTAATAATAGGAGTTATTATTATTATAATTCCTAAAGGAGTTTGGGAATTAAGTATTAAAGGCGCTCTCAATTATTTTTAATTAGATTATGAGCCAAATTAATTAAAGGAGTTTAATTAATTAAAACAAAACCCTATTCCTAAATTTTTTAAGAGGGTTGCTTACATCTATAAATAAGATGAGTCTTATTTTGATTTGGGGTTACATTGACAATTCCAAGAGTTGAGAGAGTACGTATATTCTATAGAGATAAAATTAGGGTTTTGCCAAACACCCATCTTCTTGAATACTTGTTCTTCCTTGGTGGATCACCTCTAAAGACCAAACAATTGGGCAACTAACGTTGATTAAAAAAGAAGGAATCCAACCCAGTGAATTCAAGGAGAGCATGAAGGATTAGTAGCTGAACTCGTACCCAAGGAAGCACGATTCTATAAGTGTATGAATATGATTCTCCTTCTTGTTTGAGTAGATTGACAATTAAACACAAAGCATGATCATACTGATGGTTTGTATGAAAAATTATAAAATCCATTTTATCGCACTTCTGTGACAACCCGGAAAATCGGATTGTCCATAATTTAAGTTTAAAGAATTAGTTATTAATAAAATGAATTTTTATTAATAATATTATGTGCTATATGTTTATTAATTGTTCTAGAACCTAGGATGATTATAAAATGAGAGGATTCTGGCTACAAGCTAAGACTGAACGAGTAAGAATTTTTAAGACAAAAATAAAAAAAATTCGAGAAAAAATATTTTCGAGAAAAAAGACGAAATACGCACTATTCGCCCGACGAAACCTAAAGGTTAGGGTTTGAATACCTAAGCATTTTCGAGAGATCAAAATGTCAAAATGACATTCCGTCGAAAGATTTGACGATAAGATGTTGTGAGAAGTTAAGTTAGCCGATTAAAGTTTTTCTCGAAAAATGTACAAAAATCAGACGAAATAAAAAATGACGAAAAGTATTACTTTTTATTCGTTTAACTACGTTAGGGGAAAACGAGAAGCAAAGCACTTATCATCAAAAAATGTTTTTCAATATTTTGAAGTTCTGAAGAATGCGTAAAAGTAAATCTACAGAGAAATGATGAAATATCCAAATATATTTGGATTCCGGGAATCGTAGTTTTTAGAACTGTCGGACAAATCCCGAAATACTGGACAACGAAGCTTCCAAGATTAGCTTCTTGAATAGTAAGGCGGTTTGCCAAATGACCAAAATGCCCCTAGCCTTGGTTTTCTATAAAAGGAGAGCCTTAACTTATTTGTTGGTGATTTGAAAATCACTAACACTAGAGAGAGAGAATTCGGATGAGGACGGAAAGGAAGAGGAAAATCTGGCCCGAGTGCAAACTTTGTCCAATGAAAGATTAAAGAAGAAAGGTAATCCTAAAACCTAGTTTAATCTAATTTTTCTTTAAGTTTTCTATGTCAATATACATAACTTAACGAAAATAGAAGTTGAAGATGTTAAAAATGATTTTCATATGGTTGAAATCATGAGAAAACGAAGAAATAAGAATTAAAAGTTAGTTTATAAACTTTCTTAAAAGCTTTTCATAGGAACTATTGTGACACCCCCAAATCCCGGTACTTCATTTCCTCAGTTAGCATACAATTTATCGAATCACATACAAATTTTGTTATTTTTCAAAACATATGTTCGTATATAAATTTTCACTGAAAAACCAAGTTATCTTCCTCAATGATAATTTAGCATACAACACCTACACACCTATATATACATGCTAGTTATAACAACACAACATGTAATTCCAAAACAATTTCTAGAACAAGGTTTACAGACAATTTGGTAAAACTTATACACGGTTATGACAAGAAAACAAAGACATACAATTTCTCAAAAACTATATAACGTAAACATATATAGTAAGGTTTGTACAACCTACCTTTAATTTGTTCTAGAAAACTTGTAATTCAAAACTTGTTTTGGACAATCTTGCACTTGGCTTCTTCTCAAAATCTCTGAACTTTTCCTTTCTCTTTTCTTACTTCTCTCAATGATAGACTAGGTATTAACAATGAGCGTAAACCCAAAACTGATATATGTAGAATAAAACTGATATGGCAATAATAAGCCTACTTATTATATCAGTTATTAAACATATAACGTATAACTAATAAATATAAATATATTTCATTTATATACTTGTTTTATTTTATTAATAATTTTAATTCAAAAGATACCCAAAAGCCATAAGGCTTCGTTTGACAACCCATTTAAAATTTAAGGATTAATACTTAAGCCTTGTTTGGCAAAGAACTAAATTAAACTACTTTAATTTAATTTAATAACTCTTTATAACATAGTTATTTGTCACACTTTATGAAATAATAATTTATTAAATAAATCACTTAACCACATAACTCAATCCACATAACACATTAATTATTTAACAAATAAATAATTAACTAATTACATTAATTATTTAGCAAATAAATAATTAACTAAATAAACTCAATCAAATTGAACAATTACTTATTCACTAATAAACACATCCAATAAATATTTATATAAATCAATAAATATTTATAACTTACATTTAAAAAAAAAATATGGAATGTTACATCATTTCCCCCATATAAGGATTCTGTCCTCAGAATCACAATTCAAACAACACATTCGTTACATTCTTCCCTACTTACAAAGATTCTGTCCTCAGAATCGAAGACACAGATTAAACAAATAACTCAGGGTATTCTTTTAACATTTTCTCTTCGAGTTCCCACGTTGCTTCTTCAGCGTTGTGGTTCCTCCAAATCACCTTCACAGAAGGTATCACTTTATTCCTGAGCACCTGTTCTTTCCTGTCGACTATCTGGATAGGAATCTCTTCATAAGACAAATCTTTCTCAAACTGCAACGGTTCGTACTCGATTACGTGTTTGTAATCGGGTTTATATGGTCGTAACACCGAAATGTGAAAAACATTATGAATATTTTCCAACACTGGAGGTAGAGCTACCTCGTAAGCCACTTCTCCCACTCTTCGCGGCACTTCAATGGGTCCAATAAACCTCGGGCTTAGCTTTCACTTTTTACCGAAATGAATTTTTCCCTTCCAAGGAGAAACTTTTAGGAATACATAGCTTCCTACGTCAAATGCACGATCTTGCCTGTGTTGATCAGCATACTTCTTTTGTTGGTCTTGAGCTGCTACCAATCTTATCCTGATGAGTTTGATAACCTCAGCAGTTTGTTGCACCAATTCTGGTCCTAACAGTTGACGTTCACCAACTTCATCCCAGTACAGTGGAGTTCTGCACTTTCTGCCGTATAACGCTTCGTAAGGCGGCATGCCGATACTCGCGTGATAACTATTATTGTAGGCAAATTCCACCAACGGTAATTGCTCTTCCCAGCTTCCTTTGAAATCCATGACGCATGCTCTCAACATATCTTCCGATGTCTGGATCGTTCGTTCGCTTTGGCCATCTGTTTGCGGATGATATGCCGTACTCATTCGCAACTGTGTTCCCATACATTCTTGTAGTCTCTTTCAGAAGTTTGATGTGAACCTCGGATCTCTGTCTGACACAATTGACACTGGAATTCCATGTCTTGCAACGATCTCTTTAATATATAGTTTTGCCAGCTGATCAAGATTGAATCTAATCTTTATTGGCAAAAAGTGTGCAGATTTTGTCAATCTGTCTACTATTACCCAAATTACATCGTATCCTTTCTGAGTAGTTGGAAGACCCACCACAAAATCCATCGTGATATGTTCCCACTTCCATTCCGGTATTTCCAACGGTTGAAGCAATCCGCTGGGTCTTTGATGTTCGGCTTTTACTCTTTGACATGTCAAACATTTAGCCACGCATTCTGCGACATCTCTTTTCATATTCGGCCACCAAAAATGTGGGCGTAAATCTTGATACATCTTCGTGCTTCCTGGATGAATCGAATATCTTGAGCTATGAGCTTCGGTCAGGATTTCGTTTTTCAGTTCTGGTGTTGCTGGAACCCAGATTCTTCCCTCGTACCGTAGTAATCCTTCGGTATCGACCTTGTATTTCGTATTGTTACCATCAACCATATTCTCTTTTATCTTTTCGCATTCTTCATCTTGTAACTGAGCATTTTTCACCTTGTCCAGTAAAGTTGGACCTGCTTCTAGATGAAATAGTCGTTTGTCGGTTTCCTGCGGAAATTTGATTTCTAGTTCTAATTTTGTCATTGCTGAAATGAGCTCCTTCTGAGTTGTTATCAGCATTAATTTTTCCCGACCTTTCCTACTTAAAGCATCTGCAACCTCATTCGCTTTGCCCGGATGATAAAAGATCTCACAATCGTAATCCTTTATCAATTCCATCCATCTCCTCTGACGCATGTTCAGGTCCTTCTGATTGAAAATATACTTCAGACTTTTGTGGTCTGTGTAGATCTCACATTTCTCTCCATACAGATAATGTCTCCATATCTTGAGAGCAAATACCACTGCAGCCAATTCTAAATCATGAGTCGGGTAACCTTTCTCGTAATCCTTCAGTTTTCTTGATGCATAGGCAATAACTTTGCCGTTTTGCATAAGAACACAACCTAACCCTTTGTGTGAGGCATCACTATATACCACAAAATTTCCTGTATTATCTGGCAGGGTTAACACAGGTGCCATACTTAGCTTCTTCTTCAAATCTTGGAAGCTCTCTTCACATTTCTCCGTCCACACGAATTTCACAGCTTTTCATGCCAAATTTGTTAACGGAGTGGCTATCTTAGAAAAATCTTGTATAAATCTTCTATAATAACCGGCCAGCCCCAAGAAACTCCTCACCTCCGAAGGTGTTCTTGGTTGTTCCCTATTGATTACAGCTTCCACTTTCGATGGATCTACTGAAATCCCATCTTTGTCAATCACATGACCCAAAAATTGTACACGATCGAGCCAAAATTCACACTTAGAGAACTTCGCGTACAACTTTTCCTTTCTTAGTGTCTCCAACGTCAGACGTAAATGTTCCACGTGTTCTTCTTGAGTTTTGGAATACACTAGAATGTCGTCGATAAACACCACCACGAACTTGTCTAAAAATGGTTTAAATACCCTGTTCATCAAATCCATGAACGCAGCAGGGGCATTTGTTAAACCAAAAGACATCACCAGAAACTCGTAATGTCCGTACCGAGTTCTGAATGCCGTTCTAGGTATATCCTCCTTTGTTACCTTTAATTGGTGATACCCACTTCTCAAATCTATTTTTGAGAAGTATTTAGCACCCTTCAACTGATCAAACAAGTCATCTATTCTAGGTAACGGATACCTATTCTTAATAGTGACCTTGTTTAACTCCCTATAATCAATGCAAAGACGCATTGATCCGTCCTTCTTTTTCACAAATAATACCGGTGCTCCCCACGGTGACACGCTTGGTTGAATATACTTCTTGTCCAGTAGTTCTTGCAGTTGCACCATGAGTTCCTTCATTTCTACCGGAGCCATTCTGTACGGGGCCTTCGATATCGGTGCTGTTCCGGGTACTAAATCGATTACGAACTCAATTTCTCGGTCAGGCGGAAGTCCTGGCAAATCCTCTGGAAACACGTCTTCGAATTCTCTCACTACCGGTATTTCTTCTAGTTTTACTCCCTTCTTCTGAGTATCGACTATGTAAGCTAAATAGCCCACACAACCTTGACTCAACAATTTCTTGGCCTGCATAGTCGTCAGACATTTCATTTGTCTAGGCGACTTGCTACCATAAAATACTACCTTTGACGGAGTCATAAGGTTTACACACTTCTTTTGGCAGTCAATTACCGCTCCGTATTTGAACAACCAATCCATTCCCAAAATTACATCAAATTCCCCGAGTCTAATCGGAATCAAATCTACCAACAAGATATTCTCCTTAATGTTCACCCTACAGTTCTTGTATATGAATCTAACAGGGATTACTTCCTTATTCGCAATTTCTATGTTGAAAGGAAAATTCAGTTCTTCTCTAGGCAATTCTAACCTCTTAGCAAATTCATCAGATATAAACGAGCAAGTAGCACCCGAATCAAATAATACATATGCATTAATATCATTGATTGGAATAATACCTGACACCACATCTTTTGATTGCACAGCATCTTGCACAGTCATGTTGAAGGTTCTGGCTGTGGGTTTGTTTGATGCTGCAGGTCCTGTAATGGCCCATGTACTTCCATTGTTACCTCCATTGCTTCTGGTTGTCCCTCCCTCCTTCTTCTTAGGGCATTCACGAGCAAAATGATCCTTGGATCCGCACGTGAAGCACGCCTTCTTCTTTGGTTGAGTGCAATTTGGGGCGATGTGACCCTCCTGGCCACAATTGTAGCAAACTCGTTTCCCCATCAAGCGCGCACCCTTGTGAAATTTCCCGCATGTCGCACATGCTTCAAACTTTTTATTTTGCTGGTTACCCTGATGGTTTCCAGCACCCATGTTCCCATTCCACTTACTCTTCAAGCTGTTGTTGCTGTTGTTGTTGTTGTTTCCACTGCTACCACCTCCATTCTTAATCTCATTCTCATTCTTTTTCTTCTTCTGTTCCTGATTGAACTTTGTCACTGCCTCACCTCCACCTTCAGCGAGTACTGCTTTCTCCATCACCGCTGCAAATGTCTTCAACTGGAATAGGGAAACCCTACTGTACAGCCAGGGCTTCAGTCCCTGTTCAAATCTCTTCGCCTTACGTTCGTATGTGCTAACCTGATATGGCGCAAACCTCGCCAACTCGTTGAATTTTGCGACATACTCGGATACCGTCATCGTCCCTTGCTTCAGCTCCAGAAACTGTACTTCTAGCTGACTCTTTGAACTCTCCGGGAAATAGGTCTCGAAGAACAGTTCCTTGAACCTATCCCAGGTCATCACTCCTGGCCCTTCCCGAGTTTTATTGTCTTGCCACCAATAACTAGCTTCTGCTTTCAACATGAAAGTTGCGAAAGCAGTCTTCTGCTCATCCCCTACCCTAGCGATATCGAACACCTTCTCTATTTCCATAATCCAGGTTTGTGCTTCGACTGGATTCATGGACCCACGGAATTCAGGTGGTCCAACCGCCTTGAAATACTTAAACGTTGTGCCTTGGTTTTGAGGTTGATTCTGCAACGCTCCTGTCAATAGTGCCACTAGTTGTTGAACGGGATTCGCATTAACATTGTCGTTAGCTTCTTCGGTGGTTCTTTGTCGTGTTGGTTGACGTCTGGGAGGCATTTTCTGTTAAAGAAAACATCTATTAGACCATTACTCAACTTCTTTACGTATTTCTAATTAATTTGCCTCAACAAAGAAATAATCACATAGCACATAACACTTTGAATAAAATAATAACTTTTATTTATTCATAACTTTTTGAAAACATAACACAATAGCATCTCTGCTATCTACATTACTTTCCTGAACTACAAAAGTTTCAGGGCAACATCATCATTCTCATATCCCATGGTTACTTAACACTCGAGACTTACACATTATTTAACACTTATTACTTGCAAAACAGACAAATTTCCTACGATGATCTATTAAGATAATCAGTCGCCTTTTGACGCTCTTCTTCCATAACACGGAACATGGTTCGGCGATCTAACACGTATGATGGCAGAGTCTCGAACTGAATTGGATAACCCATGACCCGATCTTGAGCTCGATTGAACACGATATTAAATACTTTATCCATCTCTTTCATCTTCATCCTCTTTGCTTGTGCGTCCCTTACTGCTCTTCCAGTTCGTTGATAAGCTTCCTCGTATGCATCTTCAGCTCTTATCCTCTTAGCCGCTTCTTCTCTCAGCCTGCCCTTCAGTTCAACAACCATCTCGATCAACTGTTCCTTCTCCCCTTCAGTCTGTGTTAGTTTTTCCTCGGCGTTTGTCACTGTTCCTCACGATCCTGGATCACGCCGTCTTTTTGTGCCATTGCAGCCTGTTGTTCAGCTACTATCTCATGTAACTCCTCAACTATATCCTGAAGTTCCACGTTACGGTCATGCACTTCATCATATACACGGCCAGCTATCGAGTTAAGCGGAATCCTTTCCTCCTCATCCTCGTCATCCTCATCCTCCTGCGGTAACTCAATGGGATCCTCCTCGTCTGTCTCCACATCATCATCCTCATCCTCAACTACTGTGACCAACGGGGCTGACTCCCGTGGCAATAGTTGTTCCCAAACTACCTGAACATCGCGAGGTTCCTCCTCTATAGGCATTTGAGGCCCCTCCTTCCTAGCCTGACTGGACTCTCCAACATTAGTCATCCTGACAACAAAGTTTTAAAGTTTTAATTAATAATCATTACTACTCGACACCCACGAGTACATAAACATAAACACATAAGCACATAAGTGTTTTTATTACTTCTTTCTTAAAACTCGATAAGAGTTAACTCCACTATCTTTTCAAAAGGTTACTTCCTAAGGCTTTTCCCCCACCTAAGGTTCATAACCTAAAGCTTTGATACCAACTTGTGACACCCCCAAATCCCGGTACTTCATTTCCTCAGTTAGGATACAATTTATCGAATCACATACAAATTTTGTTATTTTTCAAAACATATGTTCGTATATAAATTTTCACTGAAAAACCAAGTTATCTTCCTCAATGATAATTTAGCATACAACACCTACACACCTATATATACATGCTAGTTATAACAACACAACATGTAATACCAAAACAATTTCTGGAACAAGGTTTACAGACAATTTGGTAAAACTTATACACGGTTATGACAAGCAAACAAAGACATACAATTTCTCAAAAACTATATAACGTAAACATATATTATAAGGTTTGTACAACCTACCTTTAATTTGTTTTAGAAAACTTGTAATTCAAAACTTGTTTTGGACAATCTTGCACTTGGCTTCTTCTCAAAATCTCTGAACTTTTCCTTTCTCTTTTCTTACTTCTCTCAATGATAGACTAGGTATTAACAATGAGCATAAACCCAAAACTGATATACGTAGAATAAAACTGATATGGCAATAATAAGCCTACTTATTATATCAGTTATTAAACATATAACGTATAACTAATAAATATAAATATATTTCATTTATATATTTGTTTTATTTTATTAATAATTTTAATTCAAAAGATACCCAAAAGCCATAAGGCTTCGTTTGGCAACCCATTTAAAATTTAAGGATTAATACTTAAGCCTTGTTTGGCAAAGAACTAAATTAAACTACTTTAATTTAATTTAATAACTCTTTATAACATAGTTATTTGTCACACTTTATAAAATAATAATTTATTAAATAAATCACTTAACCACATAACTCAATCCACATAACACATTAATTATTTATCAAATAAATAATTAACTAATTACATTAATTATTTAGCAAATAAATAATTAACTAAATAAACTCAATCAAATTGAACAATTACTTATTCACTAATAAACACATCCAATAAATATTTATATAAATCAATAAATATTTATAACTTACATTTTAAAAAAAAATATGGAATGTTACAACTATGAATTGCCTGATGTTAATGGACGATTCAGATGAGTTATATGAACTCTCCGATGTTATAAGGATGAATTATCAAACCTATAACGTTAAAATGTAAGAAAACGTAGGAATTATAATCAAAGTATCGATTAAAAACGAAGAACGCGAAGAACACAAAGAACATTGTTGATTGACAAATTTAAAACCATCGTAATTAGAACTTGATGTTGATGTACAAGTTTAAAACCATCACATATAAGTTAGATGCTTATTGCTTGGTTAGGAATGATAGAAACGTTCATGAAGAACGAATTAAACTTAGCTATAACGAAGTTATGGTGAATTTTCGTAAAAGACGAACGAAAAATTGAAAGTATGTAAATGAACCCGAATGTGTAGGGTTTCATAAGAATGCAAGAAAACAAAGAAAATGTGAGTCATGAACTCAAAAACAAACAAATTTCTAGTTCGGATGACCGAATTACGGACGAAAGAATGAAGAACGTTAATAACATAAAATGAATGAATAATGAAATGTAAGCGAATCGAATGGAATGTTAATGGATTCAGAATAAAATTTTGTCTGATGGAAGTTCAAGTATGTAATATAAGGAAGAAAATGACTTTGGAATGACCTCGTTCTGAGTTATAATGAAGAAGTTATGAGATTCCAAAATAGGCGTCTTAAACATGTTCAACACATAATTTTTTTTCCTGAGTTTTAGTACTGGCACTGCAGAGCTAGTTATGCCTTGAGAGGCTGCGCCGTAACGCCAGCCAGGGGAATCAGCTACTACTAACCCGCACCGCAACGCCAGATTTTATACATAGAGTGGTGCCGCAGCACTCTTAAGGGGAATTTTCCTGATTGAAGATTTTTATTGTGCAACTTTTTGGATGGTAATTAAGGGGCATGCATGAATGTAATATTCATGAAGAAAAATATCTATAATGATGATTAAAACCTTGAGTTTAACGATTAAACGTTGAATAAAGGTTATAAAACAGCGAACGCGAATTATGTAATCGATATCCCGGGACTGTAGTCACGATAAAACAAACATGTGGGATTGCTATGATTATGATTCGTTAGACGTTGTAGGAAGATGGTCACTTATAACATTTCAATGTTATAAGGCCATAATGAAAGTTAGATGTAAAGTGTATAAACGTTGTAAATGTAACGTAGTTGCTATGAATGATCGGTCTTAACATACAACGAACGTATGGCTTCGACATTAAAAAGAATGATGAACGTAGTGTTCATGTAATGGATCATGAAGGAGAGTGATTAAAACCATAAGTAAAAGTTTAATGAAGGTTTAAACGATAAACAACGTGAACACATAATACGTAAATGATCCTCGTGAATCATATTTGCGTCGTGAAAACATTCTAAGCATGCATTGGTTGTATGACTTAGACGTTGACGAGGGTAGTAAGTAAGATATGAAATTAATAAGAAAACCATAACGAACGGTAATAAGTTTAATGAAAATCCGAGTGTGAATTGGATAGAGAATGTTAGAATGAAATGTAAGCGTTAAACACTTCAGTCGACGTGAGGGTTGAGTGTACGTGAATATTAAATTGTGTAGAACCTACACACCGTGTATAGTTTGACTGTAAGGTAATGAAGACTAATGATTAAACCTGTGAACAGTGAAGAAACTGAATTAATGACAATGACGAATAACGTTAAGAAATTGAGTTAATGATTATAACTTGGATGACAATCCGAGTTGAATGAACCGAACGTTAAAAGATATGAATAAGGTAACATAAAATGCTTAATTCTATGAACACGTATTATTAACATTGACTGATCGTTATAAGTATACAAAAGACTGTATGACTTAGACGATAAGGAATAAATCTTAAGGTATGACATTTAGTTTCTAAAAAGCCATAAGGAATGGGAAATCAACGTAAAGAATATTATAGCTTTAATGGTTCGGATAAGTTAAGTTTAGGTTGTGGAACAAGCGTAATCTTTAACGGTTGACATATGGGATCTGGGCTAAACAGTTCCTTGAGAGAGCGGAGATATATAAGAACTAGAAACCGATCTAACTCGCTGTAAAAGATAACATAGATGAGACGGGAAACTAGATTGTTGGTTATTTGTGGAAAACCACTCAGAGTACCATATGGAATAATAGTAGAGACTCGATGTGTGCTAAGTCCTAGAAAAGTTATAAGAAGAAGATAAGAATGTAAATCATCAAAGATGATAATCGTATGAGTTAAGACATCTCCATATGTCGAAACGGCGTAAAATGATAAAGAAGAATGGTTACATGAACTTAGGTTAAAAACACGAACCCTAAGGAGTAAAGTTAAGTTTAAACCAATGGGTAAGTCAAATTTACGACTAATTGGTACATGCTATTCCTTATGTGATATATAGGGATTGCGATGAGCTGTAACTGTGCGTAGGGCAAGTTTTCTAACTTCATTCATGTTTAATATGAATGCTAGTTTCTTAAACTTTCTTAGATGTTGAACTTGAGAAGTTATATCTATGTGCAAATGTGTGATATTTGTACAAGGTGATAGAATGCATGAGGCCTTGTGCCACAATTTTAAAATATCAGTGTTTCTATGAGATGAACTGTTATGTGATTAAATTGTTCAATATGAAAAGGTTCTGTTTATATATGAACTGTTATTGTTAAGTCTGTACTAATGATTCTAGCCAGATAAAACATGTATGAAAAAGGTAGAAGAATGAATGTATGTGAAAGTATTTCAAAGTGTATGTGATTAATGTTTTAAAATGATAGGAATCAAAATTATTCCTATTATTCAAGATGCTTCATAACCTTTGTTCGGTTATTAAAGTTTAAAAAGAATGTTTAAATTATTGATGTCGTTTATTCAACTGTTGACTTGCTGAGCAATTGAATGCTCACACTTGCTTTAAATGAAAAACAATTTCAGCGTATGAATAGAAGAACTTAAGGATCCCCGTAAAGATCAAGCTGACCGGTATCTAGAAGAAGTACCATTCAGTATATGAATGAGGATGAAGATCAAGTCAAGACTTGTAATGTAGAATAGTTTAATGAACAATATGTATCCTTGGTGGCGGATGAAAGTCACTCTTGTAAGATGTAAAGAATAATGTAATTATCATTATTTCAAATGAACGATGTTATAAGGTATTAGAACTTGGGATTTGAGAATGTATGTTGTTATATTTAGCTATATAATGATGTATGTTTGGAGGGCGATGCACTCGTGATGTACAAAATCTAGGTGTGAAGATAGACCGGATTTCGAGACGTTACAACTTCCACACCTTTTGTGTAATTTGATTGCACCGGTGTGAGAAACAATCGAATTTTATGGGTTGGAAAAATTTTCTTATTATGCGTCTTGGCGTGAATGTGCCCTAACCCAGAATCTGTTCTCTGGTCTTGTAGCGCAGTCGCGCCGCTTTCCCAGTTCATTCAGGGCGTGGCCGCGCCACACCCCAAGAACTAATTTTTTTTTTGGTTTTTTCAATTAACATTAATGATTTATTTAATTGATAAAAGTTAAAAATAAAGATGTTTATTTTATGTAGAATATGATTTCAGATTGCTAAAAAATTAAAGAGTTTAACTTGGATTTGATTTTTGATTAAAATAAAAGAGTTTATTTTTAAGAAATAAAATTTAGCAAACTTTTGCCTATTAAATGATATCGATGCATATATGGAATGGTTTTATTATTCATGAAATTAATGTCATTTATTGATGCATATGTTGATATGTATGATAATAAATGGAATTGATTATGGACTATTGACCAATGAGATTGAATTTTATTTTAGTTGGATTCATGAATATTTGGGTTTTATTAAATGGGGTCTGCGTACCTAGTCTTCTTTAGTTTTTCTTGATGTAATTTCTATCTCCCTCCTATGTATTGCTAATCAAGGTTTCTATTTCATGTAAATAGTTTATGTAATAAGATTAGTTAGGATTACTTGAAGAACAGGAGACCAAAGATGTGATGCTCCTAAATTAGGTTACTTTTAACCCACAGATATGGTGCTACACGATATTACTAACTATACATTCATTACAACAAAAACAGCATCACGATGAGTGTATTTACTACATTCTTATTACAATAATAATAAATTCTTTCCCAGGATCTTTTAACCAATACATTCTTCATTGTCATAGTATAAGTTCATACAAATATACTAGTCTATTACAGGATAATCTATTTATCCATCTTGGCTTTGCCTCTATCCTTACCGAAACCCTCGGTTCACTCGATCTTAGCTGCACTCATATAATTTAAGCAAGAAGTGAGCATAACTAGCTCATCAAGTCTAACAATATATAATATAACCACCACAACAAGAATTATATGATTAATCTTCATTAATTGAACAAATAGTTATGAAGTACTATGAATCATCGAAATACCACTCTTCATTCTCATAAAATAATTCTAGAGTACATACAGTAACTTAGGAATTATGAGTAGGTCAAAAAACCACGAGCATTCTCTTTGGTTTTCATTCATGAAAAGGATAACTCGGCACTAAGTCTGTAAGTCTGATGTATTTTACGAGCACTTCTAGGTGATCAGCCCAATACTCTATGTTGATCAACACTCATCCATTAAAGGTATCCACGTTAAAGTTTTGGCAACCTCGTGTGCCCACCGAATAATCGACGTAAAACACTTTTGTTTATTCATACTCAAGCTTACTGCGACGAACGAGATTTTGTAATTTAATTTGAATATTTATTGAATTAAATGAATATTTTTCGATGATTTAATTATTGGGTTGAAATAATTAATTGATGAATTTATGGTAGATTAATTTAATTATACATGTTATATTGATTAAATTAATGTGGAGAATTTTATTATTCAATGTATGTATTTAATTGAGCTTATTTGATTGAATGAATTATTTAATAAGCATAATGTTATTCTAATTAATTTAATAATTAATTAGAGATTTAATGATCTGACATAATTAATAAATGAGAATTTAATTATGTGACTATGTGAATGAATGAGAAATTATTGTATTTTATTTAAATTAAATTAAATAAGATATTTGATTAATTACTTAAATGGGCGTGACATTATTAAACTATATAATAAAGGATTAATTAAATTAAATGGAAAGAGGCTTCTAAAGGTTAGCCAAACAAGGCCCTAATAGGAGTTGGGCAGTTAACCCACGAAGGGGATTAACTGACCACAACGTTGCCAATTATCTATACCCATTAATCAGTTTTTTCGTTTACGTATTTCATTTATGAATCTTAACTTAGAGAAATTCAGAGAGAGTTAGAGAGAAATTTGAGGGAAATTGTGTGATTGAAGAAGAAATTGAAGAATCAGAGAAGTTGCTATAGGGTAATCTCTTCAACCTAAACTATAATTTACGTTGTTATATATATACTTTCTTTTTTTCTATGAAAAGCTATTTCAAAATCCTCTTTAGTTGAAGAGATTTATGATTGATGAGTATATGATGATATATATGTTAGTATATGTTTACAATATGTTTATATCATATATTCATGTGATTAGAGTAATTGATTTCATGAAAACATGCTATAATCAGAGTTTTCATTAATGAGTGTTTTGAGTTCTCTATAAAACAAATATTGTATGATCAATTCATGAATTGATGATTTATGTGTATATACATGATAATATATAATCATAACATGTTTTCTACCATCTATGTATGTTTTCAAAACATCAAATTCATATAAATATGCAGTAATTAGATTTTTTAAAGTTAAAGAGTATAAAAGTTGTATATATGGCCTTACGTTCAAATTAAATGCTTTAATCATATGTTGTATCAAAAATTGACACTTGTGTATGCTTATGTATGTTGAAACGAACAAAATAGAATCTAAACGGATGGATTCGGTGAATTAACGAATCTGTAATGTTAAAATTCATATTTTTCATCAAAACTTTACAACATATAAAAAATAGTGAAATTAAAAGTTGTAATTTGTGTAATTACGTGAATTAAAGTGTTAGAATCTTGCTAAAGGCTTTGTGTGATGTTTTTTGGAAGTCTATACTTCATGGGTAGCATTAAAATTCATCATGTTAGTTTAATTTTTGATTTATTGGGCTGTTCTGTGTGTTCTTCGCGAACTGCAAAATCTGGGTCTGCGTCGCAGCGCGGCCGTGCTGCTCCAAAGAACAAATGGAGTGCACCCATGCCGTGCAGCGCGCCTGCGGTGCTATAAAGAATAACTGTAGCGCTCTCGCACCGTGCAGTGCGCCCGCGTCGTGCAGCGCGCCCGCGCCACTGCAAAGAACAAATGTAGCACACCCGCGCCCTACTTGCAGAATTTTAGAAAGTTTTCTAAGTGTTCAAGTTTTGAAAATGTGTTTTTAAAACCTAGTGTAATGAACATGAAGACATGCCAAGCATATAATAATATGTTAATTAACTTACGTTATATGATTAATTAATAAGACTTAAAAGTTCAATTACGTATTGAAAGACCAATGTTGGGATTCGATAGGTATATCGAACTATTAATTAATGGGTATTGTGAATGTGTTGATATGTAGGATTTAATAAGGAACATGAATTAATCTTAGCTTGTGCAAGAGGCAAGTTTCTAAACCTTACTTTTATATTGAGCAAGTATTATATTCCTAAATTATTGTTGTTAAGCGAGTTAATTCTAAATTATCCATTGATCAAGTCTTAGACTTGTATTCTATATCGAGTAATTTCTTGTTCTTATTTGTTCAAGTTCAAGACTTCATATTAGATGCTATAATTCTTTTAAAGCATGAATTTAGTTATACAATACTTATTCGATTGTATACCTTTTTAAAATTATTATTCGAATTGAGAATCAATTTATTGTTGAACCTTATAAGACTAGCGAGCCCTTATTGATTCGATTAGTCCATAGTTGATGAACGTTTTAAATTTCAGAACCCTTTGTTGAGCTTATCCAAACCAAACTTCCTCTGGTGCGGACTCTAATGTCAAACTGAGATGAAAAACCCTGTAATAGGGGATTACTTATGCTTTAGCGTTGAGATATTGTGCAAAGTATGGTACTAAGGGCTGATCCCCTTAAGTACGAGAAGAAAAGTCCATAGTCTTGTGACTGTTAAAGGTTTCAAGTATAAACACTTGACAACCTAGGATGTAGTTCAAGGTCTTATAACCCTCAGGAGTTCTTTTGATTCTTGTTATTCATTCTTCATTCAAAATTCGAGTTTCTTATTTCAGAAGTCTTTAATTCATTCGTATGTTATTATATTATTGTTACATTATTATACTTGTGGGCAATCGTGTTCACTCTTGCATAATAATAACATTCCAGTTAAGAACGAAAGGTCTGACGAGCCTTCTACTAGCAAAGGCAAGGGAAAGAATAACAAGTGATGATGACTTGTTGTTTATTTAATATATTTATGTTTCAAACTTATGTCAATGTTGTGTAAGACTTAATATTTGTTTATATTTCCACATTTGAGATTTAAGGTTAGTATGACCTAGGATTGATGTATTTATATTCAAATGTTGTAACTCCTTAAGTAGAGGATTTATTTCCATGTATTTTATGTTTTTGTATTTATTATGGGTAGATAGACATATGATGTTTGTATAGTGAACACCAAATCACGTGGGAATTGAAGTACCCGGATTTGGGTGTGTCACACTTACCTTTGAATCCGTACCAAACAATTGCCATAGAATAATGTTATCAATACTATATCAATTGACTTATAAACAAATCAATCAAATTCTCAAGGTTTGTCTAGCCGAGTTAAAACTGGCATCGACTCTTTTGTAAAATAATTCATGCATGATATAACATGAATCACAGAAACTTAACTAACTCGGAGGTTAGATAAGCGTTAGGGAAACTTCCCTTCAAGCATCTTCAATTAAAGTTCAACCGTTATCGGTCTTTACAATTTCTACATGATATATTCATATCGCACACTGAAATTAGCTACAATACCAACTTCTTTTTATTCTATAACATAATCAAAATTATTTCATTAATAAAACTCGTTTCAAGTTATTTATCATTCATTATGGCTTATTAACATTCATATATTTGACACCGACACTCAACGACCATCGTTTAAGTACTACAGTAGTTGAAACCCTAATTGGTTTGCTAACCCGGACACATTTTCCCTGGATAACCGATCTCGGACTCCGTATAGAAAGTACATAAGTTTTATCTTCATTTCTTATCATTCACATATCACGCACATCTATTACATATCATATGACCTTATGACATGCGCTAAACCCGAATATAATTCACAGTCCACATTTTCGTATTTTACGATCTTCGTTTAAATACCTTTAACTAATGTTTAAGTCCTAAAATCATCGCTATACATGTTATTTAGGAATTGTCTCTTCATGTATATTAACTTTATATATGCCCCATAATTATTACGCAAAATGTTGGGTTAACATATGTCTGCGCTAGAAAATTTTCCCTTAAGGGCACTGCGGCGCCAATTATAGCTATAAAAGTCACGCTGCGGCGCCAATAAGAAGTAGCCAACCTCCTGCGGCGCTGCGGCGCCGGCCCTGAGCCCTTGAATTTTTTTAAGTTTTTCAATTCAATTTCTTTTCGGGCTCGAAACGCGATCGTTCTAAGTCAAAATTGACACATTCAAAAGTCGTTATCTCACATATTTCATATACTTTGATTTCATTCGGACATAATAAGTTTCTGAATCCGTTAACAATAATTTGTACCATTTAAATTTCTGTTACGCTTTCGTTAAAGGTTCGTGAACGTTCATAGCTCGTTTCTTCGTTTTAAGTCCAAATTCGACCATTCTTGAGTCCACGACTCTTAAATACATTATTCTATGGTACGCCATTGAAAACCAAGGTTTTTGAGTTAACTGACGACTTTTGACTATCATTCCGAAATTATTACGATTTCGACGATTATCGTCTAATCCCGTAAATTTTGCCATAACCTCAGTACTCGAGATTCTTACACCAAAACAAATGGAATCAATCCATTGGTCATTTATCTATATCTTAACCAAGCAATTTGCATCTAACTTATACACAATGGTTTTCAATTTGTCCATCAACAACAAATTCTAAGTTTTAATGGTTTTCTTCGATTAATGTTTAATTAGTCGATTATGATTCTCGCTTATACATGACTTCTTAATGTTTTTGTTCACTAATAGCCAGCCTTAATTCCTCCAAAAGAGACATGCTCCACCAATTCATACTCTTTATAAAACTCAATCGAAAATATAATCGAAAGTCGAGTTTACGTGTTTTTACCTTTATGTTCTTCGCGTTCTTGCCTAAATCTTGAATTGTTAGCTTCTTTACTTCTTGATTCTTTGTTATTGCTCCTCTCTCTCTCAATATATGTGATTTAAAGTTTGTAAACAAACAAATAAACCAACTTAAGCTTCTATTTATAGAAAATCAAATTGTGGACATTTTAGTCAAAAGGGCCACCTCCTTACTATTCCAAGCTTGCAAGGAAAGCAACTCTCCTTCCATGGCCGCCAAGTAGCCGCCCCTGTTGCCCCGTGGGGAACCCACATGGGTTGCCCCATGGGTTTTACCCATCCGGTGATCCATCGATTCGACCCAAAGGTGTCTTGGTTCGGGCTTAAAATTAATTCATATCGGCCTAACTTTGGGCTTGATTTAATTTAACACTAGGCCTTGATATAATTCATTATTGGGCCTCATTCATTGTCCAATTGGGATGGACAAAGTCTAGGTCTAATAGCTAAAGTCCATTAAGAACTAGGCGTATTCTTATCGTATAATTCTAGTATTCTCTTCATATATACTTCGCACGATATTCGTACTATACATCGTCTTAATCTTCATATTATAGTCGTATAATAACTAGTATTATACTCGTATTTCTTACGTACAATAACAATTCTTATTATAAGTAATCATTTAGTTATTAAATTTCACTTTCACTAACCATTAGGGTTTTAAATCCGCAGACGAAAAATTCGTTTGCCATAACTAAAATATTATTTGATATTTCATTTAGTCTTAGAATTCTATCATTACACGTTTCTTAGAAATTCAAAATTAATTCCCGATTAGAAACGAATGAATAGTGTTTTACGTAATTTTCTAGAAAAACTTTTATTTTCGTCTTGAAAATTCAAATCATTTAATTCTAGCACAAAGCCAGAATCCTAACCACATTCGCACATTCTATGCCATAGAACGACCTTTAAACAACTTACTCACTTTAATAAACAATTAAATTCATTTAATTCAAGTAATCAAATAAAACTTAATTCACATAATAATCCAATTTTCTCGGGCGTTACATTCTTCCCCCTTATAAGGATTCTGTCCCTAGAATCTTGATACAATTAAGTAAACACATGGGGAAAGTTTTCCTTCATTTTACTCTCGAGTTCCCACGTTGCTTCTTTGGCATTGTGGTTCCTCCAAATTACCTTCACCGAAGGTATTATCTTATTCCTTAAGACTTGTTCCTTCCTATCACTAATTTGAATTGGAAGTTCTTCATACGTTAAATCTTTTTCTACCTGAATAAGTTCATACTCTATTACATGCTTATAGTCCGGTTTATAAGGACGTAATACTGACACGTGAAACACATTATGTATACGTTCCAACTCTGGAGGTAAAGCTACTTCATAAGCTACCTCTCCTACACTCCTTAAAATTTTAAAAGGTCCTATAAACCTTGGACTCAACTTTCCTTTCTTCCCAAAGCATATCTTCTGTGACAACCCGAGAATTCATATATTTTTAAAAATCTTAAAATATTGAATTAAGGTTAAATAATAAATCTAGACAGAAAATAAGTGTATGCGTTTGATATTTTTGGGAGGGAATTTTGAGGATTTCAAAATTCTATGAAGGATTTAGGTGAATTATTCAGGATTAAGGATATACGTGAATATGTTCTGTGTATATGGTTGTATATGTGTACAGTATGTTGTTAAGCGTCAAGGGTTGACCACATAAACGATATATGTAACAAACCCTAGATATATATTAAGAACGACAACGTTCGGTTAGAAAATTTTTACGATTAACAAGAAACCCTAGAAACCAGTTCTGGAAACCCTAATTTCATTTCTGGGAATTCAAAACCCTAATTTGGAAATTTAAAACCCTAAGTTGGGAACTTAAAAAGACAATGCTCTAGTGCTATTAATTATAATATGAATTAGAGTCAAGCTTAATTATTTAGCAAATCCTAATTTCAAATTTAGAAAACCCTAATTTCTGGATTAAAAACCCTAATTTATAATTAAAGAAAACTTAAGTGCTAATTTAATACTTTTAATGTTAATTTGGAAATATGAATCCTTATTTTCAAGTTATAAGTAATTAGAAAACCGTAATCCATTTAGGAAATCTAATTTCTAAATTAGAAAGATTATTTCTATTTAAAACCGTAATTTTTGGGTTGTAAACTCTAATGCATGATTTTGACCCTAATTGCTAAATTAACAATTTTAATTAGGAAATACTAATCCTAATTAGCAATATTTAAATTATGATTAGAAACATTTTAATTTAATTAGAAAATTCTAATTATAGTTTAGAAATATTAATTTTCGATTTTTAAAACCTAATTTGGAAATTCAAGAATTTATTTTTAAAACTTAAGGGTTCAAACCCTAAACAATAAAGGTTCAAACCCTAAATCCCAAGGGTTCAAATCCTAAACCCTAAGAGTTTGGACAATTGACAAATATACCATTAAAATAAAAAGCAAAATGACTAGTTTACCCTTATTGCATTATTGGTGTAATAGCTTGCAAGACTTGTCAAATGTGAGTTTTCCACCAACTCTACCAGCTGCATGTGACCAATATCTCCAGCAGATCAGCCCCACTATCTCAGCTACATTATTGCACCAAAATATATAAGATTAAAAGAGAGAGAAAAGTTCACTTTATCACTCATATTAGCCAACCTTTTGTCTCTCTCTAAAATTCGGGATTTAGATTGATAAGGAGTGAGGAGATGAAACAATATCAAACCCTAACTCTTCATGATCAGACTTCAAAGGATCAGATTCAAGATTTTAGCCTAAAGAGGTATAAACCCTAATTTTTTGAAATCCTTAGATTTGATGTTAGATGTTATGATTTATTGTTTTAAGTTGGGTATTAGGGTGTCACTTGATGATCTGGGTTGCTATATAGTGAATCCATAACATCAAAGTGCACGAAATAGCAATTTTTTAAATCTGGGAAAAGTTGGAAATATGGTCTGACAAGCTAATGTCAGTGACCGTAGATCTCTCTTCGTTTTTGATATTAGTTGTTTTATGTTATAAATGTGTTCTATATCACGAGGACTTTGATCTAAAACTAGAATTATGGCCAGATCATGAGTAGATTGAGAGATATGAGCAGTCGAATTGCGTTGACCGGTCATGAAGACTGAGTTTCTGGGCAACCCAGAAACCCAGATCTCGTCTGACAACGTTTTCTGAGCTTTTGATCTTGTAGTATGTTAGTGTTTTGGTTATGTTGTTGTTTGATCCTTGTAGTCTGGTATAATGAGTACATAATTAAGCCTTTATTTCACCCAGAATGCACATAGAATAAAATATATTGTTGGTGAAAGTACCGTTGACCATCTGTTTGGTTGCATTTCTGGAAAACCTAGAAACCTTCAAGACCCGTATTTCTGACAAGGTTTGACTAGCTTGAATCTTGTGAATTAGTTGTTGTTATGATGATCGGTTGCTATAACATTGTACCCTGACATGTGGTCTACAGTTTTGAACCAATAGTTCACCCAAACAAGTTTCGGGATACAAGTTATGAGGATCGAAAACTAGTACCCTCGACTGTTCTTCATTTTTTGGAAAACCCAGAAATGAAGAACAATGTTGTAAGAATATTTGGAGGCTTTGATCTCATTGAGGTGTTGTTCTATGGACCTGAAATCAGTTTTTAATTATAGTATTGCATCAATACTACATGTGTAACACATACAACTTCCCAGAAACATAAACAACAAATGTTTAGGCTTGGTCAAACTAGGGACCCGATTAACTGACATGAAGTTCTGGACTTGATGAAGAACAGCTCAAGAACAGGCCAAGAACACCTATAGCGACGGGTCTGTCGCTATAGGGCCCTTTAATGACACTTGTTTTTGGAAAATGATTATTTTAATTAAATAGTTTTTAATTATTAAAAATATAAAATAAATTATGAAAAATTATTTTAAGGTCCGAAAAAATAGTTTTTTAATTATTTTGAGTATATTTCATAAATATTTAATATTTTTGGAATATAAATGGTATTTAATTTATTTAATTATAATATTAAATAAATTATTTAAAAATCATTTTAATACATAAAAAATCATGAAAAATAATATTATGGTATAAGAAAATATTTTAAGTTATTTTTAGTAACTTTTAATATTTAGTGATGAATTTTATTAATTAATTAATATTAATGATCATTAATTTATTTAATAACTATATTAAATAAATTATAGAAAAATAGCATTAATGGTTTAAAAATCATATAAAAGTGATTTAAGTGTTAGAAAAATATTTTAAGTTGTAAAATATAACTTTTGATATTTTTTCATGAAAATATTAATATTTTAATATTAAAAGCAATTATCGGATAATGAATTTAACGGTTTAAAAATCATATAAAGGTGATTTTAAGGTATTAAAAATACTTTGTGATATTAGAAATATATTATAATATTATGGCATGTATTTCATTAATATTTGATAATAAATAGATATTAATGATAATAGAATATTGTGGTATTTATATTATATAAATACGTTTTTAATGATTGAAAATTCACGATAAATAGTAATAATTATCTGAAAATTATTACGAGCTTATGAAAAATATTTTGACTGATAATAAATTTTCTTAGATAATGGTCAAGTGTTTAGACAAAGTTTAATTGAATTCAAACTTGAAATTTTGTCCGACTAGACCGTCGGGATGTTAGAATTTTGTCGGATTCAACTCAGACTTAAATAGTCTGACTTGATGCTAAGTCTTATGTGCTGTATAGACTAATAGGGTTATGTTTTAATGTGTTTAGCTTATTTTAAACTGTGATGATATTATTCTAACTTATAGATAAATATTATTGATATATTAGGTTTTCAGACAAAGCTTATTAAATTGTGTAACCGTAATCGACCGAACATGCAAGTTTTACTTAACTCTACTAAGAGTTGTTTTATTCAGATATTTTTATGGTTAATCATTGCTGATTCCCATGTACAATTGTACTCTATACATATTGCATTTATAAGTCAGGTATAAAAGGCTGATCACCTTTATTACCATTTGGTCCAGATATATTTATTCATGTTTAATACTTGTTCAGTCAAAAGTTTATTCGTGCTAATTCACAATTATATTGTTGAATTATAGCCAGCTTATTATTCAGATTCTTTCAATCATGCTATATCCTTAAATAATATTTAAACTTGATGGGCAACTTCCATGCTCAACCTTGCTATATCATGATAAACATTGCAGATTAAGACAAATGCGTCAGATACAAGAAAATGTGAAAGACAGTTCCAGCTTAAAGTTAATGTGTGCGATTAGATTTGTAATAGTATTGTATGATAATAATGTTATGTGTTAGTCAAGTTATGAATTGTGTATAAGTTAAGGTTACTCGATTTTGGGAAAATAGTGTGTAAAGTGTATTGTATAAATAATTTATGTTTATATCTTCCGCAATAGTTATAGAATAATTGTACCATATCTGCGGTGATTTGGGACCCGGATTTGGGCCTGTCACAACTTCCTTTCCAAGGCGACACCTTCAGAATGACATACAAACCAACTTCAAACTCCCTCTTTTCACGGTGAGAATCCGCATACTTCTTCTGTCTATCTTGAGTTGCTACTAGTTGAATATGTATTAACTTCACTATATCTACCATTTGTTGTACCATCTCAGGTCCCAACATCCGACGTTCACCTATTTCATCCCAACACAGTGGCGTCCTGGACTTCCTCCCATATAACTCTTCATAAGGTGGCATACCTATACTAGCGTGATAACTATTGTTGTAAGCGAAATAAACTAAAGATAAATGTTCATCCCAACTCCCCTTGAAATCCATAACGCAAGATCTTAACATATCTTCTAACGTTTGAATTGTTCGTTCACTTTGACCATCAGTCTGAGGATGGTATGATGTACTCAACCTCAACTGCGTTCCCATTTGCTCTTGCAAACTCCTCTAGAAATTCGATGTGAATCGTGGATCATGATCTAACACAATTGAAACAGGTACTCCATGTCTTGAAATGATTTCCTTGACATAAAGCTTAGCTAATTACTCTAGGTTATACCTAACTCCTATTGGCAAAAAGTGAGCTGACTTCGTCAAACGATCCACTATTACCTAAATAGTGTCATATCCCTTCTTCGTCGTTAGAAGTCCTACCACAAAGTCCATCGCTATATGCTCCCACTTCCATTCCAGAATCTCTAGTGGTTGCAGTAATCCACTCGGTTGTTGGTGTTTGACCTTAACTTTATGACAAGTTAGCACCTACTAACATTTTTTGCTATTTCTCTCTTTATGTTCGGCCACCAAAAATTCTATCGAAGGTCCTGATACATCTTGGTGCTACCTGGATGTATCGAGTACCTCGAACTATGGGCCTCTCCCATTATCTCTTCCATCAATTTTGCATTACATGGAACCCAAATTCTTCCTTCAAAACGTAGTAACCCTTCCTTGTTAGGGCTATACTTAGTCTTTTCTCCATATTCAACTCTCTTCTTCATTTGTTCGCATTCCTTGTCTTTTAATTGTACTTCCTTAACTAGTTCAACAATTATTGGCTGAGTTTCCATTGTAAATAGCTTCTCTACTAATTCACTCGGTAACCTAACTTCTAGCTTCATCCTTGCCATCTCTGTAACCAACTCATTCTGAGTTGTTAGCATTAATAACTTTTCCCAACCCTTCTAACTTAATGCATTGGCCACAACATTCGCCTTTCTTGGATGATATAAGATATCACAGTCGTAATCTTTTATCAATTCTAACCATCTTCTCTGTCTCATATTCAACTCCTTCTACATGAAGATATATTTTAGACTTTTATGGTCCGTGTATATCTCACACTTCTCCCCATATAGATAGTGTATCCATATCTTTAATGTAAAAGCTATCGCTGTCGATTCGAGGTCATGAGTAGGATAAACTTTCTCATAATTCTTTAACTGTCGTGATGCATACGCAAGGACCTGACCATGCTGTATGAGCACACAACCCAGTCCTCTATGCGAAACATCGTTATAAACTACAAAATTACTCGTATTATCTGAAAATAGTTCCTAAAAACTGTTCTCACACTTCTCCGTCCACACATACTACACAGACTTCCTCGACAAATTTGTCAACAGAGTAGCTATTTTAGAAAAGTCCTGGATGAACCTTCGATAGTATCCTGTTAACCCCTAGGAAACTTCGCACCTCCGTTGGTATTTTTAACTGTCCCAAATTAATAACCGCTCCACCTTCGATGGATCCACGGAAATTCCATCTTTGTCAATAGCGTTCCCTAAAAATTGCACTCTTTCAAGCTAAAATTCACACTTAGTGAATTTTGCATACAATTTTTCCTTCCGTAGTGTTTCCAACACTAACCTTAAATGTTCAGCGTGATCTTCTGTCTTCTTAGAATAGACTAGAATATCATCAATGAACACTACGACAAACTTGTCCAAGTATTGCTTGAACACTCTGTTCATCATATCCATAAATGCAGCAGGCACATTTGGCAACCCAAATGATATAACCAGAAACTCGTAATGACTATAACGAGTCATGAACGTCGTTTTAGGTACATCCTCCTTTCTCACTTTCAATTGATGATACCCTGTACGCAAATTTATTTTAGAAAATACTTTTCCCCTTTCAACTGATCAAATAGATCATCGATCCTAGGTAATGGGTATTTATTCTTAATCGTTAACTTATTCAACTCACAATAGTCAATACAAAGTCGCAACGATTCATCCTTCTTCTTTACAAACAATACCAGTGCTCCCCACGGAGAAACACTCAGTTGAGTGTACTTCATGTCTAATAATTCTTGTAATTAAACCTTTAACTCTTTCATTTATACCGACACCATTCGATACAGTGCCCTAAAAATTGGTGTCGTACCTGGTAGCACATCGATCATAAATTTGACCTCTCTATCTGGCGAAAGACCTGGTAACTCATCTGAAAATACATCCACGAATTCTTGTACTATAGGTATCTATTCCAATGATGCTCCCACTCTCTGGTTATCAATAATATGACATAAGTATCCTATACACCCCTTCCTCTACATCTTCCTAGCTTGTGTCATAGTTAGACAACAAGAGCATCCCTGTGATTTACTACCGTAGAACACTACCTTGGGTTTCTTAGAAATCTGAAGGTTCACACTTTTCCATTGACAATCTACTATCGCTCTATGGTTAAACAACCAATCCATCCTAAGAATTATATCAAATTGTCCCAACGTTATCGGTATAAGATCTACCGATAATTTGTTACCTCTAATATCTACGCAACTATTTCTATGAATGTGCTCAATAGGAATTATCTCTTCGTTCGCTACCTTAATGTTTAAAGGTATTTCTAATCTTTTCGGGAATAATTCTAATCGTTTAGCAAATTCACATGTTATAAAAGAACAAGTAGCACCCGAATCAAACAACGCATAAGAATTTATATCATTGACTGGGATAATACCTGCTACTACATCCACCGATGCAACCGCATCTTGGACAATCATATTAAAAGTAGGGGTCATAGGTCTACCCAGTGGTGTTAGTCCAGTAATGGTCATCTTATGTTGGGTGTATTTTAAATTAAGCTACACACAAGTATACGTAGTCAACAAGTAATATAATAGCAAACAGAGTATCGTTCCCATAGAGACAAGTATGAATTTCAATCGATCAATTACCAGCTTTATATTAATTTAATTTTATTAAACTATTTTATTTAAGGATTTAAAATAATTAAAAAACTAATAAAGCAAATATAAAAAAAACCAACCTAACTAGTTACCACAAATTTCAATTAGATAATGGAGAATTATGCTTACAATTTCACTTTAAGTTTTAATCAAATTATCATTCTTTTTTCCAATTCAATTAACTATCTCAGTTCATTAATCAAGAACACTAAGGTAGAATTAGTCATCTCTCAATTCACTAAACCCATATTAACTTAAATCCACAATTGATAGAATTAAGCCAAACACCTTAATTAACTATATATCTATGTGAATTAAAATCAAATAAGGTTTAAAGTCCAAGTTTTTTTTATTAATTACATGTGATGTTAAGTATATCTCTATCCTAAACATACATCAAGAAATCCATCAAACGCATAAATCATGAACACATGCTATTATGATTTGGTCTAGATTCATATATAATCTCTCGAGTCCATATAAATCCACACAAAATTGGTGATCAAGCAATTCATAAATTAAGAACAAATTACAATAGATGAACTAAATAGATAGTATTATCAAACTGAAATTAAAGCATGATAATCATCGTTCCACACTAAAGATCCATTGCAAGCCTAATTAGGAATTTAGTTCATCATAAATGAATTAAAAATTGAATAAGTAAAGAAATTCATCATCCAAATTACAGAATTTGAATTGAAAGACAAAGAATAGTAAGACACCACCCTTATCCCCGCTCAAATATGCAATCTTCGTGAATCTTGACTCCTTGCTATGCTCTTCCAATAATCTTCAATGAATTAGGGCTCCCCAGTTGTGATTAATTGTTATATGATTGATGTCTCTGTAATAATAGGCATAAGTCATGTAATAGCTGATAAAAGATGCCTGCATATAGTCCCAATCCAAGGCAAAGTTGTACTGTCCCAGCATCTGCAGTATTCAAGTTGCATTAGAAGTCTTCAATCTGCCCGCGTACCCCTACCCTAACTTGTAATAGCCCGCCCCGACGGGGGGTCTTGATCCTTTCTGCCACGTGCACCCCTGCCCCGGCGGGGGTTTTCTTTATAAATGCGGCCGCTCCGACGGGGGTATGGACTGTTGAAATTGATTTCTTTGCTTTTGAATGCTATTTTCCATCGTAATGGCCTCCCCAAGATGATTGGGATGTTCTTGTCCTCTTCATAATCCAAAATAATAAAGTCTGCCAAAAATATGAACTTATCCACCTTAACTAAAATGTATTTAACAATCCCTCTTGGATAAGTCACCGATCTATCCGTTAACTGTAGTGATATATTTATAGGCTTCAGAGCTGGCAAACCCAATTGAGTATATACTGATAAAGGCATGAGGTTCACACTTGCCCCCAAATCACACAAACACTTGTTGAAGTCCATGTTCCCAATTGTGCAAGGAATGCTAAAACTCCCCAGATCCTTCAACTTCAGAGGCAACTTTCTCTATAATACTGCACTACATTCTTACGTCAATGCTACAGTCTCGTAGTCCTCTAATTTTTTCATCCTTGACAGAATACCCTTTATAAATTTCGCATAGCTTGGCATTTGTTCTAGGGCTTCTGTGAAAGGAATGTTGATCTGCAATTTCTTAAAAACCTCCAAAAACTTAGAGAACTATTTATCCAATTTCTGCATCTGCAATCTCTACTGAAATGGTGGTGGAGGATAAACAACTGGCTCAACATCTGTCTGACACTTGTCCACTTGCTTGTCCTCACCTTGTTTCTCCTCAACTACTTTATCTTCATCTTCTTTGACATCTTTCTTTAGCAAATTTTCTGTATTATATCCCTCAAGATGTTTCCATTTCTCAAAGTAATTGCTTGACACTGTTCATGATTTCCCCTCGGATTTTTCTCAGTGTCACTAAGTAGAGTCCCTTGAGGCCTGTTATTCATTGCTAATGCAAGCTGTCCCATCTGATTTTCTAAATTCTTGATCGTCGTCGCTTGTATTTTCTGTTAGGTTTGTAATATTCATGAACGCAATCAAATTGCACAAAATAAGCGGAAACGTATAAAAATCAGAGTTTAAAATTTTACAAACCATATACCTGGATCATCCTTTATGCATAATTATTAATTAAACGAAAAGATAAAAAACAAGAATCATACCCTTGAAGATTCGAGCTTCCTCATGTACAAGTTCACCTCCAAATCCTTTCGCGTTCAACTTGAATCCACCGGGTTTGGTTCCTTCCTTTGATCAACGTTAGCCACCCATGTGTTTGGCCTCTAGAGGTGATCCACTAAGGAAGAAAAAATATTCAAGAAGAAGGAGATTGGCTAAACCGTAGTTTTCTATCTCACATAGAAAAGAAGCATACAGTCTGACAATTGAAATTACGTATATCTAATATATGGTATAAGACTCCTCTTATAAAGATATCAGGTAACCCTATTTAATTAAAATAAGGTATTATTTATTTAATTAAACTCTTTAAATTAAATGGGCTCCCTAATCTTATTAGGGATAATTAATTAAACTCTTTTAACTAATTTTCCCTCCTAATCCTATTAGGAATAAATGAGAGTACTTATATTAAATTAATTCCTAAACTCTTTTAGAAATTAAAATAATAATAATTGTAATAATATCAATAAGACTCCTCTTATTAATTTATATTTAATATTTCTAAGATATTAAATAATAAATATTAAGCTATTTAATTTATTCTATCACTATAGATTAAATTAAATATACTTTACATATTATTACGATTATGCCATTAACTTCTTAAATAATTATTCTTCCTTTTGGGGTGTGACCCTTTAGGTTCTCCATATTAAACCGGTTGTGAATAAATCAATTAGAACAATTCTAATATTATTTAAATAAATAAATTAAACTATTAATTTATTTAAATAAATAATATTTACTCTACAATAGGGATAAGTTTCCCTAGCGATCAACGACTTTTTAGATAATATAGATTTCAACATTAATCATAAAACAACTTTTGAGTAAATAGTTATAGTACAATTCAATCCTTCTACCATATAATGTCCCAATTAAATATAAGACATAGAATTACTGTCAAGTCTTATTTTATTTAATTATATATATTTCGACTCTTAAATGCACAACTCCAAATAATGCAAATTAGAAACTCCTTTCTAATTTCATTCTGCCTTGGCCAAGGACTACTAGGTTCTCATTTATCGAATCACATAGGACATTTCTCCTCTTTTACTAGAAGTGGTAGATTCTTTATTGATCATACATTATCTTCATGTATAACTTATTATACCCAAGCATACCCTTTGATATACCCTAAGGGTCTTAAGGAATAAGTCAAAGTATAACTCATCATACAGAAGATACTATGATGATCTCAAGTCCAAGGATCACTTGTACTACTATCACTATAGGAATTCCTATTGACGGGTAAGTAAAACTCTATTAGGTATTCCTTAGCGAGCCACGTTCAGTGAACTTATTCTCTAATAAGCACCTACATACTTGCTTTAGTGTCTCCACACAAATGATCATGAGATCAATCATCCTCATCAAATGAGCAAGCAACGTATGTACCAATCTATCCGGATTCACTAATCCCCAATTTGGTAATCCAACGATTGGGACTATTTTAGTTTTAAGCTTTCTAAGAATTTAGATCTCATTAGAATGAGCATCATCATTATTCTAAAATCATTGCTTAAAACTATGGGTTTATCACATATTAAAAACAACATCATGTAGATAATTAAAAGCCTTTAATAAATTAATACTTTTTATTAATAAATGAATAAGATTGTTACAAAGTATATATTTTATCATCAAACATGATTGGCTTGTGTGCGTATTACTTTCAATCTCCCACTTGCACTAAAGCCAATCGCCATGGTATCTCATACCCTTCTTCTTTAAGTGACAATTATCCTGCTGTTGGATAAGCTTTAGTTAATGAATATGTAATGTTATTCTTGAGAGTCCACTATCTCTATAGTGATTTCCCATCTTTCAATAATTCATGTAATCAAGTGAAAGTGTCACAACACATGTTTAGATCTAAGATGAGACTTAGGAACTATTCCTAGTTCTGTAATGAACTTTTCATCCAAACAATCAACTTACAGCTTCATTTATAGCTATATAATTTGTCTTTATCACTAAACCATCTACTCTTTGTTGTTTGAAACCTTTCCAATTCATTGCACCACTGTTCAAGGTAACGCTTTACCTTAAAGTGGATTTTCTGTCGTCTTGGTCTGTCTGAAAAAACTTGAGTCTGTTAAGCCCTCAAGTTTTAATTTAGACTCACCATGAATATGATCATATCCTTAGTGCCAGTTAAGTACTTTAAGATATTTTTCACTGACTCATAGTGAACTTCTCCAGAATATGACTGATCAACATCTAGTATCATATATTTCATTACATACATGATAGTTACTCATGTGATCTTTCTTTTACGAGTCTATGAGAACTATTAAGAGAGATACACTCCAGGGCTCATTAACACGAGACATCCCTTGGAGTTTGCCATGCTAAACGACTTTAGCATCATATGAATATACGTTTCTTGGGTTATGTCGAGCATCCTCTTAAATCTATCTATACAGATTTGTATCCCCAATTTAGACACTCTTTCCAAATCATGGAGGAATGTTTAGACAACTTTATCTTTACTGATTGTAGCATTGATATGTTATTCCTTATTCGTAGTATATCAATATATAATACTAGAAATGTCACGATGCTCCCACTGACCCTTTTTTACACACTAGGTTCATTCTTGTTTTTGGCAAAATCAAACATATTTGATTGTCTCATCAAAACGAATGTTTCATATTTGAGAAGCTTGCTTCAATCCATTTCTCTGAGTGTCTACAACTCTTACCTCATCGTATGTAACTGGTTCATCATCTTCTATGATGTGTACCTCATCATCATCACATATGATGAATCCATACCTCCTAGGTGTCTTCAATACTATTCCAGATTTACGATTCGATTGTGGTACAATATATCTATCTACAAGTTCCTCTTATTTGACTTATAGTGTTTTGTGGTTCTTGAACTCTTCAAGATTCTATTATCCTCCCATTAGTCCCTTTAATGATAAACACCTTTATCTTAGAAGGCAACATGTTTCGCAACAAACACCTTTTGCTAAGTAGGATTATAGAACATATACCCTAAACTTACTTTAGGATGTCCCACAAATCGACACTTGTCAAATCTTGTCGCAAGCTTATCCTTTGAAACTTTTTCACATAAGTTGGACAACTCCTTATCTTAACATACTTAAGATTAGGAATCCTCCATGTCCATAACTTTTATGGAGTCTTGGGGCTAGATTTTGAGGTTACCTTTTTGTAGATATGCAACCATTTCTAGGACATGACCCCAGAAGGATACTGGAATGTCGGTAAAATCATTATGGACTGCACCATGTCCAACAAGGTACGATTTTTCCTTTTAGATACATCAATCAATTATTGCGTATCAGGAGGCGTCCATTATGAGAAAACCATTTGAGATGATCTTGAAACTCATTGCACAAGTATTCCTTCCTTGATCCGATCAAAGAATCCTAATACTGTGCCAATTTATTTCACTTATGGATTCTTTGAACCTTTAAAATAATTCACACTTGTATTTCAGTAAATACACAAATTCAACTATTTGAATGATCATCTCCTTTTCTTATACTAGTTTGTTCAATTTGCAAAATAATTTTTCACGTATGTCAAGTATACAAAATCCTTTAAGTAATATTCTAGTTCTATACAAAATATTATTAATATAAATAGAATAACAATTGTTCTTAAATATAATACCAAAGATTTCATTGTCCAATAATAAAATGGAAATAATGTTTCCAATGAGAACCGGAATACAATAACAACTTATTGACTTAATAGATTTGCCTGTAGGCAATGCTAAACAATAAGTTCCTATGGCTAATGTAGCAACCTTTGCTTCATTTACCAGACATAGGATTACTTATATTTGTTTAGTTTTCTACTTCTATTTGGTCCCTTCATAAATCTATATTTATGATAACCAAAGTTGGTATCCAATACCCAAGTAGAACATTGACTTAAAGAAAAATTTATTTTAAATCATGAAAAAATTTGTATTTGTAACCGAAACTTCACTAAGCTTCTTTGGTTATCCTCTGCAAGATGCTTCTTGCAGTTTCTTTTCAGTGTCTAGGCTTATTGTAGTGGAAGCAAACTCCTTTGCTATCCTTATCAGTTTTGTTCTTGTTATTCTTTGTTTTTGCCTTTCTATTTACCTTCTTTGAATCGTTCTTCTTTTCAAAAGATCCTTTGGGCCCTACCAGTAAGACATGATCTTTCTTGGTTGGAAAGTGACTCTCAATATTTTTCAACATGTTAAGCAAATCAGCGAGGCTGATATCTAGCTTGTTCATATGAAAAATTCACAATAATTGTGAAAGGAGTCCGGGAGTGAGTGCAAGATCAAATCTTGGCACAACTCCCCATCTATGACAAAACCCATTGTCCTAACTATTCAATCAAATTGATCATCATTAGGACTTTTATCTGTACTGTAGTGTCATCGGTCATTCTAGGTCGGAAGAGCTCCTTAGATATCTGATATCTATCAGTCCTACTTTCCTCACCATCAACTACTTGATGTGCATGAATATAGTAGGAGCGTCCATAATTTCATGTTGACGCTGAAGCTCGTTACTCATGAATGCGAGCATGATGCATTGAGCCAACTGTGCATCATCTTGCCACTTTCTAAAAGTAGCAATCTCTTCCTCAGAGGCATTGTCTGTAACCATTGCAGGGATAGGTATATTAAGGACATAAGATAGCTTTTAAGCCGTGAGAACTTTTCTCAGATTCCTTAACCAATCCATTTGATTCGGTCTGGTTAAATTAGCATCTAATATGCTACGCAGTGATAGTAATTTAGACATTGTAGAATTCTGTAAATGAATTTATAATTAACAACATTTTAGTATACATTTTTTTATTAATCACCAAAATAAATTAGGTCTTATTTTAAATTGGTGTCTCTCACTATTTTCTTCAAACTATATTACCCTCAATATATATAGTTCGACAATATCTAATTAAAGATTTGCTAGTGAGAATAAGGATCCCATTTCAAATGTATATAGCCTTGTGGTGACACAACAAATTATATATAAATAAATAGGTAGACAACTCTTGTCAATTACATCAACTATGCAACTCCTTCTATTTTGCCTCTTAGATTATTTTGATCAAGTGGTGGCACATCCGAATCAAAATTATCCAAGTTATGTCCAACCTAGCACTCCATATATTAAAAAAAAATATTGCCCTTATGGTGACACAACAAAACAAAACAATATTGTTCAATTTTCTTTATAAGCATCAAATGTGATAAATTAACATCTTAAATACTTAATACTTGCCTTGTGGTGACACAACAAACTCATATTAAATATTTATTACTCTATTAATTTTTATCATGCTAGAAGGCGACGTTCGATATTCCAAATATCTTTGAACGCTTAGGCCTTAATATAAAAAAAATTTGAGGGGTTTTGTTCTTAATTTGTCTCATCTTGTTTAGCGCGCATGCACACACACACACACACACACACACACACATATATATATATATATATATATATATATATATATATATATATATATATATATATACATGTCATATTAATGAACATGTGAAGCATGTTTACATAATATATAATATATATAGTATAAGCATGCACGTATAGAATACTATATTCTACCCAGATTAATTATGGAATTTTATTCTAGTTTGGTTCACTAGAGCCACCAAATGAACCAAAATATCAAACACTAGGGGTGCAAGAATTAATATTTAAATATAACTATTACATTTAAACCTGGGCTCCATTACAAATGGGTCTTCAAGCGCTCCTTGTTCCTTGATCTCCAATTCTTCAAAATTAATTCTAACTATTCCTATTACAAAACTATTTTAAAATAAATAGAAATCTTGATCAGCAGTCAAGGGGAAGTACATAGAAGGGAGCTAGAATTTACATTAAAGAAAAATTAGAGAAGACGAGGTACACAGACCCCATTTAATAAAACTCATACATTCAAGCATCCAACTAAAATAAAATCCAATCACATTGGTCAATAGTCCATAATCAATCTAATTTATTATCATACACATCACCATATGCATCAATAAATAACATTCAACTCATGAATAATAAACATTCAATATATATATTGATATCATTTAATGGGCAAATTTAGCTAGTATAAAATATAATTTTGAATCAAAATAAACTCCTTTATTTTAATTCAAATTTAAATAAAAAAAAACCTCTTTATTTTAATTTATCCAATTTTGAATAAAATAAACTATTTTATTTTAATCAAAATCTTTAATCAAAATAAACTACTTTATTTTAATTAATTATGGAATCCAATTCCAAATAAAAACAAACTCTTTTATTAAAGAAAACACGGATTCTCTTTCCTATTCATAAAGAAACTCCTTTATTTTGAATAATATGAAATCTTATTCCATATCTAAATAAACTCATTTATTTAAGGAAACTAGAAATCTAATTTTAACTCCAATTAGTTATCATGGAATCCAATTCCAACTCTAATTAGTTAGCATGAAATCTTATTTTAAAATTAAAATAAACCTTTTTATTTTAAAATTAAAATAATTTAAGAATAATATATATATATATATATATATATATATATATATAATATATATATATAACCACAACTTATATATATAAGTTATACCATGCAACTTAGATCCTGAAAGTGATTCACGTGTCTTTTAGTATCCAAGTGAATCACGTACGTCAATCATTGGAGCAACAAGCAATCTGAGAATCCTTCACGTGAATAAGAGATTACATATATATATAAACAGATTAATAATCCAATATGCGGAAGAAACATTAATATATATTATACATATAACGTTGCGGACAGATTCTCGATTCGCGAATCATCCACGGTTTTGCGTTTTTTTAAAAAATAAATTTTATACAGCAAACTATGCCCAATTAAATTGTTCTAAACACATATCAATATACATATCAAATTAAAGCAATTAATAATTCGCATAAAGGTTTGGCTCTGATACCACTGTTAGGTTTGTAATATTCATGAACGCAATCAAATTGCACAAAATAAGCGGAAATATATAAAAATTAGAGTTTAAAATTTTACAAACCATATACCCGGATCATCCTTTATGCACAATTATTAATTAAACGAAAAGATAAAGAACATGAATCATACCCTTGAAGATTCGAGCTTCCTCAGGTACAAGTTCACCTTTAAATCCTTTCGCGTTCAACTTGAATCCACCGGGTTTGGTTCCTTCCTTTGATCAACGTTAGCCACCCATGTGTTTGGCCTCTATAGGTGATCTACCATGGAAGAAAAAATATTCAAGAAGAAGGAGATTGGCTAAACCCTTGTTTTCTATCTCACATAGAAAAGAAGTGTACTCTCCAACAATTGGTATTACGTATATCTGATATATGATATAAGACTCCTCTTATAAAGATATCAGGTAACCCTATTAAATTAAAATAAGGTATTATTTATTTAATTAAACTCTTTTAATTAAATGGGCTCCCTAATCTTATTAGGGATAATTAATTAAACTCCTTTAACTAATTTTCCCTCCTAATCCTATTAGGAATAAATGAGAGTACTTATATTAAATTAATTCTTAAACGCTTTTAGAAATTAAAATAATAATAATTGTAATAATATTAATAAGACTCCTCTTATTAATTTATATTTAATATTTCTAAGATATTAAATAATAAATATTAAGCTATTTAATTTATTCTATCACTACAGATTAAATTAAATATAATTTACATATTATTACGATTATACCATTAACTTCTTAAATAATTATTCTTCCTTTTATGATGTAATCCTTTAGGTTCTCCATATTAAACCGGTTGTGAATAAATCAATTAGAACAATTCTAATCTTATTTAAATAAATAAATTAAACAATTAATTTTTTAAATAAATAATATTTATTCTACAATAGGGATAAGCCTCCCTAGCGATCAACGACTTTCTAGATAATATAGATTTCAACATTAATCATAAAAGAACCTTTGAGTAAATAGTTACCATACAATTCAATCCTTCCACCATACAATGTCCCAATTAAATATAAGACATGAAATTACTGTCAAGTCTTATTTTATTTAATTATATGTATTTCGACTCTTAAATGCACAACTCCAAATAATGCAAATTAGAAACTCCTTTCTAATTTCATTCTGCCTTGGCCAAGGACTACTGGGTTATCTTTTATCGACACACATAGGACATTTCTCTTCTTTTACTAGAAGTGATAGATTCTTTATTGATCATACATTATCTCCATGTATAACTTATTATACCCAAGCATACCCTTTGATATACCCTAATGGTCTTAAGGAATAATTCAAAGTATAACTCATCATACACAAGATACTATGATGATCTCAAGTCCAAGGATCACTTGTACTACTATCACTATAGGAATTCCTATTGACAGGTAAGTAAAACTCAATTAGGTATTCCTTAGCGAGCCACGTTCAGTGAACTTATTCTCTAATAAGCACCTACATACTTGCTTTAGTGTCTCCACACAAATGATCATGAGATCAATCATCCTCATCCAATGAGCAAGCAACGTATGTACCAATCTATCCGGTTTCACTAATCCCCAATTTAGTAATCCAACGATTGGGACTATTTTAGTTTTAAGCTTTCTAAGAATTTAGATCCTATTAGAATGATCATCATCATTATTCTAAAATCATTGCTTAAAACTATGGGTTTATCACATATTAAAAATAACATCATGTAGATAATTAAAAGTCTTTAATAAATTAATACTTTTTATTAATAAATGAATAAGATTGTTACAAAGTATATGCTTTATCATCAAACATGATTGGCTTGTGTGCATATTACTTTCATTTTCATCGCTGCCTCATTACCCGATATGTACTTCAACAATAGCTCTTCCAAATTCGACTTTTTCTCATGCTGTGGGGCTGGCTGTTGATGCTGATTTTGAAACCTAGGGGGATAAGATGGTCGTGGAGCCTGCTGATTTTGATTATTACTCCACGAAAATTTGGGATCGTTCCTAGCCCCCGGATTATAGGCATTATGATACGGATTCTGAGGTATTCTATTATAACTGCCTATAAACTGTATCACTGCAGTATTAATGGAACATTGTTCAGTCGGATGTTCCCCAGAACACAATTCACACTCAAATGCAACCTGCTGATTATGTGTACCCGTAAGAGCATCCATATTCTTCGACAATGCTTAAATCTGTACCGCTAATGTTGTCACCCCATCTACTTCTAACACCTCAGCTGCCTTATCCTGTGTCATTCTCGCTATGGGCTACTGGTAGTTGTTAGCCGCCATCGTCTCAATCAATTCATATGCTTCCTCAAAACTCTTGACCATAAAAGCTCCCCCAGACGCTGCATCAATACTAGTACGGATATTTCCACTCAACCTATTATAGAAAGTGTTCTTTTATAGCCACTTGGGTAGTCCATGATGCGGACACTTCCTAAGTAGTTCCTTGAATCTCTCCCAAGCTTTCGTACAGTGACTCCCCATGCTGCTT